>JBAIAC010000010.1:25130000-27630000 GCA_037349315.1 Chelydra serpentina
GGGGTTTCAGGGTGCCATTTCTTGCCCCTGAACTGGAGTAACAGCTATCCTACTAGTATCCCAGGGAAGGGGAGTGGAGAGGGAGGGACCCAGGCCCGCCCTCTACTCCAGGTCCCAGCCCAGGGGCCCTATGATAGCAGGTGAACCACTTGTACCAGTGATTCTTTCCCATGGGCTACTTCCCTCTCCTGACCTTCAGCTTGTGGGGCTTCCTGCCTTCCCTCTGCACAAGCCAGGTGTCCCTTTACCTAGGATCTTGGTGGTCTTAGCCCACCGCAGCACTTCTCAAAACTCTCCTCCGCTTTCCTCCGAACTGCTCTTTGTTCCACCACCAATCCACTCTGCTTCACTCCTCCAAACTGCTCTCTGCTCCACCACCAAACCACTCTGCTCCAACTCTTCCTCTGGCTGATTGAAGCAGGGGAATTTTATCAGGTGACTGGCTTCAGGTGCTCTAATTGGTTTCAGGTGCTTTTAATTAATCTAAAGGGAATAAGGCTTCTCATCCTAGATCACTCTCCTGCTGCCTCCTGGCCATGCTGTATCACATATCTTCCACCCCCTGCTCAACACCATGGGGTTGGGCAACTTGGGACAAGAGGCAATGCTTTCGTGACAAGCCATCTGCGTTGCCGTGTTGGCTTCCGGCCCTATGCTGTACTCGGAAATAAAAAGGTTGCAGAGATAGGAACCATCTAGTCACTCTTGCATTCTTCTCCTTGTTTCTGTGCATCCACTGGAGCGGGGCGTGGTCTGTCACCAGGGTAAATCGCCGCCCAAGTAGGTAGTAACGGAGAGTTTCCATGGCCCATTTTATCGCCAGACATTCCTTTTCAACGACGGCATACTTTTGTTCCCTGGGGAGGAGCTTCCGGCTGAGGTACAGGATCGGGTGTTCCTCCTCCCCTACCATCTGCAAAAGGACAGCTCCTAGCCCTACCTCCGAGGCATCTGTTTGTAGAACGAATTCTTTCTTGAAGTCTGGGGCTATGAGTACTGGATGGCAGCAAAGGGCTGTCCTTAAATCTGCGAATGCCCCTTCTGCTGCATCAGACCACTATACTATCTCGGGGCCCCGAGCCTTTATCAGGTCAGTCAATGGCCCTGCTCTCGTGGCAAAATGAGGGATGAATCTCCAATAGTACCCCACTAACCCGAGAAATGCTCTCACCTGCTTTTTACCGATTGGCCGAGGCCAATCTTGTATTGCCTCCACTTTGTTCCATTGGGGTTTTACCAAACCTCTCCCTACTACATACCCAACGTATCTGGCTTCAGCTAGTCCTATCACGCACTTGAGAGGGTTGGCAGTGAGGCCAGCCTTCCTCAGGGTGTCTAGTACCGCTTCTACTTTTACTAGGTGCGTTTCCCAGTCAGGAAACGGATGACTATCGTCTAAAGAGGTGGCGGCATACCTGGCATGGGGTCGCAACAGTTTATCCATAAGTCGTTGGAATGTTGCTGGGGCCCCATGGAGTTCGAAAGGGAGGACAGTGTATTGGAACAGGCCATCAGGTGTAGAGAAAGCGGTCTTCTCCTGGGCGTTCTTGGCCAGGGGAATTTGCCAATATCCTTTAGTCAGGTCCAGAGTGGTTAGGTATCGGGCCTTGCCTAACTGATCAACTAGCTCGTCGACACGTGGTATTGAATAGGCATCGAATTGGGATACTTCATTCAACTTTCGGAAGTCATTACAAAACCTCCAGGTGCCGTCAGGCTTGGGTACTAAGATGATAGGACTGGACCACTGGCTGTGGGATTCTTCAATAGCCCCAAGTTCCAACATCTTCTTCACTTCTGTCCTAATTTCCTCTTTTAGCTTCCGGTATCCGGTATGGTCTTATCGTCACCATTATTGAGGGTCTGGTGATGATATGATGTTGGACCAGTGTCGTACGGCCCGGCTGTGTACAGAACACATCTTGGTTCCGTTGGATCATATCAATGACCTCTGTTCGTTGTTCTGGGGCTAACTCAGGGGATATCCTCACCTGCCCCTGTCGGTCGTCCGTCTGGGGTGGAGCTCTCTGAATGACCAGGCACGTGTCTCTGTCACACCAGGGCTTCAGCAAGTTTACATGGTAGATCTGCTCTGGTCTTCGGCGGTCTGGTTGTCTGACCTTATAGTCCACTTCCCCAATGGCTTCCACTATCTCGTACGGCCCATGCTAGCTGGCTAGGAGTTTGCTTTCTGCTGTCGGCACTAGCACCATCACCCGTTCTCCTGGCTGAAATTTCCGTACTTTCGCCTGGCAGTTGTAATATGTCTGCTGGGTCTCTTGTGCTTTTTCCAAATGTTCTCGTACTATAGGGGTTACTCGAGCTATTCGCTCTCTCATCTGTGTCACGTGCTCAATGACATTCTTTCCTGGGTTGGGTTGTTCTTCCCAGTCCTCCTTGGCGATGTCTAATATTCCGCGTGGGTGGCGTCCGTATAGTAGCTCAAAGGGAGAGAAACCGGTGGACGCCTGGGGGACTTCCCGTATTGCAAACATTAGGTATGGTAGAAGGGTATCCCAGTCTTTTCCATCCTGTGCTACCACCTTCCGGATCATACCTTTAAGGGTGTGGTTAAACCGCTCGACCAGGCAGTCTGTTTGAGGATGGTAGACTGAGGTCCTTATGGCATGGATGCGGAGCAGGGTACATAAGTCCTTCATTAATTTTGACATGAAAGGGGTTCCTTGGTCAGTCAGGATCTCCTTAGGGATGCCCACTCTGGCAAAAACCTGGAGTAGTTCTTTTGCTATTGCCTTGGATGTGGGGTTTCTTAAAGGAATGGCTTCTGGATACCGTGTGGCATAGTCAAGGATGACTAGTACGTTTCAGTGGCCCCGTGCTGATCTTTCCAGCGGGCCCACAAGGTCCATGGCTATCCTTTCGAACTGGACTTCAATAATAGGCAAAGGTACTAATGGGGCTCGCAAGTGAGGTCGGGGGCTATGCAATTGGCATTCTGGGCAGGAGGCACAATAGCGTTGGACCTCCGCACGTATTCCTGGCCAATAAAACCTTCTTAGGACTCTATCCAGTGTCTTGTCTATTCCTAGATGTCCCCCAAATAAATGACTGTGAGTTAGCTCTAGTACTGCCCTTGTGTGTTTCCGTGGGACTAAGAGCTGCTCTACTTCTTCCCCTCGGATCTGCACTATTCGGTACAATAGAGCACATTTGATCACATCATACGGCCCCGGGCCTTTGGTCTTTCCTTCCACCGGTACGCCATTTACTTCTACTACCTCCTCCCTCACATTCGAATATAGCGGGTCATTGGCTTGGTCCTGCCTGAAATTCTCACGGGCGGTACCAATCTGACCTAATTCCAGGGGGCCTATTTCTACTCCGCCCCCTGGGTTGCCCCTACTTGGGCTAGGAACTGCCTCTGAGTCCTCACTGGCCTGAATTGTCTCCTGGCCTCCTGAACGGGTTCGCTTACCAACAAGGGAGGCTTTCTGGTTCTCTGCTAGAATCCTGGTCCCTAGACTTTCGGGGTTACTTGGGGGATGAGAATAGCTCTGGGGCAAATTCAGCAAAAATGGGGGTGAGGCGATCTGTAGGTGCCTCCATTTCAGCCCAGGGTTTGCTACCCTCCCTTGGCTCTACTGGGGGGAGTAAGTTCTCAAACCCAGGGAAGTCCCTACCAATTAAGACCGGGTAGGGGAGCCTAGGGACCACCCCTGCAGTTACCCTGGTAGTGTTCCCCTGGATCTCAATCCGTACTGGGATTGTGGGGTAGAAATTTACAGTGCCATGAATGCACGTTACCCCTGTGGTTGTGGCCCGGGTTAGTTGGTCTTGCCCCACCAATTTCCCCGAGACCAGTGTGACAGCACTCCCGGAATCTACTAATGCTGTGGTCACAATACCATTCATTTTTACTGACCTTGTATACCCATGCGGGGTCATTGCAACCCCTACCAGGCCAATTAGGCCACATTGTTCCCCAGGATCCCCCAGATTGCACTGCATAGGCTCTTCCCTGTTGGGGCATTGGGCTGCTATATGCCCCAATTCCCCACACTCGTAACACTGACCCCTTATCCCGGTTGCCACCCTTTGCCTGGGGCTGTTTGGTCGGGCCCCCCCCCAGCCCTCTCTTCTCAAACCCCCAGGTCCCTTCTTGGACTCGGGCCATTCCTCAATGTCTTTCCTCCCAGTTATAGTTCTCCTGTAGTTCTCAGCGGTCCGGGACCTTGGGTTTGGGGCTGGCTTCCTGGATTGCCGTGTTTCACCCCCTGGGGTCTGGAACAGTTCACGGGCTGCTCGCTGTCTTTCCACGAGGGAGACCAACTCATCATAGGTGGAGGGGTCATTCTGACCAACCCAAGCCCGGAGGCCTGGTGGTAGCCCCCTCATATACTGGTCCAGTACCAGGAGCTCCATCATCTTCTCAGAGCTGAGGGCCTCAGGGCACAGCCATTTCCGGGTCAGGTGGATCAGGTCAAACAATTGCGATCTTGGTGTCTTGTCCTCTGTATACTGCCACTCATGGAACCTCTGGGCTCGCAATGCCGTAGTTACTCCGGATCTGGCCAGGATCTCTGCCTTTAGCTGGGGGTAATCTGCTGCAGTCTCTGCGGCCATATCGTAGTATACCTTCTGGGCCTCCCCACACAGGAATGGGGCAAGGATACCGGACCACTGGTCTCGGGGCCAGGCCTCCCACAGGGCTGCGCTCTCAAAAGCCAGGAGGTATGCCTCCACATCATCCTCCCGTGTCATTTTCTGTAGGCAGTGGCTGGCCCATATAATCCGGGTCCCATCGCAGTTCTGGCTTCGCTCCATAAGGGCCTTCATCTGGTTCACCAGCTTCTGCAGCAGGGCTCGGTCCTGGGCAGCCTGATTCATCAATAGACGATTAGTCTCTTGCTGTACCCTAGTCGCCTCCTCTTGGGCGGTTGCTTGGACCCGGGTAGCCTCCTGCTGGGCCGCGGTGGCTTGTATTAAGGCCTTGATCACGTCGTCCATCTTAAGGACTGGATTGTTTTGGCTAACCCTGGTTTAAGTCCCCAGCGCGGAGATCCCACCCGACACCACGTGTGGCAAATTGCCGGCACTACTATGATGGGTCCCGCACTTTCTATTCTTGTGGGGGGGGGTTTCAGGGTGCCGTTTCTTGCCCCTGAACTGGGGTAACAGCTATCCTACTAGTATCCCAGGGAAGGGGAGTGGAGAGGGAGGGACCCGGGCCCACCCTCTACTCTGGGTCCCAGCCCAGGGGCCCTATGATAGCAGGTGAACCACTTGTACCAGTGATTCTTTCCCATGGGCTACTTCCCTCTCCTGACCTTCAGCTTGTGAGGCTTCCTGCCTTCCCTCTGCACAAGCCAGGTGTCCCTTTACCTAGGCTCTTGGTCTTCTTAGCCCACCGCAGCACTTCTCAAAACTCGCCTCCGCTTTCCTCCAAACTGCTCTCTGCTCCACCACCAAACCACTTTGATTCAACTCCTCCAAACTGCTCTAACTCCTCCTCACTCTGCTCCAACTCCTGCTCTGCCTGATTGAAGCAGGGGGATTTTAATCAGGTGACTGGCTTCAGGTGCTCTAATTGGTTTCAGGTGCTTTTAATTAATCTACAGGGAATAAGGCTTCTCCTCATCCTAGATCACTCTCCTGCTGCCTTCTGGCCATGCTGTATCACACAGGATAAAGAATACACCATACCGCATCAGCCCATCAAATCCATATAGCTAATTTGCAATGTCAATAAGACAACAAAAACAGTACAAGTGACTTCAACGAGGATGGGATGTGCCAAATAAATAAAATAAATAAAATGTTTTACCTAGATGTTGCAAACACTTCCACTTACCAGCAATCTGCTTGTTCTGCATCTGCAGGAACAGTAACCATAGCAACCACCTCAGACAGTTAAAGTCTGCATAGCACAGACATAGTGGCAGGTGATGGTAGGGGCTGAAGCAGACAGACAGTACCCAGAGGTGAACAGGAATGCAGCCTCAAAATCCCAGGCAGGCCCGTTGTAATAGCAGAGGTAATCAGATGTACAAGAAGCTTTGGCTCACTAGCACGTGAATGCATATAGACATTGATGCAAAGTGCCCTGTTCAGTGGTGCAGCACATACAGTATTATCTCTGGTGTCAAGGCTAATGGGTATTAACAGGTACTAGTGTTTTGTTAATGAGATAGGTGCTGGAAATGCCGTGAATGATGACATTAAAGAAATATTTAGCAATACAATAAGATCAATAGGGCTCATCTCTAAGACCTGTCCTATTCAGAGGAGATTGTAAATTAGTAACTATCTTTAGTAGTAGTATTGTAGCAACTTTAACTTGCTCCATTTTGGTACTGTTCTTGGAAAGGATTAAGATGATTAGTATGGGTAAGACCAAATCCCTTATTCTGCTCAGATTCTTATACCACCTGATACCATAGTATGAGCATCTTCCAGAAACCCATTAGGCAACTCAATTAGCATCTGTCACATGTGGTACCTCTCCCCCACCCCATTTTCTACAGAGGGAGTGTTCCAAGAGGTTTTGTTGGAAGTTCCCATAACTGTTTTATGTCTGCTGTGCTTTGTGTTTACTATGGAAAGCAACATGAAAAAGGGCACATTACACTTGGAATGGAAAGTGATAAGGTTTAAAGCAGTTCTTTGACCATTTGGAAGTCTGTTCCCCAGCTCTGCATGGGCCTCCCAAGAAATCTACATCTAAACTGACACGCTTCACCCTTGCGGCAGACAGCACAGCTCCACTGTCCCCAGGAAGCTGAGCAGGACACATGGAATCTAACTCCTTCATCCTGGAGTTTTAGATAATTTTAGGTATCCTAGGCCCAAGCCATTAAGCACTTTGAAGATAAAGACAAAGATCTTCACTTTGGCTATGTTCTGTGGGGAGACTTAGGGTATTTATGTTAGTTCATAGTGCTGAAGAGACATGCTGCTGCATTCTGTGCTAGTGGGACTGATTTCCTCAAGGACTGATTGCTTCATGCCCAGGTACACTTCCTGGCTGGACTACAGCAATGCAGTAACAGACACTTATTACTGAGATTGGTCATAGTCTGCTTGGATAGGACACAGTCTCCTAGACAACCAAACCACCCTTTCTTCTGGTTCCCACAATATAAGCAAGTCATCTGCATCATATTATACCTACTCTTGCTCCTCTGAGATCATAAGATACATTTTTAAAAAAACAAACAAACTTAGATATGATAATCTGGATAATACTACTTCCATTTTTTGGTCAAATGCATGACAGGCAAGACAAAATAGGCTACTGAAACCTATCTAGATCTTATTACCTGTTGAACCTTGCCCCCCTGAATCAAGGTTTCGAACAAAACACGAACAGGCATAAAATAAATTCTCTGTTGTTCTAAACTCTATAGCTGAGCAATTTAAATTAAGCATATAGAAGTGAACAAAACAGAAGGCTGCAAGACAGCTTGTCCTGCTCGCATTCAAATTTGATTTACAGTCTACAGCCAGCGGAAGGAATGAGAGGGGAGAAATGCCATCGGAAGTCAACTCTTGGCTCAACATCTAATCTAAGTCAAAGTCTGCAAAGCAATTTGTCCCACTGGACAGAGACCACCTATTCTCACAATCCAGTAGACAATTGTAGGCGTGCACAATGAGCACATATTTCTGTACTGATACTACTATTTACTCACCTCTACTTGCCATGATCCAAATTCCATACAAAGCAAAGAAAGTTTTGACAGTGAACTTGTCCTGAACCTTATTGGTTGGGTAATGTCCTCAACTCTCATAAAGGCCCAAAAGAATAATTCATTTATAATACTAGAAGCCTTTTTGCTTTCCAGTATACAAATGCATACATACCACAGGTCTACCAACAATCTGTAATACAAACCAGATTCTTCCTCATTGTTCACTGTAGGTTTTACATTCCATTATTCCTGCCATGTGCGTTTACCACATAAACAGGTAGCCACTACTATGCTTTATTACTAGAGTCCTACCAAATTCACAGTCCATTTTGGTCAATTTCATGGTCATAGGATTTTAAAAATTGTAAATGTCATGATTTCAGCTATTTAAATCTGAAATGTCACGGTTTAGTAATTGAAGGGATCATGACCCAAAAAGGAGTTTGGGGGGGGGGGGGGGTCACAAGGTTATTGGGGGGAGGTTGCAGTACTGCTACCCTTATTTCTCCGCTGCTGCTGGCAGAGGCGCTGCCTTCAGAGCTGAGCAGGTGAAGAGCAGCGGCTGCTGATTGAGGGCCCAGCTCTGCAGGCAGAGCCGCCACCAGCAGCAACGCAGAAGTAAGCATGGCATGGTATGGGATTGCCACCCTTACTTCTGCCCTGCTACCTGCAGAGCTGGGCCCTCAGTCAGCAACCACCACTCTCCAGCTGCTCAGCATTGAAGGCAGCAGCGCAGAAGTGAGAGTGGCATGGTATAGTATTGCACCCTTATCTATGCTGCTGCTGGCAGGGCGCTGCCTTCAGAGCTGGACACCTGGCCAACAGACTCCATTGTCTGGCCACCCAGCTCTGAAGGCAGCACAGAAGTAAGGGTGGTAATACCACAAGCCCCCTAAAATAACCTTGTGACCCCTCTGCAACTCCCTTTTGGATCAGGACCCCCAGTGTAAGAAACGCTAGTCTCCCCTGTGAAATCTGCATCACATAGGGTGAAAGCACACAAAAGACCTGATTTAACAGTCTGGTGCCTTTTTCATGGCCATGAATTTGGTAGGGCCCTACTTATTACAGATATACCCGTCGGGAGAAAGTACGACAGCACAGAAAGTTACTTACAGAACTGACCTGATCATATCTGAAATTGTCCCAGAAACTGTGTGTAAAATTTTAAATCCAATGGCCAAAGGCAAACTATGCATATAGAAATCCACACTGGTTTAATTTACATGGCCACCAGCCAGATAGTATAAGTTACACCAATTTTGATTCTTTTATTCATTTTGCAAGTGGTTCTAAGGCAGCACCAGTTACAAAACCTTATTCATCACCTACAAATTTGGTCAGCGGCTTTAAAGGTGCCAGACTTGTGTAGAAAGATACTCCTACAAAAAGATTTAAAGCTTTTTTAAAAAACTAAAAAAAAAAAAAAAAAAAAAGACATTGCAGAGGTTGAAGAAACTGACCAGAATGAATTTACACAGTATTAGTTCAGTGAGGGCCACTAAATCTTCTAGTGCCTAAGTCATATTAGCCTTTAGTAGCACATTTTCACTTTACTGATTCATTAATAAATATGTCTGTAGTTTGGGATAATTTAGAGCAGAGGCATTCAAACAATGGGGTGCCCTTCTCCCTGAGGAGGAGAGTGTGCGTGCTGGGTGGGTGCCAGTTTCCTGTCTTTTGGCCAGGGATGTAGTGCTCCTGGAGCATCACTCCAACCCCAAAGTAAGTTCTGCAAAGGCTCTTGGTGTCACTTTCCTCCCTGTTTCCTGGTTCTGGAGCTTGGCCACTCATGCCGGGGAGGAGTCACTGCAGTCACTTGTAGTTGGTTGGGTCAGGTCCCAGGGGGAGCCAGCACCCCATGCAGTCCCTGCCCGGGGTGACATGCTGCCTCCTCCGTAGTGCCCGTACAGCCAGCAAGTAACGGGCTGGTCTCAGCCGGTGACAGCTCTACTTCAGCCCCAGCTCCACCAGCCCCAGGGACAACGATGGCACTCATGGCAGAGACCACTCCAGCTACTAGCTCAGAACCGTCACAGACTTCTTGCTATGCCAGACCTACGTGGAGCACAAAGTGTTGGCGACCTTGAGTGCTAAACTCTTGACTCCCTGCCCATGGATTCTGTCACCCCCGCGCAGCTGCAGGTTAGCAAAAGGCACACTCCAACACCTGAGCACTCCATATGTTCCCCCTGTGGTGTCCAGCCCCCCGATTCACTGGACACTCACAGCATTTACAGATTCACTGCTTCCAAAGAGGCAGTACATCCAACTTGCCAGTTCCACCTCAGAGCACCATTCCATTGAACATACAGCACTTGGGTAGGTTTACAGTAAAAACAAGTAAAAGTTTGTTTAAAACAGTATAACAATTTGGGCAATAGGAAATAGAAATATTGGAAACAAATTGTTACATATGGTTTTATTATATAACATGCATTCCAGAGCCTAGATTTAATGAGATATTATCACATCTAATGTAAGTATTGTTCACCAGCATTTTCTAGCCCGGCAGGCTGTGATCCCTTTTTCATGAGATAAACCATAGTGTCATCTTGTTTCCCCAGTGAAGGATGCGCTCTCTCTCTCTCTTTGCAACCCCAGATGTATCAAAACAGTCTTGTGATCTTTATTCATAAACTGGACACCCTCCTGCTGTGTGTTTTCTTGTAGATTTTGTGATAATTTGTCAATTTCACAGTCTTGATTAGATGGTGGTTCCCTATGCGGGTAGACTTACATTGTGAGACACACAATACACAAAAACTAGTCAGAGAGATAAATGTCTACTACCGCCTGCCTGACCAGAACCTGTCCGAGACATGTCACCTCCAGGTGACCTGCTTTAATTTCAAAGAACCTAATTGCCAGTACATATACATACCTTCTTAAATATACTCCATAGATACATTTTGCAATGATTATGACCACCAGTGGGCTATTGGCTCTCAGTAGAGACCTTACATGCCCCCTTTTAGTGCATTATTCTGCATATACTTGACCCAGGAGATACCTGTAAAACTGTGTGCCCTCAGCCACTTGGCACAAAGAGGTTGTTTGACGTTATGATTTCCCAAAATGTCTGTGCAGTTTTATTTTAGCTGCTGTGATTTGTACTCTTTTTGAACAGATCTGTGAGAGAACATGAAAGGTGCTTTATGAACTAAAATTAGTACCTTTGACACTCATATGCTTATTATAACTACATTGATCAAAGCCCTTCTACTCTTGCAAAGCATAGGATTATATCGGAGGAATACACATACTCTTGAAAAGCATAGGACTATAACAGGGTTCAAAAAAGAACTAGATGTGTTCACGGAGGATAGGTCCATCAATGGCTATTAGCCTGGATGCACAGGGATGGTGTCCCTAGCCCCTGTTTGCCAGAAGCTGGAATTGGGCGACAGGATGGATCACTTGATGATTACCTGTTCTGTTCATTTCCTCTGGAGTACCTGGCATTGGCCACTGTTGGAAGACAGGATACTCAGTAGCGCAGCTAGGTCCGGAGCGCAGGGGGAGCGGCGCTATAAAAAGGCGCCTCCCCCCGTACTCACCCGGCAGCACTCCGGGTCTTCGGCAGCGGGTCCTCACTCACTCCGGGTCTTCGGTGGTACCCGCCACCGAAATGCCGCCAAAGACCCGGAGCGCCGCCGGGTGAGTGCAAGAAGCGGCACTTAAAAAGAAGCGGCGCCTTTTTTTAGTGCTGCTAAAAAAAGGCGCCGCTTCCGCCACTTCTGCTCACAGGGAGAGCGGCTGCTCCCCCTGCTCCCCCCACTGGCTACGCTACTGAGGATACTGGGCTAGATGGACCTTTGATCTGACCCAGTATGGCCATTCTTATGTTCTTATGTTTTCATTCTTTGCGTTGTCTTAGTAAACTTAGGAGAGGTGCAATTGTTTTGAGAGGTTTTTTTAAGCTTAGGGAGGCTCATTATGACAAATAAGAACCCCTGACCTAGAGTAATTCACATAAGTGCCAGAGGTCATGTGAACAGGAGTTTAAGTTGGGTTCATATTTCAGTTTTTAAGGCCGGTCATCCTGAGAACCTGGCACAACTAAATTGGTGAGTGGGTTGGATCACCTTGGATTCCACTGGACCTTGTTTCAGAGCACCTTTACTTGAAATGCTTCAACCTCTATCCTACTCTAAGTTCTTTGGTCCTGCAAAGTTTGCTTTCAAAATAGCCAGCCCTTCACAATGCAAACCATCCCTCATCCCCAACATAACAAGTCAAAATGATTGTTTACATATGATTAGTCTTCCTAAAGGCAACTCAAGTTTTGTATGTTGTAATCGTAGCAAGTGTCTTTATAAAACTAAAGCCATCTCTGAAAAAAAAATTGATGTTCTAAAGAAAGCTTTTCATTATCCAGTTTAACTTCAGGTTTTTTAATAAAAAAATTAAGAGGTTTTCAAAGTCTACAAACTTCTTTTAAAAATCCTGTTCTCAACTCCTTCTATATTGTGTGCTCTCTCAAGCACTGAAAGCGAGACACAGGACCACATTTCAGGTTTCAAATAAAGGGACACTTCTGATTTTGGAAGTATTCATTTACCAAGGAGTCTTACTGTAATTCATTAGAAAGAAGCTATTTAAATGGAGATCAGTGGGCAAACAGAAAATTTACCCAGTCACAATATTAGAGTCCAAGATTTATTTTGCACACATTGTCTGCACTAAGCTACAAAGTACCCCTCACCTCCCCACTTCTGCTTTTCCTAAGAATGGATGCTAATTACTCATTTCCACCATCAGTGAAAACTGCAAATTTTGAGTCCCTCAACAGATTAGACAGGAAACATTACCATGGACTTGCTATTCCAGAATTATCCATTCCACAGCTAGTGAGACATTCTGGAGGATTAAAATTCTTTCAGAATCTGAGCATCACCATATTATGAAATTGTGCTAAATCTTTCATAGAAGCTAAGCTGACCAATTCCTCCCAACCAGCTTTCACCCACAGTTATTAACAGTGTGATTAAGTTTCAATACGGGAGCTACAGCCAAACCTAAAAATAATTTAAGCAAAGAATCTTACATTATTCATCACACTTGCCACCACACTATAGATATTGAATACTATTTTGCATTTTGACAGCCTAGTAACTGTTCAGCCCTTTGACTACTGCCATCAACACTGAAGGTATGTCTACACACCAATTACACACCTGCAGCTGGACCATGCAGGCAGACTCAGGCCTGCGGGACTGTTTCATTGCTATGTAGACTTCCAGGCTTGGGCTGAAGTTCGGGCTCTAGGATCCTGCAAGGTGGGAGGGTCCTAGAGCCCAGGCTCCAGCCAGAGCCCAGAAGTCTACACAGCAATGAAATAGCCCTGCAGCCCAACCCCCGCAAGCCTGAGTCAGTTGGCACAGGACAGCCACTGGTGTCTGGTTGCTGTGTAGACATACCATGACACTACACAGTACCATAAGTAGGGCCCTACCAAATTCACAGCTATGAAAAATGCATCAGACCACGAAATCTGGTTTCCCCTCCCCCCTCCTGCCCCCATGAAATCTCATCTTTTGTATGCTTTTACCCTATATACAGATTTCATGGGGGAGACCAACGTTTCTCAAATTGGGGGTCCTAACCCAAAGGGAGTTGTGTGGGGAGGGGGTCACAAGGTTATTTGGGGGGGGGCGTGTCGCAGTATTGCCACCCTTACTTCTGCGCTGCCTTCAGAACTGGGAGGCTGGAGAGTGGCAGCTGTTGGCCGGGTGCCCAGCTCTGAAGGCAACGCCATGCAAGCAGCAGCGCAGAAGTAAGGGTGGCAATACCATACCATGCCACCCTTATTTCCGTGCTGCAGCTGGAGACGGCTCTGCCTTCGGAGCTGGGCTCCTGGCCAGCAGCCAGCACTCTCCAGCTACCCAGCTCTGTAGACAGCACTGCCGCCAGCAGCAACACTGAAGTAAGGGTAGCAGTACCACAACCACCCCTACAATCACCTTACGGCCCCACCCCCAGCAAGAGCTGGAGAAAACAAGACATTAACCTAAATTAGTATTTCTAATCCAGGTTTAACACCATTTTCTTAGAAAACCCAAGTAAATTCTACAGATCTGAAATGAGCCAGTCATAAGAGTTTGCTAAAGAACAAGAAACTTCAAGAGCAAAGTAGTTATACATTTATCTTTAACAGTTAAATGGAAAGATAAGTGTAATGTTTTCTATAAGAGATCCCCTGCTCCTCTCAGACCAAAGGTGAATGCTTTTTTCACTATTTGGGGCTGGGAAGACAGACTCTGAGGAGTTAAAGTTACAATGGTTTGTTTGGTTTTTACTAAGTTCCCACTATCCCCTTCCCTCAGTTGAAGGTGCAAGTCCCATGTGTCAGATTAGTTAAGACCTTTGAACTTGTTACACACATTTCTTAATGAGGGAAGCAACCTTAGACGACTATCGTAAGAAAGTAGTTTTAAAATATAGCCTTGCTATTTTAAAGATCCACGTGTGTTAAATGCCCACGGCCTGGTTATTCAAACCTCACATCTAATTTAGACATCAGCACTTCAGGCTTTCCTTCTTTGTTGACAGGCACTCCTGACCCTGGGGTGAAATCCTGGCTCCACTGAAGTCAGTGGCAAAATTAGTATTGGCTTCAATAGACCCAGGATTTCACCTCAGAACAAAAGCTGAAGAAGAGGGGATCCCTAGGCAGAAGTTGACATGGCATTCAGGGAAGGAAGGGCAATATTAGAACTTCAGCTGAGAAGTGTCTAACTTTAAGACCTTGTAGATGCTGAACTATAACCCTGAGGATGTGGGGGAGTTGCTTTTGGGGGGGGGGGGGTTGGTTTGTTGTTGTTTATTTAGGTTTTTTGAAGGATTTTTATTTTACCTATGCTTTAGCAAAAGACATTTTAACTAAGGAATCACTCAAAGAATATGTTGTCCTGCATAGTCTTTAGTAGAAACCCTCCCCCACATTCACCTACTCTTCGCAAAAGGAAGTGTTTTGTTTCTAACACAGAACCTATTACCAGTTTTGCTGTTCCACAAGCTTTTGTTATCAACTGCTTCGATGTAATAACACAAGATCAGTATGCTGAACTCTTTCATCCTAGTGACTTTATAATCACACATTGAAAGAGAAATGCTGTAATATTTACTAGTTTTATTTAGTGGCAAGTTCTCTGGAGCAAGGACTTATTTTTAAAATATGGTCCAGAACTAAGCATAAACATCAGCACATAAATGCAATCTTCAGAATTGCTCCTATAACGTTCTGACAAAGACTATTGTATCCTACAGTGTACACTATATATTTTACCATATTAGCACAGCCTCTATAGAGCTCAAAGGCTGATTCCCCAATTTAATACATTCACTTCGTTTCGGTGAATACAGAAAAGTGGGGAAACATGTAAGGTAAAGAATGCAATTAAATAAGCACTTAATCTATGTTTAATGCAGTAGGAATCAAGCACTTGTTTCTCCATTTATTCTGAAGAATTTGTGCAATACGTTATTCACTAACATGATGAACCTCTGGAATGCTTCCCTTTTGTTCCCAAGCTACAAGCAATTAGTCTCCAGTAAAGTGAACAGTGCTAAAGGCAGCAGTCAATATCCAACCATTGCTATCCTTTCTACTAAAAGGCTGCCAAATACAAAGCAGAATAGGCCAGAGTCTCATTTAATAGGCCCATACATACAAGAGACTTAACATATTCACACTGTAGCCTAAAGAGAAAATATCCCCTTTAAAAAACACTGCCCACAAAGTCATTCAAGTTAGCTTCTCCCTGACAAGCATTTCTTATGTTTCTGCTAGCTTTCCCTCATGCAATTACTTGGTTAGAGGAAGGAATGAGTTGAGACAATCCTAAATTTTAAAAAAACGTGTTTTAACGTACAGCTAAGCATTAGTTATATTATGGTAATTCAGCAGCATACTATGTAAACTGTAAACATAACAAACTTGCTGCTCTATATAATGTTACTCATAGGATGACAGTATTCCATTCAGACTCACATGTAAGACAAGACAAGGTGGGTGAGGTAATATCTTTTATTGAATCAACGTTTATTGAACCAACCAAGACAAGCTTTTCTTCTTCAAGAGCTCTATGAAAGTTCTAAAACCGGTGTAGGCAAACTTTTTGGCCCAAGGGCCACATCTGGGTATGGAAATTGTATGGCAGGCCATGAATGCTCACGAAATTGGGGTGAGGACTCTGGCTGGGGGTGTGGGATCTGGGGTGGGGCCAGAAATGAGGAGCTAGGTGTAGGTGGGGGCTCCAGGCTGGGGCAGGGGATTAGGATGGGAGGGGTGCTCTGGGCTAGGACTGAGGGGTTTGGAGGGCAGGAGGGGATCAAGGCTGAGGCAGGGGGTTGGGGCATGGGAGGGGGTCACGGGTGCAGGCTCCAGGCAGCGCTTACCTCAAGCAGCTCCCAGAAACAGTGGCATGTCCCACTCTGGCTCCTACGTGGAGGCACAGCCAGATGGGTCTGTGCGTTGCCCCATTCACAGGCACCGCCCCTGCAGCTCCCATTGGCCGCAGCTCCCATTGGTGCACAGAGCCGTCTGGCTGCCCCCAAGGCCAGCTCTAGGCACCAGCTAAGGAAGCTGGTGTCTGGGGCGGCAAATCAGAAGTTCGGCTGTTCTTGGGGTGGCTCTCCAGGGTTTTTCTTCCTTTTTTTTTTCCCATGGCGGCACTTCGGCAGCAGCTTTTTCATTTTTCCGCAGCACTTCGGCAGCAGCTTTTTCATTTTTCTGCAGCACTTCGGTGGCAGCTTTTTCATTTTTTCCTTCTTCGGCAGCCGCTTTTTTTTGTTTTTGCTTCGCTGCTTGGGGCGGCAAAAAAGGTAGAGCCAGCCCTGGCTGCCCCTAAACGTAGAAGCCAATGGGGGCGAGGGGAGAGACATGCCGCTGCTTCCGGGAGCCGCAGCACGCAGGCATGGAGTAGCCCACGACTCTGCTCCCCATCTGAAGCAGGGCAAGCCCCAGACACCACTCCCCAGCAGGAACTCGAGGGCCGGATTAAATCGGCTAGTGAACCAAATGTGGCCAGTGGGTATTCACCCACGAAAGCTTATGCTCCAATACCTCTGTTAGTTTTTAAAGGTGCCACAGGACCCTTTGTCGCTTCTACAAATATGGCCCGTGGGCCATAGTTTGCCCATCCCTGGTCTAAAGCTTGTCTCTCTCACGAACAGAAGTTGGTCCAATAAAATATATTACCTCACCCACCTTGTCTCTCTAATACCCTAGGAACCAACATGTCTACAGCAGCATTGCACACACGTAAGACAGGAGACAACCTAAGTAACTGAAGCCAGCCCACAATCACATTGTTTTTAAACCGCTTAAGTCAATTTGTACTTATAACCCCTTTATGCAGCAAGAGACAGGTTTAGAGGCAGGAGGATCAAGGCCAGCTTACCGCATGCCATGTATATGATTATCAATAGTGTTTGAACATGAGGCTTGTTTTTCCCCATCCCTTTCTGGTGGGCAGCCGGGGAAAGAGAAAAGAAAAAAAAAAAGTAATGATCACCTTCACACAAATCAGGGGTGCTCAGGATCACTGCAAACTAGACTTCAGCCCCTTTGCGCTACACATGGCCACTAAATATGTGTTTTAAACACTCACATAGGCACCCTACAAACCCCCCCCCCCGTTGCAAAAAAGTCCTTTGCACCTCTGCAGTGACTATTCCCGCTGAAAGATATCCTTGCGACGAAATTAAACGGCTTAACAGAGGGACATGCATCTTGCTTTACGAACGAAAGAAATGAGGGGGAGGGGGACACTAGAGCTAGGAATGTCATTTAGAGGTGGGTTAAAAACAACCCCCAGCGTTTCCAATTAATCAAACCACAGACACGCGCAAAAGGAAAAAGTTTAAACCCCAACCCCCGCCCCGTCTCTCCAGATAGAGCTCGGGGGGGGGGGGCGGTGGCACAGGGAGATCACACACACCCCAGCGAGGGGGAGCAAAGGGGAGAGGCCCCCGTCTGTTCACACACCTCTGCGTGTGCATGTCTCCCGCGGCCCGGGGGGGGGGTGCAGCGGGCGATCGCCCACACGCCGGCCGGGGGCTCTCCCGGGCGGGCACGGCACGCGGGCAGTCCCGCTCCGCAGCGGCCCGGGCGGGCTCCTTTCCCAGCCGCGCCCCCGCGGCGCCCGGGCAGGTGCGGTACCTCGCAGCCGTACAGCTGCCCCAGCTGCTCCACGATCCACTCCTCCAGCACCAGCCTTTTCCGCAGCTCCTTCCGATCGTACTTCACCGTCACTTTGCCTTGCTGGTGGCGCCGCTGCTGCTGGACCTGCGCCGCCGCCGCCGT
The DNA here is from genome assembly GCA_037349315.1 of Chelydra serpentina. Taxonomy (NCBI): domain Eukaryota; kingdom Metazoa; phylum Chordata; order Testudines; family Chelydridae; genus Chelydra; species Chelydra serpentina. The sequence goes on from JBAIAC010000010.1 coordinate 25,147,965, forward strand.
GGCGGAGACCGAGTCCTCCCGGGAGGAGCCGCCGCCGCCTCCCCCGCCGCCGCCGCGGGGGCTCTGGAAGAAAACCCGGCTCCCGCCGCCTCCCCCAGCGGCACCCGGCTCGCTGCCCCCGGTCACCACAGACATGCTCCGCGCCCGGCCGCGCCGCCGCCGCTAGGGAGATCGCTGCCCGGTGGCCCGGCTCGGGCTCTGGCCGCGGCAAGGGGCTGCCTCGCTCCGGCGCCCGCGGCTCCCTCCCGGCCGGTGCAGCAGCAGCAGCAGCCTCTGCTCGTGAAGCTCCGCCGCGCACCTGCGGCGTGACGGCTGCCGGGGCGCGCACACCCCGGCTGGGGGAGGGGTGGAGGGCCCCCGAACCGAGGGGAGAAGGCGGGGACAGCGCCTTAAAGATACAGCGGAGCCGGGCCCGCCCCACGCCTCGGCAGCTCCCCCACCTGGCGCTGGCTGCTCAGCGCGGGCCCCTGCAGGGGCAGGAAAGGGCACTGGCTTTGCCCTGCTCCCAGAGCTCCGCTTGGGCAGTCACTGCTCCTGGGCCAGCCCCGCGGGACAGAAGGGGAAGGTTCCCGGCCAGGCAGCGTGTGGGACTCGCTAGCTGGCCCAAGGGCAGTTTTCCCCTCCAGGATGTTGCCAATTCTCGTCCCTCGGGCACTCTCGGGGTCCTCCTTGGCTAACGCTCTCATTGCAATCAAGGATAGTGTAGCCTCAGTGGGGACTGCCGGGCTTGGGGCTATTTTTTCATTAATGGGGGGGGGGTGATTTTCTTCTTTAAACTATGCCGCTGGAAGAGCAGACAGCCCTAGCTCCGAAAAGGGCAGGTTGGGCTGTTTCCAGCCTGAGGAGATGACCAGTAGGGTTACCAGTGTCCATCTGTGCTGGCTGTTATAACGGCACACTCACCATGCAGCTCTGGAGGTTTTTACATCCTCTGTAAAATAAAATTACCTGTAATAATAAAACAGGCATGGCAAGAGCTCTCTCCCTTGTTCTCTCTCACACACAGGCACCTTTTCAAGCTCTTGCTTCAGAGACAAAAGCATAAATATCACACGTATACAGGCCTTTTCCAGCAGTTGCCTGGTATCTCTCTCACACAAACACACAGTTCTTTTCAAGTAATATGCGGTATAGCAAAAGCATAGATATTTCTCTCCCTCACACACACAAACATGTTTTCGAGACAATTACCTTGTGTGGTCAGTATACCTGGATTGCTCACAAATGTTTGCAGACTTGGCAGTAAAACAAATATTTCTTACTCTGGTTCACACATACATGCATCATATCACAAATCTGCAACATAAATTTACAAGTGACTGCATGCAGCACTTTTGCAATCTGGATAATCAGACCATTGAAATCCAAATCTTTTTCAGGCAGATTGTGCTCCTCTGAATTTTTCATTTAGCTTTTCATTTTCAGACTAGTAAAGTATGAAGTCAGCAATCAATGATCTTTACACAAGACAGTATTTTTCCCTTTATACTTTTTTAAAGGTATTTCTGCCATGAAACACAAACTGCATTTATTAACATTACATATCCAGATACTGGAGCATGAAAATGTTGATCATAATCATCTTTTTTGTAGGGAGGCGGAATATTTCCATTGTAGCGAAATCAAATACACAGCAAATATTTCAATCTAACACCAATTTTTCTGTTAATTAGCAAATTAAAATATTTTATCTGAAAGATGCTGTTTAGGACAACACCACTGCAAACCTCTTGGGATTAGTGTTTTGATGTATTATTTTAGTTTATAACTAGGAAGTGATTGCATGCACTTGAAACATCCACTGCAGGAGGTTCTTTTGCTGTATTATAAAAAACAGGTTTGATAGCCACAGATTTCATTTCCCATACACAGAAACCTGGTTATGATGACCAGTAATCAGCTAGCATAATTCAAAAACTGTTCAGTGGGGACCTCCAGGTCACAGTTAGCAAAGATGCTAGTAAAAAAAGAGTTTGTTTATCCATAGCCTAGCATCTGGATAAAGCCAATAATGTAAATGGTGGTACACTGTACTAGCAATGTTCTGGTGGCTCCATCAGTTTTTTGTCCACCCTGGATTTTCAGCCACAGGTGTAGCTGTACCAGGCTAGCTGCTCTAGCATGGTTGATACCTGTCATATGCATCATCCCAGTGTAGACAGGCTTAAACTTTCATTTTAAAAAAGAAATCCAATTTTTCAAATCTGGTTGCATAAAAGTAAAGCAACTACATCCACATTTTAGGCACCTTAAGATTTTCAGAGGTGCTGAGCACCTACAACTCATATTGACATTAATGAAATCATACTTGGAGCTTGGCTTGTGGGCAGAGTAGAAAGGAGTATCACCATCAATATGACACATTTTCAATATTTACCTGATTAACTATTTCGCTACTGATCATTTTAGCAGAAACATCCAGGTACTGTGTTTATGAGAGGAGTCTGAAAAAGAGTGCCACCATTCCCTCCTTCCCATTTGGTGCGCTTCACTACTTCTATCCCCACAAATGTAGACACCAATCTATCAGGCTCCAGCTTTAGAATGCTTTTTAGCTTTTGGAAATATAGATATGCCTGGAGAGTAAGAAAGGGTCACTGTCAGCAACTGCTTCTTACAGTAATGGAAACCATAAAAGAAAACAATGAGGGTTTAAGGAGGGGAGTGGCTGCCTTTTGAATGTTTGTGTTTTGAGATGCTTGTAATTTGGGTTTTAAGCTTTGTATGTCATCTAAAAAGTCTGGTCCAGAGTTTCTCAACCATATGCTTTCTAACTTCTCTCCTGAGAGCAGAGAGATTTTCAAGTCTTTATCAAATCCTTCTAGACAGATTCTGACCTCGATTATTAGAATTTGATACAGTTCAGTAGTTTTCTGATAAAAATCTAGGCTACTCAGGGAGAGGGAAAAGAATTCCGGGCCAGAGCCTCACCTGTGAGTCATTCTGAGGATCTGACCCTCTGTCTTTAATCCCCGCTCCCTTAAGGGGAGTTGAGCACAAAGACCCACGTCAAATTCCATAGTAGGAAACTTCCAAAGCCAATAGAGCACTAAGACATTCCACATATGTCCACACACATAGGGCCTAAGGCTCAAGACAATCAGCCTTGGATTTTTGTTCCCCACTGTAGCAAATATCAGGTGTGCAAGTGGCTTGTGTTCTTATCTAGTCTAAGTGTGATGCTCCAAAAAAATGTAACAAATACTTTTTAGATATTGTATTAACAGCCACCATAATCAGTACAGGCACCAAAGAGGAGACACCTGCTGTTCAAAATAAACACTTCAAAACCACTCTAAAAGTGGAAGATGAGAACTCATTTCCTCAGAGGCATCCTTCAAAGACAATAAAAAATATTACTTTTTTAAGATAATGTACAGTGATTGGTGAAAGGGGAACTGGTAGAGCTGAGAGCAGCATTCTCAGAAGGCAGCTTCCATGCACAGTTGGTTTTTCATTCTGTTTTTAAAGAAAATGCATTCTCAGGAAGCCAAGACAAAAACTACTGCCAAGAATTTTGATTTCAATTTTGCTTCAGTTGAGAAAAAGATCAAGTTGCTTGAAAGTCAAACTTGAGGAAAAACTTTTAGAACAACCATTAATATCCTGGAAATGATCAATTCTAGTTTATAGAGTTTACTCCTGAAGTCAGATATGAATAATGATCACTTTCTAGAGAAAGAAGCTACAGAGATTTCCTTAAAGAGGCTTTCCAAAACCACTGACGATGGAACCTTTAATCGATAAAGACAGGCACCTGTGTGTGGGAAGGAAGAAATCTTCCCCATCTCCCCACTACCAGTGCAGATTTCAAACCTGGCTAGAAGAATAATTTCAGGCACTATAAAACAAGGCTTTATAGACAATATATTCCAGCAGTTATGTTACACCCACAAAATTATGTTTAATCTAGAGATGGTTATTGATCCAATAGCACCAAAGCATAGCCAGAATGTGATACCCTCAGAATACTATGCTCTTTCTGTCAGCTGGTGGTCAGGCTCAGAATCCTGTCTAGAATCAATGATGCATGTAAATTAACCTTCTAGGAGGAAACTTCAATAAAAAAGGCAGCCTGAAGAATTAGAGCCAATTCCTCGCTCCCCCCCGCATAAGATCTGCCAGTTTCCTAGCGGGTGATTCAGGTTAAGCTGAAAAATGAGAAATTGAATGGAGACATACTGATGGAAGTGGCTGAATTTTCTGCAGGTTGTGAATCCCAAAAGTAAGTGGGAGTGAGTGGAGATGAAGAAAAGTTTGCTGGAGCTTGCCCCAGAAATATGTCAAAAAACAGATGCAGCCTTCTAGTTGCTTTAAGTTGGGCCAGAGGCTAATTCAGCCCCATGGATCAAAGGAGAAAACCAGTGCTTCTGCAATGCTTCTCCTCAAGTGTGCTGAGCAAAGTCCTGATCCATGCACCTGAGGATCCAGACCAGTGTCTCTACCTTTACTGTAGTCTTCCCCCTAGTTCATGTTGTCTGGTTCCTCTATTTACCTCCTACCTTTCATGCCTCAATACTCCTATCATTTTTCCTTTTTTATCCTGTTTCCTCTGTTCAATCATCTGCCCTTTTCCCCTCTTCCCCAGCGCTCTATAATATCCCATTCTGCATCACTGCTGCACCCTCATGGAGTACTACAGTAATTCAACTAGACAGGAACCTTTGTGCAGATTTAACACGAGGCTTTCTCCACCTTCCCTTCAAGCAATGTTGCATACCACTGTCTGGACCACTCCAAAGTCACAAGAGAGAGCCTATGTGAGATTAGCAGGATGTGGCACCCTGAATTTTCAGTACCCTTTATCTCTAATGCCATCTTAATGGAGTTTTGTGGTGGTAGTAGTACTACTAATAAAATAACAGTGCTATATTAATAGTATTAGCCTATCAGTTGTATATAGTACATTTATTTTAAGAGACTCCTTATTGAAATTATTTTTATTATTGAATATTATATAGCAATGCAGTGTACAGAATGATACATTCACATTTAAACTGAGTTTTCTTAAATACATGAATTAGTTATTTTGTGAGATCACTGTACATGGGAATTTGCTTTCATTTATCAAGCTTTATATTACATAGTTTGAGCACAATCTGGGACCCTTTACCTACAAATGTTATCTTATATTTAAATTTTAAAATGTAAGGAGAGGAGAAAGAAATGTCATCCAGTTCAAAAACTGCATAGAAATTAGTCCAGTTTTTGTATAACTCTTGGAGACTTTAAGGTATTCTTTCTTTTGGGGCCTAGATGGTTCTAAGCACCTTTGGGAGTTTGGGTGCTCATCACTTCATAGAATTGTGTCCTAAAGTGGGATTTAGAGACTCTCAGTAATAGAAGCCCTTATATGTTGCCTGTAGTGGTAAAAACAACATAATGGTTATTATCTGTCTCTTTCAAGCAACTATTGGAGACATATCACAGGAATCAGAGCAGTTTCCTATTCGCGAGGCCTAATCAATATATTAGTTTTAGATAGAGCAATATCAGCAATCTATGCATGAATTTTGTAATGTAGCTCAGTTTCCTTCTGTCCTATAGATTGCATCCTCTGACAAAGAGTTCATTCATGCACCACTACATAATGAGGTGAGTTATGGGGGAAAAAATTAATTCCATCAATACGTAGGTGCTATGCAATGTGAAATGGCAGGGCCTCGGGGCGTGTTTACAACTTTTTAAAATTAAATGTGAATACACTAGTTTGTAAATACAAGAACTGCCTAATATTAATCTAATCATCTGTCTGCCCATCTAGGCATTTCTAGTGACAGCTATTCCACTAGCCCAGACTCCTTCAGAATGAAGCTCAAAAATTCATTAGATTGGACATAAGATGCCAAAGGTCCCTTCTAAACAGAAAAAAACCCCAGATTTAGATGTCTAATAAATTGTGGTATAGTACATTATCAATGCACCTTTAAAATATTGTATGTAAAATATTTCTGGTATGTTGTAAATGGAAAAAGATTGCAATCTGTCATAGCTTATGTTTAGAACAGGAGGAAGAGATTAATGAATCTAAGGCTACATCCACACTACCCGCCCAATTCGGCAGGTAGTGATCGATGTTTTGGGATCGATTTACGGACCGGGGTAAGTACTTTTAAAAATCGATCTAAGATATTCGACTTCAGCTACATTATTCACGTAGCTGAAGTTGCGTATCTTAGATCGATCCCCCCCCGCCCCCAGTGTGGACCAGCCCTTAGAAAAATGAGAGGAAATTGCATTAGAGGAGGCACACCTGTTAAATGACTTGCTTTTTGATGTGTAGGCTAGTTCTAAGGCAGTTTTCTACAAAAATTAAAGTGACGATGAAATAAAATACAGAGATAGAATCTGTGGAAAAGAATAAACCAGATTCTGGAACTATGTGAAATGGCTTTTCCAATCAGGCATATGTTACATATATGCTACAAAAGTAGCAGAATTGTGTAGTCTGACACTGTCACCAGCAGCACATAAGAACCGCCGTACTGTGTCAGACCAAAGGTCCATCTAGCCCAGTATCCTGTCTTCTGACAGTGGCCAATGCCAGGTGCCCCAGAGGGATTGAACAGAACAGGTAATCATCAAGTGATTCATTCCCCGTCGCCCATTCCCAGCTTCTGGCAAACAGAGGCTAGGGACATCATCCCTGCCCATCCTGGCTAACAGCCATTGATGGACCCATCTTCTATGAATTTATCTAATTATTTTTTGAACCCTGTTATAGTCTTGGCTTTCACAATATCCTCTGACAAAGAGTTCCACAAGTTGATTGTGCGTTGTGTGAAGAAATACTTCGTTTTGTTTCTTTTAAACCTGCTGCCTATTCATTTCATTAGATGACTCCTTCTTCTTGTGATATTAGAAGGAGTAAATAACACTTCATTATTTACTTTCTCCTCACCAGTCATGATTTTATAGACCTCTATCATATCCCCCCTTAGTCATCTCTTTTCGAAGCTGAAAAGTCCCAATTTAGACCCCATCATTTTATATATATAGTTGGGAATATGTTTTCCAATGTGCATTACTTTGTATTTATCAACACTGAATTTCATCTGCCATTTTGTTGCCCAGTCACCCAGTTTTGTGAGATCCCTTTGTAGCTCTTCACAGTCTGCTTTGGATTTCAGTAGGCTACGTATAGTTTCACTCATGTAGATTATACCTGGAATAATCTGCCTTGCAGAGCTATGCACTGAAGCATACACACATAAACACAAAGACCTGTCCCCTCAACAGCTAGTCCATCGTGTCAGAATCTAGGAAAACTTCTGTATAGCTTCATTCTTGGAAAAACTACAAAGCAGCCTCCAGATTTTAAGAGCAGCCAGAATAGGTGTGTTCAACTCCTGTCCCTGGCTCTCACTGCTGGGTGCACTTTTTCTAATTGGGGGCCATCTATCCATTAGCCTTGCTGGAATTGGGCCCACAGTGTTTTAGAAGTGAAAATAATGATTTAAAAATCAAAAAGATGTGCCTGGCTGATAGTTTCACCTCTAGCCTGACGTGTCTCCTAAGAGAAGCACATTTCTGGATCACTGCAGAGGAAAGCAGCAAAAACATCCAGGTGGGTTACGTTTGGAAGCTTCTTTTTAAAATAAAATAAGCAAAGCATCCTCAGCAGTGACTCATCAGAAATGGAGATATTCGTTCTGAATTAGTATTGCGCCACATTTTGCTCCATCTGTTTCAGTGCATCAGGCTGTTTGTAAAATGCCTATTATATCGGACAGGATATTAATGGCACCATCAATTACACCACGAAGTAGTAAGTCAGCAGTAACCAGCTGATTATTTAGTAGTGTATTTATTCAACAGATCCCTTTCTTCCCCTTGTAAATGTGTCATGGACTTTGAGTTTTCTAGGTTCATAGATTAATATGACTTCACTTTTTTTTTTATGTTGAAGTAAATAAAAAATAATAGGTCTTAAATAAGCCTGTCTCCTAATACTACCTCTAAGCTGTTTATTTCCAGCTTTCTTACCAGTACCTTCATTATTAAACATCCTTCCTGATAGCAGAGTCCTCTGCTTTATCTGCAATGTCAGTCTAAATGTTTTTCCATTAGTGTCTCTATTAACAATGACACATCTCTTTCTCCCTGCTGTCGCATGGTCTGAATGCCTAGTACTTTCACCACCACGTCATGATTGACTAGAAGTAGGGGCCTCTGTCTTTGCTGTGTTTTCTCCCTCCACTTCTCTATGGGAATTTCCATTGCCTTTGACAGTGATGAATCTGCTCTGGCATCTTAACACCTCCCAGTTTATGTCTATGATGCACTGCTGTGATGCTGACCTGCTCTGAGGTGATCCAGCTTGTCTTGTCTTGACTTAATCTTGTCTTGACTTGTGGGGGACAGGGGGGGGGGGGTTAGAATTTTATTGGTAAACATCTTTCACTGTATACACAAAGTGATGAAAAAAAATATTTCTATTGGTAACTTTAGTGTACAGATAGGAAAACTAAGAAAAATGCTGCTTGAGACTTGAGTTTGATTTAAGGCTATTTACTTTATATATTTTGGCATCTGCTCTTGGCAATTTGTGTTTTGATGGTTATAAACTTTAACTTTTTGAATCTCCATGTCTATTGTCATTAAATAATAATTATCTGACCCCCAGTAACACCATCAGCACCCACCTCTCACGACTACCCCGTCTCTGGCTGATACATGCCTGCAATCATTCAGTTTTGAACAGGGCAGCACCCACCTCTTACTAGCACCCCTTTTCTGGTTGGGTGTGAGCCTGCTTTTCTTTCTGTTCTGACAATCGGGTGACCCCCACCTCTCATGAGCGCCCCCCTAGCCGATAGTTCTTTTGGTGGCTCTTCCATGACTCAGTCTTCCACATGAGTCACACACACTGTCCGCCCCTTCGGGGTATACAGTCTCTAGTTCTTGCTCATGACTCTCCTATGAGGCCATAACATCAAGGCTTTCTCCCCAGAGGCACCACCTTCTTTAGCAGCCCAACAGGGGCCCTTCTTAGTATGCTCAGTTGGTGTTCTTTTAGCAGCCCTCGCCAGGGCTCAGTCTTCAACCAGATCAGCAGATTCCCATCACGGTACCCTCACCTGATCTGGCTAGGTTCTAGGCTCAGTCCTACTGCTCTTCCAGGCACCCAGTCCTCCCTATTTGAGCTCCAGACAGCAACTGACTGCTCTGGCTCTGCTGCTTCCTTTTATATGGCCCTTCTGGCCCTTGATTGGTCACTCCAGCAGCCCTTCTGATTGGCTGCTCCCCTGCAGCCACTCTAGGCTGCCTGGAGAACTTCTCCTCTGCTTTTTTCTGGGGTGGGGTGAGGCAGGGTCACAAAGCCTCCAGCAAGAGGCCTCCAGACCTAGTCCACCCCATCACACAATTATGTTTAACCCATAATTTTGCACAACTGTGAAAATTTAAATAGATAAAAATGCTTAAAAATGAACATTGATATTATTCATCAAAATTATTTTTTAAAAATGAATTTTGCCATGCCTACTTTTAACCTTGTTCATAATGGTTATACTGCATCAAGGTTAGAACCTCTGTCATGTGATGTTGTCGAAGCCATTCTTGACTTCTGCATGGTCAGTGGTGTTGAGATGATTTCTGAAAGTATCCTTCTTATTCCTGATTGTTTTGTTGTAGTTCTCTGGCCTTCCTATTTAACTATTGCTTTCTTTTATTTCACAAATGCTTTAAAAAATGGCCCCTACCCTTACGCTCTAGCTGCCCTTGACATCACTTTAAAATACATTTAAAAATACCCTACCGTAACTAAGGAGCAGCAGTACAATACAATATGGTTTACGAGACTTGTGCTTTCTTTTATGCTTGCTTTCCTTGGTCCCAATCCTGCAAACTGCTTTTCATGGTAGACTTCAATGGGCCTGTGCCCATGAGGGACAGCTTGCAGTATCTGGGTCTTAAACTGCAAATGCTACATTACTTCCTTATTATAATGCTTTGATTTTTAATTTGAACAATGATAAACACAGGCTATAAAGATCTAATGTTATAACTGATCAATCTTTTTTTTCCCTTAGTACTTAAGGAGCTGCTTAAAATATAGAGAGAAATGTACATTGTATTAAATAGGGAATTAGTTAAGTGTCATGTTTATGCAACTTACCCCCCAAATTTAGAAAGATTTAAGAAGAATCCTGAAGGATTGCTAATAAAAGAAGGTACATATTAAAGATTGTCTTTTGAAATAAATGTTTAAAGGTACTGGGCTAGATTCTGTGCTGCATTTCCCAGAAGACACAACCTCGGGGGAAGCAAAGATGGACATATGCCGTCTCTATGTCACACCGATTCTGCCTTTGCCAGGAGATTTACTCTGCCTTCCCACAGCTTCTCTGAATCTCTTGAGCTATTCAGTGCTCAAGGCCCATATCTTTCTGTGTGTTAGTACAGGGTCTAGAAAACTGGGGTCTGAGCTCTGCATGAAAACTTTGGTGCTACTGCAATAAATAAATAAACATCATTGTTCTTCTTTCATTTTATCTTCTGAATGGGAAAAGCAACGATTCCCTAGTTTTTTCCCCATTATTCCCAGGAGATTTTCTTGTAGTGGTGAGCTGCAGGGCCAGATTAAGGCAGGGGCTTTAGGGGCTGCAGGCAGGCTCTGGCTCAGGCAGGGATCAGGCAGACTGCCTGCATGCTGTGTCCCCACACCGCTCCCGGAAGCGGCTGGCTGCTGGCACATCTCAGCAGCCCCTGGCAGGAGGGAGGCGGCTCCGCGTGCTGCCCCCACCCCCAGCACCATTCTCACAGCTCCCATTGGCCGGAAATTGGCCAATGGGAGTTACGGGGATGGCACTTGCAGGCGTGGGCAGCACATGGAGACATGCTGTCCCCCTTCCCCCCAGCGGCTGCAGAGACGTGCCAGCAGCCAGCCGTTTCTGGGAGCAGCATGGGACTATGGCAAGCAGGCAGGCAGCCTGCCTGAGCCCTGCTGTGCCACTGGCCAGGAGCTGCCTGTGGTAAGCACCTCCCGGCCAGAGCCTGCACCTCGCACCCCCTCCTCCACCCCAACCCCCTACCCCAGGTTCGAATACCCCTCCTGCACCAAACTCCCTCCCAGGAAAAAGACTTGTATACAGGGGCCCCACAAAATCTAATAGCCCCGGGCCCACAGGAGAGTTAATCTGGCCCTGGTGAGCTGCTCTGGAGGAGAACACATGACATTGTTTTAGTCAGCAGCAGGGTTTTAATTAGGTAACTATACTGGGCTGTATGACTTTTACGCTGAATGTTTTCTATGACTATAGGTCTGTCAATTTCTGTGTTGACTCTGTGGCTAAAATGATGGATTGTTGATTCAAGTGCGAGTTTGTCACCCCTCCTTTGCTTCAAGCCATGGGATTTTCTGTCCTGATAAGTTATTTTCTGGTCTTAGCGTAAGGGAATGTGCCACAACAAGAGAAGATGCTGCTGCAAGCATTGTCCTGGGGATAGCTAACACGTTCTGTTCTTGTGTTAGAGAATGTTAAAATCTCATGAAGGAATTTACGCTGGTAGTGAGTATAACCAGAGGTGGGGAGGAATGGGGGAAGCTGAGCTAACTAGGGTGAAAAAATCCATGAATACTTATCCAAATCCGAAAAATAATTCAAAAGTGGCTGTGTTCACACCCCAGTCGTGATTTCTTTCTGCAGATATTTGAGTGATCAGATTTTACGAGCACAAACACTCTCAAAACACACATTTTGGCCCAGAGTCTCTGCTGTGCCATGTTTCTGTTCAGCACAGTAGAATGGGGGACACATCAGGGAGCCATTTCTCAGGTCGTATCTACACCATTGCATAGGTTGGAGCAGATCTATGCCAGCTGTCAATGGTCTCCAAGGAGCCATGTGCCATCTGGCATAAACACAGCATAGCTCCTTCTGACTGTTCGCTCACCATGCCCCACTTCCATCTGCTTGCCTGCTCTGCCAGGGCTGCATAGGAGATAGTGCAGGGGGCCAGCACACAAAAGAGACTGTCCCTTTAAGCTTAGATGCTCAAATATTCACTGACAGTATATTTGTATATTTGATTGCAACAGTCTACTCTAGATGTATGCTGTGTTGGTTCGTTATATAAGTCAACCCATCAGGGAAATGAAACAAAACCATGCATCTTATATAATGAACCAACACAATGTGAATGTCAAAGCTTGACTATCGAATATTCACAATGAATTCTTCCAAAGCTATTCATCTAAGCAAAAAGATAGTGTGAAGAAACGACAAAATAATTTTAAAGAACTAATACATTTGAAAATGGTGTGATCTGTTTACAAACAGAAAAAAAGTAGCGAACTCTAAAACTGGTTACAAATGATTCCCCCGTGTTCTACTGGTGGGCTATTTGGAAGTAGTCATGTACACAGAGGTGCTCAAGCATCCAGCAGGTGGAGCAACGAGCAAGGCATGCGGAGAGTACCCAATAATTACAGGGATTGAGCAGCAGACTTCAAGTCCCAATTCAGAAAAGCACTTAGGCGTGTGGTTAAGTGTTTTGCTGAAATGGGGCTTTTCCTTTTTTATAATGAATTATGTGTATTAGCTTCCACCATGTAGCTGCCACACAGCCTTTAGAGTAGCATAGCTGGGGGGAGCAGGGGGAGCGGCCGCTCCCCCGTCAGCAGAAGCGGCGCCTTAAAAAGGAAGTGGCGCCTTTTTTTAGCAGAGCCTTTTTAGCAGCTTCTTTTTAAGCGCCGCTTCTTGCACTCACCCGGCGGCGCTCCAGGTCTTCAGCGGCATTTCGGCGGCGGGTACCACCAAAGACCCGGAACGAGTGAGGACCCACCGCCGAAGTGACGCCGAAGGCCCGGAGCGCCGCCGGAGGCGCCACTGGGTGAGTACAGGGGGAGCCTGGGAAGGCGCCTTTTTATAGCGCCGCTCCCCCTGTGCTCCGGACCTGCCTACGATACTGAGCCTTTATCCACTAATGTGATTGAGTGTGTGGCAAAAAAGGGTCGCAGCCTGACTACCGAGGAAAGCAGCTGGCTTTGCACAGAATATTCTCATCTCCAGCACCTTACGCTGCAAAAAGAGTATGTTACTAAGGCTCCAGGCAGCTCAAGCTGTAATTCCCACAGCTTTTACACACTGCACAGGGGCACAAACACCCAGCTGGTGGGCAGCCGGCCAATGGCAATACGGTAGGGACAGTAACTATGCTGCTGCTGCTGCATGTGCCTGGGAGGAGTATGGATGGCCCAAGAGCCAAAAAAGAAATGGACTAAGATCTGCATGCCCATCTCAAGGACTGCCTGCCAGGCCTCCCGCTTCCAGTATGGCAGGATTTGGTGGGACATTAAGAGAGCAGAAGTGATAGCTCTTTACATGTAAGACCTCCTTTCCTCACCTTTTTGATAGAGAAAGAAGAGAAAAGCATTGGCAGCAATCTAGACTTCCTGCTGGGAAATATAGGACAATGGCAGCTGTGAATGAGGCACATCAGAACCACTGACAATTAGCGAAATATTAAAACAATGGCAGGTATTTTTTTTTAAAGGGTACTACAATGTTTTCTATATATTTATTTAATAGTAGTCATCTGTATAGCACACAGTGCCATAGTATCTATGGTCCCAATCAAGCATTATTCTCCAAAAGGGCAGGTCTTTGCATCCAATGCAGTATCAAGGCCTATCCTTGTCTATTCTTGGTTAGTTAGGGTTCATCATCTAAAATATTAGAGTTAAGCACAGTGGTTTCCCGTCAGTGTTTTTTGTGTGGGTGCTTCATTTTTAATTAATCAATTCTCTATCAGTTTGAAATGCACTGCATTGACTGACATGTAGACATCAAGACTCAGGAAAAATATTTTAGCTTGTACATTCTTGTTTGGCTCATAATGTTTCTGTCATTTGGAGGGTTACTGTGCTCAGATAAATACATTATATACCAGTTAGGTATATACACAGTTTTATTAAAGGAATACCAGGCTTTTTTGTATTATTTTAGGAGGCTTTTTTTATACTTTGGCAGTTTAAGTGTTTGGTTTTTTAAAACTTTCTATTTTTTGCAAGGTTTGTAGAAGCTCAGAAAGAAATGGCTTTCCCTACGGATTTTGCTCTCTCATTTAACAATCATGCTTTTGCCTCTTTATTTCTACATTTCTTTCAATATATAGTTTAATAGAAATATAATATTTCTTTCAATCGGTGACTAATGTTCAGCATTTAAAAACACATCATGCAGTTACTGGAAATATAATCCAGGACTACAAACTCAGTGAGATCAAAAGACAGAAGCCACAATGAAAACAAAGTTACTTTACTTACAGGCCTATTTAAGGGCACCATGTACAATGACATCTAACATATTTAGGAGTAAATTGTGGCTTAGAGCCACAGCCTTCAGGAGGAGACAGTGTGAATGTGTACTGCCCTAGCAAGAACTCCTGGAGGAATAGTTCCTGAGGTAGCTACAATGCCTTCGGGAGGGAGCAGGGAAGACGGAAAGAGGCTGCCACACCATTTGAAAGAAAGCAGCATGTGCTCCCCTCTGAGTAGCTAGGGCGACTGTAGCTGTTTCAGAGGGGTAGGCCTCACCCATACACGTTCCATGTCTACTTTGTGAAGGCTACTGCTGCTGAAGGGTCTATCTTAGAGCAGTGCTTCCATATCCTAAGTGCAAGGATTTAGATTGTGGTTGGCCCTGCATGGTCACAACAGGGGTGGTTTGTGCCCTTTGCCCTGCAAACCCTCACAGGCATAATTTGGCCCTTCATTCTTAAGAAACTTGGTAATCAAAGTGTTTTCTCCTTTAAGGATTGGATGGTCTCCCAAAATCCAGTATGCCAAGTTTGCCTTTCTAATGAACTAAATTTGATGTAATGTTACCAGGATAACAAGAAAATTAATTCATAGGAGAAACAATAGAGTTAGTATAGCAAGTATGTCCTTGTTGATGAGTAGGGTGACCAGATGTCCCGATTTTATAGGGACAGTCCCAATTTTGGGGTCTTTTTCTTATATAGGCTCCTATTACTCCCCACCCCCTGTCCCAATTTTTCACATTTGCTGTCTGGTCACCCTATTGATGAGTGACATCCAGCCCCACATCATTCTAGGGTACAGGGCCAATCAGAGGAGGGGCCAGGAGGGCCATTTGGCCTGGTCCTCAAGCTCAAAGGGGGCCTCAAATTTAGACACTAGCTAATTTTTTGGCATTTGATAAGTTTTGCAATTTGTTTTTATGCTCATCCCTATCGGACCAAAATGTGACACATTCTCTCAGCTTATAGCTGCAAATTTAAGCAAATAAGAGATGCGATTTGGTAAAAGACATAATTTTTTTGTTAACTCATATAGATTTTGTCATATTAAAGAGTTTAAAATGTTCACAAATATTAATAAAAATATATCGGTTCTGGTGGCATAAGATTAGACCGTGTGTCGTCATTTTTTATTTTTATTATGGCTAGGGGGCCTCAAAAGCTGGAATTGGCCCAGGCCTCTCTGGACCTCTGAGAGGGCCTGCTAGGGTACAATCTCCAGCTATGTCCAGCTGCTACTGAAAAATCATTTTGAATTCAGCCAGCACAATATGTTCCAGGTCCAGGTCTTACAGGTCCAATGACCACCTCAACCACTGGTCCTAAAGCTTCATGTGCCATGCCCGCATCCCCTCCACTTGAAGGGAATGATTTGGGAAGCTGTGGACAGGGTGAAGCTCAGATGAGTTTCCATTGCCACACTCAGGCAGAGCTATCGTTGTCAGTGGTCTCCTAGGAAGTTATCCCACCATGGTAAAGAGGTTTTCTTAATCATTTTATCCTCAGCCCCCTGCAAGGCCAATCTTGTTCAGCTCCACTACTTTACAAATTTGTTGGCGCCAATGAAATGGAGTAGGTGGAAGGAAGTTTTTCCATTGTTCAGAAATAGTCAATCTACTCTCAGACAATAGAGCTCCAGTGGGTTTAACATATTTCCTTATTTGCCAGTATATAAGAGGGGAAACCTGTGGCCACTTTGGCCACATCAACAGGCAGCTGAACATCGCGTACATCATTCACCATATCGGAAAATGGTGTATGTGTATATCATATACGTTATATTACATATTCACCAACCCAATTTCCCAATATTTAGCAAGAACAGAGTATCTGAAACATAGTTTCATCATAATTTTAATTAGTTCCTATGACTGAGTTATGGGGCCAGATCCTCACCTTCGATAAATCATTATAAATCCACTGACTTCCGTGAAATTATCCTAATTTTCTCCAGCTGAAGATTTGGCCCATGGTTTGTAGTTTGGCTGGTGCTGGATTATTTTGGGTGCTCTTCCATTGAGGCTAAAATGGCTTGACAGAGTGAGCTTCTCCAAATGGCGTCCAGAGTGGCCGACCATTCATTTAAGCAAAGCTCTTCTCCAATGTCTTCTTTCAGTTTGATCATAAAAAGGAGTTCCTACACTACCTCTTGCTGAATCAGAGCTCATTATGTACTACCAGTCACTTATTTTTATCCCAGGAGACTAAAATAGCACTCCTCTAGCTCAGTGGGAAGCTCAGTCATCAATCACTGTTTCTATTATTAAGGGGCCAATGATAGAAAAAGCATTTAGAGTAATGATACAACTCCATTTTTTACATCAAATATCAGAGCTAGGTAAATACTGGAAAAGTTTTACAATTATGTACTCATATTTTGCAGTGAATTTGCTTCAGCACGTTCACACCATTTTGCATTAGCTTTTGTACAATATTTTTTTTTTATTGGCAGTATTGTTCACAAAAAATAAGATACAATGCTGCATGCGGAAGTATTCGTGGTAACTGAATTTAAGATTTGCATTTGCCAGAAGTGCTTGTGCATTTACCTAGGCCCTGCTTCAGGAAAGCCATTAAGCATTTGCTTAAATCCCAGTGACTTCCTTAAATTACACACATGCTTAAGTGCTGTCTTGAACAACGATGGTTTCAAGAACTGGGACCCTCATCAGGGAAGAGAAGTAGTACCACATGACTTACCTGCACAATCACAGCTACCCAACACAGCTCAGATAGCTGACAGATGGCTTGCTATCAATCCACTGACTTTAAAACAGTCATAAAAATGTGCTGAGTACTTTCGAACAAATGTGAGAAAAACTGCTAAATGCTTGTAAATACCCCATAAGCAGAAGACAGACCACTGAATTTTTTTTAAAATATCTCATTTAAATTATACAAGTCTAGAAATTTGGCATCTGTTGTGTGATCAGGCCCCTTTAAATTAGATTCTAGGTGCTCCAAGAAAGGCCTGAAGTCACAGCAAAAAAATAAAGACATTCTTACATGTACCTACAAAAGTCAAGTAGGCAAAATGTGTAAGCTTATGTAACATAGCATTTCTGCAGTTTGTAGGTGTGACACTTTCTCCGGGCATCCCCAATCATGGGTCACTCTGTTTCCCTCCCCGTGTCCCCACCACCGCCTCAGTGACAGAGACTTGCTATTGCTAACTAGGTGACAACTCCCTTCCTCCAATCTGTTAGCCACGCCAGACAAATTCTCAGGACTCTGCCAGCCCTGACTTTGCCTTACTGGTTAATACTTGGTGTACCCCAATTCCTGAACCTCCCAGAAGAATCCTCCTATAGTGTCCAGCCCTGTCACTGGACACTCACAGTAATTACCAAGTCTGCTGCCTCCAAAGAGACAGTATACAGACCAGCTTGCTTGATTCAGCTAAGGAGGCATACTCTACTTAATATCACAGCACTGAGATGACTTTATCATAAAAGGGGAATAAGTTTATTATCAAAGAACACAGATTCACAGGTTCAAGTATTAAGAAGAATGGAAACAGAGATGGTTACAAATAAAACAAAAGTATGACATGCTTTGAAGAGACTAATCATAACTTTTAATAGGCTACAGCCTTTATCTAAGATAAGTTTCTCACCTAAAGCAACTCAAGGGTGGCAGAGCCTTCCCAGCCTCTGAGGCCATGTCCCTTCCCTGAGGCCCCACCTTCCCTTGAGGCCCCTCCCCCACCTTACCACTTTCCCCGAGGCCCCTCCTCTTCCCTCCAAGGCCCCGCCTCCTCCCCTTCTCTTCCCCCCAGAGGCTCCACCCCCAGCCAAGCCAAAGAAACCCCCTGCCTGTGTCCCCGCTCCCCGGACTCCCGCCCAGGGAAGTGGAGGGACCCAGGCTCCCCACAGCTGCTCACACGCTCAACCTGCCCTGGGCAGGGAGGTCCAGGGAGTGGGGACATGGGCTGGGGATTGCTCGGGCCCCCCACACCATGGGCAGGTGGGGAGGGTCCGTTGCATCTCCCCACAGCTGCCCGCGCAGTTCTTACCATAACTAGGCTGCAGCTCTGAGGTCCTGTCCCCCAGCTGGAGCTGGGTTGGGGTAGAACTGTGCGGGTACCCTCCACCTCCATCCACCCTGGGCCGGGAGCCCGGGGAGCAGGGACAAGGGGGGAAGAGGAGGGGAAGGAGGTGGGGTCACTGGGGCAAAAAGTGGACTTTCAAAAAGTGGGAGGGCCATGGCCTCCTGACACCCCTCCCATCCCCTGTTCTGACACCACTGAAGCAACCTCTCAGTGTCACCAGCCCTCAAGGCCAGGAACCAACTTTCATGGATGCAAAAAGCACTGTCCTTTTTATTCCCCCAGTGAGGGATAACAAAGCGGTTCTTTTCCCTTCTTCTTATAGTCCAGCAAACCTCAGAAATGTATCCTTTTGAAGTGTACTCCCAGATAAGAGCCTTCTTTCCTCCTGCTTTGTGCTCAGGTGTGCTGACAGTGTGTTGCTTTCTCAGCCTCCTGTTAGCTTGTTCTTCCTGTTTACCTCAGATGCAAATGAACTCCACTTGTATTTGTCTTATCCTGCTTAAATTACATCAAAGATCTAGGCAGACAGATTGATTAACATTCCTTTGTCTGGGAAAAACTTGTTTATCAACCCTGCCTAGCTACATAGTTTAAACATATTTTTAGTACATACATACAGTTTTTGAATGATGCCCGTACGTACATCTCACAATACTTATCATGACCAGTATGATATAAGTTTTCACATGATATCTCACACAACTTTCTTTTTAAATAAATACTAAGACAGCAGTGTGTTAGGCATAGTGAGTTTGTCAGGCCTGATAAGAGTTGCTGTTACGTGACAGTGAACTATTTTCCAGTTCGCATCGAGGGGCTCTTAGTGTCATACTAGGGCCTTTGTCAAACAGTGTCAAAGGAAAAGTGATTTAAATGCACTCACCTGCCTAGTTTTACAGTATCTAGACACTCAGGCCCCAATTCAGCAGAGCATTTAAGCACATGTTCAAGTCCATCCCAATGCAACAAAGCACTTAAATATGTGCTTAACCGCTTTGCTGAAAAGAGATAAGTAGCTGGAAACCATCAGGTGTGTAAGGAAATTAAAATGCTCTAGGCACGCAGCCTGTTTCAGTGTGGAACTGAATTTGAAATGGAATTACGTTCTAGATTCTTCTAGTAACTTGTCACATAAGTGACCCTCTTGAAGACCAACTATGCATGTTTTGGGTCATTGTTGAAAGTGCCATTTATGAAATACAATTTTGCAGCTCCACACACATGTCCATATAGTTCAGTAGGTGTTAGTGTACTTTATTCCTACACTTGCAGCAGCATGTAGACACAAATGTAGCTACTCACTGCAGTGCAAAGCAGTCTGCATCCACAGTGTGGTGTGTAGCTACATGAAGCAGTGAAAGCCTCTTGCAGGAGGGAGGCAGCAGGGAAAGATTCTGGAAGGACGGAGCTGCCAGAGCCTTTCCTCACTGCCAGAACCTTTCTGGGGAAGGCAGTAGAAAGGCAGCAGGCCACTACAGTGCTAAAAATAGCAGTGTAGACATGGGAGACACCGCCTGGGCATGCAGAAAGCCTTGTAGGGTGCATATCATAAGGTGGTGCTACTCTATTCGCCAAAAATCCATCAAGGAGCATCCTTCCACACAGACTCTTTGTCTCCTGTTCTCAGGTGGAAATTATTTTTCAAGAAGGGGACTGAAACTATAAAAAAGAGGGACAAAACCCCCAAGGGACACCCCTTTCTCTCTCCCTGCCTGTCGCATTCACTGCACTTGAAGCAACAAAGGAAGCAGGTGTTGGACTCAGGGAGAGGGGTCCTGACCTGAGACTTTAGTCAATAATCTGCTGGAGCATGTGGTGAGAAACTTTGCTTGAATATAATATAGTTTGTTATAACAGGCATTCATAAATGCCTTATCTTTATTTGTCTTTTTCTGATTTCTGATTTTTATGCCTCATTACCTGTTTTCCCTTAAAATCTCACTCTTTGTAGATAATAAACTTGTTTTACTGTTTTTTCTAATCCTGTGCGTTTAAATTGAAGTTTCTGAATAACTATTTGAGATAATTCCCTTAAAGGAATAAAGGATTTAAAATATCTGTACTGTCCAGGAGAGGGCTGGGCAGTGCAGGACATACATTGCTGGGGGAAATCCGGGACCGGGGGTGTGTTGGAGTCACCCCCTGCAGTACAACTAAGGCTGGTAGGAGCCAGGGTATAGCTGGCAGGTTGCAGTTACCCACAGACACTCAGGGTATGGCTGGCATGCTGGAAGGCTGTTTGTGAGTAGCCCAGGTGTGAGCGACTTCATCATGGCATTGTAAGGCATCCAAGGTTTCATGTCAAGGGTGACCCAGCTCCCACTGGTCTGGGCTGTACCCTGGTATGTCACTGCTATTAAAGAGGAAAAGGGCTAAGAACTGGGTTGGTGATAAGGCAGCCCTTTTGTGTTGTGTTACTAATAATGCAACAGAACACATTAACTAGTGCTGCTGACTTGTGCTGGTTCTTGCTGTATCTGCAACCTTATTATTATTTTGCCTGAAGCATCATGGTGATTTTCTGTTGTGCTAATAATCATACAACCTACAGTCTGTCGGTTTTTATTTCTGGGGGAAACAAAATGGCATTTGTACTCACACCATTAGCCATACTGTAGACACTTTTAGCAACTATATTATTGCATATTACATTTCATGACCACTGTAGAGTATGTGTGCATTATTTTACACAATAAGTACAGATTTCACAGAGCAATAGAAAAATTCCTGTGCAAATTCTTTTAGAGTCATCTTGAGACACAAAGTACCTCGGATCATTGTTCAGTTATTGGGGCAATTGAAAGGGTTGTTTTGAGGACAGACTGAAAATTCAAGTAGATAGTCTGACAGCCAATAACAAAACCAACTTATCATATAACTTACTCTTGCCTGACGTCATCCAACTAGTAACCAGAACAAGATGTAGCATGAAGGCAGTCAAAATCTCTGCACTGGGGAGGGGAAAAAATCTAATCACTTGAACATGGATGAAAGGGGAATACATCCAGCCAGGATGAAAGAAGAGAGGATTCTTGATCCATGAGAGAGTGAAATACAGAGAGGGTCTAATCTTCTTTAGCAAGATCCATCATAAACTCCCTTATCACCAAAGAGTTAGATATCTAGCTCTGTCAGATGAAAAATTGGCAGTAGTTTGGCAACAACAGTGAATTCAAAAGAACACTTACAAGTCCGAGTGTTGAGATCACTCTGCTTTCATGCATGTACTGCAGTGCTCCTGCAGTGACCCAGTCTTTCTGACTGTTATTGAACTCACCTGTGAATTCGCAGTGAAGTGAACTAAGGAAACTGAAAAAAAAAGTATTGGAGTCCTCTCAGAATTAAGCCATTCAAGCTTTGAGTTAGATCCCTCCAGAGAAGAATTCCCTGCATCAAGTAGTTTTATATTGGGCAAGTGATGGAGAATGAAATTGGCACGTAATTTTTCCCACCACATATTTTAACCCTCTAAACCCAGATTTGCAATAGGAATACTTAATTTTAAAATGTTGCCAACATCTAATAGGCAGAATCTTCTTCCTCTCCTTTGGCCAGTGTAAAGCCCAGGTTTCAAACTCAAGATTTAACTGAATCTTCACATGGTATTGAGCACCAAAGACAAGATGCAGCCTTCCAGCTAGGGCTGGATTAAGGCAGAACCATTGGGTTTGAACTCAGGACCTACTAGCACATGCCTAAACCCAACCTCTGGGAGTCATGATTACATAAGAATTTCAGCTTTTGTTTATGTAACCTTTCTGCCAGGTGGAGTTGGCAGCAACAAAGGCCAGGTTCAATATCTAGGGGCTCCTCTTAACCATAAAAAATGCAGATCGATCTGTTTCTGCCCTGGTTTGTTACCAAAGAATGGCCACTTGACAGGTGAGAGTCAATCACCTTTGGTGACACTTGGCTAGAGGCGTCAGCTTGTCCTTTGTCTTTAAGAAACCAATTTACCCACACCCCAGAATTATTTGGTAAACAACATTGCAGTCATAATTTCAGCTTATGTTCATAACTCTTAATATACATTTCATTCGTACATTACACAAGAAATTGACAATCAGTGTGTTATTAATTTTTAAATGATGCCTCACAAGGCATATTTTGCACAAAGGTTATTATAATAGCATGTAGGGTGTGAATACATGGGTGCTTTTGGTCACAAGTAGTTAACACACATTTTAAAACAACTACTAGTTATTTTTACAATATGCTCATCTCAGTTAACATACAAATCAGAGAGATAAGGTGGATGAGGTAATATTTTTTATTGGAACCACATCTGTTGGTGAAAAAGACAAGCTTTTGCGCTTACACAGAGCTCTTCTTGAGGTCTGGGAAAGGTACTTACATCATCCACCTTGTCTCTTTCATATCCTGTAACCAACATGGCTACAGCAACACTGCAAACAACATGCAAATCAGTGAGAATCATTTAATATTCTCACCAAGAGATGGCGTCAGCAATCCTTACCTTTATTTTAGCAAGAATCACTCAATTTTCATTTCCATCAACTGATAGTGTTAGCGATTTCTGTATTTTTTTTACATTCTTTTCTCTTGAAAATTAGGTGGAACTACAAAACATACAAAATCTGAGGTTAAATAAAATCTGTTTATGCCTGGTAGAATGGAAATATTTTGCAAGAAAGGCTTGCCCCAGTATACTGATTGGCTAATGCTGAAAAATCAATTTTAAGTTGTAGCATTAGCAGTACAAGTGCCAGACAACACTGTCTAGGAACACATGCAAACTTGACTGTGTCAGATTTTTCTTTTCTTTATAATAATTGCATTGTCTCAATAGTTCCTCCAATATCACAGCCAACGGGACTTCTTGTGGAATAAGGGGCTTAATGTGTGTAGTGATATTGGAATTTTGCCCTATATTTTAGTTTTTCTTAAACAAATAACACAAAAGTCACATCTGCAGTTTCTAACTCCAAGCAGAGCGTGCAAAAGAGCTGATGGCAGACGCATACAGGAATACTGTCATACACTGCAGGAGAGAGAGGATTAAATTGTACTCCTGTCAAAATGAGTAAGAGTCAGAAACCCTCCAGGCATCTTACTGGCCTGTGGTAGGCTTTGAAGTAGTATAATTTATAGCACAATCAATATTTCCATTCTTAATATGCCATGTATCTGAAACTGAAAGGTTTCAAAATGTCTGCATCACCATGTATGTAATCAAGGCTCTTGGCTATTCCATGTCATAAATAAATAAGAACATCAGATGGAAGGATTTAAATCTGCTCTTGAGTAAATATCCATACTAAAGAATAATACTTGGGAGGGGGGAAAAGCAATAACCCTATATTAAATATACTAGGTTTGATTCGTTGCTACGATTCCAGGAGGCACAACACCACCTCCCCCAAGCTTGTTACTCTAGTTTACGGCAGCCCAATCCGGGTTGTCTATGAGTTACAGCATATTACTACTGGGGAACTTCTGCACCACTGCGCATGTCCAGAATTCATGAACCCTGCGGATTTTTTTCACACAAAAAAAACATGCTGCTAGGGAGATACTGCAATTGAAACTTTTGCTCAGCAGAGGCTGCTGTGGCACCCGAAGAGCAGGCAGCTTGCTCCAAGCCAGAGCAGCCCACTATGAGGAAGGAGGAGAGGCTGCCTTCCTCACAGCATCCTGCTCATGGGGCCAGGTGAGGAGGCACGGGATATGGGAGGAGACAGAGTGGGGCACATGGGGGTTGCTGGGGGATCACATATACTGGGGTTCAGGAGGGCGTGGGGGGAGGAATAGACTGGGGCAGGAGCACAGAAGCTAGTGGGGTGATAGCATTGGGCCAGGGGCTCAATAGGAGTGGGGGTGCAAGGCCACATGGGGATGTGGGGAGGAAGATGAATGAGTGATGGTTCAGGTACACACAGGGATGAGGCAGATGTGTCTGACTGAATGGGAGAGGCTAGGGTCAGCCAGGATCTACATGAGGGAGACTTCCCAACTCCCTAACAATCCCTCCCCCAAAAAACCTGTTCCATACTTCTCCCATCCCACATCTAACAGTCCTCCAAGTTCACTCCCAGACTCCTTCCAGGCAATTACTTCCCTCTCCCTCAGCTCATCTGGTATCCCTGACTCCTCCAAGCCTTTGCACTGCTTGTGAGGGGTGCAGAAAATACATTTCTGTATTGTAGTTTAAATTAATTATTACTCAAGTTCTACATTGATATGCCTAGTAAGGAACCTATTGTAAAAAAAAAAAAATTCCTGAATCTTTTTTTGTTGTCTGTATTGTTACAGACATACTTACTGACAGGTATTTTGAAATAAATTACCAAAATAATTGAAACTAGCATGATTATATTGTGCTATTTTGACAAATAAAATACGTTGAATTTTGCAGGATTTTAATTGTGCACAGAATTTTAAATTTTTTTGGCACAGAATTCCCCCAGGAGTAGCATATCCTATAATTCCTAGAATACCAAGCATTTTGGGCCCATGGTGATCCACTCCCTCTTGTACCAAGCCAACCCAACTGTAGATTTTTTGAAGTAGCAATATAGGGCTGCTTACTACAGCACTAGGCTATGCTTGCCTCACAGAATTTGAGAACAAAATGGCATCCTCCATGTGGCAAAAGTGCCAGAATGCCGTTTCAGCATGTTCCTGCCCTGGTTCAAGGGACAGACTCCCACATAACCCACGTCACACCCCACTTTGAAAACCACTGATCTATACCACCCCATTGCTGTGTCTGATTTAAAGTGAACATTAACTCCAGTTAATTTGGCAAGCTTCTGGGTTTTGTATCTTTAAAGGAACAAACAAACCGTAATATCTCTCTGAAGGGTCCAAGAGAGAGCTGGATGTTGCAGAGCACACGGTTTTGGGAAAATGTGGGTCTGGGACTGTGTTGGGGTCACCCCTGCTTTAGGTAACTGGTTGATAGAAGCTACAGTGGGACTGTTGCGTTGTAGGCAGGCTGTTGGGGTCAGAACACTGAACCAGGGCTGCGTAGCACACAGACACTCAGGATACTGTGTGCTTATCTGCTGGTGTCAGTGTCCAGGCTGTGAGCCACAGCCGTAGGATAGTTAAGGCACCCAAGGTAACAGGTTAGGTGGTGACAACCTAAGTTCTCCTGGGAGCCTCCTGCTTGCTGTGCAGAGTGGGGCGGAGGGAGAGGGTGCTGACATCAGGGTGTCCCCATACCCTATACCCCATATCCACAGAGCGGGGGAGGGACACAACAGGGCTCAGGAGTGAGACGTGGGATGGAGCTTGCTGGCGGCAGCTGCTGTGGCTGAACAAGCGGGCTTCAGACTGGTGAGTGCCGATCTACTTAAAGGGGCAGCGCATGTCTCTCTCTCACACACACACACACACACTGTGTGTGTGTCTCTCTCACACACTGTGTGTGTGTGTCTCTCTCACACACACGCAGTCTTTCATACTCACCTCCCAAGACATACTTGTATTATTGTTGTTGTTGTTACTTCTTGATACTTCCTGCAATGCACATATGTTCTCTGTAATTTTATTCTTCCAAAGTGCCTTTATTTTAGTTTTTTGTCTCATCTATGCATTTCATAATTTTGATTTCTCTCTTATGCTTAAATTTAATTCTTTGAGTGGTGAGTTCTAAAATGCCTAACCTGTCCTGGCTGGAGTAATTATCCCTATGGTAATTTTTTAAAAATACATATTATATCTAGGCTTTTTGTTTCTACTGGTGGTGTACATCCACATATTACCTCGATATTGGTGCACATAACAAAATTCATTCCTCCCATGGATGGAAAAAATTAGAGGGAACATTGGCTGACAACTCCTCACTGGTCTAGACTGCACCCCAGAACTTGACAGTTCCACACTTGTCTCAATCTTTTTCTGATCAAATTTGCTCAGTTTACAACTAAATAAATGATTTTTCCAACCAGTATCCCTGCATACTCACTGTGGGATCTGTGGGTATGTCTACACTGCAATGTAAGCCCAGGCTCAGACTCAGGCTCAAGCCCTAACCCCCATTCCATTTACACAGACTGGACCCAGGATTCTAGGACCCCTGGGGGTGGAGGGTCCAAATAGGGTGACCAGACAGCAAGAGTGAAAAATCGGGACAGGAGGTGGGGGGTAAAGGAGCATATATAAGAAAAAGACCCAAAAATCGGGACCACCTTCATGCATGTTTCTTAATGCTGGAGGGTCAGGGCAAAACTGCTCACAAAGCTGCAGAAATGTATCATCTCTCACATGAAAGTCCTGGACCTTCTGCTGGTCTAAAGGACAATGTGGTCCCACCAGTCTGTGCTTGTGGCTCTGCTCCAGAAGCTCCAGCCTACACAGGGGGCATCAGCAGCTTTACTGAGTGTCATGAACAGCACTAGTCAGTTTGAGTCTGCCATGTTGTGTTCGCTTCTTCCTACTCCAGCATTAGGTTTGTCAGGTGCTTTCGGTGTTCACCGGTGTCTCACGGCAGCCCTGCCCATTTCCTTAAACAAGAGTGTGAGCGAAGTTCTTCAAATGGTAACTACTCCTCCATGTTGCTGGCGGAGGCACCATTTAGAGAGGGCAGGAGTTTCCTACCACAGTGGAGTGCAAACAGGAAAATGAACTGTTGCTCACGCTCTCACTGGCTGCTCCATAGCCTGGAGCTGGAGAACTGTCTGTATTGCTCTGTCCACCCCACCCCTGCATAGAGCGAGTTCCCAAATGAGGTTCCCAAATGCCCCCTCAGGCTGGGTGACTGATAGCCGGTGTGCCCATTAGAACCCCTCCTGCCAGCCCCCTTGGCCAGCAGCAGTGCTAGCAGCCTTGGGACCAGAGGGGCACACAAAGCACTTCATGTGTATAAATAGCTCCCTGTCTCCGAGCTGATAGGATGAGTCCCAGAAGAGAGCAGTTTCTGGGTAGCCTTGGCCAAGAGAAGAGACCTGATGAGTGCTGATCTCCTTAAGTCTCCCCTACAAAGCTGATCGGTTTTATTTTCAGTGTAACAGTCAGTGCTTCTCTTATATATCAGTTGCTCCTGATGGAAATCAGAGGACGTTATTGTACATACCTATACTTCTCAATCAGAAAATAAAAATGTTTTCTTTTCTTGAATTAGTCTATGGACCTCTGGGGTTTTTGTTGTTGTTGTTGTTGTTTTTTACAATTCCTGGAGTGCTCTTAATCCTGCCAGGTTGTTACAGCCTTAGAACAGGTCTCTTTACTAACTTCCTTAATATTTCAATATGCCCATGAAAATGGCATTGTTTAGAAGGCAAATTTTCTTAATAACATTTAGGACATATAGTGTCATATTATATTTTCATTAAGGCATAGTTAAGAATCATCCACTGGGGTCCCTGTAGATACCTGCTCAGGATTTCTATATTACATTATAAAACTTAACTGTTTCCAGAGGCTAAAACAGGCTTTTAGATCAGTCATTTGTAAATGCAAGTTCAG
Organism: Chelydra serpentina; assembly: GCA_037349315.1. NCBI lineage: Eukaryota > Metazoa > Chordata > Testudines > Chelydridae > Chelydra > Chelydra serpentina. Next base: position 25,175,716 of record JBAIAC010000010.1, read on the forward strand.
TTTTTAAATTTTGTTTTTATATTTTGAATCTTTACACCTTTAGTACCTTGAACTGGCCGCCCCAACTCAAAAAAGATATATTGGAATTGGAAAAGATACGGAGAAGGGGTATGGAACAGCTTCTGTATGAGGAGAGATTAAAAAGACAGGGATTGTTCAGCTTAGAAAAGATACCCCTGAGGAGGGATATGATAGAGGTCTATAAAATATTGATGGGTGTGAAGAAAGTTAATAAGTGTTATTTACTCCTTCACATAACACACGAACCCAATGAAATTAATAGGCAGCAGGTTTAAAACAAACAAAAGGAAGTATTTCTTCACACAATGCACAGTCAACCCATGGAACTTGTTGCCAGGGATGTGGTGAAGGCCAAAACTATAATAGGGTTAAAAAAGAACTGGATAAGTTCATGGAGAATAGGTCCATCAATGGCTAGTGGCCAGGGTGGGCAGGGATGCAACCCAATGCTCTGGGTGTGACAGTGTCCCTAGCCTCTGTTTGCCAGAACCTAGGAGTGGATGACAGGGGGTGGATCACTTATGATTGCCTGTTCTGTTCATTCTGTCTGAAGCACCTGTGTGACGGGGTGTACTGGCCCCGCACTAGAGCTGAAGGGGTTAAAGCAGCACTCTTATGATCGTGCTGGGCAAGCTCCAAATGCTGCTGCAGTATAAAAGAGAGCAGCCTAGCTCAGTCTGGGCTGGCTGCCGAGGAGGGAGGATGCACCTTTCTGGCTCCAGCTGAGGAGCAGCCAGGATACCAGACCGTGGAAGACACTGAGGCCCAGGCAGGGGCCCAGGTACTTGCAGATGCCCAAGGAAATTGCAGTTGCCACCTGAGGAGCCCAGAGACTCCAAAGACACCCCGACTTCAACTGCAGGAGTCATGGTAGGAAGTAGCCATGGGAGGGACTAGCCAGTGTCCTGGCGGCAATCAGCTTTTTGCAGGTGGATTCCCCATTGACTTAGTGGTGAATTCACTCACCACTACCAGGGCCCTGGACTGGGACCTGGTGGAGCAGGGAGGTGGTGGGTCCCCCTATCTAAGAGGCAGCCCACCAAACCACTCCACTGACTCTGGCGATTAGGCCGCGCTTCCTCGCAGTCAAGGGGAGCCCCACTGACTCTGGCCATTGGGCCGCACTTCCCTGCAGTCCAGGGGAGTCCTATTGGCTTTAACCACAGGCCTACCCTGCCCTTGCCCCACCCCCAGGGGGACGGAGTGTACTAGCCCCATGACAACCTGGCATTGGCTACTGTCGGAAGACAGGATACTGGGCTAGATGGACCATTGGTCTGGTCCAGTATGGCCATTTATATGATACCTCAAGGTTTAGGATTGGGAATATCTTGCTGTATTATCTCCTGATTGTTCTAAACTTAAAATATGGCTTTAACTGGTGTTTGTATATATATTTTTCTTTCTTTATATAGGAATTATATATAGCTCCTGTCAGCTAATTTCTAAGTTATTATCTGCCTCCCCTCCCCCCCCCCCCCCCCCGCACCAAAAAAAAAATCTTAGAGTTTTCAGGTGCCTAAATGGCTCCTGGAATTAGTTAAAGTGGCCTCCCCACCATCAAAATCTGAAATGGCACCACGGTTGCTGAGAACCTGGGAACCCACAGACCAAAATGACAGCTTGGCAGGGTGTGTTGGTGAGCTGCTCAAACTTCCTGTGATGTGTGGGGGTGGACAGTCAAGTATTCTCACACTGCATTATGAACAAAAGACTAGAGCAACCACATTTCAGGAGGGTGCTAGGAAGGCTGGGATATGATTGTTTGGATTAAAGGCCTGTCAACTGTCTTGTGGACACAGGAGCCCCAGGTTGAGGTCTGGGTTCAAAAATGCTCAATCTAGGGTCAGCAATCCGTGTAGATGCTCAAGCCATGGGTTCTCAAACCCAGGGTCCTCTGACTTCAGTTCCACTAATCCTGGGCTTACACTGCAGTGTAGACATACCCACAGAGCCAAACTGGGTTCGTGCAACATTGCTTGCAAAAAAGATTCAAAGCTGTGTATCCCTATTGCATTTTTTTGTACTTCATGGATGGGATTTTCAAGTGTTCCACTGACTTTCAATGGGACTTGTGATCCTAAGTCACTGGGACCCTACATATATAGTACTTTTAAAAGATACCCAGTATCCCAGCAGTTTTCTTTTACATAGACTGAAGATCTTATTCAATACAAAGTATGTCCAGCTTTTCTATAGAGGCCTGCAGAGTACTGGCCATATGTGATCTCTAAATTCAGACCACTTAAACAAAGGAAAAGCATTAAGAAAGCAAGACAATTATTGATAACAATGAATAGAAACAACAAATTACGATGTACAGAAGGCTGAAATTTGTCAAACAATTATTTTTTTATCAAACACTGGCCTTAGACTGTTGGTATAGTTTAGAGTAATCCAGGTCAGTGTAGAAATGGCCCCAAGACTGGGGCAGAGGGTGACACAAACAGCATCTTTAAGGTTCCCCTCCTTAGATGGGCCCCGTACTTATTGGGCTTATCTGAGAATCTGGTCCTGAAATCCTTCACTTATCCACAGACAAGGCATATTTTCAATCCTTGTTCTCATGTGTGATTGCGTCCCATTTTTCTGACTGAATTTCTACGGTGTCAATCTACTTCTCGACTCCGTTCAGCCGGCAGTGAAGACTAGTGATACCTGAATGTGGGTAGACAAAACTGACACACAAAAGCTCAGGGCCATCTTGCAGCAAGGGGTGAAGATCATACTGCATTTGACTCAAAAAAGCCTGCCTCAAAGTCTCTATAAGAAACCTCCAGCTTACACACACCTCCTAGCAAATAACAGATGCACAAATCTGTATTCAATTGATATCAAATATTTCAGGGCATAAACCAGTCTATAACTCTAAGGAAAGTTTCTTACTAACACCCATTAGTTACAGATTGGTTTATTCCCTGTTAGTTTCTGATTGTCCGTAATATGAAAATAAGAAGTCACTATTAATTTTGGGGGGCATCCAGCACAAGACTCCAGCCTGACATGTCTCACTCACTTGGTAGTTTGCTGCATCACCCCTTCTCAGGGGCTAATATCATTGTTTCTCCCCAAGAGAAAGCTGCCAATGGCTTGCACTGTTGTCTTCCTCACGCTTCAATGATCACATCTGTCTTCAGGCCAGAGATGCTCTCTCACCCTGCATCAACTCTGAACAACAAGCCTGCTCCACAAAGCACTGCAAATTATGTTTATCTACTGCACTGTGGCCAAGCACATCCCAGCGGAATTCAAACTCACATTCTGAAGCAATAGCTGCCACTATTGCTTGTCTTAGCAACCAGGTATATACTTGGTTGATAAGTCAAGAGACAAGGGCATTTATGTGCACTTCAAGCTTGAGTTTGAATTTGAATTCCCCTCAGATGTGTTTATGACATGATATTTTTCACTGTAGGTACTTGAATATCAGTAGAGATGGCATGTTTTCTATTTTGTCCTATGGGAGAGTCACCGCCTTGGTAGGGTCGAATGAGGGAACATTTTCCACTTGCACCAGGTGAGGTATCAATGCATGTTTTTTCACCTGTCCACATTTAGGTGCCACCACCAGTCACTGACTGGTCCTCACTACACAATGCCCCATTAGGTTTACTGTAAGGTTGTGACAGTGTTCCCCATAAAACTTTATGGGGAGATGCTTATAAATGTATATATGTAACTAGAATATGTTTTATGCTACATGTGCCATGTAACATATCTCTGTGAAAGTTATGACCTACTGAATTTATTCCTCCTGTTTGTATGCATGTATCATTGTTGTAGTTGAAGTTATGAATATCGGTTGTATTTCTTGAGAAAGGAATGTGCAGGTTAAGTGCCCAATCAAGAAGCACTTAACAGACAATAGAACTTGCAGTCACCAATCCACATCTGAACTTTGCCAGGAATGTGGCTGGTCTGGAACTGAGTTGTGCAGGGACAGGGGACTGGTCCATGTGACCCCAACTCCATTTGGTAACTGGATGCTACACAGGGAGAGGGAGGGGTGTCCACCCAGAGGAGAAAATCTATTTAAACCCCGAGGAAACCCCTCCATTTTGTCTTCAGCTGGCTAAAGGAAGAAGCTCTCCACCCCCCAAGGAGACCTGAAAGAGACTGAACAAAGGACAAAGACATTAGGGGGGTGAGTGATTGCTGGACCCAGGCTAGAAGGAAGATAGCCTGTTTACTGGACCTAGTGAGGGGTTTATCTGTACACAGGGTGATTAGACATAGAACTGCGTGTTCTATTTTATTTTATTCAGTAATTCGCTTTGTTCTGTCTGTCACTAATTGAACTCACTTAAATCCTATTTTCTGTACTTATTAAAATCACTTTTTACTTATTAAGTTTCCTTGAGTACGAGTTAGTGCCTGGGGAAAGTGAACAGTTGTGCATATCTTTCTATCTTTGAAATAGAAGGCGAACTATTTATGAGTTTACCCTGTATAAGCTTTATACAGGGTAAAACGGATTTATTAAGGGTTTGAACCTCCTTGGAGTTGAGCAGCTGGGTGTCAAAGGCAAGAGTGCTTCCAGGGGCCTTACAGTGGTGAGTGGACTTGGTTCGGACCTGGGTCTGTGTTTGCAGCAGATCAGTGGAATCTGGCTCAAAACAGACAGGATTCGGGAGTCCCAAGCTGGAAAAGGCCTGGAAGCAGGGGCAGAAGTAGCCTTGGCACACCAGGTGGCAGCACCAAGCAGGTCTCTGTGGCCCCAACCCGTCACAGTAAATCAGTCATCAAATTCCACTGAGTAACACCCAGGAACATTTTCAATGGGATTAATTTACCCCTAGACATTCACATACCTGGGCAGAGGATCAGGTCTTTAATTCAGCACTAAGTAACAGAAGTTCCACACATTATAAACAGTCCGTCCATCTCCACCTCCTCCTCTCCCAGAGAGGTCTGGTCCTCATAACTCCACTTTGAAAATCATACTATAGCAATTGTCCAAGCAAGATATATGCTTTTTTCCTCCTCTGAGCATCACAGTAATGACAAAGCCATATTAGTAAAAGTACCCTACAATTCCTATTTTTAGAATACCAAACCTGCAAAACACACAGTACATTTTTTCATTGGTCTCAATCCAGTTGCTAGAAGCCCATAGCACAAAAACCAGTATCACACTTGAAATCCTTGTTGGCGGTCTCAGCAGAAAGCCCAAGGGTTGAATGGACCTGGAGACTGAATTTTTCTATGCCTATAGGTCCTGATGTAAACTATAGGTTCATTTTGTTTGAACCCTATGGCCCTGCCACTGAGATTGTTATATATTTCACACTGTAATTCTTAATAAGTTTCTATTATATCAGTGGAATGATTTGAACACCTGTAAATTCTCACAGCTGTTAACTAAAGAAAGTATAGTTTAATGGTGCATGAGGGTGATTCAGATCTCACCAACACTAGAATAAATCAGGAGCATCTCCATTATCCTCAATGGCATTATACTGGTGTGAGATCAAAAGTAGGCCCAAAGTTTGTCTTATACTTTTAAGTTAGTGGGGCAAATTTAGCCCTGACATACATGCTGGCATGAAAGGCTTTGAGTCAGAAAGGAGGGGTAAGCTTTTTAACTTGGACCAATTCAGCATTCAGTGGGTGTGCAAAACTGCTGAAACCTACATGTCAATGGAACAGAAGGACAGGGTAACAGAAGAAGTTAACTAAACAGGTGTAAAATAAAGCAGCCTCCCCATCTCCCCATCTCTCCATTCAGATTCTGCTCTTAGTTATTGCAGTATAAATCTGGAGTAACTCCACTGACATCAACTGAATGGATTAGTGTGTAAAATGTACAGCCCTGTGTATGTCACTGCTGACATGATAGGCGCCGACTTCCTCTCTACCCAGGAGGTGCTCAACCGCCCCCTTCAATCCAGGCCCACCCTCACTCCACCCCTTCCTCCAAGCCCCCACCCCTGCCCTGCCTCTTCCCACCCCTGCTCTGTCCCCAGCCCTGCTCCCACTCCACCCTTTCCCACAAGGCCCCACCCCTGCTCCGCCCCTGCCCAGCCTCTTTCCACCCCCTCCCCTGAGCGCACCCCATCCCTGTTCCTCCCCCTCCCTCCCAGCGCCTCCTGCACACCATGGAACAGCTGCTCCGCAGCATGCAGGAGGCACTGGGAAGGAGCGGGAGGAGTTGATCAGCGGGATGCTGGAGGGCAGGAGGTGCTGGGGGGACAGAGGAGTTTGGCTGCTGGAGCACCCATGGAGTCGGCACCTATGGTTGTCAGGCCAAAGACTTCCATGGGAGTTGCACCTGCTTACTCCAGTCTGAATTTGACCCATTATGTTAAAGTCTCATTAATCCTGTCTGCTTGGATTGTGTTCATAGTTTGTGTTTTCCAACCTTTAGACAGCTAAGCCAATCTTCAGGAAAATTAAACCACTTCGCACCCATCCTCCTTCAGCCCTGACGTGTTGTTAAAGGCCTGTCCATCTTCATTTATACATCCTTCATGCCCCACTTAGTTCCTCATGCCCCCTTCCCTGTCGGTGGGAGGCATGCCCCACACTTAGGAGAAAAACTGGTATAGAGCATATAGGAAACATGAAATATATATCAGCTTGATCCTGAACATAAAGTATGTATCTTATGTGCAATTCGGGTTATAGAGTGACATATAAAAGGATAAAAATACTACAATGGAGGGCTAGGTGACAGAGCTACACTCTGAAAGAATATTTTCTACAATGTCAAGGGGATATAGATTTCTCTATTTTGCTGACACTGATGCATGCTCTGATAATGACCATTTCTGCTCTCCCAATCATGAGCACACATCGATTCCAAATCTAAGTAATCAGAGACTGAGCTGATTCCAAGAAGGAAGAATTGACTGTTTGAACTCACTAAGAAGTGTGTTACAGAAAACTGGGATGTGAAGATGAAGTATGTGTTTAGATAAAAACAGTGCTTCCAGATCTTTGTAACAAAGGCCATCTGGGTTGTGTGTGTGACACAGAGAGAGAGAGAGAGAGAAAGTTATATATATTCTCCTCTTGGTTACAAATGCCTCAGTGAATTGTTATAGATAAAATAGTCCAAATTCAGCCCTAGTGTATTTAAATGTATTTAAACTTAAACTAAGCAGGAGATTACCTATTTAATTGTGCAGCATGACTAGAGAAGGCTCCCAAACATTTTGGAAAGACTGTCTTCAGGGGATAACAATGGCTTTAGGGTCAAGTTCTCAATTTTATCCTTCTCTGCTGTAATCAGCCGAAGAAGTCTTTTCCATTATAACTCAGCTACTTGACATTCTGCAATGCACTCTAGTGTAAACCTTACTTTAACCAGCAGGAGAGAGAAAGGTGAGGAGACTCAGTCCTCATCCATCTGCACCACTTCCTATACGAGGATGGCAAGGCCATGTCTATCAACCTGATGAAAATGAGCAACTATTTTGCACACCAGCAGTCCTGATTTCACTCTGGTTAAAGCTCTCTCTTTTATAGCCATTAAAGGAAAGATCCTGACTCTTCTACCTGTGTATCTCTCCTCAGTCGACTTCTGCAAATTCCTAGCAAGAGTATACACACTCCACTCCTTTCAGTGAGTGAACAGGGAAATTTTAACTTTAAAGTCAGAACTGGAAGTCAATTCCAGTGATACATTTAACACCAACATGCCCTCTAGTGTCCTCCTCCATATTGGCAATTAAGGAAGCCTGCTCTCCTAAGATTTCACAAGTAACCATCTTGCATTGTGTGGCACCAAAATGTCACCAAGCTGTGACAAAATGATGCTGTTGCATCAAAAATGTTATGTTGCAATGTAATGACATTAAAAGTTTTAGGGATCCAAAAATACCCTACAGGCAGCCTGAAAATCTTATATTGAATATAGGAGTTTCCAGATAGGAGTCAGCCTACAAATCCTGTTGAAGTCTAACCTGAAGAAGAGGTAAAAGCCATTCTTCATTGTTTCCAATCCAACATTTTTTGGAGTCATTCACGTTGCACCTTAGTTAATTTAGTGTAAATAAACAGATATTGTTTCTATCAATTATAGAATAGTGTATATTGTGACTTGGTAGGCCTCTGCATCACAACTGCAATAAAGGTGAATAAACTAAGATTTACTAATCAGAAGATAAAAACATTAATTGGTGTCACATGTACAACCGGGAGCAGAATTTGGTCCAGTCATTATAACCATGTGGCCCCAGATCACTCCTGGGCTCAGGCGAAACCACTATCAAGGCCCCAGTCAAGAGTAAAGAAAAAAAAAACCCAGAGAGGTTATTTGACTGTCACCCCCTTCAGGCAGTGTGCTATCTGCCTCAACAACCACTGGCAAGTCACCCCTAGCAAGTCATAAGAACAGTAGCCCCACATCAGGGGTACCTTCCCTGAGGAAACCTCTGACTGACAGCCATCTTAAGAGATGTCACAAAGCAAGAGCTGGAGATTTCTTCTCCTTGCCAGTCAGGTACCAACTGAGCTGTGTTCTCCCTTTTTAACCTCTCGCTCCAAGCCTGACACCTGTGGCAAGTGTAACAGGGCAGGACTGACTGAGCTCACAGTAGCTCATTAACCCTTTCCTAGCCAGTGTGGGGTTTGTGTAGCCCATCACACCATATATTATATGACACAGCCAATGTGACTGAAGTTGAACTTGCATGGCCATATACAACAGTGGAAAAATTCACTTCATGTACTTCATTGATGCAATTTCATTGTTCGAGAGGTTGAAATGATTTCATTCTTTAGCAATACAGTGCCTGTTAGAAATCTGAGCCATTCTTGATGCATAGAGGAATGCAGATAGGTTTTCATTAGTTTATGCTTAGAGAAATTCCTGTCACCATTGAGTTATTCTTACTGGAATAGAAAGTAGAGTAAATGAAATATGTAGATAGTTCTTCACCAGCCTGTTGTAGGTATAACCCTTGACATTCCAAGACCCAAATGTAGGATTCTCACATTTTGTAGTGTATATAAAAATGCCCAATATGAAAAACATCACAAAAAGTAGTGCAGAGGGAAACTTAATATACAGTTGGATTTTTTAACATGTATAATGTTACCTACAATAATGTCAAGATTTTGTATTTCTGTTTATTACTTACAAGAATAATCTGTTAAACAGCAGCAAGTATGTGAGAAATAGAAGTAGATTTGGCTCTAAAATGAGTTATATACTTTGTAATGAGATACAGTTAAAAGGAACATTTGAAATGAATCCAGTGAAGTTTGGGGAAATAGTCCACTAGAGGTCAAAATATCCAATAAGCTTCTCAGATCCGTTGTTGCTGCTCGGTCAAACAGCATCATTATTAGATTTCTGCCCTTCTATACTGTCGGTAAAAAGTTGAACTGGTTCCTGTCATGATCACTTGCAGAGCCATGTAGGGTGACCAGATGTCCCGATTTTATAGGGACAGTCCCGATTTTGTGGTCTTTTTCTTATATAGGCTCCTATCAGGGGCGCCGACTCCGTGGGTGCTCCGGTGCTGGAGCACCCACAGAGAAAAATTTGTGGGTGCTCCGCACCCACCGGCAACTCCCCGCCCGCCCCGGACCCGCGGCAAACTTACCGGGCACCGGGAGATGTTGCGGGGCCCCGCCCCCGACGCTGGGCAACGTGGCATCGGGGGCGGGGCCCCGCAACGTCGGCCGGCATCGGGGGCGGGGCCCGGCGTCGGGCAGGGCCCCGCCCCCGACGCCGGGTGACAGCACCCACGGGCGGGGCCGGAAGTCAGCCCCTGTGGCTCCTATTACCCCCTCACCGCATTCCCGATTTTTCACATTTGCTGTCTGGTCACCCTAGAGCCATGGAGCATTTCTAAAGCAGAGTTTTATTCATTCTCTGAAGACCTTTGAAACCGCCAAACAATATCCAGAAGTAGAATGCAATTGAAAATTTCTCATCTAGAGAAACAAATGAAATATATATGGGGAGTGAAGGAAAAATTCTATATAAAATTGATCATGAGGACAGCTGACTGGCTCATTTTTGCCCTTCGTAATGAAAAAATCACATGCATGTTTAGGGTAGTTACGTCCAGTGTATTTGTTAATTCAGCTCTGCAGCGCTACACCACACCATTTCTCTGTAAACAGTTAGAAAATCTTCAACACTATTGATCATCCTCAATACTACATCAAGCTTCCATTGACTCACTCTGCATGAGTTTATAAAATGACTGATTTCTATCAGTCTATCACATTGAATAAGAAGTTGCAGAGAGCTAATTTTTTTCAGCTAGATTTTGTGCTTCTGTGAATGGAAAGCCAAATGATATCAAAGCTTCATAGATCTCAGCAAACTCTTGGCATAAAGTTCTCATGCTGTCAGTTTTGCACTCCAATCCAGTACACAAAAGAGATTTCACTGGGATTTCAACATATGCATGTGGAATTTTTCACTGGTAAGTGGACTTAGAGGCTTCGATCATACAAGTCTTTGCAGAATGAACAGCTTGGGATGCAAAGCTGTTATGCTTCAGTGCAAGTATGAGCAGAGGAGATGTGTGGGTGCAAAGTAAGGTTAAAATATGGTGACTTTAAAAATGGCATAACTGGGTTCCCTGTTTGTTGTCTCAACCATTCCCATATCAAGCATGCTCAGCTTACAAGTGAAAAGACAATTATCTTCTCACTCCCTGTACTGCAAACATCTGGGATCTGAAAGTCAAGCTGGGTTTCTATTTCCCATGTATCCGCACCTCAACAATAAAGGTTCTACAGGTCAATTAAATCCACAACCCTATTACCTTCAATGATACCTTCTTCTCTAAAAAAGGTACCCAGGGCCCCCTCCTGCACCCAAAACCCCTCATCCCTGGCCCCACTCCAGAGTCCTCAACCTCAGCTGGAGCCCTCACCCCCCCTGCACCCAACCCCCCTGCCCCAGGCTGGAGCCCCCTCACCCCTCATTTCTATCTCCACCCCAGAGCCTGCACCCCCAGCCAGAGCCCTCACCCCCTCCGGCACCCCAATCTGGTGAAAATGAGTAATTGAGGGAGGGTGGAGAAGAGCGAGCGATGGAGGAAGAGGGTATGGAGTGAGCGGGACCTGGGGAAGGGGCAGGGGTGTTTGGTTTTGTGTGATTAGAAAGTTGGCAACCCTACACCTCACCTGTGGGGCCCAATCCAGTAGGCATACTCAGAGGCGGTCTACCAGATCCAGTCCCATTCACAATCTAGCTGGAGGAGGCGGTAGGGGATGTGCCCACCTTATAACTTTTAAACCACTGGCTAGAGCACTCAGCCAGGATGTGGGCCACCCAGTTCAATTACCCTCTCTGCCAGAAGAGGGAAAAGGGACTTGAACAGGAGTTTCCTACTTCTCAGGAGAGGGCGCTCTAACCACTGAGCTATGGGACATTCAGATGTGGGGCTTCTTCACTTTCTCCTGTTGAAGCTGTTCCGGTTGTATATATAGAGTTAGTCACTGGATCCAGGGAAGCTTTAACCACTGAACTATAGAGTCATTCTCACCCTCTCTCTCTCCCTCTGCCCCAGTGAGAAGGCAGCTTGGCTGGAGCACACTGAAACTCACCTATTCTTCTGGAGCCTGCTTCTTTAATACCTTGTATCTAGGGGTCATTATTTATCAATGACTCAGCTGTTTCCTGCTCTCCTCTCTCCTACACCTCCCAAAGAACAGAATTTCTCATTTTTTCACACTCCTTTCCAAATGCAAGTGTTCCCAGAACTCATGCACCGATAATAAGAAAGTTGTTGAAGGAATCACTGGATCCTGTGTTGGACATAAAACCTGCATTTTTCCAGAATGTATCTCAGATGGCTGATTCCTGGATCTAGTCCAGTATTTGGGTGACAGATTGTACCATTAAATCAGCAATTATGTGGATTCAGTTACTGTGCTTTCCCCCACCCCAATTCCCCTCCATGCTAGCCTCCATTTTGTGGGGTCAACCTGTCCACAAATGCCCATGTCACAGGCAGAAGAACTCCAGTAGTTTGGGAGGAAGGGGGGCTTATGGGACCACTACTGTCATGGGGGAATTTCACCCTAAATCAGCTAATAAATAAGAAAAATAAATGAACCTCAGAAAAAAAATGTTTCGTCCACCTCCACTGCCCCTTTTTTGTTTGTTTTTGTTTCTTAAACGGAGGTCTGAAAAGATTTCTCTACACCAAATTCTCAGTGTCTTTCTCAATGTCTGCTATTGTACCACATGGTGTCTGGCTAACGCTGTTCAGTCAGCTATGCAGTATCTGGGCAGAGAAACAATCGTAGCACATATACATGTATGTTAAAATAATCATATGATATGATTTTCTTTGCCTGGTCCTTACCGCTGCTGCTGCTGAGGGAGATCTTTATAAAACAAAACCTCAAACTTCTCTCTCTTCCTCACTTCAGACTTTTCCATGGTTTAGTAGCATATATAACATATAAAAAAGGACATACAAATGTTTTGTGTGTGGACATAAGTTGTACAAACAAAGGCATAGAAAGAATATTTTCTATAAATAATCCACAGTGATCATTAGTAAAGCTCACATTTTCATTTAAATTGATATTTACCAATAAAAACAACCAATGGAATTTAAAAATACACTTGTCTAGGGCTGCTTTGTTTTTCAGGGTGTGGGAAGATGTTTACAAAACCCGAAGGGCTAGAGCTGTCTCTAATTTCATTCCTTTATGTGGATTTGCACCAGGGATTAGTTTAGTCCAAATGATACAATTATTATTTTAAATTTTCAATTAAGATGTTTTAAAACAAAACAAAACAAAAAAACCCAAACTAAATATCCCCCTGCTTGTGTTTCTACAGCACAAACATTACAGCATTATGCTAGTGAGAATCAGAAAGTGAAAATTTAGTAGAAAATGACAAAACACAGAAACGAAGGTATCTAACTCTCACTCCTCTATTAACACTGCTCTAACCCCTAAATTCCAGTCCAAACTCACTAAGGGTATGTCTACACTACAGAATTAGGTCGAATTTATAGAAGTCGATATTTTAAAACCCGAATTTATGGAATCGATTGTGTGTGTCCCCACTAAAGAGCATTAAGACCATGAGGTCGATTGACTGTGTCCACAGTAGCGGGGCTAGCATCGACTTTCGGAGCATTGCATTGCGGGTAGCTATCCCACAGTTCCCGCAGTCTCCGCCGCCCATTGGAATTCTGGGTTGCGATCCCAAAGCCTGATGGGGCAGAAAACATTGTCGCTGGTGGTTCTGGGTACATGTCGTCAAGCCATCAAACGTTCCTCCCTCCCTCGGTGAAAGCAATCTTTTTCGCGCCTTTTTTCCGAGGTTTCCGTGTTTGCTACGGAAGCCTGCTCAGCTCACAATTACCGTACATCTCCAGCGTACGCCTGGACATTAGGTCTAGTGGGGATTCAGTCACGCTATAATACGGGCAGAGGGATAGCTCAGCGTTCTGAGCGTTGGCCCACTAAACCCGGGGTTGCGAGGTCAATCCTTGAGGGGGCCATTCTGCCTGAGGCTGGTAGTCGTGGGACTACACAGCATAAGCTCCTTGCCTTCTAGCTGCAGATGGTGCAATATGCCATAAATGGTTGTGGTCGTGGGACCATACAGCAGCAGCTCCTTGCAGTGTCTGCAGAACTTTCAGATGTGCAAGGCCACAGTCCTAGATCTGTGTGCCAACCTCAGCCCAGCCATCCAATGCAGAGACACCAAACTGAGAGCTGCCCTGACAGCAAAGAAGCAAGTGGCAATTACACTGTGGATAGCAACACCGCTACCAGTCAGTGGGAAATTGTTTTGGAGTCAGGAAAATCCGCTGTGGGGGCCATTGTCATGCAAGTGTGCAGGGCCATTAATTGTCTCCTGCTATGTAGGACTGTGACTCTTGTCAATGTGCAGGACGTACATTGGATGGCTTTGCAGCTATGGGGTTCTGAAACTGCAGTGTACCAATAGATGGCGCACACATGCCTATTTTGGCCTCAGAGCACCTTACCACAGAATACATCAACAGAAAGGGCTAGTTTTCTATGGTATTGCAAGCACTGGTGGATCACTGGGGATGCTTCACTGACATCAGTGTTGACTGGTCAGGGAAGGTGCATGATGCTCACATCTTTAAGAACACAGGCCTGTTCAAAAAAATACAAACAGGGCCCTTCTTTCCAGACCAATGGATCATCATTGGCAATGTTGAAATGACACTTATGATCCTGGGGGATCCAGCCTGCCCCTTATTCCCTGGCTCATGAAGCCATATACCGGCCACCTCAACAGCATCAAGGAAAAATATTTGCCCTCCAGTCTCTCTGTTCAAGGTCTGAGGTAACACTGGCTTGCAGAATCTCACAGAACATGTCCTCCTGCATCCTCTTTTTTTCTCCTCTGCATCTGAGACAATCATTCCACTGGTGTGGATGGGGTACCCCAGAAAGCTGCAGAGGCCACAGCTACAGATAAAACTCACAAAGGTACTGCTGCCAGTATAGTAGGACTGGAAAATGAAACTTAACACTCACAACACCCTCCATTCCCTTGTTCCCCTAAGGAGTTAAACAAGACGAGCTAATTGATACTCCTGCTTTGGAGTTCCTGGTTTCCAGTGCCACGCTCAGCTCAACCCATGGTGGGTATGACCCACTGGGTTAAAGAAACAAGGAAGGAAATGCTTGGTTGCAGGAAACTATGAGTATAGGACAATGGCACTGAATACTGGCACAGTTTTCCACAGGCAGTGGTTTTAGCTGATATCTCACTCTTGAAGGTAACAAGGACACAGAAAGCAGAGCTGCTGCTCGCATCCTGAAGCTGCCCAGGCCTGTACACCCCTAGCCTGTTTACTGCAATGGTGTCTGACAAAGTTATTGCTGACTTGCATGGGAAAGTGTCCTACCGCAGAGGAGGAAATAAGGCTGCCACCCCGAGTAACCTTCAGCAGAGGATTGTAGAGGACCCCCATGGAAGTTTCATTGGGATCTCTCAGGAGGATTCAAGGGACATTCCTGTGCACATAAATAAACTGCTCCACGTGCCCGACCCCCGCCTAACTCTAGAGGGGAATGAAAAACAGATAGTATCTCTACGTCTCTCTGTTGTACCATTACCTCTTCTATTATGAGTAAATTAATGAAACGTCAATAGCTGTGGCCTGTTAATTTGGAGGCACCATCAACGTAATGGAAAATGTATTCCACATTTACCTCAGGTTCCTTTCCCTGCATCAGGCTCACTCATGCGCGGCTGCAGGGACTGACTGGACTGCAGAAGAGTCAAAAACAGGTCCTGGCTCGTGGCACAGGATGTCCCCCATCCTCCTCCTCCTCTTCCTCATCCACCTCCTCCTTGCTGTTCACAGCAGGGCCCTGTGACTCAGGATCCTAGAAGCATCCACAGTGGTGTGCATGGTGGTGGCGGAGTCTGTGTCAAGTATTGCATGCAGCTCATTATAAAAGTGGCAAGTCCGCAGCTCAGTGCCAGATTGACTGTTGGTCCCCTGGCCTTCTGGCATGCCTGCTGCAGCTCCTGGGCTTTCACGTGGCACTGCTGCTGGTCCAGTTGTACCCCTCCTCCTGCATCTCCCAAGCAATCTGCTCATACATGTTAATGTTTCTATGGCTGGTTCAGAGTTGTGCAGGCACAGCCTCTTCTCCCTGTAGGCCCAGGAGATCCAATATCTCCTGTCTACTGCAGGCAGGAGTGCAACTGGAGCCTGGAGCCAGCACGGTAAGCTGGGCAGTTGCACACAAAAATAGAGAGCAGATAGAGGTGTGCTCGCCAAGCGGGGCAACCAGGAAAAGGCATTTCAAAAATTTGCAGGAGCTTTAAAGGAGTGGGGGCTTCTGGTCTATGTGGCCCCCTGGGCAGTGGAGTTCACAATTCTGAACAGAGTGGTCAGTGTGGGACAACTGCTGGAAGACTGCTAGGGGTGATATAGGTAAAGCAGCATCTACACTCACACTGTATCAACCTACATACATCGACCATAGCTCAATGCTGCTCAGGAGGTGGTGTTAATATGTTGGCATAATGGGGCACTTACATCAGTGGGAGACAAATTTGTACAGACACATGCACAGCTAGGATGATGCAAGGCAGTTTACGTTGACCTAACTTTGTAGTGTAGACCAGAAGTGAAGCTCTACATTACAAAGAGAATGTTATCACTGCAATTTATACTTGGGCAAACTGTTCAAACCTAGCCATCAACCACCAATCCTCTTCCAGCAAGTAGGAAGATTCACATTGTTCATATGGGCGGTTAGCTGACAGATACTCACAAACAAGTTAGAGAAGAGAAAAATTGTTTAAGCACAGAATCATGCAGATGACAGATTTTATGTACATAAGATTTATGCAGTGTATTTACTGTTCACAGAGCACTTTGAAGACAGCATGAAAAAGGAAGGCATATTTATTTTTAGAATACATTTTCAAACAAAAATAGAAGAGCTAGTTTTAAAGAGAGGTGTTCATATCCTACTCAGGGCTCCCATATTTATGTTGTCCTGTGAAGTTTGAACATGACCAGAGGGAAAGTAAATTGACAAATTTCCTAAAATATGAACATTCATGAGTTCCCAAATAGATTATTAAGCAGTCACACCAGTGGTAGATTTAGAGTTAGTGGGGCCCTGTGCGCAGCTTCATTTTGGAGGGGGGGGTCCCCTGGGGACCCAGCCAAGAAAACATTCTCTCTTATCTCCCCAACATTTTTCATTCTTTTTTTCCTTCATCCTCCTCCTATATTATAAGTAAATGAAAATAAGGTGAGGTACTTTGATTGGGGCAGAGGGCTGAGGTGCAGGAGAGGGTGCAGGGGTCGGGCTCTGGGAGGGAGTTTGGATGCTGGGTGCGGGCTCTGGGCTAGGGCAGGGAGTTGGGGTGTGAGAGGGGTGTGGGCTCTGGGAGGAAGTTTGGGTGCAGGCTCTGGGCTGGGCAGAGGGTTGGAATGTGGGAGGAGTCAGGGAGCGGCTTTTACCTTGGACGGCATGGCTCCCAAAGTGACCAGCACATCCCTCTGGCAGCGGCTCCTACGCAGGGGGCACCAGGGGGGTCTCTGCGTGCCGCTGTCTGCAGGCACCGCCACCACAGCTCCCATTAGCCGCAGTTCCCAACCAATGGGAGCTGCAGAGTCGGCGCTCGGGGCGGGGGTAACGCACAGAGACATGCCCCCCCAGGGGCCACAGGGACATGCCGTCTGCTTCCGGGAGTGGCGCGGTGCAGAGGGAGGGAGGCAGCATGGGCAGGGAGCCGCCTGCTGCTAGCTCGTCTGCGTGCCCCTTGCGGGGAGAGGGGTAGCGGGTCTCTGTGTGCTCATGTGCTGCCCAGGGCAGAGACAGTGCATGGAGCTGCCTCTCCTTCCTTCCCCCTGCCAGGGACACACAGAGACATGCCAGCAGCCAGCCACTACTGGGAGTGGCATGGGGCCACCGGCCACAGAATGCAGGCAGCCTGCCTGCCTGAGCCCTGCTGCACCGCTGGCTGGGATTCGGGGGCAGGTTGTCAGATGAGATTTGCCCTGCATTTTGGGGGGCCCACTGTCATTGGGGGCCCCGTGCCACTGCACTGTTTGTTTCATGGTAAATCCACCTCTGAGTCACACAGTTGTTTATATTTAATGATAAAATGCATTGTCTAACCATCCATCATCTTTTGAAAGAGAAAGCTAGCATTCTCTCAAACTATTCCAATTTCTCATGAAACACCTTCACTAACAGTAAACTGAGGTACATGCAAATTGCATTAAAAAAAAGAACAAGAAATCCATACAAATACCTTAATCAATCTCTAACATCATTCTTGACATACACACAAAGTTTTATAATCATGCCAATGACAGACATGAAGAGGATATCTTCAATTAAATTGACCAAATTTAAAAAATATGCACCTTTATGACCTAGAAAAAAATAACCTGTGATATTCACAATAATGAAGCAGTAAAAAGGAATTGAAACATACACAATATTCATCCACACTCAAACAGGCATTAACAAAAAAAATGATATTAATAAGTAATAAACTGCTGCCACCTTCTGAATAAAACTCAGATTTACCATAAATGGAACCATCAATCGGATCAGGTTTGTATCCCAAGGGGACAATTCTCCCTTCTGGAACTTGGTACAGGAATAGAAAAAGTCAAAAGTGACTTTAAGTCATTTTTTACTCCCTCATATTCTTGGCGTGTCTAAGGCCAAATAGGGCCCCAAACAGGAATCCGAGTAGCCTCAGAGTTCAGAGGCAGAGCTGCTCTAGCTAACACTCTGCTGCAGTGGGCCTTTAGGGGCTAGCCATAAAATTCAGATGCAGATCTGGATTTGGATTCCAAATGCTCCTATTCCCTCCCCTAAATAATGTGGGGCTGTTAGTTTGGTGACTCTTTATAAAGAAAATGTGCTTGGTTTACTATTGATGAAAGCCCTGGAGACTGAGATAATCTAGTTACAGAACAAATACAGCGTGGGCAGAGGCAATTAGAAGCTTCCCTACATTGCCCTTCTGACAAGCCATCAACCCTGACCTGGAGGGACCCACTTATGGGGATTAGTGGACTATTCACTCCATGCCTTCTTTTCTGAGTCTGACATTACCCATAAGGAAACTCATGATTGTTAATTATGGAGGCTCTACCAACACAATATGATCATGCTTACGATTTATTTATATTACCGTAGCACGTAGGAGCACTAGTCATGGACCAGGACCCCATTGTGCTAGGCACTGTACAAACATGGAATAAAATGATGGTTCCTGCCCCAAGAAGCTTACAATCTAAGTTTAAGACTGGAGACAACAGAGGGTTACAGACAGGCCCACAGGTGAATATGAGGAAACAACAAGACAATTTTTCTGAGCATGATAGGCTGTGGTCTGAGCACATCAGCAATCTAATCATTGTAAAGTTTTTTGTAGGCAGCACAGCAAAGAAGTGTTCAGAGGAATGGAGTCAGCTTTGCAGATGTTTACTGGGAGCATCTCTCAAGGAAGAGGGGGAGCCTGGAGAAAAGCATGAAGGTTTGTTTGAAAATTTAACAACTAGGTGATGGGCATCATAGGTTGATTGGAAATGGGAGTCAACATCTCAGCAATGAATGAGAGATGACAGGTAGGGTGGAGATAGGCTGTGAAGGGCCTTGAAAGTGAAGACAAGCAGCTTACGTTTGCTGTGATGTAGAAGGAGGAGCTAGCGGAGGGATGTAAAGAGTGGGTGACATGGTCAAAGCGATGGGCTAGGAAAATGATCTTAGCAGCACCATTTTGTTGCTGGGACAAAATCACATTTATCTAGGCCAGAGAGAAGGGTGTTGCAGTAATCAAGATGTGAGATAGTGATGAGAGCTTGGATGAGAGTCCTATCTGTGTGGGTGGATAGGAAAGGCCATATCTTAGAAATATTATGCGAAAAGAATCTGCCAGATTTAGACGTAGCCTGGATGTGAAGACCTAAAGAGAGGTCTGAGTTGAAAAAAACTTCCAAGTTACAGGTCTGAGTGACAGGCAGGATGGTGGGGCTGTTCACAGTGATTGAGAAAGGACGTGGAAGGAAGTCCTAAGGGGAAAGATTAAGAGCTCTGTTTTAGCCATGTTGAGCTGGAGCCATGTTCATATCCATGAAGACTTGTCAGAGATACAGGCTGAGATTTTAGTTTGGACAGAAGGAGACAGGGCTGGAATAACAAGATAGATTTGTGAGTCATCAGCACAGAGATAAGAGTTGAATTTGTGTTCATGGATTAAATTGCCCAGTGGGAGGATGTAGAGGAAGAAGAGAAGAGGACCAAGGGCAGAGCACCATGGAAGCCAGTGGAAGCACAGAAGCCAAGGGAGGACAAGATTTCAAGAAAAAGAGTATGATCAGCTTTGTTGAAGGAAGCTGACAAGTCAAAGAGGAGTACTAGTTCTTTGCTTTGGCTAGGAAGAAGTCTTTAGGGACTTTGGTGATAGCAGTTTCAGTGGAGTGCAACAGGTGGAAGCTGGCTTGGAGATGGTCTAAAATGAAACTGGAGAGGAGGAACTCCAGATGGCCATTGCAGACAGTGCATTCAGTGAACTTAGAGATGAAAGGGAGAAAGGAGATGGGGCAGTAGGTGGAGAGGCAAGTAGGGTCAAGAGCAGTGATATAATCAAGCCAGAATGCTGTTGCGGTACTACATTGTAGTTGAGCCAAAATGAGCATAATAAGCAAGCTAAAATCACAGAGATGGGGTGGGGTGGGAGGAAGCTGGGGGCATTGTTGGGGAGAGAGGAGTCAGAGGGAGGAGGTGGCGATGTGTCTATTACTGGGATGGGACAGGGAGTTGGGAGTTCCTGATGATGCAGAAGGATGGGTAGTTACAAGGAGAGACTGACCGAATTCACCCAGTCACAGCCCAGCTCAGCAAGCAAGAAGGACCAAGACATTCTACAGGCAGAGTCCTGTTCCTGGCTCTCAGCCTAAATGGAAAGTGATGAACCCAGTCTCGTTCTCACACATCAATCGCCAAGCACAAAGTGGCCCCAAAGTGGGGTAACAGTGTGGACACTGATCATGTGACTTAAGCATTCCCAAGGAGCCAATCACCACCTCCCAATATTAGATAAGGTTACATAGCCAACCACCACTCTTCAAATAGAACAGCCAATAAATCCCTAGAACCAAATCCAACAGCCAATCAGTGTTAGCTATCCCCAAATCTGCAGCCAATCATTGCCCATACCCCAAAAGTGAATCACATCCTGTCTAGCCTGACTCAGCAGACCAATCGCAGCTGCAGAGTACCATACTGGGATAAGCCCCTCCCCCTAGGTGGTCAGGGAGCCCTGTGATGGACCTAGGCCAGCAGTTCACAAACTATAGGGCGGACCTCCCAAGGGAGGGGCAGGAATGTGTCAAGGGAGGAGCAAGCTGTGTGCCTTTAAAAAAAAAAAAATAAGAGCACCATCAGCCCCAGGAGGCTGGGGCTCATGCAGATGGGCTGTGCACATCCGGGAGACAGTGATAAAGGGGACGGCCAGAGCCCTGCTGCTCGGGCTCTCCCTCCCTCCCCATCCCTCAATGGGAGGCAGCCCAGGCTTGGGCTTTCCTTCCCCGACACTCCCTCAATCCCTCACCAGGAGGCAGCCTGGGCTCAGACTTTCCTTTCCCAGGTGGTGTGGTGGGGCTCTGGCTGTCCACCCTGGGGTGGCAGCAGCAGCAGCGCAGAAGTAAGGGTGGCAATGGGGCGCTAAGTCTGCTGTGAAAAGTGATACGGGCAAATATCACTTTTCATATTGCCTCCCTTACTTCTGTGCTGCTGTTGCTGGCACGGCGCTGCCTTCAGAGCTGGGCACCCAGCCAGCAGCCGCTGCTCTCCACTCTGCCTTCAGAGCTGGTTGGCGGCATATGTATTTGTGGGGGGTGGAGGAGGGACATAAACAACTACAGACACAAAGAAGGGAGCCAGATCAAATACGTTTGAGAACCACCGGCCTAGGCAGATAGCAGCAACACCCCACCTCCCGGAAAGGCATGTTAGCAGGGGGAAGGTGTCAGGCATTCCTGTACCTTCAGATTTAGGGCTACACTTCTGGTCAAAGTTGGATATTTTTAGGATGGGAGAAACTGAAGCATGCTTGTATTGTAAGGCGAAAGAGCCAGAGGGAAATGAGAGGTTAAAGAGAAGACTAAGGGAAGGGGATGAGAGTGGGCATGAGGGAACTCAAGAGATGGATTGGAATGGGATCACTGGGACAAATAGAGTTAGAGGAGGAGAGCAGATGAGAAACTTCTGTGTCTGTGACAGGAGAGAAGGGTGAGAGAGTTGTGGGGGGCCGAAGAGAAGGGAAGGCATGATGAGGGGATGGGGAAAGTCGTATAATATTTTGTCAATTTTCTCATGGAAGAAATCAAAAAGATCTTGTGCAGAGAGCAAAGAGGCAGGAGTAGGGCAGGGTTTGCGATGTGAGTCAAGGGTGGCAAAATAATGGCTGGAATTATGCATGTGGGTTTCAATTAAACTGGAGAGGTAGAGCTGTTTAGTAAGGAAGATGGCAGGAGTGGAGAAGAGTATGAATTTGTAGTGGAGGAAGCCAGGCTGGTACGAAGTAAGCAGGACGTGGAAAGGGGCGGGAGGGGCCCAGCTGGTGGGCGGAGCCGGCTCTGGCCCCGCCCCAGGCGCGGCGGGTGGGCGGGGCTCCCGGAGCTGTCCAGGGACGCTGGTGCTGAGCCGGCTCCGGCGCTGCCCGCCGCTTGATTCTGCTGCGTCCGGCTCCTCCCCGCGCACCCCGGGCGGGCCCGGCCGGGCCATGCCGCCGCCTCCTGCCGCCGGGGAGCCCGCCCCAGCGCGCTAGGCCGCCAGCTCCCGCTCGGGCCCGGCCCCGCGCCTGCCCGCCGGCCGGGCTGCAGCGGCGGGTGACTGCGGCAGGCGGGCCCGCTTCGCTTCGCCCCGCCATGGCCTCCCGGCGGCTGCTGCGGCTGCTGCTGCTGCTGGCGGCGCTGTGCGGCCGGGCCCCGGGCGGGGAGGTGGCGGCGCCGCTGGCCGAGCTGCGCTCGCAGATCTCGGGCGTGGAGTCGCTGCTGGAGGAGTTCCGCCGCCAGCTGCAGCCGGACGAGGCCGGCGGGGGCCGCTGCCGGGGCGGCGCCTTCTCCGCCCGGACCGACGCCATCATCCGCACCAAGGACTCGCTGGCGGCGGGCGCCACCTTCCTGCGGGCGCCGGGCGCCGTGGCGGGCTGGAGGCAGTGCCTGCAGGCCTGCTGCGCCGAGCCGCGCTGCTCGCTGGCCGTGGTGCAGCGGGCCCGGCCCCAGGGCGAGCCGGGGGCGCTGAGCTGCTACCTCTTCAACTGCACCTACCGCGGCCGCGCCGTCTGCCGCTTCGCTCCGCACCGCGGCTACAGCAGCTACAGCCTGGGGCCCGCCAACCGCACCCAGCTGCCCGCCCTCACCCCGGCAGCAGGTAAGGGCCAGGGGGAGGCTGCGGCGGCGCCAAAGCACCGGGGGTATCGCTGCTTGCATGGGCCCACCACCCCCTTGCAAGGGGGCTGGTGTGTGTGACACTGAGCTGGGGACCCTCGGCGAGCTGGAGGGTTTGGGGAATAGGTTGGACAGGCACCTGACAGGGCTGGTCTAGGTTGGCTCGGTCCTGGGGACGAGATGGGCTCTTGAGCTCCCTCCATTTCTACCCTTACAGCAGCTCTCAGCCCGCCTCCGCTTCTCTCCCTCCCCCGCCCACCCCGTCAGGGTCCTGTTGTGCCAGACCTGCAACGAGACAATGGCTCTGTCCCAGAGAGTTTACATTGGCAGCACTGCCTGTGCCTGCTCACCTTAGCAGGCTGTTCACAGGGACAACAAGGCCAGAGCCTTTCCAGAGAATTCACGCTGTTGTTGTCTGATAAGCAGAGGGTTGGGCAATCTGTTAGGGGGATGCGTGTGGTATAAAAGCTCCCAGGGCAGCTTTTTAAATAGCACAATTTTGTCAGTGTTTATAGAAGGGTTTAAATAAACAGGAGGCTCAGAGGGGGCTTGTTTTATATGTAGTGTGGTTAATAAACCAATAAACAGATTGCAAGGGATAGTTCCTGGTTGTGATACTAATTGCACCCCTCTTTTTCTGAGAATTTTACAGGAGATGCTGTTGGCTGCCTCATCTACAGATGAGGCAGCTAATCATAACAGTTTTATCCCATATGTAGAATAGTCTGATTGAGGGGTCAGTCCTTCAAGGTGCCTAAGCACCTCAACTCTTATTTAAATCACTCAATAAGCTTGGGCACATGGGCCCCAGTTCAGCAAGGTACTTGAGCATGTGACTTCCTTTAAGTCTTGATTAGTCCCACTGATGCAGCCTTGTTAGTGAGATCACACTTAGTTCCATGGCTGTTGGTATCTATGATATCAGAGAAGTAACAAGGTAGGGGAAGAGAGTTTGTGGGATAAAAAGATCCTTATTATATGTAAACTCTGGGTAAAATCCTGCACTTACTTATTCACATGACTAACGTTACTCAGATGAATAGCTCTATTGAAATCAGTGGGACAGCTCCTGAGTAGCTTTACTCACATATGTAGGTGTTTGCAGGATGTGGCCCATTCGGCAGTAATTATGAGTATGAGGAAAATAAACTTGTAGCTTTACCTCAGTATGAAGCTTGGTACCCAATATTCAAGATGGCAGTTCAGTGAGGAGCTAACAAATTGAGTTAAACACATTCATGAGTCCAGCATTCCTTGCAAGGATAAAATAGATTATCATATTTATCTAGGGTCTCATATGGAATTGTGAGTCCTTAGCACATTTGAAAATTCAGCCCCATAATGGTAGAATCTAGCAACGTAGAGTTTAAGGATTTGTACAGTGGCTGAGCAAGATAGACTTCACTCAAAAACAAAACTGTTAGAAAAGACTTCTGCAAAGCAAACCCAGGGAGGAAGATGACAGGGAACTAAACACTATTTTCTTCTGTTAGAGTTTTGCCTGCTTAAGAACTTCAGTATCAGATCTTATAAGAGCAAAAAAAGAGAAAGGGGCTCCATGGATAGCCTAGAGATAAATAAGCAGTATGGATGGTACTCTTCATTTTGAAATCAACCAGATAAAGAGAAGCAGCTTCCAGAGCAACTCTGAAGCATAACACAGCACAAATAATCCAAAGAAATGAGATCTAGAAGAAAACATGTCTGAGGATCCAGCATTCAAGACGTGTTCTCTTCAGGATTCCTGACATCTGAAGCAAAGCTCTTTGACTCACTGCTTCAACTCCCACAAATGTGACCTGTTATTAGAAAATAATATCTTAAAGGACAATCTTTTAAACTTAGTTGTGGTTTCAGTACCTTTTGATGGAGTATAAATATTTCCTATACATCCTCTCAAGGAATTCAGTATATCAACCCAAGTAAACACTTAGTGGATACGCACTATTGAGTAGCATGACATTTCAGTAACATGAAAACACCTAGGAATAGGAGTGAGTGAAGAACACTCAGAAAGCATCTAAGGCTATGTCTACGCTATGGACCTTACAGTGGCACAGCTGTACCGCTGCAACTGCGCCGCTGTAAGGTCTCCTGTGTAGCCTCTCTATGCCGGCGGGAGAGAGCTCTCATGCCAGTATAATTAAGCCACCCCAATGAGTGTATCCCGGATCCCAATAGGACCCCAATGAATGTAGGTAGCCATGTCGGCGGGAGACACTCTCCCACCAATATAGCTCTGTCCACATCAGCGTTTTTGTCGGTGAAACTTACGTTGGTCAGGGGTGTGGTTTTTTTCACACTGCTGACCAACAAAAGTTTTGCCAACAAACATGCTAGTGTAGACAAAGCCTAATACTATTTGTCCAATAGGAGCCAGACTTTGGGCTTGTTTTTCCACTTTGTTGCACCAGTTTTATGCCACTACAACTTGATTGAAGCCAATGAATATTGAATAGTGAATATTAGTTCAACACTATAACTAATGTAGTTTCATCATGTAACTCATTTGTTTTAAATTGTTTTTCTATTAAAAATCAGTGTAAAATCTTTCTTAAAAGGTAACTTTCATGCTTAATGCAATTTTAATAGCAATATGAAAACTTACATATATTGACCTCCAGTTTATGCTCTTCGCCATTTATGTTTTTATATGTTCTTCACGCCAGGATGTCTAATTAAGAAGGGCATGATCTTGAACTCATTGGAGTAAAAATTTGTACCAGTAATGTCAGGCCTGCACTTGCTCCCATAGACATAATTTGCAAAACTTCCATTGAAATCAGTGGGAACAAAATTAGGCCTACACTACCTGATCTAGACTATACTTCCTCACAACCTTTTTTTTGGCTCATGGTTTTAGAATGAAGATAGAAATGTGTCTTCTGGCCCAAACCTTTGAGTTGCTCAGTGTTTTGGTATTACCTATCCTCAATCTGCTTTTGTGTGGGTTGGCTGTGATATCATAAATGGGATTATAACTGCTTAATACAATTAGGTAGGAGTTGAAGCACAGCTGTGAGGCAGAAAGGCCATTTATTCAGATTTCTGTCAGCCATGACAGGAAAGAAAAACTGAAGATTATTAAATTGAGGTCTAATGTGGTGCTGTCCTTTCTTTCATTCTTGAATTAAACTGAAAAGTTCATCTGAAAGTTAATATGAACATGGAAATGAAGACATCTCTCCTCACATGTCATGCTGTCACTGGCTTTACAATAATAAGCTTTACATTTCAAGATTTTTCCTCATACTAGAATCACACTTTACCTGTTCCTGTTCTTTGATGAATCCTGGGTTCAGAGCACATTGAATCTTCTTTTACATACTTTTTCATTTTCTTGAGATATATTTAAAAGATGTCTTTTAAAAAACAGAATCTTTATCATCCTAAAATATGGTGATCTCTAATGTTTCACTGTTAAATTCTTTGAGTCATTTTCAGTAATCTAAATTGTATTTGTAATTCTGAGAGCACCTATTGGCAGATTTAGACTTTTCAGTCCAATTGCATCCCTTGTGTAATTTCACTGAAGTCAGAGGAGTTACAGTAGGCCCTCTTTTTTTACCAGATATAATATCCCAATGTATTAAGTTACAGATTCTCCATGGTGTTACTCCAGCTGAATGCAGATGTAAAACCGTTGAGTCCATGGTTTTATATTAAAGTAAAACTAGAGTAACACAACACAGTCTTGAATCTGGGCCTTCATGTCCTCTTTAATGATATGTTAAAAAGAAAAAAACATGTATTTGCTGGAAGAAGGGGTTGTCCTTTTTGTCTTTGGTAGGACTTTTATCTTCTTTTTAAACTCCTCATATCTTAAGGCAGAGCTTTCCAAACTTTTCATGTTGGTGACACACTTTTTAGACATGCATCATTTCGCGACACACCGGAAGTGATGCGGAATCAATTCCGCCCGGATTACACATACTGCGCATGCGCAGTACCCAGGGCCGGCCGCCCCAAGCAAAAAAAACAAAATAACCCCCCCCACAAGTGCCCACCCCAATGCCGGCCGAAACACCCCCCCACCCAACAATGCCGCCCCGCCAAAACGCCGGGGGGGAGGGCGGCATAACTGCCGCCCCGCTCCCCCGGCCGGGGAGCGGAGCACGCCCAGGAGTGGAGCACGCCTGCCGCCCCGCGACACACCTACACACTGCCGCCGACACACTAACGTGTCACCACACAATTTGGAAAGCTCTGTCTTAAGGAAAAAGGAACTTGAATACCTGACCAGTAAATTCAGTTTCTTCAGGGGTTCTTGTTACTGATAAAAGGTGGGGGAATTAATATTCAGGTAAACTGGGGTCAACAGGAGTGTAAGAGCTTTTAATAAAGCGATCCTTTTACAACAAAGCCTCCATTCAGATGCCATACCAATACCACCTAACAATTTTATTGGTGACAATCCAAGTCTGCGAAAGAAACAGGGGAAAGGAGATCTGATTAAATCTGTTTTCTTCAGAAAAAGTGGGGGAGGGTTCCAAAGCTATAGCTCCTTTTCCTGCAGACAGACAGCTCCACAATTTGAGAACGTGAAGTTATAAAATCAGCATATTAGTATTCATATTAAAGCTTAAAAATAGAAGTTGAAATGCACACTATGAACTTGATCTCCCCTTCCTTGTGCTTTGTCATCATTTACATCTGTGCTGTGTGAGTGTAAACTGCTACCGAATGAGAATCATGGCATTTTGTATTCACTTTCTACAGGACTAAATTATTAAGGTTGCCTGATCCTTCCCTGTTTTCAGTTGCTTATTAAATTGCCAAACTTAAGTCCCTTGGGCTGAAGTTTTTCATGTTGCCTATCTGACTCAGGCTGAGTTTATTTTGAAAGATTCAGCAAAAATGGTTCAATCGTTGTTGAGAATGAGATTAAGGAAAAATATGGTTCAACTGTTTTGTTAATGTTAAAAAATTCCTACAACCGTTTCTTTTGCATTTGTTCTTTAGAGCATGGATTTCACATTTGGCAGGAAGTTGCTCTGGTGCTAGGGATGTGCCTTTCCTTGGACTAATTTGGGTGGATTTTCAAATTTATAGCCTTGTGAAAATTGTTTCCACATGCTCAGTACAGGTTGGTTAGAGGTTGGTAGCAAAGTTCTCCAAATATTTTATGTCCACAGAGCATGTAGAAGTCCTGTTCACCCAGGATGGGACAACTGCTATGGTGCTGAGCACTGGAACTGAGTGCAGAGAGATTGTTTCTCCTCTTTTTTCAATGCTGCCCTCTTGGCACCCAGGCATTGTGGAGAAGGAGGAAGCAGTGTGATTCAAATGTGGGTGAGGAGCAGGGGATGGGGCAGGGACAGGCGCAGTTGGAGACATGGACAAAAGCAGAAGGGGAATGGAACTTTGTCTCAGTCGAGCACAGACTGGACTGCGCTGAGGGAATGACTCAGGAAAGGAATGCATAGGGAATGAAGCTGGTTTCTGTAAGACCTGCATCAGTTGTTGCTGACCTTGGAAGGTTTGTGGTAGAGGTGGTTGGGAGTTTCCCCATTGGAATGACTTCCCACCAAAAATATATATATATTGGAAAATTGAGTTTTGCTGGGACGTTTTGCTTTTTCCATCAGAAAATCAGTCCCATCTCTACAGCTCCCTTAATTCTAAATAGCCCACCAGGTGGGCTGTTGGGAAGCCTGGCTCTGGAACAGCCTGTCTGGTAGGCTGCCTCAGACCTGGGGATTCAGGCTCCTCAGCTCCAAGGCAGCCCTCCAGGCAAAATGCTCCAGTGCTGTGGCTCCCAGGGCTTCTCGACTCCTTAGCAGCCCATCAGGTAGACTTCTCTGGCGCCAGGGTTTCCAGGGTCTTGGCTTCTCAGGAACACAGATGACCCCCAAATTGTCTGGCTCCCTGCTGGGTGGCCTGAGAGGGTTCCACATCACTCAGGGAGCCTTGAAAACATTTGTAAAATGTCAAGACAAAAATGTCATTTCATCTCTGTAAAAATGAAATTTGGGCATTCCTGTTCTATAGGAAATCTTGATTTTTTTTTTTTTTTAAACATTTATTTTGTTCCAATTCTCCAGTTTTTGGCCAGCTAGAGTAGGCAGTGAACTGCAAGAAGTGAAAGGACAGTCCCATGGTTGGGGCACTTGAATGGTGCCCTGTGGATTAGAATCTGTCCCTGCCTCTGCCACAGAATTCCTGTGTGTTTCTGGGCAAGTCACCAAAACCAGTGTTTTCCAAGATGCCTGCTGTTTACCTCATTTTCTGGACACCCATCTTGAGAGAGTGGTGGCCTGATTTGCAAAAGTGCTGTGTGCTCACAACTGAAGTCAGTGGGAACTGTGCTTTGAACAAAGACTGCTATAAAATTCTAAATATTTCTAGATGTCCCAAGTTAGTCATTCAAAATTAATGTTACTTATCTGGCCTTAATTCCTCTGTGCTTCAGTTCCCCCCCGCCCATCTGTAAATTAGTGATAATACCACTTCACTAGATTGTTTGAAAATAAGTCAATTAATGTTTGTAGAGTCCTCAGTTCCTAGAGTGATGAGTACCATAAAGAGGCCACAAGGAAATTAATAATCCTGTATTCATTGTTTGATCTGGAAGATGTAAAGCCCTGGGACCACACATTGAATGTTGTGCATGCGTATTTTATAAGATTTATGTTGGCATTGGTCCTCCTAAATTAAATAAAAAACAGTTCCAGCCATCCTACTTGCTGTATAATTGTTGCAACTGAAGCATCCCTATTTGCAACCGAGGTTTCATAACATAAAGATATACCAGTTTTCTTTCTGGATGAAGCTGAGACATCATGCAGCAGTTTACCAGTATTGCCACTTAGACATAATTAAACTTCGCCTTTAAAAGTTACGGTGCATGCTTCTGTCTCTCAAGACTCAAAAGGGGATGGCATTAGTTCACATTGTTAATGCTGTTTTAAAAGCCTCTGTGCGTGTGTTTTAATTAAATCTTAGCTTTTGGAGAACTTCCATGGATATTTTTTTCCTTCAGCCTGTGATGTGAATTTGGATTCCTTATAATCATAAACTTCTGACAGAGCACGTTCAACTAACAGACACAAACACACTCAACTTATTTAATGCTGAACAGGCAAAAACATAGGAACTCAGATTCTGAGGGACAGGAAACTGAGTGCTGAAAGCTGTTTTCTCTAACTTTCAAATCAGAGAAAGATAGAGTAATAAATCAGTGTCTTACATAGAATGTTTATTTTTTAGTTAAATATGAACAATTCTGTTTCCTCTGATGAATAACTAAGCTATTTTATTTTTCAAAGAAAATGACAAGCCTCCACACAGCAAGGCAGGACAAGATATTGTGCTGCAGTCACCAGTAGACTGGGTGATTTTGGATGGCCGAGAAAGCTTAGATGACCATGGAATCATACAATATGAATGGACTTTGCTGCAAGGTGACTCATCAGTTGATATAAAGGTACATAGTATTGCATGCAAAAATCAGTTATTTGGCTGATAATTGTATTCAGTTATAAATGTAGATGTTTAACGTCAGTCTATTCTCATAGATGTGGTTCATGATCAAGTTAGAATAAATAGTAAAAAAAGATGAGCGCCTCATTTTTCTGGCTTGCCAGTAGTGATGAAGTTGTATAATGAATGGTGTGAGAAATTAATGTCAAATAAGTAGATTCAAAAATTCTGTTAATATATTTACTTTCTCTTCTCCATACATGTTAGCTTCTTTTTCATGGCAGTTGTTCAGCTTCTAGGATCCAGGATAGGGGTACCTCAGTAACTTAGTTATTAAAACAGCAAGGTATTTTCACCAACAACTTGTTGGAAGAGCTCATAGAGAAGCTCGAAGGAAAGCCACATTAAGGACTATCTCCAATAGGCCACACCAATCTTAAGAGATTGTATTAATTTATTCCTAAGGTTTCCAGTACAATTTTGTTTTGACTTGAAATTAAACACCAAGGTAGGGATACCACATCCTGGCCCAGCTCCTGAATGCTGGCACGGCAGCACAAAGGGACCGGAAGAGGCCCTTAGCTGGCTGGGGAGACTTCCCATGGGGAAGACAGTGCATAAAGTTGTGGTAGTGGCCTTACCCAGGACTCTTCACAAGTATGAGCATTGAGGGCATGCCTGGAAGAGGGGATGTCAGGGATGGGAGGGAAGGGGCCACAGCACATAATGCTGCAGAGATTCTGGGTAGTGTTTCTGCCCATATACAGGCCACACTGGTCCCTGGAACAGCCCCCTTAGCCATCCCTTCCCCTGGGTTGCAGCTGTGTGTGCTGTGCCTCCAAGAGGTGCTGCACAGTCAAATTCTCCTCAGTTACACTGGAGCAAATCAGAACTAACTCTCGATTTCAGTGAAGTCACTCTGTATTTGAAATGGTGTAACTGAGAGCAGTATTTGGCCCAGCAGCTGTCAGGCAATCAGGCCTTGTCTACACTACAAAGTTTCATCGGCAAAAGATGCCTTTTGCCAACAAAACAAGGGATGTGTACACACTACAAAGCTACTTTTGGTAGCAAAACTCTGCTGTTTTGCCAACAAAATAAAACCACCTCAATGAGAGACACAAAGCCTTTTGCTGCAATGTTAAAGCGACAAAGCATCACTGTAGACACTGCTGTTTGTATTGTTGACAGAACTGGCTTCCGCGAGTATCCCACAATGCCTGCTGTTATGCTCTGCTCACTTTTTTGATCTCTGCTGCCCTTCATGTATGCACCCCTTCCCTTTAAAAGCTCCTTGCAGGGGTGCTGGAATAATTTTTATAGAGGGGGTGCTGAGAGCCACTGAACCAAATTGTAAACTTTAGACTCAAAGACTTTAAGGTCAGAAGGGACCATTATGATCATCTAGTCTGACTTCCTGCACGATGCAGGCCACAGAATCTCACCTTGTATATAATGGAAACCACTTTAAGCCAGGGGGTGTGGCAGCACCCCTAGTTTCAGCACCATGGCTCCGATGTATCTGAGAGTTGAGTGTGCGGCTTCCTTTTGGGAACAAAGAGCAAATAATTAGCGTGGAATGCTCCTGAACTGCCCTTCACTAGGAATACAGCGGCAGGCAGACTGGTGCTGCAGGGAAGAGGTGCGGGGGTGGGTGGGGAGGAGGCTGTGGGAGAACTTGGAAGGAATTACAGACAGAACCATAGGCAGGCCGGGTCTGACGTGGTGGGGTGTCCCGCTCCCCCTGCCTCAGGATAGATTGGTGGGCCTGCTGTCTCCCCCTGCCCCAGACACACCACTCTCCTCTCCCTCCCCCAACATGCTTCAGTTGAAAAAGCCACTGACAATCTACTAGGATGATGCCCTTGGAACGATGGGATTGAGAAATCTGCATCATGTGACGCTGTACTTGTCCCATGAGGCATTGCAAACCCTTCCCAAAGCACCCTGCGGCCAGTTGCACAGTGGGATAGATACCCATAGTACAGTGCTTTCTGTGTCGATGCAAGAGCTGCTAGTGTGGATGCACTCTGCTGACACAAGGAGCTAGTGTGGACATGCAACAGTGGTTTTAATTAAAGCGGCATAACTTTTGCCGACAAAACTTTGTAGTGTAGATAAGGCCTCAGATTTTTAGTCCCTTGGGTGATAATTTAAGGTTTTACTGTATTTGCAGATGGATTCTTACTAAAGGTCCCCATATCACAGCTAAAAAAAGTGCTTCTTTATAAACTGATAAGAAAGCATGTGGACTTGTCTGATGGCTAGTCATTGAATCTATGTTAAAACAGGAATGTATCTAGTGCCACACTACTTGCAGACCATACAGAATGGGATTTTCAAAAACCCTCAGCGATAGTTAAGCCAGTGCTGAGCAGTTCTGAAAATCTCACCTGCTATCACCGGACGCACATCTCAGAAATTGCAAACACAACTGAGCCAGTTTCCAATCATGCCAGTGCTAAATGACTAGAGGTGATTTCAAAACTCAAGTCTGTCACATGTCAGTGTATCATTGCTAGTCTGTTTATCTTAATTTAATGTTTTGTTGATGCAGAATTTAGAAGGTCTGGAAGGCATTAATTAGGTATGCACTCTCCTTAGGGGAGTTGAATGAAATTCAAAGAATACCTTTTACCTGTTTTGTGGATGAACTGAATATCTCATTATCCAGGCTCCTTTCAAGATCTCTACATTTAAGTATTTTTTATAGAATAGTGATGAAAGGAATTAGTTATACAAAAATCAAAAATGTGTTTTTTAAAAAGTTCCTTTAAATTAATATGCACTATGGAAGTATGCTTCCAGAACACCAAAAAAAAAAATAATCATCTAACTCTAAAGTTTGCATGTTAAAACAATATGCATTAATGTTTTTATCTTTGATTCAAACCCAAAGTCAATAAAATGGAGAGGTCAATCTTGGAGTTCTGTAAGCTTGCAAAAGTCACATTAAAGTCAATGGTAGTTTTATGTGTGAAAGAACCACAGTATTGGAGCCAAAGTAAATACCTGTGAAAGTAGATCTGTTCAAGAAAAATAAACACTTTCCACAAATTCATGCTTAATTAGTGAAATCCTGGCTGCACTGAAATCAGAGGGAGTTTTTCCATTGTCTTTGATGGAGTCAGGATTTCACCCATTAATGGATAATTAGCAGAGACCACAATTTATTAGAGTTTAGTTAATATTCATAATTATTCATACAAATATTCCCTGTTTTTTACCTTGACTTTTATGATTTTGATATTTGACATTTTATTGTCAATTTTTAAAATGGTACATAAATCCAAAAGCACCAAGGAGACTGGGGCTGTGTGTTTAAACAAGATAAAAGACAGCTGTTAAATTGCACTTCCGTACAAAAGAGCAAGTAGATAGCACAGGGGGAGGTAGGGGTGATTATAAACAGATCCTGTCATATTGCAGCAGGCAATCAGTAGAAAGAAACTTTTGTTTCATGATAATTTAGCTAAAGAATAATTTGCTTGTCAAATTGCTGCCTACAGAATGTAGCCATTGAAGTATGTGACAGGTGGCTTTTTATTACAATTTTCTGGGAATTTGCTGCTTAGTTTCATCCAAGGATTAGAACAAGATAGATCCAGGACCCTATCCCAGTGGAAAGTAGAAAAAAGGTCATAAGGCTTATAACAGGGCTGGCTACCTCCCATGCACCTCCTTATGGCCACGAGTGCTTCTGCAGCATCCTGCTAATAATGTGTCCCTCAAAGGCCTCCTAATACAGACTCCACATGTTTTTTTCTGAGGTAAAAAAACCTCTCCTTGGTATCTGGGTTTCTTCAGTGAAAATAACTCAAAATAAAACTCAAAGTGCCAAATTAAAGTCCCACAAACAAACATTTCTCTTCCGACTCCCAGGCCTCCCTGCCTGGGGAGCTTTTGCACTTTCCCTTACCTGGTCAGGATCCATCTTGCATTAGCAGGCTACTCCCACTCTTTCTGGCTAGAATCTTAGTCTCAACTCCCAGGACTCTGCTGGAGCCTACCCACTTCTAACAGTCTCTGATCTCTTCCCCCTGTAGCCACCTGCAGCCCTTTATAGGGAATTACTTGATCCCACTCGGGTGAGGCTATTCCTGTAATCAGGATTTGATTAGCCCTGCGCTATCCAGCCCATGGAGCAAACTACCCTGCTCCAGAATAAGTAACATCAGGGAGATTAATTGCATAAGAAGAGAAAAGTGAATTTATCAGTAAACCATGTTATAAACCAAGCATTAATTCTAGAGTGCTACTGTCATATGTGCTGAAAAACTCCTGAGGTCTTTTAGGTTTTAAAAAATAATTGTAAATGGATAAAATGAAATAATTCCACAGAATTTCTCTTCATTTTTATTAGTGTTCAGCATTCCTTACATTGGGCTCAGTACTGTAAAATGCTCAGTGCCCCCCATTATATACCATGTATACCCTCAACTCCCATGTTGAGCACATCACACTTGCAGAAGGTGCTCAGCACCACAAGTCTGTTGAGAAAAATGTTTCTAGAACATTCATGGCGGTAACAATTAAGCATCATCATACAGTAGCAAATACTTGGTAACACTTTGAAATGGACACATGCATGAAAGGTTAAGTCATGACCCATACATGGTTTTGGAAGATTTATACAGTAAGAGTTCTACTTTGAAAATGAACAAATCTGTGTAGTGTCCCACTGATTTCCATGTAGACTGTAGAAGATCCACATGGGTGCAAGGGTCTACCCACGCAAAGCTACTTGCTCATTTGAGGCCTACGTTTTCAACTAGTCCAATTATGGAAGAACCTTTTCATGTCTTGAAATTACTTAGTCCCACTATTTTTTTTCGATTACACCATTTTAAAAATGGAATATCACACTCTAGGGAATATGGTTACAATAAGATAACCGCATTTCTCTGGTGTGATAGACGCTTCTCTTCAGTTTGTGCTTCAGGATGCACCTGGGACTTGTGGTTATCTTTAAATAGCCATGTGTTTTTCATTTGTATACATTCACCATAGGTTTTTAGATTACTGTTTTCTAAATACTGGAGAACATGTTACTGTGTCCATGGTTGGGATGTGGAATTGGTGACTAGATAATTGGTGTCAAATTAAAAAAAACACTCCACATTTTATAGAAACTGCCATTTTGTACTTGTTTTTTAAATTATTGTTACATTGGTTTATAGGGTAATAGTCATTTCTGTATGCAGTTTAAATGAATATTAACTATAAGACATCTTTTTAAAAACATTTATGTTCCAATGCCATTTATAAATATTTATTAATATTTAGTTATTTCAAATTATCAGAAGTGCCTAGATGAAACCTTGGGCACTTTATACAATTTATAAAAGCATAAAAAAACTTCAATTTAAAAATGTAACACACTCACATTAAGGAAAGCCCATTTTTGCAGTCACTATTAGTGAATTATCCTATACATAACATGCTAAAAACATTTATTATTTAAATTACTAAAGAGACATTGTGCCCAAAAAATTAGGTGAGTAAATATACTGTAGACAAGAGGCCTGATTCTTAGTTACACCAGTGTCACTTTACACTTCTCTGGCGCGTTACGTAGACCTATAATTCCTGTTCTGTAGTGAAGTGATGTTTAAAATTTGCCATTTTTCTTTATTTACTGTTTTTACAGTTGAAATTCCTTTAAATTTTAATGGCTTTTGAATCCTTTTAAACATGGCAGGCATGAAGAATTGAATTTCAGTGACTGTATGTGGGGAGTTAGGCATACTACACTAATTGTTAACTGGATTTGTGTGCCAAGATTACAATTCAGCCACAGCTGTTCAAAAAACGTTTTAATTCATTCCTCAGATATTTGTCTTGCTCATCTAAATATGTTTTTTCCCCAGAACTATGTAATGTTAGTTGTTTTTGGTTAGTTTGTTAACTGTTAATGCTATATAAACAACAATTTAAGGTGTTTTGAACTAACATCTCTTTCCTTCTTGACATTATTCTAATCATTTTCATTACAGCATTGCTGTACATATTGTTGAGTATTTTCAGTCCAGGTTCTTTTAGGGTAGGTCTACTCTCCAGCTGGGAGTGTGCCTCACAACCCAGGAAGAGAGGCTTGTGCTAGCTCACTAAAAATAGCAGTGTGGATGTTATGGCATGGACAGCAGCAGGCATGGGCTAGCTGCCTGAGTCCAAGACCACCTGACCCTCTGAGTCTGAGCTAGGGTGGCTAGCCTAAGGTGCCACCCGCTATTTTTAGCACACTAGCTTGAGCAGAGCTTTTGTGAGTCTGTCTACCTGGGCTAGGAAGCTCACTCCCAGCTGCTGTGTAGACATACCCTTAAGGGCTGGTCTACTTAGGAAAATTGACTGGAATTGCTATTGTGGAATAGGCTGTTCTGCAACAGCTATTACAGAATAGCTCTCCAGGTGCACACTCTGTTCTAGAATAGAAGTAATTTTATTCCAGAATAATTACTCTGTTTTGGAAGCCCAGTAATTATTAGGGAGTACAAGTGACTTTTGATCAAGAATAGTGTCCTATCCCCATTGATTTTCTCCTGTTGACAATCCCTAATACAAATGCAACAAATTGGTTATCATATGGATATTGGATGATGCTCTGTGTTATAGCGTTTAAACAAAATAAGTAGCTTCAGCTATAAGTGCAAGAGCAAAACAAGCAGTGACTGGAGACAGCAAATCTACATATACTATTTTGTCTAGACACTATACCCAGCAGCCCATTCTTCACACTTGCTGAGCCTCTCTGATCTTTACCTTGTTCCCAGATACCCTATTGCGCCATCAAAGTTTCCATGGACCACTCCATTTATGTCTTGCCCTGATCCCTTTGCTGGTCTGTCTCAATTCCCATCCCACCACAAGTACTTTCTGGCACATTTTTTTGCCCCGTCTTTCAGTGTTGTGTGCCATAATCCCTCTGCCCTAATGGCCCTTTCTGGCACTCTGTGTCATCTGTGTCTTGCCCACTCTAAAACTCTGGCTCTTCTTCCTTTTTCCCACCTGATAACTCCAGTGCTTTGCCTCTGGGTACATCTACAGTTAGAGGTGGAGATGTAATTTCCAGCTCAGGTAGACATACCCACGCTAGCTCGTATCGAGCTACCGTGCTAAACATAGAAGTGTAGCTGCAGCAAGACATTTTTGAAGGATGAGCTAGCCACTCCGAGTGCAACCCTGCCTTGGACCGTAGGAACTTGAGGAGGCTAACTTGTGCCACCACAACTATACTTCTGTGTTTAGCACACTAGCTCGATCAGAGCTAGCATGGGTATGTCTAACTGAGCTGGAAATCACACCTCCAGCTCAAAGTGTAGACATACCCTTAGTTTCCTAAAGCAGCTCCAGAGTGCTCTCTCAGCTTCCATTGGCTGTCCAATATCCTCTGTCTCAATTTTCTTTGGATCCATCCATGTTTCAGTTACTGCCAAGTCAGAAGTCTTAAATATCACACAGTTGCAATATGTAGTGTGGACAGGATTTTAAACATGTTCCCTAACTCAGTTAAAGCCTTGGGGTTAAGATTAAGGTTCCTTTTCCACTACAAATTGTACTTGTGTTATAAGTGTATTAGGAGACATGTTCAAGGCTTAGTCTGGTTACAGAACATAGGTAAACATCCTTTCTACCTACAAATTGCAATGAGATTCCACTACTGGATCCTCATTTGGATTGAAGCCTTAGAGACTATTTTTTAAAATACATTATTTATTATGTTTTATATTAACGTACACTTTGGAGCATTAATAATAATTGAAGTACAAAGGATCAGACTCAGGGGTAGCGGGTCTGCAGAGATTTCAGGTCAGGGGATGTATGTGCAAAGGTGGCGTATGTTCAGGGCAAGACCCTCTGCGCAGAGATACACCAGGTGCAAATGGCCCCAAGAGGCTAATCCACAGCCAGTGATCAATATGATGTATGGATGTCCCAGCAACCCCTCTTTATCTCTGAGCACACCCCCTTTTCTTCTCTAGGGAAGGGGAGCGTCTATATCATATTTGTACAACTGGAGGATGCCCCTTGTATTGAGTAACTTTACTGTTATTTATAACTAGATGTGAATAGAATCTCCTGTATAATAACTGTGGTGTTTTCCTGAGACAGACTGACAGACTGTGGGCTTTGGAGGAGGCTTGGCAAATGTTTAATCATTCTTAGGTTATGGTTCCTAGACTGCAGACACTTACTGGTCAAACAAATGAATCAAATAAGGGAAAACTATTTGTTAAATACAGTGGAATCTGGATTTTATGAAACCAGGTCTAACTAATGACCACTTTTTCCCCATGGGGAAAAAAATAAATCACATAACAAAAGTGATGTTGATGAAGAACAAGTCGACACCCTTTCACATTCTGATGCCTTCAGTATATTGGAAATCATTTTGCAGTGATTTGAAGCATGAGAAGAAAGTAGTGCAATGCACCATACTGCAACTTATGCACCATGCTTGCTGTCATTTTGAGGTGTTTGGTTTTTTTGAGCTTTTTGATTTTATAAACTCTTCAATCCCAAATTACTTTGTAAAGTAGGGTGGAAAAGGCTATAATTTAATCTCTTCCTCTCCACAAACATGAATTCTCTTTGTTAATGTACCCTTGAGAAAAAAGAGTGCACTTTCAAAATGACAGTTTCAATATTTTTAAAATCTCAACCCAGCAGGAGACGCACCAACAAACAAAGCAGGGTACTACTATGTTCTCATTGCATCATTTTGCTGTTCTCTTCTTGTGAGTGAAACAAGCAGGCTCCTGAAATTTAAAAGGATCTTCAGGGAGTTGATGGCTCAAAGAATTTGTAATAGGAGCCTAGAGCCTTTCACCTGTTGGTCACCAGTGAATTTAGCCCAGGACAGTAATGAACAAAAGTCACTCATCTGATGAGTCTCTTTGTGAATGAGTTGCTAGCTTCATTCAATGAGTTGTGTAGCTCCCCCGGGGGTGGGAGGGCGGGGGTAGGTATCCACATCACAAAATACATTGTCTGAGTTGGCGGTAACGGGTGTCTTTGTTGGTAGTCTTAAGAGAATATAAGGACTGAACCAGCATGAAAATAAAACTATCCTTAGAGTTACCTCCTTTATTCATGAGGGCGGTGAAGAGGGGAGGGAAACTTGTTCTGCTTCTGCTCTAGCTGTACATGTTCAGAAAGAAATAAAAAGATCTCCAAGTTTATAAGTGAGACTGGTCATGCATGTAAAACCTGCAGAATTGGGCCTGTGCTTTTAGTACTATTTTTGCCTTACTTCTTCAAAACAAGCCTACTAGTTCATTATGTAGCATTGTTAGAAAAAAATGAGCCTAAAAAGAAAGTCTAGTAGAATTCTAGGATCACACAAATATAGGCCAATTTTACAAAGGCAGGAAACTGAGTTCTAAAGGGATAAAACATTTATGAGTAGCTCAAGTGCATTACCTGAAGGAAATTTCAAGGGAGTTATGAAAGTCATTAGATCATCAGTAGTACAAATTTAATATCCTAGTGAAAACCGCTGTTCATTCTTTAAGCTGCTGCCTCTTGCCAAATTGCAGTTTACTAACAGCTACTTTTTGAGCCAAAATGAGCAGTTTAAATTGCTGTGTTACTGCACATATTGTTCCTCAGAGAATAGTCAGATTATCACACCCACACTGCATTTGGACACAAGAAGAAAGAATAGGTTTTTTATACTTTGGTGAATGGTGCTAAATACATTTGAAGAAAATGTAGTGGTTCTGAATTTTTTTTAAAGAATTTTTAGAAACCCAGGAAAGTCTCTTAAGTTTTAAATAATATGTTCTCTCAATACAACAAAAATATGTGAATCAAATGGTATTGCATTCCAACATAATTCAATGTTTCAATTATTAGAAAAGTAGTTACACAGTGTGAGGAAGAAAGCTATTTGAATATTTTGTCTTTTTACCATCAAAATTATTGGGCTTATAGAAATATATATATAATATATATATATATATATACACACACACACACAGAAATTACTTTAATATTTAATATATTGACTTAGGTGGGGTAGGTAGCACTCCCTACTATTCAAGTTGCCCCACCCTTTCCATTATTAAACACTGTTTTCAGTTGCTCATACCGTCGCCAAGCTTTAACAGTTTGGCTGACAGTTTTCATACCAGATGCATCTCAGACTGAATCTTTATGGAATAAAGATGTAAAGACTAAAGCAAATTTCAATTAATAAAATCAGTCTTCAGGCTTGCCAGGTGTTCACCTGCCTGCATCACCTGCTAGATATACATTCCCGCATCACCTGCCATCATGTGTATCACCTGCTCGATATACATTGAGATGTGAGCTTACTTCCCTTGGAAGTTTGGATAGCCTCTCTAGACCCAGAAAAACTTTCTTTTAGGTGTAGTGGGCCTGATGTAACTGCATATTGTGAGACAAACCTAGGCTACAGATGAAATGGGGGGAACCTCTTTCTAAAGCACACACTAGCAGCATTGTGGAATATTACCAAGCTCTGTAAATACTCTGTCCATTACTTACATGAAAACCCAGTTTTCTAGCCAAATTGTTGCTACATATTTTTTACAATGGAAGAATGAGGTAAAATAAGCTTCCAAATTGGATTTCACCCTTCATCCCAGTAGATACTGTAGACGTTCACATATCCTGTTTGTTCTTTTAATATCTACAGCTGCAACACCTGATAATTGAGCACAGAGAATTATTACTGAGACCAGAGCATGAAAGCTAAACATTTGGTATTTGCAAGTAGAAGGCGTCAAAATATTTAAATGTTATGAAATGATATCTACATTTGATTGATCTGGTCTGACTTGAAAGAGAAATGTTTCAACTATTTGTAGAAATGTATGACTGGTCCGATTTTGTTAATGTGTCTCTGTCAGTTAATGTACAGTAGCCAGGACTAGAATTTCAAAAATGAACTTTCTGGCTCCTCTCTTTTGATCAGGTACCACAGCCAGGAACATTGAAGCTCTCTCACTTGCAAGAAGGTGTATACATTTTCCAGCTGACTGTGACAGACACTGCTGGTCAAAAGAGCTCAGATAATATCTCTGTGACTGTTTTTCCAATGGTTCACTCTGCATTAGGTGAGAAAATGGTTGAAATCACAAGTTTGTGTGACTGTTGCAGTGTGGCATACCTAAAAAGTCTCTTGGGGTAGATGGGAATGCAGGTGCATATCATAATGTTATTTTTTATTTAATAATAGGAATACAAAAGGAAGGAAGCTATTTCAAATGGGG
Organism: Chelydra serpentina; assembly: GCA_037349315.1. Taxonomy (NCBI): domain Eukaryota; kingdom Metazoa; phylum Chordata; order Testudines; family Chelydridae; genus Chelydra; species Chelydra serpentina. Next base: position 25,217,267 of record JBAIAC010000010.1, read on the forward strand.
AAGGGATTAAAAACACTTTTGGAAGAGGGAAGGAAAATCGTCCTTTTATGTGTTTGAATGATTAATCACTTCATTGCAGATGAACATGCAGGGTAGGACAAGCAAAACATAGCTTTGGTATTGCCATATGTATCAGGCATGTTATGATGGTCTCTTGTACATGTCAAGGCATATGCTGTTGTGAAAGACCATTAAAGAAGCAATTAATAAGTGTAAGATCCACAGACTAATGATGATAAAAATTTCTTTGTGAATTTGTATTCAAACTAAAGCAGATTTGGATTGTTTCTTTTTTTTATGCTTTTAAACTTTCTTCTGAAATGTTTACAACCCAGTTATTGCAACATTGTGCTAGTGCATGAATGGAAACTGAAATTGGCTAGAAAGTGACTATGTATTTTCAAGTTCTGAAACTGAGAGGGGTGGAGGGAGAGGCAAACAGCATGAAGGATGAGAGGAACTTCGATTCTTGAAGTTCTCAGTTTTAGTAATAGGGTTTCTACATTAAGGAAATGTGCATCTGTGTAACTATGATTAATATGCAAAGAGGGGCTTACATTGGTAGAGCATACTTTGCAATGTTAGCAGATTAAGCTGCACTAGTGCAGCACTTCTCCTTGAGGCGTTTGCACTAGTATAACTAAATGAATGAGCGGAAGAGTGGAAAAGAACCAATTAATAACTTGTACACTCCACAAATTAATAATATAAATGTATTCAGGAATTTTTCTTTAGAGGGGATGAGGTTTCCTTTTAAATGTTCCTCACAAATGTTTGCAACTCATATGATATTGATGTGGTTACACTAGTACAGATTTCCTTAATGCAGACAGGGCCTATGGTGTTTTTAGCACTAAACGTTATAAAATGCATTTTTCCAAGTATGGTTTTTAGCTGGCAGTGTACATTCGTACCATACTTTAACTGTAGTTGTTGTTGTTATGGAGTACAGCGTGTAAAAACTGCTAATTAGAGTTCCCAAAGACTGGTTTGCTGTTACAGTTTTAACCAAACACTGGAGTTCATAGCATTTTACAAACCAAAGAAACATGCTGGCACTGGGACTCCTGCAAAAGTGATTTGTAAACACCTGATAATTACAAGGTCAAAATGTGTTGCAGGAAAGCCTTTAATATTTAACAGCAATGCTGAAGTGTCCAGAGATAGACATTCTCATTACCAGAGAAATCTAAATATTAGAACAGGCAGCAACCCAGTTCTTTCCAGTTAAGGTCATCTGCAAGAATGTTGGCTCAATGCTACTCATGTACATGTTACATTTGAAATTACTGGGGCTACTCATATGAATAAAGGATGCAGGATCATGTCCTTCATTTGTCCTTTGATCAGTTTTGACAAAATACAACACAAAGAAGGAAGACACACAGCTCTAAAACCAAAATGAGTATGCATGTGTGTGCCCATGAAAAATAACATACACTCACAGACAGGAAATAAATATCCAACTATGAAATGGTGTGTGCAGCAAATGAAATTAAAGTCCCATCATTCAAAATGTTCCTGTTTATTTGACTTAGGACCCTGTCCTGGGTTTTTTGACCCAAGCCAGACTCCCTACTGATAGTCTGGGTGAGTGCTCCAGGAAGTGTGGTATTTCCTGCTTTGGATTTTTGTAGAAACCAAACTGCTTCCCACTAACTAATGCTTCCTATTAACAGCTGCTGTGCAGAGCCCACAGGAAGGAAGCCAACTGCTGACTTCTCCCTACTGTAGCCAATGTGTTCCCTCTGCTGTTTGAGTGCAGGGTAAAACTTCCTTCTTCCTTGAATAGCAGCAGCACTATCTAGCCCCCAACCTGGCTCTTTATTTCCTAATTAGAGAACTTCCCAAACTCACTCACTGAAAGGAGCAGAAGTGCAGAGCTGGGTAAAGAAAGTCGGGGAGGGGGGGCTATTTTGATCAGTACAGGGGCTATGTTTACACCGAGTTTGAGGTGTTGCAGATCTCTTGGCAGCTATAACCCCCAGCTCACAAACTCCTGCTGTAGAAAAGCTACCAAAATAGTGAAGAGGGTGCAGGGTCCAGCTCTTCTTTATAGCTCCTGAGTCAACATACAAAGTGTGAAGCAGCTGCTTCATTCTAGTCTTTCCGCAGCATTTTATTTTACATGTTGTCTTCCTTGGGTTTTGCTATAACATTAAAATATTAATACCTCTTTAGATTTAGTATCCTGTCTTTGGGCTTCCCTTCTTGTAATTTGAGAATTCTACCGCAGGCTGTGCTGGAGTTTGTTCTCGCTATCAGTTTATCTGTGATGATGGCTGCTGCATTGACATCACCTTTGCTTGTGATGGAGTGGAGCAATGCCCGGATGGATCTGATGAAGCTTTCTGTCAGAACTGTGAGTGCAGAGTACACTGTTTTTTGTCTTGGAAGCAATTGCTGGGGGTTCTGACAAGAAATGCAGTAATGTGCTCTCTCAGTGCACAGTTAACTCTCTCTAATCAAAATAGTTATTTAGAGCCTTTCATTGAAAACATCAGGTGTACAGGGTAGCTGTCCCCTTATTAGTGTTCAAAAATGAACTGAAATGTTTTTTTAAAATCACTTAGGACTGTTGGAGATTCCAGAGTAACAGATATTAAATAGTTCTCAACAAAACATTTGAAATATCAGTTCTTTCTTCACTTTTGTTCCAAGGCCAGGGTTCTTATTTTCATCTAAAGGAATAGCTGAGAGGTTGAAACATCTAATGCAAAATACACATCACAAAAGTTGTAGACCTTTCAAAAATTCAAAATGTTCGGATGTTTAAAAAGGATCTGTTATGGGATCCAGCCAATTTCCACTGCCTTGTTATCTTGCATCCCCAACCCAGTTTACACCACTCACACAACTTTGACTTTATGCCCTTCTTTTGTTCTGCAGTGGGAATATGCTGTAAAATACTCTCTCTTCTTGATATGGTACACTGTTTTTTAGGAGTATAGAAAGGAATATAGTCCCAGGGTACATTACATTGTCAGTTCTATCCACTCTCAGTTTTATATAGTTGTGGTGGAGAGCGTTTTTATGAATTTGATTGGAATGATTGCACCTTCCCAACACATGGGTATCTGAAGGAAGGATGGTCCAGTAGTTAGATACTAGCCTGGGATTCTGGAGACATGGGTTCAACTCGCTGCTTTGCCACAGGGCAAGTCACTTAATTTCCCAGTGCCTCAGTTCCCCATCTGTAAAATGGGGATAGAACTAGTGTGGTGCTCAGATACTATGGTAATTGGGATCATAGAAGTACCTAAGATTGATTGATAGTTGTGGGTTTTTTGGCTGAAATGCTTAGACACTTCTTCAGAGATGTGCTACCCATTTTGTGAAATAATTAGAGGTTGATTATGGGATGCTGGTATCTTTAAGATGCTATAATCTTAATCTACCCTTTATAATAAAGTGAAAAGCATGATCATTAAATGTAGATTATTGTATTTTAGTTGTATATACTAGCTCTGCAAAAACAGAGATTAAAAGTTAATTTTATAATTATATCACATCACAGGGTGACCCGTGGGATATTTTCTCAGTTTAAGGAGAGTTTAGCAAAAAACATAGGAGATCAGAGAATCCTAAATCCAAAGAATTGGTTATTGTTGGTAGCAGATTTGCTGCAGTAATGACAATGGTGAGATTAAGGAAAGCCTCATTTGATTCATTGCTGTAGCCATACATTGTTCACTCAGAGTTGTCACTTTTAAGAACATAACTCTTTTCAAGGGATTACCTAGTGGGAGCTATGCATCTAAATCCTCTGTAACTCTCTGAAAATTTAGAGTCAGCATCTCAGAAGACGGAGAAAAACTGTCATATAATAGGGGTCTGAATGCTGAGTGGTATCAGAGTCTGATAAACATGTTAAAACTCTCTCATGCCAAATTCTGCCATCTTTACTATCACAAAACTCCCATTCACTTCCATACAAAAATAATAATTGTTTTTATTTCCATTAATTCAGTCAGTCCTGGCCGAAAGACAGTAACTCATGCAGTTATCAGCACTGCCCAGCAAAGGATCATAGGACTGACTAAAGATGCAGACAGCTCTGTGGAAAACACCCAGAAAAACACTGTAAGAAATCAGCCACTACTTTCACTTGATGGAGACAAGTCTAACCAATCACTCTCTCAGGGACCAAAGAAACAAATCAGTGGGTTTATGCCAGGTAAGAATAAAAAAAAGAAATAGTTTCAGTTCGTCAGTCTTTACAAACCAAAAAAAGCACCTTTTATTATAGATGGCACCTAGTCAAAAGTAAAATCTTGCAAATGTAGGTAACGTGAGGGAAATTGTAGGTTAATAATTATATGTAAAAATTTACCTTTAAAGTTTGCCAAGCATCATTTTTAGCAGTTGGTAAAAAGAAAAGAAAAATTCCAAAATGCTAGAAATACAGTCTAACCAGTTTAGAGACAAACAGTACAAAACACTCAAAGAGAGCAAGTATGGAAAACTTCTGCTGTGGGCTTTGCTGTTATTATTTATATAGCAACATCAGCATGCTAGGCAGTTTACAGATATGTAGGAAAATAGCTTCAATGGGACTTCATACATAGGAACGTACTACTTAGTGTGAGTAAGGATGACTGTATCTGACCAATGTGAACGGAGAGAAGGAAATTCTTTATGTTATGGTGTCTTCCCTTTTTAGAACTGCACTTTTAAGAGTAGGACTAGTTGATGTAAATGTAGAGACGGTTCAATGTCTGATGTAGCACAGTCTTTTGTGACACCTTTGTATTTGTACCAGTGGAGACCAAAAAAAACCCCAAAAAACCAAACTCCACATACTGTTGCCTTAGTAGGCAAAGAGGCTTTTGTGAAGAACAATATCACTGTTGGAAGTTACAGAACACTATCTTAGCAAAAGCTACAGAAGCTGCAGTGAAATTGGACCTTTCAATGCAGTCAAAGCATAGGTAGTTTCCTTGCCAGGAAGCTGAAACAATCCAATGTGGTTAACAAATGAAATTAACTAGAGCCTTTTATTAAAGAATAAGTTACAAGTACACAGAGTACAAGACCCTCACATTTTAATGGATTGTTAATGTTTAGATGTGAGCTTAGCTTCCAGAGATACAGCTGATTAGAAATATGGTTTTCTTTTCTTGCTGCAACAGAGCAGTGCTTAGTGCCCCCCGCTGCCGGCCCTTGTAAAGGGCACTTCCCTCGCTGGCACTTTGATGTTTCTTCAGGCACTTGCCTACATTTCATCTATGGTGGCTGCAAAGGGAATGAAAACAACTTCCTTCAAGAATCTGACTGCCTCAGTGAATGTGTAGAAATTCAAGGTAAAAATTACCTACTTTGGGAAGAAGGGAATATATCTTTATAAAGGGTTTTATTTATTTATATTTGCTCGAGCAGTGTAAAATGAACTCTGCAACAAAGGCTCTTTAGAGGAATAACTTAAAATTCTCTGTTCTGCCTGAAGTCCTTTTACCTCTTACATTTATTACTAACACTGCAGATTATACCTGAAAGTTAGAGGAAAATGGAATGGTAGCTTTTATTCAGTTTGTTTCCTTTGTGCTATTGGCCACACTTACGTATTGACAGTGTCAGTGTTTACCTCTGCCCAGTCAGTTTCTTGGTCACCTTCCCATGTTAGCATGTGCCTTTCACACACAAAAAGAGGAGATGGAAAAACATTTCTAAAAACAGGAAACTGATTATAAAACCACAGAAATTGGTATGGGGAGTCAGGGGCAGGAACAGCACCTAAAACTACTTTTAACTCACTTTTTTTTCAGTGGGCAAGATTTCCAGCTATGTCTTTCTTCAGTTCTTGTGCTTTTACTGTTACTTTTTTATAAGTTTCAATTAGAATTTAAACTCATTTCAGTTAAAATTAAAAATTTCCTTGTAGAATAGACTCTCACTGATTCACTAACTCAGTACTTTTAACTAAAACCCATTGTAAGCTCTGCCCATATCTCAGCAGTGTTATAATATCTTACATTTCTAAGACTCTCACAGCATATGCTACAGCACATTTACTAGTATGTTAATATAAAAGTAACAACTAAATGATATTTATCAAAATAATTGAAAGCAAGTGTATTTTGTGATAAAGTAGTCTTGAATTATCAGGGATTAAGCAAATAAACATACTATGCAAGGATTAGTAATAACAATGGGTCTGCAGGGCACTCATGTACAGTTAGCAAGGTTCTGCGGTATCTCTTCATGTCCCATGTTGGGAAGTCTGTGCTGATGAAGTACTGATAAAAATCTAAATCTCAGCACATTGGGGTTTTGGGCTTAAAAACATCAAATATATAAACGATCAATTATTGCACCTGTAAGAAATACAAGCTTGGCAGACAAGTACACATTTTTGGGATGAGATGTTTCTTTAAGACATGGTGTTGCTTTTTTCTGAAGAATTCTGAATAAATACAGTAATACTCTGACACAGAATATTTACATGAAGCTGTGTGGTGTGAGCACCTCAGCCTCAAATTTGGGCCTAAAGTCCTAGGTAGCAAACTCAAAGCACTGAATCTTATAGTCTAATCTACCTTGTGTTTGCTAGTACCCATGTGTTTCTGCTGGTTTAGTGAGAAGAATCAACTACATGATAGTTCCTTATTGCAAAAAATCCCAATAGTGACCAGCCTGGTGGTAATGTCATATAGGGGAATGATGATAAATGTTGTTTCTGGGCTTGCTGTCCTTCCTGGCTGAAGAGAGTGCCTTGATTGCACAATAGGGTCCCTCTAGCCAGGTGATGAGTGGCACTGTTAAGCTTTCAAAGAAACTTCTTCAGTCCTCTGCTTGAAAGATTGTAGCTTCAGTGTTGGCAAAGGCAGGGTTAAAGGAGTAGATCCCATCAAGGAAAGAAGGACCCCACTCTTCAGTGAGGATAAAAAAGTGCTAACACTGAGGAGAGCTAAGGATAGCATGAGAAGCCATTCAGGCTTCCTCACACAGTTCTACAAATGCACTTCTGTGTAATAAACAACACTCCCATTTTAGTATACATCCTCTCCTGAGTTGGCATGCCAAATTCTCTAGTGGTTCTCTGAGCTGGACCACATGTACATCATGTTTACATCTATGAATAACTAGATGAGGTCCACCAAGCTCATTTTACTTGTGAGCTCAATCAAATTGACAGTATGTCTCCCAGGTGTTGCAAAGGTCATGTTATAAACCACTGGGCCTCAAAAATATATTAAAATTAAGTCTTAATCTCAGCCAATGAGACTTTCTTTGCAAAATATGTTTTTTTTTAAATGTATTAACAGGTGCAATTTCACAACAGACTGCAACAGATCCATCATCTCAGTCCAATTCAGAGCCAGGTTTGACTTGTTTTTAAATAATTATTTTGTATATTGTCACAGAATTATAGGTGAGGGAAGGTAAATGAAGTGGTTTAATAGATGCAATGGTTGGAAGTTGACACGAGGCAAAAATCAAACTAGAAATAAGTGCAAATTTTAATAATGAGGGTAATGAACTATTGGAACAGCTTATATTGGGATGTGGTACATTCTCCATCATTTTGAATCTTTACATCAAGACTGGCAGTCCTTCAGTGGTATGCTCTAGTTCAACTGTAAGTTATGGAGTTGATGCAGAAATTATTGGGGTAAATTCTGTGGACTGTGTTATGCAGAAGGTCAGCCCTGGAAATCATAATGGCCCCTGCTGATTTTAATCTATAAAGAGAAGAAATTTTCTTTGTGATAAGAGATTGCAGGAAGCAGTTTCTTACTCTTCCCTTAAAGTTACAATGATGTTAACACTAGTGGGGACATGTCACACTTCTTTTCTCCCCTCTTCTAGTGAACTCCCCATCAGGGAACTTGCGTCTGGGTACTAAGATATTGGATAAATGAATCTCTTTGCTACAGGTGCTCAGATACTATAGTGATGGACAGCAATATAAAACTCTGACTAAACCAATCGTTAATGTGTCTGACTGGACTAAATGTGGTGTGGATTCTTTAGGACCCTGCCTACACCAGACGAATTACCTGTTAATCATGGGCCAACTCATTGTCCCTACACTCTCTCCCTAATTGGTGTTGGAAATAGACCACAAAGTAGACAAAGCTTGTGATTGCACAAGGTGTCTAATAACTTTTCTAAGAGCACACTTTTTGTAACAGGGTCATGACTTGTCTACACTAGTGCCCAAAACATTTTCAACTGTCATTGAGATCAGATTCTGGGGGACTGGCTGGGAATAATGGTCAAAAGGAGATAACTCAGAAGGTGTGTCTACAGAGGGAAAGTTGTGTAATTCACACACCTTCTCCCCAAGAGACCAAACACATCACTTCTGCATTGCACCTAAGTTGCTGTCCTAAAGCTGCTTTTCAGCGTGATGCTCACAATTGGCTGCCTGTTGTGGTGCTATTACATTTGTGAGGTAGTGTCATAAACGTTTGCTTTCAGCTAAGCAAACTGGAATGGCAAGCTGGCTTTGAGCAGCAATAGCAGCTCTAGCCATCAAAGTCTATGTAGGAGGCCTGAGTTTAGGAACGCCCCCAAGACTTCCACTTCCCAGGATTCTGGGTGTATAAGTCACTGTAACAACTTTGCATTCCTTGGGTTTAGTGTCTCTCACTGTGTCCCGACTGGCCTCTGCCAACTGCCTTGCTGCACGGTTTGCTGAGGGAATTACAACCCTTGCTTGAATCCCCAAGCCATTTCTTTACCTGTGCTTCTGAGGCACACAACAGCAGGAGCCACAACTTAAATCTGTAACCAATTTGTTATCTTATATAAAAGCAAACTGTATTGGGCACAGGCTAGAAAATAAGGTGAGTGTCATAAAATACAAATGTTAACTCCAGATGTTAACTCCAGACAGGCTTTAGACTAATAGTACTAAACGTACAGCTAGACAAGCAATAAGCTGAAGTACACATTATGTCACATCAGGGGGAAAAATCCTTGCTCTGATTCAGTGCTCCTAAGTTATCTCAGCAAAACTGTCACCCAGCTTGTTAGCTCAGGGTCATACGTCCATGCAGGACTCGGAGGAATGCATTTCAAGACCCAGGAGGAGACTGTGCTAGGGTGAATGATTTGTGTCAAAGGAAAACCAGATTCCTTTGTTCTTCAAAAATCTACACACACACTTTTTATGAAAGCACTACAGTTGCCCATTGTATCTTGTTCAAAAACCTGTTTGGAGTTGCCTCGTCTTTTTTTCCAGCCCACAAGAGATATGGACACTAAGCAATATTAGCTTTGATTGGCCTTGCCCGGCCTATATTAATAGCCATTTTCTTAATGATCCTACAACATGTCTTGTGATGGGTCTGTATTGTTCCCCCAAATTCTCCCACTACATTTTTGTCCATACACATTCAGCCATGTTTGCTAGATGAACCTCTATGGCCCTAAAAGTTGCATGGTCTTGGCATGATAGAGATTCGAAAATATTCATCCTTTAGATCGGAAGTTGCAAACCAATCTAGGGTGGGTATGATGAATGCTAGAGTCAACATGTGTAGAAGCAGAATTGTCTGAGAAAAGCATTGCATCTCCTTAGATCTAGAATGGGACAAATCTGTCCGTCTTTCTTTGGTATCAGAAAATATCTGGAGTAGAAGCCCTGTGCCTTGCCACAACCTGACTTTCAGTTATTAAGATTGTGACAGGGTTGGACTCACCCAGCAGCACCTCCTGCTGGTTTCTTCTGGGAATTAGCTCATCCAGCCTCTGGAGCGCCCTCTTCTGACAGTGAACCACCCGCCCGGTCTCGGGCCCCTGTGTCCCTCCCAGGACCCAGTGCCCCATTCTCTGGGGTGCTTCCCCCACTGGCAGTACCCCACAGCCTTACTCCTAAGGTCCCCCCCTCCCAGGGGAACCCCCTACCCACTATCCCCACTTTGCCTCAGTCGCAGGCTACTGCCAGTCACCATCATTGCTTATACTGCAGTCTACCCCACGCCCTGGGGTAGACTGCAGTATAAGCCACTCATCACAGGCAAAGGGGGTTTGGACCTGCTGCCTCAGCCTACCCGTGGGTTGCCCCCGCAACCCCAGTACCTAGTTGGGCCTAACCCTAGGCCACAGCCTGGGGTTTTCTCAGGCCAGAGCCCCCCAGCTCCTCTGGTCTTCCCCAGCCCTGCTCCACCCTAGGTACCTGCTCAGGTCCCTGCAGCCAAACCCTTCTCCCTCTAAAGGTAGAGAAAGTGTGTCCTCCAGGCCCACTGCCCTTTTATAAGGGCCAGCTGGGCCCTGATTAAACTGGCCACAGGTGTGGCTGCTTTGCTAAACAGCCCAGCTTTCAGCCTCACCCCTCTCGTGGGCTGTTTCAAGCCCCTTCAGGGCATGAGTGGGGTATGCACCCTGCTACACAGATGTTAGCCAACGTACATTGATCTTCAGGAAGCACTTTTGCAAACATGGAAATCTTCTTCCCATAAGTGATACTGATACCATGACATCACTGCCTAGTAATCACCACTCTTATTCCAAGCAAAGCAAACGAAAACATTTTTCCTATCACCTGTGTTAATCTTTTTATCCTCCCTATCATAGGGTGTGGAATGATACTGTTCTTCTCTAGATCTATGGCCTATGGCCACCACTACCAGAGAGTTAGGGTGTAGAATGCACGTGAAAGAACAAAACCCCTTTGTATGGCAAATGATACAATTTGTCAGTCTTTTTTGATATAGCTTGAGGAGATGAAAGAGTACACCGAATTGCTTTTGCTGGTTGCATTCGTGCATCTAAAATTGGGAGAATGGGTTTATTTTTTGATAAGTCACCCAGATATCAAAAAGATTGTGGTTTCTTCCAGTGTAACTGATGGAAACTAATCAAAGTTGTCATCAGCCTATTCACAAGCTCAAGTAACTGTAAAGCATTCTCGGAAGGAGAAGAAGCTGAAGCAATCTCAACATTCTCATCAGGGGAAGATTCAGCTTCCATTTCTGGCTCTAACTGGGATTCCATCTGAGCCACAGGCTCCTCTTCTTCCTCCAGTAGCATCAGTTACTATGGTAGGAGAATGCTTTCTGAAAGCAGAAGTGGCCAGATCCAGGAATGCCAGATGTGATGTGAACGCCTTTTCTTGACTTTTTAAGGGGAGATGAGTTCCTACTCCAGTGAGGCTGTTGGACATCTCTGTAGTGCTTCCAGTGCATGGTGGAAAATGCCAGTTGTACCAATAAGCAAACTCCAGTACTATACTGTAACTTGAAGGATAAGATGATCTGTAGGCACTGTATCTAGAGTTATTTCTTTCCTCTGAGAATGAAGCATCAGAGGAATATCCGGCAGCTGATCAGTCAGATTCCTCTTTGGACTGTGGATCTGACCTCAAATCAGACCCAGACGCTATCAGACCTAGCATGTGTAAAATGGCGAAGGGCAAAATAACTTTATGGGGGGAGCACAAAGGTGTTTTTTAGGATGGTAGAGAAGTGTCTGGGGAAAACTAAGACAGCTCATCCGACCTCCATTTCTCAGGTGTGGAGGTCTGAGACTGGTAACTCACAAGAGCTTTTCTTTTCTCACTCTCAGACCTTGTCTCTTGCAGATCTGGTAAATGATCTGACTGCAGATCTGTGCAGTGCACTTGGAATACCATAGTAACAGTTGGAGCGTTGTGAATTGGCAATAAAGAAACTACCACTGGCTCTGGAACTCTTTTTGGGTCTGATGTGATCTTTAGATGAGTTTTTTTACCCTGTGTTTTACCCTGTGTGATCAGTGTTTTACCCTGATCTGAACTTCCAGTCTTTGATTTAGGATGCAGTGTTCTCAGATCAGGATCTGACAGATCTGTGGAGTCTCCTGACTGTAACATGATTCTGCTAATAGGAGCCTTGTTGTCTCACACCGTCTTTTCTGGAACTGAAGAAGACTGATCTGATGTTTTTACTTGTGATTTGGCTCTTATCTCAGAGGCCAGCACTGATAGTGTCTACTAATGCTTCAAGGTCAGATCAGATTACTTACTAACCAACTGTACAGCAATGTTGGGGAACCTGATCCTGGAGCTGAGACCAGAGCCTTCTGCATAGCACCCTTTTTCTTAGACCTAGAAGTGTCTGGACCCAACACTGGTCTTTTCATCCTATGTTCAGATCCCTTTGAGATATCAGATCACAGTAACTTTGCAACCAGAGAGCTTAGAAAAAGAGGGCTTGCAGTCTGTTTTGGTGCTTCTTGTATGCTCTCAGAGTAAATGTGCTGCAGATAGAGTTCCCCAAAGGAGAGTGACCCTCCCCGAGGCATGCTAAGCATCTGGCATGGGTGTCGTGTGCCAGGGAGATCTCTGGACAAGAGGCACACCTTTTATAGTCAGGTCTCTTCACCTTCAAATCCACCGTGAAACCAGAAGTTGGAACTGAGACCTAATAACTATTAACTATACAAATAGAATTTTTCTTAAACTAAACTTATCCTAACTAACACTAAACTACTAACAATAAATAACACTGCCTATGGCATTACTATTTTCTTGAGAGAAGGATTTGGATCTTGAGGGTCCAAAGAGGTTCACATCTGTCTGCTGCTGCAGTTGGAAGGATCTGAAGGTAGCACTGATTCTATGCCCCCTTCAATAGCCTCATCCTCAGAAGGATCAGAAATGTGGAAGGATAGGAGGGGCACTCTTCTAGTGGTGTTTTAATTGATATTTGGTTACATCCCTAACCATGTCTTACTGAATTTTTTTGTTTGGAACTTACATCTATCTCCTAGCCAGTACATAGTGAAATTACCTGTGCATGGCTGAAGTGTGTTGTGGTTGGTGCGTAATGTAGGGGGATTTTTCTTCGTAACTTAAGTTTAAAAAAAATTATTTCAAAATGTGTATGGATCAGCAGCTCTTAATCTGGAGTATGGTAAATTTATCGATTTGCACCTTGCGTAGATTGTCCAATGACTCAGAGGCAAATCCATTTCCTCAATCATTGAATTGTAATATTGATCTCTCTCTTGCTTGATTTTATGCAGCTAATAGTTCCTCAGGGAAAAGGACAGATAAGAACGAAAATGGCATTGTTGTGGCAAAAAGTGATCAGGCTGCAGGAGGGCATCCAGTCCCAGAAACAGGTAAGACAAATATATATTTTAATCTACAGATTTTTCTCTTGTTATTTCTATGATCTTTAAAATCAGATCATCATCAGCTCAGCTAGTATTTTTCAGGTAGGTGTGACAGACCCAGATAAAAATAAGGAAAGGAGTAATGTGCTACCCTAGCACCATTGCTGCTAATATATGATTTGTATGTCAGTTTCCCAATGTAAGGTGCACAAGATAGTTCAGCATTACTTCAACCAGGCTGGGATGCTATTGCTTAAAAAATGCAAGAGAACTGTAATTTTTCCCTGCCCCATTTTTGGTATGTTAACAGTGTAAACTTTCTTAACCTCTCTTTAGGTGCTGTGTTACCCCTGGCTTTAGGCTTGGCCATCACTGCTTTGCTGCTGCTTATGGTTGCTTGTCGGCTGCGTTTGGTGAGACAGAAACTTAAAAAAGCTCGCCCCATTACATCTGAGGAGTCTGACTACCTTATAAATGGGATGTATCTATAAAGATGGGATTTAGATTGCTTGTTTTCCCCACTGTGCAGTTTTTCATAAGCCTCTGCCTCCAGCAAATGACTCTCTCTTTAGTAAGACTTCAAGCTTTTAAAAAAAGCCTTCTAGAAATATCTCTTTAAAGTCTGCAAGGTGAGAAACCTGTTTGCCACCTTTGGTTATATAGTAGGATTTTTCTATTAATTACCAAGTCCAATTAGTAATTTGGATAAATCCTGATGTGGTTAAAAAAAAAATCAGTGCAGGCTATGCCTGAAAATAACTGTTTTTATCGTATGCAGAAAATCCTGCAGGTTGGAGAGTCCACCACTGGATGGCAGAGTATCTTAGTCTTACACCTCATTTACTCCCATTCAGGAACACAGCTGGACAGAGTTATGTGTTTCATGTCTGATAGTAGTCCAGGATTAGAGTAACTGGGATACAGCGAATCAGGCTGGAGAAACACTGACAGAACTGTGTAAGAAAGCAGGTACCATGTCAATCAGCTTCTTGCCTTGCTCCTCTCAGTGGTGTCAGAAGAGTTGCCCTCTAAAATATACACGCTGTTGTTCAGCATGTTACTTTACCATCTGAGGAGGATTTGTGCATCTGTTAAAAATGCAGCTTATGCACTGGAAATATTTGTGTCAGAGATTTGTGTCTTTGTTAATTAATAGCAATCTGTATCTAAGCAAAGTGCCACCTTTTGAATTGCAGTTTTGATTTTTTTAAAGTATTTCCCATCCTGCATAGCTTAAATCCCTTTACAGCTAGGACTCAAAATTGCAAACACATAACATTCCAATGAAAAATATCAGCACATATTGGACCTACTCAGTGCCAACAGCACATGAGATCATGGGACTGTCCCCTCCCACAAAGCTTGTAGCTTGTTCAGCCTTTTCCATCCCTAGTCCAACACTCAGAATTTTTAAAGAGATACAGTGCCCGTGGTTTGTGCTTGAGCCTGGCCATACCCTTGTTAGAGAGGATGGGATTTGTTTTATTCAGTGTTGTCAGTAATAAGTGAAGTTAGTTCCAGCCAGACTTACACAATCAGTGCTATTGCTGCTGCTTCTTCAGTGGGCTTGATACTCAGGACTAAACTTTCCATATAAATACAGATTAGACGTTCCTGCTTCTGGAGAAATTTAAGAATCTTGTCAATTGAACCCTTAGCCCCCAGCAAAGCTTTAAAGCTTCAGTGGCTATCCCAATAAAAATCTCCTAGAATTAGAGCAAGTAATTGATGTGTAAATGAATTTAAAATGTGCTAACAGTAAAATGTGTTCAATACATGTTAAATATATACTGTGCTGCTTATCCTGTTTGTCTGAATGTGCAAGGGTGTCACCTCCACCAAGAGTCCCAGTAAAAAAAAATCAAGACAGAAGAGTATGCATCTTTTTGTATGTCGTCCTTTGTACTTCAAGGAATTAAAGTCAATTTGAATATTGCTGTAGTATACAAATCACTAATCAAAAAGACCATGATGTTCAAGTCTTGATTACCTTTATGAAAAATAATAGCGATAATAAACCTATTTTATTCTTACATTTTTTCATTGTGTTCATTAGCATTAAAGTTTAAATTCTCGTGTTAACATTGTCCTCACCAGACAGCTTGCATTTTCTGGAGGGAAGGAGAGATCAAAGCATCATGGCAGTCGGCTATTTCCCCCTTCCCAAACACCATTAAAAGGGGCAGAAGTCTATATTTCCTAGAGTGGATTAATTTCAATTAAATTTAAATCACTGATTTTAATCATATTTTGCATTTATACTTATTTTCCTGAAGAAAGGTTGATTATCAGTAAGCATTAATCCATGTTGATTTGCAACCTAATCTAGTATTTACATTAAATGTGGTGCTTCTTTTTCCTAACCAGACAGATGCACTATATCAGTACACATTTAAACAATTTTATAGCTTTATTTATTCAAATTAATTTTTACATTTGTATTATGCATTTATTATTTACTAGATGACTGATTTTTTTTAATGTGATTTGTGTCAAACTCTATTTGGATGGAACAGGGACCTTTGAAGTTTTCCAGCACACACAAATACAGAGCAGTAGACACCACAGAACAACAAATAATTAGGGAACTCATGTGGGAGATGCAACTTTAAATCACTACTCTGAATTAGGCAGAGCAGAGAGCTTGAACCTGGGGCTCTTACATCCCAAGTGAGTGACTGCACCAGCAGGCTACAGTCACACTCTGTCTTAATCTCTCCTGCTGAAGCTGTTCCACTTTGTATAACTAATTAAAGAGTCATTGGAAAAGTGTGTTTCTATAGGCCAATTGTTGGGGCACTCACCTGAGATGTGGTAGCCTCAAGTTAAAGTTCCTACTCATTAAAATATTTAATTTATACAAAGGGGAACAGCTCCAACAGTAAAGACCCCATAATAATAATAATGATTCCTATCTTACAGGGGTGTTGTAAGCCACACTACATTAAAGATTGAAGTGCTTTGAGATCTACCACTGAAAAGCACTTTATAAGAAATAGGTATTATGCCTTTTTTTTTTAAATTTAACCACAAAAGTCAAGGTTTTTGTTTTGTTTTTTATATAGAGTTTTCTGGCAATGAGGAGAGGTGATGTAGAGCTGGGGAGTGGGGGAGAAAAAATGCTGTGTTAACCTGCATAGTGTTTTTAAAAACTCATGTCAAGGGCACATGGTACTTTGGATGGGTCCCTCTTGGGATGGATATTTTTCAGATCAAAATAAATTGAAAGGAACTATAAAAGGTGCATACACACCAAAAGCTAAGCAATAGAGCTTAGTACCATAACTTTTGTCCTCTCTCACCCCAGGCGCCCCCACTTCGCAGTTTGTTTCTCACTCGTGCGGTCATGTCAGAATTAAGTTGGGACCGTCACCTTTATTTGTTCTGTAAAGCTCACATTTTTCAACAGTATGAGAAACAATATGGAAGACCACTCTAGAACACACTAATGTATAAAAGGGAGCCAAAATATCCTTGCAACCCCAGATCCAAACAGTGTTTTAAGAAGTGCACATCCTATATCTTTAATTACTCTCTGGTACCTATTATGTAAGCAACACGGGCCTTCTGAGCATGCCAGCAAGTACTTCAGTTGAGAAGTGATGGTAGGTACTCTATTTTAATGCCAAGGTTTTTTCTCTTCTTGGCAGCAATAGTATTGCTAGCTCCATTTTTTCCTGTTTAATCTTCAAGATAACTCTCCTAATGGCACTGTTCAACTGAATCCCACAACAAAATTGGGCCCCATCTACAAGCCCTAATTCTGAACTGATTGACATGTGTGAATCACGGTCAACACCAATCAGTACAAGGAATTAACACAATATAAAGCTGATGTGAAATCATGATCAGGCTTAATATCTCAAGTAACTGGGTACAACCAAATCAGGTCAGTAATTAACTGAAGCCAGAGGCAAATTCACACATTTCTGGTCATGTCCTAAATGAAGACCTATATAATGTGTACATGGCCTTTATATTTCTTTTTGGACACAAGAATAATCAGAAAGTGACAGTGAGACTCGATGCAAAATCCTCTGAAGAGAAATTTTTTTTAAAAAAAATACTCATATGGTTTCCTCTCACTTTTAATTGTATTTGGCAAAGTAGCAATTCAGATAGTTTATACCACATTTATTCAAGCTCTTTAAATCCTCCATTTCAACTTGTCTTCTCCAAGAAGCCTTTAGACCAGACCATTGCTTCATTCACCATGGAGGAATCTCAACTTTCAGACTCTCTCAATGCTACCCCTAGATGCAGATGAAAGTAATGTGTCAAGCATCACCCTTCCTGTGGAACAGGCGTATTAACCTCCAAAAGCCTTAGTCCCAGAAGTGTTATAGCTCCTGCAGTGGGGGTCTTTTACACAGAAAATTTTGGAAGTCTACCACCTCACGCAATGTAGGCTAGCTTGTTACACTTTGTCTAGAGAGAATGTGGATATATTTGAGTTCTTATTCTTAATTTAACTGATACAATTAGTGAGAAGAGGGAAAGTTGAGAACTCAATAAATTAGAATGACAGTGACCAAAAGGCTACAAATTAGAATTAAGATGGTGTTCTCTGTGAGATATTTTATCCTGCTGCATGCATCAATTCAGATATTTCACTTCAATACTAACAATATATTCACAGTTGATTGTCAATTAGCACAAATTTGACATCAGATGCAAACCCATTTTTCTTGACTGTATTTTCTAGAACAAGCACTAAGTAATCAAGTAACTTCCTTAATTTGAAATTAGTCTCCCTTATAGGATGAATGTTGTGTATGTGCTCCCAAGCTTCAATTAAAAGATCAGGGGGAGGTGGTATATTAGTCTCCTAAATATCTAAATTAATGATATGACAAATATATTTTACACAGGAATAGGAGGCACTGACCTTCACATGAAGGTAATTTACTTGTTTTCACATTTCAGAGGCCTTTCAATAATACCCTTCATACTTTCAATGATTAAATCTATCACAGAAAATATGTCTGTTCTAACAAAAGCAGCTGAATATTTTTCAAAAAGAAACAGTGGCCTCTTTGAACCAAATCACGCAAGTTCTTATTCATCTAGCTCTGCTTCTTTGTAATAAAAAACACAGAGCTTAACATGTATTTTACCACTCAAATTCTAGTGATCTGGAGTTGCAGGAAAAACAAACACCCCTAAAGCAATCCAAGAGCTACAGAGTTTTTAAAATGCTTTGGGCTTTCCTGATGTCATTACCTGCAGCAAACACAGAACATAGAACCTGGATCTTGAGAAGAAAAAAAAAAAAAAGCCTTTCAATTAACTCTTTAAAATGGATATTTGTAGTTTACACACACACACACACACCCTATATATGTATTTGGTCAGGGTTTTGGGATCCATCAGTTCAGTATTTATCAACTTTCTTTCTCTTCTAAATTTAAGTTCCCCTAAAACATTAATCCAAAATTTTTCCATCACTACCTGTAGTTGGAAGAAGAAAGCAGATAATACTGCAGAGATTGTGTGTCAAAAGCAACTCATTTTTAAACAATATGGATGTTAATTTTAGTGGAGTACAGTGTTCTGCAGTTCAAGAAGTTATATTTAACATACTGATCCTGATCTCCCATACAAGAAGCACACAAAACCCTTTTTGCTTTTAACTTTATTTGGCAAAGCAGCACTGCATAAACTGTTCAGTGATTAGGACATAGCTTACACAGCATTTGTTATATTAAATTCATATACATATTAGCAGTGAGCTACAAAACAATACTGAGCTACAAGTTTCCTCTAATTTTTTGACAAGGAAGGAAAAAACTATGTTAGTTATGTCCAACCTGAACCATAGAGTTTATAACAAGAGCTGTCACCTCTGATGTCTTGAAGTTTAATATATACAAATGCCCACTTTTAAAGGTAATAACGCAGCTGATTGTATCTACTACATGCTAGTCTATGACACCGTGTCACAAGCTTTAAAAGGAAGTTCATCTCATTTTCTTAGTAACATTTAGCAGACATCTGAACATAGAGAACCTGCCATTGTGTATGTAGTGTTATAAGGTGCACAGAAGCAATTTTACCAAGGAACAATGGAGCTGAAATAAGTGTTCAAAAAGTATCAGCCATCAAAATTAAAGAGTTCACAAAACTGTAGGTCTTTGCATTTTTGCAGAAATTCATTTCTTTAACCAGATGAAAGTAAAAAAGGCATGTTAAAAAGAAACAGCCCAAATTTAAACTTTCCATCAATTCTTTGCCTGATTTGCCTTAAGCCTCTAAAAAAATGAAATAAAAACACCACGCTTTTCCATGCTGATAACAGTATAACAAAATCCAAAACAAGCTGCAATGCTGTTGGTTTTCAGAAAGCTTTTAGAACTGGAGATGGGCAGTCCACTGTAACACTATGTTTGGGTCAAGATGATGTAGCTTTTACAATTCATCCCTGCAGAAAGAAAATAAATGCAGTTATATTCTTCTCCCCAAGGAGTTCACTCTTGCAATTTTGATATTAAAATCAACGAATATGCTGCAGTGCTCAAATACAGGAGCAAAACTTCAGAAATCTCTTCAAGCATTTTAAGCCACAAGGAAAATCAACAGCAATCCAATAAGCACCTCATACTACTAAGTAAAATAAAGCTCTACTGTGCAATATGGGTCCCTGTTCCTTCTCTTTAAAGTATATCATTTGCTTCCAAAAACAAGTCAATTAAAATATCAACAGCTTAAAAAAATACATGACTACCTGTTGTCTGAAGAAGTGACTGTCTTACACATTGGACCATAATTTCAAACAAGTCTCTCTCCAGTAAATGGCCCAATTATTCTTGGTACCTGCACAAAAGGCTGCAAAATGTGAAACCTGAGTTCAAAGTTAAACTTTAGTTGCAGTGTCTGGTCAGTGCTGGACACATCTCACTCTGATGAAGAAGTGGAGAAAAATTGGCACTATGTGTTATGTCTGTTTATGTCACAGAGCAACGTTAACAGCTCCTGAAGAAACTACTCAGGCCAGGGCTACATAATGAATGGCTTCAGCTACCGAGAGTGCGATTAAAACCAGGGAAGAATAAAGACTCAAACTAAAGTAAAAGAAAGTAATAAACCAACACCTGTCAGGAATGGTGTAGGTAATACTTAGTCCTGCCACGAGTGCAGGGGACTGGATTAGATGACCTCTCGAGGTCCCTTTCAATCCTATGATTCTATGAAAAAGTAACAAAATAGCTTCTCTAATCATGTTTTGATCACTAGGATGATCCCAGAATATCAACATTTCTATTATTAATGTAGGTTTAAACAGTGAAATACAGAACCCATATTCCAACTGTGAAACTAGAATACATTATTGACTGAACTCTACACCCAAAAATTCTTTTTTTTTCAAAAAGCGTTAGTTTTAAATCCAGTATTTTCCTATTAGTCAAAGTTGATAGTTATGAACAATTCCATATCATGAGGAAGTTCGATTACTGTAACAGAGCAGTAAGTTTGCCTTTACCTTCAGAGAATAAATACTCCATATAATGGCAAAACATTTACCCCAGTTATGAGTAGTCTACCTCATTAATATTAGAAAAGGCACAAATTGTTTTTATTAAGAGCAACTTCACTAATATGATTCTTGGAAGAATACAATAGTATTTCAATCAATCTACGAATGCAAGCCAGCCCACAAAATACATAGCTACATGCATACAAGCAAAAGTATGTTCAGATCCCAAAGAGGATGCATTTGGAGTCATAGCATGGAATGACAGCATACACAGCTTCTTAAAGTCAACTGAAAGGCTTTTATGTAGCAAAACTAGAGTTTAAAGTTTGAGTTTTCTCCTGAAGTTGTTAATCATTCCTAAAGCAGTCAGGCAGCTTCTGCTTAGTTTTGGGTCTCAGAGGAACATTTTAAGTACAATGCAGATGGATTTAGTGGTGCAATTATAGACAATGTTGATCATATTGCTAAACTCTGCTATTTCGTTTAATATTTACAACCGAAAAAAAGTAAAGATAATTCTAGTATTCTGGCAAAGCCTCATGTGCCTACTTGTTGATGGGATTTCAACACTGAAAGATCTGCAATATCAAGGCATAAAGGCAGTATTACAACATATTAAGAGCCTGACATTAACTGTGGCAAGAATTTTTTGTAATTAAAAAAAAAGAAGATGTAATTGATGTATAATCATCAATGTAATTTGGCATGATTTTGTCTACTATTATTATTAATGCATTGATCATATTTAATTTGACGTTATTTTGCTTAGCAATACTAATGGGTTCTTAGTACTCAAATTAATGGGAAATGGAATACTGCAGTATAAATAATTTGCCATTTTATTTTGCGCTATGTTAAGCAAATCCTGAAAAAAGGTTAATGTAACTTCCTGTAAATACAAGTACATTTTAGCATGAAAACATCCTTTAAAATCAGTACTATTATTCATCTCTGCATATTAATCTACATTTATTGAATAAAGTGAAGCAGCTGGTGTCTACAGAGTTTTATTTGATCTTCAGTATCCAAATCAAAGAATGTCCATGCCAGTTCATAGTAAGACATGATATATTTTATGCATTTGAATTGTGCTAGTTATTTTCCAATATTACAAGAAGTTGATGAGTAGGCTATATAATATGCTGTTAAAGTAAGAATTTCAAAAATTATAAAACTAAGGTCCGTTTAATCAGATAACAATTCACTAATTCTTAACTTTCCATTTAAAGTAAACTTAAACCTGTGCACTGAACTGCACATAATCAAAATCAGTACTGCCAATCCCCAAGCATTCAAAAGACCCGAGTAGGGCCTCAAAAAGTAGCAATCATATTGGCTAAAAATCCTGAGATTTTAAAATAAATTTTGGTTTCTTCTTGCTTGCCTTTTTAGTTTTGGCGTATTTATGGTTCATTTTTTCAAGTTTTTGTCTGCATCCATAAGGGCCAAAAACATTTTTTTAAATGAAAACTGAAATTATCAGGAAATAACCTGATTCTTCCAGCTGGGGATTTATGGAAAGCACAAAGTATCATGACTGTTGGCAACAAAGACCTGAAGCAACTGAAATCTGAGATGCAGCTAGCCTTTATGTGTAAGGGAAGAGAAATCAGAGGATTTAATGATCTGTCTTCATGTGCTGGGAGGAATTTTAACTAAATTAAGCTTCCCAGGTATATGTTTTCTCTTTCAAATCTGCAGTTCAGACCTTTTTATGATTCAGTACTAGTGCTTTCCTGTTCTTCCTACCACAGAATGTTTGACTATTTTCCCCTAGATATCTTGCATTTTTCTTAGTTGAATATTACTCTTTTTTGCCCTATTTCTAACCTTTCTACACCCCTTTGTATTTGTGTCCTCACTGATGTTTACACCACCTTCCAATTTAATATCTTCAGCAAGTTTCATTAGTTCATTACTTCCCCCTTCTTGATTTATGATAAATACTAGACCCATACTTGCAGCATTCTAGAAGCATCTCACAACCTGAAACACTGCCTTTTGTCACTGCCCTTTGTTCTTCAATCATCCAGTGTTCAATCCATGTGACAGTGCTCATATCCAAGTCAATTTGAATTGCCCCAAAAATGCAGTATTTTATAAAATCAATTTTCATCTACTAGACCAGTCAAGATATAGTACGTGTATGCTTGCTTAAGCCACTGATATTTTTATTAAACTAAAAAAAAAAAAAAAAATCTATATTTTGTCTGTGGAGATTCCTCTTCCTCTCGATTGAAAATCCTAATCTTACTCACTAGTGTAAGGAGCCTAAGGGAATCAAACACACATCTAACTGAATATCAATGGAAATTGGGCACCTAATTCCCTTAGGCTTATTGAGGCACTGACAATCAACTTCTTTCTCTAGCAAGAGACAGATGTTTAATTACCTTTTCTGAAAAGGTTAATAATTTTACATGTTGCACAACTGGGGTGAAATCCTGACTCCACTGAAAACACTTTTGCTGTCACTCAGCAGGAAATTAAACTCTCATGGCTTTATTTCTCATTTATGAGTTACTCAGTTTCAAATGGTTTCAGAGTGGTAGCCATGTTAGTCTGTATCAGCAAAAACAACGAGGAGTCCTTGTGGCACCTTATCAGCCACACCATCAGGGCTCGTTCACCTGCACATCTACCAATGTAATATCATGTGCCAGCAATGCCCCTCTGCCATGTATATCGGCCAAACCGGACAGTCTCTATGCAAAAGAATAAATGGACACAAATAAGACATCAAGAATTGTAACATTCAAGAATTGTAACATTCAAAAACCAGTAGGAGAGCACTTCAGTCTCCCTGGACATTCAGTAACAGACTTAAAAGTGGCAATTCTTCAACAAAAAAACTTCAAAAACAGACTCCAACGAGAAACTGCAGAACTGGAATTTAATTTGCTGGTATCCAGTTTGCAAATTAGGCTTAAATAAAGACTGGGAGTGGCTGGGTCACTACAAAAACTAATTTTCCCACTGCTGATACTCGCACTTTCTTGTCAGCTGTTTGAAATGGGCCACCTTGATTACATTGAACTCATTAGCACCACAAAAGTGATTTTTCCTCCCTTAACTGTTGAGAATAGCCCACTTCCACCTTAATTGAATTGGCTCATTAGCACTGACCCCCCACTTGGTAAGGCAACTCCTATCTTTTTATATGCTGTGTATTTATACCTCTCTACTGTATTTTCCACTCCGTGCATCTGATGAAGTGGGTTTTAGCCCATGAAAGTTTATGCCCAAATAAATTTGTTAGTCTCTAAGGTGCAACACGGACTCCTCATTTTTGCTCAGTTTTGAATGAAAATTCTTTAAAAGTCTAGAATGCTTACTTCCATCAAAATGCATTAAACTAAAAAATAAAGCCAAGCCTCCTATACAGACTCAAACCATTAGGTGCCTATAACTTTATTATCCCCTAAATCCTTCTAAATTATCTCTTCAAATTAATGTATTACTAGTAACTGAAGTCCTCTGAAGATAAAACAAAAGGGAGATCCTAATTTAAGTAGGTGCTACTCTAAAATCACAGCCAGCCAAATTTTACATTCCAACAGTGGGAGCTGGCAAAAAAGGAAACTTCCAAAGCATGGGACAAAAGCAGGAAAACCACCAGTAGAGTGCTAACAGCGCACTAGATACCTATGATGACAAGGAATTAGTGTTAAATTAGCTTTATAAGCTATTAGATAGACACTAACTCATTAAACTCACTCTACAGTGCTTTACTAGAAGTGTCAACTATGGAGTAATTATATATATATAAAATCTCTTCCTACTGTATGTTCCACTCTATGCATCTGATGAAGTGGGCTTTAGCCCACGAAAGCTTATGCTCAAATAAATTTGTTAGTCTCTAAGGTGCCACAAGTACTCCTCGTTCTTTTTTCAAAAATTAAAGTGAGGCTTCAATAAGCTGCAGTCAAATGAAACTAATGGCTTTATTTATTTTTATAGACATTTCTATAACTTAAATGCTAGATGTCAAAGCACTTACAGTACATGCTATAGATAATTGAGAGTAACGAGAAAAAATTATTTATCGAACACAATTAAAAAGTCAAATAGCTTGAAAGTTATTTGCAGAGCTCAGTGTGCATGTGTGCACTTCAGTTAATGAAGCTAACACATTCACAAGTGTTTCTACTCAGGAGGCAAAGGGGGACTGCTGGTTTATTCATTTGCATACTAATGCCTGGTAGGTTTTTCAAGATGACAGCTGTGTTGTGTCTTTGCTAGATTAGGGAGCCAATAACAAACATTCATTTGTCTACTCCTAAAAAAGACTTATTTAGAACTGATTAACATTGGCAGCTTGCTGTGTTAGAGAATATAATATGACCAAGTGACATGACAAACTTTAGCTGGGTATGTTTAAAACAGGATCTTTTGAACACTGTTAAACAACCATTTGGCTTTTGTTTGTTTGAGAAAGAAGGGGGTTATAGTCTCTTCACTCTCTATTATTTTTAGGCCCAGGAAATTAAGTATTCATTTAGAATATTAGCTATACTGCTTCCTAACAAAGATCCTGAAGGACTTTCCTTACTTATGGAGTCTTGAATAAATCTGCAGTAAACGTACAAGTTTCTCATTTATTTCCTGACCTATTACAAGTAGCTCTATGTAGCATAGTGCAAACTCACATTTCATCTAAAGTATCCTTTTATATTTTATCTTAGCTACCTGTGTAAATCTAGCAACAACAAAACAGTTACAATTGATGAGATGTTTAAATTGAGGAAGTATTCTGTTCAAAACAACAGAGAAAACATTCTTCAGCACCAACACAAAACCTGAAGAAGCCACGAGTTCAAATGAAATAAAGCACAACCCATGCAACATTTTTTTATGCTTTTAACTTTACTCAAAAAAGTAGCAGAACCTCCTCATAGTGATGTAACAATACAGAGGTGGTGACTTTCCATGGTATGGAAGAGCAGAAAGCAGTGACAGCAGCAAAGGAAGCCCTTGCAGTCTATCTGCTTAAAATCCACACCCTTTCACCTTGTATGCGTGTATCTGTGGAAGAAGAAAGTGGAACAGAAAATCACTTCCACCTGGACCATTGCTTCTCTTTATCTGTTAAAGGCACGTATATCACTCCCATCAGAGGCTTCATTTTGACACTGCCATCTTCTAGTTTATCATATTGTTCCAGCATCTGGTTTCCACCTGCAGGCCCGACTGGTAATATCAATCTTCCACCAGGTTTTAATTGGTCTATGAGCTAGAATACAACATACAAAGATAATTAGAGTATATATGTATAGCAATCCATCTTAGAAAAGCCAGCCTTTATTCACTGCACAAAGTAAACAGTTCTACTATATATTATCATGGCTAATCAAACTGCATAGATTGAGAATGCACAATTTCAACTGTTATGCAATAGATAACGGCCTGAGTTACAAAGCCAAAATCTATTTTTTAATCAAACTGTATTTGAACGGGATGATACAGCTATTGATATTTTAGACCATTTATAATAATTGCCTGAAATGTAATTAACTGATTTTCAGTTATCCCAGCTGCAAATAAAATAGTCACTTGTATTTATTAGTTGTGTTTTTGAAATTCTGGTTTCTTCGTAAGAGCAGAAAATTTCCGTGAACATGGTTACAACTCAGTTTAATAGTAATCCTGTAGCAGAGACTCATTACTAAGGCCATGTCTACACTAGAGAGCTTACAGCAGCACAGCTGTACCGATGCAGCTGTGCTGCTGTAAGATCTCCCATAGCCACTCTATGCCAACAGGACAGAGCTTTCCCATCAACAGAATTAAACCACCCCCAGCAAGTAGCAGTAGCTATGTCAGCGTGACAGTGTCTCCCGCTGACATAGCACTAGTCCACACTGGTGCTTCTGTCAGTGTAACTTATGTCATTCAGGGCTGTGTTTTTTTCACATCCCTGAGTGACATAAGTTATACCAACAAAAGTGCTAGTGTAGACATAGCCTAATTTGCTAAACTTAACAGTTCATTATTTTCTGTTGAGTCAGAACAGGGTACAGTCTAAGACTATGTACATACTACAGCGTAAGTCGGAATAAGTTATGTCACTCAGGGATGTGACTAAGGGCAGGTCTACACTACCCGCCGGATCGGCAGGTAGCGATCGATCTCTCGGGGGTCAATTTATTGCATCTAGTCTAAACACGATAAATCGATCCCCGAGCGCTCTCCCCGTTGACTTCGGAACTCCACCACTGTGAGCGGC
Organism: Chelydra serpentina; assembly: GCA_037349315.1. Taxonomy (NCBI): domain Eukaryota; kingdom Metazoa; phylum Chordata; order Testudines; family Chelydridae; genus Chelydra; species Chelydra serpentina. The sequence goes on from JBAIAC010000010.1 coordinate 25,244,014, forward strand.
AGAAGCGGAGTCGACGGGGGAGCGGCAGCGGTCGACTCGCTGCCGTGAGGACGCCAAGGTAAGTCGACCTAAGATACATCAACTTCAGCTACACTATTCCCATAGCTGAAGTTGCATATCTTAGGTCGATCCCCCCTCCCAGTGTAGACCTGGGCTAAGCCTCCCCCTTGAGATACGCAAGTTACACTGACCTAATTGCCAGTGTGGACAGTACTATGTCGGCAGGAGAGATTCTCCCACCAACATAGTCACTGCCGCTCGCGAGGGCTGCATCGATGTAGCTGCACCGCTGTAAGCTCTGTAATGTAGCAATAGCCTAACACTGTAGGGCTGCTGACCTCCTTGAGCCATCATGACCATTTGATCTTGACTTACAAAGTTATCCCAGAGAGCAAAATATTTAAATAAAACGATAAGTTAAAGAAGGACAGTCTCACTATTTAACTACTTGGCAATTCTTGCCCAACAGCCTTTCTTCCATAAAATACCACCTCTTTCAATGTTGAGGGAATGTGCTCATAAAATTAGCACAACAGGTTTCGAGCAGAAATGGCAATAGGGATGAAGTATCTAATTTTCACTGTGACATTATGGAACAAAAGTTTCTTACAAAGTTGAACGGAAGCATTTTACTAAAATATTTTTGCACAATTTCATTGTTGCATAAGGTAAAAAATTTAAGATTTCCATCTGCCAACACTTATAGCATTCCATTGTAAAAGTATCAATCAACATCTCTTGATGGCTAACCTCCCTACAACACCCTAAAACTCAAAGTTCCATAGCATCATTCACTGCAGTTTACAGAGGTTTTCAATAATAATTTAAAATTGAAAGTCTTAACTAGCACTTACCATACCACTACCTTTCCAAAGCTCACATTAGATCAGTGTTTAACTCTGCCACTTCTCACCATTCTTTTGGAGAAAAGGGAGAGAAAAGTTTCCCTTTCAGAACCCTAATTCCCACCATTTATACTCACTTAAGTCTGTGTATTGTCCATCATCATTTCTGGCAAGAACTGAATAAGACTTCTTTTTAAGGCAATAAACTTCACTCCTTAGTCACGCCCCTTTCCCAACAAGGGCAGAGCACGTTACCCTCCACAACACTCTCAATCCTTTCCAACCCAGGAAGCAAGGAACCAGACAAGTATTTAAACTTTACACTCTAATAGATGATAAAAACCAAGGGGCTCTATTAGTTTATTGAGCCAAAGAGTTTCAAAACAAAAATAATAAAAATCCAATATGTGGAAAACCCATTTTTAAAATATTCTTATTTAGGAAAAAAGTATTACAACATGCAACATTTTCATACTGATTGGAAGTCTAATGAAAGGAATATTTTTTTAAGAGTCACTATGCCTGTGGATATCCCAACTATATAAATCTGCCAGCATTTTAATTAAGAAGCTAACATAGAGAGATTAATGAATCACACACAAACATAAAAGGCTTACTGCTTGGGGCACAACCGGGGCTGCAGCTCCTACATGAATAGCATCATAGGGAGCTTCTTCCGGATATCCCATTCTTCCATCCCCCACTGCAAGAAAGCAAAACCTTTTAACCCTTTCAAAGGGATGCGCAACAGCTGAAGTGAAAATTTTCAAGTTATATTCAGCTGCAAATAAGGGCTAACCTCCATTTTAAACTGAAGCTCTGGACAAAACTGAGTTGTCATAAGAATGTGTGACAAGTCACTTTTTAATGTTGTATTAAACTGCATTATGTATGTAGTATCTTCAATCAATGAATAATACATACATACATAAACAGTATCTGAAGAACTGTTGGAGCACTAGTAACCACAAGATGTTTAATATAAATTAAGAAAGTAATCCATTTGCTAAAAGACGTTAACTGGTTGTGATACAATACAAAAATGGAAATAAGAAGCATCCAGACTACAGAGAATATGGATGCCACCACAACAGATACAGGTTATATATTTTCTACTATTTAAGAGTAGAGTACCATCATTTTAGGACTCATTTTTGCACCTTCTAATCAAAGGTTATAACATTGTCCTTAAGAATAACTAATATTTCAAATATTGGTATTTGGATTTGCAACTGATATTTTTAATACAGTTTTTTTTTTATTTAAGCAACACAATAGAGCATCTGTAAATTTTACTTCCAAAGAAATTTAGCAACATTTGGATTTCTGCAGTCAGCATCTCTCTGTGTATTCAATATGAGTACAGAAGTTAACCAGGGCTGGCCTGACTCCTTAATTCAATGTCCAGTGAGAAACAAGAGTTCACATTTGAGTTTGGGCTCAGTTGCTGGGCTGAAGCACCTGAAAGCTCTGCAGAAGCAGTGTGCTCAGTTCGCTTGGGGGAAAGAACGTGACCCTCATGTCGCTTCTATCAGCCAATCTGGAGCTCTGGCAATGTGAAGCCTACTAAAGGGAGACTATTAAAATTACTGAGGGATGAAAATGCCTTTCACCACACACATTTTACCAAAAAAAAAAAAAAAAAAAGTTAACTCACACCAACCTCTACCTTGCCCAGGCTTCTATCTGAATATCCAGTTTAGGTTAGCTACCTGGGGGGTCTTGTCTACATTAGAGACTTGAACTGTTACAAATAACACCACCATGTCCACACTAGCCATTCTGTTTTGGATACATAAAAGTAGTAATTCTGCCCTGTTTCCACACTAAAACTATATGCTTGTTGCACTGTAGTTGCAATGCCCTCTGGGTACCTATCCCATAATTCTCAGCACAGACGCTTGAAGCAATGACCTTTGAAATTTCAAAAAGGCCTTCTGGAAGCCATGTGGAAATTGTGGTGGGTCAAAGTCAAATTCAAATACTGTGAGACAATCCTACAAGTCCACTGGCAATGCTTCCACCATTTATAAGTCGTTCTGAGGCCCACTTAAACACTTAGCTCTTGTTCCTTGCTCGGCAAGAAACATTTCTTTTGGCGCTTTTGATAAGCAGTCATTAACTACCTAAGGCCTCTATGATGAAGCAGTGGAGGATATTCCAGAAGACCTACTCTCCATAAGCACTAACTGTCCAGTTTTCTGAATTCAGAAAATATAACCACCACCAACCACCATCTTTTCTACTATATCTATGGCCTTCTCAGAGTCCTGGGTCTCTCCCAAAGAGACCCCAAAATCCCAGCATTGTATCAAACATCTCCTGACTTTGCCTTTTTTTTTTTTTTTTTAAGACCACCTATTTCATAGAGTCACTGTTTCCCCACGTCCTCCATGTCCCTCATAATTTGACTGCCAAGACTTGCTGTACGATCTATAATAACAAAATGGACTAGGTAGTTGGTAAAAGCCAAAATAGTGGGTCCAGATTATCATACAATGGGCACATTTTCTACCCTGAGTGATTAATTGTTGTCCTGGGGCTCATTATAAGCCAGCAGTCCTTTTAGTATCTCATGGCACCATCCCTGCCAGTCATTTGACCTCTAAGTCATGCACTTACATATGACAGTTAGACGGCCTTAGATCTCCAGTGATGGACCCCAGAGCCTGAAAACTGACTTAGGCATAACTGGCAGCACATTAGTAGTATAGTCTTCTTATGAGATATTTTGGTGACAGAACCAGTGAGGTGCAGAAACAAAAGATGTTGGATGCCGTGAAAACATATAGCTGAGCTGCATCGGGTGGTACATCACCATATAGTTAAGTGAATTCCAGGGAGCTTGACACCTATGCAGTGGAGTGCAGAAAACAGACCAGCTAGGCCACCTAAGCAGCAACTGATGTACTCTATGACAGTAATGGGAAAACTATTTGCACTCTTAAGGCTATTACAAAAGTGATATCTGTGCACTCTGGCACTCTATCAATGGAGATTAACATGGTGAAAGTTAACACCACAACTATTTATAAATTTATAAATGAATCGGTGATGCACCATGGGGAGCATTTGTATATGGAAGCAAGGTGTATCGATAGGCATGCTGTCATAGGGCAACCAAATGGTTGTTAGCACATAATTTCTCTAGTTTGGAAAAGATCTGGAATGTCCCCACTTTTTGGAGAAGAGAAACAAAAGTCAGAATTTTTGGAGAGTACTTCAGCTATAGGGGCTGAGTAGAAATAGTAAGTGTAAGGTGAATAGTTTACTAGCAATTTTCTTACACAAGCACCTAATGACCCAGCACCAAACCATTTAACACACATATAATATAATTTTGATAACGGAGACTGTGCTTTTTCCTGCTATATTTCCATTTGTAGTTTAGTAAACATTATGACTGGGTATCCATCCCTCATTAACACGGATTTAATTATACTGCCTTGGTACCAATTTATATTACCAATTCCTGCAAAATAGAGACACTGACCATACATTTTAGAACTAGTTGAGCTGATGAATTTAATTAGTGCACTTTACTATTCTAGTACTTTTTCACTTTAGCAACTTTTTGTCAGTAAGTCTTTCAACTATTACTGCACAAGCACAGAGTGCCTGTACTATAATCCTCTAATTTTGCAAGCAAGTTCATTCACACATACAAGGAAGCAGTAAATACAGGCCTGGTTTTTAAAAGTGTTATACTTAAGTGAATTCTTGTTCAGTTTGTGTTTTACTACAGGAATACACTATTATGTCAGAAAAGTGCATTCAGTAAACTGACTTTTTTTTAAATGCTATAAAATCAAAATCATACAAAGGGAAGAGAGAGATTTTCAAAGGCCTAAAAGGTGAGTTAGGTCTTCAAATTTTCAACTGGAGTTGTGCACCTAACGCCCTGTGTGTCTCTGAAAATCTTCCTCAAAGAAATTAATCCAATCAGGTTTCCAAATTCAGGTAATTTGCAGTCAGCTTTTAGTCAGAATATTAAATTTAATTAATAAGTATACCAAAGTCTTTGATGCTCACCAATCAGTTTCACTCTTCCTGAAGACAGTAACGTAGGATCATCCTTTTTGACATTATTTATTGAGTCATCTACTAACTCTTTGATATGATCAATTCCTACAACTTGTCCTTGGGGACCAACCTGGAAGAAAATTATATAGTTGAATAGTTTACTAGATTTGTTTTATTTGAAATGTCATGATTTCCATTTTCTGAGCCGGTTCACTTCTTTAAGTAAATCTGTTCAGTTAGTAAAGCAATATATTACCCCAATCCTAATAAAGCTACTGCTCAGAACCACTAAGTTCTGTTTTCTAGAACCAATGCAGAATATAAAAAGTGGGCCAATACAGTTTTATCAGTTAATTTCTTTGTTGTAGCTACTTTTTTTAAAAAAAGATTTTTAAATTAAATCTTTAGATTTTTAAATTAAAGTAAATTAAGTTGCCATGGGATAAGAGGGAAGATCCTTTCATGGATTGAGAACTGGTTAAAAGACAGGGAACAAAGAGTAGGAATAAATGGTACATTTTCAGAATGGAGAGGGGTAACTAGTGGTGTTCCCCAAGGGTCAGTCCTAGGACCAATCCTATTCAACTTATTCATAAATGATTTGGAAGAAGGGGTAAACAGTGAGGTGGCAAAGTTTGCAGAGGATACTAAACTTAATAAACTACAGTTTATTTACTAAACTGCTCAAGATAGTTAAGACCAAAGCAGACTGTAAAGAACTTCAAAAAGATCTCATAAAACTAAATGACTGGGCAACAAAATGCCAAATGAAATTTAATGTGGATAAATGTAAAGTAATGTACATTGGAAAAAATAACCTAACTATACATACAGTACGATGGGGGCTAATTTAGATACAACTAATCAGGAAAAAGATCTTGGAGTCATCATGGATAGTTCTCTGAAGACATCCATGCAGTGTGCAGCAGCAGTCAAAAGAGCAAACAGGATGTTAGGAATCATTAAAAAAGGGATAGAGAATAAGACGGAGAATATCTTACTGCCCTTATACAAATCCATAGTGCGCCCACATCTTGAATACTGTGTACAAATGTGGTCTCCTCATCTCAAAAAGGATATACTGGCATTAGAAAAGGTTCAGAGAAAGGCAACTAAAATGATTAGGGGTCTGGAACGGGTCCCATATGAGGAGACATTAAAGAGTCTAGGACTTTTTAGCTTGGAAAAGAGGAGACTAAGGGGGGATATGATAGAGGTATATAAAATGATGAGTGGTGTGGAGGTAGTGAATAAGGAAAAGTTATTTACTTGTTCCCATAATAGAAGAACTAGGGGCCACCCAATGAAATTAGTGGGCAGCAGGTTTAAAACAAATAAAAGGAAGTTCTTCTTCACACAGCACACAGTCAACCTGTGGAACTCCTTGCCTGAGGAGGCTGTGAAGGCTAGGACTATAACAGGGTTTGAGAGAGAACTGGATAAATTCATGGAGATAAAGTCCATTAATGGCTAGTAACCAGGACAGGTAAGGAATGGTGTCCTTAGCCTCTGTTTGTCAGAGGGGGGTGATGGATGGCAGGAGAGAGATCACTTGATTACCTGTTAGGTCCACTCACTCCAGGGCACCTGGCATTGGCCACTGTTGGGACTCGGTAGACAGAATACTGGGCTGAATGGACCTTTGGTCTGACCCAGAACGGCCATTCTTATGTTCTTAAAAGTGGTTTTGTTTAAGTTTGGTATCTTAAGAGCATTAATATAGATTTTCCCCTTCACTTTTTAAACAGCTAAAATCCTACCATACACAACTATATCATCTACTATTGGCAGTAAGAATTTCAAGAACAAGGTTTAATTTCTAACCTCATTTTGCTATTTCCAGTATCTTTCTTGGAAGATTAACACTTTCTAGAGAACAATTTTAATTCATAACCAAGAGCTACAAGAGGTTGGTTAAATCTGATTTTGTGGTTCCTACTATTATCTACATTTATTTACCAAGCCATCCACCATGGTATCTGAGCATCCCACAAATTTATTAAGTCAAACATACACTAGTTTCTCTACTCCCCCAGTTGAAAGAATGTTTGTTCTTGAAATTCTTGCTGCCAATAGTAGACGATATAGTTGTGTATGGTAGGACTTTATCTGGATTTTTGGAAGTTTATTTGCAGGCCTAAGCTGTGGAAGAGGGAGATGGCGAAATAGGTAGCTTGTAGCGTCTCGTCGTATGAGTTGCCCTTGATGAGGCAATCGTCTAGGTAGGGGAAAAGTATAATCCTGTGTCTGCGGAGGTGGGCCATAACTATGGCTAGGGTCTTGGAGAACACTCTCGGTGCTGTGGAGAGTCCGAAAGGGAGTACTCTGTATTGAAAACGGTCGTGTCAGATTGTGAATCGTAGGAAGTGTCTGTGGGCTGGATGAATGGATATACGAAAATAGGCATCCTGTAGTCGAGGGCTGTGAACCAGTCCCCTTGGTCCAGCACAGATATTATTGTGCCCAGTATGACCATCTTGAATTTTTGTACCCTTACGAATTTGTTCAGTCGGCATAGGTCTAGTATGGGCCTCCATCCCCTGGTCTTTTTCTGGGTCAGAAAGTGGGAGTAGAACCCTTTTCCTTGATGTTGTGTTGAGAATGACAAGGTGACCGGTCCTATGGGTTCTAATTGGGGAAGAACAGTTTCCTCCTGTTTTTATTGATGGCTAAGGGAGAAATGAGCTGTTGGGGGTTCAGATGCCACCTGAGTAGCACTCACCTTGAATGAAGGAGCCTCAGGTACATGCGACCTATTCCAGGAAGTATTCCCTCCCATGAGGGAACCAAGCCCAATAGGCCCGTATGGGCATGGAGGGGTATGGACTAGGAACCAGGGTATGTGGGAAGGATGAGGTGCTCAGTGCAACATTCAAGAGTCCTGGTACTGCCAGGGAGAATGAGTTTGAAAGGAGCAGAGACTCCAGTTCCCATAGAACTAGGAAGTCTCTCGGTGCCACTACACGTCAACTCCCTCCCCCCCGCCACCCCCAGTAACAACTCTTGTGAGACTACTGATTCTACCACCAGCGCTAGTGGCATAGTCTGGGATGCAGGGTGTACTAGTGCTGCATGTGACTCCATCTGTACTGGTCAGAAAGCAGTCAGTGCTGTATCCTGCACTGGTGAGGATTTTGATGGTGCAAGCCTGAGATTGTTCTCGGGGTTCTGAGACAGCACTGCGTCCTCAGTGCTGCGGGCCATTCAAAGCTTATGTGGTAGCCACATGGGGCACAAAGTCTCAGCAGAATGGTGGAGGGGAGGAGATTGCTTCACCAAAGAATTAGGAAGTGATCTTCAACTAGAACTCCATGCACTGTTTACACAGTGCCTCTTCTCCATTTTCATCAACTTTGAGTGGAAAACAAATGTTCCATGCAGTAAGTCCACACTTGCACTTTTTGGAGAGTAGTGTACAGGGGGATTCAGACAGCTAGGATCCAATGCCAGCTCCATAGATTTATTTAACAGAAAGATCTGCAGCTTTGTTTCTCTGTCCTTGTGGGTCCAGGATGTAAATATGCAAATCATATTTTCCAGGGGTGTGTGATTCCCTGAGACAGTAGGCACATTTGATATGCCCATCATTAGCAGATATAGTTCCCTCACAAGAGAGGCAGTACTTAAACCCCACAGACCTCGAGAAGGCCATCTCAGGAAGTCTTTTTTGTTGTTGTTGCCAACACTTGAAGGAAAAGTTAGGGCCACAGCTATGCAATGGATGCTATTTTCACACACTCTTCAGGATTTAACACCAACAAAAAAACAGATATCAATCTGCTAACATTGTACGGTGTCACTGGAGAACAAAAAAGTCTTAACAGCACATCAGTGTAACAGGAGAAGAAAAAGCAATGTTAGGCATAAAGATTCCACACATCTTCAAGACAAGCCATAATTTGACTTTCATGTTATCTCTTTTGAAGATTTAGTTCACAAGTCGTGTTCCTTCCGAACACAAAAAATGACCACTTGGGCATTGTAGTTTTAAATTATTAGCTATTGAATTGTACAGACCAACAAAGTCTGGCTTTGGTTGAATGGGAGTAAACAACTTAATTAGCCATTAGTGGACAATAGGAAATAGAAATTGTTAATAGAAGCTAAGGTTTTTTTAATTTAACTTACAGATAAAAACCTAGTACAACTTATTACCCAATCACAGCGTAACACCTGCACCCAGGTTAACTAAGAAGTAGAAGAATAGCAGATTAACCAAAGCTGACTTGGTGATGGGAAACAAAGACTATGTGCATTAATGCAAATTATTCCTTGTACTCTTACAGATTGCTGGATTCCAAACTAACTTGCTTCTCAAAGACAAACAAGGTGTCACCACAGAGAGGTGAGTGAAGAACTTAAACACACCAGCAATCAAAAAAAGGAAACAAAATGTTAGGATACAGAGGGAGTGGAACTGATAATATATTATTACATGAGTCAATGACATGCCCCCATCAGGTAATATTGTGTTTAGTTCTACTCACCTTATACCAAAAAAGAATATAGATGAAATAGAGAGGTTTGAAACAGGTTATTAGAAGCACAGAAAGACTTCCATCTGAAGAGACTACCTCGTTTAGAGAGGAGATTAATAAGAGGGGACACAAGGGAAGTATGTACATTAATGAACAATATAAAGAAGGTAAACTGGATGTTACATAGATGATGTGATGAGAAACTCAGAAGAAAAATTCAAGAGCAAGTTTTTTCGCTCGATGGTTGACACTAAAGTGTCTACTGAAGAAAGATTTGGACAACTGAAGCACCACAAAAAGACCTGGTTTTTTTTGTATGACTTTAGTAAGCTACCAACAGGAGCTTACCAACAGCAGACCGGAACATACTCGAACAATTATAGACCTTCACTGGATGTTGACACGGGGGAATGTTTGGCCGTCAATGATAAAAACCTCTGTCAAACTGGACAACATCCATCACATTTTGCCACATGGGAAGCACTTTCCACTCCAAGTTCTCCAATTCATTCATGATGCAGAGGTGAAGAGGGGGTCTGGGTGGCTCAGTGGGGGACCCAGGTGCAACTGATTGGGGCTCATAAGGTGGTCTAGATGCATAGGGGTCAGACTCATCAGGGTGGGGGGTTCAGATGCAAGGGCGGCTCAGCAGGGGTTGGTCTGCATGCTGGGGGGAGGAGGGTGTCCAAATGCAGAGGGGGAGGGTCTGGGCATGGGGTCAGGCATGGGGAAAGTCCGGATGCCTAGGGGTTGGTCAGAAGGGCGAACAGCTCCCCTTACGGTGACCCTTCCCCCAGTGACCAATGAGCAATGGGAGCAGGAAGCAGGGTGAGGGGATAGCAGTGCAGAGCCAGGGGGGGTTTCTGGGGGTGAGTCTGAGCTGGCTCAGGCCACTCCATGCAGGGGAAGTGTGCGCCTCCCCCAGCCTAGCCAGGACTAGCAGCTGAGACTGGCGCAGGGTAGGAGCCATCGGTCAGGGTGGGGCTGGAGAGGGCCAGGTGCGCGGAGGGTGGGGCTCGGGGGGGGAGGAGTGTTGAGGGCAGGGGGTGAGGCTTGACAGGGTGTCATGGGGTGGCACCCCGCTCCTGCCCTAAAGGGGCTTGAAACAGCCCACGAGAGGGCTGAGGCTGAAAGCTGGGCTGTTTGGCAAAGCAGCCACAGCTGTGGCCAGTTAATCAGGGCCCAGCTGGCCCTTATAAGAGGGCAGTGGGCCTGGAGCAAACACAGTCTCTCTTTGCTTGTAGAGAGAGAAGGGCTTGGCTACAGGTACTTAGGGTGGAGCAGGGCTGGGGAAGGCCAGAGGAGCTGGGGAGCTCCAGCCTAGGAAAACCCCAGGCTGTGGCCTAGGGTTAGGCCCATCTAGGTACGGGGGTTGCAGGGACAACCCATGGATAGGCCGAGGCAGCAGGTCCAAACCCCCTTTGCCTGTGATAAGTGGCTTATACTGCAGTGTGCCCCAGGGCACGGGGGCTAGCTGGGGACTGGCAGTAGCCTACGACTGAGGCGAGGTGGGGATAGTGGGTTGAGGTTCCCCTGGGGAGGGGAGACCCAGATCTGGGTGTATTGCTAGGGGGCAACACCCCAGTTAAAGGGGCACCGGGTCCTGGGAGGGACATGGGCCAGATTGGTCAGGCAGATCACTGGCCTGCAGAGGGTGCTCCAGAGGCTGGTGAGCTAATTCCCAACTGAAACCAGCAGGAGGCGCCGCCGGGTGAGTCCAACCCTGTCACACAGGGGTTCCAGATATGGGAAGGTCTGGATGCATGGGAGTTGGGTGGACGGGGCATCCTCTGGTCCCCCCTCCCTCCTGCAGTGATTTACCTCTCTGCCAGCTGCTCCAGGCACCCAAAATGACACACCCACGCTGCTGAGAAGGGACGCATGACCTCTCCTGTGGCTTCCCTTTGCTTTCCTGTCAGAAAGTGATTTTTCTGCAGGGAAGCAAAGAGATCTGTGCAGGACACGAATTCTGTGCATGCGCAGTGGCACACAATTCCCCCAGGAGTAAATCCTCATGCTTCAGACTATAAGGCAACTGCTAACTGACTGGGGTTGGGAAGAAACTTCCCTTCAGGTTATTCCTTAGTTGTCCACTCTGAGATTTACTGCACCTTATTCTGAAATATCTGGTATTAACCATCATCAGAACAGGATACTAAACTAGATGTTCAGTTGTCTGATATGGTAGGGCAATTTCAATGGTTCCTATGAAAACTAATCCAGTTTACTAAAGGAAGATCCGAATGCTAGAAATCAAGAGATTGTACATTCATACTGTTATTTTTTCTTTTAAATTTCACCAGAACAGCACTACAAGTATTTATACAGACTGAAAAATTTCTGTTGATTCAAGTGGTTAAAACAGGTTGCTCACCATTCGTGAAAAACATGCTGTAAGAATTCCACTTCCAGATCCTACATCAAGGGCTTTGCCTCCTTCATGTAACTGTTCAGATAGCAGTTCTAGAGCATACGCATGCTGAAAAAGAAAAACAAAAGGGCATGTACTATTTTAAAACTTCATTTTACCCACTGCATATTCATTTTTTCGGAAACTTCAGGTCATACAGGACAATCCAGTGTTGCTATAGGAAACTGACGTCAGTGTTCTTCTGCACCACAGCAAGAAAATTATTTTGATACTTTTCCATCTAACTTTAACACACATTGTTCTCAACTGTTTCCTCTAACAACAAAATATAGACTATGCCATCTCACTATTTTTAGGTCTGTAGCATATGGTCTTTTAAATAAAATCATTGGTACAGATTCTGCACTGCATTCCAGATCCTTCGTAACATTCTGATGGTAGAGGCCAGAGAGATGTTGTCAGTTGAGAATTCTGCAACATACAAAGGAAGTGGGCTGGCCTGGCACAGATGGTGGTTAAAGTAAGCTATGCTCCAGCTATCCTCAGCTTGCAGAGTCTCTTGGAAACTATTTGACAGTTGGAATACGAGAGAAGCAGCCCATAGGTTGCTCTAACCTATACAGCAAGCATAAAGAAGCCATAAAGAGCTCCCTGATGGCTGCCACACACCTAACATGCCACCTTGTATCAATCAAAAACTCAAAGCAAAGAATATGGGACAAAAATCAATTATTTTTTGATAATTACAGGATGAGCAACATTATCCTATAATTTGTTTTTAAATCCATAATTAAGAGGTCCATATAATACCTAATTTTATGAGCTGAGTTCTCTGCTACATCTGTACACAGCTCAGGTACAGCAGAGAACGGGCTGGCAGAAAGCCAACCGCTGCTCCCTGATTCTGTTTGGACGAGCTCTAATTAAAGCAAAAGGGGCAGCTTTTATTCATATTACTGGCATAATGTCCCTAATGTTAACTGCAGCAAATTGGGAAAAGTGGAGCCTTGTTCTGCCACCCCCTCTCCCACACCTTTTCCCCCTCATACTAAGCAGCTCAGCCCTGTGGAAAAAGGCAGATGCAGAGCAGGCACAGAAGACAGCCAAAGTTTCAAAATAGATAGTTAGAATTCAAAAGGTAGGGACTAATTCAAATAGGTAACTTTAGGGAAAGACAAATGGAGCATAAGCTATGAAAATATTTACTGTTCTTTCCCACAAACTTTATTTCTCAAATAAAATACTATAAGGGCTAAAATATACCCACATTAATTCTTAATTTCAAATAATGAAATAAATGATCTGAGAATACTCTAGTATCTGTGGTACAACATCAATGCACTGAAATATCTCCTAGTGTTTACTTGTTAAGACTCAGCCATGAACTGTCTGGGTCTCAAATCACTAGGCAAAGGTCTCACATCTCAGTACAATTTCTCTCTTGACAAAAGAAAAGATTAAATAAATTACAACAGTTCTGCCTGGTTGAATTCACATATAATGATAGACAGAAGTACAGGCAAGATTACAATAGTTTACAACATTCCTACCAACAGATAGTGAAAGTTGTTAGAATAAGTATACTTTTATTCTGAAGAGTGACTAGATTGCTAATCATCTTCACTAACCATTCTGTGTTATAAATCTAATGCTTACCATGTGTGGGGCACTGATAGTTGCTTGGAAACCTGTAAAACAAGAAAGAGGTAAACCTACTGATGTAAGAGTTGGATAGGAATGTTATAACATTGATAGCGCAACTTATGTATGAAACATCGCATATGCAAGCCCTCAAATGAGACACTATAGCTGTTCTAGCTGTGCAGTTATACATTAGTACTGTATTTAAAATCACGGTACAAGAAGGTCTGACATGCCCAACTCTAAAGTGAAGAAAAACGTTCTGCTACTTTCCTCAACTGGTCAGTACATACAGCAATGAGGGGTACTGAGAAAGAGGAAAGTTTCTATATCTTTCCAAACTCTTTCATTTAGCATCTTATTTTTAGTTTAGTACAAACCTTTAGTTTTGTAAAGCTATATTGCATGAAAGCTGCCTATACAACATTTACATCTGAAGAGCAGTGTTTCCCCTTTCCATTGTTATTTCCCCACGTACCAATCCTGGTTCATAATTTTTTGTACTTGTTTTTGCACCAGATTATAAACTCCCTGACGTAGGGACCACGTCTGTTTGCCTGTAAATCAGCATTTGATTTTTAAGATGCACACAAGACAAAGTTGGCTTATGTACAAATATACAGAAAGTTCAATACGGACTAATAAATAATAAGTACTGCTAACAACTCCTACCATCCATAACCAATATAAAAGCTGAAAAAGAGAGGAAAAAATAGATACACTTTGATTCATTTCCCCCTCCCCTCAAAAAATAAAAATTAAAGGGTCTGGGTGGGAGCAAGCAAGTTCCAGAATTCACGATCCTTCACTGGAAAATGCCTTGTCAGCAATCCCTTCTTATTTAACCTTTAGGTCAAGTACCCACATCAGCTGATCTCAACTGCAGTACTATACAAAGAGAAAGAACAGCTCTAATGTAACCAGATCCAAATTATTTAGAGTTTTATACAGTAAAGCCATCACCTTAAACTGCACCTGGTAACAAAATGAAAGACAACATTGATTAAAGAACTATAATATATTCTAAGAGGTGTCACTAAGTAAATGGGCTACTAAAGTCTGCACTAGCCAAATCTTCAAATTAAAAAAGGATGAATCAGCTATTTGTGAGGAACTAAAAATGCTCCCATATAAACTTTTCAAGCATTTCTTTAAAATAAAATACTTTCATATTCTTATCACACATGCCGAACTCATACTCTCTGTTATAAAAGTGAGGATAGACATTTTAGATAGATGCTCTCTTACCTATTGATTGAGGAGAGTCCATATAAGGGTTGCATTTTGCATAGTGGCAACGGTCTGTAGCCAACATTACTTCATATACTTTATCTGATTTGATTATTCCATTTTCTGAAAAAAGGAGAGTTTTATTTACAAAAAACTGAAAGCACGATTCCTTTTTTATATAACACAAAATGTAAAATCAATGAATTCATAAATTGCAAGAAATCATGTATTGTGCATACTTTAACCTGTACTATACTTCATTTTAAGCTTTGACCAGTATGTAACACACTGAATTTTGAGCTACACCACAAGTTTTTCTAAAAATTATAAAATGCTTTCAATTGTGCAATATGTTGAAGATTTTATATTCATTTTTCAAAGATCTGCCTCCCTCTCCTCTCCCCCCCACCCTGGGAAAATGGAGTTTGTTGCATACTTTTGCCACTCCTGAAAGGACACTGTCAACCTCTCATTTAATACTGAACATAAAATACATTATTCTGCTAACAATTTATGGTTCCTCTACATTCACAGGAAGGAATAAGACCACTTACAAGTGAGAAACAATATATTTGCCTATTTGACAAACTGTAATTTATTTTCAAGTGCTGTTTCACTATTTGTCTTGAGAAAAATGTTCCTCTTAAAAGAAACTCCTACATCATTAGGATTCTGACATTTGGTCTTAGACAGCCCACACGAGTATTCACATCAAAACAGTTACATCTTTGTTGCTCTCCCAACTGAATTGTAAATGCTTTTGCCATTTTACATTCATGTACATTACCAGTTCAGTCAATAAAATGTTTGTTTAACTTGTGATCAAGTTCTTTATTGCTAAATGATTATTTAGCCTTGTTTTCTTTAGTGTTCCGAAAAAACATTAATGTAATCACAAAAGTAACTTAAAAACAACTGGAATAAACAGTATACTTCACAGCCAGTCACTTACATAACAAAAAGATATACAGTTTAAACCAAAAACAAATGTTTTAAAAATGAAATGCTCTATGAAGCTATTCACATTAAACAAGGAGTAAAAATTTTAAAAGCACCTAAGCTATTTTTGAAAATGGGACTTAGGCTCTTATAATAGGTGCTTTTGAAACTTATACCCAAGATCTAGTAATCTAAAGTCAAATTCTTATGCTTATAATGGGACTGTTCTTATTAAAGTTACTTCAATTTTTCAAATCGAGAGCAAAAGTCCTTATAAGGAAGCACCTAAACAGCAAAACAAAACTTGCCCAACAAAAAAAGTTTCTGTAGACATGAAAGAACAAGTAAGGCACCAAACAGAAAATATACCATCAAAGCATGGCGGCAAGGATCCCAACAGCAATGTCTTATATAATCTTATTCTTTATTTAGAATACTTCATTGTCAGGTGGCTTCCTAGCTAAAATTCTTTCCTCCATCACATTACACATATAACACACTTTGACTTCATTATGAACTGTATACTTCATAGAATCTCAGGGTTGGAAGGGACCTCAGGAGGTCATCTAGTCCAACCCCCTGCTCAAAGCAGGACCAATCCCAACTAAATAATCCCAGTCAGGGCTTTGTCAAGCCTGACCTTAAATACCTTTAAGGACGGAGATTCCACCACCTCGCTAGGTAACCCATTCCAGTGCTTCACCACCCTACTAGTGAAAAAGTTTTTCCTAATATCCAACCTAAACCTCCCCCTCTGCAACTTGAGACCATTACTCCTTGTTCTGTCATCTTCTACCACTGAGAACAGTCTAGATCCATCCTCTTTGGAACCCCCTTTTAGGTAGTTGAAAGCAGCTATCAAATCCCCCCTCATTCTTCTCTTCTGCAGGCTAAACAATCCCAGTTCCCTCAGCCTCTCCTCATAAGTCATGTGCTCCAGCCCCCTAATCATTTTTGTTGCCCTCCGCTGGACTCTTTCCAATTTATTCACATCCTTCTTGTAGTGTGGGGCCCAAAACTGGACACAGTACTCCAAATGAGGCCTCACCAGTGCCGAATAGAGGGGAATGATCACGTCCCTCGATCTGCTGGAAATGCCCCTACTTAAACAGCCCAAAATGCCGTTAGCCTTCTTGACAACAAGGGCACACTGTTGACTCATATTCAGCTTTTCGTCCACTGTAACCCCTAGGTCCTTTTCTGCAGAACCGCTGCCCAGCCATTCGGTCCCTAGTCTATAGCAGTGCATGGGATTCTTACGTCCTAAGTGCAGGACTCTGCACTTGTCCTTGTTGAACCTCATCATATTTCTTTTGGCCCAATCCTCTAATTTGTCTAGGTCCCTCTGTATCCTATCCCTACCCTCCAGCATATCAACCACTCCTCCCAGTTTAGTGTCATCTGCAAACTTGCTACGGGTGCAGTCCACACCATCCTCCAGATCGTTGATGAAGATATTGAACAAAACCAGCCCCAGCACCGACACTTGGGGCACTCCACTTGATACCGGCTGCCAAGTAGACATGGAGCCACTGATCACTACCCGTTGAGCGCGACCATCCAGCCAGTTTTCTATCCACCTTACTGTCCATTCATCCAGCCCATACTTCTTTAACTTGCTGGCAAGAACACTGTGGGAGACTGTATCAAAAGCTTTGCTAAAGTCAAGAAATAGCACATCCACTGCTTTCCCCTCATCCACAGAGCCAGTTATCTCATCATAGAAGGCAATTAGGTTAGTCAGGCATGACTTGCCCTTGGTGAATCCATGCTGACTGTTCCTGATCACTTTCCCCTCCTTTAAGTGGTTCAGAATTGATTCCTTGAGGACCTGTTCCATGATTTTTTCAGGGACTGAGGTGAGACTGACTGGCCTGTAGTTCCCCGGATCTTCCTTCTTCCCTTTTTTAAAGATTGGCACTACATAACTTTTTTCCAGTCATCCGGGACCTCCCCCGATTGCCCTGATTTGTCAAAGATAACGGCCAACGGCTCTGCAATCACATTGGCCAACTCCTTTAGCACCCTCGGATGCAGTGCATCCGGCCCCATGGACTTGTGCTCGTCCAGCTTTTCTAAATAGTCCCGAACTACTTCTTTCTCCAGAGGGCTGGTCACCTCCTCCCCATACCGTGCTGTGGAGTGCAGCCGCCTGGGAGCGGACTTTGACCTTCATTGATTCTGTATTAAAGTAAGAGTCAAACTGCTACCAAACCTGCACACAACTTTTCTTTCTGGGAATATTACTGCAAAATATTCATACAGACATGGAGGTTTATATATTTGCAGAGCTGCCATTATCCTGCTATCACAACACACTGTTAGCTCCACAGATCAATTATAACTAAACCTACAACAAAAAACACTATGGGTGAGAAATATCCATATTCCCATTGAATGAGACAATTGAAATCCAGTAAATATTTATGAGTGGCTAACTAGGAAAAATATTCCTAACTTTGTACTTTGATCTTTCCATTAGGGGTCACGAAAAGGTTTCCACTATTCAAGTCCCTTCTGAGATCCTATCTTGAAATCTCATTAACACTTTTGTTATTGACTGCCACCAGCTCAGGTATTGTTTAAACAGCAAGAGGGAAGCGAAATAACCAAGAGGGCTCCATGGCAAGTGACTACAGCATCACTGCATGGGTATTGAGGAGCTTCTGAGATGTAAGTTAGGTACATGAGCGCACAAGAAAAATCCCAAATACTGATTTCTTGTTTGAGACTGTAATGTTGAGCATGAAGCCTTCAATTTAGAGAAAGTAGGGCTAAGGTCACCAGTTAAATAAAACTATTTTAATTAAAAAATGATGGAATGTTAGCCAGTTTGCTGCAGCCACCTACACTAATATGCACATGCACTCAAAGGGTTAACTGCTACAAACTAGAAATATATTCTACATTTCTTCAGCACCTTCCATTCAGGGGAATCTCAAAAATGCTTTATGAATGTTAGTGGTGTGAAGCCTGATTTTATTCTCAATTTATAAATGGAAAATCTGACCTTTTGTAAGTGACTTGCCCAAATTCAGACAGTATGTGGCAGAACCAGGAACAGCAATTAGATCTCCTTGACACAAACTGCTTGATTTAACTACTACATAATGCTCCCTCTTGATAAATATTTTTATCTGAATTATAAAAAGGAACACTGATTTATATGATGGAGTAGCATTCTGTTGAGGAATTGCAGGCCATTTTTCAAAATGTGTCCACTGTACAATAAGTATTATAATTAGCCCAGGCTAACATGTCAAAAGATTTTATTAATCCCCATGTAATAGTAGCAGGAAGTTTAGGGAGAAATAAGTATTAATAATTAAGAAAAAACAAGTTTTGGCTTTATAACAATCCCGAGTCTTTGAAGGTATCACAGATTTCCCTTTCTTGAAGTTCAGGCTCACAGTAAGAGAAAGGCAGAAGTTCTAAAGTTTTTGGCCCTCTCAGGGTGTGCCGACATTGCTGTATGGAGCATGCCTCCCAGCCCTGGCAGACAGACTTGTTCTGACTTTGATCAATGTAGTGAGCTAAAAATACCAGTGTGGACATGGTAGCCCTGGCCGCAACTTGGACTAGCCATCAGAGTTCAAGCCTGCCCATCCCTCTGGGTTGGAGCGCAGGTGGCTAGCCTGAGCTGCAACATCCACCTGCTATTTTCAGCTCACAGACTGAGCAAAGATACCTCAAGTCTGTCTACTCGGGCTGAGAGGCATGCTCCCAGTTGCAGTGTAGACATCTCTCTGAAATACTGAAACTTCAACGCAAGCCCCCACAAGGTGATCAACTCCCAGTACCTTAGTTCCATCTGGAACGATCCCTGTCAGTTCCTGAATCGCTCAGGAAGCAAAGAACTCCCATAAAAATCCATTAGTAAAAGCATATACAAGAAGAACACTTTTTCCAAGACAAGTTATCCCCAAGTACAAACAAGCAAGGCCACTAAGGCCAAAAATATAAACTCAAAATAAAACCTTCAAATCTTGAGGGCGAACTAGTAGATAGATGACAGGGAAATAAATACTGCATGAAAATATATTCAAAGTAAATTTCCTATTTAAAGATACCACACACAGGATTTCAACTCCTGGCGAGTTAACAGATGAGAATTAAAAGAGTTAAGAATACTGGTAATGAAAACACTAGAGATAGAAAGAGATACTCTGATGTAGAATAGGTTTTGATCTTTGGAGAACTAGTGAGATGCCAGGCAAATCAAACAGGCACAAAGCAATTCAGGAACTCCTTCACCAACTGTGGATAAAGCCTTACAGCACTGACATAATGTGCTTCTTCCAGGAACCAACTGCGCTTGAAAAGTTCCCACCTTGATTTCTTTCAAGAGATCAGAGACAAGAATGGAAATCTCCTTCAACTATATCTTTGGAGTATTTGCTTTTTTTTATATTTCAGACTTATAATTAAATTTGTTCTATGCAGCAGAATAAGTTTTATTTTAGACTGAGTTTCCCTTTTAAAAGGGATATTAATAAATGTCCCTGGGATGTGAAACATATTTTACTTTTTTTATAATTAGACATGTGAATCTTGAATTTTGTATGTTTCGTGTCATATAAAATATGAAAATACAGGTATGAGGAAAAAAGAGAAGTCAGACACTATAAAAAACACAAAAAAGAGAGACACCATTATCAATAATACAGGAAAGAAAGAAGCTGAATGAAGCCAGGAAGGAAAAGAAAATGTAACCAGAGATTTTTTTAAAAAAAATCAATTTTCCCCTAGGAGAGCAAGAAAGTTTTCCAGGCAAGTCTCTTCAATTTCTACTGAATCTAAGCTTTATTTCAAAAAAATGTTCTAGCTCTTATAGTTGTGAAAAAAAAGACTTCTGAACATAAAGTATTAGTTAATGCAGTGCTGTCTTCCTCTGTCTGTGCAGACAGCTCCCATGTGTCTGTTGCTGTTCATAACTTTTTCAAACTGCAAGATGAAGAAAATTGATCAGAATATTGTCATTTTTAATGATATACAGAATCCTGTGAGCAGCCAGAAAATTGACAAGAATCAAGTCAGTTTCACTCAACTCCTACTTAGGAAAACTGGAAGCAGAAGGCACTGAAATTACTCTCTGAGGAGGAACAACCAAAGGCTAGCTAGAGGGGTTTAGAAAGGTAGAACAGAAAATATATCCTCACAGCATCCAGAAAGCCAAAGGAGAGTAATGTAGATATCCCCCAAGCATGACAGCCAGGAGCCTGGCAGAGGGGCAAGGTAACAAACGGTATGTCTACACTACCCACCGGATCGGCGGGCAGCGATCAATCTATCGGGGGTCGATTTATCGCATCTAGTGTAGACGCGATAAATCAATCCCTGAGCGCTCTCCCATCGACTCCTGTACTCCCCCGCCGCGAGAGGCGCAGGTGGAGTCGACGGGGGAGCAGCAGCAGTCACTCACTGCTGTGAAGATGCCACAGTAAGTCGATCTATGTACGTCGACTTCAGCTACGACTTCAGCTGTAGATCTGTGACTAGTATTTTTTGCCCTCCAGCAATGGATGTCAAAACTGTTGCAACCCATGCCTGGATAAACAAGTGAGATACTGATGGCATTAATTAGAAAACATAAGTACAATAGAAAGAAATTAGGAGCGGAAGAAATGGGAGATGACAATAAGTAGGGGAGCAGGGGAAGAGAGTATGCCAAACTGATCCCCAGGTTTCCTGATATGCAGTATCCCAAGAATGAAGCCTGCTAGCCGGGGTGAAAAACGGTCTGTGCTGCCACGCAGCCCCAAAGCCACAACTCTGAAATGTATAGTATTTAGAGCATTGTGTATTGCATTTATTTTTTTTTCTTTGAAAAGTGCAATTACTAAGGCTGGTTGAATAGCAGAAAAATGTTGACTATATACATGAATTAATCCAATATTTTACATATTAATTTAACTGGTATTTAGCAAATATTCACTAAATTATATTCAACCAACAAAAGAACTGGACAAATAAAACAAGTTACTCAGATAAAGAAAAAAAAAGTGAAGTGAAGCCAAGAAGGGGGAAGAAGATATAACAAGAGCACAAGATGCATTAGCAGCTTATTTGATTAATGTATTTAATGAATTTCACAAGTGATGAACAAGATATTAACCTTTTTTTTCTTCCTATTAGGCCACTCCAAGTTACATGTTTTAAAATGTGTTAAGTAAGAAGATGATATTAAATGCAGAACACAAATTCCATTAAATTGCAGGAGTGTAGTCTGTAGTGCATGTGGCAGCACAAACATTTTTCACTCACGTTAGAAGGCTTAGTCCCTGGGCTAAACGTCAGGTAAATTTTTCAAATAGCACAAATTGGTCTTCATTTTAAGAAAAACCAATATGTGATAACTGTACTAGAGAAGCAATTTAAGGAACAACCAAAGCATCTGAACTGATGATCAAGAGTGAGAGCAGGCAAGTGAACTGAACATCTATTTAAGGTGTTTTGCCACATTATCCTGTATAAACCATTTAAAAGTTTTAGAATATTTGACAATAATTCAAACACGACTTTGATAAATTTAAGACCTGTATATGGTTTTCATAACACAATTTATTTTTTCCCCCACACAAAGACCGTGAATGTACCCATTTGCCATCACTGGATGTATATTTTGGAGGATGTAGCTCTTTTGAGACAAATTTTACTTTGGATTTCAATGAAAATTATGAAGAACTCCTTACTAAGAGGAAAACATGTTGATTTTAAATTGGCCTGATGTTACTTTAACTTTTCTTTCATCAATGGCCAGGGTGGATAAAAATCAATCCGATTAAAAAAATCCAATTGTTTTTAAAATTTAAAATCAGATTTTGTTGATAAAGTGCTTTTTGAGGAAACAATTTATCTAAAGATAATTTTAATTAAGATATATTATAGCTCAAAGGTATCTCATCATGGAATAGGGATTATAAATTCTAATCCTATAGTATGAGACAATATATTCATGTAATGTTTAAGAAGTTTTGTAAATGAGTTCCAGTAGTTCATGGATTAGGGACCCAATCTTATGAGGTTCCAGGGGCTTCTGTATGGATTATTTAGGTTAATCTTTCCATCTACCCAATGGGACTCTGCTCAGTCTAGAAGATACCATCAGATATGCTTAGTTTTGCAGTTCTCAAACTGTGGAGGTGTCTCCAGAGGTAACATGCTTTTTAACAGCAAAAACGTGTTTAAATAATATATAGAGGTGAGAAATAACAGACCTCAACTCTATTGTCCCTCTGCAAATTTGTGTACACAGAGTCAATCCCTTACCTCTCTCTAAAGTGCAGTTTCAAAAAGTTCAATGAATAGAAGATTGTTGGGGCAGAATAGATCTGGACAAGGAGAAGTAGTCTGGAGATAAACGTGAGAGGCGAGAGACATACGCTTGTTTTGTTAAAATATTATAATGGAAAATATGTGGAAAGTTATTTTTCATTTCTTGCTAAATCAGTTTTATTTTCAGTAAAACCAGAACTTTTATCGAGAACTAAATATTTAACAAGTTCTGTTTTTCTTTAAGAACAGCCATAATGGGTGAGACCAATGGTCCATCTATCCATAGGTGCCAACTCCGCAGATACTCCAGGGCTCAAGAACACATGAAAAAAAAATAGGGGGTACTCAGCACCCATCAGCCACAGAGGTTCTGGCCCTGGGGCTGATCGCCAATCAGCTATTCAGCAGACACCCAGGGCAACCAGCGCAGCAGCGAGTGGCTGGTGCGAGGTACTCATGGAAGGCAGAGAGGGATGGGCACGTGGGAGGGGCCTCAGCGGAGAAGGGGTGGGAAGATGTAGGACACTGCTTAATGGGAGGGGCCTCAGGGCGGAGTGGGGGTGGACCACCCACCCGAGGTGGAGGGGGGGAGTCAACGCCTGTGGATCTAGCCCAGTATCCTGTCTTTTGACAGTGGCCAATGCCTGCTGCTTCTGAGGAAATGAACAGAGCAGGTAATTATCAAGTGATCCATCTCCTGTTGCCCATTACCAACTTCTGGCAACCAGAGGCTGGGACACCATCTCTGCCCATCCTAGCTAATCACCACTGAGGGAACAATCCTCCGTGAACTTATCTAATTCTTTTTTGAACCCTGTTATAGTCTTGGCCTTCAAAACATCCTCTGGCAAAAGAATTCCACAGGTTGACCGTGCGTTGTGAAGAAATACTTCCTTTTTTGTTTGTTTTAAACCTGCTGCCTATTAATTTCATTTGGTGACTCCTTGTTCTTGTGTTACGAGGAGTAAATAACACTTCCTTATTTACTTTCTCCACACCAATCACGATTTTATAGACCTCTATCATATCCCCCCTTAGTCATCTCTTTTCCCAGCTGAAAAGTCCTAGTTTTATTAATCTCTCCTCACATGGAATCTGTTTCATACCCCTGATCATTTCTGTTGCCATTTTCTGTACCTTTTTCAATTCTAATACATCTTTTTTGAGATGGGGCAACCAGATCTACAAACAGTATTCAAGAAGTGGGCGTACCATGGATTTATATAGAGGCAATATGATATTTTCTATCTTATTATCTATCCCAGGGGTGGGCAAACTACAGCTTGGGGGCCGCATCTGGCCCTCCAGACATTTTAATCCAGCCCTCGAGCTCCCGCCAGGGAGCGGGGTAGGGGCTTTGCCCTGCTCCCCGCGTGCTGTGGCTCCGCGCGGCTCCCAGAAGCAGCGGCATGTCCCCCCTCCAGCTCCTATGCATAGGGGAAGCCAGGGAACTCTGCACACTGCCCCCACCCGAAGCACGGCCCTCATAGCTCCCACTGGCCGGGAACTGAGGACAATGGGAGCGGCACCCGCAGATGGGGCAGTGCGCAGAGCCACCTGGCCACGCCTCTGCATAGGAGCCGGAGGGGGGACATGCCGCTGCTTCCTCGGGCTGCTTGAGGTAAGTGCCGCCCTGAGCCTGCACCACTGCCCCAGCCCTGATCCTCCTCCCACCTCCAACCCCTCATCCCCAGTCTCATCCCAGAGCCCGTACCCCCAGCTGGAGGCCTCACCCCCTTCCACACCCTAACCCACAATTTTGTGAGCATTTATGGCCTGCCATACAATTTCCATACCCAGATGTGGCCCTCAGGCCAAAAATTTTGCCCACCCCTGATCTATCCCCTTCCTAATGATTCCCAATATTGTCAACTTTTTTGACTGCTGCTGCACATTGAGTGGATGTTTTCAGAGAAATATCCACAATGACTCCAAGATCTCTTTCTTCAGTAGTAACAGCTAATTTAAACCCCATCATTTTATATGTATAGGTGGGATTATGTTTTGTTGTTTTCAAATTATGGGGGGAGGTAGTGCAAGAGGAGAGTTAATCACAGAATCATAAAAAGGCAGGCAGACCTGGAAGGGACCTAAAGAGGTCATCTAATCCACCCCCATGTAATGATATAGGGCCAAGTATTCTTAGACCATTCCTGACAGGTGATTCTTAAAAAATGTCAATGACAACCTCCCTTTGAAGCCTATGCCAGTGCTTAACCATCTTTATTGACTAGTAAGAAAGTTTTTTCTAATATTTAAACTAAATCTCTCTTACTGCTGAAGCCCAATACTTCTTGTCCTACCCACAGTGGATATGGATAGCAACTGATCACCAACCTCTTTATAATAGCCCTTAACATATTTGAAGATTTATCAGGTCCCTTCTATTTTTTTTCCCCTCAAGATTAAACATTACCATTATTTTTAAACCTTTCCTCATAGATCAGGTTGTCTAAACCTTTTATCATTTTTGCGGCTCTCGTATGGACTCTCTCTAATTTGTGCACATCTTTCTTAAACTCTTACACTAAGAACTGATACAGTACTCCAGCTGAGGCCTCACCAGTGCTGCACAGAGCAGAACAATTACCTGCAGCAAATATTTTTTAAATTAAAATAAGATTTTATTTAAATTGGATTTGTATTGTTATTTAAATTATAATTTTTTCTTTTTAAAAATAAACCTGATTAAAATGAACTCTGAATTTCATACAAAATATGTTAAGGCCTAAACCTATTATAATTTCTTAAAACATTTAAGTAGAAATAAATATGCTGACTCCAGGAGCCTCTATCAAAAACTAAGATAAGGCTGGTTTTTCTATGTAAAGAAAGAATGGGGGGAGGGGGAAAGAAGGGGGAAGAAATATAAAGCTTGACCTCAAAAGTTAGAAATATGGCAACAGATTATATAGTGTATTAAGGGTTTATTTTGTTCAATAAAAATAATTGTATATGCTGTTGTGTTTAATAAAATTCCAGTTATCATTCCAATGCAGCTTGACACAAAAGATGAACAAAAAATTAATAATCCAGTAAATAAGCAATATATCACTCATCATTTTCTAAATACTAAAATATACAATAAATTAATGAGAATCTGAAAATGTTAAGCTATATATAGCCATATAAATGTATATAGTTTATAGTGGACCCTGTTGGGCAGCAAAAAGATGTATCAAATCTAGTGTAAAGGCTCTATTTAGCTGTAAATCAACATGTAATGTTTATATCAACCAATGAGAATGCACCTTTCTTCAGAAAATAAAAAGTAAAAATGGAAAAGTTGATTAAAATCAGCCATTTTAATCAAGGATTTCTACTTGGTGACTTAAATAATGGTTTAAATCAATCCACTCTGTGACATTTCTATTAACACTCATCAGAATAATATTGGCCGTTGTTGGCTCATATTCAATTTGTGATTCACAATAACTCC
Source organism: Chelydra serpentina (assembly GCA_037349315.1). Lineage (NCBI taxonomy): Eukaryota > Metazoa > Chordata > Testudines > Chelydridae > Chelydra > Chelydra serpentina. The sequence goes on from JBAIAC010000010.1 coordinate 25,270,255, forward strand.
CAGATCCTTTTCAGCAGGACTACTGCCTTGCCAGTTAATTCCCATTTTGTAGTTATGCATTTTATTTTTTCTATGTGTAGTACTTACATTTCATCTAGTTGATTTCAGACCAATTCTCTAATTTGTCATGGCTGTTTTGAATTCTAATCCATCCTCTGACTTGCTAGCAATCCTTCCCAGCTTGGTGTCATCTACACATTCTATAAGCATACTCTCCACTCCATTATCCCAAGTCATTAATGAAAATATTGACTAGTACCAGATACAGGACAGAGTCAGACCCATGAGGTGCCCCACTAGATATGTCCCCCAAGTTGGACAGCAAGCCACTGATAACTATGGAATAGTCTTTGAACTAAGTTATCTTTAGCTTACCTGAGAGCAGAGTGACAATTATTTGTGAACAGCCTGCCTATGTTACTCAGGTAAAAAGCATGGGTTGAAAAATCCACTCATTCAGGGAAAGCAGAAATCCCTCTCAAGTGAGTGTCATCAGCTACTCCAGAATCGGAGCTTTCATTTAAATTTTATATTTTTTAAATTAAGTTGATATCTCATAGGGTTATGAAGAAAACCTTCCAAATGTGAACCAGGAGGGAAAGTAACAGGAAACAAGTAAAGATATAGAGATCAGTATTAGGCAGAACCTTGAATGCAAGGATGATGCAGCTTGATGAGAGATCAGATGGGAAGCTAGTGGTGGGGATCTGAAAATGTGTGGGCTGGGTTATGGCCTGAACAGCAAGCATGGCAGTGGCATAATGTGGCAAAGAGACGCAAATAAGGAAAATTATTTTTGTGGCAGCATACTGTATTGCTTGGAGAGGACAGAAGAGGAAGGAAGTTGAAGAGGAAATTGCAATAACCTAGGTGAGACACGACCAGGGCAGGGACCAACATTTTAGCTGTGGAGATGGTGAAGAGATGGCGGATTTTGGAAGTGTTGTATAGTGTGAAGCAATATGATTTGGCAAGATCCTGGGTATGAAAGATAGAAAGGAAATTAGGATGACCCCAACATTATAAGCTTGAGCGACAGAGGATAGCGGACTTATTAACAGACTGAGAAAATGGAAGAGAACCAGTTCAGAGTCCTACAAGGAGCACTTCACCCAAGCAGCAATCAATGAATTATGAACTATTATGCAACTCCTCTCCCTTTTTCTAGGATCACTACACGCTTAATACACTAGCAAATGAAATGCTAGTTAAAGCTATTTAAGATTGACTAAATATGTCTATTTCAAAAATATTTTCAGTTTACTTTAACTTTCTAGTAAATTACACTTACTAGGCTTAAGTTGTCCAGAACTGATCTCTGCTCAAAGAGGAAATTGTTTTATGAACATTTATGGAAAGAATGTTCAGCTACTTTCAAGTGAGAAGGAAAACAAATTGAGAATTTTTTTTTAATAATGGTTAAAAAATGCATTTCTTAAGATGGCTCTAGTATTGGAGCTGGGATTCAAACAATGGGGAAAAACCAGCCTTCAATGAGAAATGCCTTTGAATGTTCCAGCAAAAATTATTTTCATTTAGTAGAGCTGAAAACAGTTCATTCACGACCAGCATTTCTGTTGTTTGTTTTTAAAAAAACCTGCATAACATTTTAAGCAAAAGGTACAGCAAGGTAACCGTAATAAGTTAGCTGGGCAAAAATTTACTGAAGGTTTACAGTGCATGAGGCACTGGTCTCTGTAAAGTCTCTTGTTCAATCGGTGCGCATCTTTAGACGTACTGTTGGGCACTGAATACGAGACAGGACTCTAGGGCCCTCCCCATTTAGTCTGCACCTTCTAAAGGTATGAAACCAGTGGATATGTCTACAAACCAGCTGGGAAGCATGATTTCCTAGCTCTGCTCTAGTGCCCTAAAAACAGTGTGGATGAAGCGGCTCAGGCTAGCCACTCATGTATGATCCTGCCTGAACCCTTGTGTATATACTTGGGCAGCTAGCCCAAGCCACCATGGACACACTGCATTTTTAGTGCGCTAGCTCGAGCAGAGCTAGCACATCCACGAAAGCTTATGCTGAAATAAGTTTGTTAGTCTCTAAGGTGCCACAAGGATTTCTTTCTTATTTTCTTTTTGCTGACACAGGCTACTACACTGAAACCTACCTGCACTAGGAATCCCACCTCCAAGCTACTGTGAAGACATACCCAGTAAGACAGGCCTCAGAAGAAATTCTAGCCAGATTCAGTGTGCAAGTACAAAAAGCAAAAACCCAAGGACTGATCTCCTACTATAAATGATTAATACCATTATGGGACAATGACAGTTCTATAGTTAAGGTCACAACTGAGTGAGTGAGCAAGCTCATAATTGAATAAAGTTATACTAACATGTCAAGTTTTCTCATGCTAACAGCATATTCTAACATTTAACTCTTAAAAAAATGATTTAAGAATCAGCTCAGCTACTACATACTAGCCTGACAGAGTAATATGTTTTCTTTGTATTTATCCTAAAATTATATACATGCATAAACACACAAATGAACTCAACATCAAGTTTATTGGATCATTTGTGTTTTGCCATTCTGTCTCTTAACAAAAGGTACATCATTGTATTGATTACAAAGCTATAAAAATAAAAGAATAAAGTTTAAAAAAATACAATACACAGCTGAATTCCTTCCCAAATGTTAATTTTGAAGCAATGTCTAGAACTCTTTCTTGCATTTTCCTTCACTGCAAATTAGAAAAATACACCTAAGTTATTTCTACTAATAAAATGTGTATAATGGAATTAAACTGTATGTGACTGCAGATTTTTTTTAAAGTCTGTTTTATCTATGCTAGGTCAATACAATATTAAGACTTATTTTAATTGCTATTTCCTATTTAGAATTTCTGGCCTCAATCCTGAAGTTGGCTACACTCAGACAGATCTCTGCACAAGCACAGAGAGAGCACAGAGAACAATGAAGTCGATGGCACAGGCCACATTGCACATAATAGCTTTTAATAAATTATCAACTATATAATTCAGATTCTCTACAAAAATACTATTTAAGTGGTGTTAAAATAAATATCTTAATAAAAGCACAGAAAATAAAAGTACAAATTAAATCTCTTTACAGCATATGTATTTTTATATTACTATTATTTCAACTTCTTCAAAGTAGAAGTTTCAAAATCCAATTTACTTTTTACGCTGTTTGACATTTTTGCATTTCTCTCATCTTAAACAAAGCAAAGCAATGAAGTCAATTTCACCTTCAGGTTCTCAGAGCAGTAAACGCTGCAGGAGCTTAAACCGTTTTTAAGGCTTGAAAAATCCATGTCTACCTTTGAAAGCTTTCCCAGACAAGTGAGGAGACTTACACTATCAGTGCTGGAAGACCCAAAACTCATTTAAAAACATTTTTAGCATTTAGAATTGCAAAGATAACCTTCCATATGTTAACAAACCTAGTGTTAGCTTACTGCATCAGTAGACGAGACAGCTCCATTGCCTCTGTAACTGCTTGTAGCCTTCCTAATGCAGCCAGTTTCACAGGCTTTATCCAGAGCTCAGTAGTCAGTATGAAACTGAAAATAATCTCAGGACTATACTGCGCTGCATGCAGTATGGGTAAGGTCTGAGTAGGTTTGGAAGGATTAGGTTTTTATTGGTAAATCTCAGTGTGTGTATGGTGAAATCGATGTTTACTAATGGACGAAAGATATTTCCAGCAATAATCATTGAAGTTTGCAGAGAGGGAAAGTAAGAGAAATGCTGCTCGATAATTTATTAGAGTTTGATTTAAGGATATTTACTTTGTATATTTTGACATATGATGTTGCAAATTTGTGTTTTAATGGTTACAAGCTTTAACTTTTTGACTCTCAATGTCTATCATCATTATATAATTATTGCCTGACAACCCCCATAATTTTCCTCAACTGTGAACATTTAAATTGATGAAAATTGAAACAGTATTTAAAAATATATCCATCAAAATTATAAATAATAAAAATCAAATTCTGCCAAGCCTAGCTATGAGCAATGACAAAGGTAACCACTAGAGGAAAGGAAAGGGCTCTGAAATAAAGGAGCTAGGAGATATTACCAAAAACTACATTCTTCCCTCCCCATGAAACAGGGTAATTGAGAAACAACCACCCTTGCAAAACCCAGAATTGCAGAAGTAAAACAATGGAGGAAAACTACTAACGCAGTTTACAGAAAAATTATGTCCTTCTTGTGGCCACCTCTCGCCACCCAGTATTTAGGGGACTCTGGGGGAAAAGAGATCCTTTCCCCTGCCAGGAGCTAGGAGAGGGGCACTACAAATGTATCAAACAAAGGGTAATATGAAAGATGATGGAACTTAAGCATGCCAAGATCTTAACTCCCTACCGCCTCTCAATTTGGATCTCACACACACAAGCTCGCCCACAGCACCTCCCCCTCGGGCTGCTGGTCACTAAAGCAGAACATAGTTGTGGGCATCAGTCTCAACCTTGCCGCACCCAACACAGGAGCAGTGCAAGCCTTAGGAAAAGTGGGAGGGGAACTGCACCTCAGATGGACTCCGGGAGGTGGGGTGATAACAGCCACAGAGCATTTTCCAAAGGAGCCTGTAACCTGGACGGCCCAGAGGCACCAGCTGAGCGCCGCGCTCCCTGAGGAGGAGGGGTCTGGAGTCCTCCCAGCGCGTTGCCCTGGCTTTCACTTGTGCATCGCGGCCGCCACCACCACTCCCCCCCCCCACCTGCTCTCCAGCCCGGCCCGTGCCCACGGGATTTAAGCCAGGGCCGCTAAAAGCCACGCGCCGGCTAACGTCCAGCGACCCCGATACAAAGGGACCGTGACACAGACAAGTCTCGCCCCGCGCCATGGCCTCGGGCCGTTCAACGCTCCCAGCCAATCTCCCCAGCGGCTCCCCGCGCCGGCTGCGCCTCCCGCTCCTCGCCGGGGCTGGGTCCGGAGCCACAGCCCTCCCCGACACGGTGGGGGGCCCACCCACCCCGGCTGCCAGCCCCGGGCACGCGCCGCCTGAAGCACGGGGCAGAGAGGAGGGGACACGAGGCGGCCAGCACTGGCAGGCAAGGTGACAGCAGCCGCCGCCCGGCACGGCACGCCCCCACCCCCGGCGGCTGCAGCGCAGGCCGAGCCTGGAGCTGGAGAGGAGCCGCCGCTGCATCCCCAGCGGCGGCCGCCGCCGCCGCCGCCTCCAGACTGGCTGCGCTGGGACCTACCCGCAGGGGCGGGGCTGGTCCCCCCAACACACACACACAGAGGCGGCGGTGGCCCCGCGCCCGCAGCGGACAACCCACCCCTAGAGCCGGGTTCCTCCCCGGCGCTCCCCGCCCCCGGCCCGCTCAGTGACAGTTGGTCTCTCCCCAGCCCAGGACGGAATGCGACGTGCGTCTTGCCGAGGGGCCGGTAACGGCTGGGGGAAGGGGTTGGGGCTGTGCGCGCCGGGGCCCCTCCCTCGCCTGGCCGGCCCCGGACTCACTGCGCAGGTTGTGGATGAGCTCGGAGTGGCTGGTGCCTCCCGACTTCCAGGCCATCGCTAGACACACTCTGCGGAGCAGGTAGAGAGCCGCCTTCAGCGCCGCGACTGCGCAGAAAAGCTTGCCTAGGAACGACACAACCTCTAGCGCCGACACAGGCGCCGCCTCCTCCCCAGCCGCGCGCCCGCCGGGGGGAGGGGCCGCGCGCCCACCGCCCCGCGCGCCCGACATTCTCAACGGCCGCCAGCTAGCTCTGCGCATGCGCGCCCATAGAAGGGCAGGGAAGAGCTATAAGGGGTCGAATATCTTCGCTTGGGTCCTGGGGGCGATCGGGGGAAGTAGAAATCGCAACGTTCTAGCTGCGTCACTGTAGCCGTTGCCCATATATATATATATATATATATATATAGGAGAGGATCTGTGTGGGGCGAGGCTACATGCAGTCGGTTGTAGGGGGGAGCTGTCAGGCAGTGAGAGCCACAAGCCGCTGCACAGCCCCACCTCAGCAAAGGCTGGAGTGTTTGGGATTTGGGGTGGGAGGGTTCCCTTCAGGCCCGTTTTAAAGAAAAGGGCAGATGTGAAGTTTGAACCTAAAGCCAGGCTTCCCCAGAGTGCTGTGGTCCCAGTTCTCGCCTCTCTCTCGTCGTTACTAAATGTAGGGCACTTTAACAGCAAGGCTGGAGTTTACAGTAGCTTGTTCCACGGCTTCCATCGTGGCAGTAGCAGTAGCTGAGTGACAAATATGGCGATTTCCTGCAGTGTCCTTGAAAAAAAACTGATTAAGTATCTTTGGAGTCCATTGTACTAAATACAAAAGTTATGTATGTTTGTAGGTCAGTATTGTGTGTACCATGCCTGGGGGGCAGATGTTAATCCTGGGAAGTGTTATGAACTTCAAAGGACTCTGCTAAAGATGTGTCAGACAAGAATGGATTTCCTATGCATACACAGGTAAACTAGTTACATTCATTCACATAAGGCAATTAACCAGTCCTTCATTATAACAGAGATAGTTAAACTGAAGACAATGTAGATAATATTATTAGTTTTCCTGCAGTATCTTACATCTTTGATCTTAAAATTAACTGGATACAGCCCCATATATAATTAAGGCAATTGGAACGTGAAAGGGAATTAGCATCTACAAGCTAATCTGGTTACATTGTTAAACTTCTAACAAGATACAGGTAAACACAGATGAATACCGTTAGCATCTAGCCTTGATTTCTATTACTACAAATAAATGAGTTGCTGATTGCTAGTCTAGTATATCTCTTTGAAATTCTCATGCAAGTAGATTGCCTTGATTACATTTTTATGGGTTATACACAGGTTGGCTGGTCTGTCAGTGTCACAATATTGTAAAGCAGGCCTGCACAACATGCGGCCCGGTGGCCGCATGCAGCCCGCGTGGGCTCACTGTGCGGCCGGCGTGGGGTGAGTAGGTGGGCTCACTGTGCGGCCCAAAATCTGGGACTGTGTCCGTTTGTCTTTTTTGCTGTTTGTCTCTGGGTTGGGGGTTGTCCCAATGCTGCAAAGAGGGTGTTCCCAAAGGAAGGTGCTTGCTTCTAACCCCCGAGGCCGTTGGTATGTCTGCTCTTCTCTGGTCAGCCCACTTGACAAGTTTGATTGTCCTTGGTCTGGTTCCCATCCCCTCTCCAAGGGCTGCAGCTGTCTGGAGGTGCCTGCCTTCCACGCCTTCCTCATTCATTCAACAGGGCAATTGAATACAAAGTGGGGGGAAGATCTTATTCTACTTCTAGCAAAAAGACATCTTTCTTTTGCCTTAATTATACTACCTTAGGGGCCCGCTATAACATATTACCAAGGTTCAATACAAAGTCATATAAAAGTTATACAAAAATGCATAATGCAGAGATTTATCTACAACTGCATTAATTGATTGTTGTGTGCAGTAATATAGTGACCCCTGTGGGGGTGAAGAGGGTGTGATGGTGGAGGGGATGGGTCCTATTTTACTGCTGTGATCTGGTCCCCCTATGCGCGCTGTTTCTTTCCCCCTCTACAGGCTTCCACACCCCAGCGCTGGGGAATGAGGGGTTGTTTCCGCGGGGCGGGTGGCGCTGGGGGCGGGGTGTGTGTTTCTGCGGGGCCGGGGGGTTTCGGCCCTCAGCTGTTTTCTTTGGAGTAATATGGCCCTCGCCGCTTTACGAGTTGTGCAGGCTTGTTATAAAGGATAATTCAAGGTGGAGTGACCTGTTAACACCTCTGCAGTCATAGGACAAAAATAGGGAGTTAATGAGTGGGTTACAGATTGTTGACATATCTTCGCTGCTACAATGATCAATACCTACCACCCCACATTGGAACCCAGACCAGGTATCTTCAAACAACTACAACCCATACTCGATAGGGACCCGATTATGAAAGACATCTTTCATGAACTTCCACTTCTGGCCTTCAGACAACTTCCCAACCTCACTAAGGGCTGGTCTACACTAGCCCCGAAGTTTGAAGTAAGATATGCGACTTCAGCTACGTAAATAACGTAGCTGAAGTCGAAGTATCTTATTTCGAACTTCAAAGTACTCACCCCTGGTCCACACCGCGGTGCGCAGGCTCCCCCGTTGACTCTGCCTGCTCCATTCGTGGAGCAGGATTACCAGCGTTGACGGGGGAGCACTTCCTGGTTCAATTTATCGCGTCTAGACAAGACGCGATAAATCGAACCCAGAAGATCGATCCGACGCGTCCGACAGAGCTGGTAAGTGTAGACTAGCCCTAAGATCATCATCAGAAGCAAGCTCTCCACACACCAGGACACACCAACTCAAAGAAGATCAGACCCTGCCAGACACAACACAGTTTTCAAGATCCAGGGATCCTACCTATGCCTATTAAAATATATGCACTAACTGTCCCAATAACAACTATATGGGTGAAACCATACAAACACTATGCTCTTGAATTAACTCACTCAGGAAAACGATAACATACAAAAACACCCTATCATCTGTGGGTGAACACTTTTCACAAAGTGATCACTCCATATCTGACCTCTCAATCCTCGTCCTCAAAAGAAACCTGCACAACACTTTCCAAAGATGAGCCTGGGAGTTTAAATTCATTACGCTGCTAGACTCTAAAAATCATGGACGGAACAGAGATACTGGATTTATGGCTTATTACAACAATCTGTAACCCACTAACCCCCTCTTTTGACCTATAACTGCAGAGGTCTTAACAGGTAAGGCCACTTTACCTTGAATGGTCCCTTACAATATGTGCTAGCTACTTATGCTAAATAATCTGTTCCATCTTGCATTTTGCTGTGATGCTGGGAGTTCCTTTCCCAGACCTGAAGAAGAGCTCTGAGTGGCTCGAAAGCTTGTCTCTGTCTCCAGCAGAAATTGTTCCAATAAAAGACATTACCTCACTTCCCTTGTCTCTTTCATATCCTTGGGACCGATACAGCTACAACTTCACTGCATATAGAACATATATTATTCAAAAATTATTACAGAACCGTTCCAGATCTGTCACAATACCCACATTTATCATGTTGCCAAACTCTTCCTGAGGAATGCAAGTAAGAGAAGGGAAATGGTGATTTGAATAGTTTACAACTCAGCTAAAGCTGAATGGAATTCCATGGGACAAAGAGAAAGCAGTTCTCTAGGCCAACAGCTTTTTGAATGTAGAATTTTCAGAGGCCTGCTGCAAACAACTGAGATACAACCGCATTTGCTCCAATCCCTCAGACAGAGACAAACACCTACAAGATCTCTATCAAGCATTCTTAAAACTACAGTACCCACCTGCTGAAGTAAAAAAACAGATTGACAGAGCCAAAAAAGTACCCAGGAGTCACCTACTACAGGACAGGCCCAATAAAGAAAATAACAGAACGCCACTAGCCGTTACCTTTAGCCCCCAACTAAAACCTCTCCAGCGCATCATCAAAGATCTACAACCTATCCTGAAAGATGATCCCTCACTCTCACAGATCTTGGGAGACAGACCAGTCCTCGCTTATAGACAGCCCCCCAACCTGAAGCAAATACTCACCAGCAACCATACAACAAAAACACTAACCCAGGAACCTATCCTTGCAACAAAGCCCAATGCCAACTCTGTCCACATATCTATTCAAGTGACACCATCATAGGACATAATCACATCAGCCACGCCTTCAGGGGCTCGTTCACCTGCACATCTACCAATGTGATATATGCCATCATGTGCCAGCAATGCCCCTCTGCCATGTACATTGGCCAAACCGGACAGTCTCTACGCAAAAGAATAAATGGACACAAATCTGACATCAGGAATCATAACATTCAAAAACCAGTAGGAGAACATTTCAACCTCTCTAATCACTCAGTGACAGACTTAAAGGTGGCAATTTTGCAACAGAAAAACAAAAACAGACTTCAACGAGAAGCTGTTGAACTTGAATTAATATGCAAACTAGATACCATCAACTCAGGTTTGAACAGAGACTGGGAATGGCTTGGCCATTACGTTAATTGAATCTATTTCCCTTAGTTAACTATCCTTACTCACACCTTTGTGTCAACAGTCCGCAATGGGCCATCTTGATTATCACTTCAAAAGTTTTTTTTCCACTGCTGATATAGTTCTTCTTAATTAATTAGCCTCTTAAAGTTGGTATAGGCACTTCCACCTTTTCATGTTTCTCTGAATATATAAATATCTGCTTACTGTATGTTTCATTCCATGCGTCTGATGAAGTGGGTTCTAACCAACGAAAGCTTATGCTGATATAAATTTGTTAATCTCTAAGGTGCCACAAGTAATCCTGTTCTTTTTGCTGACACAGGCTACCACGGCTGCTACTCTGAAACCTGAGATGTTAGAGCTTCTCAAAAGAAAGTTGTAGTAAATTTTTATAATAATGGAAATTGTTAGACAACCAAAATCAAAGTGTCATTACCAGCTTCCCCTTTAATTATGTACATGTCCCAGAAAATGTTTGGTAACCACATTCAGTAAACAGAAAAATAGAATACATTTTATGCCAATATTCTTTGTAAAGAACTGGAATGCATTCAAGTCCTTCTCTTTCTCTTAAACAAATGGATACACTGCCACTTACTACCCTCTACCTTTCCTCTCAAAAACCCTTGGACATAGATTATTTAAATGAAGCAAAGAAGAAAAAAAATAACCATAAATACAGAAAAAAATAACAATTTGTTTTTTGACTCCATGGATTTAGCAGGAATGAGATTAGGGTTGTCAGCTTTCGAGGATTGTCCTGGAGTCACCAAGAATTAAAGTTTAATTTTTAATTAAAGATTATGTCATGTGTTGAAACCTCCAAGAATACATCAAATCAAAATTGGCAGCCGTAAATGAGATATTAACAATAAAACAGTTTGTGTACGCCAGAGTCCTCCAGACAATTTGAAGTTTGACTACATGGTTTGTAGAACCTAAACTGTCTCCTCCAGAGCAGCTGTGTTTTGAAGCCTCATACTGACCTTTGTCATAAATTCAAAAAGAGCTGTCTCAACATAGCATTGATTGTGACCTGAAGGACTGTTGTTAGTGACTTAATGTTAGAACTGCTGGCCTTGTCCTACAGCAGTGGTCATCAACCGGACCTCCTGCAGAAACGCTGCCGAAGGCTGCCTGACTGCCGCCCTTGCAGCTACCGGCCGGCTGCCCCCCTGTGGCTTGCCGCCCCAGGCACGCGCTTGCTGCGCTGGTTCCTGGAGCCGGCCCTGTATACCTGTACTGCCAGTTGGACTTTACAAGCATTAGCACTTGTGTTCTGGTGAAATTGTTACCTGGGTAATTACATTCTGCCTACCCAAGTCCTCCTGCAGTTTCTGTTACACCTGGCTTTTTCAATTCCTGACCTAAACTATTGTATAATCTTGTAGCTAAGTTTTACTTCAGAGGTAGGATCAAGTCAGTGGTGGCATTTTCTAAAGTTTGTGCATCAGCTGAACTCCAACTATCAGGTCAACATTTTCAGAAGAGTGCACTATGAAGTCCAACACTGTTCATCATAATAAATGATTCCAAGGCCAGAAGGGACCATTATGATCATCTAGACTAAGCTCCTGTATAAAACAGCCATAGAAATTCTTCTAAATTATTCCTAGAGCATATCTTTTTGGAAAATATCCAATGATGGAGAATCTACCACGATCTTTGCTAACTGCGGACAATAGTTAATTACACTCACTGTTAAAAATGTACACCCTATTTCCTGTCTGAATTTGTCTGGATTCAACTTCCAGCCATTGGATCATGTTATACCTTTCTCTGCTAGCCTGAAGAGCTCATTATTAAATATTTGTTCCCCATGTGTATACTTGTAGACTTCAATCAAGTCACCCATTAACCTTCTGTTTGTGAAACTAAATAGATTTAGCTCTTTGAGACTATCACTAAAAGGCATGTTTTCTAATCGTTGAATCATTTTTGTGGCTCTCCTTTGAAGCTTCTCCAATTTATCAACATCCTTCTTGAATTGTGGGCAATGGAAGTGGACACAGTATTCCATCAGCGGTCACACCACTGTCAAATAGAGAGAGAGAGAATAACCTCCCTCTTCCTACTTGCGTTAAGTCCAAAGCAGACTGCAAAGAGTTACAAAGGGCTCTCACAAAACTGGGTGACTGGGCAACAAAATGGCAGATAAAATTCAATGTTGATAAATACAAAGTAATGCACATTGGAAAACATAATCCCAACTATACATATAAAATAGGTTTAAATTAGCTCTGACCATTCAAGAAAGAGATCTTTGAGTCGTGGATAGTTCTCTAAAAACATCCACTCAATGTGCAGTGGCAGTCAAAAAAGCAAACAGAATGTTGGGAATCATTAAGAAAGTGAAAGACAATAAGACAGAAAACATCATATTGCCTCTATATAAATTCATAGTATGCCCACTTCTTGAATGCTATGTGCAGATGTGGTCATCCCATCTCAAAAAAGATATATTAGAATTGAAAAAGGTACAGAAAAGGGCAACAAAAATTATCAGGGGTATGGAACGGCTTCCATATGAGGAGAGATTAATAAGACGGGACTTTTCAGCTTGGAAAAGAGACGACTAAGCGTGGATATGATAGAAGTCTATAAAATCATGACTGGTGTGGAGAAAGTAAATAATGAAGTGTTATTTACTCCTTCTCATAACACAAGAACTAGGGATCACCAAATGAAATTCTTCACACAACGCACAGTAGACCTGTGGAACTCTTTGCCAGAGGATGTTGTGAAGGCCAAGAGTATAGCAGGGTTAGAAAAAGAATTAGATAAATTCATGGTGAGTAGGTCCATTAATGGCTAATAGCGAGGATGGGCAGAGATGGTGTCCCTAGCCACTGTTTGCCAGAAGCTGGGAAATGGGCGACAGGCGATGGATCACTTGATGATTACCTGTTTGTTCATTCCCTCTAAAGCACCTGGCATTGTCCACTGTCCGAAGACAGGATACTGGGCTAGATGGACCTTTGATCTGACCAAGTATGGCCGTTATTATGTTCTTATGTTCCCCTGTTTATGCATCCCAGGATCGCATTAGCTCTTTTGACCACAGCATCACACTGAAAGTTCATGGGTCCCAAAGGGTGGACTGCTACCACATAATATACTGTAGGACAGTGGTCTGCAACCTCTTTAGGCCCAAGATCACTTTTTGAATGTAAGGGCAAACCAGGTTTTACCCTGCCCCGCCCCCGCTCACTCCATCCCCCTCCCGTCACTCTCTCTCCCCCACCCTTACTCACTTTCACCAGGCTGGGTCAGGGGTTTGAGGTTTGGGAGGGGGTGCAGGCTCTGGGATGGGGGCGAGGGGTATGCAGTGTGGGAGGGGGCTCCAGGCTGAGCCTGGGGCAGGGGGTTGAGGTGCGAGAGGGTGTGAGGGGTGAAAGCTCTTGGAGGGAGTTTGGATGCAGGAGGGGGCTCTGTGCTGGGGCAGAGTGTTGGGGCACAGGAGAGGGTGCGGGGTTCTGATTCTGGAAGGGGGTCAGGGCTGGGTCAGGGGTGCAGGAGGCAGTATGGGGTGCTGGCTCTGAGAGGGGGTCAGGTCTGGGGCAGGAGGTTGGAGTGCAGGAGGGGGTTTGGGGTGCTGGCTCTGGGAGGGGGCTCAGGGCTGGGGCAGGGTCTTGGGTGCAGAAGAGGGTTCGGGTTGCAGGAGGGGGTATGGTGTGCTGGCTCTGGGAGGAGGGGCAGGGCTGGGGCAGGGGGTGCAAGAGGGGATTTGGGGTGCTGGCTCTGGGAGGGGGGTCAGGGCTGGGGCAGGAGGTTGGGGTGCAGGAGGGAATTTGGGGAGCTGGCTCCAGGAGGGGGCTCAGCGCTGGGGCTTAGGGTGCTGGCTCCAGGAGGAGTCTGGGGGTTGGGGGTGCAGCCTTCCGCCAGGCGGCACTTACAACAGGCGGCTCCCAGTTGGCCGCACAGCGAGGCTAAGGCAGGCTTCCTGCCTGACCCAGCCCCACACTGCTTCCAGAAGGGGCCAACGCGCCACTGGACCGGCGCACCTCCCACAGAAACGCCGCCGAAGGCTGCCTGACTGCCGTGCTTGGGGCGGGACAAAACATAGAGCAATCCCTGCGGGTATATAGTGATGGCAGGTTTTTAAAGTATGTCTGAGAAGAACAGATTGAAAGAGTAACTAGTAGAAAGTATTTGTGAAAAAGTCCTATGCCCTTCTGCTCCAGTGCAGTGATTGGGCAGCACAGCTGCCCATCATCCCCTAAAGTGACAAGATACATATATGTCACTCTTTAAAACTCTGTGGCTGATCCAAGAGTTCATGGTTGCACAGTCAGTTTAGTATATGAGGGCTTGTCTTCACTACCCGTCGGATCGGCAGGTAGCAATCGATCTATCGGGGATCGATTTTTCGTGTCTCGTTTAGACGCGATTAATCGATCCCCAAAAGCGCTCCTCGTCGACTCCGGAAATCCACCTCTGTGAAAGGCGGAAGCGGAGTCGACGTGGGAGCGGCAGCGATTGACTCGCCGCCGTCCTCACGGCCAGGTAAGTCGATCAACGATACGCTGACTTCTGCTACGGTATTCACGTAGCTGAAGTTGCGTATCGTAGATCGACACCCCCCCTAGTGTAGCCCTGGGCTAAGTGGGAGTAGAAGAGATCTGTGAACAGGGATAGGCAATCTGTCTATATCCAGATTTGATTAATGTAATTTTTTTTTAATTTACCCCACATATTAACAATCAAACTTTGATTGTTTGAACTGAATCTCTGTTGTTTGAGAGTCAGATATGTCCTCTAAGTTTAGACTTCTGCATGGACGTCCATAGACTGAAGTCCAGGACCACATCTGCTGCTGCCCCAGCTGAGCTGGCCAGCCTTAGGGAAATTGGCCAGCTGTCTATAATCAAGGGAACTGGACAGCTTGCTCTAAAGTAAGTATGCAGTCAGGATCAGAGGAGGCATATTTCAAAGCCTACTGGTCCAGGTCAATGTCTGAAGGCTTCTACATGAGCATGAGACCTCTGGATAATTAAAGTTCTATTGTACTGTTTTCCTTAATTTTTAAACAGCTATATCTGCAAATATTGTCAGAACGGAAGGTGAGGGGGTTTGGATCGTCTAAGAGAGTTCCTCACAAACATCAAATATTTGTTAGTCTCTGTAGGTTTATATAATCCAGCATGTGAAGGTACATTGGAGCATTTTTGTATTTCTCCACAAGGTGGTGATTTGTCTGATGGCTGAGGGAAGAGAGAGTGTTATAGGTAATAGCTTGAGAGCAAGAGAAGCTTTTTATTATAAAGGTCAGTAAGGCTGCATAGTGTGTTTAGAGATGGAAAAATAAAATCTCTGATCCTGCAAAGACATGCAGGATCAGAGATTTTATTTTTCCATCTCTCTCTCTATATATATATATATTTTTACTTTTTGCACTATGAGTAGTCCCATGGGGTTAAGCATAAGGGTACAGTTTTGCAGGATCAGGCTAAGGATAGAGATATATAATAGAGATGTCTAGCTATTTTGTGGAGAGGAGCAAAAAGTCTGTCTGTTTGTGCAGTTCAAATTGGTTGTTGCTTGCTTTAATGATTTTAGAGTTGTGTTTAAAAATAAAGTTGAAGGGAAGGAACAGTAGGATGTCCTTTTCTATGCTAGGGATATCACCACCAGAATGGGACATGTACAGCATCTCTGGGACAGATACAGTACCTCTGTTGTTGTTTGCATAAAGGAAACACTATTAAATTCTGTATAGTAGTTTTTTGGAACTGGGACAGTAACAAAACCAAGATTTTGTTATCAGTGTAAAGGTCAGCAATGCAGACAGAGATTAGCACAGTATCTCTTGCAGGACAAAGAACTTTAATTGTAATCATTCCACCAGTCATAAATTTGTCATGCACTTCAAAATCAACTATTTGTGTGTATAGTAATTATAGTAGTTATCTGTAGCCTGACTCTTCTCTGCATATTTATACCTGCCCCTGGACATTTCCACTGCATGCATCTGAAGAAGTGGGTATTCACCCACGAAAGCTTATGCTCCAAAACGTCTGTTAGTCTATAAGGTGCCACAGGACTTTTTGTTGCTTCTACAGATCCAGACTAACACGGCTACCCCTCTGATATTTGTGTGTGTGCTCCTGGTAACTCTGTTGTTTTGAGTTAATATTCCTCTTATTCTCTTGAATAAATATATGCATTTGGATAGGTCATGTCTGTTTTTTTCCCTCTGCACGTAGACCAGTTTCAGCAAATATGAGAGGACATTATGATGGCGATTAAGGGTATTTTCTATACTCATTGACATTTTCTTCCATTTTACATCATATCCAAAGAGTTGTATGGATTAGAGTTTGTGGTTTCTGTTTTATCTGGAGTTAATTGACTTCCAGTTAACTCCAGTTTACTAACACAGTGGTACATATTAGTCTAGACACTCCACCAGAAGTTTATCCCAGAACACGAAGGATCCGTAGAAAATTGGACTGGAAAACGGGAGTGAATTGGTGTTCGTAAAATATTAACGAAATACATGTAAAACTGGCCCTTTCTTTTTCTCCAAGGGCTATATGTGCTTTTCTCTAATGATGTGTTGGGTATAACTGGCTAATCAGCGGTCCAGATCTGGTATCCTACACCGTAAATGTGGACAGCGGGATCCTGTTTGAGATTTTTGTGCAGCCCTGTTTGGGTTTGGACGCGCTAGAAATGCAAAGTGACGCAGCGGCACGAACCTGCCTCTGGAAGCAGGCAGGACTGACAGCGCGGCCCCGCCCCCAGGCAACAGTTCATCTTCCCCAGTCCCTCCCTCAGCAGGTCTCCCCCAACTCTGAGCGCAGCCGCCACCATGGAGGAGGTTTGTCCGTCCGCTGCCGCCGTCCACTAGGCGGCTTCGGCCAATCCGCGAGACTGTTTGGGCCGGAAGAGGCGGGGCAGTGGCGGGAGCCAGTCGGGGCGCTGCGGTCGAAGCTGGTTGCCGTTCGCTGCTGCCGGCGGCATGGAGGATTTTTCCGCCAAGTTCGTGTCCCAGAAGATCAGTAAGACCCGCTGGCGGCCGGTGCCCGCTGCAGCTCTGCAGCCGCCCGAACTCTTCGCTACCGGCTCCTGGGACAACGAGGTACCGGCCCGGGGCAGCCCCGCGCCCCCAACCCCCTCTCGCCCCGGCTCGTGCTGCTGCCGCCGCGCCCCTGCCCGCCTGGCCGGGCCCGAGCTCCCATGGCCGCCGTTACTGGAACGACACCGCTCGCTCGGCTCTGCCTGTTTCGCGCCGTTAGCGGCCCCCCGGGCAGGCCGCTGCACAAGCCGGGGGGCGGGGGGAGGTGCTGCGCCTCGTGCTGCCGCGGTGCCCTGCGGGTCCCCCACCCTCAGATCGGTGCCCGGACCCTCCTCACCACGCTGCGGGGCGGGCGGGCGCTGCCTCTCGGTGGTGAAGCGCTGTGGCCTCCGGGGCTGGCGTGGTTCTCGGTGTATTTTCAGATCCTGGTAGGTTGAACAGGGTCAGAAACTTTCATCTTTCTCAGTTAAATAAATTGAGCACCATGCAGCTAATTGTGTGAGATCTTAAGAACTAAGCTCCTGGTTTCTCTTCATGAAGGCTAAAGCTCCTTGCTGGACTGTGTGTGTGTGTTTGCCTAGCTCCATGAGCAACATTTCTCCTTCTCTTTGGTGTGCGCTGATTGACTGGCGATCTTCTCCTTAGAGATGGCTGCATTTAACTGGTTATGTAGAGTTCATTAATTGCTTAGCATTTTGCAGGATTAATATGCTGTGTAAATACAAACAAAAGTATGGCATGTTACTTTTCTCCAGGTGCTTTGAATATATTTAATCTACCTCTATGAAAATATGTTAGCTTGTTTGTTTTCTCAAGGTAGTCTCTTTGGGAAGAGAGAGAAAGTTGAACCGACTTATTGTTTCAGGTGTAGCTGTGTTGATTCCAGGATATTGGAGCGAGAAGGTGGATGAAATAATATCTTTTATTTGACCGACTTGCTCAAAGAGACAAACTTGTTTCTTTCACCAACAGAATTTGGTCCAGTAAAAATGTTCTCACCCACCTTGTCTCAACTGACTTATTGACAGGAGTGTCTTAAAATATTTTAAAATAAGCTAGCTTCACTCTTGTCATATAGGAAAACAAGATCTCTGTTTGGTCTGTTGGAGACTTTGGAAGTTTGGGTCCCAATGGGGAGTATCAAGGAGAACCACAGCTGTTATGCGATATCCGACACCATGGTGATGTTATGGACATGCAGGTAAAATAGTTATATTCAGTGGCTGTTTTTTTCTCTCTTTTTTTTATAAGGATTTAACACCACTTTTAAAGAAAATGTTAAGTATCAGTGGGATATCAGACTATTGAGAATCAATTTTTTTTTCTAGGCGGTTATTGTCTAAATCAATTTCCAAACATCAATTTTTGCATGTGTACATTCTGAGATTATCTAACAATGAGTAAAACTCCTTCAAATTCAAATCACTTGTGTGATGATGTCTTCAAACTGTAACAAGCTTAAGATATTTCTTCTTAGTTTTTTGACCAGGAAAGAATTGTAGCTGCTTCATCAACAGGAAGTGTAACAATTTTCCGTCACCATCAAAATAATCAGGTAAATAACTTGTTGTAAACATAACTTGCACTTGGTTTCAGCTACTCTTTTTTTTATAGTACAAACCATTTTAGTGATCACAGAGACATGACTTCTCAGAACTATCAAAACATGAAGCAACTGAACTCATGAGTCCTAAAATCTGTAAAGCAAGAACTAGGCTAATTTTTAAAATAAGTAGAATAGTCTGATGGTACTTACATAAGTGGACCTGTGGTAACAACGGGGCTTGCAAATTTACCTACATTGTGAACTTTATTGTAGAAAGTATGTATACTATACGTCCATAAGAGATTGCAATAACCTCTAATAACAAATGGTAATAGGAAAAGATATAAAAGACAGATAACTAAATTAGTCTAAACAAAAAGGACAAGTGAACATAATTCAAAGATTGTGTTAAAATTATGCTTGTTAAAGACAGAAAAATTAAAGCCAAAAGTTGTTAATCCAATAAATAGTATGTCAAATATTAAGTCTAATTAATAAAATAATGAGGGAATGGGGTATTCCACCCATCATTCCCTTTTTGGGTCATTAAAAGGTTTTTTTTGTGGAAAATACAAAAACAAAAATAAAAACAGATGAATTTGACTGGACAAGCTTCACCATCATGGGTATCACCCCTCACTGTCTTCTGCACACTGGAACTTTTTTGTTCTAAACCTGAGGGGTGTTCTGATCAGACCAAGCCCAAGAGAAGAATACTGATGCCAACACTACCTCACTCAGTTTTAGGTGAATCCCAAACCCTACCTAGAATGAAACGGGATTGGTCTTTGACAACAACTGCAGCTCATCTCAATTAACTTCTTCTGAAAGGAAAGTTTTGGACTTGAACAACAGTAGCATCAACAGTTTCATACTATTTTTAACCAGCTTCTTTTCTTTTTCCCCCAAAAGGACAGTTATTACCATTTTTAATACCATCTAAGAGACTGTCAAAGAAGGGGTTTTCCTTTCTCCAGTTAAAAGGAAAGGGAGCAAGAAAGCTTGTTAAAATAAAAGCCTTACTTAATACTTTAAATGTCAAATGTTTTAACTGTTTTTCTGTATCTTCTATATCTTTTAATAAAAGGTTAAAAGGATTTTTAATGGTGTGTTTGCCATGGTATTAAGCTTGCTGTATGTATACAGAAACCCCAGGCCTTGTTTAACACTGTTTGGTGTCGAACAGTCACTGGGTCATGTTAACATCTTTTGGCCCTTTATTTCATCTAAACCAGTACAGCGGCCCTTATGGTTGTCTCAGACAACTCACATAGGATATATGAAGAGCCATGTTCTAGACAGACTCCTTCCTTACATGAATATATGTCAGCAAATAGTCTGTTCATTGAATGTTTATGCATATATAAAAGTTAAAATGGCATGTTACTTGATTCATGTAGTAGTTGCTATACTTCTGAAAGAATATTGGCCTGTTTGTTCCTTTTTTGTTTGTTTGCTTAAAAGAGAACATGTATGAGTCTAGAGCTTAGATCGAACTTGAATTTATAATGCAAGTACACATTTAGCTAAACAGGACGTTCAGTAACTGTTGGATTTATTTCCTGATGAACATACGGTCTGATAGAAAGACAGGCAATATCTGAGAACTCTACAGTTCCACCCGTAAATTAGCTTTCAGTATTTGTCTTTTACTTTATTGTGTAGTTAAGAGAACAACTAAATGAAAGATTATTTTGGCAATAATTTGATTTCCTTACTGCCATCAACCAATTATTTGATCTCAAAGTCTATGCCCTGTATCCATACCTCATGAAGACCACAGATCCCTGATAAATATCACTGTGTTGAAATACATGTTCCAGATCATAAAAATATCTATGTAAATAGATTCTGTTTCTTGTCTGGCAGGATTCTTACGCTTTCTAGAGCTACTGCTATTCAACATGTCTCTGTTAAGAAGCTCCAGTGATGGAGCTGAGAAGAGAGTTCTGTCTGGTCCATCATGCCCAGAAGGATAGTGGCTGCAATGCAGGGTTGTGCATTGGGGATTAAAGAGGAACGACAGATCTTCTGATCTGTAATGATGTGAACAATCCTTGAAATAATGTGATGTGCCCTGGTTATATAAGAACTAGTTTCTGATCCAACTTCTTTAAATATTTCAGAAGCTTTGGTCTCTAACAGTGTCACAGGATTGTTAATTAGTACTATTGATAAATTCTCCTCTTTACTTACTGCTTAGACTTTATCTGTCAACCAACGATGGGAGAGGGCCCATTACCATGTGGATCCAGATACACCTTTCTATGGTGGAGCGTCATGTACAGGGGTCATCTGCAACAACCCAGAAATTGTCACTGTTGGAGAAGATGGTCGAATAAATCTTTTCAGAGCTGACCACAGGGAGGCTGTGAGAACTATAGGTAAGCCAAATAATCACTTTTTAACAAATGTGGTCTAAAGAATTTCAGTCTCTACTCATCAGGTGACAAACAAAAAAAGAAATAACCAGTAACTTCAGAATTGTGTTGAATGTCTCAAATAGAATCTGGAATGGGCATTCATCCAGATCTAAAATATTTGCTATTTTATAGTGTTTAATTGACAGACAAAATTCAGCCTTAGAGCTACCTGCATGCATGTGTTTTTCCACAACTACTGCATTATTTGTCACAGCAGCTATTTTAAATTATACTTTTGAAACATGACTCTCGAGATCTTGACCACAAGTGGTCAATATGAGCCCTTTCTTCTTTTCACACACATAGAGATGTTCTCCTTTGTTCTGGCCAGATTCCAATTTTGGTATTTTTATTTTATTTCTACCTAAAGGAACACACTATACATTTAAAAAAAAGTTAAAAGTAGCTTCTGGTACTATATTGGTCCTTGAGTTCTCTTGCCATTTTGTGGTTTTGCAGTTATATTTTCTCTCTTGTTGGAAAACCCCATTCGCACAAAAGAAACAATCATATGAAGTGAAATGTACAAAGTAAACAAACTGAAAAAGAAATGTTTCTCTAATCTTTCTGTTACAGTAATATTGAGTAAGTCCCCCCACTTAAATGGTATCTAAAAAAATTTCAGATTTTTTTGTTGTTGTTAACATTCTTTTACTTCCCGGGCAGTTCCAGCCGGATGTGGTATTTTTCACTTCCTATCTGCAATTGCACTGTTAAACAGCTGCTGTGATTCACCCCAGATGTAGTTGCATTTTTGGTAGATGAAGGAATCCAAACTATAATGAGTAAGCTAATGGGCAAAGTGTTTTGGGATCCTCTTGTATGGAAAGGCACTACAGAAGTATACAAGATGTATCCTAAAAATATGTGATGGGGATGGCAATGTTCTGTTGGGAATTCCTGTAAAAGATTTGTAATGTCTTCTAGACCGAGAATCCTATTTCTGTCTCTGTTATGGGAACACAAGACAGGGTGACGATTTATAACAGACATTGTATTAAATATATAATTGTTTTGTTCAGATGACTTAACCCACAAATTCTGCACACTTAAATAATCTTACTGTTAAAAAAACTGCAATATAGATATAGGATTATTTACCACTACATTCCTAATAAAAAAAGGAATTTACTGTTTAGCTAATATGTCCAATATATGCTAAACAGTCAAGTGTGCTATATTATGACAAAAATTGCATTAAGTTCTACTGCAGGGCAGGCACTTTATATTCATCAGAACACAAAAGGGAATAATTAAAAAGAAGAGGGAAATAGTTTTTATAAAGAGACAGAGTATGTGAGGGGGGGGGAAAGAAATAGTGTGCAAGAATATATTTTTTGTTAAGGACATTAGTGCATATGATCTAGTCAGTGAAACTTGTCATAAATGACACTCCAGTGGACCAGCAAAATTTCCTTCTCTGGTAAGGATGAAGGAGATGTGGAGGTGGGGAAATGAAAGGATATATCGGAATGGTCTCAAGATGCGGGGAGGGATAGCTCAGTGGTTTGAGCATTGGCCTGCTAAACCCAGGGTTGAGAGTTCAATCCTTGAGGGGGCCATTTAGGGATCTGGGGCAAAAATCTGACGGGGGACAGTACTTGGTCCTGCTAGTGAAGGCAGGGGACTGGACTCGATAACCTTTCAACCTATGAGATAGGCATATCTCTCTATTTTTTTTATTTTATGGTGTTCCTTTAGGAAATGACCGTTAGTGTGTATTTCACTTTGAAATTTCACTGAATTAATATGAAATTGAAGTTGAGCTTATTAAACTTCAATTGGGCAACTGTGCTAACGGCTATTCTAATTTATTTATGAATAAGCACATTGAATTTTGTGTAGCAGATTGATCAGGAATGTAATGCATCTCTATTTCTGATAGCTTTGCAAAGTATGAGCAATACAGAAAACATAAGTTAATAAGACCACGTAGAGTAAGTCAGTTAATTAGGGCACTGTCTTCTAAACTCCAAAAGAGTGACCAAATGCTGCTAGACTTGGCTTTCATCTCTGAAGGTAAATGATGCTGTTCATAAAGCACTCTTAAATATTTTAATGAAAAACAAATATTTTTAACCCTAACTACGGGGTTAACTGTAGTGGGCAGTGCTGCTATAGAGGAGACCTATTAAAGGACAGATGACTTGCTGGATGGGCATTATGTAGGTGGTGATATTTGAATAATTCATGTCTTGGTAAAGATTGATGAAATAGCACTGAAATGCTTTTGTAGACAGCTGCTTAATTTATCATAGTAGCTGGAGTTGTGGCTCTTATGGAACACAGAATCACACTATGAAAAGCTTCACAGCCTCCAATTTGAAACAATGGACTTTGGATATACAATATGTCTTTTTTTTTTTTTTTTTTTTTTTCCCCCTCAAAAGGCCTGTTGCAAAGCAATGGAGCATGCCACAGACGCTGACTAAATGACTTCCTTTTGTCAATCACTTGTAGTACATCTTTCCAGGTCAAATATTAGATCTGATTCTTCTAAAATAATTCAATTTATAAAGCACAGACCATTAACCTGACTGTCTGTAACAAACTAGATGGTCTGTGGAGCATGCATATCTTTTCCTATGTACCTTCAAGTATAAATTAAATTTTTATAAACCATATATAAACCCAGTAAAAATTAAATTAAAATAATCCCGTTCAATAACTTTGTTTAAACAAACTCATAGTAGGGAATTCAGGTTAGGGAAATAGCTCCCTTGATAGACTTAGCAAGAGAGTGCATCAATACAAACACATTGTGAACATAGAGGAAGCTAGAGCATATTGGACAACTCATATATAAAGGGGGAGGAAGAATGTTCTTAGCAGTGAGTTTAAAGAGCAGCTGCTTTGAAAACTAGTGAAGTTTAATCTGCAGACCATGGATTTTTGACAAATAAAAGGAAAATAGATGTTAATAGTGCAAGCACTTTGTTTGAAACTATTAGTTGGTTAATCAATATTTTCCTAATCTGTTCCTCTTGCAGAAAACGCAGACAGCAGTACACTCCATGCAGTGACTTTCCTTCGCACAACTGAGATTTTGACAGTAAATTCAATTGGACAGTTAAAAATATGGGACTTCAGACAGCAAAGAAATGAGCCATCTCAAATATTTTCCTTGTAAGCTTTTTATTTTCAGTTTGTATTTTCCAGTAAATACATCTTAAACAAGAAAACAAAATCTATTACGTATAAATCTCTTGGACTATACTTTCTTGATAACAGGCAATACATAATTGAATTTGGATATTGTAATTGTACGTGGAGGACTGCAGTGTTTACATCTATAGAAATTTTTCTCCCCCCCCCCCCCCTCCCCCCCTATGAATACACTATATTTCTGGTTAGGAAAACAGCATTGTGTAACACTTGGCGCACTTAACCTTCAGAGTGCTTTATGGACACTAATTCTCTGTGCTTTGTGAGGTCGGTAAGAAATTGAAATATAGAGCCTGATCAAAATCACACTGATGTCAATGGGGAATCAGGCTTATTAGTGGATGAGTGACTTAGGGCTGGTCTACACTAGCCCCGAAGTTCGAAGTAAGATGCACGACTTCAGCTACGTTATTTACGTAGCTGAAGTCGAAGTATCTTATTTCGAACTTCAAAGTACTCACCCCTGGTCCACACCGCGGCGCGCAAAGCTCCCCCATTGACTCTGCCTGCTCCGTTTGTGGAGCAGGATTACCAGCATCGACGGGGGAGCACTTCCTGGTTCGATTTATCGCGTCTAGATAAGACGCGATAAATCGAACCCAGAAGATCGATCCGACGCCTCCGACAGAGCTGGTAAGTGTAGACTAGCCCTAAGACTCCCTTTGCAGCCTATCATGTGTTAGAACTGGAATTAGGAATGGATGTACCACAACCCTGTGTAAATATAAGTTTATCTGTATTTCTTACCACAAAGCATCCTTACACTACTAATGGACTCTTTTTTTTTTATTAAGCTTTTGTAGGTGGTCAATAATAAACCACAAGGTACAGAGCTTGGTGCTGGTCTAATAAGGTACAATAACTTAATAAAAGAAACAAGTTCCAGTGGGTGTCAAATTGTTCTAACCTCAGTAGTAAGATATTGCTGGTAATTATACATCATAATTAATACCATTACCAATTTTGATCAACAGTATAATGCTTTGGGAGGGAAAAATTGTTTGAACAGGAAGTTACTTTTCTTTTCCCCTCTTCACAGGACAGGTGACAGAATTCCACTACACTGTGTTGACAGGCATCCCAATCAGCAGCATATTGTAGCTACAGGTGGCCAAGATGGAATGTTGAGTATCTGGGATGTTAGACAAGGCAGCATGCCAGTGTCCCTGCTCAATGCTCATGAAGCTGAAAGTAAGAACCTAAAGAGAAACAGATACTGTATCTCTAAATATTTTTGTATTTTTGGACAAGATTTAAACATTGCTTTTTTTGTGTTATAGCTACTAAATGTGAGTTCATCCACTGTTTTCTTCCAGGCTATTCTTTGTCTAACAGGAGCTGGTTAATGCTGTATGTTATGGCTAACTAAAAGTGTAGTCAAACAAGAAATAGAATTGAGAAAGTAGTTTTGTTTTTTGTCAAACGCATCTTGTAACTCCTTTAAACATATATTGCTCTGTGTGTTTCTATAAGAATTGCATATTGGTGGTCCTTTTTGATCATGTAACACCTACTAACATTTGATAGGAATCACATAAGCACCCAGAGCAGGATTATAGTAATTGACAAATTTGAAAATGTGTAACTGAGAAAAGAAAAAAGAAACTTAAAAAAATAGTTTTTAAAAATACTCTTTGGGATAGCTTCTTTTAATTCCTTGTTGTGGTTGGGATGGACCCTCAAATGATGAAACAGCCACTTCTATGGGCAATTCTGGGAGCATTAACTATGAGGGAGCAGCTTTTTCACAACTTTGTGCTGGAAAAATTCCTTGACAGTTGCAGAAATGTATTCAAAGATTTGGAGTAAAATTTTCAAAAGCACCTACATCATTTAAGATTGTAAGTCCCATTGTCTTTCAGTGGGTCTAAAGTTTTTTTGAAAACTTTCTTTTATGTCTAAATGTTAACTTAGTTTATGGCAGAGATTCTCAAACTGTGGTCTGTGTGGTCTGCAGATAGTTCCCTCTAAGGTGTGCGCCTGGGCGGCCGCACACATGAGTATGAAGGGCCACCCACCTAATTAGTGTAGCCGTGCAGGCATGGCTCCACTTATTAGGTTCCTGGACCCTGGAGAAGAAGCACATGTGAGGTGGCAGCCTTGAGGGGAATAGGGAGTAGGTTGGAGGAGGCAGTGGGGTAAGAAGAGGAGGGTGGGGGGAATTTGGGACGTGCAGAGCTGCGGTGGCCAGAGAAAGAGGCGACTTTCACCAGCCCCAGGGCTGTGGCTGCCGGGGAGAGATGGCCCTCCTTCCCATCCCCAGTTTGGGGGTTGCTGCGACAGGGGAGAGAGGGAGAGACTCCCCTCCTTCCCAGGCCCAGCTCGGGGGCCGTTGCAGCAGGGGAGAGATTAGAAAGGTAAGACTACAGATATTAAAATGAGTTGTGTGCTTTTATTTGTAGAACAAAAAACATTATTATTATTATTAAGTTTTGGTTTTTTTAATATAGCGCTTTTATCCAAAGTGTTTTAACAATAGTTAGCTAATGGTACAAATAACATTTGGAAAGATCATTAAGTGGTCCGCCGATACCCTCAGCAATTTTCAAGTGGTCCGCAAAATAAAAGTTTGAGAACCACTGATATATTGGGGGAAAATGTACACTTGTTACACTCACCTTCTTAATTTGCGTAGGGTGAAGCAGGGGAAAAAGCTACTAGTTCTCTGTATATCCATTGCATTGAGTATACAACTTTGCTGTTAATACAATGCTATGCTTCAGATTTTAACAAAGTACAATATTATATGGCTAGTTCTTTCAGGAAGAAAACCCAAAAATTAACACTAAACATAACTTTGGAGTTGTTTATTGATGTATTAGCTAGGTTCTAGCTGTGGGTAGAGTGATGCATGTGATACTGAATCTACTGGCTAATCAAATTGAATGCTATCAAGTACGGGTCTCTGATACAAAAGTGTTGATGGGTCAGAGAGGGGTACAATCAGCAGTCTATGCTGCTCCATACAGCCTTCTTGGGGGAATAAGTAAAGAGGAAGTTAGTGTGCAGCTTGTGAAGGTATCGGGTTTATGCCTGTGCACATTTTAGAAAGACAGTAGTCCAGTTCTTGGCTTCTGATGGTCCACCCCACAGAAGCCTGCTAGCTTTTCTCCCACAACCCCATCTGAGCTATAGCGAGTACTAGCTAGATAACCTGACTCTCTGGTGGTCTTTGTCTTACCACTGATCTCAATAACAAGAAAACATTATGCAAGTATAGTAGCGTTATTTCTTGCTTACATCTGCCCTATCCTGGCATTCATTAACTTGCACTGGGTTTCCCTCATTAGTGCAAACTAATGAGGTTTTACTGTATCTTGCATTTGTTTTCTAACATTTCATGTGTGACACTTCATAAAAGTTGATACAATAGTATGGGTTCTCTTCTGATACAAATGGGTTTGAAAATATATATTCCACTTTAAGTAAGCAAACTGAATTTTGGTCTGGCAGGACACAGTAACTTAAACATTAAGGTGAACGGAGGAAAGTGTGCAGTCTTATGAAGTGCATATACCTTAATTAATGCATTCCTATTTTCATATCTTTTCCCTTTCTTGTTTGTTTTTTGTCTATCTAAATTTAGATTGTAAACTCTTCAAGGCAGGGACCTTTTTTCCTTGTTTTATGAGGCACCTAGCACATTTCTGGGAGTAAGATAGGTGAATCAACTTCAGATGAAAGAAAAGACCTCAAATAATTTGGTCTGTCCTCCTGTATGTCACAGGCTATCAACAGCACCTACACATTAAACCCAACGATTGAAATTAGACCAAAGTATTACAGCTCATAGAAGGCCAAGTTGTCGATGTGCCACAGGCAGAAAATAGGAGGGACCGAGGTGCACCAATGCCCGAGGCCTCTGCAATGACAGAGAAATGACTGCAAAAGAAGTGGGAGTTTTGTGTGGGGGCTATGTGGTTTTAATTTTGTTTTGTTGTGTTTTGGTTTAGTGGGTGTTTTTTTACAGTTAAGACCGAATGGAAGATCCTATAGACAGTTTAGTTCATCTCCAGTACATTGAGTGAGGAGTTACATTGAACACCTTGATTTGGAATTTCCTTGTTTTCTTGGAGAATCAAACTCTTTAATATTATTTTAATATAGAGTTGTTTATATAATCATGGGTAATAAACATGAATCTCTTGACTTTTATAGTGTGGGAAGTTCACTTCCATCCTTCCAACCCAGATCACCTATTTACATGTTCTGAAGATGGCTCTCTTTGGCATTGGGATACCTCCACAGATGTATCAGAAAAGCCATCTTTTTTCCATCAAGGTAAGGATTTTTGAAGCAAACTTTCTTTTAGGAAGGTGAAGATCTTAGGCTGAGTTTGTGCAGAGTAGTTAATTAAGTTATTGGTTTGAGGACACTATTCCATACTCTGTTCATTTATATTGAGGGCTATTGAAGATGGGAGTATGATGATTTCTTATTGGAAGGAGATGGCCTTAGTGGTCCTCTTCAAGAAAATATCAGTGCTTTCACTTGTTTCCTTGAATATTGCCTCATATCTGATATGAGTGTACTCACCAACAATTGGTCAAGGGGCACACCCAGAATTTTCACAGCTAAATCCAGTTCACTTTCCAAAAATCGTAGAATTATTGATTTGGAAGGGCACTAAATGTCATATAACTGCGTATATCCTTGAGGGAGACTTAAAGAATGGTATAGATAAGATTCTGGGATACTGTAATAAAGACACAAGGAAACCGAAGTATGAACAAGGAAATTCTCTTTTATCTTGTCTAAAAAACTAGACAAATAAGGCTGCCAAACAATTAAAAAATTAATTGCGCTATTAAACAATAGAATATCATTTAAATATTTTGGATGTTTTCTACATTTTCAAATATATTAATTTCAATTACAACACAGAATAAAAGTGTACAGTGCTCACTTTGTTTTTTTATTACTAATATTTTCACTGTAAAAATAATTTTTTTAATTCATCTAATACAAGTACTGTAGTGCAGTCTCTTTATTGTGAAAGTTGAACTTACAAATATAGAATTATGTACAAAATAACGGCATTCAAAAATAAAACCATGTAAAACTTCAGAGCCTACAAGTCCTCTCAGCCCTACTTCTTATTCAGCCAATCGCCAAGAGAAACAAGTTCGTTTACATTTATGGGAGGTAATGCTTCCTACTTCTTCTTTACAATGTCACCTGAAAGTGAGAACAGGCATTCACATGTAGCCAGCTTCACAAGATATTTACTTGCCAGATGCACTAAAGATTCATCATGTCCCATCATGCTTCAACCACCATTCCAGAGGACATGCATCCATGCTGATGACAGATTGTGCTCGACAACGATCCAAAGCACTGTGGACCAACACATGTTCATTTTCATCATCTGAGTTAGATGTCACCAGCAGAAAGTTTATTTTCTTTTTTGGTGGTTCGGGTTCTGTAGTTTCCGCAGCTGAGTATTGCTCTTTTATGACTTCTGAAAGCATTCTCCACACCTCGTCCCTCTCAGATTTTGGAAGACTTCAGATTCTTAAACCTTAGTTACAGCACTCGACCTATCTTTAGAAATTTCACATTGATATCATCTTTACGTTTTGTCAAATCTTCAGTGAAAGTGTTCTTAACATGTGTTGGGTCATCATCCGAGACGGCTATCACATGAAATATATGGCAGAATGCAGGTAAAACTGCAGGACACTCCCCCAAGGAGTTCAGTCACAAATTTAATTAACACATTTTAACGAGTGTCATGCATGAGGTGACTTAAAATACTATTTCTTTTGTTCATAATTTTTACAGTGAAAATTTATAATGAAAAATAATAGAAAGTGATCAGTGCACACTTTATATTCTGTGTTGTAATTGAAATCAATATATTTGAAAAGGTAAAAAAAAATTCCAAAAATATTTAATAAATTTCAATTGGCATTCTATTTAATAGTGTGATTAAAACGGCAATTATCATTAATTTTTTGAGTTAATTGCATGAGTTAACTGCAATTAATCGACAACCCTATAGACAAATCTTTGTAGAGGAAAACCTATTCTAGTGAAAAATGAGACTTAATACTAAGAAGGTCAGATTCTGCTGCCTTCTGTTTTCATTCTTGTCCTAATTTTTGGAGTACAAAATTCTACCTCCATGTAGAAGCAAAACTCTCAACATAGCGTTGATGTAAAATACACTTGAAATTTCTAGGTACAAAACATTAGGGTAGCGAAAAATAAGGAAAATAGTCAGATTTACTTGTGAAGTAAACCCCCCTCGCCCCCAGGCTCAAAGATTTGAGGGACTTTTATATAGGGGAAAGCTGATATAACTGAGACTAAATAATAAATCTAGTTGCCACTCTGCTTCTCAGTTGTACCAGGTTTGCCTATTATATACCCTGGATTCTAAACAAATAGCTTTTCCCTCAGCTATCTCTTCCTCTACAAGATTTAATCTTGTAATCATAATTCTGATTTTGTGAAACTTGTGACTGTTTCTTTCCATAGCAAAGTCAAAACCAGATGTATCATTTGTAAAGGATAAGCAGGAAATTGGGGGGATGATTTGGATCAATATCTTAAACACAAATCTAAAGCAGCAATAAACATAGAAAAATACTGTCTAAGCAAACTTCTTGCACAGGTACCAAGCTTGCTTTCAGTTTGAAAGTTAATTAATCAGGAGGTTAATGTATCTAGTACATAATATGTTCCTCATTGTACCCTAAGGAGGTGATTCCTTACTGTTGTGATGGCATTAGCTCTCTCAATTGAGGAGAGAGCTGGTAAAGAGCTAGTAAATACTAGCTATTCTGAGTGACTTCTGTCAGTTAAGTAATGCAAATTTTATTTTTTGGTCCACTGGAGACTCCTCTAAGCCCATCAGATCAATTGAATATAAAATACAGACTTTGGTATTCCCACCATGTTAGCTAAATGCTTAATCTGCCACCCCAATCCTGAACTGAAGTAAATAAAATCAAAGCTAACTGGTTTTTGTGTTTTTTGTTTTTTTTGGTTTTGTTTAGGTGGAAGAAGTACTACACTTCTGTCACACACTGCTAACCAGTCTGTAATAAGTGCCTGGCTAAGCAACAATCCTACCAAGGACCGCATGGAGATCACCAATTTAGTTCCAAATCAGACATTATCTGTGAATAGCTTGGATGTTTTAGGACCCTGTCTAGTATGTGGTACTGATGCAGAAGCCATTTATGTTAATAGGCACCTTTTTGCTTGAATATACTTTAAAGGGACACTCTTAAATAATGTAACCACCTTGAGAACTAGCAGGAAAGGTCCTGAGGATTCCAATTTTTTAAAAATGAAATCTTTTATAGAAGCCTGGTAACATAGGGGCCTTTAATGTGGTTCTAGTAATTCACAGGGAAAACAAGCTACGTAAGGCTCTTGAGAACTGTTCCATCGCCATTGACGCTTATGCATCCAGTAAATGAAATAGCAGTTACAATATGTTATGTATGTGCACCCTTCTTTATTCCCTACTTGGCAAGCAAAAAACCAATCAGTATGGAAATAAATTGTATTTTAAATGTTCTAAGGGTGTTACAATAGCTTTAAAAAAAGTATGAAATACTTTAACTCCCTTAATGTTCATGCTATTGTAATAACACTAAAGTATTCATTCAGGGCCAAAATTTAGGATTCTTAGGTTCTTTTAAAGACAGACTACTGGAAATATTACTTTTTTAATTTGAAATGTTTATGTTTAAACATCCCCATGCACTATTAGAAATGCAATTTTTATGCAGGTGCATGACAACTAGAAAGGGAAACAGAGTTAAGTGAAATGCAAAAAGGATTGTTTAAATGGTGAATGGTTAAAAGTCCCATAAGAGTCTAAAAATCTTGAAGCTGTAGTAATCTAAGACCATGCTAACAACACTGGTATTGGCACGTTAAAATTTGATGTGGACATTGCGCCTGCACACTTTTGATTTGTAGAAAACATTGTTTATAAGTTGGTCTTCATGGGTGCTGGACAGACATCTGACCAGCATTATCCTATTAAGGTCAAGTTCATACGATAAACAGTTTTTGACAAAGCTTTAGTCATGAGTTTTGTCAAAATTAATGGAGTACTAAATGTAAGTGTTGCCCAACAGCTATCATAAAATAGCTGATTTTTCCAATATTATGTCTAGCTTTTGTAACAAGGAGCCCTTTCTCCAGTGTTTTTAATAAATATTTTTTCCACCAGAATTTTATTTACTCGTTCTTATGCCTTAACTTTTATTATAAAGTGAAAGATAAGTTTGAATGGCCATCTTACAGGAGGCTAAACCAACTTATTTTTGGCTTAGTTTGGTGTTACAATTGACTGATAAGTTGATCTTAATATGCATCCACCCGCTTTAAGGTTCCACAATGTGGTTCCACACTGGAACCATGGGCCACCTGCACAAATTAGCTTGTGGGATCGGGACCTTCGTCATTATGCCCTAATAGCTTGACTGTTGTGGTGAAGAGAAGATCAGCAAGAGGGGAAAAGGATGTTCTATTTGCCTTCAAAACTTTTTACCCCAGAAAAGAACAATTTAACTTATATGGTAATTTGAATAGAAGTCTTTAAACTCAACACCGTAGCCCCTTCAATTAAGGTGTTGAGTGCTCCCAATAACTTTCTTAATGCCTCCTGATGGTCCTCTAAAGACCAGATTTCACACTTCTGATATTTCTAAGGTTAAAAATAGCTAAATTAATTTAAAAAACGTTTGTCAGGCTGCCTTCATAAATAAATAAAAAGACATATATCTAATATTTCAAAAATATTTTGTGGGTCACCTGTAAAGAATAGAACATGCTTAACAACAACTTTAAAATTTGTTTTCCTATGCATTGTAGTGATGAACTACATTTTCTGTGCTTCAGCCTACTTGCCACAGATGGTAGACTGAGCCATCAACAAAAATATGAAAACCATCAAGAAAAACCTCACAAGCTAAGCTCAAACTTGTGTTCAAAATCACTACTTTTTATTTGTACAAAATGCCTGATTTAGGCTAATACATTTAATAAGTGAATCAAACGGTTTAGTTTTTCTTTTTGTTTTTTGTCCCCTCCACCTTCCAGGGCACTTAACATCTTCCAGAGCTCATACTTTGTCACCTCTTTCAATCCCTTTCTTATCCGAATTCCCTTCACTCAAGAGGATGAAAAGAGACCTGCTTGTTCAGCATAGGATGAAATACATTAGTTTGTCAAAATACGGATTTCCCCCTCCCCCTCACCCCAGAAGTTGGATAAAATATGCTACCACTTGGTCAAATCTGGTGTGATTTGGCTTTTTTTTTTTTTTTTTTTCCCAAGTCTTCTGACATTACCCTAGTTAAAACAAATGAGATTCCAATACAAACTGGTTAGGTTCAATATTAGTAGTTTTATTATCAAGTCAACCTTTTCTTGTTTCCTTGCAAAACAAGATAGGCAATCAATTCTCCTAAAGATACCAGTCTCTGGACCCTGGCCTTTTCAGTGTCATTTGTGATTAATATGGTTCTTGGATTTGATCATGATTAAATGTTCACTTCCCCAAATTAGGGTCCAATACACGTGGGAAGAAAACTCATAGGTTTTGATCAACAGAAAAGTGAACTGTGGTTCTGATTTGTTTTTTTATAAATAGCATGCTTACTGATTTACAAATACCTACCAATGTGAAAGAGATCTTACTTTGTAAGTGTTTTGGTGTCATTGAGAACTTAAAAATGCATTTAAATAAAAATGACAGGAATAAACATTCAAGGCTACCTCCTTTCCCTGTCCTGATACAGCCAACAGTAAAATGTACTGTATTTCACTTCAGCAAATGATTGATTTTAGCTAATTTGAAATTTTAGGGGGTTTCTTTGACATTTGCTTGTTGATTTCTCAACAAATTGGAAGACAATCTAGAGATGGAAGGAACTTAATAGAGAAGGAAGGAATTGCAGCATATACATTTGTGATAAGCAAGATAGCATTCTTTGATTTTATAACAGGAAGGAAACATTGGACTAAATGTTTTTAAAAAAATGAACAGATGAAATCTAAAATTAACAGGTTGAAAAAGAGTCATAATCTGTCAAATTCCAGGAAAAAGACCAGAAAACCCTAGTTATACAATTATGTAGCTAAATATTTGATAAAGAATAGATTCATAATGACTTTTTAAAGTGTTTTTTAAAAACCTCACTTTTCAGCATCTCCTGTTCTATATTGGTCAATTTTCTATACAGATTCTTCTACCGTGGTTGACAGGTTTCAGAGTGGTAGCTGTGTTAGTCTGAATCAGCAAAAACAACGAGGAGTCCTTGTGGCATCTTAGGGTACGTCTATACTACCCGCCTGAGTCGGTGGGTAGCAATCGATCTTCTGGGATCGATGTATCGAGTCTCGTCTAGACGCGATAAATCGATCCCGGAAGCGCTCCCCGTCGACACCGGAACTCCAGCTCTGCGCGAGGAGTAAGTGGAGTCGACGGGGGAGCCTGCCTGCTGCGTCTGGACCCGCGGTAAGTGCTTTTAAGTTCGAACTAAGATACTTCGACTTCAGCTACGTGATTCATGTAGCTGAAGTTGCGTATCTTAGTTTGACCCCCCCCACCCTAGTGTGGACCAGCCCTTAGAGACTGACAAATTTAAGGATAAGCTTTCGTGGCACTTCTGAGGTAGTGGGTTTTAGCCCACGAAAGCTTATGCCCAAATTGGTTAGGGCATGGCTACACTTGCAGATGTAGAGCGCTTTGAGTTAAACCAGCCTTCGTGGAGTGCAGTAGAGAAAGCACTGCAGTCTGTCTACACTGACAGCTGCAAGCACGCTGGCGTGGCCACATTTGCAGCACTTGCAATGGCATTAGGAGCGTTGCATTATGGGCAGCTATCCCACAGAGCACCTCTTCGCATTCTGGTGCTGTGGCTTGTGGGAAGGGGGAAGGGGATGCGGGGCATTCCAGGTCCTGTCCCAATGCCCCGTGATGCATCAGTTCGCATTCCAGCAATCCCTGTGCTTCCATCCACTTTTGGCGCCATCTTTCAACGTTTTTTGTACTGCGCGCTCTGTCTTCCCTTTTGGTCTGCGGGAATGGAGCCTGAACTGTTGAGGAATATGCTGACTAGTCTCACCAGCACATCACGTTTAGCAGTTGTTACTCCTTAAGATCCAAACTGACCGTGAGGATTCAGACGATATCGACTCGAGTAACGCATAAGACATGAGATTGCTTGTGACATTCACGGACATGCTCACCACCGTGGAACGCCGCTTTTAGGCTCAGGAAATAAGCACTGAGTGGTGGGATCACATCGTCATGCAAGTCTGTGATGACGAGCAGTGGCTGCAGTACTTTCGGATGAGAAAAGCCACTTTCATGGGACTGTGATGAGCTCGTCCCCACCCTGCGGCACAAGGACACGAGATTGAGAGCTGCCCTGACAGTGGAGAAGCGGGTGGCTATTGCAATCTGGAAGCTGGCAACTCCAGAGAGCTTCTGATCGGTCGTTAACCAGTTTGGAATGGGAAAGTCGACCGTTGGAATCGTGTTTGATGCAAGTTTGCAAAACCATTAATCGCATCCTGCTCAGAAGAACTGTGACTTTGGGTAACGTGCATGACATTGTGGCTGGCTTTGCACAAATGGGTTTCCCTAACTGCAGAGGGGCGATAGATGGGACGCATATTCCAAATCTGGCACCAGCCCACCTAGCCTCAGAGTACGTTCATCGGAAGGGGTATTTCTCTATGGTTCTCCAGTCGCTTGTGGATCACTGTGGGTGTTTCATTGACATTAACGCAGGCTAGCCGGGAAAGGTGCATGACGGACGCATCTTTCGGAACACTGGCCTGTTCAGGAAGCTGCAAGCCGGGACTTTTTTTCCCAGACGAAAAGATCACTGGAGGGGAAGTCAAAATGCCCATTGTGATCCTGGGAGACCCTGCTTACCCTTTAATGCTGTGGCT
This sequence comes from Chelydra serpentina, assembly GCA_037349315.1. Lineage (NCBI taxonomy): Eukaryota > Metazoa > Chordata > Testudines > Chelydridae > Chelydra > Chelydra serpentina. The sequence continues at coordinate 25,306,273 of JBAIAC010000010.1, forward strand.
CGTGAAACCCTACACAGGGAGCCTTGACACCAGCAAGGAACGGTTCAACTACAGGCTGAGCCAGTGCCGAATGACTGTGGAGTGTGCTTTTGGCCGTTTTGAAGGGCCGCTGGCGGTCTCTATATGGGAAGCTGGATTTGGCCAATCACAGCATCCCCGCGGTTATATCTGCGTGCTGTACCCTCCATCATAATTGTGAAGGGAAGGGTGAAATGTTCACTCAGGCATGGACCTCAGAGGTTCAACACCTGGAGGCTGAATTTGCACAGCCAGAGAGCAGGGCTATTAGAGGGGCCCAGCGTGGGGCTGCAAGGGTTAGGGATGCCTCGAGGGAGCAATTTGAGGCTGAAAGCCACCAGTAATGTTTGGTGCCCTGCATGGGAGTGAAGTGCAGTGGGTGCAATGCTAGTAGGAATCTGTGTTTGCTATGCTGACTTACAGAGCCTGTTACCTTAGCCCAGGAAAGCATTTTTTACTTTATGCAATAGTAAAAAATGTTTTGAAAGCCAAAAAATCCATTTATTGAAAAGAAACACAACTGCCGGGGAAATAGAAGGGGCAAGGGGGTGGGGTGGGGAATGGTACAATCACAGATTTGCATATGTCCTGTTATCATACTCAGCCTTCCTGGCTGGAGTGCTGTGCAATGAGTGCTGCACTTCAGGATGGCTATAATGCATGGTGAGGGGGGTTGAGTGCAGTGGGTAAGAGTCGTAGTTTTCAAGGCTGGGTGGTGAAGCTACAGGTGTTGGAGGCAGCTAGTGGCAATAAGAACCCAGATGTTGGGGAGAGTGGGTTGGAGGTGACATGGGACACAAGGGAAAGAGTTTTAGGACAAGGGCTGCAGGGGAGGGCGGGCGCGGTAGTGCTCCGCATGCATGGCTAAGAGTGCCTGAATCGAGTCCGCTTGATGCTCCATGATGCTTATCAGCAGAGCCGTGCTTTGCTGCCGGAGCTCTGCGCTTTTGTGTCGGCGCTCCTCATTTTGCTGGTGGGTCCTCCTTTCACTCTCCCTCCACTCCTGCACTTTTAGATTCTCGTTAAGGGACTGCTGCATTACTTCATGCACAATGTCTTCTTTGCTTCTACATGGCCTCTTCCTCATTCTTTGGAGTCTTTCGGCCGGTGCTAACACGGACAGCTGCGATCACAAGGTTGCATCTGTAAAGGCAAAATGCAACACTTAACGGAGGCAGCATTGTTGACACCAGACAGAGCAATGATTTCCCTGTACTTAAGGGCAAGCACAGTCTACACAATAGCATAATTTGCCTGTCCTAAAGCGAGTGCACATAACCCACAGGCTCAAGGGGAATTGATATTCACGCCTGTACTGTCCTCTGGGTTTCTGTGCCTTGGGGAGAGCCAACAGCTGCAGGGGCTCCCTATAATGAACACTGTCCCCACATTTTCCACAGGAGTTCATCCTGGACGATATCTCGCTGCTGAAGGTGACCTGGGAGTCTGCACCCCCTCCTGAACCCCACCCTGCTACTCCAGCCCGGTGAAAGTAAATGAGGGTGGGAGAGAGCGAGAGATGGGGGGGGGGGGCGTGTGCGGTGGAGCTTTAGGGAAGAGGCGGGGTAGATCCTGGGTTGCCCTTAAATTAAAAAAATGCTCTTGGGCATAAAAAGGCTGGAGACCCCTGTAGAGAGCCATTCATTATTTCATATCTAAGCGGGGATGTTTTCTCTCTTATAACAAGAGCATGCAGAGAATGGTTGACACTAAAAGGCTGATGACAGGATTGTGTTGAGTACAGTCTAGCATGGCCTCATTGCCATAAGATATCGTTGAGCCAGGAGCAGATACTGAGGCGATGAGATCTGCGCCTCCTTTGTCGCCTCATGACATATGCCTCAGCACTCAGTCACTCCTTTGACATACTTGAGTGTTCTGAATGCAGACGTGGTAGCTATGGCTGATTTATTATTGGTGGTGGTGCCTGATACCAAGTAGAATTAAGACTGTTGAGTGCCTTCACACCCGGTCTATCTAGGCATCACATTGGCTAGAACTTTCACATATCATTACCGTCTTGCAAAGACAGCGACTAAAGTAAAAATGCGCTACAACCGGCTCAGGAAATTGGCCCGAATGACATGGGGCACCACTGCCCTTAAATTACACACTTCAGCCTTGGCACTCAGTTATTCAGAGGTGAAGTACTGAGCTCCAGTAGGGGCTCGCATGTCTCACGCAAATATGATCGACATATAACTTAATTGTACTGTGCCTATTATTTCAGGCATATTTACATCTACTCTTCTAGCATGGTTAAGGATAGGATTTGGTCACAATTCTGTGACTGTACAGGTCTGCTTCGGCTGGAGCCAGGGCTGTATGCCCCCCCTCACAGCTGTGGCAGGAGCTGGGGCTGTGTGTTCCTAACCAGTGGCTTCAGCTGAGGCTGGAGCCAGGGCTGTGCTTCCCCACTTCTACCACCCCCCCGCATAGCTGTGGCCAGGGCTGTGTGCCCCCACCCAATCCTCCATCTGGGCCCGAGGCTGTGCCCTGCAGCTTTAGCAGGGGCTGTGTGCCCCTAACCCTTGGCTTCAGCTGGAGCCGGGGCTGTGTGCCCCCTACTGCAGCCAGGGCTGAGCTCCTCCTGTTGCAGTAGGGCTTGGGATGTCCTCCCCTCTCCCTCCTCCACCCCCCCCCCCCCCGTTATTCTTAGTAAAAGTCGGGCCCAGCTCATGGCTTCCATGAATTTTTGTGTATTGCCTGAGACCTGTCTATAACTTTTATTAAAAATAACCATGACAAAGTCTTAACCTTAACTATAGTTACCAGTTGTCTGCAATATTGCTCCGGCCAGTGTTGGTAGAGAGGAAAGCGTAGCAAAGTTTGTGACAAAATTGCAAAATATACCACATCTAGTGTTAAAGACATGTTTAATCCACCATGCGGCGGTTTGCCCTCATGCTGCCAGTTGTGAATAAGTGTGGGGTGAGCGATTCATGGTCCGCAGAGAGCCTTCCGAACCGGTTCGTATGGGACATGGAATTTGTGCCGCAGCGGAACTTCAGTGGCGTCTGAGACAGGTGAGTGTGTCAATATGGGCAGCCACAAACCACGACACGCAGGGGTGAGGACTGCAAAATGAATCAGCTTCCTGGAGGCGTTCCTGCCTGGAACCCCGCTGATAAGAGCGCCCGTCGGCCTGGCGTGGCTACACCAGATTATTTTGCAAGCACCAAGTAACTCTGCACTAAGAAGTGGGGGCGGCTGGGAAGGGATCGGAATTCTCAGGCATCAGCCAACCAGAAACGGCGCCTTTCCTGAGGGGGGGCGGGGCGGAGTTGTGCTATGGGCCGCTGCCAGAACCAGCACTAGGGCGCGCGTGACGCGCTCGCGCCCCGTTCCCGCCGCGCAGGGCCGGGCCCGGAATGCTGACTCCGAGCTCCTCACATTCCAGTCCAGGGGGGCGGGGGGAGCCGCAGGGAATACGTGCAAAGGAGGCCGGGAATTGCCCATATCCGGGAAACCCTCTGCGCCAGACCCACCGAGAACATGGCGGCCCGGAACTGAGCCCCACGGGGGGTGGGGGAGGGGACGAGCTGCCACCAGCGCCGGGGACCCGAACGGCGCTGCCGCCGCCCCACGGGCGGAGCCCAGCGCTGCACGCAGCGCGCCGCACCCGCAACACGCGTGGGCCCGGGGCGACGCCGCCGCCTTGTCCCCGCAGGTAGGTCCGGCTCCGCGAACGCCCTCGCCCCGCTCTGCCCTGGGACGGGAGCGCGGCCAGGGGATCCCCTGTCCAGGCGGAGGCGAGTCCCGACCGCGCCTCGCGCGTGAATGTGACCCACCGGCCCCGGCCGCCGCGTCTCGGCGTGGTGGGGGGCGCTGCCCCGCGGGGGAGTGGAGACAATAACAGCCCCTCCCCGCCCCACTCGTCCCCTGCCCTCGGCAGCCGCAAGGGGCGGGGGGTTGCTCCTGTCTCCCCGCCTCGTTCACGCCGTTTGCAGCTCTCTGCCCGGCTGCTGCATCCCCGCCGTGCCACCCCACAAGCTCCTGCTCAGATCCCCTCGCCCCGGCGCAGCGCTTTGCCCCTGGGGGAGATTCTCCCCCCGCCCTCCTCCGCCCCCATCTCTCCGGCGGGGATTCCCCGTCTGCTGCCCCAGCGCCTCGTCTTAGCTGCTCTGGGGAGGGGCTGGGCGGCGCCGACTAGAATCCCGTTTGTGCCCCGGGGTGGGTACAGTCTGGGGTCTCTCTCTGCGCGCTCCTCGCCTGCAGCTGGAGCTTTTGTGTATTTCAACCCTGGATTAAACTTTGAAACGTTTCCCCTCATTCCTGCAAAATAAAGATAGGGGCGAAGGGGGCAGGGTAATTGAAAGCGTGTGTGTAACTGATTCGAGACCCACATCTATTAGTCTCTGAGGACTATTGGGTTGGGATGACACCAGGCTGAGGAGGAGACACTGGATGAGAGATTATTCCCTGAACATGATGCTCCCATATGGCTTCTTCAGCTGTTACTGGCACTGACCCCTGCAGTCAAATAAATTCTTATATGAAACTAGCTCATCTTTGGCTAGCATACTTTCATTTAAGTGAAACCTGGTTTAATTTATTTGTCTGTTGGTGTCGCAGGAACATCCCACCATTATAGTGATTTAAATTTGGTGGATGTTCACATGTTAGGCTATGGCTACACTGGCACTTTACAGCGCTGCAACTTTTTTGCTCAGGGGTGTGAAAAAACACCCCCCTGAGGGCAGCAAGTTACAGCACTGTAAAGCGCCAGTGTAGCGTGCTCCCAGTGCTGTAAGCTATTCCCCTCGTGGAGGTGGAGTACCTGCAGCGCTGGGAGAGCTCTCTCCCAGCGCTGGCGGGCGACTACATTCGCACCTCAAAGCGCTGCCGCGGTAGCACTGCCTCGGCTGCGCTTTGAGATTTTGAGTGTAGCCAAAGCCTTAGTCCAAGCTCCATCTCCAAGTACCCAGCTGTCACAGATAAGGGAGAATCTGATACTTTGGCAAATGGTATTTATGCTGCTCTGATTATTTGTATATAGGTTGAAAACTAAATTGGTCCCTGATCTGGTACTTGCTATAAATCCATGGTCTATGCCAAAATACAGTGCTAATCTCAGGGATCAGTGACTGTCTTGTTCCAATATCTTGCAAACCACCGGGGTTAGAAACAAAGCTGTTAACCATTGTAATACAGTATGGAAGAGGACATAATGAGAACATAGGAATGGCCATACTGGCTGAGATTAATGGTTCATGTAGCCCAGTATCCTGGCTTCCAACAGTGGCTGGTGCCAGAGGCTTCAGAGGAAATGAAGGGAACAAGGCAATTACCAATTGATCCCTTGTCATCCAGTCCCAACTTTTGGCAGTCAGTGTCTTAGGGCTGGTCTACACTGGGGCGGGGGATTGATCTAGGAAACGCAACTTCAGCTACGAGAATAGCGTAGCTGAAGTCGACGTTTCCTCAATCGAACTAAGTTTACTTACTGCGGGTCCACGCGGCGCAGGCAGGCTCCCCCGTCGACAGCGCTTCCTCCTCTCGCCGAGCAGGAGTTCCGCAGTTGACGGGGAGCGCTTCTGGGATCGATTTATCACGTCCAGATGAGACGCGTTAAATCGATCCCAGAAGATCGATCTCTACCCGCTGAATCGAGCAGGTAGTGTGGACCAGCCCTTAGGGACACCCAGAGTATGGGGTTTACGTCGCTGACCATCTTGCTAACAGCTATTGACAGACCTATCCTCCATGAATTTAATCTAATTATTTTTTTTAACCCGGTTATGCTTTTGACCTTCACAAGATCCCCTGACCATGAGTTCCACAGGTTGACTGCATTGTGTGAAGAAGTACTTCCTTGTATTTGTTTTAAACCTGCTGCCTATTACTTTCATTGGGTGACCCCTGGTTCTATGTGAAGGGATAAATAACACTTCCTTCTTCACTATCTCCATACCATTTGTGATTTTTTCCTTTATCATATCTGTCTTCTAAACTAAACAGTTGCAGTCTTTTTAATCTCTCTTCATATGGAAGCTGTTCCATACCCCCCCTAATAATTTTTGTTACTCTTCTGTGTACTTTTTCCAATTCTAATACATCTTTTTTTGAGATGGGGCAACCAGAACTGCACGCAGTGTTCAAGGAGTGGGCATACCATGGATTTATACAGTGGCATTATGATATTTTCTCTTATTTTCTGACTGTTCCCTGATGGTTCCTAAGATTCTATTAGCTTTTTTGACTGTTGCTGTACATTGAGCAGTGTTTTCAGAGAATTATCCATGATGACTCCAAGAGCTCTTTCTTGTGTGGTACCAGCTAACTGAGACCCTATCATTTTGTATGTATAGTTGGGATTGTTTTCTAATGTGCATTACTTTGCGTTACTTTGGCAACATTGAATTTCATCTACAGTATCACATTAATTTCTAGCCCTGGTGGTCCATGAGATGTTGTACCTTTCAAATTGCTTTATTCTAATTTCCTTAGTACCTATCTGTCATTATGCCAATTCCAATGTGATTTTAGTGGCTACTGTCCTCATAGCTACTAGGATCACTTCTGTACACTATGTGAAAGGAACTAAGAATACCAGCTTTTAAATGAATGTAAAGAATTGATCTCTAACACGACAGTCTTGATTGAGAAATTTGGACTGATTACATTATTTAGAAGTGAAGCATGGCGGGAGAAATGACAGTTTATTCCAATTACAGTTTTTAAGAATTGGGTGTTATATAACTTATTTAAATGTTGTTGCAGTTATGAAATATTAAGTAGGTACAATTTTGTGATAGTTTTATAAGACTTAAACTTGAATATTTTTACCTCTCCAATGGTTCCCTTTCCCAGTGAAGTCTGAAAGGCCTTACATGCTATTGTCAGAAGGTGCAACTGTTCACGCTCTCAAATTGAGCTACAACTACGTAAATTATCAGACTTTCTCTTCCCAGTTCTCAAGTTTGATATTTTCTTGGCTTAAACAACATCCATTTTTAAGGTCCAATATTTTGTGAAATACAGGGTATAGAAGCACTATGGCAGATCAGTACAGATATTTCTAGGACCAATAAACATATTCTGAGAATTTGGCCTGGAAAGTAAGAAACCTGTTATCCTAGTTTTTGTCTCCTTAAAAGGGAAGAAGGGGCAAACTGAGGCAGCTTCATTTGAGAAGTGGAGATAGATGCAGCTGAAAAAGTACTGATGGACAATGTTTACAGAATTGCAAGTGGGGCCATCATTAGTCCTTCAGGTAGAAGAGTTATTGCCCCCTGGCTCAATGTGCAAGATGAAGGGAGTGGTGTTGACCACCTAGCAAAGCCTTTTTTACTTTTAAAGTGGGTGTGTAAATTCCTTGTTTGTGAAATGTGATGAATTGACAGCCTTGGGGTTTGAGGTTCCCTATACACAAACAGGTATATTGCAGTCTGTGGCAATACTTGCTTCCTCATACTTCCCTAAGATAGAGGGACAATCTCAGTTGAGGAACCAACTCAATTTGGCTTCAAAGCAATTCAGTTTTCAAGACCATTGGTCTTTGGACTGTCTTGCTGAAACCACCAAGAAAATAATAAATTATATGTAACACTTATTACATAGCATTCCTCGTCTGAAGCAGTTTACAAAGGAAGGTAAGTATAATCTCTATTTTATAGATGGGAAAATTGATGCACAAAGTTAAGTGGCTTGCCAAAGGCCACATAAGTAACTGTCAAACAGAATAGAATCCAAGTCTCCTGACTCCCAGTTAAGTGCCCTATTCACTTGACCACAGAGCCTTTCAAGGGTGGCAAGTCTGTTTAGCTTAGGTATTTAAAAGATGCTTATCCCCTAGATATCTAAGCACCAAACAATATTATGGAAAAGTGCAAGAGTGCAAAGCAACTTTTTTTCCCCCTCACACTCTCCTTTCCCCATAATTACAGGGGTATGCAAATTTTATATAGGAGAATTCCTCCAGTGGGCATTGTTCCTTGGAAAATATGTAGTCAGATTAAATTGTAGTGCTTGTCTGTCTATCACAGTGTGGACTGACAAACTCATTTTAAGTAGCTTTTATAGTAGTGGTCAGATAGTAATTACTTCTGGGTGCTACCAGCTTCAACTGAATTCTAATCAGTAACCTAAATGTTCTGTTGTTACTAATCTTCTGAGCCATCTAGTCTAACAGATAATTTTGAATGGGGTCTTGGATAAGTTTACACCCCCTGAGTACCTTTTTCCTGGATGATGGTGTTTTTTTCCAGTGCTATTAAAACGTAACTCCATGTTCACTTTTATAGCCAATTATTCTTTATAGCTGTTAATGCAATCTCTTGGAGGCAGAAAAACTTCCTTCTCCATTATGTGGGCCAAGCAAGAACAAGTCCCACTTAGAATTGGCAATAAATTACCCTTGCCTTCACCTGTCTTTGGGACACGTGTCTTTATTCAAACACTCTCACTGAAGTCACATTTCAAACATTAAAAGCAATAGAAAATAAAGACTAAAACTAAGTAAAGAACAAAAATCAATTTACCTAAGCATAATGATTTTAAACAGTCTTTTCAATAATTCATTGCACACTTTCTGCTTTATCATATTTCATTTCAACTACTTATTTATTAAACTTTTGACTTTTTGAAGTTTGTAATGTTAAAGTTGCAGTTACCTTTTACATTTCCTGACTTAAGAGTTTAAGGTTGCACAGGGAAGCTTAACTATGTCCCCTTGTCTATATGGATTATAACTCTTTATATAGTCCTATACTATTTCTCTAATAGATATATAGGTTGGGTTATTTTTACAATTTATATTCAAACATGTAGCATCTTGTAATATTTTATATATGCCTGACAGTCTTTGGAAGTATATACCTGAAGATTTCTGCCTTATTCACTAAGTAGCATAAAAGAGCATATTACAAGACTACAAAAAAAAATTGATTATATATTGTATTAAAATAGCATGAACAACTAGAGGTTTATGACACGAGAGAGATCATAAAAATGAAAACTGGATTGAGAGAGTAATTTGTTATGCAGACTGTTTAAAAGTACTTGTATACCCCAGTTTTAACTCAAATGCCTGATAAGACAAAGGCTTTTGTCTACATCCTGTCTCTTTATCTTAGAGAGTGCCCTTTCCAGGAGTCTGGGTCTTCCAAGAAAAGCATCCAGCAAAACTATATAGAGAAGGTTTGGCATTGTTGATATTTCTAAGGTGGTAAAAAAGCAGAAAAACTTATTTGGGTGGTCACAATGGGGCACTTTCAGGCCAACTTTACATGTAATAGAGAAATAGGGGATTTGTGCCCTTTTTTTCTTCAGGTTGTCTATAAAGAAAAAAGGAAGACATCGCAAGAATGCCTCCCCTCCCCCCCCTTCCTTGCACCTTACATTGTTGGTAGGATGAAGTTCCTTTCCTTAGGAGCTGCATGGGTTTTACTTTATAAGATGCATGCTGAGTGAAGCAGGGGTCCATTGTGTTTCTGCACACCTCTGCTTGTCTTGTTCCACCACCTCAAACTTTTTACAACATAAGTTAACCAGTATAGTCTTCTTTAGCTGTGCACACCTTATGAGCTTGGTTTAAAAGCTTACTATGTGTAAACAGTGTAATTTGTTTCCTTAATGAGTCAAAATTCCATCAAAACAAAAAACAACTTTTACAAGAACATTCAAAGGCATCTCTCATTGAGGATTATTTCCATGCCATATTTCATGATTCTACCCACAGTGACTTTTATGTTAGTTAACTTTAAATTAAAATATTTTACAGTAGAAAAACCTTTTTTTGAATTTATGTATTCATACTCTCTTCCCCTCCCCCGATTCTTCTCATCCCCAAAATGGCTGAATCTAGGACAATGACCAGGCATGAGAGAATTTAGGGGTGACATTTGTAGAAGTTTAAGAGCACCTGAAAACAGGGCTGGAATGGAAATGGCAAAGGAAACTACTGTAGCTGTCACTAGTATGACAAATGCAGGCAAATGTTTGGTTTTCTGGGTAAAAATGGTTAAGATCCTACTGCAGAACTAAAAACTAGTTGGCCTGTTTTTAAAAGGTGCTGAGCATCCACAGCAGTGGGAGCTGCAAGTGTTTGGCACTTCTAACACCCTTCTTCCCCCCTCAGCTGTAATGCTTGTAAGAGAAACATACATGCCTACCCCGTAATTAGTTTTATAATCTGAAGTAGTTTTCTGTAAATATAGTAATTTTACTGTTAGTTACTCTTTGTGAAGTTTTAAGAGTATTTCATCACATGCCCCATTACAAGAAGTGATGGAGGAGGAAAGATTATAACATTTGGAACAATTTACCTAGGGACATAGTAGATTCTCCATTGCATGCAATATTTAAATCAGGACTGTATATATCTTTTTAAAAGGAGATATTATAGTTCTAACAAAAGTTATGGACTGGGTGTAGAATTTGTTGGATGAGATTTTTGCCTCTGTTATGCAGGATGACAAATTAGATGATCCTAATGGTCTCTTCTGACCTTAAAATCTATGACTAACATTATAAAAATAAATGACTAGAACCATTAAAGTTTGTATGTAGGTTGTTTTTAATTCACAACTTTATTAGTGGCGCCATCCTTCCTCTCCCATTGTTTTCTTCCCCAGCTTGTTTGTTTGATACCAATTTTTGTCATGTCAGGTCTGTACACAGCAGACTATTTTTACTTGATTTTGTAAGGCATTCATTTGGGAGCTTAAAAAAATGACTTATTTACATTATTCTCTTATATTCAGGCATATGTTGTGTATTATAAAGAGGTTGTAAGAAAGGTGGTATCAGAATCAACTTGCATGGTTTGCCGACGCATGCAAGAAGTACAGTTCATCATGCTAACTCAAACTAACATATAAACTATTGTTAAAATTTTGATTGAAAATTATATTTAATGAGAACTAGTAGCTTTATCATTTTGTATAAAAAACTGAGAAAAATGTATTTTTGAAACAGTTTACCTTACTGAGTTCATGTTTGCTATTTTAAATACATTTCAGGTTTTACTGAAATGTATTTAAATGTTTCAGGTGATACTGTAAGAGCACAGAATCTGTTGCACTGGAGTTTTTACAATATCACCCACTTGGCAGACTATTTGAAATTGTTTGCAGAGTTGTAGCCATGTTGGTCCCAGGATATTAAAGAGAGAAGGTGGGTAAGGTAATATCTTTTATTAGACCAACTTCTATTGGTGAGAAAGACAAGCTTTCAAGCTTACAAAGAGCTCTTCTGTGTCCCACTTCTCTTCAAGCAAAGCTGATATCAGACATCTACATTTAGCTAGGAAATTGAAGCAGATGATATTTATTAAAAAAATCTGTTTTATGATTAAATTCCGTAGTGTCCTTAAAAATAAAATGACAGGTGGGAGGAATAGTGGGGAACAAACTCCAGTGCGTTGATATGATGGAGAGCTAAATGACTTGACCCAAGATATCACAGTGAGTAGGAGTAGAGTAGGAAACAGGATCGAGGAGTCCTCCATTCTTTGTCCATTAGATCATATTCTTTTTTGTGTGTAGATCTTTGATAATTCTTCAGCTGTGCTAATATGATATTTCAGATAGTAGCATAAAAAAGCAACCTGTTAGGATAGTGATCAGGATAAACTACTGTCAAGAGGAAAATAAATTAGGTAGTTTTTCCTCTCTCGTCTTCTAGGTGAGATTAAATTCAAGCAAGTTTCAGGACTTAAACATTTAAGCCATAGTTTAAAATAACTCAAGCACACAATTAATTTTTGTAGCAGATACCAAGGACTCTTTCAAAGATTATAGTTAAGTTTGCAGTTAACTGATGGCTGTACACTCCCTGATTGGAAAAAATCAGCAGTGTTTATCACTGTCAATAATTGTAAGACAAGTTTACTCCATAGGTTTGATAAACCTGATTTCACTCCTTCCCAACTTTGGGATCTTTAGACTTGAGAAACAACTAAAACATTGTTTACTAATTAAATGTTGCCAGGCCAAAATAGTTTTTAATTTAGAATGGTTAAAGACTGCATGAATGATAAGTTGCATATGATGAATATAGTAAATATGGAGGAAATTATATATGTATGCCCTGCAAATTGCAAACTTTTCACTGCTAACAGCATGTGTAACTTGAATGTTCGTTTGTTACAGGGTGGCTGACTTGGTTGTTGAGAATTTCAGCACTGTTGGAACCACAAGCAGTGGTGAATGTTTTCACTCTTGCTTAAGCGTGAGTTCTGAAACTACCAACCAGCCTTTCTTGAAATTTTTGTGGCTGAATCCTTGGTGGAGGTTACATAGATACATGTTTTCATGAAGAGAAGTGAGAAGCCGGAAGGATATAGACAAATGAGGCCTAAGACTTTTCCTGCTAGTAACTACACTGGCAGCAGCCGGCAAATGTTACAAGAGATACGAGAGAGCCTAAGGAATTTACCTAAGCCCTCAGATGCTGCTAAGGCTGAGCACAATATGGGTAAAATGTCAGCTGAAGATCCCAGACAAGGCCGAAATCCCACTAAATTTGTAACATACCATAAAGCTTTGCAAGAAATTCGAAACTCCCTGCTGCCTTTTGCAAACGAAACCAGCTCCTCAGCCAGGGAAACATCTGAAATCAATCGACAAATGCTGCAAGACTTACAGGCTGCTGGGTTTGATGAGGTAAGCATTTTTGTTGACTATTAACCATGCACACACATTTTAGCTGTATGTTACCCTTTTTGTAATTAAAGAGGGTAAGTAGCATGATAGTCAAAATGTTTCCCTGAAATATAAATTAATTTTTAACTGTGACCTGGTCAAAAAGAAGAGGGAGGGAGAGGGAAATTAGTAATGTTAAAATAACCCATGTTTTCCCCCCCTACATCTGGTGTAATCTATTCTTTCTATAAGATTAGCAGTAGTTTGATTAGTCATTTACATCCCTGTGTGTGGATAGGAGTGGACTCTTCAATGTCTGGAATTGTCCTCAGAGTAATTTAATGGAATTTTGGATTATGTGGTTTAAACTGTGTTGTAAGAACAATACAATTCAGAATAGTAAGTCAAGGATACCAAATGTGAATGACTTGACAATATTTAAATACTTTTATTCTTTTTTATATGAGTATTTCAGAACCCTTGATTATGAATAACTTAAACTTGTTCAGAGAAATGGTTCATTATCTGAGCTGAATATTAACAAAAAACTGCATTTTTGTCTTATTCATCTGAACACTTGAAACTTAGGTATATTAAATGATGTACGTTACACTAAATTAGATACAATGGAATGTATCCTGATAGTACAATAAATACACTGCAGGGAGAACAGTGCAGAATACCTTCAACAATGTAGTGTCTTCTAAGGAAAAATGTAGACATTATATAGCCAGAGTCCCATAATGATGTCTTTGAAAGTTGGTATTGTTGGTCAGTGTAAAGACATGGATGAGGTGATTAACAGGCGTCTGAAATCCTGTCATCTACTTCAATACCAGCTGAACTTGTTTTCACTTTAGTATGGGAAAGAGTGTAATGTCATTTCTTGACAAAACATCTGGTTTCCATGAATAAAGAATTAAAACATTTAGAGACCGTTGTGTGTGTTTATTTGCAGTATATTTACAGGCAAGTCGGTCTAAAAGACCCTTTTATATATGCACTTGTAAACCTGAGCACAAAAGTGCATATGCAAAATGATCACAGACCTCAGGCCCATCACCTTAAAAAATATATAATAGCAGCCCAAGGATAGCTTACAAGCAAACAAGGTAGAATGGTTCGTTCATAATTGCACTAGTCAAAATAATGATCAGATCAAAAGTTTTAATTGCAGGTTAATATTAAAGGATCAATGTATTTTGCACTAATTTCCTTTAAAGGTTAGGCAAAGTGTTTCGGTGTGTCATATTTGTTAGTTGTACACCAACATAGTGTTGTTAGCAAAGACTTCAAGAAGGAGTGGTTAAGAGATCACCATATTGTTGCTCATACAGAAAGATTATGAAAAGAGCTCCTCAATCACATACAAATGCATTCAGCTCGTCAGGGCATATAAATGATACGTCAGCTCAGTACATTTACTTTAGTTGCTGAAAGAACTCACTGACAACAGGGGTTGTCATAATTTCTGTTCTCCATTGGCTTTCTTGTCTCCATTTTGTTTAATGATAGACAACTGTGTCCATTTTTCAAATATTCAATTAAAAAAAATTCCTACATCCTCGTTGAAAATTGCATATCACACAAATCAGTATCTAAACTGTTGGCATTTATAAAGAATTTCACTGTGCTACTGTACCTGAATTAAGAAATGGTGACACTGCATCAGGTAAAATCTGCTTAAATTATGGATTTTGTGATGTTGTATGATTTCATTTGGTGGAGCACAAGGATGTTAGATATGTCTGTTTTCAAAAAGAAGCCGTTTTTTAAAGGAATCTTGTAATCTCAAAAAGGACTTAATTTATTCAAAATTATCACACGTTTTAATTGTCAATGAGCCTGAATTCTAAACTTTTAAAAGCATAAGGAGTTTTTGGGTGGTTACAAGAAAGATCAAAATCAGTTTTAGCTATGGAAAGACTTACTACTCCACAGTGAACTATACCTTGGCAGAGCGGGGAGTAATCATCTGATCCTATAGGCATCTACTACTTGAGCTACAGGAAAATTTCTTAATAGTCACCCATTGAAGGACCTTTATACTTTTTTTTTCAAAAGCTTCAAACAGTCAGTAGAAGGCAACATGTTCAGTCATATAGATAAGGTTTTTTAAAGGAGTCGAGGAGAGTTAGGCACACAAATCCCACTGAATTTCAGTGGGATTTGAGTGCCTAACTCTTCATCCTTTTTAAAAATCCCACCAAAGTGTTTGATGCTACTGTCTCTGAGGACAGTGGCAAAAAACATCCCCTTTCTATCAGTAAGAGAATAGGGCTCAAATCAGTTCACAACAGAAATAATTAAGAACATAATGGCCATACTTGATCGGACCAGTTGTCCATCTAGGCCAGGGGTGGGCAAACTACGGCCCTTGGTCCATGGGCCCTTCCTGCCCGGCCCCTGAGCTCCTGGCCCGGGAGGCTAGTCCCTGGCCCCTCCCCCCGCTGTTCCCCTTCCCCCGCAGCCTCAGTGCGCTGCATCGCCGGTGCAATGCTCTGGATGGCGGACTGCGAGCTCCTGGGGCAGTGTGGCTGCAGAGCTGTGGCCTGGCCCGGTGCGCTGTGCTGCGCGGTGTGCGGCTGTCTGTCCTGGGCATCTTGGCAGTATGAGATTTAACTGCAGTTTTTCTGACTCAGGGAGATGCTTTGAGATTTTACAAATCTGTCAGTGAGATTTAGCCAGGCATTTTCTATTGAAATGAATCAAATGTGCGTGGCTAAATCCCCCTGCAATGCTTTGAAAATCTCAACTGTTGGTGCTTTTGACAGTTTTTCTTCTGTTAATTTTAAAAATAAAATAAAATATTTTAAACTTAATTTTCCCTTTAGGATATGGTTGTACGAGCTCTTAGGCAAACTAACAGCCGTAGTATAGAAGCAGCAATTGAATTCATAAGTAAAATGAGCTACCAAGATCCTCGTCGGGAGCAGATGGCTGCAGCAGCCGCCAGACCTGTTAATGCAGGCATGAAACCACCAGGTATGTGTATCCAATATGTATTTCTCTTATAGGAAGAAATCATAAATTAGCCAAACATTTCAATTAATGCACTCTCAACTGGGGGGATGAAGGAGAAGTGAAGCATAAACTTTAACAATTAAATAGGTGATTGAAATACCATTTTTCTTGAAAATGGTGAAATTTGTTAGTATAATTTATAAAGTAAGCCACTTAAATGTCAGTACTTGACATTAGTTTATAACAAGCTTTTAGGTTATGTTTTCAACATCATACATAAGTAATCATGTTCAGACCTCTAATTTTGGCGTTCGTTTCCTGAGTTGAATTGAGCTTTTCATTCATTTTTTTAATTTGGGGGTCATATAACTTAATTTCTGTGCAATTACAGTTAAATTGTTAGGGCTTGGCTACACTTGCACTTTATACCGCAATAAAGCCTCCTAGAACGCGCTACCTTACTCCCCGTCCACACTGGCAAGGAACATAGAGCGCTCCTGGTACTCCACCTTCACAAGAGGGATAACGGCTGTTGTGTCTTGGCTGAGACACCCCAGGGCCAGTGTGAACGAGGAGTTAAGTTATTGCACTCTGATTGACCTCTGGAAACGTCCCATAATCCCCTTAAATCAACTGGCCTCTCTTCTCTTTGTTGTGAAATCGGCTGAGGAATGCGGAAGTGCCGCCAGCTGCTTATCTGCAACAGTAAATGTTTGCTGTGAGTGAGAGGCAGGGGGAAAGGTGAGGCCTGAACTTACAAGACAGCATGCTGACACTCTCAGCACTCCAAAAACCCAGTGTCTGTCTCCCTCTCTCTCTCCCTCCCCCACCCCCTATATACACACACTCCACCCCACCCTCCTCATTTGAAAAGCATGTTGCAGCCTCCTGAACGCTGGGATAGCTACCCACAATGCACTGCTTCCAATGCCACTGCAAGTGCTGCAGATGTGGCCACACCAGTGCACTTGCAGCTGTCAGTGTGGACAGACAGCAGTGTTTTCCCTAGTGCGCTCTCCGAAGGCTGGTTTAACCCAAAGCGCCCTACAGCTGCAAGTGTAGCCATAGCCTTAATTTACGTATAAGAAAATAACATAGTAAACAACACTAGCAAAGTACAACAGGTCTTTCATTTTCAGTCCGCTATCTTTCAACCTGTTAAATTGAGTTAACTAGAATTTGTACAAAGCTTTTGGTGGGATACTGGAATTTAGCCGTGACTTTCAGTCTTACTTGCACAATTTATCACAATTTACCCACTTTTCTTTTATGGAAAAAAATGTTGATTTGCAGCAGTGAAAATAATAAATGAAAACTTTCAAAATTAAACACAAAATTGCCCTGTTTGTGTGACATAATATGACATCTATCTTGTAATTACTTTCTGGTACCTCCAATAAAAGATTGCTATGTAATTCTTAAAGGAGTTAAATTTTAAGAATTCAGTGGAGAGATGGCCGTAAATTTTGCATGTATGCAGTCTTATCTTACATTTACAAACATATAGTATCTTTCAGACTGATTTAAAACATAACCTTTTGATGACCAGAACTTTACGTACAAGGAATGTAATACACTTGGATTAAACTGTGTTAAGTGCATGATCTTTTTAATTTAGTGAGCCTGTTTACAGGAGTACAGGTTCTAGCAATCTTTCAGCTGACTAATTCACTCAAAGGTTATGAACCTCTCACGTACATCACTGAGTTGTCACTTTATAAGATTGATTTGATGTAATGTTTATGATATCAGTGTTATGTAAAATGTAGGTCAATACATTTTTATTTGCTCAGCTTTTCCATGCTAGAAATAGTTCTATAGTTTCCTTTCTGATTAGTCACAAATCAGTTATGTGACTTACAGTGGCTTACATTAAAATGTATTATCTACTTCATAGCAGTAAGGTAACTGCCAAAAAAAGGAAAAGTAATTGAATTAGAATAGTAGTAAAATATTGCAAGCTGCAAGTAGTTTTTCCCCCCACAAATATAAAATGCTATGCTTTTTTTTTTCTTTTGTAAAAGCAGGTAGTGTGCCGCAATCAATTAACCGTAAACAGAGCTGGAAAGGTTCTAAAGAGTCGTTGGTACCTCAGAGACATGGCCCTCCATTGGGAGATAGTGTAGCTTATCGTTCCGAAAGTCCGAGTTCTCAGTCAGATGTAGGAAGGCCCTTATCTGGTTCTGGATTAGCAGCATTTGCTCAGGCTCATCCTGGCAATGGACAAAGAGTGAACCCACCACCTCCACCACAAGTAAGGAGTGTTACTCCCCCTCCTCCACCTCCAAGAGGGCAGACTCCTCCACCAAGAGGAACAACTCCACCACCTCCTTCCTGGGAACCAAATGCTCAAACAAAACGTTATTCTGGAAGCATGGAATATATGATCTCTCGCATTTCTCCAGTACCACCAGGAGCGTGGCAGGATGGCTATCCGCCCCCACCAATGAATCCGTCACCCATAAATTCTTCTACACAGGGACAAAGAGGCATTAATTCTGTTCCACTTGGCAGGCAACCAATAATCATGCAGAGTTCTGCCAATAGCAAGTTTAGTTTTCCATCAGGAAGAGCTGGAATGCAAAATGGAAATTGTCAGACTGATTTCATGGTTCATCAGAATGTTGTATCTGGGAATTCGGTTAATCGTCAGCCACCCCCCCCGTACCCAATATCCCCAACTAACAGGCAAAGTCCTACAGCATTGCAGATGCAAGCAGGAGGATCTGTTCCTCCTTCAGCATACACCAATGGAAACATTCCTCAGTCCATGATGGTGCCAAATAGAAACAGCCATAACATGGAACTTTACAATATAAACCTACCTGGAATACCAATGTCCTGGTCACAGCCTTCATCTGCTCCGCCCCAATCACCACCTGGCAGTGGACATGAAATCCCTACATGGCAACCCAACATCCCAGTAAGATCAAATTCTTTCAATAACCCTCATGGAAATAGACAGAGTCACTCTAGCAGTTCTCAGCCTTCAGCCACCACAGTAACAGCTATAACCCCAGCTCCCATTCAGCAGCCAGTAAAAAGTATGCGAGTATTAAAGCCAGAGCTGCAGACTGCCTTAGCACCAACTCATCCTTCTTGGATGCCGCAGCCAATGCAAGCTGTCCAACCAGTCCCCTTCTCTGAGAGTCCATCTACCAACATGGCAGTTATGTCACCTGTTGCAGAAGCTCCAAATTACCAAGGTCCTCCACCACCTTACCCAAAACACTTGCTACACCAGAATCCATCTGTCAGTCCATATGAGACAGGAACCAAACCTAGCAAAGAAGATCATCCCAGTTTACCTAAGGAAGAAGAGAGTGAAAAGAACAATGAATGTGTTGATGGGACAGATAAAGAAAAAAAACAAATAACAACCTCACCTGTTCCTGTTAGGAAAAATAAGAGAGATGAAGAGCGAAGGGAGTCTCGCATTCAAAGCTATTCTCCTCAGGCCTTTAAATTCTTCATGGAGCAACACGTGGAAAACATACTCAAGTCTCATCAGCAAAGATTACATCGTAAGAAACAACTAGAGAACGAAATGATGCGGGTAAAACCTTTATTTTCTTTAATATTTGAATGGAACTACTTTAGCTTTTGGTATACATTTTTAAAAACTGCATATCTAGACAGGTTTCTTGATTATACTGCAATTTTGTGTGCAGTTGTAGTATCTTTTGGTATTGAAGTTCATTTTTAGTTTGACCACATGTTTAAGAAGCAGCCAGCCTTTCAGTATTTGTTTAGGTAATCCCATTCCTCTCTTTAGAAAGTACAATTTTAAATTAATCAAGCAAACCAAAAATATTTTATATTCTAAACACTAATCATCTCAGTCATTTATGAGAAGACTGAAGTAAATTTATTGAAGCTTGCATTGGGCTTAGCTGCATAGCTCCCAGGTTTTTCTCACGGATGATATTAATGGTGATTTGGGGGAAACTATTTGTTAAAATTGTCACAGTTAAGTGTTAAAGATTTTTGAAGATGCAATTTAGGAAAAAATGGTAATAGGGCTGGCTAAAGTCTCCATATAGAGCCCCAAAGAATGATTACTCCCTTCACTTTCACCAGTTTGACACCATTGTGTGATGGTATTTGCCCAGAAAATTTCATTCTAAAAATATATTTCATATTATTCAACATTCAAAAGTGTTTAAAAGGCATATTATAGAACAAAAAGAGACCTGGTCTGTTTGCTGAGCTGTAGGTTATTTCTACCCAAGTAAGGTATTTGAAAGTAGAGAATGAATTATACTTCTAAATATTCTAGTCAACTTTCGCTAAATATACTGAGGGTTTGATCCTCTATTCCATAATTCTTCCATACTGTGTAAAATTTTTATTAATATCAGTGAGAGTTCTGGGTACACAAGGAATGCAGGGTTGTCCACCATAGTATATTAACTGAACCTTGGCTAGGGAATTTAAAATTCACTTTAATCTGCACTTTAAAACACTGCAGCAAGCAACAAAAATGCCACAATTCTGTAAAGCCTATACTCCTTTAACTAGCATTGGCCCAAGAGTACATGTTCTATTAATTGAAGTTTTTTGGTTTGTTTTTTTTTAAAAAGAGCTTTTAGTGTAAAAACTGGCTTTAGATGATACATCTGATGACCCTTGCCGATTTGTGTTTTTTACTGTCGCATTTTATACTAAAACTTTTTTGTTTTCCTTATTGCTCTGTAAAGACCCGCACAACAGGGGAAACAATAAAACTGACTTTATAGAAAACATTGAGAAATACCCACATTAAAACAAGAAAATACAGAGAGAATTGATATGATTTTTGTAATAATCTTAGGTTTTATTTGTAATCTTAGTTTTGCTGAGAATAATAGTAGGCAACAGAATTTTAGACTTTAGAATGGAGATGAAGTCCATTAATGGCTATTAACCAGGATGGGTAAGGAATGGTGTCCTTATCCTCTGTTTGTTGTGGGAGGGAGGGAAGAGGGGGTGATGGATGGCAGGAGAGAGATCACTTGATCATTACCTGTTAGGTCCACTCACTCCGGGGCACCTGGCATTGTCCACTGTTGGTGGACAGGATACTGGGATGGATGGACCTTTTTTCTGACCCAGTACGGCCATTCTTATGTTCTTGTGTTATGTTCTTATGTTAGAGAAAAATGTTGTTTTTAAAATTGATACCTTTAACTGAATTTTTTTTTTTTTTGCTTGACTGAGCCATCATTTCAAAATCCATATTCTCCTGCTCTTAAAAAAAATCTTGCTTTAAACTGTTATACAAGTATCTTCTTAATCACAACATAAGTAAATGTTAGCAAATAAGATTTATTCCTGGAAGTCTCTCTTGATGTTTATTCTTAGTCTTCTTTTTCCTTTTCACTTTCACTAACAGCTGATTTAAACTCTTAAGGTGTTGGAAGCTTTGCTGACTTCTATAGCCTCCATTACTGTGTGGGCAAGTAAGACTTTGGAGCAACAGTATTATATTAAGAATAGCATGAACCCTTTCCAAAGGACTCTGCATGTATACCTGCATCAAAACTAAAGCATGAAGTTGATGTATTTTTTTTTATATTACATTTGGGTACTTAAGTGCAAGATCATAACTAAGTTTGATTGCAAACCTCACTTTCATTTATTTGGAGCATTTTCTTGAGTGTGCTCTGCAATGGTGTAAGCACAATTAGTTATGTTGACACACACATCCCTCTTAGTGGTAATGATTTTTTTCCCTGCATGCGTAACATAGTCAATTAAAATCAAAATTTTATTTTTCTTATTTACACTAAATATATTTTATGGTAATTGTGCTCAATTCACAAAAAATGTGTTTAATTCAAAAGGAGGATCTTTTGGGGGGTTGGATGGTGAAAAATGGGGTGTCATGGGGGGAGAAGCTGCTCCCGTTAGTATGCAATGGGAGAGAAATCTGACAGGAATAGGCCAACTCACCTTACATCTTGAGTAGGAAGAGAAGTGAAACTTGATGGCCATTTGTCTACCTTAGCACTTTTTCATCTTTATTTGCAGGAGAGTTAAGAGAATTAAACCAGGAGTTGATTTCCTCATTTCTCCCCTTCTGCAGGAAGTTGAGGGAAAAGGGCCACCAAAATGTTTCAGCCAGTATGTATTCCCTGGTGGGAGGGCTGGTGTTTAAAGGAAGGTGCTTATTGGAGAGAACTGGGGTTTTTGGGCATGGAGCAGCTGTCTCACAGGTGGAGTAGTAATGTATTTTGGAGGTATGCACTTGCTTCTATTATCTTATTCTATCTAATGGTGCCAAAAGTGGTGCGAGGCACCTGCCAGAACATAAACATTTCTGCCCTGAAGAGTGTGAAAACAAAATTAGTCATGAAGTAGGGAGTAACAAGACCATAGAGAAGGAAGGAAAATAGAGGTGATGTCAATGAGATCACATAGCTATTCACCAAGAGCTAGTGTATGGCATGGAGTAAAGAGAATGGCGTATTGTGTGTGTGTGGGGGGGTGTATGTATGTATAAATATAATTTAAAATTAATATATTTCAAGGTTAATTTCTTGTAGCCATCGTAGAAGTGGGTCTTAAAAGCAATATTAATAAGGAGAAGGAGGGGACTTTACAGATCAGCTCAGGAAGGGTGTTTGAGGTACAGTGGGTGGCATGGAGTAAAGTGTGTAGGTCTTTTTTGGGGAAAGAAGATAAATAAGGTATTGATGCTGAGATTTCTGATGAAGCAAAGGGGTTGTCAGGCAACATGAAGAGATAAGGCTAGTGGAGAGCAGAGGCTTGGAGGTTCTGGAAGATAATGACAAAACACTTAAATCTGATCCCATGGAGGAGGGAGAGCTAGTACACTGAGGTTAGAGGGGATGGAATGGTCTGGCTGATGGGCAGTGTTTTGATGGAGCCAAAGGAGAGCATCATGGGTGTTCAAAGGCTACAGAGGAGGAGGCTGCAGTAGTCAAGCCTGAAGATGGTGAGGACTGCACCAGATTTTTTGTTGTATGGACAGACACAAAGTCAGATTTTCAAATCTCTGCTTGAGACCCACTGTTGCTGTGATGCCTGTAAGAAATCTGCTATTATCGGGTGGTATGAGAGTTGGACAGTGGATTTTATTTTTTTAAAACAAAAAGTGCCTTCGGGAATCATTAAACTGTAGCTACCTGTGTAACCATGATTGCTGCTGTTCTTGTTCTCTCTCATTTCAACTTTTTGTTTGCTTATTTTGTCTCAAATTAGACTGTAACGTAGTCAGAGTAGGGACTGTCTCTTACCATGTGTTCATACAGAGCTTAGAATAGTGGTTCCCTAATACAGATTGCAGTTTCTAGATGCCACTAAAGTACAAATATTAGCTTAATATTTTGAGATGGTTATGGAGGTAGAAATGGCAAGATTTGGGTACCACCTGAATGGATAGGTAGTGGAAAAGGGAGGAGTGGAAGACCTCTAGACTATGGGCCTGAGTGCTGGTGCTGTTTTCTCTGGTAACATTATGGAGGGTGTTGGAAAGAGATTGGGAGGTAATTTTAGGAATTCAGTTTAAACTGATTGAGATTGACACTTTCTTCGGGCTAAGAAACTGAAATGCAGAACTGAATGTGCAAGTCATTGCTATAAAGATTATTGAAGTAATGGAATTGCACATAAAATCATCAAAAGAGAGAAGGAAGAGATCTTGAGAAAAGAAGGGACGTGGAGGATTAATAATCCTTGTATAGTGCTTTTTTATCAGCAGCATTCCCATTTTACAGATGGTGATGCTGAGGCAGAGCGAGAGAAAGTGACTTGCTCAGTCACCCAGCAGGCCAGTGGTAGAGCCCAGAACAGAGCCCAAGTCTCCCTAGTCCCTGTCAAGTGACCCATCCACTAGGTCACACTGCTTAAGCAAGCTGGGAATCAGAAAAGACAGTAAAATAATGAATTATGTAACCAAATGTGACCTGAACAAGCGTGTTGGCAAAAAAGGGCTTATGTCCTATTTTGCTGTTCTGAGTCTAAAGATGGCCTAAATGGTTTAAAAACAATTATTGTGGATATGTTCTGCCTGAGAAATATCAGGAGTATCAAATTTGGTTTTTCATATCTTTATATGGGATCTCTTTAGGGTTCCAGAGCATGTTTATTATTAAGTCTAATACCTTACTTAAAAAGGTGGTGTAGAATCTTCAACAAAGATACCCTTTATCAAAATATTAATTAGTCATTTGCGTTAAACAATAATTAACTAAAACAAAAGTATTAAACATCCTGACTGAAAATCTTCTCTCAACTGCTCACCTTTTACTATCTTGGCTTCTGTTATTTGATAGTTTCATTAGTTCTCCAGCCACTATAGTGTCTTCCATGATAGACAAGACTTGACTTACTGTAAAAACACAAGCAGAATCACCTTTCATTGTGCTTTTATATTTAATAAGAAGCAAAATATGGCAGAAGCTTTTGGAAGGACACCTTTAAGAACCAAATGGAAATAGTTATGCAAAACCTATTAAGTATGCAAAAAATCAGTGATCAAACAGTGGATAACTAATTGGAAAATCTACAGAGCAATACATTCAGTTAATTGTGTCAGGAATCAAGCAAGTAATGACACCATTAATGCAGAGAATCAAGTAAAAGTTGGGTATGCATAGAGTCATGGACAAATCTGTACAGTTGTTAATATGTAAGGGAAGTATTCCCATGTGAGAAAATCGCTGTGAAGGATAGTGGGTTACCATTGGCCTCCCTCCTATCCTACAATCCTGTTTCTTCTACAGAGGGCATGGAAGGCAATCACCATCAGCTTGTCTTTTTCTCCCATCCTATTCTCTTCCCAAAAATGGCTCCCTTAATCAAGAGCATGGTGGTGCATGGCACCTTGTGCATATTGTCGTTATAACTGTCCCTTAGGTTGCACATTTTGTGGGGGTTTTTGTTTCAACCTTAAGTGTTTTTATAGAGACCTAATGTGTGTTAGGGAAAAAAACTTACTCCGCATTTTACATGTAAGTTTTTACTTTACTTTCCTGAACCTTCTAAATGTATGATGATCACCACAAAGAGAAAAGTGTTTTTCACTTGTGAAATTTAAATTTGTTGCATAGGTTGGTTTGTCCCAAGATGCCCAGGATCAAATGAGAAAAATGCTGTGCCAGAAGGAGTCTAACTACATTCGTCTCAAAAGGGCTAAAATGGACAAATCAATGTTTGTAAAAATTAAGACTCTTGGGATTGGGGCATTTGGAGAGGTCTGCTTAGCAAGGAAAGTGGACACTAATGCTTTATATGCAACAAAAACCCTGCGGAAGAAAGATGTGCTGCTTCGGAACCAAGTTGCTCATGTTAAAGCTGAGCGGGATATCCTTGCAGAGGCTGACAATGAGTGGGTGGTTCGTCTGTACTATTCATTCCAAGATAAGGACAATTTGTACTTTGTAATGGATTACATTCCAGGAGGTGATATGATGAGCCTGTTAATTAGAATGGGTGTCTTCCCAGAAAATCTGGCACGGTTCTATATAGCAGAGCTTACCTGCGCAGTTGAAAGTGTTCACAAGATGGGCTTCATTCACAGAGACATTAAACCTGATAACATTTTGATTGATCGTGATGGTCATATTAAATTGACTGACTTCGGGCTTTGTACAGGTTTTCGATGGACGCATGATTCCAAATACTATCAAAGTGGTAAGTAGCTATTTTTGTTATCTGAACTGATGTAGCATTCCATGCTAATTCATAAATAATAAGTATGAGTAGAAAGATGAATATGACATGAAAAAAGTTAGAATTTAATACCCGTAAGGGAAATGGAATAAGCTAAACCAATATAGCAGCATGCACACTTGAAGTAGTACTGATCTAACTCTTTTGGTTTAAAAAAAAATCTAACTGAAATAGTTACATCAGTACAAAAATTCTGTGTAGACAAGGCCTAAGTCACTTTTGAAAATGGGATGTAGGGGCCTAAGTCATGTAGGTGCTTTTGACAATTTTACCCAAGATCTACAGTCTTCATCCCTCTTCTGCAATTATGTGGAAATTCACTAAGTAAGCTTCTTTTAAAAAAAGATTTAAGTTTATTTAATGCCTTCAGGGTAGTTGCGGGAAGCTTATAGCAAAGATAATTTTGCATTTTGTTCTGCAAGTGGCAGTATCTGCATTCCTTCTTCGTTTTACGGTTATTTTTTCTTATAGGTAACCTGCAAAGAATTAAATGAAAATTGGGCTTGTACCTTTTTTTCTTCAATAGATTTTTTTTTTTTTCAAAACCCACTTTTTTTTGGCTTGTTTTTACACTAGAAATTCAGTTCCTCTTTAGCCTGGTATATTTTACGGTGATTGGAGAAGTAGCAAGAGAGATGACATTGCATAAGGCAAGAGAGTGAAAGTTGAACAATTGTGATAGGTAAGATTTTTAATCAGACTGTTTAAAGCTTTCTATTTTTTAAACACCTATTTAACTTCGGTGATTGATATTTTGGAGATGGCCCTCCTTCACTGCAGGTGAGAGAAATAACCATATACATCCTATACTTCCAACAAGTTCTTCAGTAAAACTAGGGAAGATCAGAATTGACATTTCCTATTATTTGTTACGCCAAAAAAAATCAATTTTTAACAAACAAAAGAAAATAACTCAACTTTCAGGCATTCTTTTACATAGTAAACAAAAAAAAAAGCACACAAGCTCAATATTCTAAGTTCTTTACAAGTTCACTTTTAATTATTTTTAAGTACTTTAATTCATTAGAATAGAGAGTGTTCATAAAAAGGAATGCTAAAGAATTTGGGGAGAAACTGGTCTTGAGAACCCCAGCTAAGGGGTAAAAACCCAAAATATTAGCACTTTCATTTTTATATTGTAGGTGACCATTCACGTCAAGACAGCATGGATTTTAGTAATGAATGGGGTGATCCAGCAAACTGCAGATGTGGAGACAGGCTTAAGCCACTTGAGCGTAGGGCAGCACGTCAGCATCAACGTTGTCTGGCACATTCACTTGTTGGCACACCTAATTATATTGCACCAGAAGTACTCTTACGAACAGGTAAAGCTTTTTAATTTGATCCCTTTGCAAAATGACTGATGTCTAAAGGCTTTGGCCCTTTCTGAAGGCCAGCACTTGTACAGATTGATTAATAATGGAGTCAGTAACAGATAAGTTAAATGAATTATTTGCATCAGTCTTCACTGCAGAGGATGTGAGGGAGATTCTCATACCTGAGTCATTCTTTTTAGGTGACAAATCTGAGGAACTGTCCCAGATTGAGATGTCAATAAGAGGAGGTTTTGGGACAGATTGATAGATTACAGTAATAAATCAACAGGATATATTCACCCAGGAGTCCTGAAGAAACTCAAATATGAAATTGCAGAACTATTAATTGTGAAATGTAACCTATCGCTTATATCAGCCTCTGTACCAGATGATTGGAGGATTGCTAATGTAAGGCCAATTTTTTAAAAAGGCTTCAGAGGCAATTCTAGGCCAGTAAGCCTAACTTCAGTACCAGGCAAATTGGTTGAAACTGTTGTAAAAATCAGAATTATCAGACATATGGATGAACGCAATATGTTGGGGGAAAAGTCAACATGGCTTTTGTAAAGTGAAATCATGCCTCACCAATCTATTAGAATGTTTTGAGGGTATCCACAAGTATGTGGACCCGGGTGATCCAGCGGATATAGTGTACTTGGACTTTCAGAAAGCCTTTGACAAGGCGCCTCACCGTAAGCTCTTAAGCAAAGTAAGCAGTCTTGGAATGAGAGGGAAGATGTTCTCACAAATTAGTAACTAGTTAAAAGATAGGAAACAAAGGGTGGGAATAAATAAATGGTCAGTTTTCACAAAGGGGAGAGGCAAATAATAGGGTTCCTCCAAAAATCTGTACTGGGACCTGTGCTGTTCAACATATTCATAAATGATCTGGAAAAAGGGTTAAACAGTGAGGTCGCAAAGTTTGCAGAGGATTCAGAATTGCTCAAAATAGTTAAATCCAAAGCTGGCTGTGAAGAGTTACAAAAGGATGTCACAAAACTGTGTGACTGCCGTCACCGAAATGGCAGATGGAATTCAGTGTTGATAAATGCAAAGTAATGCATATTGGAAAACACAATCCCAACTATTCATACAAAATGATGGGATCTAAATTAGCTGTTACCACTCAAGAAAGAGAGCTTGGAGTCATCAGGGATAGTTCTCTAAAAGCACCTACTCATTGGCAGTCAAAAAAGTTAACAGAATGGTAGGAGTCATTAGGAAAGGAATAGATAATAAGACAGAGAATATCATAAGGCCTCTATATAAATAAAAATATATATTAGAATTGGAAAAAGTACAGGGAAGGGCAACAAAAATTATTAGGAGGGTAAGGTACCGCTTCCATATGAGGGTAGATTAAAAAGACTGCTCATCTTAGAAAAGAGATGACTAAGTGGGATATGATAAAGGTCTATAAAATCATGAATGGTGTGAAGAAGGAAGTGGTATTACCCCTTCACAGAACACTGGAACAAGGGATCTCACCCCAAACAATTGATAGGCAGCAGGTTTAAAACAAACATAAGGAAGTACTTCTTCACACAATACACAGTCAGCCTATGGAACTTGTTGCCAGGGGATGTTGTGAAGGCCAAAAGTGTAACTTGGTTCAAAAAAGAATTAGATAAGTTAATGGAGGATAGGTCCAGCAATGGCTATTAGCCAAGATGGTCAGGGATGCAACTCCATGCTATGGATTTTCCCAAACATCTGACTGCCAGGAGCTGGATCTGGATGACAGTGGATGGATCATTTGGTAATTGTCCTGTTCGTTCCCTCTGAAGTATCTGGCACTGGCCGTTGTCAGAAGATATGGTGCTGGGCTAAATGGACCAGTATGCCCATTCTTAAGCTTTTCTGGGTCAAAAATAAATATTAAATTATTATTAATCTGGAAGATAATGCAACAAATATTTACTGTAACTCGATATGTTGGTTATCCACTTAAATGTAAATCTAAGTAACCAAAGCACTGGTTTAATTTTTATAGTTTGCTTTTGTTTCAGGATATACACAATTGTGCGATTGGTGGAGTGTTGGAGTAATTCTCTTTGAAATGTTGGTGGGGCAGCCTCCCTTCCTGGCACAAACACCATTGGAAACACAAATGAAGGTAATTGAGAAAATCGGGTGCTTAAAATTATTTAATAATAATATGCAAATGTAGTAGTTTGTATAATCTTACAAGCATTACCATGCTGAAAAAGCAGAGTCAGAATTTGTGCAAAACTTTCTAATTATATAAAGTGAGAGGAGAGTTTTAAGTGAATAAGCACTATGCTCAACTAGGTGATAAACTAACCGTATTTCTAAGCCAAAGGGTATCTTTCACAGAGGCGGAGTATTGTAAAATCTGATTTGTTTAGTTTCACGCAATAATCCAAGCTTGTCATTGGTTCATGCTTTGTCAAGAGCTTACCATTTTTGCTCTCTTACACTATGCCCTTCTCAGTACCATACTTCTCTTAAACAGTGCCATGACACGTGTGTGAGTGAGAGAGAATGAGTGTTGGCCCAGCATCCTTTTTGTCAGACAAGCAATTTAACAGTGTAAAGGGGCAATCACGTGAGCGCCTCCTAATGGCTGGATGCAGTAGCACAGTCCTTTTCTCACCCTTGGCACCCCTTGCAGGCTGCCAGCCGACCTTGATGGGCTTCACCCTTCAGCCAAGTCACAAAGTTCAAATGAACCCTTTCACGAATATGTAAGAGTCCAGTAACTAAACAGTCTATTTGCCCTTTCTTGGGTCTTCAGCCCCAGCTCTGGGCTCTTTAAATTTGGCCCTTTGTTCAGGTTCCCAAATAAGCCTTGTACCCTTTTTGGGGTTTACACCACTTTACTTGGGGCCAGAAGGGGAACCTGGGCCCGCTGTAACATACTAGGGCACAATCCACACTAGTGGGGGGCTATGTCAGCCCTGCCCCGCAACCTTGGGTGCCTTACAATGCCTTGCTGTAGTAACTCCCACCTGGGCTGCTCACAGACAGCCTTCCAGCATGTATTACACACCCCGAGTGTCTGTGTAATTGCAGCCTCCCAGCTACACCCTGGCTCCTACCAGCCTTGGTTATACTGCAGGGTGACCCAACACACCCCCCAGTCCTGAATCCTTCCCCAGAAATGTATGTTCTGTACTGCCCAGCCTTCTCCTGGACAGTACAAATATATTAAGTTAATTAAATCATTAAGGAAATAATATAGCCGCGTATTACTTTTAAATAGTTACCTAGACACTGTAACTTAAACACATTGGATTAGATAAAATACTAAAACCAGTTTATTAACTACAAAGAGATTTTAAGGGAGTATAAATAATGAGGCTTAAATGTCAAAATGGTTACAAGAAGAATAAAGAGAAAACTCTGATAGTTTCTTAAGTAGGTACCAATCTAAGGGCTTATCTACACTGGCATTTTACAGCGCTGCAACTTTCTCGCTCAGGGATATGAAAAAACACACCCCTGAGTGCAGGAAGTTTCAGCGCTGTAAAGCGCCAGTGTAGACAGTGCACCAGTGTTGGGAGCTACACTCCTCGTGGAGGTGTTGTAGGGTGGTTTTTTGGGGTTTTTTTTGGTTTTTTTTAGAGCGCTGGGAAAGCTCTCTACCAGCGCTCTGCCGTGACTACACAAGCAACGTTAAAGAGCTTCTGCGGCAGTGCTATAACATTGCCAGTGTAGACTAGCCCTTAGTTGCAAAGCAAACTTTCTCACCACATATTTCCAGCAAGGTTACTGACCAAACTCTTCAGGTCAGGACCCCTCCCCCAGAGTCCAGTGACTATTTCCTTTTGTCTTCTCTGTTGCGGAGGAGGTGATGGGCAGGGAGAGAAAGGGGTCCCTTGGTGTGTTTGTCCCTCCTTTTTATAGTTTCAGCCCTCCTCTTAAAAAACATTTGCAGCTGAGAACCAGGAGACAGAGTCTATGTGGAAGGATGTTTCCTGCTGGGGGTGTTTTTCACCTGTTTGAACTTCCTTTGTTTTCCCTGCCTGCTTGATGAGACTATTTACTGCTTAAATGCAAACAAAGGCAAGCACACACTCCTTCCTTTGTTTAGGACAGACCTAACTTGTGCCTGGGCAGGTCTGTGAGGCTTGAAACATGTGTTAATAACATCTTACAGGGGAGTCTTATAACTTAACATAGTGTTACCACACATTTTATCAAGACAATACTGACCAGCAAATTGAGTTTTCAAATGATACCTTACAAGGCATACCTTGTTCAGAGATTATTACAATAGTGCGTAGAGTATAAACACAGGGGTGTATTCAATCACACCCGCCTGCTACTCAGGGTTCCAGCCCAGGGACCCTATAAACAGCAGCTACATACGGCTTGATTCAAGTCATTGCTGCTTCTTCCCTGTGCCTTTTCCTACTTGCCCCATTTAGCTTCACCTTTATCTCAGAGTTGTGGTTCTTAGGTCCTCTCTCTCCCTGCAAATCCAGCTATGCAAAATTGCAGCCAGAAAACAATCCGGCTATCCGTCAAGTTCCTTTGTCCAGAGAGGAGCACCCTTCCTTTCCAGGTCCCAAGAACTGAACTGCTGTCTGTTTGTCTTTTTGTTTTTTGGCACAGCAGTGTCATACTAGGCTATGACAGCCACTTTCATTTTTAGGCCAACTTTTTTTCTTAATATCCTTTGACTTACTCTAGTAATCTTAAGGAAATGCAACAAGGCTTTTTTTAATGTGTGCACAATTCCATTTCCCTGATGTTCCCCTTTAGGAAAAAATCTTTGATTCCAAGTTGTCTCAATTTTTCATAAAAAAAACTTTCGTTCCATAGAATATTGCACACAGTGCCATAGGACATGGTCAACAGTTTCTTTGGTTTTGCACAAACTACACAGTCTATCTTTGTCTTTTTTAATAAGTTTACCTTCTCATTTAAGGCACAATGACCTGTTAACTCTCTAAAAATTACTACTTTGCTTTTTCTGTCATGACTGGAGTGTAAAATCTTCAATTTTTTAGCATACATCATAAAACCTTTTGTTTCCTTAGTCCATAATTCTTGCCATTCCTTCGCAAGTTTCTTCGTGGTCACACTTTTAAATTCTGGTCTACTTATGAGTATCTTAATATCCACTTCTTCATTTTTTAGAGCTTGTCTTTCTGCTTTGTCAGCCATCTAATTTCCAGGTATTCTGATATGTGATGGAACCCATTCTATTGTTACACAGATACCTGCTTGCATTATTTCCGTAGTTAGGAACATTATTCACTTATGTCATTTCTGCTTTCTGAAGTCCCTGTTCTGAGTGTCATAATACCTGATAAGGAATCAGATAAAATTACAGTCACACATCTCTTACCCAGGTTAGTGCCAACATTATTCCCATTAGTTCAGCCATCAGTACATTCACATAATTCAATAGCCTTTTAGATTTCTGGATTCCAAAACTAGGACCGCAAAAGGGTGTTCCTACTCTACCCAGTGTTGTCATCTTTTGGTCCATCTGTATAAACTTGGCAAAGGTGGCCCCGTTTTTCATAAATAAGTTCAGAAATTTCATTGGTCATTGGTGTGGGTTGTTTCCTTTCCTCGTTTCTCTTCCCTCCCCCCCTCACAATTCCAAATCCATCAAT
This sequence comes from Chelydra serpentina, assembly GCA_037349315.1. Taxonomy (NCBI): domain Eukaryota; kingdom Metazoa; phylum Chordata; order Testudines; family Chelydridae; genus Chelydra; species Chelydra serpentina. The sequence continues at coordinate 25,338,430 of JBAIAC010000010.1, forward strand.
GGAGGAATAACTGTCTAGTTGAAATCTCATTTCCTGTGACTAAAAACTTTTAGTTCTGCTTTTTTATTTTTATATATCTCCTTTAACCATTTTTTTTGACCCTGATAGTATGAGGACACACTGGCCCTCCAGGTTAGGGGTTAGGCACAGGGCTAACAACCCTGTCCGGTAAAAGCAAAACAAAATATGTTATGGAAACTGGCGGAGAAATTGACCATTACTGTGTATGATGGCCTGCAGGAGTCGGTGACCCGTATGACTGCCAGTGGTGAAAGCCGAAAGGAAGCCAGTGGCATGAAGATTAAAGTGCTCAACGCCAAGACAAAAACCAAACTTGGTTTTTGGAACATACGGACAATGTACAAAACAGTGAAGCTAGCTCAGGTCACAGCAGAGATGAGATGCTACAGCTTACAAATTCTGGGAGTCGGTGAAAGCAGATGGACGGGATCAGGAAAATTTAACAACAGCCTAGGATGAAACTTTGCTGTATTTTGGACAGGATGATGGACAACACCATAAGGGTGTTGCCATCCTTTTGAACAGGCCTGCACAACACGCGGCCCAGGGGCCGCATGCGGCCCGCGTGGGCACACTGTGCGGCCCGCAGGGGGTTGAGTTCCCATCCCCCTCTCCAAGAGTTGCACTGTTTGGAGGTGCCTGCCTTCCATGCCTTCCTCATTCACACCTCATTCATTCAACAGGGAAATTGAATACAATGTGAGGGGAAGATCTTATTCTACTTCTAGCAAAAAGACATTTTTCTTTTACCTTAATTATACTACCTTAGGGGCCCCGCTGTAACATATGACCAAGGTTCAATACAAAGTCATATAAAAGTTATACAAAAATGCATAATGCAGAGATTTATCTACAACTGCATTGATTGACTGTTGTGTGCAGTAATATAGTGACCCCTGGGTGGGTGAAGAGGGGTGTGATGGTGGGGCTAAGCGGGGAGGGGGCGGGTCCTATTTTACTGCTGTGATCTAGTCACCCTATGAGCGCTGTTTCTTTCCCCCTCTACAGGCTTTCACACCCCAGCGCTGGGGAAGGAGGAGTTGTTTCCACAGGGCAGGTGGCGTTTGGGGGGTGGGTTGGGGGTGTTTCCGCGGGGCCGGTGGGTTTCAGCCCTCAGCTGTTTTCTTTGGAGTAATATGGCCCTCGCCGCTTTACGAGTTGTGCAGGCCTGCTTTTGAAGAAGGGAGTGGAGTGTTCCCTGCTTGAGTGGAAGTCCATCAGCAGCAGACTTTTATGACAGTTAGACTGAAAGGGAAACACAATAATATCACCTTGATTCAGTGCTATGCTCTGACATATGACAGTGATGAAAAAGCAAAGGACAAATTCTACCTTGCATTACAGGCAGAGTTAGAGCGATTACCATGCCACGACGTCTCGTCATAGGAAACCTGAATGCCAAGGTCAGTAAGGACAATGCAAACAACGACAGAGCAATGGTAAGACATGGGTGTGGCATCATCAATGAAAACGGAGAGAGTCTTGTTGATTTCTGCAATATGAATGACCTAGTCATTGGCGGAACCCTATTTCAACATTATGAAATTCACAAGCTGACATTGTGTTCTCCAAATGGTAGAGATAAGAACCAGATTGACGATATGATGATCATTGACAAATGGCGACACTCACTGACAGATGTGAAAGTGAGAAGGGGAGCAGATGTTGGCAGTGACCACCACTTTGTGACAGCCTCCGTCAAGCTAAAACTGAGAAGTGTGGGTCCACCAAACAAGGGGCATAGACATTATGACGTTGACAAGCTAAAATCCCCTGAAATACGGAAAGCCTTCGTTCTGCAGTTAAAGAACAGGTTTCAGGCACTTGCAGACAATGAAGAGGGGAATACAGATGAGGAGATTAACAAAAAGTGGGATAAAGTAACAATTTATAAACGGAGCAGTGAAACCTGTCTAGGCTACAGGCAGAAGGGGTGGATTACACCCAGCACATGGAACGCCACAGAAACCAGATGAGCCCTGAAGAAAAAAGCTTTAGACACAAAATCCCTAAAGGGATCCCTAAAGCTAAAGGACAAATACCACCAGTATAGCAAGGCACACCAGGAGGTCAAATGCCTTGTGAGAGCAGACAGATGACATTATATTGATGATTTGGCAACACAAGCAGAGGATGCAGCTGCTCGTGGTGAACAAGGAACCGTCTACATGGCTTATCAGTGGTAAAAGGCAGAGAACAACAGACACTCTCATCGTTGACAAACAAGGCCACCTACTGGCAACAGAAAAAGAACAAGAAATGCACTGGACAGAGCATTTCAAAGAATTGCTGAGCAGGGAGCCACCTAAAGAGGAAGCAAACATCCAGGAGGCAGAAGATCTTGATAGCAACATAGACACCCCAACTAAGGAAGAGATCATTCAAGCCACCAACTCCTTAAAAAATGGGAAAGCTCCTGGCAAGGATAACTTGAATGCAGAATTGTTCAAGGTAAATCCTGAGTTAGCAGCATCTATCCTGGCCCCTCTATTTACATCAGATTTGGGAAGGGAAAACATGCCAGATGAGTGGACCAATAGGGTTATAGTGAGGATACCAAAGAAAGGAACTCTCAGGGATTGTAATAACTGGCATGGTATCACATTTTTATCTGTGCCAAACAAGGTACTGTGCAAGATCATAATCCATTTTATATCAGAGGCAGTTGATGGTATTCTCAGACAAGAGCAAGCTGGTTTTTGGAAAGGGCATGGATGCACAGATCAGGTCTTAACTCTATGAAACATAACAGAACAATGCTTAGAATGGGAACAGCAACTCTACATAAACTTAATAGACTTTGAGAAGGCTTTTGATAGCATTCACAGGACCAGCCTATGGTGCATTCTCTGGGCATATGGAATCCCTCTCCATATAATCAACATCAAAAGCTTTTATTCCAACTTTACATGCAGTGTTGATCACAGTGAGCTTAGTTTTGAAGTCAGAACAGGAGTACATCAGGGGTGAGTCATGTTTACAATCCTCTTCAACATTGCCATTGACTGGGTAATGCGGTGTACACCAGAAGACATGCCAAGACGCATTAAATAGACACCCTTCTCATCCCTTGAAGACCTAGACTTCGCAGATGATCTCACTCTTCTATCACATGAAAAAAAACTAGACTCAACACATTCAGCCAGCAAATTGGACTGAAAATCAACCGCAATAAGATCGATATTGTGACCTTTAATATTGTCTCACCATTACCAGTACAGATAGAGGATCGTGTTCTCACCAATGTAGAAACATTCACATACTTGGGCAGCACCATCAGCCAGAAGGATGGAACAAGCCAGGATATCTGGAACAGAATCACTAAAGCCAGGAACACCTTCAGGAGCTTAAATATAGTCTGGAAATCGTTAAAATACAGCACCAAAACCAACTCAAGATTTATCAGAGCTGCGTGCTTTCAACACTACTTTATAGTGCAAAATGCTGGGGAAATGAGAGAGTATGACATGTCCAAACTGTCTTCGTTCCATACAGCCTGTCTCAGAAAAGCTCTCCGTATCTTTTGGCCCAGAACAATCTTAAAAGAAAATATGAACACCATCATTCCCAGGAGGTTTTGGAGATGGATTGGCCATGTCGTTCTAGCAATAAGATGGACACCTGAAGGCAAGTGAAAACAAGGCTGCCCGAAAGCAACATGGGCGAAGAGCTGTAGAAGCTGAGCTGAAAAACCCTCGGGCATAGCTGGGGAACCATTGAAAGACTTGCCAGAAACAGACAGGAATGGAGGAGCTTAGTCGCTGCCCTAAATGCCAGAGGCGTAATGGGAACGATGATAATGGATGGTTGGTTGGCTGACTGATGATGAGTATGAGGCAGTCTGTGGCAATCCATATCACTTTGGCTACTAAACTCCCAATAATAATTGTAAATCAGTTGTGTACTTCCATTGTCATGATTCCCTTTTACCTTTGCCCAAAAGGTTAGAGCTAATAGCTTCATCCGTAGATGTATAGGTGATTCCGCAGTGGCTGTTTGCAGCACACACACTAATGATGATCCAGCAGTTCCAAGTTTCTAAGAGTTGTTTTTGAGGCTGAACCAAAAGCTTGGCATCTAGTCTAAAACTGGTCTTATCAATGCTCAATACATCATCATCAGTACCTTCTTATCTCCACCCCATTTGTTCCCAGATATGCTTTTAAGTAAGTTCATCCGACTTCTATACAGCTGTATGATTATCTATGTGACCTTTCCAAATTAATTTAATAACAAATACTACTCTTGGAACATAAGCTTTTGAACTGATTTTTATTTTTTTTTAACCATAAAGAAATAAGTCCCAGTCTTCCCTTTTTTTCTTCCTGGTTGAAAGCATTCCCTTAGTTTTTTCAGGCGAGAATTTAAATCCCCAATCACTTCCCCACTTGAAAATTCTCTGGAGTGCCTCATTTATCTTTCATATGGCTAATTTTAGTCTCTATACTTAGTCCATATAGCACAGTCATCTGTTAAAAGGGAAGTACCTATTCCCAGAAATTGTGCAGATGGGAAGTTATTTATAATAATGGAAAACAAAATAGAGCTAATGATACTCCCTTGTGGAGTTCCATTTGTAAGCATGTTGGTTTTTGATAAAGCTGTTCCCACTTTGACTTGAATAGTTCCATCACTTGAAAAATCCCTTAGCCACCAAAACATTTTCCCTTTTATTTCTATTTTGGCTAATTTATATTGGAGGCCTTCCCTCCATAGCATGTCATATGCTTTTTCAGTGTCCAGGAAGACAGATATCATAAAGTTCTTAATCTTTATGCTTTTTTGTACCTTCATTTCTAGTCACTATATATGTTCAACCATGCATCTTCCTTTTATGAAACCACTTAGTATTGTTGTAATATAACTTTTCTCCAGCTATTTCACTAGTATAATTTTTTACCATGATTTTCCCCACACATGATGTGAGGGCAAACTGAACTTTATCTGAGCCTGCTGAGCTCTGATTGGCTGTCACTAGCCCTTTTTGCCCTTGAAGGACCTGGGGTCTCTAGCTTTTAGGATGAGTGCTCCAGCCTGCAGGACCCACCTTTGTTGCTCTTTTCCTTCCACCTTGCTGCTTCCTAGGGCAGGGTGTAGTGGAGCAGTGTGGCCTCTAGAGAGACTACAAAGGCCTGGTGCATCCCATCACAACCAGATAGTTATCTTTTTCTCTTACCTTCTTCCAGAACTTAAGACCAGTAAAGAGCATATTCCTCAAGAATGGTAACAGTCACATAGCACAACTAGATTCAGTCCTGAATGACTAAAACAAATTATATATTTTTATTTTGAAGTCCATTAGAGAAAATATTGGTAAGAAGATTTAGAAGATAATACATGTTGTTTACAGTCCTATTTCTAGGCCCTGGTGAAACCCTTGGAAATCTTAGTTACAAAAGAGAAATATTAGATGACATCAGAAAGTTTAGCCAGATATTACCTTTCTTTCCTCCTTTCTTTTCCTTCTTCATCTAATGTGATCACTGGCATTGACAAACATCTGTAAGCATTGTAGTGCTGGTAGGAATAACAGGCCATAGAATTTGACCCAGTAATTCCTATATAAAGCCCATAACTTCTGATTAAGTTACAGTGTATTTCTTAGAAAGACATCCAATTTTGATTTAAGACTTCAAGGGCAAAAATCCACCATATTCTTAGGTAAGTTGTTCCATTTAATTACCATGTTAAAACTTTGCACCTTATTTCTAATTGAACTTGTCTAGCTTCAACTTCCATACTTTGGATCTTTTAATGTCCTTTTCTGCTACACTGAAGAGCCCTCTACGATCAAAGTCTTCTCCCCATGTAGGTTCTTGCAGACTGTGATCGAGCCATCATTTAATTTTCTGTTGGATAAAGTAAATAAATTACGTTTCTATAGTCTCTCACTGTAGGATGGGCTTTCTAGACCTTTAATCATTCTTGTTGCTCTTTTCTGAACCCTTTCCAGTTGGTCAGCATCCTTTTTAAAGTGTGTACATGAAAACTGGACACAGTATTTCAGTAATAGTCTCTCACTAATGCCATATACAGTGGTAATACCACCTTCTTACGTCTCAATATTCCCCTGCTTATGCATCCAAGTATCACATTAGTTTTCTTAGATCCGGTCTATACTACAGACCTATATCAATAGAACTACATAGTCAGGGTTGTGGATTTTTCACACCCCTGAGTGATGTAGTCTGTCAGTCAGACACAGAGAGACACACACTGCCATGTCAGGAGGAGAGCTTCTCCTGCCAACATAGTTAATCCACTTCCCTGAGAGGCGGTAGCTGTGTCGATGGCTGAGGTCTCTCTCATCGGCTTAGAGCGTCTTCATTAAAGCACTACAGGGGCACAGTTGTATTGGTGCAGTTATGCAGCGCTTTAAGTGTAGACTTGTCCTCAGTCACAGCATCAAATTGGGAGCTCGTGTTCAATTCGTTATCTATCATGACCTCGAAGTCCTTTTCAGAGACACTGCTTTCCAAAATACAGCCCCCTCTTCTCTCTCTCTCTCCCCCCCCCCCCCCCCCCCCCCCCCCCCCCCCCCCCGTAATTGTGACCTGCATTCTTTGTTCCTAGATGAACTACCTTGCATTTGGCTGTAGGGAAACAAATGTCTTAATTTCTTAAGGCTTGTACACACTAGCGCTTACTTCAGTATAACTTCAGTTGCTCAAGGCTATGGAAAAGCCATCTCCCTGTGTGACATAAGTTACGCTGACCTTAAGCACCAGTGTGGACAGCGCTGTGTCAGCGGAAGAAGTTCTCCTGTCGACACAGCTACTGCCACTTGGGGAGATGGAGTAATTATGCCAACTGTAGAGCTCTCTCCCTTTGGCATAAAGCGTCTGCACCAGCAGTGCAGCTACATCTGTGATGCTGCAGCAATTCTACTGTACACTAGCCTTTAGTCCAGGGGTCTCAAACACGCGGCCCACGGGCCACATGCAGCCCACGGAGTTTTCCTGCGGCCTGCTGTAGGCGCCGACTCCACTGGCAGCCAAGCTCCAAACATTACTGAGTGTTTATATTTTATTAAAACCCCTCTTTGCATTACAGTTTTTAAAAAGTTAATACATTGACTTTTAATAGAATACTATATTACTCTTCATTTTTTTTTCATTTTTGACTACTTTTGTATCATTGTATGAAAAGATTTCAGTGACACGGCCTTCGGGCCAATTTACTAGTTCTCATGTGGCCCTCGTGGTAATTTGAGTTTGAGATCCCTGCCTTGGTCAGTACAGGTTTCCCATCTGTACAGTGAGGATAATACTGCTTTCCTTCCTCACAGGGGTGTTGTGAGATAAATACGTTAAAGATTTTGAGGCAATTTGAATGCTCTGGTAAAGAAGGATCATATAAGTACTGGAGAGAGAGAGATGGCAAAATAAATAAAAATATCAAGAGTGTGGGATTCTGAGTTTTTAAGGGAAAACACCTGTAGGTATTAAATGATTACTCTTGAAACAGTTTTCATTGTGCATTTCATACTTGGGATTTTTTAAAAAGAAATTACAAACAGAAAATGAAAAATCTAACTTTATTTTCTGATCTTTTTACGCTTTCTTTTTAAAGGTTATCAACTGGCAAACAGCTCTTCACATCCCACCTCAAGCTAAATTGACTCCAGAGGCTTCTGACCTTATTATCAAACTCTGCCGAGGGCCCGAAGACCGCTTAGGCAAGAATGGTACAGATGAAATAAAAGCTCATCCATTTTTTAAAGCTATTGATTTTTCAAGTGATCTACGACAGCAGACTGCTTCATATGTTCCTAAAATTACACATCCCACAGACACATCCAATTTTGACCCAGTTGATCCAGATAAGTTATGGAGTGATGATGATAAGGAAGGGAATGTAAATGACACACTTAATGGGTGGTATAAAAACGGCAAACATCCTGAACATGCTTTTTACGAGTTTACATTTCGAAGGTTTTTTGACGACAATGGCTACCCTTACAACTACCCGAAACCCATTGAATATGAATACAATAATCCACAAAACTTGGAGCAGCAATCAGATGACGATGATGAGCAGGCAGGCAAAGGGGTTCAAAATCGTGATCTAGTTTATGTTTAGCAGAGAAGTTGAAGCTAGTTGAACCGTGTGTTTTTGAAGTTGGGATTTTTCAAAAATCTCCTGTGATAAGAGAGTTAACATAAGATTGCTTGGGTAAATATATGCACACTTTATTAAAAAAAAATTACCATTATCACAGAGTTCTGTATTTTTGCTTTCTGTACATTTTGTTTCCCCAAAATGCAGGGAAATCATTTTAAAACGTTAATTTATTCCAGCATTATTAATCATTAATTTAGAAAAGAATTGCTGTTAGGAAAAATAAATTATGAACTGAGTTTTATGATCAGTTCTTTGTACTTAAAGTACTCAATATAGGAAATAGTGATTTCTTAAAAGGAGATGCCTGTTATCTATTTGTACATAGGCTAAATAATTTTTTTTAAAGAATCTTTGTTCCAGACTTAAACAGTTTTGCCTTGCTTTGACCAAATATATATCTTATCATACACTTACAAAACTATCTGATACCTCTCTGATACAAGGCTGCTATACTGTGGCTTTCCACAATATCAAGCTCCATTGTTAGCTTGATTGTTTGCAAAATTAAGCCTGTTTGGTAATTCCCAGTCAGTACAGTAACTGCACAGTTCACAGCTTTGAAAAGAGGAAGCATCAGTCTCTGCTGTAATGTGACTATAAATGGTTAAAAAAAATCTTAAGGTTTTTATTTATATTTAACTTAAAATTATATTGAAAGTTATAACTAGATTTATAACTAAAACCAGTAATAGTATTTTACTTAGTAGCAATTTAGCTGTCTCCCTGTCAGCCCCTCTTAAAGATGTGGGAGGAATGAAGCTTTAGAAAAAAATAGCCTGTAATCTGCTCTAACTTCATTTTTTGACTGAAGCCAAACTGTACTGTCTCTAAAACTCTGCTCCAATGAGAAAAATTATAGCTTGAAAAATTATTTTAAAAATGGTTCTATTTCTTGCTCCAGCCTTTCAGCTGGTTATGAGGAAGGATTGAGAATATGATACATGACTTACATTAGGCTTTTGTGCTGCAAAAAGTTTTGTGTGTTAAACCTTAGCCAGTGGGAAACACTGCTATGCGTGTACCTGGGAACAGACAAGTTAAGCTGTTTGTTTCCCCCTTGTGCCATTTCTGGTGTTCTGTCATTCACAGCTTAATTCAAAACAGATTTGCCTCTGTGGTGTTTGATACTACGATAGCAGATGCATATAATTCTGAATACTGGTTTCATGGTGTTCAAGCAGCAGCTAAGCAGAAGTTCTAGTGTCACAGCCTTAAGATGCAAAAGTAATAAGCCTTTGTGATGCTCAGAGGGGAACACACCACTAAACAGCTGTCCTACACACAAGACCAGCAGTTGTTTCAGGTGTGGGAAGAAAGTAATGTCCCTCCATCCCATAGCCAGCAGTTTTGGTTTGTTTGAGGGACAGAGGGAAATACAGGTTGTTTTTTAAAAAGCAAAAAAAAAAAAAATGTAATCATACTTTCAAATAACCACAGTTTCCCCACTCCTGGGTTGAAGTCCCATCTGTTAATATCATTCAGACATTTTTAACATCAGTGCCTCTTGTTTACTCTGATCATCCAGGCCATTATACTAGAATTCTTGCTCCCTAAGCATCATGAAACCACACTCAGAGCTGGTATCAGAGCAGTGTAAAGAGTACGTGCAGTACCACTATAGTGCTATCATGATAAATATCTTTTTAAAATAATTTTAAGAGGAGAGTCCTGGGTTTTTTTAATGGATATTTATCTTTCTGTTCTGAGGCATCTATCATGGTGAAAAGATATTTATGTAAAAATATGCATTCCTTGTAATAAAAAAATAGCTATTTATCTATAGTCTCAATAGGACATGAATCAGTAAAACACAATTCAAGTCCTGTGTGCACATCTTAAAGAAAGCTGTTCTGTCTTAACATTTCTAAGATCTATAATGTTTAGCTTCAACATTATAAAATGGATGCAATATATAAAAACTTCAGGTTTTTATTTTTGTTTGTAAAAATAGGCTTTATTTCACAGTAAATAATCTTTTAAAGGACTGTCTTCATTCATAATGTTGGTAAGTGTTCCAGTAAAACTGGCAATTTTAATCTCCTTTACTTGTCCTGCAGTAAAGTGTAATATATTACTGGTTAAAACCAACTTTAATCAAGTGAGCATTATTTGTGGGCATGTAATAAATAAAAGTTCCTTAGACAATGTCACCTTGTAATTACAAATACAATTTTTATAATTGATTATCTGAGCATATTTCTCCTTTCCCAGTCCATCAGGATCTAGACTTGTGATTGGTCTTAGCCAAACAGTGATGGGTTTAGCTGAAGAAAGATGTCCTTTTCAAGGCACTTCCATTCTACTTAAGGAAGTTTAAATTTAAAAGGAATTGCTATTAAACCAAAATAATTGAGTATTTTAAGCTAACCATGCACAGTACTGAAATATGAGATACGGCTCTGCCATTTTGAAATACTTACATATGTGTCCTGAGAAACTAGTAGTATTTCCAGTTTTTCTATTTTCTACCATTAAATTTCTGATGCTCCTAATTTCTGAAGTTTGCAGTCTCGATGCTACAGTACTCCATACATGTATTTCTCTCCTGGATCTCCCAGTGCATTCCAGTGCGAAGTCCTGCTCTGGGAGAACAGAAAATATCCTCATAACACAATTGTTTATCTCAGCTCTCCAATGTATTGCCCTGCACCCATGTGTGAAACTCCCATTGGCTACAGAAGTAGTTCCAAACATGGATCCAGGACATGTTGTGTCCCTTAGTGTCTACTGTTTACAATATTAATATTTTAGTCCTTCATACATTTTGTTCTAGAATCTTCTGGGGCATTGAAATTCAGATTGATCGGACTAGTTTATATTGACAACAGAGAAGAGATACTTATAACCAGCAGCTGTGATATTGTATAATCACAGTTTTAGTTTGGACTTCTTGAAAATATTTTCAATTGTAAAGAATTAAAATGAGTCACTGTCTTTTATTGCCTCATGTATACATATAAATTGTATTTATAAAACGTTCTGTAATCATGTAACTATTGTAAATACTGTTCTGATGTATTGTTCAATGATATTCTATCCTAGGGCAGGCCCTCTTGCTGTATCTTTTCTATCTTCATATTTCTAATAGAATCAATAGAATGTGTGACTAGAAAGTCATTTTGAGACTGACTTAAAAAAATCTTCTGCTGTTGCTAATTGCAAAGCTGAGAGTGGGTATGATTTATTTGGACTTAATTTTGTTTAGTTATTAGCTAATGCAGTGAGTGGGTTCTTAGATGCTGCTGCTGTTACCCTACATACCATAAGACTCAGTTCTAAATGTTGTTGGTATTTAAAATCAGACATTTAATCTGTTTGCTTTAATTCAACCAAAGCAAGGAGAGAACAAATTTCAGTCAACATAATGGTAAAAATGTTATGAGTGCCTTAACATGCTTTTGAGCAAAGGCGCTATTCAGGTTTACTATTGTATTGCGTGTGTATATATGTCTTTTGTATGATAAATGTTCTGCTGACAAAACCCTACAATTTTATAAAATGACACTAGATTAAGAGAAGAAATTGCAGCCTTCGTAGACAATATAAATTATCTTTGCATACTTCTGAATGTAACAGTTGGTAATCAGTGACATTCCCTATAACTGTTTTATGAATGTTTCATTTTTCTCAAAATCAGTTTCTCTAGTGTAATATCTGCTGGGATAATAAAGTAGTCAATCTTTTTCCTTATAAATGGTAAATAAATTCTGGTTCTACTAATCAAATACAAGTTAAAAATTTAAATTGTTCAAAAGTTATTGGTCTTCCTCTGTTCTGAGCTGTTATGCCATTTGCACAGATTTAAGAGAAGTGAACTAAGACAGTAACTCCTCACTTAACGTCCTCCTGCTTAAAGTTTCAAAGTTAAGTCACTGCTCAATTAGGGAACATGCTCGTTTAAAGTGGTGCACTTTAGGGAACATGCACTTGTTTGGCTGCCTGCTCTGTCCACTGCTTGTAAGATTTTTGTGGAAGAGCAGCGACTTTACAAGGGAGCATTGCACAAGTTCCTCGTCTCCACCTCCTTCTCCCTCCTAGCACTTCCCCCACTCCCAAACTGTTTGGTGGTGCTTAGGACTTTCTGGGAGGGAAAGGGAGGAGCAGGGAAGCGCTGCTTAGGACTTTCTGGGGGGGCAGGGAGGAGCGGGGATGCGGTGTGCTCTGGAGAGGAGGTGGAGTGGGGTGGAAAGAGGGGGGCCTAGAGTGGAGCATGGAGGGGAAGAGGCGGGCCTGGCGCATCCCCCAGCAAAGTTGGCACCTGTTCTTCTTTGGGTAAGCGGCAAAGGTGCTTCCTAGCATCCTTGCCTGCAGTGGGCTGCACCTATGTGGGGTAAGCTAGGGGCACTTCCCAACCACAGTACAGTATATAATGCCTTTTGTTTGCCCCCCCCCCCGCCCCCCAAAAAAACATTTCCTTGGAACCTAACCCCCCCTGCATTTACATTAAATCTTATGGGAAAATTGGATTTGTTTCACATCGTTTCACTTAAAGTTGCATTTTTCAGGAACATTACAATGTTAAGTGAGGAGTTACTGTACATCATTATGCAGTTAACAGCAATGATGTTGCTGTATTAGCTGTAATTAGACATAGTTTGATCTCTATTGTAGAAGTTCTGTAACTCAAGTCATGCAATAATTGTAATTTGTCACTCTTCTTTCTCCCCCTCCCACCATCAAATGATTAAAATGGCCCTGCTGAGGATCTACTTATTCAGTGGACAATGAATGGGTACACAGTCTGTATAAACTGTACATCATGAACAACTAACTTCATAAATTATTGCTTTTCTTGGAGAGCTAGAGGAAGTGCTTAAGTTATGAAATCCATTCATAGCATAAGAATGCTATCCAAATGTAGGACATTGACTTTTTCTTTGATGGGCTTCAGCTTAAACTGTATCTCTACAAATGAAAACAGGTGCATAAATCCATGCTTTACCAAAGAGGTATGTTACATGCTAGCTCCTCTACCAGACTTAGACCTCTTGGGCTTGAAATAAAATATAGTGATAGTTTTGATGATCTTGAGTGACAGTTAAACCAAGAAACACATAGGCTTTGCAAAGGAACTTTTTAAACATATACACATTTTACTCTCAGAAACACAAAAGATTTACAATCTATGGAAAAACAACCATCTAAATGCAAATTCTCCCTTAGGCTGATCTCACCCCTCTGGTTTGGGTCTGAGATCTGTCCAGGTTCAGGGTATGTGAAGACTGCTGTGTCTCCAGTGCAGCAAGTCCTTCTTGCTGGTGATAGTCGGCCCCCTACACACAAGCCCTCTTACTTGTATACACTGACTTGGTCCTAAGCCCCACCATGAGATCCCCTGTTCCAGCTAGGCTGGAGTTCACATACTCAACCCCTCTTGGTTCACAGGGAGGGCCTGGTAAACTAAGATACATCATTAGCAAGTCAGTAGCCCTTAGGGTCAGTCTGGATGGGTCATCTTGTGTTAGATCTCCACGGTGAGCTTCCTTCTCCAGCCTTGCTATGCATCACCTTTGGCTATGTGTATATCCGTTCAAACTGGCTCTTGACAATATAGGTCCATACACAAACAAAGTTCTACTCCACAATGCAGGTTTACAACCCCCCCCTACAGAAAGGATGTGGACAAATTGGAGAGAGTCCAGCAGAGAGCAATGAAAATGATTAGGGGGCTGGGTCACATGACTTACGAAGAGAGGCTAAGGGAACTGGGCTTATTTAGTCTGCATGAGAGGGTGGATTTGATAGCAGCCTTCAACTACCTGAAAGGGGGTTCCAAAGGATGGAGCTAGGCTGTTCTTTGTGGTGGCAGATGACCGAACAAGAAGTAATGGTCTCAAGTTGCAGTGGGGAAGGTCTTGGTTGGATATTAGGAACCACTATTTCACAAGGATGATGGTGAAGCACTGGAATGGGTTAACTAGGGAGGTGGTGGAATCTCCATACTTAAAGAGATTTTTAAGGCCCACTTGACAAATCTCTGGCTGGGATTAGTTGGGGTTGGTCCTGCTTTGAGCAGGAGGTTGGACTAGATGACCTCCTGAGGTCTCTTCCAACCCTAATTTTCTATGATTCTATGAAAACAAGATGGAATTAATAAAATTACATTTCCAAACCCTCACACAGGTTCCTTCCATTAATTTTAGAGGTGCTTTGTGCTGGTCTTGCATATCTTAGTGAAGAAATTTAGCAAAAGAGAAATGTAATGGCTCTGCTCTGAAATGTGTATTTGAATAAAAAATAGTTTTGAAATGTTTTATTCTAAGAAAATAATTTCAACTGGCATGTAAAGAATCTGGGGAATGGTCAGGGGGTTGCTAAAGGCAACAGCCACCCTTGCTCCTGACTGCAACTTTAGCAGGGTCTTGTCTATGCATGTTTTGAGCACTTATTTAGATTTAAATTGGTTAGAAACTTAGCTCAAGCAAAATCAAAATATAGCACCCAATCTTAAATAAGCATCTGCTTTAGGGGAGTTGCACTGATTTAATTAAATCCGTTTACATGCATTTAGCTAAGTCAATGCAACCAGCCGTATGGCTCCTGAGTGAAGCTGGAAGTACTGTACTATACAGAATGATAGAATTACATAATTATTCCTTTACATTTAAGACATGGAGGACAAAAAGAAATTTGGGGGGATTAGTAGGAGTGTGAGCATGGCTCACAACTTGGTCACATCACTTAAAAGTTTTAAACAAAGTAGAGATTATTCTACTGGGCCTTCAATTTCAGGGAGTCCAACAAAGATTCCGTGTAGTGGGGACGAATGGAGTTTGATGCAGCACTTCCAAATGCACTTCCTCACCTAAAGTGCAGAGCAGGCACAGCTTGTATGATACACCTTGAGTGGCAAACAAGGCGCATCACCTCAGGCTCCATGTATCCTGTCTCCCAAACAACAATGGGGGAAAAGGTAAAAAGGATACATCACACATTCAGACTCTTATTGTGCCACACGCTTATAATTTTTCAAATTCCCTTCCTAATTAAGAATTTATTCCAATGATTTAACAATTTAAACCATTATGTAATTTTATTGCCATTCAGTCTGACTTGATTAAAGGGACACTGCCACATTAAAAGTGCTATCTTCTAAAAGACAAATGCTCTTACTAGTATTACTCATAGATTAGTAATGCTAATGATTTTCAAAACAACTTTTTATTATTTATATTTGTTTATGTATCTTACTCCACAGGAAATTAAAAGGATTTAGTTCTGTAATTTTCTAATAGATTTCACTTCTAGGTTCTAACGTACTACCACAGTGCTTGAATGCTCAGTTGGCAAACACTGCAAGAAAAAAAAATTCCATTGTATTTTTTATGAATATTTGTATTTGTCTTGGCTGCATAAACTTTTTTTTTTAAACTAAAGACAGTCCTAGAAGGAGCTGAGAGTGTGTGTGAGTGTGCACGTATTCCCTTATCAACTATTTTTGAAGTCAAGGCCAAATCTAAAGTGACAGTTCCCCTTTAAACAGAAACATTTAAAAGAGACTCAGCTGCCCTAACTGAGCCCACTCTGCCACAAATGGCAGAACAAGTGAAAGCCATGTCAGCAAAAATATGATCACCTTGATCGATCGGTCCTTCTGCCCTCATATAGATTGCGCTGGTCACAATACATCATCCATTCTTCTCATATCCTGGCCTTCCTTCTCCATGTGCGGCCATGTTTTTTCCACGATAAAAACTTTCCATCTCTTTGGAGGTTGGCTGAGTGGTTCAGTTCCTGAGACAGCTGCAGTCCATCGATTGTCAGTAAGCCTTGCTATATGCCCGGCCCATCGGATTTTACTATGCCTGCTCTCAACAACGATGTCCTGCACTCCACTCTGCTGTCTGGTCACTTCATTAGGAACTCGGTTGCGGATTGAAATTCCCAGAATTCTTCTTTCCATCGCCCTCTCTGTTACAAACAGTTGCTGCTCCTCTGTTTGGGTGCCCAGACAGCAAGTGTGAAAAATCGGGACGGGGGTGGGCGGTAATAGGAGCCAATATAAGAAAAAGACCCACACATTGGGAATGTCCCTATAAAATCGGGACATCTGGTCACCCTATCCTCTGTCTTCATCAGCGCCCATGTTTCACAGCCGTCCAACATTGCTGGCAGTACTGTTGAGTTGAAGAAGCTGGCACATGTTGCCTTGTTGATTTTTTCTTGGAGGACATCCTTGATAAGAACTAAATGCACATCAATTTGCTTTCTTCGTGAGGGTTCACCTTCCTGATTGTGGTGCATGTTAATTTCTTGTTCCAAATAGACATATTCCTCAACCTAAAAATGTTCAACTTCCTTTGTTTTTGAGGGTAACAGACAGACAGTTGTTGATTTCTTTAAAGCAAGTGACTCCTCCCACACTCCCCGGTAGCAAAATGAGGGCAAACTTTAAGGACTAGAGCTACTGCCCACATACTGCATTTTGGGATGCCAAATCCTTGGTTTTAAGGGTGGTTTTTTTCCTTGCATGGTTTGGGGATGGGTGGATGTAAAAAAAAGTTTTCCACTATAGACAATACAATACTTGAGTACAATGTTACTGTCAGCCAAAGCTAGCCTTTACTGATTTGCCCAGGGCTTGCTTTGAAGAGTTGCATGATGAGAACACAGCTGAGCTGTAGCTAAATTCTCTCTTTGCAGCGATGGGGTAAGCATGGCCCTCTCACCCGCCATGCGGGAAGCCTGGGTTCGAGTCCTGGCCCCGCCAGTTATGAATCTCTCTTTGGTTCACAAGTACAAGAGGGAGGGGAGCCAAGATGGGTATTCACCCACGAAAGCTTATGCTCCAATACGTCTGTTAGTCTATAAGGTGCCACAGGACCCTTTGTCGCTCCTACAAGATACTCTTTGTTTTTCTCTGCTCAGGTTCCCCACTGACGGGAGATTGCAGACCCCGGGAAGGGAGGGGGACGCGCCACGCGCTGCCAGCGGAGCCCCTCCTGGAGCCCTAAGGCGGGCTCCAACTCAGGCGCCCCAGCCCACATACTGCAGCAGGGGAATGGCGGGCGCGCCGCGCGAGGCTTCCAGGAAGTGACGCAGGCAGATTTGCCTTCGAACGGGCCACAAAGGGACGCGGCAGCCGTGGAGGGCGGGGTGGTGGGAGGAGCTGGGGTTGAGGGGTGGGGGCTGAGAGGGAGGGGCGCGCGCGAGAGTGGCGCCGCCGTTACGGAGCTGACGGAGCGCGCTGGAGATGAGTGAGTGTCAGCGCGTCCCCCACCCCCAGGCAGAGGCTCCCGGGTCTGTGGGGGCTCCCCTGCCCGCCGTTCCTCCTACGGGGTCTCCTCAGCCCCCATCCCCGAACTGCCGTTGGACCCCAGGGGCTTGCGTCGCCGCCACCCCCCCCCCCCCCCGCCGCGCGCTCGGGCGACGGGGGCTGGGAAGGTGCCGAGCTCCGGATGGGGCGGGGCCGTGCGCGCGCGCGGGGCCGGCGACCGGCTTGCTGCGGTCCTCGGCTTAGGCGGGCGGCGCCTCCGGCTCCCCGAGCCTGCCAGGGGTGGCGGGCGGCGCCAGGCGGGTCGGGCGCTTCGTGCCGTTGTGCCCGCGCCTGGCTGCGGCTGACGTAGAGCATGAGGTCGGGTTTGGGGGAGAGGAGCCCTGCGGGGGCCGGCGGTGCTCCCCCCCCCCCCCCCCCCCGCGGCCTGTGAGGGTGCTGATGGGGGGAGAGGGGTGGGATGCCTGTGTGTACAGCACGTATCGATGTTATTCCCTTGTCATCCCTGAGGCGCTTTCTTCCCTCCCACCCCCCGCCATTGTGTGGTGCTGAGGTCCTGGCTGAGAGACCCAGGGCAGTGAGACCCATTTAGGGACAATCATTTTGGGTGGGGATTGGAAATCTCTTGACAATAAAACAAATGGAAGAAAGTCTTACTTGGCCCTCTTCTTGGGGCTGTCTAGCCTAGACAGTGTTCCTAGCCCGCCTCGCAAGTTTTGCATCTCAGATTAAGGCGTTTTGATAAGTAAACCGTAGTTTATAGAAATTCGAAGAAGTGGGTATTCACCCACAAAAGCTTATGCTCCAGTACCTCTGTTAGTCTATAAGGTGCCACAGGATTCTTGCATCCTTAGTTTATAGTTTCAAATGAGGCCTCTGCCAATAAAAAGGATCACGGTGAAGCAAAAGCTCCTTTAATACCCCCACCCGATTACTAGCTGCTATTAAAATATTTGCTAATTTAACTTTTTTCCAAGTTCTCCACCATAGCTGTGCACTCTAAACAGCACAATTTTTGTAATATCCTGCAATCCATTGTAATTCCTGACATTATTAAAACCTTTTTAACGACAGTGATCAAACTGCATTTTCTATGTGAGTTGCTACGGTAATTGCTGTTATTGTCTATACCAGTCATACTTACTACAACTTGCAACTTGCCATGTGCAGCCCTTATCACATGGGCTTTCGTTCATCTGGTTAAGTCAGAGGCGGATAAAAGTTTTGTGGGGCCCTGGGCCAGAGCAAGTGGGGCCCCTCCCTACCCCTTTTGCCTGCAGTCCCCCCTGCCGCTCCTGCTGAGGAAATAGGGTTGGAGTGTGGGGGCTTCCCTTGCTCCCCGGCAGGAGCAGCAGGCGGCGCAGGGCAAGCCCCCATGCTCCAACCCCACTCCCCAGCAGGAGCAGTGAGCGGAGCACGGCAAGACCCTGTTCCCCAACTGCGCTCCCTGGCAGGAGTGCCGGGTGAGTGGGGCCAGGACGTGAGGATGCCAAATTGGCTGGGGCCCCTGCCACAGGCCCCGTTGGCCTAGTGGCTAATCCGCCACTGGATAAAGTAGCTTAAAACAAGAATGCATGTGCAGATGTGTGTCAATTATGTGGTATGGAGAAATAAATTGGCTCTCACTTCTTCATTGTATTTCTATCAGAAAGCTAAGTATGAATTAATATTTTAGGGTTCACGCATACTCTTCCGTTTATGTAGAAAAACTTTGACTTGGCACTTGTCTGTTAGAAGTCCTTTTTTATTTTCTCCTGTCAAGTTTGAGTCTGTCAAATGAGTCAGTACAGAATGCAGCTTACTCCCTTACCTCAGAGGGTCTGACATGCATTTAGGCAACTAATCTTGAAACACAGACCTTTTCAGTTAGTAAAATAAGAAGGGCTGTTCCGGAATAAACTGTTTTTTAAAAGATGCACACCACTTCAATCTATTAGGAAATAAACCACTGGCACATTTCAGAAAAGCACACATGGCTAGGGGGGGGAAAAAAAAACAGAATTGGAAGCATGAACCAGAATACATAGCACATAGAGTCCTGAGAGCAAACACATGCACCTAATTTCACATCTAGTATTCCATCTTGGCAACTAGCACAGTTGCCAGACTTAACAAATCC
Source organism: Chelydra serpentina (assembly GCA_037349315.1). NCBI lineage: Eukaryota > Metazoa > Chordata > Testudines > Chelydridae > Chelydra > Chelydra serpentina. Next base: position 25,357,908 of record JBAIAC010000010.1, read on the forward strand.
ACTTGCTCATGAGTCGAGAGTGTGCTAGGGGACTTTCCCTCAGTTTCTGCAAAATTTAAACTTTTTTTAAATGTCGATCTTCTAGTTAATAAAACTTTCTGAATGTGAACTGATACCACTGTTTTCCTGAGTGTGCATAACAAATTGAAATAATAGAAACTGCCTAAGGCCCCAAAAAACCTGGCTCTAGCTCAGTCTAAGCAGCCAGGTTGTGTGATGAAGTGTTCCCCTGGGTGTGGAAAAAAATTCTTAGGCCTCTTTGTAGCATTGGAACTCTTCCATTAATGTTACTCTGGCCCTAGGATTGCCTCTAGCCCACTTGTGGCGCACAGTTTGTGGATAGAGTAGCTGGTGGATCCATGTAGTAGTCGATAAAGCAGTTAGACACCCACATACCAGCTTCCTATGATATGTTGAATACCATTGTGGAACTGGATTTAATTAAACTCGGTATGTGTATTGGGAGGTAAGGGGGTGTTCAGCCGCTACACAGACTCCCCAAATCTTGTATGGTGAAATTGCACTGATTTGGCTATTTGAGGGCTCTTCTATGGAGGAAAAAGCATGATTTGTCCTTAATATGTGTGAACTACTGATTTTAATCTCAAGGATTAACAATGGGATTGCAAATGCCAAAGCCTCTTTCTTTATCTTAAAGTACCATGGGTCTTCAACCCCTGTCCTGCTGGACACCCCAAATTCTGGGTGCACTTCAGGCACTTGAGGCAAGTGGACTAAAGTCTGTGGATAGTGACAGGATGATTTGTCGAGAGTTGCAATTGTATTTCTATATTAGTAATCTCTGGGAAAACCTATGCATTGTATTCTGAATAAATTACTTTAATTCTGAAACCTTTTTGGGGGGATTCAGCATAGCATTACATGTAAGAGGGCAAAATTCCATGTGGATTCTTTGCATTGTTTCCTGCCTGGTGGTGACTTTACAAACTCATCTTCACCGTAGTGGCTTTGTCCGTAGATAACTTCATAGAATACAATTTGTGGAATGGTTCTAATTGATAAAAGTACTATGTAGACTATCTGCTTTATTGTCATCTAGTACCACTGTGCACACATAAGTTAAGATATTTTGTCTAGTAAAGGAGTTGATTTTCTTTTCCTTTATTCTAGTCTAGTCATAGATTTGCATATGCTTGTTTGTGTATGGAACCAGTCTGGGACAGTTCTGAAAGACAATATGTATTTCCGATTATCTAATTCTATAACAGTAAAGGTAAAGAGGAAATAATGTTACACAGTCCACTTAATTCACATAATCTATTCTTGTTCTTTAAAAGACAGTGTAGAATATAGTGCTCCACTAAAATGGTAACAAGCACAGTTTAAATATCTAGGATCAGTGTGCTAACCCACAATATAAATGAAGAAAAATTGATAGTAAAACTGTGATGCAAATATGAATGCATTATGCATTGGTATTTATGAAAATCATCGATTTCAAAACAGCAACATGTCACACTCTAGGACTCAAAATTTCAAAGAAAAATTATATGCCACTTTGGCATTTCAAATTAGCCTACATTACTAAGGCAAATATCCTATGTCCACACTGCAGTTCACAGTGTGATTGCAGCACGCCATGCCTGTATTATCTTTACCCATGCTAGTACAGCTAAAATTAGCAGTGTAGACACAGCAGCACGAGCTTCGGGGCAGGTTAGCAAAGTGACTATGTACCTATGTTTAGCTGTTTGTCTACCTGTACTGCAATCACACCTTGAATTGCTGTGTAGACATAGCCTTGATTACAGGCTAAACCTTGGTAAGCAAATAGATTAAATTCTGTTAGTGTTGCTGCTTTAGCACCCACATCTAAACTGACAGCCCTCAGATAACTTTTGGAGAAACACCTGTGTTTTGTTGAAACAAGCAATAATCCACTGATTTAACTGTCTCTCTTCCTACTCATATTCTCTGCCTATTTTGTTCCTTTGCATATTGTTTACTTCCTTCGTTTTTTTTTAACTTGGAAAATTCATTTAGTAGACCAGCACAGCATCCATCTTTTGTGTTCTTACTCCCATTTTCCTGGCTAGGCATTCCATGCCTTCTTTTCTTTCCATTCAGGGATCATTCATTTCCTTTGTTTCCTCTCTGTTCTTTGTGACTCCACATATTTGGAAGAAAAACACTCATATGGTTGAACTGTTTGTTCCCCTGCACAGATTTCTAAAGAACACCTGCCCTGCTCAGAATTCTCCGCTGTATTTATTGTATATGGCTATGTTGTAGTTTTCTTACTCTTTATTTTGAAAGCCTAGTTCTACATTAGTTACATGCCATTACTTGATTTAAAATGTTTAGTAGCATCTTGCTTAACTTGTTATTTCAGCAGGTTTAGTCATCAGTTAAAATTCATGGGACAGGCAAACAGGTGTATCTGGTAGGATGACCACATGTGGAAATGCTTGATCTTGAATATTCCTATTAAAACCTGTGGTAATATCTGTAGTGATCCTTGATGAACTTTATGTATTTTCCCCTACATAACAAGAGACCCTTACATAGATTTCTTCTGAAAACTTAAGTTAAAACCTTTTCCCAAAATCTAAATTAACTGTTCTATGAAAGGGATCTAGGCATCATTGAGTATACATCTACAGAGTGTGTGGCCGTGAGCCTCCCAGCCTGGGTCAACAGATTTGGGCTTGCAATGCTAGTGCTCTTTTAAAAAAAAAAAAAAAAAAAAAAAAAAAAGAGCTGTATAGGGAACTCTTCATAGGCCTCAGAGCCAGAACCGCAAATTCATAGCGCTGTCTCTGCAGCTATTTGTTGAGTACTGGGATGATCCTTATAAGCTCCTTGTAGGCAAGTAGTTTTTAAGTGAGGTGAAACTTGAGGGGTACGCAAGACAAAGCAGACTCCTGAAAGGGGTAAAGGGTTGAGAGCCACTGCTTTAGTCCAGGCTTTAGAAAAATAACCTTAAATTATCTTAAAAGAATATTAAGGTTACAAAGCCAAGCGTTTGAAAGTTAGGCAACATTTAATTCTGATATTTCCTATGTACTTTGTCTCCCTGTGTGTATGTATTATGATAGTCTTTAATTATATAGTAATGTGCTATTTTTATAGGAGCTCTGCCTCATTCAATGCATAGGATGGAACAGGCTCCATAGATGAATCAGGCTTATGTAGTGAAGGCAATTGTCTGCAGGAAACCTACCTTATTTGTTGAGAATTTAGAAAGTGTGCAGTGAGATGACAGCGAGAGAATGGTCCCATGACTAAGGGAATTAAATGCCACCCCAGATAAATAGATTCTATCCCTATATGTGCCACAGAGTTTTCATGTAAGCTGGAAAATCACTTAAAAGTAAGTTTTCACAGTAGAGCAATACTCGTGTGTTCTTTACTTTCTAGGTGCCCAATATGAGACACTGGAGCCAGATTTTCAGAAATGCTGAGTGTTCACAGCTGCAACTGAAGTCAATGGGAGCAGTGCTTTGAACATATATAGCGGCGTAAAAATGCAAAGTATTCTGAAAAGTCAGGTCCGAGGTGTCTCAAGCTGGGAACCCAAAATTAGTGGGCACTTGACTATTTCAGCTTTAATCTCTGTGCCTCAGTTTGTCCTCTGTAAAATGGGGATAGCACCATCTAATCTCACAGTGGCATTAAGAAAAATTCATTGTTTGTGAACCTCCCAAATACTGTGGTGAGAGCATCATAGAAATATTAATGAAGAAATTAATATTCTTGTATTCATGCAGGATTTGGATGGTGTGTCCTCCACTTGTTGAATGTGGAGGAAAAAATAAATAGTGAATAACTCTCTTCACTGAGTCAGGTTCCTGTGGAAAAATAGTATGTGATTATGTAATTAAAGACTACCATAATACATATGCACAAGGGGGCAAATTAAGGTTACACATGAAAACCTTAATTCTGGCATTTCCTAACTTTTAAGTGTTTGTTTGTCTTTTTGGTTTTTAAATGTAAAGTAATGAATGGTGCAGAGCATAGGCGCCGACTCCGTGAGTGCTCCACGGCTGAAGCATCCATGGAAAAAAATTAGCGGGTGCTCTGTACCCACCGGCAGCCAAGCTCCCCTCACCCCCTGCCCCACTACCTTCCCTCCCCTGAGCGCGCCGTGTCCCTGCTCCTCTGCCTACCTCCCAGCTGTTTGGCGGCGCTTAGGACTTTCCAGCACAGAGGGGGAGGAGGCGGAGAAGTGGCGGGGCAGGGGCGGGGACTTGGGGGAATGGGGACGGGAAGGGAGCGGTGACTTTGGGGAAGGAGTGGAATGGGGGTGGGGGCAGGAGGGGGTGTAGAGTACCCACCGGGAACAGTGAAAGTCGGTGCCTATGGTGCAGAGAAGATTGCTTGGGAGTGTATGTTCTTCCTGTATCGTCATAACACAAGACGAAGGGGCTATTCAGTGAAAAGGAACATAGCAAATTCAAAACTTTTTAACGTAATTAGGTTTGGCAGTTCATTGCCACAGGATGTTAAGGCCAAGGATTTAGCAAAACTCAGAGAGATTGAACATTTATATGTGTAACAAGAATATCCAGAGTTTTGATAGTTAATTCTAATAAAAAGAGAATTGGACTGAAATAAATCTAACATTTCAGGATTTGGCTAATCTCGGTTAGAGATTAGAATGAGACCTTCATGGGGGGGAGAGATTATCCCAGGTCTGCCTACTTTGTGGTCTTTTCAACCTTCCTCTGAAGCATCTGGTTCTGGCTACTGAAGGAGACAGGATATTGAACTAGATGGGTCAGAGGTCTGATCCAGTAAAGCAGTTTTACTTTGAATTTCAATACAAACTGTTTTCAAATCTCAGATTTGGGGGGTTGTAAAAATGTATTGTCAATTATGATCCACTTTCTAAATAGATGATCTCTATTGTTCTTGTTTAGCTTTTAGAAAAAAGTTTTAGAAATGGGATGGTGTCAGATGTCAGAGGGGTCTTATTCACATGTGGCTCTATTTCAGATGAGGTAGACAGCTGTTCTCTTCTGAGAACAAGACCAATTGAGGTGATGGGAAGGATTCTGTAGGGTACTCATTTGTGTACTTCTCATATTGAGGCGCTGTCAGAGAAATCCAGGCATGCTTGGGACCTAGCTCAGTGACTTTAGCATCTAACAGTTTCCCGAAGTTGGTGCTTGTCTTCTTTTCTTATTATGGGATTAGGACACAAGGAGATGAGATGAGAAACTTTCCAAGTATATGAACGAGGTGACTCTGACAATTAATTTTTTTTTGTTTATATTATTCTGCACGCTAATCCAAAACTTCTCTGTTCTCATAAGAAATTATGCCAAATCTAGTGCTATGTCAAATTAAGAAACTAGCTGACAATGTTTGGTTATGTAAAAAAACTTTAGCAGTTTGTCTAGTAGTTTTACAGAAGATGCTTTACCCTTGATTGATGTCCCATCTCTGAATTTGGAGCTGTGCCAGTCCAAAGGTACTAACTATTGTGTAGCTATTTAAAACAATCTTAGAAAAGGCATATTTAAATATATCAGCAGCAGCTGCAGCATCTTGAACACACTTGCTGCTGTTTTTCCAAAGTTTCTTAAATATTCGTTCTTCAGTTCCCACTCAAATACCTGTTTCCTTTGTAGATATTTAAGTCTTTGAATCCCTGGTCCAGGTCTTCATTTCTCTCTTTTCTATGCATTGAAGGATGCATGTTTTTCATTCCGCTGTTATTTATAGAGGCACTAGTTGCGTATACTTTGTGCGTAGACTCTTAACACAGTACAACCAAGGGTGTGTTCACAGTACTTGGATTGTTCTTCTCACTAGAACCCCTCTTCCTTTCTATTTTCCTCAGTCCTATAATCAAATAAACTAGTCTAAGCAGCAGTTGTGATTCTTTAACATTTAAATTCTTTCTGAATGTTATCTGGTGAATTTTAAAAATCTTTACACCTTTTCAGTTCTGCGTTATTCTGGGGAAGGTAGATACTTACAAAGAAAGACGTTTTGCTCAACAACAAAAAAAGTGCTCCAGGGAGGATATGCTGTTTAAGAGTATTGGAGGTGCATTTTTGTACAGACCTCTTAGTGCTGCTTTCCCTCCCTTACCCTTCCTCCTTCACTAAATTTGAGTTCAGGTTGTGAACTACAAATCAAAATATGCTGGTTTCGTTATGTTTCTCTCTCAGAATCTTGCAGAGGGATCTACATGAGAAGTCAAGAAGAAAGGGAATAGGAGAGGAGAATAATTAGAATGCTCCCATAAGCCTCTCTTCTACGGTGGAACGTTACTTTTGTTAAATACAGACAAGGTAAGAAACAATAAGAGACCCAGAACTACAGAAAACAAGATTTAGAATTTCAATTTCCTGAGATTGTCCTGGAAAGCTAGACAGTGTCCTTCAGTGTGTTCTGACATGTTAAAGATTTTGGCTGCATTTGTTTTCATCTTGTACCTTCTCAGTGGCTACTTCCCCCTGCTAGCTCTGTAATCTCTGCATCTGTAGGAAGAAGGTAATGCTATAAGGATAGCCCAGGTACTCCTGAGCTCTTCAAGCTTCCCAGTTTCTTCTCCCTGAAATGACCAGCATTGCCTTCCTCATTACATGCTCCAGCTCTGCAGATAGCCTACTAACAAAAGATTCCAGGTACTCGTACCTAAAGTCTCCAGGGGTGGAAGGGCCCCTTACAGTATTTGACTTTTTTTTTTTTAATAGTAAAATCAGTGAAATAAAAAACCTATAGAGCTCATGTAGTATTAATGATGCTGGAGTACCAGCAATGAAATCACCTAGGCACCTCTGTATTTGCACCCTACACACAGAGTGCAATAATATTTGTACAAAGTATGTGTTGAGGTATCATATGAAAGCTAATAACAAGCTTGTTGTTAATATAATTGTAAAATCCATGTGTAAATGTTATATGTGAAATTATGAATTCTCTATGATGTTACTAGAACACGTTTAAGACCAGACAACCTCGCCTAGATAAAGATAATAAACAGGTCTGTCCTAAACAAAGGAGTGTTTACATAATAACAGTAAAGAAAGCTGTTGCGCTGAACCATTGGGAGTTATCCTGATCCTGAACTTGAAAGATTGAGAATTATCAAGGTTCCTGCACCCCAGAGATAGACAGGAGACTGAATCTCCAGCAGGCCTTTCTGACTTTGGAGATATAAGGAATGGAGAGAGACTCCATCTTTATTCTTCCCCTTAGAAGACAAAGAAACCAAGCAATTTGATCTCTGTGATGGGTCCTGGCTAGGCCTGCTAATAAAAAGCTGAAAAGGAGATTATTGGGTGAAGAATCCATCTTGAACAAAGACTGTATCTTACTGGTATAAGTTTTAGATTTTTAGATGTTTTCACTTATTAGCTTGTAAACATCTCTTTCTTCATCTCCCTTGCTTGGTATCACTATTTTGTAAATAAACATGTTGGCTTTTATTGTTGTCCTGTGTTGGTGTCCCTTGACTCTGTTTGCCAGAAGCTGGGAATGGGCAACGGGATGGATCACTTGATGATTACCTGTTCTGTTCATTCCCTCTGAAGCACTTGGCATTGGCCACTGTTGGAAATACTAGTCTAGATGGACCTTTGATCTGACCCAGTATGGCCATTCTTATGTTCATTATAAATCAGTGCTGTGCAAGTTTATTGAAGTGTGTGCTTCCAGAAAGCTAACAGGTTGGAATGTTTTTCTGTCTCTGTAAAGGCTGCAAACCTAACTCTTCTCTGTGAAAGTCCAATGAGAGGGGCTGGTCCCACAGTAGGACAATTTTGGGGCTGGAAGAGTACTAAGGTCAGTGTGCAAGGAGTACCCAGGTTGGGCAAAGTCAGGGTGAGGCGTGTGGGCTGCTGGTAGGCTGTTGGGTCAGAGCTCTGGACCAAAGCTGCACTGCCACAAGACACCCAGGGTTACAAGGCAGATGGTGACCTGAACCCCAAACCACACTCTCTACCTCCAGATTCTTTTACCTGAAGGGATGGGGGGAAAAGGTGGAGAGGAATGTATTCAATCATGGCTCCCAATGGCATGTAGTCTCTGCACACTTGCATGTGTGCTTAACAGTAGGTTCTACACTGCATGATAACTCAACTTGTGTAGTAAAAAGTTTCACATACTCTTGTCCATAACCACAGATGTAATTCATTTGTATTTTTATATTGACCAAATAGGTTTTTTTCTTCCAGTGTGACTCCTCTTAATGAATCTACTCCTGGCATCCCTGTTAATCAATTAGATGATTAGGATATGTTTAATTATCTTGAAGTTATTTCAGATATATGCTTTGACTTGTTTTCTTGTATTGAATTTAGTATAACTATTTAATTTTTTCAGCTTATATTGAGTATGAGTCTTGTTATGATTAGCGAGAATGTAAAACTGGCCCGTGAATATGCGTTGCTGGGAAACTATGATTCTGCAATGGTCTACTACCAAGGAGTACTTGACCAAATGAATAAATACCTCTACTCTGTCAAAGATACATATCTGCAACAGAAATGGCAACAGGTGAGCAGTCCTGTTTCGCCAGTTAATATTTCAATGGTAAAGTATTAAGTTAATATAAATGATTTTGTTCAATGTTGAATAAGAAATGTAAAAATATCTAAACTATTCCCTGGTAAACTGTAATACAACTATATATTCTTATTTAAGGCTTCATTGGCTGATTTCTCTCTTTGTTGCCCCTGGCAGAGTAAGGAGAGGAGAACAACACTGAGTTAGTATTGTACTAACTTGCTTGCCAGTTTGACTTTTAACTGCGTCAATGAGTGCCCTGGTTACGCTTCAGTTTATTTAATTCTTATCACTCTTATTCTTATTGCAATATTTCAGTGGTGTGGTTTGGCTGTCTAATACAGAGTGAGTTAAGACCACCATATTCATGTCCCCTTGATGTAAAGCATTACCCTCCTAAGCGTAACCCAGTCTTTTTTCATTGTACTGTTTTTTTCCCCTTAAGACTGTGAAATGAAAACCAGCAGCAGGTTCTATGGAGTTGGTATTAAACCCATCTCTGTTCATTTATCTGACTGATTCTTCACAGTGTAAAATGTGTTAAGACAAAAAAAACCAACCTTTCACAAATTTAATGTATATTATTTCATGTTCTGCAGCATAAGTAGTATTTTAAATGTATTGGACTAATTTAAAGCATCAGGATTAAGATAACTAGAGAAATCTTGTGGAACCCAGCAGAGTTCATTCACACTGGCTTTAGCATGACTCTGTTACAAATTTGTTAGTAATATGCTTTAATATACTTCATATTTTTGCATTAGGTTTGGCAGGAGATAAGTGTGGAAGCTAAGCATGTGAAGGATATAATGAAAACACTGGAAAGCTTTAAATTAGATTGCACTCCCTTGAAAGCAGCACAGCAAGAATTACCAGCTCGTGATGGAGAGGTGTGGTCCTTGCCCGTGCCAGCTGAACGTAGGTAAGAAGAAAATTGGTGGGAGCAGATAACAACATGTAATAAAGCAAAAACATGCCCCAACTTCAGTGAGAGTCTGCAGTTGGAGAATTCCTCCTTTTTTTAGGGCTTGGAAACTGACACCTAAATAGCCAGATTCTGGGAAGGGAGTGAGATTTCTGGATCCTACTTCAGGATGTCATTTTATTTTTGTCTTTAATAGTCTGATAAATGTGAAGTGTCAGCCAACTTTCTAGCTGCAGGAAGAAAGTGTAGTGTGAAGACATGAGTGTTCTGGAGGTTCCAAGGAAGCTGCCTCTTCACTACTGTATTTTTCTTCCCTCCTCCTCATCCCTGCAATGATTCTCATTGCAGCTAGTGTGAAGGAGTGGGAGAAGTATCTGCTACTTTAGCACTTTCTGCCGCCTCTCTTTTTTAGGGTCGTCATCTCCTAGTTCATAACTCCTGGGCTTGCCTTTGCTGCTGCTTGTAGGTTTCCCAAGCAACAGCCTGAAATAGGTGTGATTATTTTGACAGTTTTTGCTACTCCGTGTCCTGAGAGGTCAGTTTCACCATTACTAATCTTGGTAATTCTAATTTCAACATCTTTGTCAAGGAGCAGAGGCATTGGAACTATGTCTGCAGATTAAAGAAAATATTTCAGTTCACATTTTTGGAAAGTTGCCTTTGCAACCAAAAAGGCTTGAAATGTAATTCTTTTTTAAAAAATGAAAGTTTAAATTCTGTAGAAATTGAAGACTTGGGCCCTGATCACAGAAGCTGTTTTGTCATAGATTGATCCCTGTCCCCATGCAAAAACCTGCTGACTTCATTTGTACTTCCCCTGGGAGGAACAGCTTGCAAGTTTAGGATCAAAGTCTTTAACAGTGTTGTGGTTTTTGACTAAGTATAATTCTTGTAGAGGTTTCAGTTACTGCGGTCCTAAAGATGGAATGGGCGTTAGGAAAGTGTTTAATGTTGGTCAAGAAGTATGCTTAAACTGTTATTTTAGAAGTGACTATTTTACTGGCTTTATTTTTGGATAGTGGTAGTACCCAAAATCCCCAATGAGGATTTGGGCCTTTTTGTGCTAGGACAGTCTTTGTGTTGAAGAATATATATTCTGAAAGGCAAAATAGCCAGATTTGGGGGGGGGGGGTAGAGAAAGGGTCAGTCCGTCAGAAGATGGCAGATGTTCATCTTGGTTATTACCCTGCCCTCCTATTAAATAAAATTTAATAAACGAAACCAGAGATTTCTATTTTTAATATTTAACCCTGACTGAACTATTTTAAAATTAACTCTAACCTTTTCAGTTTATAATTTCTCTATTTAAATCTGCACATTACATTTTTATTTTTTAACTCTAGCTTTTTTAACTTATATTTAATCTCACCTGTCCTTTAAGCAGTTAAATACATTTCATTACTTTGCCCTCAGAATGCAGTACTTTGACTTCAACATAACAATCCTCTTAGATCAGATGCCAGAAATCTACCCTTCTGTCTCCTAACAGGCTTTAGTGACAATGAGCACAGCTCACTTTGCAGGGGGAAAGAAAGTTCTGTTTGTCACCAGACTACTAGGGAGCAGGAAGGTTAGCTGCTGCTTAACATTGACCATATTAGCATTAATTTATGTAGGTTCTTTCATCTCTTGCCACTCCCGGGGTAGGAACCATGCTGAAAAATGTGTTGCTATGGAAGCCAGCAAGCCGTTAAGCTTTATTAAGGCACAGAATCTCCCCACAGATCTCCTAGGATACCCATGACTTTTGTGGACTAGAGATCCCTTGCATATAACCCTCAACAGGCCATTCAAGTCAAACCCCATGGAGTTTCCTCTTCCTTATTTCTCAGAAATAATCCATCAGAAAACAGTTTGGCTCTTAGGATTGTAAGTTGGAATTTTTCTGAAAGAGCAGGTGCAAAAATATTTGTATCAATAGGCATAACAGTCTTTCTGGTTATAGTGCCAAATAATATAAAAAACAATACTAATGCTATACGACACATACTAGTTGTAGTTAAGAAATTGTGCATCAAATTTATTTACAGAGGAGAGACCTTGAATTTTAAAAAATTCAGTGATCCCCTCCGTACTTATTTGCATGCATGTTTCTAAAGGTTGTCCAAGAGTCTCAGGAAGAGTAGGAAAGACATCTAGTAGTTTCAGTGAGAATTCTCAAGGTGGGAAATTTACACATTAAAAAAAAAATTGCATTCTCTTGGGATAAGGTAGTCATATTGAGGAGGTTTTGGGAAGGGAGTGTGTGTGCAGGGTTAGAAAACAAAAGCTTGGTGGAGTTGCTGCCTTTTTGGAGGCTTGAGATGAGACTTGGATCCTGGTAAGGCAACTTTGTATTAAGAAACCTGACCCTTTTATCAGTAACAAAACTTTTTAATTATTTTGCTTCTAAGAAACGTAGATTAGTACACTAGCATTTCATCTCTGGAGTCAGAAGCTGATGGTTCTTGTGGTATTTCAAAAAAAGCTACAGTTGTACATGTAGCTTTTTGTTATTGATTAAGGGCCTAAACAGAGAGGGGCAACGTTTGAAGTCCCCAAAACCCTTTTCCCTCCTTGGTTTGCAAAGTCTGTGTAAGTCTTCTGTAGGGGGTGAAATGCTCCAGTGGATTTTTTGACTTATACTGACCAGTGATCCTTGATCACTGGCACAGAATGAAAAGCACATGAATGCTGGAAGAATACTCTGTTTCTGTTGGATCATAAGCATCTTTAGGACAGCCTTTATCTAAGTGGTGTACAGCACCAAGAACATTGGTACTTAACATATTATAAATGTATTAAGCTTCTGGTATAGGTAGGCTAAATATAGACAGAGGATGAAGTGAGTTTGAAAAGCATGAAATCTCAGTGACTTTATTTTAAAATAAAAGTCCTGTTTTTTGAGCTTAGATAGCTTTTATATTGGCAACTTGTAATATTGGTGGCATCGTAAAATTAAATAGGTAAGAAAGATTACTTAACAGATGTAGATTTTATCTTGGGCAATTCATAGTTAAGATTTGATGAGTTTTGATAAAGTTCACCATAGACTTTAAATTTAAACTTTTTGTATATGTTATGACCAATCAGACCTTCTCCAGGAGCCAGAAAACGTCAGTCTGTTCAGTGCAATGATTGCAGAGGTCACAATAACCGTGTAAGTGCAGCCGTCAGAGGCCCTCACCGGCCCGCCTCTCGAAATCCTAATGATAAAGGGAAAGCAGTCCGTGGCCGAGAAAGGAAGGATCCGCAGAATAAAGGAAGAGAGGAAAAGGTAAACTTGTGGATCATTTCATGAAGTTTAGAGTTTTGTAGTTTCATTGCATCCTTACATTGGGGGATAGGGAGATGACTAGTGCAGAAGATGTTATCTTTGACCAAACTTAACACTTGTATAGTGCTTCTCATATTTAAAACACTATACAAGCATGAAACCTCGGCATATATCTGTAAGGTTTAATGGCTGAAGATGAACACTGAAGGACAGCATAATAGATTAATTAGCAGAGCCGGGGCTTAGAATTTGCCAGTTGCTGACCTCGAATCCTGTACATGTTCCTCTAGATCATATAGCCTCTTTGTAAAGTCCTTCTTGCTGTGTAACTCAGAACTTATACAAGAGTTCATTGGAAATTCTTGGACACGGCTGTTTACAAGAAATACAAAATTGTATTACTTCAGTCCTCATTTCAGTAGCTGATTCAAATTTTGAGAGTCCAAGTGAGTTATTTTTTTTATATACCACTCTTGCAGATGACAGTGTGAGGCTGTTGCCTTGTATCTTTCAAAACATCTGGAAGCAAAATTTCTCAGGATTCAATTAACTCTTAAGGGAGCTCTTAAACCTCTCATTCAGAAGGTCAGCCTGATCTCAGCTACTTTCATTTCTCTTTTCTTAAAAACAAACTGGCGATATATCTGGATTCAATCTAAAAACTGACCTATTCTTCCAGTCAGAACTAGGAACCTTTAATGGTCAGAACTGTACAATTCCCAGAAGGACAGTGTCGTCATAATAATAACCTGATAATGGCAGAAATAAGAGATCACATTCAACAAGTAAAATCCATCTTTGACATAGCTTTCTAAAATAAACCAATGTCTTTCCCAAATAAATCAAAGCCAACCTATTAATGTCCACAGAATTGATGGATAGAATCCAGGGTTTACTTCAGTTTCTGTAATCTCTAAAAATGCTTGAATATAGGGGTGTTATGCATAATATAAACTGCCTAGTTAGAACTAGACACCTGGAAATGAAATAGCATATACACCATATTGTATATCTTTGTAAATTAAACAGCTTGGGAGTTAGACTGGTAGGCAGGATTCAGTACTTTATACTAGTGATAGTATCAAACCCTACTACCATTGATTTCAGTGCGAGTCTTGCAGCTGATTTTAGTAAGAGCAGGATTAACCCTAATAAGTAAAATGCTACTTTGAATCTTTAGAAAGAAAGGAAAAAAATATTTAAAATGTTGCCTCTGTGCCTTCAGTGGGCTTTGCTGATGGTGAAGTGTTAATGAAAAGTTTTCTTAACCAAGTCAGTTTGGGGCAGAATATTTATGCATGGCTTCAGAGCTGGATGGGATCCCTTTTACCCCCAAAATTCCAGCCTTTGGTGCCACTGTTGGATCTACCCAGGAGAAGGCAATATAGAATACTGCAGTAACAGCCTCTCATGAATTCAGACTGTCACATGTATCAATTTTGTTTTTTAACATAGAACAAGTCGTCACCTGATGTTTCAGAATCTGAGCCAAAGAAGTTTGACGGTACTGGGTATGATAAAGACTTAGTAGAGGCTTTGGAAAAAGATATAATTTCTCAAAATCCCAATGTTCGATGGTAAGTTTGAGTAAAATTAATCTTATATCCAGGTTGTGTTTTTCTGTTATAAAGTGGAGAGCTACAGAACAGGCAGTGGTAACACACAAGCTTCCCTTAAACTGCCTTAACCAGTGTTCTTCCTCCCTGACTGCATGGAAAGGCTGAGGGCACAAGTGAGAACGTAGTTTAATTTCAATGTCTTTTCAGTCGTTGGTACCTCTGTGGAGATTACAACTGGCACCTTTATTGTCAGTGATAGCAGAATTGATGAGAGAACTTGCCCACTAGTAGTATGATTACAGTAAAGCTGGAAAGTATAATTTCCAGCTTGAGGAGACATACGCATGCCGCTCTGATCAAGCTAGTGTGCTAAAAATAGAAGTGTAGCCACTGCAGCACAAGCAGCAGGAGGGGCTAATTGCCCCTAATATGTACCTATGGTCTTGGATGGGATCGTACTCCAGGTGTCTAATCCCTCTTGTTGGTCATGCAGCTGTGGCTACATTTCTATTTTTAATATGCTGCAGGTTTGTGTATCCGAGCTGGAAATTGTCTCTTCCAGCTCCAATGCAGATATTCCCTAGAAATAGAACTAGACCTACTCATTCATACAGGCTACTAAATAGCTATTAGTGGTAATGAAAGTGTTTCTTTTTTTCTCTATCAGGGATGACATAGCTGACTTAGTTGAAGCCAAAAAATTGCTCAAAGAAGCTGTAGTTTTACCAATGTGGATGCCAGAATTCTTTAAGGGAATTAGAAGACCGTGGAAGGTAAGAAATTGCTGATTCTTAGCATGCAGTATAATTCTAAGACCTGTCCTAAGAGGGGCACCTGAACTCTCAAATGTTCTGTGTATAGTATATCTACGCATCTTTAACCAAAACTTTTAGGGCAACTGTGTGTCATTTGAATATAAATGAAGTTAGTGTAGGCTAAAACATATACTGACGTGTGCATTCTGTTAGTATTCAAGAAATTAATATCAGTTCACTACTTAGTTTTGAATAGAATCATAGAAATGTAGGACTGGAAGGGATCTCGACAGGTCATCTTGTCCAGTCCCCTGAACTAAGGCAGGACTAAGTATTATCTAACCATCTTTGACAGGTGTTTGTCCAACCTGTTCTTAAAAACCTTCCATGACAGCAATTTCACAACCTCCCTCGGTAATTTGTTCCAGTGCTTAACTACCCTTAAAGTTAGGAATTTTTTCCTAACGTCTATCCTAAATCTCCCTCACTGCAATTTAAGCCCATTGCTTCTTGTTCTGTCCTCGGTGGTTAAGGAGAACAATTTATCACCCACCTCTTTATAGCAATCGTTTATGTACTTGAAGACTGTCATGTCTCCCCTCAGTCTTCCGCAGACTAAACAAATCAATTTTTTTCAGTCTTTCCTCATAAAATGTGTTTTCTAGACCTTTGATCATTTGTGTTGCTTTCCTGTGGACTTTCTGAAATTTGTTCACATCTTTCCTGAAGTGTTCTGCTCAGAACTGGACACAGTACTCCAGTTGAACCCTTGTCAGTGCTGAGTAGAATGAAAGAATTACTTCTTCCATCTTGGTTACAACAGTCCTGCTAATACATCTCAGAATGATGCAAAAAATGTGAACAGCAGTATTGTTGTGATCCACTATAACTCTCAGATCCTTTTCTGCAGTACTCCTTCCTAGGCAGTCATTTCCCATTTTGTATGTGCACAACTGACTGTTTCTTCCTAAGTGAAGTACTTTGCATTTGTCCTTATTGAATTTCATCCTATTTAATTTAGACCATTTCTCCAGTTTGTCCAGATCATTTTGAATTTTAATCTGGTCCTTCAAAGCACTTGCAAACCCTTCTAGCTTGGTATCATCCACAAACTTTAAGTGTACTCTCTGTGCCATTATCCAAATTATTTCTGAAGATATTGAATAGAACCAGGACAGATCTCTATGAGGCCCCACTATATATTGCCTTCCAGCTCGATTATGATCCATTGATAACTACTCTGAGTGTGGTTTTTCAGCCAGTTGTGCACCCACCTTATAGTAGATTTGTCTTCTAGGCTATATTTCTCTAGTACAGAGGTATTCAAACTGTTTGGTGTGCCCCCTAGGGCGGCATGGAGGAACTCTTGGGTGGGGAGGGCGTGAGTGGCGACACCAGGCAGCTCATGCCAGCCCCCACAGGGGTGGGAAGGGAGTGCCACCTCCAGCTCCAACTCACCTCAGTGGGCCACCCAGCCTGTGGGTCGGTTTCAACATCTGCTTTGCCCATTTCCACTTCTGGCAGATTCTGAGCCCACTGCTGGCTCTGTTCCCAGAGACCATTGCACTTGCTTTCCCCAACCCTGAAAACCCAAGTGGGGAGGGCAGAGGGCCAGGTATTGGCCCTGCCCTAGTGGTGCAGGCTGCTGCTGAAGGAGCCTTGGCTGTGCTATTGGTAAGTATCTGTGTATTTGAAACCTGCCGGTGTAGATAATTTAATTAAAGTTGTGTTAAGGTCTCTGTTAGGTTTATAAATAGGCTATCAAGCATACTTTTGCATGTGTCTATTTTTGTCTGAGTTGCAGGGGTGCAACCAAAATGTAACTCGAAGAGGGGGGCTCAGCTCAAAGTTTGCAAATCGCTGCTCTAGTTTATTTATGTCATGTGATGGTCATGTGAGACTGTATCAAATGCCTTACTAAAGTCGAAATGTATCGCATCTACTGCTTTCTCCCTATCCACAAGGCTTGTTAACCTGTCAAAGAAGGACACTAGGTTGGTTTGAAATTATTTGTTCTTCACAAATCTGTGTTGATTGTTATTTACCACCTTATTTTCTTCTAGGTGGTTACAAATTGATGGTTTGATTATTTGCTCCATTATCTTTCTGATTACCGAAGTTAAGCTGAATGGTCTATAATTCCCTGGGTTGTCTTTATTCCTCTTTTTATAGATAGGTATCTAATTTTCCCTTTTCAAGTCCTCAGGCATCTCTCCTGTCCTCCATGAGTTCTCAGAGATAATTGCTAATAGCTCAGATCTCTTCAGCCAGTTCCTTAAGAATTCTAGGATCTATTTCATCAGGCCCTAATCACTTGAATACATCTAACTTGTTCTTTTCCTATTTGAGCTTCAGATCCTACTCCATTTACACTGATGCTCTCTGTTCGTTGTCCAATCACTGCTCACTTTTTTCGTGAAAACTGAAACGAAAAAGGCATTTAATTAACACTTTGGCCATTGCTGCATTTTCGGGTGTTTTTTTCCTCCCCTTCTCCCCCCCCCCCCCCCACTTCATTTAGTAATGGGCCTACCCTGTCCCTCATTGTTGTCTTGCTTCCCATTAATTTGTAAAATGCTTTCTTATTACCCTTTATATCTCTAGCTAGTTTAATCTAATTTTGTGCCTTGGCCTTTCTAATTTTGTCCTTAAGTGCCTGCATTGTGTGTGTGTGTATTCATACTTTGTAATTTGACCCTAGTTTCCACTTTTTGTATGACTCTCTTTTGTTTCAGTTCATCTCTTACCACGCTTCCTATCTTCGGGGTAGTTTGCTCTTGTGCCCTTAAAAAAACTGCCAACTCTCCTGAACTCCTTTTTCCTTTAGCTGTGCTTCCCATGGGATCTTACCTACTAACTCCCTGAGTTTGCTAACGTCTGCCTTCTTGGGTGCATTGTCTTTATTCTGCTGTTTTCCCCCCTACCATTCCTTGGAACCATGAACACCATAATTTCATAATCACTTTCACCTAAGCTGCCTTCCACCTTCAAATTCTCAACTCGTTCCTCCGTTTGTTGGAATCCAAGCCAGAATAGCCTTTCTCCCATTTGCTTTCTCCACTTTCTGTAATAAACGTGGTCTCCAATGCATTTGAAGAACTTGTTGGATAATCTGTGCCCTGCTGTCTTATTTTCCCAACAGATGTCTGAGTAGTTGAAATCACTACCAAGCCTTGTGTTTTGGATGATTTTGTTAGTTTAAAAAAAACTTCATCCACCTTCTCTTCGTGTTCAGAAATGTAATTAAGCAAATGTTGGTACTAAATAGTCTAACACTGAGGCTATCAAACAGTTTCTTAGGCTATGATTGTTGCAGTATGTTTTCATTTGCCTTAACAGATTTTGGTACATCACTTTGGACTGTCTCTTTTCAAATAGGGTGTGCTGATGGTTGGTCCACCTGGTACTGGAAAGACTCTCCTTGCAAAAGCTGTAGCTACTGAATGTAAAACAACATTTTTCAACATCTCTTCATCAACACTTACTTCAAAATACAGAGGAGAATCTGAGAAACTTGTCCGCCTGCTGTTTGAAATGGTGACTAACAACTCTAAAAGGAATAGTGGGTTGTAACTCTGTTCCCAGAATAGTGAAACCTAGGCAAGATACAGTGTGGCAGTAGGCCTCCAAGCTAAAGCCTTATTAGTTATATTTGAGACCCTCAGTTTTTGATGCGTGTGTAAAACTATGCACGCAGATACTATTATTTATAGAAAACCACTTGTAAAAATTGACAGGATGGTCCTGCTTAGCGTATGTGCTCATACCTTGGGTTGAAGTAAAGCATAAGTGCTACAGGCCAGGCTTATGGTCATAGCTCCTGGATTCATGTGACTGCATCAGAATCTCCAGTTTCATTTTAATAAAAGGTTGCTATTCCTCATGGTTTTAAGAAAAACTATGAATAGTATAACCAATGTAGTGATGTCTGCCCGAGTCAGCAAGCAGCCCGAAACAATAGCTCAATGGTGGGGTGGAAGGAGGGGTTTGGCATATTGTGATGTAGGTAAACCTTCAGATACATGGGAAAGTTATACTTGTATAAGATAATATGTGAATTTAAACCATTATAGTTGTACCACTATACTCCTGTTGTGGACACCCTGATTCTAGTATAAGAGCTTTTTTCTGGTTTAGTTTATGCCTCTTTTAAAATGGTTTAAAGTAGACTGAAAAAAGCCACTCTTATTCCAGAATAAGTGTCTACACAGGGAGTTTAAATTACTAGTTATACAAACATAATGGGTTAAACTTCCCAAGTAGACATACCCAAAGGCTCCAGATTTCCTTAATCCAGGCCTGCTTATACCTGCTAATAATGTAATACACCAAATTAAATATTTTCTGTCTGAGACACTATTTGGTCTGTGCTTTCTACAAATAGACTTTGCAGCCTGATTTGAAATAACTCCCTGAAGACAAAACTAAATTCAAAACCTTGTTCTGCGACTTTAGATCCCAATTAAGTAGATTAGCTATGGCCACACAATCATCCACTATATAAAATGTGTAGTGTTCCTTTTTAGCGGAATAACACAAGAAATTTTAATCTTCAGTTCAAATCATATCATGTGGCTAAGGCTCAGTAGTCTACAGAGCATCTGACACTTGAAATTAATGGAATGATGGACTTAGTAAAGGCTTTTCTACATTGCCAAGTTCAAATGCAGTGCATTCTGGGGTGCACAGTCTTGAAAAATGTGATTATTATAGCATCAGTTCTACAAACAAATCCTATCACATTGCTATGGGAACTTCAGGCTTGAATTTATTGAAGTTAACCACATTATACATGGATAAAGGCATTAAAGTTAATGCCATATACAGCAACAGAAAATATTATGTATGCACAAGGCAATATGTTATAATTTCTGTGGGACAATAACTTTGAATTTCCTGGGTGTTTTTCTCTCTGCCTTTTATTGAATGTCAAGGTCTGGCTAGGATTAACATGTGGCTGCCATGCTTCTTGGAAACATGTGCTACAGGAATTAGTGTGGATGAATCAGTCAGTGGCACTCACCCCTTGTAGTAAAATTGAACTGATTATCCCAGCATGGTTTTACTGCTGACTTAGTGAGATTTTTACCTTGGTTTCATTAAAGATCCCATAACACCTTTAACACGTTGTAGGTGTTAACTTTAGTGTCCTGGTCAGATAGTACCATCGATAATTACTGTGCCTATTTAAATTACATTCTGGGGCACATTGTTAGTTTGAGCTGGATGTGACATTTATTTCCATTGTAAATTATTGTATAGTGTTGCTACAGGCTGTTGAATAGCTGGCATGTAATATTCTAGGGGTTACTACACTTGAGTAAGGTAATGTTCTGCCTTTATATCAGTGCTACTGAAAGCATAATTGCTCATGGTATGTATGTTTGAAAAGATGGAGGTAAGGGAGAAGAGATGTTGGCTATTTATTCCTATTGTGTTGAATCACTAAAGCCAAGACAGCACAGCAGTGCTTATAGGCAGCTCTAGGAGATGCTACAATTCCAAAGAAATAAGCTTAAATAAAGCTTAAGATAAACTGATGCAATTTCCATTTCTGATTTCTCTAGGCTCGATTTTATGCACCAACAACTATATTTATTGATGAGATAGACTCTATCTGTAGTCGCAGAGGAACCTCGGAGGAGCATGAAGCCAGCCGACGGGTAAAAGCAGAACTACTGGTTCAGATGGATGGTAAATGAACTTAATCATTGTTGATGGTTCTGGGTTACGGGAAAAAATAAAAGGATTGAATTTTATTCTTTAGGCACAAGAACTTAATTTTGCTGTTTTTAAAAAGGCAGATTAAAATGCTAAACACACAAATGTTATTCAAACTCACAAGCCACTACAAATGTACTGATCTTATCTACACTAGCTTATCCACTGCCACAAACACACGCTTCAGTATCTGAATCACAACTTCGTATTGTAACTTCAGAATAACTGAGCTTCCTCAAAGCTGTGGAAGCATTGAGCTCCCCGTCACAGTCATGACTCTTTTTATATAACCCTGCACTTCCCACAAGTGATTTTTCTCCCTTCCAACCTAACCCTTCTCCCTTGGTAGTCCAATAAAGTAAAGCAGTCAAATGTAGCTGTATAGCTCTAGTAGCAGAAAGTCTTCAAAGACAACCATCACTAAGCGCTCCAGACTGTCATCTTCTATACAAGTGATTTGAATAACTGTAACCTGTGTGAATTTCAACTTCAAATGGCAGCTATCACCTCCAAAAGGATTCACATTATGATACTGTTTTTAAACAGCATTTTAATAAAAACGGCACACTTCAGTTACTTTCTACAATTAATTTAAGCAACTGTTACTGTATAGGAAAAACCCACGCAAGTTTTATTTGTGCAGAAAATTAGCTATTTTAAATTTCAACTTCTTTGCTAAACACTATTGAATATGTACTTAAAGAAACCTTCAAATCCTTTGCTAATCTGCAGAATAACTTGTGTTAGGATTCCAGGAGTCAGAAAATCTTTTTTTTTTTTTTTTTTTTAACTTGAGCAGTCTGATCCTGCACCCATTTAAGTCTATAGAGAAACTCCCATTGACTTAAATAGGAGCACGGTCAGAGCCCTTAGACACTTTCCTTGCAACTCAAATATTTGCATCAATAATGAATTTTTCATTAGCTCCCTTTTTTAGCCATGGAGTTTTGGAATATTCATACATGGTATCTTGATATGCTTCAATATTAGGGAAAACAGTACAGTGGATATTCCAGGGTCTATCACTGGTTAGAAGCAAAATCTGTCGGTTTTGTCATTAGAATGAATTACAAATAAACACACTGGTAACAGATGTAGGGGATGACAATTCTAGTAAAACAAATCTTGAGTTTTTATTAGTAAAAGCTATTTATATAGTGCCACTAATTTAACAATGCTTTACAGACTAAAATACTTCCTCTCCATTCAAAAGGGTTTTAGTCCATGGACCTAATCCACCAGTCTTGAATGCTGACTTTCCTGGGATGATTTATGTTAATAAGAATTACTCACCTGAGTAAGGAATTGCAGTAGCAGGCCTATAAATTGGAGAGGAAGATCTGATTTTGAAAGCAGCAGTTGCATGTTTTTGGCCTGGCTGTTAATGAAATTTTTGAGTGCCCTTATTTTTAGTTCCATTCTGAGTTTTCACGTTGACACCCTTTATCAAGGCAGAAATCCAGGCAGCTATTGCAGAATTGTCTGTATGTTGATGCAGAAGGACTTGCCCATCTTGTGAAACTTACATCAATGTTAACCTCAGTTCTCTGACCTAGAATTTGCAGTTCTTCATCCCAAAATGCCAGGTAGAACTAAAATTAAACTTGCACTTTAATATTACACCTCAGAGTATCTGTGATTGTGTATCTATATAGGATCTTCCCATGATAACGGAATAGGTTTAACTATTTCCCCTCCTACCACAGGTGTTGGAGGGGCTGCTGAAAATGATGATCCTTCCAAAATGGTTATGGTACTTGCTGCTACTAATTTTCCTTGGGATATTGATGAGGCCCTAAGACGACGACTAGAAAAGAGAATTTACATTCCTTTACCATCAGGTACAAAGATTTCCTTAGAATTTAAAAAAAAAAGGCTGATCATTGCGTCTTTTATTTTGTGATGAGTCTTGTGATTTTTGGCAGTATCTTATTATACTGCGTTGGACATCTGGGCTCGGAAGAGACCTTTGAACTTTGGAGGCACTTTACCTTGAATGTATTGTTTGGTTGAATGCATTCATGGTCTGGATATGGAAGATAACTGCCAAGTGATGAAGAGAGTGCATCAAGTTCCATAACACCACAGACAAAGCATTAAAATGGCAGGTACATTTGGGTATAAGGCCAATGGATGCAGAGATTAACCTAGAACAGAGAGGTGAAAAACAATGTACGGACTATAACTGATTGAATTTCAAAAATAGGAATGCAAAGTTAACACTCCTAAAAAGTGGCCTGACTTTCAGAAATGCTGAGTGCCCAGCTGCACCCTCTTAAATCTAAGGAGGTTGTGGAAACTCCTTCACTGGAGGTTTTTCAAAAGGAGGCTGGATCGCCATCTGTCTTGGATGGTTTAGACACAACAAATCCCACATCTTGGCAAGGAGTTAGCCTAGATCAGTGGTCCCCAACGCAGTGCCCGCGGGCGCCATGGCGCCCGCCGGGGCATTTATGGGCACCCGCGCCGGGGACGGCAGGCCGGGGCAGCGCGGAGAGAAGCCGCAGCCCCGCGCCTGCCGGGGACAGAGAACACCGGTGCCCGCAGCCCCGGAGTTCTCTGTCCCCGGCAGGCCGGGCTGCGGGCACCGGTGATCTCTGTCCCCGGCAGGCGCGGGGCTGCGGCTTCTCTCCATGCTGCCCCGGCCTGCCGGGGACAGAGAACTGCCGGGGCAGCGTGGAGAGAGAAGCCGCAGCCCCGCGCCTGCCAGGGACAGAGAACTCCGGGGCTGCGGGCGCCGGTGTTCTCTGTCCCCGGCAGGCGCGGGGCAGCGCGGAGAGAAGCCGCAGCCCCGCGCCTGCCGGGGACAGAGATCACCGGTGCCCGCAGCCCGGCCTGCCAGGGACAGAGAACTCCGGGGCTGCGGGCGCTGGTGTTCTCTGTCCCCGGCAGGCGCGGGGCTGCGGCTTCTCTCCGCGCTGCCCCGCGCCTGCCGGGGACAGAGAACACCGGCGCCCGCAGCCCCGGAGTTCTCTGTCCCTGGCAGGCGCAGGGCTGCGGCTTCTCTCTCCACTACCCAGAACTACTCCCCCCCCAAAAAGGTAAATAAAAAAAGAGCACATTCACATGTTAAGGTGAAAGAATAATTGTCGAATAATTTAATTAATACCTTTTACATGTAAAATTACCTTTTGTATCTTATGGATTCATATATTATGTAATATTAAATATGATGGTTTTCATATTATTTAATGTACAAATACAAAATAAGTATTGAAAAATTGTTGGCGCCCGCCACACTCTTCTGAAAACATGAATGTGCTCTTGGCCACAAAAAGGTTGGGGACCACTGGCCTAGATGACCCTTGTGGTCCCTCTAACCCTATGATTCTAAGTCAATTTGCACTCAGCACTTCTGAAAATCAGGCAACTTGTTAAGATCCTAAGTCTATATTTAGGATCCTAACTTTGGGCTCCTGTTTCTGAAAATATTTGCCTTGTGAATTGGGCTTTAGATTTAGATGCAGAATAGAGCAAAGGAGGACTAAAACAAATTAGAGCCACCTTGTGTGTATCTTTTGAATCACGGAATTATAGACATGCTATTTTTTTTTGTTTTGTTTAGCAAAAGGCAGAGAAGAACTCTTACGGATAAACCTGCGAGAGTTGGAACTGGCTGATGATGTTGACCTTGCAACTATAGCTGAAAAAATGGAAGGTTATTCTGGTGCAGACATTACCAATGTATGCAGGTATGTCAAAACTGCAACCTTATAAAACAGTTTCTCTTGTTGAATCACTTATTTAAGAACTAGTCAGCCTTAATCAAGTCCAGTAGTGACCCTAATTTGGTGACTGAAATTAACAGTACTCTGAAAATACAAACCTTGCCACTAAGTTAAATGCTTAATGTAAACTGACTTGGTTCTCTCAGTAGTCTTCACATTCCGTGTGCTTCTTGAACTGAAAACTCTCCAGGGCAAAGGACTGTCCCTCACTCTATGCAGCACCAACTATGATTAGGGCTTCCCCAACCTAATGGCAGCTTTGGTGTGTTATCAGAACAAGTAAGTAACATGGTACTATAGAGGAGACCAAAGGAGTGAATGGTGAAAAGGCAGTGAATAGAGAAAAGCTTGCTCTAAATATTTGACCACTATAAACTGAGTTGAGGCAAACATAGTGTTAGCTGTAAGTAGCTGCTTCTCTTGTAGTATGTGTGTGGACATGTAACTAGTGGCTTTTATTTCAACTCAATTTATATGAAGGAGGGAGGCCTAGGGGCACTTAGCCAAAATGTTGTTTGTAGGATGCTGGATGTAACTACGCTACTAAATTTTCTTTTAAAATAATTTCTGTTGTCCTAAAATATCTCTTCTGCTGGTTGACACTAGATTTACTACACAATCCAGTTAATAGTGGTTGAAATATCAGTTTTATTGTCATATTGGGAAAACTGGAACATCCAGTTACATAAGAAAAGAAACAGGAGAGAATGGAAGGGAGTGAACAATTTTTTGATGGGGAGAGGAGGATGCAGCAGGAGGAAGAAGTGTTCCAGATGAATATTAAGGGAGACAAGTTGTTTGCCAGAAAATGAACAACTTCATGGTGCAGTTCCAAGGAGAATTGCAAATTTAAATGAGAAATGAAAGCACATCAGTCAGTTCCATATTCACCAGGTGGTTCACTTCAACATTTATCAGTTGTTAAATGCTTCTATGCAAAGGACCTATTCCAAACCAGAGAAATCCTTACTTTGTTCCCTGAAGCTGCTTCAGAAATATGGTAGATGTGTAAGGGTCCCTTCAATAAAATCTTCAATCACATAAAATGTTTCCTTAATTAAATGCATTAATTTATTGAGATGTAGGATTCCCTAAGAGCAAGATCTACCTTTTTAATAACTTTAGTGTTTTACACACATCAGAAGATGCTACTGCTTTCTGATCATCCTGCTGTGCAGACCCAGGATTTTATTTCCTATGGTATCCGTCTCAAGATCTCGCTCCTCTAGGATTTTGAGACTTTTAGATTTTCTGGGCCTGTGAATTAGTTTGGGGACGGATCATCCTACATTTGGTCTTGAATTGTGGGTCTCTGTTGCTGCCTTTTTCCCTGCACAATATAGACAGATCTCCAGACTTTGTTTTAATGTTCATTGGGGAGAGTAAGTTAAAGAAGCTTCTACAGTGGAAAGCAAGTGCCAGGCCCTTGCTAAAGTGTCATATAGTTAAAACTCCCTAAAAGAGAACTCCCTGCCCCTGAGGCCTGGCAAGTGCTGGCTATTGTTACAGCAACTGAACTTGGAAAGATAGAGGGAATGAGAAGCTCTGTTTTTAGGACTTTTTTGTCTCATTCACAGCCAGTTAAAGCATTATCAGTACTACAGTATAAAGAGTAAGTTTTTATAAGTCAGCCGTGTATCTAGCTATCTCTTTTGACATCAAAGGCCCACCCTATTAACATTTTGATGGTGTTGACTAATATGTACTCTTTTAGCTGAGGGTGAATATAGAAGAAAAAAATTAGGTAGCTTAGTTCAAGTCCTTGGGAGCTTTGAAATAAAACTTTGTTACAACATTCACTTGTGCCCCCTTCCAACAATGGCTTTAATTGCTGCTATTGGTCTGTTGGGCTTCTTTCCAGCCTCATTGTGGACTAAATCACGATTTTATCAGCATCTCCCATGTGGCCTGATCTATCCTTTATATTTGCTAGTGAAAAAGATGAAATAGTAGCTGTAGTAAAATGAAATACTATTTTTAGTTTACTTATTAAAATGCATGAACTTTTCTTTTTGGTTGAAAATTTATGGTTTCAGAACTTGATTTCAATAAATTACTTCAAACAGTGCAAACTCAACTGCAGACTTTTCAGTCATTTGTCCAACCCCCCACTAAGTATGTGTATGTAGACTGGTACTTTATTTGCTTACCTAACACAGGAACTACAAATAAGTCAATCATTTAATACAGCAGGAAAAGAGGTATTTATAGGGACAGTTTATAAATACTTATTGCGGCCAGTAGTTTAAGGTACATAGGGATGAATAGGTTGGGGTTTGGTTAGGTAATCATTCAATCCCTAGCTCAGATTGGTCTCTTTGTAAGTAATTTGCAGGCTGGAGATACTACAGACCTTCTATAGTAAACTGCTTTTTCAAAACTCTTCCCTTAAAATGTTATATGTTCCATTCATGTGTGACGGATTGGGATATAGTAAAACAGTTCTAAATAGGAAAAGTCCAATTCTCTGTACAATAGCATAGTCAAAAAGGAAAATAGTGTGGGACTAACACTGATCCCTGCCGCTACAACTCTATCTGTAGTGGTGGTGGATACTTGTACTCCTTATAGAATAGGGGTATAAGCCCTGCTCAGTAGGGCTGTGAAGTGTACAGAAACATTAACCAAGTGAGGTTTGAATGTGTAGTCTTCTGGTTCCTCGCCCACTGAATTTATCCTAAGGATACAAGAACATTCAAGGAGAAGGATCCATTTCATGTCCCATCTGGAATTTTAGTTGTGCCGGACTGCTTTAGCATGATGCAAGATGAAGTTGTGCAGAGCAATTGGAATTATCGAGAGATTTAAGGAACAAAACTCTATGAAGTTTAGTTATGCATCTGCAAATGGTGAATTTTCCAGCCTTTGTTACTTGGTCAAAACAGCAGACTTTCCTGACTATGATAAAAATAACTTCTGTGAACTCAAGACTATCCCTCTGCTTGATCTTAAACTCCTGCTCCAAACCATGCAGATTCTAGAGATGGTCAGAACAGTTTAACATCGCCAAACTACATCATAAATGGGAACTCCATATATCTTTCATATTTCTTACCCAAACTGCAGCTAGCTGTGATAATGAGCAATTAAGGACATATTTCCATAGTCAGTCTTCAGTTTAAGTGAAGTCATATTGCTGAACTTGATGACAATTTCTATGGCAGACTGGTATCTCTGCATAGTTCTGACCTTATTGCAAGATATAACAAGAGGAGAAAAAGGCTTGCTTTCAGCAGCAAAAGGAATAAACAGATGCATATTATGTATTCTGGTTCTCTTTGCCCCCATCTGTCATACCTATGCCCCAATTGATTAAAATTGGTTCACTAAACTGACTACCTGGTGATGGTGCAAATCGGAAATAGAATTCCAGGTTATACATTGTGAAAATTATTCTTCTAGCTACAGCTCGATCTTGAAATAATTTTTAGCATTAGCCCCCTATTATTCCACAACCCTGATCTTGTTCAGTGTCTGTCTACATTTAAAAAACTAGCAGCAGCACAGCTCTGTTGCTTTAGCACTTCAGTGTAGACGCTATGCTGATAAGAGGTTGGTGTAAGCAATCCTCTGTCCTGAGAGGCAGTAGTTAAATTGATGGAAGAATTCAAGGATGTAGATTTTTGATACCCCTGACTGACATAATTAAATTAGCCTAATTGTCTAGCGTAGACCAGACCTTAGTTATCTTCAGCCAACCACAGGGGTTTTCGCTAGCTGAAAGCAACATTCCAAGCTAGAATTTGACTACTGCATAATGTAACAGGTACAAGGCAAATGTACTTTCAGTAGTACTGCACCTAGGTGTCACTGAAGCTCTCTGGTTCCAAGGGTCCAGTTTCAAAGATTCCGCTGCACAGAAGGATGGTCCAGTAAGTAAGCCACTTGGGAGTTGGGAGAAGTGCGTTCAGTTCCCTTCTCCACCACATACTTCCTGTGTGACCTTGGGCAATTATTATTTAACCTCTATCTCATTCCAGTTTTACAGATGGGGAACTAAGACTGCCCTACCTCACAGGAGTATGATGAGGGTAAATACATTAAAATTGTGAAATGCTTAGATACCACAGTAATCAGGGGCCATATTAGGACTAAGAAGTTAGTGAAAATTAATTTTTGGTTCTTCCTATTGGAATGTGGTGACTTAATTTAAAGC
The DNA here is from genome assembly GCA_037349315.1 of Chelydra serpentina. NCBI lineage: Eukaryota > Metazoa > Chordata > Testudines > Chelydridae > Chelydra > Chelydra serpentina. The sequence goes on from JBAIAC010000010.1 coordinate 25,386,495, forward strand.
CTAACTTTGCAGTCTTTTAAGCAACTCAGTGTCCATATTAATGAGTTGTTTCCTCTTAATGTTTAGGGATGCATCACTGATGGCTATGAGAAGGCGTATTGAAGGCTTGACACCAGAAGAAATCAGAAATCTTTCCAGGGATGAAATGCACATGCCTACAACTATGGAGGATTTTGAAATGGCTTTAAAAAAGGTTTCTAAATCGGTATGTGCTGCAGACATTGAAAAATATGAAAAATGGATTTTTGAATTTGGATCATGCTAAGTCTTCCTAACCAAACTTCCCCTGGGAAACCTGTCTTAAAACAGCTTTAGAAGTAATGAAAGGTGGGGTTCATGTGCACTAAGTGCTATTTTTTTAACTTTCTTAAACTTAAGAGCAACATGTGTCTGAATAAAGTAATTTTTTAAATTGCATGTCACTTCTGCCTCTCATTTGAATTTACTCAGAACAAGTCTCCCTTTATCCACTTCCCTTTCAAAGATATGAATGTCATCAATCAAATGTTCTTTGGTTTTCATTTGGTTTTACTTTAAATTGAATAGTGGGATCTGTTCACCAGTGGGTCACCTATGAGCTCTCTTTCACTAGCACAGAAGCTGGTCTTCTTTGGGCTTGTTAGATCCTGATACTGCAAATCTCAAAATAGGAAGAATATAATTCACTAAACAGTGGTGCCAATTCATCTTTAGCAAATTTTACTTTTTAAATGTTCCTGCATCTGTTAAAAGAAATTGTGACAAGACTAAGGTGCAAAAACCCCAAAACTTTTAACCGTTAATAAATTAAACTTAAGTCTGACTGAAGTAAAGTAAGACTTCGCTTAAGATGCATTGGGAAAAGTATTTCCTTAGACATGCTGTACAACTCTGATTAATACCAGACTATTTTGCCAGCACTGCTGCTGAGTCAGGTTTGCAGTCTACTCCTAGGCTACAAGTGTTGCAATTGTCTTTAGAAAATGGAGACCAAGGCATTAAACATATCTGGCACACTTTCTATTACCATAAAAAAAACATTGTAAACTGATTACTGGCAGATGACTTGGTCAAGGAAGGAATCTGTGTGTTCTAAAATAAGCTTACTATTCAAGAGCTGTACAAGTGAGTATGTCCTAGACTTTTATAGAAGTCCTGTTTTAAAGTTAAGAGTAGCCTTCTAAAATGGGATAACTACTTCCCCTGTTTGTGCATGTGCCAGTTTATCGTATTCAGGAATTTTACTTTAAAAATTTAAATTTTAAAATCAGGCCAAAGATCAACTATTCTAAGGCCCACTGCCCTCAATCTTAAAGAAAGACCACACATGACTCTCTAGTGAGGTTATCTTTCTTGTAATAGGTAATATTCCTACTAGGTAAGGAATATCAATGGAAAGCTAAAAATCCAGCCTGGTTTTTTTCTTCAGGTAAGGTATTCTTGCAAGTCACTTCTCTACAGTTTGATTTCCTTTCAGTATATTTTTATATGCACGGTGAGTGTAGTAAACAACATTTGTGGGAAAACTATGCCTCCTGTATTCAAGATAGTAAACCAGTGTCTTGTAAGACATTTGTGTTCTTGTTTCTGAGAAACTTTACACAATACCACAAGAGATATACAAAAAGCATAGTAAACAAGTCATCTATAAGTGGCTTACCATTTTCAGTAGGGAAGGGGCTTAATATGAAATTGGGTGTTGAATAAAGTGCTTGAAATATCAAAAATTGCCTTAATACCTTGTTTTACATAGATAGTAACTCCTTATTTTAATAGTAAGAACATCTGTTGTTTTTACAAGGCACAGTCAAGGGTAATAGGTCTAAAACCAGGTTGCCCAGCTTTGTTTTGGCTTGCAGGCACATGTGTAATCTCTTCCTTTTATTCCTTTAGTCCATGCTTGAGATGACTGAAGATTATCACATTCTTTATTTCATTACCTAACTGCCTTATTTGTTAATATAAAGGCCAGCTCCCTATCCTACCTGCTGGGAGAATATTTTAAAGAAGTTAAAACCTGTCACAACCCTCATAGTGGGAAGCTGCAGTTCCTTGGGAGCAAGAGGCTGTGGAAAGAGGGGAGATCATTTTGGGCCTCAACCTTGAAATGTCCCTTTAAACATAAATCAGTTGACATACTATTTTCAGAAAAGGAAGCAAATAAGGTATTAAAATTCCAGTGCCAACTTCTAGGTCCACTGAAGATTTGTACAAAGATTCAGATGCGAACATGGTATTGAGTACATCATTTCTCCACTAAATTGTCTGTCTTCTCTGGAATATCTGAAGAGATGTTTATCACAACCACAGGTGCACTGTTGATCGCCTCCAGGTGAAGGACTCCTCTGTAAGACACATTGCTTAACATTAGAAAAGGGTAGCTCTGTTTTGAGAATGCAAATTTTTCTTGTATATGTTATCAACCTTTCATTGTAAATCAACATATGAAGTACATGCAGACTTAGTTTATTATCTATTAAATGAAGAGGCAGCACTAGTATTGAGGCTTGAGGAAAGCTGCTTTGATACTTTGACTTTTGGCACATCATGTCAGCTGGTTTCCAATCTAAAATATCAGCATATGATTCAGTTCCTACCTCACAGATATTACAACTTGATTTGAAAGCAATTTAAACAATTAAATTATCTGCCACCAGGAGCTACATTAGTGCTAAGCTAAACTGCCTGTCAATGAGACAGGTGGGACATGTTTACAAGATACATGCTTTTACAATAGAGAGCTCTGTTGAAGATTCAACATGCTGCTGTTCAATTAAGGGATGAGTGTTTACCATGTGCTTGATACCCCTAGTAAGTCCTCCACTAAAATTAGACCTGCCACTGTGGCTAGTTCTAAGGTGATTTCTTTAATCCATAAAGAAAAAAAATACAACCTTAAAAAGGTGGCCTGCACCTGAAAAATTACCTCTTTCAAACTCTGTTGGCATAGACCGCACCTATTGGAACAGTGGCCAACAGTGATTAGGCCACATGTATGCTTTTCAGTGGTAGGTTAAGGAATTATAGCTTAGTTCCACCTCTGTTTTTGACCACTTACAAATCAGTACTTTGCTCTCACTGTCAGTCTGTGTAATTAGCCTTTTTTCTAGTTCTGCCTAGTTTAAACAGGTGCCAGTATTAAGCCACTTGCTTGTATGGAAGTAGTCAGATCCAATGTGTGTTGCTGTTTCCCTACTCTGATGGTAGATGAATTGCTCTGGTTTTAACATTGTGCTTGGTGTGAAGTGAAGATGGCAGTGGGTGACGGCAGGGCAGATGCCTTGGTAAAGGGCACTTTCAGTATATACTTTTTCCACTTTGCAAAGCCTTTACTCCCCAAACGCAGAAGGGCTGTCAAGCACCTTGAGGCCTCTCACTCTTGCCTGGCTGGCTTTATTCCTTATACGGGTTTATATAATCTGTTCCAGGTGAAGACTTCAGCTAATTTTAGCAAAGACAAGTCCAGTGTGGCTCAGATGAGACACATTTTCAGTTTTAACTCCATCTTAATGTTGGCCTGGCATTTTATTTTCAGTATGTTAAAACCTTGAGGTATGTTGTCTTAACTGTGTTGGACATAAGCACAAACTCCATGCCTTGCTCACTGAGGGCTGGTGAAATCAATCTAAGTTACGCAACTCCAGCTATGGTGTCTTCACTACGGTAGGTCAACTGACGCTCCCCCATCGACTCTGCCTATGCTTCTCGCGCCAGTGGGGTACTGGAGTTGATGGGAGAGCGCTCGGCAGTCAATTTATTGTGTCTTCACTAGACGCGATAAATCCACCCCCGCTGGATCGATTGCCCCAGAGGTAAGTGTAGACATGCCCTGAGCTGACATGCTTCTTACTCAAGGCAGCATAGCTTGGATATAGGGACTGATGACTGCACTCTGCTCTGCTAAGCTGCAATTAATGCTTTCCATGGTCAGAGCATGACCACACACTAATTCACCCCCAACCCTTATGAAAAAGGGAGGTAAATTGTCACCAGATGAGGGAAGTGAAGTGACTTCTGTAGAATGAGGTGGTGTATCTAATTGACTCATGATTTAGGCCAGGGATCTCAAACTCAAATCACCACGAGGGCCACATGAGAACTAGTAAATTGGCCCAAGGGCCTCATCACTGAAACCTTTTCATACAATGATACAAAAGTAATATAGTATTCTATTAAAAGTCAATGTATTAACTTTTTTGAAACTGTAATGCAAAGAGGGGTTTTAATAAAATATAAACACTCAGTAATGTTTGGAGCTTGGTTGCCAGTGGAGTCGGCGCTTATGGCGGGAAATAACGCCCGCAGGCCACGTGTTTAAGACCCCTGATTTAGGCTTTGTCTGCACTGCCAAATGAAAGACAAAACTGTTGTCATTCACAGATGCTTAAAAAAGCTCCCTTCCCAACAAAAGTTTTGCCCAGGCAAGTGGCAGCGTAAACGGCTCGGTGTCAGCAACACGAATCCTGCTTGTAGGGGTAGAAGTATTTTGTCAGCAAAAGTGCCAGATTTTGAGAGAGACGGCTGTGTCACTAAAAGCTGTGTAGTGTAGACAAAGCCGTAGTAGTTTCAAAGCACTTCAGTGTCCTTGATTGAAAGTGTAGAGATATTGCTAAAGCCAGGCTGTGTGGCAAAGTTAGGATAGAAACAGACTGTATGGCTCTTAAGGTTATTTGACTACACTGCCATTGCAGAGCTTCAGCTATTTGGTCTTCCTGTTCCTGAGATGAATAACGCTGTAGAGAAAAAGCCTACACCTTACAGATTGTCTTCAGAGAGCTGCTGCTGCGCATGTAAAATGGTGATAATGCATTAACAATTTAATAGGTGGTACTGACCTGTTTTTTCCAAACCTCCTTATAAGAAACCACATACAGTGGAAAGCTAATCACGGTCTTTTTGTGGAGTGGTAGCAAACTCTCCACATGATGAGGCGGTCTCCTTTCATTGACTAGTCTTAGGACTACAAACATAGCTTTTTGGGGGAGTATGCAAGAATTACTCACTTGTTTTCACAGGAAGGGAAAAGCACTTTTAAGATTCCTAAAACTAGAGCTGCTCCTACAACTCCAGTCCCAATGACTTCCATCAACTTAAAGAACACAGGAAAAGATTTAAGCCAGAACCCGCACAGCTCTTTTCTCAAGTATTCCACCCACTGGCACATCACCTGAAACCAACAAACATGTTAAAAGAGCAGATGGATCACTAGTGTCACACAACAGCAATTACTACATTCTGATCATATAAGACAGTGTGTACCCTCAACAAAATGGCAGCTGGAACAGTTGCAATTTCAAGTAAAACAGGGCTGAGAATTGAAACAGCCTCTGCAACAAAGTCATAATGTATCATGCATCATAAAAAAAACAAAAACCACACAGCTCAGATGTAGTTGAGAACAAAACTCAATCACATGCTTTTTTTAAAAAAAAAAAAATCTTCAGAAGAGCTTTCATGGTCTCTAGAAAGGCACTCTGAAATGGCATGTGGATAGCCTTCATGTTGCAATGCACAACTTACTGAATCATGCTTTTTTGTGGGAGGAGGGGTGTCGGGCTTCCTTTCCTAGCCATGGATTAATGGGGGGAAATTACTGCTTTCTGCTAGATTCCAAAGAAGGAGAGACTAAGATTCTGTAACATTAGCACTATACTAATCAATACAAACTTAATTGTCCAGTCTGCTCAACAGCACTCCCCCTAACTGCCGTTATTTTCTTCTAGATTTCTCACTTGCTCTTATCCACTTCCAATACTAAACACAAAATTAGAGAAATTTCTGATTCCGTTTTAACTGGGACTTTAGAATACCTATGGTGTCCATCTTAACAATTACCTTATAAGATGATGGAGGCTCTGTCCTGAGAGGAGTCTCCGGTAACTTGCCAGGTAATGTCTCTTCATCTACTGTAGTTTCTACTTGTCTGAGGAGGTAGTGACTGGTTGGTTGCAGTGGGCCTTGAACATCTACTAAAGAAGAAAGGCATAGTTAGTTAAACATTTTTAGCTTCTCCATTTCACCCACACAACTTCTGGTGGAGCAGCATATGATAGAACGACGCACACAGTAAGCAAAAGAAAGTGATGCTGCATGTGTATGTGCACTGCAAGTTTATAATGAAAATACAAATAATTAAAGTGGACATTTTCATTTGACCTTCAGAATAAACCCTGAAAGACGCTGAGGTAGCATTACTAGGCAGATTCAACCATGAACTTTAGCTGTCATCTGCTAAAAGGTGAGAAATAAAATTCATCAAGTCCCTTAGTAAATCCATAAGAGAATTTGATTAATAGAAACTGAATTCTGGCCACATTTTCAACATAAAGTAAAATTTGGTAACTCAAACTATTCCCTCTATAGAAATGGACCAGACAGGAACTTACTTTACAGAACTCAATTCTTGTCTTGAGAGAGCTTCAGTGGTAACCTTTATTGTAGGACTAGGCCAGAAATGGCAAATACAACTCAGCTAGGAGAACTACAGTGATATTAGATCCCCATCATCTTAAGTGCCAGTTCAGAAGCACCTCTGAAGGAAAAAATGTATTTGAAAAGAGCACAAAAGAAACAGCACACACAATACTAACGTGTTAAAATAAGGCATAACCAATCATCTCTTAATTAACAGAGTCTATGTCCTGGGCAAGTCAGTTCACCTCTACATGCCTCAGCTTCCCTCCCAATGAAACTGGAATAGTGAAACTTGCCTGCCTTTGTCAAATGCTTTGTGATCTATGCATTAAGTGCTATAGACATACCTTTTCCTGAGAGATTAGGAAGTGTAAATAACATGTCGTTGTCCCTGGGGATAGAATACAGCATGCTTTCCTTCAGAAGAACAGTATGGTTTGAATGTCTAAGTACTCTCATGCCCTTAATTAGGATGTTTATTTCAGTAACCTCCTCTTGCTGAACCTGCAAAGGAGAAAAATATTGGAAGTTTATATCTGTTTTAAAGTAAGGGCAAGGCAGGCCACTGGCTAAAAATAAGCACCATTAAAATACTTTAGCATGAAGATTTTTGTGGATGCACAAATATTACTAACATAATGAATAGTATTTCTTTTTATTTACTTATACATTAGCATGAGTGCGTTAAAGGTTGGGAAGGTGCCTGTTCCTGAAAGAAGGTGTGTTAATATGATCCGCTTGATTTTCAAGAGTTGTTCCTAACTCATTATGGCCCTGATTCAGAAAAGTATTTAAGCACCTGCCTCACTTCAAGCATGTGAGTAGTCCCAATGAAGTAAATAGGATTTTGCACACGCTTTAGTATGCTGCTAAACTGAGGCCTACACTACTGGCCTTTCACTAGGCACTACTGCTACCGTTCCCTACTCTACCATAGTCTGACATCCAGGGATAATGCATTTTTACACAGGTGTATTATCTGCAGAGCCAGTGAAGTGATTTCTGATGTGACCTGTAGCAGTTCAGCTTGTCAGCAAAACAAGTTCTGCCAACATGATTAATATCTACATTTGTCCTTCCAGCAGCTTTCACTTATCTACTCTTTCTTTAATTTAAAGCTACAATATTCAGAGGAGGGGGTGGCACAACACCGATGTAACAAAGTTATTAAAAAGTACAAACAGAATATGCATATTTTGTAACCATATTTATATGAGATTGTTTTGTTATGTTTTAGGTCAATCTCATATTTTTCCTCCACACAAATATTAGGTGATGTATTATTTTGACTTATTCTTTATTTTAAAAAAATTATCATTTGAAATACTGACTTATAAGGAAAAAATTTCAGTGTGAAGAGTAATACAACAGCTGTTCAAAATACAAGACCAGGAACTGACAGAAATCCAGCATGTGCATTGGGTCTAGGACGAAGGCTGCAACAGGGAAGTTTGTTAACAAAAAGGAATGCAGTAGGTTGCAAGCTATTAGCTAGATCCTGCCCATAGGCGGTGCATAGTATTGCGTAGCTTAGAATTAGAACTACTGCATAATATGAATCATCTGTTCACGGTCAGTTGATAATTAACAAGATTGTCTCCTTAATATCCTGAGACCAACACTGCATGCAAAGTGGGTGACCATCTTTTTATTGGACCAACTTCTATTGGTAAGAGATAAGCTTTCGAGCTTACACAGGGCTCTTCTTCAGGGTGAAAAGGGTGAAAGCCCCAGATAGAAATAAAGCAGTGTACTATGGTAGTACTAACTCCCTATCAAGATCTGAAGTATGTTGTATAGAATAGTGAAAGATATGGTAGTCACAGTAGGAACCAGTGCAACACAGGCTAATTTTTTTCATAATAAGAGGTGTAATATACACTTCCTTGAAACAATGAATTACCAGATCATTTTAAGAAGCTATAGTCACAATTATTTTGACAAATGTACTACCTGTTACATGTCTGTGCATGCACAGTGAACGGAGAATAGAAGCCATTTTGATAATTCTTTATTAACAAAATCACTGCTGTGGTAAATTTCATAGTAAAAGCTCAACAAAAACTAGAGCCTGTATAAGACACACATATACTAAACCATAACCTGGAAATTTCTACTTGCAGCAACAATGTGTATCATTAGGTATGCTCAGTGCGGAACTTCTCTGATTTGAAGAGTGAGTGGCTAACAATTTATGCAAAATTTTGAAAAATAAAGTGCTGCATACTTTCAATTTTTCTGCTTACAGATATTTTCTGAATTCTCATCTCAACGATAATTGAGAAATATCTTTCCAGAGCAAATTAAATTATTTTTTCTTAAGAGCTCATTTGCCCTTAGTGTGTCTCTCCAAAATCCTGTCTGTGATTATTATTTTATTTCACCAAGTTTTTGGGGATAGGGCATTGCTTAAAATTCACACACAATATTCTATAAGGAGACAAAATAGTCTAGGCCTTGATCCTGCCACGTGCTATGCACTTTATCCCCAATCCAGGAATGCACTTCAGCATATGAGAGTTAAAACATGTGTAAATTACTATTCTGATTTAGAATGGGCAAATAAGCATGGTTAGTGTTACCTCTCTCCCATCAATTTCTGTCACCTCTTCCTGAATGACAATCAACTGCAAATTCGATCTGGATGCCAAGGGCCACTCACGAAACATGATACGAACACTGACAATTCCCAAATGCCTTTGTTCCAATAGGTTATCAGAGTTTCCAGTTTCCACTGTCAACAGATAATTATGCAGTGCACAAAGTCACAAAGAGAAACAGAAGTCCCACCCAATAAATGACATATAAAATTAACTTCCTCAAGGGTGGACTAACATGACATTGACAAAGAATGATATGTACCCAGCAAATACACCATTATCCCAATGTCAAAACTCACTAGAACTGCAAAGTACAATGAACACAATTACAGAGACATTGTAACTTTCCACAGTGCAGTCTACTCTTCACTTTTCCCCCTAAAATTTTCTACCATTGCTATCCATGGTGCAGTACCATTGGTGGCAGCCATGTTGGGAATTTTAGGGTACAGCAGCCACCATCAGTGTTTTCAATGCTATGCTATTTAATCCCACTCAACGCAGATCTAAGATGATACAGTGCTTAAAAGTCTGGCATGCCCCTCAACCTGTCTGCACTAATGCTTTCACTGACTGACCTAATCACATAATTGTGGGAAATCTGAGAGGGAAAGGCAGTGTAGAAAAGGTTATATGTGCTTATTTGTAAGTTGCATTTTCACACCCGGGGATGAAAAGGTGCAACAGTGTCTGTCTGTCTAAACTTGTATTCATCCAATCCAACTGACTCCATTTACACCCCAGTTGTCTTCCCATCTCAATTGTCTAGAGAAATACAAAGGGATGATGCTGCAGACAAAACAACCACTCATTCAACAGCTTAGAAAAATATCAGCGGGAGTTTGTGTAAAAACTTTCTTTAAGGAGGTCAACTCTCTCCTCCTGGGGATAGCTGCTTGGCTCACACCCCATTTTCCTTCTTCAGGTGGCCACCAAGGGAGCCACCACCCCCTTCAGCAGTCACCAAAGCCTTCAGGAGAATATTCACTACCCTTCCCCACACTTAGCATATGCTGGGCCCAAAGGCAGGAAAGGGATTCACCAGCACATTGGGGAATGGGGTATCCCTGGCCCAAGCTACACCCCTCCCCACTGTGTTCAGACACCACTGCTCTTGCCTCCTCATACCCCCCTGCCAACCTCATGACTTTACTACCCACAACTGCCTCATACCCACCACCCCAAAGTCTACCATGAGCACACACTCAACAACCCTCCGCCTCTCTTTCAATGCTTCCTGGACACATCTTCTGTCCTCCTCCCCAAACACCATGCTCCCACCACTAGTGAGTGTGTGTTAGATGTGAAAGAGTTTGTTGTGGAAACCAGGAGTCCAAGTTTGCATTGATATTTTGATGTGTGATCAGGCATATGAATTGAGGCTGGTCTGGATGTCACATCCAAGCCATTGAGGCACTGCACAGCTTGTCGGTGTTGGGAGGCACAAGGTGCTTGGCCTTGTGTCTTCAATCACCCAATAAGACCCTAAAATGTTCATTGCTTTTACAGTAAAGCCCCTTAATATGAAAGATTTTTTTTAAATTAAAAAAACCTTTTTTAATTTATGCAGCAATGCCTTGCATTATGAAAAAAAATATGGCCAGATAAGAGAAAATATTAAGATAAATTTATATAGGTATCTCCCAGTGGACCCACAAGCTTGTTAAACGTTTCCTGACTTACGATATTGAATATACAGCTAAAGGGCCAAATCCAAAGAGATGCGAAACTCCTGCAGCTCCCAATCCTCCCAACCCCATTGATCTCAATAGGTGTCACAAGTGCTTACGAGGTGCTGAGCAGGATTTGGCAAAGTTCTGAACACAGAACTACTCAGTAAGAACTAGACTTCTGTCCAGGGCAAGAACTTGAATACTTAGGGCCTGATTCAGACCTCAGATAAAGTCAGTGTAGTTAACTTGCCTTTACGATAACATAAGAGACATCAGAATGAGGACCTTAGTAATCCTATAGCACTTTAGATCTTCAAAGAACTTTACCAATATTATCTAATTAAACCTCACAACAACCCTGTAGAGAGGTTAAAAGTCCTGTGCCAAGGTCACAAAGCTGAGAACAGAACTCTAGAGTTCCTGGTTCCTAGGCCTGGGGGCAAATCAGTGGTTTTTGCCTAGTTTCTGATTTACATAGCACATTTGCAAAATTTTCAAAAGCACTGTAAATTAGAGGGTTGGACAATTAGAAAGAAAATGGAATTTGAGAATGCTCAGCATCTCACAGGATTAGGCCTTAAATTAGTGAATAAAATCTTGTCTTGCATTTTTCTTGAGTCAATTATCTCTGAAGTAAGTTACACTTTGAAATGTTTTATAATCTATACTAGAGATGAAAAAGATAGGAACATACTTTTACTACATGAGACAAATAGTAATGAGTTACTGCCTACCCCAAAAAGAGAGTATTTAATTATTCATTTGTCATCCTTTGGGTTTTCAAAAGATAAGATCACAGCTTAGAGAAGCAATTTAAAAGACCATTAGTAAAGGTCTGATCATAAAGGGCAGATGATCTCAGAAGCCAACCTTAAGACTGACCATAACTAGTAAATCTGCACGTAAAAGGCCCTTCAGTCAAATGAACATCATTGTCTCAGCTTCATTAATTATGCAATCCACTGTGCAAATCCAAGTATCAAAACAGTTTTGATTGGCAGTCCTTGCACAAGACAACAACACTGAACTAGGGGAAGGAGAACAGACATGTTCGCTGGGTCGTGGAACAGACATGTGCAACACATCTCGAAGAACAACATTTACAGAACAGGTTAATAACCCTTCCTTCTTTGAGTGATTGCACGTGTCCATTCCACTTCCGGTTTGAATTGGGAATGGGCAATGGGATGGATCACTTGATGATTACCTATTCTGTTCATTCCCTCTGGGGCACCTGGCATTGGACACTGTGGGAAGACAGGATACTGGGCTAGATGGACTTTTGGTCTGACCCAGTATGGCTGTTCTTATGAACTGCTTGTGAGTCACCTGAGGTGGGTTTCCGAGTCCACCTGAACAATGACCGAAGGACTGCTCATCAGAACTTGGCATCATCTCTGGAATGCTGACATATGGCATAATAAGTAGTAAAGGTGTGTACTGAGGTCCAAGTTGCAGCCCTACAAATGTCTGATATAGGCACATTAGCTAAAAGCGCCGCAGAAGTAGCTTGAGATCTTGTCGAGTGTGCCATCACTTTGCTTGGCAGCACTACGTTGGCAATGTCATAGCACAGGTGTGTACAGGAGGAAATCTGGGACAAGATCTTCTGCAGCAAGACTGGGGGCAGGGAAGAGCCTTCATCCTGTCTGCGACTGCCACAAACAGCTGACAAGATGATCTCAACAATCTCGTTCTAACTAAGCAAAAAGCCAACATCCATGGTATGGAATCTAAACACTTCTGAATGGCAGCCCTTGCACAGGAGGTACAACATTGAACTAGTGGGGGAAACAACAGCTTCCCCCATTACAGACAGTATAAAATATCAGGATTGCAACACCTACTCAACAGTATCTTACATGTGAGAAACCTGCAGTCCCAATGTATGTGGAATGATGACCTAATGGCAAAAAATACTTAAAGATAAAGATAATCCTAATTCCTATTTATCCTATTCAAACTCTCTTTGGATGTGTGTCACTCAACATAGGGAGAAAGCCATTAGCAGTGGGGAGTTGCATCATTATATTCACATTACCCAGTCTAGTGCAAAACCCTCCCTTTTCAAAAATATATACAAGGCCTGTATTTCAGGTGAAACCATGTAAATACAAGGACATGACTGGGACATGGGAACAAATGGGGATGTCAGATTTTGTTTCACGTTGATTCTAAACTCACCCTAACTCTGTAAACATGTTTCCAAATATGGCTGACCTTCGGAGAGCACCACCACAATGAATTATTTGTTATGTCCTTCTCTAGGTGACATGGAAACGGATATCCCAGATAAAGAATTGAGCAGTACTCACATATTAACGTTTGACACTTAATCCGGGTAACACCTCTCTTCATCGGAAAGTCATTTACATATATCTGTCCACTATTGTAGGTGATATTAAAGACAACCTTAAAAAAATAAAAGATAGTTGGCAAAATATTGCTATATGCAGTCAGATTTTCAGTTGCATAAATAAATAATTTAAAGAACAGATTAGAGAGTCACTATTGTCTAAAATACTGAAATTAATGAATCATCAGAAAAATCTGTGAAAGCCACACATTCACAGGTAGAGTTTGGTTCATAACTTACTAATATGTTGAGTAAACAAAAACAACAAACCTGTGCTTCTTGAGATTCCTCACTGGTTTTCAACATAGTAACATTAACTCTGATGTTCTCCTGAAAAAAACAGTAATGAGAAAATAAATGTTGAGGCCTGTAAAATGAAACTGTCTTGCAGTGCAAAAGACATTACACCTACCAACTACTTTCACATACTTTATTGAAGAATAAATGATGTGTAGAACAAGTGAGCACATTCCCTTTGCTCACTGTCTGGCAAAGTGCAGCTTGTGGAATATGCTTACTTGTCCCACACATCAGTTTTTAAAGAGGACTAATTACAAAAGAACGATTACCACTCCCTGTTAAGTGAAAGAGAGTGGTTGTTGTTTTTTAAATGAAGATCAAGAAAACATGCCATGTTTTCACATACCAATATGCTTGAGATTGAGCCAACTATAGCAAGGGCCCTACCAAATTCACGGCCATGAAAAATGCGTCACGGACCGTGAAATCTGGTCTTTTGTGTGCTTTCACCTTATACCATACAGGTTTCACGGGGGAGACCAGCGTTTCTCAAATTGGCAATCCTGACCCAAAAGGGAATTGTAAGGGGGGGGGGGGGTCACAAGGTTATTTTAGGGAGGTCGGAGTATTGCCTCCCTTACTTCTGCGCTGCCTTCAGAGCTGGGTAGCCGGAGAGCGGCAGCTGTTAGCAGCAGCGCAGCCGGAGAGTGACGGCTGCTGACCGAGGGCCCAGCACAGAAATAAGGGTGGCAATACCATACCACGCCATCATTACTTCGGTGCAGCTGCGGGTGGCGGCTCTGCCTGCAGAGCTGGGCTCCCAACCAGCAGCCACCGCTCTCCAGCTGCCCAGCTCTAAAGGCAAAGCAGCTGCGCAGTACCACAACCCCTCCCTACAATAACCTTGCATACCCCTCCCCCCCACAACTCCTTTTTTGGGTCAGGACCCCTAATGTTACAATACCATGAAATTTCAGATTTAAAATAGCTGAAATAATGAAATATATTATTTTTTAAATCCTATGACCATGAAATTGACCAAAATGGACCGTGAATTTGGGTAGGGCCCTAAATTATAGCAAATGAAGATTGAGAAATTCTGACATATTAGGTTTCTTCTATCTGTGGGTCATGACCCAAACTTGGGTCATCAAAAAGTGTCAAAGAGGGTCGTGGGGAAGACAAAGCGTGGGGAAGAGTTTCCTATCCTGGGAGAGGCAGTCGCAGAGCCTCTCCGCACTCACCCTGCAGCTGCGGCTCCAGTCCTGTGGGGCTGTCTGGGCTCAGTTCCCCACTTCGTGCGTTGCAACTTGTTGCTGGGAGCCTCAGCACTGCTCAGGTGTAGCCCAGCCACCCCTCCGTCATGATGGCACGGAGCTGGCAGGGCCAAATTTTAGTGAGTGGTGCTGTGGCCCCATGCGCCAGCTGGAAACACCACTCACACACAGGTGGGCTGGCCAACCCTTTACCACAGGGGCCGGGCCAAACCTGAGCGGTGCTGGGGTCACAATGCCTGGAGCAGGGAGCCAACCCCAGCCAGCCCTGCAGGACAGGAGCCATGGGAGCCATCACTGTGAAACGTATGGTGTACTTATTTAGTACGTATTACATTAATATGTATATTACATATTGCAAATATGAAATACTTAGTAGGCAGATGTTTTTTGTGCTAAAGCTATTTACTGGGTTGTGACAGGCCATCACGTTTTACAAATGGGTAATGCAGTATGACACTTAGTCCATGCCCACTTCACATCAGTGCAAAGTCATCTACATGATTTTTAGTGCTTGATCCAGTCTAGTTTTCAATAAGCATAACACTGCCCTTAAATGGGACAAAATGTTCATTGTCTGAGTTGCTGGTAATCCTCACTCCTTCCACCCCATGACACAACCCCTAACCCCATCCACACATCCTTTCCCTGTCCAGATGCAAGGGATTGGTTTCCTTCTTTCAATCTCAAATTGTTTTAATTTATGACATTATTGCCCCCAACCATCGTCCAGCTCCTAAGAAAATTACATCTTCTCCCTCCCTTCTCATCATTCAGTCCTGTCACTTTATCCTGACACTAACTTTACTAGCACTGCCAACCCCTCATTTGTCTCTTGTACCTTCCTTATAGCTCCAAAACCTGACACTGTCCACTCCGGTCTTCAAAAACAACTCCCTCAAACCTGACACACACTCACTATTGTCCCACTGTTACCCTGCCCTTTCTCGGCAAACTGCTTGACAAAGTAGTTTTTAATCTCCCCACTCACTTTTCATACAACTTTAACTGATTTCAACTTGCTTTTTGGTCTGGCCATAATCTGGAAAACTTTCTTCTCCTTAGAGCCAAATCATCTTTTTCTGCTATTGATACCTTCTTCTCCATACTCATTTTCCTCAACTCAGGACAGCCTTTTTGACTTTATTTACTTGTACAAACTTCATAGCTAAAGAAGCATCTCAGAGTCCCTCACATCACTATTTTACTTCTGCTCTCTTTGACTCTCTCTACATTGGGATTTGAACCATGTTTTAAAAGAGAGAGTTTGGGGTCACATAGGACTTACGTGGGTTTTGGAAATGGCTTTATACAATTTAGATAGTAAGCTTTATGGGACAGGGAATGTTTTACCATGTGTGTGCACTGCACAACAGGGCCCCAATTACTGAGTGGGTCCTTATTATAATAATCTATGCGGGTCAGTCCAAACCACATTTGAAAATGATTTGGATAGAACAAGGTTTAAATTGAGTATAAACATTCCACAAAGCCCAAGAGATAGTAGTTCTCTGGGAAAATGGCTCATTATTTTTATCCATCAGCCACAGATATTTTGTCCCCAGTAAAATGGGGTTGAAAACAGTTTAGCCACTAATGTACAAAAGGCAATTTGCTTCTCAATGTCTGTTACACGCAGCAGATGTCTCCCATTTTCAGAACTAGAAACAACCATTCAGGAAAGATTAAACTCACCAGCTCATTTACATAACTAATATCAGTTACTGCCAATGTAAACCAGATTCGTAATAAAATTGTAGAACCCAACCCATTGGGCTTTCAGCCAGCTCCCTCACTCTAAACATATTCTTCTCATCTGGCCCATATTAAGAAATATATATAATTTAATTAAGATTTTTTTATATATAAAAATATTTATATACAAGATATATAAATAATCTAGCTCTTGATTTAGCATTAAGAGCTGTATTGTATCTTTTACCTCCCAGCCTTACACATCAGAGATTACTACTCCCTTCCTCTTGTGATTTCCTAACTTCTTTTGCTTTGCCAAGGAACGCTGAGTGATCCACAGGGTACATTTTCCAGCCAGTCTTAATCCTCCCTCATTTTTTAGGATTCTGGTGCATTTTGAACATATTTATGCAAAAGGTATTTATACAAAATCTTTACAGAATGATGTAGAATGACTCAGATTATGAGTTGGGGGGGAAACTGTGTCACTGTTCCAAAAATAATGAAAAGGGAGGAAGGAAAGTCCATGTTTCAAAAGTGTTTGATTGGGAAATGAAAGGGTGTAACAGGACATGCTGAGTCTTCAGCTAACTCAACACCTTGTCACTCAGCTCCCCACCAGTGTATGTTAATTGGGACTTAACTGGAAGACAGGTAACTGACCTAAGGTGCCAATTAACTGAGTAGAGCTACAGCTGAGGGGCTAATTGAGGGGCAGCAACCCCCAGCAGCTGAGATTTTATGAGCCGGAAGGAAGTGCTGGGAGCCTGAATGAAGGCAGGGGTAGACGTGACTAGCTACCACTAGTACTGTTCCCTTCCCTAGAAACAAGCGGGGAAGCTGGTTATGAACTCTAAATATATGTAAATAACACTACCAGCTGTGGCCTGTGGAAATATAATAAAGTGCAGTGGTGGTGAAGACGACCGGGTGAGTGAGTGAGGCTGGAAAGGATCCTCAGGGGACCACCCCGTGACAAAGGCATAAAACAAAAATACATGTGCTCAAATACGAGCGCTAAATCCAAGCATTTCAAATAAATTTGTTAGTCTCTAAGGTGCCACAAGTACTCCTCTGTTCTTTTTGCAGATACAGACTAACACGGCTACCACTCTGAAGCTTACAATGTGAATTATACTCTAGTTATTTTGGTATTTCAAGGTCTTTCAAGCCTTTCATCTCATAGTGTCTAGTCCTAAATTAAAATATTCTTAACTCCCACTTGAATGGGAACTTTAACTGAATATGTTTAAGAAGTTTTAAAAAATGAAAGCAACAAAGGGTCCTGTGGCACCTTATAGACCAACAGAGGTATTGGAGCATAACCTTTCGTGGGTGAATACCCACTTCTTCGGATGTTTGCATCTGAAGAAGTGGGTATTCACCCACGAAAGCTTATGCTCCAATACCTCTGTTAGTTTATACGGTGCCACAGGACCCTTTGTCGCTTCTACAAATCCAGACTAACACGGCTACCCCTCTGATACTTAAAAAATGAAAGTGATCAGTTGTCTCCTGTCCATATACTGGCAAAGTTATGGACTGCACGCACAGGGCCAGTTAGAACTGCAGGGTCTCAATGTGGATGAGACGATGATGTAGGGAGGAGGGGTTTAGATTTATTAGGAACTGGGGAAACTCTTGGGAAAAGGGGAGTCTATACAGGAAGGATGGGTTCCACCTTAACCAAAATGGAACCAGACTGCTGGCACTTAAAATGAAAAAGGTCATAGAGCAGTTGTTAAACTAAGGGCTGGGGAAAAGCTGACAGGGATGGAGGAGCACGTAGTTCAGACAGAGACAATCCTGAGGAGGGGATCTATTAATGGCGATTCTCTATGTCCTAGTAAGGAAGAGAGGATGGAAGATGATAAAATACAGGTAGGATCTGATGAAAAACAGTCAAATGAAAAAAAGTCCCATTCAGTTACATCATGTAATGGCAGACAACTAAAAACTGACAAGTTTTTAAAGTGCTTATATACAAATGCTAGAATAATAATAAAATGGGTGAACTAGAGTGCCTCGTATTAAATGAGGATATTGATATAATAGGCATCACAGAAACGTGGTGGAATGAGGATAACCAATGGGACACAGTAATACCAGGGTACAAAATATATCACAAGGACAGAACATGTCATGCCGGTGGGGGAGTGGCACTATATGTGAAATAAAGTGTAGAATCAAATGAAGTAAAAATCTTAAATGAACCAATCTGTACCACAGAATCTCTATGGATAGTAATTCCATGCTCTAAGAATATAGCAGTAGGGATATATTACCGACCACCTCACCAGGATGGTGATAGTGACTGTGAAATGCTCAGGGACATTAGAGAGGCTATTAAAATAAACCCAATAATAATGGGGGATTTCAACTATCCCCATATTGACTGGGTACATGTCACCTCAGGACGGGATGCAGAGATAAAGTTTCTTGACACCTTAAATGACTGCTTCTTGGAGCAGCTAGTCCTGGAACCCACTAGAGGGGAGGCAATTCTTGATTTAGTCCTAAGTGGGCACTGCTCTGTTCTCCGAGCAGACAGAGTCCAAGCTGCACAGCCTCAAAGACTTGAGAGCCATGCTCTGCCCTCTAGGTCTAGATGCTCTCCCAGCCTCCAGGAAGCATTTCAGACCTCAACAGCCATAAGAGCAGCCATACTGTCTCAGACCAAAGGTCTAGCGCAGTATCCTGTCTTCTGACAGTGGCCAATGCCAGGTGTCCCAGAGGGAATGAACAGAGCAGGTGATCATCAAGTGATCGATTCCCTGTTGCCCATTCCCAGCTTCTGGCAACAGAGGCTAGGGACAACAGAGACCATGGAGGCAACGTGCCCAGTACTGTCTCCAGGCAGTGCCAGGGGATTGGTGACCGATGCTGGGTCAGGGACTGCTGCAACAGGGTCATGAAGGCACCGCAACCGCTGGTGCCAAAGAGGAGCTCTTTACCCACTGCGCCCTTCTGTCTCCAGTAGCCCTGGCTGGCCTGGGACCTTGGGTGGTGAGTGGTATTGGGAGAGACATCAAGTCCTTTGCAGCCTGGAAGGCCTCCGGAGTCAAGGGGGCCTGCAAGCACAAGGTACCACAACCGTTCCCTGGAGTTGGAGGTGAGTTCCAAATCGGGCTTGGTGCACCGACCGTGGCTCTGGAGAGGACAAATGGCCTGGCACGGGTCTCACATCAGTTGCTCCCCTCTTATCGCTCTTCGGCGCCGGAGAGCACCCTCTCCCGGCACGCTGTTTCTTGTGCTTCTTCCTCGGCACCAGTGATGGGGAACGGTGCTGGGAAGAGCACAGAGGCTGAAGTACTCAGTGCTGATTTGGAGCAGGGCGGCTCAGAACCTTCAGGTGGATGTCTCTGTCTTTCCGAGACCTTGGTCTGAAGCCCTCGTAGATTTTACACTTCTCCTTAATGTGAGCTTCCCCGAGGAACTTTAGACAAGGTGAACATGGGTCGCACATAGGCATAGACTTGCCGCAGGAGGTGGATAGCTTGAAGCCCAGGGACCGGGGCATGTCCAGTACCTGGGTCAACATCTCTCCAAGACTGGGACAACTATCTGTACTATATACTCTCAGAGTAACTAAATCCTCTAACAACTATATACAACAGATCAGAGTCCAAACCACTGTTAGGAAAGCCTTGCAAGAGCAAGAAGGTCACTCCAAGCAACCTTGATGGGCAATAAGAAGAAACAGAAGGCATGGAGATGGGGCTCCAGTGGGCAGTAGGGTCAGCCCTGCAGATACCACTGAGGAAAAAATTTCCAGCACCCGTGCACATGCACCTAGCATGGAATCGACATGAACAAGCACTCAAAGAACAACATTTATTCCTGTTGTCATACATACCCATCTTGCATGCACACAACAGAGGCCTTTGGGGGATTACCAACTATGCTAAGGTACATTCCAAACAGATTTTAGGCCATGTCTACACTGGCGAGCTTCCACGACACAGCTCTACCAATGCAGCTGCACCTACTGGAATTGCTGCCACTTTTTTTTTTTTTAATTACTTAAACAAAGTTACTTGGGGGAGAACTTTGCTGGCATATGAATTTATTACAATCTTGTATTAGCAAGACAATTGACCAGATAACCCAGCAGATCTTTCCCGTTTCATGCTTCTATGACAAGACACTTTGCAGTTCACAACTATTGTAATCAGAGGATGTTTAGTCACAATTTAAATATTAACACAGAACTATCCAGCTATTTTAAATATCAGAGGTTAAAGTTCACAGGTCTTATGAAGCATCCTCTAATTCTAACAGAAGTAACCTTTAAAATGGTACCAAAATAAAACTAAATAACTATTCAAAAACTCTAAATATACTTTATAACCTCCCTTCTCCCCTCCATCCCGCCCAACAACAACAAAAACCACAAACTATACACCACAAAATTTTCTTGCCCCAATCCTGTAGCACTGAAATCACGGGAGCAACACTGCGGCCTACAGTAATCCATAGCATGATATAGATGTATATATGTTAAAAATATAAAGACATATATGTGGAATAACTTTAATATTAATAACTACATTTTTATCCTTTCTTCCAGCCAGCAGTTTTTCTACATATTGATACATACATAATCAATATGCAACATTCCATTTCATACACAAAAGCTACTGTAAGTTACAAAGTATTTAAAAAAAAAACACCTACTTTTTGAGCAGTCTTATAACTTAGTCACCTGAATAATGTTTTAAAAACATTTGAAAAATAGACCATCATTGTTAAGTTTCAGCGTGAAGAAGAAATACAGGTCAAATAAAAATCAGGTTTATATTTTCAAAATGAGAACATGTTTCTAGCGAAGTGCACTCACCCCTCAAAACACAGGCACACACAGCATGCATGCACCCCAACATACATAGCATGCATGCATCTCCTCACACACAACCCCACACATATGTACTAGTGTAGAAATGGTCAAAAAGTTCTTAATACCTGTTACAGCAAGTGGATGTCTACACTAGACTTTCTTAAAATTTCCCATGTTGCAACCAGGTCTACAGACATGGCTATAGGACAAAAAATGGCAGACCTTGCATACTTTACAGCAAAATTTTTAGAACAGTCATCTAGGGCAGGAGTTCCCAAACTTAGTTCACGGCTTGTTCAGGGTAAGCCCCTGGCGGGCCGCGAGACGCTTTGTTTACCTGAGCGTCCACAGGTACGGCCGCTCGCAGCTCCCAGTGGCCGCGGTTCGCCGTTCCAGGCCAATGGGAGCTGTGGGAAGTGATTGCCCGACCTGCGCCGCTTCCCGCAGCTCCCACTGGCCTGGAACGGCAAACCACAGCCACAGGGAGCTGCGAGCAGCCGTACCTGCGGATGCTCAGGTAAACAAAGTGTCTCGCGGCCTGCTAGGACTTACCACGAACAAGCCGTGAATAAGTTTGGGAATCCCTGATCTAGGGAGATCTTGCATTACTAAAACTTCATTACATTTATTATTAGTCTAAGAAATACAGTGTAAGTGAAAGTAATTAAAACTAAGCTACACTTGTCAAATAAATGACATTACATTACCATGCATTAGCCTTGCTTTTCTTTTTGCATGTACACATTTGTTTACTTCCTACTTTTCATATTTTATTAATTCACAATGGTGTCCCAGTCACAAAGGTGAATTAGTAAGGTTCTTTGGATAACATCACTTATTCTCCCCTCTTCCCTACTTACATTTCTAGAATTAAACTTCTGCTTTCTCATTATTAAATCATAATATATTATGATTATTTTACCAAGTGTTGTAAAATCACATACCTAATTCCAAGACATTGGGACATCATTACATTATCCTGCAGTCAATTTATAAAATATGCACAGAAAGATACAGAGAATTACACAAATTATCACAAGTTCAGAACACATATCAGATTATCATCACAAGATATTTAAACCAATAAAAGAAATAACTTTTGCAAGTAAGTCATTATTAACCAGCCTATTCTCTTCCTCTGAAGTATAACATCACATGGTGCCTGCAGCATACGTTAATACTGTGTATGTGTTCTACATAGTGGAGAATATCTTAACATCTCACCAATGAAAAGCTATTTTTGTGTTGAAAAACATCTCAGATGTTTTTAGCATTCATCAACAGATATTATCTGCAGGAAAAATATGGTATGCACACTAAGTATATATCCCACACTTCTGACAGGTGAGTAGGCCACACCAAAAAAAAATAATCCACGTAAATAATCAAAAGGCAAAAATCACAACCTCAAAAACTAGAAACAGCCATCCAGGGGAAAATTCATTTAGATAACTAAACTCAGTTATTGTCGATGTAAATCAGAACAATCATAAAATTGTAGGACCCAGCCCACTGTACTTTCAACCAGCCAGTGGCGTAGCCAGGAGTAGAGCACAGGGGGAGTGGAGCTAAAAAAGGCGCCGGAAGCAAAAAGCGTCGGGAGCAAAAAAAGGCGCTGGGAGCAACAACAAAAAAGCTCCGCTCTGGCTGCAGCGTAGGAGCAAAAGAGCACAAAAAAGGTGCCGCTTCTGCTCAGTGGGGGAGTGGGCACTCCCCCTGCTCTCCCCCTGGCTACGCTACTGCAGCCAGCTCCCTCACACTTCATGTATTCTTCTCATCAGGACCACATTAAGAATAAAAAAACTAAATGAAAACCAAATGACTTCAACTTAATCTAACTCCTGACCTAGCATTACGAACTGTATTGTATTTCTTTTACATCCTAGTTTTACACAGCAGAGACTATTACCTACTTTGCCTTGTGATTTTCTAGCTGCTTTTGCTTTGTCAAGGAACTCTGAGGGACCTGAAGGATGTTTAGTCCAGGCTGTTTTAATCTTCCCTCATTTTTTAAGCTTCCAGTGCAGTCTGAACATATTTTTGAAAGAATTTAACAAAAGATAACTTTGTGAAATATCTCTTGGACCTCTATAGAATGATGCAGAATGATTCACCCAAATTACAAGAAAAAAAAACCTGTGCTGCTGTCCAAAAAAATTATGAAAAGAAGGGAAAGTCCATGTTTCATAAGTGCTTGTTTGGGAAATGAGAGGCACTCAGCAACAAATGATGTACTCAAATGCTTGAGCTAAAGCAGAGCATTTCAAAACCTACAAAATGAATCAGACTCAAGTTATTTTAGTCTTTCAAGGTTTTTCCTGTCATGCTTTCCCATAACACCTTTCCTAAATTAAAAACATACATTCTTAACCTACACCGAAGGGAAACTTTAACATCATGTTTAAAAAGTTTAAAACATCAAGCAATTCTGTCCACATACTGTCAAAATTATAGAATATACAGACATAATGCCCAGTCCAGCTAAAAGTGATAGTGACTGTCTCATCTGTGAAACACTCACAGGTCTGTAGAAGCGACAAAGGGTCCTGTGGCACCTTATAGACTAACAGAGGTAACAGGTCTACAAATCAAAAACTATTCAGAGTAAAGATTAGTCTACCATTCATTGTAACCCTTAAACAACAGGTCTTGTGAAGCCACATGGACAAGGGGAAAAAGGGAGAACTCATGCTCTTCTGATTCTTGCGACCTTCAATTTCAAATCAGCAGCAGCAGCTACATTGTGACAAGTGAGTTCATATCTAGTCAAGAGTAATTCTGCTCAGCAATTAAGATTTTGTTTCTTCTATCTAAAGTAGCTTTATGAATGCTTTAGAAATGTATCAAGAAACATTTGTTCCTATTCAATCATTTGTTCCCTGCATCTTCAATCCACACAGGAGTCCTTCTGACAATTATCAACCCTGATAAGGAACATTCCAAACAGATAGTAACTTTTTGGTGCTAAAGAACAATTGAGACTCACTCATTCTTGCCTCACTTGTTTATGGGCCAGTGTTCTCACTGACACAGAGAGTTGTCAATGCTGACAGTTGTTATATCGTTGACAGACAGCAAACCTCTATAAAGCCCCAATCCTACCAACAGTTACACAGGTGCTATATGTTTACAACAGCATCAGGGCCATAGTTTCCCAGCTGAACATTCCCAGTTAGCAGAAGGCCCTGTGTGAAGAGAGGCAGAAACCAGGAAGAAAACTCCACTTGCAGTATAGGATGTACCACTAATGGGCTTGCTACCAGGCTTGTTTTAAAATATTTTTTTAGTTACACAGTTATTTTGACGAGAGTTTTGTAACAAAGTTCATATTATCAGTTGTGTGTTAACAGGCCAACTGATTACATAACCCAACAGAAGTTTCCCATTAGTACTTCTGTGATAAGATGCTCTGACGTTCACAACTATTGTAATTAGAGACAATTACAGTATCAACATAGAACCAGTTGTTGGGTTCGGTTTTTAAGGGGGGGGTGGGGTGTAATTCTAGAGGTCATGGTTTACAGGTCTCATGAAGTATCCCCTAATTCCAACGAAAGTAACTTTTAAATAGTACCAAAATAAACCCCTAGCTAACCCAAAAGAGATTTACTTTATAGCCAATCATATGAATATAAACTTCAGTACCATCCCCACCCGTCTATGTACCATAACATTTTCTTGGCTCAATCGAGTAGCCCTGAAAGCAAGATTTGGGCCTATAGCATCATGTTAATCTATAGCTGTCGAGATGTGGATGTATGCTTAAAGAATACAAAGAACAAATACAGCTCATGTGCACGTTAATTTTTAATACCTGTATTTTCTCTCTTCCCCCAACCAGCAGTTTTTCTAAATATTAACATGTGCATAAGCTATCAAATTTGCAGCATTTCCTTTCATACACAAGCAAAGTTAGAGTAAAAAAAAGAAGAGATCCATTCCTGGGAAACTCATTTTGGTGCAGTCTGATAACATGGAATCACCCAAGCACATTTTAATAAAACGCATTTGGAAAACAGATCATGGATGTCAAGTTTCAGCACTCGGCAAATATCAGGTTTATATTTTCAAAGTGACAGCCTGATTCTAGCCATGTACACTCACCCCTCAATGCACTGACACCCACCTCACACCCCTACCCCACCGGCACACAGGGGCGCTGGACACTGTACAGCGGGGCTGCTGCTGCTTCCGAGAGCCATAGACCCAAACTCCTACCCCCTCATCTGATGGAAACCGCTTCAAGCCCAGCACCCCCGCCAGCGCCCCGCGCCCCGACGCGGGCCCCGACGCGGGCCCCGAGTCCCCCCCCCCCCCCCCGGGTACCTGGCTGAGGAACGGTGGGGGGGCGGCGGGCTGCGGAGCCGCGGGGCGCAGCAGCCCCAGCACGAGGAGGAGCAGCAGGAGCCCGCCAGGCCCCAGCGCAGCCTCCATCTTGGGTCCCGGGAATTAAGACAAACTAGTGAAACATCCCCGCGGGGAGAGGGCGGGGAGCCGCTCGGGCGGGGCGAGGGGCGGGCTGGAGCTGGGGGGAGGGGGCGCAGGGCCGGGCGGCTGCCGGCTGCCCAGTGTTGCAAAAGAGCAGCTGCGGGGGGAGCGGGACGCGCGTACACACCCCGCCTCCGCAGGAGAGGGCACGTCTGCCGGCGGCGCTGTACGGCTCTGTGTTGGCCGAAGCCCCGGGCGGCGCTGGAGCCCAGCCCAGTGCAGGGCGGGCGGCGATGGAGTTTCCCGGCGGGAGCTGGGACAGGCAATGAGGCGGGTTGGCTCGTTCCGGGCATTGCATCCCCCTCGCCTAGTCTCCCTCTTCCCTGCCCCTTTCCTCCCTCATCTACAGCCTGTGGGGGAGGCTCGAGGGCCAGCTGTTCCCCTGGCGGCCGGGAGCCTCCGAGAAAGGGACAACCCCGCCCCCCGGCCCGGATTTGTGTCTTTGGGTAAGTGCCGGGGGGTGGATGTTCTCTAGGGATGAGTCCTGCCCCAGGAAAGCAGAGCACAAAGTAGGCACAGCCATGTAGACTGACCAGACAGCAAGTGTGAAAAATCGGGACGGGGGTAATAGGAGCCTATATAAGAAAAAAAATCCAAAAATCGGGACTGTCCCTATAAAATCAGGACATCTGGTCACCCCCCGTGTGCCGGTCTTGCTGGGGTGGGGTTCTCCGCTCTGTCTGCACAGCACGGATGGGACCCCAAGGCGGAGTGTTACCCTTTGGGGCGGACAGTTGTGTGTGTTGATTTTTGGCCCTCTTTCAAAGAAAACTTTGCAAAGGTTAATAAATATTCAAACACCAAAACACTTTGTGAAGAGCAGTTAAGGTTCTATACCAGAGGCGGGCAAACTACGGTCCACAGGCCACATCTGGTCTGCCAGCCATTTTAATCCAGGCCTTGAGCGCCTGCTGGGAAGCAGGGTCTCGGGCTTGCCCTGCTCTAGCTGGGGGTCAGGGGCCACTCCACCCAGCTCCCAGAAGCAGTGGCATATGCATCCTATGGCTCCTACATATAGGTGCAGCCAGGGGGCTCCACTCCACACGCTGTTTTTGCCCCAAGCACTGCCTCCACAGCTCCCATTGGCCAGGAACCGCAGCCAATCGGAGCTGCAGGGGCAGCGCCTGCGGACGGGGCAGTGTCCAGCAGCGCCACCTGTCCGCACCTCCGTGTAGAAGCCAGAGGGGGGAACATGCCACTGCTCCGGGAGCTGCTTGAGGTAAGTGCTGTCCAGAGCCTGCACCCCTGAGCCCCAACCTCCTGCCCCAGCCCTGATCCCCCTCCTGCCCTCTGAACCTCTCGGTCCCAGCCCGGAGCACCCTCCTACACCTCAATCCATCATCCCTAGCCCACACCCCCACTGGAGCCCTGCACCCCACCCCACCTGCCCCAGCCTGAGCCTGGAGCCCGCTCCCACACCTTGCACTCCTCACTTCTGGCCCCACCCCAGAGCCTGCACCCCCTCCTACACCCCAACCCCAATTTCATGAGCATTCATGGCCCGCCATACAATTTCTATACCCACTTGTGGCCCTCAGGCCAAAAAGTTTGTCCACCCCTGTTCTATACCTACATCCTTCTCACACTTGCACTGACGCTCACAAACACATACTAGCCCAGGGATAGGCAACCTATGGCATGGGTGCCAAAGGCGGCACGTGACCTGATTTTCAGTGGCACTCGCACTACCTGGGTCCTGGCCACCGGTCTGGGGGACTTTCCATTTTAATTTAATTTTAAGTGAAGCTTCTTAAACATTTAAAAAACCTTATTTACTTTACATACAACAATAGTTTAGTTATGTATTAAAGACCTATAGAAAAGAGACCTTATAAAAACGTTAAAATGTATTACTGGCACGCAAAACCTTAAATTAGAGTGAATAAATGAAGACTCAGCACACCACTTCTGAAAGGTTGCCCATCCCTGTACTAGCCATTCCCCGAGCAACCCTACACAATCAGTCACTGCCAAACAACCTTAATTCTGCCTCTGTTTAAAGTCAGTGCTCTAATGGGATTAATCTTTATTTCCCTCTGTCATTTTCAGTCTGGCAATATTTTCCCTTGGGAAACTTCACTGGAAATATCATTACAATAGCAAGGCACTAGTCAAGGGAAATTAGCAAATGAAATATATTGTAAATGGAAAATGAAACTGTCCAAACTAAGTGAAATGTCAAATGTAAACAAACAGCTTAAGGAGAGAAAAGAAAATTAGATGTTTTAAATTATTTTAATTACAATAATCATACCGTGGCCTGATCATGAAAATTGTTACAAACACATTTATAGTTATTCCTGTACTCACTGACTGCAGTGGGATTCCATACAGGAGTAACTATGGATCTAAGCCAAAACCCATTAAGTCATTGCCTTCAGTGGGTTTTGGATCAGGCTGTATGTGTGTGGACAACTCTTTGTAGGATTAGGTCCCCAGATTGTTTAAAATAAATAATTGGGCCCCAAAGTATTATTCATTACACATCTTTTAAAAAAAATAGTTTTTACTTTTATAAATCCCCTTAACAGAAAAGGAAAGAAAATTAATTAGGCCTGCTTATAGCCTTTTAAAAATCCTTCTCACTTGCTTGACAGTGTGCAATTGTCTGCTGAGCTAAAGCCTATTTTAAGATTTTGGAGTTAATGAATCTTTGATGCAGCTGATGGTAATGATTGCTCTTAAACCATTTTGTTCTGTCATATCAGGGCCTGCTGGGAGATTTTTTCAGTGAGCCAGTGCTGTGCTCTAAATATCCATTTTACATGAAGAAAACAAATTGCATATTTTGAATGTTTTTTACAGTAAGCAAATATATGCACTGTATTGTATTCAGATAGACTCACATCCCCACACAGACCATATGAACATAGGTGATGACATTCATGTGATACTTCACCATGCATCTGTGCATGGCCTCACCTGCACTCATTCTACAAATCCTTTTCTGCAGCTATTTCGAACATACCGAATTCTCAAACCTTTGAGGAGCTTTGAAGAGCCACTGTATATTTAAAAAAAATAAACACAAAAACTGCCAGATAAATGTTTCCTTCTTTTTCCCCCATATGTGGAATTTTCTGATGTAATCTACACTGGTTTGATATGTAGGCAATATTCTGTCTTGCACCAGCACCAGGTTTGAGACCTCCCTACCCTGCAAGGCCAGAAGTGGTAGCTCTGTATCGCTGGAAAGGGGAGATTCCAGATATAATAGGCAAGAAAGGTAAATACATGTAAAACTCTGTGCAAATAATAATAATAATAATTAATTAATAATGTGAAGGATAGAAGATCTATATACTTAAAAGTTAAATACACAAAAGGGCTTATTTTCAATTACCTTGCATCTTGCATGATCATTTACATCTGTGAAATGTTATGAAAACAGAGTAGTAGTATTTTACACCCACTTTGCACTCACTTGGTACAGGTGCAAGGCAATGGAGAATGAGGCTTAGGAGTCTTACAAGAAATGACATCTTGCCCATTCTTCTCACTTCTTTGACTTTTCTTCAATGCTGAAATGGTTAAACTTTCGTGTACATACAGTAATTGCTTGGTCCTGTTTTATTTTAGTGTTTTGTTTTGTTTGTGATTATCTCCAAATAAACTTTATAATTTTTTTATTTCTCCAGAGTTATTTAATAATAAATACTTTATATAGCTTCTTTTATCTGATAATTTCAAACATTTGCCAATAGTAAGTATGATTTTTATTATTATTTCCAGTTAACAGATCAAGAAACTGAGGCACAGAGAAGTGTTGTGATTTGCCTAAGGTCACACAGCAAATCACTTGAGGGCAAGGAATAGAACACAGGTGTCCTGATTTCCATTTCCTTTCTCTACCCACACACTTCCATTTAAATTAGGGCGGTCAGTTAATCAGTTAATGCAAGCAATTAATGCAAAACAAATTAACTAGATTTAAAAAATAGTCACAATTAATCACAGTTTTAATTGCACTGTTAAACATTAATAGAATACCAATTTTAATTTATTATAAATATTTGTGGATGTTCTACATTTTCAAATATATTGATTTAAATTACAGCACAGAATACAAAGTGTACATTGCTCACTTTTGTTACAAATATTTGCACTATAAAAAAGAAACAAGAAATAGTATTTTTCAGTTCACCTTATACAAGTACCGTAGTGCAATCTCTTTATCATGAAAGTACAATTTACAAATAAAGAATTTTTAAAATATAACTGCACTAAAAAAAAAAAAATTAAAACTTTGGAGCCTAGAAGTCGACTCAGTCCTACTTCTTGTTCAGCCAGTCACTAAGAGAAACAAGTTTGTTTATGTTTACAGGAGATGCTGCTGCCCACTTCTTATGTACAATGTCACCTGAAAGTGAGAACAGGCATTCGCATGGGACTGCTGTAGCTGTCATTGCAGGGTATTTACGTGCTAGATATGCTAAACCAGTGGTCGCCAACACGGTGCCCGCCGGGGCATTTATGTGCACCCGCCTACTGACAAGGGAGTGCTTCCGCCGGACAACCCACCGCCGGACAACCAGCCGCCAAAATGCCTCCGAGAAGTGGCAGCGCCAAGAAGCATCGCCGCCACTTGTCGGCGGCATTTCGGCAGCGCCGCTTCTCGATGACGCCACTTCTTGGCGGCTGGTCGTCCAGTGCCCGCCACACTTTTCTGGGAACTTGAATATGCTATTGCAACAGAAAGGTTGGGGACCACTGTGCTAAACATTTGTATGTCCCTTCATGCTTTGACCACCATTCCAGAGGACATGCTTCCATGCTGAATTTAAATTGATATTCTATTATTGTTTAATAGTGCGATTAATTGTAACTATTTTTTTAAATCTCGTGCTTAATTTTTTTTTAATAGTTTGACAGCCCTAATTTAAATATATACTGCAGCATGGCTGCCTACTGAAGCAGTTTCCAAAAAGAAGACTCATCCATAATATAGGTACCACTCAAAGAGGGGACAGAAGTTCTGTTTGTCTCTGTTCATTGTTCAGTCTCACTCTGGAGGTCAGCCAGCAACGTAATGATATAAATCTATCTGGTAAAAAGGGATCCTAGTGATATATTTTGCTGAATTTCATAATGGTTACAAAACTGTTTGCAAGGATCGAATGGCAGATATAGGCATGCACCATTTGTTGGCACTTGTGCATATTGCATATGCTGGTGGGTGTAGGTTTAAATTACATGCATTCCTAACTATGGATTGCATTCCAGCGGCGAGTCATAGTTCGTGTTTCAGTGGGTTGTGTTCCGACAAAAGCCTGATGAACTCTATGCAACTGACACCAGGCCCCACTTCTAAAGCTGCAATGATGTTCTGAGTATGGACTTTATGAT
Organism: Chelydra serpentina; assembly: GCA_037349315.1. NCBI lineage: Eukaryota > Metazoa > Chordata > Testudines > Chelydridae > Chelydra > Chelydra serpentina. Next base: position 25,417,397 of record JBAIAC010000010.1, read on the forward strand.
TAAATCATACTTAAAATGTACTGACAGCAAGATAATTATTTATAACACTATATGAATATACAAACATGTAGCAAAATAAGGATCCCCTTTAGCCTTGCATTTTCAACAGAGCCTAAAGGATTCAGGTACCCAACTCCCATTGAAATTAAATGGGAATTGGGTGTCTAATTCCCTCAGACTCCTCTGAAAAATCCCATCTTTGATGGTCCCTGTACAGGATATTTATCTAACTGTTGACTGCCTTCCTGTCTCTTCTCCCTTCTGCTTTCCTTTACCCATAAAACCATTCTCTCTTCTCCTCCCTTTGATCCTCTCTTCTTCACTTCCTCTCTCAATTTTCCTCATTCAAAATTACACTGAATATATGTGACACTTTTTGGTGTACCCAGGACTGAGAGTCAGCCTGTTACCCCAGGTCTCTAGTGAGAGGGAGTCTTTCGTGTGATAGCTGGGTATCAGTTCCCTGGCACCACCAGCTTTGTGGCCACTCAAGCAATCTCCTTTGGGCTGTGCCGGCCCTAACTCACCTTGCAGGCTAACCACAGGTGCGCCCTTAGCCCCCCTGAATCATTCTCCTGTGATTTCCAGCCCGACACTGGCTACTTACAGAAATTCCAGATGCTACAAGTCAATGCCTGTTTGCTATTAAAATATTAAGTAGACAATGCCAGCCTCCCCCGAGCGTTAGCAAAGATAAAGCAGAGCGGTGAAGCAGCGCGGTGCTCATAACAATGACAAATAACAGCTGAAGACGTCAGTGATTTAAAGGTGACGCCACACGCGGCCAGGGGATGAGAAGCCCCAAGTCAGGCCGCCGCCAGCAGCAGCAGCAGCTGAGACAAGTCGGTGAAGGGCTCGGAGGTTTTAGGCCGACCCCCGCTGCCAAGGGACGCCAGCTGCGTCGTGTGTGAGGCACCTCACAGAGCCGCGCCTCGCTCCGCCGCTCAATCCGCCTTTGCGGCCGGCTGCGTGACGAGAGACAGCCCCGCCCCCTCACAGCTGCAACCCCTGCGGGCAGATTGGGCCCGCGCGCCCCCCGCCGCGCATGCGCCTTGCGTAGCCCCACCCTCTTCCCTCCTGTGCAGCCAGTGCCCCGCCCCGCCCCTTTTACTCTCGCGTCTCACCGCCATCCTAAGTGAGGGCAGAGGGAGAGGCGGGCGGTCGCTTCAGGAGGTGTCACTGAGCATGCTCCGTTGGCGCGGGCGCGCTCGGTAATAGCGAAGCGGGAAATTGCAGCGTCTCCCCCTTGCTCTCCCGGAGGCGGCCGGGCGCGTTGTTGTGGTTCCGGGGCGCGGCGGCGGCCATGGCCGTGCTGCTGGAGACCACGGTGGGCGACCTGGTGATCGACCTGTACACGGAGGAGCGGCCCAGAGGTGGGTGCACGGGGCGGGAAGGGGCGGCGGAGTTGGGGCTGGGGGCGCGTTGGGGGCAGACCCCACCCAGCGCGCACGCCCCGCTCCTGCAGCCGGGGAGGCCGGAGGCCGCAGCGCTTCCGACACGCGAGCGGTGCGGCGCGGCGCTGGGCATGCGGGGGGGGTTCAAAAGCCGGGCGGCAGTGGGGTCACTGAGCGGGTCATGGGATGCTGCTGACTGTGTGTCAGCTCTCCCGTGGGATACTGTCACCAAGTGAAAGTGGCTTGACTCAGACACGCCATGCATCTGAGGAAGTGGGGTTTTTACCCAGGAAAGCTTAAGCCCAGATAAATCTGTTAGTCTTTAAAGTGCCACAGGACTCCTTGCTAGTCTGTATCCACAAAAACAACAGGGCTACCCCTCTGATACTTAGCACTCTGAAGGAATCCTTCGTTGGGGGCTTGCAGTAATCCTGCCCTTTTCTGGTTGCCAGTTCTCATAAAGTCTGTATGGATTTATTTATTTTTTTAGTTGGAAAATGCATGTCGGAGATTACATTTGCTATACTAAATTAGGTCTTTGAGTCTGTCTTTGGGTGATAGGCTAAAGGATGCTTATCCTGGTAAGTTAAATGTGTGTGCTTGCAGAATGAGGGCATTAGTTTCCACATTTAATTTCAGGTTGATGTGGACACTTACTACTCTGTTTTTTTTCTAATTACAAACAACAGTTTTGGTTGGGAGCTCATTTTCTTCCACTACAGATAATATACATCTTATTTTTATGTCTCTAAAATATTTGTAAGTGTAATAGTTTTTAAATTGAAAAACCAACATTGACTTTTTCCTTGGTAGACATTATTTGGGGAAGGCCAGGGAGGGGGAAATGTGTGCTGATCTTTGTTATACAACTGTTCGTATTTAGGATTCTAAATATTGCTGGATGTGGGATCTAGGAAGGAAAAATGCACAGTATTTAATCTTTTCCATAGATGTGCAGGAGCCTTTAGAGTCAGTGTTAATATTAAGTCCCAGTATAGCCAAACAGAAAAGATGCACGTGCAAATCACAATAACAGGTTTTTTAGTAAATTTCAATATAATTTCTTGCAGCTTGTCAGAATTTTCTGAAGCTTTGCAAAATCAAGTACTACAACTACTGCCTCATTCACAATGTACAGGTGAGTGTTTATAATAGATTTTTATTTCCTTCTTTGTCTACATCCGTAAGTAGACTAATACCTTGTATATCTTGCATTGTTACAGAGGGATTTTATTATACAAACTGGTGACCCCTTGGGGACTGGCCGTGGAGGAGAATCTATCTTTTGGTGAGTAAAACGTACTTAAAATGAAAGAGGCCTAATTTGGGACTGTAGTTGACCCAGTTTGGACTTGCTGAATGTCCTACTGAATCATTGTTGGGAGATGAGAGCTGTTTTTGGCTCATACACCTTGTTGTTTGTTGTCATTCCTCATTCTGTCTTTTGATCCTAGACACTTACGTTTTTTTGGGACAGCATGCTACTTCTGTTCTTAAATCAATCAATAGCGGGTGTAATTGTGAGCAGGTGACTGTAGGTTTGGCTGCTGTGCTGTGTGCCTTACATAGCTGCTCTGTGGAAGTCAACACATTTTTTTCTACTGCAGTGCTGAGAACTATGATGTAATGCACTTACATTTTGTTTGTGATGGAGGGGAAGCAGGTGGCTATAGTAAAAATTCCTGTATTCATGTGTCAACTCTCTGAGCCCCCTTTCAAAATCAGTAAAACTGTTGCTTGGGCTCACATTTCAACTACACTGAATACATGAAGTGTGCTTTTTGGTAATAAGTAATTGGAGAGTCTTGTGTTGGGGTGTTTTTTTAAGAGGGATGCATTAAAAATGGATGTTAGGAAGAAAATTACATTTCTTATAAAAATCAATTTTCTATAGTGATGCACCTGAAGAAACATGCAAACAGGTAAGAGAGAATTTTGGCTGACTGCATAATCTTCCAGATAATTTTTCCTTTGAAACTGATGTTCTAGAGGGAAAATCAAGTTCAAGTTGCAGGGAAAAAAACACCTGTATTTACCGCTTAGTTGATGAATAGTTCTCATGTAACTCTCTGCAGCCAATAGACTTGCAGTTATTTGCCCATGCAAACTGTCTAACACTGCTCCAGACCTCGGTAATATGGACCTTTAAGGAAGTACACCAAATAAATTTACATTTGCTTTTCTATGCTATGCTATAATGGAGTAAGGGAGACCTGGTTACAAACTTTTACCCACGCTATATGGTAGATGGACCAAACTGTGTCCCTGTAAGTGGTTTAAACTTTTGACAATCCAGGATTCTGGTGTATTGTTGTTCTGGTCACTCCTGGGATCTTCTCTTCCTTTGCACTTTTTCATATTGTATACTGATTTTTCTTTCCCTGCCTTGCTCCTTGATGTGGTCTGTCACAAGCAGAATCTTCTAAGAGTGGCAGGCTGACTTGCTTCCCTCTTCTGTTCTGCTGCTGTCCTCTGAGGATCTGGTTCGATTCTGAGGATGTTATCTTTTTCTTATTGCTGAACAGGACAGAAATGTGGGGGTTTCAGTTCTTGGTGCAACCTAAACTGATATAAGTCATGTTGAAATGGATTTAAGAGTGATTGTGAACCTACATGTGTAGTTTAAAATCATAACTTTGTGTGTAGACCATATCTCTCTATCACCTGGGGGAGAACAATGTGAGATCAGGATCAGCCATTGAGACTTAAAATCACTGCATCCAGTCCTGTATGCCTTGAAAGCTAATGTGTAAAATGAAGTTTGCTGCTTTTTCTGTTCAGATGATGAATTTTAGTCTATGTACAAACTATTTAATGGTTTTCACCTTGTTTTATAAGGAGAATTTGGTGCACAAGTACCGTTTATATTTGATAAAGTGAATTATGCTTTTAATTCCCTGTACACTGTACTGAAAGTACGTTGTGACAGTAGCTTCTAGCAAATTACATGCTAGTATCTACCAGAGATGTCAGAAAGTGTTTTCTAATATGCTTTAAAACCCCCCATTCTGTAGAATGTCTCCAGGGAAAGAGCTGTTAACATTATCTGCATTATGAGGGGTGGTTGGGTAATCTTATAGTCACGTTATAAATGTGTCGTGTAAAGTGATCATTTTATTTGAGGATTCTTATTATAACATATTTTTGTAAATTATTTTGTCTTGTTCACTGTTGTATAACGCCTGTTTCACAGTCAGTATTTTTTAATCTTGCTGCCTCATAACATATTTATTGTATATATTTTCAGTAAACTCTATGGTGATCAAGCTAGATTTTTTGAGGCAGAAAAAGTGCCAAGAATTAAGCACAAGAAAAAGGGAACCGTGTCAATGGTGAACAATGGCAATGATCAGCATGGATCTCAGGTCAGCGCACAGTGTTGGGAGGCTTTGCTATAACTCTGGAATAGCAGAGGGGAAACGCCACAGGTTTAAAAAAATGTGCATAACAATGAAAAGAACACACAACTGTTGTTCCTTATAGTTAAAAGGATACTGATGAGGTGTTCATATTTTTTCAAATGATTCTAGAGCTTCCTAGTTGTGTTAAACTCTCTAACTTGGAAACTGAAATCGTACCTTAATAACATGTTTTCTTCTTCATCATGTGCACTTATTGATTCATTATTGTAGAGCTGCTCAAAGGTGCTAGGCTGATAAACAACATTATTTTAGGTAGAAGAGGACTGAAAGGAACAGTGTGGAGGTTAACTGACCTAATGTGTAGTATTCCCTACATGTACTTTAAAAAAATATTTTCAAAAATCTGCTCTTGTGATCCTGGACAAATCTGTCAGTTCCTCCTAGCTAGCGCTGTATCCAGCTAAATATAGCAATGAGCATGACTTTTTTCCAATTTGATTGTAAAGCATGAGTTCCAAATGTCATTCATTATTGTGTTGGTTAACCATATGGTTTGTTCTAAATTAAGAGTGGAGGGCTAGATGCTCAGCTGGTGTAAAATGTCATAGTTCCATTAAAGCCATTGAAGCTAAATCAGTTTACACTGCTTGAAGGTCTGGCCCCGTCCTCTCCCGTTGAAGTCAGTGGTAAAACTCCCACTTACTTCAGTGGGCACCATGTCAAGCCCAAAATTATATAGCGATTCTAAAAATTTTACAGTTTACTTGTCTTTTTACGGTTTACTTGTCTTTGTAGTTTCTTATTACTACAGGGGAAAACCTAGATTACCTTGACGGTGTGCACACAGTGTTTGGAGAAGTAACAGAAGGCATGGATGTATTAAAGAAAATTAACGAGACCTTTGTTGACAAGGAATTTGTTCCTTATCAAGACATCAGGTATGACTAGGTTTAACTTCATAGCTTAGAGGTGACAAAGTGCTGGAGGCTAACACATGGAGAAGGCTGATTATGGAGTATGTGGCTAATTAGCTGATCAGTCTGGAGACTGATGAACCAGTTAGGCACCAGCTGAGGGTGACACAAGAAGGAAGGGACAGAAGATTGGATTAGTTGAACACTGTGTCTGTTCTGGGATTCTAAGGGAGGGATTCTAAGGTTCCTCTCTGGCCCTGCAGGAAGAGGCAAGAAACCACTGTAAATACTTAGCTACACAGGACTGTATTGGAGTTGGTGGCAGGAATATAAATAATATGGAGGTGTTACCCAGAAACCTCTCAGACTCTCCCGTGAGTATCAGAGGGTGGGAATGGAACCTGCCACTTTACAGACGGTGTGTTGTGATTATTGTAAAAACTGGTTCCTTGATCCTTCTGTAAATAGAGTTAATATGGCAATATCAAGACGCTTCTTCATTCCATTATTACTGGTAAAATATTGTGTAATTGTGTGTTATGGGGACTAACTAAATGTCTTCAGAGGAAGATGCATTGACTAGATCATACCGTCTTATCAACTGAAACAGAAGTTGTAGGCCCCAGACCCTTAAGCTCAGATGGACCCTGCATCTGCACATAGCACCATTGTGAGTTTGCAGGGTTGGGTCCACAGATGTGATTGATGTTGTTGTCCAGACCATCCAAAATAATGTTTATAATGGTGTTAATCTGTGTATGCTGTGTTGTAGGTGTGTTTGGTCCCAGGATATGAGAGAGACTAGATGGGTGAGGTAATTTCTTTTATTGGACCAACTTCTGTTGGTGAAAGACAAGCTTACACACAGATCTTCAGGTCTGGGAAATGTACTCAGAGTGTCAAAGCTAAGTACAAGGTGGAACAGATTGTGTAGCATAAGTGGGTAGCACATATTTCAAGGGACCATTCAAGGTTAACACCTCTCTAATCGAGGGAAAAGGAGAGGAAGAAAAACCTGGGGGAAGAGGTTAGTGGTTATAAATTATTGTAATAAACCATAACTCCAGTTTCTGTAGTCAGACTCTAAAAATCATGGACTAGCAAAGTTATAAATTTAAGCTCCCAGGTTTGTCTTTTGAAAGTGTTATGCAGGTTTCCTTTGAGGACGAGAACTGAGAGGTCAGATATAGAGTGATCTTATTTGTGAAAAATGTTCTCACACAAGTGATAGAAGATTTTTTGTCTTTTATAATTTTTCTGAGAGTTTATTTTGGGAATGTAGTGATTGTCTGGTTTCACCCACATAATTGTTGGGACATTTAGTGTGCTCGATCAGGTACACCACATGTTGACAGGCATGTGTAGGATCCAGGGATCTTGAACGGTGTGTTGTGGGGGGTGTTGATCATTATTGCAGTTCAGATACATCTACAGATTTTTGTATCTGCTGATCTAGCAGGGTCTGGTGTTGCTTTTAGTTGATGTATCTTGGTCTGTGGGGAGCTTGCTTCTGATGATGATATTGGGGTGGGGTTGTTTGAAGGCCAGAAGAGGGAGGGCAGTTCAGGAAAGATTTACTTCAGGATATGGTCCCCATAGTGTATAGGTTGTAATTGTTTGATATTGCCTCCCATATTGGTTCCAATGTGGGTCGTAGGTGACAATTAGGGGTGTGCAGACAGAGGAGGCTTTATTTCCTTGAAGCGGGTTCTCTTGAGGAATTTGGGTGACTTGTTCCATGATGTGATCTACTTCTCTGGTGGAGTATCCTTGCTTGTTGAAGGTCGTCTTAAGTGTGTTAAGGTGAATATCCCAGACTTTCTCCTTGAAGCATATTATTTTGTGGTATCTGAGTGCCTGGCTGTAGATATCAGATTTCTTGATGTGTTTGGGCTGGTTACCGAATCTGTGAAGGTGGCTGTGGTGATCTGTAGGTTTCTTGTATATTAATCTGTGTACCACTTTCGGACAGTTCAACTGTATTTTTGTTTTGATTCCATGTAGCCAAAAATAACTGTAGGATGCACTAAGTGGGGAGTTAAGAGGGCAAGAGAGGTTGAAATGAGGACTTTATTACAAACTAGATTAACTGTTGGTCTAGGAATAAACAAGTACATTAGAAAATCAACAATTAGTTACCTAGCAGCATGTATGCACATCTGAACTGGCTTTACTAATCATTGGTACATAGAATTTAGTATGTAGGTATACAGAGTATTTATTATCTAGCCCTGTAGTACTATATAATATCTACTTGTATCCCTAAGATTGAGTCCATGTTCATCAATTAAAGTAAGAGCTAGTTTTAAACAAATTCAAATGACTCTTGGACTTGATTTTACTTTAAATTTCACATTAGGATAAATCATACAGTGATATTAGATGATCCATATGATGACCCTTCTGGTTTGATAATACCTGACTGCTCCCCAGAGCCCACCAAGGAACAACTAGATGTAAGTACTGCTAATAGTTTCTTGGGAAGGTGTTGGAAATGAATACATGTGCTAACAAGTTGAGTTTCCCCTATGGCCCACATTCAGCAAAGCAGGTGAAGTCAGAGACTCCTCGCGCTTAAAGTTAAACACGCAATCAAGTGTTTTCCAAAATAAGAGCTGCCAATATGCAAATACGCATTTCTTGAATGGGGGAACTATGCAAGAATTAGGAGGTTAATTAAACAGAAATTAAAAGGTACAGTGACTAGAGTGAAATCCCTGCAAGCTGCAATGACACTTTTTTCAAAAACCCCATAATAGAGGCCCAACTTAAATGTATACCCCAAATTTAAAAACACAGTAAAAACTAAAAAAGAGCCACCGTGGCTTAACAACCATGTAAAAGAAGCAGTGAGAAATAAAAAGGCATCTTTTAAAAAGTGGAAGTCAGATCCTAGTGAGGTAAATAGAAAGGAGCATAAACACTGCCAAATTAAGTGTAAAAATGTAATAAGAAAAGCCAAAAAGGAGTTTGAAGAACAGCTAGCCAAAAACTCAAAAGGTAATAACAAAATGTTTAAGTACATCAGAAGCAGGAAGCCTGCTAAACAACCAGTGGGGCCACTGGATGATTGAGATACAAAAGGAGCACTTAAAGACGACAAGGTCATTGCGGAGAAACTAAATGAATTCTTTGCTTCAGTCTTCATGGCTGAGGATGTTAGGGAGATTCCCAAACCTAGCCGTCCTTTGTAAGTGACAAATCTGAGGAATTGTCACAGATTGAAGTGTCATTAGAGAAGGTTTTGGAATTAATTGATAAACTTAACAGTAACAAGTCACCGGGACCAGATGGCATTCACCCAAGAGTTCTGAAAGAACTCAATTGTGGAGCTATTAACTATGATTTGTAACCTGTCTTTTAAATCAGCCTTAGTACCCAATGACTGGAAGATAGCTAATGTAACGCCAATATTTAAAAAGGGCTTTAGAGGTGATCCCGGCAATTACAGACCGGTAAGTCTAACGTCAATTCTGGGCAAATTTAGTTGAAACAATAGTAAAGAAAATTGTCAGACACCTAGAAGAACATAAATTGTTGGGCAAAAGTCAACATGGTTTCTGTAAAGGGAAATCATGTCTTACTAATCTATTAGAGTTCTTTGAAGGGGTCAAAAAACATGTGGACAAGAGATCCAGTGGACATAGTGTATTTAGATTTCCAGAAAGCCTTTGACAAGGTCCCTCACCAAAGGCTCTTACTTAAATTAAGTTGTCATGGGATAAGAGGGAAGATCCTTTCATGGATTGAGAGCTGGTTAAAAGACAGGGAACAAAGGGTAGAAATAAATGGTAAATTTTCAGAATGGAGATGGGTAACTAGTGGTGTTTCCCAAGGGTCAGTCCTAGGACCAATCCTATTCAACTTATTCATAATTGATCTGGAGAAAGGGGTAACAGTGAGGTGGCGTGGCAAAGTTTGCAGATGATACTAAACTGCTCAAGATAGTTAAGACTAAAGCAGACTGTGAAGAACTTCAAAAAGATTTCACAAAACTAAGTGATTGGGCAACAAAATGGCAAATTAAATTTAATGTGGATAAATGTAAAGTAATGCACATTGGAAAAAATAACCTGAACTATACATACAATATGATAGGGGCTAATTTAGCTACAACTAATCAGGAAAGAGATCTTGGAGTCATCGTGGATAGTTCTCTGAAGATGTCCACGCAGTGTGCAGCGGCAGTCAAAAAAGCAAACAGGATGTTAGGAATAATGAAAAAAGGGATAGAGAATAAGACCGAGAATATCTTATTGCCCCTGTATAAATCCATGGTATGCCCACATCTTGAATACTGCATACAGATGTGGTCTCATCGCAAAAAAGATATACTGGCATTAGAAAAGATTCAGAGAAGGGCAACTAAAATGATTAGAGGTTTGGAATGGGTCCCGGTGAGGAGAGATTAAAGAGACTAGGACTTTTCAGCTTGGAGAAGAGGAGACTAAAGGGGGATATGATAGAAGTATATAAAATCATGAGTGGTGTGAAGAAAGTAAATAAGGAAGTGTTATTTACTCCTCATAACACAAGACTAGGGGTCACCAGATGAAATTAATAGGCAGCAGGTTTAAAACAAACAAAAGGAAGTATTTCTTCACACAACACACCATCAATCTTTGGAACTTCTTGCCAGAGGAAGATGTTGTGAAGGCCAAGACTGTAACAGGGTTCAAAAAAGAATTAGATGAGTTCATGGAGGATAGGTCCATCAATGGCTGATGGGCAGGGATGGTGTCCGTACCTCTGTTGGATCACTTGATGATTACCTGTTCTGTTCATTTCTTATGGGGCACCTGGCATTGGCCACTGTCGGAACACAGCATACTAGGCTAGATGGACCTTCACAGCACAGTTGTACTTGAAGTGACCTCTATGCTTACAAAGCAAATAACTATTACAGTTTTGAAGAAGAGAACAAAAAAAGATCAGCAGGGTGTTTCCAGTTGTGACTGTGTATAGTGGGATAGGATGCAAAGACTTATTTTATAATTCACACTACAAAGAGAAAAGCTGTAATGTTATTTTCATAGTAATGAACCTGTGGTCTGAAATGCCCAGCTCTGGCAATATTGTTTCCTTGATACATTCTTCTGGAAGAATCCAAAAAAATAACTTATTTCCTTTTGACAGTATAAAATGAAGTTTATCCTTTTATTCCCTTTTTTCAATAAGAAATATCAGCACTTCCACACTTCACATACAAGCAGGCACGCTGATTTTTGGCGGGGGTCTGTATTCTAGGCAGAAGGGATTTGCAGAACAATTCAGCTTATAATTATGTTTTCTTACCTTGCAGTTATTGGAGCTGCTGAAAGGAAATATCTTCTTTTGTTTGGGAACAATGTTTCAAACAATACATTGACTAGAGAAGTTACATGATTTAAAAAAAAGAAGTTTTAACAGATACCATAGTGATGAGTTTGGTTAGGAACTTAATTAGAATAGAGGCTATACTAAAATTAGTCTGATATATCCACAAGTCAAAACACTGCATCAGGAGCTTGATAGCCCAGTGTATGTTAGACAAACACTTGAAAGTTTTATAATCAGATGCTTGCAGAGGAAAAACAGTGATACACCAGTTAGCTCTAGTGAAATGTTTTGGGAGATTTTAAAATTGCCAATATTTTGTTGTAGGAATGTATGATTGGAATACTTGACTAAATACAGGAACTGTATATTTTATACTATTGTAATTGTACTCTGTTAAATTGAAGTCCTGCTAGATGAGGCAGAAATCTCTAATACTACTTGTATACTCATATTAAATAAATAATTAATTACATAAATAGGGATGTACTCACCTAAATAGAAACAAGCTGGCAGGTATGTTGGGGATAGGTTTGGGATAGTAGAGGTGAAAGACTCCATATTGTGTAATTGAATCTAGCCCAGGTTGACGGTGATTGAAACTCATTACCATGTGTAGGCTGCTTGGTTGTTTGTCTGACCAGAGTGAATGCTCTTAGCCTTATTCTTCAGGGATATAGTTCTTAGTTTCACAACACACACAATCCCAGACTGAGGTACGGTTTTAGTATTAAGAAATGGCCATGGGTCAGTATTAAAATGCTGTGTTTTGTTTTGTCTTTTGTTTTTCAATTTCTCAGAGTGGCAGAATAAGAGCAGATGAAGAAATTGATGACTTCAAAGGAAAGTCTGTTGATGAAGTGGAAGAAATTCAGGCAGAGAAAGAAGCAAAAACTCAGGCCATTCTTTTGGAAATGGTAAATATCAGTTTTGGGTGTTTTTTTGTCTTGTCAGATGTAGTTTCTTTATGTGTATACATGCTTTACATTATGTTTGGGTGAGCGAGTGCTTAAGACAAGTGCTTGCCTTGAGCTGCATGTCAGAAATGTTGGCTTCGTGGATTAGGGTGCATGGTATCAGGCTGTTGGTAGAGCTAAAAGAGTGAACATGGACACTTGATCTTCATCCATTTGTAGGAGGAGATTTCCCAGGAAGACCAGTACCATCTCTGTTCCCAACCCAGGACTAGAATTGGTCTGATGGGGGTTTGTAGGAGCTGACTAGAGACGCCATTAAATTATAAAAGCTGGTCAGTCCTGTATGGAAGTATTATCCCCGCTGTGTGTTTCTTGCTTTAGTACTAGAAGTTTGTATGTATTGGATGGCTGAGTTACCATAAAATAATTTCTCCCCAATTCACATATTGGCATTGGGAATGCACAGCAATATAGTGGTTGGTTCCCATTCACAGAATTACAACAGAATAGCTGCCTGCTGTTCGATAATAAGCAAGAACCCACTAATAGTTAATTTTTTTCCCCCCTGCTCTCTTCCCTTGGGATGTTTATGACTTAATGGTACTATATGGTTGTAGCTTCTGGAGTCCTCATGGGGTTGAGGTGAGCTGGAATTTAATAAGGCTGATGCCAGACTTTAGAGGAGGTTCAATTCACCTTCTTAGGAATATTAATACATTGAGGAAAAGACCCTGTTCCGTTCTTATTTTTAAAATGGCAGCAGTGAATCCTTTCATTGTAATGATTTGTCACGTACATTCATACATGTTTTGTCTGTCAACTTTGTAAAATTCATTCATATTTAACTAAGTATTTAACTAATACTATTAGCTCTAATAGTACTCTTGCATAGCATCTTCCATCTAAAGAACATAAAAAAATTTAAGCCTCAGCATTCCTGCAAAAGAGAAAAGTATTATCCTCCTTTTACTGATGGGGAAAGTAAAGCAGAGAATATTAATCATGCAGTCTGGCAGTGGAACACTGCAGATTTCTAGTCACCTGTTTTAACCACTAACCATACTTTTTGGGGAAAATTAATATAGTCCTTCGAGTGACTATAGGCATTTCCCCAGGTTTCCACTGACTGAGTTATGAGGAAAAGAATATTTGTCATCCCCTCCCCTCCTTTCCCTACAGAACATACTCAGTGCAGTGAAATGAGGAAGCTTTGTATAGAACAAATTGAAAAGCCTTCCCTTTTCTGTGTCCTGTAGGTGGGAGATTTACCAGATGCAGATATCAAACCACCAGAAAATGTGCTGTTTGTCTGTAAACTGAATCCTGTGACCACAGATGAAGACCTGGAGATAATATTTTCAAGATTTGGGCCCATTAAAAGGTAACTTTAACAGAATAGTTATTAAAAAACCCACCAAAAAGAGAACCAAGTTCAGTTTAAGCAGTCTCCCTAGGCTTCACTGCTCTGCGTGTGCGCTCTCTCTCTCTCTCTCTGGAGATCCACTTTGACCACCCTTGTATCTGGGTATAGTAGTGGGACAACTGCTGACAAGGTGGGGGTGTTTCAGAGAAATACTGCCAGCCTGTTACATGGCTCTTTCTTAAACATTCCTCAGCATTAATTGCAATCCCAAAAGTTAAACTAAGAAATTTTTGTCCTAGCTTAGTAAAATGCAAAAAGAAATCAGCATTAATGATGGAAAATAGAATCTGATTCAATAAGCTTTTGTTTTACTAATTCTAAAACCCGTACTAATCACACACGTGAATAACTGTTGCTCACTTGAGTAGTCCTGTTTAAATCACTGAGGCTACCAATGTGAGTAAAGGTTACTTATGTGCGTTACGGTTGCAGGATCAAGCTGCAAAGGCATTAAAACACAGGTTAAAATTTCTAACCTGGTAAAGTCCCTTTCAAACAGAGATAGTAGTCAGACATTTTCAAACCAGAAGGCATTGACACTTTAATTTCATGCTATTTTTTCAGCTGTGAAGTGATTCGAGACTGGAAGACAGGTGAATCTCTTTGTTACGCTTTCATTGAATTTGAAAAGGTATGTTTTTGTGGAGATATACAAATGTTGTTTATAAAAACAGTGTAGTAATATGCTTGGGTTATCTCTCTCCTCATTCCATCCAGCATAGAGCTGTGTTTGCGAGAACGGGTGATCTGCTCAAGTGTGTTGGTTAATAGTCTCATCTTTGTAGGCTGCAGTCAACAGGATGTAGTACTCAGTTCAGGAAAACATTTAAGAATATACTTCATCACTATTTAGCAGACTGTTTAAATATGTACTTCAGTAACTTTTGAAGTCAATAATTGGAATATGATCAGACTGTAAGAGTTGTTCTCATGATATAACATTTATAGCTTGTGTTTTATTGGTTGGCTGTTATCACTCTCTGGATTCTGTGAGAGAGTTGTCTGAGTGAAGTTCAAGAATATGCCAGAACACTTACCTTTCGCCTGCTAGGGAGGTTAAGATTTTTAATAAAGCTATTGTCTGTTGTAATTGTTTCTAAATGTATTATTCCAAACATAATACACACAAATACGTAATCTGTTTTGGCATAGATTTATCTAATCTCAAAGATGAAATGCTTGCATTAAGGCAAATTGTAAAATTATTACATTTTTACAAAATTTAGAAGTGTAATGAGTTATGATTTAATCCATTTTAGAAAATGAAATACGTATTTACTCAGTTGTGGCATATTGATTAGGAATATCTGTTAAGAGCAATTCACTTTAAATTTAAATGTTGACTTCATAAGAATATTTGTGTGATTTGTTAATCTTTAATTTAAATCTTTTGGAAACACTGCAAAAGGAGGAAGATTGTGAGAAATCCTACTTCAAAATGGATAACGTGCTGATAGATGACCGGAGAATACATGTGGATTTTAGCCAGTCTGTTTCAAAGATTAAATGGAGAGGAAAAGGTAGTTTTATTTGTCATTCTTTGATTCTGTACCAACTTCAAACCTTAAATTAGTAAATATTACTCTCCTAAATTAGAGTTGTTGTATACGACAAGCATCTCTGTTACAAGGTGAATCAACTCCTTTTCGGTGATACAATGGCCACAACTTGGTATTCCTGGCTGCATGCGCAACGGCTACTAAATCTAGGTCTCTACCTGTTTACTGCATATTAGAGGACAAGGGGTTTACTGGTAGCTGTCCTGTTGCCAGGTGTATTTTTTGCCAGTAAAAATCATCTATTGGTATTGTTTAATATTAATCTCAAGCTTTAAAGGGATAATTTTGGATATTATTTATTAACATAAAACTGCAGTAACCAGCATATTCTTCCTTTTTGTTTGCCAGCCATCACTTTATGAAGGATTTTTTTTTTTACAAGACAAACTGAATATCTAGGTATTAAATACTTTTTTTGCAGTATTAGCCTTCACCATAAGGTGGCAGCACATAACTGACAGTACTGTTAACTAGTTTTGAAAGCTTCAAAACAAATATGGAAAATAAAATCCAATATGCCTCCTTAAAATGTTAACCCATGAAAAATGTTTGTTTCAAAATGTATACGAAAAAGTGTATAATTTTGTAGTGAGATTCCCTCCCTTCCTCTAAGTTTTAGCACAGAGCAAAATGTAATTGTTTTGATTTTGAAAATAGGACGTAATAACAGAAATGCCAACAGAGCCTTAAGCAGAGAGATGCAGGACCAGCTACAAGCACAAACAGAACAATTGCCACTTGGTGCCTTGTGACCCTATCCAAGCTCTGCATCCAAAAGGCATGAGGTGGGAGGAAACCATTACCTAGCCAGGTCTTCTCAGGCAGAAGGACTAGAGACCGAAGGAAAATCATGGCCTGATTCTCCCTCTTTTTTGCTCTGGGTCATGCACATTGTAAGACCATTCCTGGAGTTTGTTACTGGGCACTTCTGTAAATATGATTACAGTAATGATGGAGGTAACTGATGACAATTGTATCCTGAAGTGTGCTGTACTCTTATGTCTTGTTTGATTTTTAAGATGGAGATGAAAGCCCAGTTGATTGATTGTTTTGTTTTTTGTATGAACAGGTGGGAAGTATACCAAGGATGACTTCAAAGAGTATGAAAAGGAACATGATAAACCTTCCAAATTAACTTTGAAGGAGAAAGTAAAGCCAAATCAAGAGTATCCTTAACAGTTGAACAATCTGAGACATATTGGCGTATAATGTAGTGGACTTGCAACTAGACTTTGTGAAAACAGCTTCTAACTCTCTAAGCTTTTGTTGGGCAGATGTTTAACTGGTGCTTAACATAACTATGTGGCATCAGTTTTGGAATTAGATTTATTTTTTAATTTTGCTATTTTGTGTGAATAAAATATAACACTGTCAAATCAGAATGTGGTTAGTTTACACCCACTTTGCACGGTTGTAAATAACTACCCTATTGCAAAGCAGTGGCGAGGCAGGATGTTTTGTTTCCCAGAGCAGATTTCAATCAGCCTTACTCTTACCTACCTTTTAATGTTTCATTGTACATGATTTTTGTTTTGCACAAAATACTGACTGTCTCAATGTTATACCCATGATAAACCTTGGTTTCACTTGCTTTGAGCTTTTATATTCTGAATTGACCAATGATTGGTACCAAATCTGCCCTTAATCAACTGATGTAGCGCAAAGTATGACCTTGTGCTGGATGAGGAGATAGACGAGGCTAGAGCAAGTCACCTACACTCGGGTAAAAAACACAAGAAGAAAAAGCACCGCCACTCTGACGATGAAGAGGATGACAAGAAGACCAAAAAATCCAAGGTACTGAACTGCCATCTTTTCATGTCACTTTATGGCCATGTCTCCTCATAACTGCTAAAAAGAAAAGGGTTCGTCTGGGAACCTTGCATGCAAACAACCTAAATGAATGGAGGGCTTGTTGCCAGGGTAGATTTGATTTAAATCAAATTGATTACATTGATTTAAATCACTAGTTAGGAAGACTCGATTTAATCATGGATTTCTACCTAAAAGTGCATTCTTGTTGGTTGTTATAACCTTAATACAAATTCTTCACAACTCAGAGATAGATGTAGGTTTCATTTTTAGAAGGTACACATTATACATTTTTAAACAGTGATTTATTTTGAAAACGTTACAGATTAGTTTTACAGCTATATCAGAAAATGAATGATTGTTTGGTTATTTCATTTACCAAAGGTAATTGAAGCAAATATTTATGAAGTCATTGGGAGGTGAACTATCTCCAATTCAACAGGTTAATCATTAATATTTGGAGGATTTTCTTGCCATGCTATATTAGGAGGAGAACATCACCAGACGGACATTTAAATTGTTTTAGTTAAATAAAACAACGTTAAGTATTCTGGACTTTTTTTCTTCAACAGCAAACATAATATTTTAACAAAACAAGCATTTGTCCCTCACTTCTCACGTTTATCTCCAGACTTCTTCTCCTTGTCCAGATCTATTCCGCCCCCAACAATCTTCTATTAATTGAACTTTTTGAAACTTTGCACTTTTAGAGAGAGGTAAGGGATTGACTCTGTGTACGCAAATTTGCAGAGGGACAATAGAGTTGTTTTCACCTCTATATATTTATTTATTTAAACACATTTTTGCTGTCAAGAAGCATCTTATCTCTGGAGAGACAAATCCACAGTTTGAGAACTGCAAAACTAAGCATCTCGGATGGTCTCTTTTAGACTGAGCACTGAGTCTCATTGGGTAGATGGAAAGATTAACCTAAATAATCCATACAGAAACCCCTGGAACTCCATAAGATCGGGTCCCTAATCCATGAACTACTGGAACTCGTTTAAGAAAAGTTTTTTAAATATTACATGAATATATTGTCTCATACTACAGGATTAGAATTTATAATCCCTATTCCATGATGAGATACATTATTGCTCAAAGATATCTTAATTAAAACTATCTTTAGATAAGTTTTTTCCTCAAAAGGGATTTTATCAAAAAAATCTGTTTGTTTTTTTATTATTGATTTTTATCCACGCTGCTTGTTGCAGTGTAGAAGGTGGCTGCCCAAGATATTCTTGAATTCCTAAAGCTAGGTGTATCTAACTATAGCTGACCTTCTGCTGAAATGTCCGGAAAAGGGAGCGTGGACTTCACAAAAGTAGGAGTTTTAACACTGGGTCTGTTTTTCACATATTTCCCATCACAGACGAGCGAAGGTTAATCATATTTCATGAGTGCAAGGTATTTTTCATGTACTTCCTGGAATTGTGCACATGAGCTTCCTCTAACGTGCAGTCAGAAAACAGACTCTTGATGGTTTTACTCATCTGTCAGCTGACTCAGAAGTATAAATGTGAAATCTGTGTTTGGATTGTGTAGATTAGTAATACTGGAGAATTTTGGCTTTGTTGACACTGTGAAAACCATCAGTTGCTGACGGTGATTGTCAGTAGTGGGCCCCCTCCCTGCACCCATCTGTTTTTATTCTTGGGATAATACTGATCTTCATTTAATGTCATCCAAGTAGAATGTATTAAATTGGTCGTTTTTATCCTTCTGTTTTAACACCATGTATGAAAGAACACAGCTGATTGGAAATTGTTTTTTAAAAGCTCCATTGCCTGGCACGTGGCAGATTTCATATGCCTTGTTGGTATTAACCATTGAACCCATAGTGCAGACAGGGCACGGGCATTTTTACCATCGTGTCATCTAATCACATGGTAGTAAAAACACCTGCACTTGTCTATACTACTGTTTCCACTATTGGCGGTAGCAGTACAGTTCCACTGGTGTTTGTATATTTCCCCAGCTGCTTTTATTTAGGTAAGAGGCATTTTGTGTTCTGTTCTGTCCACTGAGGTATACCATAGCTAAAAACTAGCTTGTCGTGAGCCATTGAGAGCCATCACTTCATTGAGAGGCAACCTATCATAACTGTACAATGCTGCACTACATATGGATGTGGTATTTAGAACTGCTGACCTATATGTATGGTGCGATTACATCGGCTACAAATAGACTATGAGAAGTGATAGTAAATGTATCCTATTTCCAGCTCATATCTATGGCATATTGGCTAATCTGTTTGGAGACTAGTTTGAGATGATAAACCAGCACAGTGTGACCAATTAAAAAAAAAAAATCGTTCCTCTTCTGAAACAAGGTAAAGAAATGTCTAGGGAATCCATCCTGCAAAGACTGTGATGCATCCAGGAGACATAACATCTAAACAGGTGCCCATTGTGGGCATACATAAAAGTTAAGGGTGTGTGAAAACTCTTCCTCTTTCACATACAAACATGTTATGCCAAACAGAATAATGCACTAGGTAAGTTGTGTTGTCTCCATAGCATTCAGACATGTTCTATAGAGTTCAAATAGCTCTGCTTTTCTACCACTTTTTCCCATTTGTTCCTTTTTTTTTTTCTTACAAAATTCAGAATTGACCCCTAAGAATCTAAGAATTTGACTCCATGTGTTCTATTTTCCTGTAAGATCAGATAATTTCAAATAAAATCGTCCTACATTAAGGCCTCACTTCATTATGGAATTATATATGAAGAAAAAACTACCTTAAAAGAACATGAAATTTGCAAAGCCAATCACTGAAAAGTTAGGACATGCCAGAAATGAGGTTTCCTGTGCAAACTTAATTCAGCCTCCTTGTGCATGTGCAGTGAAAGTCTTTAATTACACGCTCACATACTATTCTTCCCAGAGGATCCCTACCTCATTCAATAAACAGGTAGTTATTCAGTATTTCTTTCTATCCTCTACAGCCAGTGTATGGTCCCAGACCTTATTTACTGCATACCATCCAAACCCTGCACTGAATATAAAATTATTAATTTCTCTTGGGTGCTTCTATGGTGTCCATCACTA
Organism: Chelydra serpentina; assembly: GCA_037349315.1. Classification (NCBI taxonomy): domain Eukaryota; kingdom Metazoa; phylum Chordata; order Testudines; family Chelydridae; genus Chelydra; species Chelydra serpentina. The sequence goes on from JBAIAC010000010.1 coordinate 25,437,145, forward strand.
CTATATCTGTGTCCGGCATGAGCAGCCCTAATTCTGGCATTTCCTAACTCTTGAGTGCTTGACTTTTCAACCTTAATATTCCTTTAACAAAGTGGGGGTTTTGGTTTTGGTTGGATGTAATTTCCTGATTTAAAAGTGTAGCCTGAAGTAGACACCCAGTATGGAAATTTTGAAACTGAATGGTTAAAGTTTTAATCAACTGAAAAAAAGGTCTTATAATGGTGAGCAGCCTTAACTCTAGGTGGCACTATCAGCTCCACATATAATGATCTGAAGAGGAGGATTTTTGTACTCAATGAGTAGTTTCCATGATGCTAAGATGTTTTTCTGCTCTCTGGTGGTGGGTTTTTTTCTTCAGTGTGTTTTGACTCATCCTTTTTCATACTCTTGTTTTTTGACTCTTCAGTCTACTTCAGGTTTAAAAATTATTTTTGACTCTTCCACTGTGTGTCTTGGTTCCAGAGGGTGGGGCATTGTGGTTTTCTTTCAGTAAGTAGCAGGATGTGGGTCTTGAGCAGGTAGGTTCACTGGCAGAGAAGGGATCTGAATAGGAGCTGGCAGGGTGCACTCAATAATACTTGTACTTTTGTTTGGGAACTTTATTTTCATTTATGACTTCCTTCCCTTTCCAGTTTTCCTGTATTGTCACTGTAGATTTCCTTGATAGATTTTTTTTTTTCCTTATCAGAGTCAGTGAGTCTATGGGAGGAGTGTAGTTTTTGTCCAGTGGACTTCTGTTGACATTTATGTAAGACCTTACTGACTTTCCCATGTGTTCAATTAGTGAGTCAGCTACTCTTTCAGTTGGACTTTGTTCTGTTATATACCTGTAATAGTTTAATAAAAATATTGACCGTTTTATCTCAAGTTGCCAATTGGAAAAGGCAATCTCATTTGTTTGCTGTTCTGTTGGTATAAATGCCTGTTTGATCTCTGCAGTGGTGAGATGAATTTGCCTATTTGCAGCAAATTTGTGTTGTTTCTCTGGTGGTGATATCACGTGTGATAAATAGCAATTTGCATGATCCTTCAGTTGCTTTACCTGTCCTTTGCCAAGTAATGCCCCTAAGGCTAGACTGCTTCTAATATTCAAAACCTCTAAGGAGCTTGCAGAAAAGTGCTCTTTCAAAATAAACAAACAAACTGCCACAGATTCCCTTCCCCTATTTCCTCTTCCCTTTCTAAACCTCCTGCTGCAACCCAGTGTAGAATTCCTCCACCCCAACATTTCACTGGTCAAAGAAATAGGATGCGCAATATTTAATGCTGGACCAATGACAGGCCTAAAGTCCAACATTGGTAGCCAATTTATACCATTTGCATAATAGGTACCTTCCCCCTCCCTTTCCCGTGCTGTGTGACATGTTTCTAGCTCTATGTCACAAGACTCTGGATCTTAAAATCCATTATCATTTTAGTAACTGTGTGGTTTCTAAAAGGTTTATCTTTCTTTGTGCCAATATGTTTTTACATGCCTAGAAAGGATTAAAGGAAAAAAAGAGCAATAAAATATTTAAAATATTAAGATGCAGATTACATGTATGGATAAGATTATTAAAACATGGCCTTTCCTGTCCATCCACACAGCTGAAACTCTCGTCCAGGCTCCAGTCATCTCACATGTTGATTAGGCAATATTCTTCTCTCTGGCCTTGACAAATGCAATCTTGCCTTCTCATATCCATTCAGAATGCTGCTGAAAAGATCATTTGCATAGCCTGTCACTCACACATACCCCTCTCTTTGCATCCCTCCTCAGACTCCTCCTTATCTATGGCATCAAACATAAGCTGCTTGTCTTCACTTTCAAGATCCTTCACATCCTGTCCCCACCCTACCTGTCATCTCTCATTCGCTGTGGAGATGTCGACTCCCACCTCTGATTGGCCCACAATGCAACCTCCATTGCACACTTGTTAAATTTTCAAACCAACACCCTCATGCTTGTCCCTAGGCTGCCTCTCATGTTTGTGAGCTGCTCTGCATAAATATCTTCAAAGCTACCTCATTATCCATCTTCAAGTCCCTCCTTAAAATTCTCCTTTGCCCTGAGGCCTATAAAAAACTTGACAACTTGTTGGTGTGCTGAGACTATTGCCTGTCATGCAGACCAGTGCATTCTTGTTTCCTTGTACTCTGTATACATCTGTTGCCTCTTGATTTTCGACTTAGCTTGTGAGATTTCTGGGGTTGGGACAATCTTTTTGTACAGCACCTAGCACAAAAGGAGCATTGGTCTATGACACGGGCTCCTAGGTGCTTTAGAAATACAGTACAAGTAATTAATAATCGCGTTAAAATAGCTATTCTTTAAGATGTAACAGGTTCCCAAACTCATGCTAGTACAAATCTTTGTATCACACCATCACTTACTGTATGTACAGTTTGTGTAATATTTAATGTACACATGAATCACAAATGGTAAATGAGAGAAGAAAATACAGGGAATATGCACAATGGCTGGTGAAATATAAAGGTTTGGTCAACATGAGTTTGGGATGGTTACCTGACTCATGAGAGGCAAAGCCACTTTCAGGTTCAAAATAATCCTAAGATTGTAGCAATAAAATATTTGTCCTACCATGGCATCATGTAATGTTACATTTGTATAGAGCTTTGCATAGTCAGTGTTGTGCTGATACAAAATAGAGATGGGCCTGAACCAAAATCCTGGATCCAGACACCCCCATTGTCAGAATAATCAAAATTCAAACCCAGATCTGAATTTTGCAAATAACTCCAAGTGTGATAACAGGCCAAACAAAAGCTTCGGCCCTGAACTCCTGACCATTATTACCAAGTTACCACTTGCTTTGGTTCATGACCTTAACCACAAGAACTAACCACTATCTGCTTTCAGCTAATGCAGTCCAAAGATAGAAGGCCTTAGAGCGGTGTTGGTCATTTACTAGCCCACAGACCAGATTTGGCCACAAAGGCCTTCCATTTGATGGACTGGGTGTCCGCTGTTCTGTCCTGCTCCATGCAGGGGGCTCTACTGTAAGGGTGGCCCTGCTACCTGGCTCCAGCTCCACCGTGGGCTCTCTGGGAGCTGGTCCTGGCTGTAGTGTCCCCATGCTGACCCGCCTTTGAATATCGTCCCTCCCCTGCCCCCGGGCTGCCCTGTGCCAGTTCAGAGTATGCTTTGCATCTGGGGAGGGAAAGGGGCCGCTTGGCAGGGGCTGGAGCTGTGTGCAGGTTTGGACATTGCCTCATGGGCAGCTCCCCTGCCAGGCAGCCCCTTTCACTCCATGGCTGCAATGTATCCTCTGAGCTGACGTGCTGGCCTGGGCGTGAAGGCATGCAAAGAAGTTGAAGCAGGGACCATGAGCAGAGTACTGGGGCTGGAGCTGCTGGGAGCCCAGGCCACAGCCAGAGCTGAGTAGCAGGACCGTCCTTGGTGAGAGCTGGTAGGAGCCTGGGGTGGTGCTAGAGCTGAGTAGCAGGGCTGCCCTTGGCTAGATGGGGAGCGAAGTAGCAGGTGTCCCCTTACAGCAGAGTCCCGATCTGGATGTAGGCAGGGGGAGGTGGAGATGGGACAGGCTCTAGGGAAGTCGCCCTCTGTTCCCCTGGGCTTCTCCCAGCTCCCCCGGCGCATGCAGTAACAAGGATGCTCGTGTCTTCTGCAGATTCTCCCCGTTGGACTGAAAATCCTGATTACCCAAATGAGCATGGAGGACACATTGCTTATTCAGATAATCATGATGTTTGAAATTCAAATAAACAGACCTCACCTGTACATGGCATGACAGTAAGCAGAAGGCAAATAAACTGAAGTGCATCCCAAAGCATGCGCCTGACTGGACTAGCAGTCTGCATGCTATTCAAAAATCAGCCAACTTGCCATCTTTGGTGTAATAGGTAGCCAATCCATGCCAGCTGGGTGAAGAATTGACATGCTTTCACTAGAGTGCAAATACCTGAAGAGCCCTTTGGCCCCCCAAGACTTGGACATTGCCTTTTCTGTTGCCGCCTCCCCCTCGCCCCGAAAATGTAATTGAATACCATTGCCTTAGAGGTAGCACTTCTTGGTGTTGCTGCAGTTTATTTAGCCACGTGTTTATTTCACATTAAATGCTTCACATTATGCATTTGAATTGCTTAGTAGTAGTACAGTCTTTAGAAAGCCAAAGAGCTGGTCTTATCTGCTTTCTTGTTCTGTTTTATACCCCCTTCACCTATAACTGCATGTCACCAAACTGCCTTGACAGGACTCTGACCGACGATATGAAGAAGAATGCTGTAGAGAGAAAAGAAAGAGTGAAAAGAGAGACAGACATCAAAGTCGCAGTCGCAGCCAGTCTCGGGACAGAGACAGCCACTACAGTTCCAGCAAATCTAAAGACAAATACCGAGGAGAGCTTTGGGAAAGAGAGCGTGATAAAAAGAGAGACAGAAGCAGAAGTCCTAAGAAATCCAAAGATAAGGAGAGGTCCAGATACAGATGATATACCATTCTCTTTCTATATTTGTATAATGCATTGGAAACAACTGTGCAGGTACCAGAGCAAAGCTGTTTGCCAATGCTTCTTGGTCTTTCAATTCCAAGAGTGTCCAGTGTACATGTAACCTTTGATAGCGTAGAATTCTGCTTGATTCTGGATGACTGTCTCAATAAAGGATTTTGTATTTTATGTGTATTTCTTTGCTATTTCACTGCAGGACTAAAAGTTGCAGGGTAGAGGTTTGGGCCTCTACATCACCAGCCCACCCTAAATGTCTACACTGCAATGTTTAGCCCTGCAGCCTGAGCCAATTGACCCAAGCTCTGAGACTGTGCTGTGGTTTTTTTGTTGCAGTGTAGACATACCCTGAGACCCCAGAGCTAGGAACAGTGATCAGTCAGGGTGGGATTCAGCACATGGATTCAACTGTTGGATTGTATTACTGATTGGGCAGTCCCACTCTGGACAGTCTGTTGTAATACATTCCAACTGATTGGGCAATATTGTTTTCTCATAGCCCTAAGAAATGCAAGGGAGTTGGGTTTTGTCTGTCACTTCCTATTTTGCTGTAAGAAAATCCATTCCTTGAAAAAGGTTCTCGTCTGGAACACAGAAATGGCTGCTTTTTTCACCAGGTGTCAAGTAAACACTTAAAACTATTAACACAAATCTAATTCTTATTCTTAATGCTTGCTGTATCTGAAGTTAATGCTGTTGAAGAGAGATGGATTGATGATCTTGGATACTCTTTATCCATAGCACAGATATCAGTGCAAATTTTCCATGCTGCCTTTCCAATGTGCAAAAGTCACTGTACTTAATACAGAGGTAACAGAGTAATTACTTGAGTCCAGGGGACTGAACTAAATGACCAATTTGAGGTCCCTTCCAGTCCTACACTTCTATGATTTAAATATAGATGTAGGTACCTAAATTTAGGAGATGCCAAATGGGGCTGAGAAATTCTGGCATACCTACCTCAATTCCCAGCATGTCTCACTATTTGAAGGCTGCTATTCTGGAAAATATCCAAACTCTTCCTGCTACAAGCATGAAGTTCTAAGCACTATGAGATAGATGGAATCCACTGCTATGATCTCTGTTGCAAGGTCAGCCGAGACACCCAACCGTTTCACACCATTACTGGCCTCGTGGTGGTTTTGTAGCTTAGTATAGAGAGATTTTTAATAATAGGTCATAATCATGCCCTGTATATCCAGCTTCCTAAGACAGTTGACTCATTCTACTCATGTTATGTTCATACTTCCCTACTATTCTTTCATTTTTGTCAGAGCTATGATAGCTTCAACCTCAGGATTAATATTGACACTTGATGAGCATGATATCTAAATAATCCATTTCCCTGGTAATGTTGATTGTAAAACCAAAAACCTCAGAGCAGAAACCTCACCTTCTTTATCTTCACTTAGCAGTGGCTGTGACGTCTTTTCAAGGGAAATTTTTTAGACACTCCAGGGCATCAGTGCAGTTTTCTGAGCTCAAGATTTGGGATTTCCCTCTTCTTTCCTTATAGAATTCCTTTTTCCTTAACCAGCTTTCAAGTACTGTAGCATTTTCAAGTATCTTATTCCATGGCAGGGTGGGGGAAAAAAGTTACGGATCTGAGTTTCAATGGCGCTTCAAGTCCTCTGCTCTTGTCCACATGCAACTTTGTTGACACCTTTCTACACACTTATGCCACCTTTTAACAGCTGCACACATAGGTGAGAGAATGTTTGTGTTTCAACCCCCCATCACCTGCCAGTGCTGGTGTTAATACACTAAAAATGTTTGCAGGAGCCCAGGGTCTCAAACTAAAACCCTAAGGTTACACCTTTGACATATTGGTGGGGAATGAGGCGAGCCTGATTTTTAGCATTCTGGGGCTGGTTGGTGCACGATTATAGATGACATGATAGGGAGGATCCACAAGTAATCACAGTAATCCTGTACTGTTCCAGGTACCTTCTTTACCATAGTATTTAATCTAAATTGTCTTGCTGATGGTTTCCTGTTTTGATCTTTGTAGGTAGATATTTAGTGTTTTATGAATTTGCTCTAGTATGATCAGCCCCGTCAGTTCATATTTTGGCAGCTTCACTAGCTCTGAATTCAGCTCAGTTTTCTATAATCAAAATGCTGACTTCTAAATGCTATAATCATATGGTGTTTCCCTTCTGTGAAATACTGACTAGGGCCTTTGCCAAAGTTATTCCTCCACACTGTCCCCTGTGCATGAGACCTTCTATGCTACAAGTCACTTATCCCTCTCTCTCACTATTCAGATGGATCCTTAAGACTCACTTTTTGCCTGATGTCCATACAAATGAGTTGTAATTATTCTGATAAATGTTTAAGTGCACCACCAAAATGTGCATGTGCTTTAACTGAGTAACCAGCTGATCTTATTGGTGTGTCTCTTACCTTTCCTCACCCTATCATCTCCCCATAGCATGTTGCTCCGTCTGTCAGGCCTAAAAATTAGTCTCTAATTCTGCAATTGAGAGCATATTGTCAAGTGTAAAATCAGAGCCAGAGACTGTAAGCTCTTTGGGGGCAGGGAGTTAGTTCTGGAAAGCGCCTAATACCCTGCTGGCTAAAAAAAATCTGAAAAATGTTAAATGGCAGTAGCTCACTCAAATGCTTGTTGAATATAATATATTCCCTGAACACCTTTGCTCTAGCTGCTGTCAGATTTTTTTTGTTCGAAGTGCTGGTCTTAATGTAATGCACTGTGCCTGCATTAAAAAAGCCACCATGAATTTTGTAGGTGTTTATGACAAATCTTTAAAGCTGAAGGATGTTTTCAGGAGCGCTTAAGAAATCTCGGGTTGACTAGCAATAAACTTTTCAACTTGAAGCTTGTTTGGGACTTTCTGGTTGAGCGCGAGGTGCTTAAGTTAGTATGATAGAAAACTCTGAGGAATAAGAACTCAGCTATAAAAACAGGAATAAAATCTGTTCTGATAGCTCTTTACAGCACTGGTGCAACGACAGTTTAAAAAAAAATTCTGGTCATGTCCCAATCGATCTTGCAATGGGGTCATCATTATCCAAGAAGCGTAAGAATTTTCTGCTTCTGGAAGGGGACTAGGCAATGTGCATCCTGATAGCATCAAAAGATGACCTTTTTAAAACCTCCTACACCTGTGTAGTGCAACTGCTGACAATGGCCTGGGCCTAAAATAGTTACATTGTGGTCGTATGAGTTTAGTGGCTTGCTCTCATTCATGTTTGTAGGGATGCTGGGTGCATGCCAACTTATATCCAGCCAGGCTAGGCCAGGGTTCTCTCTAGAAAGTGGTGATTAGTCAGAATATAGCCTTTTATGTCCTCCTTGGTTGACTTTAAATGCAGCGCTTTTTGGTTTGTTTGGGAGGGTGGCAGCCTACCTCCAATGCTGTGGGTGGCGCTGCTCCATAAATTGGTTGAAAGAGCTAAGTGCTTCTGTCATGCAATTCCCCTCAAACTGCACCAGATTTATGGCAAAGTATTCTCTTTTGAAGGCAGTGGCATGGGCCAGAACAGGGTGGCTTGTATGTGTAACACTAATTGCTAATAAAAAAGGATATCGGATTTGCTAACAGAATACTATTTTGCTGTGTCTTGCTAGTGGAAGTTCCAGTCACTTCCTGTCATTAGCAGGTGGCCCAAATCAATGCGTGTCTATCCAAACTCTGGCTTGCTTTTGGAAGTATTTTAGATTTGCTATAAACTGACACATGGCATCCAAAGCCCAGAGATACTCCCATTGACTGCAGTGGGCTTTGGGTCAGGCCCTAGTGTTAGCTCCTGCCATTTAGAATCTCTTTGCTCAGAACCCACAGTCTCAGACAATAGTGTGTTTTGTATATAGTTATGATTGAACCCCCTCCCTTGGTAATACACTTACAAAGGAGAAGGTAAAGCCAAAACATTTTAATTCAAGGCCAAGGTTGAAATTCCATCCCCATATGAGTTGATAATTGACTTCAGTGGGGCCTGCATTTCACTTGAGGAATCTACACCAAAAATGTACACAGTCTGCTAAGACCATAGGTACAAGTGAGGAAGTCGCACACAAATCTGTCAGCTACCCAAGAGCAGTGTCAAACATAAGCTACGTTGGGTTCAGGTTGGTGTAACATTTTTCTGGGGGAAGATATTGGCTGTTTCACAACGCAGTAAATTCCCAAATCCAAAAACCATCAGCCTTAACGGGAATGTCTACTAGTCCTTGTCTCTATGAAGCGATACCAGTAAAGAAATTTTGGTCAAAGAAATGCAATGCTTTAGGTAAATCAGCTAAGGTTCATTGTTACTTCTGCCGTACTGGGGATGGGACAGGCAATAGCAACACTATGAACTAATATCACAGTCTTTGCTGTACTGTTACAATGAATGAGAAAACAGCCTGATGCCATCATGAGCGATAACTAATGGCACAGTCTGTTTTTTAATTACAGTTACACTTCTCACCGGTGGGTTTGTCATGGGACAATAGCTGGTGTTTTGAATGTTTAGAATTGTAAAAATGCAGGGTGGGGGGGGGGAATCTCTTTCCTCTGTTGCGGTGTGGGGTATAAGGCACTGAATGTGCTGCAGCCGCAGCTATGTATAGTCAAGTGCTTTTCAAAAAAAACAAAAAATACAACCCAGGCACTGTTTCACTATTACTACTTCACAGTAAGTTTTCATCATGCTTCTAAAAAAAAAAAAAAGAAAAAAAGTCAGCAGTCACCATGTACTGGAATGAGTTTCATGGGTTTTACAGTAACAGCAAGGCAATTGTTGACTTTATATTATGGCTGTGCCAAAATGTTCCTATCAGGATTGTGCCCTCTTGTGCTAGGTGCTGTCCATACAAAGAGGTGAGAGACCCACAAGCTCATTTAAGACTAGCTGTATAACATCTGAGTGTAATGACCAAATTGGAGGGCCTTGAGACAGAGCATGCAGGCTAACAGCGTAGGACCACAGGGCTGTGTGCACAATGTGGTGGGCCTGAGGCAGTTAAAGTTGAAGTTTTATAAATAAAAATAAATATCCACACTGGCCATAGCATTGAGACCTTATTGTATGACAATGACATAGCAGGCTTCCTTCTTGCTTGTTTCACCTCCTCCCTCAGCAGCAACCTGTAGCCAGGGCCCATGCTCCCACGGGAGCCAGCTGCAGCAACTTCAATGCTCCAGTGATTCAATCTATCTGAATTGTTGGGACCCCCATAGCTACCAACCATCCCTGAAGATACCTCCGCTAGGCTAGGTCCCTCCCCGCCAGTGACGTTTCAGGCACAGTGGTTTGGTTATGGCAGAGTTTGGAGTGAGCTGAAAGAACTCCACGTTTACAGTGGGAAGGTAGCTCCCGCCATAGCGCTGGAGAGAGTAGTGTGTCTACATGAATGTGTGAGTTCAGGAATCCTTCAGTAAAGAGCTCTGGGCTCATCTGTGATGGCCTAGTGAATTTATAAATATATCCTAGTCCTGCTGAGTCCTCCACCACTGACGCACCTGGTTAAAGCCTTGCAGGATGTGGGTCATTAGGAACTTAAACAAAATGGGGAATTTGGGAGACAGTGTGGTGGACAAATCATTCTTTACTTTCTCCGCCTTCCCTCCCACCCCCACGTCATTCTGATAAAACACACTACGTGGTAAACAGCCACTTTGAGAATTTAGATGAACTTACTTTTCTCTTTTTTGCTAGCTGAGTGCTGTTGGATTCTCCATGTGTGACAAATGGCTAAACTTTGCATGGGTGACTCATAAGCTATTGTTTCAAACCTTTAGTTTCCGCCTCTTCTTTTGCAAAACAAATGAAAGTCTAAGGACTTGTAGTTCAATGATATTCGTCAACCAACTGAGGAAGTAAAACGATCACATGAAAGGGGTGTGGCCTGCTTGTTGCACTTGTTTGCCTTCAGTTGACATCAGAGTTATAACAAGCCTCTAAATACAGGGCTGACTTCCTTGTGGGGAACAGCATTGCTCAGACTCCAGCCTGGTGCATTAGCAGTGGGACAAGGCAGCCGGTGACTCAAAGCATAGTATCGGACAAGTCACAGAGCGCTCTGTGAGTACAACTCTTCGCTTTTATTCATTTCAGCCAACACAAGAGGGCAGAGGGTGGTAGAGGAGAAAGTTGAGTTTTCACCCACACAATCCTTCAGCACAACCAGATGGCTTAGGCTCCTGTCAAACATTCTGTGAGGCTGTTTCTTTCGTGCTCAGTATTTTTAGCGTCTCAGACTAGTTCTTTAAATTTCCTGCAGAGAAAATGTCCACAGGTAAGAGTCAAATTAGTGGTAGCTGGTACATTTCAAGACCTGTTCAGCTACTTTTTCAGCACAAGTTGGGGATGGAGAGGAGAGCTAAGGTGGCATAAAGCTGTCCACACACTCCTGGGACTGCAGCATGCAAGTTAGAGGAAACTGATCACTGCTCTGGCTTAATGCCAGCTACTAACAACCCTCAGGGTCCAAAACCTTTTCTTTACGGGCAAGTTAATACCTTTTATTGGACCAACCTCTGGGCCTGAGACAAGCTTTCAAGCTACACCAAGCCCCATTCACTTCCCTGGCACAAGTATCCAGCTGTGAGGGTCTCTTTGCAGGATCAGGGGCTTAGAAGAGACGTGACTGTGGGCCAGAGCCTTAGCTGGTGTAAACGGGGGTAGCTCATTGGCTTCAGGGAAACTACCCTGTTTACACAAGCTGAGGGTTGGGCCCATTGTCTGTTTTAAGGCTATACCCAGTTGCCCCACAGCCCATACATTGCTACTGGAGATGTTGCAGAAGAAGTGAGTCTGGAGGGGAGAGTGAAGGAGAAGCCAGTGGCCTTACAGATCAGTTCCGAGAGGACATTCAGTGAGAGCTACCTTGGAAATGTATTTTTAATGATTTCACTATTAATGTGCCTCTTGACACATCCGCTTCTGCTACTCAGTTAAAAGCAGGGAGGGAGGAGACACACAATCTATTCAATAAGGCAATTTGCTTGCTTTGCTTTCCCAGACCAAAGTGTAACTCTCTGGGTCAGCGCTGGGGCTTGAAACCAGGAACTTGGGATCTAAAAGCCTAAACCTCTCCTCTAGTGCCTGAGCTAAAAGACCCAGGTTGCACAGCTCACCGGAGCTCACAGACCCCAAACCTCTGTATGTGGCTAGGCCACGAGGCAGAGCCCAGAGCCACAGTGCGTACGTGTGTGTGTGTGTGTTACAGATGTTGTCTGGCCAGGGAAGCTCAGCCCAAGTTCCAGAGAGCCACAGCAGCTCCCATCCCCATTCAGGTTACAGCGTGTGTTGTGGTACCTTGGCTGGAGTGGCTGCTGTGGGGCTTGAGCCCTGTACCCAGGGCTCTAAAAGCATGAATCTCCACGGCCTGGGATAAGGAGCCTGGCTCCTTAACGCAAAACCTGCAGCAAACTCATGAATCTGGGGCTAGCCGCTAGTGAGGACAGCAGCACTGTGAGGGTGGGGTACACACACATGCTCCCCAAGGGGTACTACTTTGCCATAATTATTTATATTATCATTGCGCCAAGGAGCGCTAGGCATGGACTGGGACCCCCACCATGCAAGGTGCTGTACAAACACAGAACAAAAAAGTTGTCCCCTGCCACAAACCGTTTACAATATTAGTCTAAGATGAAAGACAACAGTAGGCTACATACAGCTGGGGCGTACAAGAAATCAGTGCCACAGTACTGATCAGCAACACAGTCAGTGATCTTAGCACAATGAGCAACGTGCTCGTGTGCTATCTAATGACCATATTTTAAATTGCAAATTCATCAGGGAAGGTAACTTGGCTTTTGAAAAGTCTGAAAAGCCCAATGCTGAGACACAAAGATGGTATTACAGATGAACCCTCAGTCATTGAAGCTCTGAGTTAACCACCATCCACTTTTGGCCCTAGGAGAGCCTCCTGTTGTTTCCTTCCAGAGAAGCTGAGGTACTTTACATCAGCCTTTACTCCTGCAGAGATGAGGTTGGGTTAAAATGCCAGCAGCCAATCTAAACTAGTGCTTCCATCATGGAGCTGCAGTGGCAGTAGGCTTTCAGAAAAATGCCAGAGCAAGACCCAGTACAACATTCCTAGTGAAGGCCGGAAAAAGTTGCGTTACCCTAGCTTACACTCGGGCATACTCACTTCTGAGTCTGGTCCTCTCTCCACAGCCTCTCAACAATGAATCCACTTGAAATTAAAACTGCTCATATAAGTTTAGGCTCAAGGTGCTACACCTACACCTTTGTAAGGGTAAACTCTTTTTGTTCAAGTAAAAAACCTCCCTAACAGAGAAGCTAGTAATAAAAAAACAACAGGGTAAGTCATGCATCAGCGGAACATCTGAGTGATTTCACCTGAACAGTTTCACAAGATCAGAATTTTTCATGAGTGCTAACATGTTTTCAAAGTTCCAAGTAATGCTGCAAATAATACATTCCCTCATTGCCACTAGATGAAGTTTGTTGAGTTGCTATGACATCAGAGATCACTCCATTGAAATCAGAAAGATGTTATCTATGGTTCATTAACCACACTGAGCAAATTGAAAATCCCCAGTTATGTTTTATTCTAAGTGATTTCCTGTGAGATGAGAGTAGTGTGATGCCTATCTTCAACCACTCTCCCCAAGACACTGACAAAAACTGGACACTCTACAGAGGTGCTTTTCTAACAAGAGTGGAGCAGAAGAATGTCCATTGTGTCTGAGGAAAAGCTAGAGCACTCTCTTAAGCCAGAAGGGAACTAATAAGACTGGCCTCTTGTACAGGTGTCCTTGTGTACTGAACGTGTGTGAGAGACGGCAGTTCCTTGGCTACCACATTTAACAGTATTATTTAAAATCTCTCCCCACTCCCCCCTCCCCCCCCCCAAAAGCTGATGCCAGCAAAAAGCAGCGGAGAGAACAAAAGCATTGAGTGAAAGGAAGAGAGAAGCCTGCTGAGACTGGCCCTGGCAGGTTCACATCCTGCAGACTGGTAACAGCCCAGACCAGGAGGAAGTACCTGCTGCACAGATGGAAGCGCACCTGGGCAAGATGGAGTTTTTCTGCAAGCTAGGGTATGGCAAGCAGGACATCTGCAAAGTGCTGGCGAATCTGGGCCAAGGGGCCCTGGAGGATGATGTGCTAAAAGAGTTGATTCGGGTAGGTAGCAGACCTGCGGTTCAGGAGAGGCAAGCCCAGCATCCTCTCCCAAAACTTGTCCCCCGTGGGTCATGTAGCAGTCCCGCAGTGCCCAAGCAGCCAGAAGAGGAGGCAAGCGATTCTTCCTGTCACTTGAGACCTATCGTGATTGATGGCAGCAACATTGCTATGAGGTACGTGCCTTTCCATTTTGATACTACAAGGGATCTCCATTTCTCAGTAACTTTGCATTTGAATCCAGCCTGAAGTTGTGTTCTCCTTTGTGTGTGAAGCACACAAGCTGCTTGGTGAGCAATATCTCATATCTCTGTTCATGGGGCTATAGCTTATATCATGGACCTGCTCTCTCAGTATCAAGCGCTGATTTTTAAAACAATGATCACCTCTGACCACCACTTTGAAACTAACTCCTAACTTCTACTGTCTGTAGCAATATGTTTCACCAGCCTTCTCTTCACTTTAGTTCCTAAGTGAGGTCATGCTACCTCTACATACAAGTATGTATCCAGGAGATCTAAATCAATATGCTGAGGCGTTTGCAGGACAAGCTGGATGACGAGATAAAATAATTAAAGTGTTTAACTGTAATTCCTTACTTGTTTTTTAAAAATCAGATTCATTTGTATAAGTCCAGATAAGCAGCAGCACAGTATTTCAGTTGATTTAATCTTGTATTAGTTACGTAGATCACATGGTTAGTTCCTGTACTGTTTTTGCTATTTTGTCTGGATTGTAAATCAGGTGACCATGACTCATGAAAGAGAGTGAAGAGTCTAACTGACCTGAGAAGCAGAGAGCAGTTAAAATGGGGAAATGTGGATTTTGGTTTTGCCAAAACCTCAAGCATCGTCATTTTGGTTTTAAAACCACAACCCCAAAACATCCCTGCCTTGTGTGTTTTGGTTTTGATTCATGGTTTATAGGAATATGGACAATTTTACATTTTCCAAGTGTTTATCAGCTCAGTTGTGATTTTCATACTGAAATAATCTCCTTTCCCTCTGTAAATAGTTTGTGTTCCACTTCTAGGATGAGATGTAGAATTTTTTAAAATATACAAACTCCAGCATTACTGTAGCAAAAATGCAGCTGAGCACGTAGGCGACCACACTCACCATTACAAAAATACATGAGAGGACACAACTAGCACCAACATCGCATTATACACCCGTGTAAAGCTTGTGATAGAAACTGCAGGTGTTCAGAGTTAGTACTGGATAAACATCCAAATGTTTCACTATTTTCTTGAGTGACCTTAACCTTTAAGGCCATCAAGCCCAGCAGCAATCACCTTCTAAACCTACACTGACTGTCAATTATTCCTATCCAGCCACCTCTCATTTCCCTACTTGATGACATCTTCTTGGGACGCTCCTTGGCATGCTCACCTTTCTTGCATTGTTGGGGGGCGGGGGAGGGGGGAACAGACAAAAAAGATTCCCCATTCAGCATCTTCAGTCTAAGGAGGGTGGGTGAGTTCCTCATATAAGGAGCCTGATCCTTGGGAAGCAAGAGTGAGACGGGAGAAAACCCCTCCAGAGAGATTGACCCTTGGGGAAGGAAAGAGAACCCTGCCTGGTAACTTCTTCCTCTGGATGGAGGGAGAAGTGCTAAAGATTTATCTTCCAGGCAGAATGGTGGGAGCAACCATATCCCAGAGGCAGGAGAGAGAAGACTGGGTATGAGCATGGGAGACCCATCCCTTAGGCAAGCAGGGAGGGAGCAGCACATGCTTTAGCTTCAGCTCTCCTGCCCAAAACTGGAATTTTCTACCCACTCGTTTTTTCTCCCACTCAGCCTAGAACCTGCCACAGGTTCCTCACTTACTTCACCAGGCCCTGAGATTAGCCTCAGACCCCTCTCAACTTTCAGACCCCTGAACTACCTCCACCATTGCCAGGTACTCCTGCAGGATCTTCATTGGTGCCGAGTCTCCACTTACCCCTGACTCCATGCAGGACTTCTGCCCTTGCAGATACCTGAAGGTTTTTAAGGGCAATGGGTGAAAGCCAACAACCTGTCCCTCACCCCTTGTGCAGCTGTCTTCCACTGCAGCTGTCACTTGAGTATGCCTCAGAGCAGGGCGGTGTCCCATAATGCTTAGTGTGCTGTTGCTGGAAAATTTGGACTCGACTGATAATGTTGTCACTTGACAGTGAGAGGGGTTTGATACGGACATGTAGCACCACAGTAGTACTGAGGAGGAAAATGCTGTTTTAAATGATGTCCCAAAGAGCTTTGGAGAAGTGGTTTAGGATCTTTGGAGAAGGGACTTTGTTGTTGATTAAACAGCTGATTCTTCATTCCTTGTGTTAGGCTGTCTGAGGGTGAATCACTGTAGCCCAGGAGGTTTATGCACCATCTTCTGGACTAAACAAAGTAAAGCAACAGGGAGCTTGGTTTTTAGTGTTGGATCCAGGTACTGCATAGTATAAAATGAAAAAGCCGAAACAATTTTGAATTAGGGGCTGGAACGCCATCATCAAAGGTTCTAGTGAATTAAACTGCTTAAATTTAATGCCCATGTTACAATACTTAGCACTTTTAACTTTGAGTCCATTACCAGTATTAACTCCTGAGTCCCACAAGCTCTTTGAAAGGCAGCTAAGTAAATCTGCAGAGTAGTTAAGTGGTTTGCTGAAGGTCACACTAGGAGTCACTATCACAGCTGTGTTACAACACAGGTATGCATAGGCCCACCTGAAAACCACAAGCCCATCTTTCTTTGCAGGATCCCATGATGGAATTAGACTGCAGCTCCATAATTCAGAGCTCTCCATGGTTTATTGTGTGCATAATCTTTTACTTCAGAGCTCACCAGACAGGGAATGTTCAAAACCAGTGATGCTATGCTGTAGGTTCAGTAGATGGTTTTGGCTGCCATGTTGCTACTATTTTGAGCTTTTAGGCCACATACCCCAAATGGGTTTCCAATAAGCCATCTATGCGCCAGACATTTCAAAGGAAATCTCCAATGTATTTTTGTAAAGGAAGGAATTACAGCAAGACAAGACAATGAGATGCAATAGATCAGGCTATTGGGTTACTACATAGCTGGCATCCTGCCTTGGCGTGCCTAAACTTTTCACAAAAAGGAACTGTAAGTTGTTTTCAGTTTCCATGTCTAATACACTCATAGAATCATAGAATATCAGGGTTAGAAGGGACCTTAGGAGGTCATCTTGTCCAACCCCCTGCTCAAAAGCAGCACCAATCCCCAATTTTTGCCCCTGATCCCTAAATGGCCCCCTCAAGGATTGAACTCACAACCCTGGGTTTAGCAGGCCAATGCTCAAACCACTGAGCTATTCCTTTCCTCCTGCCTCTATTTAATTGCCTCCATGACAAGACCAAAACTTTACAGCTCCTCCCAATCAACCATCACTCTCTGGCTTTGGGGATATCTCCAGGAAGTTTGTGATAAGAGTAAAAACTAGTTGGCATAACTGAGAAAGTTACTGCCTTCCCAAGAATGTAATTTCACATTGAACAAGGGGAGAGATGGCAGGAACGGCTTTCCTTTGGGGGAAAGCCTTTTTCTGTATTGCAGATAAATGGAGTTTAACATTATGGCCTGTGTGAAGTGTAATGGGTGCTGTAGGTTCTCACTTTCTTCTCATTCGAGTGCGAGTCTGTATTTCATTACTATCCCAGACTCAAGCAGAATGGCTGCTCCTCTCAACAGAGGAAAGAAATACTCAGGACCTTGGGGCGGGAGGGGGTGGGGGAGAAGATGCAGGAGAGTCATAACACGTGGAAGAAACTGGCAAAAGGCTGCATTCTGAAAATGTGGTTGCCCAAGTGGAGAAGAGCACCCTGATCATTTCTATTTCTGCTTTGGGATTAATGTCTGTTGAGTATTTCATAGTCAGTATTGGAGAGTCATTGAGGGGAGGGGGCATTTTAAAAAGACTTATGCAAAACAAAAGGGATGCTTTATTCCTCCATCCCAGAATTGTCCCTGGGATCATGGCTTTGGAGCAGAGCCTGGAGCTGGAGCACAGAGCAGTGACGGAGCAGAGCAATTCAAAAATGTGATTGCTCCAAATCCCTGCCTGGGATTGCTTAAGCAATGTGAGCCTCCCCAGGAAAGCAAAGCTCACTGTATGACAAAGGCTGTTGAAGGCTCTTCAATCTAAGGGTACGTCCATACTTACCGGCTGGTTCGGCGGCAGGCAATCGATATTCTGGGATCGATTTATCGCGTCTTGTCTAGACGCGATAAATCGATCCAGGAAGTGCTCGCCGTCGACGCCGGTAATCCTGCTCCGCTAGAGGAGTAGGCGGAGTCAACGGAGCCTGCCGCGTGTGGACCCGCGGTAAGTACCTTGAAGTTCGAACTAAGATACTTCGACTTCAGCTACGTTATTAACGTAGCTGAAGTTACGTATCTTAGTTCGAACTGGGGGCTTAGTGTGGACCAAGCCTTACAACGGTATAACAAAAATCCAATGGCTGGAAGTTGAAGCTAGACAAATTCAGACTAGAAATAAGATGCAAATTTTTGAGAGGGTAATTAGCCATTGGAACAAATTAGCGAGGGCTGTGGTGGAGCCTCCATCAATGGCAATTTCTAACTCAAGACTGAATGCGTTTCTAAAAGGTATGCTTTAGTTCAAATGGCATTTAATTCAGGAAGTTTGGTGTGTGTTATACAGGAGGTCAGTCTAGCTCAGTGGTTCTCAAGCAGGCAGAGGTCTTCCAGGGGGTACATCCACTCCTCTAGATATCTGCCTAATTTTACAACAGGCTACAAAGTCAGTACAAACTAAAATTTTATACAGACAATAACTTGTTTAAATACTATACACTGAAATGTAAGTACAATATTTATATTCCAGTTGATTTATTTTATAATTAAAATGAGAAAGTAACCAATTTGTCAGTAACAGTGTGCTGTGACACTTTGTATTTTTGTGTCTGATTTTGTAAGCAAGTAGTAACGCAAGACAAATCAGACTCCTGAAAGGGGTATAATAGTCTGGAAAGATTGAGAACCACTGGTCTAAATGATCCCAGTGGTCCCTTCTGGCCTTAGAATCTATGAAAATTAATTAGATCACTGGATAGCTCTAGAAGGTGCTTTTAGCTAAAACACTCCCAGTGATGCTGGAAAAGGGGCTTTGACATCCTAGCATATTGGTGACAAACTGCATTGGTACATTGTACAGAAAGATTGTGTCGTGTAGTGGATAGGGTACTGTACTGTAATCAAGCCATCTCTATATATGGGGCGGGGGGAGAAGAATAACATTTCGTTGTCTCTTGTCTCCCAAACCTGAGTAGGATGGTTGAAAAACAGTTTGCATCCCCATCTCTAATAGAGTCACAAACTATATTAACCATGAGCTAGACTGCCTGGGGAGAGGAGATCTACAGCAGAGCGCCTGATGGCAGGGTTGTTAAAACAACAAACATATCCCTGCCCACTTGAAAAGGGAACTGCCAGAATCCTACCAGCGGCAAGCCTATTAAAATGAAAAAGTGGTTATGTAGTTTAGTATGCACAGGTGTGTCTAGCAATATTCAAGCTGCCAGGTGGCGGGAGGCATTCCGGGCAGTTCAGCCCTGACTTCTGACTCTCTTATTTTGTTTCACTATAACAACATCACTGCTTATCCAGTACTAATCCTTAGAGCTTTTCATCCACAGAACCTCAAGCACTTTACAAAGGTGGCTAAGTATGATTACTATACTCACTATGCCAAACACACACTCCTGGGGTCTGATTCTCTTTGCATCTGCATTAGAGTAAATTCAGAGTGACTGTTAAAATCAGTGGCGGTACATGGCCATAACAGTGGTGAAAGTGAATGGGGAAGTAGGCTCCTGGTATTAGAGGCATGTAACCAGAGGTCCTTTAAAGGCAGCTGGGTGGTTCCCCTAAATTCCATTTTATCATTTTGGGATAATCAATCATTTCACTACTGCACTTATGATTCAGCATAAAATGATACTTTCCATGCCTTTGTTAGTTCAGATGATAAATGTACTCGGTATCTGTGACAGTAATTATATAAACGTTTCTAACCTATCTTTTCTGTCACTATAGATGGGTGCAGATGTAGAACTATAATGACAGACTAATAATTAGTGTGTGTAGTCTGCAATGTTGAAAGCACTAGTATGATTGTGGAGATATGATCTAAAGAGTTCAAAGTACACAAGTGAGGCTGCTGTAGATAGCGTGGGTGTGGGTATGTTTTTCCATTTCAGGAGCGTAGAGTAGGGTTTAATCTCTGTGTGATGATTACTATATATGAAATCAGTACATTTATTTCCTTGTACAGAGATGGTTAAGAGCAATGAAATTACCTTCCTCAATGTACTGTTGGTAGTCAAATTTAGACAAGCCATAATGACAAACAATATGAACTTTATGGGGCAGGGGAAAGAAATTGAACAAGGATATAGCCTCTTACAGGCTCTCTCAGACATTATTTCCCTAGGCCATCCTGATTGATGCTGAATTTTAGCTGGTTTCCATAACTGGGTTTGCTACAACAGAGATCCTAGGTTTTCCCCTTGCCTCTGCCTGGACAGGTAAAATCCAATAACCTGGGCCAGATTAAGGTGGTCTAGGGCACAGTCTCCAATTTTCCCATCCCCACATGGTGGTCCTGTTCCCTGCTGGGGAGTCATTGGCAGGGAGCACCTACACATGCAATCTGCTGGGATGGTGGTGGGGATTTCCAGCCATGTGTCCTCCACACCCCAGTTTGAGTCCTGCCTCTCTAAGAGTCAGCTGGAGAAGAGTGACCTGCAGCCACGCTGGCTGCCATCTTAACATAGTGCAGCAAGAGAATAGGGCCTAAGAAGTTTTATTTCTGAGAAGAAAATTGCTGCTTTGTGATTCAGCTCCCACCCTGAGCACTTTCTGTTCAGCCCACCAGCCTACACAGTAAGGAGCAGCCCAACGTGGACTAAAGTGAATCCAACCTTTACAGCCCAGGTCCATCTCTACATGGAGGCTGAGGTAGTCAGTGTGAGGGAGAGGGAGAGCATCTCCCCAATTACGTCTGCCCTTGAAGTCTAGTGTGCAGGAGCACTTGTCCTTGAAAACATCCCAGTTGTGGTGCAAATAAAAATCACTTGTTCCATTGGAAGAGGTATTTGAAGTTGTCCAGCTGGGGCTCTCTGCTCAATATGTAAAGGTGGCTTCCATGGCTATCATTAAGAGGTGCTGGGGTTGATGGTGTGATTACTTTGTATTACTAATTCAGCTTCCGAGAGCTGGATGAACCTCTTCCTGAATCATAACCTATTTCCCTCTTTCTTTTCTGGTTGCAGCCATGGGAACAAAGAAGTGTTCTCATGCCGGGGGATTCAGCTGGCAGTGGACTGGTTCAGGGAGAGAGGCCACAAAGACATCAAGGTCTTTGTCCCATCGTGGAGAAAGGAACCACCACGATTTGATAGCCCCATTACAGGTAGAGAGGGTGTTCCAAAAATAATCTGAAATATATTACAAATTAACCTTAACTATACCAATGCTGTACCTCTATCATGTCATGTAAAGGCACTGGGGACTTGAGGAATCTGATGCAATTCTTTCCTGGAGAGAAAGCAGCACAGTGGAAGCAGACAGCAAGGCGCACCTTTCAGGGTGTTTCAGTGATGAATTTGTGGCTGCGCATATGCTGTTGCTGTCTGTGTAGCATGTGTGACAGAAATCAGAATATTTTGCTTCAAAAGCACAGGCCTCTGCCAGTTGAGCTAAAGGAGAATGAATCTCTGGTAGCGCTTAACCATTATGATGTATAGTCTAGCTGGCGGCTGTATTACTGGAGGGCGACATTTCTCCAACAGCAGTTAGTCACAACACACAAACAACAGGCAATCCACAACATTTTCTGTTAGGTCATTACCTAACATTAGGCACTTACTGCGTAAAATATATAAAACATGTCAGCCAAAGCCTATATCTGCACTGGGGGGGCAGAGAGCGGAGAAGAAATGAGTGTACAAAAATGAATCAGCAAGAACACGGAGCTTACTATTGTGCTGCTGCTTCTAGATAAGGAGTAAGACCCACTTGGAAGCGGGAAAAGAAATAAAATTGCTGTTACAGGTGAAATTGTGTACATAACCCTAATGTTTACAGAGCCAACACAAGGAATGACTGACAATAAGTCATGTAGCCTATCTGTTAAGAACTGATTTTGAACCACCCAGATATTTTCTGTTGTAATTCAGTAATACAGTATCCACAGTCTCAGATATGTAAATTGGCTACCTCCCACAGAGGCTTGTTCAATGGCAGGTTCTCACATACAAGGGGATGATTTTGAGAGCACTGTTAGCTCCCACTGCAGTCGGTGGGAGTTGTAGGTGCTCAGCGCAGCTCAGGATCACATCCTAATTGTCCTTTAAGGCCAAGATTTAAAAAATAAATAAAATTAGATGTCTAAGGCTAGGCTCCTGAGTCCATATTTAAACACCTAGATAAGTTACCTAATTTATACGTTTGAGTTCTCATCAGCTCCCGCTGATGCCAATGGTTCAGTGCCCCTGAAAAAAAAAAAGTCACACCTTTCACGTAGAGGCCCGAGTCTGCATTTAGGTACCTACAAATCCTTGTTATTTTTAAGGTGTTTTTAGATTCTTAAAGGACTCCAACACGTGCTTGATACATGCTAATCACTAATTTCCCTCCCTCTTGTTTTTGTTGTCAGATCAGCACATTCTTGATGAGCTTGCAAAGCAAACCATTCTCGTGTACACCCCATCCCGCAAGGTGAAAGGCAGGCGGGTGGTCTGCTATGACGATCGCTATATAATTAAAGTGGCCCATGAGAAAGATGGGGTGATTGTTTCCAATGACAACTATCGGGACCTCCAGAGTGAGAATCCTGAGTGGAAGTGGTTCATCGAGCAGCGGCTACTCATGTACTCCTTTGTCAGTGACAAGTAGGGGACAATTGTCTTTACTTTGGTTTACATATTTTAATGCTGTGGGCCAAATTTAACCTAACCATAAGTGCAACTTTAATTGATGTCAAAGGGAGAAGGTGTATTTTTAAGACAATCTGCTGTGGGGGGGTCCTGTCTTTAGTATATGCTTCTCCACCTCTGGTCTCAAAGGTCCTGTGTAACTCCTTGAGGAACCTGTCTAGATCAAGTTGACTGAAAGGTGATCTAGGACCCATGTTGCTCCTAGACTCCTGCTAATGCAGATAATAAGAGATATGAGATGAAGATAGCCCTGTGTCACCCTGTCACAGCACTATAACATTTATTTTGGACAGACACACAATGAAATTTACATCTGGCAACAGGGAGGCATTTGGCTGCTTGGCAGTATGTCTAATATCCCTGCTGAGGTAGGAGTGAGTTAAATCTTCCCCTCCCTTTGTGAGTAATTCTTTCCCCTCCATTTTCAAATCCTGGTCTCACACACGACTGATCCCTTCACTATTCCCATAGGAGGCTGCTACTCACAGTTTTGCATTCATCATAGATGATATAAATCTGGGTGGTATGTAGATCATTCCCAATTTTGTATGTTTTTCCCTGCCCCTGAAAAGGTTGTTACTCAGTCAACTGGTCCAGGCCTTTATTTAGCTGGGTAATGTGCACTGAGAGCAAGTTTTAATTCGCACTGATGGCATAGTCAACAAGCCTCTCGAGATGTGGCACGCTCAATTGATTTTACCTTTGACAGATCAGAGTGCTGGTAGTTCTCAGCCACCCAAAACTGCACTAAAATACTTGGCAATGCATTGAATGTAATGGTGTTTGATTGCTTAATGCCCTTACTTATCATCAGCATAATGGGACTGAAAGGTCAGATCTATTGTGTCTGTAACAACCAGGTTACTTCCCTTGTTACTAATGGGTATCAAACATTTACATAACTTTTCTCCTTTTCCCTTGTCTTCCTTTCCCATTCGTAAGGCTGTCAGAATATTTTCACAACCCTCACTGAAAAAAATAAAAATAAAATATGTCTAGCTATTTTTGCCAAGCACATTAGGACAAGCCTGCTCATCTCTAAGAGACTCTTAGGGTCCCAGCTGCTGGTTCCATTACACACAGAGATGGGGAATTAAATGTCCTCACTCATTCATGTGCCCCCACCCCACCAACCATTTGTTGCTATCTCACAAAACCATGGTCACCAATAGACCAGAAAGAGCAATGGCCAATCAGCATTTGTTGAGCGATGTGTGTGCTAGTGCTCTGAACAAAGGATGAGAAGACAGGAGCTGCTAAGTTTCTAATCCACACTCTGACTGACAATTTCTGTGGCCTAAAGTGGTCAGTTAGCTTCTCTCCCTGTTTCACAAGCCAGCTAGTCCCTCACAGGGGTGTTGTGAGGATTAATTTGTTTATGACTATAAAAGTGCTAATTGTTATTGACATTCATGCTGTGATGGCTCTTCCTAAAACATCACAATCAGATGATAGGGCAGGGGAATTAGTACTCCAACTCCCCATGCTTCTAGGACTTACATAACACTATCACTGCATGCAGAGGCTTATAGGTAGGTCTGGTATTCAACCAAGGCTTAGTGCTAAATCTTAGAAAACCATGTGTTCTTACATACAGCGCATGTGCGTTGCACAGGAAGATGAAGTAATGTCAGCGTGATGAGGCATCAGCCTTCACTCTGATTTCACTGGCGGACTTGAGTCTGCCACAGGGGCGGCTCCAGGCACCAGCGCAGCAAGCGCGTGCTTGGGGCGGCAAGCCGCTGGGGGCGGCGTTCCTCCTCCGGCCGGGGGAGAGCGGGGCCATGCCGCCGCCCTCCCCGCGGGGCTCCTCCGGCCGGCCGGCCGGGGGAGAGCGGGGCCATGCCGCCGCCCTCCCCGCGGGGCTCCTCCGGCCGGCCGGCCGGGGGAGAGCGGGGCCATGCCGCCGCCCTCCCCGCGGGGCTCCTCCGGCCGGCCGGCCGGGGGAGAGCGGGGCCATGCCGCCGCCCTCCCCGCGGGGCTCCTCCGGCCGGCCGGCCGGGGGAGAGCGGGGCCATGCCGCCGCCCTCCCCGCGGGGCTCCTCCGGCCGGCCGGCCGGGGGAGAGCGGGGCCATGCCGCCGCCCTCCCCGCGGGGCTCCTCCGGCCGGCCGGCCGGGGGAGAGCGGGGCCATGCCGCCGCCCTCCCCGCGGGGCTCCTCCGGCCGGCCGGCCGGGGAGAGCGGGGCCATGCCGCCGCCCTCCCCGCGGGGCTCCTCCGGCCGGCCGGCCGGGGGAGAGTGGGGCCATGCCGCCGCCCTCCCCGCGGGGCTCCTCCGGCCGGCCGGCCGGGGGAGAGTGGGGCCATGCCGCCGCCCTCCCTGCGGGGTTCCTCCGGCCAGCCGGGGGAGAGCGGGGCCATGCCGCCCTCCCGGCTGGGGGAGAGGGGCGGCCGGTGGCTTTTTTGCCTGGGGCGCCAAAAAAGCCAGAGCCGGCCCTGGTCTGCCAACTCCTACTATTTTAAAATCTGTATATATTGTAGAGTTGGGGTGACCAAACACAGATCATTGTGCTGCGAACATGGAGGAGCACACTGAAAATAGCTGCACACAGGGAGTTTGGGCAGACACCAACATGTCATTTTCTGTTGCTTCAAAAGTATAATACAGGGCCTGATGCTGCAAAATTCAAAGAGATTGCCTGATCAACATAATGCCAACCCTCTCTCTCCACAGCTTGAGATTCCAGCACTGATACTAGAACAGGGGTTCTCAGACTTTTGTACTGGTGACCCCTTTCACACAGCAAGCCTCTGAGTGTGACCCCCCTTGTACATTAAAAACACATTTTAATATATTTAACACCATTATAAATGCTGGATGCAAAGCGGTGTTTGGGGTGGAGGCTGACAGTTCGCGACCCCCTGAGGGGTCCCAACCACCAGTTTGAGAACCCCTGTACTAGAACCTGTGGCAAGGGGAGGAGTGCTATGAATTTGCAGTACTGTACCTGTAGGGAAAAGAGCACTATTTCCCTCCCAGAAAGAGTGTGGTTGCAGCTC
This sequence comes from Chelydra serpentina, assembly GCA_037349315.1. NCBI lineage: Eukaryota > Metazoa > Chordata > Testudines > Chelydridae > Chelydra > Chelydra serpentina. Next base: position 25,462,676 of record JBAIAC010000010.1, read on the forward strand.
AGAGATCTAAGATGGAATAGAGAGTGGATTTTTAGTGCACCCCTCCTCCTTTTGATAGGGGTTCTCATGCCGGGGGGAGGTTTAGGTTGGATATTAGGAAAAACTTTTTCACTAGTAGGGTGGTGAAGCACTGGAATGGGTTACCTAGGGAGGTGGTGGAATCTCCTTCCTTAGAGATTTTTAAGGTCAGGCTTGACAAAGCCCTGGCTGGGATGATCTAGTTGGGGTTGGTCCTGCTTTGAGCAGGGGGTTGGACTAGATGACCTCCTGAGGTCCCTTCCAACCCTGAGATTCTATGATTCTATGAATTGTGTAAATGTTACAAGGCTTTTCTGTCATAACTGTGCACAACAAATGATTAAAAAAATAAAGCCCCCAAAGTGGAATGTAAGTGAAATGCAGCGCTTCACAAAGGGATGTCTATTGAGTGACTAATGCTCTTTTGGGGTTTTAGGTTTATGCCTCCTGATGACCCACTAGGCCGTCATGGACCCACTCTTCACAATTTCCTCAGCAAAAAGCCAGTGCTTCCTTTTACTAGATGGCAACTCTGTCCTTATGGTACGTTTTCTTTAACTCAGCACAGTGATTCCTGCCTGTTTTTCTACTGGAGCTCCTTGCTGCAGCTCCGAGGGGGGCACACAGCCCCAGCTGCGGCCAAATCTGCAGGTCAAGGGCGGCAGTCCCCACTCCGCCCCTGCTGTTGAAGCGAGGTCATGGAGGTCCGGTAAAGTCACAGCATTTGTGACTTCCCTGACCTCTGTGTCTAAATCGTATCCTTCATAGGCGCTGACTCCATGGGTGCTCCAGGGCTGGAGCACCCCGGGGAAAAATATAATGGGTGCTCAGCACCCACCAACAGCCCCACTGATCAGCTTCTCCCCCTCCCCACAGTGCCTCCCACCTGCCACAATCAGCTGTTCAGCAGCATGCAGGAGGCGCTGGGGAGGAGGAGGCAGAGCACGCTATGGGCAGGGGTGGGAAGAGGTGGGGGTGGGGAAGGGATGGAGTGTGGGTGGGAACGGGGGTAGTGCAGGGGTCGAGCACCCCCAGCGGAAAGTTGGCACCTCTGGTATCCTTAGTAATAGCAAATTGCACTTCCCCTACCTCACAGCGGTATTGAGGATAAATACATTAAAAACTGTGAAGTGCTCAAATACTATGGTGAGGGGTGCCCTTTAAGTACCTAAAATAGATACATTAATATTAGTCTGATACTTTAATGCCCCACTCCTACCTCTCAGCTCATTTTTTTTTCCCTTTCAGGCAAAAAATGCACATATGGCAGCAAGTGCAAATTTTTCCACCCAGAACGAATGAATCAAGCTCAGCTGTCAGTGGCTGATGAGCTCCGAGCCAAAACAAAGGCCTCCTCTCGAAGCTTGGGGACAGAGGAAGAAAAGTTGAAGGCTGCCCCAACTACAACCCAAGGAGGGAATGGATCTCACGGTGCTTGCATAGAAAGGCTGCAGGAATCCCGTGGTGCTACACGCGGCGGCAGGAGCTCCACTCAGAGCTTTGCAACGGATTGGCTCCATTCCACGCAACAGGAAAGGAGCTACACCGAGCATTCAGCAAGAGCCTGGGGAGACAGGCCCCTGTGTAAGCTGGAACCCGAACAAAATCTATTACAGCAAGACCTGCAGAGAGATCAAAGGCTCATGGAAAAGCAGCTCTCTGCGTTATCCCTCAGGGACAAGATATATAGTGCGAATAGGCTGGCAAACCCCTCTGAGAGAGGGGATGCAATGGACAGTACCCATCAATGCTGTAATCTTACACACAATCACTGTCACAATCTATATGTAACTCATCACAACCATAGTTTGGACTGCACGTGCTTACAACTGTGTGAGCTGCCTTCTCATCTTTGTAGGCACCCAGCTCACCCTAGGCCTGAGCACCGCTGCAATGTGCAAATGTCAGCAGTGCAGAGTCAGAGAATCCCATACATTTTGGATAGATCTCAGTCCACACAAGGCTTACAGGCCCAACAGCAAGTCTCACACACTGTCCGATCTCCTGTGAATGGCCCATTTCCCTACAGCAAACGCGAAGATGGACAATACCAAAGGCATTTGCAGAATCAGCCTCCCATTCAGCCATTTTTGTTAGACCCCCAGAAGGGGCCCGGCTCCTTCAGCTACTCACCCACTTCTCACAGTGAGTATCTCCCAAATCATGCTCCAGAGCCACTTGCTGGAGAGCGAGCGCACATCCACAGCACGCTCTGCTCCGTCTTCCCATACGACGAAGTGGATCGAGTTATGTTCTTGTACCCCGATCTCAAGGATATGGCTAGTTTAATTTTACTAATTCAAAGACACAAGCACTTATGAAGTGGTGGAGACTCTCCTCACATCAGTGCCCCCAAATGAAAAACAAAAACCAAAGATCAAGAGACTTTGCCAGCTGGGGCCAGGGGTCCAAGGTTGTTTCCAACTCTGCCAGTGACTCACTGTGTAACCTTGGGCAAGTCAATTAGACTCAAATGGTGGCAGGCAGTCACTAGCCCCAGCAGGCAATGGTATGGAGCTGCACCACCCATGGAGGGACCCTGGAGATGGCCTGTGCCTTGGAGAGCAATTCCTTCCTTGAGGCAGTATCCTCACTGGGTTCCCTAGTGGACAGGGAGACTGCGCCATCCTTAGGATCCCCCTGGTGTGGATGGCCCATTCTATTGCCTGTTGTAGGGCTGTTGCCCTTTCTCCCTCCCCATCTCCTGAAAGATGCCAGCCATCCCTGGTAGTGGAGTAGGCCCTGGGCTCACCAGCGTACAGGTGCTGCAATTGTGACTAACCTATATGCAGATCACACAAGGCACATGTACTCTTTGCAAATCTTCCATCCATCCAAAGAAGGGTCAGTCACAATCAGGGCCTTTAACCTGCCTGTTCTTTACTTGCTAACAACATTGCCCCACCTTATAGAGCAGTTGCTGCAAGGCTTAGTGTATGCTTTACAAGCACTTTAAGAGCCTTTAATCAAAGATGCTATTGCAGAGGGTTTTAACCTGTGGTCCGCGGACCCCTGGGAGTCTGCCGACTATGTCTTAAGATTTCCAAAGGGGCCTGAACCTCCCTTTGAAATACTCATGGGTCTGCAAATGAAAAAGATTGAAAACCACTATGCTGTTGCATTGCAAGTAACATGACATGAGCAACAAATCTGTGGATTTTTCCTGTACAAAGCTTCATAAATGTCCTAACCTTGACAGCTCAATTGCATCAGCAGAGCAATCATTTGCCCCCTGCTCATGAGAACAATGTGGAATAATCTTCCTTTGAAGAGATTTGTATTTTTAAAGGATTCCCCTCAGAACTCAGATTTTCTTTAAAAAAAAATAAAATAAAAAAAGTGATGACAATCCATAGAAAGCCACAGACAGGGCTAGCGCTACCATTAGGCGATCCTAGGCAGTCGCCTAGGGTGCCAGGATTTGGGGGGCGGCGTTTCACGTCCCTCGGTGGCCGCCGGCGGGAGAGGCTGCCGCCAAAGTGGCGCCGAGGACCCCGGCGGCATTTCGGTGGCAGCCTCTCCTGCCGCCTAGGGCGGCAAAAAAACTGGCGCCGCCCCTGGCCACAGAGCATATCTCCCACTAGCATGGGCTCCCTCCCATGAGGTCAAACTTCTCCCGGTCTCACACAGAGCTACTCTCATTGTCTTTCAATTAGTCTGTCGACATGACAAAGGTTGAATGGGAAGACTGAGGTTCTGTTCCCATTGCAGAAATGCATGCAGGCTTCCTGCAGTGTCCTCATTTCTGTGTGCTTAGTTCAACTATTTGGCAAATTCAGAACTTCAGCAGAGGATAAATCCTGCAGTTTTTACTCACAGACGATCTTATCCATTGAAGCCAATGAGAGTTCAGCCCAATTAAGGAATATATTACTGCAAGATTTGAGCCCTTCCCAAAAGGGGGTGGCCTCAGGATGCAATAGCCTATCCTGTGCACTCTGGAAAAGGAGACAGTTTCACCATGCCAAAAATGAGGTGGGAACCCAAAGACAGACACACCAAATCACTAGTCACGTTTTAACACCTTGGCCTAAAAAGTGTGGTTACTTCAGAAGGCTCATACACTCTCTATGAGCTTTGTACAAACTTCCCATTGTAGGAGCTCTGCCTTAGATCTAGTATATTGCTTCATAGACATCGGTCACACACCATTACATTTTTAATGTGGCCTTTTTTCCATTAGTCTGACATCCCTGCTATAAGATAACTTTGGCTTTTTGTCATTGCACGTCTGCTTTTATAATTACAGCCATTAGACCCAATGCTATCCTCACTGAATGGTTAACAACTCCCATTGGCTTCTGTGGGAGCAGGACTGGACTCATTTTATACTTCACAAGATAAAAAGTAGGTTTCTTTTTAAAATCTGTTTTGTTAGTTGAGAAATATTAGCAGGGTTCCTACAGATCATGGTACAGACAGCTGAAGCTGATGATGATACATGTTCAGCACTTAAGTGCAGTTCAACTCCATTTAGTGGGTTTATCTTTGACGTAAACCCTGAACTCATCTGAATTTGTTTTTTTCTGGACCAACAATAGGGGGGAGGGATAGCTCAGTGGTTTGAGCTTTGGCCTGCTAAACCCAGGGTTATGAGTTCAATCCTTGAGGGGGCCATTTGGGGATCTGGGGCAAAAATTGGGGATTGGTCCTGCTTTGAGCAGGGGGTTGGACTAGATGACCTCCTAAGGTCCCTTCCAACCCTGATATTCTATGATTCTATAAACACAAGAATGAGAAGAGAAGCATTTTTTTTTATATGAAAAAAACAAAAACTGAATGGAGTTAAACTGACCTTTAGTTACCCACTAGGGCCCAGTTGTACAGCTGATTTATGTATGCAAATGTTTAAACTGTGTTCCTTTGGGACATGTTTGATTTTGGTAAGCTGTAAAGCTGCTAGCCTGTGCACTGTGTCATTTAATTATCTAGGTTACAATACATGGAATCTTAAATTTGACCCTTTTTGGAATTTTTCCAAAGTCTAAGTATGTCACCACTGTGACACACTGTAATATTGTAACACATATTAAATGTTCTTCATTATATGGATGTCATTGTGCTTTAGAAAAAATATTTGTATATCTGAGCTGTTCAATTTCACACACACACACACACACACACACACACACACACACACACACACACACACTCCTGCAAGTACCTATCCACATCTAATCTCTGTAGGTAAGGTAGAGTATCTCTTTATTCATTGCTTCTTTTTGGGGTATTTTCTTCAAGAGTAATGTAGTCCAGCCCTGCATTCTCTCTGAACACCACACCTACCACCTGCACAAAAGAGCCAGTGTAGTTCAATGGCTCGAGACTCTGAACATGCAGCGCTATCACTGCTATCCAGCAGCTTGTCTGGGACCCTTGATTTATTGCTATTTATCCACAGTGGGTTTTCTGGGAAATCAAACACGCATATCCCATACCCTATTACACTGCCTGCCACATAACACCTGTGTGAAAGGCACAAGAGCACTGGATACAAAACAGCCTGATCTTTCCACTGCCTCTCATCCTCCATAATTCTTAGCCTCTTTGAGAAGAGGATGTAAAATGTTACCAGATCAGAACTCTCCACTCCCATTGCTGCTAGCACTGTGCATTATGCACCGAGAGCATATAGAACCCATGTTGATGCTGCTTCTTATGGGGGAGATTTTCAAAAACAAATGAAAGTTGAATGCTTAACTAATTCCCACTCAGGCCTTTGTAAATCTCCTGCTATGACATTAGCGTTGGCACGGTATGTACTCTTGGAGGCAGGGAGAACCAACATCCTGGCTCTGACCTGTCCTTGTGGCTGCATGTGAATTGAGAGTCCTTCTGAGGCATCATTAGAGAAGCTTCCTTACAATGAGGGAGGAAGGGGGTTTGGTGCTGTGGATGTGGCAGTCACTGCCCTTGTCAAGGCCCTCCTCAACTAGATGTACTGTTAAGTGGAAGAAGGTGGGAAGATTCTAACCTGGTTTCCCCCGCCACATGGAAATTACTTTTGTTTATTAAAAAAGAAGATTAAATTAAAGGGATTTAACTATTTATATTGGGAGCAGTTTAGCAATAGTGATTTAAAAAAAACATTTTTCATGTTGTTTCATGTAGATTCAGCAGGCATATTTGGATTAATTTATTATGCTGCCAAACCTCCACTGGGGCAGATAAGGTGGTTTTCCTCCTAGTCATGCAAACAGAGTTTAACTTTATAGTTTTGAAGATAGAGTACCACAAAGGTGCCTGTGCATGCAACTGAAGCCTGCCTGATTGCACCACAAAGAACCAGGAAGTAATTCAGCTTGAGAAAGGAGTTTCTTATCTGGTATTTTTATTTCCTGTGTCATCCATAATGTAATTGATTACTGGAGAACACTAACCTTAATGCACTCTGCTTTACTACATCAGTGAGCACTATTGGAGTTTTTGATGGCCTTACCCATTTCAGTTAGGAATATAAAAGAAACTTAACTCCTCATCCAATGACATATATAATGGTAAAGCTGTAGAGGAAATGTGTTGTATGCAAGGGTGGTTTTAAACAGAGAATCTTAAAAAAATCCATAACTTGCCCCTTCACCTTCGGTGGTGCTGTCCACTCACATAGATGGCCTCTCACTGCATGTGATGGAGTTTCTAGAGAAAAACAGGGGCCTCAAGCTCCCAAAACTTCTCAAATCCTTAAAATATCAGCAGGGGTCAATTATTCACCAATGCTTGCTTTTCAGAAACTTGAGAATTTTGATTCCAACTAGGGTGACCAGACAGAAAGTGTGAAAAATCGGGACAGAGGGTGGTGGTGGGGGGTAATAGGAGTCTATATAAGAAAAAGCCCCAAATATAGGGACTGTCCTTATAAAATCAGGACATCTGGTCACCCTAATTCCAACTGCCTTTTTTTACCCAAGATTCAGTTTAATGCTACTTCCCTTCTACCTCTATAAACCTGTATTTCCTTGAAACTATGATACAGTAGCACTCCCAGACAGAATATCCATACTGTAGCTCTCTCCTTTTGCGGGGGAGAAATGAAGTTCTTCTGAAAGGAGATCAGTAAAGCATGTCAGCAGACTGGTGGTAAGCCACTCTAAAAGCCATGTGCATATTGTCTGAAAGAAAACAGCCACACCTGGCTTTGAGTTCAGGCCAAGAGAAGGTGGAGGACAGTTGCTCACCAGATATTTGCTCACACAGGAGTCCCTTCCACTCTCTTTTGTTCAGAAGAGGAGGATCAATTTATATAATTATTTAGTCAAGAACATTTTCTGGAAGTGATAGCAGTAAGTTCTGGTTTCTATTGTGTCAAGATTAATTCCACGGCCTGCCCACATCTACAGGGAAAACTGCAAATGTATATCCCTCTTATGTAGATCAGAGCATTTTAAATTATGTTCCAGGAAACTGGAAGAAAATTCCCCCACTTACTAAACAGTCATCACACCTGCGAGAAATGGCTCTGTCTAAAGCTACAGTGAAGTGAGGATTTCCAAAGAAAAGGCAACATATTTCCTTGGAAGTTATTGTTGAATCTCTTTGCCTTTAGGGAAGCTAACGTAAGGGGACTTACCCTTTAGCCTCACTAACGGCAAAGAGATTCAAACAATAACCTTCCAAGGAAATAAATTTGGTTCATAAGTTTGAGACAACATGCAAACTTTATGTAATTGTCACATTATCTCCCAAGAGATCACAAGTAGTCATGTAGGTGGATACACAGCTGATTCAAAAACAACCGAACATTTCAGGGATATTTAAACTATGAAGCAGAAGTAATGGCTCCAGGGTTAAAGCTGAAGCTAGGTTCCCAAAACCTCAAAATCCCCTCCCCTTCTACAAAATTAGTCTGTGCCCTTGAAATTTCATATGCTACATCTCATCCCAGAACAGACTTTTTCCTGGGAAAAATGGGTGGTGTGGGTGTGGTAAAGTTTCCATGAGTCCCTCCCTTTGTTTTGGAAGCCAGGGAGGCCCCTCAGTTACAGCATGGAGGGGAAATTGGACAAAAAATAAAATCCTCATTACAAAGCAATAAGCACAAACCACCCATGCAGGAAGGAGATCATAGGACAGAATAAAGGGGAGAATGGGTACGATTCAGGCACTGGGTTTTGACTCAGGAGATCTGGGTTTTATTTCTGGCTCTATCAGAGATTTCCTATATGACTGTGGGAAGTCACAATATCTGTGCCTAAGTTTCCCAAGTATAAAATGGGGTAGGGACAGCAACACTTTTCATACCTCCCATGGGTGTTGAGGATAAGTCCATTAATGGTGTGGGGTGCTCAGGTAATACCACAGTGAATGCATAGGGAAGTCTATAAACAACAGATAATCTCATCCTGGTTTTGCATTTAACATAGAATGTTCTGTAAACACAATTTAAGAGATTCTGTTAACATTCAAACTACCCTTTACATGCAACCTGACACATAAGTTAAAATGCTTCCTTGTAAACTATCAGAAACATTTAAACAGAACAAAATGGGCTTCATGGCTTCCTTCCTGCCTACCAATTCTCTTGTTCCTAAGAGAATACAAACAAACATTAAATTCCACTTAGAGTCTTAGAGCATTAGAATATCACCGCAGATAAAAAGGAACAAAATCAGTCTGGGTGAATGCCTTTCAAAAACAGACTCCAGTCTTACATATGAAATGTGACTTGTGTTCTCTACAGAATGAACACATCAGCCCATGATTATATTCTATTTAAGTTGCTCATCATCTTTTTGTATTAACTAAAGTCTCGAGGTGCCAGACATAACTCCTGGCTTTCCTTCCTAGCTCTGCTACTAGTTCACTATGTGACCTTGGGTAGGTAGGTCACCACCATTCTGTGCCTAGGTTTGTTCATGTGTAAAATGGGTGTAACATCTACCTCACAGGTACTGGCTTACTTGACTAAGATTCTTGGATGAAAAGTGCTATGTAAGTGCAGAGCAATAATGTAGCAGGACCATTTGGGTGGCTAATGTTACTAAAACAATTCCTTGGGTATCAGCTTATGACAATAAATCAGTTGTCCTTTACATGCTATGAATCAGAATTGCTGTACTGAACAAACTGCTCTTTTTGCTGAAGGCAAAAGGAAAATTCCCTTGCAAAACATACATTTGCTGTCTTTGCAACCAGGATCAACATTCGCACAAGGTTTTAAATAAAATCTCCTCTTAACTGCCTTCTCAAGAAAAAGCTGAATTTCTTTGAAGTGATTTCTGAGAGAGTAATGTGGAATCAAAATACAGCATGTGGGTCAGAAAAAGAGGAACTGTTAAGAGGGTAATTAGAAGCATAAGTCGTGCCAGGCAGGAAGCTAAAATGCTACAATAGTACACAGGACCATTTAAGCACTGAACACAGCTGATCAAAACAAGCAACCTCCCTCTGCAGACCACTGACATTCTAGGACTTGCCCATCACAGCCACCCCACCTATTCCCACTCCCCCCCCCGCCCCTGTCTTTCTCCAGCATCACAAGTTTTCTCTCCTGCTTCCCTGATTAATTTCTTTTTCTCCTCTGCCATTCATTGCTCTCCATGGTTCCAATCCAAGCACTCCCCACAGCCTTTATTTAGCCTGCCCAATTTCTAAATCCTCCCCTGTGACAACCTCTTTTCTTTCTACCTTATCAGGCTGTTACATCCACTGTCCCTGCTCCATTGGCTACTTCCCACCCACGAACAGCACTTTCTTTCCCCTACCTCCTATCTTCACACCTTCCTATTACTACTACACTCTTGGCCACCTTTTCTTCCTGTGTCCCCTACTATGAATTCTTCTCTCAGCTCCAAGGCCTGTCTTGTCCTTCCACCTCTCTCGCTCATCAATCCCAGATCACCCATATTTTGTTCAGTCTCTTCTCTCTTCAGCAACCTGGCCTGTCACTGCTCCCCCTCAGGTATTAGCTGTCCACTACTCGCTTCTCATGACACAGTGACCGTTCCATACTGATCAAGACGAACACATCAGTCCCATCCCAACCCCATTGTGTCATCTAAGCTCTACTTAACATCTAATTCATTAATGAGAAATCCCTGCTACTACACATATCTCTGAACTATACCATTCATCAGAATATTTATTTTTGTACAGAGTAACTGTATAAGGAGTTATAGTACTACTCTTGAGGTTGATATCTTTGTCCTGACAGAGACCTGGCATGCTCAAAGTCTGATCTCTTCTGTCAGTCTCCTTAAAGCTACTTTCCCTAAGGTATGTTTTATGAAAAGTCCCATGGATCTGGCCACCACAGGCAAACCTGAGCATAAATTTACCTCACTCTCTGTGCACACTTACACCTGTTTTAACTCAAGCTTCCACAGCAGCCAACAGGAAATTTTATAATCATAGCTGATCTTAGCTTAACTACTCTCTTCAAACCAAAACCCTAGCCCAAGCAGAATTTTTATCCTCCCAAAAAGGGAGACGTGCCAGAGACACCATGAAGTTAACTAGAGACTTCACTACTGCTATTAAATTTAGGTAGAAAGTGCTCAGATACCACAGTGATGGGCAGCAGTATAAAATCCGAAAACAAACACACAGTAAATAATGAATTGCATGGGGAGGGTCCCTGCAGGTATATGGCAGTTCTCCTATACAAGAGTAAGATGACACCCAATGAAATAAAGAAAAAATGCACAGTTTTAGAACTTAAAAGATTAGACACGTATCTATCTGTGTTTGTACAACATATATCATAATGGGGCCAAACTACCAGTCCCATTGATACTCTAGGTTCTGAACTTAATGTTTGTGTTCTAAAGGGTTTAAATAATTTGGAAAGTAGCTTAGTATAAAATGACAAAATATTACTGAGAATGGACAATTTATTGCACTGAATAATGTGAGAAGCAGGAAGGGGTTCTGTCATTGCCTCTTTTCAGTTATTTATTTATTTTTTGCCACAAGGGGAACAAAAAAAAAACAAAACAAAAAATACCCAACCACACCAAAACAAAACAAAACCAGCTCCTGGAGTAATTGACAGTAATTGACATTGATTCCTGGATTCTCAATAGAAAAGGGTTAAAAATAGGCAGGAACAGTATAAATCTTACATAAACAATGAAATTAACAAAATAACCTACCAGAAGAGGAGAAAAATCTTTTGTCATCAAAATGGAAGAATGGAATGATAAAATGTGCTCCAGAAATGCTACCACAGCCTGAAACTTGATGGAAACTCAAAGCTGTGGTCCATTAAATTACTGCCACACAAGCAGTGCTGGAGAAATTGCAATGGGGAAGGGAACATAGAACATATGATTTGTTATTGCCAAAATATGCAGAGTTGCTGGCAGAAAATTATACATGCTACCCAATATTTCTCATTCTGATGATACTTTAAGTTATCCCAACAAGAAATCATGTTAGGAAGAGACTAGCAGGGGTTCTCAAACTTCATTGCACTGCGACCCCCTTCTGACAACAAAAATTATTACACGACCCCAGGAGGGGGAATTGAAGCCTGAGCCTGCCCAAGTCCCACCGCCCCGGGCAGGGGGGATGAAGCCAAAGCCCAAAGGCTTCAGTCCCAGGCTTTGTCCCAGTCACGACCCACAGTTTGAGAACCGCTGGACTAGAGGGAATACAGATACTGGGTATTCATTATGGAATAGGATTTGTTATTTTATTATTTAATTTTTTTAGGGTATGTGCTTTGGTTTCTGGGTGTTCTGATGTTCATTTTAACATTGTTATACAAATACAGAGCAGGGGTATTATGAGAAAAGAACATTAGAAATATAAGCTTAATACAGAAATTGGAAATGTCTACTAGTCTGGTTTGTATAAAGGGTATGGATAGGATTTCTGTCAAAAAGGACATTAAACAAGTGTAATGAACTCAGTTCGCCACCAGGTATCACTGCGGTAGCACAAAACTTACAGCAGAAAAGATTTACTTCTCCAAAGAAGATTATTGAAATAAATTTTAGGAAGCACAAGACATGAAGTCTCTGGTTCACTAGGTGAGGGCCAGAGGATCCCTACTTCATGTCTGAGAGGGTACAAAGTATTTTACTTTAGATAAAATAATCACCCCAAGCTTTTGTCCCAAAATTCCAGCCAAACATTTGGTATTCCATAAAGATCAGTTTAGATGTGTGTACACTTCACAAATGTACTGCATCATTCAGACAGACTAGAAGCAAAATTGCCAATAGCACACAAAAAGCCTGTAATTGTGGTGTTTCAGGACCGCTTGGCAGCTGGGTAGACTTGTAATCTTAAGAGAAATTGTCTCAAGCATCCTGACCAAAGAGGTTCTGAAAGCCCAGGGGTGCTAGAACTAGGGGTGCTGTGGGGATGTGGCAACACCCCCAGGCTTGAAGTGGTTTCCAACATATACAGGGTTTACAGTTTTGTTCAACAGCTTTCAGCACTCCCTCTATAAAAACTGTTGTAACGCTATTGTGAAAGCCTGAACTGAAGTTTGTCTACTAGCGGCAACATTCCCTTCAAGGTGCTCTGATACAAGCCACACCAAAGAATGATAAGCACCAAATGGTTTCACTGACATCTCAGCCAAACTGCTGCTAATTTTTGTTCCAGTTCAAGGAGCTGCAAAATACCACATCGTCTATGACAGGGGTCTCAAACACGCAGCCCGAGTGGAGTGGGGGCAGGGCCGGGGGCAGCGAGGGGGCGGGGTCAGTGATGCGGCCCTCGTGGTAATTTGAGTTTGAGACCCCTGGTCTATAACAACAGTGCACCATCTCTACTATAGTTAAGGTTGAGCATTGCCTTCTACTTGAAGGTCAACTAGTCTAAGGGCCCTAAAATCCACATGGTGACTTGGTTTGGTCTTAAAAATTGCTGTCTCTCATCTGGGATACGGTTGGTGATCCAAATTTGTCACAGGAATTCCTCAGATACAGCCCCCTCAAATCCACTGTTCACCCATTTCTCTCTCTCTCTTTTTTGAGCCTAGGGCTCAAACTACGGCTCTATTCCTTCCCAAACTGATCTCACTCACTCAAGATTTCTCTCAGCTAGTACCTGGTACCTCCTGCCCCAATGGGGAAGTAATACTGAAAAAGTTAAGAGCAAAAAGTTTAGAACTCCAGATTGGTGTGCCCTCCGATCAAGCCAACGAGAATGAAATCTCCCTGGGAAAGAGGGAGCAGCAAGCTGAACTGGACAGGCAGTGAGACTGGGGACTAGGAGATGATGTTGAGGCAGTGGAGGAACTAACATACACCTAGTTCTGGGGCCATTTGGCCAAGGTAATTATTGCCAAGCAGCCGGAGGTGATGGTACAAGAGGGTGTTGGGAAGATATTTTTATTAAAAATCGAGAAAATTAAATGCTCCCAAACTTACTGAATGCAGAGTTAAAGTTGCCCAGAGGTGCCTCGTGCCCTTCCAGAATGTTGAGCTCAGCTGAACTTCAACCAGGAAATGAAGAGTTAAGGTAATGCAAATGAAAGCCTCTGAAAAGAAGAAAATATAGAGTTAAAATACACACCACCCCTTCAGCGTGACCTTAACTCTGCCATCTTCAAGTGATGCTCCAACTTAGGTTTAGGTCAGGCATAGCAAACCTGGCCTATACTCGAACACAGTCTACACCACACAAAAAAACCACCTCAAATTTGCTAAATGGTACCACCCCTTTATCCTGGCCCTTAGGATTCCTTCTAAGACACTGCCTTTACTTACCCATCCCTAACCCCCAGAGATCAATCCCCATGGCAAGACGACAGCATTGTGCACCTCTACTGACACAACCTGCAAAATCCAGCACTGAAATGAAGCATACTTGATTCCTCAAGGTATACATGCACCTCTCCTCATATCACAGTCACTGCTGTAGCCATGGAACTTGTAAAGAAGCAGGAGTCAGCAGTAAAGACTGATAAAGGTAAAACAGACAGGAAGGGCAGAGACCCACATCTCTGTCCCTCCTAAACTGGGGGTTTTCTAGGCTGTGCAGTTCCCTGCCTGCACTGTACTATTCCCCAGCAAGGCAAACCATGTAAACAGGCCCTGTGGCTGTGCTTTGCTTACTCTTCAAAGGCTATGAGCAGCTGTAATTGCCCACAGTTACAAGTTATCACACAAGCTCTTTCTGAGCAAGCACTTTTATTCTTAAGGTGAAAGCATTACAGAGAAAAACATTAAAAAATGAATAAAAACGTACAGACATGCTAATAAGAGTAGTAGAGCTCACCCTCAACTCCAGTAAGGGCTCTGGTAGGTAGTGAAGCCTTCAAACCCCATACAGGGGTATTCTTGTGGCTACAAGCTCATAACTTTTTTTGCTCAGAACAAGAATCCCCATGAGTCTTAGAGTCTCTCCTTCATACCATTTCGGCCTTTCCATTCTGAGAATAGGCCATTTGTAGACAAAGCTCCTCTTCCCCAGAGCAAAGCTTCAAAAGATGAGGTCTGGAGGTGGGCATTTGCATTCCCCTCATCCCAAATATTTCCTAGGAAACCTACTCAACTAACAATTCATTCTTTTCTTAGCCCATTGCTTTTTTTTTTTTTTTTTTTTTTTTAAAAGAGTGTCCTTTGAAAGTCATAACACTTCCCAAGGTTTACGTTAGTCACATCTTCTAGACAAGCAACATACAATTCCATATCACATCACACAAATATTTGCATTTTTAATACAATGAGATTCTAGATTAGTCCAGGATATTGCAGGAATTTGCCACACCAGTCACAGGGACTTCAAGAGCCCATCCAGTGTTCTTCAGGTCTTTGAGACCTGAAGAAGAGCTCGGTGCAAGTTTGAAAGCTTCTCTCTCGCACTAACAGAAGTTGGTCCAATAAAATATATTACCTCACCAACCTTGCCTCTCAAGAAAGGCAGAGATGTTTGCACAAATATAAAAACCTCAAAACAAGATTCATGGGCATATTAACATCTCTTTGCAAATTCATCCCCAATTAATCGCATTAAGTGCTGCTTCTAGATAGTACAAAAAGGCAGAGGGATGATTAACAAGAAGGCTTTTGGGAATTAAAGTAGACACAGAAGAACATATAATGAAACATTTTGAAATTACGAAAGAGCCTAAGATCTCAAGCAATGCAAGTTATTTTGGATTCGATGCTGTCCTTCTGCAAGATGGTTGCCCAGCGACATACACTTCCAAAGCACTGTCTGAAACCCAACAGAACTAGGCTCATATTGAAAAATAAATGCTGGCAATTAGTTTTGGTGGAGCAGTTTCATGAATTTGTTTATGGGCAGAAATTGGTCATGGTAGAAACAGGCTTTCACAGGAGGTGTCACTCACCGCCATACTGGCGCCACCTCCTGGGCACACTGGGGATTAACTTGAGGCTGACGCCCACTTCCGTGACTTGCAAACCATCATTGCACCTGCTTGTAGCCCCTCTTACATCCTCAGGAATTGCAGCGCCCTGTTTGCGACTCAGTCCTCTGGCTGTGTCCCCATCTGTCTTCCCCATTTCCAGGGGTTAATATCTCAGTCTAATAATCATGCCACTTCCCCAGTGGCAAGTGAAGGGGGCGGGGGGGGGCAGGCCCTCCCACTACTGCAGGTCCCAGCCCAGGGACCCTGTAGATGGCAGTTACGTGGTCCCCTTCAAGTGCTTAGTAAATTTCCCTGGGCCACTTCCCTCTGGCTCCAGCACCTTCTTCACTTTTAGTTCAGGTCCTCACCCTGCAAGCAACTGCTCTGTCCATTGTTTCTCTAGCAGGCTGAGACAGTCCTGCAGCACTGTCCTGACTCCTTGAGCTCCCAGCAGCAACTGACCTCAGCTCTGCCCTACAGCTCCTTTAATATGAGCCTGCTGATCCCAGATTGGCTGCTTCTTGCAGCCTCTCTCCTATTGGCTGCACCCCATGAAGCCTCTCTGGGCCACTCGGAGGACTCACCTCCTCTGCTCCCTGCTGAGGTTAACCTTTTCTACATCGGTGTGGGGCCAGTGCCCCATCACACAGGCCATAAACCACTGGAAGTCACATTACAGAAATCATTGTGCAAAGCATCTCCTAGACTTCAGAAGATGCTCATGAAATTGCAAAAAATACTCATTAAAATGGGAAGTACAGACCCAGTCAGGTACATTTTACAGTACTATTTAAAGCAATTTCACCATGAGTAGCGAAAGCAAATGACTCAACCTTACAGGAGTTTGAAAGAGTAATTCTAGATGATGACCAGCAGAAAGCTTCCAAACATAAGAATTTATTGGAAATACTGAGAGGAAATTATGACATGACTGGATCGTATACAAAGGACATTGTGTTATATCACATAGCACAAGGTTGGAAATGCTAAACATAATCCCCAGGGCTTGAAGTCTGATAACAGAGCCCACGATGTCCTGTTCTGGCCAGGCATGAATGCTGCTAATAAAGATAGGGTATCCAGAATGGGAAATATGCAATAATTATTGGAATCAGAATGCAAAAGCAGCACTGGAAACCACATTAGATTCGGCATGTGATGTCCTTAGCCCAAAGATAGCACAGTTTTATTTGAATGAAAAAGGAAATCTCTCTTCCCTTTTTTTTTTTGGTTTGCAATAGAGCCATTGCACAACATATGGCGTAACAATGCAGTAACACATTGTGAATTATACTTCACTTGCCATGAGATCTGAGTTGAGCTGACAACAAATAGTGGCTCAGTTCACGAGTGACTCAACAATTCATGTCTGACACATCCATCCCTTACTAAGCAGCACAAAGAGCAAAGCACTTGGAGCTGATTTTAAAGTTCCGTTCTTAACTTTGTTAGCAGTTCACAAAGTCCCTCACAATGCTGTATTAGAGGCACTCATTTAAAGACACAAGGGCTGACAGACAAAAACTTCAGTTCAAACTTCACTGCCTTTGAAGGTCATTTCTACAGAAGGAATAGCATCTGGACAACATCAAGGAGCACAATACTCTTTATATCTTAAGGACACCCAGAATGCTACTGACAATGCTTGTGCGCTGACAGAACGAACATTCACGCACCCAACGAATGAAAAACACCAGAAGCAGCAATCGCAGGTTCCAGGTACAAAGCGAACTCAGCAGCCAAATGAACCACCACAGAAGAAACTGTTCTGAGCACAAGCAGGGATCATGTGATCAGAAAAGCCAGCGAGAGAGTTGCTGACAGCTGAACCAGGAGACTCAAAAGAATCCTCTCACATGTCAGGGCGATTTCAGTCATCTACTCCAGCCTTCGTCCACAACATCTCTCTCTGTGTTTTATTCACTGGTTGTATTAAGTTTGTGGTGGATTTTTTTTGTTTTATTTATTTATTTAAATAAAGCAGATGATTTAACAGTAGCCACTGAAGGCAGAGGATACTGACTTGTGCCATGTCATGTGGAATATCACCTTTTGTAATCCTGACCATGGTCACATCGCTAGCAACAGGAACTAAAGGGTAGTTTCTTACCAGCACTTCTGTGTCTCTAACATCTTTTACTACAAACTGCACTTAAAAATCCCGGGTGAATTAACTGACAAGCACATCCAGTGAATGGGAGCTATGATCCAAAAGGCATCTGTGCCGTTTCTTCTTTGGGAAGAAGGTATGGCTAATTAGCCACATGCACTCTCCCCACAGTGCTATGTGGGGCACAAGTGACTGAACTGAGCCAGAGCATGAGTTCAGCAAAGAAGCAGACTGGATGAGCAAGTAATTTCTTCAGTTGCTCTGTGGTGCAAGGAAATTGACGCAGGCGCTCACTTTTCATTTTCAATTGATTTGGATGCTTCTATATCAGGGTATCCAGGATTTTAAAATCAGCAGGGTTTCTGGTGGACAATAAACAATTAAGCGTATTTTGTCCAGACCGCGTTTTGGTTTGCCAGGCTGTCTCACAATACGGATTTTCCTACATTTGTTACTCTCATTTGTTTGCTTTATAACAAATTCAAAATGGTGAATTCTATGTAGAAGATTCTTTTTATGGAGTCAAACAAAAAGCAAGTTGAGGCTTTTCTAAGTGTAGAGATAAAATTGTGCAAGTTTAGAAATTAGACACGCTCCCTCACAAGGGATAGTATTATGAATATAGGAGTTTTGAGATATGCCCTAGAAGCAGAGGTGGAGGACAGTGTGTGTAGAGCTGAATACAGCAATTCACCACAGTCTCTAGTTCGTTAAAAGCATTATTCCTTTCTCATTCATAGGTTTGTTGTTTAATGAACTCCAAGACATTACATGGTGGCAGAAATGCTGAATGAGAAAGACTGCAGTCATTCTGAGGTTAACTCCTGTGTTTGAAACTGAAAGCAGAGGAAAGGCGAACATGTGTACATATTTTATGAGCACAATAGTAACTTGACTAGCTTAAAAATTGAAAAAACACACCAAAAAAACCCAAACACAAACCAAAAATGGATGTGTTGCAATCTCTGTCCAGTCTGAATGTGTCAGGCAATGTTGCAGAAGACTGAAAAAGATTCGGAGAGATTTGAATTGTTTTTAGCAGCCACAGGGGCAGAGGAGAAAAGCGATAAAGTGAAATCAATCTTTTTGCATGTTGTTGGGGAGAAAGCATTGGATATTTATAACAACTAAGTTTGAAGAAGGTGAAAGCAAGAAGTTACATACAATACTGACTACATTTGAGGAACATTGCATGCCAAAAAGGAATGAGACTTTTGAGAGAGATTTTTTTACATGCACACAAAAAAAATCAGACACCACCATAGAGCAATATGTCACAAAATTAAGGAGTCTCACTAAAACCTGTGACTTTGGTGACCTGACAGTCTCTGGTCAGAGATAGAATCAGATGTAGCATTAAAGACAATGTATTAAGAGAGAGACTGCTCAATGAAGGAGATTTACCTTTAGAAAAAGCACTCCTGATATGCAGGGCAACAGAAACTGTGAAAACACAAGCCAAAGAGCTGAATTCACCAGAAGGGGTTATCCATATACTAAGTACAAAATAATATAGCCAGAATAGGTCAAATCAAAAAGTGGAACCACTTGCTATGAAAACCACTTCTCGGGGGCAAGGGTGGGGGAAGGGGGAAGAGACTGGGTAGACAGTCAGGTGGAAGCTGTGGATCACAGCATAGCCCCAGTGTTTCGCTTTTGGGAAACTGTCATAAATGTGGGGAAAATAATCATTTTGGAAAATGCTGCAGATCACAAATGCAAACAAGTGAAGTGCATTCAGCTGAAGATAACCTGATAGAGGAGTTTTACATAGACATAGTGGGATCAAGCAAGCCTAATAAGAGGGACTGGATACTGCATATGACAATGAATGGAACAATTATTCCACTGAAACTGAACACAGGAGCTCAGGTTAATATTCTATCTGAACAAGATTATGAGAGGCTGAAAATAAGCCCCAAACTGGGCCCAACAAATAAGTAAGTAACTGGTTATTCTGGAACAGATACAGTGAAAGGGAAGTGCATTGTTAACAGCAATTGTAAAAAACTCCATGTACAGGCTCCCGTTCATTGTAGTGTCAAAGGAGGTGACATCAATTTTAGGCCTGACTGCCTGTGAAAAACTCCATCTAGTAAAATGGGTGCTCTCACTACGAGTTCATAGTGAATCTAGCTATGAGGCACTTATTTGGGTATATCATGATCTGTTTCAAGGGTTGGGCTGCTTGCAGGGTGAACATACAATCCATATACAGTCCCTCCAGTTATCCATCCATGTAGAAAGGTGCTATTAGTGAAAAACTCAAGACTGAGTTTGCAAGGATGGAAGCAATCCAAATACAAAAAAACCAAGGAGCCAATGGAATGGGTGAGCTCTCTAGTCTTTCTGGAGAAAAACAACAGCCAGCTACCAGTAGCGTAGCCGGGGGGGAGCAGGGGGAGAGGCCGCTTCCCCACTGAGCAGAAGCGGTGCCTTTTTTGTGCTCCAACGCCTTTTGCTCCTACGCTGCAGCCGGAGCGGAGCTTTTTTTTTTTTTGCTACCGGTGCCTTTTTTTGCTCCCGATGCTTTTTGCTCCCGGCGCCTTTTTTTAGCTCCGCTCCCCCTGTGCTCTAAACCTGGCTACGCCACTGCCAGCTACACATATGCTTAGATGTGAGACACCTCAATAAGGCTATAAAAAAAGAACATTTCAAACTAGCAACCAGAGAGGAGATTATGGCTCAGTTTGCAAATGCTCAATATTTCAGTAAATTGGAGGCATCCTGAGGATTTTGGCAGCTAAAATTAACTGAAGAAAGCTGAAAACTATGCACATTTAATATCCCATTTGGAAGATACAGATTCTCATGCTTACTCTTTGGCATAGCCTCAGCACCAGAAGTGTACCACAAAACCACATATATGATGTATTAAAATATTATTAATCATCATCTGAAGTTTAATGAAAGAGGAACATGATTGTAGACTTTGGGAAGTCCTGGATGCATCTAAAGCTGCAAATCTCAAACTAAACAGGGAGAAATGTGTTTTAGGACTTACAGAAATGACTTTTGATGGGGATATTATTTCCAACAAAGGTGTAAAACCTGATAAAAGGAAAGTTTCAGCTGCTGAAATGATGCCACGTCCCAGAGAAGACCTTACAGATAGAGATGCAAGCCTATGTAGATTTGATTCTAAAGTCAATTCCTGTAGCTAACAGGAAACTGCAACAATTAAGAGGGGAAACAGAAAAAGATGAATATCAGAATCCTTAAAGATGTGATAATTAAAGGGTGACCTGACTAAATAAGCAGTTGCTGTACAAGTATAAGAGACTATTGGAACTGCAAACATGAATGTACTGTGATAGATGGAATGATTTCCCAGGGCAGCAAGGCTGTAATACAAATGAGCCTCAGGAAAAAAATGCTACAGAAGATCCATGAGGGTCATTTTAGGAATTGAGAAGTGCAAACAATGAGAAAGGAAGGTGTTGTATTGGCCATGGATCAAATCACAACATTACTACTATGGTAAGAAACTGCTTTTCATGCTTTAAATAGAAGCCATGCCAACAGGAAGAACTGCTGTGACCTCAATCCAGTTCCACAAAGGCTTTATGAGAAGGTAGGCACTGATTTATTTACCTGGCAATCAAATGATTATTTAAATGACAGATTATTATTCTCTGTATTCAGAAATCAGCACACTGCACAGTACTAATAGTAAATCAGTGATGGCCAGCACTAAGGGAATTTTCTCCAGACACAGAATTCCAGATGAAGTCTTCAACGATAATGGGCCACAATTTTCCACTGCAGATTTTAGGTAGTTTGCTAGAGATTGGGATTTTCATCGCAAAACATCAAATCCAAATTATCCCCAATCGAATGGACTTCTGGAAAGGTCTATATGGACGGTAAAGCACCTTATGAAAAATACTTTTGATAGTGGGGGTGAGTTGTACAAAGCTTTACTGGTTTACCGAAGTGCACCCTGGAGAATGGCTCTTCTCCACCTCAACTGTTAATGGGAAGAAGGACCAGATCTAAATTTACCAATCACTGATAACTTGCTGAAATCTCAGGACAATGAAACCACATGGAAGATGAAAGAAAACCAGTAGAGGAAGCAGAAATATTATTTTGACAAAAGGGCCCATGATCACCCATCTCTTAACCCAGGTATAGAGGTGTGATTCCTCAGGCTCACTGTAATACTTGAGGCCAAAGAGGTACCATTAAAGAAGAGCTGCATCCAAGGTCTTCTGTAGTCCAGACAGACCAAGGGGACACATTTCAGCGTAATCAAAGGGATCAAAGAGTAAGTTCCCAGAAAGTTCCAAAACATTGACAGCAGATGTGGACTCTGGCATTCACCAACAGACTGATAGTTTATCCTTTGTGCCTTGATGATAAATGGTCAAGGAACAAGAGAACTCGGACTCTAATGAAAGGCTGATACTGAGAAGATCAGAGCAGGAGATTAAACTTTCTGAAAGACCCAGACTGCTAACCTGCCTGGAGAAGGAGTATTTGAGGAAAGTGAGTGGTAAAGACCTCACTCCAGAGTGATGTGCTGGTAACCTCTTCTCTCTAGGTAGTAGACACATTGGGTTTATGGAAATGTACTAGATGGATTGGGAATTTAATGAATGTGTTATTAGATAGCTGTTAGCTGTTGATATACAAGATAATTGTGGGGTTTTTTTAGGAGGGAAGATGTAGAGATGTTTGTGCAAGATTATAATTTAGAGACGCTTTCTCATAAGGGACAGTATCATAAATATAGGAATTATGAGATGGGCCCTGGAAGCAGGGGTGGGGAAACAGTGTAGCTGCGTACAGCAGTTCACCATAGACATACACCAGTTTGTTTTAATAAAAGTTTTATTCCTTTCTCATTCATCTGTTTGTTGTTTAATGAACAGATTATTCCACTAAGCTTTTCAAAATAAAGCATACTGTAGATTCATTTTTTATTTGACTTTTTAAATACAATTATGCCAACTGCATCAGTTGCAAGTGTTCTTAGTAAAGCAGTTAAAATAAAGGGACAGAGGATATCAGAAAGCACTTCGCTTTGCAATAGGATAGCCATCTCACACCTATTTTCCTAGAATCAGGACAGAAAAACAAAAAAATGCAATGTCATAACATAGGCAAATAATATTCAGAGAATATGGAACAATGGGACTAAGCTAAGACAGGCCCAAAGCACATAATTGTCAGGTTAGTCCCAAATGACTAATACATGATAAACATACATTCTTGTACAGGAAAGTGAAGATTTATGGGAAAAGAGTTATTCATAGTAGAAGGCTGAAGGACAAGCAGCAATGCCCAGATGCTATGAAGAAAGGAAAAGTTTTTTTAAATACCTGTGTAGGGGGTCTTGGCCCTCTGTGGGGTGGTGGGGCACCACCCCGCCTCGCTCCACACGCTTGGGTGGATTGGAGAATCCACAATCTATGGCCCTAAACTTCAGGTAGGGCCCTGCAAGCGGTACAAGATATGCCCAGGCCCTGGGTCAGGGCAGGCAGCAAACAACCAGTCAGCGGCTCAGGCCCTTAGGCAGGGACTGAGCAGCGAGTTCAGTGTAAGCCCCAGCCCTGGGTCAGAGCGGGTCAGCAAGCAAATAGTCAGGGGCTCAGGCCCTCAGGCAGGGACTGAGCAAGGCCCAATAGCAAACTGCAGGCTCCTGGCTCTGAGCGCCCAGGGAGAGGGGGAGACTGCCACCCGCGAGGTGGGTGGCAGGGGGCGACGCAGGCCCACCCACTTCACTGCGTCCCAGCCCGGGGCCCTAACAGCGGCAGACGACCCGCTGCTGAGTCAGTGTGGATCCTGGCCGCGACACACGGACCTTGGCTCTGGCAGTGCTGCAGCCAGTCTAGAGTCGGCTGCTCCCGGGCTATTTCCGGACTCCCCCTCTCTGGGTACCTGGGTCAGGGTAGTGTCCTCGGAGGGCTCCAGCACCATGGGTTCCTCCTCTGGGTCACGGGCGAGGGGCAGGCTCTGCAGCTCCTCTGGGTCGCGGGCGCAGGGCAGCTCCGGCCAGGCTTGGCATGCACCCAGGGCCGCAGGGTTTTCCCAGTCACGGGCCAGGCTGGCTGCGTCTGGCCTCCCTGGCAGCTGGTCTCCAAGTGAGTTCTGAGGGCCCACCTTTATACTTCCGGGTCGCGCCTTTCTACTTCCAGGTCGCGGCCTGTCCCTCTGAGGGGCGGGCCCAGAGCTTCCTGGCTCCGCCCACTCTGGCATCCGGGGAGGTTCTTCCCTCTGTGGGGTGGTGGGGCACCACCCCGCCTTGCTACAATCTGGTTTAAATGTTTATAATAGTATGCCTGTTTTTGGTATTCTTAAAAGTTCCTATTTCTAAATGCTCTAAGAAGGAGCTTTAACTCCATGGAACATGGCAACAAGGGACATAGAGGCTGTACTGCTGATCAATGCTAAATTCATGTATAGACTCTTCTTGCCAGTGCAAACACTTATGCAATGGGTTGATAGGTGACATTCTGTAGGAGTACCTCCTCCCATACACAATCCCTAAAGGCCTCAGTCTAATATCAAGGAGTAAGAGTCCCCTCCAAGAAGGGAGGTCCACTTAGGCAAAACCATAGTGAATAACGAGAGATCAAGAGCACACAGGAGGGAAGAGATCTCACAATGTGATCTTCAGACTGCATGAAGGTGAAATGATTCCCCATCAGGCTTCTGTTGGCCAGGTGACTTTTCTCTACTTTGTTTCTCAAGATTTAGAATTGTCCAAGGAATCCATATCAAGGAGCTGGTAGCAGCTTCTTCACCTGATTCTATGCAGCTGGCTCCCCAAATGAAACCTCATATTGTTAGTCTATTATGGCCACTTTCCCTGGCTGGTTTTTCCCTCTAGTTTTAATCTCACTCTAGCCAGAACAGGCCTGGGTTGGCTGCATTCCTCTTTTCTTTAGACAGGTAAATACAGAGGGACTTGGAATTAAAAGATTTTAAAGGGACCTGAGTAAGGAAAAAGATCTGCTCAGAGTCCTGGGATTAGATGAATGTGTACCTCCAACAATAACCCACTGTGGATTATTCCCACCAATTTTAGTCAAAAACACTGAGTGTCCTAGGTGAGCACCAAGAAATCTGGGACTGATCCCATTTTTTCTGCTCATATGAGTACAAGGCATATTTGAGAAGATGGTATAGCTGGAAACCCCCTGAAAGACACATACATTTGCTTTATACAGATTAATGAACAACAATGCTATGCCAATACTTTTATCACATTTATACAGTACATGCTGTCAGAGGATTTTTGATTTTATTGATTTATTAATAATGAATTAATAAATAAATAATAATAATTAATGAATTTAGCTTCACAACACTCCTGAAAGGCAGGAAGTAGACCATCTCCATTACATATGAGGAACATAGAGATAAAAGGCCAAATTTTCCAAAGGGCAGCCTGTCTTTCCTCAGGCACAAATTGGATCCACACAACTTGTGCCTATAGTTTGCATCACTGATAAAGTTTGCAGATTACACAAAAATTGGGGAAGTGGTAGATAACAGAGGAGTACACTGATTTAGAGCGATCAGGAACTCTTGGTAAACTTGGAGCAAGCAAACAATATGCGTTCTAATACAGCTAAATGTAACTGTATACATGTAGGAACAAAGAACATAGGCCGTACTTACAGGATAGGAGACTTTATCCTGGGAAGCAGTGACTCTGAAAAAGATTTGCGGGTGGTGGTGGATAATTAACTGAACATGAACTCCCAGTGCAACGCTGTGGCCAAAAGGGCTAATACGATCCTCAGATGCATAAACAGGGAAATCTCGAGTAGGAGTAGAGAGGTTATTTTGCCTCTGTATTTGGTACTGGTGCAACTGCTGCTGGAATACTGTGTCCAGTTCTCGTGCCCACAGTTCAAAAAGGATGTTGATAAGTTGGAGAGGATTCTGAGAAGAGACGCAAGAATGATTAAAAGATCAGTAAACATGCCTTACAGTGATTGATCTCCTTGAGTCTCTCTATTCACCTTAGAGAAGATTACGAAGGAATTTGATTACAGTTTGTAACTATCTGTAAGTATCTGAAGAACAAATATTTCATAATGGGCTCTTAATCTAGCAGAGAAAGGTAGAACATGATCCAATGGCTGGAAGTTAAAGGTAGACAAATTCAGACTGGAAATAAGGTGTAAGTTTTTAACAATGAGCATAATTAGCCATTGGAACAACTTACCAAGGGTCATGGTGGACTCGCCATCACTGGCAATTCTTAAATCGAGATTGGATGTTTTTCTACTAGATCTGCTCTAGGAATTATTTTGGGGAAGTTCTATGGCCTGTGTTATGACTAAATGGAGGTCAGACTAAATGATCACAATGGTACCTACCGGCCCTGGAATCTATGCCTGCAATTTAACGGTGGGTGGAAATTTGAGCACTTACTCCTCTACCTACCTGAATCTGGCCACAGTTCTGGTTGTCGGAGGTGCAGCTACTCAGATTTGGCCCTGAAATTTATGTTTGCAAGCACGAACTGCTCAAGTAACAAGGGAGGCTTGGCCTCAATCCTTTGAAAACGTATAATTAAATATCTTGCCCAAGGTCACACAGGAAATCTGTGGAAGAGTTGAGTCAAGGAGCAACGCTCCCTGATTCCTAATCCTCTGCCTTAACCACAAGAACATGTTTTTTCCTGGAAATCTGCTTCATAAAATGAACTGTAAACTGCTCAAGGGTAACACAAACAAATGCACACACCCTGTGCCTTGAAAGACTTATCTTTCTATAGACCTAACTTGCATATTTTGGGAACATATTTTACATATTAGATACATTTTAAATCTACAACACAATACGTATATAAAGCATACATTTTGTCGAGGTTCCCGAGTCCTTTTCTACTTGGTTTCCCCAAAAACTCAGTTCAACTCCAGTCTCATCACCAGGTTCCTTTATTTGGCATACAACAGTGCTATGCTGAGTTGCTCAGATTCAAGCATAGGGGGTGGATAAAGGGCGTATCACACAGCAAATCTCTTTCTTGACATACATTTACACATTCCATTCCATTTATTATACATTACACAACACATTTTGCGATTGGCTTGGTCACTTTTTAGGAACCAATCGCCGTTCAGCACACTGTCCATGCACAATTTACACTTTACCTCATGTTATGTTCGGAGCTTATCATCCATTGTAAACGGTTCCCTAGGTGTTCCCCCTTATCTTAGCTAGTACAGACATTCTGCTTCCAGACTGCCGATCCATTTACTGCCCTAATCCTGTCTCTCAAGAAATGAGGCCTCTCCCATCCAATTACATGTCAAGCCAGGCCTACATATTTAATACCTACATATATTAAATTTAAATTTTTTTCAATCCAAGCTTGAAAAATGTAGCCAACCCCTTTTACCACAAAGGGTAAGAACGTTGGCTGCACAAGCCACACCCCAGTGCCAAGCCACATTCCCATCTTCCCAGTCTCCTGCAGGGTAGGTGCACCCACTGTTTGGGTTCAAAGACTCCAGTCTCTAACCTGGCAAACACTATGCCTCCAATTAATGTCGCCCCTCAACAGCACCCCAAAATAAAATAATGCTGTCCTTTATCACCACTCCTCAAATAAATTAATGATGCTGCTACAGACCACACCAAGTCAATCATTTAGTATTCAAACAATGTTATGCTCCTCCCATAAAACACTCATTCTGAACAGTACCCTCCATAGATCAGTTTGTGTTGTTCCTCTTACCAAGTCTACAGAGTCATCTTCTATGGTGACAAGAACCCTCCCCCTCTCCCCCCCCCCCACCCCGCCCCACACACAGAGTGCTGTTTGTAGTACTGTCAGTCACATAAACAGAGCACTCTGCTGGGATAGGCGGAGTTCACCCAGGTCCTCTATCCCTGGGGGTGAAGATGGCCAGGCCTCAAAGAATACCCTGCTCCTAGCACTGGCAGACAGGACTGCCACGTGTCAAGTGTATTCCAGCAGCCAAATTTTATGCATATGCATTCAGCTGGGCTGTGGAGAAAAGCTTTAATTCCTCCCCTCAGCCACTGGGGGCTGCTCAGGCTCCATACAGCCAGATGTCTTTTTATTTCCCTCCTGTGACGAAGGTGGCAGCAGAAGCTGGTAGGGAGGGGCACCTGACTGAGGGCCAAGAGAAGGGATAGAATTGGGCAGGCCCTGAAAAGCAATGGGGACAGGGAAGTTAGCAGATATGCAAGTGATCTCATTCAAACACTGCACAAAATGTCACATGTTGCTGCATAAAACGACAGCGATGGGCCACTGGCCATCTTGCTCCCCATCAGCAGCAGTGGTGCTACTCATTGCAGACTTAGGAAAACATCACTGAAAAGTTTAAACTCTGGTTCATGTATGGAAGGCTATATCTGCAACCATAAGGGCTAGAAACTTTATTGTTTAAAAATAAAAGCTTAGATTCTTCACAAGTTGATGCTTACCTGGGGAAGATTCCTGCTCTGTGAGTGAACGGCTATTAAAGCTTGTTTTAATTAAATGCTAACCCTTTTTATAAAGGTGCTCACTTAGCCTCCCAATTCCAGTACACAGGTCTTCCCTTCAAAACTGATCGTCAATAATAATTGACACGAGTGGTGGTGGTTATTAATATTAGAGGCAGCTAGAAGCGCCAACCAGGTTGGAGCCCCATTTTTGCTTGGTACCATGTAAACATATAGTAAGAGATGGTCCCTACCCTCTACAGCTTCAAGTCTAAATAAACAAGAATTATCTCAATTTTAACAATAATTTCACTATTCCTCAAGTGACTTTCCCCAAATCACTCAAGAAGGCTGTGGCAGAGACAGGACAGGAATCCAGTTCAGAAGGTTTGGCCAGTTTCTGGCCCTGCCACAGGATTCATGTTTGACAGTGGGCAAGTTGCTTAACCATTCTGTGTTGCAATTCCCTATCTAACAATGGGACTGCAAAAATCAAATATGTTAATTGGGTGCGCTTGGGGGCATGAATATGAATATTTTTGTTCCTACTTCTACTTGGCGTGCACAATCAATTTTATTGCAATTAATATTTTACTATATTCAAGTAAAACTGCATAGTAAGAAAATCCCATACTACACCTGTAAAATAACAAAGAATGCACGTGATCTGATACATACAAATTTCAAACCAGTGTTGTACAGTAACATTCCTTTGGCTGCGTATTAGTATAAAAATAAATAAGAACATAAAATTACCAAGCAGCTTGCCATCTGAAGACAACCTCTCTCACTGGGAATAGATTTACATAGCACCAAACCAGTGTTGCAATACTAAAAATAAGCAAAACTTCAGTGAAAAAGGGGAAGAGAGAGGGGATAGAGAAAGGATATCGCGGAGAAGGACAGGATACCTGGATTCTAATTCCTAACTTGACTGTTGACATTCTATGCAACCTCGGGCAGCCACTCTTCACCTCTCTCGGTCATATCTGTGTGCACATACATATGCATTTTGTCAAGTGTTTTAGACTGTTGCCCATTGTAGTATCTTAGTGTCTTCCAGGTAAAATAAAAAGCAATACTGAAGACTCTAGTAGACTCTGGCACATCTCCCTTTTTGAGGTTAAAACGGCCGGGGCAGGGATTTTTGTTATTTTTTGGTTGGTAAGGATGTAATGGGTGGTGGTTGTGAGTGTCATTCTTATGATGGAAAGGCTTTTTCAAAAAGGGATAATGCTAACTTGCCTCACAGAAGTGTTGTGGGGCCAAAATTCATTAGTGGCTCTGAGGTACTCAGATACTTTGTAGAGGAGTGCCTTAGAAATACAGGTTTACAGTCTTAAACTTCATTGACAGCACAATCTAGTTATTGAACAAATAAAGCACTGAATAGGAAAAATATCAAACAAATTAAGGAACATGAAAAAACATTTTGAAGAAATAAATCAAGAATGACATCAATTTTTTTCATTAAGCCTATTCCATTAATCCAGATATGATTTTTTTTTGGTCTAAAGTACCTTACATTACTTATGGGGCAATTATAAATTAACTTAATATCAGTTATTTTCCTCCTTTACCAAGCCAGCTGTTTTCTGAGGAGATACTGTCAGCTGACACATATCTGTGGTCATGCTGTAAAGGGTACAGTCTGTTCTTCAGAGGCCTTCAGTGTTCTGTTTTGAGCTCCTGTTTTCCAGAAATACCATCACAAGAGATGACAATGGCCCTGTGGCTTCTAATAAGAGTGATGCAGACAAGCACTCAGAGGTTTGATTTACTGAGGAATTGGTAAGGGTCTTTAGGAAATAGAAACTCACTCTCAGCATTTGTTTGTTGGCAATTCTGGTTAACTTAGTGTGAAGTAGCAGTGCCACAAGCCAAGCTCAAAGGGTCAGAATGCAGCCAATGCAGTATTTCCAGCTTTCCTAAATAGGTACACAGTCTAAGGGAGCATCTAAAGTATCAAGATACAGAACCCTGCCCCCGCTCCCCAGTAAAGGGATATAGTCATTGTCAAATGCTTAGCAAAAGGGAGAGTATTGCGTTATGACCTAACTCTCCATCTCACCAAATATTAAAATTACATTTCTTCTATTCCTCACAGCACGGGGCACCTGATCTTAGATCAGACAGGTTTTTTTCTAGGACAAATGTTTAAGTTACCCTGTTATTTTTGGTGCTACCAAAAGGTTAATTTTATTATTTGTGTTGAGATCGTCCCTAGAGGCCCATTGTTCTAGGCACAGTACAAACACTTGAGAGAGTCCCTGTCCCAAAGAACTTACAATCTAAATAGACAGACAGGCTAGACCAGTGGTTCTCAAACTTTTTATATTGGCGACCCCTTTCACACAGCAAGCCTCTGAACATGACCCCCCTCCTTAAATATTAAAAATGTGTTTAAGTTAACACTATTTTAAATGCTAAATTTATAACCCTATTGTTTAAAATAAATTTACCTTTTCTCACCACTTTTAAATCAAGACTAAAACACATTTTATCAAATGATTGTTATAAGCAGAAAATTAATTTTTAAAATAGTTATTGTTTAATACCAGGGGGGAGAGGCACGTGCAAAGAAACTTTATCAATATCACTTTTCACAGCAGACTTAGTGCTCCATTGCCACCCTTACTTCAGCAGTGCTGCCTTCAGAGCTGGTCAACTAGAGAGCAGTGGCTGCTGGATGGGCACCTAGCGCTGAAGGCAGTGCAGAACTGCGGAAGTAAGGGTGGCAAAGCCATACCATGCCACCCTTATTTCTGCATAATGTTTGTGCTTGGACAGGTGGCTATGGGTGGAGGCTTAGGCAAATTCTGGGGTAGCTATAGCCCCTACAAGCCCCTCCCTGCCGTGCCGCCCCTGCCTGCGTGTCTGTTAAATGATAAATTACCTTTTTGTTGTGCTGATCTCAGTGTTCTGATTGGCCTGCAGTTTAATGCAGTTCTTCACCTGCTGAACAATCAAGCCCTCTAATGTTGTCTTAGTCTCACCTTTTTAGTCTCAAAACAACAAACCTGCACACATGATACCACAATCCCCAGAGTACAATTTCCTTAAAGTGGTGATAATACAAATATATATTTTGTTTAAGAACAACAATCGCTGCATCATACGTTTACAATACTTTTTCAAGTAAATACATTACATTGCGACGGAAAGTGTGTGTCATTTTCTAAAACACTACATTTAAATTATATATTTTATAGCAGTTGCCCTGCTTCGTGCATGTACTTTTGACCCCCCACTTTGAGAACCCCTGGGCTAGACAAAGAGTGGGAGAAAGGCAATAGCATGATTCCAATTTTACAGATGAGGAATTGAGGTACTTAATTTCTCTAAGTGACTTCCCCAGGTTACACAGGATATCTGTGGCAGAGTTTGGAATTAAACACAGCTCTCCCAAGTGCCAGTCCAGCTCTTTAACCACAAGAGAACATCCTCCCTCAATGACATTAATTTGGGTTTGAAGTTTGATTGCAGGGCATTACTTTATGTCTGTGGTGTACAACAAGTGAAATAATTTTAAATATTTATTAAACATAGAACACACTCCAAACGATTTAATACTTAAAAGATTTTAAAAGCCTTCAATTTTAATAATCTCCCCTCAACATATTTATATAGCTAGTTTAAAAAAGGGGGGAAATTGCTTGCGTCTCTCCAGGATGTATCAAATGTCCTTGCTGGGAAAGACTCAATTTTTTGTGGTAGTTCTCAGGTTTTGTTTAAATCTGATCCTGTACCTTTTTGAGCCAAATATACACACACATTCAAGGGGAGAATGAAAAGAATAGCAAAAGAACATGTTATTGTAAATTCACAGAAAAGTATAGCATGGTTAGATTTGTCCTAAATGTTTGCTATACTGGATTCTTATTAAAAAGAATGTAAAAAGACAAAAAGAGAAGAGAGATACAGGAGGAATAAGGTAGGGATGGAGATTGAAGCACTAGATGAGGAGCTGCAGAATCTTAGGTTCACAACCCAAAAGCTGATCAGGACACAAAGAAGTCAGCTGGTTCCCTTCTGTTCATCTGCTCTGGAAAGAACATCTTTCAGAATCAGGAAAAGGATGATCTAGTAATAGAATAATAATGTTGTAGTTAATCCCTGGGTTGTGGCAGTTGTGCAGTCTCTGTGTTTTGTAATCAATACTTCTCACTGAATCTTCAGCTATTTTCATCAACAGGAATGGCAAGAAAGCTTCATGATTTAAATCTCAAGGAGCCTTTCTTGGGATGGCAGTTTTGTGGTTTACATGATTAAAACGTGCACTGATGGACATTTTATAAATTAGAGGTAAATAAAATTCACAAAGGCTGAACTGCTGACACATCCTCTTTCCCGGCACCGACTGCAGTCCTTAGTCATAGACTTTTCTTCTCAGGACCTTTTTATTTGCTGCCCTTCCCCTTTATAGGTCAGATGTTCCTTTTTACAGACCTAAATCAGGCCTTTCCTTTCTCTGGCTAAAGGTCTTGAACCTCCATCTGCATTCAGGGCAAGAGAGGTCTCTCTCTTCTACTGCCTTCTACTGGTTCCCCCTTAGTTCCTGTCCCAGAGCAATCTGATTGGGTGGGAAGGGACTCAGTGGTACACCAAAATGTCCCCTAATGTCCCATTTCCAAAAATGCAGCTGTTCCATCCTGCTTAAAAAGATGGTAAAGGTTCTTTCAGAAGCTGTTACAATACCAGAATAACTTATTTTCAGTAAGGCCAACTAAACAAGTTTAGAATTTCCAGGGCAATACACTAAGCCATTTTGGAGAGATGGGTCTTTTTAACCTTTAAAAAAAAAGTTTTTAAAATGAGCTTTAGGAAAAATTAAAAAAACAACAACACTTTTTTTAAAA
The DNA here is from genome assembly GCA_037349315.1 of Chelydra serpentina. NCBI lineage: Eukaryota > Metazoa > Chordata > Testudines > Chelydridae > Chelydra > Chelydra serpentina. The sequence goes on from JBAIAC010000010.1 coordinate 25,495,362, forward strand.
ACCAAGCTTCCCAGAAATTTTTTACCTTAGACAAGATGCCACATATAAAATGTCAGGGAATACTGGGGAATATTGAAAAACAGGCTTATATGGGGAAGCTTGCTTTATCCATAACTATGGAGCCACTGCCACCAATACAAAGTATCTGAAATTAAAGGTGAACTTTTGGGATAAAAGACGTGTCATAGATCTTTTATTTCCCAGATCAAATCTATCCTGTTACTTGAAGTAATACACTTCCCATCCACGAACAGGAACATAAGGGAAGTTCAGTTACATGAGGTTAGTTACCTTGGAAGTTAAAGTTATAATCAATAATACTTAACTCACTTTTAATGTCACTATATTTAATAGGAAAAGCAAAAAAAAAAATTGCACTTGCGGTTGTAAAAATGTATGATTTGAATAAGTTAATCCTACATTATTAACATACTGGTAGGTTTAAGTGTAGTAGCCGTGTTAGTCTGTGTCAGCAAAATGAAAATAAGAAAGAAAAACTTGTAGCACCTTAGAGACTAACACATTTATTTCAGCATAAGCTTTCGCATCCGATGAAGTGGGTACTAACCCACGAAAGCTTATGCTGAAATAAATTTGTTAGTCTCTAAGGTGCTACAAGTTTTTCTTTCTTATTTTCATTTTATTAACATACTGTGTCACAGTAAGAGAAACAGACATTTTAAAAATTAGTTGCACATACTAAGACAAAGGTGGGGGTATGTCACAATGTCTTTTTTCTCTTATGAATAGTGCCTTCAATTTAAAAATGCTTTAATGTAATAATTCCATATTTGTACTTTTCCTTTGCTTGCCCTTCATTTAATCAGCAATTTAGAAATCATGCCAGTGATCTGCAGTTGACAGGATGTAGTCAATAGGCTTAAAATGCAATGAACACAAGCTGCTTAATAAGATAACCACAAGAAGTGCATTGGTCCTCCAACCAGATACAACACAAAGTGGAGAGATCCCTTTGGACCTTTAAAATGACTTCTAGTATCATAAATACCATACAGGACCAAACTAATGCCATTAGAGGTACAACACATAGAAACCTTAACACAGGCATGGCTAAATATTTCCATTTTAAAGACCTAATTCAGCTACTTATAGTTTTTTTTCAAGCTTTCAGATTTTGGCCTGGAATTTCCCACATTTGTTTTCTGCCTGAGTGTAATTTTTTTTAAAAAAAAATTTGCAGCTGGGGATGAGGGGAGAGAGAAGGGGAACACACAAAACCAATCACCGGTTTTTGTGAAAGTAAAGTGAAAAAATGCACTTGCCATTCAAAAAAAATCTGTCACTTTAAAAAACAGCTTTGATACCTCAATGGTTTGGAACAGAAACTTAAAGTTTGGCAAGAGTTACCAACCATAGATTGCAGGTGGTCTGGGGGAAAAAAAAAGATTTGACCAAGTTAAAAAGTTTTACAAAACATATTTCATCCATGTTCACTGGTTTCTTGTTACAGAGTAATAAGTTCAACAGCTGTTTCCCAAAGTTGCACTGCCACTGTGCATGTGTGCATATATAAGATGAGTGAAACTTCTAATTTAATATGTAATCCCTCGAAGTTCTATTGGCTTTGCACACACATTAAATAAATTGAGTAGAATTTCATCTCTAATGTGTACGTGACACATGATTTATGGAGCTGCGTAAGGAATCCTGACTCATTCTGTATAATCTATTCATCTGAATACTGAATGATGCAGGGCTCCCTACAAGTGTTGCCTGAAAGTATTGCTGAAAACTCTATGAGACCGGAATCTATAGAAGCCCTTTCAACAGTAAGAAAGGAGTACAGAAGAACTCAACTAATTTAATGCATATTTTTGCAACACAAAGCATTCCACTGCTATCTAACAAGTAGTTCCACAATATGGAATTTCTTCATCATAATTTTTCTTTTAAAAACTAGAAGCTTAAAAGACTGTTAAGGCTGCCAAATGAATCCCTCAAATTAAACTAAATTTGCCTGCAAAACTGTAATACTGATCCCTACTGTATACACTGAAAATACAGATTAATTACATGATCACATACTATGTTTTCTATAGGATCCCCTGCCTCATTCAATGTAGGGATTGGCTACTGCACAGGGAATATTTATGAGAGCAACATATTGAACAATTAACATTTTAAAATTCTCAGAATTCCTCTTTCATTGTGTGCCATGCAGCCTGCACACTGAATGACAAAAGGGATGCTGTGGAAAAAATAGCATGTGATCACAGAACTTAAGACCATACTCTAATGCACATTACACATTCATACTGGGGCAGAATTTAACTGATCTAGTATCCTTAACTTTGGTATTTCTAGGTCTGAGTGTTTCACTTTAAGGTTTCGATGTTTTTTAAATGTCATTTTTTATAGATTTTTTTTAAATAGTGAAGGACATTTTGCTACTGAGGTAAGAGTCAGAAAGAGGAAGAAAGTCAGATATCTATCTACTAGTGGTGGTATTGGCAAATCCAGTAATTTTCCTTCTTCTATATGTCAGTATTTCACATTAAATTCCAAAGCAATATTAAAATATTTTTCATAATTAGGCAAATGGATTAATTCTATGAAATTCATAGGACACAATGGAATGATTTAAGGACAATGTGTCAGGCTTTAGTATTGCAGGTATCAATAAGAAGAATTATACATTACATATATGTATTGTAATAACTGGGGAATAAAAAGTGTCTGTAAGAAGAGTCACAATTTTAACTCTGAATTTTGTCATCAGTTTGAGCAAGACCTGTATCCGTTATCTTATTTCCCCTGCATAACCTTTTCCCACCAATAGTTTTTTAAATACTAAATAAAATTGAATGCCTAAAAATGGGACAGCAACTATCTCTCAAATGAAATGGGGTCAAAAATGAAGAAAAACAGTACTTTACTGTCTGCTTTCCTTTTAGGAACTTGTTTGCAATTCATGCTTCAGTAATTTGATTTGTATTCTAGTAGGTATCTTGAAGCACTATTTCATACACAGATTTTTGAAACTTGATATTTTGCCAAACACAGAGGTGACATTAATGGTGGTGTAAATTGGTCAGAAAATGTGTGCAAGTAAATATAACTTGCATACTCAAGGGTAGAGTGGCCTGTAGGAAGGAAAACAAGAAAGGGTGTGTGACAGAATAAGGAGAACATGCTTTATCACGCACTCTATCATGTTGCTGCTTCTGCTACACTGCCATTAGATTCAATGTGCACTCCCACTGAATGTCAAAATGATGAAAATTACTGTACTCTATCAGTTCCATCAGTTTTCTGATCAATTTACACCTAATGAGCAACTTACATCCTACTTATATAATCTGTCATTTTGGCTCAGACTTCCTTGTGGTTGCACCCATTTATTCCAAAGCATCAGTAGGAAGAGTCGGACAAACATGCATACATCAGGAGATAACAGGCCAAATTTATCCCCGGTGTAAATCCATCGATCTACACCAGGGTTGAGTCTGGCCTTAAGTTATAGAAAATTAGCATTTGCACAATAGTGACGTTTCACTTTGTGATTAAAACAAATATGAAAAAACCTGGACATTTGATGAAAATGTGGTTATCCCCTTGTCTTACACTGTTATGTATCAACAATTGTCTTAAACCTAACTGAAATCCAACCACTTCTTTAACTACTGCTTTTGGTGTCTTGACTATGGCAGCAGAATGGACGACCCAGTTGTTTGACTCAAAGACAGACACTACACACCTATATGGCTACCCGTCATACAGAAATAACAACGTTCAAATTCAATTCCCTCATCAACATCTCATTCTTTATCTCTTTGGTATACCATAACAGTACCCTCAATATTCCTTATTCATTCCACATGAGCTTCTTGGAGCATTTTTTCATCAGGCTATATCAAATTAAGGGCTATCCTTCCAGGTCAGCAATTAGAAACCATTCAAATTTAAAAAAAGGTATATTTGCTAAGGAGGTGAACTTCCCCTTATTCTATCTTGTATTAATAAATAGCACCAAAAATTCCAAGTCAATACACTTACCTTTTCTTCTTGAACTGCACTGGTTAAAGGGCTAAAAGGAAAATTATATTGCAAAACAATGTAACACATAAAACAAGGATAATTTTGAATCATCCAGTGGTGTTGCAATTTATGTAGTTACTGCTGTACACTAGTGAGGTGTCTCAGTTTCTGGAATTGCAGCACAGTTACTATTGAGTAATACATCGCATTTCCAAGTGATTGTATAAAACATTAGTGATACCACTATAAAATGAGATTCTAATTGTAGAACACTGAATAGTCAGTAAAAAAGTATAGAATAGCCATTTGTAAACAATCTAGCATAGAAAATTGACAGTTACATTATGTGATTTTTTAATATGCATGATTACACATAGTGAAGCCATTTTTTCCCTCCTTTACATTCCAGTCTAACCCCACACTGAAAATGGAGGAATGTCATTCAAGAAATACAGTACTGCTCATCACATTTGCTTTGGAATGGGCATTGTATTTTCTCTGGATAGATTCATTATATCTGATCCACCTAGAGCAGTGGTTCCCAAACTTTAACAACCTGTGAACCCCTTTCACTAAAATGTCAAGTCTCGTGAACCCCCTCCTAAAAATGAGTATTTCCAGGGATTTTCTCCTTTACCCGAGTATAAATTATAAAAGCAGTGATCTTGGAAATATAAAATTTGTTTTTATGACATGCTTATTACACACTATTTATTATCACTTATCCTTATAGTATTTTTAATACATTATGAAAATGGCAACACTCTTCCAAGATCTCACTTTCGTAGCTTGTATCACTTTGAATAAGCCTGTTATAAGACAAGGCTCCTATCTTTCATCAAGGAATATCAGATGTGAAACAGCATGAAGGTATTTAAGAAGCCAACTCAAAGAGTTCCTCCTATACAAACATTCAGGTCTTGAGCAGTCCAGGCAAACAACGCACGTTACAACAAAGCTTAAACTGGTTCTTCATAATTTAAAAAATACTAGCTACCTATTTAATTTAAAAAAACAGCAAAAAATATTCACTTCCCTTTCCATTTCTTATAAGGAGTCTTGAAGTTTAAATCTCCTCACTGTGATAGATATGCTTGCTTTGATCTGCTTAGCCCTTGGAAGTCCAGTAGCTCCATGCTGCTGGCCCAGTGCTGCCCGAGGTCCCTAGGGAGAGTTCTGGCAGCCATAAAGGAATTTTTTCCCCAAGAACCCCCTGTAACATTTCACGAACCCGTTTGAGAACCACTGACCTAGAGGATAACTGAAAATCATGAAGATGGTCCTTAGCTCAAATACAGAAGCTAAATATAAAAAGGCAAGAATACCAATTCAAATCAAAACTTTAAACCTAATCTGTCATTAGGTTCAGATTCAAAGGGGTAGCCGTGTTTGTCGCTTCTACAGATCCAGACTAAGAGTCCTGTAGCACCTTATAGACTAACAGACGTATTGGAGCATAAGCTTTCGTGGGTGAATACCCACTTCATCGGATGCAACATACAGACTCTCAGAACAGTACCTTTTTCCTGGGTTGCTGCACACAAGAAGATACCATATCACTGGGTAACTGGGAAAATGTACTCAGGAGACTGGAAACATTGGGAGAAGGATGGTATTGTGACTAATGCACAAGACTAGTAGGGGAGCTGGAATCTATTCCTGATTCTTCTACAGAAGTGTGACCTTGGCCAAATCACCTCTCTCCCTCAGCCATCCCACCAGTAAAATAACTGCACTTAAGAGTTTATTATGTTTTGAAAAGTTTCACCAGTTTGATAGATACTAGTCTCTCTCAAAGACAAGAAACTAAATGTGACCAAGGTACTCTCCTCACAGAAGCATGGTAAAGTTTAATCTATTATTTTTTGTAAAGTGCTTAGAGATCCTCTGATGGAAACTGCTACAGCAGCAATAGGTCATACCACAATGTCTAGGGATAACTTATTTATATGCAGGTTATAAAGTTTAACATTAGAGAGTCAAATGGTTCCGGTTATGCACTTGTATTTTAAGGGGAAAAGAAAAATTCAGCAGTGAAATCCCTTTATCTCCTTAAAGAAGAAAATAAAAATGATAAAAATACACACACATTAATCAAACCGTATGAATGTAAGGTAAGAGCCGATACCATTGTAGCAGTAAGCCACACTACAATCATAATGCAACTTTAAAGGATCCAAATGAAATTAGATATTACTGCAGAGGTAGATTTTAGAATCTGTTGAATAAAAGAAAACTTGCAATGTGATTTCTTTTGCTTCTTGTTTCACTGTCCCAAGATTAGCTACTGAAAATATTACTTGTTACATTCTTATACCATTGCTTTATAGGCTCAAAAGGGCTAAGTAGAGTAAAAAAACCCAGTAAATTCTTATTTTAATCAGTAAGCAGATGTAACCTTGAATACATACAGGGGGCAGATCAAATACTTGAATAAGATGGCACCATTTTTAAAGAGTACAGCAATACTTCAAATATGATTTTAGCTGTTTCATTAGCCAGCAGGGATAGGTGTTTTAAAACATGTTCTAAAACAATTTCAATAAAGGCTATTTTACCACAGTGTGAACCCATGAACTCTGGTTGGCCAAACTGTGTTAGGAATAGTTTTAGCAAGATATGTTTAAATGTCATCTAAAGATTGCTCCTTAAAAGACCTAACAGCAAAGCATTACTATGGCCGAAGAGATTATTTGTTTTATGGTAGCATCTAGGAGCCCCAGTCAGAGACTACAATTGCATTGTGCTAGGCGCTGTCTGAACATAGAACAAAACCCCCAGTCTCCTGCCCCAAAGAGCTTACAATCTAAATACAAGACAATGGGTACACTGATAGATGGGGGAGCTCAAGGAAACAATGACACAATATTGGTCAACATGATAAGACCGCTGCCTATAACATCAGGTAACTATCACAACATACAATCAGCATGATTTCATTAGTGCAAGTGTTTCCATTTCTATAATAATAAAGTGAAGCCTATAATGTCATCATGATGTTTTGCTACATCATTTCAACCTTAATTTTTTTTTCCAGGACACTCCCCTACATGCAAGTTTTCTTGCTTTAGATAATCAGATTGCAAACCCCAGTCTTAGTCTGAATTTTTAAATTTTCTCAAAAATTTCTAAGTTTAGCTCCATAAGATGATGCCTTTTATTGTTAAAGTTAGTGATACAGAAACAAGCACAGAAAGGAAAATAACAGTTAGTGACAAGTGTTCAAAGTATTGTGATGAAAATAAAATGAAATTACATTAAAAGCAAGAGACAGTAAATGTTGTACTGTAATTGAGAAGTAAAGACTTCCCCAGCTATTATACTGTACAATAGCAAAGTCCGTAAATATTAAAATTTTGGTACAGGCACCAATAATTATATATGTCCATTTTAATCCAGTAACAAGTATGTGGTTGACCTTGTTTGGAATTACAAAAGCTTCTTTCCCCTCACTTCCCCCCCAAATAACGTTAACAGGAAAGCAATTAAAAGTCACCGAGTGAACATGCTGTGGCCTGCCTGCCTTTTTGATACTGGTTTACGGTTTTTGTTCCAGTATATTGGCTTTTAAACCAATATAGTTAGAGCAGTACAACCGTTTGTGCAGATGCAGTTACAGTAGAACCTCAGAGTTAGGAACACCAGAGTTACAAACTGACTGGTCCACTAAACACCTCATTTGGAACCAGAAGTAAGCTATCTTGTAGCAGCAGACTCAAAAAATAAATAAATAAAAAGAGCAAATACAGTACAGTACTGTGTTAAACTACTAAAAACACAAAAGGAAAGTTTAAAAAAAGATTTGACAAGGTAAGGAAACTGTGTGTTTGTTTCATTTAAATTAAGATGGTTAAAAGCAGCATTTTTCTACTGCATTGTAAAGTTTCAAAGCTGTACAATATTAAGTCAATGTTCAGTTGTAAACTTTTGAAAGAACAACCATAATGTTTGTTCAGAGTTACAAACAACCTCCATTCCCAAAGCATTCGTTACTGAGGGTCTACTGTACATAGATATAATGGTGCTTATATCAATATAGCTTATTTCTGTAAATGTATTGATATATGCACCTTTAATGTCGTATAACCCCCTAGTGTGGATACAGTTATATTGGTATAAAGATGCTCTCTATACAATAAGCTACCCCAATATATTGGTATAAAGGTGCTTATAACTCTGTCCACAGTAGAGGGAGGGCTGTGCCACTTTAACTACGTCTGCTGCTTGAAAACTGATATAATTATAGCAGTATAAAACCTGTGGGTAAGCCAGCCCTTGATTGGGTACGTCACCTCCGACTGAAAGCAGCTTCACTACCTTCTGGAGCAGGAAGTAATTCTATAGTCAGGACATAATTTTGTGGATGCACTATTTTGGAGCAAAACAAACCATGTACACATTTAACTAATATGTAACAGAAATAAGCCATGGGAAAGATACAAGATGAAAAAAGATGCCATAAAAACAGGTCTTAATTAAACCTTTGGCCATAGCAAATCAGCATATTTTAAAGCTGTATTTAGCTGTTTATTGCTCAGTTGGCTACACTGTTACTCCACAAGATTGAAAAAGCAAACAAATCACAAAAGCAAACATTAGAATATAATTTTTTTTAATTTTTATAAATAACTTATCTGTTACAAAGACAGTTTACCCAGCTAAATCACAAAACCATCAACTCAAGATATCCAAATTAGGTTTTATTAATAAAACAGGTAAAAACTGATTTGTCAATCTTCACATAGAACTGCAGATGAAGCTGAAAAACAAGGCCTCATTTTTATAAACAAAATGCATTGAATGCAAGTGCTTTGGGTCTACTGCCTAATTACCTGGGATTGTCATTTTCTTCCCACATAAAAAATGCAAAGCCTTCAAAACAAAAGGCCTTTGTGCATTCACATAGATCACTTGTAAAATTCCTATTTAAAAACGTCCACTGGCAAATGTTTACAGTGGGTGACAGTCTACTTTATCTCTTGCCTTTTGCTACATTTTTAGCAGTCCCTCCAGCCTCACTTAGTGCTGCTACATTATTATTTACATGCTGTCTTTTTCATGTGTACTGTAATATAATTTCATTTTCTTGACTTCAGTTACATACATTCCTGATCACCTGAATATTTTCCTTTAAAAACAATTATCAAAATAAAGAGATGCTGAGGTTGCTTCAGTGTTCAAGTCTGCTTGATTTCTCTTTTCCAGCATTTATTTCAGTTGTCCTAAATATTGCTATCCTTGTTTTCTATAAATATAAGACTTCACCACCAAGTCAAGTTTAGAAACTGGCTGCCAAAACAGGAAAGTATTTAAAGTTCTCTGAACAAAGCTGTATGCTGCTGCTGCTGTTGATTTTGGTACTGTATGTACTTCCCCGATAAATATCTCTTCAAGAGTCTGAAAGATACCCAGCAGATGAAGCAAGCTTAAATCGGATGCTAGTCTGTTGGTGGGTTGAAAGTTTCTTAGTTTGTTTCCTTGTGCCAGACAAAACATTATCTTGTGTCACCCACCGTAAAACTCAGTGTACAGAGTGAACTATATGTATAACTCTTCCAACTTTTCCTGCATTTTTACCAAGCTGCATCTGCAGGTCTTCACAGATCATCAGCATTTACAAGAGCAATGTACAGAATGAGCAGAGGAAAGCTATTTTGTGCATAGTTTCTTACCATTAATGCTCTTATTTTAAGGCATTGCTTCTCTCAAATAAAAGCTTAAAAAAGGGACATGATCGTGCTTAATCACTTAAAGGGAAAAAAGAAAGTTAACAAAAAAGAGTATTACACTATACATACAGAAGTACAAGAAAATAATAAAGGTGAAGAAAAGAAATCACTTAAAGCAGGCTCTAGAGCTATGTACAGTAGGAAAAGCTTTGGGGTATTTCACTGTGTATTGTACAGACAACGCATGCAGTTTTTCCTTTTCATCTTTAGAGGTGATTGTATAGATTCTGGCTTCACAGAGCAGAGATGTTTTCAGGGAAGACAAGGCAAAGAGTACCACTGATTTGTGAAGTTCTTCCCCTATCCATGGGCACTGTGGCAGCAAACAGTTTAAATAGTTAAACCTTGTTCCTTTTAATTTCCTCTGCATTTGTAGTGTTTCACTGAAAGCTTTGAAAACAAAAAAAGCTATCATTCTATTCCTTTCCCCTGTCAAAATTCAGTAGTGACATTGGGGGGGATAAAGAGGGATGGGGAACACCCAAGCACTGAACACGGTGAGAATTATCTTATTGGGATATTGGTAATACTGTACATGGTTTAGGCAGCTGGCAACCAAGTCTTTCAGCAGATTACCTTTCAGCTGATGAATTTCAACTGCCTTGGACACAACACTGAGGTATTATTAGCTCTGTGGGCTGACATTTAACATTAGCAAAACACCATCTTATCAAACCTTCGATTTTACAAAATCCTATGCATAAATGATTTTTTCCCCAATGACAGAACAGTCCATTGTAGGTTATGGTTTTACAAAAGATAATGGGCCTGTTGGCTTAGAAATGCCTGGGCATTTCACATTGTTCACAACGGTTTAAGGCTGGATGATTTAAAAAAGTACAGGCTGTACAATTCCACTGAGCTCCCTCATCTTCGTCTGTGTCTGGAACAGTCTTTGGTGTTTTAACAATGGACCTTTGATCTGTAGGTGTGAAAAAGAAAAACAATTACTAAACAAGAACAGCAAAGATGGACAGAATTTTGAGCTGAGTTTTGGGTAACTAACAAAATGACCTTGTACCTGTGAAAACTACACAAGTTGTGACAGATCTCTCTCCCGCCTCCCTCTACCTGCTACCTATATATAGCTTAGTCAATCACATCAAAGGTAAGTCTCCCAACCACTTTTCTGTTCTCTGTCTAGCCTCTTCCTAAATTTATTTGAATACTGCAGTTTTCGCAGATTAAATTAGTCCAGCAAGGGGAAGGTGCACACAGAGAAAGAGGTTATTATATAAAGTTACAAGCAAGTCTAATATTTATTTAGATTTACAACATGGAAAAAAGGGAATGCTCTGGTCTTTGGGAGGCTCCGAAGTAGGATTTAAAAATCTGACCCTGAACAAATGACAACAGAAAAGATCAGCAGCTTTCCCCAAACCAGAAAATGAACAGCTAGAAATATCAAAACAATACTCTGCCTTGTTCACAAATACAGTTTATTGTACCACTCTCTTCAAAAGTCTATGTAAAAAGATAGGCCTTGAAGCATGCCCTGAAGTTCAGACTCAATGAAGCATAGGGCTGGAAGGGACCTTGAGAGGTCATCTAGTCCATCCCCCTGCACTGAGGCAGGAATAAGTAAACCTAGACTATCCCTGACAGGTGCATGTCTAACCTGTTTTTAAAAGCCTCCACTGATGGGGATTTCAGCGTCTTCCATGGCTACCTATTCCGTACTTAACTATACTTACAGTTAGGAAGCTTTTCCTAATATCGAACCTAAATTTTCCTGCTGCAGACTAAGCCCATTACTTCCTGTCCTACACTGCACATGAAGAATAATTGATCACCATTCTCTTTATAACAGCCCTTAACATATTGAAGACTTACCAGGTCACCCCTCAGTCTTCTTTTCTCAAAATTACACATGCCCAGTTTAACTTTTCCTCACAGGTCAGGTTTTCTAAATCTCTTATCATTTATGTTGCTCTCCTCTGGACTCTCCAATTTTCCCACACCTTTTATGTAAGTGTGGCACCAAAAACTGGACACGATACTCCAGCTGAGGTCTCACCAATGCCTAGTACAGTAGAATGATTACCTCCTGTGTCTTACATACAGCACTCTTGTCAATATATCCAATAATTTTATCTGTTTTTTTTGCAACTGCATCACATTGTTGGCTCATATTCAATTTGTAATCCACTATATCTCCCTCCCCCAGATCCTTTTCTGCAGTACTACTGCCTGGCCAGTTATTCCCCATTTTGTATTTGTGCATCTGATTTTTTCTTCCTAAGTGTACTACTTTGCCCTTACCTTCATTGAATTTTATCTTATTGATTTCAGACTAATTCTCCAATTTGTCATGGTCATTTTGATTTCTAATCCTGTTCTCCAAAGTGCTTGTAACCCTTCCCGATTTCATGTCATCCACAAATTCTGTAAGTGTACTCTTTATACTACTATCAACAGTCTTTGGCTATTTAAGGTTAAGGGGAAACACATGGGTGGGGGGTGGGGATTCCAAAGCTGAGGGTCACTTGTGGAGAGCACCAGACCAAGGAGGGCTTCAGTTGAGTGCCTCCACTAATTGCAACTCCAGCAGAATGACAGAGAAATAGGCAGTCTCTCAAACAGCTAAGTTCCATGCCATAGGGCTTTATAGATTTTAAAAATCCCATCACTTGGAAACCAACAGGCAGCTAGTGCTCATCACAGACCACTGGTGTTGCACACTCCCAGTGAGATACACTAATTTACATTACGCACCATCTTCACTTTGTGTGTTAATTTCAGTGCAGCACCGGTAACAGTATTTAATTATATACACATATGCTATACATATCCCACCTCTCAGTATTTCACCCTTTCCTAAGCAGATTAATTTCATTGCTCCAGATACAAAGTTTAGCTTTTCATTATATGTATAGTCTGTTATTACTCTCTTGAAATGGCAACGGCAAACACTTTCATAGATGGTCAGACTTCACTGTAGCTTGTTAGAATCTTTACTTACTGCTAAAATTTTATTTTGTAACTTTTTGATGCAACATTTCTCAGTTTATTCACAACAAATATCCATCACCACCATCACAGATTCTAAGAGAATCATTTTTCACTTTTGTGAATGGGGAAAACATACAAGTGTCTACAAACACTTACATCCAAAATTCATCATTATCTACACTGTATTTTAAGTGCACATCTAAACTGTGGAGATGAGCGCAAAACCTCTCCGATTTGAACTCTGAATTTTAGGAGTGTTCAATTTAAGATACAGATCCAAATTTTGTATCTGAGCCCTCCTCTACTAAAGTAAGTACTTTTGTTATTGTTGATCTTTCTTATTTTATGAGATGCAAAACTGAAAAGTAAACGAAGGACTAATTTGGCAGGTTTTGAAATTCGATTTTTTAAAGTAACTTTTTAAAATTATATAAGAAACATTTGCAATGTCCAGTAACTCATGACCTAAAGCCTTATGGTATTTAAAAACAAGCTGGATTTTAATATTTTATATGGTGCTATAAAATGGCAAAGTTGTGTTCTAATGCTTTTTAAAAAACAACACTATTTTCATTGATCCTGAATACATTTCTATGGAGACTTAGAATTCTAAATAATTCTAATAATTATAAAAACAATCTCACAACATGATTTGTAAGCATTTTTGCAATAGGTGAAGCACACAAACAAAAATGGTAGTGACCTATAACCTCAAGACAATATAGCACAATAGGCAGAGTCAAATCTTTATTAATTATTAATTATAATTAATCATAACCCTTAAAAATTCACTGCTTTTGAATTATGCAGATTTAATATGTTCTGGCTCAAGTTGTGATTTGTAACAGTCACTTATAATCATACTCAGCAGGCATCTACTATGGTTTTGGCAGAGCTTGAAGTCCTTGCCCAGATGACACTGAAGTTCTCAGAACATCTAACATTCCTCTGTCTGGTCCAACAAGGGGCTACCCCAAACTGCTGAAACGACATCCCTCCACATTGATACAGCTGAGACATGGTTCAAGCTAAACTAAGGTTTTAGCATGCTCTGGTAACAGTTAAGTCTGATCTGCACTTACAAAACAGAACCAAATCTTTAAAGTGTGTCTGACTTTTAAGTGTGTCTTAAAAATTACTCTAAAAATAACATATGATTCCATGTTTAGCTGCAATGATTTCCAGATCACATGTTCTCAATTTAATAAGAAACATTTTTTCCTGTTAGCCTTGCAAACTCATCCTGGTCTCAGAAAAAAGGTCAGAGTCTTTCCACTTCAAGCATTAGCACTTGTAATAAAAGGTTCTAAAGGGTAAATTAGGCCTTCTGTGATACCTATGCAAACCCAGGGTCTTCAGATTATGCTCTCAGTTACACCGTACAACCCCTTTGCCTTCAATGCAGTTGGTACAGGTACAACTAATTTGAAGTTTGTAAAAAGTTCATCATTCAGAGGGAACAGAATCTGCATCTCCTGTTTGTACTGGCTTTGTAGGGTTAACAGGAGTAAAAAACTGTAAAACTTATTTTGTCATTAACAAAAGCAGATATGACACTGAATACACACAAATCTTATCTACATTAGGAATATGTTATCTGAATCATACATGATGCATATTAAGAACTTTTCAAAAATATTTAAAAAACTGTTTTACTAGGGGTTGTAAGGTTTCTATAGCAAATCACTCACATGACAGCTGCTACAGCAATCAGAGAAACTCAGCCCACTAGGGAAATTAAGCACAATTGAATTGAATTATGGTAAAATTTAAAAAAATACCCACCATTACTTAAACAAAGAAAATCTGGTTGCTATGCTAACTCTCAAAGACTGTACAACTAAGCGTTGGAAGTTCTACTTTTGAATATTTAAAAAAACAGCTGACTCACCAAATGTGACTCACTGAGTTTTCAGCCCCAGGAAGCATGAAACCTCTCTCTCTCTCAGACTTGGCAGACTACAATATTTTAGTCTGCATTCTGAACTTCAGAAATTATTAACGCCCACTCACTCTTCATAATCCTCTGTAGAGAGGTGTAGCCCATCCCCAGATGCATGCATCTCCTTTGGAAAATGCTCACATACTAAAGTTAAATGTTATGAATTACTTCTAAAATGCAGAACCCACAGTTTTTATTTAAAAGTGTTGCAATAATGTAACAAATGCCTTATGCTCTTAACAGAAATAGTCAGTTAAAAATATAAAGACATGGTATTTTAAACATAACATATGACAACCAACTTACGTAACAGTTGTTGCTACTTAAATATCAAGGATAATCATATCTGCTTTTTGCAACATGGATTTAAAAAAGATCTTTTTAACTGAAAAAAATCAGATTTTGATGTAAATCAGATTTTTAAAATGTTAATGAAATGCATTTAAAAAAAATAAGAATATTAAAAATTAAATTTGAAACAATGACAACCTATATTAAGGCCTAAATTATCTTAAAATAATTGAAATTAAATAAAAAACAATATTCAAGTGGTACATGTTTTCTTCTGAAGTTTTAATGAAAGTCAAAACACTGAACTGACGGAAAATCAGGCTAAACACATGGAATTAGAGTTTAAATACTAAGCCAGCTTTTGATAGCAGTAGCTTCTTCTGCAGAGGCAGAGAGAATATTGCTTTCTCACTTCCATTTTATTAATAAGAACAAATGTGCGAGAGGATGAGATCTACTAGTTCTAAAATCTTGAAAGACATGGTGGCCAGAAACAATCAGCTCTATTCACTAAGACTTATTCCTTTGTTTAATGAATCAACTATTTCTCAATGCAAAAATACGTTTTGATAAACTTATTTTTTCTTTTGTATCCAGTACGCTTAATGTACTTTTATTTAACTAATAAAAACAATTTTAAAATGCTGTTCTTGTGGATTTTTAATTGAATTTCAATTTCTATCCAAATGCAGCTTGACACAAATCAAATAAAAAATTAATAATCATCTAGTACATAAAAACGAATCATTCACCATTTTCTAACAATCAAAAATGTAAAAATGTAGAATCTGAATAAATGTACATTAAGTTAGATGATTGCAGAAATAAATGTATAGACAGTGCATCCTCCTGGTTATAAAAAAATGTAGTTCCAAATTTAGTGTAAAGGCTATATTTAGCTGCAAATCAACATGTTTTAATAGTTTCCAACCAAAGAGGAATAAACCTTTCCTAAGGACAGGCCTACACCACCCGCTGAATCGGTGGGTAGCGATCAATCTTTCGCGTCTAGTGTAGACGCGATAAATCGATCCCTGATCACTCCGCCGTCGACCCTGCGGCGTTCTCACGGCAAGTTGATCAAGGTACATCGACTTCAGCTACGTTATTCACGTAGCTGAAGTTGCGTACCTTACATCGACCCCCACCCCTAGTGTAGACCAGGCCTTAGGGAAATAACTAAGAAGTTCAAATGCAAAACAAGTTTAAAAATCATTATTTAAATCAAGATTTCCTGCTTTCTTATTCAAATCATGATTAAAATCAGTGATTTAAATCCATTCTCCCTGGCTTTTTGTTATAAAAGCTTTCATTTATACTCTACCTTATATTCCTGCTATTAGTCCTTGGGCAAAATATTCAATGTCAAAGCAGCTCATCAGAGAACCATCAGAAAAGTATACTTGCAAAGTTGAGCTACTTGACTGCTTCCAGGAAAGGAGAATATTATCATATCTAAGTGCAACTACCTTCCACTAGACTAGAATAAGGAAAGCCCACTTCTTTGATACAGGTACATATGTATTTGGCCTGCTGCTAAAATAGCTCCTAGTTTTCTTTAGTATTATGTGTCAATCATACACATCATAAAAGTTATGGGAAATCATGAAGTCAGAAATGAGTGCTTTGCCAGTGCCAAAATTCTTTAATTAGCGACCTCTCAAATGGTGTATAAAGCACGAACCTGAAGGACGAGCTTTAAAAGCTCAGAACACATTAAGAATACCCATCATACATGGAGATCACAAGAAATTTGGTATGCCCTCCTTGGAATTCTGTACTAACGTTGTTCTTTTCTAAAGCAATATGCTTTCACTAGGGACTGTGATGAAGCCACCTAACCTAGTTTACTTAGAACTACGCAATAGATTAAGTAAATACAGATGACCAATTTAAAAAATACCAAACCCAACATAATCCAACTCATGTATTTTTCATAAATAAATCTATTTTAAAATACTACATTTAATCATTCCTCTGTATTAATTTCTTCCCTCTTTGAAAGTCTGAGAATGTATACAGTGATACGGAAAAGGAAGGAAAACATGCAGAGGTAGGATTTACTCTCACTGACTTTCAATGAGAGTTAGGTACCTAAGACTATGTCTACACATAGTGTAAGACTAGGGTTAGTAACTCAAGTCAACTGAACTGTGTCAGGGAATCCTGGGTTTGAGCATCTACACTGCATTTTAATCCTAAATTAAGAATTTTTTGACCCATGCTCAAACCTAGGGCACTGGTGTCCACAAAGCAGTGCACAGACTCGAGTCAAAGTAAACATATCCCAAAGTGCCTAGCTCTCTCTCCTCTTCCCACCTGCAATGTTGACACTCTAGACCTAGGAATGTGGTGCACTATGGGAAAACTCTACTGCCCCCCGTTTCCTAACTGTGATGGTGCTACTGATGGGAATAATGTGCCCAAAAGGAGCACGTGTATATAAATGCTATAAGTATCTCTTTGATGGCTGTCTCAGTAGAATGACTGCAGTTTGAGAAGGATTTATGCTGAACTATCATCTAATCTGAGAATTGGGCTCAACAGCTCTAGGCAGCTTCTCTGCATGAAAATGCCCCTATGCACCTGTTCTGGGATAATTAGGACATCTGTCTCCAGGGCTGTCAAACTATTAAAATGAAACTTTGCAATTCTTAATTTTTAAAATGGGATGTTCAATGAAGGTGTTTTTGTTTGTATTTTTATTTGTATCTGTTTTGAAATTTGACATAAAATGAAGGTATCAGAGGAAAAACACACACACCACCCCCAGCTTGACTGCTGCTGGCTGCAGAGTGGTGAAGTGCATCCCCAGGGTTTGAGGTATAGTGTGCTCCAGCCCCCCCCACCCCAAATTCCTCATCTCTGCCCCATCTCAGGAGGCAGGGATAAGGGATCCCTGGGAGGCAGGGCTGGTGCAAGGAAGTTTTGCGCCCTAGGTGAAGCTTCCTTGGCACCAGCCCTGCACGCCTCCCCCCCCGCCCCCCAGCTAACACCGCCCCCCGCAGCAGCCAGTCCCCCCCCCTCCCCCCGCGGCAGCTTCCCCCCCATGGGCCGGCAGCTCAGCCCCCCGCCCGCAGCAGCCTCCCCCTGCCCGCGGTGCCCCCCCGGCTCAGCCGCGGCCAGTTGTCCCCCCGGCTCAGCCGCAGAACCGCGAGGACGGCAGGCAGTCGCAACCAGCCGCACCCCCAGCTCCCAAGGCGACCGCTTAGGGTCACCTAGTGGGCGCACCAGCCCTGCTGAGAGGCTGCAGGGAAGTTTTGGGTAGAGTTGCCAATTTTGGTTGGATGTATTTCTGGAGGTTTCATCATGACATAATCTTTAATTCCTGGATACTCCAGGACAATCCTCGATGGTTGGCTCCCACTCACCCCACTCACAGTGCACATTGCCCGGGTGCCCTTGCACATGCAGCCCCAGGGAGGGTGGGAGCAATGGCCAGAGAACGAAGCAGGACCAAGCAGCTGCCCTGCAGGGAGGGGGAGTGACAGGGCTCCCGGCTCAGCATAGGGATGACCCGCAACATCCCAGCATCCAGGAGCCACCTCCTGCCTGTCAACTTCACTCCCTGCTCCAGGTAAGCTTCACACAGCAACGAGGAGGTGCTGGTTCTGGGGGAGGAGCAGGAAAGGGGAGTGCGCTCAGCCAGGCATTTAATGGCACTTGCTGTCGCTGTGCTGGCTGTCTGCAGCGCTGCTCTTCTCCCCCCAGTTACTCTGGGATACATCTGGAGTACTTCTGGGACCTGAAGCTAGGGCCACATGCACACAGGAAACCAATAGGGCTCACACCCTAGGTCCTATGCACTGCGACCCTGGGTCTGAGCTCTAGGTTAGCACATTTGAAGTGTGGACACACAGGGTGTGTGGCTTGAGCCTGTGCTCAGACCCAGACTTAAATTGCTGTGTAGACATACACTTAGTGGCATTCATGCTTCTGAAAATAGACACCACAATCAATATTCAGATTGAATCAGCATTACAGCATGTGTTGCTAAAGGTAAAATAGGATTTTAGTATAACTGAATTTATGCTAGGACTAAATCCAAACAGTACCTTTGGGTTTTGGTGGCACAGGACCTAGAAATCCAATATTGTCATAAAAATTATGAATAGCGCTGGGATTAAAATGTGGTCCTGAAAAAAAGGTAAATAAAGTTTTTTTAAACAAAAGCCTTTAGATATAAAAGCACAATTTTTTTGTAATGGTTACAAATGATAATACTACTATGTATGTCATTAGCATCTTTCATATCAAGATATCAATACAGGTCTGAGAAAGATAGCCTGTCATTGCCACCAGTAATAAGTAACTTTCCCTCTAAGGTGACACAACAGGTGAATGGCAGAGATGGGAACAGAATCCAGGAAGCTTGATTCAGTCAACAGCGCTAGCTTGCAGATTGACTCCCTAAATAATAGTCAATTAAAGTTTTATATATAAAAAGCATTATATTGGTAATTTTCACCTGCCTCTTTCACATATTTGGTTTTTAACAAAAGATAATTATTTTACCACAGTCCAAAGGCATTATTTCCCATGATACATGTTTTATGTATTTAGATAACTAACTATACAGAAGCTCTGAGCTCCCTAACCATAATAAAACACACAATTATGACACACACTTAAATGTATAAAAGCTACATGCAACTTATTGCTGAGCTGCTAAATAGGGATTATTTCATTTGAATTTCCTCAATTTCATATGTTTAAACTCTCAATCCTAAGGTTTCATAAACTTTTTCTCATTTTAATTTCCTCTTTAAAAAGAAAAAGGTGTGTACTAAAACATCGGAAAGTTTTCTTCAATCATTCACAATTTATTTCTCTTTTTTCTAACATAGGAAAGCATGCACTGCCCTTGAATATTAACTGTATGCTAAGTTTGGCATTTCTATAACTATAATATTATGATAATGCAAATAACTTATGTGATGATCATGTATAAGCTTAGCCTGATATTTGATTTGTGTTTCATGGGGCTGAGGTGGAGGGAAGAAAATAAAATAAAGGATGTTTACAGTTGCTGATGCGCTGAGAAAGCATACTGTACCTCTTGCTTGAAAAAGATCAATCTCTTTGGTTAGGCAATCTATGTCTATCTGCAGCTGTCTGTTACAACTTCGCAACTGTTGCATTTCTTCCAGCTGAAAAAACAAATCTGTTAGACTGTTTTCCCACTTCAGTATCAATCACCATTAACACACAGGTGGATGTACATTTAAGGTTATTTTTGGATTGAAGATTTATCAGTCACCCCTTTGTCATGGCTTTATTACTACATCTTTCAGGCCAAGTATATAGCACACGTGCTCACAGATGAATTACTACTGAATTACTGTCCCTTTACAGACTAATAACTGTTTAAGATTCAGGTTACTGTACTGCCAGTAGTCCACCACATGATGGCTGGCAAGATACTATGACCCCTTTTCTTTGAAAAATGATATGTTGCCTCCAAAGTGTTAGCTCCCTTTTAAACTATCCTCACAGATCATCTTGCTATACAATTGACAAGACAGATGAAGCACGAGAGGAGAAGGTTGCTAGAATGCTGGTGGTAGAAAGTGTGCTATGAAACAGATTGTAAACGGAAATTCTAGACTGAAGCTCTAGTTATTCATGTGTTTGAGACCTTAAAACTAGCTTATTGAAATGCGGTCTCCATGGTACTATCCTTGAAAGCCACTGAGAAAGTTCAGTTAGTGTGCAACATAATTGCCCCCTTAGCAGTTCTTGCTATGTGGAGCATATTATACCTGTTATATCTGTATTTGGAACAACACTGGCTACCAATTTAATTCTAGATACAATGTGTCATTAAATAAATTATTGTGCCATTTATTTTATTATGAAAGATCATGCTTGTGGGTTTGAATTTTACAGCATACAGAGATTTTGACTTACTG
The DNA here is from genome assembly GCA_037349315.1 of Chelydra serpentina. Taxonomy (NCBI): domain Eukaryota; kingdom Metazoa; phylum Chordata; order Testudines; family Chelydridae; genus Chelydra; species Chelydra serpentina. Next base: position 25,516,187 of record JBAIAC010000010.1, read on the forward strand.
AAGGAATTTGGGAAACAGAATTCGATCTTTTCAGGCGCCTTCGGGTCAGATTATTCTCCATTTCATTGACTTCTGATTTTAGTTTATCTAACTTTTTCTTTTGAATCTCGAGTTCACGTTGAAGTCGCTCCATCCTGGCTTTCTGGTGTACCAGTAAAGCTGCAATACATATCAGCAAAACAAAGTCCAATTTTAGCTAATTTATTATCCACCATACTGCAACAGTTGATAAATAAAGATGAAAACTAACATCCTCCTGGAAAAATGATTCCATAAGAATGCTTTTTCATGCTTCTCACAAGAAAGCTTCAGCCATGACATCCCATTATACTTCTGAATAAAGTATGAATCAAGTATTTCATCTGCATTAAAATCTAAAGGGTCTAACATGTTAAGTCTATGTTGTACTGTCTGGTTTTGTATGGTCTGGCTTTGCAGCTTTGACAAGTTGCAAAATTGGGTAACTGAATAATTCTAATGGTGATCCAGTGAACTATGAGGTATTTGGAAACACATACAAGCACAACACATTTACCTTTTTTGCATTTTTCTTTGCCTGTTTCTTTGTGAAAAAAATCAAGAAAAAATTACTCACGCAAAAAATCTAAAGGGTCAGAGCAAGAAAATCTCGACAATAAACCTTCTCACATTAACAGAAAACAAGTTACATTTAGCCACATATTACAATGTGTGAAAATAAGCTTTTACAAAACCCAGTCAAAATTGTAAAGGAAAGAGTAAAAAACAAAAACAAAAAACCCTGAAAACCAAATATCCCTTGCACTGTATTAATCTCAAATACCATAAAATTTTAGGCAAACTATGAATACACTATATGAAGTAGATTTTAAAGTAAGGTGTGCCTCCACTACAGAACATACTATATTCCCAGTATTAAATGCAGTTTTTGATGTAAACTGAGCCTTGAATTAAACCAGGAGTTTTATTAATGGCAGAGAGATGGCATGTGAAACGGGACAGAAAAATAATCCAAAATTTCACAAGTAACACTGCTGGAAAGTGGTTATAATTATTACAGCACATATAGCACATACCAGTTTATTTCTGAATTATGACTCAGAACTATTAATGGTAGATTTTAATTTTCTGATGCTGTTCAGTGTACTATCACCATTATTCACAAAACAAATGCTCCATAGAGGGCTAATATAAACAGGGAAGTTAGGGTTTTGGTCATAGCATTTTAAAAGAGTGAAAATCTCACACCAAGTCCAGATCCATGTTTCAGTTTACTCCATTAAAGCAATGCACAGTATTAGACTTCACCATATCATTTAACATTCTAGCTGTACATCAAAACAAGGATCACCTGTATTTATTACACTCGTTTGGCTTTATTATCTATTTCAGGGGTTCTCAAACTGGGGGTCATAACTTTGTGAGCCCCTGAGGGGTTATTAGATATGGGTCGCAAGCACATGCCTCCCAGCTAGCTAGTAAGTCTGCTGTGAAAAGTGATATTAACAAACATACAAATATCACTTTAAAATAGCGTAAATATAAAAAAACATGCTTTTAACTTGCGGGTGTGAGGGGTGTGTGTCACATTCAGAGGCTTGCTATGTGAAAGGAGTTGCCAGTACAAAAAGTTTGAGAACCACTGGATTTGATACACAACGAGAAAACTTGGCAATCAATTCATTTTCTGTATACATGTCAGTTCACATTACAGACAGCAACTAAATGCATCACTTTTATTAGGACTATGTTCTGTAAAACACTGAGTACATTAAAACTATTATGTAAATTAGTTCTATTATTATTAAGTGGTAATAATAACGGGCTATTTAAAAAGAGTAGGACAGCAAGTGTGGGACAGTCCCTTACAAGTGAAGGGTTAGACAGATCTGTGATTTGAATACAAGCTGTAAAAGTAAGTGTCTACACCTAGTCTATGTTGCAACATTCTATTACTATTACCCTGTCTGCATGTTCACCCAGTCCACCCACCTATTTATCTTGCATTGACTGTAGGTTCTTTGGAGTAAGGACTGTCCTAGGTTTGTACGGTGCCTAGCACAACGAGGCTCCAACCTGATTAAGGCCTATAATTTAATTATTATTAAATACATAGTCATATATAATGTTAAAAATTGTCAATGTCATATGTTGTTTGTAAAAGTAGTAAAGTAATTCCAGCGGGTGTGACTTGATGCAGCTGTTTCATTTTCTTTCAGTTTAACTGTTTGGTCTGTTTAGGGCTGCCTTAAGTAATACACTTTAAAGTTACTACTAGCCACACCATAGTAAAACTACAACACGACTTCTGTTTAATACAAAAGTTTCAAGCTTCTCTAAATCCACATGCATGGTCAGATTGGCTTGAAAATTGCTATAGCAACAGAGGGTTCAGGATTCAGTTTTGATTGCAAATATGGAGTCATTTGGACAAGGAATTCTAAAAATATAGCCGCTCCTTCCTCCTAATTATGCTTTTTTAAAATAGGCTGGTCTAAATACAAATTTGAATTGAAACAAATGTTGAATTAAAACCAGTTTCGTAGTTCAGTGCAAGTCTGTGTGGACATTTATTTTGGAATAAAAATGGTTAAATAAAATTTAGCTTAATTCAGCTTATTGCTTATCTTATGCCTTTTTGCAGACATGGAAAAAAACACTGGGCACTAACCACATTTATCACTGAACTTCCCCTGATGCGATCTAGTTTGTCCACCAAGAAACAGCTGCAAAACCTGACTGTTAAAGTTATTGGATTTTATTAGGGTGGGCGAGGGAGGGTGGAATTCCTAAAATACAGCACCAGAGATTTTTCACTAGAAAAATTTCTTTATGTGGAACCATACTGACTTTCCCATGGATCATCAGTAGAATTGAGAACTCTTATAACCACAGCACAGACCTTTAACGCTTGAGCTTAGGGAAGTCACTTCAAGTCTCAACTATGAAGTGCATAGAAATATTTAGCAACCAAGATCATTACCATCCTAGGGAAAAGCAACACATCCTTTCCCCCCCACACTGCATCTTGCAGATAAGAGGATTTTGTGTAACTTCTCAGTTACTTCTAGCAGAGTTGGGAATACAACCCAAGTCAGTTATGTGGCAAATCCAAGTCCCACCCACTCAGCCACACTATCTTTTGAAATGAATCTGCCAAAGCTGAATTCCCCTTGTGAATAGGTATACATAATGGCACTACACTGTAGTAATTGTGTGCCTTCAATGAAGGAAGGGCTGCAAGAAGAAAAAAAGATAGCCTTTTGTTAAGGCAATGGACGGGGCTCTGTCTTGGTCCTGTCCGGAGCTCTATTACAGGCTTCCTATGTGATGCTAGGCAAATCACTTAAATTAGGTCTGCATAGAACACACACTAATAGCAGCCTTATGATTAATGCACTGGATTGGGACTATGCAGACCTGGGTTCCAAATCCTGGCTTGACCACAGACTTTCTGATCACAGGAATCACAAGGCTTTGTTTTCACTAGAAAAAAAAGGGGCGTTCTTAACTCATGTTAACTAACTTGAGGTAAAATTCCTAGAGAAGACGAGCTAGCAGGTGCATACATATATTATGACAGACTTTAATTACAGAACCCCACCTCATTCAATGCACAAGATGGATCTGCTCTAGAGATAATAAGGGCTCTGCAGTCAATTGGGCTGTTGTCTGTAGCATATCTGGCCTTTGTTGCAGAAGCTAGCAGGTGTGTGGTGAATGAGGCAGTGAATTTATGGAAAAGAAAAGATTGTATAATTAAGGGAGCTGAGCACTACCCTGAAAAATGGCTTCTGATCATGTAATTAAAGACCACATCATAGTGCATAGTGCACACAAAGGGGCCAAATAAGGGTTGCACAGACTATATAATTTACTAGGTTTTTGAAAAACAAACATCCATCCATCACTGGAATTGTACGGACTTTCACATGATTCATCAGCATGGCTGAGACCTTGAGATCCACAGCAGACTTCTCTATTACTTGAGCAAATAAAGTAAATGGTAGTAGTAAGCTATCCTCTATGTGGACCAACCACTAGAGAGACAGATACTTTGCCAGTGGCTTTCACAGCTATTCTGACAGCCAAGGAATATTGAGACTCAGGAATCCTAGGATGGGGAAAGGAATGTGGTTTATCAGTGTCCGTCCCATTCTGGCTCCTTCCTCCTCTGTTCCTTTCTTTGTTCCCCTTTCCCTCCCAGTTTATAGTCCCTCCTCCCCTGGCCTCTTTGTCCTCCTCTGTTCCCATCCCTGTCCCCAAGCTCCTGCTCCTCTCCCCTCTGCACTGAAGTCAGGCTGCTTCCTCCTCTTCCTCACTTCCTGGACACCAGCAGAGGAGCATTAAGAACATAGGAGAGAGAGGCTCCCTGTTCTCAGTTCTGGTGTCCAGAGCTGCAGCTGGTAGGGGCAATTGCAGGAAAAGCCCAGCTCAGCCCCTGCAGCTCCAGAATGGAGCATGTTCAGTAGCTCTATGGAAATTATTCATGTGTTGTTCAGCTGGCATGCAGGAGCAGTGCAGGGAGAGAGCATTCTTAGTTCAGATGCAATCTGTGGAGAATTTTGCTGCTCATCTTTAAACCTCTACTGAGCATGTGAACATGGAGATTTTTCAGGGGCTTATAACTTGGTCAAACTTGGGTGGAGTTTCATGGTACAGTAAATGGCACATTCTTGACACCAGGGTGATAGCCCATCTCAATTTCAAGTCCTTGCACCAACTCCTCCCCATCATGACTTCAGAAGGTACATGGCTGTAGCAGCAAGCCTCTTGAGGTTCTCAGAGAGGGAATACGTGGAGGGCATGCCTCTATCCCTAGCTCCTGCAGAGAAGGGAAGTACAAAACCCCTTCTCTCTACACTAAGTTTCCAATGTTGGGTAGAGACTTCTCAGCTCACCCTCCCAATACTGCTGTTAGCTAAGCTCCTCACAATCCTTTGACAATCTGACCCCTCCAATGCTACAGGAGTTGCCCTTGAAGAGTGTGAACTTTAAGTTTGACTCTCCATTTCCTGTTTTTCCAAGGTTTGTGTTCTGTTTATTCTTCTACTGTTAGCATTCTTGTAAGGGGAACGTAAGCAGACTAACACTGAAATTCAAGTTTTGAGTTTTAGGAATTAAACTCTAAGAGCTAGTCCACACTAAAAATTTAGATGAAACTAGCGATGTTGCCCAGGAGCATGAAAAATTCACACCCCTGTGCCACACTTAAACCAACCTAACTCCTTCTGTGGATGCAGCTAGATCAATGGAAGAATTCTTCCTTCAACCTAGCTACTGTTGCTCGGAGAGGTGGAGGTGGATTACCACATTAATGAAAAAAGTGCGTTCATTTTTTATGTAAAGAATATGTTAAATTTTTCACCATCCAGAGACTAAAAGGTAGCATCAAGTTCTGGAAGACAAAGCCATTTTATTGCAGAACTAAAACAAATGTCAAATTTATCTGTAAAAATTGCAAATTTGTATGTAAAGAATAAATCACTTTTGCAAAACAAGTTGCAAAAGATACTAGCAACGTATTTTTTTAAAAATCATTTAAAAAAGGCTAATTTTAACAGCATCATGTTATTATATAGATCAGCATATTGCCAAAGGTCCCGGAACTCCTTAATATTTAACTGTTCTATTTGGGGTAGAGGAGAACTGTACAAATTTGTTACACTTCTGTGCCAGCAAGTGTTGAAAATGTTGAGTAGGAAACAGCCTTCTTTGCCTCTGTACATTTTAAATCTAATAATTAAACTGCAAATATTTGCATCAACAGACATTTAATGACTAATGTCAACAGGTTATATTCACAAATACATCATGCCTTTGAAATGTGATTTTACCTCCTTAGGTTTTTATGATCACACTCAGACTGGATATGGTTTTCAACTAGCACTATGGGATTTTTAAAAAAAATAAATAAAAAATAGAAAAGTAAAACTTAATTGTGCAAAATCTCAAGCTATTAGAAAAATCTCCCAATTCATCTATTTACATAAAGGAAACCACTGGCAGCAAATGCTAACGCAACCTGCATCCATGAACATAGTTAATATTACACACATGTATACACTTTTGTTGGTGAAGAGGAAAACAAATGTAACTACATTTTCTTCATTTTTTCTAAATTACATACAAAAGTATATTACAAACTCAAATGAAGCACTCAAAGGTTAGGAAAAGCAACCTTCATTAGGCCCCCTTGTGCGTACGTACTATGGTACGGTCTTTAACTTACATGATCACATACTATCTTTTTCACAGGACCCCTTCCTCACTCGGTGTACTGGGTAGACAACGCTCATTGAATGAACTGCTTTTATCATCATTGTTCAACATACGGCTCAACACCTTATTTACTGTACACTATTCAAACCCTGCTCTGAAAACGGATTAATTTCTTCACGCCCTTTTCTATGGTGCTCATCACTATAGTATCTGACAACCATTAATTAATTTTCCTTCATAATACCCCTGTAAGATAATGTATTAGAATTGCCATTGTATATAGATAGGCAATCAATGCACAAAGATTGTCAGAAGCGTACACTGTTCCACAGTGTCCAACATGAGATGTCTATGGCCTAATTTTTCAGAGAATTTTGCACTTCATGTGTTCAGAGCACAACTCATATTGACTTCAGCTGTAGATGTGAGCGCTCAGCAAAATCAAACCACAAGGTCTCAAGTTGGACATCCAGAAAATGATGAGCACACAATTAGTGATCACCTCTGAAAAATTTTGTTTAGGTGACTTTTCCAATATTCCATAGGAAATCTGTGGTAGAGATAGGGATAGAATCCAGTTCTCCAGGGTAGCATGCCTTAACCATAAGACTGCCCTTTTTCTTCCTGCAGTGTCCTGCCTCATTTACTACCTCTTCTATCTTTGGCAACAAATGAGACAAAAAGAGGACTTACAGATAACAGCCTCATTTACTACACAACCCTGATTCATTCTCAGAGCACGCTCCATCCTGTGCACCAAATGAGATGGGGGGTCCTGTGGAAGAAATAGTAGGTGATCATGTAAGTTAAAAACTATCATAATGCAAGAGCACACGGAGTCCAAATTAAGACTGCACAGGCAATCTTAACTTCTGAATGTGTCATTTAGCAACCAAACATATTAATGACCATTTTTGTGTGTAATTTCAGAGGTTTCTAAAACAGGAATCGGAAAAAAATTCCTGTATGTGGAACCATATTGACTTTCCTATGAATCATCAGTGGAGTTGAGAACACTTATAACCACAGCACAGTCCTTTAACATTGAGCTTAGGGAAGTAACTGACAGCAATAGTAGGTTGACAACCTCTATGTGGATGAATCACTAGAAGCAGATAACGCACACATTTCACAAGTGGGTATCAGACATTTGCTGCCATTAGAGGAATGGTGAAACTCAGAAATCCTGGGTTCTGTTCCAGGTTCTATGGGGACAGTGTGCTCTAGTGGGAACAGACCATCATGCCTGTCCTCCAACAAGCCCGACCCCTTCTGCCCTCCAGCCCATCCTTATCCAAGTCCACCAGCTGCCTCAGCAACTTGACCCAGTTCCCCATAACCTCAGTGTTTTGCCACAGTCCACCCATAAGTCCCATGGCCCTTTGTTCCAGTCCTCACCCTTGCCACTCCTCAGGCCCAGCTCCTCATCCCTCTGCATTCCAATCAGTCAGCTCCCTCCTCCTGCTGGGACACCTATAGGGGGAGCACTGGGAACACAGGAGTCTCCCTGTTCCCAGCAACACAACAGTCCCTGACTACCGGAAAGAGCAATTGCAGTAAGAGTCCTACTCAGATTCTGTAGCCCAGGACTGGATTGTGCCAAGTGCAGACAAGCTTCAGAGAATTTAGCGGCAATGCTCTAACAAGTCTCTACTGATAATAGAACTACTGAGGTTTTCAGAAGCTCATAAGCATGGCTAAAGTTTTACAGGGACAGTAAAAGGTACATCCCTGACACAACCGTCAACGTTCCTGTCAAATTTCAAGTCCTTGGGCCAAAGCACGGAGGTGCGTGAGCTTCCCGATGTTTATGTGCAGGGAGAGTTCTTCTTGGGACCAGAGGCCCTCAGTCCTGAGGTAGCTGAGATGGGCCTGAGACTAAGACAACTGATGGTTGAGGGGTAACAAAGGTAAAAAAGGGCATCCCCATCATTACTGATCTCGGATCTTTCCACCAGTCCAGGGAGGCGAGGACCAAACTGAGTCCACGTAGTGTCTGCTCAGGGAGTAAACTGACACTAGCCACATCTGGAGGGGCCTGAGGCACAGCCTTGCAACCACATAAGTACATGTCACCATGTGCCCCAGTAGCTTGAGGCAAACCTGAGCTGTTGTGATTAGGTGGACAATGACATTGGATATCAGGTTCAACATGGTCTGGAATTGGGCCTCTGGCAGGAAGGCCATGCCCTGGATTGTGTTGAGCACTGCCCCAATAAATTCTATTCTCTGAACTGGGACAAGAGTTGACTTCTGCTAGTTTATCAGCAGGCCCAGTGCTTGGAAGGTGACTTGGATCATGCTGATGTGTTCTGTACTTGAGCCTGTGACCAACCTTTGATCAGCCTGTCATCGAGGTACAGGTAGACTTGTTCACCTTGCCACTTGAGGAAGGCTGCTATGACCACCGTACACTTCGTCAAAACCTAGGGGGTTGCTAATAGGCCAAAGGGAAGAGTAGTGAATTAGTAGTGAGGTTGACCCTCTATAAACCTGAGAAATCTTCTGTGGCCATGGAAGACAGAAATGTGAAAGTATGTGTCATTTAAGTCAAGGGCAGCATACCAATCTCCTGGATCCAGGGAAGTAATGGAGGCAAGGGAGACCCTGCAGAACCTCCGCTTCTTGAGATATTCGTTGAGGCAACACAGGTCCAAGATGAGCCAGAGGCCCCTTTCGGTCTTTGGGATTAGGAAATGACCAGGAGTAAAACATTTTCTCTCTCAAGTCTTGAGGAACCTCCTCCACAGCTCTCACACATATGAGGGATTGCATGTCCTGGACAAGGAGATGCTTGTAAGAAGGGTCCCTGAAAAGGGACAGGGATGGAGGGTGGAAGGGAGGGATGGATAAAAACTGAAGGGTATATCCAACTGTCACTGTACTCAGGACCCAATGTTATGTATGACAGTGCTAGCCTGAAGAGTTACAGACAGTCCAAAAATAAAAGGGGTGGCGGATCTGAAACGGTGACTGATACAGAGCCCTTGGGCGCACATTCAACAGCCTGCTTGGCCTGCCCGAGTATCTCTGAGACCCCAACTGGGAGGCTGAGGTGGATGGGAGTGGTTGGTGCCATTTATAACCTCTCCCTTTTCTTTTGTAGGGCTCCTGTCTTGGAGGCACAGAGAACTGAGGAGGCTGCTGGGGCCTGAAGTGCTTACTACAAGCTGATAGAACGTAATGGCCAAAGGATCGTAGGGTGGCCCTCGACTCCTTCAGGCCGTGAAGTCACATGTCCATCTGGTTCGAGAACACAGAGGAGCCTTTGAAGGGGAAGTCTTGGACAGACTGTTGGACCTCGTGAGGAAGGCCGGAGGACTGGAGCCAAGAACCCCTCATGGTGCCAGCGGAGGCCATTGTCCTGGCTGCCAAGTCGGCAACGTCCAGAGCCGCCTGGAATGAGGTCCTGGCTGTCACAGTCTTACCCTCCTCCATGACAGCAGTGAACTCCTGCCTTGAATCTTGGGGCTTGGAGTCTTTAAATTTAGCCAAGGAGTCCCACAGATTAAAATCGTATCCCCCAGCAGAGCCTGCTGGTTGGAGACATGTAGTTGAAGACTACCTGTTGAATAAACCTTTCTTCTGAAACGGTTTAGTCTCTTGGTGTCTTTTTGCTTAGGGGTAGCGCTCAACTGCCCCTTCCTATCCCTTTCATTTTCTGCAGATCACCAAGGGCATGCGAGTACAGATATTTGAACCTGCCTGCTGACACACAATACTTCTCCTCTGTCCTATCTGAAGTGGGGGGCAGAGAAGAAGTTTGCCACGGGTCTTTGACAGGTCCCATCACTGCCTCATTAATGAGCAAGGTCATCTTGGAGGGACCTGCAGCAGCCAGGATATCACTAAAGCTGTGCTCCTCAATTTCCAGATTTCCAATTTCTTTGAGCTCCTCAATTTCCAGACCTAGGTTCGCAATGATCTGTTTAAGAAGGCCCTGATGGACTCTGAAGTTATTGTGACAAAGCAGGTTACTGGGTCCTACAACCGCCTTGTCTGGGGTGGATGAGGAGGAGGCTTGTACTGGAGGAGGGGCGTCTTCCTCAACTATGTCCACTGGAGCCATCTCCTGGACATTGGTACCTGAGTCGGGGTCTGGTGCCAAATGGAAAGGAGTGGTAGCCCATCTCTTGAAACCACTAAGCAGGAGCAAGAGAAGGGAGGACATGGTACTGGGGGAAAACCCCAGGGGTTCCAGTAAAGCCACTGCATTGGTCACTGACCTGCTGGCCAGGTGCTGGCAGGAGGACTGGCACTGAAACCTGGTGGTGCATAAGCTGGGTACTGGGACGCGTTTAAGGAGGCACGTAAGGTTCCCCTTCGGACTCAGGAGGGGAGTCTTCTCTCAGAGACCTTTGCGGAGCGGTACGTGCTTCTGCCTCCATACGGCGCTGGGATTCCGGGGACCAGCAACAGACTGGTGATCAAGATGCCAGATCAGGGAAGGCTTGTCCCTAGAAGGTGACAGGAAGGAGCCTGAGACTCCTTGTCCCCTCCTACTTCCGGTCACTGGAGCCGATAGGTGTCCCATTGGAGTTGAAGGGACTGACAGAGAGAGAAGGTCCCTAGCTACCTGGAAAGCCTCTAGGGTTGATGGCATTGTCAGATTGCTGGCACCACAGTGGCTTCTGAGAGTCGGTGGAGGGTCCTGCATCGGACTAACGCTCTAGGCAGAGTTGACGGTGCCATAGTGGGCCCAGGAGAGGTAGAGTGGCCTAGCACAGGTCTCACTGTGCTGCCTTCTCCCCACTTGTCTCTCTCCTGCACTGGTGAGTGCCCTCTGTTGGTTCGCTGTTTCTTGTGCTTCTTCCTTGGCACCAGAGTGTGAACAGTGCAGGGAAGTGCTCAGTGCTGGGGGAGCGCTTCGCACCAATGCTGAAGTACGTGATGCCAAATTGGAGCGTCTTGGCTCATATTGGTCTGAGGTTGGCTTCCATGACGATAGCCTTCAGCCTAACGTCTCTGTCCTTTTTAGTGCAAGGTCTGAAGTCCCGACAGATCTGGCAGTTGTCCTTCATGGGAGTTTCCCCCAAGCACTTTAAGTAGCTGGAGTGCAGGTCACTCACGGGCACAGGTTTGTCTCAAGGCTTGAAGTCCAGGGCATACCCATCGCCTGGGACGAAAAAGTCCCTCAACGATAGGAACTATTTACACTAACTATATTCACGAACGTTAATTACAAAAAATTACAAACGAAGATAGAGTCCAAAAACCACTGGGAAGGAAGCAAGAAAGGTTGTTCCAGCAACCATCCCGGGCGTAAGGAGGAACTGAGAGGGTGTGGGGCCAGCAGCATCCCTTGTACCCGTGCATAAGTGCATGGCTCCAGCGTGCGTTAGAGACGGCCCGACAGATACCACTGAGGGAAAAATCTTCAGCAACAGTGCACATGACGCACATACGCCTAACATGGAATGGACATGAGCAAGCACTCAAAGAAAAACATGGTCTTATTATGAAAAGTATCAGGCAACCTTACCGACAGATGTTGCTACCTGCACCACCTATAAGATTAAAAAATTAAACTGTTTTGTGATATAAGAAACCCAAATTGAGGAACAACAGCTTGACTTCTGGTTGCTTGGACTGGGCAGATAAAATCATGATCATGCATCTCAACTTCTGAATGATTTATAAGTGTAGCAAAGGATTAAAAAAGCATAGCAGTTAGTGTAGCTGAGTGGAAGAAAATATGTTCCGGAAATCTGGAGCATTCCTCTGAATACAGAACACTTGAGATGAAGGCTGAGGGCCCCTCGAGATGATAGAAGCCCCCACTAAATAGAGGGGAAGGGACTTATCCCATAAAATCAGTGCAGAGACAGCTCCTGACACACAGCTTCATGCTAAGTTCATAGCCCACACCATGCATTGGCCTTTTGTCTCTGAAAACTTGCATTCCATTTGGGACTTAATACACAATTGGGGTTCAGTGTAGGTGGGAATCAATCAGCACTTCTGGAGGATGAATTAGTTCCTATGCAACCAGCGGTTCTGAAGCAGCGCTGGGCACAGGGAGCTTTCCCTGGTCATGATGCATCAGCTGTTGATTGTAGGTGCAGCTAGTACCATAGTAGGAATCATTGTCCCTGGGGCATTTGGAATTCAGAGCAAGGTCTGGTAGGAGCTGCATGCAGCAGAAGCCAGTACCACAAATATTCTCTCACAAAAGTCAGAACAGAAGAAAAACTACCAGAAATGCAGAGCACTTGAACAGTATGATTATATAGATGAAAGATTTATTTTCCTCCTAACATATGTTTAACAAATATTAATGGGGATGGGATTTAAAACACCACAGCATTCAAGAACCCCCTAATCTAGACAAGGAGTGCACAAGCTACTTCAATATTAAATTTACCTCATAACAGTTGATCTGAACAATGTTTACAGTAATCTTGGAACAAGTCTGTCAATTTCTTTTAATGCTAAATTGGTTGACAATAATTGAAGGGACTCAAGAAGTTTTGTATCCTAATACGTATTGGAAGACTCAATCTGCATCATTTTCAAAATATTATTGTATTACTATAATCCTACTCCTCTCCATGTTAACAAAATACGTAAATTTAAACACACAAGAATAGCGGGATTAACAAGAGGAATCCCTATCACTACGCAATTCATTTGCTTTTCATGTAATCTCATCCTCTTTCCTTCACCACACTATTTAGGTTTTAACTTCTTTAGGATTGGATTATTTTTCATATTTGTTTATAACATTATATAAATAATACAAGTAATAGAACTTCAAACATCCTTATGGATGACTGACAATAGAAACCAGCAAGGTAAAAAATTCAGTCCTACTCAAATAGCTTCCAAAGTCTGGATTCCTCACTTTCTATATAACATTTGCAAAATGAACTAATAAGGAAAGCGATATTCAATGGGAATAGTGCCTGTGGGTAATCTGTTTCAACAACATGTCAGTATGTCTGGACATTTGATTTGTTTAAAATCAATTGAAAAATGAGAAATCTTTTTCATAACAATCTATTAAAATGAAGTAACCACCCTTCCAGTCTGGTAAAGTAAAAAATTCTATCCCATCTGCTAACTCAGAAAAGGCTCCACAAAACAGAAGGTGATTACTGATAACTGAACACAAAACAATAGAACCTCTATTTTACCGTCAGGTAATCAGTTAAAGCTGCCTTTACTATGCAAAGTTAAGGAAGAATTGATTCGAATGTGTGTTAATTATAAATTCATATTTCTGATTGAGAATATACTCCAAAGTGCAATGAACAGGAGTTATTTTGTCAATTCCAAAATGGCTGATTGGTGCTTCTTGTTTTGCCCTGAAATGTAACTATTGGGCCAGATAACTCGGTAGAAATCTCTACAATTTACATTAAGAATATTACCTTGTGTGTAGGCAGCATCATCAGATCCCACACTCAATTTCCGTGCATCACTGATCCTATCCACATGTGCTAAAACAGGGTCAGTAAGATGCTGAATACCCTCTGGTTCTGCATAGTGATCAGGAAGGTTTAGAAGATTTGTAGGTTCAAAGGTTGGGGATACTACCCCTGGTGAAACTGCAGGGGGTTTATTTGGAGAAACTGTAATTTTAAAAGTATATTTTGTGTTAGGCTGTGTAACCACCACTCGAGGAGAGGTTGCAGCGGTGTTGTTGCCCACTGCTCGACTCTTGGGTGGATGGTGATGAATAAATGCAGGACCCATGCTTACTTGACCAGACATATTCCTAGAGGTGGTAGTTACACCAGGATTTGTTGATATGAAGAGTGTTGGTTGGTTCCGCACAATTTGCTCATCTCCTGTTGTGGCATTTGCTGAAATGTAGACCTTAGGTTGACTGCGTGTGATCACTTCATCAGTATTTGGTGGACTGGCAGCTATGTAAACAGTGGGCTGACTTCTACTTAATGTCTGGCTGTTGAGGGAAGAGGGATTAGTGGAAGTGCGAGGACCAGATGAACGCAGCTTTGAAGAATTGTTTCTTTGTGGTGGTTCAAGTTTGATTTCAATTTGGTTTTTGCGAGGTCCTGTTGAGATATTCTGAATGTTATATTGGCCATGGGTAGCAGATTGTGAACTACCAGATGAATGAATCATGGGTGCTTGTGGAGTAGTGGGTGAACTGATAGGCATATAGACATGAGAAGTCTGGTGGCCTTGTTGGTTTGGCTGTGATGATTGTTGTGATGAGGTATGTGGCAGAGGACTGGATGTAGGAAGAGTAGTCCAGGGACTTGGTTGTGAAGGCTGGTAGACTTGCTGAGGATGCATTGGATTAAACTGAGACACCCAACCTGGATGCTGCTGTGTCTGTCGAGCTGTACCACTTGGAGTTGTAATATAAGGCCTAATATAGATAGAATTTCCCTGTGGACTATTAAGTACAGGTGGAGGTACACCATGTATGTGCAAAGACGTAGGGGTATTGCGACCAGGCTGAATATTGGGGGCTAAAGTTACCATAATGGGGTTGAACCTGGGTGTTTGCTGAGAGAGGCTAGATACTCCTTTGCTGCCTATGTGAAATCCCAGGTGTTGTCCTGGATTAGAAGTACTAACTGTATTAGCCATTCCAAAGACATTAAATCCCTGTGGAATTTGAGCTGGTGCTGTCTGTGGTTCCTGCTGAAATAGTTCGTTGTTGGGCTGACTGCCTTGAAGATGTCCATCACTAATGCTGTGAGCTAAAGTCCTACTTCCATTCATTCTACTTCCTTCCCGTCCATGGTGATACACATTCTGTGACTGCAAATCCAAGTTAAGAGATGTCATGTGATTTCGTAGTCCAGGAATCCCAGATTCATCCGAAAAACCTAGGTCTCCTTCACCGTAGAGATACTTTGTGCTCTCCTGAGACAGAACTGCACAACAGGCATCCAAGTTATTATTATTCTATAAAAAAACAGAGTTTGAAGTTATTGATAAAATAAGGTCATATGCTTACATTGTATCATCATTAAAAAATTACTATGCAGCATCAAATGAAAAGCTTTGGGTTGTTGGCCAGCACAGCTGCTACACATGCATGAGGAGCTTGCATGTGAAGCTTACTATTATGAGAACTGTGACTCACTCCCTGGCACCAAGTGCGGAGATTTGCATTGTTGCTGCAGTAGTGACAGGGAGATCCTTGACAAGCTAATACGGTATGGTACTTCTTGGATGAATACTTTTGCTATTCTTCCCCACTTTCAGAACAATCTTCAGCATTGATCAAGACTCTGCTGAGGGGGAAACTGACAGAAGGGTTGACTTCACAGTACCTGTATATTATGGGTAAATAACTTGAAAAACAAAACAAAATATACATTTATTTTAAATGTTTTCCTAAACATTTTAAAGACTGATTTCATAACATAATACCATCTGCTGAATATAAAATGGCAAATTTATAAACAGAAGAAACATGCAGATTAAGGATAGTGCACAAGAGAACATTAAAGATATGTCAAGTAAAAATTTAATTTGAACAAACAGCAGCAGCATATGAACAATCTATTTCACAAGATGAAATACTTTAAATAGAAGAAATACTAATTACAGTGGCATATTTAAATATTCATACTGTGTCTACCAAAATTACCCTAATAGTCCACTACTTTCAAAAGCTTTAACACAACTTTTTGTATTGGGATAAACTTAACACAAACTCGAATCTGATTACTTTTAAAAAAATGTAAATAGTAATATATAAAAAGAAGTGAGCAAAATGTGGTTTTTTGCTTACCTCGAACCGAGGTAATCAGAAACCCATAGCTAACCAGGGGTTTTTTTTTAAACCAGAGTTTAAAAAACAAACTAGGCACACGCTTCGCTTTTTTCTCTGACTTAACTGGGGGCTCTTAGAGCTTCCAATTAACCTTCCTTAAAAGAAATTAAAAAAAGATTATTGAAATTATTTAGTTTCCTGTCCTGAACCCATAATCATCCGCTCTTTCATCTGCTCATATTTTTATTCAATTTTCATACAGTGATATCTAAAGAAAACAAGTATACTTTAACATATTTCTTGTTATTCAAGTGACTAGTATGCCATGACCTCTACCAAAACCAGTAATTATAATCAAATAATGCATTTTGAATAAACAAGCTATACCAAAAAGATAAATACATATAAACAAACTAGAAAAAATACAGCTATCAAGGAGAAGAACATATGCAGCACTAGAATAAGAGTGCTGTGCAAAAGTACAGCTCTCAATACTTATATCAGCAAGGCAAATTAACTCATGCTATATGCTTTCTATCAAACTACTTTTATTAAGTAGCAGACAGAGGGCCCAATCAGGATCAGAGCCTCTTTGTGTTAGGCACCCCACCGAATCATAGACCATTGTTACTCTGAGGAGTTTATAATCTAAGATGCAACAAAAGTAAGGGGAGGAACAGTAACAAGAAAATGTTTATACAGGCCAGATGCACACACAGTTTAACCGTTTTCAGTCTTGTAAAAAAAAAAAAAAACACCCCCAAAAACCCCCACAAAACAAAAACCATTATAAAATAAAGATAACAGGACAGGAGCCCTAATGGCCATCTAGCTAGCCATTATGGTAAAGCGCTTTGAGAGCCAATTAAAAACATTATATCAAGAGCTAAGTATATTATTATTAGTTGGCAATTTCTGAGAGCTATGGGGTCTGAGAGCTATGAAGGAGGACAAGTTAGTAGTATACATACTAGCTTGGGCTGGGTGTTTCAGGGATAATGGGATACATGGAAGAAAGCATGAAGGTGCCTGTGGGAGAAGCAGAGAAACGGGTGATGGAAGCTCGCACTGTAGAATGGTGTTGTAGAGGGAACACTAAGGGCTAGTCTACACTACCTGCCCGATTCGGCGGGTAGCAATCGATCTTCTGGGGATCGATTATCACATCTCATCTAGACGCGATAAATCGATCCCAGAAGCGCTCCCCGTTGACTCCGGTAATCCAGCCCGACGCGAGGAGGAAGCGGAGTCGACGGGAGAGCGCCAGCCTTCGATTTTGCAGGGTCCACACCGCGAGATAAGTCGAGCGAGGTACGTAACTTCAGCTACGTTATTCACGTAGCTGAAGTTGCATACCTTACTTCGACTCTCCCCCTCCCCCCGCGTAGTGTAGACCAGCCCTAAGATACCGAAGTGGGTAAGTACAGAGGGGCTAAAACACGAGGGCTTAAAGGTAAGGACCAGAAGCTTGCACTTGATGCAGTGGAGAAGGCAGAGCCAGTAAAGGGACAAAAAAGGTGACAAAGAATGACGGGCCAGAAAGATCTTAGCAGCAGAATTTTGAATGGAGCTAGGAAAACAGGGTGGATACTGAGAAGGCCATAGAAGGAAATAATACAGAAATAACTACCCAAGCTTGTGAGGCCCATAGGCACAACTTGATAGCATCTTTTTGCTTGGATGTAATGCAATAACTTTTGAATGCTGAAGCCAATCAATTCCAAAATTTCAGGTACTCTCAACATCAACAGAGAACACCCTATTGATTTTTGTGAAAGTGGGGGAACATCTATGTACAAAGACATACTTCTAATAACCTGTTTATTGTCTATAGACCAAAGAATGGTTTGATGGCAGAAATGAACACAATACCCCTCATTTTAGCTCTGTCCATATCCAACTGAGTTTAAAATGTTGACATAATGAAAGAGAAAGACAAGAGGAAAGGAGAATAACAATGTTGGGGCGGGGGGGGGGGGGGACGGACAGGAAATAGGGCCACACAGAGCCTCTGACAGGAGGAATGGGGGCACATACAAACCTGTTGGTATGAAGTAATGGGGGGGACAGAGCCCCAGGAGGGCAGAGAGGGTAATGGAGGGCACACAGAGCCTATGAGAGAAGGGGATTGCAACCAGTTCCTGAAATAGAGGGGGGCTCATAAGCTTGTAGGGGAGAATGGAGGGATGTGTGCAATACATTTGGCCGACAGAAGCAAGTGTGCAACCCCTTGGTTAAAACAGGCTTATGCTGTGTCCTATTAACCTTTCAACTAGCCCTCTAGTTTCAAGAGAAAATATACAAAGAGTAGACATGTTGACAGTGAAGTGTTCTGCTTAACAACAGCTTTCTTATATTGTGCTTTTTGTGAAGCAATATTAGCTGCTCCACAGTAAGTTGCAACTGAGTTTTCAATATAAGCTTAATTTTGAACCCCTCTTCTAAAATCCACACCAAAAATAATAATAATAATAATAATTTTGGCCTAAAAACTGATGGGGCAGATTTGGAACAGATGTAGAATTTTTCTGCACAATTTAAAGTGATCTGGACAAGAGGATCCTGAAGTCACGGGGTTTTTTTTTTGCCATTCTGTAGGAAAACCCAAATTAGATGAAGCACAACTTAGTTTCTGGGACTTTCCAATTGAAACCTAGAAACCAGGATCAAATTTAGTTGGTCAAGACTAGTTTAAAAAGTTCTCATCTTTTGATTTTGTAATACTTCTATGGTATGGAATGTCTGCTCTGACAAGCTTAATATAAAATGACTGCTAAGATCATTTAAACAAAACAAAACAAAAACATTAATCTATAGCCCATTTCTTTACAGAAAAAATTTCCACTAGAAGGCTGGTTAGGGCCCATTTACAGATCAACCTCCTTTCCCCCAACCCTCACCTCCAAGGATACCCCTGGCACCTACACCCCCCTGTGCATGTGTCCCTCCCTCTAGAGGGAGGGGCACATGCACAGATCTCAGTAAATCAATATGAAGTAGTGAAGAAAAAGGGAAGCAGAGACTAAGGGTAAAAGTACGTTAGTTTACAAATAAGCCTGAATAAGTACTTGTAATTGAAGGGAAATGAAGGTTTGCTATATACACACCCAGAGAAAGATTGCTCTGTATATTCCCATTTAGGGGTATTACACCGTCTAGTGGTGCCTAACAGCAGAACTTCTCCAAGAAGTGTCCATTAGATCAGGGGTTCTCAAACTGGGGGATGAGCCCCCTTGGAGGGTGGGGGGGGAGAATGCATTCAGGGGAAGAGCATGAGAAGCTTTAGCCAAAAAACCCAAAACTTACTTCACCCATTTTACTCACAGCAATGAATAACTAGCAAAGCTGATTCCTCCAGACATATCAGGTCCTCAGATGGTGCTGTGCATTTTGATGGATTTCTGTTAAGCTTGCATAGCATTACATCAAGTCGTCACCATCTGTACGTTAATCCGTTTGATACGACACGGTTTGCACATTTCATTGTAAGCATAGACTACAATCACAATTTTTCTTTTGCGCTTATTACAATGGATCATTGGGTCTATTAGAATCAAAGCATTACTATTTTTAATATTTAGTGAGTCACATGGTGATTTAAAAAAAATCAGTATATGTACTTGTGTGGAGGGGGGTGTATACTACAAATGCAAAGAAGGGGGATGCGATCAAATAAGTTTGAGAACCCCTCATTGGAGCGCTCTGAAAAGCCTCCCTCCCACTCATGACTCCAAATGTTAAGATACTGCTACATAAGGATGCACAGTGCCCTCTACCCCCTCAGTTCCTTCCACCACCACCACAGAGACAGAACAAAAAGGGACTCAGAAAGAAGGGAAGGTGGGTGGGAAGCGTGAACATGCAGAGCCATCTCAAAGCACTCTACATGTAAGTAACCTTCATTTCTTCAAGTGGCTCTGCACATTGCCATTGTAATAAGCCAGCAGATGGTGCCTAGGTGCATGCAATCAAGTCCAGAAGGATCAATGGTCTATGTCTCGGGGCAAGTAGCCAGAGGATTCAAATCAGTTGGGAGGAACCTTGGGGCAATTGCCATCTTTAGAAAGCATGTGGGTGGGGCCTCAGTGAAAGGAAGGAGGACTGTGTTGCCCTAGATAGGGATGTGCATGAGCCCAGGGAAAAGAACTTGTGATGGACACTGCATCAAAAAGTATCTTGTGTTTGGATACCTCCTCTATAGCGTTATGAGAAGCAACTTCTACTTTCAGAAGTGCAAAATAGCCTTATGAGAAGCCTCCATTTGCTGATAAAATGGGCTAGCCTGTTTCCAAACAGAGAAAGGGAAGGATCCTTGCTGATTGGTTCTCGACTCTCAACCCTCATATCAAATCTATTTAGGCCTTGATTTAAAAGCCTTCTTTTTATTCTGGATCTGGAATGATGAAACCTGCTGAGGCCTGCTGATGTCTCTAATGTTATGAGAAATAAGCCAAAGACAACTGTGGATAATACTGTCTCTGCTAACAGAAAGGAGTAGATCTCCTGCTAATAGCAGAAAACAAGTCCAAAGAACAGGCCTTCGATCTTGTCTCCTTCAACTTCTCCAGCAACTCATCTTTCTTTTCACTGAAAAGATCTCCCCTTTGAAGGGAAGGAGATCTTCCACTTGAATTCTAGTATCCAGAGCCAAAGAGGAGGAATAAAACTATGTATGTCTCCTCAGAATAACTAGAAGCCTATGCTCTACCGGAAGAGTCTGAGGCATCAAAGAAAATCCTGAGAGTGATCTTTGCCACATTTGGACCCTCCTCTAGGATCACATTTTCCCATCTTCTTTTGTCATCTGGCAAATCACACCCCTAAATGCCAACTTTTCCCACAGGTGGAATAAATAGCAGGCCATAACAGCTTGGTAATTTGTCACCCTATATTTGCCACCCTAATACCAAGACATGAAGAAGAGAACACCTTTCTCGCTAGGAAATCAATCTCCTTCCCCTTTCTATCACTGGGGTGAAATGTGGCTATCCAGACCTTGATTTGCTACTAGCAGCAGCCACTACCAGTGAATTAGCTACAGGGTGTATATGAAAACCTCTCAGAGTATCTGATGCAATTAGTCTGCCTTCTTGGATATAGGTTGGCAGGAGTGGATCAAACAGTCTTAGCAGGCTGGAGCATCAAAGATTAGTAAGGACATCATACTCTTGGGAGGTACCCCAAGAATATTAATCACTGGATGAGATGCCTCCTTCACAGGCACGGAAGACAGATTCAAAGCGGACACTATGCAATCCACTAAATCATGAAACTGCAGAGCATTCTCAGAAGGGGAAAAGCCAGTCCCACATACTGATATGCTGATAAACCAGGATCATAGTCTGTATCACCTTCTCTGTTTGAATAGGAGCATGCTATCTTCTCATCCTCTTCCTCAGACTGATCCTTTACAGGTAAAGATGATGCCAACCTTGGAATTGGTGAAGCTTGTCTCTTTGCTTCTCACTCAGATCTGAGGAATGCTCAGAAGCCAAACAGTGCACATCAGCTACCAAAGTGAAGTCTTCTTTGGAACCTAAGATAGACCTAAACATTTGGATGGCACAGGACTCAGATAATCAAATCTATCTTCTTGGCTCCTGAAGCTGAGACTAGAAGCAACCTTTGATTTCAGAACCATAGAAGCTCTGTCAGAATTGGGTGGATCTGATAAATCTGACATGCAGGATCTGGCACGGCTAACATCTGTCACCTTCTCTGGAACTAAGACAGCTGGTGCCAATAGAGTGTCCCTTGGTTCCAACTTCAAAATCCTAACTGGAGCAGCAGGAACTATAGCTGGACCCAATGAAGGTTTCAATTTCCTGGAACCCTTAAACTGCTTTTACTTCCTGGAAGAAGTGACAGAAGCTGACTGGCTAGATGCAGAGGATTTAGCCTCAAGGGCCTCCTTAAGGAGAAGCACCTGCAAACTATTATACCTCTTGCAACCTCCGGCTGTCAAAGTCTGGTAGATGGAACACCAAGCAGAGTGGTCATCCAACGTCAGGAAGATAGCAGGGTACAAAACCTCTTGAATCCCACTCCTTCAGTTCTGCCATAACCTGGAATTGAGCTAACTAACTACTTAACAACCTATACGTATCACTATACTACAATAGAAAACTAACAATTAACATTAAGAATGAAGGAAAGAACTTCAGAGCTGAAAGGACTGGAGAAGTTCACTTCCATCAATGGCAAGTAGTTGGGACGAACTGAGGTGGTAGAGGGCGCTGCACTGCTTACATAGTTACGCCTTCAGAACTTTTGGAGATGCTGAGGGGAGGGGTAGAAAGCGGGCATGAGAGTGCTCTAATAGACAACGCTTGGAGAAGGTTCTTTCAGTACCACTAGGCAGTATAATACCCAGAAGTCGGAATATGTAGAGCCTTCTCAAAGACTGTTCTCTTTACAAGAGCAGATTAACATATTCAGGAAATGGCAGTAGCAATAAGGAAAGGACCAAGTCTGAGGTCTGTTATGGAAAAAAAATAGGGAAACTATCTTCCAAATCCCTGCCCACTTGAGAAAAAGTATGTTAAATGTAAAATAAACATAAAAATCAGACTTACACAATAGTCATAATATTTAGACAATTCAAAACTCCACTGTACCCAAATGTACAAGAGATAAAATTCACTCACCAGTACCATATATGGACTTCAAAGTGCTACCTTAAGACTTCTCTATCAGTCTTAACTCAGAACTTCCTGGCTTAATTGAGACTAAGTTAGCTTTTTAAAAAAGCCAATACTGAAGTAGTTGGAGCCTCATTGTTATCTTAGTCAAATTAGAGCACATTAAATTGCAAAGAAAGTCACTGACCTGGTAGAATTCCATCTGTGTGTATTTATGGAGTCAGCTCAGCCAGATGCCTTCCACCAGCCACCAGATCTGGGGCTGCCACCATAAGGGAACTTTGAGCTTCTAACCCTGCCCGAGTCACTATGCTATCAGAGCAGATCCAAAGAGCTCTTGCTGCTGCAGCAACAGCTGCGGAGTACTTCCTGCCTCTCTGCACTTGGAAGGAATCACAACTTCCCAAGAATTGGAATCCACTGCAGCCCAAGCCACTGGAGGACCCTAGCACTCCTCACCAGATAACCCCATTTATGGAACTCATAACATTAATTACTTTAGATTATGTATTTAAAGCTAAATAACTCCATCTTTTAAAAACTTTAGTGAAATGCAATTGTCCATATTATGAACACATGACCTACCCTACAAAAACAAATTTTAAAAAATTGTAGTCACAAAAGCAAGGCAACAAACAACAGTAGTGCAAGGGGCTAGAGTTCTATTTCTTGCACACTTCTGCCACATACTTCTGTTATCTGCCAGACCCTAATTTTCTGGTTCCAGGCCTTTCCCACAGTAGAAAAAAATCAACCACATCAAATTTTGCCATATTTTGTGATGGGCAGGGGGCTGCCTACCTATCAGATTCCAGAAAGTGAAGATATAATGCATGTGACTAAGCTAAAACATCAGCTCACCCCAATATACCATTTTTAATGTTAGAAGAACTAAATAGCATTTGAAATAAAAAAATTAGTACTTTGCAGAGCCAATTTTAAGCACAAGCATGGTGCCATGAAATTTGGAGAGCAGATATGGCAACTCCTTGGGTTGGTCTATTTTCTACTCCTGGAGGAATTCTGTGCCAAAAAATTAAAAATTATGCGCACAATTTCTTAAAAATATGCAAAGGTCTGAATATTTATTTGTCAAAATAACACAATATAATCACACCAGTTTCAATTATTTTGATCATTTATTTCAAAATACCTGTCAGCAAGTATGCCTGTAACAATACAGACAACAAAAAAGATTCAGGAAATGATTTTTGACGAACAGATTCCTTACTATGCATATTAATACAGAACTCTGAGTAATAAATTTATTTAAACTACAATACAGAAGCCCGGTGTGGTGGCGCGTGCCTGTAATCCCATCTGCTTGGGAGGCTGCGGTTGGCGGATCGCTCAGGAGTTCTAGGCTGTTGTGCGCTATGTCAATCGGGTGTCCGGTGTTACTGACAGCCTGGCCAGCGGGTAGTTGGAGGACTGGCTAGAACAACACATCTGACATGTTGTGATCAGCGCTTTCTCTGTGAAGGCTGATAGACCGATCGATGACAGTAACAATACAGAACCGTATTTCCCGCACCCCTCAGAAGCAGTGTGAAGGCTTGGGGGGAATTCGGGATAACAGAGGAGCTGAGGGAGAGGGAAGTAAACTGTTGGGAAGAAGCCTGGGTGTGAACTTGGAGAGTTGTTGAATATGGATGGGAAAATTATGTAACAGGTATTTTTGGGGGACGAGGAGGGATTGTTAGGGAGCTTCCCCCATGCACACCCTGACTGACCCCTAACCTCTCCCATTCAGTCAGGCACATCTGCCCCTATCCCCATGTGTCCTTGCACCCCCGTCTACGTGTCACTCCACCCTCACTCAGACACCCACTCCCCCAACCCATGTGGCTCTGTACCTCCTCTCCTGTCCCCATGTGGCTCTGTACCCCCATCCAGCCACTCCCCCCTCCCTATGTAGCTCTGCACCCCCTCCCACATCACCATGTGGCCCTGCATCTCCCTCCCCGTGGCCCTGTGCCTCCACTCCCATTCAGCCCCAGTCTGTCCTCCCCCCCAGCCCTTATGAGCCCATCTGACCCCCCCAGCACCCCACGCTGTCTGTCTCCCCATAGCCTAACTCCTGACCTGGCCTGAGAGGTGCCGCAAAGAAGGCAGGCTCTCTCTCTTCCCTAGCTAGCCGGGAGCTGCTGCTTTGTTCTATTGCCACAGCACCCTCTGGTGGGCAAAATGCGGAACTGCAGCAAAATTTCAGCAAAAGCTTTTTTCTGCACAAAAAAATTAAAATGTGCATGGGTCATTAATTATGCGCATGCGCAGTAGCGCAGAATTCCCCCGGGAGTAATGTTCCTACTTAAGCACAAAGGGGGAGTGGAAGGTGAAAAAATAAAACTTTTTGCCTGCTCCTTATATGAGTAGCTTGAGACCTCACAAAAATAAGGGTAGGGTTGAAATTTTGCCTTCTTGTAACTTAAAAATGGTCAAACTAGTTCTCTCACTCTGCAGCGTTCATCAACTTTCACTCTAGAGTAAATTTTCAGCCACATTATAAGTCCTTGAGAATAAAAGTACTTAAAATGGAAACTTTTAGATTCCCAGTGTAAACAGTTCAAAATATAAACGCTAACATATGAAGAAATTGAAATTCCTCAATTTTAAGAAACATCGTGAGAATAGACTATGAAAAAGCTGGAAACTGATTTGAGACTTTACTTGTTTTAAAGCAAACAGAAGGAAGACAAAAATATAAAGAGATATTTAAACAGAAACCCCCCCCTGCTATCAACAGTTTCACCCAACCATGGCAGATTAGAGGGAAAGCTTTTGACAGTTACTTGTAATATCCACAATAAATGGCAACACATAAATATACAGTACTAACAGGACACTGACCTGTAACATGCATCTGGACACAACAACTTCAGGTACCTCCGGAAATTTTTGTCGCAGGTCACGTAAAACCTGAAAATCTATTTGCTGGCTTCCTTGGGCCATTCGTATATTGCCTGATCAGGACTGTTGTTCAACAGGCAATTCTAGGCCTTCGTGAAAGGAGTACTCATCTCTCCTGTTCCAGCATTTTCTGTAAGAGGGGGAAAAAATGCCAAATTTTATACATTCTTAGTTCAAAGTGTGAAGTTCTTTATTTTACCAAAACCAAAAATAGCGCTGCACAAACTAGCTACTTTAGATGTAGAAACAAAGACTTTCTATTAGGGCTGTCAAGCGATTAAAAAAATTAATAGTGATTAGTCATGCCGTTAACAATAGAATACCATTTATTAAATATTTTTGGATGTTTACTACATTTTCAAATATATGAATTTCAATTACAACACAATACAAAGTGTACAGTGCTCACTTTATATTTAATTTTTATTACAAATAATTGCACTGTAAAAAAATGTTTCTTCAATTCCTCATACAAATACTGTAGTGCAATCTCTTTACCATGAAAGTTGAACTTACAAATGTAGAATTACGTACAAAAAAACCTGCATTCAAAAATTAACAATGTAAAACTGTAGAGTTTACAAGTCCACTCAATCCTACTACTTCCACTCAGACAAACAAGGTTGGTTACAATTTGCACGAGACAATGCTGCCTGCCTGCTTCTTGTTTACAATGTCACCTGAAAGTGAGAACAGGCATTCACAAACTGTTGTAGCTGGCGTTGCAAGATATTTACGTGCCAGATGCGCTAAAGATTCATATGCCCCTTCCTGCTTCAACCACCATTCCAGAGCACATGCTTCCATGCTGATGATGGGTTCTGCTTGATAACGATCCAAAGCAGTGTGGACTGATGCATGTTCATTTTCATCATCATGAGTCAGATACCATCAGGAGAAGGTTGATTTTCTTTTTTTGTGGTTTGGGTTCTGTAGTTTCCGCATCAGAGTGTTGCTCTTAAGACTCTAAAAGCATGCTCCACACCTTGTCCCCCTCGGATTTTGAACGGCACTTCAGATTCTTAAACCTTGGATTGAGTGCTGTAACTATTTTTAGAAATCTCACACTGGTACCTTCTTTGCGTTTCGTCAAATCTACTGTGAAAGTGTTCTTAAAAATCACCATGTGCTGGGTCATCATCCGAGACTGCTATAACATGAAATATATGCAGAATGCTTATAAAACAGAGCAGGAGACATACAATTCTCCCCCCCAAGGAGTACAGTCACAGATTTAATTATATTTTTAACGAGCATCATCAGTAGGGAAGCACATCCTCTGGAACGTGGCTGAAACATGAAGGGGCATACGAATGTTTAGCATATCTGGCATGTAAATACCTTGCAATGCTGGCTACAAAAGTGCCATGCGAACACCTGTTCTCACTTTCAGGTAACACTGTAAATAAGAAGCAGGCAGCAGTATCTCCCGTCAATGTAAACAAATGTGTTTGTCTTAGCGATTGGCAGAATAAGTAGGACTGAATGGACTTGTAGGCTCTAAAGTTTGATACTGTTTTGTTTGAGTGAAGTTATGTAACCAAAAAAAAATAAATCTGCATTTGTAAGTAACACTTTCACGATAAAGAGATTGCACTTCAATACTTGTATGAATTGAAAAATACTGTTTATCGTTTTTACAGTGCATATATTTGTAATAAAAAATAATATAAAATGAGCACTGCCTACTTTGTATTCTGTGTTGTAATTGAAATCAATATTGAAAATGTAGAAAAACATCCAAAAATATTTAATAAATTTCAATTGGTATTCTATTGTTAAAAATGCGATTAATCGCGATTCATTTTTTTTAATCGCATGAGTTAACTGCGATTAATTGACAGCCCTACTTTCTATTCAAAAAGATATAATAGTAAAATTTTCCATTGAATAAGTATGAATCTGCTTACGATTCCCCATATAATTGTATATTTGAAAATTCATTATTCCCTCTGATTTTAATCCTTTTCAGTCTTTCAAACATTCATAATAATGTTTTCCTACAGAGTGTACGACTGCCTATGTCTGTTTAATGCAGGTCTGCTACTCACAGTTCCTTCTCTTCTATCTTGATGTTTTTTACTGAATCAAGTACTGCATTTTCCACGTCATGCATATCCATTATTTTACAGCATAATATTTTGAATACACAATTTAGGGAAATGCCACAAAAGTGTTGTTTTAAAAAACAACAACACTGGAAAGAAATAAAATACTGAAAAGGTGCCCGATAAGGTCTCCAATGTGCTTTTCATGGCTCTGCTTTTATCAAAGTGATCTTCCAAAGGCAAGAAGATAATGTTATGTTCAGAGTTCATAATTTAAAAAAAATTGCAATAATCTCAGGATCAGTATATTAGTGACAACCCATTACAGTTTATCAATTAATATTATTACATACACAAGAAATATTCTGGGCTCATGATTGGATGAAGTTAACCCTGTAATAAGTCAGGCTTCCTTGGGCTATTCATATATTGTTTTCGTCTTCAGGAAATCAAGAATACAGAGGCTTGCATCAGTGTTAACAAATGAACTTACATGTACCAATGATTGCGCATCCTGGCTGACTGCAACAAGTTTGTACCATTCATTAACTTGGGGCTTTTAGACTGGATTTTTTTTGTCTGATGCCACTAAGTGTAATTTCCAGTTACAATGTTTAAAAGAAAGCCACATGCTGATGAAATTCTAGCTTAACTGTAAGAATGAATATAATTAAGAATAAATGTAACAATACTATTTATTTTAGACGAAACCAAGATATATTGTTCCTCGAGTCTCAACCTGTATACACCTCTTTGGTCAATACGTTAATATTCAACTCCACACACAGAAATCTGGATCTGCTTATCAGCTTATTCTCCTACTCCCGTCTTTCCTTTGCTCCCTCTATCATTCCCATATGAGGCACTACTCCCTCTGAATTCAAACATACCCTAGTGTCCCTTTATCCTAAAAACCCTCTAGTACCAATCTGTACATTCTCATCCTTGCCACTCTCTCCTCCTACACCTCTGAACTTCTTCAGCAAGGAATGCACCTGTGATTTCTTTTCTTGCAAGATGTTTTTGATTTCTATCTAGCCCAGGGGTTCTCAAACTGGGGTCGGGACCCCTCAGGGGGTCGCAAGGTTGTTACATGCGGGGATCACGAGCTGTCAGCATCCACCCCAAACCCCGCGTTGCCTCCAGCATTTATAATGGTGTTAAATATATGTAAAGGTGTTTTTAATTTATAGGGGGGGTCTCACTCAGAGGCTTGCTATGTGAAAGGGGTCACCAGTACAAAAGTTTGAGAACCACTGATCTAGCGTTTAACTTTCTTTATCAAAAAATTACTGCTCTCAAAATGTAAAATTTTACTAAACTGATTTAGTGAAACTGGCTCTTGGTGTGAGGACATTCTTTGTTCAGTTTAAGAGTACATTAGAGATTCCTTACTAACCTAAGCTAAATTGATATAAGGCATTCAAACCAAAATAAAGTCCACACATGCAGTTTGAACTGATTTAACTAAAATCAGTTCCTAAACCAATTTTAGTTAAATCAATAAAAATGTATAGTGTATTAGTCTAAGGCCTTGTTTAAGTAATAGGACATTAACTTTTTTGCATTCCAGAGGACATGCTTACATGCTGATGACGGGTTCTGCTCAAAAACAATCCAAAGCAGCACGGACCAATGCATGTACATTTTCATCATCATGAGTCTATCACCAACAGAAGGTTGATTTTCTTTTTTGGTGGTTTAGGTTCTGTAATTTCCTCATCGGAGTGTTGCTCTTTTAAGACTTCTGAAAGCATGTTCCACACCTTGTCCCTCTCAGATTTTGGAAGGCACTTCAAATTCTTAAACCTTGGGTTGAGTGCTGTGGCTATCTTTAGAAATCTCATATTGGTATCTTATTAGTATTTTGTCAAATCTGTAGTGAAAGTGTTCTTAAATTGAACAACATATGCTGGGTCATCAGCCGAGACTGCAATAATATGAAATATATGGCAGAATGAGGAGAAAACCACAGAGCAAGACATACAGTTCACCCCCAAGGAGTTCAGTCACAAATGTAATTAACAATTTTTTTTAACAAGTGTCATCAGCATGGAAGCATGTCCTCTGGAATGCTGGTTGAAGCATGAAGGGGCATACGAATGTTTAGCAAATCTGGCACATAAATACCTTGCAACACCCGCTACAACAGTACCATGCGAACACCTGTTCTCACTTTCAGGTGACATTGTAAAGAAGCAGCAGGCAGCGTAATCTCCCATAAATGTAAACAAACTTGTTTGTCTTAGCAATTGGCTGAACAAGAAGGAGGACTGAATGGACTTGTAGGCTGTAAAGTTTACATTGTTTTATTTTTGAGTGCACCTATGTAAATATATAATTCCACATTTGTAAGTTGCACTTTCATTCTAAAAAGATTGCACTACAGCAAGGGTCTCAAACACGCGGCCCGCGGAGCTCTTCCCTGCGGCCCGCCAGGCTCCCCGTGCCCCCCTCCGCCTCCCCTTTTTAAATAAATAAAATAAATAAATAAATAAATAAATATATTTATATATTTATATATTTATATATTTATATTTTTTTTTTTACCTCCAGGCAGTTCCCGCCGCCAGACAGTTGTTCTGGTGGCGGGAACTACCTGGAGGTAAAAAAAATTGGGGGGGGGGGGGACCTCCGCGGGCCGCACGGGAAGAGCTTTGCGGTTTCTGGGAAAGAGGGGGGAGGAGCGGCAAGCTGTGCGCACAGGGGAGGAGGCGGGGCAGGGGCGGGGCCTAATGGAAGGGGTGGAGTGGGGGTGGGGGCGGCGAGGGGGCGGGGTCAGTGATGCAGCCCTCGGGCCCATGCACTAGTCCTCATGCGGCCTTCGTGGTAATTTGAGTTTGAGACCCTTGCACTACAGTATTTGTAAGAGGTGAATTGAAAAATACTATTTCTTTTATCTTTTTTACAGTGCAAATATTTGTACTAAAAATAATATAAAGTGAGCACTGTACACTTTGTATTCTGTGTTGTAATTGAAATCAATATATTTGAAAATGTAGAAAAACATTCAAAATATTTAAATAAATGGTATTGTATTACTGTTTAATGGTGCAATTAAAACTGTGATTAATTGAAACTTATTTTAATTTTGCAATTAATCACGATTTATTTTTTTAATTGTCTGACAGCCCTAATTAATGTATTTCTCTGATTCCTACTACAAAAAAAATTATATGGACAATTTTTATTTATTGATTTCTATAGAAAGGGTTTAGAACAAAAAAGTTAATTTAAAATCCTTAATCTAGTTATCTACATTTGTGATGTTTTAATTAATTTTCATAAACAAAAATACAAAGGGTAAATGACTTAGATTGTATACATTACCAAATAGTGCACATTTCACAGGGATAACCAATAAAATTATGCAACTATACAACTCATCAACTCGTCAAATCTACAAGACCAGACAGTATAAAATCAGACAATATTATACACACATAACATGTTAGGGCATGGTTAACAATAATAAAATATACGTACACTAAAAAGCCAAAAAGGGAAGGAGAGGGCATGGAAGAAGAGGGAGGTGAAAAAGCAGAAAGGTCAGGTGGAATGGAAGTCTGTCATTATTTGACCTTTCTCAGCATTCTTTATCCAAAAGTATCAAGAAACGGGGTGCAAATTTCTTCAAATTCATATAATTGCTCTCTATATCAATAAGCGTCAAGACTTCCATTTGAATAAAATCTAGTTTATCAAGGCTACAAAAATCAGCAAGGATGCTAAAAAGAACAGTGACAATGGATGATTATTAGTGCACAGTGCCAGCTTGACTACTTGTCTCAAACAGTCTGATTAAACTGTGCCACTAATTTTCTAATGTTAAATTCCAAAGGGGAAAAAAGTGGTTTTTTTTTCCTGCTTTGTTATGATACATAAGAAACCAGCAGCTGTGCCAAGCTGATCAACTGCTTTTGGAAAGCATGGCCTTATTTATTTATCAGTCTGGGAAGCTAGGCTATGCGGATTTGGGGGCTGCTCAGGAAATGAGGGCCTCTTTTAAAAAGGTAAAGGGGTAGAGGTTAGCAGCTAAGAAGTTGCACAAGGACAAATCAGGCAGAGCTGGAAATTAGAACCCAGATCTCTAATTCAGCAGACCTCAAGTCTCATTCACTAACCCATACTGTCTTTTAGAAAGTATGTCCCAAATTAAATATACCTGGTGGAATGAGTAGAGTGACTATGTAATGCATAAGGCAGAGGCTGCGCGCACCCCCCCCCCCCACAAGGTAGTTACTCCACAACATCAGCAAAAACTGTTGTGACTTTTAAGCTCAGTCTAGACTAGGTAAATGCACTGCTTTTTGCAACAGTGCAGCATGTCCACAATACAAACCATGTGTTTGGAAACATTTGGATCACATCAACACCAGGCTGTCACTCAAGCCACTGCTATATGACAGGGTTATGGAAAAAGTTACCAAGTATTATGGGAGCTGGTGGGCATTCTGAGAAATGATGAACGTCCCAGAATCCACCAGAAACAGTCATAACTGCCAGAACTAACTCCAGAATACAACCTATCTAGTGCAGACTGAGCCTTACAGTCAAAATATTTTAAAACTTACTTTTGAGATGTTGTGGAGAAGCTACAAGCAGGACTTGGCATCTGCCTTGCTTGGGGAAATAAAAGTTAAAAAATTACTTTGGAGGCTGCAAGCCTAAGAAACAGGGAGATGGTACTGTCAGTAGCAACAGAGTTCAGGAGCTGGCAGTGGATCCAGTATAGGGTTAAAAAGTTAAATGTCAGACTGGAAAGTGAAAGAAAGATACACAACTGGAACTTGTAGTTGAGACTGTGTGAGCAATATGGTCACCAATGATATAACACGGAAGGAAAAGAGGCACCTAAGTACAGAACTTTGGAGAACACAAACAGCAGGAGGAGAGGGAAAACTGTTGCAAAGACTGAAGAAATGTGCAGAGACTGATGAGTAAAATGAATATAAAGTACAGAACTACTGAAGTAAAGGGAAACACAGACTCAAGGAAAAGGGAGTGATCAATAAGAACAGCAGAAATAAAGAGACCTTATGACTTAGCCTGGTCATAGCTCTCAAAGCTGATAAAAACACTGTTGTTCACTTATAAATTAAATGCTTTATTGCAATGCAGTACAATCTGAAATTACTAATAACCCTCACAAACATTGGCTTTGAGCCATTTCTAAAGACTTTCATGCTCCTGGAGATATAAACTTTACAGTAAGTCTACCTGCCCAGTTGTGCCAAAAATTTTAAATAAATAAAAGAATTAATTGGCAGTGAACCTTGTAAAAACTATTGGCAAAGTCCCCAGATAACGTAGGCCTGACACACAATCATAAAGTGATGAAATATAAACAGACTTCCAGTTGATTTATTCTGTGAAAACGATCAATAAAAAGTAAACAAAATGTCATTTTTCAGACACTGAGAACTAAACGTCTCAGAACCACCAGTAAAAGGCATGAATTAAAGTGTTGATCTTGTTTAGATTTAAAAAGATATTTCAATCAAGATAGATTTAAATATTACAATGTCTATAAGCTTCAAAATTATATAACTCAAAAATTTGTGTTTGAAAAAAATAATCTACTTTCTTTTTGCAGAGCATGTATTTAAAACTGAACAGTGTAACAATTCTTAACTACAAATCTTTAAATTTAACACCATACAGCTCCTTTACTACATATTCACCACTGTCTAAGACTTCAGAGTAATTCATTCAGTTAGTTGTCCTTTTGTGAGAGTGGTGCCCGGAAAACTCAGAACAAAGCATACAGCATGCTTCTGAGAGGAGTATAAAACAATTATTAACAGCAGGCTTTTAAATATTTCAAGAGGATGGGTCAAGGGAATACACAGAGCTTGGCAATAAAAAACAATATACTCTTCATAACCCCACAGCAACAAACAGTAATGGAATCTGTATCTCTGGCTTTAAACTCCGCTACATCTAAGTAACTTAGCTTCAAAGTTCTCTGTACTTTCAATCGGATCCAATAAGACCTTTCTATTACTGACACCTCAGAAAATATATTCCTGAGTCATGCTGGATTGTTGATTTGCTTGGACACAATAAAGATGTTTCAGTATTCCTATTAAAACCTTATTTTAGGAATTAGATTAAATATGAAGAGCCTTATTAAAAGTGACAACATGAACAATTACATTTCCTGCTCCAATAATCAAGTCACAATTAAGATGACTACAACTGAAATAAGATAAAGCGGAAAAAAATGTTTCTCTGCATTCAGTCTTGCCAAGTGGCATACTTCTCTTGTGAGACACACATGGAGGCTGCACTTTATGCATAGAGCCCTGTGTGGATACAAAAATTTGTATCTGCATCCAAGCTGCAATCCTCAAAAATGGTCCGCAGACGAGGTGGATATCCATGGATTTGCAGGGCTCTATTTATGCATTCCTGCAGCCCATACATTCAGTTGGGCTATAGATATGGGCTGCAATTGCAACTCAAGGCTGCTAGAGACTGCTGTAGTACCTGCTGATATGGCAGCCAAGCAGCCTCTCTGCTGTGCTCCCTTCTGGATCTGAAAGGCGGAAAGAAGCAGGCAAGAGGCTGCAACTAACAGCAATGGAGACTCAACATTGACCCCATCCAGCCCCTCTCATCCATCCTTTATCCAGATCCTGAGCTTACTCATCTTCTCTCACTCCTTCCAAACGTTCCCCCCCGAAACGTCTCCCTCCAGCTCCCACCCTTGGCCAACTCGCTGACCTACCTTCTCTTAGCTACCCCATCTCTCCCTACATCTCCCAGTTACCCTCACCTATCACCCAGACACACCCACAAACCCCACCTACCTTACCCCAAGACAACTCCACCCAACCAGCCTCTCTGACAGTCCACAGCCACTAGCACAAACCCAGGTTCCATGGCTTCCTACTACACACACACTTTTCAGCACTCATCAAGCGGCTGCAACTTCATGTTCTTTCCCTGCCACTACTTGTAGCAGTGTATGGAACTTTAGGTTAAGTTTATAGTCATATAAAAATTATTTGCAAATATGCAACCCTAATGAGCTAATTTGCAAGTAATTTGCATACAATAGCCCACATGGAGCTATACAAAACTTGGCAGTTGTGTGCATTTCTTCTTTCCTTTGTGTGCATAATCAGTTTCACTGTTTTTTCAACAACCAGTTGCATTTCTTGGCTCATCTACTAGCATGATATCATTAATATAATTCTCTGAGGAGAGCTAACATGTACACTACTCTTCCCCAAGTATGTTTACCAGTAACAGTAGCAACAAAGCTGAAAGTGAAGAAACAGCAGACAAACGTGTACACAATGGAAGAAAGAGGAGAGGAAGGGAAGGGTGGGAACAACCATATTCAGTAGTGTTAGGCTTGGTCTACACTCAAAATAAGATCAACGTAAGATTCCTTGTGTCAGCCTATTTATGCAGGTGTCTATGCTCAAATTTGTCTCCAGCTAACATATGCTTTCACTTACATCAATGCAGTAAAACCACCTTCCTGAATGGCAAAGTACCATGGTCGTCCAGATTTGTCAACACAGTGAGAGCGTAGTCACTGCATGACCTCTGTTGGCCCTCCATCCACTGTCCCTCAATGCCCCAATCCTAATTGTGATGTTCTGCTCACAATTTTAAACTTCACTGCCCAAGGGCCACAGAGACCAGAGGTCCACCCTCCCCACGCCTTTAACAACCACACGTTTTTGAAATGCTCTTTCCTATTTGCCCACCTTGGTAAACACACCTAGGAACTCACCTTTGTTGTTTGCATCCCACTGACTATGTCTA
This sequence comes from Chelydra serpentina, assembly GCA_037349315.1. Classification (NCBI taxonomy): domain Eukaryota; kingdom Metazoa; phylum Chordata; order Testudines; family Chelydridae; genus Chelydra; species Chelydra serpentina. Next base: position 25,551,475 of record JBAIAC010000010.1, read on the forward strand.
CACACATACACACGTACTAGATGTACTCCAGCCTGGAGCAGGCAAGAAGTGTTGGATCTCCTGGGCATGTGGAGAGAGGAGGCGGCTGTGCAAGCACAGCCACGGAACAAAATCAATGAGCAAATTGCATGGGGCATGCAGGCCACAAGGTACTGCAGACAGCAGCAGCGCCACAGGAAAATGAAGGAACAAGCGATGGAGGGCAACAAGAAAGCTAGGGCTGGTTTTCAGACCGGCCGCCTTCACAACAAACTACATGCCATACTTGCTGATAACCCCACCAGAACCCCCCAGACCACCATGGGTCCATTGAAATAGGCTGAGATGAAGACCCCTGCCATGCGCAGCGAAGACGAGGATGAGGAGGCAGTGAGACACAGTTGGGGATTCTAATCATGCCACGAGTCAGGATCTAAATGAAACTCCATAGTTTAGCCAGTTCCGCTAGGCAAAAGTGGATAAGCCCACTGATGAAGGGGACAGTAGCTTGACTAAGTGTGTGCATGCAATCTTCCTTACAATGCTTTATTTGCTTTTCCTTCCCTCTCACCCAGCCATTTAAAAATGGCACCTGGCCCATCCCCAAGTTTACAAATCAAAGTTATCAGCTTTTCATTGATTTACTGGTACATTGTCAGAAAATAAAAGTTAGAAAGTAAATCCAAACAAATTCTTGAACAGTACTATGACAAGCAGATTACACGATTCACGCAGATTCAGTGTCCTGAGTTGAGGTTGAAGTGGAACAAAGAGGTAGTCAGCATCTCCTTTTCATTCCTTTGTTGGTATAGACGGGAGGGGGGCATGTGGAGCACTTTATTTATATGAATAGGGATGTCCCTTTTATTCTACTGAGAGACCTGAATGGTGATACTCTGCAGTCCTCACCCAAAGGTTTCTAGGGATGGTGGCCTTAGATCTATCTCTATGACAGGAGACTTTCCTATGCCACTCTGAGTTTGGCTGGCATCATTGCAGCAAACAGGCCAGGGCGGCTTCTGGACGCCAGTAGCACCTGGGTTCTCTAAACCTCTGTCATCCTCAGGAGTGAGATATGGTGCTATGATGAAATGTGCCAATTTTGTGATGGTAACGTAGCTGCATTATATGTTGAGTTGGATCATTCAAACAACTTGATACTTCATCCTCAGAGTTGGGTGATTTTGAAATAGACTGTTGCTGAAGTTGATCTGACCAGAATTGTTAAATAGCAAACTAAGTAAGCCCTAAATTTCTGTTCAGTAAAATCAAGGAAGTGATGGAATCATGAATACATGGCACATTTTTGAAACTAGATTGAATAAAGCACAAGTAAATGTTCAATAGGGAACAAATTTACAGTACCTTGAGTGCTGTATCAGAGACTCAGATACTATAGTGGTGAGTGCAGATTGAAAACAGAGAATAGAATATCAGAATGTCGAATTTTGATTAAACTGGCTATCTTAAAAAAAAAATCAAAATTCTGATAGAGCACCTTATCCTACAATATGTAGAGGGAATTTGCTATTTATTGTATTTTAAACTGATCCACAGCAAGAGTTTGCAACTAGTGTAGATAAGTAGGTGTTCTTAATTTATATATCCCCTGTGACAAAGTTCCTCCTCTACCTCGGTGGGTCCTGCGCTTATTGGCAGATTCTGCTTGCCTCAGAGATCTTCCCCTCTAGTAGAATCCACAGTCCAGGTTAACTCCTCCTGTGTCTGATCAGGAGTTGGGAGGTTTGGGGGGAACCTGGGCCCGCCCTCTACTCCGGGTTCCAGCCCAGGGCCCTGTGGATTGCAGCTGTTTAGAGTGCCTCCTGGAACAACTGCACGACAGCTACAACTCCCTGGGCTACTTCCCCATGGACTCCTCCCAACACCTTCTTTATCCTCACCACAGGATCTTCCAGCACAAAGCCCTCTTACTCTCAGCTCCTAGTGCCTCTTGCTCCCAGCTCCTCACACGCAACCTCCTTCCACAGCTCCTGACATGCGCCCCTCACTGACTCACTGGGAGGCTTTTAACTAGTTTCAGACAGCCCGATTGGCTGCAGGTGTCTCAATTAACCTCCCTGCCTTCTGGAAAGTTCTTAATTGGCCCCAGGTGTCTTGATTAACCTGGAGCAACTGCGATAAGGTATCAGGGATTTGTTTAGCCTGGGGCTAACATACTGGTTCCTTACCACTTTCCTATAGCCCTCTGGCCTTGCCCCATCACACCCCTGAACGACATTTGAACTGCTGTCCTGAACACATTCAGTAGGTTACAAGAAGCTTGGTATAAGCAAGATGATAGTTTTATCTTCGAGTGAGAGGGAAAAAAGTTTTAATTTTTTCCCCTTATTTTCTTCTTTTAAAAGGATGCAATAATGCTAAATAAGACAAAATTATCAGATAATAAACCAACAGAAATTGAAGTATCTGAAGTTGGATAGCATTCCATTTCACTTAAACTTTTTTTTAAAATTGGAGAAAGATGAAGGCTTTTGTACTCAATATGAATTTAATCATTTATCCCAGTTGGTTCTTAACAGAGGTGAAAAACAAATTTGGAAGAACTTTCGAAACTACTCCTGATTTCACTTCATTCTGCCCAGTTTTTACCAGATACCCTGTGGGCAATTTGTACTTATCTTGGATAGTTCTCTGCAACACACACTACAGTGCTAACATTCACTGCCAGAAAATAAGTTATTTAATTCTTACCCTTTCTTCTCAGCACATAAATATTTTCCTATCACTTGGCATGTTTATGTAGATGAAGATTTTACTGATTTGGATGGACAGTGACAGAAAGAAAAAGGAAAAGGCTAGCATTACAAATAAAATGGAAGATTAATATAGTTGCTCAAAACTGTGGCTATTATTCTATTATGCGCATTTGGCATCTTCTAGCTTATTTTTTTGGATACATCTTCAGAACTTTATTACTAAATACGTGCTTAAAAATAAGGGATATGTATAATGGCTTAGAATAAAATAAATAAAAGCACATTTTCGTACCAAATTCTTATGATAACCTGCATACCTTTGAAACACTTTTAGTATTTCCACCCCGTTTCGAGTGGAATGGAAATCCTGAGAACCCTACATGCTACACTGTGCTGTGTCGACGTACGCTTCTCAGATAGGTGGAGTACACAATTCGACGAGAGAGTGCTATCCCATCAATTTAGCGTGTCTTCACCAGACCTGCTAAATCGACACTCGCTGCATCGATTGCAGCAGTGCCAATCTACCGGTAAGTGTAGACATGCTCTTGGCCTACTAATCAATGATGAAAACTATTCAAACATTAGTTTGCAATGCTGTGAATCTAACAAGCACAAGAAACAGGATGCGAAACTGACTGGTTTAGTAACACTGACCAAAGTAAGTGAAATACAAAAAATAAAAAACTGAAAACTAAATAAATCCAAATGAGGATAAATGTGGGTTTGTTAGCAGAATATAGGAATTGCTGTATTGGAACAGACCAATGATCCATCTAAGTCCAATATCTTGTCATGGAGGGCCAGACGAAGGTAGGAGGGCCAGACGAAGGTAGAAAAGCCCCGCAAACAAACACATGCCCTCAAAAAATAAACAAACCCCAGGACCCTGCAGTAGGCTGGAATGGGATAAAGTGCCCCAGGGAATGTCTTTTCCTAAACCCCCATAGTTAGGGGTCTGGTTTATACCCTGAAGCATGAGAGTTCATATCCCTTCCAAAACACTGGCTTAATTAAAAATATTCATCATTCTAACTTAATATTTATCTATGTAATTGTCTATTCATTTTATGAATCCTGCTAAATTCTTGGCTTCAATGATATCTTGTGGCCATGAAATAAAATTTTTATCTTGACAAATATCCCCTAGGAAAATGGTGGTGACCCAGCAAGCCAGTGACAATTCACCTTTTGTAGGCAAGGGGCTGAACTCCCCTTCAGGCTCAGACCATTGCCCTTCCAGTGACCAGGACGGCGTGGTAGATGCCTGAGTCTGTCGACTGACCCTTGTTGGCGACCGGTAAGGAGAGGGTGAGGACCAGTGCTTGCTCGAGGAGCGGTACTGGGGAACCGGAGACCGGTGCCGTAACCGGGAATGATCCCTCACTGGGGTGGGGGTGTGAAATCAACACCTGGGAGACCACCTAGCTGATGGTGATCTGCACTTATCCTTTCTGTGGGAGTCACTAATAGGCATCAGCTGGCTGCATAATTAATATGGCTTAAAGCCTGGGGAACAGGGCATGCCCTGCTCCGAGGGGAAGTCCCAGCCTGGCCTCTAACTCCTAAACAAACTACTCTAACACTTAACTTAGTCTAAGGGTACGTCTACACTACCCGCCAGATCGGCGGGTAGTGATTGATCGAGGATCGATTTATCGCATCTAGTGTAGATGCGATAAATCGATTCCCGAGCACGCTCCCCGTCGACTCTGGAACTGCACCTCCACTAGAGGCGGAAGCAGAGTCAATGGGGGAGCGGCAGCAGTCGACTCACTGCCGTGAGGACTACCAGGTAAGTCAACCAAAGATACGTCGACTTCAGCTATGCTATTCGTGTAACTGAAGTTGCGTATCTTAGGTCAACCCCCACCCACCCCCAGCGTAGAACAGGTCTAAGTACCTATCAACTAACAACAAAGGGGACAGAACAATGGACTGAAAGAACTGCTAATGCTCTTGCGATGCAAGACAAGGCGATCCGATCAACTGTCACAGGTGGTAAGAAAGAACTGAGAAGGCGTAGGGTTGGCAACGCCTAATATACCAGCGCATGAGTGTAGCACTCAAGAGGGAGCTACTGCCGACCCTTCAGACACCACTAAGGCAAAAATCTCCAACAAGTGTGCACGTAGACACACACACACCTAGAATGGAATCGACATGAGCAAACACTCAAAGAAAGTGTGATTATGGTCAGACAGTCTAAATATTACATCACGGTTTTAGATATTTATTTGGATTTAGAATTAATTTATTTCTGCTTGTTCAGTTTACTAATTATATGTGAAACTAACTAGAAGTATTGTAAATATAATCATGGCATCTTGACACTCCAGCTGTGTTCTCTCTCTTCTGTGCATTACAAATAAAAATGCTGGACGCAAAGCTAATCAGGCAATTTTGAGGTTTGTACAAGATGCCGGATCTACATATAATTTTTGGCTAGGGATAAGAGAGAACGGTAGAAAAGAGAAGTCTCTGAAATGATGGGATTGAAGTTTTATTTTGGGATTTTTGCCCCCCTTGGCTACCAATCCATTTAAGAGTAGTATTCTCATTTGTGCTTTTTCTCTGTTCATGGGGTTTTGTTTGTTTTTTAAAAGGAGGGGAAGGTGGAGGCTCAGAGAGTCTGACAAATTCCCCCAGCCCTCTAACAGCATTAAATGCCCTGCACAACAACAAGCCAGCCTCCTGGCTAAGCAGTGTTGGGAGAGCCACTTCTCTGCACTGGACATCTCTCTGGAAGCAGTTTGAGGCACAACTGAAGTACAAGGGTCTCTAGTCCACAGTTAGTCTAGAAAGGCCTTTACTCCCAATCCCCCAATAAAATGCAAAACCAAAATGATAGCTTCCTAACAAATAACTGGATTTCTGCTTGGTAGCTTCATGCATCTGGAACACAAGGGACACATCTAGCAACCTAAACTGGGAGGATGTGTTAAGGTAAACTAATAACTATTGAACCCTGAGCACATCTCCCAAATGAAGAATCAAACGATACCGCCACATCTACCCCACAAAAAGAGCAAATTGGGGAGAGACTCCCAAGTATCGGATTTACAAAGTTATTCAATTGAAGCTTATCTCTGCACATAAGAAGCAGTAACAGCTATGGAGATGGTATGCTGCAACTATAACATTGAAATGAGACTACAATCCATATTTCTATTCAGTAAGGAGAGGAAGAGCAGACAAGTCAGAAATCCAGTAGATAATCTATTTTTTAAAAATTGCAAACCCCATAAAAAAGTCGTTTGATTCAGTATTACCACTTCCAAAAGCTACATTTTGTTAATGAGCTCTACACTAAATTCTGCCTGCATTGAAGTTTGGCCTAAACAGAATCATTCTAATCTGAAATGATTTGCATAGGCCCTGAAGACCAGTTTTATAGTTCCTTGGTTCCATTTCCTTTTGGTTTTAACCAGTCCCTTCCATCTCTTTCTCCACTGAATTTTATCACTTTAAAATATACATATTTTACCATTAAACAATTTGCCACCTTTCCCCTGGTCAGAAGGAAGTGAGACATCCATTACAGATGCAGGGGAAGCCCAGAATGGTAACTATTACCTTCTCCAATCCCCAAAAGGTGGGAGTATTTGGAGTCTTTTGCAGTATAAGGGCAAGAGTAAGGCAGATTAGGTCTGCAGTGTGCAGCCTGCATTTTTTCTTCTATATGAGGGGTGGGAAAACTTTTTGGCCTGAGGGCCACATCTGGGTACAGAAATTGTATGGCGGGGCATAAATGCTCACAAAATTGGGGGTTGAGGGGTGGAAAGGGGTAAGGGCTCCAGCTGGGGTGCGGACTCTGGGGTGGGGCCAGAAATGAGGAGTTCAGGGTGTGGGAGGGGGCTGGAGCAGGGGGTTGAGGTGCAGCGGCTGGGGGTGTGTGTGTGTGTGTGTGTGTGTGTGTGTGTAAGGGCTCGCCTGGGGATGAGGGTTGGCAGTGCAGGAGAGTGCTCCAGGCTCGGACAGACAGGTTCGGGGAACAGGGGTGCAGGATCTGGGCGGTGCTTTCTCAAGCAGCTCCTGGAAGCAGTGGCATGTCCCCCCTCCGGCTCCTACGTGGAGGCATGGCCAGGTGGCTCTGCGCGCTGCCCTGTCTGCAGGTGCCGCCCCTGCAGCTCCCATTGCCTGTGGTTCCTGGCCAGTGGGAACTGTGGGAGTGGTGCTTGGGGTGAGGGCAGCGAGCAGAGGCCCCTGGCTGCCCCTACGCATAGGAGCTGGAGGGGGGACATGCTGCTGCTTCCGGGAGCCATGGGACACGCGGCGCGGGGCAAGCCCATGACCCCGCTTCCTGGCGGGAGCTTGATGCCTGGATTAAAACATATGAAGGGCCGGAAGCGGCCCCCGGGCTGTAGTTTGCCCACCCCCGTTCTATATCCTTGAAGCTTCAGATAAAGTTTCAATGAAGATTTTCATAAAACCAGGTCAACCTTTTATATTAAACCTTTAATACATTCCTCCCCGGCAGATTACTCTGTCACAGCAAAGCAAATCGTAAGGGACAAGCTACATGATAAATATGTTGCTTTGTCATATTTTTTCCAAACTACCCTTTAACCTACTGATGACCAATTAGGAAACCTTGTAGAAAAAAAACAAATCAAAGATCTAATTTCTGTATTCAGAAAAGTGTACTTCACTCCCAGTGAAATCAACAGAAGTTTCACAAATATCTGAAAGTAGAATTGGGACCAAATTTCATTTAATTTTATAAAACACTAGCATTCTGTTATTGAAAGCAGGGAAGTTTCTCCTTGAAGAGATCAAAATAAAAGGAAAAAATGAAATCTTTAGCCCAACGGCAATATGGATTAACTAAGAAAGTTATGATGCTATCTTGAAAATTGATGGAACCCACACAGAAAAGTAATATGGACCTAGCTCTGGTTGCTTTGCCTTCAGCTCCTATAAGGTAACTAGACCAGTCAACCAGTCCAGAATTTTACACCTGCCCTACTCTACCTTGTCAAGAAATTCTTTATCAAAAACTTTATAGAACATTAAGTGGCAATTTTAAACAAGTAGATGGAAGCGATCTAGATTGTGAAGCCACTTGCAGAAACTCAGTCTTCCACATACACCTTAGCACCTTAACCCTGGGGGGAGGGATAGCTCAGTGGTTTGAGCATTGGCCTGCTAAACCCAGGGTTGTGAGTTCAATCCTTGAGGGGGCCATTTAGGGATCTGGGGCAAAAATTGGGGATTGGTCCTGCTTTGAGCAGGGGGTTGGACTAGATGACCTCCTAAGGTCCCTTCCAACCCGGATATTCTATGATTCTATCACCATAGACCACATACCATGACCTTAACTGTTCCCCCATACCCTCAGTCCTTCCTTGTCCATAGCCCCTTTACCAACTATCCATTAGTTGTGGACTAAAACTATTAATTGTGAAAATCTGTAGTAGCGTGTTGGGAATGAGCAGTCTGGTAAATAGGATGATGGAAGGCTGGCACCCCCAGGGGGAAGCAGAATTAAGTTTGCAATGCATGAACTGTAGAATATGGTAGTTGTGATAATGGTAAGGTGTGCATCTCTAGGTGGAGGAATAGAGTATATTTAATGTTAGATGGCTTAAATTTTCATGTCCTTACTTTTGTGGGTTTGAGTCAGGATGTTACGTACATAGCAACCCTAAGTGCTTCACAATAAAGATTTTATACGTAAGTATTTTTTAAAAATTAGGAAATTAAAGTGGCAGTTTAGCCTTGCATAAGAGATGGATGACATGTGAGATGGGTATTAGTGCAGCTGCTAAAGGAGAACACTTTATATGCTAGGAGCAGCACATAAACAGCACAGAGTTTATCTGTTGGCAACAGCTAACAGACGTGAGCTTATGAATAATGGCCTGAAATTCAATTAAAAAAATATATCACACTGAACTAAACCCTACTAAGGATACAACACTATTAAATTTTGTGTATATAAACAATTTTATTTTAGAGATATTCTACAATGAATGGTTGGACTGCCAAGGAAAGAATTCAGCTAAAGCCAAAATTTCAAAGCCTTCTTATTAAAAATTTAGGAGAAATCAAAGCAAAACTTCATAGAAAATTTTAAAGATCCAAGTACTGTGTGTAGTTACACACTGAAAGGTCACTTGTAGAAAACATTAGATCTATGCCTCATTTTAGAACATATCCCTCATGGTGTTGCTACAAAGCACCTCCATGATTAAACTGATGTAAAGTTGGCTACAATCTGGACACAGCTCTAACATTTTAAAATCTGGATAGTCAAGCAAATTCTTCTACCTATGAAAAAGTCAGTTTTCCATTTCAGAAGGCTGCACTAACATGCTAGAGGCTCTCCATATAAATGCTGGAATCTCCAAATAACTGTCAGTTTAGTGAGCACCCAAATGAACCATGCCAAATAATGACCTATATGACTTCAATACCTATGAGGAAGAATTTGAAAATCCTTGGATCACTACTGTCACTGAAGACATGTTACACTACACTGAATATATAGCTAGTTCTTTCAAAAAATGATACACTCAAAAATGGACAAAACTGGGTAAGTACCGAAAAGGTGAGACTTAAAAATATGGAAAAGCAATAATTTGCATGTATTCTTTTGTAATGCAATGCAACACATTAGCTCTCATTCATGCTGACCTACAATTTCAGGATCTAAAATTGTGGAATAATTCTCCATATATCTTGTCACACTGTGCAAATCCGTGGAAAATCTGAGTGTGAACTTTGTGCACTTTTGACTTGTTCCCATTCCATGTACAGTATCTGAAATTTCTTCAATATTCGTATCAGAATTTAAGCAAGCCAGGCACTATTGTGTCATGTTCCTGCTTCTTGCTCAGTAAAGTCTTTACTGTTTTTGATGTATATTTTGGATTGTTCAATTTTTATTATGGAGTTCTAGGACTAATACAATAATCCCACGCTCAGGCTGGTATTTCTGTACTTCAGTACTACAAAAAAGTAGTCAGCGGCAGTTTTAAAGATTTGGCAAAGCTTCCATTATGAAACCCCATCTTACAGTGGTTTTGTTTATAACTAGTTATCTGCAAAGCTTCTTTTCTGCCTGCTCAAGAATATAAAAGTGTGTGTTCTCCCACACACATTAACAGGACTCAGAAGCCTAGACCTGTACTAATGCCTCTGTGACCTTTGATTTTGTGAACTTTTTGTCAAGTCAGAAGAGTAGCTAACTAGACTTCAAGTACAGGAAAGATGGGGGAAAGAAAGGATTTCAGAAGCAAGGTTTTGAACCCAAATAACTTGGTGGCTCTGTCTAGATATGTGGTGGCTCAGAAGTCCAGAAACTGACAAATAATCACAACTACATCTACACTGGTGACTGGATACGAGTGCATGCGCATGGTTGTGCCAGACTACTGTTCACACCTAAACTCCAGAAACTCAGCTTTCAAGGCATTTACAGGGCAAGAAGGCTAGCACGCTTGAGGGGAGTGGCTATGAACATGGCTGGGGCTGTGGCACAGTCCCATACACCATGCCAGTTTGTAACGTGGACGGCGATCAGAGACATGTACTGTCTCAAGAGTTTATTAGTTCTCCAGCCCCATTCGCACAATGCACTGAACCCTTTCCTGCCCGACTCTTACCCAAATCTATAAAGGTCCTTGTCTCCCCATTCTCACTGTAATAGTGAGCTATTCTCACCACTTCAGAACAGTTTTCTGCTGCACTCTTTTTGCCTGTAAAACATATTTCAGAGCAGTCACCTGCTCAGATGAGCACACCTGGATGCTTATCAAATGGGTGGTTGAAGTTCACTGTCCTCTACAACTTCTCCTGCAGCACTGGGAACTTACACTTGTACCAGGAAGTTTTGGTGAGGCTGGGGCAGGCAACATTCACCACACTCCAATCCAGTGCCAGGAATAGTAAAGCACTGGAGGCTCCTACTAGAGGGCAAAGAATACCAGCCATCACCCCAGAAGGGATCTTCCAACACGCTTGTTCTTCAAAGAGTTGGACCGGGTGCTCTCCACAGCTCCCAGCACCAAGCCTGTATGCAAGATCCCCATCTCAACTCCACCAGCCTCATCATCTGAGGGAATGCTGATGAAAGCCAAGGAATGGAAGCAGCCGGGACTGCAGAGGAGGCAGCCCAGGAAGAGCAGAGGAAGAAGAGCATGTTATCCTTCACCTCTGCCTGGAAGAGCTGACTCAGCAAGCTCCTCCTGATGAGCCAGAGGATCCCAAGCTCAGAAGGAACCAAAACATTAGGATGGTAAGTTAAAACCTCACCCTCCCCACCAACATCCTCTCTTTCTCTGCAGCTGCACGCAGGACTGGAATGCCACACTCACCCCCGCCACCCCCCGCATAGTCCCCAACCAGGACAACTGTATATTCTACATTTTATTGAATTACAATGAACCACTATAAAGCTTTTGACAGAAGCTATAGAACAGAATATCAACAAACTATCATCATTGCCCCAGGTCTCAGTTTCTCGACCAACAGGGAAATAGCAAGAGATTGAGTACAAAGGTATGGTTTAGGGACAACTGTTTTCTTCTCCTTTTCAAGACCACAAACTTTTACTACAGTAACCCCTGACCCTTATAAACAGGATAAGTGTGGAAGGTGTGAGTTGATTTTGTACCAGGGCTGGTTACATTAGGAGGGAGAAGGGGAACCTTTGCTTCTTCGAAGAAATCAGTGGTTCTGTGTCTCGGTACAAATGTTTTCAAACATTCCCATGCCCTGGTGTCTGGCATCCCTTCACTTGGAGCCATGCCGCATAAGCCAGGAGAAAGGGGGGCAGGTGAATGATCCACTGCACTGGCTGCACAAACATAATACAGTGCCCCTTTGCAGTGGGGAGCCAAGTGGTTTGCAGTCTTGATCGGAAAGTTCACAGTACAGTTGCAATGTGATTCTTTCCCTGATCCTTTCTCCGCACTTTGCGGGAGGGGTCAGATTTCCTGATGCTGCAGGTTTGAGACAGGTGGTTCGCTTCTTCCCCTCCAGGCAGGCTCCATTTGGTCACTTAAAATATGATCTATTTCCATTCAGACTGCCTCTCAGTCCCATAAGTATATGTCAGCAAACTTCTGGTGCAGCAGAAACTTCAGCTGGTTTTTAAGGTTCAACAGCAGCACAAATGTGTTTGGTCACCCCTCCATTCAACAATGTAGAGAGGTGACAAGTAGCACAAACATCTCTCTTGCACAGACTGCTGCATCCCCACCACAAGACCGGAAAGCCACTCCCTTTTCCAGTTTGGTACTTTCAAAACTTCAATGTTCTCCAATTGATAGCCACCCTTAAAAGAAGAAATTGAGAACCGTTAACGCTACACCTGAAATAAATGTAGCCCTTCAGCCGACTGGCCAAATCACACACTTTAAGACATTGGACACTGGAGCACCTGCTCATCAGGATCGACAGTTTGACTTTCTGAGGAAAAGGGAGAAAGGCTATTGAGCGGAAGAAACATTTTTTCCAAAGGCAGGAGTCTATAATGGTCCAGTTCCTGGAGCAGGACACATGTACAGGGAATGGGAACCTGCCCAAAGGGCCGGGAGCACGCCCAGTTGCAATCCCTGATACAAATGGTGGTGGAATGGACTCAGGTCCTGCCTGCTGCAATAGCAACTGCCAAGGTCCAGGAACTGGCACCTCCACCTCCTTCTCCAGCTACTTTTCCTTATGCTGTTGAGGTGGAGGACCCAGTCTCGACAGTGATGGGGGGAAGCAGAAGGTGCATAACTCCAAGCACACAACACCCTGCACCAGTACCTAAAACCCCTAACAGGGGAAGTCCTGTGACCATGAAAGAGGGGAAATATAAGCCCAAGACTGTGCCTGAAGCCCAGCACATGTCCAGCCCCCAAACCCTGAAAAGGAGATGTCCCCATTTTGTGCCCCTAGAACGTTTTTCACAGCCATTCACCCCTTGTCTGGGGGAGTGGGAGAGCAAGGCCAAGGAGAAGGGATCATAGGCAGTAAAGTTTTAACATTCTTCAGGGAGTCTGATCCATTCTGTTTTCATTAACAGTTCCTTTTTTTAAAATGTTCAGAGTTATGTTACATCTATTAGTTTCAATAAATGTTACCTTTACTTATCGTGGACCCTTCATTCAGGTTGTGATGCAAGAGTACTCTCCCCCACCCCCTTTGGCTTTTGGCCCCACAACTCTTTGGAGCAGGAAACTACAAGGTCCGGTGTCTTTCCTTCCCAAAACCACCCCAACCTCCCCGTCCAAGTACATGTGAATATAAGAAAACCAGAGATATGCTGAAAGTGCAACGTGCATGGAAATAAACAGGTCATTTTATTAACTAGGGGTGAGGGAAGGGTTGATAAACTTCCTTATGGATTCTCAAAACACAAAAGGAAAAACAAAGTAACTGCCACAACATACTGAACAGTGCTAAAAATATCCCTTTCTCCCCTTGCTCCCTCCAAAAAACCATAACCACTTTGAACCATGGAGTTACTCATAGTTAGCTAGTAAATGCCCTTATCTCCCTATAAGCCAGAAACCAGTTATAAAAGCACTTCCCAAACCCTTCATCAATTGTTCTCAATGTCTTTCAGGCACTGAGTAGTCCCCCTAAAACAGACCACAGTTAACAACTGTGAACAGGCCTTGGCTACACTTACGAGTTACAGCGCAATAAAACTGCCTGCAGCGCTGTAACTCACTAACTGGCTACACTTGCAAGGCACGTGCAACGGTGTATCTCCTCAGATACAGCGCTGCATGTACTCCACCTCCCCGAGAGAAACAGCAACTGTTGCGAAGTGGGTGGAACGCTGGTCTTTCAGTATAGCCGAGGAACTCCGCAGTTACTGATCTCGGGAAGCTCCCTTTGTTTTGAAACGGCACTTCCGGGTTGGAGTTCAGAGCTCCGTCTGGAACTGCTACAAACACAGCTACTGTTTGCAGGCGGGGGGGGGGGGGGGGGGGGGGGAGAAAGGGGCTCCGTTAGGAATGCCGGCAGCAAAGTTGCCTTGGACAGAGATGGCGGGGGGGGGGGGGGGGGGGAGAGAGAACAACGGCGGGGGGGGGGGGAGAGGGCTCCGTTTCCCCAAGTTCTCTTTTATCTGCTCTTTAAAAACAAACAAAGCCCCTGCTGTTTGCTTTCAGTGATTGAAGAGAGGCAGGGGATATGGAGGTGTGGAAATAATGAGCTGACACACTGTGCAGATTCCAAAAACCCACTCTCTCTCCCAAAATGCTCCCCGTCAAAGTCCCCCTCACCGCCCCCCCCCATTTGAAAAGCACGTTGCTGCCACTTGAATTCCCATAATGCACCGCTCCCAATATAGCTGCAAATGCCTCAAATGTAGCCACCTTACTGCGCTGGCAGCTGCCAGTGTGGACAGGCTGCAGCGCTTTCCCTACTCAGCTGTACGAAGACGGGTTTAACTCACAGCGCTGTACATCTGCAAGTGTAGCCAAGGCCTAACACAAAACGAAATAAGTGCAATCTGACTAAACAGATGCCCTCTGCAAACAATCACAGACACCGAAGGTATCAGAAGGTGTTAGATCTGGGGAGGCATCCTATCTCAGTTACCATAGCAAGTCATTACTTAAATGATTGGCTAATGTCTGTAGTAGCAGGGAAATCCTGTGCATTGAAACATGAGTGGGAATGTTCCCTAGTGTTTTTACTGCTATCCTACACCTTGAACAGTGGGCAATGTCTACACTGCGCAGCAGCACAGCTATGCTGCTAAAGCCTTGCCACTGTAAAGCATGCAGTGTAGCCGCTCTTTGTCAGTAGGAGAGAGCTCTCCCGCGGACAAAATAAAACCACCCCCAACTAGAGGCTTTGTCAACAGGAGAGTGTCTCCTGCTGACAAACTGTCCACACCAGTGCTTTTCATCAGTAAAACTTTTGGTGGTCATGGGTGTTGGTTTTTTACACCCCTGAACGACAAAAGTTTTACCGATGAAAGCGCAGTGCACACGTAGCCGTGGGTGCAAGTTGAACCCTTGATTTTCCACGCCATCTGTGATTCAGCATCATCATGAACATTCACTGGATCAGGCTGTCTGTAAAGGCTTTAAAGCCAGTCCTGTCCTGCATCCTCTCTGTCCTAAAGTACTGGACTTTAGCTTGACAAATGTTATAAAGCGCCCAGCAAACTGCAGCACTGCTGGCCACAATGGTATCCAAGCAGGGCATAGGCATTCCAATGAGCCTTCAACCATCCAAAAGCACACTCCACTACCATCCTGCAGTTGCTCAGTTTGAAGCAGAATTCCTGTTTTGCCAGGTTATCAATTTCAGGGCAGCGTTTCATGTTCCCCAGAATAACTGTGGCCATAGAGATACCATACAAAACCATGTTGTTTCTGGGGGCTAAAGTCCCTTCCTCCCCTCAAGAATAGTCTCAATAGCCGCAGCACCCTGGCGTCATGAATCTTTTCTTGTGTATCCAAAACTAACAATCATGAACCTGCCTTCGTGGTTCACTAAGCCTTGAAGAACAAGTGAATAGTAACCTTTTTTTACTGATGTAATCGCTCGCTCCTTTCAGCGGGCAAATTTTGGCGATGACCCCCATGCAGTTTTGGAAACCCCATTCTCTGGAACCCAGCTATAATTTCTGGAACTTCAGTGATGGTGACCAGCTGTGGGTAGATAAGACTTTTGACAGCTTCACAAACCAGCACCACAACACCCACAGTAGATTTCCTTATCCTCAAAGCGGTTTGAGACTGACTGACTGGTGGCGGTCTGGCGTTGTCAACTTCCAGGCAATAGCGGCCATCTTCTGTGCCAGTATGGATCTTCGGAACGGAGTTTTCTGCCACTGTAGGGTTTGAACCAGCTCCTCAGAGCTCCATAAATATCTGCTTCCTCATTCTGCAGTTCAGCAGCCACTGCTTGTCATCCCAGTTTTTCAAGATGACGTGATCCTACCACATCATTCTGGTTCTCCTGGTCCAGATATGGTAGCCCACCCATGGAGAGACAGACTGAATGGAGCAACAGTGGATCAGTCATCATCCTGGTCATCTGTCTTTGGAGGGAGAGAAAGGTCCGAGTCCATTCACCCAAGGTTCTTGACAGTCACGTACTGTAACACAAATGCCCGCATTTGTCTTGTGAGAAGGAGAGGGAGCAGAACCACATTGTCAAGTCACTTGGTTCCATATCTTCCACCCAATTGGGCAGGAGAAAGAGAGAGCAGGAACTGCTCTTGAGAAATGTGTGACGTCTACAGTAGCACCAACATACAGCAAAGCAGATCCGAGACTGCCTCCTGGGACGCACAGAACCCTGGGATATCGCCCCTAAAATGCTAGCCCCTAATCTTGTGTACCAAAAAACGGCAGCGTGGACATGGATATACCCAGGTACAGAGCATATACCCATGTCCAGCACAGCAAATTTGGACACTCAGCTCAACAAGGAGTACATGCTCAAGTGTATACCCAGTACCCAAGTAGGAGTCGATGTAGACATAGCCTCCATCTGAGGTTCCTTTAAAACAAATTCAGTTAAAAATCAGTGCATGGTTTTGGGTGAGTTTTTGGTACATAAGGATACATCACTCCCATTTAATCTAAAACTACCTATGTTTTAAAAAAGTGAAATGTAACAGTTAACCTGTCAGTGTCACCTGTGACATTAATAGGAAATTTGCCTGCTACCTATAAACGTCTCTTCTTGGAAATGGAACAGCCAGAAGAGTATTTTTGATAGTTCTTCCTAATGGATGGATCCTCCCCCGATGGATGCAAAAGCAGCATTACTATGATCAACGAGCCCCTCTCCTTACAACCTTTGCTTTAGGACATGTCCATTCAGAGCCAGCCAGAATGAATTGTAAAGCTGAAAAAATACTTTCTCAAAATTAAATTTAATGACCAGCGCCAACAGGAGCCAGAGACCTTAACAACGGCTACTTATTCTCAGCTTTGCTAAGAGCATCTCCCAAAACACAGAGTGAGATGAGAGCACATGACGTGCCCTCACTTGAGAAGTGAAATTTACAGCTAAGAGTACAAATCTTCAATTTCTAAGTGAAAGCACTTCCTCATCATATGTTAAGAGGACAGAGAGGAAAAGTGATAAGGAATACATAGGTGCTCAGAAAAGTACTCCCTTTCCTTTTACAAATGTCACTCTCTGCCAGGTCTTTGATGATCCTTCTGCCAAAAGCTATGCCCAAGGAACAGTCCAAGTCCAATATCTAAAGCTTTGTAAATATGAAGATCTCAGCTAAACAGTGCAGAAAACTGATGATGTGCCTTTTAGCATACAATGAAACTATGGATCTATGCATACACTTGGTGCGAAAGTGCAGCCTGGTTTCCTTACAAAACCATCACAGCTTTTGGACTGGTAGATGGGTGGGAAGTATGGGGAATAGAGAAATGGAAGGATAGTCAGCTGAGCTGGTCTTTGCAATGAGAGGAGAAGGGGGGACCCAGAGGCCAAGAATTAGAAAAAAAGACGGTTACTCACCGTAGTAACTGTTGTTCTTTGAGATGTGTTGCTCATATCTATTCCAATTAGGTGTGCGCGCACGGCGTGCACGATCGTCGGAAGACTTTTACCCTAGCAACACTCGGAGGGCCGGCTGGCGCCCCCTGGAGTAGCACCGCTGCGGTGCCTGATATATACCCCAGCCGGCCCAGTGCCCTCTCAGTTCCTTCTTGCCGGCTATTCCGACAGTGGGGACGGAGGGCGGGTTTGGAATAGATATGAGCAACACATCTCGAAGAACAACAGATACTACGGTGAGTAACCGTCTTTTCTTCTTCGAGTGCTTGCTCATATGTATTCCAATTAGGTGACTCCCAAGCCTTGCTTAGGAGGTGGGGTCGGAGTGAGATACTGCAGAGTGTAGGACCGCTGTACCAAAGGCAGCGTCCTCCCTGGAATGCTGAACTATGGCATAGTGAGTGGCAAAGGTGTGCACTGATGACCAGGTTGCTGCCCTACATAACTCCTGTATAGGTATGTGCGCCAGGAAGGCGGAGGACGAGGCTTGAGCTCGGGTGGAGTGGGCAGTAGGGTGCGTGGTGGGAACACCAGCCAAGTCATAACACGTCCGGATGCATGACGCGATCCAGGACGAGATGTGTTGGGAGGAGACCGGGAGGCCCTTCATTTGGTCTGCCACGGCGACGAATAGCGGAGTCGTTTTCCGAAAGGGCTTCGTCCGCTCGATGTAGAAGGCGAGGGTCCTACGGACGTCCAAGGAATGGAGTTGCTGCTCCCTTGGAGAGGCATGCGGATTCGGGTAAAAGACCGGCAGAAAAATGTCCTGGTTAATATGAAAGGCCGACACTACCTTGGGCAGGAAGGCCGGGTGTGGTCGCAGCTGTACCTTGTCCTTGTGGAACACCGTGTAAGGGGGTTCCGAAGTGAGCGCTCTGAGTTCAGATACGCGCCTCGCCGAGGTGATGGCTACGAGGAAGGCCGTCTTCCAGGAGAGGTACAGGAGCGAGCAGGTGGCCATAGGCTCGAATGGGGCCCCCATGAGCCTGGTTATGACAAGGCTGAGGTCCCAAGTGGGGACCGGACGGCGAACCAACGGGTATAGACGTTCTAACCCCTTGAGGAACCTGCTGACCATGGGGTTGGAAAAGATCGAGCGCCCATTCTCGCCACGGTGAAAGGCCGAGATTGCCGCCAGGTGGACCTTTAGTGAGGAAAGCGCTAGACCCTGCTCCTTCAAAAGACAAGAGGTAGTCCAGAAATGGTATGCACCAGCACCTGCGAAGGGTTGGCACCCCGAGGGCTGCACCAGCAGGAAAAACGTTTCCACTTGGCTAAGTAGGTGGACCTGGTAGAGGGCTTCCTGCTACTTAGCAAGACTTGTTGCATTGGGCCGGAACAGTGTAGCTCAGACGGGTTCAGCCATGCAGCAGCCACGCTGTGAGGTGGAGAAACTGCAGGTCGGGATGATGGAGCCTGCCGTGCTGTTGAGTAATCAGGTCCGGCCACAACGGGAGAGTGATCGGGGCAGACACCGAGAGCTCTAGGAGAGTGGTGTACCAGTGCTGCCTGGGCCACGCCGGGGCGATCAGGATTAGGCGGGCCCTGTCCCTGTGTAATTTGAGCAGGACTCTGTGGATCAGCGGCACCGGTGGGAAGGCATAGGACAGGTGGTCTGTCCAAGGCAGGAAAAAAGCGTCCGTCAGGGAGCCTGGGGAGCGTCCCTGGAGCGAGCAGAACGCGTGGCACTTCCGGTTCTCGTGAGTTGCGAACAGGTCTATATGGGGAAATCTCCACCTCCGGAAGACAGAGTGGATAACATCCGGCCGAATGGACCACTCGTGCGCCTGAGATCTGCTGAGGCGGTCTGCCAAGGTGTTCTGGGCCCCTGGGAGAAAGGAGGCCACCAGGTGAATGGAGTGAGCTATGCAGAACTCCCAGAACCGCATTGCTTCTTGGCAGAGCGGGGAGGAGCATGCCCCTCCTTGCCTGTTGATGTAATACATGGCTGTCGTGTTGTCCGTGAGGATGGCGACACAATGACCCTGCAGGTGCTGGGAGAAGGCTTGGCAGGCAAGGTGCACTGCCCGCAGTTCCCTGATGTTGATATGCAGGGCTAATACCTGCGCCGACCACAGGCCCTGTGTTTGGAGGCCCTTCAGATGGGCTCCCCAGCCGAGGGATGACGCGTCTGTGGTTAGGGCTAGGGATGGCTGTGACGGATGGAATGGCACCCCTTCCAGCACTTTCTTGGGGTCTAGCCACCAGTTCAGGGAGGCTAGGACCTGCGATGGTACTGTCAAAACCAAGTCCAAGCTGTCTCTGCGTGGACGGTATACCGACGAGAGCCATGCCTGGAGTGGACGGAGGCGTAACCTGGCATGAGTGGTCACGAACGTGCAGGATGCCATGTGACCGAGGAGGCTGAGGCAGCTGCGAGCCGTCGAGGTTGGGAAGCTCTGAAGGCCGTGTATGATGGTTACGAGGGCCTGAAAGCGTGCCTCTGGCAGAAAAGTTCGGGCGAGAGTCGAGTCCAGTACTGCCCCTATAAAGTCTAACCTTTGGGTTGGCTCCAAAGTGGACTTTTCTACATTCAGGAGCAGGCCGAGCTGATTGAACATGCTCAAGGCCGTCAGAATGTGCGACTGGACTTGGCTGCTGGAGTTGCCGTGGATAAGCCAGTCGTCGAGGTAGGGGAACACCTGAATCCGTCGCCGACAAAGGGCGGCTGCCACAACGGCCATGCACTTCGTGAACACGCGTGGTGCCATGGACAGGCCGAAGGGAAGAATCGCAAACTGGAAGTGCCTTTGGTCTACCACAAAGCGGAGGAAGCGTGTGTGTGGTGGGTAGATCGTGATATGGAAATACGCGTCCTTCATGTCGAGGGCAGCGTACCAGTCTCCAGGATCCATAGACGGGATAATGGTACCCAGGGAAAGCATGCGGAACTTTAACTTTACCATAAATTTGTCGAGTCCCCGCAAGTCCAAGATAGGACGTAGCCCCGCTTTTGATTTGGGGATTAGGAAATAGCGGGAGTAAAAACCCTTGCCCCTGAACTCCCTTGGAACCTCCTCTATTGCCCCTATGGAGAGGAGCGTTTGGACCTCCTGAATTAGGAGTTGCTCGTGAGAAGGGTCCCTGAACAGGGACAGGGAAGGAGGGTGGGAGGGAGACAAACTGAAGGTGGTATCCACTTTCCACCGTGCGTAGGACCCAGCGGTCCGTGGTGATATTCGACCACGCACGGAAGAAATGGGCAAGGCGGTCTCGGAAGGGGGAAAAAGGATCGTGAACTGAGACTGGTACTCCGCCCTTGGGCGTCCCTTCAAAAGTTTTGTTTGAGCCCTGACGATGGTTTGTGGGGGCCCTGGCTGTGGCCAGTCTGGCGACCGGGCTGCCGCATTCTACCGCCCCTGCCACGTGGTCTCGAGAAATCCTGCCGAGGCGCGGGTACGGTGTAGGGGCGCTGTGCGAAGGGCCGGAAGGGTCTGCGCTGCGTGGCTGGGGTGTGAATCCCCAGCGTGCGGATGATGGTGCGACCGTCTTTTAGGGTCTGCAACCTCACATCAGTCTTTTCTGAAAACAGACACCGGCCCTCGAACGGTAGGTCCTGGATTGTATGCTGGACCTCCGGAGGGAGGGTGGAGGACTGAAGCCAGGAGATACGCCGCATGGCGACTCCTGAAGCTATTGTCCTGGCGGCTGAGTCGGCTATGTCCAAGGAGGCCCGCAACGACGTTCTGGCCACCTTCTTGCCCTCTTCAATCAACGCTGCGTACTCCTTCCTGGACTCCTGGGGTACAAATTATTTGAATTTTTGCATGGAGTTCCATGTGTTGTACCCGTATCGGCTCAGGAGTGCTTGCTGGTTAGCAGCTCTGAGCTGAAGGCCCCCCCCCTGGAGTAGATCTTTCTGCCAAACAAGTCCAGGCGCTTGGCGTCCTTGGACTTAAGGGCGGGTGCCTGTTGGCCATTCCTCTCCCTCTCGTTCACAGATTGAACAACCAGGGAGCACGGTGGGGGGTAAGTGTAGAGGTACTCGAAGTCTTTCGCGGGCGCCATATATTTTCTCTCCACCCCCCGGCAGTGGGGGGTACCGAAGCTGGAGATTGCCAGATTGAGGTGGCGTTGGTAAATATAGTCCGTACAAATGGGAGGGCTACCCTGGTGGGGGCGTCGGCTGTTAAGATGTCCACCACTGGGTCCTCAACCTCCACCACCTCCTCGACCTGCAGATTCATGTTGAGAGCCAATCTGCACAGTAGGTCTTGGTGGTCCCGGAGATCGATGGGAGGCGGGCCTGAAGATGATGCTCCTGCCACTGCCTCGTCTGGGGAGGAGGACGACGACAATCCCGGGACTAGAGGGTCCTGGGGTAGGTCCTGGTGCGGAAGTTCTGGAGCCTCCACGCCCAAGGCCTCCGGGTCTGGGATCTCGGCTGATGTCTGGGCTGTAGGGCCTGGGGCCTCCGGAGGAGGGCGTGACACCGTCGCCTCCGGTGCCCAGGACTCCGAATGAGCCGACTGGGAGGCTCTAGAGGGGGCCCCTTGGGACTGATGGTACGCCATCCGAGTCCAGAAAGGCCACTGTGTCGGGGCTTGAGACGGATCCTGTCCCTCGTCTGGCCAGTGGCTCTGGCCCTCGACCACGTGGCCCTGGTCCGTATAGTAGGCACTACCGGCCCTAGAGGACCGAGAGGCTGAGCGGGAGGGCCAAGGTGGAGCAGAGTGTCCTTGAGGGCCGGTCCGCGGAGCCGTGCCGTGGCGCCAGGGATCGGTACCGGGACCTGGATCGGTACCGACGGCTGTCTCGGTACCGGGAGCCCGACCTGGATCGCGTACGCCTCGGTGAGCGGTAGCGAGGTCGATCGTCCGGGGATCTACGCTGCAACCGGCCGCGGGACCGGGAGCGGTACCGGGAATCATAGTACCGTCGACTGTGGCTGGAGGACGACCTGGAGCGATGCCGTGAGTACAACCAGCGCCGAGAAGGTGATCGGTGTCGGGACTGCAAGCGATGTCGAGGAGATCTAGGCTGATGTTGGCCAATCTCCGCATGAGGCACTGGACGTAGCATGGCCGATTTGCCACGGGACATGATGATTCTCAATGGCAGTACCGAAGATGGGGTTGGTGCCGGGTCCATCATGGCAATCAGGTCCCGTGCTGCCGAGAAGGTGTCCGGGGTGGACTGCAGCATAAGCTCTACCTCGGCATGTACCGGGGAGCTGGCAGTTACAGAGCTCGATGGACCTTGCGGTACCGGAGTCGTCGGTACCGGAGCCTTAACAGGCTGCCCTGAGCTCAACGGTCTCTGTGGTACCAGAGTCGGTGGTGCAGGCATCTTGGCCAAAGGCACCGAGCTCAACGGTCCTTGCGGTACCGGAGTCATCGGTGCTGGCACCGGGCCGGGAGGTTTGGCGTGGTCTTGAACCGGCTGCGGATGCAGCGGCGCCGGGGTCGGAGCCAGTCCCGATTTACCCAGTTTTGGAGACATCGATCGGCGCCTCTGGGGAATCCCCAGCCAGAGGTGTTCGGTGCCGGGGCTCTTTACTGGAGCTTGGGTGCTCCGGGGTCGCTGGCGCCGCACCTGCTGCGGAGGTCGGTACTGGGTTGCGATGCGGGGCCGACATCGGGCTAAGAGACGCTTCCAAGAGGAGCTGCTTCAAACGAAAGTCCCGCTCCTTCTTGGTTCGCGGCTTGAAAGCCTTACAGATACGACACTTATCTGGAAGGTGGGACTCCCCAAGGCACTTCAGACAGGAGTCGTGGGGGTCCCCCGTGGGCATCGGCTTCAAACAAGCCTAGCACGGCTTGAATCCCGGAGAGCCAGGCATTGGCCCGGTACCGGGAGGGAGACAGGGGAGAAACCCCTTATCTCCCACTATTATTTACACTAACTACAACAAACAAACCATCAGTAAACTATTAACAACTACTTAAGAAGTACTTAAAACTATCAACAAGATAAACGAGTGCTAACTACGCTAGGGAGGTGGAGATCAGCTAAGCTGCGCTCCACAGTTCCAACGACCGTCACGGGCAGCAAGAAGGAACCGAGAGGGAGCTGGGCCGGCTGGGGTATATATCAGGCACCGCAGTGGCGCCACTCCAGGGGGCGCCAGCCGGCCCACCGAGTGTTGCTAGGGTAAAAGTCTTCCGACGGTCGTGCATGCCGCACGCGCACACCTACTTGGAATACATATGAGCAAGCACTCGAAGAAGAACCATAAGATACAGAAAGCTCACGAGAAACTGTCTATTCCTTCCTCTTCATTGGGACGTTCTGGTGAGTCTTGGTTTATACTGCCGTAGAAGGCTACATAGGGAGCATCTACTTACTAGGAAGAACCGCCATACATACTTTTGATTAAGAAAACTTAAAGCCAGGATATATATGAAAATGTATTGCTCAGCATCCTCAGCAGCAACCTAATTTGTTCCCCCCAAATACACAATGTTCTCTTCTGCAACTTTTTATCTGGACTTTTCAAACCACTCTGCACAAAAATGGTTGAAACTGAGTTATCTTTGTTTTAGGACAAAGCTGGAAATATAGACTGTAGTGGTGTTGTTTTGTGAAAAGCCTTTTTAGAACAGTATTTTCTAAAACAACTCAATTTTTAAACCTGTGAAGTTTGTAGTACAAAAATGAATGTTAGACTCTTATGCTGATTTTGGGCCTCAGGCCTTGTGTAACCTTCACTAATGAAAGCAAAGTGCAGAGACGGGAGTCACCACAGGTGACATGCTCTCCTGTTTATCCCAAAACGTAAGAGCAACTATGTCCAGCAGTCCCTGCTTGTGGTCTGATCCCAGTAGTAGTGGCATTTTACCTGCTGCATATTATCCAGAAATAAACCACAGTTGTCTATTCAGGTAAAAAGAACCACTGCATGACTATCTCTGCATGCAGCTCATCCCATTTTCTGGAGGTGCTTCTGGAACATTCTCTGCTACACTGCCAAACCACCTTAGACACCGACGGCTTTTCAAAATCTCCAGCAGAAATTTTTTTTGTTGAGCAAGAGCTGAGCATTCACCTTATCCTCACCCTCCATTTTAAGTAGAGGATTGGAAAGTAAAGCCAGCACCAGACGACTTATGGCACTTCCTGACTTCTTTTTCAAAATTTCCCTAAGCATCTCAGAAAGCCTACATTTCCCAGAAATTGTTATGTTGAGCTACGCTTGGAACTGTGGGACAGGAATCCACACAGCAATGCAACAGTATACAACAGTGCTAGTGTGGATACCCAACAAAAGTACAACACTATTTCTAGTGGTTCAAATAGAAACATTTCAGCTATATACAAAGGGCAGTTGTAAGGTCAATCACTGTTACAGAAGTACCTGAAAGGCTACATGTAGCTCAAATGCCTCGGGAACTGATGATGATTGCCTTTAAATGTAAGATGATGTCAGTAATTTCCTCCCCTTAATATTTTTCTCCCTCTTCAGATTCTACAAAGAAATGCTTAGTTTGCAGCAAACTCTGGCAGTCTCACAGTCTCTCTTTCTCTCTCTCACACACTTTTTTCACATCTTACAGAAAGAGTTTTATGGTCCCTTAGCTATTTCTTTTGCAACAATTAAACATAAGCAGCACTTTAACCTACTAGAACGTCTTTGTTCACTCGCACAGTGGTTTTCAATCTTTTTTCATTTGCGAACCCCTAAAAAATGTCAAACGGAGGTATGGACTTCTTTGGAAATCTTAGACAGTCTGCAGACCCCGCCCCCCCTCACCCAGGAGTCCGCAGACCACAGGGTGAAAACCACTGCAAACAAGAGTTTTCAGACTGTTCATAAAATCTAACAAATGATCTTAATTAAGACACTTATTTTTCTAAATGATACTTTAGTGTCACATTGATACCATAAAATTGCTGTACAAAAGCACAAGTTCAGTTAGAAGGATTCAAAGAACAGTTTATACCAACTAGCTTGTCTGCTTCTCCAAAAGTTAGGTTTTAATAAATATAAATACAAAAAACCTAACTCACAAGCTAAGTTATGTAACAGTATAAATATTAATGTGCTGTAATAAAGTGCAAGACCCATATTACACAGAATGTCTGGACTATTTAAGTCCCTCTCAACAAAGCACCCTCTCACTGCCAGTTGGAGCAAGGCAAGCTGTGGCACGGACACTCTAAGGCATCTTTTCTACTTCCTCAAACTAAAAAAGTATCACCGCATTTAAAATGATTAGTAAAGAAAGATAACTCCCAATTGAAAACTGAAGTCAAAGACAATCGTCTTTTCTCCAGATCCCCAAAACCCCCTCAGGTAAACTAATCTGCAAAATAACATGGTCTTCAGAATTTATCTTTTTTTTAAATCAGGAGATTAATTATCTTGATGGAAGCCAGTCGAATGTGCTTTATAACAACCCGTTTCTACAGAGAGTCAGGCTCTCGAGGGAAGAGACTGGATCTTCCTTTCTCTATATATTCCTAGCACATTTTGGGAACTACAACAACAAAAAATGACAAATAAGGTTTGCTGGGCACAGACAATACAAAAACAGTCCAACTCAAAAAATGAGGCTCCTGAAATGGGAAAATGAAACCTGCTTTTTATTTTAAACTGAAAATATGTAGATATGAAAAATTCATGAGCTGCATGCCCCTTCCTCCTTTGGGCAAGGATAATTTATAGAAACAGAATATAAGGTTTTCTGAGCAAAAAGTTAGCTTTTATTTGATTTAAACTGATAAATTTGATAAAAACCCATGTCCATTATCTTTACTTAGTTTCAAAATTTTGGTTTGATTTAATCCTCCATCTCCATGGAGGTACATCCTCAGTCTAGACAGCAAGTCACTTTGGCACTGTTGGTCATTGCATTGGGAATATTCATTTTTGATGTCGTAACACTGTTGTGGATGAGTATAGGAAACCAAAGTCTCATAGTCCTAAAACAATAGAAATAGGGCTCATCTTTTTTAAACTCAAGTCTAACATGGGGACAGGCATTCTTTCAAACAGCTGAGAGACGGACCTTATTTTCATGGCTTGTATGCCAGAAAAAAAGCTTTGACATACAACATTATGGATATATGTTAATGACAGTGGCATAACTTTAAACACTGTTCAACGATGTTTTAAATAATTTACTAATCATAACTTCATAATTCACTGCAGCTATAGTTATATTAAATACTAATATGCAGTATTTTTTATATATTTTCCTCACATTAAAGCCATAAGGAGAAGCAGTACTGCTGACCAAGTGACAGGCTCAGTATAGAGTGCTGGTTGTGAAAGATAGGGCAATTTCCTCAAATACTGTTGAAAAACCTCATTGAATTAAGTATTTTTTGGAGTCCATTTTATTAAACACAAAGTTTATGTATTATTGTAGGATTGTATGCAACTTCCCTAGGGAGGAGTTGTGGCCAAATGTAAACCTTGAAAAATGTTACTTACTCCTTGTTGGAGTTGGGGGGTGATCTCTGGGAAGCTTATTAGCATGCATGTAGGTTCTTTTAAATATGTTCTCTGTAATGCTATCACCTTAAGAATAAATGTGCTTGCTTAGAAAGGGCTGTGTAACTGTGGGCAACTGAACTGTTTATAGCAGGGGTGGACAAGGTTTTTGGCCCGAGGGCCACATCAGGAAATAGAAATTGTATGGCGGGCCATGAACGCTCACAAAATTGGAGTTAGGGTGTGAGGGGGCGGGGGTTAGGCTCTGAGGTGGGGTGGGGATGAGGAATTTGGGGCGTAGGAGGGTGCTCTGGGCTGGGACCGAGGGATTCGGAGGACAGCAGGGAGATCAAGGGTGTGGGAAGGGGTGCGGGCTCTGGGGTGGCACTGCGGTTCCTGGAAGCAGTGGCATGTCCCTTCTCCAGCTCCTATGCATGGAGCAGCCCCCGCCCCTGCTAGCACCGGAGGAGGGCCACGTGGCTGCTTCCGGGAGCCATGCAGTCCAGCCCCTGACCCAGTGCCCCACCCAGAGCTGGTGCAGCTTGTGGGTGGGCTTAAAACAACTTGCAGGCCCGATCCAGCCCCAGTGCCATCGTTTGCCCATCCCTGGTTTATAGCCTCTGGTGAGAAACCAAAGTGCAGACACTAGCCACTTCGACCATCTGGCTTGCAGAAACAACAGTGTTGGCTGAGAACTGTGCAGCCTGCAGGGCCGGCTCCAGGCACCAGCAAAACAAGCTGGTGCTTGGGGCGGCACGTTTCTAGGGGCGGCATTCTGGCGCCAGCCATGCCGCCCCTAAAAATGTGCCCTGGCCGCCCTAGCTCACCTCCGCTGGCTCACGTGCCACTGCTGGAGGGAAAGATCCCAAGCGACCGCAGCGCGCGAACCAGCTGCTCCCCTTCCCCTGGGAGGGGGAGGGAGATACTGAGCGGCTGTGGCGCGCGCGCTGCTTCTCCCCCTCCCTCCTAGGCTTGAGAGCCTAGGAGGGAGGGGGAGATCCCGAGCGGCCGCGACGTGCGAAACAGCTGATTCGCGCGCCGCTTCTCCCCCTCCCTCCCTCCCTCCTTCCTAGGCTTGAGAGCCTGAGGGGAGGAGGCAGGGCTGGGGATTTGGGGAAGGGGCAGAGTTGAGCGGGGGTGGGGTAAGAAAAAAACGGGGGGGGGGGGGGGATTTGTTTTTGCTTGGGGCGGCAAAAATCCTAGAGCCGTCCCTGGCAGCCTGGAAAGATCTTGGTTAGGATGCAGAGAGACGTGTTTCCGCCCACGAGCGGTGATGGCTGGAGAGCCGAAAGTCTAAAAGCGGGTGGTGTTGCTGGACCACAGAGGGGGGAAATAAGGTGCAGTCGCTCTGAGCTGTGACACTGATTACCAACACAAGTGCATAATTTATCAAAACTATGGTAATATCACACAGGACCTACTTTAAAGGAACTGGAATCAAAGCCTTTAGGGTGTTGTATATTAAAATGAATCTTAACTGCAAGACAAAAATCCATTCTTAGGTAAAAGCATATTGCAATATGACAGACTTGTGAGGATACAGCTATGAACCAATATACATTTATAATTACATACAAAATATTTAAAGAAAGTTATTTGGATTGCAAAGGTAAGCACTCAAAACATAAGAAATACCAGATTTAAGATTGCCTATGCAACTTTTATTCTGTTGTGTACACATCCTGCGTACCAAATGAGGCAGTGTTTCTGTAGAAAAAATACTATGTAATTTAAAACTGTCAGAATGCATATGCACAAGAGGCACAATTAAGGTTGCATTGGCAACGTTGAATCTCGTATTTCTTTTGACTTTCAAATGTTTGACTTTGTACTCTAAATAGACTTCTTTTAAAGTAAATTTTTATGCCATTTACTAGTTGTTGTTTTTTTAAACAGATTTTATTACATAAAACATTTAACATCTGCCCTTCATGCATGTGTCACAGTTACAGGCTAACTGCACCTTTGACCCTCTTCTAGCCTGTGCGCACACACTTTCAGGTGACAGCCCCTGCATGCCTTCACTTCTCTCTGGGTGGAACCCTGTGAGTCCCCACTGGGTCCCCAGTCATAGCCCCCTGTGTAACACCCATGATTATTCAGCAGGCCCAACTGAATTTGGCACCAGCCAGTCTTCCCTTTGGGAGCTGTAATCATTGGATAAGAGTGACCCAAACAGCCTTTCAAAACAAAAACTTTTTTCATCTTAACAGTAGGAACACAAAGCATAAACCTAGAAAATGATTTTTAGCACAATAAAACTCTTATCCCAGACACTCTAACCTTTGGAATCTTGGTTCACCTTAGCTCAAGACCTCTGTATCCCTGCCCTTCAAGGAGGATGTCCCCTTTATAAGTCCTGAATGTATAAATATCCTCCCACTGTATGTTCCATTCTATGCATCCGACGAAGCGGACTGTAGTCCATGAAAGCTTATGCTGAAATAAATTTGTTAGTCTCTAAGGTGCCACACGTATTCCTTTTTTATTTTCTTTTTGTTTCTTCTGTCTCTCTTGAACCTGGTTAAACCAGTTTAGGTGCCTCAGATAACAGCATGGAACAGCAGGTTATCAAATCTATCTTCTCTCCTGCCTAAATGCAGCTAACCCTTCTTGAATTAACCTCCCGTATGCTTACCGTAAAAACCACAATAATAATCAAGCAGATGGAATAAATAATATTAATAAAATATTACGGACAGGTCTCCCTCGTCCTTCATACCATCTTCAAAACACAGGATTCTACCATTTGAGGTACAGGATTAACTACATTAGCTAGCAACAGCAGCAAACTTTTATCCCAAAAAGGTGGGGGTGAAATGGGCCACTTGGGTCATGTGCTGGATCTGATAGAAACTTGTGCTGGTCCACTGAACACCTTCCTCACCCCCAGAGAGGCGAGAAGATCTTGCCCTATGTGGTGGCCGCAGCAGAAATGGGCTTCTGGGGCCATGTGTTAGGACTGGAGGAGTGGTTGGGAGGGAGTCTGGCCCATCTCTCCCCGCTTTGGGAGCTGGGGGGAGCTCCGGTCTTATTTAATGCCCCAAGAGTGAGGGGGGGGGACGGGGGGGGGACAGGCGACTGGGGCCACATGGAGAGTCCGCGAGAAGGTAATTATGGGGGATCTCCACCCACTCCAAAGCTCTGGAAGCTCCTAGACAATCCCAGTACAGTATCTGCTGCTGTTGCTAAAGCAGCAGCATCATGAATCTAGCTCTTTAGAAAGTTTATTATTCTGGCACACTGCCAAAATTTCTGAGTCTTGCAAGTAACAAAAGAGAAACTGTGATTTTAAGAAGTTTACAACTTGGCTGAACCTGAATGGCATTTCATTGGACAAGCCTAAAGCATGTCTCTAGCCCAAAGACACTCATTACTGAATTTAAAAGGCTTATGGCAAACAATGGAGGTCAGGTGTTAGAAAGTGACAAACAGTCCTAAGAATCTTTTATAACAAAGTGTTAAGAAACCTAAACACAGAAATTTCTCCTAGATTGCTCCATAATAAAGCTGCTGTAAAAACATGTTTAAGTGTGTTGGCTATAGTACCATGATACATTTTGACAAGTAAATTAAAAAAAAAAATTCTATTTCCACTATTTTAGCTCTTTGCTTTACATGATCATTTCCCTTCAGCTGCTTCACTTTCAGATTTCCATTCTCTTGTTATTCTCTCACCAATACTACTCTGCATTTTATTCTGTGCGCCCTGGTAGTGAAACCAAATTTGCCAGAAATAGACTGAAAAACTCTTATTCCAACAGCAAGAAATTATACTTAAAAATCTGCTGCAAATAAACAAAAAACCACACAGATCAGAGCAGCACAGAATACTGTAGAAAAAAATGTATAGGACAAATATTTTAGTACAAAATTGTTCTTGGGAAATGTGTTTTGTTAAAGTTAACTTCCTAGGATTTACAGAAATTGCAGTTAAGCGCACTTCTGCTTTATCCACAGAACATGAATATCACAAATAGTTGTAATACAAGCTTGCACACACTGTCCTACCAGCGTATCTCAAACCTACTATGAAAGAACTTTATAGGAATTAATTAATCTCTAGCATGCAGTCATGCCACCTCAAATGTTGCTTAGATCTCACAAGCTAACTAAGGTCAGGATTAGTCAGTACGTGGGGAGGAGACCTCCAAGAAACGTTAGTTCACTTCAGGCAACAGAGATAAGCTTTTACATTTGCAGAAAGTCCCATAGAATTTAAGGAAGGTTAAACCTTGATGACATAGCCAAATTGCAACCCGAGTAATTGCTTACTATTTACTTAAAATTCACTTGTAGTTTCAGATGTTCTATTATTATCCTAAACTGCTGTGCAGTATTAAAAAGTTACTGCATTCTGCTGCAGTTATCTATTTCCAGGGTGAATGTAGCAACTTTTGTAAATATATTACACATACAACTATGTAAAAGAATGTTAAGGTTGCAAAGCCAAGCACTCAAATTAGGAAGGGTCAAAACTAATGATGCCTTCATTCAGCCCGCTGGTGGGTATGTGCACGTACACACATGCATACTCCTAACATCACATAGGAATCAAGCAGAGCCAAGAACAGAATTGAGTTCTCTTGGGTCCCAGTCTAGTCTCAAAACACAGAAGAAAAATCTCTCTTCTTGAAAGTCTCTTCCTCATTCACTGTCCATCACGTGTATTGCACTGGGCAAGGTAGGAGCCCTGCAGTACTAATACCATTTTAATGCATATACACAGGGAGATGAATTAAGGTTGTATTGGCAATCTTAACACTGGCACTTCCAAGCTTTTGAATGCTTGACTTTGAAACCTGGACATTCTTTTAACGTACTATTTTAAAAAATGCAACTACAACGACATCATGTGGAACCATATTCCCCACATAGGTGTCAGCAGTATCTGAACCTAGGACTTTTAGATCCACACACAGTTCTCCATCACTCAAGCAAAACAATTATCTGACAGTTGCAGATGCTCATGTGAACCAACTAGTAGAGGGGGAAGCAAAACAATTTGTCAATGATTTACACAACTATTTGCTTGAGAGAAGAAAAATGTTGGGATTCAGGATTCCTGTGTTCCTCTAATGGCTATGGGAGGGAGTGACATCTAGAGGTTAAAGTATAACACACACAGCAAAACACATATCTAACAGTGCCCTTACCAACTCAGAAACAGCATTCCATACAAAGGTGGTGGGAAAACATGTATGGGAATGGTTGTGGAAAAGCAAATCATGCCAGCCTCTATCCCTGTGTCAATTGGCAGAGCACAATGAGATTTATGCAACTATCCATTAGGCACAGAACTAAGAACAACTTATTGCACATAGGCTGCCTAACAGCCATCAACTGGCAATCATTTACTATCAAACTGGGCTGGATCTGACCCACTGACCTGACTCTTAACAAATGTGTACAGCACTACCAGTTTAAAACATTCAATCCCCATAGATTAAGAGTAAAATAAATAACTGGAGTTTAACATCTTCAGTATCCCATGGACATACAGTATATACAGACACCTGTATGACCTCACAGCTACTACTGTGGTAAAATTTGTGATTCTATTTAGAAGTGTGTCATCACTCAAGGGATTAAAATTAACAGCAGCAGTTATTGTATGGGGAGGTTTATTTGTTTAGAATTCATGATGTGTCACCTTGGGCAAGAGAAGAAAGAGGAGAAACAAGTTATTGTACTCTCTCTAATGGAATTTCTGTTTGATATCAAAGACAGAAGCTGTGATATGGATATGTCTGGACAACTGCTGTTTGTCATTATGACTATACTCTTCCTGTTACTACAATTCTTAACTGTCTGGGACTCAAACTCACATTTCAGTTGAGGACTTAAGCCCACTCCTTTCCATCCCATCACACAGAGTTTATATTTAATGTTTTACCTAGTAGAATTTATTTACAAAATATAAGTATCTGATTTGGTTTATCAATCCTTGTATTAGTCAGAGACCTGCTTTATAAAGGTTTTGTTGTAGTTTGGTGAGAGCTCCTCATAATAAGTGTGTTCTAAGTGGATTTACACTATTGGCAGTGTTGTAGCCATGTTGATCCCAGGATATTAGAGAGACAAGGTAGATAAAGTAATCTCTTTTATTCTGTTGTTGAAAGAGACATTTTTGAGCTACACAGAGCTCTTCCTTCAGATCTAGGTTCTGTAGGTTTTCGGTTGCCCAGGCCTGACTAGCAGCTCTGTGTAGCTCAAAAGCTTGCCTCTTTCACCAAGAGAAGTTGGTCCTTGGATTTATACTAAGCATTTTGTCAAATAGTTCTTTGTCTTATCATCCACTCTTCTCCATTCAGGACCTTCTTCATAGGAAAAAAATATTTTACTGTCAACGTAAGAGTTTACAGTGAAATTTTCGAAGCACCTCAAGTGAGTTAAGTGCCCAACTCCCATTTATATTCCATCTAGGAGGAAAACAGATTGAACATCTGAACAGATTTTAACTAGGAGTCTGAACCTTCACAGTAAAATAAATTGTGTGTGACTAGCTAAAGCACAATGTATGCAAAAAAAAAAAGAAAAGAAACTGGTGCCTTTTAAAACTCTGAATCTGCTTCCAAATAGAACACACATTGTTCTAATCCAGTCACATAAGTGAGCTTTAGAAGGTATTCACTCTAACTATTGCAAAGCAACAGCAGGCTATGGGCATCAGATTTTAGTGTTTGACTGACCACATTCTACAGAATGTTTTGCCAAAGCGTCTTATCCAAACATTTTCTCAAAGCAACTACTAGCCAACCATTTAAAATAGTTATAATATGAAAACCCACTGACCAAAGTCTTGTAACAATTAAAACAAATATGCAAGCTCTTATGTCTGGGTAACATTTATCTGCCCTTTAACAGTTTGAAGTAAAGAGAAAAAAATTAACTGTATAGAAGAAAACCTTTCATTTTGGCAGTGTGCTTCTCCCCTATGGACAGAACAGGCTGTCCCCACAAAACTAGTATTTACCAAATGTAGTTCGAAGATCAAATTTCACCTTCTCTGGCATTCACCAAGTGGTGAGTATGTGTGTCATAAGAAGCCACAAGGGGTATAAAAAAAAAAGTTTAGAGTAACTCCAAACCTACTCTATTTTCCACAGGCTCCTTTAAGAAAAAAAAAACCCCCATCAAGCCAGTACTACTTGCAAAAAAGCAAGGGTATTTTATTTTTAAGAGAGTTGAATTTTAAAGAACAAAGAATTTAAATTAAGCCAACAAATATCATTGATTTTGTTTCCTTGATTATTTAAAGTCATCAATCCAGGCTGATTATGTTTCTGACCAAAATGCATCAGGCAAAAAGAACCATTCACACTGAAATAGGAGGACCTTATCTTTTGGGTACAGATCTTGTCTCATAATCCATTCCTGTGTCACTTCAAGATTACACTATGCGAATACACTTCATCTGGAGCTACATCTAAATTAATTCTGAAACTAGAAAGCTGTCGGCTGATTGGTAAGTAGGACATTCTATAGAAAGCATGTAAAATCAGTGCTCTGAGATCTCAGTGCGTCAAGGCATTGTTTTTCCACTTACAAATCCCCAAACAGATTTCGACTAGCGTAAATGAGGCTGCCTCTCCCATGTAATATACTTCTACAGACAAAAGCAGAGATGCAGATGCTTGATTCCCCTGGATAAAGGGTAAGGGGCTGCTGGCAGAGTACTCTCCATATGGGCCTCAGGAACACCTTCCTACTTTGGTCCAAAATTGGCTGGATTTGCTATCATTCACAGCACTCTGCAGGGTGTTTGTTTCACCTGGCTTTTGAGGGCAGTTAGGGGAGACTTCGGGGTATTATTTGTATTTAGAGCTGCTGCATGAAGCTTGTATTTAATTTTGTAATTTTAACAACTGGCAAGACACTCAGTGCTGGTGCACAGGCACTTACTGTTCTAAACAGAAGAAAAACACCTCTCAATTATTATAACTGAAAAATTAGAGAAAGTTATATTTGTCTCATCTAGTCTCAGCATTTGACAGTAGTTGTTGTATAGCTAATTTCACTATTTTGTAAACACCACCACCCACCTCCCCAACATTTTCTGATCTACAAAATAGGCTCTTCTAGGCATCAGAGAGAAAAAACTTAAAATATTTTTAAATGAACTTAAAATGTAAACCCTAATTATGTCAGAAGTAGCTTCATTTCTTGACAATATTTTTTAGCAACAAAAATATTGTGTGTGTCAGTACGGACAAGAAAAATCCTTTTTTCAAAACCACATTACTACATGAAAAAAACTAGTAGGCTCTTCAGTATGGGTAGCCACCCCCTCCCATATCAGTGACTGACAGGTCTTGGTCAGGTACACTGAAAGCCTAGTGGTTAAAGTAACTGTGGGTACATCTACACTACTCACCAGATCGGCAGGTAGTGATCAATCTATCAGGGATTGATTTATCGCGTCTAGTGTGGATGCGAGAAATCTATCTCCGAGCCCGCTTCCCATCAACTCTGGAACTCCACCTCCGCACGAGGCGGAAGCGGAGTCGACGGGGGAGCGGAAGCAGTCGACTTACCGCCGTGAGGATGGCCAGGTAAGTCGACCTAAGATACATTTCGCGTAGCTGAAGTTGCGTATCTTAGGTCAGACACTCCCCCCATAGTGTAA
Source organism: Chelydra serpentina (assembly GCA_037349315.1). Taxonomy (NCBI): domain Eukaryota; kingdom Metazoa; phylum Chordata; order Testudines; family Chelydridae; genus Chelydra; species Chelydra serpentina. The sequence continues at coordinate 25,586,672 of JBAIAC010000010.1, forward strand.
ACCAGGCCTGAGGATCTTGTAAATGGAAGATAAAGTATTTATATGTATCAAAAAAGAGGCAAGTAGTTTGAGTTGTTACTAGCATCAATCACTGAAAAATTAGAAAAAATCTGTTTAAGATGGGCTTTTAAACTTCATTACACCCCCTAACCATTTGCTTCAAAAAGCAGGCTCTTTCCAATAAGGAATGGAAAATGCTGTATTTTCCATAAAATAAAAGTCACCACCATGTTGTAAATGAATAGTTGGTTATGGTTATGTTAAATGAGGTGGTATAGTTAATTCCTTATGTGGAAAAAACTAATTAAAAACATTTTAAAATACTGTGGCTCTTCCTTATCCCACAGACCTTTCAGAAAGCCTACTGGCTGATTTTTAAGCAAACAAGTGAACCATTTTAAGGACTGCTTTCAAATGCCTTTAAGTTTAGAATGATGGTTGCTTATAACATTTAAGTTAATTTGATTTTTTAAAAAATCAAGTCAGCAGTCTGAAGAAAATCTTCTTTCAGTTCCAGTCTTGTAGAGGGGAAGGGTGATAATGGCTGTCTATCTCTGTGACAGGTGGTTCTCGAGGCCCCAGAGAATTGCTGGTAACAGGCCACCCAAGGGTCTCAATATAGCCAAGGAGGTAGAACATAGGGCATGGGTGGAGGCCTCCATCGGTGTTCATACCAGTGAGATAGTGGTTGTGGCTGTCTCTCATGAGTGATGATAATCTCCTCAGACTTCTGGGAAAGAGAGTCTCTATATGAATGGAGAGGAGAGCCTTGCACAGACGTTTGGGAAACTCAGGCAAGATCTTCATCAGAATCGTCCTCTTCCAAATCGCTCTGTAGTGGTGCGACACTGGAAGAAACCATTGGTGTAGCCATTGGTACAGGGCATATATCCAGAGATCTGTAAGTCCTCAGTACGAGGAGTATATCTGAGCCAAGCAATGGTGAGTCGGGTGCCTCGGACGCAGCAAGGTCTCGGGAAAAGTGAAACTCTTGCAGTACCATAAGTGTTGTCGGTATCGTGTCCATGGCATACACCGAAGTGATAGTGGTTGAGGGAGCTGACGGTACCATGAATCTCGACCACAACAAGGGGAGTCCAAATGGAGCCTGATCAGGCTTCTTCAATACCAGATAAGAAGAGGTAATGCTCTTCTTGCTACTTCGCTCCGTTGACAATACTGATGACCTCTCGGAGTCTGGGACTTCACTGTCTTTAGGTTTGAGTGTGCCCTCGATACCCGAGGAACCAGCAGCCTCATGGTTACTGGGTTGGAAAGGAGTGGGTGTTGAAGTGGCTGAGTCATCAGAGACCACAACTTCTTTGAGATAGATTCCTTACCTGGAGAATTCGTGGGTCTTTGGGAGTCTTATGGGAGGAATCTCGGGACTTCCTCTTAGATGTCTTCAAGGAGTGTGGTTCAGAGACAGCAAAACCAGCGGAATTACTCTCAGACTGAAGTATGGGGGGGATCCCCTGGCCAGGATCAGAGGCCGAGCACAACGAGCTCTCCATCATGAGGAATCATAGAATCATAGAATCTCAGGGTTGGAAGGGACCTCAGGAGGTCATCTAGTCCAACCCCCTGCTCAAAGCAGGACCAACCCCAACTAGATCATCCCAGCCAGGGCTTTGTCAAGCCTGACCTTAAAAACCTCCAAGGAAGGAGACTCCACCACCTCCCTAGGTAACCCATTCCAGTGCTTCACCACCCTACTAGTGAAAAAGTTTTTCCTAATATCCAACCTAAACCTCCCCCTCTGCAACTTGAGACCATTACTCCTTGTTCTGTCATCTTCTACCACTGAGAACAGTCTAGATCCATCCTCTTTGGAACCCCCTTTTAGGTAGTTGAAAGCAGCTATCAAATCCCCCCTCACTCTTCTCTTCTGCAGGCTAAACAATCTCAGTTCCCTCAGCCTCTCCTCATAAGTCATGTGCTCCAGCCCCCTAATCATTTTTGTTGCCCTCCGTTGGACTCTTTCCAATTTATCCACATCCTTCTTGTAGTGTGGGGCCCAAAACTGGACACAGTACTCCAAATAAGGCCTCACCAGTGCCGAATAGAGGGGAATAATCACGTCCCTCGATCTGCTGGAAATGCCCCTACTTATACAGCCCAAAATGCCGTTAGCCTTCTTGGCAACAAGGGCACACTGTTGACTCATATTCAGCTTTTCGTCCACTGTAACCCCTAGGTCCTTTTCTGCAGAACTGCTGCCCAGCCATTCGGTCCCTAGTCTGTAGCAGTGCATGGGATTCTTCCGTCCTAAGTGCAGGACTCTGCACTTGTCCTTGTTGAACCTCATCAGATTTCTTTTGGCCCAATCCTCTAAGTTTGATCTCCCTTTTTTTCTGGCTCTAGATTTTAATGCCAGGTAGAACTTGCACTTATGGGAAACACGAAACACCCCGAGACAACAGGATGCAGGGGGAATGTCCATCATTCATCAGGATTGCCTGACGACACCACAGGCAATGCCTGAAACTAGGAGAATCGGGAATGTCCTCCCAGTAAAGTAGAACTCCCAGAAGGGGAGAAACTCTATATAATTTTTTTTAAACGACTACAGCTAAAACTGCTAAGTATAACTACTAAGAACTATAATAAGCCAATAAAAGAGCTAAGGGGACACAGCTGAGGTAAAACTCAATGTGGACAACTGCTAAGGCTCCATCTTAGGCCAAGGTGGTTAAGAAGGAACGGAAAGCAATTCATCCACACAGTGCTGCATACCAGCATGGAGCACGAGTTCAAGTGGCACACACATATGGGCCAAACAGACACTCCTATGAGAAATCTCCGTTCAAAGGCGCAGGGGACGCAAGTGCACCTAGAGTGGAGCACTTATAGGGACATTGCTCAAAGCAGCCCACTATCCTTGTGGAGAAAAACTCCCTGGGAGGCTTTATTTGGCTCAATACAACATTACAGCTCAAACGAGTAGCTGGGAGGTGGGACCAAAGGGGGGTTATTTGCAGCCAACATGGGTGGTCCAGCTCTGATTTTATTATAGAATTTACCCCCAGAAATGAGAGAGTACTAGGTCAGGAGAACAAGTCTTTGACATGAGATTTGGAACTAGCCATCAATCTGAGCTAGCCAGGGCATAGTTAAGGTCTAAATGGAGGAGGAAAGAAAGGAAAGAAGAAACCTCACCTGAACTGGCAGAGAGGATAGTCTGGCAATGGACCAATTTACAATTCACCTGGACTTGCAGATCAAAATCAGCAAAGAGACCAAAGACATTGAGAGGCTGTGGAATTTTCCACAGAACTTGAATTTTTTTGTGCTGCAGTTCATCAGAAAAGGAAGCCGCTACTAGTGAGGAAGATGGACGCTGATCACCATAAACCATGCAAGTACAGCTCTGTGTCTAATGTATGATGAAAGAGGGGAATTCTAATCTGGTTCATGACCATATTGAACTATTGGAACAAATGATAAATTTGGTTTGTAAAACAAGGGAAATTAGCAATAATGCAAAAATTAAAGGAACCGTTCTGTTAAATGCTGATACTGTGACAAAACTGGCCACAAAAAGAAGTACTGTTATACATTTAAGGCTGGCCAAGACAGACTGTCACAAGTGTCTAATGAAAGCCTCTCCCAGCTTGGAAAATAGGTGGGGGAAATGCATCAAATTGAAGGGGCATAGCTTGGAGGTACAGTAGAACCTCAGAGTTATGAACATATCAGTCAACAACAGACCTAGTTTGGAACCGGAAGTACATAATCAGGCGGTAGCAGAGACCAAAAAAGAAAAAAGAAAAAGCAAATACAATACAATACTGGGTTAAACTACTTTAAAAAAAGGGAAAGCAGCATTTTTCTTCTGCATAGTAAAGTGTCAAAGCTGTGTTAATATTCCGTTGCAAGCTTTTGAAAGAACCATAATGGTTTGTTCAGAGTTACGAACATTTCAGAATTATGAACAACCTTCATTCCCAAGGTGTTTGTAACTCTGAGGTTCTACTGTACAAGAATCAGCCCCATAGTTTTTGTTTAAAACTGGGCAGTTAAACAACAAATAATGGGAGTTTGGCTATTAAGTGCATAATAGGATCTGATATACGTATAGGGATAATTGACATGGGCACCTGTCCCCCCCGTCCCCCCCCCCCAAAAAAAAAATCAGGAAAATTGGGTTTGAAGTTGGGAACTCTGAAATTCTAGTAAGAAGTCTAGGTGGCTGAAATACTAGATGAAGTAATAATTGGGCTGGATTTCATTATGGTTAATACAGTAGATCAGGGGTGGCCAACCTATGGCTCCGCAGCCGGCTCTTCATACGTTAATATGCGGCTGCTTGCATAGGTGCTGACTCCGGGGCTGGAACTACTGGTGCCAACTTTCCACTGCTCAACCCCAGGCTCTGCTCCCACTCCACCCCTTACCCCAAAGCTCCTGCCCCCTCCCCGAGCCTGCTGCACCCTTGCTCCTCCCCGCTCCATCCCAGAGCCACACTGCAAAACAGCTGATCGTGGTGGGCAGGACACACGGGGAGGGAGGGGGAGATGCTGATCAGCTGCCAGGAGGCAGGAGGTGCTGGGGTGGCGGGGGGGAGGGGGGGAAACTGATGGGGGCTGCTAATGTATTACTGTGGCAATGTACATTGGTAAATTCTGGCTTCTTCTCAGGCTGGCCACCCCTGCAGTAGAACCTCAGAGTTATGAACACATTGGGAATGGAGGTTGCTTGCAACTCTGAAATGTTCATAACGCTGGTTACATCAACTTAATACAGATTTGAAACTTTACTATGCAAAATAAAAATGCTGCTTTCCCTTTATTATTTTAGCATTTTATGTTTAACACAGTACTGTACTTGCTTCTTTTGGGGGGGGGGGGGGGTGTCTCTGCTGCTGTCTGATTGTGTACTTCCGGTTCCAAATGAGGTGTGTGGTTGACTGATCAGTTAATAACTCTGTTGTTTGTAACTCTGAGATTCTACTATAGTTGTATAATCAGTATCAGGAAAGGTGTCTTACAAATTCAATCTGTGGAAATTCCCTTTAAAGATATGGCCCAGGTTACACATATGGTTTGTAGGCAATTGGTTTGCAGTGAACGAATTGTTCTGTTACTCAGACAGGAACCATTATTACAGCTATATGCTGCGGTAGCTTACCAACAAAGGAAAGAGGGGAGTGATTGAAAGCTATTTTGAGAGACTAAGGGTCTCAGGGCAATCTTTGGGTATAGCTACACAGCAAACAACAAAAAACACAGAAGCAAGTCTCAAAGCCTGGTCAACTGACTCAGACTCGTGCTGCATGGCTAAAAATAGCAACATAGAAGTTTGGGATCAGAGTGGAGTCCAAGATCCAAGACGTCTACACTGGTATTTTTAGCTCCACTGCACAAGCCCGAATCAGTTGACCCAGCCTCACAGACTTGCCTCTGTGGTGTTGGGATTTTTGTTTGTTTTTTTGCTGTGTAACCATACCCTTAGCTGCTAAAGTTCTTGTGGATCTGAAACAAGGACTGATAACCTGTTCAATTTCTGACACAACACAAATAGTTAAAAAAAGCAACTGCAAATTGTGAAACGTGAGTCGTTGGATCTAGTAAATACTAGTATAGAAGAAAAGTACAAGGGGGGGAGTGAGCTCCCAGAGTGTCTATTGAACCTGTTCCAGCACAGTACTATACATTTACATGGGAACAGCAGAACAGATGGATACTTTCTGGTTAGGAATCTGGAGCTGTTCTTCATCAGATTTGGGGTCCTGGTTGAGTTACAAATGAAAAAAACAAAAAACCAAAAAACTGACTCCAAAGTGTTTCAAATTTGTGAGATTCTAGGGATCCACATAACTCTCACCAACCCAGCACAACGCCTATCTGAAGGGATGGTGGAAAGGTTCAATAGGACACTGGGGTTCCGCTGGCTACTTTTGCAGAACAGCACCAAAGGGACTGGGACCAGCATATTCCACTCCTTTTGACAGATTATAGCACAGCAGTCAAAAAGAGTATAAGTGTACCTAGACACTCTTCATGTTGGGGCATGAGCTAAGACACCAGCAAACTTTATGTATGGAGTCCCTGAAGAGGAACAAAGTGAGTTGTACTATTTGGTTTATGCAGAAACCCTACAATCCAAAACTGAAAACATTAACATCTTTGCTAGGGAAAATTTGAGGATAGCCTCCATCTAACTGAAAAGGTTGTATGATGTAAGGTCATATGGGGAAATATTTGGAAGAGGTGTCCTGATCTGGTCCCACAATCCCAGAAGAAAGAAGGAAAGGAGCCCTAAAATGGATAAAACTTGGCAAGGACCCTACACAGTACTGACCCAAATCAATGAAGTGGTGTACAGGATACAGTTGTGTCCCAGCACTAAACCCAAAGTAATCCCTAAGGAACATCTAAAGTGGTATCAGGGAGACAGAATTTCAGCTTGAGGGTACCCTACATCTAAGAAAGTAGCTGTCAAAGTTGAGACTGGAAAAATTGTTAGAGGTGAATTCTCCATTAGAACAAAATGGGCAGGATCTGCTTCAGACAGCCAGTTCCACAGAAACTAAGTGTTCATCAGAGGCTGATTGAAAGGAAAACCAGGTAGAGAAAAGTCACAAAGAAATCTGGATTGGAATAAAAAAAGTTATGTTTGTGATATGAAATTATCCTGACAGAAAGACACTATATTTATCTATATCTATAAACAGCTAAGCTTGTATCATTTGTAATTTGTTCAATTTATTTCTTTTTGTTATGTTTACAAGCAAGTAATAAAATACTAACATTGCTATTTGCTGCTCAAATGGTTAAACCTTTTTGAAAAAAGTGCAGCTTGCCTCCTCTGTCTGATGGAGGCTGAATTTACATAAAAAACAGAAATCAAGCAGCCAGTTGCTCGCTCATTAAAAGCTCTGAGAAGGGCTTTTATGAGGGACGATTATAGAAAGTATAAAGAAAACTGAAAGTTATAATCTATGCTTGATATAGGCAAGAATTAATATTTCAAAGCCTCCCTCAGAATGGAAATTTAGGGCTTGTCTACACAGGGAAATAGCGAGGAATGCTATTACACACTATCTTCCCATGTGGACACTTATTTAGGTAGTCTTAATGCAGAATAAGAGTATCCACACTGGGAGCTATTGTTGAATAGCTATTATTCACGCTAACTTATTTTGCAATAGCTTCCCCAAGGCAGAAAACCCCTTAAAATATATTTCTCATAGCAAGAAGAGAGGGATGGGAAACAGTTATTACCAGGACAGGAGCTGGACACAACTATAACCCTCCCCCAAATTTATGAGCAAATCTGTTATAGGTAACTCCTCCTGTACGCAACCTCTCTGCTCATAGCCTTCTCCACTACCAGCAGCAGAGGGGAAAAAAATGATAAAGATATGAATTTCACTACTGCCTGCATGTTTAATAAAATTGACCACTGTCATAATTTTGGTCTACTACTGCTTGGACAAACTATGAGATACAGCGAACAGGGGCTGCTAACAGGGAGTTTTGAGAGGGATTTCTCCAGGTAAAGCAGGAGCAAATACAGGACCCTTGGGGTAAGTGGCTGTATGTAGTGTGTGTTTGGGGGTACTTGCTGTGTGCTGAGCTTGTGTCTGTCTGTTTGTTCAGTTGTTTGTTTGTTTAGTTGTTTGTTTGTTTGTTTGTTTGAAGGACCGTGTGCTGTGGCTGGCAGTTGGAAGCTGTGAGCTTCTACACCAGGCTTGAAACCTAGAAGCCTTAATCAGGGGGCGGGGCTAATCAGGGAGGCCAGGGCTTTATAAAGCAGCGAGCAAGCGACCAGGGAGCTTTGCAACCAGGGGCTGCTAACAGGGAGTTTTGAGAGGGAGTTGGGAAGGGGGCGAGGTATACTTGTCATTCCCAAAACCTTTACCCAAAACTAAAGCCAGAGGCAGAGCGACCAGGGGAGCAGAGCAGACAGAGGGCTGCAGACAGGGGAGTCTGAGAGGGAGAGCAAGAGATCCCGCGGCTGAACAGGCTACCAGGTGAGAGTGAGTACTAGCTGTTGGTGGGAGTGTGTGTTTGACTGTTTGATTTTAAATTTTTAATCTGATTTCAGGTGATTTCAGTTTCAGCTGTTGTGACAGTTGGGACTGAGTGCCTGACCCTGTTCCCTTGATTGTTTGAGAGGGAGTTTGACAGAAGGAGGCCTACGATGGTTAAGAAGGCCCGCAACACCTGTGCCAGCACTGCGTCTGTCTCCTCCACCTGCGCCTGTAGCCAGACAGAGCGCCTGAACATGGATGCTTCTACCCAGATCCTGGTGTGGTTTTGCAGGGACTGTAACTTGCAATTCCCACTTACTGATATCCAGGCTGGGGGGACCATCCAATGTGACAGGTGCCTGCTGGTGGAATCTCTCAGGCAACAGGTGGGAGAGCTACAGGAGGAGGTGGCTAGATTGAGGAGCATCCAAGTCCATGAACAATTCCTGGACAGTGTCCATGTGGAGACAGCTGAGGTAGCTGTCCCAGTACACAGGACTGCTGACACACCATTGGTGGAGGAGGAAATGGCTCAGGGTGGACACTGGCAGCTGGTTACTTCTGGCAGCAGGCAGTGCTCCACCCCTGCTCCAAACCCTGCCGCCGTGGTAATAGGAAACCGTTATGCTCTTCTTGATACAGGAGAGAAGGAATCTCCCCCTACAGCAGAGGAGGAGAAGCCTCATACCCCTAAGGCTGGGAAGTCTGCTGCCACCACTGCGAATAGGAAACGTAGGGTAGTGGTGGTCGGAGACACTCTGCTGAGGGGGACGGAGGCGCCCATCTGTCGCCCTGACATTTCATCTCGGGAGGTATGCTGCCTGCCGGGGGCCCATATCAGAGACGTTACGGAGGCATTGTCAAGGATTATCCGGCCCTCTGACTACTACCCCATGCTACTCATCCATGTGGGCACAAATGATACTGCAAGGTGTGACACTGAGCAGATCAAGAGTGACTACAGGGCTCTGGACGTAAGGGTGAAGGCGTTTGGAGCGCAGGTGGTATTCTCTTTGATCCTTCCTGTCAAAGGTAGGGGCACGGGCAGAGACAGGTGCATCGTGGAGGTGAATGCTTGGCTGCGAAGATGGTGTCGCCAGGAGGGCTTTGGCTTCCTCAACCATGGGATGCTAATCCAAGGAGAACTGCTAGGCAGAGATGGCGTTCACCTTTCGAGAAGGGGAAAGACCCTATTTGGATACAGACTGGCTAACCTAGTGAGGAGGGCTTTAAACTGGGTTCGACGGAGACAGGTAAGCAAAGCCCACACGTAAGTGGAGAACATGGGGACCTGGGAGATGGGTCGGAAATAGGAGGGAGCGTGGGCTCAAATGACAAAGAGATAGGAGGGTCAGGGGAAAAACTGGGAGGCAAGATCAAATCAGTATCTTAGATGCCTGTATACAAATGCGAGAAGTATGGGTAATAAGCAGGAAGAACTGGAAGTGCTAATAAATAAATTCAACTATGACATTGTTGGCATCACTGAAACTTGGTGGGATAATACATGATTGGAATGTTGGTATGGATGGGTACAGCTTGCTCAGGAAGGACAGACAGGGGAAAAAGGGAGGAGGTGTTGCCTTATATATTAAAAATGTACACACTTGGACTGAGGTGGAGATGGACATAGGGGACGGAAGTGTTGAGAGTCTCTGGGTTAGGCTAAAAGGGGTAAAAAACAAGGGTGATGTCATGCTAGGAGTCTACTACAGGCCACCTAACCAGGTGGAAGAGGTGGATGAGGCTTTTTTTAAACAACTAACAAAATCATCCAAAGCCCAAGATTTGGTGGTGATGGGGGACTTCAACTATCCAGATATATGTTGGGAAAAATCACACAGCAGGGCACAGACTATCCAATAAGTTCTTGGACTGCATTGCAGACAACTTTTTATTTCAGAAGGTTGAGAAAGCTACTAGGGGGGGAAGCTGTTCTAGATTTGATTTTAACAAATAGGGAGGAACTCGTTGAGAACTTGAAAGTAGAAGGCAGCTTGGGTGAAAGTGATCATGAAATCCTAGAGTTTACAATTCTAAGGAAGAGTAGAAGGGAGTAGAGCAAAATAGAGACAACGGATTTCAGGAAAGCAGATTTTGGTAAGCTCAGAGAGCTGATAGGTAAGGTTCCATGGGAATCAAGACTGAGGGGAAAAACAACTGAGGAGAGCTGGCAGTATTTCAAAGGGACACTATTAAGGGCCCAAAAGCAAACTATTCCGCTGGGTAGGAAAGATAGAAAATGTGGCAAAAGACCACCTTGGCTTAACCACGAGATCTTGCAAGATCTAAAAAATAAAAAGGAGTCATATAAAAAAATGGAAACCAGGACAAATTACAAAGGATGAATATAGGCAAACAACACGGGAATGCAGGGGCAAGATTAGAAAGGCAAAGGCACAAAATGAGCTCAAACTAGCTACAGGAATAAAGGGAAACAAGAAAACTTTTTATCAATACATTAGAAGCAAGAGGAAGACCAAGGACAGGGTAGGCCCACTACTCAGTGAGGAGGGAGAAACAGTAACAGGAAACTTGGAAATGGCAGAGATGCTTAATGACTTTTGTTTCGGTCTTCACCGAGAAGTCTGAAGGAATGCCTAACATAGTGAATGCTAATGGGAAGGGGGAAGGTTTAGAAGATAAAATAAAAAAACAACAAGTTAAAAATCACTTAGATAAGTTAGATGTGTGCAAGTCACCAGGACCTGATGAAATGCATCCTAGAATACTCAAGGAGCTAATAGAGGAGGTATCTGAGCCTCTAGCTATTATCTTTGGTAAATCATGAGAGACAGGAGAGATTCCAGAAGACTGGAAAAGGGCAAATATAGTGCCCATCTATAAAAAGGGAAATAAAAACAACCCAGGAAACTACAGACCAGTTAGTTTAACTTCTGTGCCAGGGAAAATAATGGAGCAAGTAATTAAGGAAATCATCTGCAAACACTTGGAAGGTGGTAAGGTGATAGGGAATAACCAGCATGGATTTGTAAAGAACAAATCATGGCAAACCAATCTGATAGCTTTCTTTGATAGGATAACGAGTCTTGTGGATAAGGGAGAAGCGGTGGATGTGGTATACCTAGACTTTAGTAAGGCATTTGATACGGTCTCGCATGATATTCTTATCAATAAACTAGGGAAATACAACTTAGATGGGGCTACTATAAGGTGGGTGCACAACTGGCTGGATAACCGTACTCAGAGAGTAGTTATAAATGGTTCCCAATCCTGCTGGAAAGGTATAACGAGTGGGGTTCCGCAAGGGTCTGTTTTGGGACCGGCTCTGTTCAATATCTTCATCAACGACTTGGATATTGGCATAGAAAGTACGCTTATTAAGTTTGCAGATGATACCAAACTGGGAGGGATTGCAACTGCTTTGGAGGATAGGGTCATAATTCAAAATGATCTGAACAAATTGGAGAAATGGTCAGAGGTAAACAGGATGAAGTTTAATAAGGACAAATGCAAAGTGCTCAACTTAGGCAGGAACAATCAGTTTGACACATACAGAATGGGAGGAGACTGTCTAGGAAGGAGTACGGCAGAAAGGGATCTAGGAGTTATAGTGGGCCACAAGCTAAATATGAGTCAACAGTGTGATGCTGTTGCAAAAAAAGCAAACTTGATTCTGGGCTGCATTAACAGGTGTGTTGTGAGCAAGACACGAGAAGTCATTCTTCCGCTCTACTCTGCGCTGGTTAGGCCTCAACTGGAGTATTGTGTCCAGTTCTGGGCACCGCATTTCAAGAAAGATGTGGAGAAATTGGAGAGGGTCCAGAGAAGAGCAACAAGAATGATTAAGGGTCTAGAGAACATGACCTATGAAGGAAGGCTGAAGGAATTGGGTTTGTTTAGTTTGGAAAAGAGAAGACTGAGAGGGGAAATGATAGCGGTCTTCAGGTATCTAAAAGGGTGTCATAAGGAGGAGGGAGAAAACTTGTTCATCTTAGCCTCTAAGGACAGAACAAGAAGCAATGGGCTTAAACTGCAGCAAGGGAGGTTTAGGTTGGACATTAGGAAAAAGTTCCTAACTGTCAGGGTGGTTAAACACTGGAATAAACTGCCCAGGGCGGTTGTGGAATCTCCATCTCTGGAGATATTTAAGAGTAGGTTAGATAAATGTCTATCAGGGATGGTCTAGACAGTATTTGGTCCTGCCATGAGGGCAGGGGGCTGGACTCGATGACTTCTCGAGGTTCCTTCCAGCCCTAGAATCTATGAATCTATATCAATAGAAGCACTGTCTGCAGACTTAGTGAAGCACCACCACATCATTTCACTCTCATATGATTTCCTTCAGAACCATAACCGCTTAAAGCTTGACTTTTTATTTTTAAATAAAAACGTAAATTCTGCAGGAATAGATGGCTTAGGCCCACCACCCACTATATATAGGCAATACAACAGAATATATTTCTATTGCAATATTCACTTTGTATTTCCTGACTGATAAGTGTCCAACCTTAATGCTGCATTAGCACAGTTTACATTGAATAGAAATGTTTATTATTTAAAATAGCTCATTTTAATGGTTAAGGATTTCTCCCTCTTCACAACTATAAACAATACTAAAAACCCCTGTCCAGGCTGATAATTGGCACTGAAAAAGGAGAGAGAACCACCAAATCCTAATTACTCTACTAGACTAATAAATAGTTACATGTCAATATTCAAGTGCACAGAACAATAAGATTTATAAAACCTTGTTACAATCTATTTTCTATCCAATATAAACCACTAGACATTTCATGAACATGGTTAAGGGAAGCACAAATCTGATATTAAGGTGAAAACTAATGGTGAAAGCTCTAGGAGCATAAAGAAATTCAGCAACATTGACAACATATTTTTATATTACACTCAGGCCACTAATGACTAATTTAGGACCCTATTTTTCTCTATACCAGCCGTTCTCAAACTGTGGGTCAGGACCCCAAAGTGGGTCACGATCCCGTTTTAATGGGGTCGCCAGGGCTGGCGTTAAACTTGCTAGGGCCTGGGGTTTCGGCTCTTCCCTCACCCCCCCCCCCCCCCCAGGGCAGTGGGGCTTAGGCTTTGGCCCTTCCGCCCAGGGTGGCAGGGCTCGGGCAGGCTCAGGCTTCGATCCCCCTCCCTCCACCCCCTCCGGGTCATGTAGTAATTTTTGTTGTCCGAAAGGGGTCATGGTGCAATGAAGTTTGAGAACCCCTGCTCTACACTATACTCAATTAAAAAACAAAACAAAAACCAACTCTCCCCTCCCCCCGCACAAACCAACACAGAATTTCATACTTTCAACGTAATGTACAGACAAACTAATCTTCAAAACTATCAGAACATAAGAACGGCCATTCTGGGTCAGACCAAAGATTCATCTAGCCCAGTATCCTGTCTTCAGACAGCGGCCAATGCCAGGTGCCCCAGAGGAAATGAACAGAACAGGTAATCATCAAGTGATCCATTCCTTGTCTCCCATTCCCAGCTTCTGGCAAACAGAGGTTAGGGACATCATCCCTGCCCATCCTGGCTACAGACGGAGAAAGAGGCAGAGAGGTGAAGTAATCTGAACACTACATAATCTAGAGCAGGGGTTCTCAAACTGTGGGTTGGGACCCCAAAGTGGGTCAGACTCAGGACACTGTTTTAATGGGGTTGCCAGGTCTGGTGTTAGACTGGCTGGGGCCAAAGCCCAAGCCCCATCGCCCGGGGCTCAGGTTACAGGGCCCCACCCAGGGATGAAGCCCTTGGGCTTCAGCTTTGCTCCCTTCTCCTCCCCCGCCCGGAGTGGTGGGGCTGGGGCTTTGGCTTCAGTCCCCCGTCCTGGAATCATGTAGTAATTTTTGTTGTCTTGGAAAGGGGTCACAGTGCAATAAAGTTTGAGAACCTTATAGAATGAGATAAGGCCAGGACTTTAATAGAAAACTCACCTCACTCGGGGTGCAGGAAATTTAAAGAGTGGTAGTCTGGGGCCAATCATGGGAGGGGGAAATGTGTGGCACCAAAATTGCTAGCTCCTTCCCTGTAGAGAAAATTTAATCCACAGAGAATGCAGAGACTACCTCTGGGTAAATGGGAAGCAGTGAGGACAAAGCGTTCTACAGAAATTCCACATTGCCCTCTGAAATGCCAATCCCCTCTCCTCTTATTCTCCCATTGTAGCTCTTCTAAAACTTCAAACTCCAACTCTGGACCCTGTAATATTTCCTGTCCCCTTCCGCCACACTCCCATCTCCAGAAATGCCCCTACTTTGCACCTGCTGCAACAGATGGGAATGGAGCTAGCAATTCTACTTGTCCTGAGGTGTCAAAGAGTACAGTTCTCAAATATGAGGGCAACTACATCTGAACTTCACATCACTCAAGATAGGTAGTGTGGACACACACTTGGTGGTACCTCAATTATTAACATGAAATTGCAAAATTACTAACTGTGGTATTTAACCTACCACTTAAATCAGCCTCTGTACCAGGTGACCGGAGGATAGCTAATGTGACACCGATTTTTAAAAAAGGCTCCAGAGGAGATCCTGGTGATTACAAGCAGGTAAGGCTAACATCAGTACCAGGCAAATTGGTTGAAACTATAGTAAAGAACAGAATTATCAGACGCATAGACGAACATGATAGGTTGGGGAAGAGTCAAGACGGCTTTTGGAAAGGGCAGTCATGCCTCACCAGTCTATTAGAATTCTCTGAGGGGTCAACAAACATGTGGACAAGGGTGATCCAGTGGATATAGAGTATTTGGACTTTCAGAAAGCATTTGACAAGGTCCCTCACCCAAGGCTCTTAAGTAAAGTATGCAGTCATGGGCTAAGAGGGAAGGTCCTCTCATGGATCAGTAACCAGTAAAAGATAGGAAGTGACAGAGGAGGAGAAAGACCAGGGTGTTTGCTTGATTACAAGATGACTATGAGCCGCCAATGTGATGCATCAGGTGAGGTATTTTCAGTAGAGTGGAAGTGTTAGTACAATTATACAAGGCACTGGTGAGACCTCTTCTGGAATACTGTGTGCAATTCTGGTCTCCCATTTTTAAGAAAGAAGAATTCAAACTGGAACAGGTACAGAGAGGGGCTACTAGGATGATCCAAGGAATGAAAAACCTACCTTCTGAGAAGAGACTCAAAGAGTTTGATTTGTTTAGCCTGACCAAAAGAAGGTTATGGGGAGATATTGCTCTCTATAAATACATGAGAGGGATAAATACCAAGGATGGAGAAGAGTTATTAAGTGCCAATGCAGACAGAAAAACAAATGGATTTAAACTGGCCATCAACAAGTTTAGGCTTGAACTTAAACAAAGGTTTCTAACTGTCGGAGAAGCAAAGTTCTGAAACAGCCTTCCAATGGGAGCAGTGGGGGCAAAAAACCTAACAGGCTTCAAGACTGAGCTTAATACATTTATGAGGGGATGGTATGAAGAGACAGCCTACAATGGCATGTAGCAGATCTGCAACTGCTAGAAGCAAATATCTCCAACAGCCAGTGATGGGACACTAGATGGGGAGGGTGCCGAGTTATTACAGAAACTTTTTTCCCAGGTGTCTGGCTGGTGGGTCTTGCCCACATGCTCAGCATCTAACTGACTGCCATATTTGGAGTCAGGAAGGAATTTTTCCCCAGGGTCAGATTGGCAGAGACCCTGGGGATTTTTCACCTTCCTCTGCAGAATGGGGCACGGGTCACTTGTACATGTAAACTAGTATAAATGGCGGATTCTCTGTAACTTGAAGTCTTTAAATCATGATTTGAGAACTTCAGTAACTCAGTCAGACTTTATGGGTCTACCACAGTAAGAGGTGGGTGAGGTTCTGTGGCCTGCAACATGCAGGACATCAGACTATATGATCATGATGGTCTCTTCTAGCTTAAAGCCTATGAGTCTATAGGAAGAAAGAATAGGAGTAAACGGTCAGTTTTCACAGTGGAGAGAAGTAAATAGCAGGGTTCCCCAAGGATCAGGACTGGGACAAGTGCTGCTCAACATACTGATAAATGACCTGGAAAAAAGAGGTAGACAGTGAGGTGGCAAAGAATGCAGACAATACAAAATTACTCAAGATAGTTAAGTCCAAAGCAGACTGTGAAAAGTTACAAAGATCTCGCAAAACTGGGTGACTGGGCAACAAACTGGCGGATAGAATTCAGTGTTGATAAATGCAAAACAATGCACCCTAGGAAACAATCCCAACTATACAAACAAAATAATGGCTTCTAGATGAGCTGTTACCACTCAAGAATCCACTTGGAGTCATCGTGGATAGTTCTCTGAAAACATCTGCTCAATGTGCAGCAGTAGTCAAAAAAGCTAACAAAATGTTAGGAACCATTAGGAAAGGGATAGATAATAAGAAAGAAAATATTATAATGCCATTATATAAATTCATGGTATGGCCACACCTTAAATACTGAAAACAGTTTTGGTCACCACATCTCAAAAGAGATATTAGAATTGGAAAAAATACAGAGTTGGGCAACAAAAACGATGAGGGGTATGGAACAGCTTCCACCTGACGAGAAGTTAAAAAGACTGGGACTGTTCGGCTTGGAAGAGAGACAATGAGGTTGGATATGATAGAGATCTATAAAATCATGAATGATATGGAGAAAATGAATAAGGCAGTGTTATATACCCCTTCACACAACACATGAACCAGGGGTGACACAATGAAATTAATAGGTGGCAAGTTTAAACCTAACATAAGGAAGTATTTCTTCACACAACATAAAATCAACATGTGGAACTCATTGCTGGGAGGTGATGTGAAGGCCAAAAGTATAACTGGGTTTAAAAAAAAGAATTAAATTAGTTCATGGAAGATAGGTACATCAATGGCTATCAGCCAAGATGATCAGGGATGCAATCCCATGCTCTGGGTAACCTTAAACCTCTGACTGCTAGAAACTGGGATTGGATGACAGGGTATGGATCACTCAATAAATTGCCCTGTTTTGTTCACTCCTTCTGAAGCATCTGGCACTGGCCACTGTTGGAAGACAGGATACTGGGATCGATGGACCATTGGTCTGACAGGGTATGTCTATTAGTATGTTCTCAATCCATGTAATACTACCAACTGAACACAACAGATCAAGTACTCCAATATATACAAAGCCTGAGTATAGTCTTGCATAACTGACAACTTCTGAGCCTCAGAAGGTAGTTTGACATTCTCTGACTGAATATATCAGCCAAGTGCTAAGTGCAATAAAACCTCACTAATACACATAAAATAACCTGTGGTCTCTAATCATATTTAAGGAAATATTTAATAGCCTAGATGGTAGTGGATTCTCATTTAAGCATCCTTTTTTAATCTCACAAAATTGAAGTTGTCATATAAATGAACAAAGTATATTCTATCATGCGTTATCCTTGGTCTATTTACACATTAATTCCTATACTGCAGTAATTCGGACTGATCTTCCAGACATTCATGCAAATTAGTGAGGTTCTACTGCATTTATTTTCTCAACTGCAAATGAATCATAGAATATTAGGGTTGGAAGGGACCTTAGGAGGTCATCTAGTCCAACCCCCTGCTCAAAGCAGGACCAATCCCCAATTTTTGCCCCAGGTCCCTAAATGGCCCCCTCTAGGATTGAACTCACAACCCTGGGTTTAGCAGGCCAATGCTCAAACCACTGAGCTATCCCTCCCCTATACTTCCCTATCTGGGGGGGCGCATGGCAGGAAACAAAAGGCAAGTTTGGAGGCAGGCAGGATTTGTACAGCACTTAGAGATGCTTACATATAAGAGTGCTTTAGAAGTGTTGCATAAAATATTTGGTCTCAACAGTAACTATGCATGTTTAGCTGGGTGGTGCAAACTTCCTACGTCCAGAAGCAGTGGCCTGTGGAATTCCTAATGTAAAAATATACCTCTATAAAATAAGACCTTTGCCCTGAATATGCAGCAAAAAATGGTTATCAAACATTTCAGCATCACACCATGGTTAAAGAGATTACACTTTCATAACTTCCTTGAAGTTCCGTTTTAGCATGACATTCACATCAACCTTTCTTATCTTTAGAAGTTTGACAGCTATCCACATGAAAACATGATGTAAGTGCATATGGAGAGCAAAAGCATTTTCCTCAGTTAAATTCTGATATTTTATTAGCTTTAACTCAAGCTACTTACTTTGTTTTAGACTTTCAAACATGACAGGAATATGGTACCTAAGTTTTTTTAAAGCACATATTCCTATTTTAGAAACAACATTATTGTTAAGCATGGCAGCGTGTTGTTTTCTGCTAGTTTCATGAGGTCTTTCAGAAAGAGTAGAGAGAGTTGTGCTGAGCACCTACCTGCTCCTGTTCCTCAATGTCTTAGCGTCAGGGCTTTACTCTGTCACCTATTATTCAACATTTAAATTCACTGGAAGAGATTACAAGACTACAGATTTTAGGACATCAGTATGTGGATGACACAGAACTGAGAGTCTTTGTCAGCAAAGGTTTTTCTACTAAATTAAGTGAGGATGGAATGTAGTAGGAAAGCAGCTGCTTCAAGCTTAATCCAGGTAAGACAGAAGCGTTCACTTTGGAAAAATTGGCTAAATTTATGCCATCTTCCCATGTTTACTACCCTCAAGCAGTAAAGCTTGTGCAGTCTCCAAGTCCAGTTAGATTCATCACTGTTCCTGACATCCAAATACAGGTGGTAGACTAGAAATGCCTTTTTTCTTGGTTAGCCAGGCAACTACAATTTACCTTCTTACATGGCTTCCTGCAGCTTTTCCTGCCTCATTTGTCAGATTCAGGATAAACTACAGCAACACTTCACTTTAGGACTAACCCTGGCTGTAACGTATGTAACATGCAGCAATCCACCTTGCAAGTAGACCAGTAAGAACATCACTCCAGTTCTCTGTGTTATGGTCACATGGCTAGCTGCACCTCTGTTCCCTTTCCGGTCTCTAAGTGCATGTCCTCAGGTGTCCAGTCTCATGCATTTTCTCATCCTGGAGTGAAATTCTATAATTCTCCCATTCTTAAGGTATTGTCTACAGTACACTAAGGGGTTGTCTACACTGGCACTGTGCTCCCAGCGCTGGTAGCTATTCCCTTCGTGGAGGTGGGTGGTTGTTTTGTTTTTTACAGTGCTGGGAGAGCTCTCTCCCAGCGCTATGCTGTGACTACACAAGCCACATTAAAGCGCTGCGGCAGCTGTGCTTTAATGTTGCCAGTAAAGACATACCCTAAGTTACTCCTGGGGAAATTCTGCACCACTATGCACGCACAGAATTCATGTCCCCCGCCGATTTCTTTGCTTCCCTGCAGAAAAGTAACTTCTGACAGGAAAGCAAAGGGAAGCTGCAAGTGCAGTTACGTGCCCCTCCCCAGTAATGCGGGCATGTTGTTTCGGGCACCCAAAGCAGACGGCAGAGAGATAAATCATGGGGAGGAAGCAGGAGGATGGTGGCTCCTATTGTGTGCTGGGCTCAGCTAGGGAGAATGGGACTTCCTCTTCCCCTGCAAGGAGAAGCTGGGGCAGGGTCAGACCTGACCCCAGAAACCTCTGCATTCCACACCCCACCCCCAGTTCCTCAGCCACGGGAGGAGGGGTCACTATACAGGAAGCTGCTGCTGCCCTGTTTGCGCAACCCCCATGCTTCCAGATTCCCCCCCCCCCCCCCCATACCCAGATCCTCCAGCTAAGCCCCCTGCACCCAAACGCCCACCCCACCAGGTCTCCCCCCCGCATCCAGAGTTCCACTGCACCCAGATCCCCTGCCCAGCTGAGCCCTCTCCTTGCACCTGGACCCCTGCCGAGTCTTTCCCCCTGCATCCAGACCACCCACCACGTGAGTCCGCTGAGCTTGACCCTGCTGCACTCAAACCCCCACCCAGATTACCCCCGCCCCACTGAGCTTCAGCCAACTGCACCTGAACCCCCACATCACCAAGCCCCCTCCCCCCACCCCAACTGAGCCCCAATCACCTTCACCTGGACTCCCGTG
Source organism: Chelydra serpentina (assembly GCA_037349315.1). Lineage (NCBI taxonomy): Eukaryota > Metazoa > Chordata > Testudines > Chelydridae > Chelydra > Chelydra serpentina. The sequence goes on from JBAIAC010000010.1 coordinate 25,606,608, forward strand.
CAGAGTCCCATTCCCCCTGCACCTGGAACCAATGTTCCCTCTAATTTTTGACATGCCATGTGCGCAAAAAAATTTATGTGCAAATTTTTGACAGGCCGTACGCGCAAAAAATGTCCTCTGTGCAAATTGTTGAGCTTCTGTGCAAATTTTTGTGCGTGCGGTGTTTCACCATGTGCTCAGGTTTAGGATCTGTGTGCGTGTGCACACGTGCATAGCTTAGAGGGAACAGTGCCTGGAACCCCGCACCGTGCCCTTGTGGATCCAGATTCCCCCCCTGGACTCTGCACTGAGCTGCCTGCACCCAGACTGCCCCTCTCACCCCACAGAACCCTCTCACCCCACACCTGGATCCCCCCACACATATATCCTACCAAGCTGAGCCTGCCTGCCCACATCTGGTGCACCTGGCACAAAGGGGCAGGGCCACGGGGTGTTTCTGGGGCAGGGCCCAGCCCTTGCACTGTGTCATGGTCAGGTGCAACCTAACCACCGAGTCTGTCTCCTGTGGGGAAGAGTGGAGGGCTGCAGGGTGATCTCCCATCTCTGTGCAGCCAGTAGCCTGTGCTCCCCACTGCCATGCTAGAGCCTCCACATTTGCTTGACAAATAAAAATATGCAGAATTTCAAAATTGTGCTGAGAATTTTTACAATTTTGGTGCAGAATTCCCTCAGGAGTAACACTACAAGCACTCCACCAGCACAGCTGCAACGACACTACAGCGACAGCTGGGTTTTTTCTGTCACTGTAGCAAATCCACTTCTCCGAGAGTGTGTCTACAACTGAGGTTGGGTTGACCTAACAATGTCACAACAGGCATGGTGTTTTTCGGAGCCCCGACTGATGTAGCTAGGTTGACCCAAGCTGTAGGCCAGGTCTCCTCTAAAAAGTTAGTTCACCCCAGTTATGATGCTCAGGGGTGGGGGGGAAAAATCTACACTTTGAACAATACAATTAAGCTGACACCACCCCCAGTGTAGACAGTGCTAGGTCGATGGAAGAATTCTTCCATCCACATAGCTATCACTTCTCACTGTAGCAATGCAAGTACAGACATAGCCTTAGACCAAGCCCTGGGCTACAATATCCTGTGGTACTGTTACTGTTTCAACCTGTGTGGGTAGTTAAATTTCAGTGTCCTGGGGAGTTCCAGCTGGAAGTAGAAACTGATGGAGTCTGGTATTCTCTTTTATGTAACCTTGTTTATTTATAAGGAAAATACAAAGTTCTGCTTCTCTGAACACAAGAGGAACCAAGAACAAAAAGAAGCAGTTTCTCAACTTACAGCCGCAAGCCTCTTGAACCAATGGACCCAAAAACTCCTTCCAGTTTTTTCCATGAACACACTCTGCGCTTACAGGCTACTGTTTGCCTTTCTTGCCGATGCCTCTCTGTTGCTGGTGTCTATTCTCAGTATCTGTGTGTTCGTGTTCTCTCTCTCTCTCTCTCACACACACACACACACACACACACACACATACACCCCTCCCCCTCACTGGTCACAATACCCAGTGGAATTCCTGCCCACAGTGTGCTAGTTTCCACACAGATATTTTAGGCCTCGTTTTAGATGTGGCCCCGTAAGTGTTTCTTACAACTAGCTTTAATTCCACCCATAAAAAGGTTTCACCCAGCTCATGAAAATACCTCCACTTCAGCTTCACTGATCATACTGATGCAGCTTAAAATGATGACACTCCATGATCCATCCCAAACAGAAAGAAAATAAATTTTAACAAGTTACAAATGATACAAGGTTAACTATCTACATATGTGCAGTGTCTTTCTGTCAAGATGTTTCCACATCACCAACCAAAATTGATTTTTATGCCCATCCAAACAAACCCCTGTGTGATTTTTCACTCCCTGATGGACTTTCTTTCAACCACCAGTGAGAGGCCCCTTTCAATCAGTCCCTGAAGAATGCCTACTGTTTTTGTGGAATTTGCCAGCTGAGGCAGCCCCTACCATGCTGTTGGAATGGGGGAATTCATCTCTGTAACAATTTTTCCAGCCCCAACTTCCACAGCTACATTCTCAGATTCGGGAAGGGAGCCAAGGTGAAATTCTGTTCCCCAAACTGTAAGCACTAGCATCTGTGTCAAATATGTGAGGGGTTTTGAAACATGGATAGGCCAAGACAGGAGCAGTCACAAGAACCCTTTAAAAAAACCAAAACAAAACAAAAAAAACTCTGAAAGTGCTAAATTACATCCTGCTGACCACTGAAACAGTTTCTCTTTTTTACTATTTGCTGCTACATTCAGCAAATGAATAGAGATCAGTCAGTGTTTCAGATCCACAAAAGCTTTAGGAGCTAAGATTCCCCACCCCTGACAATGGTCTCAAAACAGGTTTCAGCCACTCCCCATCTTTCCCTTGCTGGAAAGCTACCACAGCAAGCATGTAGATGTTATAATGGTTTCTGCAGGAGGGAGGGGAGAAGAAGGGGCAGGACAATTTATTCACTGCAAATCAATTACCTACAAAACTGTGCATCTCACCTGAGCTATCTCCTTAAAGGAATTTCCACTAACTGATGTTTGTAAGGGCTTGTCTACACTGGCAATTTACAGCGCTGCAACTTTCTCGCTCAGGGGTGTGAAAAAACACCCCCCTGAGCGCAGCAAGTTTCAGCGCTGTAAAGCGCTAGTGTAGACAGTGCCCCAGCACTGGGAGCCGCGCTCCCAGCGCTGATAGCTATGCCCCTCGTTGAGGTGGATATTTTAGAGCGCTGGGACCACACAAGGCACGTTAAAACGCTGCCTTTCCTGGTACTGATTAAACAGGTGTTAGCCATAATGAAATCAAAACCAATTAGCAGCTCATCCACTATTTCAGCAACCCAGACTTCTTGCTCAAAATTCCAGAGGTCCAATTTGCAAACCTCACATTTACAAATTTTTGAACGGGTTGCTCTTGCTACAGTCATGGTCTCAATTTGAGACCAATTGAGCAGTTCAGCTTCAGATCCCTCATTGCCTAGACTTTTTAGTTTGGTCTAATAACTCATGTTTGATGCCATGTCAACCATCCCTATACGCATCAGAAATCCTATTACGCACTTCACAGACAAACTTCCATTATTATTCAGTCATTGTCCTTTAACAATCTTTTAAGTGTTTACCAACAATTGGCTTATCTTGAGACATTCTCTTTGGCCATGTACATTGGCCAAACTGGACAGTCTCTACACAAAAGAATAAATGGACACAAATCTGACATCAGGAATCATCACATTCAAGAGCCAGTAGGTGAACACTTCAACCTCCCTAATCACACAATGACAGATTTAAAGGTAGCAATTTTGCAACAGAAAAACTTCAAAAACAGACTCCAACGAGAAGTTGCTGAACTGGAATTAATATGCAAACTAGATACCATTACCTTAGGTCTGAATATTGACTGTGAATGGCTCGGTCATTACATTAATTGAATTTATTTCCCCCCATTAAATACCCTTAACACCTTGGTGTCAACTGTCTGTAATGGGCCATGTTGATTATCACTTCAAAAGTTTCTTTCCTACTGATAACAGTTCCTTTCAATTAATTAGCCTTTTACAGTTGATATGGTTACTTCCACCTTTTTATGTTTCTCTGCCTGTATAAATATCCTCTCACTGAGTGTTCCATTCTATGCATCCGACGAAGCGGACTGTAGTCCACGAAAGCTTATGCTGAAATAAATTTGTCAGTCTCTAAGGTGCCACAAGTATTTCTCTTATTTTCTCTCTTCCTGCTTGTTTTTCCTGACAGCCCCCTATTAAACAAAACCAATATATTCATACAGTAAATAACTCAACAACTAAGTCAACATGCAGTATTCATAAATCATTACAAAGCAGCTCCAAATCTGTAATACACTGCCCTCTACACTGGCTCCCAATACATTTCTCATTTAGATTCATAGTCCTCGGCTTTAAAGCCTTAAATAGGCTAAGGACCAAATATTTCAAATACTGCTGCTCTCTTCCTGTACCCAAGTATGTTAGCTACATTCAATGAAAGACTTTAGTTAATGGAGCCCAAGTAGCAACTTCTGACTGAAATCATGACACGCAGTGCAGGGCTTTGGGCTGTGGAACTCAACCACAGGAACATAAGAACAGCCACATTGGGTAGACCAATGGTCCATCTAGCCCAGTATCCTGTCTTCCGACAGTGGCCAATGCCAGGTGCTTCAGAGGGAATGAACAGAACAGGTAATCAATCAAGTGATCATCTCCTGTAGCCCTCTCCCAGCTTCTGGCAAACAGAGGCTCGGGACACTTCAGAGCATGATTTTGCTTCCCTGTCCATCGTGGCGTATAGCCATTTATCCTCCATAAATTTATCTAGTTGTTTTTTGAACCCTATTGTAGTCTTGACCATCACAATATCTCTGGCAAAGAGTTCCACAGGTTGACTGTGCGCTGTGTGAAGAAATACTTAGAAGAATCATAGAAGATTTGGGTTGGAAGACACCTCAGGAGGTCATCTAGTTCAACTCCCTGCTTAAAGCAGGACCTAATCCCCAACTAAATCATCCCACAGACAGGGCTTTGTCAAGCCATGCCTTAAAAACCTCTAAGGATGGAGATTCCACCACCTCCCTAGGTAACCCATTCCAGTGCATCACCACCCTCCTAATCAAATAGTGTTTCCTAATATCCAATCTAGATCTCCCCCACTGTAACTTGAGACCATTGCTCCTTGTTCTGTCATCCTCCACCACTGAAAACAGTCGAGCTCCATCCTCTTTGGAACCCCCCCTTCAGGTAGTTGAAGGCTGCTATCAAATCCCCCCTCACTCTTCTCTTCTGCAGACTAAACAAGCCCAGTTCCCTCAGCCTCTCCTCGTAAGTCATGTGTCCCAGCCCCCTGATCACTTTCGTTGCCCTCCGCTGGACTCTCTCCAATTTATCCACATCCTTTCTGTAGTGGGGAGCCCAAAACTGGACGCAATATTCCAGACGTGGCTTCACCAGTGCTGAAGAGAGGAATAATCACTCCCTCGATCTGCTAGCAATGCTCCTACTAATACAGCCCAATATGCCATTGGCCTTCTTGGCAACTAGGGCACACTGCTGACTCATATCCACCTTCTCATCCACTGTAATCCCCCAGGTCCTTTTCTGCAGAACTGCTGCTTAGCTAGTCGGTCCCCAGCCTGTAGCGGTGCATGGGATTCTTCTGTACTAAGTGCAGAACTCTGCACTTCTCCTTGTTGAACCTCCTCAGATTTCTTTTGGGCCAATCCTCCAATTTGTTTAGGTCACTCTGGACCCTATCTCTACCCTCCAGCATATCTAACTCTTCCCCCAGGTTAGTGTCATCTGCGAACTTGCTGAGGGTGCAATCTAGCCATTCATCCAGATCATTAATAAAGATGTTGAACAAAACCGGCCCCAGAACCGACCTCTGGGGCACTTCGCTTGATACCGGCTGCCAACCAGACATCGAACCGTTGATCACTACCTGTTAAGCCTGACAATCTAGCCAGCTTTCTCTCCACCTTATAGTCTATTCATCCAATCCATACTTCTTTAACTTGCTAGCAAGAATACTGTGGGAGACCGTATCAAAACCTTTGCTAAAGTCAAGATATATCACGTCCACTGCTTTCCCCATATCCAGGGCCAGGTATCTCATCATAGAAGACAATCAGGTTGGTCAGGCATGACTTACCCTTGGTGAATCCATGTTGACGGTTCCTGATCATCTTCCTCTCCTCCAAGTGCTTCAAAATGGTTTGTTTTAAACCTACTGCCTATTATGCTTTTGTTTGTTTTAAACCTACTGCCTATTAATTTCATTTTGTGAACCACTAATCATTTTTGTTGCCCTTTTCTGTACCTTTTCCAATTCTAAGATATATTTTTTGATTTGGGGTATGGAACGGCTTCCGTATGAGGAGAGATTAATAAAACTGGGACTTTTCAGCTTGGAAAAGAGCTGACTCACCAGGGATATGATAGAGTTCTATAAAATCATGACTGATGTGGAGAAAGTAAATAAGGAATTGTTATTTACTCCTCCTCATAACACAAGAAGTAGGGGTCACCAAATGAAATTAATACGTAGCAGGTTTAAAACAAATAAAAGGAAATATTTCTTCACACAACGCACAGTCAACCTGTGGAACTCTTTGCCAGAGGATGTTGTGAAAGCCAAGACTGTAACAGGGTTCAAAAAGGAACTAGATACATTCATGGAGGATAGGTCCATCAATGGCTATTAGCCAGGATGGGCAGGGATGATGTCCCTAGCCTCTGTTTGCCAGAAGCTGGGAATGAGCAGCAGGGAATGGATCACTCAATGATTACCTGTTCTGTTCATTCGCTCAGGGGCACCTGGTATTAGCCACTGTCGGAAGACAGGATACTGGCTAGTAGGACCTTTGGTCTGACTCAGTATGACCATTCTTATGAGATGGGGCCTGAGAGATCAGATAGAGCCTCAATTTTACTATGTTAAGGCCTTTTTTACATTACAGAATATTACAAAAAATTCCGACCAGTTCAGATGAAATGGGAGCGCTAATGGCTTCCAGTGTTTTCACCAACACAATAGTTTTAGTCCTTCAAAAGATAGAAAATATTCTAGCATTACTAACAGATTCTGTACAACTAGTTTCACAAATAACCTTTTCAGCAGGATATTAGAGAGACAAGGTGGGTGAGGAAGTATCTTTTACTGGACCAGCTTCCATTAAAGAGAGACACAAGCCTTCAAGACACACAAAGCTTTCCTTCAGATCTTGGAAAGGAACTCCCACCATCACAGCAAAATGCAAGGAGTAACACTGTTTAGCATAAGTAGTTAGAACGTTTTAAAGGACCGTTCGTAGTAGAGTGGTCCAGCAACACCTCTGCAGTCACAGGACAAAAAGAGGAGGTTAGTGGGTTACAGATTGTTGTAATAAGCCATAAATCCAGTGCGTCTGTTCATACCATGATTTTTCGTGTCTAGCAGAGTAATGCTAGTCTTTGAAAGTGCTGTGCAAGTTTCCTTTGTCAATGAGGGATGATAGATCAGATATAGTCTCTCTCACCAACAGAAGCTGGTCCAATAAAAGGTATTATCTAGCCCACATTGTCTCTCTAATATCCTGGGACTGACACAACTACAACTACACTGCATTTTCAGCATGATGGCAGCCACAAGCATTTGGCTCAGAAAGGCCAAATGTTATTTTATAAAATTATTTCTCACGTGGTGAGAAATTTTTATGTGAACTCAGACTGCACCAATGAGCCATATGGACACAGCTTTTCTCTATTTTTTTTAAATTATTTTTAAAGACAGCTACAGAATAAATAGTATTTTGCTAACTACAAATAAAACTACCAAGTTGCCACTGCTTAATTCTATTCTGAGCAAATATTTAAGTAATCATGTTTATGCTGCTTCCAAAAGCAGAAGGTGAGAAAATCATCACTTGGCCTAAGCAACTTCTGACTGAAATCATGACACGCAGTGCAGGGCTAAGCACATCAAGGTTTGGTTTTTTCAAAACCACCACAGAAATTTTTTCCCAGGTAGACCTTGAGTTTCACATTTTATAATGAATACATTTAACCACTCTCCTAGGCCCTTCCAAGTGCACAGGTTTAGTTGATTTTTCAAGTACCTTTCAACCATTCTCACTCTTCTTACATCATTTGGGTAAAACTTGACATTGGCCCAAAATAGATATTAAGTTCAACAGCTGAAATCTTCAGCGGCTCCTGCGACTTTACAACTTAGACTGTTTGTTAGGAAACTGAATGAGTTTGCTATCATATATCAAGCTGCTAAAGAGAACAGAAAACAGATTCTGAACATTCCTATCTTTCCACTAACTTACATTAATCTTAAAAAGAGTTGAGAACATGAAGTACTTCAAATTTTGAATGAACATAAGGCTCATTACATTAACATTAATTTAGTCCAGGTATACTGCAGGAAGGCACTGTGAAACACAGTCTCAAACAGTTCTGCCAATGCACCTCAATCCTGACCTGAAACAACCCTGCAATTCCAATTTTGGGACTCCCTTGAACTGAGTATGCCAAATGAACTGAACTGTGAGGTCATTTAGTAATGTATACAAATCGCAGAGCCTTAAATTTGGCACAGAATTGCAGCAATGGCACATTTGCTCGGGTCCACATTTTGTTATTTACTCAGCTATGAAAATATTGCAGAATTCCTATTCAATCACAATATACAAACGCACTTGCACAATTATACTTGCCCCAAATCTGCAGCAATTTGAAGTTGATTATAATAATATATTCTGATTTAGTTTCAAAGCATAAATAAGAAAACTGCTGTGTAAGAGACATGGCCATGACAATGTAAAGGGATCATTTTCTGCTTCTGTTAAGGGTATCAGAAAAGGAGAACAAGTAAAAAGGTCGCAGAGAGAAAAGAAAGTGACACTAGCAGTGATTCTTTTCCTCTAGTGTTATTCAAGCTACCTAAAACACTGTCAACTACTTCCCTCTAACAGAATGAAATGAATGATGGAGTCAAAGTTCTTGAAAGTTCTCTAGAAAATGGGCACTAGGCCCCATGTAGTCCCCTCCTGCAAACTGGGTTCAGAGGAGAAACTCAAAGGGCAAAGCCAGCATAGAAGCCAAAGACTTGTCCCCAGAAGCAGCTGACAGTGGAGGTTGCAGCACACCCTCACACCTTCCTAGCCTCCGGCAATGTCAGATTCCAACTTCCGAAAGTTTATGACATTCTTTCTTCAGTTCTGATTAGCATTTTGCTTCACGCTCTCTCCCACACTGCCCCTTACAACCCCTTCAAAGCTCACTTCACTTTCTGCTCATCTCCATTTTTCCCTTCCTCCTTTCCCTATTTTTCCATCTTTTGTCTTTTCCCCATAGCATCCCCAAGTCCCTTCTCACGATTGTCAAGCCAACTCTCGAAAATCACAGACCCTCAACAATTATCATTAGATAAATACATAAATAGGAGTCTATTTGCCTTGTGTCCCCACCCCCACCCTGAGATGTCATGTTTTCAAGTTCTTCTCTTGAACAGTAAGGGTAGAAACTAAGTGAAAGTTGAAATTCTCAAGTAATCTAAAAATGGTGGTTTTAAGAAAAATACTAAATATGACAAGCCTTGTGATGAAATTACTAGAGCTGGCAACACTGCTTTCTTTGATGAGGTAATAAGCCTTGTGGATAGGGAGAAAGCAGAAGATGTGATAGGTCTCAACTTTCGTAAGACTTTTGATACTGTCTCACATGACCTAATAAAAAAAAACAAGGGAAATATAGCCCAGATGAACCTATTATAAGATGGATACACAACTGGTTGGAAAACTATACTCAGAGTAGATATCAAAGATTCACAGTCAAGCTGGAAGGACATATCTAGTTGGGTCCTGCAGAAATCCGTCATGGGTCCAGTTCTATTTAATAACTTCATAAGGGATTTGGATACTGGCATAGAGAGTACACCTATAAAGTCTGCAGATAATACCCAGCTGGGAGGGGCTGCAAGTGTTTAGAGGACAGGATTAGAATTCAAAATGAGCTTGGCAAATTGAAGTGGTCTGAAATAAACAGTAGGATGAAATTCAATAAGGACAAATGCAAAGCACTACGCTTACAATGGAATAATCAATTGCACAAATACAAAAATGGGAAATGACTGTCTAGGAAGAGGTACTGCAGAAGATGATCTGGTGGTTATAGCGAATCACAAACTAAATGTGAGTTAACAATGTAATACTGTTGGGGAAAAAAGCAAACAACATTCTGGGATGTATTAGTAGGAGTTTTGTTAGCAAAAATTAATTTTTCCACTCTACTCAACACTGATAAGGCCTCAACTCCAGTAGCGTGTACAGTTCTGGGCACCACACTTTGGGAAAGATGTGGACAAATTGGGGAGCAAATTCAGAGAAGAGCAACAAAAATTAAAGATCTAGAACACATGACCTAGAAAGAAAGATTGAAAAAGTGGGTTTGTTTAGTCTGACGAAGTGAAGATTGAGGGGGGACATGCTAAAAGTCTTCAAGTACATAAAAGGTTGTTATAAAGAGGAGGGTGAAATTATTGTTCTCTTTATCCAATGAGGACAGTAATGGGCTTAAACTGCAGCAATGAAGATTTAGGTTAGACATTAGGAAAAACTTCCCAACTATAAGGGTAGTTAAGCACTGGAACAAGTTATCTAGGGAGACCGTGGAATCTCAGTCATTGGAGGTTATTAAGAACAGGTTAGGGAGGGTCTAGATACTACTAAGTCCCACCTCAGTGCAGATGACTGGGCTATGTGACCTATGAAGGTCTCCACCAGTCTATTTTTTGTGTCTTTCCCTTGCCACCTTCCCTTCTTATCCCATGACTTCTTCTGAATACATTTAGTATATGTGAAAACAAAAAGACATGCAAAAGGCATGGAACTAACATGGTTACTCGCCATCACTCTGCTTTTACCTGGCATCACCACCTCTCATGATCATTTGTTTAACTCAATGGTGTTTAACCTGTGTCCTTAAAAGGCAACTGTACTGAGCAAAAAATTTCAATTCTATTATGAACTGAAAATGTGTTCCCTGAACCACGTCCTACACTTTTTAAGCTGAATTGTTTGAATCATCCCTGTGGCTACAGGCTAGAGGTGGAGCATTGCCCCCCCACCGCTGCCCCTATAGTCCCCATTCACCCAAGATGAATGAGAAGTGCTCTGAGCAGAGGCAGTCCCTTCCCTGCTGCAGCTGCTCATGAGCATTTCAAGGAAGGGAGAAGAGAGGAGGACTGCTCCACTGCCTACTTTCCTTCCAACCTGTGGGAGATATAGCAAAGAATGGTTCCCCTTCTCAATGCAGCTACCCAGGGCTGCCCGGGCTGGGGGAGAAGAGGTATAGAAGAGAAGTGGAGACGCAACCACTAAACTACAGCTGCCTCATTCTCTGCCCCAGGCCAAGCACAGGTTAAAACAGCTTGGGGGCTGCTCTAACTTGCACTAGATCACTTGTCCCCAAGAGACCATACACCAGGTAAAAGACAGTCTATACTACAGACTTCGGTCAGCATAACTGTCAGTTAGGGGTATGGAGAGGTGTGATCTCTAACTGTGATAGTGTGCCAACAAAAGCTCCTAGTGTAGCTGGTTTCACTTCCAGGACTGGTTTTACTACACTAATACAAAGTGTAGCTTTGCTGATATAGCTGCATCCATCCCAGGAGGGCCTTGCCTACACTAGTAGTGTTCCTAGCATAGAGATAGTAGAGAGAGCTTGCTGTGCTCCTGCTTGCTCCCTAACATCCCTTTCCACAGCCTCTGGTGCAGAGGGTAAGTGTAGAAGCCAACTACACTGGCTCTACACCTACTGGGGACTCACCCATGCCATGGGAATCATCAACAGAAGACTTATGGGTAGTTTCAGGAAAGAGAATTTGCCCCAAAATATTTATTATGCTACAGGCTGGATTATTCCCAGCAAGCTGTCTGATCTGTGGGCAGTCAAAAAGCTCGCCGAAGCTGATCAACATAGTGACCAGTGCTTAGAATGGACCACCACTGACAATGCCACATTCAGGGCGGACTGCAAGAAAAAGGGCAGACAACCCAAAAACTGGTGGTTTATTCTATAATTAGATTTACCAATTCAGTAACAAAGGAGCTTCTATAGCACCACACCGGTTAAAAAGAAGCTAAAACACAGTCCCTTTTAGGCATTCCAGCCCCTGGTTCCCATCCAGACAAACTGGTCTTATATGATGAGAGGCTACTGAAAACCCAATTCACCATACATGAGGTTCTATCAATCCCTAAGGTTCAGACACTCACCCTCAGGTCAATATATATATTTCAGATCTTATCCAAATGTCAGTCTGTCTGTCAATCCCTAGTCAATTAACTAAAGATTTCTTTTGCTTGTTGTTAATAAAGAGTTATTACATGGTTAAAAGAATCATATACACTGCAAAAGATTGCCAAGTCCTTAGATCAGAATTGTAGCATTGATGGTGAGTTTGTTGGTTTGCACAAAAGTCACTCTGGAAGCATTCCAAAGAGTAAAGTCCAAATGACAGCTTAGATGTAGAGTATGTTAGAGTCTTTCCATGCATTTTCCAGGGTATTCCAAGTAACTACTTGAAGATCTCATCTCCACAGCTTAAACTTTCCCTGTTTAAAGTTCAGCAAACTAGAGATGGCAGGCCTGAGATCTCTTTTTTATAGCTGAAACAAGCTGTCAAGTGTTTTGAACACAGCATGCGACTGGGGATCCTTCTTTCTTGAGCACACCCTGACCCATCCTTTGAAGTTAAAATTCTATTTCCTATGCATAGACAGGTAATCTAGTTGCACTGATTTACATAAGGCCACTGCCAGTTATTCATTATAACAGGGACAGAGAAGATGAAGACAATATAGACATTAGTTTCCTGCAATATCTCACATCTTTGATCTTAAGATTAACTGTATACAGTAGCATACATAATGAAAAGGCAATTAAGACATGAATGGGTCTTAACATCTACAAGTTAGTTTGATTACACTGGTAAACTTCTAACAGGATATAAATAAAAAGACACATACACTTTGTAATTAGTCTTATCGATACAAAGTGAATGGGTTGGAGATTGCTAGGCTAATTAATATTCTTTAATATCCACACAAGTGAATTGTCCTGATTGCAATGCATCTTATTAAATAGTTATGGGTCATACACAGGTTAGTTGGTTTGCCATGTCACAAACAAAACCACCTTCCATTCAGGTTAAATGCTTCTTTGTTTATCAACAGCTGAAACAATGGACGCTACAGCCCCAATAGATCAGCACAGCCAGATAGGAGTAGGAGTTGAGCCATGCAGTCTGACAGGGGTCTCCTCTGGGGTCTGAATGCAAACACAAAGTGGGTGGGAATTATTGAGTGGAGGTCTGAGAGAAGGCAGCAGGAAAACCAAGAGACAGCAAGAAAAACACTAGTTACATGGTCCTGAGAAAAAGCCAATAGACCTTTTTGGAAAAAGGCTTGGAATTGTGAGCAAAGAAACTGCCACCTCTTTGATTTCTACTATGTTCAGGAAAACAGACTGTGTACACTTTTTGTAAATAAACAGGATTGCAAAGAGCTACCTGACATCAGTTTCTCCCACTGCAGGAAACGAGACACTGAATTTTGGCTCACTGAGCAAGCTAAGAAAGGATAAAATTGTGGCCCTTTGTGTTTTGAAATACGTTCTGCCTTCAGGATGAAACAAGTGGACATCACTGAATTAGAATGGAAACTGGGGCAGCAACATTTTCCTATATATGGTTTATAATGCCTAGCACACTGGGGCCTCTAGGTGCTATTGCAAAATTAATAATTGATTTAGGGAACAGGAGGTCTAAAGAAAATAAAGATGTCGCATCACCTGGCGGTGAGACAGAGGGAACAGGCAGTTAGACAGTTAAAAAGGATTAAAAGTTAACACAAGGGAAGCAGAGGAAAAAATAGACAACAAAGATTGGGTAATATCGAAAAGCTAAGCATGATCCTGTGTTCTCTCACTGTGCTAAGGATGAATGAAGGGTTTGAACTTCTGCCCAGGATGACCATAAGAAAGCAACAGCCAAGACCAGCAGCACACTGCATGGGCAGCAAATCTGTCCAATACTACTTATACCTTGCCAGCCTATCAACTTTCCTTTTCTCTAGCACTCTGTATTGGCAAAAAGAAAAGGAATACTTGTGGCACCTTAGAGACTAACAAATTTATTTCAGCATAAGCTTTCCAACTGTAAAAGGCTAACTAATTGGAAGGAACTATTATCAGCAGGGGAAAGAAACTTTTGAAGTGATAATCAAGATGGCCCATTATGGACAGTTGACACAAAGGTGTTACGGGTACTTAACTACAATACTAAACTAGGGGAAATAGATTCAATTAATGTAATGACCGAGCCATTCCCAGTCTCTGTCAAAAACCTAAGGTAATAGTATCTAGTTTGCATATTAATTCTAATTCAGCAGCTTCTCGTTGGAGTCTGTTTTTGAAGTTTTTCTGTTGCAAAATTGCCACCTTTAAGTCTGTCACTGAGTGATTAGAGAGGCTGAAGTTGTCATAAATATAAAGAGAAGGAGGAGAGGGTCTGATGCAGTGCTATAAAATCCTCTTACCAGTAAAGGGTTAAGAAATGCAGGTAGCCAGACAGACACCTGACCTGGCTGGCATCTGACCCATAAGGGGACAAGATACTTTCAAATCTTGGGAGGGGGAAAAGCTTTGTGTGGGGGTTTTTGTCTGACTCAGAGTGATCTTGGAGTCAGAAGGAACCAGTCATTTTTTCATCAAATCCTCACTTTTCTAAAGTAAGTTTAGATAGCATAGCGAGTAGATTTCTGTTTATTTTTGCTTGGTACGTTCCCTGTGCGAGAGGGAGGGGTTAGTCCTTTTTTTTTCTTGTAACTTTAAGGGTTTGTCCAGAGGAGGAATCCCTCTGAGTTTGGAAATTGAGTACCCTCTAAAATAGTTACCATCCTGATTTTACAGAGATGATTTTACCTTCTTTGTTTTAATAAAATCCTTCTTTTAAGAAGCTGACTGTTTTCTATGGTGTTAAAACCCCGGGGGTGGGTTTTTTAGATCACTGGGTAACCAATTGGTTAGGAGATTATTCTCAAGCTTCCCAGGAAAGGGGGTTATGGGCTTGAGAGGGTATTTTGGGGGGGGGGGGGGAGGGAACTTCAAGTGGTCTCCTTTCCTGGATTCCTGTTTAAAACACTTGATGGTGGCAGTGGGAGAAGCATTTCTCAGGGTGCAGGGAATTTTGTACCTTGGGGGTTTTAACCTAAGCTGGTAAAAATAAGCTTAGGAGCTCTTCATGCGGGTCCCCACGTCTTTACCCTGGAGTTTAGAGTGGGGAGGGAACCCTGACAGAAGTGTTCACCTACTGGCTTTTGAATGTTATGATTCCTGATGTCAGATTTGTGTCCATTTATTCTTTTGCGTAGAGACTGTCCAGTTTGGCCAATGTACAAGGCAAGGGGCATTGCTGGCACATGATGGCATATATCACATTGGTAGATGTGCAGGTGAATGAGCCCGATGGTGTGGCTGATGTGATTAGATCCTATGATGGTGTCACTTGAATAGATATGTGGACAGAGTTGGCATCGGGCTTTGTTGCAAGGATAGGTTCCTGGGTTAGTGTTTTTGTTGTATGGTTGCTGGTGAGTATTTGCTTCAGGTTTGGGGGCTGTCTGTAAGCGAGGACTGGTCTGTCTCCCAAGATCTGTGAGAGTGAGGGATCATCTTTCAGGATAGGTTGTAGATCTTTGATGATGCGCTGGAGAGGTTTTAGTTGGGGGCTGAAGGTGATGGCTAGTGGCGTTCTGTTATTTTCTTTGTTGGGCCTGTCCTATAGTAGGTGACTTCTGGGTACTCTTCTGGCTCTGTCAATCTGTTTTTTCACTTCAGCAGGTGGGTATTGTAGTTTTAAGAATGCTTGATAGAGATCTTGTAGGTGTTTGTCTCTGTCTGAGGGATTGGAGCAAATACAGTTGTACCTTAGAGCTTGTAGACAATGGATTGTGTGGTGTGTCCTGGATGGAAGCTGGAGGCATGTAGGTAAGTATAGCGGTCAGTAGGTTTCCGGTATAGGGTGGTTTCTAAAGCAGAAACCTCTCAGTCAGGAACTGCTTCTTGGTCCAAATTCTCTAGTGTAGAAAGCCTGAAATGCCTGCTGCTCTAGTTCTTCCCTGAGGACCATCTCTGCCCTCACTAGCCACAGTTGCAGCTCTTTCTCCGCTCTGGATTCCTTAGCCCCTTTCAAACAGACACCATTTGAAGGGAGCAGCTCTTCTTGAGGTTCAAAGCCCTCTCCTCATGCACAGGATAGTTCCTTCCTAGGCTTTGGGCCTCCCACTCCCCTTCCTCAACCCCAGCAGTTCCCTAATTCCGAAGTTTCCTTCTCAGTCGAAGAAAGAGGCGGCAGCTGGGTAAGGATAGTTGCCCCAACCACCAATCAAAGAGTTGCCATGGCAGGCTAGTCTAACTAAGCATTTGTACATCTACGCACATGGGACTGGTTATGGGAGAATGATTTAGTGTGAGAAAACAAAAAAGAGTACGTAGGAGAGAGAAAAAAAAAAAGGAAAACAAACAAAGAAAACAGAAATAAATAAAGTTAATAGAAAATCCCAGAGGAGCCAGAGACACATACGGATAGGTCTACACTGCAATAAAAATTAAAAAAAAACTGAGGCATTGAGTTTCAGAGCCAGGGTCAACTGACTCAGGCTTGCAGTGTTCGGGCTGCAGGGTTAAAAATTACAGAGTAGACATTCCGGCTCAGATTGGAACCAGGGCTTTGAGACCCCACTATCATGCAGGGTTTCAGAGCCCAGGCTCCAGCTCAAGAGTCTACTCTGCAATTTTTAGCCCTGCAACCCAAGCCTGTGTCAGGTGACATGGGCCAGCCAGGGCCGTGCTGCGGATCTTTCATTGCAGTGTAGTGGTACTCACAGTGACTTAGTGTAGAGCAGACTAGCGTGCTGTAGATTTACACTCTGGCTTGGTACACACTCAGACCACGTCTATACTACAGGTGCGCTATATAAGCATAACTATGCTGCTGTAACCCTGGAGCGTAGATGAAGGTGTTTCTCCCATCACTATAGGAACTCCTCCTCCCTGAGAAACAGTAGCTAGGTTGAAGAAAACATTCTTCCATTGACATAGATGCACCTACAGTTAGGTCAGCACAGCATCCGCACTCAGGGGTATGGATTTTTATTTTTAAAACACACCCCTGAGCACTATAGCTATGTCAATTTAAGTTTTCAGTGTAGACCAGGCCCCAGTCTTCATATGAACAACCCCAGCAAGAAAAAGTAGGACTCAGGGCAGGAAAAATTCTAAGCAAGAGCACAGGAGAGGATATAGTGCGCCACCACCGGGAACAGAGATGCAAAGAGTCTTGTTTCTGTATCACATAAATCCTGAATGTAGCCCTATGTCTTTATATACAGAAGTACACACAGGTATTTTCCCAACTCAATGGGATTGTCTTTAAGGCAGAAATTCGCTCCAGTGAGGGGTAAATAGCTTCAAAAATATTATCAGTTCTGAGGTGTTTATGTAACACAATATGCGGATTTGGGGACTACAGCTATTCTAGTTACACTGGAAGTACTAGGATAAATCGCCAAAAAAGGGAAAAAGTTGAAATGTTTCCCTCAAGAAGCTTTAGAATCTCCTGCCCTCTTTTAAAAATACTGAAGGATGGGAGTCCCAATTCCCATTCCCCTAAAAAACGGAAAGGAAAACCTTAAACCAGAATTAGGATGAGACTACACTCATTTTTGTCAGTGTCTTAGGACAAAATTTGAGCCATAAGGCAAGAAGTTCAACTGAACCATTCAGCCCCAATCAAATTTTGTTATAAATACTTGGGCTCAAAATTGAGCTATCTAGGATTTTCATGGAAGGCACTCGTCTGTTCTCCTCCCCACACCTTTCACATGAGCACCTTCTTGCCTGACTAGAGCATCTATGTTAAAAAGGACCAGAATGTAGTATTTCAGAAGATATCATTTACAAGCAAGTATGCTACTTCAATCCAGAAAATATAAGGCAAGTAAATAAGAAGCAGGCAGCATTATCTCCTGCAAATGTAAACAAACTTATTTCTCTTAGCAATTGGCTGAATAAGAAGTAGGACTAAGTGGACATATAGGCGCTAAAGTTTTACATTGTTTTGTTATGGAGTGCAGTTATGTAACCAAAAAAAAAAATATCTACATTTGTAAATTGCACTTTAACGATAAAGAGATTGCACTACCGTACTTGTATGAGGTGAACTGAAAAATACTATTTCTTTTGTCATTTTTACAGTGCAAATATTTGTAATCAAAAGTAATATAAAGTGAGCACTGTACTTTGTATTCTGTGTTGTAACCAAAATCAATATATTTAAAAATGTAGAAAAACATCCAAAAATATTTAATAAATTTCAACTGGTATTCTATTAGCAGTGCAATTAAAACTGAGATTAATCACGATTAATTTTTTTAGTTAATCGTGTGAGTTAACTGCGATTAATCAACAGCCCTAATAACTAACCATGTCAAAATTTAAATTGTCATAACTAGATTCTAGAAAGTTAATACCCTATTGTGATGAATATGAGCAGTTCACGTCTCTTGAAGCTACTGTTCCATGCTGTTTACAAGCCCAGGAAGACAATTATGCTTCAATTTATACTCTTCCCATTTGGAAGGTTATCTTTGCAACATGGGTTAAAAATGTAATTCTAAATGCAACTTTTGATTCTAGAGCACAATTTTGTAGTAAGGGGTAGATTATACAGTCATGTAATCATGGAATACATGTGGCCCTGTCATCTAACCTTTTCAACAAACCTCTCTCAAGTAATAACTTCTTACAAAAAAAAAAAAAAAAAAAAAAAAAGAGGGGAGAAAAACCCCAACACACACAATTCAGAATAATGAGATGGTTAAACCACCTCTCTCCCCCCGTCCCACCCCCCAAAAAAACCACTACACCTTCTGGAATTGTGTGTTTTCTAAATAATTAAGTTTGATGCATAGATACCGAGGTAATAGCCATCTGAGAAATACCTCAAAATAGACATGGTGATTAACATCTGTAAAATAATTTGAAGTTTCCAATTATTTTAATAGAAATACAATTAACAATTGTGAAATTCTAGCTATTTATTACTCTCTCTAGTTTATATAAAAAAAGTTTTAAATTTTTTCCCCCTAGTCAGAGCTATGGCAAGGCACCAGATGTTTTCAGGAAGCTAAAAATACAAAGCTAAAAACTTCATTTTTATGATAAAATATGGGGCAGTTCTCAACAATTTCATGAGACAAACCGTAACAAAGCCAAAAGATTCTCAGTTAACAAAATCTGTCCAACTTTTAGAAGAGCAGAAGACCAATTTTATGCAGATAAAGTGGCACAGCATTATACTTAACCTCGTATTTGAGAAGGATTCAAATTTTCACCCATTCCAATTTTTTAATGCTTTCCCTGCAAAAATACTAAAATGTGGGTTATGGGCAGGGCTCATTTAAAAATGCAGATGTGGACTTTTTCCACAGAAACTGGCAAGAACAAAAGGTATGAATAAAACTTTGTGCTTATGTTATAATTTCATGATAAGAGGAGATTTTCTTCTCTTTTCTGGAACAAATGATAAAAGGAAAAAGTTTATCATTCCTTTTAATAATACAAAGCCTTTTGATAAATTAGGTAGAGATAAGGGGATCAAGCATAAAGCCCTATTTATGATAAAATCCTCAATATAAGCAAGCATACAATCCTTAAGTTCAAAAGGCACAATTAAAGCTGCAATTCTATACTTTTACCAAACTAAAAAAAGTGCACTAGTCAGAAACGACAGAAAAAATTCAGAAAGATTGGCGTACATTTATATTTATATAAATATAAAATTATAGAAGTGTACATATATTGTTAACACTGCTGACTTAGCCCTGGTCTACACTACGAGTTTAGGTCGAATTTAGCAGTGTTAGATAGATTTAACTCTTCACCCGTCCACACGACGAAGCCATTTTTGTCAATTTAAAGGGCTCTTAAAATCGATTTCTGTACTCCTCCCCGACTAGGGTGTAGCGCTGAAATCGACATCGCTGTGTCGAATTTGGGGTAGTGTGGACGCAATTTGATGGTATTGGCCTCCGGGAGCTATCCCAGAGGGCACCATTGTGATGGCTCTGGACAGCACTTTCAACTCAGATGCACTAGTCAGGTACACAGGAAAACCCCCGGAGGGCTTTTGAATTTCATTTCTTGTTTGACCAGCGTGGCGAGCTCATCAGCAGAGGTGACCACGCAGTCCCAGAATCGCAAAAGAGCTCCAGCATGGACTGAATGGGAGATACTGGATCTGATCGCTGTATGGGGAGACGAATCGGTGCTATCAGAACTCTGTTGCAAAAAAGACGCAATGCCAATATATATATATGCCAAAATCTCCAAGGGCAAATGCGAGGTGTTTATTTACAATGCTCACAACTGCAGCGGTAATCTGAGCAGACTCCTGCTTGCAGAGCTATGGCGCATGCGCGGGCACTACAGGAAAAAAGCCGCAAAACGATTGGCTGCCGTTGCTTTCACGGACGGAGAGAGAGAGGAGCGACTGACAACATTTACCCAAAACCACCCACAACAAATTTTTTGCCCCATCAGGCATTGGGAGCTCACCCCAGAATTCCAATGGGCAACGGAAACTATGGGATAGCTATCCACGGTGCACCAGTCCGAAATGCTGTCCACGGTACTGTGGACGCACTCCGCCGACTTAATGCGTTTAGTGAGGATGCACGCATTTGACTTTATTCAATCTGTTCCCAAAAATTGAATTCTAAAAAAAATCGACCTAATTTCGTATTGTAGACATACCTTTAAAAGAGCATTTTACCACATTCATTAGCAAGACAACCTAAAGCAATATCTTGCCTTTGTCACAAACAGGAGCATCATTGGGGACCCCAAGACAGAAAACTGAAATATTGTTTTGCCATTTTGGGAGGATTCCCAACAGACTTCAAACCAAAAAACTAGTTTTACAATAACTCATGCTAGCATACTCCTTCTGTCTACTTTTCTGGCTAAATAACTGCTTCAGTGCGAGAACTATATTCTGCGGAGAAATGTTGCAGATTTCAGAATCTCGTTTGTGTTGGCAAGCACTTTCTGCTCATTGCTGGTGAGTGGAAAATACATTCCACAGAGTTGCCCTTGGATCTGCATTGAAGAAAACACAAGCTACAGTTTGTATTGGTCTGCTGGCCAGTTTCAACAGGAAGGAAGCTTGCAGCCCTCATCAACTCTGCTAGTACCATTATGTGTTACTTTGACTTCAAGATAATGACGGTTATAGGGAATTTCCTTGAAACTAAAAGTCAAAGTAAAAATTTAAGTATAATCTTGTTACAATTGTAATGCAGCCAATTACTCTGCCAGGAAACAGTTGAAAAGTCAAAATTTTAGAATCCAGATAGGGCTTGATTAACCTTAAACATATCCATGTGACAGAGTGTGCAGTTCTAAAAGGTATTTATACATATTTAGACACTTGCATTAGATATGTGTCTGACAAAAATCCACTTAATACCTGCTAACCTGAAGTCTAAACCTACTAGCCAGGATGGATATTTGTGCTGCCATGATCCCAAGGCAATGCAGAGGCAATCTCTACCCAGCGATTTAAAGGACACAATAGTTGTACACTTTGTATTCTATATTTAGTGTTAACATGTTAATCAACTGTCTACTTCATATTTTTTCAAAATTAAACTTAATATGGCTGATCGAATAACACTTTTTTTATTCATTGAATTTCACCAGTATCTTGTAATTAACTCTCAAATATCATGTAACCAACTACAGAGCTGGTTGAATACTGTAAAAAGCATTTCAATACTAATGACATTGAAGTATCTTTTCAAACACTCTTCACCTATCAGAAGAGTAGCCGTGTTAGTCTGGATCTGTAGAAGCGACAGAGTCCTGTGGCACCTTATAGACTAACAGACATATTGGAGCATAAGCTTTCGTGGGTGAATACCCACTTCTTCAGATGCATGCAGTGGAAATATCCAGAGGCAGGTATAAATCTGCAGGCAAGAGTCAGGCTAGAGATAACGAGGTTAGTTCAATCAGGGAGGATGAGGCCCTCTTCTAGCAGTTGAGGTGTGAACACCAAGGGAGGAGAAACTGCTTTTGTAGTTTGCTTTAACTGTCTTTTCCTTTCCCTAAAAAAAGGTATTTCTATTTACAAACTGTACTTCTATTTTCTAACTCATCTGACAAATCTTTCCTTCTCTCTTGTTCCAGTCTACTCATTTGCTAATGTCCTACTAAGCAAGCTGGAGACCCATGGTGAAATCCTAGCCCCACTGAAGTAAATTGCAAAACCCCCATTGATTTCAATGGGGCCAGGATTTTACTCCGAAATGGAAGGTGGGGGCACCAACATTCAGGAATAATGCCTTACAAAAAGCCAACCATCCTCCCTGTTGCTGGGAAAGGGAAGAACACTGGGATCCTACAGGGTACAGTTCCTGAATCCTGTATGTGAAACACACACACAGTGATACATTTGAAATGCCCCAGCCATCTCCAGTCCCTAAAAACTGCACTATTTCCATCCTTAATTGCAGTATGACCTGGCTGCTACTGGGGTTTGTATCATTCTTTACTACTTTACTCTCCTTCAACTTTCTGTCTGATGCCAGAGAAGCGTCTCCTCACCTAGCCTCTTCTCCCAGTGAACAGCTTCTGTGTCTGCCCCTTGTACGGTTTAAAAATCTGTGTAAATCAACAGCAGCACAAAACTTATCAGTTTAAGTGTTGCCCATTAGTGCTCTCAATAGAAGCTTTGAAACTGACCAATTTTGTTAATATCACACTGTTGTAACTTGGCAAAGCAAATTGGAGCAGAGGCACATTAGACTTCTGCAAACTTAGGAGACAGCACAACTTTGGTTCACACTTGGTAGGTTATCTTTGTAACCAAAAAGGAATAGAAACTTTATTTTATATGAAACCTTGTATTCTGCAGAAGTTGATGGCAGACAACTGGAAAAGTTTCCTATTCAGCCTAAGTGAAGAGATTTTTCGAGCCATATATAAGATGCAGTCATGTGCACGACAAGAGCATCTATTTACTAATCTTCAGAATATCTCTGCAGCAGACATTGAGTTACAGGAACCTGCTTAAGAAGCCATACCTCCTGAAAAAAGTTACACAGTGTCCATAAATGAAACCATTTATTTTGCGCTGACCCATGCTTCTGTTTCTAAGACAGCTTGCAGCTCAGACCTCTGTTTCAAACATCACTTCATGAAAAACTGCTTCAACAATAGATGACAGATTCCTAAGTACCAGCAACAAATTGAAAAAAATCAACAGGCCCTAATATTTGCAAAATTTTAATCAAATGTGTGACAAAAATATTGCTTTTTTCCTTTACAATATTTCTGTCACTTTCAAAGATGAATGAATAAGCAAGAAGGCAGTTTAGCTAATGTTCCAGAACTCCTCTGAACAGCAGTTAAAAAGTAGATCAAAGCAGGAGGGGAAGCTCACCAGTTTTGGTGGTCTTGGTGGCAGGTCTCAAAGTAATGTTGTGATGTGGCACTGCATCATCTTGTGGTGATGGGTTGCACTATGGGAAAGAGAAAGGGAAAAAGAAATGTAGCTGAAAGGAGTTCCGACAAAGGGCCAACCAAGCAAGACAAACTGTGTGCAATTGTACATGTACGTATCCTGCTGTGGAGGGAGGGGGGACATCTCTGATACTCCACGCATCAATTCTTATAAATGCCATAATTTCAATTTAGCAGGGATGGAGAACAGAAAAATTGCTACAAAAAACATAAAAATGGAGGGTCTGAGCACCCTTCCTCTCCAATTTTTTTAAAGATATAATTGGCTGCATTTAAAAAAATGTTACGATAGTTCAAAAGAGACATTTTACAAACACAAAAAAATTAAGTTATCTAGTATTTGTCTGTAACTTGTTAGAGGCTAGTAAAGAGACCAAAGAAACCAAAAAGCAGGCTCAGGGCAAGTTATTTTCCCATCCTAGCCATAGAAATACTGGAGACTGTGCATCTCTCCCATACTCTCTGCCACACACAACCATGCACTCCTCCTCACATTTATACAGAGTATTTTTATTGCAATATTTCAGCACCAAGCTACAATAATTTTAAAATGTATTATTTTGAGTCTACTAAGTTTCCTGTACGTCTACTTCCTTTTATTACTCTACTGTTTTCCCTACCTTCTCTTCTGGTTTGTTTTTTTGAGTTGGATTTCCCTAAAATTCACTCCTCCATCATCATTTGGTCCCGCCAAGATTCTGTTTGAATCCTATATTCTTGTTCCCATGTAAACCTGCATTCTTTTACCTCATCTAAATCTACTGAACCCCACATCCACTTCACTGCAGGACATCAGAGGGAGAGGGAGATAACAGGCTGTTACAGGAATCCTGGAATCTTTCCCCTCTGGAATGTGGAGAGAGGAAGGGAACTGCTGAAGGATTTGGTGTCTGCTCTTCTATCCTTTCCTCCTCTTGGACCTGTTAATGGAAATAACTTTTGTAGAAGAGACAGATAAGGGACTTCATCTCTGATCAGTTGATGCTGCTATTCCACCTACTGGGAAGAAGACTTGAAGGACCAGAAATTTCCCAGCCAGGCAATAGCAATTCTTCTTGTTCATAATTCAGATTCCTTTGCTTGGCAAGTCCTCACCTCACCAGCCACTAAGAAAGGGGAACCCTGAGAGAAATGCACTCCCTCAAGCCTGAGAAATGAAGACAAAGTCTGCTGTTTATAAAGAAGAAGGAACTGTGTTCCACCACAGTTCCTCCCTCCCCCACTGACTTTAAGCCCTGCCTCTAAGATAACAGTACAGTTTAACCAGGTTTAAAATTTGTTGGTCAGTCAAGTTCTTAATTCGACCCAGGGCTTCTCAGTGACAAGTCATAGGAGAGCAGCTCAAGATTCACCACCTTTTGGTCAACCTTTATTTCTATTCCAAAGCTGTATCTACACGAGACCACATTAAGTGCAACCAGACTCCAACATGGTAATGTCATAGTTAACATAGCTCAGCATGTTAGGGCAGCAGTGTGTCAAGACAGTGCTGAAAGCTGTTACCAGAGAGCCAGCTGCATTACAGCTACCAATGCTATTAACAGTGCTGTGAACAGGAATTAGTAATGCTTTTTTGTAAAAATTCCCTGGGTAGATATGGCTTAAGGTCACTGGAGAACTAATGATATTTAGTCATTACAACAGCTGAAAGCTTAGTAGCTAAGTAGTGTGACTGTTTAAAATCCACTTTTTAGTTTAAAGTCTATTTACCCTCAACACCAAATAAATACTTTGGATGAAGGATGATGTTGTTATTCAACAAGACTGTAAGCCTTTTTGGGGCAGAGACTTATTTACTATATGTTTGTATAGTGCCTAGCACAGTGGGGCTCCATCCTCATCAAGGCCTCTGGCTGATTGCAAAATGTTATACAAAATAATTTCCACAGTGTCATTTAGCATGACAGCACAAAATACATCTTCAGAGACCCACAAGCCCTTCCCTTGTTTTACTGAAGGCCAAACTCGACATCCCTTAAACTTCTAAAGTAAAACAAATGGGGAGGCGGGGGGAGGAGGATAGCTCAGGGGTTTGAGCATTGGCCTGCTAAACCCAGGGTGGTGTGTTCAATCCTTGAGGGCACCATTTAGGGATCTGGGGCAAAAATTGGGAATTGGTCCTGCGTTGAGCAAGGAGTTGGACTAGATGACCTTCTAAGGTCCCTTCCAACCCTGATATTCTATGAGGGAAGAGACAAGCACCAAAATACTAATTTGGGGCATCTTCTCAAGACAATGTTGAAAACAATTGTTTCAAACGAACAATTTTTCAAAAATACCTCTAACTAGAGTCCTGTCAACTTAATCTAACAGGGAAGTTAAAAACTGATTCAGATGCAGAAGCCTCAGGTACACTAGGAGTCCCATCAGTGCTAATACTGGTGGTGGGATTCACGGAGATTCCTAATGGAGGTATAGCCTAAAACAGGCTACAGGCTGGGCTTGAAAAAATAATCAATTTGTCCAAGTCAAGGAAAGTTAAAAGTTGGAGCAGGTGAATGAACTGAATGAGGCCAGCAAACAAAGCCTTTGCCGCCTCTAGCTTCTTCCCTGGATGGGAAGAGGGCAAGTATGGGAGTAGAGCTGCATAGGGGCTACTACTGCTCCTTCAAAAGGAAGGAAGAGCACGAAAGAACATTCCAGGGGCAGTCCCGTTTAAGATGAGAGTAGGAGAGCAGAACAGTCGGAACCACTTCTCTTTCATCAGAAAGAGGAAATCAAGGGCCATTGCTGTTTTAACTGGAAAGTAAGAGGGGGAAGAACCAGGAATGGGGGAAAGAGAGAGAGATGTGCATGAGTTGGATAAAGGTGCATAAAGGTATAGAGATGTGAGGGGAGATGTGCAACAGAGGAAGAGATAGAGAAGATAAATTAGAATTGTGAGACAGAGAACACACAAAGTTTGGGGAGAGAATACGGAATACAATACAGAAAAAAGAAAGAACAAGATACAGAGAAAAGGAAAAATGAGGTAACACTATACTCAAAATATTACATAACTATAGTAGGAGAGAGTGTGGAATGAAGCCAGAAAAAAGTATAAGACGAGCACAAGAGGCAGAGAGTTACTTTTTTAAAAATAGCTTATTAAATAGATTTTTTGATTGACAAATGCTAGCTACATACAATGCACAACTGCCTTATTCATTTGCATTGCCTGAGCATATTTTTTGTGTGTCTTATTTTCCAGTGGGAGTGGCAATGCACTTTTTTCACCTGGACCAATAGACTTGGCTGTTGAGTTAGTGGTAAGGAAATTTTTTAAATCCTGGTCTTGTGACCCTGTAGAAAGCTTTTTTAAACAAACAAACAAACAAACAAACAACTTTCAGGAAAACAAGGTCACTCATCAGGCTGAGCACATTAACTAGTCACAGCTTGTGAAGCAGCAGACTGATAACAAAACTTCTTTAAAAATATTTACTCTGATCAGAAAAAGTGTGGTATTTCTTTTTTAATTATTCTTCTGAAAAGACTACTCTTCCTAATAATTAGAGGCTGCAGCTTGTGTTTAAGCTGTTAGTTCCTATAGGGTGTAGTTTTCATATCCCATTCAATTTTTGTTTACGTTGTTAAAAAGAAGTTTTCAAAGGTACAATATACCTTTTTAATAACATACCAATAGGAGACTGGGTAAGTCGGCTAAATAATTACAAACTATGCAATGGGAGATTTATTTTTATACATCAGACTCTCACAAAAAAAGCATTCACCACTGGAACCTGCCAACGTGTAGGACAGGGAAGACTGACAGGGGAAAAGTGTTGGTTCACTATACCAACCCATAAACTGCACTCACCAATAGCAAATGCATTTTTTGAGTCCCCACTTCAGAGCTGCTCTCTCAGGTCTGTCCCTTGTATGATTGAGCAGATAGCCCAGGTACATTTCTTTTTCTTGACCTGGAGACTAGATTTATACTATACATCTCTCATTTCTTCAATGACAAATGTAGAGTGATAATGGTGAAAGCATTTTCCCCACCAGGGAGCAACATCCACTAAGAGTAGATACTTTTTGATACTTGCTGAGGCAAACTTGGTAGTGTCTGCCAACAAGTTCTTGCCCACTGCTTTTCCTATTACTTACATTTACAGATAACTTAATTTTGTTAAAAATGTTTCTTTCATGATTCACTGAAGTATACAGAAGTTCCAATTTTGCCCCATTATTTGAAAGTACACAAACTGATAATTCATTTGAGATTTAGTAAAGTGGGGAGTTAAAGCTTATAGTAGAGCCTAGAGTTGAAATCAAGCTGCTAACCCAAGTTGCTGTATCTTCACTGCTATTTTAACCTGAGTTATAGCTAACCTGAATTGAAAACATCTTTTCTGCAGTGAAAACATACCAAACCTTAAGTGTTAGATTAGCAGAGCAAACATTTTGGGCAAGAGTAACAGTGGAACTGGTGGGGGAAATTTCTTCACATCTTCAGGAAATTTACTCATTACAAAACTGCTTTCTTTCTTTTCTGGTTTAAAATACAACAAAAAAACTCTACAACACACACTTTTAAAATGATTTATGGGATGGATCCATCTCTGCCCCTTTACTAACTCATGGGACCAGGAGACAGAAATGATATGTAAATGAACGTCAACTACTGTGCCCAATATCACATATGAAAATTTCCACTACACTACTTAAAACTGTACAAGTGGTGTAATATGAGCACTGGAGGTTCAGAGGCCACAGTTTGGTCACCTCCATATATCTCATGTTTGGTTACTTATAGGATTTATCTTGCATCAATTGTTGCTCTTTTTCAACTTACTATACATAAAGAACTGGCAATGGCTGATGACCCATTTCTTAAATTAGAGAATTATTAAGGAATTGATATACAAATTTATAACAATGATTCCAAGGATTGGTTTGGAACAGTAGTCACCTGTGAAAGACTGCCCTCAAAAACAGCAGTATAGATAAGTAATTAGTATTTTTACACACCAACACAGAAATCCCTAATGTCTGCATCCTCACTTATCAGCTTTGCACTACTATTGAACTATTTCACAAGTAATACTAGGATGCTGGGAAAGCGCACATAAATCAGCTCTTGGACAAGTGCCCCAAAATGCCCGCAGTACTAAGCTTTTTAGCATTATACATTCATTTACTGAAAAACCTGTTTTCTGTAAAATAGATCTGCAAATAAATCAACATATTTTAAGATGCAGCTAAATGAGAAAGTTAACATTGAATTCTAAGCTTACATAAGTTTATTTCTTCGTTATTTCTATTTTTAAAATACTTGGGTAGGCACTAATATTTTGAGTGATGGGGGCCATACAAGTATCTAAGCAGATAGGTATAGAAACTAGTTTGATAATTCTTGCAGTTTTCTTTTTGTAAACAATAGCAAATTGAGCAATATAGTAACTGCTTATATTTAACAGATTTTTAGAGCTCTAACTTTACTGTCTACCAGTTTGATACACAACTTTCTTTGAAGTATTTTATACTAATTTCTACTCTTAAATCAAAGCTCTTACATACATTAGCTACTAAGCTCAGCAGAAATGCTGTCCATTCTGAAACATTAATTTTCCTGAAGTTAGACTAAGTGAAAAATTAAATTCCACACATGTTGCTACTAGGATTTGAGCAAGTTTTAAACTGCTCATTAAAGAAAGTGAAATTTGATCTTCATCTATGCCCAAAATATAAAGGAGATGCACATTTTCCATATTGCTATAAAATTTTTCTAAAAATGAAGTACTGATTTTATTCAAGATCTGAAGTTTTCGCTCTTTGTCACTGAAATGTACAAGTGTCTAACTAAAATAAACTACTGAGCACATTATACTGGAGTGCCTGCTCTGCCAGAAAGATGAAGTGTATAATATGGCTGCTTCCCATCTCAATTTCTAAAATTTTCTAAAAAGACAAAATCTCTTAAGATGAGTTTACTGTTCTTTGACTAGAAACACATTACATTCAACAGTAGACACACAAAGTTTCAGAAATACCACAATACCATAAACACACTGCATGGTCAGGTTTCACCAAATCGATCATGTTAAGTAATTTAGCCCTAGTTCACTACAATGTGGTATTACTGAATAAGTGACACCCAGAGCTGACCATAAGATAACATATGCTTAGAAAGAACAGTTAGTGACCATCTGTATACTGGCTTGTGTATTTTCTGCACTGCAATTAGAGTTCACTGACTCAGCTGAATATAGTTAAAGATGTCTCCTAATTTTACTAAAAGCATTAAAGTAAGGCAGACCTACAAAAACCATTGGCCCAAGACAGGATTAACATTTTCATGGTCTGGTTTCTTCCCTTCATCCCCCTACCCCGCGCAAGAAAGCTCAAACCTAAGCACTATTTTAATGAAATAGGGCTGTTTAGGTTGGACATTAGGAAAAACTTCCTGTCAGGATGGTTACGCACTGGAATAAATTGCCTAGGAAGGTTGCAGAATCTCCATCATTGGAGATTTTTAAGAGCAGGTTAGACATCACCTGTCAGGGATGGTCTAGATAATACTTAGTCCAGCCACGAGTGCAGAGGACTGAACTAGATGACCTCTCAAGGTCCCTTCCAGTCCTACAATTGTAATAAATATCTTCAGATATCAACCAGAATCAATACTCAAAAATCAACATTAGGTGGTAAAGTGGATGGCTTACTCCCTATGCCACAGGGTTATTTAAAAGCAGCATTTAGGAATACAACATCCAATCAGGACTGGTTTACCAACTATGACCCAATAGGTTTTTTAGGATCTGTCCTGTCAAGTCTCTTTAAATAGGGAGTGTACACTGAAGTACGCTTTTAAACTAAAGATAATTCCAACACACAATTGAAAAGAAAAAAAATCTTGTGAACACAGCATATAACACTGGAATCAGCTTAACTTTCATTTTGATCACTTTAATATTTTAGCTTTAAGTATAAAACTTTTAAAAAACACCTAAAAGTTCTGAATCACTGGAATTTTTGTTCTATTTCCTGTAAAAACACCAACAGTTCTCAATATTTTGTTTGTACTAGTTCAAGAACAAAAAAAGCACTGTGATCGCTCAGCCTTAAATTTATACTTATCTCAGAAGCTCTAGATCATACCTGACAGGCTTATTTCTTCCAATGTTTCCAACCATAAATGCTCATAGTACCAGAGAGGAATTTTCAACAGGGTAAATAAAAAGTAACCTTGTTTTGAGATTTGAATACTTACATTCTCATATACAAGTAGTTTGCCAAAAGCTTTTTAAGCTTATTAGCATACAAAATATAAAAATTAGCCAAGAATAATCTGTTGAATAAATGACAAGATTTAATTCAATGGGTCTTGAAAAATGTACTAGTCATCTATCTACTAAGCTGGAAAGGAATAGGGTGCTGGGATTCCTACGAGGATGATGTCTCTCGACCCTGTTCAGAAACTCTCTTTAATATCAACCTCCAGATTGTAGATGCAGTAAATTTCAAGTCCCCTCGCACTCCTTCTGATTTATCTGGCTTCTGGAAAGGAAGAACATTATTCCCTTCATATTCCCCCAGCTCCACCATAGCGTCTTTAAAAGCTGGTGTGAGGAATGTTTCTGCTACACTACCCCTTCCTCCACCCTCTTCACTGGTATGACAGAGAATGTTTCTCTGCTGCTCTAGCATGACCCAAGTTTCTGGCTGCTATGAGATGAAGGGGGCTCCTTTGTTTTGTGTCATCCCAACTGTTTCAGTGCCTACTTCTTTTACTACTTGTAGATCTCCCATGAAGTAGCAGCATGAAATCTGCCCAATTCTTGTCAGTTTTCACTGCTGCTATTCAGAACCCTATGCCTAACAGAGAAAATGTACAAGAAGCAGCTCAGTTTTCATTCTGTTGCAGTTTAGGACCCCAGCAGACTTGAGATGACAGTACTGCAGTAGTTTAACCTCTTGATTGGTTGTTACCAAAAGTAACAACTCTTTAAATGAAAGATTAGACCTAGGTCATCAATTTCCATTAAAGTGTAGTGTGTCAAGGGAAGCATCCCATTTGCCAACAGCACATAAGAGACTGGATTTGTCAAGCCGCAGATTCAAAGCATTGTACAGGTGATCCAGATAAAAAATTAAATGCATTTAAATATACTTGCTCCTCCGGTAAATTACTATTTTTGACCTTGCCTACACTGACGATTAACACCGATTTCAGCAAATAGTGGCCAATGATTAGTGCACTGAGCTATACTGGTTCCTGATTGCTGAAAATATAGTCAATTCCCAGTCTAGGTGAGGTTTAAGTTTAGTTTATACAGCATCCAAAAGCATGATGTAGCTCTAATACAGCGATTCTGTATTTATTAATTCAATACCAAATATACCCCCAAACTGACTTTGCTAAAAACTGCGTACAGTATATTCTTTTCAAAGCCAAAGTTTGGAAATGACAACATTACTTTATCTAGTCTATCGTAAGAACAGCCAAACTGGGTCAGACCAAAGGTCCATCTAGCCCAGTATCCTGTCTTCCTACAGTGGCCAATGCTAGGTGCCCCAGAGGGAATGAACAGAACAGGTAATCATTAAGTGATCCATCCCGTCGCCCATTCCCAGTTTCTGGCAACGCTCAAGCTACCACCTACCTTGTCTAAGACGGCTAAAATAGGCATTTGACACCTTAAGTCTGTTCTAAAGAACAAAGCTAGGACTTCTAGTAGTAATATTAGAGTACTGCCTAGTGACATTCGTCACATCTTAGGTGCTGTAAAAATGCATGAGATGGTCCCTGCCCCAAAGATCTTACAATCTGAATACGATTCACTGTTTAGACTGTTACTAGATGCCTTTCAATGAATGAAGCTCTCTCGATAGTGTATTTGAATCCTATAACAGGGCAAAAGATAAACTGTCTCAAGTAACTGCGTTAGAAACCCCTCTTATTAGAAAGATTTCATGAATTTCTTCTCCACAACTGAATTAACTTGAAAACTGGAAACTAACCTCCCACATATACTACATATGGCAAATGCAACCAAATCCTGCAAAGACAATATAGACTGCACACACGCACGCAAATCACACCTCTGACACTCTGGATACAAACCCAAACAGCAAAATATCTCAGCAAACTGACACCTGTCAGCTATCTGGTATCATCCTCTCCCCCAACACCAAAAACAAGCTCTTTTGAACGCTACTTCGTTTCCTTCTTTGGCTGGAGGCGGCAATTTCTACAGCTAGATACAGGACGGGGTCTCCCTCACCCAGGTGCGGGGCGGGGTACACCGGCACAGCCACACTCACACCCCCTTCGCACTCCGATGCGGGGCAGGGCCACCCCCCACCGACCCAATCCCTTCCACTTCAGGGGACTCGCCAAGGGAAATAGTTTCCATCCCGCCCCGGCTCCCCCGCCGGGCGGCAGCCCCCTGGCCGGCGGAGCGGCCGCTTAGTGCCCCTGTCTCGCACGCTGCGCTGGGGGCTGCTCCCTCCACCGACAGCCCCCCCGGTGCAGAGGCCTCAGCTTCTCTGGCCGCTGGTGTCTGGTCGGGGAGCCGGGCCAGGGGTGGCCCGGGAGGAGCCCCTGCCCCTCTCAGGCCTGCGGGCCGAGCAGCCCCCCGGGAGGGGAGCAGTCGCCGGGCCCGCCTCGGCGGGGTCAGCCTTACCCTCCTCCCCCACCACCACGGCAGCCGCCGCCGCCACCAGCGCCGCCGCCGCCTCCCGGCAGGGGGGACACCTCAGAGCCGCCCCGCAGCCTCCCGCCGCCGCTGCTCCGCCGCTTCGGGGTGGGGGGGAGGTCCGAGCTGCCGCCGCCGCCGCGGGCGGGAGAAGCGGGAGGCTCGGGGTGGGCGGGTGTCTGCGGGCGCCGCTCCCGTCCTCAGCTGGAACCGCTCCGGCTCCGCGTCGCTCCCGTCCCCCCCCCTCGCTGCGCTCCCAAATCAAAATAGTGTCACACAATATGGCGGCCGCCAAACACCGCGAGAGCTGCCCCGAGTGCTAACGGGAGCGGGGGGCGGGGCAGCGGCGCCTGGCCGCTCGGGCGAAGCAGCCCTGGGAATAGCCCGGGTGCGAAAGAGCCCGCGGGGGCGGGGCTCCCCCAGCCCCTCCCTCCCAGGAGCTAGCGCCTGGGGCTGCCAAGTGCCCCCGAGGGGAGCGCCTGGCAGAGGAGGGTCCCCGGGGGAGGGGGGCGCAGCTACGGCCGCGAAGCTCCTGCTCTCGCTGTAAAGACAAGCCAGCGAGGCGGGACGGACCCCGGCACCAGCTCCGACCGCCGCCCCCCTCGGCCCCACAGGGACTCGCCCAGAGGTGGGCGGGGGGGCTGCCCTCAGTATCAGGCTGGCTCGCATGGGCAGCGCTGGGAGCGCTCTCAGCTGAGCACCTGCCGGTTGCAGGTTAGAAAGGAGAGTGGGGGAGGCCGGCAGGGCGCTGTTAAATGTTGTGTGTCCAACATGCGAACTTTATGCAACTGAAAACAAGAAAAATACCTGTGGCACCTTAGAGATTAACAAATGTATTTCAGCATAAGCTTTCGTGGGTTCATCGGATGCATGGATGAAGCGGGTTCTTAACCCACGAAAGCTTATGCTGAAATACATTTGTTAATCTCTAAGGTGCCACAGGTATTTTTCTTGTTTTCTTTTTGCTGACAGACTAACAGGGCTACTACACTGAAACCTGTCTTTATGCAAGTGATTTCCCCTTCCGCTTCTCTCCATCCTTTCCAGCCCTCATCCTCTCATGCCTACCCTGTGGTTCCCCCACTTCCCTTGGGCTCTTCGCCTGGTCCCTCCTTACCAGATCCAGTAGCCACCACTGCCGTCTCCTCCTAAAGTCGGCTAAGAGAGCAGAGAGAGTGGTGCTGAGGGCACCTGACTGCCCGAATCCAGGCACCCCTGCAAGAGGAATTGCAGATTCTGCACACAGTCCTGGTGCATACCTGGCACTTAGTAGCCCTGCAGGTAGAGAGAGAGGACCAAGGAAAGTTGAATGGTAGAGAAATGAAATGGGGGGGGGGGGGGGAGAGAGAGAGAGAGAGAAGACGACACTAAGGGAAATCGGTCAAAGTAAAAACGTTGGGAGGAAATAAAATGTTACCTCTTTTTCCTTGAGGGTAAATGTTAATAGGAACAGACAAAAAAAGATGCATCAGCATCCACAAAGAAAAATGGAGAATAGAAAAGGAAAGACAAGGGAGAGATGCATAGGAAGTTATTTTATGGGAAGATGGCTTCATAAAACATTTGCAGTCTGTTTTATTAGTGGTTTGTTTGTTACTAGCTATAAAAGAAATCAATTTATTTTGGTTTTGGTCAGATAACAGGCAATAACCCAAACTCTAGGTGCACTCTCCTTGGATGCTACAGCTTGCTCTAATTTTCTTCTTAAAAAGTTGACAGGTAGGCTCAGTTATAGTAACTTACGCTCCCCTGAAGAACTTGCTAACCCTTCACCATAATTAACTTTTGGAAGGCAGCTGGTCCCAAGCCAGTAATGGACTGTGTGCAGATGAATCCCTGCCCTCACATGGTAGACCTCTTAATTTCAGTGGCAGGATTTCATGAGGTGGCAAGGGTCACCCTTGCCAAGTCACCCATAGGTCCTAAGAGACAAAGTGGAATGCCTGACCAAATTCCCATTAAAGAAAACAAAAAGAGACTTAATTGGTGCCAATGAGCATTATATTAGAGCATTACTTATTGGAGAATTGCAAAGTTTTTATTAAATAAAAGGCAGGCCAGGCAGCAATTCATACACCTTAGCACAGTGTGCAGTAAAAACCAGGAAATGACTTATTTTTCCACACACCCCACCCTGAATCACTCAGTCTAGAAGGGAACCTAGGAGAGAAATGGAAGTTGTAGGACTTGAAAATTTTCCTGAAAGCAAGTTGTACTGCAGAGAAACCAAAGGAAAAAATCTTCTACATTGCTAATTCCCATTGGCTAGCCATGTGGCCTCGACCCTTCTGCCTGAGGCCCTGCCCCTACTGCCCTCCCCTTGTCTGCTAGAGCCCTGACCCTCCCCCTTTCCCCGCAACCAGAGGAGCCCCACCCAAACTGCCCGGGGCCACCGGCTGGCACCAGCACTGGGTTGCTGACTAGCACCACCACCCCCCCTGGCTTGGGGGTGTGGGCAGGGCCAGGGCCTGGGTTAAGAGAAGCTTAACCTCCCCATGCCTATTATACCCATCGCTCAGGCATGCTCCCGTTTCCCTGCTTCCAGCCTGACTGCAGCCCAGGCTCCCCCCTCGGAGCTGGGCTGCTCCTGGGGTCCTGGCACCCCACCAGGAGCCCAGCTGTCCTGCTCCCAGCAGGGAGGCAAGAGCTGGAGGCGAGAGCCAGCGGTTGGGGGGGGGGGGGGAGGAAGGGGAGAGGAGCCTGTTCCCATCAGGGAGCGGAACTGAGAGCCTGGGCTCTCAGCTCCTAACACTGTCCCTTTTAGGTTGGTGGAAGTGTTCCTGGTGAGGACACTCACCACTGACCGAAGGAGGGATGTGTGTACATAAAGCACCTCAGTAATTACTGTGGGGGCTGTAAGTCAACCTAATATAGAGTGACTACGTTTTTCGTGTAAACATGCCATGTGTTTGATTAGGCTTGGAAGGATTTGATTTTTAATCTCTAAATGTTGGTAAACGTCCATGTCCATGCACACAAAAATATTTCCATTGATAATAATTGAAGTTTACAGATAAGCAAGGTAAGAAGAGTACTGCTTAAGTTTGACTTAAGGATATTTACTTTGTTTATTTTGATAATTTGTATTTTAACAGTTATAAAGCTTTAACTTTTTGAATCTCAGTGTCATTAAATAATTGTCTGACCCTCCCCCTTAGTTTCCTGCAACTGTGAAAATTTAAATGAAAATTTAAAAAAATGCTTAAAAATCAAACATCTATATTATCTGTTAAAATTATAAAATGTAAATTTAATTCTGCCAAGTCTCTGTTTGATGTACATATTGGTCAACAAGAAACCCGGAGGCATGTTTAAATCTGGATGGCATGTAGCACACTGCATACTTAGGCCATGTCTACACTTACCGGTAGATTAGCACTGCTGTGATCGATGCAGTGGGTGCTGATTTAGCGGGTGTAGTGAAGACCCCCCCAAGTCGATGGCAGAGCGCTCTCCCATCGACTCCGGTACTCCAGCACCCCGAGAAGAATAAAGTAAATCAACCGGAGAGCGTTTCCTGTCAACACAGCACAGTGTAGACACCGCGGTAAATCGACTTAAGCTACGTTGACTTCAGTTACATTATTCACGTAACTGGAGTAGCGTAATTTAGGTCAATTTACCCCGGTAGTATAGACAAGGCCTCAAGCATCAATCTTTCCAGGAACTCCAGAGGCACACGGTGTTGCCTGAACAGAGCTTGTTGGAGCTTTGAGGCCTTATTTAATTTTGGATTTCAAATAATGCCAACAGGATTCTGTTGACAATACTAGGTAAGTATCCATATTTTAACTGTCGTACTTTTTACAACATCTTCATCTTCCATCAGTGAAATGGTGCTGGAAAACTGCTTGAATAAAGTGCACTCAAGTCCCTGAGCTCAGTGCTGACATTTCAGATATGCTAGAGACTAAAGAACAAGATTGAAAAACAGTTTTAACAACAGCCACCATAACTGGATTTAAGAAACCTGTTTTTAAAATCATGTTTTAAATTGGTTTCCTACCATGGGAAAAGTGTTACATAAGCTTTAACAAGAATATTTATTGGTACTCACCTGAAAGTGTCCCTTTTCGTAGCTGGAAGGTCCACAAGTCTTCAGCCTAGTGGCAGTTTACCTGGCAGTCTCTGCCAGAGGAGCAATGACCCAACTGTTTAAGAGCCCACCAGTTTGAGTTAACTTCCATAACTGCTACTATACAAGTTATCTTGGAAATCAAGCATTAATAAAATGTTCACAAGTAAGGAATTTAACCTCATTCACCCAGATTCATCCACTGAAGAGTATTTGTTCTCCTTGCTACCAGTTTTGTCTCATGCTATAGGAAATTGCCACTGGTGGTGCAGATCTTGGATTTTGTCATTGCCTGACTTCCAACTGTTTAACTGGTCAGCCTTAATATTAACTTAACTTAGGGCTAAATTCTACACTCCCTACTCAAGCACAACTCCCATTGATTTTAATGAGCATTTTGCTGAGTCAGGATCTCAGAATTTGGCTCTATGTTTTTTTGAGGGAGTAGACAATACATAACAGGAGTTAAAAAGAAAATGTTCTGATATTTCTGGTGTAGGAATAGGCTAGCTTTTAATGTTTGTTTATTAAGCTATAAAGGACCACGTTGAGGTTAGTAAGGCAAAATTGTAACTTGCTGGGTTTTTTCTTATCTGTTTTAAGAGTCCATTGTAATTCTTGGTTTTGTTTTTTGAAAATAAATGCTTTAATGCTTTGTTTTTGTATTAAAAATACCAATGCCAGCAGTTCAGAACTCATGAGCAGTCCTAAAATAAAAACCAGTGTAAACCTTCAATAAAGGAAAATAATTTTGTAACAAAATAGATTTGAACTTCAAACTAGTAAGGGTTTATTATGATGGTCTGGATTTTTTCCCCACATTTATGAAAAACTACTGTACCTTGATGTTGTTCTATTACAATTTAGCAGTACCTGGTCAACAGCTATATTGTTACCTCTGGGGGTTCAAAACCACTAGTTTCTTAGGTTACTCCTTTCCTACCGCCTATGATACTGCCAGCTTTCAGTTTCCAACAGCTCATCTATTTAAGAGTAAAGAACAAACAGGACATTTGAGATAAGGACATGATTAAGAGGTACTTTTATGCTTTTTGTGGTTCCTGAGATCTAGCAGCCTTGCAAGATTTGTATGCCACCCTTAGAGAAGGGAAATCTATTTGTAAAAACAGCCTGCTTCAGCATTTACATTTTAAATTCATGATGAGCTGTTACAGTAGAACATTATTGCAGGCTTACATATCATAGTTTGGCATACCAAAATAATATATATTTTTGGAGACACTGTACAATTAGTTTGTTCAAGTAACAGCTAAAAAGTATCCAATTATATTGATCATAAATATTTTGGAAAAGTATTTAAACTTAAAGAAAATGTCTTAGCCATGCCAAAGTAATTGAGGTACTTTTAAGTAATGGTTTTAAAGCTGAGAAAGACAGCTTTATTAAATACATCTTTTTGTTGAATAAACCAAAAAAGTACATCATTGATAACATGTATCAGCAAATTACATTCAGCTCATTTGAATGCCAAAGTCTTTGTGTGTGTGCGTGTGTTGTTTGCAGCCCTGCCTTACCAAAAACTGTGAAAGATTTACACTTCGTAAAATACAGCTGGGTCACTACATACTGGAATGACAAATTCAAGGAATTTTTTAATCTAAGGGAGAACTATATTACTTTAAAAAGTAGCCAATTAAAAAAAAATACGTTTTAATAGCATTCACTAGTTTAAATTAAATACTATTGTGTGCCCCATTTTGTGAAAGTATTTTTGTAATAATCTACTAAAATAGAAGGTGGAAAATAATGAGAAAAAGTTTGAGACTCCAGAAAGTTGCTGGCTTTACTACCTTCCAATCCCTTTATATGATTGTCTTTTGAAAAATGTAGTAAAAAGTAATAGTATTTTTAAGATAAGTGTTTTTTTCCTTTTGTCAGACACAGATTTGTACAATATCCCTGCATAATTATTATATTTCTTTAAGGCCTCAAGCATATGACTAGGTGCTTTGCTGAATTAAGTCCAGCCTTATAGAGGAGAGCATTTAAGAACTTTCTTAACTTTAATGCACAATGAAGCCTAAAGATAAGCATGTGCTTAAGGGCTTTGCTGATCAGGGATAGTTTGCTCAGTTGGAACTATAAAGCCTTTTCCAAAGTCCAGACAAATGAAATCCTTGTTCCAAATTCAACTCAGTTGTCAATACCATCATAGTAGATCCCATGAGGTATTTTACTATGGCCCCTACATTTTCCAAGCAGCTTATTGCTTGTAGCTGCATTTCTTCCATTGACTTCAGTTGGAATTCTGCAGCCAAACCCCACTTTCTACACATTTTGTAAATATAGCAGTAAGAGTCCTGACATACAACCTGTGATGTACTTACTTTTATTTCAAATAGTAATACATAAGGCACAATAATAATGACCATTTTCATTAAAATTCTTACATGCAGTCAGCCAGTGACCCCCTGAGTGTTAGTGTATTTAAAAATAACCTGAAGTACTCCCTAAACCAAAGTGGTATGTGGCAATAGGTTGCCACCACCATCCTCTGGCCTCATGCCCCACTGCTATAATTACCTTAACTCCACAACCAATGTTAACCATTCCTAGCCAATTCCGTCTGCTATTCAGAAAAATAAATGCTTAGTACAAATTCTGTACATTCTACTCCCCCAACGGTTGTACTTGACAATTCCATTGTATAAGTTAAACACACAAAACTCTGCAAAGTGCCAGTAAAACAAGCAAAATAAAAGTCAAAGCCTTCTAATATGAATAATTGAGGGGGAAAAACCCTGAAGGGAATTTGGGTGAACAACAGTGCCAGGTCCTCCACCCTAGCTGTTCTTTACATAGCCATAGAACAAGTACAGCATAGGGAGCCTCAGTATAAGCTTCCCCATACTCTGATACCAACATGCCTCATCCTGTTCCTTAAGAGACCACTTGTAAGGAAAAAAGCACTTCTGGCTCCAGGTCCATTCAGTCCTTGGCCTGTCTGATATTGTCAGCCAGGATGAAAATTAAAGCACTACTTTTCATTAGGTAGATAGCAATGGACTGGTTATTGAACCGAAATCAACTCATTTGAGCACCAAATAGCTGTCAAGTATTATGACTTCTGGGCTCCAAATTGAGCTATATTTGACCAGCTATCCTACAGGCCTTTTAAAGTGTCATTTTAAAAATGTGTTCTTGTCATAAGTACACATACATTAAAGTGTATTAATAAATATTATAAAGTAAAACACCACAACATTTTTGAGTCTCCTTACTCTTGGGTAAGTCACTTTCCATCTCCGTGCCTCAATTTCTCCATCTGTAAAATGTGAATAATGATACTGACCTCCTTTGTAAAGCACTGTGAAATCTACTGGTAAAAAGTCCTATATAAGAGCTAGGTATTATTATTAGCAAATTCCATCCTCTTAAGCAACCATGATCTCTCCAACTCTCCTTATTCTCCAACAGCTAGGAAAACAGGACTTAAAGAGAATATTGAAGGTCAGCTGTTTTAGACTGTAAAGAGGGAAGGGGGAGCTGCAGGCCTCTTATTGAAAATACTCCAGAAGCACCTCCAGTATTCTTGACTACTGTGGTACCACCTGAGGAGAGGGGCAGTCTTTCAGGACCCACATTATTTAGGGCTTTATACACCAAGGTTTTATGTCTCATATCCATATCCCAACCAATATATTTTCTAAACATTTTCCAGTAAATAATAGAATATAGCTTGGATAGGTATGAAAGTCTCCAGCCTCTAGCATGCATTCCTCTGGTGAAAGTGCTTATTTTCTCATGAATTATATGCCGATTTTGAGAGGTGTCTGCAATGACCAACACAACTTACTTCGTTAACTGTGGCCCTAATCCAGCAAAGCACACAAGCATATGCTTAATTTTAAGAATATGAATAGTCCCATTGGCATCACTTGGATTACTCACATGCTGAAAATTAAACACAAGCTTTAATGTTTTGCTTGGTCGAGGCCTACATCAGAGTGAATTCATTGGGAAGAAACAATGAAACTAAAATTCTCAGGGAGAGACCATAGACCTTTTCACATGTGCAGAAGTGTCAAAACAGTGACAGGTATTTATACATGTGAAAAACTCAACTAAGATCTTAAGATAAATATTAAGATGAATATTCATTAACAACCACTTCAGTTTTCTTTTAATTCAAGGACACACACTTCTTGGTGTGAGGGTGCAGAGACCAAATCAAACCTCCACCAAGAAAGTAAAAAGTTTTCTAAATGCACAATCTTCAGAAACCACTTCTTCCACTGTTTAGTTACAGTGCAACTCTTCCAGAGACACCATAGCATCATCTAAAAAAGATACTCATCTAGCCTCTAGCATTTAAAAAATTTAGCTGAGTTTCATGTGTGCATATGCACTTACATTTGTTTATCAAATATATATTTATTGTGTAAACCATTTACCTGCATATAGAAATTCAGTGAACTGCAGACATAAGGTGTATTTGTATATGCAGTTAACTGATTTTCTTGTGCAAGTGTGTGCGCGCACACGTATTCATTTTTAATGCTCAGACCCATTTTGAATATTTGACATGTGACTAACCTTCACAGGAAGCTTAATTTGCAAAACAAACAAACAAACAAACCCCACAGTAGATCCAATCTTGCTCCTACATAGACTGTCTAGGTTGAGAATTTTTTTGGCAAAAGTTTCCAGTTAACAATAGTGTAACAAAAATAGGAGTCCTAGGGTACATCTACACAGCAAACACGGCAAGTCTCAGAGCCCAGGTCAACTGACTCAGGTTTACACTATGGGGTTAAAAATAACAGTGTAGAAATTTAGGCTCAGGCTAGAGCCTGGACTCTGAGACCCAACCCCCAGGGTTTTGGAGCCTGCACTCCAGCCCAAGCCCAGGTGCCTACACTGCTATTTTTAGGCCCAGAGCATGAGCCCAAGTCAGCTGAGCTGGACTCTGAGGCTCACAGCTGCGGGACTTTTTTTGCCATGTACACATACCTGTATGGGGGCGGGGGGAATATTCACAGTATAAACTATGATGCTTATGTTGCATTTGCAGACAGGCTGAAGCAATAGGATCAATAGTATGAACTTTACTCCATTTGTCATTACAGAGTGTTAAGTTGGAAACCAAACTAGGATCACTTGAGTGTCAACACTATTAATTGCTTAATGTGGGGAAATCTGATACATTTATTCACTTTGTTCCTGGAAATTTTGTCTTTCCATTCACTTGAATGGACATCTCTGAAGAAATTGCTGCTGCTATAAACAAGGAAGTTAAAACAAACTGGGAAAGCTTACTCTTGTCATACCTCTGCGACCTGACAACAGTTCATCTGCACATTTGTAACTTGCAGCTGTGACGTATGTACATGCACAGTGCTCCTTCTAGCAGTTGCAGCCCCATTTGAAGGTGTATCTCAGTACATAAGTTATAGTCATGGTAAACGTACCTGCAGCTCCTCTGAGTGTGGTAGCCAGGTATGACTTCTGGAATATTTTATGCTTGGTGGGAGAGTGTATCCAGTGATCAGGCTTATAGCCATCTCATCAAATAGGAAAGAGCGCTGTGGGATCTCTAGGGTGACCAGATGTCCCGATTTTATAGGGACAGTCCCGATTTTTGGGTCTTTTTCTTATATAGGCTCCTATTACCCCCCACCCCCTGTCCCGATTTTTCACACTTGCTGTCTGGTCACCCTAGGGATCTCCCACTATCCAGAATTATGGAAGGATTTGATTTACTGGTTACAGTGACAAAGTTGGGAATGCTCATCTACACAGCTAAATAACGAAGGCTCAGATCCTCAAAAGCACTTAGGTGCCTACATCTGGGTTTAGGGATCTAAGTCCCAGTTTTAGGCACCACTGAGATCCACAAATCTCCCGCTTGGCTGCTGCCTAAACCTGTAGGCCTCTAGACTCTGACAGCACCTAAATGTTCCACTGTAAAAGTTCCCTAGGCTCTTAAGTTTCTGCCTCTGTGCATACACACTGCTGCTTCATGCTTTGTGTCCAGATGCCTATCCCCCAGCTCTATTGTGATCCACAGACAGCGGGGGAAATAGGTAGAGGAGTACCTTTCCCACAGTGAGGGCTTGCTCCCATAGATGTATTCAGATTACCTAACAGACCAGGTACAGTTCAAACTCTGGCTGCCCGAGGAAGTGGTCATGGTCCCAAATTTATAATTTTTAGTTCAGTGGCTAGAGCACTCACCTGAGATGTGGGAGACCCAGGTTCAATCCTCTGCTTGATGGGGAACAAGGATTTGAGTAGGGGTTTCCCCTCAGGAGAATGCTCTAACCACTGAATGATAGGATAGTCTGATGTGAGGCTCCCCCAGCCTTCTGAGGAAACTTCCATTTTGGATAAATATTTAAAAAGACCCAGTGGAGCAGGGAACCTAGATTGGACCCTGGGTCTCCCACCTCCCAGGTGGTACCATAAACCCTGGATTATAAAGCTATCTCACTGTCTCTGACCCCATAACCATGTTGCCAGGACAGCCCTCTTTGGAGACTTTCAGGGCACAATTCACCCTGCTGCAGGTCTCCACAAGTATGTCT
The DNA here is from genome assembly GCA_037349315.1 of Chelydra serpentina. Lineage (NCBI taxonomy): Eukaryota > Metazoa > Chordata > Testudines > Chelydridae > Chelydra > Chelydra serpentina. The sequence goes on from JBAIAC010000010.1 coordinate 25,650,007, forward strand.
CTGTGAGGTTCAGTGTAACAGCACTTTGGCCTTCCAGCCAAAGCACATTTCAGTCCTACCCCTTTTAGGGTGCTGAAATGCAAAAGTAATAAGGAACAAAATAAACAATGCAAAAACAGAGTCATCCCACAGACCTTCTGTAGGGCCCCACCCTTCTATTAAGACCGGGACTCCAAAACAGTTGGTGCTTCTGCTGAGTCCTCCATGGCCTTACATCCCTTCTAAGAGGGCTGATCCAGCTGGCAAGTAATCTGTGTTTCAGCGCTTTCACCAGGCTCACCTCGCCTCCCCAGGAGGCAGAGCTCTACCATCCTTCCCAATCAGCCTCGTGCTAGCGCTCTTCTTTCTCTTTCCTCTCCACACCTGACATTGGTTGCAGGTGTGGCAGGACAGGGGTCACCTGGGTCCATAAGTTTTCCTTAACCCTTTCATTACCAGTGGAAAGCCTGTCAGTCTCCCTAACCTCCTTGTTGCCAATTTGGGATCTACGCTCTACCAGAGGCCAATGGATCTCTAATTCTTTATCCAAGTGGAACAGTTTCAACAGAAGCAATTGAAGGAACCTCAGAACACATTATCCTTTAGTTTAGTGGTTATCACGAGGGTGGGCAAACTTTTTGTCTGAGGGCCATATCTAGATATGGACATTGTATGGCGGGCCATGAATGCTCACAAAACTGGGGGGTGGGTGTGGAAGGGGGTAAGGGCTGGAGGTGTGGAAGGGGGTGAGGGCTGGGGGTGTGGGCTCTGGGGTGGGGACAGAAATGAGGAGTTCAGGAAGCGGGAGGGGGCTCTGGGCTGGGACAGGGGGTTGAGGTATGGGGGTGAGGGCTCTGGCTGGGGGAGCAGGCTCTGGGGTGGGGCTCAGGATGAGGGGTTTGGGGTGAAGGAAGATGCTTCGGGCTGGGATCAAGGGGTTTGGAGGGTGGAAGGGGGATCAGGGCTGGGGCAGGGGATAGGGACACAGGGAGGGTGAGAGCTCCAGATGGGGGTATGGGCTCTGGGTTGGGCCTGGGGATAAGGGGGTTTGGGTGCAGGAGGGTGCTCTGGGTTGGGACCGAGGGTTTCAGAGTGTGGGAGGGGGATCAGGGCTGGGCAAGGGGTTGGGGCGCAGGAGGGGGTCAGGAGTGCAGACTTTGGGTAGTGCTTACCTCAAGCAGCTCTCTGAAGCAGCGGCATGACCCCCCTCCAGCTCCTATGTAGAGGTGCGGCCAGGCGGCTCTGTGCGCTGTCCCATCCACAGGCGCTGCCCCTGAAGCTCCGATTGGCCGCGGTTCCCAGCCAATGGGAGCTGTGGCGGCGGCACTTGGGGTGCGGGCAGTGTGTGGAGCCCCCTGGCTGCCACTACATGTAGGAGCCAGAGTGGGGACATGCTGCTGCTTCCAGAAGCCACGCATAGCGCCTGACCCCGCTCCCCGGCGGGAGCTCAAGGGCCGGATTAAGAGGTCTGATGGGCCGTATGCAGCCCACGGGCCGTAGTTTGCCCACCCGTGGGTTACTTACTCCTAAGAGGTAGCAGACTCCTGTTCAACTACTTTTCCTCCCTCAGTCAGAGGGGAGGCATTGAGCCTGGGTCTCCCACATCCCAGGTGAGTTATAAGATGGGCAGGGTGTCTCTGGTGATAGCCATTTTTTGTGGAATGAGGCAGGCACCTGACTCATTCTCACAAGAAATGATTTAGGCACCTCACGCCAGGAAAAGGGCTCCTGGCTGGGGAGCAGAAGGAGAAATAGCTGCCTCTCTCTCTCCCATTGGCTGGCTCAAGCTCAGGTGACTCCCCACTTAACATGATGGCTTTTGTGGATTCCATTCTTAGTCATCTAAGTCTCTCCATACCTGGTCACCTAACTCAGGCTTTGTAGATTACAGTGTTGTTCCAGTGATTTTTCTAGGCACTTCCAAGTTAGGTGTTGCAACACTGGGTGTCACAACACCTAAGTCCCTTTGTGGATTTGGGCCAAGTGCCTAACTGCTTACAGCAACGGTCTGCAAAATTATGTGGCACAGAGGGGGGTCGCAGCAGGGCCTGGGCCAGCCCCCCCAGAGGGCAGTGAGGGATCGCCATCCAGCCCTGCTCTGTCCCCAGCTCCGCTCCAGCCCTGGCTCCTGGTTGTGGCTATACTCCTGGCCCCACCCCCAGCCACAGTCCCGGCTCCCGGTTACTGCTCTGGTCCCAGCTCTGCCCCCTGCTGTGGCCCTAGCTTCCAGCCATGGCTTCGCTCCTGGCCCCAGACCCACCCCCAGCTGCAGTCCTGGCTAGGCCCCTGGCTCTTGGGCCAGTGTGGTTCTGGCCCCAGCTTTGCCCCCAAAGGCGGCCCCGGCCCTGACTGTGGCTCTGGGTGGAGGGGTGGGACAGGAGTAAGGCGGAGGCATGATGTAAAAAGATTGGGCACCTCTGGCTTACAGGATCCAACCTGTGTGTCAGCCTAGGCTGCTAGGGGTATGGCTTCATTGCAGAGTTAATGCGGGTTTACTATCTACACACAAAACCCTCTGACCCAGATCTGGGGGTGCTTTAGACCCAGGTTAGCTGGCATGACTGGGATAGGGTTGCCAACTTTCTAATCACAGAAAACTTGACATCCTAGCTCTGCCGCTTCCCTGAGGCTTTGCCCCTTCCCTGAGGCCACACCCCTACTCACTACATTTCCCCTCCCTCGGTGGCTTGCTGTCCCCTACCCTCACTCACTTTCACTGGACTGGGGCAAGGGGTTGGGGTTTGGGAGGGGGTGAGGGTGCTAACTGGGTGTGCAGGCTCCAGGGTAGGGCCAGAAATGAGGGGTTCAGGGTGCAGGAGGGGGCTCCAGGCTGGGGCAGGGAGTTGGGGTGTGGGAGCGGGTGAGGGCTTCAGCTGGGGATGCGGGCTCTGTGGTGGGGCTGGGGATGAGGGGTTTGGGGTGCAGGAGGGGGCTCTAGGCTGGGGTGGGTGGGGCCGAGGTATTTGGAGTGCAGGAGGGGGCTGTGGGTTGAGGCAGTGGGTTGGGGTGCAGGAGGGGGTACGTTTTCCAGGTTGGTGGTGCAGGCTCTGGGGTGGGGCTGGAGATGAGGGGTTCAGGGTGTGTGGGGGGGGGGGCTCTGGGCTGCGGCAGGGGGTTGAGCTGCAGGGGGGGTGAGGGCTCTGGCTGGGGGTTCAGGCTCTGGGGTGGGGCCAGGGATAAGGGGTTTGAGGTGCAGGAGGGGGCTCCAGGCTGGGATCAAGGGGTTTGGAGGGTTGGGACAGGGACAGATATATACAGTAATGCAGATATGGCTTTGCAGTGGGAATGCTTACACCTAGAAGCTGATCACCTGGGCTAACTCAGCAGTGAAGACAAGCCCAAGGGGTTTGGCACATGGTTAAGATTTCCCATCAATTAACTGTGTGGTGTGTTCCTGCAGGAATGAGGTCTATGACTTGAGAATTTATTTTTAATGATTTAAATACTGCAAATCTTACTCAAGCAAAACTCCCATCAATTCAGATGAAGTTAATGGGAGTTTTGTCTGAGAAAGGATTGTAGGATATAGCACTGGATACATAAGCGTAATGTCTGTGAATATCATTCAGAACTCTGTGCTAGTATGGAGTCTTTTTTGATTAACATGACTGCATAGGTGCTGGAATTAGGGATACTGGGGGTGCTACTGCACCCCCTGGCTTGAAGTGGTTTCCATCATACACAGGGTTTGCAGTTTGGTTCAATGGCTCTCAGCACCCCCCACTATACAAATGTTCTAGCATCCCTGCATGACTGTCATAGGCCATCTATTCTGGCAGAGAGGTGTTCTGGAAAAGAAAATAACCAATAGATATAAGGTTTAATTAATGTCAGTAATTATGCCACACACCTTTATATAAAGTAGTTTAGCAGTTTGCTTGTTAATCTTTAATATAAAGATTTATTTTTATAATATTTCTGCACATCAAGCATACACGACATTGAAAACTTACACTGTTGCTTAAAGAAACAAAACTAGCTCCTTATATATTTTAAGACAAGAAATAGTGACTATAGTTATTCCGATCAATATGGAAATTAATCAATAGCCACGAATTACACAGAAATTTAGTATCTCTTTAGGCTTTGTGGCTGCTAAAGAAAACAATCTTACCCTAATAGCACTAAAATATGTATTGTTACTTTGAACTAGGGCTTTAAAAATATTAACTTGTTGCAAATTAACAAGCTGTACCAGTGAGGCACATCTCACAAATTACAAAAATAGTGCATATACATTAGGTATCCAAAAAGGCAACAAACATTATATACATTGAGTATAATTGAAGCATGATCAATGTTCCTAGAAAATGCAACATACATAGATTTTTTAAATCAAAATTTCCTTATCTTAATTAGTCTCTGTCCATCAATTAATGGCAGAGGAGAAAAGTAGAACAGGAGCACAAACACAGACCATAGAAGAGAAAGTTCGTTACTGGTCATTATTTCCATTCCTGTGGCTATGAAATACTATCCTAACCATGAGAAGCAAAGCAAGATGACAACAAAAGTAAGAAAAAGGGAAAAGTGATCCTTAACAGTGCTGCCTACACAATGGAAAACAACTAAGGCATAGGGTTAAATTACTTAGGCCTTGGCTACACTCACGAGTTACAGTGCAATAAAACTGCCTTCAGCGCTGTAACTCACTAACTCTCTACACTCGCAAGGCACGTGCAGCGCTGCATCTCCTCAGGTACAGCGCTGCATGTACTCCACCTCCCCGAGAGGAATAACGTTTGTTGCGCTGCTGCTGGTGCGCTGCGGCTACAATGTGGCCACCCAATGCGCTGTTATTGGCCTCCAGAAGTATTCGGAAGTATCCCACAATGCCTGTTCTAGCCACTCTGGTCATCAATTAGAACTCTACTGCCCTGGCCTCAGGTGACCAAGCGCCACTCCAACCCTTTAAATTCCCTTGGAATTTTAAATATCCCCTTCCTGTTTGCTCAGCCAGGCGTGGAGTGCTCTCAGCGCATCTTTCCAGGTAACCATGCCTCCACGTGCCAGACGAGCCCCAGTATGGAGCAATGGCGAGTTGCTGGACCTCATCACTGTTTGGGGGGAGGAAGCTGTCCAGTCCCAGCTGCGATCCAGCCGGACGAATTTCAATACTTTCGGCCAGATATCAAGGGCCATGATTGAAAGGGGCCATGACTGGGACGCAATGCAGTGCAGAATAAAAATAAAGGAGCTGCGGAGTGCGTACCGCAAAGCCCGCGAGGCAAACAGCCGCTCGGGTGCTCCCCGCAAAACCTGCCGATTCTACAAAGAGCTGGATGCAATACTTGGGGGTGACCCCACTACTGTTCCGAGCACCACCGTGGACACGGGAGAGCGGGATGAGGAGGAGGAGGAGGGAAAAGAGGAGGAGGAGGGGGTTGAAGAAAACAGGAGCGAGGGTGCTGTGGCTGGGGGAGACACCCCTGACTCCCTGGGTGCATGCAGCCAGGAGCTGTTCTCGAGCCAGGAGGAAGGGAGCCAGTCGCAGCGGCCAGTACACGTTGGGAGAGAAAGAAAAGAGCAGGTTCGCGGTAAGCAGCTTTTATTTTCGGGAAGGAGTTTTTTCGGTGTGGGGTCCTTGGGCGAGGGGGGTTTGGGCTGCATGCATGCCTAGATGCGGAAGAGTGCATTGATGTGGTCTATCACATCGGAGAAATTGGCCACTGTAATCTCTTCGAAAGTCTCAGCCAGAACGTGGGCAATGCGCTTGCGCAGGTTTATTGGGAGAGCAGCCGTGGTCCTTGTCCCATTCAGGGTAACGTGTCCGCACCACTGTGCCGCGAGGGGCGGGGGGACCATTGCTGCACACAGGCAAACAGCATATGGGCCAGGGCGGAAGCCGCATTGCAGTAGAAGACCCTCCCTTGCTTCCCCGGACACCCTCAGCAGCGAGATATCTTCCAGGACGAACTCCTGTGGAAAATGTGGGGATAGTGTTCAGTGTAGGTTCCCCCTGCAGCTGTTGGCTCTCCCCAAGGCACAGAAACCCAGAGGACAGTACATCCATGAAACAATCAGTCCCCCTTTACCCTGTGCTTACTCACCATTTTGGGGCTCCCGTGGGTTCTGTGCGCTCTGTTTGGGACGGGAAAATTGTGCTGTTTTGGAGACTGTGTGCGCCCTCCTTAAGTGTGGGGGAATCATTGCTCTGTCTGGCATAAAACAATGATGCCTCTGTTAAATGTTGCATATTGCCTTCAAGCTGCAACCTTGAGATCTCCGCCGTCCATCTTATCACCGGCTGAGAGACTCCAAAGGCTCAGGAAGAGGCCCAGAAGAACGAAAGAAGACATGATGCAGGAAGTTATGAAACAGTCTCTTAAAGAGAATCAAAAGGCTCGGGAGTGGAGGGAGAGTGAAAGCAGGCTCCGCCAGGAAAACGCAGCGCACCGGTGGCAAAGCCTGCAGCTCCGGCACGAAAGCACAAAGGAACTGATTAGCATCATGGCGCGCCAAGAGGACTCTATCCAGGCGCTCGTCGCCATGCAGGTGGAGCAGTACCGCACCCACCCCCCCTGCAGCCAGTGTCCCAAAACACTTGTGCCCCCATGTCACCACCTGCCCACTTCACCCAACATCCAGGTTCTTATCACCCACACCAGATGCCCCCAACACCTGTAGCTTCACCAGCCAGCCCTGGAAACTATGACCCTTACCCACTGCACTCAACTCCCATCCCGAATTATAGACATTCTGAAGTGCAGCACTCACTGCACAGCACTCCAGACAGGAAGCCCAAGTATGAAAGCAGGACATACCATACCCTGTGATTGAACCCTTCCCCACAACACCCACCACCCCCTTGCCCTTTCTGTCTCACAAGCAGTTGTGTTTCTTTTTAATACATGTATTTTCTCTGTAATAAACGGATTCTTTGGATGTGAAAACAGTCTTTATTATTGCATAAGGAAAAAAGATACCTTAGCCCAGGAAAGAAACAGGCAACGCAAGTGAGCTGAGCAAACACAAATCAGCTTAGCAAAGACAGATTACTGATAACATTGGAACCACTTCACTTCAGGGTCGTGCAGGGCAGCACACATTACTGGTGGTTTTCAGCCTCAAATTTCTCCCTCAAGGCATCCCTAATCCTTGCAGCCCCACGCTGGGCCCCTCTAATAGCCCTGCTCTCTGGCTGTGCAAATTCAGCCTCCAGATGTTGAACCTCTGAGGTCCACGCCTGAGTGAACATTTCACCCTTCCCTTCACAAATATTATGGAGGGTACAGCACGCGGATATAACCACGGGGATGCTGTGTTCGGCCAAGTCCAGCTTCCCATATAGAGATCGCCAGCGGCCCTTCAAACGGCCAAAAGCAGATTCCACAGTCATTCTGCACCGGCTCAGCCTGTAGTTGAACCGTTCCTTGCTGGTGTCAAGGCTCCCTGTGTAGGGTTTCATGAGCCACAGCATTAAAGGGTACGTGGGGTCTCCAAGGATCACAGTGGGCATTTCAATTTCCCCTACCGTGATCTTCCGTTCTGGGAAAAAAGTCCCGGACTGCATCTTCTGGAACAAGGCAGTGTTCCGAAAGATGCGTGCGTCATGCACCTTTCCGGGCCAGCCTGCGTTGATGTCAATGAAATGCCCACGGTGATCCACAAGCGCCTGGAGAACCATGGAGAAATACCCCTTCCGATTAATGTACTTGGAGGCTAGGTGGGGTGGTGCCAGAATAGGAATATGCGTCCCATCTAGCGCCCCTCCGCAGTTAGGGAAACCCATTTGTTCAAAGCCAGCCACAATGTCCTGCACGTTACCCGGAGTCACGGTTCTTCTGAGCAGGATGTGATTAATGGCCTTGCAAACTTGCATCAGCATGATTCCAACGGTTGACTTTCCCACTCCAAATTGGTTCGGTACTGATCGAGAGCAGTCCGGAGTTGCGAGTTTCCAGATTGCAATATCCACCCGCTTCTCCACCGTCAGGGCAGCTCTCAATCTTGTGTCCTTGCGCCGCAGGGCGGGGGCGAGCTCCTCACACAGGCCCATGAAAGTAGCTTTTCTCATCCGAAAGTTCTGCACCCACTGCTCGTCATCCCAGACTTGCATGACAATGTGATCCCACCACTCTGTGCTGGTTTCCCGAGCCCAAAAGCGGCGTTCCACGGTGCATAGCATGTCCGTGAATGCCACAAGCAAGTTCGTGTCGTACGCGTTTCGCGTGACAATTTCATCGTCATCGTCGGACTCCTCGCTGTCACTGTGGATCTTAAGGAAGAGCTCGACTGCCAAACGTGACGTGCTGGTGAGACTCGTCAGTATTTTGCTCAACAGGTCGGGATCCATTTTCCCGCTGACCGAAATGGAGCACAGATCGCGCTACAAAGAAACCGTTGAAAGATGGCGCTAAATGTGGCCGGAAACACAGGGATTGCTGGGATGCGAAGCGATGCATCACGGGCGTTGGGACAGGACCCAGAATGCACCATACCCCACGCCCCCTTCCCACAACCCACGGCGCCAGAATTGGAAGAGATGTTCTGTGGGATACCTGCCCATAATGCGCCTCTCCCAAATCCGCTGCAAGTGCCGCAAATGTAGCCACGTTAGTGCTCGTTACTGCGCTGGCGGCTGCCAGTGTGGACAGGCTGCAGCGCTTTCCCTACTCAGCTGTACGAAGACGGGTTTAACTCACAGCGCTGTACATCTGCAAGTGTAGCCAAGGCCTAAGTTGAAGCTCATACGATTTAACAAGAATGTAATTAGCTGCTGCACGAGATAAGAACTGAGATTATTTTTAAGTGTCTTCAGTGTCCAAGTCAAAAGTAGATACCCCCAAAGTATTTTAATTTACAGTTTTTACCAGGAGCTTTCTCTTGTGACAAATAATTTTATCCCAGTTTTTTACTTCTAATTTTTGTATGTGCGTGACATTAATTTGGAATTAGGCTTCTGTTTACTTTAATTCCCAAACTATATTTGTCTAGAACATAATGGGGCCATTAGTGTGAATTTACAATGTACACGTTAGTCAAAACTGCTTCAAGAGTGGTATGATCTAGACTAAATAGCCATGCAATGGGCACTGTGATTGCTAGTATGCAAAGATTTTTTGTTTATTCCAGAGACAAGATCCTTGAATAGGGTGACCAGACAGCAAATGTGAAAAATCGGGAGAGGGCGTGGGGGGTAATAGGAGCCTATATCAGAAAAAGACCCCAAAAACGGGACTGTCCCTATAAAATCGGGACATCTGGTCACCCTATCCTTGAAGAATATGTGTGAAAGTATGTAGAAACTCTGAAACAACATAGGGATGAAAAAAACAACACCCAATATGCATTTTTAAGTAAGATCAACTGAAGTGCAACAGGAAGAGAAGGAAGTTATAATTGTAAGCGGGGGAATGGTCCCGCTATTGTGGGAAACTTTCCTGGCTTCTGCACTACCCCAGTGAAATGGGCTAGTAGAAGGATCTGAGTCCTCGCTCCCACTTCCTTTACCCAGAGGCCTCCCTGACCTCGAGGACTCTCCTTGCACTCTCCTGTCTGGCAGAGTTCTCGTAACTCCAACAAGGCTGGGCCCAGGATTCCTGTGGGACTCGACCCCCAACCTTGCTGTGGTCACCTAGGTTAGGGTCTAGGGTGTCCCCACTCCAGGATACTCTCTCTACACTGGATGCTTCCCTGACCCACTGATCATTACATACGATTTAAAGCAATGCAATTTATTGAATTAACAGTTAGTTTAAAAAGGAATAAGGAAAAATGGGAAAGGTTAAAGGAAACACATCCCCCCGCTCTGTGGCAGGGAACATCACAAACAGTGTCTCTGGAATGTCAGGGCAGTTCACAGTCTGTTCCTTGTAGATCCCAGGCCTCCTTTCCAGGCCCTGGCTGTGCTGCAGGAATGCTGTGGGTTGGACACTTGCTCTGGCGGTGGCCACACGCTGTCAGGCTCTAGGTGGCAGGACCCTTCTTCCCAGCGTCGCCCCTGCTCTGTCAGGGTTACAATTCCCCTCCAAGTCTGGCCTGCAAAGCCTCTTGGCTGCTTAGGCGCCAACTCCGTGGGTGCTCCGGGGCTGGAGCACCCACGGGGAAAAATTGGTGGGCCCCAGGGCCCCCGCCCAGCTCCCCGCCAGCCCCAGGGCCCGCGCCCAGCTCACCTCAGCAGCGGGCGATGTTGCGGGGCCCCACCCCCGACGCCGGGCGACCACACCCACCGGTGCCGCTGGAAGGCGGCGCCTGTGCTTGGCTGAGGCATCTCCCTGTGATGGGCCCACTGCAGGGTGCCCCTCGCTCTCCCAAGCTGCTCACCATACCTGGCTCCGGACTGCTCCAGCCACAGCTCCACCACTCTGCCTCAGCTCCAGCTCCATTGTGCCTCAGCACAGCTGCTGCTGCTCTGCCTCCAGCTCCCTTGGCTGTTTCTCTGGCCCCTCTGGCTCTGGTTGCCACAGCTCTGCTCTCAGGACAGGTCTGCTCTGCAAGCTGCTTCTGTGATTCTGCTCCCAACACTGACCTGCTTCATGGGCTGCTTTTCTGGCCCCTCCGGCTCGGGTTGCTGCAGCTCTGCTCCCAGGGCAGGTCTGTCTCTCTGGGTGTGCTCTGGCTTTGGGGCTGCAGCTCTGCTCCCAGCACAGGGTCTGCTCTCTCTCTTTTCTGGCCCCTCTGGATCTGGCATAGCTCTGTTCCCCAGCTCAGCTTGGGCCCCTGCTTTCTCCTTAGCTCGGCCCCACTCTGTCTGACCCAGGCAATTCCAGCTCCATGGAGGACGGGACCCCCCTGGCCTCCTGACTCCTTGATTAGCCTGCCCACCCTGTCAATTAGGCTGACCCAGTAGCGTAGGCAGGTCTGGAGCACAGGGGGAGCAGCGCTATAAAAAGGAGCCTCCCCGCTCCCCCTGTACTCACCCGGCGGCCCGGTCCAGCGTACTGGCAAGAGCCAGCGCCGTGCCGGACCGTACAGGTTTCCCCGGCGGTGATTTAAAGGGCCCAGGGCTCCAGCTGCTGTGGGGAGCCCGGGGCCCTTTAAAGCGCTGCTGGGGCTCGGGCGGCGCTTTAAAAGGCCCGCAGCTCCCCGCAGTGGCAGGAGCCCTGGGCCTTTTTAAGCACTGCCCGAGCCCTGCTGCCGGAGCTGGGCTCGGGCGGCGCTTTAAAAGGCCCGCAGCTCCCCGCAGTGGCAGGAGCCCTGGGCCTTTTTAAGCACTGCCCGAGCCCTGCTGCCGGAGCTGGGCTCGGGCAGCGCTTTAAAAGGCCCACGGCTCCTGCATCTCCTCTTATAGAGAATGTAGGTGTACCCATCCAAGAGCTACTTTTATAATCCTCCAAATTTTAAATTTAATCCAATACAATCATAGAATCATAGAATCTCAGGGTTGGAAGGGACCTCAGGAGGTCTAGTCCAACCCCCTGCTCAAAGCAGGACCAACCCCAACTAGATCATCCCAGCCAGGGCTTTATCAAGCCTGACCGTAAAAACCTCTAAGGAAGGAGATTCCACCACCTCCCTAGGTAACCCATTCCAGTGCTTCACCACCCTACTAGTGAAAAAGTTTTTCCTAATATCCAACCTAAACCTCCCCCTCTGCAACCTGAGACCATTACTCCTTGTTCTGTCATCTTCTACCACTGAGAACAGTCTAAATCCATCCTCTTTGGAACCCCCTTTTAGGTAGTTGAAAGCAGCTATCAAATCCCCCCTCATTCTTCTCTTCTGCAGGCTAAACAATCCCAGTTCCCTCAGCCTCTCCTCATACGTCATGTGCTCCAGCCCCCTAATCATTTTTGTTGCCCTCCGTTGGACTCTTTCCAATTTATCCACATCCTTCTTGTAGTGTGGGGCCCAAAACTGGACACAGTACTCCAAATGAGGCCTCACCAGTGCCGAATAGAGGGGAATAATCACGTCCCTCGATCTGCTGGAAATGCCCCTACTTATACAGCCCAAAATGCCATTAGCCTTCTTGGCAACAAGGGCACACTGTTGACTCATATTCAGCTTTTCGTCCACTGTAACCCCTAGGTCCTTTTCTGCAGAACTGCTGCCCAGCCATTCGGTCCCTAGTCTGTAGCAGTGCATGGGATTCTTCCGTCCGAAGTGCAGGACTCTGCACTTGTCCTTGTTGAACCTCATCAGATTTCTTTTGGCCCAATCCTCTAATTTGTCTAGGTCCCTCTGTATCCTGTCCCTACCCTCCAGCGTATCAACCACTCCTCCCAGTTTAGTGTCATCTGCAAACTTGCTAAGGGGGCAGTCCACATCCTCCAGGTCATTGATGAAGATGTTGAACAAAACCGGCCCCAGCACCGACCCTTGGGGCACTCCACTTGATACCGGCTGCAAACTAGACATGGAGCCATTGATCATTACCCGTTGAGCACGACCATCCAGCCAGTTTTCTATCCACCTTACCGTCCATTCATCCAGCCCATACTTCTTTAACTTGCTGGCAAGAACACTGTGGGAGATTGTATCAAAAGCTTTGCTAAAGTCAAGAAATAGCACATCCACTGCTTTCCCCTCATCCACAGAGCCAGTTATCTCATCATAGAAGGCAATTAGGTTAGTCAGGCATGACTTGCCCTTGGTGAATCCATGCTGACTGTTCCTGATCACTTTCCCCTCCTTTAAGTGGTTCAGAATTGATTCCTTGAGGACCTGTTCCATGATTTTTCCAGGGACTGAGGTGAGACTGACTGGCCTGTAGTTCCCCGGATCTTCCTTCTTCCCTTTTTTAAAGATGGGCACTACATTCGCTTTTTTCCAGTCATCCGGGACCTCCCCCGATTGCCATGATTTGTCAAAGATAATGGCCAATGGCTCTGCAATCACATCAGCCAACTCCTTTAGCACCCTCGGATGCAGTGCATCCGGCCCCATGGACTTGTGTTCGTCCAGCTTTTCTAAATAGTCCCGAACTACTTCTTTCTCCACAGAGGGCTGGTCACCTCCTCCCCATACCGTGCTGCAGAGTGCAGCCGCCTGGGAGCTGACCTTGTCTGTGAAGACAGAGGCAAAAAAAGCATTGAGTACACTAGCTTTCTCCACATCCTCTGTCACTAGGTTCCCTCCCTCATTCAGCAACGGGCCCACACTTCCCTTGACTTTCTTCTTGTTGCTCACATACCTGAAGAAACCCTTCTTGTTACTCCTAACATCTCCGGCTAGCTGCAACTCCAAGTGTGATTTGGCCTTCCTAATTTCACTCCTGCATGCCTGAGCAATATTTTTATACTCCTCCCTGGTCATTTTCCCAATCTTCCACTTCTTGTAAGCTGCTTTTTTGTGTTTAAGACGAGCAAGGATTTCACTGTTAAGCCAAGCTGGTCGCCTGCCATATTTACTTTTCTTTCTACACATCGGGATGGTTTGTTCCTGCAACCTCAATAAGGTTTCTTTAAAATACAGCCAGCTTTCCTCGACTCCTTTCCCCCTCATGTTAATCTCAACAATGTACACTATTGTTGGATTGCATCATTCCTTTATTAACAGTCTGTCCTTTTATTTAACCCGAAGCTTACCCAAAAGGGATATGGATTTCTCTAGTGTGATTTCACAATATGTAACATTATGTAAGGCTCCAGCAGCTGGGCTCAGGCGGCGCTTTAAAAGGCTCGCGGCTCCCCGCGGCTACAGGAGCCGCGGGCCTTTTAAATCCCTGCCCGAGCCCGGCTCCGGCAGCGGGGCTTGGGTGGTGCCACTTCTGATCACAGCGGGAGCGGCCGCTCCCCCTGCTCCTCCCCTGGCTACGCTACTGGGCTGACCTGGAGGGCCGGCGCTAGCACTAGGCTACCCTAGGCTCTCGCCTAGGGCGCCAGGATTTGGGGGGCGGCGGGCAGCTGCCTCCTGCCTCCCGGCTCCACGCTCAGCCGCTGAGTGTGGAGCCGGGAGGCAGCCGCAGTGAGCCGCCCCCCTGCCTCCCCGCTCAGCCGCTGAGTGAGGAGCCGGGAGGCAGCCGCGGCGAGCTGCCCCCCTGCCTCCATGCTCAGCTACCACGGCCCGCAGGGGGGGGTGGGGGGGAGGGCTGAGCTCCCGTGGCCCGGGTGGCGTTAGCTGGGGGGGGGGAACGCAGGGCTGGTGCAAGGAAGTTTTGCCTAGGGCACGAAACTTCCTTACACCGGCCCTGTCCCTGGCGACTGTCAGTCTCAGGGTCCTGATTTCCCATCGACCCTTCCCCTTTTGGTACTGGGATCTAGCAATCAAAACACTGCCACTGAATGTTAGTAAGGGGATAACAGTCCCCTTACTTAATGTTACATATCGTGAAATCACACTAGAGAAATCCATATCCCTTTTGGGTAAGCTTCGGGTTAAATAAAAGGACAGTCTGTTAATAAAGGAATGATGCAATCCAACAATAGTGTACACTGTATTGGATTAAATTTAAAAGCTGGAGGATTATAAAAGTAGTTGTTGGATGGGTACACCTACATGCTTCATAAGAGGAGATGTTATACTGAAGACTAAAGCAAAGAACACCTCTGCTATGGTTGCCATCTGGTAACCTTTGACTTGGCTTTAGCTTCCTGTGTAACAGTTCTTATTAAAGTGTGTAATTGTAAAACATTTATTAAAAAACATTCTGGAACAACTTTGGTGAATGTTGGATTTTCAGCAGAATCTTTAATTGAAACTGACCTGGAGCTACTTATTCAGGTTCAGGACAGTCTAATAAACACAGCTTGGTCCACCTCTTCTTAGGGAGTTCCAGGGTCCCCTCTTCAAACATACACATCAAGCAACCAGCACTTCTAGATACAATTAAAACTGAGCTGTGATGTGTCCATTAACGATACCCAAGATAACATTTTAGTTCCTCAATTGGGCATTTAGTTCATGTCAGCATTTAGTTACATGTTGGAGGAGAGGACTCTGTAACCGTTCAGGAGCAATTGATTAGAAAACCATCTATGTATTTTAAATTGCCCCATTACTGTGGTTTCTGAGTGAAACTCAGTTAAATGTTTAAACATATATAAACATTATACAGGTATCTATGCTATGAATATTAGTTTCTATGTCCACTCCATCAATGACAGGTGTGTAATGCTTAGGCAACTAGGCCTACAGAGGTGACTAGTGCTGGAAATAGTGAATCATGGATATGAGCTATGTTCATATCATAACGCTGAGTACTAACAAGCAAAATGGTTCAGAAACCACACCACCACCAAAGATCTCAAGTTGGGCAGGTAGGGGCCTCAACAGCATGTCTTTTGCCACAGGCCCATATCTCATGCTGTGTCAGCCAGAGGAATGTGGTAGTCTCTACTGACAGTCGTCTTCATAGGAATTGACAGCTGTCAGGTCAATTTTTAAAAATTCTTTTGTTAAAAGAGCAGGCTTAAGGTCACATTCGGCACCAATTGACTCTTCTAATTACTCAGAACTTCCAGACCTCTCCCATCTCACTATTTTTTAAAGGAGCAGTAACACTCTAACAGAGCTTATACAACTGATACTCAATACTATGCTAAGCTGCCTCCATTTGACATGGAAAACTTCCACCTGCTCAGTGACCAGAGTCCTGACTTGAACTAGTGTTCTGTATCTCCCAAGTGTTATATTTGCTCCCAGCTGGCTGATAATGGAGTCTATTGAGTTGTGCCTGATCCAATGTATGCTATAGTTTAAGACAGTAATTATTTTATTCTGGCAACTACTGTGTATCAGCTGGATCAGTTTAGCTACTTTCTAGAGAAGTAAAGCCCTCCCCCCGACTCAAACAACAGTCAGAAACTCATGTGTCATAATTAATCAGGCAGCAGAAAGCTACTATATCATTAACTATAATTTTGAGCTTTAACAATACTGTCAATGTGCCTTGGCATTTTGTCATCACTTTACCATTTGTAAAAATCAGTTTCACTCTGTTTTCTTTTCTTTGATCTCTGTGGTTGGCAGACTTATTTGCTTTTCTGTCTAATGGAAACACTAGAACTATTGGTAGAAAGTGAAGTGCTGCTATGAAAAACACATGATTCCTTTTTTCTGTAAATATATCTTTCTTTCTCTATTTAAAAATTAGTATTTTGAAATTCAAAATCATTTTTCCATTAGTTCAAAAAGCAGCAAGAACTTGTTTTTAATACTTTCTCTCTAAACTCAGCAGCAAGACTCTTCTGAGCTACTCTTCAGAGTTTTCTCTTGCAAACTCTTTCCCACCCGCCCCCTTTTCTTTTACACAGAGGGATTTTCAGAAATCTCCTGCTATCAGGCAGTGCAGAAATTATAGCAATGGTGGAAGAAGCTTTAAATGCTATCACAGCAGATCATGTTTCCAGCGATAAAGTGCAGGAATAAAAAAATATTGTAGAGTGTTGTAAATATTTAGCCCTGCTCTTTGTTTAAAAACTAAAGCAAAAAACCTAATAAATCTCTATGTGCTATAAGAGCAGATTATACCGGATATTTCTCTTTCTGTTTTAGAATATCAGTGCGTGAAGCTCTGGCTGTCAGCAAGGTTTCCAAATCTATGTTTCTGATAATTACGGTCACTACTTTTATGCCTGTTTGCAGGTCTCCAGTCTATTATTGTTGTTGTCTACCACATGCCATGTTCTGGATGTTGAATCCAGAACAGGTTTCTTGTAATTTATTTACCAGATATAACACACATCAATGTACTAAGCATAATTAGTATTATCTGTTCCAAACCATTTCACATTTAAAGAAAAGCTATGACAGAAAAAGCCCAGTTCAGCCATGTAAAGACACAGGGACAGATCCTTGGCACTTCTCCATCCCCCTTTATAATGCTCCAGTAAGTTAGTTTAAACAGCCAGCAGGGATACCCCTTCCTCCATCTCTTTACTAAGTATGGATTTTATGGTCTCCTTTCTTTCCCATTTCCTTTCCAAATTAGGGTCTTGGACGAAAGCTCAGATATCTTAATCGACTCAATCTAGACAGGACAGAGGCAATACTGGTGTACAGAGAAAAGAATTTTTAGAGTAATGACTGCTCTTTCCAATAAAGGGGTTTCCCCACTCTTTCTCCCCCTGCAGGCATCAATCTCAGCATTCTATTGGAGCTCTTACTGCTGATGAGGTAAGGGTGCCAAAAAAGGTGTGTGAACTCAGGTTAGCTAACGCATACAATTAACGTGGATTACATAACAGTAAAGACACAGCAACTTAACTTTTAACTTGGGCTAGCAGCTAGAGCTCAACATGAGGCTCCTCCATAGGCTTTAACTCAAGCTGCTAAGCTGAGCTAAAAGCGGAGTTGCTATGACTATCCTGCTATTTTAACCTGAGTTAGCTAACCTGAGTTAAGAACACACTTTTTTTTTTTTGGCAATGTAGACATAATTTAAGAGATTAATATTTACACCTAGTCTGGAGCTTGCAGCAGAGAAGAAAAGTGGCAGACCATGGCACAGACTAAGGTATTAGTCATGCTTTTGCCCTCTCAAGGCTAATCTACTAGCGCTGAGGTTGAAGACCACCGCACAGAAGCTTCAGCTATTGCAAAATGCAGCCACTTGCCTCTGGTAGGTCAGCCTTTCTTAAACACAACTCTTCTGCTCTTTGCATTTCAGCCTCCCAATCCACTTTCTGGTGCAACTCAAAGTGCTGGTCATCATCCACAAGGCCAGTATCATTGCCTCATTGTGGGAGTGAGTAGTTAGTTACATACCTGATTTATGCATGCTGAAGTGGGAGGTTCAGCTACATGTACAAATTCAGAGGGCACAACTTGGGTGTCCATGTTTTAAACTTGGGCACATTTTACATGAGGTTTCACAAACTCACGTAATGTCCCCAGTTTTTAATTTCATATTTAAAGCTTTGATTTAGCTAAAAGATGTGTAACATCTCGCATAGTCACATGGTTTCCTTTTTTGGGTCTACAGTGCAAATAATTATCCTAGTTTACTCCACTGAAATAGTAAATTAAAATGGGGAAAACTTTTTTTACTCCTACTTCATAAGTAATTGGTGCATAGGATTTAAATCACTAATGCTTGGACAAATCCAGACTGAATTTCTTCACATTGGACAGGGAACTTTATACAGAAAGGTTTATCTTGTTGGAACAAAAGTTTTGTGCTCAGGCTACTTCTAACCCTGAAACACATATATAACTAAGTAACAGGTTGAGTTTTTGGGGAGATTGGGAAGATGCCTTACTGTGGGGGAAAATGGGGTTGAGTTGTTGGATCAGGAACAAAGAGTTTTACTTTAAGTTTCCAGATACGCGGTATGCTACCATGTGCCTTGTATCAGCTATTATAAGACCAGTTAGAAACAAAGTATTAGGCATTTTAAAAAAATCTTTCAGCAGCATGACAAATAAAATAAACAGCAAGAGAAGAATAAATCCAGGGGTGGATTTATATTTAAATACAAAGTTTATATTTCAGTTTCCAGAACAAGGGATAGATTTAGGGTAAGTTTGGATCCTATCATTCTCCTATGATCAGGTTACATGATATTTTTAGATTTTAATACTGTACATGTTTTGACCCAAATGCAGTTAAAATCTTCTTTTGACTTGGATCTACTGCAAATTATGCCATTAATACCAGACACTCTATAAACTAGAATTGGAATAGAATTTCATGGACACACGCCTGGAGTGGAGAGGTTTTTTGTTATGTTTTTGTAAACACTGAGAGTTGTAATCTGCTGAAAACTAGTGAATCCCTTCAACCAGAACTCAGGAGGAAGGCTTTCAAAACATTCTGGATTTTTTGTTTGTGCTAACTCACAGTTTTGTGGGCATTCCTTCTCAGTGAATAGCACAAGAGCTAGTGTGTGAACAAATAAATATATAGAGATTCCTGAATGTACACCCTTTCCCTTCAAATCACTTTCTGTACTTGACACACACACTATATTCTAAAATGGTAAATATCTTACATCCCTTCAAGAGACACTTTTGCTCTAACAGTTCAGAAGGACTTCTTTTCTTGTACTTTGAAATAAAGGACAACTGGTATCAATTTTGGGCTTACTGCTGCTCCAAAAGTAACATGAGAGTTTGTTGAAATATTTGTTGAGACTTCACCGTGATCTTTCCAAACTTCACTGGGTGTCTTCTTTGTATTCTTCTTATGCCCCCCAAATGGAACATCTGAGGTTTGAAAATGACTAACACAAAGTTCATTTTCATGCCGATTGAGGTTCTTAACATGTTTCCAATTCCGCATATTCAGCCCCAATCTGAATGGATTCAGTGCCATAGCTTTATACAAAGGATAAACTTGACCATATACATCAAGCAATCCTGCCCCTCAACCTGCCCCCAA
This sequence comes from Chelydra serpentina, assembly GCA_037349315.1. Classification (NCBI taxonomy): domain Eukaryota; kingdom Metazoa; phylum Chordata; order Testudines; family Chelydridae; genus Chelydra; species Chelydra serpentina. The sequence continues at coordinate 25,669,193 of JBAIAC010000010.1, forward strand.
TAACCAGCCTCCAAAACCCACCTCCTAACTCCTTTCTAACCAGAATATTTCATAACCAGTGTATGCCTACACACTTTTCTTATTCAGTACAGCTCCCCACTATTAGTCATATAGGGTCAGATTATGGCCCACCCTGCATGCTCATGCAGGGAAATAATGAGGTGTAAGGCAACCACTCACTTCCCCATGCCTTCTGTTCATGCCCTGGGTAGCAACATGGAGAGGAGAGCTACTTCCATAAGGTCAAGTCCCCTGTTGGAAGGCAGTACACAGGAAGGGAGGGAAACAAGTAGAGCCTTGGCTCCATTCATACTTTCAGGTGATCTTAGCCTGCATTTCTTTCCTAGATGAATTTTTGTTTAAATTATACAGCATATCCTGGCTTCCTTTTTTCTCAATCACATGCCTTACATTTCTTCCCCCACAGTGTTTGAAACAGTGCTTCACAAGTGGAATTAATTTGCAGAATAGATCCTTAGAAGTGTTAAAATAAAATATATACAGCTATTGAGCATGATCAAAGATTTCATATATTATGTGTTGGAAATATAAGCGAATCTCACATCTAGTGGCACTTTTATTTAATAAAATTCTCTGATCCTTCTTTTACAATCTGCCAATGCCTACCTCATTTTTAATCGCCTCTTAATCCAATGACTATAGTTTGGAATGTTACAGTGATGCTGATACAGTGACATGATTGGCTGATGAGAGACTATATTTTGTTGGTCACATTGTATATTAGTATTCACATGTATAACTCCCACTGATTTTACTGGGATTTATGTGTTCATATATAAGAGCAGAATTTGGCAGACCTTTAGGGGTATTAGATTTGGTTCTCATAAACTGGAACTAAAGGAAACCCAGAGTAGCCTGATCCTTTTTTATTGAATTTTAACTAGTGCCCTGGTAATTGATTGCTTAAAAACTCTGGTAATATGTCAAGCAATATAAAAAAAATTCTGTGTGTTTTTCCCTTTCCCCTAATCTCTCTGTCTGTCCTTACACTGCAAGCTCCTTGGAGCAGGGATCACCCATTCTTGAATATCTGGGAAATGCCTATCACATTGTAATAAAAACAAACAACAAGGCACCATACATTGACAGTGATATAAAGAGAGACTATAAAATCTACCCCATTTTTCTGCTTGTCGGTAAAAATGCATTGCCATTGCACCACAGGACAAGTATCTAATCTCCTTTGTGGTTCTGGGTCATATTTAATTCTTCCTCTTAGTTCTTGCTTTACTCTCTTTTTGATGTTTCTGTACACTTACAGGAGTTTTCACATTTAAAAAAAATTCTGGTCTGTCTATGGTTTTTATTCATTCTTTCCTTTTCTTGCTATTGTTTAATTTCTACTTTCTTTTTCAGTATCTTTGCCTCACTCCTTTGTCTGTTTCCACCCCCCCCCCATCTTATCCCCATCTTTACTTCTGTTTGTTTTCCCACACTCTTTTAGAGTTCACAAACTCTCTTCTTGACATAAGAACAATCCTGTTTAGCTAGAAGTTGCCTGCAAAGGTCTCTCAGCAACAGTGTCATTTTTTATGAACACACACGCACAGTCCTGTTGCTTAACTAATTGCCCTAGGCCATCCTGGGGGTCTTTCCGCTTCTCAATGACTAATTTGACTGTAGAGTCACTTTTGGGACTCTTAAACTTAAATATACGGAGGAGGCTGTTTTTAAAAAGAGTCCTTAATAAAGGCTCTTTTAATTTTTTTAAACGTCCCCAGAATAAAAGTTGTTCCCTGTCAGGCCTGTCTTTAATTTTGTGGGTGCCCCAACTGACCTGTTTCCTGTGGTGCAATATCATACCTTACTGGGCAAACATAAGACTTGTGCCCTAAAACTCTGCCTCCAAGTGGCAAGAAATGCAGATGATTCTAATGACAGTTCTAACTTTAAAGGAAAATGCCAGCGGTTAGTTATTGGACAATTATTTTTTAAATAAGAATATCTACAGTTTTCAGAAATATGCAAGATTGTTTCACTATATACCTGGTTCTCCCCTTCACAGATTTGTTTCACCCACCTTTGCTGTCTCATATGTTCACATTGTAAACTCTTGGGAAGGTGTGTGTAAAGCATCTAGCACAAAGGATCATCTAACTGCTACCATGACACAAATACCACCACCACTTGTAGTGTTACTAATAATAGAAATACTTGTCACTGTTTCATCATCACTTTTATCCCAGATTTGCAAAATCCCAAGATACCCAGGGCAGATATTTAGGCCCTGATCTGACTCCCATTGAACTCAGTGGAAACACTCCCACCCACTTCAGCAGGAGTTGGATCTGGCCCTTAAACAAGCTCAAATCATAGTAGTATCGCTAACTATAGTGACCACTTACTTTACAGTATGATTATCCAATAATTATGCAAGATAATACAGTAACACAGTTAGCTACCCTGTACTATTCAAAGCGCTTGCCAAAAATACATGAGCACATTTCATTCATTATCTCCTTTCTTAGCTCATGGCTCTTTATAAACATTCTGTTTTCTTCCGGGGTCAATTGGAGCTGTAGCACTGAGAATTGTTTAGGTATATTTAACCCTGGGGATCATTCCAACATGCTTCTTTAAAAGAAGATCATATTGTTTTTCCTGCTTTCCATTTTTGAAGTGGCTAGGCTTTGGCCACAGAACATGCTTCATATCTGGCTGCAAATAGACTACTTGGAGCCAAGCAATGCAATGCCTTGACTAATTTCAGCATTCACTTAAGCTAAATTATTTATGACACTCTTGGTGCAGGCTTTTTTGTTGTTGTTGTTTTAATGTTGTAATCTCAGCTAGAATAAAGGGATCATTTGCATTCAATTTCAGCTACTGCAGTAGTTAAAATGATTTTTTTTTAAAGCTTAAACCAAGTATGATATATGCAAAGGTTGAACTGAGTGGCCAGAAAGGGGAATATTGTCATTTTCAGTCTCGGTAAATCATGTTCCCTAATGGCGAGAAAGCTTAAGATTTTTACACAAGCAGCTGAAACAACATCAGAAACATTTTCTAATAATAGACAGTCACTTTTTATAAAAAACTCAACCACCTTTGTTGCAGCTAACTTAAGTTACGGTGACTTTAGCTGAGAAAATTCTAACAGGACATCCAAGTTGGTATTATGAATTGAAACTATTTGCCAAGGCAACGAGGCTTAGCCTTTGTAATAGTGCAAAACAATCTGCGGAGAGAGAGGAAAAACCATGGCGTTTTTTAGGAAACTTTCTATTTTCAATAGGCATAAGGTGCGTGAGATTAACAAGTAAAGTAAAGCAAAGCATAGGGAAATAAAAAGCAAAGTGGTACCAATGCCTCACTAACGGGTGGACTGCCTAAAAAACCATCATCATCAACAGAAACTGGAGCCTGTGATGTGCATGTTAAAGCAGAAGTACCTATTCCCTGCCTTTTCACCTCTGAAAAGCTGTCGTCTGAGGAGAAACATTCCTTTTATTATTTATGGGGACAGCCGTTCTTGTTTATTATACTCATGTTACTATGTTTTATGCCAAGTATGAGGCCTTTAACTCTTTCTAAAAGTCTCAAAGAAAGTTTTTTTCGTAAAAAAATAAACAAACAAAATAAAAGGTTGGCAGCCTGAGGCACTAAAAGCCAGTGGGGAAGGGGACTTTCTTACAAAGTGAAGGGGCCCCTTCTCTGGACCAGTGAACCTGGTGCAGAGGTGACAGGTTAGAGGCAAGCTATTCCTAAAGACTTTGTGCCACGGAGCAGACACAAATTATTAGGGGAGGATCATGCCACAATAACATCCCTGTTATTTTAACCCAACAATAGTATGGCACACGGGCTGGGCTCCCAGGAACCCACAGGGAGATGAGAGGGAAGGAAGAACAAATAGAGATAATGATCTGAATGTTATGAGGAGCATCATTTACACAGGACTGCTACCTCGGCTCCAAAATTGGGATTATGTATGAAGGAGCAAGAGGAAATATCTTTTCCTGTTAAATTGAATTTCGTTTCTGTTGTCTGTCTCCCTCTTTAATGCCCCTCTGGTGTCCCCAGAGCACCTGAACGTCTCTGTTTTGTGTCTGTCCACTGGAGGCATTATTCGTGCAAAGCAGCTTCGCTCCTATCAGCATTACAGAGGATGGAGCACTCAACTTTCTGGGTTATATCAGGTTCTTGCAAGCAGACAAGGAAATTAAACAACTCAGTGAGCCTGAATGACACAACTGGACACTCAAATGCAAAGCTAGTGAGTATAGGGAGCAGTTCTACCTTGAGGGGTGTGGTAAAAGATAAATAAAACGTCCTATCCAGTAGGTGATAAGGCAGGGGGTTATTAAAGAGGGAGGGATATGTAGCACTCTTTAATATTAAGGTAGGATTATTTAGTCTATGAGCTGGCTCGCTCACAAGCTGGCTACAAGTGGGAAAATTCTCCTTTTGGTTCACTGTTTAACATGGTTACTATAAGGAGATTTGAGCAGTGGCAGATTTAGAGTTAGTGGGGGGTCTGTGCGCAGCTTCATTTTCAGGCCCCCACCCCTCAGACTCAGCCAAGAAAAAGAACATTCTCTCTTATCTCCGCCCCCCACCCATTTTTCATTCTTTTTCCTTCATCCTCCTATATTATAAGTAATAGGAAGTAAATGAAAATAAAGTGAGGTACCTTGATTGGGGCAGGGGGTTGGGGTGCAGGAGGAGGTGCGGGAGTCAGGCTCTGGGCTGGGGCAGGGAGTTGGGGTGTGGGAGGGAGGGAGGGCTCTGGGAGGAAGTTTGGGTGCAGGGTGTGGGCTCTGGGCTGGGGCATGGGGTTGAGGTTCGGGGGGAGTCAGGAGGAGGCATTTACCTTGGGCGGTGCGGCTCCCAAAGTGACCAGCACACCCCTCTGGCAGCGGCTCCTAGGCGGGAGGGAGAGGGGGGGGCAAGCGGTCTCTGTGCTACGCTGCCCGCAGGCGCCGCCACCACAGCTCCCACTGGCTACAGTTCCCGGCCAATGTGAGCTGTGGAGTCAGCGCTCCGGGCAGGGGCAGGGACATGCCGGCCGCTTCTGGGAGTGGTGCGGCGTGGAGGAAGGGAGGCAGCGTGGGCAGGGAGCCACCTTAGCCCTGCTGTGCTGCTGCTGACGACATGTCTCTGCGCGCACCTTGTGAGTCTCCATGCGCTGCCTGGGGTGGGGGCAGTGTGTGGAGCCGCCTCTCCCCTGAGGCACACAGAGATGTGCCAGCAGCCAGCTGCTTCCAGGAGTGGTGTGGGGCTACTGGCCACGGAATGCAGGCGGTCTGCCTGCCTGAGCCCTGCTGCGCCGCTGGCTGGGACTTGGGGGCAGGTTGTCAGATGAAATTTGTCCTGCATTTTGGGGGGCCCCCTGTCATTGGGGTCCCTGTGCCACCACACTGTTTGTTTCATGGTAAATCCGCCTCTGGATTTATGTGCTAAGGTTCATGCACAGAGACTTGTTTTCACATCCTTGATGTTTAAAATAGTTACTTCCAAAGTGCAACCTGCTTTTCAAAATAGGCAGCCCCCACTCCAGCAGTCTATCATCTTAGAAAATGGGTATAAGATGTCTGTGAGGCCATAGGAACAGTTTTTTCCCCAGGAATTGAAATTAGGGGGGGTGTTCGAATTTACAGGGATATATGTGTCATGGTCGATGAGGGTGAGACCGTGAGGGTGAAGGTGGGCTGTATGGCACCATAGTAAAAACTGAAAAATGTTTCATGACCATTTTATTAGATTTAACTCATGTTTTAAAATCATCACACAAATTAATGTTGGCTACTCAAGCCTTCTATGAAGCACTACATCTACATCCTTATTGGTTTCTTGTTATAATTTTGCACAACTCTATTAATGAACTTCTTGAATTGTCTGCATTCATCTTTGGTGGCTTCTCATGTGTCCGGTACTTCCATTCCTTCAATTGATATGCTCATTAGTTCATTCACATGATCAGGCAGAAGGCGACTTCTTTCAGAACACAAAATTATATTGATGGAAAAGAACGCTCAACTGTAGCTGTTGTGACGGGGAGTAGCAAGAGATGAATTCCTACTTCTTTCATCTCAGGAAACAGAGCAAAAAGATTGGGTCGAGCCACTAGTAATGATAAAAAAGAAGTTGAAGTCAAATCTTCTTTCATTCGTTGTATGATATTCCTTTTTCTGTTCAAATTCTCTATTCTGTTCTGAGCACGTGGCAGCCCCATTGCTGGTAGTGCCTCTCTCCACTCAACTGTAGGTGTTTTATAGGACAGGGATCTGTAAAAGCTACGTAGAGGTTGAGTAGAATCTAGAAGTTACTGTTGAAGATTTTAAAGAATTAAGTCTGTGTACTTTTTCAGTTGTCTTAACAAACACTTCTTGTCCTCTTCACTTAAGGATTCAATATAAATGCCTTCATTAGTCAACTTCTGGACTGAAGTCTTTGCTTCCTCCAGTACTTTTTCAATGGATAGCTCTCTGATTGATCCAAATGTAGCTTCTATTGCTGGACAAAGATCTACTACTATTGTAGCAGATGCCCGGATGGCATTGTTTAATGTCCCAAGTGATTTCAACAGTAGACTTACAAGAGAGAGAATGGGAATAGTCTTCTCTGAATGTAGTAGCAAAAGTAATCCACCAGCCTCACTACTTAGATCTATCCCATCTTGGTAGATACTTTTCAAAGCCAGTAAGAATGGCTGGAGTAATTTTAAGACAACAGCCAAGGATCGCTCATGAAAAAGCCAGCGGGTTTCCCAGGTTGGACTAATTTGAACTTCAGTCCCAGTGTATCTTCTATATTTTCCAAGATATTCAGTCTTTTTGGACTCTTGCTGAAAAAAGAATACAATGAAGACATTAAATGTATAGCTTTTTAAATGTGTTTTGAAAAGTCTGCAGCTTGTGCTAGTGCTAGTTGGAGTAGATGGCCTCTGCAGTGTGTATAGGAGAGATTAGAGTTACACTTTTCTCTGAGCAAAGCTTGTACTTCACCATGTCTTCCAGAGAAGTTTGCAGCTTCACCAAATGCACAAGCAGCCATCTGTTTGGGGTCCAAGCATTTAACTCTTCTTAGATGTGGGTTGTCACAGATGCAGCCGATGTGTCTTCTATAACTTGAACATCTAGAAATGCATCTACTGGCCTACCAGTGTTTTGCAGCCTTTTCACGTAGCTTGTCAGCATTGGCTTTGCTGATCGGTCTGGCAAACTAAGCTCCTCCACTTTTATCAATTATAGCATTGGGAAGCTTTCCTTCTTCAGAAGCTTTTTTGCAAGAGGTTCACCAGTAGCCATCTTTTGTAACTTCAATAAATGGGAACACTTTGACCGACAAACATCGGGAACTGCCTTTAGGTTTTGGAGACACAGTTTCTTCAGTAGATAGCTGTATTTGTGCTTTGGGCTGGTCGGATGTAGATACACCACTTGAACCTTCAGATGACATGTTGATATATTCTTGGTTCTTGATGTGTTCTTCACCGTGGTTGGTTTTTGAGGCCTTTGAGTGGAAAAAATTTTTCATTGTTTTTTGTCTTTTCATTCACTTTGACCTGCAACATATAAAAGAGATAGGAATACATTAAATGTTTTGTTAGGATAATGCAAATTTAACATAAAGATAATGCAAATTACACCAAAACACATAACAGTTCTAGATTTCTAAAACAAATATTGACTTTTGAAAAGTAAGCCATCATGGGATAAGAGGGAAGTCCTCTCATGGATCAGTAACTGTTTAAAAGACGGGAAACAAAGGATAGGAATAAATTATCAGTTTTCAGAATGGAGAGAGATAAATAGTGGTATCCTTGAGGGGTCGGTACTGGGACCATTTCTGTTCAACATATTCATAAATGATCTGGAAAAATGGGTAAACAGTGAAGTGGCAAAATTTGCAGATGATACAAAACTATTCAAGATAGTTAAGTCCAAAGCAGACTGCAAAGAGTTACAAAGGGATCACACAAAACCGGGTGACTGGGCAACAAAATGGCAGATGAAATTCAATGTTGATAAATGCAAAGTAATGCACATCGGAAAACATAATCTCAACTATACATACAAAATGATGGGGTCTAAATTAGCTGTTAACACTCAAGAAAGAGATGTTGGAGTCATCTCTGTGACTCTGAAAATATCCACTCAATGTGCAGCGGCAGTCAAAAAAGCAAACAGAATGTTGGGAATCATTAAGAAAGGGATAGATAATAAGACAGAAAATATCATATTGCCTCTATATAAATCCATGGTACGTGCACACCTTGAATACTGTGCGCAGATCTGGTCACCCCATCCCCAAAAAGATATATTGGAATTGGAAAAAGTACAGAGATGGACAATTAAAATGATTAGGGGTATGAAACAGGAGGAGAGATTAAAATGACTGGGAATTTTCATCTTAGAAAAGAGACGACTAACGGGGGATATGATAGAGATCTATAAAATCTTGACTGGTGTGAAGAAAGAAATGTTATTTAATCCTTCACATAACACAAGAACTAGCAGTCACCCAATGAAATTAATAGACATCAGGTTTAAAAAAAACAATAGGAAGTACTTCACACAACATAAAGTCAACCCATGGAACTCTTTGCCAGGAGATGCTATGAAGACCAAAACTATAACAGGATTAAAAAAAGAACTAGATAAATTCCTGGAGAATAGGTCCATCAGTGGCTATTAGCCAGGATGGGGAGGGATGCAACACCATGCTCGGAGTGTCCCTCGCCTGTTTGCCAGAAGCTGGGAATGGGCAACAGGGGATGGATCACTTAATGATTACCTGTTCTGTTCATTCCCTCTGAAGCACCTGGCCTTGACCACTGTCAGAAGACAGGATACTGGGCTACATGGACCATTGGTCTGACCCAGTATGGCCATTCTTATGTAAAAATTAATTGTACTAATAAAAATGTTAAGTACAGAAACTCCCCAACATAATGATCTCTCAAGATAGCAACAATGTGAGATAATAACCTTGGCAAATAATGCATTTTAAAAATCTTGGCGTACTAGGAAACATATTTCTATAAGTTTCCATTCCCAGTCACAAATATAGCATTCTGGAGCAAAGCCACTAAAATATAGTCCAACAAACAAATATTTATTTAACTTGACCCCCACTTTTCCCTCCACTGCACCCCACTCACCAGTGTTGTCCTTGGTCAGTGGAGACTCAGAGTTCAGAGGTGCTTTCACGTGAGTTCACCTCCCAGGTGCGGGGCAAGAAGGCACCTTGCTCATTCCTCCAGCTGCTCACTGTTTTCTTTGGCTACTGTTGTTCGTTGTGCCACTGTTCACTCCATCGCTCTGTTGCCAATGGCCTGTGCCATTACCTTCTGCTGCCACCTGCCACTGTGACCTCTGTGAGTTGGTCTCTTGAGGTTCCACCCAGCTCTCAGTGATTTCAGCTGAGCTCTCAGTGGGAGAACTTCGCTGCTAGTGCAGGCTGGGCCATCTCTTCCATGGAAACACTGTCCCACAGCAGGTCTAAGCACTTAGACCTGATTAACAGTGATTTCTATAGTGGTCACTTAACAAAACAAAATACTATCTATGGAGCCTAATCAACTCTGTCTTTAAACAGTGGAGAGGGGCAGGTCAAATAGTACTTGTGACTCAGGCAGACCATCAAGCAAAACACCTGTCCCCACCCTCTCTCTTGATGCCCTCAATCAGCACAAGCTAAGTACAGTTCTATTGCCCTTTATTCATACAATAAGAATAACAACATTTCATTACCGCCACATTCAAATGATCTGTAACCCAACCCCAGCCAAAATCTATCACTTGGGCAACAAAGCTCTGTTTGCTGGATACCTAGGTAGATTAGCTGTGAATGTAAATACAATCTGGTTCTGAATCCTTTCCCCCCAGCTCCCAGCTCATCACTAGCTGTCAGGGAGAGCTCATTTAGACTTTGCTTACAAATCATAATTTGAAATTTTTAGGTTGGCCAACATCACGGAAATGAATGCACTGACATTGTCGTAAAAACAAGAGTTATATAAGGAAGCTAGTCTATGTTCATACTTTTCACATCTATTATACTTTTTCAGATACACATATTTTATCATACACTGTATATGCTTTTAAAGTGTGTATTAATGTTTCAATTTCAATTCAGATTTCCAATCACTAAATTGGCAACACTGCAGGGGCTGTTGGGGAAATTTGGGGGGTGTGTGCAGGGAAATCCCTGCATAGGAAAGAAAGAAGGCTCTTGCACCCCTCCCTTCTGGGCTATTTTTGAAATGCTACCCCCTAAGCACACAGAACTATGAATTAAATATTTGAGTCTGGCAGAACAAGAGATTTGTAGATGCTATTTCCCAAAGCTGATTTAGTGGCAGCATGTAACTCTGCTAATTGGAACTTGGATTCGTTGACTAAGTGGCTTCTGAACATGGGGTGTACTTCAGCATTTTGTATCCCATGAAGGGGGTAGGTGGTGGACTCACGTCTACTTCCATAACGTTTTGCACATCACTGACATTTGACATTAAAGCAACAATAAGCAATTGAGTGAGGGGAGAAAGAGAAGCATTAAAACAAAAGGGAACTGGGCTGGATGATCTAATAGCTCTTTTCCATCTCAGACCTTTGTTAAAAGGAATTGGGGCTGGGGGAGAGAGAGAGAGCGCAAACATGTTTTAAAAGTTCCTGGCTTACCTCAAACAGCATTCACTTTTCAAAGATTGTGTTTATATTACAGGCCACAACCTCTTCCCCTTGTAGAAACCACTTATTGCTTCATGCCAGCCATACAAAGAAATATCAAGCAAACTTTTTCCTGTTTATCTGCAAGTCAAATGCTATGTCAGGCCAGCAGAGCTTTACTGAAGGGGATATGGAGCGATCTTAGTTACAGAACAATTCAAAACAGCCAAAAGAAATATACCAGCCAGAACTGTATGGCAGTAAACTGCATATCTTCCAGCGTGGGGCTGGTAGCATAAACAGTGCAAGGAAGCCATCAGTTTAATATGCCACCTTATTCTTGTTCTCTCTAAACTTATGGGAATTGTATCTACCTGGTTTCTGTCTTTTGGCTTAGCTCAAGCTGAACATTCCTATATCACTTATCTTATATATAGCAAGGCCAGACGTCACCCTGTTATTGGATGAGAATGAGTGACACCGCCACATACTTTATCAGGGATGGTTTGGTGAACTTTGGATGTAGGGCATGAAAGAATGTGTAAAATGCTGAAATTTAAGATGAATGGTTTCTTCAGATTTTATTCTTTCCAATGCAAAGAAGATATCAAGGCCATTTTCTTGGCGTGCCCTTTAACATAAGGGACTCCAATATTGCTCCCCAGCACTGCTGGAGGGCATGTTACCACAGCCTCTACTGTTTCCTGAAATTCCACTGTTGACATTGCTCCTCTGCTGGCTAACCTACTACTCTGTAGCTATGCCATCTCTCTCACTGACTGCTTCTCTCATTACCTAACCCACATCTAGCTCTCCAGCCACTAAACACTGACCATTCAGAGTTATCTCCTTACCTACTGTTGTCTCAGGGTTAATTTGTTATTGTGAAATCAATTCTTTGGACTTTACTGATTGCTGATTTGATTTATCATCCTGGATTCCCTGTTCAATTAATTAATTGATCAATTAATTTTACTAATTGATTCAGTTCACCGCATGATTCTGCAGGATATGGGGAAAGCGGTGGATGTGATATATCTTGACTTTAGCAAAGCTTTTGATATGGTCTCCCACAGTATTCTTGCCAGCAAGTTAAAGAAGTATGGATTGGATGAATGGACTATAAGGTGGATAGAAAGCTGGCTAGATTGTTCAGCTCAATGGGTAGTGATCAACGGCTCGATGGCTGGTTGGCAGCTGATATCAAGCGGAGTGCCCCAGAGGTCGGTCCTGGGGTCGGTTTTGTTCAACATCTTTATTAATGATCTGGATGATGGGATGAATTGCACCCACAGCAGGTTCGCAGCTGACACTAAGCTGGGGGGAGAGGCAGATATGCTAGACGGTAGGGATAGGGTCCAGAGTGACCTAGACAAATTGGAGGATTGGCCCAAAAGAAATCTGATAAGGTTCAACAAGGACAAGTGCAGAGTCCTGCACTTAGGACAGAAGAATCCCATGAACTGCTACAGGCTGGGGACCAACTGGGTAAGCAGAAGTTCTGTAGAAAAGGACCTGGGGATTACAGTGGATGAGAAGCTGGATATGAGTCAGCAGTGTGCCCTTGTTGCCAAGAAGGCCAACGGCATATTGGGCTGTATTAGTAGGAGCATTGCCAGCAGATAGAGGGAAGTGATTATTCCCCTCTATTCGGCACGGGTGAGGCCACACCTGTAGTATTGTGTCCAATTTTGGTCCCCCCACTACAAAAGGGATGTGGACAAATTGGAGAGAGCCCAACGGAAGGCAACAAAAATGATTAGGGGGCTGGGGCAAATGACTTACAAGGAGAGGCTGCGGGAACTGGGCTTGTTTAGTCTGCAGAAAAGAAGAGAGAGGTGGGGATTTGATAGCAGCCTTCAACTACCTGAAGTGGGGTTCCAAAGAGGATGGAGCTAGGCTGCTCTCAGTGGTGGCAGATGACAGAACAAGCAGCAATGCTCTCAAGTTGCAGTGCGGGAGGTCTAAGTTGGATATTAGGAAACACTAGGAGGGTGGTGAAGCACTGAAATGGGTTACCTAGGGAGGTGGTGGAATCTCCATCCTTAGAGGTTTTTAAGGCCCGGCTTTACAAAGCCCTGGCTGGGATGATTTAGTTGGGGTTGGTCCTGCTTTGAGCAGGGGGTTGGGCTAGATGACCTCCTGAGGTTTCTTTCAATCCTAATCTTCTATGATTCACTCACTGCTTTTTTGTCACTGCTGATTTAGGCTATTGTTAATTAGTTCACTTCTGTGCCTTTTCCCTTCACTGCTATACCAAACACAAATCACTCCCTTGCCTTGTTTTTACTGTTGACACCATTAACCTGCCTGAGTCACTAATTGATTTACTAATCACAGTTTGCCTCTACTTCCCCTTGACTCTCTCCACACCTTTCCTCTACATCCGTCTCCTTTTGCCTCCTCCCTACGGGCATATTCTCAGCTGGTGTAAATTAGTGTGGCTCCATTGGCTTCAAAGGAGCTACTCTAACGTACACTGAGGACCAGTGAACTGAGATGTATGGAGTTGGGGATTACTCTCACCAAGTCTTACCACTCCTAATGCCTGCCTCCCCACTCCCTCTTTGAACAAAGCTCATTCAGACTCTAGTCTCCTCTCTCCCGCCTCAGTGCCGTCATATACTGCCGTCTCTATCCTTTCCAGCTGCCTTCCTGATTTTGACACCTGGCTCTCCCTGTTCTCCATGAACTCTCCCACCCATGTTCTCAATAACTTCATCTTCCATGTTGTCCAACCCCTTAACCTCCTCTTCTTGTTTGAACATCAACCTTGGATCAGGTGTCGCACTCGTTAAAATGATCACTTACTCAATCTTGTCTCTAAAATGCTCCTCCTGCCCTGCCCTATCACTAGTTTCTCTCTATTCCAGCACCTCATCTCCTTCAACCCTACCTACTTGCCTTCTGGCCCCTTTCCTTCCACCTGACCCTTCCTTGACCTGCAGTCCAGTCTCTGGCTACATTCCCTCCAAGCAATAAACTAAAAATTACTAACTCCAACCCCATTCCAAAACGTGCAAACCACTCAAAGTAGTTCCCAGGTTTCCCTGCCCTGGCTTCTGATCAGCACAACTTGCTTGCTTCCCAATCTCTTGCCTCCTCGTCTCACTCCAGGAATATCACACTCTTGTGTTGAAGTGCTGAGCCTCAATAGGCTCAGATCTATTTAATAAACCCTTAGTTAATCATGCTGTGAAGCCATAGGTCATTGGGTGACTTAACAGGCTGCTTCTTGGCATGTCATTAGGGCAGGCTGCTCAGAATCCCGGGGTGTCATGACGTGTACATACAGTAACAACGTAGACAAAAATGGTACACAGTTTGATTGTCTCTCTTTTCCCCCACCTTGTGAGGTTGACTGTGTTCTTAGACTGTAAGGTCTTTGGGGTAGGGACTGTGTCTATCGTTATGTCTGTACAGCTCTTCAGAGAAGCTCTGGGCACTACTACAATGCAGAAAAAACAACAACCAATTATTATTATTAAGAAGAAGAAGAAACAGGAGCTAGCAAGAGCCAAGAGGCCTGCTTGGAATTTCTTTGACTTTTTATGAGAAATTTCACTTGAAAAGTTTTTCCAAAGAAAAATGGCCCTTTTTTCAAAAACGGAACTGGTGAAAAATTGTTGACATCTTTGAAATTTTCTGTCTGTCCCAAAAATGTCCACATTGTAATCAACTTTTTGTTAATCTTTTTATCACTGTACATTTTCATTTGTTGAAATTGACCATTGTCATTTTTGGTAAATTCAAATGTTCACAAACTAGTTCAAACAAGAGTTTCATAAAAAATTTTGATGTAAAAAATTGATAAAAATGTCATAGAAACTTTTGCAAAAACTGGAAGATGGGGTCCATTTTCAATCCTGTAACACAGAAACAGTTTCACGTTTGCAAGCAAAATTATTTTTTGGCCAACTCTACCTTTTATTAATTAAAAAGTGCTGGACACATGATTAATTTGTTTTGTTTAACAAGGTCATTGCTGCCTCCTACTTCAGAAAAATGTGGTTACCTTCCTTTGATGTGCTGACATTCCAATGGAATATGGACAATGTAATGCCAAGTATCTGGAAAGACAGTAGTATCTGAAGTGCATTTGCACGGTGTTTGGGCATGGTTGTCAGTGCTCAGATGGTTATTACTTATTCTTTCACCTATCTAGAAATGGAAACTGGAAGTGCTTTGATAAATAGAGTGAAATGTTAACTACCGTCTCTCCGGTTTCTGAAAGTGCCTCAGTGTCCACTGCTGAAATACTTTTCTTACTTCTTGCAACAAAACTGTTTGTGTGATGTAGAGCAGACGGTCTGCTATATTAGGTTGGTGATTTTTGGTCTTGAAGTACAGTAGGTCACAGTCTTTACAAGCTTCGCATTCCCAGCTTGAGTGCAGTAGTAACTTCTCATCATTATAAATAATGTCTATGTAGTCTGGGTGTAAATTAAGGAGACAGATGATTAGTTTCTAATATTTATTCTAAACCTTGGAAGGACAAAGAACCAGACAAATATAACAGGTATTGAATGAATTACTCATCTGTTGACCAAGTGAGTTTATTGACTTTCAAAAGGTTTGTGCTGTGCTTCTGCATTTTATGCAATGATTATTGATGTTTTAGCCTCGCTGAGCACCACAGTAAGGTTTTTTTTTAGGCCTGGTGTTCATATTAAAAACTTGTTTTTTATAAATAATATTTGCTTATTGCTCTTGCCATACAATACATGTTTAGATAACATACCAGTACATGAATGGGAAAAGTACCTTCCATATATTGTGTGCATGTGAGAGAGATTTGAAAATGATAGCAGGAAGATGGTAGGTAGTTTGCTTGTTTTGTAATAAATACTGATAATTAACTGCATTTATTCTAGACCTTAATCTAAAACTTAATCTCAGAGCTAACAATGACACTATGGCCCTATTATAATTATTTCTATAGTGTCATATGCCTGTATAGACCTTTTCAGAGTTTTATTTTATATATATATTCAGACTTGGTTTGAACACCACACACTACCCCTTCCTGCTGACAAGGCTATATTGTTCTCCTGCTGAGATCCCACAGCCAGGAGGATTTTGTTTTGCCATAGCGCCATAATTACATAACATTTTAGAGATATAAAGTAAACCACGGCCCCTACCCTAAAGGTCCTGCTGTTTAGCCTTTCTGAAAAGCAACCCACCTTTTATTTGAACAAGACACCTGAGCTTGGCTCTAGAGGGGGCAGGAGAGCTTGGAGTCGTGTGGCTAGCCCAAGCTGCCACCAGAGCTGTAAGGCCGATGCTGCTATTTTTGGCACACTAGCTCAAGATGAGCTAACATGAGTCTGTCTATCCACAGAGGAAAATACAGCTCCCGGCTACAGTGCAGACACACACACCTAAAGGCAGTTGAGAGAATGCATGCTGAGACCACACCAGCTGTTAGGACCCATAAAACGTAAGCTGCTGCAGCACCTACACAGTTACCTAGGACTGATATACATGGCATGCTAGAGGGAACTGGTGACCACAGCACTGCAGGGTTTCCACAGTGGCAGTGTAGATTTCATAGAGTTTAAGACCAGATGGGATTATTAGAGCATGTAGTCTGATCTATATACCACAGGCCATTACATTTCACCTGGTTCCTCTTGTACTGAGCCCACTAACTCGTGTTTGCCTAAAGCATCTCTTCTAAAAAGGCATCCAGTTTTGATCTGAAGATATAATGCAATGGAGAATCCACCACTTCCCTTAGTAGCATGGTCCAGCATTAATCACCCTTATCATTAAAAAATTGTGCCTTGGTTCTAATTTGAAGTTGTCTGGCTTCAGTTTCCAGCCAGTGATTCTTGTTAAGCCTTTCTCTGCTAGACTAAAGAGCCCTCTAGTAACTGGGATTTTCTCCCTGTGAAGGTGCTTAGACACTAATCAAATCGCCTCCCAATATTCTTTTTTTTATAAACTAAATAGCTTGAGCTCTATGAGTTTCTCATTGTAAATCATCAAGGAATCTAGCATCCTTGTTATTTTCAGAGCAGAGTGAGTGTATAAATATTCCCTGCTTGACAGAACAGGGAAAAGCCAGCAGGCCCATTGCAGTCATCAGTGTGTTCAGACTTACACCACGAAGTCATAAGCTGTTGAGTCTTATGTTTTTATAACCCCCGTTATTTTACTCTACTTCACTGGGAATGCTCCTGGCTTTAGCACCCTAGTGAGCAGTATGTGCTTGCGAGATCACACCCTTAGATAACTAAAAATGAACTAATTTTAAAAATTAAATGTACTTGTCAGGCTTTATACTGCATATTTTACACTTCAGTCAGTTTCCCTTTCTGGTTCTCCTGGCCACTGCTGCTTTGATCTGATATTGGTTTGCAAGCTTCAGGGGGAAGTTTTAACTCCCCCCAAGTCCCCTCCCCACAAACACAACCAAGAACCACTCCAACTGCTTTAACTGAAATTATAAAAATATATATTTTTATAAAAACATTTCTGTTATTAGGTTTTTCTAGAACAATTTAAGAAAATACATGATCCAAATTTGAGTCTATAGTCCTGTACCTGTGTGTGTCTGTATCTGTGTGTGTGCGCATATGCACATAGTTATTTTATTCTTTTTAAAATGAAAAAGCTTTTATAGCAGTTATAAGAATGGAAAGGAGCAAGGATAATGAGGTCTTGTGATTCGTGTATGGGGCTGGGAGACAGGAGTTTGCACAACAAAACTTCCTTTGTAACTTTGGGCAGATCACATAGGCTAGAATTTTCCAAAAGCAGCCACTGATTTTAGGAGTCTTAATTGACATTGAAGGCCTGATTTTAAGGGTGCTGAGACTCTGCATCTGCCACTGACTTCTATAGGAGCTGTAGCGCTCGGTAATTCTGAAAATCTAGCCCAAGGTGTTTCAGGTTGGGAATCTAGGAATGAGGTACTCAAACTCTGTGGCCACTTCTGTAAAAACTTGACCTTAACCTTTCTGCTTCTCTCACCCTGGGGATTATAGTACACAAAGTATTATGGGGATAATTCTACACACTCTGCAAGGGTTCTGTGACACTAAATTAATTAGTGTTTATAAAACGTTTTGAAAGTCTCAAATAGAAGGTGCTACAGAATTTTGAAGTATTATTACTACCAGTTCCAGTACGAGGTTTTTTTAGCATACACTTCACTTGTTGGTGCTTAAAACCATAAGGCTGAACAATAGACTGTAAGTGTCCTGGTATGCAATGTTATAATGCACATCTTGATGTGGTAATTATGTTTACATTTCATGGTTCATAACCGTTTATTTGGAAAGGATCCTCTGAGAATGTATTCAAAAGACCTTCTCAATCAACAGTATGTCAAGGGATCAAATTGTTTGCTTTTAAACCTAGGTTAAATCACAGTTAATGTCTAGATGTAGGCTCAGATCTTTTTGGAGAACCAGCAAACTCCTTCCCCTTAGAGACCTTCCAGCCCTACAGAAAGGAGTGGCATGAAGAGACATAAGTAACATACAGACACACTCATTTTCTAGCATACAAGGTCAATTTGTTCTTGCAGGGTCAGTCGTGGGCTTCTTACACAGCCCTTGGTTAAAGAATCTCAAAGCAATTTACAAACATTATTTAAGCCTCTAAGCATCCCTGTGACTTTCATGCTGGCAAATAATATACACATTTTGGAGATCAATAAACCAAGCCCCAGTGAGGTTAAGGTACTCACCCAAGATCATACAAGCGAATTAGTAGCAGAACCAAGGATGGCACCCAAAAGATTAGATGCCCAGCCCTTGGCTCTAATCACTAGGTCACACACTATTCAATGAAAGAAATGAACGGTGAATACCTTTTGTTTCCTTCCAGACTCCATTCCTGGGTAGGATTAGGTGTTATGCCAACTACTCACCTTATCAGGAGAAGTTCACGCACAGCTCTGCCTGACAAACTGTTCAGCAGAGCAAAACATGTGCATCCATTCTGGTTAGTGAGAGTTAGCACTGGATGAAGATGTCCCACTATTCAGTATCATGGGGACAGATAATACTGTAATGACAACATAATCAAGTTTGAATGGTCTGGGAGCTTGAATGGATCGTAATGGGGCTCTCCACTTCAGACAAGGTGGTGACAGAATTCGCATGGTCTGCATAGTTTAGAGCATTCTTCAGTATCTCATCCTGTGCCAGACAAACAACACAAGTTTTAAACTCTCTGGAAAGTGCTCTCCGTATCAACATCACCAGCCAAGATTTTCTGAGCAGTTGTTTGAGTACAGAGGGGTAACAATTCCCAGAGATAATTGAAATAAGTCTTGGCCCTTTTCAGGAGTTGTTTTTCTCAGACCCATCAGGGGAATCCTAAAGGCATCAATCTGGATCATTTGAACTACCTCAGTAAAAGGATGTGTTGGTTGTGTGCTCAGAGAGACACCCCCCACCTCCTAAAGTACAGGAGGTCTCAGCCAGTTAGTAATGGGATATAAAGCCTTTCACCAGCTGAAATCTAGCCCAGGTCAGTGGGAACCAAATATTATTTCTACTGTATCCAATGGCTGTTTTATGGCCTATGTGACTTTAATTTGTGCTCACAGTCCATTGTCTAGTGGACAGGTGCCTATATCACACCAAATCTGGCATCCTTATTGACAGTCTTATCATAGGGACCAAGGAAATGAATCAACCATGAGACTGTCACTCAGAGGTAATCCCTCAAGTTATATTGGTGGGGCGGCCTGGGGAAGCTTTTATTGTTGCTAACCCTGCTACATATGGTCTGGGGATACACAGATGATTTAATTCTCCATCTGGCCCTTTTTATAAGCAATATATTTAACTAAAACAATTTAAAAGAAAAGCCAACAGGCAGAATCAGCTTGTTGGTGTGGGACAATATGGTCAAACCATAAGACAGTCCCAGGAGATATGCCAGCCAATACTTTACTGTACTGAATGATTTGTTGAGCCTATTCCAGCCATGATTTGTCAGTGCTTCAAGTGGAAAGAACCCCTCCTGCTAATGTAACAAACTTCAGCTACTCTTCAGGTTTGCTTTCAAATCTGACACTGAAACAAAAATCTATCACACCATATTTTAGATTAAGCCTCTCTTCCCCCGTCCCTTCTTTAGACGCAGCAGCTTCTGGATCGACGAGTACTTCCAAGTCAGATAGAAGTGAGAGTAATTTGGTTTAATCAGATACACAGCTTTCTTTCTATCCTTTTTGCTTATTGTGAATTAAGGCCACATCTACAATATGAGCCAGCAGTGTGATTCCCCTGCTTGTGTACACATGCTCGCATTAGTGCTCATCGATGTCACAGCGTAGCTGCAATAGCACAGGTAGCGGCAGCAGGGGCATGACTGAGCCAAGTACAAACCCTCCTGAAAATGGTGGTACGTCGTACTCAGTACAGGTCAGCAGTGACTCTGCTTCCGCTACCCATGCTATCATGGCTAAACTGCTAGTTATACTTGTGCTAGCTCAAATATGTGTACACGAGCAGGGGAATCACACCCCCAGCTCATAGTGTAGATGTAGTTCCCAGTTGGTCCTTCCAGGTACTAATGTAATACAAATAAATCATTGTGCACCTTGGTAGCCATATATGGTATCCACTTTTCTTACCAGCTTGTGGAATAGTATCCTGGTTGCAAAATGCATCTTACTGAATGCCCAGAGGTAGGCAACAGTCTGGACACACTATCTCTCAATGCGTATGGGCAACAACCAGAGCCAGCTCCAGGCACCAGCTTTTCAAGCAGGTGCTTGGGGCGGCATTCAGAATGGGGCGGCAGTCTGTGTCCCGCGGCAGCAATTCGGCGGCAGCTCTGCTGCTCTTCTGGGCACAGCAGCAATTCGGCAGCGACTGCTTGGGGCGGCAAAATTGGTAGAGCTGCCCCTGGCAACAACAATGATGTCATATCCCTTATGCCTTTGCAAAAGTCCCAATTAACATTATCTATTAAAAAAATACCAGATGGGAAATCCACTTTAAAATAACCATTAGGATGAGCTGCCAAACTGCAGTTTTATGTTCCTTCAATTATAAAGAAATGTGCTTGTGGTGCAATTTGTGTAGGTTCCATATTCCAGCAAAAAGACATCGAGCAGTGTCAGGTTACCAGAATCAGCCCTAAAGCTACTGTCTCCTAAAGGGAAAAAAGCCTACTTCACATTCAGTAAGTAGTTATTTAGGACAAATAGCTTTAAGTGACAAAGCAGCAGGGATATAAGAAACAGGAATATTTATGTGTGTATTTTATTATAAAGCCTAGCAGGGTAACCAAAGATACAAATGGACTATGGAAATAGCCAGTTTGCAAAACTAAACCATAATAACTTCCCTCACAATGACAGTTTCGCCAGGAAACTGTGCTCTTGAGGATAAAATAACTCCTTTGAAAAACTTCCTAAACGAAAATAGATTTCTTTAAATCAATGATCTGAAATATCTTGTGTAGAAGCAATCAGCCCTCCTGAAAGAACATCTAACAATTAAAGTCTCCCATGCACTATAGCAGGGGTCTCAAACATGCGGCCTGCGGGTCGCGGAGTTCTTCCCTGCGGCCCACCGGGCTTCCCGCATGCCCCCCCCTCCTTTTTAAAAAAAAAATTTTTTTTCTGTCTGGCGGCGGGAACTGCCTGGGGGTAAAAAAAAATACAATTAAAAATTTTTTTTTTTTTAAAAAGGGGGTGGGCATGGGGAGCCCGGCGGGCTGCAGGGAAGAGCTCCGTGGGCTGCATGGGAAGAGTTTCGTGGTTTCTGGGAGGGAGTGGGGAGGAGCGGGAAGCTGTGCACACAGGGGAGGAGGCGGAGAAGGGGTGGAGAAGGGGCGGGGCCTAATGGAAGGGGTGGAGTGGGGGCGGGGCCGGGGGCAGTGAGGGGGCAGGGTCAGTGATGCGGCCCTCAGGCCAATGCACTAGTCCTCATGCGGCCCTTGTGGTAATTTGAGTTTGAGACCCCTGCACTATAGATAAGATAATGTCAGTTCTTCCAAGATAAACTACATTTTCAGAGACTTATACCTTCAGAGAAAAATACAAAAATGATTAGTGTCTTTGGCTGAACTGCCTAGGTTCAAAGACAACGAGACTGTAAGAAGGGGAAAGTATTCATTGTAATCAGTGCTGCTGTGACAAAGCCCTCTTTCTGAAGAGGAATGCAGGGATTTGGACCTAGGTGAATGAAACAAAGCAGTGGAAATCAGCTGGTGGAAATCAGAGTAGCTCCATTAAAGTCAACAAAATTATGTTGCTGTGGCTGAGTCTTTTTTTCTATAGGGATTTTTCCCCTCTCACCTTTTTCTATCTTCCAGGAGCGGATGGAGCAGGCACAGAATAATATCTTGGCCCCAGAAGGTAGCCGTTGATCAAACACTGACTCCAAGAGGGAGATCTAGAACTACTACAGAGTAATTTTCTGCTCTTACAGAGAGTACCCAGAAATCTGGGAAGAACACCAGGAAGCTCAAGTGCCAGAATGATATTTTGTCAAGTGGGTGGGCTTGGGGAAAGAGTCCAGTCAAGAGCACATCCCCAGGAACTCCCAAGCAAAGAGTAGAGTTTACAAGGGCAACCCAGGTCAGAAGTGATGGTCCCTTCCAAAAGGTGCCTTAGTCTAGGAACCGTCTAGTACAGGGGTTCTCAACCTTTTTCTTTTTGAGGTCCCCCCAGCATGCTCTAAAAACTCCATGGCCCAGCTGTGCCACAACAACTGTTTTTTCTGCATATAAAAGCCAGGGCCAGGGTTAGGGGGTAGCAAGCAGGGCAGTTGCTCAGAGTCCCATGCTACAGGGGGCCCTGCAAAGCTAAGTTGCTCAGGCTTTGGCTTCAAACCTGAGCGGTGGAGCTTGGAGCCTGGGCTTCACCCCCAGGCAGTGGGGCTTTGGTTTTCTGCTCCTCGGCCTCAGCAAGTCTAATGCCAGCCCTGCTTGGCAGACCTCCTGAAATCTGCTTGCGGCCCCCAGGGGGCCCCAGACCCTTGGTTGCGAACCACTGCTCTAGTACAGTCGGGCTCACCGAAGGATAAAGACGGAGACCTCTGCAGAAAGGAAAACATGCAGCCTGCCCTTGCGTTTATACTTTTCTCTGTTTTTTTTCCTCTGTGCTGAAGACTCCCAAAAGAAGCATTGCTCTCAGCCTGCTGAGCCTCAGTCTGATTGCTTTGTGCTGTTCTTAAGTCAACAATAGATGTGCACCAATGCAAGACCTGTGAACTAGGGGCAAGGGTGAAGTTGTGTGGATTGTTTCTGAGATCCCTGGCTCATCTACAGAGGACCACAGCTGTGCAGGAGCCTCGCTTTGGTGAGAGGCAAACCTACAGTTAGAGAGCTGGGTACTGTACTGTCTTTTAGATGGTAAATCCAGGCAGGCACATGCATGTTTAATATGTTTTTTTTATTAGGGGAACTGCAGCAGCTACTAGCTCTCACATTTCTTGCAGTCAATAACTACCATTGCTGGGGTTCTCAGGTTGGAACAGTAGAGAATCTTAAAGGGGTGTCCTTGTTACAGGTATGTGCAGGGTCGCGCCTGCACACTGTGATAGAACCCTGCAAGCCTGATGTTGCAGGGTTATTCTGAAACCCAGTAAAAGCTTCACATATGCCTATTTGGTTTTAATGGATCCTTTTTTGTGTGTGCGCAAACCGCAAATTATAAGCAAGGCTGGACTTAGAGATATTTTTATCAAAGTCTGCCTGTGTCCCTTACCTATGCTGCCAGGGAGACCTTAAACTTGCCATTCAGGGCACTTCATGGGTAATGCTCCCAGGCACAGTCACTGCTTATGCAGAGGAAGAGATTAAAAACCAAATGGCTGACTCATACCAATCTAAATGTTGACACACTGCAAGCTCATTAAGAAATAGTTCCCCGAGGCTGAATTCCTACAGACATACCTGTCAAGTGACACTGTACATTCTATGGCTCTAACCTGCTGCTATCACAGAATGAAATCCTAGGCTAGTTACTGTACTCTCCCTTCATACCCCACCCCTGTTCCTCACATTAACTGCCAGGTCTCCTCCATCTCTCCCAGTCTGATCAGATCTTTGTCCTGTCATCACAAGTACAGTTGTTTTGGCACCTATTATACTTTTCCATACAGCAGGGGTAGGGAGTGGGCAAATGAGGCAGGGGATATTTTGGCAAACTTTCTGCAGCATTTCTGGCAATGGATCGACCTGATGATTTTCAGTGGACGAGGTGAAGGGCTTGGGTGCTCTTTTGTACTGCTGTAAGTCAGTCAAGAAGAGTGGAGTGACCAAAATTTATGCGATATATTCTATGCACATAGTCCTTTTCAAATCAGGATGAGGAGGAGAGAGAGAAAGGGTACTGATATGTTTTTCTCTCTCTAGTTATGGGTGATTCATTTTTTTTCTTACTAAAAGGTTACATGCTATGTATAAAAAAAATCTCAGCTGCTTTCCCTACAACAAGAACGAACATGCACAGCAAAAAAATAAGATCTTGGATTCAGTTTTTCCTCCAAGGTGCCTGGCAGCCTGTAATACTTAAACCTTCAGCAGGAATAAATCCTAGACAGATATTTTAAAAGCACAGGCTCACTGGAATATTAACTCTGGAATAAATCTGTGTCACGTTAGGATGATCTCAATGATAAGTTCACCTTTCGCCAGGCTTAAATAATATTTTACACAGACCCTCTGGATCTCAACTGCTCTGTGTTATGAAGGTCACTTATTAAATGTTCACTACAAATTCCATCTGTACAGGGACCACCCAGTTATGTACACATTTTTACTATCAGTCTGGCTATAATCAAGCTTGATTAGCGATTCTGAAAACATTTGTACACTTTTTTGTGCTGTGCTATAAAACAAATGGAGGCCCTTGGCCACTCACAGTTGAGCTACAATCCTATATGATTAGTTCCACATTGGAATAGAATAGGTACAATTTAACCCTATCTTATATGTGAGTAGCTGTATTTTAGGTTCTATCTACAATACAACCCAACAGTGCTGGGGACCTGGTTACAATATGCTTGCCCCTGGATATGGATAAAACAATGTAGATGGGACCAAGTTGTATTTTAGATCCACTCCTTTCACCTTATCCTAATCCAGCAGGGACTGATTGTTCACAATTTGGGGGAACTGCAATACCTGAGGCTGGAGGCCTGGTGCCTTCAACCACACAAAGTACAGCCAGGCTCTATTATTGTACACCCTGGAGTGGATAATTACCATTAGAGCAATAGAAGTAGTAGGGGTTTTTTTAGGGCTGTCCAAAAAATCACAGTTAACTCGTGACTAACTCAAAAAATTAATCAAAATTTTAAAAGTTAATCACGATTAATTGTAGTTTTACTCACACTGTTAAACTATGGAATACCTATTGAAATTTATTAAATATTTCTGGATGTTTGTCTACATTTTTAAATATATTGATTTCAATTATAACACAGAATACAAAGTGTACAATGCTCACTCTATATTACTATTATTACAAATATTTTCACTGTAAAATGATAAACAAAAGAAACAGTATTTTTCAGTTCACCTCGTACAACACTATAATGCAATCTCTTTATCTTGAAAGTGCAACTTACAAATGTAGATTTTTTTTGGTTACATAACTGCATTCAAAAACAAAACAATGTAAAACTTTAGAGCCTACAAGTCCACTCAGTCCTACTTCTTGTTCAGACAAATCGCTAAGAAAAACAAGTTTGTTTACATTTATGGGAGATAATGCTGTCGGCTTCTTATTTACAATGTCACCTGAAAGTGAGAACAGGCATTCGCATGGCACTTTTGTAGCCGGCATTGCGAGGAATTTGTGTGACAGATATGCTAAACATTCGTATTCCCCTTCATGCTTCGGCCACCATTCCAGAGGACATGCTTCCATGCTGATGACGCTTGTTAAAAAAAATGCTGTGTTAATTTTTTGTAGCTGTTGTAACCAGGGCCGGCGCGCCCACTAGGCGACCCTAGGCGCTCGCCTAGGGCGCCAAGATTTGGGAGGTGGTGGGCGGCTGCCCCCCCACTCAGCGGCTGAGCTGCTGAGCGGAGAGACAAGGGGCGGCTTCCCGCTGCTGCCCCTTGTCTTCCCGCTGAGCTGTTGAGCGGGGAGACAAGGGGCGGCTTGCTGCGGCTGCCCCTTGTCTCCCCGCTCAGTGGCTGAGCGGGAAGCCGGAGGGCAGCCGCGGTGAGCCCCCCGCCTCGCTGCCCCCCCCCACTCAGCGCCTGAGCGGGGAGCCGCCTCGCTGCCCCCCTGAGCCGCCCCCCGGCTCCCCACTCAGCTCCTGCGGGTGGCCCGCCGGTTGCGGGGGGACTGAGCCCCCGTGGTGGGCGGGGGAAGGCAGAGCTCCCGTGGGCGGGGGTGCTGGTTAGGGGGAGCGGTATTGGGGGGGGCGGCACAGGGCTGGTGCAAGGAAGTTTCACCTAGGGCACAAAACTTCCTTGCACCAGCCCTGGTTGTAACTGAACTCCTTGGGGGAGAATAGTATGTCTCCTGCTCTGTTTTACCTGCATTCTACCATATATTTCATGTTATAGCAGCCAGTCTCGGATGATGACCCAGCATATGATGTTCATTATAAGAATGCTTTCACTGCAGATTTGACAAAATGCAAAGAAGGTACCAATGTGAGATTTCTAAAGATAGCTACAGCACTTGATGCAAGGTTTGAGAATCTGAAGTGCCTTCCAAAATCTGAGAAGGATGAGGTGTGGAGCATGCTTTCAGAAATCTTAAAAGAGCAACACTCTGAGGTGGAGACTACAGAACCTGAACCACCAAAAAAGAAAATCATCCTTCTGCTGGTGGCATCTGACTCAGATAATGCAAATGAATATGCGTCGGTCTGCACTGCTTTGGATTGTTATCGAGCAGAACCCCACATTAGCATGGACGCATTTCCTTTGGAATGGTGGTTGAAGCATGAAGGTACATATGAATCTTGAATGCATCTGGCATGTAAATATCTTGCAACACTGGCTACAAGAGTGCCATGTGAACACCTGTTCTCACTTTCAGGCGACACTGTAAACAAGAAGCATGCAGCATTATCTCTTGTAAATGTAAACAAACTTTTTGTCTGAGTGACTGACTGAACAAGAAGTAGAACTGAGTGGACTTGTAGGCTCAAAAATTTTACAGTTTTATTTTTGAATGCAGTTTATTTTTTGCACATAATTCTACATTTGTAAATTCAACTTTCATGATAAAAAGATTGCACTACAGTACTTGTATTAGGTGAACTGAAAAATAATTTTTTTTATAGCACAAATATTTATAATAAAAATAAAGTGAACACTGTAGACTTCGTGTTCTGTGTTGTAATTGAAATCAATATATTTGAAAATGTAGAAAACACCCAAAATATTTAAATAAATGGTATTCTAATATTGTTTAACAGTGTGATTAACCACTATTTTAATTGCTTGACAGCCCTAGTTATATTACCTCTGTATTTGGCACTGGTGCAACTGCTGCTGGCATGCTGTCCATTTCTGGTGTCTACAATTCGAGAAGGATGTGGCTAAACTGGAGAGGGGTCAAAGAAGAGCCATGAGAATGGTTAAAGAATTAGAAAACATGCCTTATAGTGATAGACACAAGAAGCTCAGTCTATTCAGGTTAACAAAGGGAAAGTTAAGGGGTGACTTGATTAGAGTCTATAAGTTCATACACAGGGAACAAATATTTAATAATGGGTTCTTCAGTCTAACAGCGAAAGGTATAACATGATTCAATGGAGGGAAGTTGAAGCTAGACAAATTCAGAGTGGAAATAAGGCCTAAATTTTTAACGATGAGAGTCTTGTGCGGTGGGTATAATAGGCCAGAGGAGGTTAAGCCTCCCCTCGTGCAGCCGCCGCTTACCCCGCTCCCAGATGTCTGAGCTGTGGTGGCCACACTCTTCCCTTCCCCGCTCCTTCTCTTCCCAGTAGTGTAGCCGGGGGGGAGAAGGGGTAGCGGCCGCTCCCCCTGTGAGCAGAAGTGGTCCCTTAAGAAGGAAGCAGCGCCTTTTTTTAGCAGAGCTGAAAAAGCAGAGCAGAGCTAAAAAAAGGCCCCACTTCTTTTTAAGCGTCGCTTCTTGCACTCACTCGGCGGCGCTCCAGCTGTTTGGCGGTGCTCCGGCAGTGGGTCCTCACTCGCTCCGGGTCTTCGGCGGCATTTCAGCGGCGGGTACCACCGAAGACCCAGAGCGAGTGAGGGCCCACCGCCGAAGTGCTGCCAAACAGCTGGAGCGCCGCCGGAGGCGCCGCCAGGTGAGTACAGGGGGAGGCGCCTTTTTATAGCTCCGCTCCCCCTGTACTATGGACCTGACTATGCTACTGTCTCTTCCCCAAGGTCCCCACCAGCTGCCGCTGCCTGGCTGTTTCTCTCCAGCTCTCCTCCACTCCACCACCCTCTCCAGAGGTTCTCGCTGCCCCTTGCTGCTTCCCTCCTCTCCTTCCACCCCCCCAACTTTTGGCCCCCTCCTTGCTTGTCGTCCCCCCCACAGCCTCTCGCTGCGTCCCTCCTCTCCTCCCCCCCTTCCCTGCTCAGCCCCCCTGCTGCCACTCGCCATGTCCCTTCCTCTCCCGCACCCCCGCTAGTCGCCCCCCTGCTACCGCTCACCGCTTGCATCCCGCAATGGCAGTTCCTGGTGCCAGCTATGGGGCTGGAGATGGTGATGGGCCTTGCTCAAAGCTGTTCAGGAAATGCATTTTTGAGTGATAGGGCTCTGGGGAGCAGTGTTCCTGGGCTGGCCAGCCAGGGATATGCTCTGGTAGTGCCTCGGAGGCCATTGGGGGAGTCACATCTCTGGTGGACCTGGAGTGAATCCTGCCAGCTTTCTCTCAACCCAGACTCACAGCAGGGTTCATCAGCTCCAGTTCCTCCACCATTGGGTCCAAATGTTAGGCCTAAGCCAGGGTCCTGCCCCCAGAGAGAGGCACCAGCCAACAGCCCTAGCTTGCAGTGCTGGGCAACAAGCGCTCCCCCCCACATGCCCAGAATCTCAGAAATCCAGCCCTAGGCTGCCCAGCCGGAAAGCGAGACCCCCTGCTGTCACCAGAACGAGAGGAGGCGCACACACACAGTGAGCAGTGGCGGGGAGGGGGCCAAGTGAGTGAGGGGGATGGAAAGGACGCACGTGGTGAATGGCAGTGAGGGGGGAAGCGGAGAGGGGGCAGATGGGGGAGGAGGTAGGGCCTGGGGTGGAGCTGGGGTGGAGCGTGGGTGGGGCTGCGGGCTGACGAGGCAGGACAGGGAGCTAACCTCCCTCAGGGGAAGCTTCACCAACCGCCCATAGTGAGAGTAGACAACCATTGGAACAATTTACGCAGAGTTGTGGTCGATTCTCCATCACTGACCATTTTAAAATCAAGACTGAATCTTTCTTCTAAAAAGATCTGCTCTAGGAATTATTTAGGGGAAGTTCGCTGGCCTGTGTTATACAGGAGGTCAGACTAGATGATCACAATGGTCCCTTCTGGCCTCAGACTTTACAAATTTGTGAAAATAAACTCCTTGACAAAAATCTCCATCTGTCACCTTCTCAGATAAACATTAACTCTCTGATCAGCTCCTCATTTATATTTCACATGACTTTTTTTATATAGCAGAGTCCAGGAGGTGAACTAAAATAATTTGTCACTGAGCAAAATTAAAAAACTGTCAAGAAAAATCCTGCTGAGGGACTATGAGAGAACTTCTCAGGAAATACCGACTCATTATAAAGAGAATTAAAGAGAAATGTTTCAGTTAGACACTGCCATACAAAACCATGAGAGGTCAGAAACAGTGTAAAAGGGTCTTTTCAGAATCCTAGAAAGTAAAGATGATCTGTTATGTGCAGTGTAAGACTTTTTCCTAAAGTACTGTGTTTAGTCATTCCTGTTTTAAATCTCTTCACAGACTATTACACAGTTTAAGCTTTGTTTCTGGTATGCAGTTTACATTTTTCTCATCTGAATTTCATCCCATTATTTCATTCTATTTTATTATTCCATGTGTTACCTTAAATAATTCTTCATCCTCCTTCTTACTCAAGCATGACAAAGCAAGGTGCTAATAAAGGACCAATTTGCTGCCCTGTGTAGTCCAGGTAGACTATGGTGGGGAAGAGGGCACAAGAAGTGTGTCTCTCTCTTTCTCCTTACCCTACTCTAGTGCATCCATGCAGCAACAAGGCAAGATTTAGTTTGGCACTGGAGATCAGAGGATGGGGGGCTTGGAGCATATCCAGTTCTTTATGTCACCTCCCCTTCATGCATATTGGTGAGATATGGAGATTTGCTTTACATTGAAAAGTCTAAAAATGTCACTTGAAACAATAGCTGCTTCAGACAAAATAATCCATGTCTAGAAAAATGTTATAACACAAGAGGTATTATACCTACCCAGCACAAGGTAGCTTTGGACCTCATTGTGATGGATAAAGATGAATTAATCACTGCACTAGAAGTTGGTGGGTGCCCCAGGACCTGTGATCATGACCTGAACACTTTAAATATGGACAAAGAGGATAATCCCAGCCTTGTAATAATTAGCTCAAAAAAGCTAATTCCCTAAAACTAAGAAAAATTATGAGAAAAATGATTGGGAGTAAAAATGTGGACAGAAAAATGTGAATTAAAATTGGGAGTTCTTTAAGGGGAGTTTATTAGACCATCGAAAAGCCATGATTCCACAATCAAAAAAGAGGACTACTTTGGCTAAAAGCCATCCTGCTTCAGTGGTGAAGTGAAGGTAACAATTAGAAATAAAAGATTAATGGGAAATCCTTATTAAATGGGGGTGTTTCTAGTGTGGTTCCACAGGGATTGGTTAGGCTTGATGCTATTCAATATTTTCATCAGTGATCTGGAAGTAAATATAAAATTGCCAGTAAAATGTGTGTCTGACACACAGATTGGTGGAGTGGTAAATAAGGACGAGGACAGGGCAGTCGTACAGAGCGATATGGATCATTTGGTAAGCTGGGCTCATTCAAACAAAATGCATTTTAATACAGACAAATGCAAAGTTATACATCTAGGAAAAAGGAACACAAGCTATACTTACAGAGTCGGGAACTATATCCTCCATAGTAGTGACTCTGAAACGTATCTAGGGTCACAGTGGACAAGCAATTAAATACGAACTTCCAATGTGATGCTGTGCAAAAAGGCCAGTGTGATCCTTGGAATATAAACAGGGAAGCAATAAGTAGGAGTAAGGAGGTGATTTTACCTGTGTGTATGGCAGTGATACTGCAATAGTGCGTACCATTCTGATGTCCACATTTTTAAAAGGATATTGAAAAATTGGAGTTGGTGCAGAAAAAAGCCACAAGGATAAAAAACCCATGGCTGGCCTGGGACAGCTGATTTAGGCTCATGAAAGGGGAGCGGGGCTAAAAATTGCTGTGTTGATGGTCGGGCTCAGGCTGGAGCCCGAGCTCTGGGTCCCTCCCACCTCACAGAGTCCCAGAGCTCAGACTCCAGCCTGAGCCTGAACATCTACACAAAACATTTTCAGCCTGGAGGGAGCCCAATCCCTGCAAGCCTGAGTCAGCTGACCTGGGCAAGCCGCAGGTTTTTAATCCTTGTGTAGACATACCCTTGAGAGATTTCAAGAGCTTAATCTGTTTAATTAATATATAAAAAAAGATTCAGAAGTGATATGATTACAATGTATAAATACCTTCATAAGGAGAAAAGGTACTTAAGGACTTTCTAAATCTAACAAAGAAAGGCACAAGAACCAAGGGCTGGAACCAGTTGAAGCCAGACAAATGTAAATGAGAAATAAGGCACACATTTATACAGCGAGAGTGATTAACCACTGGAAGAAACTACCAAGGAAAGAGGGGGATTCTCCATCTCTTGATGGCTTTAAATCATGACTCGGTCCCTTTCTGGAAGATACGTTTTGCCAAACACAAGTCATTAGGCTCATTACAGGGGTAACTGCGAAATTTAATGTTGATATTCTGAAGGTCAGACTAGATAATATAATGATCCTTTCTGACCTTAAACTCTGACTCTATGAAGGTGACATGCTTCAATGTTATTTGTTGATGGCATTTAAAATAATGCCTACCTACTCCTCATCACTTGCCAGATTCGATCATTGATACATTTCTCTTGTGAAGGATTCGTGTAGCAATGCATAGGCGCCGTCTTTATGAGTTGCCAGGGGGTGCTCAACCGCAGCTCTGCCCCAGTCCCCGTCCACCTATCCCCCGCTCTGCCTTTTCCTGGCTCCATTCCACCTCTTCCTGCCCGGGAGCATCCATGGAGTTGGCGCTTATGTAACAATGACTTACTTTCTGGGACTCTGTGGCTGTATAAAAGCGGTTATATGCTTCTCTGGATATTAATTTAATTATGGCATGTCCTCTTCTGAATTAGTCTCCACTTAGAGCTCAGTAGCTTTATCAGCACCTCACAGTAGCCGGGTGCTTTCTTGTTGATAGATGCTAGGCACCCTTGGTCTTGCTGGGTGGACAGTTCTGTCTCTCTGTTTATAATTACAATTGACATGCCTCCTGGAAAATATTTTCTAGTGCTCAACTTCCTTGAATGGATGGTTCTCTCTGCAATGAGGCTCAAAGTATATCCTCTGTCATTCATTTCTCTGGGTGACTACTGACAGCCTCTTGGAGCTCACTACTTGCTGTGAGTCTACACCTCTGGGAGAGATCCATAACATCACCTGTCCTGTGTTTATTTTAAAATGTGTATTGCACTGATTGTGTGCTACAAAAAAATTAAACCAAGCTAATGTCAGAAACTGGCACAGATCAAACACACTACCATCCCCCGACTGAAATAAGCATAACAGATGGCTCAGTCTCAAATTAAGAAAAAGCCAGAGTTAAAAAATTGTCTTGCAACATGTCCTACAATCCTCTAAACTCTGCTGGCATTAACCCACGTTACAAAGGAATACATACTAGAACCAAGGAATCATGATGAGAAAGTCCTGCCTGCCTGCTCCTGGAAGCTCAATCCTGGGGATAGACAGCAAGGGCATTCTGACTGATTGCAAGGACTGCAAAAATTTAACAGCCTGGGGGCTCTCAACTCCCACCAGAGTCAGTGAGAGTCATGGGCACTCGACTGAAGGAAAGATAGTGCCTTAAATATCTATATACAATCTAGCCCTCAAAGGACTCGTTTTCCTTTTGATATTTCTGCTTTTATTTTGACACGTCTGTTTCCTTATTTCTTTCCTGTTCTTTAATTTGGCAGCCTTTAGCTTTGACTCTGTCAGTTTTTATTGATTTTATTTAAGGACTGTGTTTAATTTTATTCTTTTCTGTGATCTTTTCCTCTCTCTCCACTCTCCCTGGGTTTATTAGCTTTTGATCAGCTTCTCTCTTGAAACGAGTGCAAAGGAATGATAGTCACTGGAAAAACTGGAAGAGGTTGTATTTCTTTCTATCCAACATAGTGGGTAAATTAGGGTTGAATATGGTGATCTTCCTTGCTTTCCATTCCTGAGTCCCTGGGTGTCTCTGCTTTCCAGGTCTCAGTTCCATAGCTTAGTCAGTTCAAATCCATGGCTTCTGTGCTTGAATTGTGTGAGTTTATGCCAGAGTTGCAAATAAACCATGAAAAAAATATTTCAATGTAGCATTATGCAACTTTTTCCATGGAAGTCCTTGAAAACTGGCAAAATCCATGGGTTCGCCCTTTACCATAGGGACTGTGTTTTGTGTGTGTGTGTTTCTTTTTAAAGTAGCCAACATCATTTTGGAAGGTAAATGTGTGTTTGTGGACAGAATAGTTCTAAAGGGTGAAATCCTCATCCCCTATGTAGGGTTAAGCCCAGCTAAAGAGCCTTTGTAAAAGGAAACTAAACAGAGGGATGTGGAATCATCTTCTGCAGAACCCTCAGGTCACTAGCATGGCTGCTGAGACATGGCTGTCAGTGGTTATGGCCTGCTACACTATCCCTAAATGGATTGTTTGACCAATGGATCTGCATACTTTGCAGAGATGTGGGCCACAGAACTGCTTTTCATCTGGCCTACCTACAACACCTCCCTCCTCCCCCTTCCTTTAGTACCAGGAAGTACCATTCCACATAAAGCCCTGCACAGTTAAGTGCCTCTAAACTTAGCAAGTATATCAGCACCACACTTTGAAAGGTGCACAGGGATTCAGACACACTTGCCAAATTCTTCAGGCAGTAATGTGGCTTAGCAGCATTTGTCCTTAGCAGATGCAAACAAATCATTACACGCAAATAGTCTGCATTAATGCAGTTTTTAACATGCTTAAGAGGTCAGGCACAATTTGTGAGCTCTGCAGAGACTGGCACAATTTTCCTGAGGAAGGCAGAAGGAAATATAGACTTTGGAGAGTGCTCAGGAACAGCTATACAGATGATCAAAAATTAAGTTGTTCATGGACTTCTACACACTTGCAAGGTGCACAGGGGCTGTCTAATGCCTGCCAAGTTCTTCAGGCAGTAATAGTTCATGACACTCTCGAGATAGCCGTCAAATGCCGACACAACATTCTGAAGCTTCTATTTCAGAACATAAGAATTTTAAAAATACTTCTAACACTGGATTTAGAATGCCAAAAAGTATTTATGTACAAAGTATAATGTAAATCATAAGCCCTACAGGAAACTTCAGAGCCTCCTTCTTTTGCAGATACAATATGACTAAAGAGTGAGAAGTTTTTCTATCAGGCAAAAAAAACTAATATATTTTTACTATCCTGTATGTAAAAATGAAACAACCAATTAACATAAATTAGGCAATGGAAACCGGGTAGGTGGGGCTCTTCAGCCTTGGAAGGCAGCCCACCTAGGAGAAGGAAAACTCTGATTTAAAACCTCCGCTGCCTTGTGGCAAAACCCACTCATGGGAAAGGCTAAGGGAATCAACCCTGAAACCAAATCCGGTGTCGGAGTCCCGATGGCGGTCTGACATTGTCCTCAACGTCATTCCGGCAACCTCCTGCGACACCACTGGTGCCAAGTTGGATCCATCAGTTGCGTGGAGAGGGGAGTTCTGCTGCATGGGCAACAGCTGTTCCTCCATATCACCCTGCCCTGGCTTGCGCCCTGGAGAGGACACTCCAGCTTCGCCTCACAGCATCGACACAACACGGGAAGCAACAGTTTACCGGTTATAAGCCCCCTGCTCGATTGGCGTAGAGCTGGCGCCAGGGGTTGCTTCCGACGGTGGGAGGGATCACCATGTCTCACTGGACAACTATCGCCCGCCTCAAGCTGGGCAGCCCCCAGCCAATAAGGTGTTGTCCCGCCACAGTTCACCTGCTTCACTGGGTGCGTGGGGCTTAGTGTACGTGAGTACCCGACAAGTGGACTGCGAACCATGCACCAGGCAACAACAAAAGAAAACCAACATTTAAGAAACCAGCCCTCAAGTTAGGATGCTGGAATGTACGGACCATGACAACTGGCCTATCACAAGACCTTCAGGCAATCAGCGATGTTCGGAAGACTGCAGTCATCAACGATGAGCTAGCACGACTCCAAATCGACATAGTCGCTTTGCAGGAGACACGGCTGCCAGACGCTGGGACTCTCAGGGAAAAGAACTATACGTTCTTCTGGCAAGGGAAGAGTGCTGAAGAAATCAGAGAGTGTGGTGTTGGATTTGCCATGAGAAATTCTTTACTGGGATGGTGGAACCTGGTCAACAAGGAACTGAAAGACAGTTATCACTCCTACTCCACACATCCACTGGACCCGTCAACCTGATCAGCGTGTATGCACCAACACTCGGCGCCAACAGGGATACCAAGGATGAGTTCTATGATCAGTTAGACACGATCATCAGGAGTATCCCTAAAGAGCACTTGATACTACTGGGTGACTTCAACGCCAGAGTGGGCGCTGACCACGACTTTTGGCCAACCTGTCTTGGAAAGTTTGGCGTTGGAGAAATGAATGAGAATGGACAACGACTTCTGGAACTGTGCTTGTACCATGACCTCAGCATCACCAACTCATTCTTCCAGACAAAGCCTCAACACAAAGTGTCCTGGAGACACCCTCGCTCCATGCACTGGCACCAACTCGAGATGATCATCATCAGGTGGTCTGCCTTGAAGTGCGTCCTGCTTACTCGCACCTTCCACAGTGCTGACTGCGACAGTGATCGCTCGCTGGTGTGCAGCAAGATGAGGCTACAGCCAAAGAAGATCCACCGCTCTAGGCCAGAGGACAAGCCCTGCATCAATGTGAGCAAGACCGCACACCCAGACAAGGCAGAGACATTCACCCATGAGCTCTCCGAGTTGCTGAACTGTATGCCTCCTGGTGGCTGCACCAAAGAGAGATGGGACTACATCAGAGACGCAGTACACAGCACAGCCATGAAAGTTTTTGGAAAGAAACGAAACATGAATAATGACTGGTTTGAGGCCAACTTCGCCACACTCACTCCAGCCATTGAAGAACGCCGCGCTGTTCACCTGGAGTACAAGCGTTCCCCCAGTCAGAGGACTCTACAAGAGTATCGATTTGCCAGGAGCAAAGTACAGAGACTAGCTCGACAGTGTGCAAATGATTACTGGCTCCAGCTCTGCCGGAGCATTCAACTATCTGCTGACACTGGAAACATCAGGGGAATGTATGATGGCATCAAGAAGGCCATGGGACCCACAAAGAAGTGGAGAGTGTCACTAAAGTCTGCAACAGGCGAAAACATCCAGGACAAGGGCAAGCAGATGGATAGATGGGTGGAGCACTACTCTGAAGTGTACTCCAGGCAAAACACCTTCACCGAAGCTGCCCTCAATACTGTGGATGGTTTTCCCGTTGAAACTGAGCTGGACGAGAAGCCCACCATGGAAGAACTGAAGAAAGTCATTGAGAGCTTGTCCACAGGAAAGGCTCCAGGAAAGGATGGCATCCCACCAGAAGTTATCAAGTGTGGCATCAACGTCCTCCTAGAACACCTCCACGACCTCCTCTGTCAGTGCTGGGACGAAGGTGCAGTACCTCAGGATATGAGAGACGCCAATATCGTGACCCTCTACAAGAACAAGGGTGATAGAAGCGACTGCAACAACTACAGAGGCATATCGCTCCTGAGTGTTGAGGGTAAAGTCTTCGCACGCGTGATCCTGAATAGACTGCAGAAGCTTGCTGACAGAGTTTACCCAGAGTCACAGTGCGGGTTCCGAGCAGGGAGATCCACAACCGACATGGTTTTCTCCTTAAGGCAGCTGCAAGAGAAATGCAGAGAACAGCACAAGCCGCTATTCCTTGCCTTCATAGACCTGACCAAAGCTTTCGACCTTGTGAACAGAGATGGGCTGTTCAAGATCCTGGTAAAGGTTGGCTGCCCACCGAAGCTGCTGAGTGTGATCCAGTCTTTTCACGACAACATGAAAGGCACAGTACTGTATGATGGCTCGTCCTCCGATGCCTTCGACATCCACAGTGGAGTAAAACAAGGCTGCGTTCTCGCTCCCACACTCTTCGGCATCTTCTTTGCAGCATTCCTGAAACGTGCCTTTGGAAATTCCACAGAGGGAGTCTATCTCCACACCTGGTCTGACAGGAGACTTTTCAATCTGGCTCGACTAAAGGCCAAAAGCAAGGTACGGGAGGCAACAATCAGAGACATGCTGTTTGCAGACGACGCTGCCCTGGCCACCCACACAGAAACCGATCTCCAGCATCTGATTGACCGCTTTTCCAGAGCTTGCGAAGAGTTCGGGTTGACAATCAGTCTTCAGAAGACCAAAGTTATGGCCCAGGATGCAGAACATCCAAGCATTGCCATCAATGACTATGTGCTAGAGGTGGTCAGTCAGTTCACCTACCTTGGATCTACCATCACGGACAACCTCTCACTGGACCCTGAGATCAACCGTAGAATCGGCAAGGCCTTCACAATTTTGGCCAGATTGTCACAGAGAGTATGGAACAACAACATGCTGACCATCAACACAAAGGTCGCTGTGTACTGTGCATGTGTGTTAAACACTCTTCTCTACGCCAGCGAAACTTGGACCCTCCACGCTTCGCAAGAAAAGAGACTGAACACCTTCCACATGCACTGCCTCTGTCGCATACCCGGGATCACTTGGAGTGATCGAATAACGAACAACGAGGTGCTGGAACGTGCCAAGATCTCCAGCATGTTCACTCTCCTCCGTCAACGCCGCCTCAGATGGCTTGGCCATCTAAGTCGTATGGAAGATGGACGGATCCCCAAAGACCTGTTGTATGCCGAACTTGCCTCTGGAAACAGAGCTACAGGATGGCCCCACCTTCGCTTCAAGGATGTTTGTAAGAGGGACCTGAAGACTGTTCAAATCGACATCAACAGCTGGGAAGAGCTCGCCCAGGACAGATGCAGATGGAGACACGCTCTGACCACTGGATTGAAAACTGGCAAAGACAAGCTGCGGCAGCTTGCCGAGGAAAAGCGGGTTCAACGAAAAAGGAAGCAGCGGCTCCAACCCACAGCTGACACCGCCTTTAAATGCGGCAAATGCAATTGAGACTGCCACTCTCGTGTGGGGCTCCACAGCCACAACAGACTCTGCACAACCATCAACTAAACATTCCCCATGGGCGCATATCCATTGTTTCTCGAGACTAACGGATGCCAACAACAACCAACAGGCAATGGAAAACAAAATTCCCTTCTAACTGTGCCCACACATTGAAAGGCATAACTTGATTGCAGCATTTCTGAGCATTTGAGAAGGGGTGTTGACTGTTTAGTAAAGCACTCCATTTGTTTGGAGTGAAGGCCCTGTAGTTCTATTATTAACTGCCTGAGCAATCTGCTCAGCCCAAATTTACTCAGGCTTCTGAAACTATGTTGTTTGCACTGGGTACACACAAAGGCATTAGCATAGTCACTCTCATACTGACTTTATACCATCTTATTTGCACCCTCATATAAAAGTAATATTATACGTCCTCCAGTGGGTGTCACAATTAGTGGGGATCGAAGAGCAGCCACAGCCTTAATTACAGAGACACTGCGCCACATTTCCATGATACAGTATGTACATTGAGAGCTAACAGTTCAACAAAACGAGAGTATATATTATAAACTATTTCTTACATATTGGTCAGTTGAATGAATATTCTGGCCTGAGCTGAATTTCTTACATCTTGGTGCTCCAGGAAGCAAGTTTTAGATCCGTGAGGTAAAATACACCATCTCTCAAAGCCAAAAGAATTGCCCTTTGTGTAGGGAAAGTACATCGGAATTGATGGGGAGAACGTCCAACCTAGGGAGCAGGCAACCCCTTATGCCCTTATACTCTAGCTCCTCCAGCTTCTGGGCTAGAATAGGGCTTTTGCTCTGTGCACCCCCTACTTATGCAGGGATCATAATCATCAAAACGTGACAGGGTTCTCATTTGGCATTTGATCCAGCCTGTTTTAGAGATAGTGAAATTCACATCCAGGTTCAGATGTTGAACCCCCTCCCCGAAAGTTTGGGGGAATTTAAAAGCAGGCTTTGAGATCAGGCCCATTTCCAACCCATTAAACAGTCATTGAAATCCTGGAAACACTGTGTAAGTAGCAGCACAGTCCTATTTCCTTTCTACTGAAGCCTCTTGATGCCAAGAGTTTGTCCTATTAAACATTGTGCCCAACTCCCTGTGTCAATGGGTAAATTACTATAAATGAAAACTCACCAGTAGCATTATTTGCCCATGAAAGAATTAACACATTGTGTACTCTTCACTGAAGTGAAAAAGTGCTTAGGAAGTGGGGTATATTTCCCTCTCATCCTCACAAGTTTACCCAACAACATATGTAAGGACATATCACAGCTTGTTTAAAAGAATTACAAAATTAATTGCAAATAAGACTATAGTTCTTTTAATATACTGTTCACTTATCAGGACTACTGTATCATGACATTAGCATCTTCCTAGCTCTATTTATCAGTTTTTAATTCTGCATGTATTAAGATATGAAGATCCAGATAATCAGAACACACGCACACACAAAAGATAGATAAGGAGCTTCTGAACAGTTGTTACATTGTGTAGGTTTGTAGGGAGCTGTTCTTGGTAAGCTTACATCAGAAGTGGTTTTGCAATTCTGGACAGGAAAGACTAATACATGCATTTAAAATGCCACTCTCCACTCTTCTCCTTTTTATTTTTCTCACAGTAAGAGCCTTGCCAGATTCTGCACTACTCTGTGGAGCAAATACAAAGTTTTCAGACATTTCTGTCAGTGGGTAGAGTTTAGTGCAGGGACACAGATCCTAATATTATGGGATTTAAGAGATCTTGTGAGTGCCCAACAAATTTCTTTTAAGAGCAATGGCCATTGCCAAAAGGACTGTGTTACAAAAATGGAAATCAAGTTGAAGTTTAAATATGGAAGAATGCTACAAATGAGGGCTGAGCAAATTGGGAAATGATATAATGAGCTGCTTGGGCAGGGAGTGTTGTCTTCTGCTTGCAGGGCCGGTGCAAGGAAGTTTCGCACCCTAGGTGAGACTTCCTTGCACCGGCCCTGCGCCGCCCCACCCAGCGGCAAACCACGCCCCCCCCCGCCCGCGGCAGCCTCCCCACCCACCCGGGGCCGCGGCAGAGGGGATGGGCTCGGCTCCCCGCCCCTTCCGGCCTGTGGCGGGGGTGCTGTGCTCCGACCCCCGGCCACAGCAAGGCCGCTGCGCTGGGCTCGCCGCCCACATGGCAGGGGCGCTGCGGTCCCCGCCCGCCACGGTATGGGCGCTGCGCTCGGACCCCCGGCCATGGCGGGGGCGCTGGGCTGGGCTCCCCGCCCCCCCTGCCGGGGCACTGGGCTCAGGCCGAGGTGGAGCTCGGCTCCCCGCCCACCAGCGGCCCCCCACCAACGCCCTCGTGGCGGCCAGCCCCCCGCCCGCGGCAGCTCACCTGGGGCAGGGGCAGCAGCTTCAGGGAAGCTGCACTCTTGGCGGCGTTTTTTCAATCGCCGCCGGGAATCTCCACCCCACAGCTGCTGGCGCACTAGGCGACCACCTAGGGTCGCCTAGTGGGCGCGCCGGCCCTGTCTGCTTGATGGTCCTGATTCTCCCATTCCAACTGTCTGGGTACACTACTGCACCTACACAGTACCCCACTGATTTCAGACTCTTCATTCCATCTCGGATTATAGTTGGACTCTGCAAGTGTGCAGCAGGACACACTGTCAATTGTAGGATCAGAGTTTGTGTGTACAGTCCCCCATACAATGGGGTCCCCATACAAACTAGGGCATTGAGGAGCTACTATGATACAAATAATAATTACTAATAATGTCAAAGGAATAGAAAAATCACCTATGATAGACTCTCAAGAGTTCAGACAGTCCCTTATATTAGGCACTAGATTGAGAGAAGGAGCTAACATTCTGAGCCTCTTTTCTATAGACAGAGGGCCTTTACACTGATTTTATTTTCTAGGAGGGGCACAGGCCCTTGATGGCAGAATTACCATGATATAAAACAAAATAAAAATAAATTATATTGGGAATCTTTCATACCAGAATTAATTTTGCTATCACTTTTGATATTAAGTCTTATCTTGATTCTCTGCATCATACACTATCTGTGTTTTCATTTACATACATAGGAAATAATTTGAAACTCAAGAGGTTTGCTTGCATGCCTGCTTAAATACAGTAACACCTTGGCTGGCAGACTCAAGGAAGGAATGAAAATATATTTTAGCTATAACTCCCAGCAGCACTGAAATCAAGACCATAATGTCCCCTAACACAGCTTCCTCATTAGGACCACACTTAAGCAGCCATGGTTTGTGCAGCTGTCATGTAGTGGCTGTTATTATATAGAGCAAATGGGTGTTCTATCAATCAGTCTCTGTTTGTAATGTTATGGACAGTGTGTAAAATTAAAGACTGTAAGCGGGCACCTCCTGCGGTGCCTCCTGCTGGTCATCCTTGGGAATTAGCTCTCTAGCCTCCAGAGCGCCCTCTGCTGGCCAGTGTCATGCCTTACGCTGGCCCCCGTGTCCCTCCCAGACCCCAGTGCCCCTTTCCATGGTCTCTGGGTCTCCCCTCCACGGGGAACCCCCAACCCACTATCCCCACCTCGCCTCAGTATCAGGCTACTGCCAGTCACCATCGAGCCCCCGCTCACTGGGGTGGACTGCAGTATTAGCCACTCATCACAGGCAAAGGGGGTTTGAACCTGCTGCCTCTGCCTACCCGTGGGTTATGCCCTGTAACCCCAGTACCTCTCTGGGCCCTATGCCAGGCCCTGCAGCTTGGGGCTTGCCAGCGTGGAGCCTCTTTGCTCCTCTGGCCCTTCTCCGGCCCTGCTTCACTTTCAGTACCTTCTTGCAGGAAGCCAGGCCCTGCTCCCTCTCAGACCAGAGAGAGCTTTCTGAGCTCCTGACTGCTCTGGCCTTTATAGGGCCATC
The DNA here is from genome assembly GCA_037349315.1 of Chelydra serpentina. Lineage (NCBI taxonomy): Eukaryota > Metazoa > Chordata > Testudines > Chelydridae > Chelydra > Chelydra serpentina. Next base: position 25,711,149 of record JBAIAC010000010.1, read on the forward strand.
TGAGTCCATTTGGGGCGTGACCGACAGCTGAGGCTGCCTCCCAATCAGCCTGGGAACTGCTTGCTCCCAGCCACAGCCCTCTCCTGGGATGTTTTAAGCCCTTTAAAGCCGGAGCAGGTGACCTCCCCGCTACACTAACAATTGACAAAATGGCACAGCGATGAAGTTTTATTTATCAGACCATCTGCAGTAATTTCCAAATTTAAATACTACTGGCAACTTGTTTCAAGATAGCTCAGCTTTGCTACATGTGCTCTGCTGCTAACAGAGGACCCAAACACCCCTGGAATCTCTATGCCAAATTTTAAAATATATACTTTTACACAAATGGGATAGATCCTTGCTCATTGTAAGACCTTTTTTCTGCTGATCCTGTGGTACAAGGGATACTTAAAGGTGCCGTAAATAGATACAGGGATGAATTGAATAGTAAAGGCTGGTATATTCCCAAATGGATCATACAGATCATGCACACGCGCACTGTATGGGCAGAGATTAATTTGGGCTGCCTTACAGACAGCACAGCAAGAGGAGACCCACTCATGGTGGCTTCCACATTGCTCCATATTCTGAGGTTTTATTTTTTAAGAAACATCTCTCAAACAGCTGTGAAGACAGCTTTCAAAATGTGAGCTTTCAAAATGTGACCAACATATCGATATCAGCTTGAGTCAGCAGATAGCACAAAATAGTATCTGTGAGAAGTGTGAACTGCTCCCATTCATCTCAATGGTATGTTTACTCTGATGTCTACTGACAGCATCCTAAATGTTACTATTAACTATTTCACTGCTGATCAAAACATGCTAAAAAGAACTGAGATTATATGTTGATGAAGATATACACACTTTACTATCAGTGCAATCTTATTTTGGCCTCACAAAATAGGCAAACTTTAGGCGCATAATACAGTTGCTCCCCCAGTCTGACCCTTCTGCATGTATGAGTGAGTATTGCCTCCAAATAGTAACCATGTAATCAGTCTGCTACTTATCTCACAGTCTACATGCCATGCCATGATATATATTAAACAAAGTACATTCCTTTCAATTAACAAATGGAATAGTCCTCCTCACTGTTTCTGGCTTTGATGTTAATTGCTGATAACCAGACAGGAAAAGGCTTCAGGGTTAGGATCACTAGGAACTCAATTACTAAGGTGATGAGCACAGTACAAACAACTGGATACTTTTCAAATTGTGGAACATCTTGTATATTATGTAGCGTCAAAGGTTCAGCAACCCAAGAAATTTGGAGACAAAATGCAGGCAGGAAGCCAGTGTATCTTTTCTCTCTTTTGAATTAGGATTTCCACCCATTTTGTCTTCCTACAAATAGGTGGCTAAGCTTTCATAACAGTAATGTTCTTTTCAGGAATACAGAGAGACCTCAACTGAGCATCCCCTCATTTTCTAACATTTGAGTTTGGGTTTCAAAGTCCCTTCTTCTGGAGCAGTACAAGGAGCAGGGGGCTGTGTTGACACTTTTTGGAAAGAACAAAACCACAACTGTCTAGCTTCTCCTTTGATTGATGAATGTTTTCAGTTTCTGGAGTTAAACTTAAAATCTTCTGCTGCATCTTGCATATTAATATTCTTCCTACTGTGATGAGAATAGCCTGTGGTCACTGTGGAAAAATGCTGATATTTCAAATAAAACCCAAGAACAAAAATAACTACATAAATAAACCTTGGGGATCTTAACCAACACAGAATTGGAATCCAACTATCCAGCCAATCAAAACCCCAAATGTTTACTTTAGAAGAGGACTTGTATTTCCTGTTCTGACAATCATATCGCTAGTCAATGTTCTAATACAAAACTGTCCATTCATAAAAATCATGTACATGACCATACTACACACATCTCATTGAGATCTTACAAGAGAGTGCACTGAATGTGCTCAAGTTCAACAACAACCACAAGCACAACTAATGATCCAGCATTGGGTCACCTAGGGCCAAGAGAAGCATGATTTGTGCAGACATACTTATGTGGGGAAAAAAGCAAACAGTGCATTTTGGTGGTTAGATTCACCTTTGAGCAGAAAGAGGCCCACACAATGCCCTATGTACTGTTTAAATCCCACATAAATCCTATGTTAAGTCAGGTCTTGAAAAGGCCTTCTCCAAAGAAGAGGATTTCATGCTATATGCCCAGAGATTAGCCACCCCCATTAAAAGAGACTTTGGATGAGGTCTTGGCTCTATAAACACAACTAGTTGCCTTGTTGACACACTCCCAGAAATTAAAGGTCAAAACCAGGGCTCAGTCCAAGGGCTGGTCTACACTAACCCCAGAATTCGAACTAAGATACGCAACTTCAGCTACGTGAATAACGTAGCTGAAGTCGAACTATCTTAGTTCGAATGAAAAAGCACTTACCCGGGGTCCACACGCAGCGCGCAGGCTCCCCCGTTGACTCCGCCTACTCCGTTCGTCGAGCTGGATTACCAGCGTCGACGGCGGAGCACTTCCTGGTTCGATTTATCGTGTCTAGACAAGACACGATAAATCGAACCCAGAACATCGATCCCGCGCCTCCGACAGGACGCGTGAGTATAGACGTACCCTAAGGGTATGTCTACACTGGAGCTGGAAGATATAATCTTCATCTTGAGAAGATACATTTATGCTAGCTTGATCAAGGTAAGTGCGGCAAATATAGAAGTGTAGCCATGGAGGTGCGAGAGGTGGGATGGGCAAGCTACCTTGACTATGATCCCATCTGAGAACCCAGGTACATACATGCGTGGCTAGCCCCTCCCACTGCTTGTGCTGCCATGGCTACACTTCTATTTTTAGCACACTAGCTTGATCAGAGCTAATGTGGGTATGTCTACCCAAGCTGGAAATTACACCTTCCAGGTCCAGTATAGATATAACCTGAGATGCCAATTTTCAAATGCCAATCTGTATTTTCCTCAAAATCAAGAAGTGTTAGGATCCAGGTAGCCGATTCTAGAAGTAACAGCCAGCTGAAATATTTGGATTCAGACTTTGTTTTGGACTCCTCTCTAATCAAAGTGAAAGCAAAGGAGGGAATTGCTATACTCTTCCTGTTCCTCGTGCCAAGCATGTTCTTCCGCCCTCCACCAAATTAATCTGACAGCTCATCCCTATTCTAACCTTGCAATAAATATCATAAATAGTTACCCTTTTGTAAGGATTTTTCCTCATATCAAGTGTATTTTTTATGTCTTTGTAGGTTCATTTAAAAGAAAAAACAGATCATTGAGAAGACTTTTTTTTTTTTTAACTGAGGAACCAAAATTGTTTTGTTTCTTGGCAAATATGCTCTTCCCAAAGAATAGATATGAAACAACAAAGGTTAGCTTTTACATTTTGTTCTGCCTGGTTTTTCTTTAAGAAGGATTTCTGCATAGCAATATGGTCACATTAAGCAGAGATAGCTATAAGAAGTGATAGTTATTAGAATAGTCAAAAAGCTAAATAGATGAAAATCTCTATAAAAGGACTTTCAACTCAAACCGGTTGCCACAAGGGCGCGGTTTTCTGGTGACTTTGCCTTATTTGTTTTTATAGGAGCAGAATAAATGCAAATGACATTGCAAAGATAAGAGTATGTAAAGATAAGAAAGATCTTAACCCGCATTACTAATGCCACCTTGCTATCTGGATGTAAAAAAGAAAACCCACCTTCTGCAGGGAAGACAAAGCCAGAGCAAACCACCACCATCAATGCTCATGAGATGTAAAGCTCCCCTCCAAACCTCTCTATGACTTGTTCCCATGCATGGTGAAACTACAGCAATTTCATAGTGTTCAGGGCCTTCTACATCTGCAGAGGTGTTGGCAGAATTTCGGCCTATGCAATAGAGAAAGAAGAGCCTCTGCACATGCGCACACACAACTTTGCTTGCAGTTATGTTCTGGTCAGCCCCCTGAAACTGGGTGTAAGTGATCACCTGTAGAGATAGGCACTGAAAGAAAAAGCATGCAGATGTTATGGAGACGCATACGGATACTGGACCTGCACTCTCCAGTGCCCGGAGGCAGCCAACTCCCAGAGAACTTACCTGAACTATCTTAGCAAACAGAATGGGGCTAGTTGTTTCCCATGTTGACACATCTCCACCCTGCCAGTAACCAGCTAATATTAACCTCAACCTAACAATCAGAAAGAAAGACACTGCGCAATGTGAAGAAGACAGTGAACATTATATATTTCTGCACTTTTATTAGAAAATCAAAACACAGTTTTATTAGCAAAATAATCTGTTTAGGGACAATGCTGATAGGAATAAATATGCCCAGAAAATATACTTGCATTTTTAAAATTATTAAAGACTTTTCTATATTAGAAACTGAGGTTTGTATCTGTCACATTATTTGCTCCCACTCCTTTTTTATCACTTGAAGTCATTATGATTTTTGTGCCTTCAAATCCCTCTTCAGGTCCAACTCTGTTGTAATACCTTTAAAAAAAGGAGCCAATTAATAAAGGGTGGGTTGAGGGAAGAAAAGATTAATTGACCCTTATCTGTAACAATAAAAAATATCAAAATGTATATGTGTAGAATAAAATGGTATTTATTTTATTACATCCCTCTCCCCCAACTCTTTGTACGTTGCTTGTTTTAAATTAGATTGTAAATTCTTTGGGTCAGGGACTGCATCTTCCTGTACATTGCATAGATTTTTAAAGGTCATTATTAGATCATCTAGTCTGACCTCCTATATAATACAGGCCAAAAATTGTAATCAGTTACCCCTGCACTGAGCCCAATAACCTGTGTTTTACTAACGCATACCTTCTAGAAAGGCAACCTGTCTTGATTTGAAGACATTGAGAAATGGAGAATCCACTATTTCCCTTGGTAGTTTGTTCCAGTAGTTAATCACCCTCTGTTAAAAATCATCATTTACACCTGTCATCATCATCATCATCATCATGTTCCCATTACACCTCTGGCATTTAGGGCAGCGACGAAGCTCCTCCACTCCTGTCTGTTTCTGGCAAGTCTTTCAATGGTTCACCAGCTGTGCCCCAGGTTTTGCAGCTCAGCTTCCACAGCTCTTTGCCATGTTGTTTTCAGGTGGCTTCATTTTCGCTTGCCTTCAGGTGTCCATCTTATTGCTACTCTAGTGATGGAATCAGTTTCCATCCAAAGCACATGGCCAATCCACCTCCAACACCTCCTGGCAATGATGGTGTTCAAATCCTCTTGGCTGCACGGTGTCAATAGATCTTGGTTTGCGATTGTTCTGGGCCAAAAGATACAGAGGATTTTTCTGAGGCAAGTTGTATGGAATGAAGACAGTTTGGACATGTCAAACTTTCCCATTTACACCTGTACTTGCTACCCGTACTTAGTGTCAAATACTACCATACTTTCTCATTTACACCTGTACTTAATATCAAATGCTACCATTCTGATTTGGTAACTTGTTGAACTTGCTTAGCACAGGTGTAAATGTTGACAAGGGGCAAGGAAATCATGAATCAGGCCCATTGATTCCCACTGGAAAAGAGTAGAGGTCTAATCCTGTCCCGTAAAAAGAGAGAGAACTTTAACAATACCAGGAGAAATTTTTTTTACTTAAACTTTGAAGACATGCCCAAGAAACTGCAGATGACCCAGAATTGATTTCAATGGGATTCAAAGACTGCTCATCTTATCCGAAGGGGAAATTGGAGGCTCTTTTGTGCTCTGATGAAGAAGTGGTGGATCTTCCCACAATGCCAGGAGAAAAGAGCTTGTCATAATGCTGAAAATTAAAGGTGGGCACAAGCCACAAAATTTGGACGTAGACCTCCTTTAAATGGTGTTCCTAAATGGTGTTATTTTCTTTTAAAATTAAAACCGCATATCAGTGGCAGCAGCACATTTATTTTTGCCTCCACCCAACCCTTTCCCATCACTGTGTTCCAAACTTATGCATGTATTTTATCCCCTCTGGAGCTACAATAATCCAAGCCCTATTTCACAATGTCATCTTTAAGGTAAATCAATTTCTAGACCTCATTGCACTGACAACATCCTTGTAATAGACAAATATATAGAGACAAACAATGAACTCTGAACTCGGGTTCAGACAGGTAAAGGAAAGAGGGAACACCTTTCAAATGTTTTATTCTAAATTTACTTGCAATTCTAAAGGCTACACGTAGCTCTTTCTCCAACTTCTGAACAGTAAGAATCTATCTATAGAAACATTCACCTGGACTGAAACAGGTGAAAAATAATGGTTCTGCCAGCTTTGTATGGAGTGAGAACTGTGGTGTTGTTACCTTCTCATTGTTCTCAGTTATTGCTATGAAAAGGCAGGACTTCATTAGGAGAAGAAAGCAGTCTTTCACCTTAGCAGATGTCACACTTCTGTTATCAGTAGAGAGACAGCTCCAGCCCAGAACTTTGCATCTGAACACCCCTGAATTAGGGGAGCTTCAGAGTCCAAAGTCTTGGATGTAAATCTGCTATATACTAAAGGGTTCGAAATCCAGAGCCAAATTTTTGTGGCTTGTGCCCACCTCTAACTTTCAGCATCAGGAAAAGCTCTTTACACTGATGAAAATATTTCTAATGAAAACAGAAGCCAGGGCAGCATTGCAGAACCTTCTGGCTTTGACAATAAGAAGAATGATTACAACCCCCTGGTCCCAAACAACCACCCTCCTCCCAACACAGAACTAAAGGAAAGTAATGTGAATTGCACCCAGCACAATAGGAATTAGTGTGAATTTGCCAACCCACTAGGGTGCTCAGACTTCCACACAGTTTGGGACTAATTTTTTTTAAAAGTGAATTCACTTGATTGAGATGGGCAGGGGAAGGAGCATGAGAATGAGAACTGATCATTGTCTTGGCTGGAAAGGTGCCCGTTGTTCTGAGGGAGAAGGGAGTTTACCATGGTTTTGGACAACATACTCCTACTGTCTTTTCAGAGTTTAACATTCCTACTTGATATCTGATCTAATAAGCAATGTAGGGAGGTCAGCACCCCAGCAGCGTGAAGCACTTTAAACGATTAAAGGAGAAGGGTGTCTGAACACGTTAGCATTCTAGGCTATTCGGATACAGTTTTCCATGAATTAAAGCCGTACATACTGACCTCCCATCAGCTATTGTTATGGACCAAGCTTCGTTTCAATGGAAGTGAGCAACCACATTCCTGGCTTGATACCACCAGTGTGTTCTTTGAGCCCCCCCTACCCTTGAAAGAGATGGACCCAAGCTGCAAAATGTGGAACCTGCATTGAAGTTTTGCAAAGAACAGGTGGGGCTCAGCTTTGAATCCAGATCTAAATGTCATGAAAAAGCAGCTTGCCATTAAGAGTTAACCAAGGCCAGTTATGAAATTCAGATTCCCTGCCACATTTTCCCCCAATCTGAGGATGCTTGGATCGAAGACCATCTCTAATTACAGAGGGAGCAGTTTCAGATCCAAGGGATGCTTTGCACTTGACTGAACACATGTAAGAGCTTAAGTCTGAACACAAAACACAAAGGCAAAAAGTTAGTTAAGCCTAAGATTTCAAATGGTTCAGTTTTTGCAACTGGATTTTGCACCTCCCTCCCAATTTCAGTAGTCAGCATATCATGTGCTGCCAACCATTGAAATGCTGGCGACAAAGCCTTCCTCATATATTTTTATTTAATTATTAGGTTGCCCAGAATTATTTAAATTCGGGTGACCAGACAGCAAATGTGAAAAATCGGGACAGAGGGTGGGGGGTAATAGGAGCCTATATAAGAAAAAGACCCAAACATCGGGACTGTCCCTATAAAATTGGGAAATCTGGTCACCCTAATTTAAATTGATCTCCTCTTCTGTGAGGCTCACGGTGGGAGGGCTGCAAGAGTCTTGGGAAGGTCACTTAGGGCTAGATTCACATAAGGACTTAGGCACCTAGCAGCCACTTTAGGCACTAAAATCTCAGACTGAGACCCCACTGGGATTCACATAGTCCCCACTCAGTGGTCGCTGAATGCTGTAAGAACCTAACCTTGCTTGGTGCCTAAATGTTGTAGTCAGAGTTCCCTACGTATGTATATTTCTGCTTCTGAGCATGAGATGCCTGAGCCCCAGAACAATGCCCGAACCAGGGGAAGGTAAGTGTTCCTCAGCCTAACTCACCTGCAGGGCCCAATCTGGTAAATGTGCTCAGACGTTGCCTACTGGATCAGGACCCTAGAGGTGAGTTTACACAATATGCTGGGTGGGGTGGGGGGCAAAGGGGGAGGAGCTCCCTCACAACTTTGAGCCCAGTGGTTAGAGAACTCATTTGAGATGTGGGAGCCTCCCCAGTTCAAGTTCCCTCTCCACTCCAGGCAAAGCAGGGATTTGAACTGGGCTTTGTCACCACCCATGAGTGCTCTAACCACTCGGCTACATAGTCCCTCTCACACTTGTTCCTCTCTCTGGCCCAGTGACTCTGTAACCCAATGGTTAGAGCACCAGCTGGTGGACGATGGACTTGAACTCTTACATCCCAGGTGAGTAGCCTAACCACTGGGCTAAAAGTTCAGAGGGAAGTCTCCCCCGCATCCTCTTGCTAAAACAGCATAGGCACCTAATGCCAAGAGAGGGTTTGCAGCTGAGATGCTCAAGTAGAGGAAGGCGCCTCCCCTGCAGCCTAGACTTGGGTGTCTATCCTTGGGAGAGGAGCAGGGCTTACTTAGCACCCCCCCCTCTTCTTGGTATCTCCCACTGCCTACCTTCTGGAATGCTGGCTTTTGAGAGACTGATTCCGAGGCAGCTCTCTCCCCCCATTTGCTGAACAGGGAGCCTAGATGCCTAACTCAGGCTCTATGAATCCCAATGATTTTTTAGGTGCCTAATTTTCTTTGTGAATCTAGCCCTAGTCTAGTAGTGCCTCAGTTCTCCCTCTGTCAAATGGGGATACTAGCACTGATCCATGTCACAGGGGAGCTGTGAGGCTAAATAAAAAAAGATTCTGAGCCATCTTCATATACCTTAGATAGACAAGAGCTGTCCACACTGACTGAAACAGTGCAAACATGCTGCTATCGATTTTAATCCTGCACAGTGATCTTCCCGTGCAACATCCAATTGGAAGTCAAGGGGACCCTGCAAGGGCAGAAAGGCCTGCAAAGGCAGATCTCTGAAGGATCAGGGTCTTAAGCAGGGATGTTGCTAGCACTGTGTCGATTGTAGTGTAGACAGCATCTGAGGGTGTAATTAAACACCCACTGTTGGTCCGTGTCAGCTGGCTCAAGCTCACAGGCTGGGGCTAAGAGGATGTTTAATTGCAGTGCAGACTTTTGGGCTTGGGCTGCAGCCCGAGTTCTAGAACTCTCCCATCTCGCAGGGTCCTAGTGCCCCAAAGTCTACACCACAGTTAAACAGCCCCTTAGCGTGAGTGAATTATCACAGGCCAGCCATGGGTGTTTAATTGCAGTGTAAACATATCTTAAAAGGCTTTTAGGCCATGTTGTTTATGTTGGAAAAACATGTAGATGGAACTGAACTGGTGTCAGCAACTGTGGGAATTTTGTAGAAAATTTCCCAAGTTCAGGCAGGACCCAATGGAGTCTGTTTGTTTAACACGCAAAATGCCTGGGGAGGGGTGGGGACAAGGACCGGAAGAAAGTATAAGTTACATGAATTTAGCCTCCCACTGAACTTCTCAGGATATGGCTATGCTATGAGCGAGGGCTGTGATTCCCAGCTCACACAGACATACTCTCAACAAGCTAGCATGCTAAAAATAGTGGGTAGGATGGGCAGTGACCGCATGGGGTAGTGGTGCAGTGGGTATGTACTTGGCATGGCTAGCTTACAGTGTCACTCGCCGCTGCACTATTTTTAGCGTGCTACCTTGATGAAAGCTAGCACGGATGCGAGCTGGGAGTCACATCCCTAGCTCATAGCGTAGAGGTAGCCTTAGACTCACCTGTGAATTTGGCTATGTCTTTATTTGGGATTTCTACACCCCAAAGCACGCTGTCAGTGCTTACTAAATAAACCCCGTTTGTACTAATAATGAGTCCTTCTCCCATATCACCTGATCAACCCTTGTGTAGAATCAATGCTAATTTACAGACCAGGAGACTCAATGGAACTGGCATCTCTGCACTATAAGCCAAACTCTCTGCTGGTGTAACTCCATTGTGCCAGTCAAGAATTTGACCCCATGTTTTCTGAATGGCTACACAGTGAAACTATGTTATCAATGACTTGGAATGGAAATGCTCAGAGGAGTAGCAGGACCCTGTCCCAATAACCCTGGACTGGTTCTAATTTATTGCTCTTTTAGAACTTCACATCAGCAGCCTGGGTCACAGAGTTCACATGCTAAGAGCTGCCAAAGGGAACCCTTTGCGTACACATGCTTGAACTTTCTTACAGCAAGTTTTTTTTTTTTAAAGCAGCCTGGCTCAGTGTGAAATCAGCAAATAGTAAACGTTATCCAGGGTGCCAATCAGATTAATGCATTCCCTTTCATGTTAAGGAATAGCAGATCTCCAAACCATTCCAAAGAAGGCAGATAGCTGCAGATAAGATCAGAAAGGTTTGGCACACAGTCAAAACGGGCTGACAGGCAAGAGGGAGCTAACCTAAAGAACGTGTTCTGCCTAGGGAGCCCACTATTCAAGTTAAATAACACAGGATACCCCTCTGGACTATGAGCGTGGTGTATGGGTGGTAATGTTTGCCAGCACCACCGCTGAAATCAATGCCCTGGAACAACCTGCAGCCATCTGCCACTTGTAAAAGTTATTCATTTGGCCACTGGTTCAAGTACACCTCATTTGAAGTGATCTACTGTTTCTGTTAAACCGAGACAAAAGTTCAGCAACAGCTCTTGCGGGGAAAAGCACATTTAATGTTGTTATTTGAATCTGCTGTTGCCAATGGGAGACAGCTGGGTCTGTTTTCAGTTTGCTTTTCACTCCCAGGACCCACGCAACAGCCCAAATTCCCCAAGGAAGAACCATGGACCTCGCTGATCCATACGGTGGACTTTGATTTAAATGATGTATTTTAGTTTATCCGCTGCCATTCACTTCTTGTCCAGGTTTAGAATTAAAAAATATGGCCCTGATTCTGCTTTCACTTACACCAGTGTAAATCAGGAATAATCCCATGGAATTCAATGGAGCTCTGTGGGTGTCAAATAAGTCAGGATGAGACTCAGCCCCTAAGTTCTTTCAGCTGAAGGACAGAATGGTCCTAGGAACTTCAAAGAAGTAGCTGCTCAGTGGAAATGGCAGTCAAACATCTGCATGTGCTGTGGCGTCTTTTTTGCCCTCTTGTCTGGATTATTTTTATTTTCTATATAAATATAGATATTTTGTATAAGTGCTGGAACACCATACACATAGTTCTACAGTATCACTGCTGGGCCACTTAATGCTCATAAGGCTAAATGCTTTATGGATTCAGCTTAAAAAATGTCCTGGGGCAAGGAAAGGAGCAGGTCCAGGAAAATCCATGCCTTGATTGAGCTACTGACTAGCCAATCTCTTTCTTTGGATACTCTGATTGGTCGGAATATTCCCAGAAATCAACTTGTATCAAAGAAAAGATGCACACACTTAGGGCTGGTCTACACTAGCCCCGAAATTCGAACTAAGATACGCAACTTCAGCTACGTGAATAACGTAGCTGAAGTCGAACTATCTTAGTTCGAATGAAAAAGCACTTACCCGGGGTCCACACGCGGCGCGCAGGCTCCCCCGTTGACTCCGCCTACTCCGTTCGTCGAGCTGGATTACCAGCGTCGACGGCGGAGCACTTCCTGGTTCGATTTATCGCGTCTAGACAAGACGCGATAAATCGAACCCAGAACATCGATCCCGCGCCTCCGACCGGACGCGTAAGTATAGACGTACCCTTAGGGACCCATTTCTGAACATCTTCAGTTCCCATTAAAGTCAATAGAAACTCTCAGGAAATATCCAGCAGCCTGCAGAATCAAACCTTTCAACTAGATCTTTTTCTCCCCTTTCCAAATCTCCTTCTGCTACCAGAGCCTCAAGCGTAATTTTGTTACAAACTTGCAGGTACAGAAAATCTCCACTAGAGAATTTCTAAACAACCACACACACTCACACACTCTCTCTCAATATCAGTTCTCACTTTAAAATGCTAGTTTGAGGTAAAGTTTAATTATATTGAATCTCAGAATACAAACAACCCCCCAAAACACTTGCCCATTGCTTATCCTCCTGCTCCCAAATAGCTAGCAACAACATATATTTCAAACATTGGAGTCCATCAGGGCATATCCTGCCATATATCCCCATATCTAGAATTTCCCTTTGAAATCGATGGTGTGTCATAAAGTTGTGGAGTATATATCAGAACATTTTACTCTTCACTCTTGAGCCATTAATGATAATCTGCATCTACACCAAATATTCTGCCTGATAGCTGAAAGTTTCTACTGCATTAATTTAAAACTCAGTACATTCTTTAAGATGTCCTGAGGCTGCATTTGAACACACAGTACTGAGAGTTCATCTGCTTGGTCATGCTAAGACCTCCCAGTAATGCCCTAAGAAAACTATTTGTATTGTAACAGAAGGTAGATTGTTCAAGGTCTTGAGTTACCCTCTTCATCTATCTTTCATGCCTCAGGACAGAATCCTGTTTTATGTCTCAAGTTTCTCTAATCATACAGCTTGGTCTGCAAACTAGCAGCTATGCTACAAACTGTCTAACCTTGTCCCAGGGTGATTGCTCAACAGGTATGTGAAATGCGTGAGTAGGCTGCACTTAAAAAAGGAGTGAAAGAAATGGTGATTTTAGTCAAGGATACCATATGATCCATGGCTTTACTTAGCTGATCATGGGAATTTGGCTTTTGCCCTCCAATTCCATGATGGCCTTGGAAGCACAAGTGGATGAATGTCAGTGTTTGATCATGCCACTTCAAGCCCTATTCCACTGTAGATTCTCAGACATCTTACCAATAAAAATGAAGGGGGGAGGGTATTTTTCCAGAGAAGTTTGCATCACATGCTCCCTTCTGCCATTTTTTATAGCACATCCCATTTTTGCGGGTGTTTATTTTATGATGAGTGGTGCCAGACTTTAGAACACTTACACTACATGGTCAAATTATTAATTTTTTGACAAGATTTTTCAGACATACCAGACTTAGCATTCCTCTGTTGTGTATGAGGGAAGCCTTTTCACCCCAGCCCCACTGGTCTCTTACTTCCACGTGACGGCAAATGGAGGATGTGTCTGGACTGGCAATATTTTCTTTGAAATGTAATCCTAAAGGTTTCTTTTTGTTAGTGCAAATTCCTGTCAAAATCTTAAAACCTCCTTACTCCATCTCTTACCCCATGTGGGCCAGTCCCCTGGAATTTACTTTCACTGGGGCTTCATGAGGGCTAAGGGCCAAGGCTGGCCTTAACTGAGGTACAATTTAGGGTCACCACCTATTCAGAATTTCCCAGATAAGGCAATCTGGAAACAGCTTGAACATTCTCCTAGTTTCTCTTGCTTACAAGCTGCATGTGCTGAGAGAGAGAAAAGAGGAAAGAAACTGGAAAGCCCAGAGAGAGAAGATATATGAACAGAAATAAAAATCTTAAAATGCTTTGGGTTACGTCCTATTCTTACTAGTAGGAGCTGCTCTGGGAGGGCATGTGGTGGAGTGGAGTAATGTCAGCCAATAGTTACCTAACAAAGCCCTCCTGCTGGTAAGAACAGTTGCACCACATGACGGAGCACATGTTTCATCTCCTTTGTAAAGGAGCAGCACGTATCTTTTAGCAGACAGCAGCACACAAACATAGCTCCTGAGTGCTAGCCTTGTCCCCTGGCAGACAGGCCATGCTCCTTTGGGGTGTCGTTCTTCTCAAAGACAAAAGGAGTGCTCCAAACCCAGTTCCTTTGTTTATAAGATGAAGCAGAACTCCATGGTAGTGTTCTCTGAAATGCTTCCAGTTCCACATGCAGGGCCAGTTAGACAGGCAGAACTGCAGGGTCTCAATGCGTGGATGAGGCGAGGGTGCTAGGAGGAGGGATTTAGGTTTATTAGGAACTGGGCTGGGAAACTTTTTGGGAAAGAGGGGATCCTACACAGGAAGGATGAGGTCCACCTAAACTGAAACGGAACCAGATTGCTGCCATGTAAAATGTAAAAGGTTGTAGAAGAGTTTTTAAACTAAGGGCTGGGGAAAAGCCAACAGGAGAAGCACACAGCTTGGACAGAGACATACCTTCGGAGAGGATTTATTAAACAGGATTTTCTATATCCTAGTAAAGAGGAGAGGATAGACATTGGTAGAGTACAGATAGGAACTGAAGAGAAGCAGTCAAACGAAAAAGAGTCCCATTCAAAGACATCACATGAAGGCAGACAACTAGATACTGATAAATGTTGTAAGTTCTCGTATACAAATGCTAGAAGACTAAATACTAAGGTGGGTGAACTTGAGTGCCTGGAATTAAATGAGGATATTGATATAATAGGCATCACAGAAACTTGGTGGAATGATAATAATCTGTGGGCCACGGTAATACCAGGATACAAAATACATAGGAATGACAGAATAGGTTACGCTAGTGGGTGAGTGATACCATATGTGAAAGAAAGAGTCAAATATAGTAAAAATCTTAAATGAATCAAACTGTACCACAGAATCTCTAGGGATAGAAATTCCATGTTGAACAATAAGAGTATAGCAGTAGGAATACACTACCCACCACCTGACCAGCATGGTGATAGTGACTGTGAACTGCTCAGGGAGATTAGAGAGGCTACAAAAAAACAGATAACCCAATAATAATGGGGGATTTCAACTATCCCCATATTGACTGGGTGTCACCTTCAGACGGGATGCAGAGATAACATTTCTAGACACCATTAATGACTGCTTCTTGGAGCAGCTAGTCCTGGAACCCACAAGGGGAGAAGCAATTCTTGATTTTGTCCTAAGTGGCACACAGGATCTGGTCCAAGAGGTGAATATAGGTAACAGCAACCATAATATAATTAAATTTAATATCCTGGTGGGGGAAAATACCAAAGAAACCCTCCACAGTAGCATTTAATTTCAAAAAGGGGAACTACACGAAAATGAGGAAGCTAGTTGAACAGAAATTAACAGGAACAGTCACAACAGTGAAGCCTGCAAGCTGCATGGAAATTATTTTAAAACACCATAATGAGACTCAAACTAAATGTATACTCCAAACAAACAAAGACAATAAGACAACAACAACAAAAATGCCCACATGGGTAAACAGAGTAAAAGAGGTGGCTAGAGGCAAAAAGAAATACTTTAAAAATTGGAAGTCAAATCCTACTGAGGAAAATAAAAAGGAGCACAAACTCTGGCATGTCAAGTGTAAAAGCATAAGTCAGGCCAAAATTTTTTGAAGAGCAACAAGTAAAAGACAGAAAAATTAACAGCAACATTTTTTTAAAGTACATCAGAAGCAGGAAGCCTGCTAAACAATCTGTGGGGCCCCTAGGTGATGAAGGTACTAAAGAAGCCCTCAGAGACAACAAGGTCATTGTGGAGAAGCCAAATGAATCCTTTGCATTGGTCTTCACTGCGGAGGATGTGAGGGATTTCCCACTCCTGAGCCAATCTGAGGAACTGTCCCAGATTGAGGTGTCAGTAGAGGTGGTTTTGGAAGAGACTGATAAATTAAACAGTAATGAGTCATCAGGACCAGATGGCATTCACCCAAGAGTTCTGAAGGAACTCAAATATGAAATTGCAGAGCTACTAAGTGTGGTATGTAGCCTGCCACTTAAATCAGCTTCTGTACCAGATGACTGGGGGATAGCTAATGTAAGGCACCACACACAATCCTTGCAATTACAGGCTAGTAAGCCTAACTTCAGTACCAGACAAATACACTGAAACTATAATAAAGAACCAACTTATCAGACACACAGACTGCAGTCAAAGGCAGTAGCGTAGCCAGGGGGGGAGCAGGGGGAGCGGCCGCTCCCCCTTGAGCAGAAGCGGTGGAAGCGGCGCCTTTTTTTAGCAGCACTAAAAAAAGGTGCCGCTTCTTTTTAAGCGCCGCTTCTTAGGGTACGTCTATACTCACGCGTCCTGTCGGAGGCGCTAGATCGATCTTCTGGGTTCGATTTATCGCGTCTTGTCTAGACGCGATAAATCGAACCAGGAAGTGCTCCCCCGTCGACGCTTGTAATCCTGCTCGACGAACGGAGTAGGCGGAGTCGATGGGGGAGCCTGCGTGCCGCGTGTGGACCCCGGGTAAGTACCTTTTCATTCAAACTAAGATAGTTCGACTTCAGCTACGTTATTCACGTAGCTGAAGTTATTCACGTAGCTGAAGTTGCGTATCTTAGTTCGAATTGGGGGGTTAGTGTAGACCTGCCCTTACACTCACCCAGCGACGCTCCAGGTCTTCGGTGGCATTTTGGCGGTGGGTACCACCGAAGACCCGGAGTGAGCCGCTGAAGTGCCACCAAAGACCCGGAGCGCTGCCGGGTGAGTACAGGGGGAGGCGCCTTTTTATAGCACCGCTCCCCCTGCGCTCCGGACCTGGCTGCGCTACTGGTCAAAGGGGTTATGGACAGTCAGGTTTAGAGTGGAAGAAACGAGAGTTCAGCCTACCAGTTAGAGCTGGGTCCAGAGTGGGCAGAGTCCAGAAAATGAGCCAGTGCAGGAGGGACAAGGGCCTAATACTGAAGCCTAATGCCAAAGCCACAGGGTAAATGAGAGTCATGAGCCAGAGTTGGAGCCAGGGATCAGTACTGGAGAGACAGAAGCCAAATGCCAGAATTGGAGGATCAATCAGAGTCACAAACCAGAGGTAAAGCCAAGGATCCAAGTCAGAGGGGAGCAGGGGCTAGAGCAGGAACTGGAACAAGGGCAGGCCCAGCTGCAGATGTGGTACATGGTGAGTCGCCGTTGATCTACTCTGAGGGCCAGGCTTATAACTGGGCTGCTAAACGAGCAACCAGTCAGGGGTTATGGCCACTCTGTCAGTTCCAAGGCAGTGCAGCTGAGCTCACTCATTGCCTAGCAGTGCAGTTAGTCAGGGAGCAGGCCAACAACTAGTCCTAGTTGGTTTGGACCCTGACATAGCTGAATGTGATATACTGGGGAAGAATCAACACGGCTTTTATAAAGGGAAATCATGCCTCACCAATCTATTAGCATTTTTTGAGGGGGTCAAGAAGCACGTGGACAAGGGTGATAGTGTATTTAGACTTTCAGAAAGCCTTTGAAAACATCCCTCATCAAAGGCTCTTGAGCAAAATAAGCTGTCATGAGAAAAGAGGGAAGATCCTCACGTGGATCAGTAACTGCTTAAAAGATAGGACACAAAGGGTAGGAATAAATGGTCAGTTTTCCAGAGAGGTAGATGGAGGGGTCCCCAAGGATATGTACTGGGACCAGCACAGATCCACAAATGACCAGGAGAAAGGTGGCAAAGTTTGCAGAAGGTACACAATTATTCAAGATAGTTAAGTCCAAAGTTGACTTAGAAAAGTTACAAAGGGAGCCCACAAAACTGGGTGACTAGGCAACAAAATGGCAGATGAAATTCAATGTTGATAAATGCAAAGTAATGCACATTGGAAAACATAATACCAGCTATACATACAAAATGATGAGGTCTAAATTAGCTGTTACCACTCAAGAAAGAGATCCTGGAGCCATTGTGGGTAGTTCTCTGAAAACATCTGATGAGAGGGGATGGATCACTTGAAATTGTTCATTCCCTCTGAAGCATTTGGCACTGACTGCTGTCAGAAGACAGGATACTGGGCTAGTTCAACCCAGCGTGGCCATTCTTACCTTCTTAACCTGAAACCTGAGAGGCATGTATGGATTTGTCTGCATATTAAAATTAAGTATGACCTTTTGACCTCTGTAGCTACTTCTCACATGCCTGCATAATAATATAAGCTGCTTATAGTAATATAAGCCCTCCTCCTCATTTGCCACATTCATGCTTGTGAATCTGCCAAACATTTAGTCATTTGCTCTGGGAGAAAATGTGATGAGTAATGCTTAGAATAGGGCACATGGGGTCAGAATGCCCGAATTCTTATCTCCTGCTCTACCCATCGCTCACTGTGTGGCTCTGTGTAAGTAATGTCACCATGTCTTCCTTCTCTCTGGGTGAAATCCTGGCCTCAATGAAGTCAATGGGAGTTTTCCATTAATTTCAACAGGGTCATGATTTTACCCTCTGTTTATGGTAAAAGCAGTAGGGAAAGAGCCGGAGGATCCAGGAGTGAGGCAGGCTACTGCTGGTTGGAAAGTGTGGGGATGAGGGAATGGAGCAGAGAGATGGGAGGTGCATACACTCAGTCGCTATCTCTCAACAAAAGAAGTGTCTTCTCTTAGGGTCTTGTGTATGTTGGAGGTTTTTCTGTTTCCTTACAAATCCAGTGGATATAATCTTTTCCTTTTAATTGGTTTCAAATGAGGAAAGGACCAGAAAGAAATCGCATATGATTTTAAGACTGGAGCCACCAATACTTGAAATCCCAATCAAATATATTTTGAACGTTTTTATGAATATCGCTGACTCAATACGGACAATAGTTATTCCAAGATAACATGCCCAAGAGCCTTACTTTGCCAAGAAATTTCACACACCATGTGTAGAAACTGGCTTTCAGGCCACTGCAAATTTAGCTAGCTTTCTCTCAAACAGGATTTAAAGTCTTTTGTAAAGATTTTAGCAACTTAAAAGCCTCTCGCCCACCATACTCTTCACAGACACACCACTGCTTGTTTAAAATAGAGAAAAATTCAAGACACCGAGCTCACCCGCAGACAGACAAGTACTCTGCTGTGTGGAACATATCCAAATCTTGGCCACGGCAGTTCAACTCAGTGATGACTACCTGGCTTGTGGTGTTGAAGTTAATGATATCATGGTTTGTTATTCTAAATGATCATCATAGTTATTACATGTCACTGTTAAATAACTACTATTAAACACTTAACACAAAATGCTATGTCAACAACAACAAAAAACATTTTGCCAAGGTTAACAACACCCTTCTTCCCATCGAACAAAATCCCAAACTTCTGTTACTGGCCTCCAGCCAGACTACACTCTGCTAAATGGATGGATGGATGTGCCCAATTGTTGAAGATTACAACACACTCCTGCTTCACAATCGCATGTCTGGTGGTAGCTTAAAAAAAAAGATATTCCTCCCATCCTTCCTGTTGACCATTTGTAAAACTATACCAGGCATGGGTCACAATAACTATATCGCTGTATCTCAGATTTCACACAACTCTTCATGTGCAAAATGTACGTTGGTTCTGGAAAGACACAGATACTCTCTTCCCTATAGGAACAGAAGAGCAACTAGCTTCAGCTGTGATCACTCTGATCCCAAACACAGGCGAGACTCAGACTCATAGGAGCACCTACAAGATTTAGGAATACAATAACTCCGTAACAGTCAGTGGGTTCACATCTAATCTAATCTCTATGCAGGAGACCTGTCACCACTTTAAAAAAACAACAACACAACAACAAGAAGGAATGATTTAAGCAATAATGTAAATGTAGTTGTGAGACGCAACCTCAGCTTCTTGTTTTTTGCTAGGCAACAAACAACAAGACTTATCTTGTAAATACTGTGCTGGAAAATGTACAGTGACTTGTTCTCATTTAAACAGTTAGAATAAAAAAGCCTTTACTTGAATTGCAGAGATACAGGTTGCCTGTTAATGCTGCATCATCCAGATACACATACAAGAGTATCCAATATATACATGTAAGTAACGCTGTTTCTCATGTTAAGTAAACTAAGTTGATTTATTAGAGATTTCTTGGAAAGGACACCAGAAAAATTTGAGGTATTCAGATTATCCACCTCAGTACACCTGAGATATGTGATTCCCCCTTTCAGACTCCTACAACACTGTTTGTTTGTTAGTTATCCTCAGTTTGTTTCCCCAGATTATTCTTCATGGCTGTTAGACACCAGTTAGAGAAGCCATGACCTGTTCTCCCAAGTGGCTTTTGTTGGTGGTTTTTCAAAGCTCTATGGTGAATTAAGAGAGTGAACTCTGTTTTGTTTCTTCGTTTCAGAGAAAGTTAAAACACTGACATTAATAGGCCTTCGCTCTTCAATATGTAGCTGTCTGATATATTATGTGGGAAACCTTTAACAACTTCATCTGTGGTCAAAATCATTGGCTATTTAGCAAGATACTAGAAGCAAAAGTTTTAGAACCTACTGTTAATGTTCTATAGAAAGCCATTAAGATAAACTACTTGAATAACTGTGTGCCACTTCTTCCTTATGTCATGCTAGAATGGAATATACTCACTATACCTTTACAATGACACAGGCAGTGATATATAGTAGCAGCCAGTTCTGCCTACTAGCTGGTAACACTTCAGAGTGAGCATGACCAATACAGCTTTTTCACCCATCTTTCCCATACTTTCTATGTTCCTCCCTACACCCCACTTTCCCCCTTCTCTTTTAGCTGCTTGCCCATCCCACAATGAACACAACCAGTGCTGTTTTCCCCCTGCACATCTTGCCACTACCGTTCTGGACCCCAGCAGCTGCCCTCTGAATGGACCATTAATGGCTGGTGGAAAATGGACAGCAGAGCTTACTTGAACAATCATCTTGGGACACACCTTGCTGAAATGTGGCACATGAAAGGACTTTTGGGGGGTAAATTCTTCACATTCTGTACACCATTAAGTATTTGACTGTTTCATCAGTGGGCCTTTTAAGTTGGCTTAGTTCAATTCTCAATACATCAGGAGCTAATCTCTCTATTTCTAAAATTAATTAAATTGTATCAATCTCTGCTAAACAGTTCAGTAGCGTACAATTGTCTGGATAACAATATTGTTGTTTCAGAAGCTAGAGAACTTGACACTAGCTTTACTCAGCATTAGCTGCTTTTCTATCCAATAACTGTCAAACTTTATTTCCCATATCAATGCCAATAAACATTCAAAAAACTCCTTTCAGCACAAATTCCTTCCACTAACAGACCAAAGTAATGCTACTTTTAACTTCTGACAGAGGCACAGATTTTAACATGTGCCCCTTGAATTTGGAAGTATGAAAACATCACACATCCCTGCAACTTGAGTGAAAGTAATATGGAAAGTTACACTGATGCTGCCACTACAATAAAATTATTGTTATAATAAAATTACACAATCAGCATAAATTAGTATCTGCAGAAAAGTCCTATGAATAAGGCACAAGATTAGGAGACCTGGGTTCTATTCCCAGTGTTGTTCCTACCTCAGTGTGTGAATTTTGACAAATCACTTAATCCAGGCCTGCACAACTCGTAAAGTGGTGAGGGCCATATTACTCCAAAGAAAACAGCTGAAGGCCGAAACCCTCCGGCCCCGCGGAAACACCCCCACCCCCAGCGCCGCCCGCCCTGCGGAAACAACCCCTCCTTCCCCAGCGCTGGGGTGTGGAAGCCTGTAGAGGGGGAAAGAAACAGCGCGCATAGGGTGACCAGACCACATCAGTAAAATAGGACCCGCCCCCTCCCCGCTCGGCCCCACCATCACACCCCTCTTCACTCCCCCAGGGGTCACTATATTACTGCACTCAACAGTTAGTCAATGCAGTTGTAGATAAATCTCTGCATTATGCATTTTTGTATAACGTTTATATGACTTTGTATTGAACATTGGTAATATGTTATAGTGGGCCCCTAAGGTAGTATAATTAAGGTAAAAGAAAAATGTCTTTTTGCTAGAAGTAGAATAAGATCTTCCCCCCACTTTGTATTCAATTGCCCTGTTGAATGAATGAGGTGTGAATGAGGAAGGCGTGGAAGGCAGGCACCTCCAGACAGCTGCAACCCTTAGAGAGGGGATGGGAACCAGACCAAGGACAATCAAACTTGTCAAGTGGGCTGACTAGAGAAGAGCAGACATACCGACATCCTCGGGGGTTAGAAGCAAGCACCTTGCTTTGGGAACACCCTCTTTGCAGCATTGGGACAACCCCCAGCCCAGAGACAAGCAGCAAAAAGGACCCACGGACACAGTCCCAGATTTTGGGCTGCACAGTGAGCCCACCTACTCACCCCCTCACGGGCCGCACAGTGAGCCCAAGCAGGCCGCATGCGGCCCCTGGGCCGAATGTTGTGCAGGCCTGAGTTAATCTCTGTGTCTCATTTTCCCCATCTGTAAAATGGAGGTAGTGACACTCACCTATTTTGGTAAGGGACTGTGAGATGTGGGATGAAGAGTGTAAAGGGGTATTGTCTACCAAGTTGGAATCTGTCCCGATATGAATATATTGGTTGAACTGCGATATTACAGGTTATCCGGCCAATAATGATATGGCAATTTACTATTATTACTGGCACCACAATATCATGTTGATGGGCACATTAGGATGCCTTTGCTAGCTGCTGCTATGATATTATTTATTATTACAAGAATTTATGACATCTATCATCAGAGTTTGGTAGAATGGCCCCAGGTGTGCATGAGTCACTCTCCTGCTCTCTGAGTCTGCCCTATGAACAGCTCAAAGCAGGGTGTGTGTCCTCAGACACTACAGTAACTCAGTCATCAGCCTAGCTGTGGCACTTTCTCAACATCTGTGGATTGTGGTCATAGACCAAGTCTTTATTCCTCTCCTCAGCTTCAGCATGCAGTACAGTTAACCTTAGTATATTTGCTTACTGTAACTAACTGGTTAGTTAGAAATAATGCCGTAAGAGGGTTAAATCTTTTAACATTTGAAAACAAGCTGTTGTTTCTAATTTTTCTTAAATGGTATGGATACCTACTACACAACTGTTCCCCCCCCGCCCCAGAACCCTACCAAAATCTGAATGACATCCCATGTGTTTAAACTGAGGACATGGCTACACTTGCAGATGTAGAGCGCTGTGAGTTAAACCAGCCTTCGGAGAGCGCAGTTGGGAAAGCGCTGCAGTGTGTTCACACTGACAGCTGCAAGGCCCTGGCATGGCCACATTTGCAGCACTTGCAATGGCATTGGGAGCAGTGCATTATGGGCAGCTATCCCCCAGAGCACCTCTTCCCATTCTGGCGCTGTGGCTTGTGGGAAGGGGGCGGGAGGGGCGGGGCATTGTGGGTCCTGTCCCAATGCCTCATGATGCATCGCTTCGCATCCCAGCAATCTTGTGCTTCCGTCCACATTTGGCGCCATCTTTCAATGTTTTTTGTACTGCGCGCTCTGTCTTCCCTTTCGGCGTGCGGGAATAGAGCCCGAAGTGCTGAGGAATATGCTGATGAGTCTCGCCAGCCCGTCACGTTTGGCAGTCGAGTTGCTCCTTAAGATCCAAACTGACAGTGAGGACTCCGATGACGATATCGACTCGAGTAATGCATATGACACGAGATTGCTTGTGGCATTCACGGACATGCTCACCACCGTGGAATGCCACTTTTGGGCTCGGGAAACAAACACTGAGTGCTGGGATCACATCGTCCTACAAGTCTCGGATGACAAGAGTGGCTGCAGAACTTTCGGATGAGAAAAACCACTTTCACGCATCTTTCGGAACATTGGCCTGTTCAGAAAGCTGCAAGCTGGGACTTTTTTCCCAGACCAGATGATCACCATAAGGATGGCTGAGATCTCAAGGTTGCATCTGTAAAGGCAAAATGCAACACTTAACAGAGGCAGCATTGTTCACACCAGACAGAGCAATGATTCCCCCGTACTTAAGGGCAAGCACAGTCTACACAACAGCAGAATTTGCCCATCCCAAAGTGAGCACACATAACCCACGGGAGCCCCAAAATGGTGAGTAAGCACAGGGTCAAGGGGGACTGATTGTTTCACGGCTGTACTGTCCTCCGGGTTTCTGTGCCTTAGGGAGAACCAACAGCTGCAGAGGGCCCCTATACTGAATACTGTCCCCACATTTTCCACAGGAGTTCGTCCTGGAAGATATCTCGCTGCTGAGGGTGACCTGGGAAGCAAGGGAGGGTCTTCTACTGCAATGTGGCTTCCATCCTGGCCCATATGCAGCTTGCCTGTGTGCAGCAATGGTCCCCCTGCCCCTCACGGCACAGTGACATGGACATGTTAACCTGACTGGGACAAGGACCACAGTGGCTCACCCAACAAACCTGCGCAAGCACATTGCCCAAGTTCTGGATGAGACCTTTGAGGAGATCACTGAGGCCTATTACCGTGATGTGAGAGAGCACATCAATGCCCTATTCCGCATCTAGGCATGCATGCAGCCCTAACTCTCCTCGCCCCAAGAGCCCGCACCGAATAACTTCCTTCCCAAAATAAACGCCACTTACCGGGAACCTCCTCTGGTGTTTGTCCTTCCCCATGCACCGGCCGCTGCGACTGGCTACCTTCCTCCTGGCTTGAGAACAGCTCTTGGCTGCATGCATCTAGGGATGCCGGGGTGTCTTCCTCCTCCTCAGCACCCTCGCTCCTGCTTTCCTCCTCCTCCTCCTGCCTTGTTGAACTGGCCTCTGAAGTGTCCATGGTGGTCCTCGGAGTGGAGGTGGGGTTGCCCCCAAGTATCACGTCCAGCTCTTTGTAGAAATGGCAGGTCGTGGGGGCACCACCAGAGCAGCTGTTTGCCTCACGGGCTTTGCGGCAGGAATTCTGCAGCTCCTTGACTTTAACCCTGCACTGCACTGTGTCCCGGTCATGGCCCCTTTCCATCATGTCCCTTGATAGCTGCCCGAAGGTATCGTAATTCCTACGGCTGGAGCGCAGCTGGGACTGGACAGCTTCCTCCCCCCAAACACTGATGAGGTCCAGCACCTCGCCATTTCTCCATACTGGGGATCGCCTGGCACGTGGCGGCATGGTCACATGGAAAGATTCGCTGAGAGCACTCCACGCCTGGCTGAGCAAACAGGTTGGGGATTTTCAAAATTCCCAGAGAATTTAAAGGGCGGGTCTGACGGTTGGTCACTTGAGGGCAGGGCAGTAGAGTTCAAAGTGATGACCAGAGTGGCTAGAACAGGCATTGTGGGACATTTCTGGAGGCCGATCAGAGCGCATTAACAGACCAGGGTGTCCACAGCTAGGGCTCATCAAACATTATTTCACTTGCCGAGGTGGATTACCAGGAGCGCTCTAGCTGTGGAGCCAGAGCACTCTACGTGCCTTGCCAGTGTGGATGCGTCGTGAGTTAGAGCGCATGGGGCTGCTTTAATGCGCTCTAACTCGCAAGTGTAGCCATGCCCTTAGGCAAGCTGCTGCCCATCCTATGCACAGAGAATGCCAGTTGAGCGGTTATATAGGATAACAGAATAAACATATGTATGTTTATATAACTGCACATGCATTTACTTTGGGGAATGTGAGTGTACCACAGGTAATCACTTCATGAGTTTGTCTCTCTCTCTGCCCCATCTCCCAAATATTAATTTTGTAATGTTGTTCCTTTTCATAATTGAAATCTCTTTATTGTAGCAACAATTGCCAGTCAGAAGTTTGTCAGTATTGACCATTGCTAGTGTAACCCAGACACCTCTGGGTTTGGTGTTCTGTCCCATCTAGTGGCACTGAGTCCACTTAGAGAGAGAGAGAGAGTTAAATGAGTCTGCTCTACAGCCTCAGCTAAGAGGGGTCTGTCAGCGTTACACTAGAACCTGTACAATTCCTCAAAAGAAAGAGCAAACCCACTTTGGGTTTGTGTATTATACACAAAACCCTGGGGTATAGCTAAAATGGCCATGGTTCTTGATGAGGAATTTGTGGGCATTATGTGATGCTTGCCATATGATACCAATTTCTAGCTGTGATGCTGGGAAATTGTTATAAATTATTTCTGTCAGTTCTTTTCTGAAACTGCTCATGAATGTATATATATTAATAAACCAGCAGAATATTCTGTAGCTTAAGATGCGACTATTCTACTTTAACCATGCATTCCTTCTTTTCTGTTTTTACACAGAGTTCCACTTCTTCATACAGTTAAGCCTGGACATATTTTTCTATTTTAAATTTTCCAATGATTTGTAAAAGGGAGGATTAAATTGCTGTAGGGCGTATTAAATATTACAGTTCCGTTAAACTTGAATGAAGCAATGTAAATCTGGAACACATTTAATAAATCTGCAGCTTGATAAGCAACCTTTCCTTGCTGAATCTGACATTCCATTGCACTAATCAGCCATTCTTTTGAACTTTCTCACCCAAGGACTTGAAACAGCTGCAAGCTTCCCTTTCCCTTGGCGCCATATAATTTAAAACTACCTCCATATCCTTCTGACAAAGAGCATCCAAGCTGGGTGCTGTTGAATCTGAAGAGAAGTCTGTTCCAGAGTAGCTCATGGATCCACATTCCAGACATTTTTAAATCAGAGTGTGTGACTGCACCAAGTTCAGGTATGGAGTTCCTACATAACTAAAGGGAACTGAAGAACTGAAAATTCTCCCATATTTGAAGAGTCCAGAGGACATGTCTAAGGTGATCCAGGTCTTAAGCGACCAGTGCATGTCTCAACAAAGTCAATGGGAGTTGGATTGGGCCCTATGAGAGGCTATTGTGAAATGGTGTTATTTAAATACTAGAAATCAGTCTTAGAATCATAGGACTGGAAGGGATCTCAAGAGGTCATCTAGTCCAGTCCCCTCTCTTTGATGAATAACAATTATTTTGGAAGTGTTTTTCTTTTTGTTATGATGCGTCTGTAGTGTGACTCTTTTGCATTTTTGATCCTTTGTGGGTTGTGCAGCTATATAACTCATACAATTTTGTTAGATTTAACAAGCAATTTGTTCCGTAATTTTCCTCACATTGTGCCTGCTGCTTAGAGCAAGTAAAGGTAATTAAGGAGGGAAGGAAGCTGGCTAATGCAACCACCCTGAAAGCTCACTCCTGGCACATCATTGATGGATACGATCACAAGCCTTATACTCAGCTAGGATAAAATTTAATTTTGTCTTAGATAGTGACCTAGAAGGAACACCTAACAAGTGAAGGCTCATCAGTAGCACAGATAGATACATAGTTTCAGCCAGAATGGGCCATGGTTACTGAAGCCTAGTTTATCATTTTACCTGCGCCTGTGTCACCCAGTGAAAGGATCTAAGAGATGAACAATTGAAAAAACAAGGTCCAATTCCTCCATTTAACAATATCATCTTGCAGAAAACTGTTCAGGTCACTAGACTATCAATAAAACATGCAATAATTTTTTGTGGGCCAGCTGTCAATCATACTTTACATAACACAATGTAAAGACATTCTTTATATAGAATTATGTGGCAAGGTGCTTAAAGAGTTAATGTTGTAGGTCTCCCCAGACCCAGAAGGGATGCTGACTCACTTCCAGGGTTACTTGTAAAGCAACCACACATGCGTCTCTGTGAACTTGGTTTCTGCCTGTACCACAGCCTGACAAATACTGATGTTTGCTTCTTGTATGAAAGTCTAATCAACTGTTCAGAATAAAGGAAACACCCATTTCATGTCACTTCATATTCAAAGCAGTTAAATGAATCAGCAGAATATTACAGTGCAGACTATCTTCTCTGCCCAAGAATGGAGAGCCTTTGCCATTTGATTCGGGCACAGGTTGCATCATCGGGAGGGAGGGATAGCTCAGTGGTTTGAGCATTGGCCTGCTAAACCCAGGGTTGTAAGTTCAATCCCTGAGAGGGCCATTTAGGGATCTGGGGCAAAAATTGGGGATTGGTCCTGCTTTGAGCAGGGGGTTGGACTAGATGACCTCCTAAGGTCCCTTCCAACCCTGATATTCTATGATTCTATGATCTCAGGCCCAGCTCAGTTTTGAACGTACTGGAGACCGTCAAGGGGGTAAGAGACAAAAAGTAGGATACAAAGAAAAAATGAGAGGATACAAGTGAGACAGGTGGAAGGATAAGAGAGGAATTTGTGTGAGGGAGGAAATGCTAGAGGAGGGGGAATCAGGGAGGGCAAACAAAGGAAGAGGAGGAATATGAACAGAGTGGGAGGTGGTTTTAGGATTTGGGAAAAGCGAGTAAAGGCGGCCTGGGAGGTGAGTGAGAGAAGGCTAATCAAATCATGGAAGCTCTTTCCCCTTCTCAATTTGTAGGGAAAGGTACCTGACTGGCAGCAATGGAGAAGGAAACTCTCTCCTTGTGTACAGAACAGATACAGTGTTGGCAGTGGTAGCACAAGATCCCCCAGGCTTTCTTGATGACATGCTTCCACCCGGGCTAAGTGACCATCTAGACCAGGGGTGGCCAACCTGAGCCTGAGAAGGATCCAGAATTTACCAATGTACATTGCCAAGAGCCACAGTAATACGGCAGCAGCCCCCCATCAGCTCCCCACCCCCAGCGCCTCCCACCCACCAGCAGCCCCGCCGATCAGTGCCTCCCCTTCCCTCCCCACACGTCCCGATCAGCTGTTTTGCGGTGTGCAGGAGGCTCTGGGGAGGAGGGGGAGGAATGAGGGCACATCAGGCTCAGGGGAGGGTGCAGGAAGGGGTGGAGTGGGGGCAGGGCCTGTGGCAGAACCAGGGGTTGAGCAGTGAGCACCCCCCGGCACATTGGAAAGTTGGCACCTGTAGCTCCAGCCCCAGAGTCGGTGTCTATACAAGGAGCCGCATATTAACTTCTGAAGAGCCACAGGTTGGCCACCCCTGGTCTAGCCAGTGCACACTTCACAGCCTCTCTTGCTGAAATTGCCAGCAAGAATGCCAGCTATGACTGCAGATTTCTCTTCACTATCCTGAATGGATCACCCTTGACCGTCCTATTCCATAGCGCCTGAGACAGCTGTAAGTTAGCAATGGCTTTCCCTTGGACAGAGGCCCAAGCTTTAAATCACCCATTTTTTCTGTTCCAGGATTCAAATTTCTGCGTTCAGTCTTGGTGAAAATAGCTAAATTGGAACCTGTGACCTCAGTATGAAAGGCTTGAAAACCTATTAGTGGTCCCCAGTATAATCCCAAGGGGGAGTCTGAGAGAGGGCAGACCATTTAGCGTGATGTGGGGGGATGGTTCTCTGGAAAACACACAGGACTGGGAGGAGATCTAGGTTATATTTCTACCTGTGTCATGCCATGGACTTAATTTTTCTGTGGAAAAGTGGGATAACAATATAGATCTATCTCACAGGAGAATGATGGGGCTTAATCCATTAGTATTTTCTAAGGACTTTGAGATTTGCAGCTGGAAGGTGATCCCTATGCAAAAGGATCATTTATCATTATTACCAAAAATCAGTTTGAATGCAGTTTGGCAGTTTATAAACTGGTTCAGCAAAGACAATTGGCGCCCCATCATAGAAAGGGCTTTGTCCGAGATTTTTAATTTAGTTCCTTTCCCTTCATTGAGTCTTTAAAACAAACGGTGTATTTTCATTTTGCATCAAGACTCTTCCTTTGCCATTCCTGACCCATCCAGAGAGCCTGTCCTGACAGTGATCTCCATAGAAAAGCCCACTCCCAGCTTTTTCTTTTGCTATGTCCCTCATTTCACAGCAGTTCCCTGCTCTAATCTCCTTTCCCTGGCTTTCAATTCCTGGACTCTTGCCTGCTGCCAGTCCTTCCTTCCCATTTTACATTCCTCTGTTCCATTCCCCCTTGCTCTACCTTGTCTTTCCTTGTGACTCTTCCCATACACACACTCCCTTTCCTAGAGGAAGGTAGATTAAATTCACAGGTTTAGGATCTTCTGCATCTCTCACATTGAACTCATGGGTAGGATAGATATTCTCTCTTTCCACAAGTGGCTCTCAAGACCAGAAATGAACCCCTTTATTGTTCATCATATTAGTAACTAGATTTTCCATAGGCAGTGTAGGTTAATCCTGTGTGTGTTCATTCATCAGTTTTATATCATGTTCATGGTCACAATGCACCACAGGTAATGATCTTCCATGTCACCTATGTGTTCATTGTCTTTTCTGGAAAAATACATAGTTTGGTTTTGTAACCATATATATTCATATTCTTTACTTAAAGTGCTGCAGGTGAATGAACATCAACTGCTGCAGGGGCTGTCTGTAGAAGAACTTGAAAGCCTCTACAGCCTATTTTAAATGATTGTTGTGGTTAGGGCTCCCCCTAGTGCACATCAAAACATAAAAACCTTTTGGATTCATGACAACATATTTAAAATGACAGTTCCCACCACAAAACCAACAGCCTCTTAACTCAACGCTACTGGTTGTACCATACCTGTCCAGGGGCCAACAAAGAACCTTTTCCCTTCATGACTACTGGCCTAGGTACTTTAATGAGCAAAAATATGTGCACACTCTAGAGGAGAAGCCATTTTAAAGTGTTCCATATCTTCATACACACCTGGGAGGGCAAGAATTCTACAGAATGCTGGATCGAAAGAGAGAGGTCACTGCATTTTGTTAATTGAAATGTACATCTGCTCCTGATTTTGAAAGTGAAGGCTCTGAGAGGACTGAGTTGAGAAACTGAGATCACATCCCAAGTTTAAGTGCTTGTTTATTTGTTGCAACTCTTGTAAAGTCTCCTCCAGCCACTTATTTATTTTGGAAAATGAATCTCTACAGGAAATGGAAGAAAGCTAAGGAGCACAGGAAGATGCTCACCTCTTAACCATTCCATTGAAGATGATTTTTGTTCCCCCCTAATAAGTTAAAGCATCTCTGCCTCACATTGTGGAAAAAGATTTATCAAAAACAGGATATTGGAACATCAAGAGGTAATGAACAGATGTGTTCCTTGAAAGCTTGGAATGCCTTTTTGTGGAGTATGAGTTCTTCACTTAAATGCTGAAATCCCAGTGGTTTGCAAACAAGAGCAGGGGTAAAGGGAAGAGAAATCCTTCCACTGGGAAAAATGAATCAGCACAATGGCTGCCTTTGGCACCATTTAGGAGCTGGGGAAAGGATGGAGATGAGGAGGAGGAAAATTTTTTAAACAAAGCTGACATTAGCAGGTCATTAGAAGAAAAGTGGGGGTTGAATCCTAGACAACCCTGCTTCTCTTTTGTAAACACGTATTGTTATTTATTATATACCAGCAATGTTCCACGCTGTAAGAAACACAGAGGAAGACGTGCTCTCGGCTCCATTAAGCTCACACAGCCAGAATGCTTCCAGCATCTCACAGCTAGCTGCTTCCAGGATTACACTGTTGTAATTACACCTCGGGAGGTGATGCGTGGTGCTCCCTGCTTATTAAACAATCTTACAGTTGCCTTGAGCTCCCCCCGTCTATTGTGTCCACCTTCTTGTCTCTCATCACAAACCCAGCCTGTAAGCTCTTTGGCACAGAGGCCATCTTTCCATTTGCTGTGCTTACCACATTAGGGCCCTGATCAGGAGATATTGGGGCCTGGAGGGGGGTATACGATTGGTTAAATTAATGCCGATAACGTGAACGTCTGCCCTCATCTCCTCCTGTACCCACTCCTGCTCCTTACCCTCTGACCAAACTTCCCACATCATCATGTCATGTAACTATTTCATCCATTTCAGTCTGCATATCTTCTTCTAGGCCACAGTCCACACATGGGATAACCTAATGCTACTGGCCAACTTCCTTCAGGCTCTATCTTCAGGAAATTTCTAATCCTCCTCCTTCCCCTCCAGTCCCACCTTTTAAAAACTCTTCTAAATTCCATGCAGAGTTGTGGCCAGAATTTCAAAGCTTGACGCATGTACTTGTTTTGTTAACTTGCGTGTAACACTCTGGAAGGGCGCTATACTATTATGTAAGCTTGAAGCCCCAGCTATTCCGACAGTGTTTACCTGTTCTGCTCACAGCCACCAATTCCCAAGACTGAATCATGTCCAATTCAGCCTTCATAACTTTTCCATATAGAGCCCTGGCCAGCACTTGGAAGCTACCAATACGAGCAGTCAGTACAAAAACTGGGACACACCTTTTAACTGGATTGAAATAAATTGAATGAGCAGTAGTTTTTGGAGGGACAGAATGGAAAAACAATAGATGCTTGTTAAAAAAAAAGGGAGGACCTGTCCCATCTAAACTGGAATGTTTGACATGCACTATGCAGGAGGGAACAAGGGAAAAACTAGGGTGCTACAGCAATCAGGCAACACAAAATAATTCTGATCTAGTGGCTCCTTAAAACTAACTCCTAGTCAGTTCCAGCACTAGGATTTTCAAACATTTTAAGGTGTTTAGGTTGATTCTAACCAAAGCCATCTTTTGTGGTGAGGCGTATTGTTTGAAAAGCATTGATGTCTTTTTTGAGTCCAAACCCCTTTCCGAATTGGAATTTTTTGAGTATGTGAGATGAACCTCTTACAGCTAAACTGATTCAGAGTGACCAATACCTCAGGGTTTTTTTTGGGGGGGGAAACCCCATCCTATAAAGATGACAATATTCCTGTTTGTAGTTTCTGCATTGCTCTTCACCAGGAATATGTGCATGAAAAAAGGAATTTGGCTTCCTAGGAATTCAGCTGTATCTGCACTTCATTTCCTGATTAACATAATACAAAAGGTAACATTTTAAAAAAAGTGACCAAGTGATGTAGGAGCCTAAATCCCATTGACTCCTAAGTGTCTAAAGTCTCTTTTGAAAAGGGAACCATAGGAGCCTAAGGCACAGGTGCTTTTGAAAATTTTACCCAGTCTGTTTTTCTATAGGTCCTAAGCACTTGCATCTCCTGTGGAAGTCAATGGGACCTACAGATGTTTAGCATTTCTGAAAAATCCGACCACTTGATACAATGCCCACAGAAAACAGTGGAAAACCTCCCATTGACTCCAGTGGGCTTTGAATCAGGCTCTAGGTTAGGTAACTAGATATAGATTTAGGTGACTAACTTAAGGCATCTTGGTTTGAAAAGTTTGGCTGTCGCATTTCTGTTGTGATTTATATAATCAAAGAACTCGATTAGTTAATCCTCATAAAACTTCTGCATAGTGAGTAACTATTATGCTCCAATTTTCACAGATGGGGAAATTAAGATAGAGAAATATTAAGCAATTACCCAAGGCCATGAAGCAATTGAGCAGCAAACCTGCATTCCAGCTGTGTTCAGTCCACTAGACAACACTGTCTCTGCCTGATCATCCTCACAATAAGTGACAGCTGGTGACCAGTGTCAAAAATGGAGGGTGATTTCACACAGGGAAAGGCGCAGCAAGAGCAGATGAAGTTTTAGAAAACAGGGATCCTGGTTTTATTGAAATCTCCTTTGCAATAAAGAACAAGGGAAAGAAAAATCGAATTTTGGAGAGAAGTAGAATTCTATTTAAATGGAATGTTTTTCAAAGTTTTCTAGCGGATGCGGGTGGAAGCTGAAGTCCTGTCTATTTTGTGTAGCCATTAACAATCCTCTGAAACGTGGTAGGAGCTGTTCTTGGCCAAAAAGTTTTCCCTCTGTCTCCATTCCCATTGTTGTGTAGGGTACACTCTTGCCTCTCCTGTGGAAGTCAATGGGAGCTTAACACTTCTGAAACAGCCTCCTCCCCAGAGCTGGATGCAGTGATGCTGGTTTTATAAAATCTGAGATGTGCTTTGCGCTCCTTCGGGATGAACAACTCTATACAAATGCCAATTAGTAATTAATAAAATAAAATAAAGTTTCAGAACGGCTATGTTTCTCCTCAGGCTAAAAAGGAGACATTTGCTTCATTTTCTTCAGAGAAGCGAAGAGTTGCTTTCTGTTGATTCTCTGGATATCGTTTTGGAAAAACAGAGCTGACTACACAATAATTCCTTCTCTTCCTTCCAAGTCTTGAGTGATAAGGAGACATGCGCATTGCTGTTTGACACTGTGATATTTAAAAGACAAAGTAGAGGTCAAGTTTGCTGAACTATTTCCAAATTCCAATGAGGTTTAGCACGAAGAGCCCCACGCACTGATCAATGGATTGTGACCTACAAGGGTCAGATTGTAGAGTCACTAGGAAACTAGCTCAGTGGTTTGAGCATTGGCCCGCTAAACCCAGGGTTGTGAGTTCAATGCTTGAGGGGGCCATGTAGGGATCTAGGGCAAAAATTGGGGATTGGTCCTGCTTTGAGCCAGGGGGTTGCACTAAATGACCTCCTGAGGTCCCTTCCAACCCTGATATTCTATGAATTGTGCACATTTCAGACTTGTTCCTTAAAAATGAAGGGGTTAAATTAGACTCTCTCTTCCCACAGGAATTATATCAACAGAGATGGCCCCAAATCCAATATTTGGATCAGAAACCAGCTTGAAAACACATACAGAGTTGAGATCCAGGGGTATTAAGTTCATCCCACACAAGCCTTGCATCAATGGCAACATTTAGAGCAGGGTGCAGCTTCTGTATTTCCCTCTCCAAAGTGCTGGCTGGGCAGATGCAGAATTTTGGTCTGTGCCCATTTTCATTCATAAAATGTGCAAGATGCTTCCCAGAAGAGAGACAGCTCCTGCCCCAAAGAGCGTACACTCTATGCCATAGATGTGACATAGCAAGTGAGGTCAAACAAACAGCAAGGGTGGGATGGGATAAGGGAAGGTGAGTGTTACAGCCGTAAGATCACAGGATAGCTAACTTCAGGCACATGCACTTTTGGGGGGAGGGAGGAAGGTCAGAAATTGTTTTTTTAATATGACATTTAGATTGTAAATTCTTTGCAGGCAGAGACGGTCTTCTTGTTCTGTGTCTGTGCAGCACCTAGCACAATGGGGACCCGGCCCATGGTTGGGTTTCCCAGGCACTATTGCAACACAAATAATAAATAACAAGCAAGATAATATAACAAGAACCCTCTGGCACAAAATAGCACATGGATGACCCTGAAGCATGCTGCAAGCACCATTGATTTGACTGGGATTTTGAGAGGAAGCAGTGGGTACATACTTGGGGGGTGCTTAAAGGGGCTACTGTGCTGATCTAGTTCAGTCACTATTTATATAATGGGTTTTTTTGCAGTCATTTGCAATTGCCTAGGGCTGTTTATTATTTAAACTCTAAACAGTAAATAAATAATGACCGTACAGAGGAACAAATACTAAGGACTGTGAGGCACTCAGATACTATGGAAATGGGGGGCCATAAAAGTACCTAAGTTAGATGGATTGATCAATCAATCTTGGGAAATGTATCAGGTACAGTTTACAATTAGATCTGCTTGACTCTAAAATGGGTGGAAAAAGTTAAAATAGAAAATACCTGCTCATTGATTTCAATGGGAATCAGGTGCTTATCCCCCATTTGTTCTTTGGGAAATCTCCCCCACAATCTAGTCCTAACTGTAAATTTAGACGCCCAAATTTAGTTACCCCCTACCCTATTTTTTGTGTGTCCCAAAGTAACCTTGTTTAGAATCTCTTGTGATATTTAGGGCTGGATTCTCCCAGCTGATAAGGACACTTCACATGGTTAATACACCCTCCCTCCTTCGGTTTACACAGACCAATGTGGCCAGGAGATTCCCAAATGAGAATTTCCTTTGTGTAGGAGGAACCGTCCTCATGCACAGCTGGTATAGCAGCATCCCTCTTGCACTAATTCAGACTGGGTTTCAATCGCCTCCCTGAGCCTACTCCTGTCTGCTGTGGAGAATCATGACTAGAATGGGGAGATTACAACATCTGGCCAGTTTGGGGCTTTACAATGTTCCTTTCATCATTGTGACTCTCTAAATGCTTGTTTACATGGGGAGCTATTCTGGAATAGCTATTCCTGATGAATTAGTCCTGATTAACTTGGTGTGGAATAAGGCACTCTTACTCCTGAATCAGATTACTCACACAGCGCATTAGGAATAGCTATTCAGCTTTAAATTTACACTTTACCTTAATCCAAATTAACTTCACAGTGTAGACATGCCCTAACTTTTCCATATCATCTTGGCATGGTATGAACCCCAAAGCTTATTATCCAGTAATACTTTGAATTAGCAGTATAGTGCACTTTACAGTTTGGAAGTGTTGGGCAAACATTAGCCAATGATTCCTAGTCCCTGATTGTTTGTAGCACTGAATTTGGAGGTAATAGGTTGGCAGTACCAGAGATCAACCTGGGTAGACTTTGTTCAGGCAGGTCCATGAATCCAAGCAATTCCTGGTCTTCATTCACCAGTGAAGGCTGTCTCCTTGTGAAGACAGTAAAGTTTCTTGGGCAGGTTTGCAGTTTTGAAGTGTGTAAGAAAGAATTAAAAAAAATTAACTCAGTGAAGCTCATACCCGAGGCAGCATTTGGTTTTAACTCATGGTCCCACTTGGTCAACTCACCTGGTAAAACTAGATAGACACAAGAATGGCAAAGAGCTTGTGTAAGGTCTCTGCTGGAACTTGAACCCTTATGTTTTCTGATTTCTCAAGCCTCTGCTCTTATC
Organism: Chelydra serpentina; assembly: GCA_037349315.1. Lineage (NCBI taxonomy): Eukaryota > Metazoa > Chordata > Testudines > Chelydridae > Chelydra > Chelydra serpentina. The sequence goes on from JBAIAC010000010.1 coordinate 25,747,303, forward strand.
GCCGGACAGCCCATCCCCTCTGGTCCTATCCTAATCCCCACATTTCTTCACAGCACAAACTGCCACGCAGTTGGGTATAAGTCATTGCCACTGGCATCTCTGTTCAAGAGACACCAAGACTGAAACAGAAAGACTGTTACAGATGAGGTGTATTGAAAGGATGACGTGAGAAAGGTTTGCATAAAACCTGCTCCCATTAGCTCCTCTTTTAAGACAGCTAAAGTCTCACATAATCACTTAAATACAAAAAAACAAAAAAAAGAAGACTTGCATACTTCCTTTACATACTAAGAGAAGGAAATCCACATGTTTATACTCAAATACACCATTGGTCAAATCTTACCGCTCTACTGTGATTCCGTTGTTCTTGGGAAAGCACAGCATGTGGCCAAATACATTTGTGTGGCCTGCCAGCCAGGAGAGCTGTATGCGAAAGGAGGAATGCACATGCCCATCAAAAAAGCCAGTCTACAACGCTTCAAGTACCACACAGTGGCACGTTTGTGCTGCCAGTCAAGGCGTGTCAGTGTTTCCATTACACAGCCCTATTTTCCACAAGTTATAACAGAGCTGTAAAAATTCCCTCTAAGCCACAGTTAGGCATAGAGTGCATCAATTTTTGGACTATTTGAAGCAAATGCTTCAGGCAGCTTTTGAGTTATAAGTGAGGCAAAATATAGGCAGCCAGGCCAATGGTACTATGCCAATTCATGCCAGCTGAGGATCTGGGCCTTACAAAAAAAAAAAAAATCTTTAAAATGAGCTTCTTCCCCTGCTACTCAAGTTTTGCAGGTTAAGGGTCATTTCCACTGAACTGTCTTCCAGTGTGAGATGCACATCTGAACTGTTATATTTGTGTCTGAACAAGGGCTTAAACTTTCAAACACTGACTAGTGAGCAGTGCATACCAGAGAGAGTAGCCCCACTGAATTCAGGGCAGTAAGCACTACGGCTGGTAGTGGTTTGCAAGATTAGGTCCTAAGACCGAAATTCCTTATGATAATATCTGAGTTGTCTTCATTTTGTACATGGGATCAAGTACATTGACGACAATTTATAAATAACAATGCTGAGTACTTGCTTTGCTTATGTACTTGTGCAAACAGGATGCTGAATTATTTTCAGTGGACCTCTGTGCACTGACTCCTTTAAAAAAAGAGAAAGTGCTGTGGTATTATAATGCAATGATCCTAAACATTTCAGCTTACAGTAATGATACTGCAGTGCTGGGGCTATTAATATGGAATATTGCAGGGTTTTTTTTTTTTTTTTTAAGTTAAAGAAAAAACACAAAGCACCATGCAACCTTAGTTGTGAATGACAGGGCTTTATTTTGTATAGGATTTAAACTTGTTTTTTTTTAAATTACATTTTGGTGGACAATAGACTATTTTTTTTCGTGTGAGTGTACAAAATGCCATTCAATCTGGTTTCCCCTATCAGTACAAATAGTGTGCCCTCCCTTTAAAAACTAATTGTACTGTAATAAATACTGATAGGAGTCAGATGTCAATGGCTTTTAGCAACTAGAACCTGAAGATTTATTCACCAATGGTTGAATTTTATCATTCCGTTTAACGTTTTTATGGCACTGATCACCAAACTATACAACAAAACCAAAGCAATTCATCACAAAGACCAGGGACAAAGAACTTAAAACAAATTAAAATGAATGGTGCATTTGGAGTATTTCATACACGTTCAGTTATCTTGAGCTACTCCTCCTCATGCATTTTAGATGTTCTGATTCAACCATGCACATGGAAGAGAGACAGTAACAAACACACACCATTCATCACTATCACTTGAAATTTATAACTAAAGTTTATTTTTCCCCAGAATGTTGCACTATAACCATGGTTTATTTTCTGTTTAGTCTGACAGCGCTGCCACTAGCGATTCTTTTACATTTTAAAATGGCTTTAGACTCTGGAAACAATTGGAGCTTTTTAACCTGGGTATCAAATATAATCTTACCTATGTCTATAATAGCTAATAAAATGCAGTGTATGGGTCTAAGCTGTTTCCCTTTGTACATAAAAATAAGTTCCACTTCACAGCAATAAAGCACACCAGGCAGTGCATCTCTGGATATTTACAGCACTTATCAGGTGGTTAAAGTAACTGAGTCTTTAGCCTTGTACCTCAAGGCAATTCAAGATGTGGAATAACCACCCAGAAACAACCTGCCTGAATCTCACTATTGCAGTATGGCCTTTTAGATAATAAATTATTTTGTATAAAACAAAGCTCTACAGGGTGAGATTCCAGATGAAGTGCCATCCATTGGCCTTACATTCAGATAAGGAAAACTTGGGAACCAAACAGGCTTTGGTGAGAAGGAACCAAACAGGATATGGCGAGGCAGAACAGCACAAGTCGTATTTTCAAACATCACTGGAGTTGAAAACAAAAACAACCCAATAAACAAAACCTCCCCCCACCCTCCCACACGGGTTTTTTTATATTTCAGAATCTTAGAGAGGGTAGTGAATAAGTTAAAGAATATTTCATGCCAAACAAAGATTGCTTTCATTTAAAGCTAAGCTAATGTACAGGTATGTTTTCTTATTTTCATCACCTGCCCCCACCCCCATATAGATATACGACACTTACTGCAAAGCTGTTGTGGGCTAAAGGTTTATAACAGTGATTTTTGTTTTAGAAAAAAGAAATCCATCAGACCAAAATAAAACCATTTAAATCAACTCCTTCCTGAGCAACTTAGAATTTGGAATGTGCTGGAAAGTTATAATAAATAAATCAAAGATTAACCAGCTTAAAATGTTCTTTTTATACTTTAAAGTAAAATATAAAACACATTTCAGGACAGACAAAGGGACTGTTGGGCTAGGAATTGTAGATGTTTATGTGCCAAACACATTCATGAAGTTACCATTCAGGGAGAAGAGGCCAGGTCAGTTGTTAGGAAAAATACATTAAAACCCAGAGAATAAATCACGTACCAGTTTTTGTGTTTAGGTTATAAAGTAATCAGGGCTGAAGATATCATTAAATAAAGATAAAAATAGACTGAAATGTCTACAGTAAGCGGAAGTGAATTTGCAGGAAGAGTGAATGAGTTAAGTGACTGATTATTCTGCTATGACACTTGTGAAAGGACTTGGACAGAATTTGTTTTAAAAAAGATGAGAATATTAAATGTCTTTCCAAAATATAACAATTCCACAGTGTGTAAACTAATCATTACTCTTTCAATGTAATTTCATAGAAACCACTTAAAATATACAATGCAGCAGATTCATATTTTAGTGACTATGTTAATTGTTATCTATGCCACTTGCAGCTTTCTTGAATGCCTTCCTTCACAGTAGTGCATTGGTACCACACAGCTGGGATGTAAGGAGTGAGAATAAAATTCCCCCTGTAATATTTTCTGCAAATTATCATGTCTTAACACGATTATGCTTCACTTCTGTTCTCTGCAGACAAGTATAGTAAAGACCAATTAGATGATCAAGATGGTCCACCATATAATTTGGCTCCCTGCAGGCTCATGGAAGGGGAAGCCTCTGGAAAGCACTTCATAGCTTGGGCCTGTACACGTACCTCAATCACAAAATAACTTTTGCCTTTTACTTCCAAATGACAGTCCATTTTGCAGACTGTACACAGACAGTGAAACTCCCCTGAAGCAATTACCAAAGAGACAAGCCAAAATTGCCTAGAACAGTGATTTTCAACCTGTGGTCTGCAGACCCCTGGAAGTTTGCGGACTATGTCTAAGATTTCCAAAGGGGTCTGCACCTCTATTTGAAATTTTTTAGGGGTCCGCAAATGAAAAAAGGTTGAAAACCACTGGCCTCGAACAAATCTAGCAAGGATTAGATTGTGAATGTAGGCACAGCCCTATGCAAGGTGTGGTGCACATGTTGTACCCCCCAAGAAGTAATGTAGGGAGGCATTGTGACGTAGAGATACCCCTCGGAGTCACAATTCCTCCTGCAGTTCTTCCTTGGACTATTCGCTAGTAGTTTACTCCTGCTCATGCCACATTGACTCAGCTACGCTGATGAGCAAGTGTGCATATGAAGCCAAGACTCCACCCATCCCTCACTCACTTGGCTCCAGGGAGGGAGCAAACAGGTAAGCAGCTCTATGTGCATGGCCCCAAGATTGGAGTAGTCTGTTTAGGAGTGCAAAGTAGATACTTACTGGCTTGTATGGGCATGTTGTCCAAGTAAAATTCTAGCCCTAGATGTCACAAAACTGTACCAGAAATCCTGGGGAAATGGAACTGTCCCCATTTCATCACCCAGTCCCATTCACTCCACTTTTTAGTGTTTCATGATAACAATACTTAAACCTTCAGAGTCATTCATACCAATACACCATTGAATGTGTTTTGTTTTTTTGATGCTACATTGATATTCTTTTTCTCTGTTGTTTTATTTTATCATTATGCAGTATGTAAGATGTTAGTCACACCTGTCAATGTCTCTTCTTACAAAAAAACCTCTCATTTTAAAATCAAGTTTACTTCACTTCCACCCAAATTTGGTGTCCTCACCTGTATTTCACCTAATTTCTGTTAATTATTTGCATGAGATCTGAAGACTCACAGAACTGAGATTACAGAAATGTTGTTCATACTAAAGGAAAGAGTTTCTTCCATGAAAAACTTCTATGTATGATTTTGGGTCTGTGTCCCATGGCAGGAATGAGCACAGTATACTTTTTTTTCTTTAAAATAAAAACTACGCACCACACCTCTTCCTCCAGGGCCTAAGAGCAACATTCTCAACTGCAGAAGCAAAATCCCAAGACCACACAAGACTGTCCCCATGGCTTTCCATCTACCCGTTCATCTCAATCATTCAACTTCACTGAGAATTTTTTCCATTTTGACTCTATGAACCCTTGTAGTTAACTGGGTTCTTTAACCTGTTTTATTTTGCTGGATAGAATCTGCTTGAAGTGTTGATTGTATTCCTCTCACTGGAAGCCTCCCAGGGGAGACTGTCTACTCTGTTTTGAGTCCAATAGAGTTTGAACCTTACGTGTTGTAACAACGGCTCTGGATCATATAACCATTTCTATTTACTTGCTATTCAGATGTCGTTACTATGCTCCAGTGGTATCCCTACTAGCTTATAAATGGTGTCAGATGTTCAATGCCACAGCAATGGGCATCGTATTAAGACTCATTGGTGACAGAGATTTTATGAAAGTTACTTGGTAAATGAGGTCTAACATAATATATGCTGTTTTGAAAATGGGTGCATGGGTACAGCAGCATTTTACTGTGCAAAAGTTATTTTGTGATGAGATGATCGATGGTTCCATCTTAAAATATGTCATATAAAGGATCCTATGGAATCAAGAAAAATACAATAAAATTAAACAAATATAACCCGCAAAACCGGGTGTCTCTCAATTGCCCCAACATGTGGGAACTTTTTTTTTGTTTTAAATGCTGCTGCGCATTAACTCAGTCCCTTAAGGAATATTTTTTTTAATAATAAAAAAATATTGAGAAAGCTGGAGGGGTCACCAGAGGAGAGCTCGGTGCTTGCATCACCTTTTATAGATATCTTCTAACCACTTTTCATCATCTTGCTCCTCATCATCTATCGGTTCTTCAGTTTCCAGGGGAGAAGGAATAAAGAATTCTGGCTTGGGAGGTGGTTCACTGCTATGAGACTTAAGTCCAAATTTGCGCTTTAGCAGGTGGAACTGCTCTTTGACATAGTAGTAGAACTCATATTCATATCTCATGCGCTGGTAGAGGATCTGTATGGCTTCTGGAGAAGGGATGGTCTTTTTCACTGTCACAGTCAGATTTCCAAGTTTCCTATGTTCTGTAAAAGAAAAAAAAAATTGGGATCTGACCAACAGTTAGAACCAAAAATCAGATTCTTCTTTAGAACTAAGGCACTGTTCTACTTTATTATTGATTGAAAAAAATGTCTCCAACCTTTTTTGTGTAGTAATTTGTAATATTCAACTTTTAAAGAAGGACAAAGTATAGCAGACCAGACTTTCAAAATTATACATGCACATTTGGATATGTACATTTGAACATGGCTATTCTATGCATGGACTTATCTAATGATGCTTGTACTAATCTTGTATTTTAGCCAGCATATGGCAAGCTAGGCTCCTAATTGGCCACACTTACATGAGTAAACTAGGATCATACAACTAAATGAGCATAATTTAAGTGTACACAAATACATAATCACACCAAGCTTAGGAAAACTTCTCAAGTAGTTGGAAGGTTAAATAGCCAATATTTATTAGAGCTCCATGGAACCATTGTCTCCAATGTAATATTTAACGTACTTTCTTTGTGTGCCGTAAACACTAGCTATGGGGGAAAATGTTCTCCAAAATAGCTAGGTCTAGTAATTAAAAAACGTACCAAATACTTTGTGTTTTCTTCTTGTTCTAATCTAGATAGATAGTTGGGGGAGGGGGAATTAGTAATGCGATATAGTGCCACAAACCCATGTGTTACCTGTCTGAATCCAGCATGCTAGTACTGATCAACATTTATTCCCACCTGATGATTGTTTGCTTGCCTTTGTGAAATGAGTTTGGTGAGTTACAGTCTAGTGCCCAGTGGAAAGCCTTAGCAGACATGTCAAGGACTGGCTGTGCCTGGGGACTTCTCATCCTAATGGTGGTCCCTCCATGGTTAATTAAGGTGCATTGACTGACTGTCTGAAGAATCTTGCCCTGTCCTCAGGCGATAGGAGTCCATCCATCTGATACCTTTCACAAGTGATAAGTTCACATAAAACAACTCAACACCTAATAAAATTGATCACTTAACAAAAGCATATAGCTGTCTTTTCTCTCTCAAGAATTAGTTTTATTTTAATGTAAGAGGAAAAACACATGCAAGAGCTCGCCAGGTCAGAAGAAGGGCATGTTTACTTTTGTGGTTTCCCAGTTTTCCACTAGATGGAAACATAAGACCAAGAGACAACATTGAGCATCCCCAACATTTTCTTCCTCTTTTGGCTAGAGAAGTCACAAGTCAATATGAGGAGGAGGGAACTGCTCAGAGTGCCATAAATACTGTAGCTCAAAAGCCACTTACTATGAAATACTAACCTTCTAACTGTGACACCTCCCTAATGTCCACATTTTTCTTTAGCAAAAGTGGAGATGGAAATGTAAAATGGGGAGGAATTCATCTCTATAGCTAATCATGTTTCCTGACACTTAGTTTTCCCAATGCAGAGCGTACGATATTCACAATTTATAGTAACAGAAAGGGAAACAGCAGTACATTATGTGGGACATATAACTTTGGATCTAAAATGAAGGCTATATGTTATAAAAAAGGTTGAGAGTTGCATTGAAAGGTTCAGGCTGGAGAGCTAAGAAAGGGGGATTCATGGATTTTGATCCTATCACTGACACCTTGATCTCAAAATATTAGATAACACTGACATGAAATAAGAGATGAAACAGCAAGACGAGACAGTTCCAACCTGACTTTGACACCTTGGTCTGAAGATAGTGCTATAAGACAATGGTGACAGTGATTCTGAGTGATGGATACCCTAAGTTAGAGCAAGGACAAAGGAGGCACTGTATATCCTATACCACTTGGCAAGTTTCCTTGAAATAAAGAGAAAGGCCTGTTTATACATTCCTTTATATCACATGCATCACTATGGTCTCTCAACATCTTCATGGTGATTTATTAGAGCCCAACATCTTCAGATTGACCTGAAAGCATTAAGTATATCTATTCACAAATCAACACACCCAGCAGGAAGAAAAATCTGAAAATCTTATTTTTCACTGAGTTTGTCTTCTTAGTCATCAAACTTATCTCTGTGTTATTGCATATCTTGATTGTACCAGATTGTCATTATCTAAAAGGTCTACTGGAATATTTTGTCTTTGTTTCGCTTCAACAGTTTTTCTTAGCACCAATGTGATCTCTCTCTCTCTCTCTCACACACACAGACACACAGACAGGCAGACAGACAGACCCTTTTACTCTGCTAGCCTAGAAAGAAGCACTTATCCATCACAAACTTCCTGATGCATAAATTATTAGTAGAGGGGCACCAGAATACAATCATTTTAAAAACAACTGAACTAATTTTTATCTGTTCAGTTCTTTATACTTCTTTGTTACCTCATCCTTTACTATTAAGATTTGCATGAAAACAGGATCGTTGACCTTGGATAATTTCTCTGTTTCTGCTGCTCATTTCTTCCCTGAAGTGATTATTCTCTGTGCCTCCCAGTTGCCAGTAAGAAATCCAAATATTGCACACAACTTTAGTCACTAACTGTCACAACAGAGGGGGCCTCAATATTGCTGTTGGAATATCCACTTTACTGTGCCTGCAGTTACCACTACAGGCTTGGACAGATCCAAGAGGACACAGCAGTGGAGAATGGAGAAGAGAGATCTTATGGCACTGGAGAGGCTCGTTAAATTAAATTGCCCACTAGGGAAGATTTATTGGTCGCCTCTTCTTGGGCAAAGTAGTAACAAAACACAACACACCAGCATGTTGAGACAAGACTACCATGGACAGCTCAACACCATGGTTTAATATAACTAATATGCTACTTTTGGTCTATATAGTATTCCATCCAAAGAAAGCCATTGTAGTTTACAAAGAAAGGTTCCAATCCTGCACAGCACCAACATGTGCATAATTTTGCTCAGGTGAGCTGTCCCACTGAAGTCTGTGGAGCTGTTAATTTGAACAAAGCTATGCATATGCTTAAGTGCTTCACAGGATCGGGGCCCATATATACACATTTGAAGAATTATTTACATATATGTTTACAGGATAGATCAATAGCTCCAAAGGCAGAGTTTCTAGGAGGAACACTGAAGCAACTCTGTGGACCCCAACAGCTACATATTCACCCAACAGGAATGATCTACAATTATTTTTAGGGAACACAGTAATATTTTTAACCAGCTATAAAAGCCACAAGATATTTATTTTAGGAAAAAATATTAAGTCTATCTAGAGGGCCCAATAACAGTGTTCATTATGTAAAGGTATGCACAAAGCAAAACAGAATAAATAAAACGATGCCTGTGAAAATGCAGATGACTGGAAGCATAGAACAGCAGCTATGTGAGTGCAAGTCTTGGATAATGCACTTTACAGATACAATCCAGGTTTTCTTACTTAAAAACAGAAAGAGCCTTCAAAGCCAAAGCTATGTTTATTTTAGTAATATTCTAGTTAGATTGCAAACGTTCAGGGCAAGGACCTTGTCCTCATATTTGACTGCACAGTGTCTAGCATGTATTTGCTGGTAGATTAAAAAAAAAGTTTGAGTGAAATATTTTCCCCTTACTCCTGCTTAGCAATTACTGAGCCTGCTGTTCCTCTCCAGTTCAATGAGACCAGAGGAAAGCATAATTTGGTGGAGGAGGGAGAGGAAGGAAAAGAAAGGGAGATCTGTGCCTTCACTGCATGCTCCCTTGTGTGACCATTTGCCTTGGAGCGCCTCCAAAACAGGACACAGATTAGAGGCAGGAGGAGGGATATGGGGGCACTGGGCAAGAACTGGAAACAGCTATTCTCTGTACATGGTCTCTCTGGGACCCCAAGGGGAAATCCCTACTTCTAGCAGCACTAATTCCCCTTTGTGGCTGCAAACTCCAGTAGAGAGAGGGGCTTGTATTCAGTCACAAGGAATTCTGCCACTGGCAGCAATGCTAAAAGAGCTGGGGTGCTACTGGGGAGGAGAAGCCTGCAGGCAGCATAGAGGATTCTTAGCTGTGTGCAGTTGCCCTTTGCTTACCACACAGATCCTTGAGTTACAGCATGCCTCCCCCTCTTTCTGCTTTGAGAAGCTGCAAATGCATACCGCCCTCCCCCCACCCCCCCGCCCTTGGAGAGGAGGAGGAGGAAACTTCATGAGGCTTTTCTTGCAGTCTCCAGATGTGATTTTCCTCTCCAGTGAGTTCTTCTGTGGGAGGGGAACCTCAAGCCCATTGTGGTTATTTTTGATTGTTCAGGAGCATTTTAGATTTCTTGGCTTTTGTCAGTTTGCCTCACAGTAACTGCTGTTAATTAGTAACAACAAACTGCCTGTAAAGGTACGAAAAGCATATACGCTGTTTGGGAAAAAGTGCAGTCCAGGGCTATGATCAAAATGGGCCTGCCTTCTTGGCTTCGATCTAAGCTAAGTTTTAATAATGCAACTGACCTTCACCTTGTTTTGCACTTAAATTTTAGTTAGACTAGTTTATAATCTTCAACTCTTTTAAAAGGCCCTTTAATAGAAATAAAAAGAAAATTACAGAACCACTCCTTGAAGTCATCCTTACCACCTCCCCTTAATCCATCAAACGAGCGTAATAGAAAAATTATGCAGAACTGGCTGCATGCCAAAGTAAACAATCTGGAAATGCTATGTAAATCCAGCTGCTCCACCACAGGACAGGGTACCCCCACCCTCCCTTTTATGACCTTTGAGACAATTCACCATATGGAGAGCAACAAACTCCACCATTTACTTTCTAGGGTTGGTTTTTTTCTGTGTTTGTTTTGGCATTCCTTTAATTTACTAAAAAGAATATACTGTACAGTGACCAAAACCTCTTGCAGTAGTCACAGCCTGTCTTGCATTAACACAACCAAGATACAAAGAATCTGAAATGCAAATATGGATGAAAAAAATTAAATACATTTTGGGTAACTTGGTGACAAGTACTTACCATGGCAAAAAAAAAATCTGTATTCCTCAATGCAATAAAGAGGTTTGCTATCTGAAATGTGGGAAACTATTTCATATGTCCCTTGCATGAAAAATTTTGGATTGCCAAATTAAATCAAAATAAGGATTAAAAAATTCTCTACTAAATGGAGAATTTAGGAAATCACTCAACCTTCTCAAATGATCTAATATTTTCAGATGAGATGACTCGGGGCCTAATCCCGAGCACTCTCAATGCTAAATGAAATCACGAGGAATTGAGAGTTCTCAGCATCTTTCAGGATGGCGACATAGGTGAGCGGAGAGGGAATTCTAGGAGCTACATGGCCGAAGCTGGACCTTTAGAATGACAGAGTGGTGCAACAGCATATAACTGCATGTCAGCCAGTTTATTGCTGATAATGGAAAACCCCACACCAGGCTCTGCTGCCCTGAAACTGTGTGAATACGATGGTTATACAAATAAGGTGGATGAGGTCATCTCTTTTACTGGACCAACCTCTGCTGGTGAGAGAGACAAGCTTTCGAGCTACACAGAGCTCTTCTTAAGGCCTGGGAAAGGTATTCCGAGCATAACAGCTAAATGCAAGATGGCACAAATTGTTTAGCGTAAGTAGTCAGCACAAATTCCCAGGGTCCATTCAAGGTAGAGTGGCCCGTTAACACCTCTGCAGTCATACTACAAAAAGAGGAAGTTAGTGGGTTACAGATTGTTGTAATAAGCCATAAATCCAGTGTCTCTGCTCAGTCCATGATTTTTAGGGTCTAGCAGAGTTATGAATTTAAACTCCCAGGCATGTCTTTTGAAAGTGTTGTGCAGGTTTCCTCTGGGGATGAGGACTGACAGGTCAGATATAGAGTGATCACTTTGTGAAAAGTGTTAGGGTGTATGACCAGGTGCCTGTAAGAAGCAGGGCAGACAATCCCCCAAAACTGGTGGTTTATTCTATAATTAGATTCACCAAACCAGTAACAAAAGAACTTCTGTAGTACCCCACTGGTTAACCAGAAGTCAAACACAGTGCCCTTTAGGCATTCCAGGCATTGGTTCCCATCTAGACTACTGGCCAATTGTAGTGTGGTTCCCGGCCAATGCTAGTGTGGAGCCAGTGTTCGGGGCAGGGGCAACGCGCGAAGCTCCATGGTCCCTCCCCCACCCCGCCTAGGAGCCAGACCTTGATGCGATCTACTTCTCTGGTGGAGTGTCTTTGTTTGGTGAAGGTGGTTTTTAGTGTGTTAAAGTGTATATCCTGGACTTTCTCCTGGAAGCATATTCTGTGGTATCTGAGTGCCTGGCTGTAGAAAACAGATTTCTGGGTGTGTCTGGATTTATGAAGGTAGGTGTGGTGATCCATGGGTTTCTTGTATATGGATGTCTGTACGGTTCCATTGTTGAAGTTGATTGTGGTGTCCAGGAAAAAGTTATTAGTGTGGGAGTGTTCCAGAGAGAGTTTAATGGATGGATGGTGGTTGTTGAAGTTGTGGTATAAATCTATGAGGGAGTTTAAGCTGTCTGTCCAGAGGACAAAAACATCATCGATGTATCTCAGGTACATATTACGTTTCGTGTTGCATTTCTCCAGAAATTCTTCTTCAAGGTGGCTCATTTTGGGGAGCCATCATAGTACCCATTGATGTTCCCATGGTTTGGACAAAGTGTTTGTTGTTGAATGTAAAACAGTTATGGGTGAGGATGAAATGGTGGAGTTTGGCAACATGTTTGGGGTGGATACCTGAGGGTTGTATGTTGTCTTGTAAATATTTGAGGTAGGCAGCTATGCTGTCATTGTGAGGGATACTAGTATACAGGGAAGTGACATCCAGAGTGGTCAGGATGGCGTTCTGGAGGAGACTGACAATGTTACGGACTTTGTGGAGGAAGTCACTAGTGTCCTGGAGGACGCTGGCCCTTTGTGTGAGTGGTTTCAGGATGGGTTTCTATGAGTCCTGAGGCAAGATATGATGAGTCTGCCTGAGTTCCCCTGTTTGTGTACCCTGGGAAGCATGTAGAATGCCCCTGGGTGAGTTTGGGGGTGGTGGTGGGTGGGGGTGAGTCTATAGAGATTCTCTTGGAGTTGTTTGGGGAAGAATTTGATGATGTCCTTAAATTCCTGGGTGAATTGTGATGTGGTGTCTTCTTTGAGCTCTTTTTAGTAGGTGGTGTCAGAGTTGTTGGTTGAACCTGCTAATGTAGTCTTCATAGTTGAGGACTACAATGGTGTCTCTTTGTTTGTTGGTTTGATCACTAGCTGGTGGTTAGATTTCAGGGACTGTTTGGCAGTCCTCTCAGCGATCGAGCTATTATGGTAGATGTTTGTTGAGGATTTTGCAGTCATTTTTTTCCTGAAGCAATCAATGTAACGATCAAGAGAGTGTAGTTTCATTCATTCTGTGGTTTCCAGTTAGATGATTCTTTTTTCTTATGATTGTCAGTGGAGAATTGATAATTGTGAGTGGTGTCATTATTGTGAAAGAATTCTCTGAGGTGGAGGTGATGGAAGAATTCTCCTAGTTCTCCACATGTTAGTATGGTATCAGGTTCTGTGGTGACACAGAAGTTCAGTCCCTTAGAGCGTAGAGTACAGAACATTCAGCTCCAGTGAGGGATAGTCCTGATAAACTGATGATGTTCAGGTGTTGTGTAGTGTCCAGGTGGTCGATAGTGGTGCCATGGTTTCTCCTGGAGGTGGTATTTTGTGGGTTGTGGAGTAGTTGGTTCCACTTTTTGTTTTTGTGATGAATGGCGGTCATCAGGTTTTTGGGATAGTAGTTTTGGATTTCTCGCATGATTCCCAGGTAACTTTCCTGGATTATTTTCCTCCAGTGTGTGTATGTGATCATGTCTTGTTTGAGGTGGTCCCTTTTGGAGTATGTGAGGTGCAGTAAATGGTTCCTCAGTTTTTCTGAAGTCAGTCTGCAGAATTGTTCAGCATATTTGGAGTTGTATGTAGTAGTCAGAGGGTTATAGATAGCGAGACATCTGGGGACGATATTTTGTTTCTTGCATTTTCTCAGGAAGTAGATGTTGCTGTTAAGTTTTACTTCCTTCTTCTTTATGTTGTGGAGCTTCCATTTCAGATGGCTAAATTCAATATCTTCCATTGCTTTATGAGTGTAATTGTAGCCTGTGTCGGTCCCAGGACATTAGAGGTGGTTGTCAGAGATACAGTAAATTAATTTCCCCAGCTATACAGGAAGGGCCCAATGTTCAACCACGTGGAGCTGAACTACTGTGAATACTTACTTCTCCATGGCTTCATTTAATGGAAATAAATGTATGTCCTTATGGTTCGTAGTAATGAACCAGTCTAAAAGGGCCCTTATTTGATCTGCCACTCAAATGATCAATGTTCTCCTAAAACAAGATTTTTGGTGGTTAATGTAATGAGAATGACAAAAAAAAGTTAATTGCATGGCAGCAAAGCTATTTTAAGGCTCAATGGGCCAGATTCTCGCCATTCTGGAAACCCTCCCCCGCCCCCCTGGGAAGGGTCTATAACACCTCTCTGCATGGTGTCTGGATCAGGAGTGTATTGGAATCAAGGCCAGAGTACTGTTGTGTTCTGGCAGTGCCCGTCTGGAAGAACATCCCCCAAAAAGGTTGTAGCACCTTGTGGTCTTATCTTCAGGAGGAGGAGATAAAACAGGAGAGAAGATAGTGCTATAGTTAATCTAACTTAAGTTCATTATTAATTTACGAGCTGGAGGGCGCTCACAGAAGAGAAACAAAGCTGTTGAGGGAGATGGAGGGATTGACTAGAAAAAAGATTAAAGGAGTTAAACATGTACAGCTTGCTAAGCAATTATGGAAACAACATGACAACTATCTACTAATATTTGAAGGGTGAAAACTCCAAGGAAGGAGTAGGAATTATTTAGCAAGGTAGGGAAAGTGCATAACTAGGAGCAATCAAATAAAATTAAGAAAAATAAAGTTAAGGATAAATGAAAGGAAAATATTGATATGCTGGACAATGGAACAGTTCACCACTGAAAATGGTGGAAACTCTCAGGGACGGCGAGTTGTATGGGCCCGTGGTGCCTGGGCTCCAGCAATATTGAGGACCCGGGGGCCTGGCTCCACCAATATTTGGGGCCGGGTCTCTCCCCCGGCCCCACCTGCCGCTTCCACGCACCTTCCCCCGAGTGTCCCCCAGACCCTACTTGCTGCCCCCACGCTCCTCCCCCAGTCCCCGAGCGTCCTTGCCTCTCCCCTGCAGCTCCATGCTGCCTCTGCTCTGCTGGCTCCTGGCATAAACTGCCGCTGCAGGGTCCTAGTGCCCCCCACCCACTAGTGGCGGGACAGGCTGCCCTTACCCTGCCCTTCCACCTTGGACCCTTCCCTTTTCCAGCGAGACCCTCCACCAACACAGGCCTCCCCCCCACACCTGCAGTCACCACTCCTGGCCCACGCTGGGCAAGGGGCAGCCCTATCCCTCACCCTCAGTGAGGCTACAGCGAGGGGCAGCAGCAGGGGAGGAGGTGCACATGTGATGGCAGCCTCTTCCCCCCCCCGCCCCGGCACCCACCACAGGTGAGGCAAGGGGGCTTCTTGGACCTGAGAGGGGCCCTAGGAGCACGTGCAGTGACAGTGGTGCGGGGTGAGTGTGCTGCCGGCGGGGGGGGGAGAGGGGAGCCCCTCCATCGGAGCTCACTACTGCTGGTAGGGAGAGGGCCCCAGCCCCGGGGGAACCTGCCTGCACTCAAACTCATCCCCAGCCCTGCCCCACTCCAGAGCCCTCACCCCCCACCCCTCTGCCCTAGCCCTGAGCCCCAGCCCCACCCCTCACCCCGTCCCGCCGCACCCCCTCCCACCTCCAAACTCCCTCCCAGAGCCTGCACCCCTCACCCACTCCTACACTCCCACCCCCAGCCCAGAGCCGGCACCCAAACTCCATCCCAGAGCTTGCACCCCCACCCCCTTCCCACACACTCTCTGCTGCCCCCAAACTCCCTCCAGAGCCTGCACTCTGCACCCCAATCCCCTGCCCAAACCCAGGGCCTGCACCCCAGACCACCTCCCCACACCCAAAATCCCTTCCAGAGCCTTAGGCAGGTGGGAGGCGGAGTTGTGGGGGGGGAAGGGTGGTTCTAGGCACCACCAAAATTTCTACAAACCTGCCACCCCTGGAAACTCTATCCCTTACATGTAAACCTTTATTGGGAAAAGCACAATGGAACACACTGTACAGGAAAATGTACTGGCAGTGAACTAGAAAATGCAATCGTTCTTTCCCATCTCATAAACTATTCAAGATGTTATATTACTATTATGAAACACCTGCTTATAAAAGAATGAATATACAGAAAATGCCTACCCAGACAATATAGAGAGTTAGCTTACTCCATACTATACAACAACTGCCAGCGAATGGGCCCTTTTCTCCAACTAGGAAGTTTTATCATGAAGCCCCTTCTGAGGAAGCTGCTGGCAGTGTCAGTCTTATCAAGTTAAATGCATCTTACCTCCACTAATTCAAAGGAGTGGAATCCTAAATTCTCCCACAGAGGGGTCTAGAATCCCAGCTCAGAGGTAGCCTGTCCATCCTGTTCTTCTACACAGCAGCATGTCATCCCTGGCATTGCACTGGAAGACTGTTTTGCAACAGATTTTTTTTTTTTTAAATTCAGGAAGTGTCACACTCAGACTATACAAAATTGGTCAGCTATGCTGACACTGAATTGAAAAGAAATCACACTGGAAACACACTGCATGCAAGAGAAATCTCCTAATAGTGACCAAACAGAAGAGTTACTGGCACCGCATCACACACAAAGTCAGATATTAAATCCAAACAGAAACTTCTAAGAGGTTCCTTACATTTGATAGCACTTTAATGTTGCATCCCCAATTCAAGCAAATTTCTGCGTAAGAAAGAATTATGCTGAAACTTACTCACAATGGTAGCATGAAAGGATGGATACTTATGTGAATGTGGTGAGGTACTTTTATTGCTTGAAACAAACTTCTAAGTTGAACTTGACAGAGATGGTGCTGCCAAAACCAAACTCATCTGCAGAGGAAATGCCAGGATACTCTAGCTTAAACTGCAGAGAGAAATGCTTTTTTTGCAGTTCATATGAAACTCCTCATGCACCTTAAATACACACACACACACATGCATTGTAGAGTTTTCCACAATGAACAAATCCAGTTAGCTCAACAATGTGACAGACCCACAATATAAAATTGAGTCAGAAAAATAAATGTGAACAGAGCAAAGAGAAAAGAGTTCTGAGCACTGGGAGTTTCAGTTCTGTGTTACACCTCAAGAAAAGATTTTAGCTGGTGTGTATAGTCTCATAGTAATAACAATACATGTCACCCTGAGGAAGAGAATCCTAAAAGGGGAAACCCTTAAGAAAAATAGGTTCTTGCAGATTTCTGGTTAGTGTGTTACATAATAGGCTAATTAGTACGATTCCTATTATTTTTCTCTGTGGTGTGATAGCAAAAGGCCCTGACCAGGATCCATGGTGCTAGGTGCTGTACACAAATGCATAGGAAGACATGGTCTATGTCCTGTTGAGCTTACAACCTAAGAATTGAACACTTTAAAAGTTATACTAGGAGTCAAGACTCCTGGGTTCCATTTCCAGCTTTGTTTCTAACTCGTTGCCTGATCTCCGACATCTCACTGATGGCGAAGTGCTCAGAACCCTCAGCTCTTACAGTATTCAATGGGAGCTAAGGGAGCTCAGCATCTTTGACAATCACGCCACTAAACTCTCTGGGTAGAATCCTGAGACTACTGAAGTCAAGGGGAGTTTTGCCATCATCAATGAAGCACTAAAGCAATAAAGAGGTTAAGAACTATCTGACAGCTCTCAAAAAGTAGATATCAATGGGAAATCATCAGGTGGAAATGTTACTAGTGGGGTTCTACAAGGATTGGTACTAGGGCATTATTAAACAAAATCATTGCTTATAAAAATGTGTAGATGACACACAGATCGGTGCAGTGGTAATGATGAGGACAGAGAAGGCATACCGAGTGATCTCGATTGCTTGATAAGCTGAGCCCAGGCAAGTAAATGCATTTTAACACAGCCAAATACAAAGACATATATGTCTTGACATGAAGAATGTCGGCCATTCCTACAGAATGAGGTACTGAGGCCTGGTAAGCAGTGACTCTGAAAAGGATTTAGGGGTTATAGCAAAGAAGCAACTCAACATGAGCTCCAAGTGTGTTGATGTGGCCTAAAGGGCTAATTGCAATCCTTGGATGTATAAATAGGGGAGTAAAAAGAGTAGAAGTAGGAGGTGATTTACCCTCTCTACAGGGCATTGGAGAGACAGATACTGAAATACTGCAGATAGTTCTGGCATCCACATTTTAAGAAGAATGTTGCAAAATTAGAGAGTGCAGAAGACAGTCACAAAAATGATTTGAGGGCTGAAGAAAATGCCTTCCAGCGAGAGACTTCAAGAGTTCAATTTGTTTAGCTTATCAAAAAGAAGATTGAGAGGTGGCTTGATTACAGTGTATAATTACCTTCACTGGAAGAACACAGTGGGTACTAATGGGATTTTTTTAAGCTAGAGGAGCAAGGCATAAGAAGAAACCAATGGGCAGAAGCCGAGGCCAGACAAATTCAAATTAGAAATTGGCTCTTTTTTTTTTTAAAGTTAGGGTAATTAACCACTGGGAAAACTACCCAGGGGAGTGCTAGATTCTCCATCTCTTAATATTTTATAAATCAACACTGGATGTCTTTCTGGAAGAAATGCTTTTAGTCAAACACAAATTATTGGACTCAGTACAGAAGTAACTGGGTGAAATTCTGGGTTTTATACAGGAGGTCAAACTGGATGATCTATGAATCCCTGTGTGTCCCAGTTTCCAGATCTGTAAAATGGGAATAAAACTTACTTGCTTCCCAGAGATGTAGTGAAGCTCAGTTAATGAATGATTGTGAAATGTTTTGAGATACCTGAATGAAAGGCCCGGTGGTCCTGATTTTTGAAGGTCCAGAGCATTCTCATTTCCCACAGTTTCCAATGGAAGTTGAGAGCACTCAGCATCTTGCAGCACCAGGCTCGATGTGAGTGCGAAGTATTATTAGAAAACAAAAAGTCTGAGTTTTGAAAAGTTCATAAATCTTAAAAATGCTTCATTCTAGATATTGTATATTGCTGAATTGCTGTAGCTTACATACGACTCCTTATGATTTATATGATTACACGTAGCTATAATGTAAGCTAGTAGTACAAGTTTTTTTATTCTAAGTAGGACTGAACTAATTGCCAAGTAACAAAATATACCCACTATCATGATAAACGTGACACTGGTATTGGAACACTGAAAGGCACACTAGCTCTTGCTCAGCACCAGGTATTTAAAAACAATGACATGAAGACTGTATTTATTCCCCTCTCATCTAACATTGGAGGGGAGAAAGTTACTGAGTTTGAGAAAAGTTTTCTATTAAATGTGTCTGCATACAGACAACTCGTCGAGGGGTGATTACATGGACAACATCAATTTAACCACACTGCTGCCTGAAATGATTTTACTGCCTATGTTAACACTTACCATTACTGTAAGTGAAAGAGGCTAGAGAGAAAAAAAACTATTTTTCAGGTTAGTTACTTTGGTTATAGTAAGCACCTGAGGATGGCCAAGGGCTGTGTCACTAGCAAAAAAGGGAAAATACAACAAAAGGAGAAACAAAACACTGTTCCTTTAAAGCACTCCTCTTTTGGTATGGAGCCTGACTACTCTGGCTGACTGCCAGGGAGTCAGGACCAAGGCTTTCCTCACTTGGTCCAAATGAAAAAAGAGTCCATTGTCAAACGCTCGCAGGCCTTGCTTCAGTAAGAGGAAACCAGTAATAAAGGGAAATCATTTTAACTTAAAGTCTCTAGAGAGAAGTATAGACTGCCAGTGTGGCTAAAGCAACTAGCTTCCCAGGTTCTTCATTCTTCTTTGTTGGGCAATCTCGTGGCTTTATTACTTCCCTGAACTAGAAGGAGAGAAGGAAGTGTACCATTTTTCAGTGCAACTAATGCGGCAAGGTTTCCAGGGTCTTCGTGTCTCCTGGCCTTATTATCTCCCTAAAAGAGGTGAGTATTTCCTTCCCTCAGGAAATCCCCAAACTACTACTACTTTATATACCTGTCTCAATGAGTCCAGATGGAAATTCCCCTTTCCATGTCACAGCATGAGGCATGTACATATATCCTGTCTGTAAAGTACCTAGCACATTGTGGGGCAATCATAAACAAATAAGATTTCATTGTTTCCTCTGTAGAGAGCGCTAGTCAATTTAACCTTTTTATATAGAGCTTCAATGTAGCAACAGGCGAGTGAAAAAAAATTAAAATAGGAAAATATGGCTAAAGCCACTAAAATTTGCAGGGTGAGTCAAGGCAGATGTAGTACATCTAATTCATTTTTAAAATTGACAATATATCAATCTGATTTTGTCCACATAGCATTATGTGCCTATATGAGAGCCAAGTTCTCTTATAAACTGGATCCCAGTTGTGGGTGCCAAATACTTGAAAATATGGCCTGAGTTCTAAGGCCTGGATCCACCACTACAGTATCTAACTTTTAGGCACTTAGAAAATCACCGGAACAACACTGAAATCCACAAAGACTGAGTTAGTTGCCTAGGTTCCCTATCCAATGGGATGGGAAGAGATAGGTGTCTAAGAATGTTATTCACAAAAGCCAGCATGCTAGGCCCAGAGCCATCTAAGATCCCCAATGGGAGATACCAAGGAGAGGAGTATGTCCTAAGCTCTGCCTAAGTCTGGGCAGGGAGGTGACTGTGATCCTAATCAGGAATCCCTCTCTTGGAGTATGAAGAAGTGTGCACCCCACACCAGCTTGATAGGGTAAACGAGGGCCTGAGAGGCCAGTTAGGTTACCTGGCATCACCTGCGAGAGGGAGGGCCAGGGCTAATTAAGAGTGAAGCCCAGCTGGGGAAGGTCTGGGACAGCACTATAAAGCCTGGAGGCTGAAAGCAGAAGGGAGCTGAAAAGGAAGAAGGCAGCAGTCACTCATTGCTCTGAGAGGAAGGAAGCCACCAGGAACAAAGAGGAAGTCCAGGGGGAGAGTAACCCCTGCAATACTGACCTGTAGTAAGAAGTCTGGCAAGAGGCTCAGATAGGTGAATTAGCCACAGGGAATAGAGTAGGCTCCAAGAGTAAACCCAAAAGCAGTCAAGAAGATAGAGAGGCCAGGAAGATATAATGAGCCTAGGGAAAGAGCAACAGGGACTAAGCAGACTTGAATTACTGATTGTAGGATCCCTGGGCTGTAACCCGATGTATTGGTTGGGCCCAGGTTCTCCTGCCAACCACAGGTAGAATGGCATAGACTCCTGAGCTGGGGCTAAACACTGTCTGGTGATGGCATTTGGACAGTTTTCCTTTTGGACTTTGTAATCTTGGAAAGGGTGGATTAAATGGTGAGCTGGCCGGAGGGCCCTGTTACCAGAATAAAGACTATCTCAGAGCGAGCAGCAACCTATGCTGTGAGAGCTACGTTTCCAGACCTAGATGCAAGGAGGTGCACTAGCGGTGAGTGGGAACCCTGTTACATGGAGTCAGACGCTTAGGTGCTTAAGTTGTTTCTCATGAGAATGAATTCGGCATCTGTCTCACTCCACAAAAATGGCTGCAGGAGGTGGTGGTGTCCACCGTATAACTAAGTCCAGTGGTTAGAGCATTCTCCTGGGATGTGGGAGACCCAGGCTCAATGCACCACCCTCTGACTGGGGGGGAGAAAGGATTTGAATAGGGGTCTCCCACCTCCCAGAATAGTGCTCTAATAACTGAGCTATAGGATATTCTGATGTGGGTCTTTCCTAGACTCTCCTATAAACCTATTCCACTGTGGATCTCAGCTCCCCAGTTCCAGGGCCAGAGAGGCTGAGCTCCCAGGCTCTCTGCCTTGCAGGTAGCTGGACTAGAAGGTTCTCTTCAAAAAAGTGAAATAGACAAGACATTTCCTGGTGGGCAGCTAGAAAGCCAAAATAATTCTGTTTTGGTTCTCTCAATCCTAAAATTTCTTGAAATCCCTGCTTGTGGAAATTTTCATGGTTTTGACATTTTATCCTGATTTGGGATGGACTTTTTTGAAAAATGTGGAATTTTCACAGGCAGGGATTTCCATTCTCGCAGACAGCTCCAGTCATAATGCTACAACTCCAGCTAATATGGCTATCTTATTCCTCAAACATGTATGTCATCCTTGTATGTACATGCATTTTAAAAATTGGAAAATAGGGAGCTATACTGAATTGACGTACAAACCTCCAGAACGCATTTTTTTCCATGCTTGTTTCATTTGAGCTGAACCAGATTCAGATAACTGTGGGACACAGGAATGCAAGGGTTTGCAGGAAGTGAGGGGGTTTGTTATGTAACCTGGGAAAAATTAGACTAGGATTCAGCACTTTTAAAATGTCCAACATCTGTTTATCAAAATATTCCTGTATTTCACTTGTCCTGGATTACCCACCATGTGTGTTAAGATACAGCCACAGGGGTCATTATGTTAGTGATTCATCCTTTGATTTTAATAACAAGCTATATCTTTCCCTCTACTAGTTTAAAGTAAAAAATGTTGGTCTGGCTTTATCAAGTGCTAACGAAGTAATACATGCCATTTTTTCATAAAATGACCCATGCGTCTACACAACATAATGATGTGGGGTTTAGGTTTTCCCCTCCTTTTTTCACAGGAGATGGTATGTATACATGTTCTAATGTTTGACTTATATTAAAAATATATTTATTGAACCAGAGGGATGTGCAGCAGGAGATGGTCTGTAAGACTAACATCTCTCCTAGGAATTAAATATTTGAATTTATATTAAACAAGAACCCTAGCCCTGGATTTCCATAAGCAGTTTGCAAAATATACACCAGGGAAAATAACTTGACAGCAACTCAAAGCAGAATCTTTAGCTAAGGGGATACGTCCGCCCTTAGAAGTAGCTTAAATAGGCTAGTCCACGACTGGAGCCAGCTAGGGACCCCATTCCATATTCCACCAGCAGCAGGATGAGGAAATGCTAAGTAAATATGGAAATTCAAAGTAGAGACAAACATGCTTTGGAACTTTACTGTTATTCTATTCCTAAAAGGACAAAATGAGCTCAGGCTGAGGGTTTGGCAGATTTCTTGCTTCAATGTGCTATCGCATTAAAAAAAACTGAGGGCTTGTCTGGACAAAAGATTTCAGCCAACAGTCACGAATGTAGCTGCACCATGCAAAGCCCAAGCAGAGACAGGCTAAAGACTGCTATAGAATGTGTAGGGCCCTACCAAATTCACAGCCATGAAAAACAAGTCTGGACCATGAAATTTGATCTCCCCCATGAAATCTGGCTATTGTAGGGGAGACCAGATTTCACAGAGTTGGGTGGCCAGAGAGCAGCTGCTGCTGGCCAGGAGTCCAGCTCTGACGGCAGTGGCACCGCCAGCAGCAGCGCAGAAGTCAGGTGGCTTGGTAGGGGAGGCATCACTTTTGGGGGAGGGCAAGGCTGGCCTGACAGGTAGGCGAGTGGGTGACCATCCAGGGCTCAGTGCCCACCCCCCTCCCAGCCAGCCCAAGACTCCTTAACTCCCAAACATTGAGCTCCAGCTGCTAGTCCTGGAGGGGCTGGGGAAGCACAGAAGTAATGGTGGCAATACTGGAACCCCCCTACATTAGCCTTGCGCCCCCTCACAGCCCCATTTTGGGTTGGGACCCCCATGGTTTCAATACTGTGAAATTTCAGATTTAAATATCTGAAACTGTGAAATTTACTATTTAAAAAATCCTATGACCATGAAATTGACCAAAAGGGACCGTGAATTTGGTAAAGCTCTAATGCTGTGATTTGCACTTCTATAGCTTAACCCCAGCTTGAACCCACAGCTTCGTCTATCCATGCTCGGGGGGTTGCATGGCACAACTTGGGAAATAGCAGCGTGCAATCTCAGAGGATTTGCACCCAGTGCCCAGAAGGTATAATGTTTTACACAGGGATCAGACCTCCCTCCACAGCTCCTGGGCACTCAGAGCACTTGCCCCATCCCTGGATCTCAAGAGCCATTATGTAGCTTTTAACATTTGCAAATGGTGGGTAAAATGAATCTAACAAGAAAATTGTCTGTTTGAATTCACACAAAAGATGACGTTCCCCCCTGGCAGGGCAGAGGGTCCATGCTGGGATTTTCAGCTGTGTAATGGACAATCAAGAAAAAAAACCTTTTTAAAAAGAAATCTCTACTAGTAAAAACAAAATAACTGCCCAAGCATGAAATGGAAAGGGCAGTGACCTCTTCAAAGTATTCTCCATTTTACAGTTGGGTCCAAGATTCCTCAGATTATACCCTGTCTCTACTAGTATTAAGCTGGAGCCACAGGCATTTAAAATTTGCCACTAAATCTTCCTGGGATGAACTAAGAAAGGGAACATTTAGGCTGAGTATCAGGAAAAAGTTTCTGACTGTAAGAACTATTAAGCTTGTGGAATAATAACCCGAGGAAAGTTGTGGAAATACCTCTACCCAGAACTTTAAAAATTAGACTGGACAAAACGTTAGTAAAATGTATAATAGAGTTCAATGCGCTTTCAGGGAAATGAGATTAAACCAGCACTTCTCAATCTGTAAAATCTGACCCTGGGGGCCAGACATGCCGGCCACTTCCGGGGAGCTGTGCAGAGCCAGGGCAGGCAGGAAGCCTGCCTTAGCCCCGCTGACCAGATTTTTAACAGCCTGGTCAGCGGTGCTGACTGGAGCCACCAGGGTCCCTTTTCAACCAGGTGTTCCGGTTGAAAACTGGACACCTTGCAACCCTAGTTTTAAGGAGTACAAAAACATTTCTGAAAGACATCAGACTAGTTGAAATTTCAAGGAGGACAGAGGAAATAGTTCAGAGAACTCCTGAATGTGATTTAGTTTTATAAGGAATTCAGTTATAACTTATGCTGATGGAAATGCTCTAGCCAAAGAAAGGGCTGTATTCGAGATCTAATTTAAAAAAACCAAACACCAAAAACAAAAACCAAGATATCTCAAAGAATGACTAGTGGCAAGCACTGATTAATATAAGAAGCTATTTTAATATGGATGGACTGGCCCAACGTCTGGAAAAGCAAAGAGAATATTAAAGTGTGAAATCAAGTCTATTTTGATATTCGCACTTGGGCTTTGTTCCTGCAAACACTTTTTAAGAGCAATTTTAGACATGCGAGTACTCCAATTAAGCTTTTTTTATTTGCCTTTCAGTTCCCCTTTTAAATTGTCCTTGAGCAGATTAAAGTCAATTGCCATAAAAATTACACACAAACTCCGCAGTACCCACAACTCGATACTTTAATGCCCTGATCTTACAAACACTACTCTTACACATTAAGCTACTCAGGTCAATAAGTGTTTGCAAGACCCTGGGCTTTGAAGTAACAACCTGTGGGTACTGTGGAGCTTGTGGGTAGTTATTGTGACAGATGACTCCAATTTTAAAAGGGGAACTGAAAACAAAAAAGAAAAAGGAGTTGAGTCCCAATTTAAATACTCTCACTGAATAAGCTGTGGAAACATTCCGGAGAGAAAACCATTCCCTGCAAACACTTTCCTCGGAATATTCTTTCAAATTTTTAATAGAATTTGCTTTGGCTGTGCTCACATTCCTTTCTTCAATTTCTGTTAACTTTCAAGAGATGAATGTGCACACACAAGCAGTGATCGAGCGTTCTTCACATCCTGTAAAAGAAGTGTGCTCTCTTGCTCAAGCAGTTAAGGCTGGAAAGTTAGCTAAAACCATGAAAACATCACTCACTTAGGATTCGAGCCTGCAATGTACTGAGCACTCTGGACTTGATCCAACAAAGCACACTGTTCTAATATAAATGCACTGAAGTCAATAGGGTTACTCCCATGCTAAAGTTCAACATATGCTTAAACGCTTTGCTGGATCAATGGAGCTTCATGCAGGTGCAAGAGTCTGTCACCACTGAACAATTTGAAGGATCCGGGCCAAATGGTGCCCTAACACTACACCAATTAAAGCAATGGTAGTTTTGCCATTTACTTCAGCAGGAGCAGAAACAGGCCATTAAAAGGACAGGGAAGACAGAACTTTGACATATATACATTTAAAAAATTTATTACAGCGAATGTTAAAAAAATGATATAGTATACAGGTTAAGATGAGAGTGTCTGTACAAATGGATTCCCAACAAGAAATGCATGGCACTAAATACCAATTGACACCTGGAATCTCTATGAATATATTTGGGTATAGTGCTTAGATTATCCACACATAGAAAGTTTGTTTTAAAAGTCATCAGATACATACAGTGCATAATCAGCAATGACCCAAATTTAGGTGGATACATTTAACAATACAATGTAGGTGTTAGCATCCATGTATTTGGGTGCATCACTCATGAAAAGTTATACAGGGAGTTGGTTGTGGAAAGCAAATATATCAGTGAGTGAAGATTGTCCCTCAGTAAATGAGAATTTAGGGTAGGTTGTCCATTAGAAAATACAATCCATCAGGGAAGTATTTCAGTTACTTTCCCGACTGCGCGTCTCACTGGAACTCCAGTTCATTCCTCCTGGTATTGCTGATGTCGGTGGTGTGTTCTCAGTAGCGTAGCCAGGGGGGGAGCAGCCGCTCCCCCACTGAGCAGAAGCGGCGCCTTTTTTGTGCTCCGACGCCTTTTGCTCCTGCGCTGCAGCCGGAGCGGAGCATTTTCTTTTGCTCTCGGCGCCTTTTTTTGCTCCCGACGCTTTTTGCTCCTGGCACCTTTTTTTAGCTCTGCTCCCGCTGTGCTCTAAACCTGGCTACGCCGCTGTGTGTTCTAGATAGATGTCTCTCGACCACCTGATGGTGTCCGATACCATGAGTTGCTGCATCAGCAGACAGTAGCACTGACTGATTCGGCATTCTTGCAACACTTGCTCGTTACTGGGGTCCCATGCACCCAGGGCTCCGATGATCAGCACGTCTGTCTGAACCTGGTAACCCTTAGCTCTCAAGGTTTCGACCAGAGGGGCGTATTTCTCCACCTTTTGAACTCAGGTGTCGCAGAAGGCCGGGGTTCTGTTCTTGAAGGGCACTGTGATGTCCACCATGATGATCTTCTGGTCCTCATTGGTGATGAAGATGTCTGGTTGCAGTTGGCTGTCGGTTCTGGGGATATTGGCGTTCACGGCCACCTTCTCTATGGGTGGCAGGATGGCTCTGACTAGGGGATCTTGGATGGTGTTTTGTCGCAGCTGCCAAGCTCTTGAATGGGGCTTGCAGCTACACAGGACATGGGATAGCGTCTAGTTGGCATAGCCGCACTTCCTGCATCGCTTGTTCCAATTTCCATGGCGGACTGCTCCATTCAGCAGAACGCAGTTGAGCTGGGCCCTGTGGATGAACCTCCAGTTGGCAAATCAGGTGAAGCTGCCCCCAAGGAGCTGGCCTTGCCCTGGTCCGGCTTCCGTTTCAGGTTTTCCACATATTGGCAGCTGATGGCATCCTTTAGGGTCCTCTCCAGCATGGATCTAGCTCTCGGAGTGATGATTGTGTGCTCTGCATTCATCACCTGTGGCACCAGGACTCCCAGCTCCTGGCGTTCCTCACACCACGTCCAGCAGCAGACGATATGTTTCTCCAGTCATCGCGTAGCTTTGTGGACATGAGTCCAGAGTGAAGCAAAGTCTCCCCCAACTCTTCCAAATTCACTTTCCAGTGAGCCACTCAGGTAGGCGGTAACATCTTGGTTGGAGGGAGTCCTGGCAACTCGCTTCTTGATGACATCCTGCATAGCATTTTCTGCAATGTTCCTCACCATGGCATTCGGTTACAGAAACATACACTAAGAGCTACCAAGTCAGACTAGTCTCAATGGCAAAAAATAGTCCTGATGACACCTGACTCTCAAACTTCCATTAATACCCTGTGGTAAATGACCATAACAGAGTGTGAACCACTGATCCCTCCACACACGTTGTAACCTGGGTCAACTTTTATTGAACAAACCACTTAAAAGGCCTGCTGGACATTGTCTACAAATCTATTCACAGAGATTCCAGGTGTAAATTGGTATTTAGTGACATGCATTTCTTGTTGGGAATCCATTTGTTAAGTTTGTTTTCCTGTTCTAGATTCTGCTAAACCATTCGATTTTACCTTATTTCAGTGTATTTTTAAAAAGTTAGAATACTTTGCACTACATTTACAGTAGAATGAATCATTCTGGGACACTTCTACCAGAGATATTTGTCAAAAGAAGGGCAGGAATCTCCATCACTCGGTATGCAGAGCTCCTGATGCAATCAGTGGAGTTTCGGAGCACAGATCAATTGTAGTTTTGGGCATTAAGACGATTATACTCTATCATACAACCAATTTTAAAAAAAAAAGATTTTGTATTTCCTGGCTTTGTTAAATCTCTGGGAACATATCAAGCGAAAATTTGTTTTCTATAATTTTTTTTAACTACAGAAAAAATAAACCTGTGAATCAATTAAAAAAACCCAACTTATTCGTGTGAGTGAATACTACAAATACTGTCATACTGAAAGTGACCAAAGATTTATATTACACTGCAAAGAATTGGCAGTAACCATAGTTATAAGACTCATCCAAGGTCTTTGACATTAGTTAGTCTCTGAAATAATAGGGTAATAACTGAAACTCTGACCGAGGGGATGGTAGTCGAGTCTGTGACAGAGACAGAGAAAAAGGAAGGGAGAAGATGGAGAAGGAGAAAACAGGGGAAGGCAGAGTGCAAAAGGAAATTTAAAGAAAGAAATGAGGAGAATGAAAGGCAAGAGATTTAACAATCAAAAGGAAAGAGAAAAGTGAAAGAAAAAAAAGTCAGGCTGAAGGAATAAAGTGAGTATAATGAAAATGTAAGAAATTAAAATCTAGTGAAAAATACAAAATAAAAATTATGGTTGGGAAATAAAGGAAAACTGTACCATTAGAAAAACATTTGAGAGGATGAAGACATTTTAGAAGTAAGGTGAAACTGAAAACGTAGACAAAGTAAAAACAGCAAAATAAATCAATATAAAAAGGATTAAAGGAAAGGAAATAGGAAAGAAAAGTAAAGAAGATAGTGCATTTTTATTATAATGAAGTTTGCTGCCAACATTTGTTGTATGATAACATCTGCTATGAATTCTCTGAAACCTAATGTTATTTTGAGACTGTAGGGTAAATTTTTTAACGGTTTTTCAGGGCTTTAAGTTATGCAGCTATAATTAACATCATGGGGTTAGTGACTCAAACTTAAAACCTTGCAAACCACGTTGAAAACGAATCCCATTTTATATCCATACATGGATGTTTGTGTATAAGCACACATATACATATGCATGCGCACGTGCGTGTTTTCCAATGCCACCCCCACACTCCAATTTAAACGCAAGTGTGTGATAGTTATTGTGTACTGCATTTAACTGTAACGTATGTTCAACCAACTTTCTATTAATATATTACTTACCACAGACCTCAATTGTTTTCATTTTACCTTCTGGATTCATTCCACTTTTTTCTTTATTTTCTAATATAGACTAACGTATCTTTTCCAGTGTTATCTTCAGCGTTACTTCATTTCCTTTGATTTTCCCTTCACATCTCTCTTTGCTTACATTGTGCTGTCTACCTTCCTTCTTTATAGTCTCTCCCTCTCTCCTTTTCATCTTCCATTTCTCCCCACCGCCCCAAACGCTCTGTCTCTCGGTACCAGAGTTCTCTTTTTCTAACTTACCCTATTAATGTCTCATCTCATCCCCTCAAAGTAGGGCTTGGAAGCTTTACCACTGCCCAACTGAAAAGCCAACTCCCCTGTCCCCAATCTCTGGGAAAGAAGAGGAGGATGCTGGGAGTCCTACTAGGGTGCTGCTTCTAGAACTTGTTTGACAGCTCCATCTTTTGTATTGTCTCCAGTTAGTAAGGATCTGATAAATGTGAAGCCCAGCTTCAGGGCCACTTCCTGTTGAAAAGGAGAAGCTGCATTCTCGGTTTTCCTCCTTCCTTGCTAAAGCTGCATTGGGTGCATGTGCCTCCAATACTCTACCCGTCCCTTCTGGTTACCAAAAGTAAATGTTTTTTTGCTAGATATAAATTGCACACACAAAAAGCAAGGTGTCACATAAAGGTGTAACTGAATGTAAACAGTCAAAGACTGAGGTTAGAATGACAAAAAGTGATCGACTACCACATTTCCTTAATTTTCCATTAGTTAACGCAAAACAAACAAACCCAACCAACAAAACCAAAAACCAGTGCAAGAGCCATTCTTTTACTAGAGAAAGCTATAAATATAGCCAGAGCTAATGAATCAACAAAAGCCCTGCTAAAAAAGATAACCACTTTAATACAAGGTGATGAAATGTAAGTGCATTCAACAGAAATGGGATTTGCCAGCACTCACTGTGACGGGTTGGGGCCACAGAGACCTGCTTGGTGCTGCCACCTGGTGTGCCAAGGCTACTTCTGCCCCTGCTTCCAGGCCTTTTCCAGCTTGGGACTCCCGAATCCTGTCTGTTTTGAGCCAGATTCCACTGATCTGCTGCAAACACAGACCCAGGTCCGAACCAAGTCCACTCACCACTGTAAGGCCCCTGGAAGCGCTCTTGCCTTTGACACCCAGCTGCTCAACTCCAAGGAGGTTCAAACCCTTAATAAATCCGTTTTACCCTGTATAAAGCTTATACAGGGTAAACTCATAAATAGTTCGCTTTCTATTTCAAAGATAGAAAGGTATGCACCACTGATCGCTCTCCCAAGGCACTAACTCGTACTCAAGGAAACTTAATAAGTAAAAAGTGATTTTAATAAGTACAGAAAATAGGATTTAAGTGAGTTCAATTAGTGACAGACAGAACAAAGCAAGTTACTTAGTAAAATAAAATAAAACACGCACGTCTATGTCTATTCAAAGTTAACACAGATAAAAGCCTCACCAGATTCGGATATTTTCCTTTTTACAGGCTGTAGAATTAGCCTAAGTCCAGTAGCCGCACACACCCCCTAGTGTCTTTGTCCTTTGTTCAGTTCCCCTCAGGAATGTCCTTGGGGGGGTGGAGAGCCTCTCCCTTTAGCCAGCTGAAGACAAAAATGGAAGGGTCTTGCAAGGGCTTTTATAGTCTTTCTTCCTCTCCCTGCGTAGGATCCAGTTGCTCTGGAGTTTTGGGATCACATGGGCAAGTCACCTGCCCATGCGCCCTAACCAGTCTAACCAGTTGCATTCCAGACCCGGCCCCAATGTGGATTGGGGTCTGCAACGTCTTTTGTCTGTCAAGTGCTCGCATTTAACAGGCATTCTTTGCTCCAAAGATGATCCCATGCACTTACAAGGCTATGTACAAAACCAGCAAATATAAAACCAATCTTCATAACTCCAACTACAACAATGATACATGCATACAAACAGGAGGAGTAAATTCAGTAGGTCATAACTTTCACAGAGATATGTTACATGGCACATGTAGCATAAAACATATTTTAGTTACATATATACATCTATAAGCATCTCCCCATAAAGTTTTATGGGGAACACCGTCACACTCACCCCTAAAACAAAGGGATATAAATCTCTTGTCTAATCTAGCAAAAATCAAATCTGCAATTCACCACCAGTGCAGCAGCTCTATCAGTAGTACCTCTGTAGGGAAAAGCACCTGAGCCTTGTCTGCACTACTGCTTCAACCTTTCGAACACCAAAGATGCTACACTGGTGGTGAATTATGGCTCTAACATTTGCTATTGTACATGCAGTCAGAGAGACAGGCCAATACCCTGCGTCGTAACAAGAGCAGCAACTTCATATGATGAAAGACACATAACTTGTACGGATCCTGTGGCGCAAGACATGTGACTGTTAAAAAATACCCCACTGATGGTCTTCACTGCTCAAAATGTAATAAAGGGAATCACTCTGCAAAGGTTTGCAATTATGATACATGCAAAGCCATGTATATTGCTGACCCATTTGTGGACTGGGGAAAAGTTTTCTGATCACAGTATATATTTTATTGATACACAGAGTTGATTAGGAGGGAGCCAGAATTGATTAATTGGAGGAGCATGGGGAGAAATGAATTGATTGCGGAGAGACAGAGAGCGTGAATGAGTGCGTGCAGGCATGCACAGAATTGTAATGAGTCAAGCAGAAAACAGATTGGGGGGTTTTGGAGAACAGATGGTGGATACTGTCCAAGGCAACTGCAGCCTGGCTTTGCCTGTACTCAACTCATTTCACCCGCTGATCTCTGGATGCCCAGCCTCCTGCCTTTCTCCTGCTCTGTTGCTGGACTCCTTTCTCTGCCCTCTCCCTGTGAAAAGTCAAGATGCCCAAGTATAGACGAGAGCTGTTCTCCCTCCTGAGACTGGTGCTATAGTTTGAGTAAGGAAGCTGGGGTAAAAGAATCGGAAGGTGAGCGGTGACCCTGGTGAGAGAGATCTGGGGCAGAGACTGCTGCGGAGAGCAAGAGAACCAGTGAGAGGAGTGCCAGCTCCAGAGAGAGCAGCAAGTCAGGGAGAGAAGGGAAAATGTGTAGTTCAACAGCATCCTTTTTGGCCTTTTAACTTGTGCATTTGTAAAAGTATGGCAATTTGAGAAACTGCCCCACAGCAAAGATTTCTTATCTTTCCCCCTGCCTCACCTCCACTTTATTCTTCCTTTCTCCAATACTAACCCCTGCACACACACCTCTTCAGCGGTTTATATTCCCTTGGAAATCTTCCAGCTGTATGGGAAGACCCACCCCATGTCAGAGGGCAGGTGTGAGGACATCTTTAAAATCATGCATTCCCTGCTGAAATCAGATTGCCTGGAGGTGCATGAAGAAATTCTCCACACCCTCCCATCAAAGAAAGTGAACTGATTTGCAAACATCAGGTGTACCTTAATTCCAGTCTGCATGCTTGGTATCTTAAAGAGCCACCCCAAAAAAGACACACCTTCTTGCACATAGATTCTATTTTAATATTTTCTTCTGGTCTGTTTTCATGCTTACTCTTTTCTCCCCAGGCTGTATGTTAAAAATGTTTTCTGGGTGAGCCCATCAGACCAAACACTGATGCTCATGTGGAATTTATTTAGAGGAGGAGGGGAAACCCTTAAACGGAGTGGTTGTGTTATTCTGAATTGGTTTTATATTTTGTGTGTACATAGTGAAGCTGGAATTTCAGAGTTGGCTTTTGTTTGCATTCATCATGAAACATTTGTTATGTGAGCTGCTGCTACTGCTACCAAAACAGCTGCTGCTGCTCCTGCTAGAATATCAGAAACCATCTTAATGGTTTCTTTTTCCTCTGTAAGACTAGCTGACAAAGCAGGCTCAGACTTTTATGGCAAAATTAACATTGTTTGGCCTCACTGCCATTCCAGCTCCTTGGTTTAGCTGGAACATAACTTTAGAAAAGTTTCTGCAGATGAGACCAGCAACAACAGAAATATACTGAGACTCTCAAAGCACATAGAGTGAAAAGGAAATGGGATCTTCAAGTGGCATGTACACTGTGCTTGGCAGTTGGATCAATACCTGGAACACGAACTTAATTCCTCCCTTAAACTGTTCGCTTGTTCAACATTCTAGCAGATTTTTGTTTTGAATAGTAGATCGGACTACCTGAGATCCAGAGAATCTACTTTAGGCCTCCCCTCCACTCGTTTCTTGCAGTTTGTAAAACTGAAGGCCACATCCTGCTCTGGCCTGCAGTGAATTTCCTGCCACAGGAACCCTATTTTCTTAAACACCCCTTCTTCTATGCTTGTGAATACTGTTGAACTGCAATAATCCTTATTTGTAAGGTGTACAAAGACACAGGCCTTGATCCTGCACTGGTCTCTGTGTTTGTGGACTCTTGCCCACATAGAACCCTTCTGAAGTCCCTGGGGTTCTTTAGTATACAGCCTACATGCAACGCAGTTTGGGCTCTAGGCCAAGTAAGAGACAGTCCTACTAATATAAGGAACAATATATCCCAAATTGTGTATAAGGCTGCTTGTTATTCCATCAAGGAAGTGGATTTGGCAGCAGCATAAACCATGAACGGGAAGTTTAAATTATCATTGATTATAGCAAGGACTAGGGTTTCACACCAAAGCCCTCATAGGTGGTGGATCCATCATGAAATTCATGCTGACCTTTTACTGATTCCCTCCCATGAGCCTCCCAAAATTTAAGAAATTGAAGTTTCATCCTTTACTCTTCCAAATGTTTCCCACTTCTGAAAGTGGCTAGGAGACTATCTTAAGATTTCTCTGATGCTGCTAAAATCTTTGGGAGGCCACGGGGAACTAAGAATACTGAAAAATAGTAATACTGTAAAACCCCACATCAGTGCTGTAATAGAATACAGTAGCAACAATTAAACTATGTGTCGTACTGCACAGACTGCTTTAGTAAGGACTCCACAGGAGAGATATGTGTAGATGGCATTCATTGTTATTCCAATTGATTTTAATTTCTTCAAAAATCTGTTTCTTTATCATTGATCATATATGCTATTTAACTTTTGGAATATGGTAGTAGGCACTTAATTTAAATTTGTAGACACTGGCAAGTAGGGAGCGGCCAATACAGGACTTGATTAATAAAGTATTAGAGAAGGATAATATCATTAATGCAAATCAATATGGGTTTATGGAAAACAGATCCTGTCTACCTTGATATCTTTTTTGATAAGATTAAGAGGTTTGATTGATAAAGGTAATAGAGTTGTAACATATTTAGACTTCTGTAAAGTGTTTGACTTGGTACAAAATGACATTTTGATTAAAAACTAGAATGTAAAATTACATGGCACTCGTTAAACGGATTAAGCTGGCTAGCTGACAAGTTTCAAACTGTACTTGTAAACAGGGAATCATCACTGAAGCAAGTGTGTTTCCAGTGGGGTCCCACAGGAATCGGTTCTTGGCCCAACACTATTTAACATTTTTATTATAGACTTGGAAAAAAACATAAGGTCATCACTGACAAAGTTGGCAGATGACACAAAAAATGGGGGAGTGGTAAATAATGAAGAGGACAGGTCACTGATTCAGAAAGATCTGGACCGCTTGGTGAACTGGGAACAAGCAAACAATACGTGTTTTAATATGGCTAAATGTAAACATCTAGGATCAAAAAGTATACGTCATAATTACAGGGGGACTCCTTCCTGGGAATCAGTGACTCTGAAAAAAAGATATGGGGGTGGTGGTGGCTAGTCAGATGAACATGAGCTCCCAGTGTGACACTGTGGCCAAGGAGCTAATGCAATTCTGGGATGCATAAACAGGGGGAATCTCAAGTAGGAGTAGAGAGGTTATTTTACCTCTGTATTTGGAACTGGGTGCAACTGCTGCTGGAATACTGAGTCCAGTTCTGGTGCTCACAATTCAAGAGGGTGTTGATAAATTGGAGAGGGTTCAAAGAAGAGCCATGAGGATTAGAAAATATGACTTATAGTGGTAGACTCAAAGAGCTCTATCTATTCAGTTTAACAAAGAGAAGGTTAAGGGGTGACTGGATTACAGTCTATAAATATCTACATGGGGAATAAATATTTAATAATGGGGTCTTAAATCTAGCAGAGAAAGGTGTAACACAACCCAGTGGCTGGAAATTGAAGCGAGACCAATTCAGACTGGAAATAAGGCATAACATTTTAACAGTGACGGTACTTAGCCACTGAACAATTTACCAAGGATCATAGTAGATTTTCCATCACTGACAATTATGAAATCCTAATTGGCTGTTTTTTCTAAAAGATGTGCGCTAGAAATTATTTTGGGGAAGTTCTGTGGTCTGTATTATACAGGAGGTCAGACTAGATGATCCCAATGGTCTTGTTTGGCCTTCAAATCTGTGAATCTACGAAACACTAATGGCACAGGGCAAGAACACTCAGGGTGAGCTGGTACAACGTGGTTGGAAGCTACTTCTCTATACAGAAGCAATTTAAAACACCTGCTAACTTACGTATGTACCTACTGCCTTGAAGAGTTGGTAGTACTCAGGCGTGCTAGCGGATTGTACCTCCTAGCATACTCCTCTGTGTTGAGGACGGATCCTCCTGGGCTGCATGTAGCCCGTGA
The DNA here is from genome assembly GCA_037349315.1 of Chelydra serpentina. Taxonomy (NCBI): domain Eukaryota; kingdom Metazoa; phylum Chordata; order Testudines; family Chelydridae; genus Chelydra; species Chelydra serpentina. The sequence goes on from JBAIAC010000010.1 coordinate 25,783,046, forward strand.
GGTGAATCTGGGGGGAAAACAAGAGCCGCACTTTTAGTGCAGTGCTTCATTTGTTACACACAACGGGTAACATGTTCGAAAGCACCTAAGTAATTTAGGAGCCTAAGTCCCAGTTTCAAAAGTGACTCAGGCTCTTAGCAGCCCAAGTCTCACCAACATCTATTTTTAAATGGGAATTGCACACCAATTTCTCCATTCACTGAAATGAAATTATACCCTAAAGTGTTCAAAGGACAGATATATCAAGTTATATCTACATGGGTAAAGGAAACTATAAACTATGTTAAACCTCATTTAAACTTCACTCCAATATCCATACTGAAAAGTACAGTATTTCCCTCAAACATTAGGGTGCATGGTAAAACCCTGTCCTTTTACAGATAATTTGGTCTAATTATCCCATGTTCATCTCATGGGATCTCCAGTTAAAGGAAAAATGAGCTACAGAAATACAAGGTGAAGACAATATATTTTAATAATTCATATATATGAACACTCCATACTATAATAATTAATATATTTACATCACTTCAAAGTCCCTGTTAAACAAGAAGGAAGATGAACTGCAATGCTAACCTGAAAACTGAATCAAGCTGCCTAATAAGGCTGCAACGACATACTGTTCAGAAATTAAATGTCAAGTTACCTTTAATAATTAATACGTTCAGGACTTGTAGTTATCTAATAGGGTGACCAGACGACTGTCCCGATTTTTCCTCCTTTGTCCCGCGTCCCGACCAATGCATGGTCGGGACGCCATTTGTCCCGATATCGGGGCTTCGGGTTTTTTTTTCCCCTCGGAGAACTCCGGCGGGGTTTGTTTTTTTTTCTCTGAGATCTCCGGCGGGGCTCAGAGAACTCCGGCGGGCGGGGGAGGGGGGTTGTTTTTTTCTCTCGGAGATCTCCGGCGGGTTTTGTTTTTTTCCTCGGAGATCGTTTAACGAGCTGCTTCCGGTCTCTGGTGAGAGCCGGGCGGCAGGAACTGCCCCACCTGCCTGGGGGAGTGCATGGGGCATGGCTGGGCTGGAGAAGACACACGGGGAACTCTGGGCGCTTCCAGGGCCCTGTCCCCCAGCCCAGCAGCCAGCCAAGGAGTAGGATGGGGGCTCTGGTGACAGAGCAGAGCCCTGGGAATGTGGCTCTGGCGAGAGGCTGCAGCCCCTGGCTTAGGTGCAGGGACTCTCCAGCCAGAGAGCAGCTGAAGCCAGGGAAGCCACGTTGTCAACAGGACTCTGCCTTGTGGCCCCCCCTTGAGCCCTTAGCCTCTCTCCTAGGACCCAGAGCTGAGCCCAGCCATCTCGTGCCACAGAGCCAGCAGGTTTCCAGAAATGAAGCACAGCAGAGAGCTTGGAAAAGTCCGGAGAGAGGTGTGTTTTTTTTGCTTGACAAGTCCCGATTTTTGGGTCCTTTCATCTGGTCACCCTATTATCTAAAGACATACTCGGAGAAACCATTTCAAAGCATCAGAGGTACCCTCAGTCCCAAGCAACTCCTGGGGCTTTTCCAAGGAGTCTCAGAAGTCAGAACAATCAGTCAAACATGTAGTCAGTCTACATTACTACCTTTATGTGTGGGAGCTAGGATCTATGTGCAAAACTCTTTAGGGAAGAGTGAAAAAGCTAAAGCGTTATTCTGCTCTAAAAACAACTGTAAATATGGCACTGTGAGGCCCCATGTCTATTGTGTCTTTCACATTAAATGAATTCCTTCAATGTAAATCAGGGGTGGGCAAACCTTTTGGCCTGAGGGCCACATCTGGGTATAGAAATTGCATGGCGGGCCATGAATGCTCACAAAATTGGGGTTGGGGTGCGGGAGGGGGTGAGGGCTCTGGCTGGGGGTGCGGGCTCTGGGGTGGGGCCAGAAATGAGGAGTTCAGGGTATGGGAGGGGGCTCCGGGCTGGGGCAGGTGAGGTGCGGGGGGTGAGGGCTCTGGCTGGAGATGCAGGCTCTGGGGTGGGGCTGGAGATGAGGGGTTTGGGGTGCAGGAAGGTGCTCCAGGCTGGGACCGAGGGGTTTGGAGGGCAGAAGGGGGATCAGGGCTGGGGCACAGCGGGATAGCTCAGGGGTGCAGGCTCCGGGCAGCGCTTACCTCCAGCAGCTCCTGGAAGCAGCATGTTCCCCCTCTGGCTCCTACATGGAGGTGCAGCCAGTCCAATGGGAGCTGTAGGGGCAGCGCTTGGGGCGGGGGCAGCGTGTGGATCGGAGCCCCCTGGCTGCCCCTATGCGTAGGAGCCGGAGGGGACACATGCCGCTGTTTCCGGGAGCCACAATGGGATTCAGATTTCTTAAAGACAAAAACCAGAGCTCCCTCCTTTCTAGAGAATTTGACTGACGCAGTCAATGTAGATTTTAAATTACGGATCCGTCCATGATGCAAGAGCTGGGATCTGAACTTTCCCCCAAAGCTTGAGGGGTTTCAGATCCAATGTTCCAACTCAGACTTAACTCTCAGAATCTCATGTCCAAAACGAATGACCTCAAATAATAATCGAGCAGTTTTCGACATCTCTCTCTCTCTCTCACACACACACACACACCCACCTGTGAATTTGTTTTAGGGTAAAAGATTGAACACTATACTCAGAGCTTAAAAACTGTTTGTTTTAGAAGGCACCATTATTTAAGCAATGACATAAAATGAGCCAGCTGCTCTAGCCAGTGTGGCTATTAGCATTCTTCTAGGTAATTTAGAAAGCTCACAGATTCAAGAGGGGGAGGAAAAGGGGAATTCCTTCAGCTTTCATATTCTCCTTTTCTCATCACTGAACAGCATATAAATACAAATCTACATTCACTATTGCAAGTTGGTAGAGTGCCTAACTTCCCTGAAAACACTGGAAAAGTAGGGAGATTACACCACCTTCTGGACAAATCATATTAGTTACTCAGTTCCACCTGCTAGATGGAAAACACACTATGGACTCATTATAGCAGTGTTTCTATAGTTAAGTTGCCATAGTTAAAATGTTCCCATATTAAACACAAACTTTGGGCAACTCACCCCAAAATTTTGGAAATTGCTCTTTCCATATAGAATTTGTGATGTGCTGTTCTTGCCTTTTGGGACGTTTGTGTATTTAGGGAAAGGTTGAAGTTAATTGGATTAGCTGGTTTTGGGACAAGAGACCGGAAAAAAAACATATGGAGGGGATCACATTTCGAAAACTTTTCCAACTTTTTGTTTGTCTGTGTATTACTTAAAATCAACTTGATGTAAGAAGTACCTGCACATTTATCTTATGTACTAATCCTTGGTGAGAAATAGTGCATGAAGGTGTTTTCTTCAAGCTGGAATGCAAATATCTTTAATTATAACAGGTCATTTCAATGCATATATAATTTCCATGAAAAGCCTAGTGAATGTTACAAGCTGTACATCTAACCTACATTTGCAGTTTTCTTTTTTGTCAAAGATAGATTTTAAAATGTAAACTGATCATTGGGCAAACTGTTTGAGGAAAGAAAAAAAGGATAACTTTAAACAAAAAACAATGTCTCTTTTCCAACTTCTTCTTCTTGCTCTTGGCAGCATTATCTGCACACACATCCACTCCATCCTCCTTGAGGTGAAAAAAAAGAAAAGGTGGAATCACCCCTCCACCACATCACCACTTTGCTCTCCTTCGATTTCACTCTTGGCTTCATCAACTCCCCCAAAAGAGACTGGCAGTACTGTCACCAAGTCACTGGAAGTTCACTCCATTACTGCCCAGAAAGGTGGTGACCCTCATGAACAAGGCAGGGGAACGGTTCATGTAAGTATTTAAGGCTGAGGACATCAAAGGAGCTCTAGGGAAATACGCATCTCCTGTATTACCAAGGAAAGGAGCAAGAAAGGGAAATGGATCTCTCCCCACTCCATTCCCTAAGTACATGATAACAAATGTCTGAGCCTCCTCCATACCTTAGGAAATTTGTCTTGACCTGGTCACCTCAGAGGCAATGAGGAGCTCTTCCTCCACTGGTAGAATCATCACTATGCACATCACCCTTCCAACCGCCCCACTCTGGGGAGGTGGGCAACCCAACCTTCAGTATAGCACTTAGGGAGATGCAGGTGGCGGCAGAAGGAAGCATTAGTACCTTCATCACTCATCAGTAGCCCTATAGTAAAGAGAGGTAGCAGCATCTCCCTCTTTCACATTTCCTACTGGCTAAAAGAAAAAAGTAAGTCCTGGAAAAAGTTAGAATCCAAGATGTCTGAAGTTCAAAAAGCTAAGGAACATGAGCATAATTGATTAAAATTATCTTTAAAATGTCTGTGTTACTTGAATGGTTATTAGTAAACTAGATAAAAACATATTCTTCTTGAATGTGACTTTTATATTTTGATAGTGTACCTGATCTAATTTGCATGCATCTTGCAGTGTAATTTCCAAGAATACAGACTTTTTACACGTTCCTCTGATAGTAAATTTTGCTCCACTTGACAGCATGAGTAATTTCACTACATGCAATAAAATTAACTGTTTGAAAAATCTAATAACATTTTCTTGCTCCATATTAAAATCTCTGCATTCCTACAGCTATAACTAACTTTCAATGAACAGAAAAATAAATTTATAGTACTGAGGAAAATGGTTTTTTATGGCTTTTGATGCTAAAGCTGACAACGTTTATGAGCTTCTATAGAAAGGTGAGGGGATTAGTGCTGTTTCTGAGGCGATAACAGCGGTTTTTATTGCCTATTCTTTTACATTAGATGCTATTAATTTTCACCTTTTCTGGCATACTGCATGCAATAAAAAGGCAGAGTAAAACCCTGTGCTTTTCTGTGCTTTGTGAATATCTTTCCTGTTTTTCATTTGCTTTTTAAACCCAAGATTGTGTGTGTAAAAAGAATCTGCAACCACTATCTGCTTTCAAAGGCAGCGGGCAATTAGTCAAAGTAATGGATGTAAGGTCACAAGCCATTTCCATAACCAGTGGAGCTAGTGTAACTCTGGCCACTGTTCTCCTTCAGTTGGGCTCCTAAAACTGTGAGAAAATAAGGAGCAGTAGGAATGCTTACATGTACAATGATTCTCAATCCGGGTCTAGGTCTAGACCAGAACTTTCATGAAGTATGGGAGTGTCTGTATGAAGGGGTTTGGTTTAAACTCACTAGATAGGAAGGAACCAGCTGCGAAGTATGGATACAAAAGTCACATTTTCTCAAAATTCTGAAGTGATCCAATCCAATCCATGGGATTGAGCATATCTCTTCTTAAAAAATGGGCCAAAAAAAAAAAAAGCCAAAGAACTGGATAACTCTAGTGCAGTGGTGTCCAATAGAAATTAGATGCTAGCCACACTTTGTGGTTTTGAATTTTTCTTATTTGCCATATTATAAAAAAGGATTAAAAACATACTACAAACAAAATTTCAAATATCAAAAATAAGTAGATATTACATAAAAAAATAGGTACTACTAACACAAAATTACTATGTCCTAGCCACGTTAACGAGCTGTATATCAAAGCACATAACCTGTCTTCAATACACCAGCGCAGTGCTCATGCATTAGCCACAATTCAATAGCCTATTTGCCACATGTGGTTAGTGGCGAACGTATTGGACACCGCTGCTCTAGTGCTATAGAATTAGAGTCTAGTAAACTGAGCACTATCACTTGTTTCCCACACTTTCAAAGCACTTTCATATTGCATCTCCCCCCGCACCACCTCCTAAGGAACAGGAGGTGGAGTGGGGGAAGACAGAGTATCTTTGTTACATGATAGCTCTTCTTGGCTATCTGCGATGTGATAGCTCACTTATGAGACACACTGCGTTTGCACATGAGCATTTCTTCACTCATGAAAAATCTACTATGTTAATCCCCCTGTATTCTCTCTGTATATTGCACCCCTCAGATAGGTACGGACCCTTATCGCAAAGCAGATATCTGGCAAATATTATGCTGATGGTTGACCCCATGTTCTAACAATTTGTGTTCCAATTCACTCCCTAGCTCCTCCAACCTTGGGAAGGCTGTGATATCTGGTGCCTAAAGGAAGGATGAACTACATATTTTAGTAAACCCCTCCTATCAAACCAAGAGTTGCAATGACGGACTCCAGAGAGGCCACGTCCAATGCTGCTCAACTGGAAGACTGAGTCAACCCAATACGTCCTTGTTCAGGTGAAGATGAAATAAGTGTAAACAGCAGGGAGTGTGGGATCCAGAGATGTGCCCCTCTTCACTGCTTCAAAATATCTAACTGGTTTAGGAAGGAAACACTGACATATTTGTGAGCACTAAGGAAGATTCAATGACCAGGTAGGTGTTTAAGGGGTGGAGCTTGTGTGTGGAGGACAGGTATTGTTAGCAAGAGAAGCCTGAAGTAGGAGGCAAGGCTGTGTGTGACTTCACCAATGCCATTAACATTATAACAAAAATGTTAGTTATCCAGGGCCGGTACAATGTTTACAGTTGTGTCAAGTGATTCTCATTTCGAGTATTCACAGAGAGAACATCAGATACCTGAGCCGCACTTTTCTCAGATAAAGCAGTAAATCTAAGAGACTCAGATTCAGGAGATATTTCAGGGATAAAAAGTGGAAGTCTGAAATCAGGATAAAGAGTTCTTTCTTCCAGCAGTCAGCCTAATAGCCTTTTACTGTCCTCTAGCTGGCAAGAGACTCCTTATTGAATTGGAGCAAGGACACTTTTGGGCAAGTTGGGCAAAAAATTGCCATTCTACTGCATTTTATCTGATGCCCGCACCATTAAGAAAAAAATTCAATCAAAAGAAAGAATCGAAAAAAACCAGAAAGCAAACATACAGCTTTAAAGCATTCTGGAGGATGAAAACAATGTTACTAATGAAACTTAACCACTATATAGAACACTAGCATTTCATTGTACAGTATTATAAAGATGTATAAGGCTTAAAACATTGAGCATATGGATTAACTAAGACTAACATGTTTTTTCATGTGATAAACTAATTTTCCTGATGTTCTCTACTGCTAAAATTTTCTGTGGTGCAGATTTATTATTGTTTTTAGACCCCAAAAATTTGAAAAATATGCTGGCGTGCATTTCAGAACTGCGAGTTTAGTGCAGTCAAAAAAAGAATTCTACATAGACTATATACACAGTCGCTAGTAAACCAAGCTAATTGTATTTAAAATCTCAAACATTGCATAGTTTGTGAATAACAGTGATTGAAGAGTTTAATAATGTTTTGCTTTTTTAAAAAAAATCTTTGCATTACCCTCCTCCCAGCTTACATAAATTAATTTTGAAAGACAATATCACTAGTGTTACTAAGAAAAATACCCACAATCATATCCCATTAAGTTGGCACCTCTGTCATTTTACATGGATGAATAATGGAACTCTTATATCAAGGCAAATTAGAGCATGGGTGTAAAAACTTATTAGCTTATTACTGCTCTAGCCTTAATAATATTTTGCTATTTTAAGACATGTACTGGATGATTTCTGAAGGCAAGATTTTTTAGTCTTTGGTGTTTAGTCAGAAAAACTACAACCAACAAAAACCAAAGTAAGGGTTTGATCAACTTGAGTAAATTTAATGATTGCAAATGTTATATCAGGAAATAGGTTATACTGTTGCGAAAGGCAGAAGGGGGAAGTTGATTAAAATTTGCATAGTCCAGATAGAAGAATAAATAGGAGAGAAAAACATATAAGACTCAATTCACTCCAGGTTCCCATAAGCATTGTCTTGATGGCAGGAAGTTCACATGGATGGGGGGGGGGGGGGATGCAGTAATATAAGGAACTTATAAACTCCACTCTGCTGGAGACCAGGAACTAGCCAGTGTAGTTCCAAAAGTTGGCAGTTTTGGACAGGGAAAACACTTGGTCAGGGCTCCCAAAAGATGCATTGATTCATAGAATCATAGAAATGTAGGACTGAAATGTAGAGCCTCAGTAGGTCTAGTCCAATCTCCTGCACTGAGGCAGGACTAAGTCCATGTCTACACAATTAAATCAACCTATGTTAGGTCGACTTACAGCCACCACAGTAATTACTGTGGTTGTTCATGTCCACACTACCCTCTTTCTGTTGGTGGTGTGTGTCCTCAGCAGGAGCGCTTGCACCGACTTAAGAGGGGCAGGGTGGGGGACTCAGAAACTGGGTTCTCAGCTCGGCACTGAGCTCCCAGGTGCGAGCTTAGCTACTGCCCAGGCTCTCAGGTCCCTGAAGAGCTTCAACCTGAAGCCATTCCTCTACGCTCCCCGCTCACCACAGGAGGGAGCTCCCTTTGGAGTGGGGAGCTGAGAGCCCGGGTGGGAGCCAGGCTCCAGCTGGGAGCTCCATGTGGAGCGGGGAGCCCACAGCCTGGACTCTCAGTGTCGGGCAGCGATGCTCTAGCTGCCAGGACTGCTGGAACGCACACCCTCCCACCAACTTCAGCCAGGTACACAGGCATGCACCCTCCCCCATTTAAAGCCCTGGGAATTTTTGAAATTCCTCTTCCTGTTTGCTTGGCGTGGAGCGTTCACATAACCTCTTCCTAGCTGACCATGTCGGCTTTTCCGCAGCAAACGTGCTCCTGCCAGGAGTATATCGGAGTTGCTGGGTCTGTGGGGAGAGAAAGCTGTGCAGTCGCAGCTCCGATCCAGCCTATGAAACTTTTTGATACCTACGAGCACGTTTCCAGCCCGTCGCAGTACCCCTTGCACTCCACCCCTAGTGACATGTTCCATAATGAGAGCTGGACTTACACACAGCTGTGAGAGCCTCATTTGAGAGAGTGCTTCTCAGTGTCATGTCCCTGGTAATATATGGAAATCTAAGTATTGCCGATTAATAAAAATTTAGTCTTAGAAATACAACAAATCTTTATTTGTGTCCTACACAAGGTGGTTACTGCAGACATTCATACACAGCAGCAATTGGCACATTTGCATACTAGCATTAACTCTCAGGCAGCAATCATCACAAGAGTCATTCAAAGGGGCAAGTAAACAATGTCTGGCTGAATGCATTACAGAAAGACACATTACTGGGGCTCATTGTCAAAATGCTGCTTCAAAGCCTCCCTGATTCAAATAGACCCCCATTGAGTCCCTCTAATAGCCCTGGTATCTGTCTGCTCAAAATCAGCCACCAGGCAATCTACCTCAGTGCTTCACTCCTGGGGAAACTTTTCCCCCTTGGCTTCACAAATGTTATGCAGAGCACAGCAGGCTGCTATGACTGTGGGAATATTTTCCTCATTGAGGTCTAACCTGCCATAAAGGCAGTTCCAGGGATCCTTTAATCTGCCAAAGGCACATTCAATGATCATTTTGCACCTGCTCAGCCTATTGTTGAAGTGCTCCCTGCTCCTGTCAAGGTTTCTGGTATACGACTTCATGAGCCAGGGGATTAAGGGGTACGTTGGGTCTCCCAGGATCCCCCATTGTGCATTTCAACATCCCCCATTGGAATCTTCTGGTCTGGAAAGAAAGTCCCTGCTTGCAGCTTTCTGTACAGACCAGTGTTTCTGAACACGCGTACATCATGCACCTTCCATGACTGCTCCATGTTGATGTCAGTGACCCTGATGCTCCACCAGCACCTGCAATACCATAGAGAAGTAGCCCTTTCTGTTGATATACTGAACTCTGTCGCAAGATGGCCTCGAGCCAAAATGGGGATATGCGTGTCATCTATCGCCCCACCACAGTTAGAGAATCCCATTGCTGCAAAGCCATCCATTATTTCCCACACATTACCCAGAGTCACAGTCCTTCATAGCAGGAGGCAATTAATGGCCCTGCACACTTGCGTAACCCCAACCTCTATGGTGAACTTCTGAACTCCAAACTGATTCATGGCTGACTGGTAGCATCCAGGAGTTGCCAGATTCCACACAGCGATCACCACTTGCTCTTCCATTGTGAGGGCAGCTCTCATTTTGGTATCCTTGTGCTGGAGGGAAGGGGCGAGCTCTGCGTACAGCTCCAGGAAGGTGGCTTTGTGCATCCGAAAATTCTGCAGCCACTGCCCGTCATCCCACACCTGCATCATATTCCAATCCCACCACTCAGTGCTTATTTCCTGAACCCAAGAGTGAAAATCCACTTTGTGCAGCTGCTCCATGAATTCCAACATCAATCTTGAATTGTTTCTTTCCATGGCACACAGCAGGGTGGGCACCACAGATTCATTTTCAGATTCGCAGCTCATGAAATACTGCAGGATCAGCCACATGGTATTCACAATGCTCATTACAAGACTGGTGAGCAGTGCAGGATCCATGCTTTCAGGCAGAGATGGCGGGCGCACAGTTTACAGAGGAAGTTGAGAAATGGCACAAAATATAGTCAGAAGCCCATGGAATGATGGGACAGAGAAAAAACTGCATCATGGGATGGTGAGCCCACCACCATGATGCATTGTGACCCATTCCCAGAACTCCTAGCAGCAGAAGGTGGCGATTTGCACAGTGGGATAGCTACCCATAGTGCACTTCTCTCTCTGTCGGTGCTAGAGCATCAACTGTGGATGCGCTCTGCCAACACAAGAAGCATTTGTTACCCAGGGTTTTCAGGACCCAAAGCAGTGGTAACTTTACTGTTCTCTCCAGGTGGTGTCAGGAATAAATTAATGGAGACACAGCTCATCCGTCTGATAAATAATTGGCACAAGCAGGAGTGCTTTCATCTAAAACTGTTTTTTTTAATTAGATCTCAAGCACACACACACGCTGTCACAGTAGGGTTAAAGCATTTCAAAACACCTGCAATGGTTCTGAGGAATCAGCAGACTGGCTTCAGGGGGGCCCCCACCTTCGGTCTAGCCACTGGGGTATCATATCCTTGCCCAAAGAAAGCTTCCTCGGACTGCTCCAAAGCAAATTATTTCGCCTTATCTTTTATAGCTAATTTCAAACACAGCACATAACCTATTGTGACTCCTAGCGGGTCACCATGGTAATTCTTAATGGGTCACCAATTCTCCTACTTTCAGCAAAACTACTCATTATCTCTTATAATCAAAACATTTCTAGTCATAACAATAATACAACTTACATGTCAAAGGTGTCAGAGGCTCATACGACCAAGATCGGCCGCCCAAACAGTCTTTCTATTCTCACAATACATTCACTTCTTATCCCATCCTCCCATTTTGATAGCAAAGCTGAAAATGTGCCTCTCAGGGCCTAAGATTTTCCTAGCTATGTGATGTTTAGTTTTCAGCTGGCAGTGGCTGAAAATTCAAAATTGCTGACTGCAGTACCGTCAAATGCTAGGGTATATGCAGGAATGTCAAATTGTGGGGTAACATGTGCGAACATGCACAAGTGATGTAAATACAGCGGTTTATGGTTGACAACCCTGTAGTGGATACATGGCCTTCGTCTCAGATCGTACCCCATTTACACTGAAGTTCACTATGTTAGTCATCCAATTACTGCTAACCTTTTGGTGAACACTGAAACAAAGAAGGCATTTAACATTTGGGCTGTTGCTGAGTTTTCTGTTATTGTCTTTCCCTTCTCATTGAGTAATAGGTATACCCTATCCTTGGTCTTCTTCTTGCTTCTAATGGAGTTGTAAAATATTTTCTTGTTACTCTTTTTGTCCCTAGCTAATTTAATTTTGATTGTGCCTTGGTCTTTCTAATTTTATCTCTACATGCTTGTGGTCTTTTATATTCATCTTTTGTAATCTGTCCTAGTTTCCACTTTTTGTATAACTCTTTTTTGAGTTTCACGTGATTGAAGATCTCTTGACTAAGCCAGAGTGGTCTCTTACCACACTTTTGTACATGTTGGGATAGTTTTCTCTTGTGCCCTTAATAATGTCTCTTTAAAAAGCTGCCAACTCTCCTGGACTCTCTTTTCCCTTAGACTTGCTCACCATGGGATCTTACCTACAATTCTTTTGCTAATGTCTGCCTTCTTGAGTGCATTGTCTTTATTCTGCCATTTTCCCTCCTACCACTCCTTAGAATAAAAAATTGTACCATTTCATGATCACTTTCACCCAAGTTGCCTTCCACCTTCACATTCTCAACCAGTTCCTGCTTATCTGTCAGAATCAAATCTAGAACAGCCTCTCCCCTAGTCACTCTCTCCAACTTCAGTTATAAAAAGTTGTCTCCAATGCATTCCGAGAACTTGTTGGATAATCTGTGGCTGCTGTATTATTTTCCCAATAGATGTCTAGGTAGTTGAAGTTCTGCATCACCGACAAACCTGTTCTTTGTAGTTAAAAAAAAACAAACAACCCCTCAACCTTTTCTTCCTGGTTAATTCGTTTATAGTAGACCCCCTATCATATCATCACCTTTGTTTTTTTATTCCTTTTATCCTTACCCAGAGACTTCCAACAGGTCTGCCTTCCATTTCTATCTCAACCTCACTAAAAATGTATACATCTTTAATATACAAGGCAACACCTTCTCCCTTTTTCCCCTGCCTGTCCTTCCTGATAAGCTGTTCCATTCTATACCAATATTCCAGTAATGTAAATTATCATACCGTGTCTCTGTGATACCAATTATGTCATAACTGTGATTATTCATTAGTATTTCTAGTTGTACCTGTTTGTTCCCTACACTTGCATTAGTATACAGACATCTCTATATTCCCTCATCTCTCCTTTGCCCCTGTTGTGATTGCCCATGTTTCCCCCAGATTCCGACCCTTCACCCAGGTCCATGTTTTGGACTTACCTGTGAGCTTTTGTCCCCTGCCCCCCATTGAACTTAGTTTATGTCTGCCTCACTAGGTTAGCCCATCCATATCCGAAGGTGCTCTTCCCCTTTCTTAATAGGTGGACCCATCTCTGCTCAGCAGTCCTTCTTGGAACAGCATCCCATGGTCAAGGAAGCTGAAGCCCTCCTGGATGCATTCACTTCCAGGATATGTCTGTCTCTGCCTGACTGAAAGGTTTGATGAGACCACCCCCTGCAGCCTCACTCTTCCACCCTCCCTCCCAGAGCCCTGATGTCACTTCTCATCTGCTAAGGGTCATACCTGGTAGTAGCATTAGTGCCCACATGGATGAGCAGCATGAGGTAGCAGCCAGAAGGCAGGATGATCCTCAGCAATCCTTCTGTAATATCTCGCACATTGGCCCCAGCGGGCAGCACATCTCCAGGGATGCCTTGTCAGGCCAGCAGACGGGTGCTTCCGTCTCCCTTAGGAAGAAGTCACTGACCACCATCACCTTTCGTTTCCTCTTGGGAGTGGTGGCCGTGATCTTCCAAGACTTGTGGGTAACATGTCTTCTCCTCCTCCTCCACCTTTGAGGAGATTCCTTATCCCTCACTGCCAGGCCAGCAGCCTGTTTTTTAAATCTCTATGGATAGTGGGTTGGTAGCCGATGTGGAGCACTGCCTGCTGCCAGACATAGCCAGCAGCCAGCTTCCTCCCTGTAAAACAGCCATTTCCTCCTTCCTGGTGGTGCTACTGCAGTCTTTGCCAGCTGGATTGCTTCCTCAACCTTGGACATGTCCATATGCATCTTTCAATTAATTCCTCGTGTGCACAGGTGCTCCTCAGCCTAGCCACTTTCTCCTGTAGCTCTCCCACCTGCTTCCTGAGAGACTCTACCAGTAGGCACTCTCACACAGGATGGTCTACCCCAGCCTGGCTTCTATGATGGGAAATGCAGGCTACAGTCTGTGCAAATCCACACCAGGACCTGAGTAGAGGGATCCATGGTCAAGGTTCTCTGCTTGGACACAGGTGCAGGTGGAGGAGCCAGGAGCAGTGTTGGCATTGGCTATGCTTCCTTTCTGAACCATGGTGATTTTATTCTAACTCCCCTCTTTGCTAGTTCCCCTTGGCTGGTTAGCATCTGGCTTTAAATCCCTTCTCTCCTAGGTCAGTCCTGACCCTTCTTAACACACATGGGAAGGGTGATCAAGGATCAAAGGACAGGAGCCTTGCAAATGCACACTCAGCTAGCAGTCCTCTGGCCACTACTCCTACACAGTCCCCAAATACACAATCCCCAAAGAGACCACATTAAACTTCAAGCAAGTCAAAAGAAAAACCAAACAGACAAGTAAGCTCATTCACCCCAAGAATTGGTACTTGCTCCTCCTTCACCAGAGGATCTCTCTCTCTCAAATGTCCCCTGTTCACTAGCTCCTTCTGGCCCCTTAGGGTACATCTATATAGGGATTTAAAAAACCCTGTGGCTGGCCCAGGTTTGCAGACTCATGCTCTGGTCTGAAAACCTGGAGTCTGAGCTCTGGGACCCTGTGAGGTGGGAAGGTCCCAGAGCTTGGGCTCCACACCAAGCCCGAACATCTACACAGCAATTTTTCAGCCTGGAGCCCCAGCCCAAGTCAGCTGACCTTGGCCAGCTGTGGGTATTTTATCCCTGTGCAGATGTACCCTTAGTGTCTGACTTTTAAGCCTTCTCTCTGAGGTCAGCCCTGCCCCTTCGTTAACTCACAAGGAAGGATGCTCAAGGGTGATCAAGGATCAAATGACAGGAGGCTAGAGCCCTTGCTAGTGCACACTCAGCTAGCAGACCTCTCCCAGACCACTAGGAATATGTAATTTTCTAAAATCAGGAAGATTTTCCAGATTCTCTCTCTGATTTTAGAAAATTACCCAGTGGTCTTTTAATCAAATTATGTGACTTCCCAGCCTCCCCTGCCCCATACACCAATCTGAATATTAACTTGAATGGAATGTGATCTTATACTAATTTGAATAAAATCAAGTTAACAAATGACTCAACCCCATGCCCTTAATTCATTGTATCAAGTGAGACTAACATTTCCTTAACCGACTTCCTAATCTACCTTCACCTGTGACCAACAAAGACTGCTTTCATTTGACTATCCTCTGCTTCAGAACTTCACACAAGTGTTGATAGCTATCTAACCAATCTCACAAATTGCAAAATGCAGTGAGTTGGGAGTTTATGGTTACAGAAAGTTCCGTGACTAGGTGATTACTGGTTGTTCTTATCTCAGTATATTCAGCTGGTGACATTTTCATGACGTTTTCCTACCATTCATCCTTTATCTTCAAAAAGCAGCAAGATAGCCAAGGTAAAAACCCTTAAAACACTAGGTGGTATAGCAGGTTAGTGCACTAATCTAAGAACTGTGAAGATCTAATTTTAAGTCCTTGCTCAAGTCACAAATAGAAATACATTTTGTAGTTCTATCACAGGCAATTCTGGACATTGGTTGCTTTCACAAGGACACCATGTAATTTGTCATACCGTTCACTTTTTTTTAATCATCACCTTAATAAAATTTTTAAATCTGTTCTTATCAGTGCTGTTCATGAAGCCTCCTAAGGAATAGAACATCAGAAGGTGTTTTAGATCAGTACTAAGGTGCACTGAGGAGAGCTGCCTAGGAACTCTTACATGGCATTTACCTACATTATTCTTAGCTCTGTCTGGTTCTATTAGCCCGTTTATTCACAAGCATCAAACTCACAATTTAAGAATAAATACAGTGAAAACAAAACATCTGTGTGCACAAGGAGTAGAGAAGAGAAGCGGGGTATTAACAAGGAAGTTTCTGCTCACTTATTCTTCAGTGTTAACACATATAGTTAAAAAATTAAAATGAAATGAAATTTAATTCAGCAAGAAGAATATTGTCAAAAGAGACAGATGCCCAGAGATCTCCCTAGTAAATGGCATTACTTACAGTATCTACGCAGGAAAGACAGGGGCAAATTCTGCTTTCATGTAGCAAGACACAGGAGAGGAAACCACGTATCAAGATCTTCCCAGATATGAACCTTCAGAGTTGGACCATGTCCCCTCACAAGGCAGAGGGTCGCTGCTACGCAAAGAAGGGAGGTGGTATGGACCTCAAGGATATCTGGGGGAATCTGACATCACCTCTGTAGATCTCAGGGGCATCACCATGAAAAGCAAGACCCTCTCTGTTGCTTGCCAGCTTTCCCCGCCCCCTTCCTTCAGGAGGCATTGGCTCTCAACAATACTACACACTACTCCCTTTGACTGGGGAAAACCACAGAAGGGAAAATTTAAGGAGGAAGAAGCAGTGGGGAAAACCTCATACAGATCCCCACTGGGAAATCTACACATAGTTAAGAAAGCATCTTGCTCCCTGACTCCTTCCCCGCTGCTCCAACACCCTTGTCCTACCCCACTCATCTCCATTCTCCATAAACCAGAAAGAGCATCTGACCCAAAGACAGGAGCTGCTCTCACAAACATACAATTCTCTTCCTTCTTGTTATTTTTTTAAAAATTACAAATAGCTCCATAACTGCATAGGATATGACAGCAAATTAACAA
This sequence comes from Chelydra serpentina, assembly GCA_037349315.1. Classification (NCBI taxonomy): domain Eukaryota; kingdom Metazoa; phylum Chordata; order Testudines; family Chelydridae; genus Chelydra; species Chelydra serpentina. The sequence continues at coordinate 25,799,253 of JBAIAC010000010.1, forward strand.
CTACACTATTTTTTTAAATAGCTGCATTATCTGTCTTACTACAAGCAGCTAATTTAAATGGCAGTGCTTTTGCTTTGCCTCACTAGGACCACATTTAGTGGAGGATAAGCGAAACTGAACTTCATATTCTTCTGCATCTAAGAGATAAAAGCATCACCCCTACCATTCAAATCCTCTTTATTGAAAGGCTAAGAGACAACACCTAACCTTTGAATAGCTCTGGGCATCTTGCAACAGTTTCTATAAGGAGTGATCTTGTAACGGGAAAGTTACCTGGGTTTTTGTAGATGCTGAGCACATCCTTGAAATAATGAGGTAAGAATCTTTCCAGTAAAAGCAGAACATCCTCCAGCTCTTCCAGAATCCCCACAAGCAGGAAATTTTCATTCATGTTCAGTTTTGCTCTTTCGAGGGCCCATTCCCCAGGCTCCCTTTATGGATTAAAAAAAAACAAAACAGGCGTGTTTGCTTTGGAAATTCAAATGAAGAACATGATTGCTAGAAAAAAACATTATGGTGGAAGGAGCAGTGGGAAAAATCTCACACAGATTCCCCACTGGGAAATCTATATAAAGTTAAGAAAGCATCTTGGTCCCCTGACTCAAATATGCTCATATATGTTTTTTCATAGATTTGCAAGTGGGCTTGGTGATATTATGCTTACTGGAGTTATGATCAGATGGAAAAAGATCTGCAAAGAAAATGGAAGGATGGAAAGGTCTATGTGGCTTCCAAAGCTCATTATGAATCATATAGAAGCAGGATAGCATGTAAAAATGTGACTATTTTATAATTAAGTTAGATACAGTAGTAGTACTAAAATCTCTAGATAGCTTTCACTGAGAGAGGTTCCAAACCTCTCATCCACAAAACAGTATCAGCTCAGAAAATGTACAGCATGTGACAAAAAAGTTATTTTGATAATGTAAAGCAGAGCTTATTGCTCCCTACAGAAACCTAGCTTGCGTGGTCTTCCTTTTCTTTACAGAGACTTTGCCTATTTTTATTCTTTCTATTCATGTTTGTTAAGACCATGTTTTTATTTTTTCTACACTTTTCTCATGGTCTGCACAGTGGGGCGCTATTAAAACCACGTTGTGGTATTGCAACGACTGCAGCGTGATAGTGTCATGCTTTTAATATCACCCACCAGAAATACTTATTGACCCCTTTCAGAGTGGAAAGTTTTCACCACCACTTACCCACTTTACACTTTCTGAAATGATCAGTATTACTGTAGGCCTTCAGATTTAACTATAGGTCCACACTAGCTGGTATAAAGGGATGTAGGTCCATGGACTCCCACGATTTACATCAGTTGAGGTTATGTCCCATAATTCTTTGCAACATTAACTTGCATGTCCTGCAGTCAGAGCACTCCTTCCTTTCATAAGCACATATTCTGCAGCAGTTGTGTCCAACCTTCTCAGTTACGAAAAGCATTTCAGGGCAGGGGAAAAAGGGGATAAGACAAGATCCAACAACTGGTTCAGTCTCTTTCTTTCTCTATCCCAGCTCAGGTGCAGGGTAAATCAGCCCGGGAGCTGCTCCAACTTGCACAAATTGGCAACAGTTCCATAGGGACGATATGCCATCTTAGGGACACTGGAGTGTAGCCCACTTGAACCACTCCCCCTTCCCAATCGGACACATGCCCTGCACAAGGGGCTACAAGAAGCGGGAGCATAGGCTTTGCTTATGAGGCTGAATGCCCGCTGGGGACTGAGCAGTGCAAAGTGAGTGGCATGGGACAACGAATCTGCCCCAAATTATTGATAGTGGCCCTCAGACCATTTTAAAATAGTATGTTTGACCCCCTGGCTGAAAAAATTGGACATCACTGCGGCAGAATATGACCTTATGAAAGGAAGACGGGGTTGAAGATCAGGTCCTTGCTCTGAGGGAAGCCTTGGGTTGGGTGGGGCTGGGTCCTACCCCTGGGGGATGGAGGTAGGAGGCCCTGGGCGGGGTTGCAGACAGGGGCGGCAGGTTTGTAGAAATTTTTGGTGGTGGCCAGAATGCCCAGAGCCCGCCCCCCAAACTCCACCCCCCACCTGCCTAAAGGTCTGGGAGGGAGTTTGGGTGGGGGGAGGAGGTCTGGGGTACAGGCCCTGGGGCAGGGGATTGGGGTGCAGGAGGGGTGCAGGATACAGGTTCTGGGAGGGAGTTTGGGTGGAGAAGGGGTGAGAGGTTGGGGTCTGGGAGGGATTTTGGATGAGGAAGGGAGTCTGGGGTGCAGGCTCTGGGATGGGGTTTGGGTGCTGGGCGCAGGCTTATGGCTAGGGCAGGGGATGAGGGGTGCAGACTCTGGGCTGGGGTGGTGGTGCAGGCTCTGGGAGGGGGTGCAGGCTCTGGGAGGGGCTGCAGAGGGAGGGGTTGGGGGGTGCAGGCTCTGGGACGGAATTTGGGTGCAGGCTGGGGTGGGGGTGCAGGCTCTGGGAGGGAGTTTGGGGGTAGGAGAGGGTGTGTGGGCTGCGGGTGGGGGTGCAGGCTCTGGGAGGGAGTTTGAGGATGGGAGGGGGTGCGGAGGGGGGCGGTGCAGGCTCTGGGAGGGGGTCGGAGGTGCGGCGCTTACCTGGGGCGCCTAGGCAGGGCGAGCCGGGGGGCCTCCACACGCTGCTATCCCCAGGCACTGCCCCCACAGCTTCCTATTGGCTGCAGGGGTACTTGGGGCGGGAGCAGTGCGCGTGGACACAAGCACAGACTCCCCGGGCCCAGGGGCTGCCGGTAGCCATGTGGAGCGAGCAGGCAGAAGCCGCTCAGCTCCGCTGTCGGTGGTGGGTAGGGGCCCCCGGGCCGACGCGTGGGGTGGAATGCCCAGGGGCGGAAGGTGGGGCCAAGGGAGAGACCCGGCCTCAAACAGTGCTAGAGTCGGGCCCCGGGCCAGGAATATTCCTGGTGCCCAGGCACCACAGGCCCATAGAACTCACCGCTTATGGTTGCAGAGCAAGATCACCCTGCACTCACCCCACAGTGGAGGCTCCTATCCTGCAGAGCTGGCCCCAGCTCTCTGCAGCACAATCTGGCGCATGGGGTCATAGCACCACTTAGGTTTGGGCCAGCCACATCATATCCCCATTGGACAGAAGCTGCAGGAGCTGCCGCTGAAGCTTAAATTCTCATTTTATGTAGTTTATGTTCTTTTTCATTTTATTGTTTGTTATTTCACATTTCTGAAATGCACACAAAGCTCTAATTATAGTGTGTACTCAAAGAAAAAAAATAATGCAAAATGTACACCCTTCACTTAACAATTCTCATATATATATGATTTCATAATAAATACATGCTGTTATCACACACTGACATATGAGCCATGTTTCCCCCTATATTTACAATAGGGAACAACTGTTGTCTCTCTGATACCACTCTGTGTGGTAACTACTGGCAAGTGTTCAATGTCTATTGCTGTACAGAACATACATTTACCTGCATCTTGGATGCTGTCCACAGAAATACGGTATGATGTAAAATAACCTGGGATTGGAACATTCAGGGTAGTTTTCAAGAATACAAACATTAATATCCTAGGGAGAACGAAAGGAAAACAAGGTTAAATAGTGTATTTCACCACCTCCATAAAAATTTACTCTTTTCTTTCCCACTTAAGAAAAGTTTTCCCATACTTCATTGTGTAGACCTGACTGCACTGCATCTACACCTAAGTCACTCAAAAATAACTTGCAGGACATTTAACATTTCTGAATTTCATTAGCATAGGAAAAATTTTCTGTGAGCATCACAGCATCTTGCTGCAACATCATGCCATTATTCTGTTGTAGTGAACACATCTTCAAAGCAAGGTTTTAACTTCACACCCTTTGATTAAAATGTACTGAAAAACAACTTTGGTATGAGACTGTTTTTGAACATAGCCAGTTTAAGCATCAATTTATTAACACCATTCTTACATGTGCTTTGCAAGTTCCCCTCTAAATATACTCTAGGAAAAGACAGAAGATGACACAATTTGAATTAAGACCCCAATGGTACAAAACTAGTTTATTCTACCTTCATTCAATGGTCTTATACTGAATATAAATTAAAGTTCACACCTCTTTCTCTTCTGATAGCCAAAACACGCATCGCTCGTCATTGGAAGTCAGTATATCACCCAGCTATTCTGGACTGGATCCTATGGTGAACATTCTCCCTCACAAAAGAGCTGTATGCTCAACCAGTGGGAAAGCAAAGGACTTTGATTTCATCTAGGGATCATTTATCAAAAGACTTGATGTAGATATTGAACTTTACTAATATAAACAGAGTGGAATTAGTCAAACTAAGCTCTCCCACCGATAGAGCTTCTGCCCTTTGCAGAGAGGGTTTTATTATGCCAGTGGGAAAGCTCTCTCCTGTTGGCAAAGAGCGTCTTCACCAGACACGCTGCAGCTACATTGGTACAGTTGTGCCGCTGCTGCACTGTACGTGTAGACATGTCCTCAGACTTCAAATGCTTAAGTGCTTTCTTTCCCGAATAAGGATGCTTTACTGAATCAAGGCCTTAATTCTAACATCATGCTATTAACATTGTATTTGGGTCTATGATGAGTCTCCTCAAGCTACATTCCCATTTCTCTCCCTCTCTTTTGTTTATGTAAATCAATCACTACTCTTTATCTTCCTAGTGACACATCATAATTTAACATGAGAGATTCAGGGGTGGCCAACCTGAGCCTGAGAAGGAGCCAGAATTTACCAATGTACATTGCCGAAGAGCCACAGTAATACGTCAGCCCCGCCCCCCGCCATTATCTCCCCAATCCCGCTCCCAGTGCCTCCCGCCCACCAGCACCTCCCCCTCCCTCCACACACCTCCCAATCAGCTGTTTTGTGCAGGAGGCTCTGGGAGGGGAAGGGAAATGCAGGCTGAGAGGAGGGAGCGGGAAGGGGTGCAGTGGGGGCAGGGCCTGTGGCAGAGCCAGGGGTTGAGCAGTGAGCACCCCCCGGCACATTGGAAAGTTGGCGCCTGTAGCTCCAGCCCCAAACTCGGTGCCTATACAAGGAGCCGCATATTAACTTCCGAAGAGCTGCATGTGGCTCCGGAGCCACAGGTTGGCCACCCCTGGATAAGGTATTAGACAGTGAAGTAAATTCCATTGACTTGGTTTGTTTACCTTAACCAAAAGAAGGCTGAGGGGAGATATGATTGCTCTCTTTAAATATATCAGAGGGATAAATACCAGGGAGGGAGAGGAATTATTTAAGCTCAGTACCAATGTGGACACAAGAACAAATGGATATAAACTGGTCATCAGGAAGATTAGATTTGAAATTAGACGAAGGTTTCTAACCATCAGAGGAGTGAAGTTCTGGAACAGCCTTCCAAGGGAAGCAGTGGGGGCAAAAGACCTATCTGGCTTCAAGATTAAGCTAGATAAGTTTATGGAGGGAATGGTTTGATAGGATAGCATGAGGTTAGTCAAAGGTCAATTAATTGCCATCAGTGGTAAATAGGACCAAAGGTCAGTGATGGGATGTTAGAAGTTATTACAGAGAACTTTTCCCTGGGTGTCTGGCTGGTGAGTCTTGCCCACATGCTCAGGGTTCAGCTGATCGCCATATTTGGGGTTGGGAAGGAATTTTCCTCCAGAGTAGATTGGCAGAGGCCCTGGAGGTTTTTCGCCTTCCTCTGCAGCATGGGTCATGGGTCACTTACTGGAGGATTCTCTGCATCTTGAAGTCTTTAAACCATGATTTGAGGACTTCAATAGCTGAGACATAGGAGAGAGGATTATTCCAGGAGTTGGTGGGTGAGATTCTGTGGCCTGCATTGTGCAGGTCAGACTAGATGATCATAACGGTCCCTTCTGACCTTAAAGTCTATGAGACGTAACTGTAGTGGAATACCAGCCTGGGATCACACGATCTCTCTCTCTCTCTCTCTCTCTCACACACACACACACACGATATTGAGAAAAGTTTGCTTTAAATACTAACTATGAAGAGATTACTGATCAATCACTCCTGTCAAAACAAAACAAAAACCAAGGACAACTTTTAAAACTCAAGCTTGTATATTTTAAACTATTTTCCAGCAAACCTTCTTATCAACGGTACTAAAGTCTGCTGACATACCTAGAAATACTGGAGTAAAAAGGGCATGCCTGCCTTGAGGGCCCCTTTTGGCCAAGCCTGGCACTGCAGCACCCTGCCTCAGTTTCCCCTTCACTCAGGCTCCTCAATAACACTATAACACCACCACCCCTTCTTAACATAAAATAAAATTTAAAAAGTCTCTTCCACGCCAGTCTCTATCAATCACTCATATCACTAACCTTGACCCTAACCTCCGCTTTCCCCAGAGGTCTGTCTTGAAGTTTCCAAGATGGGCACAACTGTCAGTCTCTCCCAGGCTCTGCTCAGTCTCTCCCAACATTGCACTTTGGGCTCCTTTAATCACTCCTTGCTATCTTCTGAACATCCACTCTTGTGCCTTGGAGTCTATCACAGCTCTTTATTTCTTTTTTTAAGAGTTACCATTGCACCAAGTCCTTATTTTAAAATATTTTGGATTATCAGCAAGTATTTGTCATGTTCAGCAATGTATTACAATGTATTTAGGCAATTCAGTATGCTTATTACGGCTACTGCCATTTTGTAATTGTTCATATGATCCTGGGTAAGAAAGGCATTTGTGCTCTCACTTTAGCACCTAGAAAACAGAGGCTCAGAATGCTAAACAACTACAACACTCATCCTTAGCTGTGGAAACAGGAATAAACTTTAATCCCAAGAGTGCCATCTTTCCCAAGGCAGGCTTCAGGGCTTTAGCAAGCCAATGGGCGAAAGCTGTAACTACAACGGACTCTCCTTGTAATTGACTTAAAAGAGAGAGGATTTCCCTTTGCAGTTCTATCACTTCTTCATAAACATGAATACAAGATTGCATTCATTTAAAAAAAACCCAAAGAATTATTTGATGTAAAAAGCAATGGAGACCTCCTCTTTTCTGAAAGCATAATTTGATTAACAAAAGCAGAGAGAGAATCCATCCAATAAAAACACTTCTTCACAGAGAAAATCCTGCACATTTGATCACTGAATATTGTGTGTGTGCCTTTACTGAAAACATTTCCTTGTGTAAATGTCCTTGATAGATCCTCTGCTGGAGTAAACAGGTGTCGCTCCATTGAAGTCAACGGAATGACATCAGCTTGCAGGAGCCGAGGAACTGTCCCTTAGAGTTTGATTTGATAAGGGAAAAATTAAAAGGATTAGGAAGAAAACAACAACTTCCCTTGAAACAAGGCATTTACACCTGGGAGAAGTATGTTTTACTATGGACCAACAATTTTTCACATGAAGAGTGGGTGCACACTTTCTAACGCTCTGTAACTCATCAATACGATGTTTGCTATGTGGCCAACGGATTGCTATCATTTATTTTACATTATATACTTTATATGTTGAAAACCAGTATTACTTACTGCCATATGGTGTACATTACAGCATCCGGAGGTTTCTAATAAGTTTAGCACCTGCTATCCTTTGTGAAAGCAATCACCAGCAACCATTCCCTCTATAAAGATTTTATTTTATATTTGTGCAGCCTTATGATCTATGAAATTACAGCATTAATCGTGAGAAAAAATTGCAGTTGGTCTGATTTGTACTCATGTGAAATGTGTTTACTAGTGTTCTAATTATAAATAAATTAAAGTATAAATCATTTACACTTATTCTAAATTTGAACAAACCTAGACTGAGAGTCTTCTTTGGTATTTTGATTGCTGTGCCAGTTGACAGAGATGAAATATAGCATCTGCAAAGTCCTGGCCAGTTCTGGATGATGGATGTGCTGGTGAACCCAAAATGTTTTTGCTCAGAAACATAATTGTTTCTTGTTGCAAGTTTTTCAACCCCACTGTGTGACTAATCTGGAACAGACCACCTGCCTGTATAGTGGCATAGGAAAGAGAAGTGTCAATGTCATTTTTGGTTGAATTTCAATCAATCAAATCAATCAATCAGTTTCACTCACTGAAGTTCTGGATGTGCTAGAGGAAGTTGATTTAATCTCAGATACACTGTTTACTACCCAAATCTAGCTGCGTTAAAAGAACAGAAAGACAAAAAAATCTGGACACTTTCAAAATTCTGTAATGAGAATTGTGGAATGAGAGAGGATGGTAAAGTATCATACTTTTGTTGCTGTCCTAACAAGTTGGGGCACTGTGGTAAACCACTGAAATCCATGTCATCCTAGCTAAACTCAGACACATGCCAGTCCCAAAGACAATCACTGCAAGTATTTGCCATGAGATCCCTTTAGCCCAATGACAATATAATTGCATTCGGAACAACAGGCTTTGATTGGAGCTTTTCATTAAACCCTCCCTCCCCCACCCCCATAGGCTTTGCATTGTTCCTGTTCTGATATTATGAAACTGGAAATTTTTCATAACATATTCATCCCCTATCACTGCTACAATTTTATTTCAAATAATATTTCACTAACAACACATTATTATAGCAAAGTGAACTAGTGCTCTAGCCTAGTATTCTGGTGATAGGTCAGGCTGCTGACCACCCATAAATTTAGTGGTGGGGTGTTACAGAAAGAAAAACTGCATTTTCAAAACCCCCCCCGCCCCCAACAACCTCTCCCAGCCCTCTCTCCCAAACCCTACACATCTGGAGTACTGAGCTTAGATCATCTCTCTTAGATCCTAGCAGGCTTTCTTCCAACCAGATTACTTTGCTTATTCTCTCTCATATCAACTTTTAGAAACATCTGTCCTTAATAAAATGCCTGATGACCCTTTATCTTATTAGTGTAATACACTGTCAGAAAAAGACAAATTACTCAAAAAACAGTGCTCTCTTTGAGAAGAAATGTCTAAGAACACATTCAACCTATTTTATTTTCAGAATGAAACTCAGTCAATATGTAGGAAAACAGGAAATGGGTTTCCCAAAACTAAAATAGGGCTGCTGGAGATAAATCCATTTTCCTGTTACTACAAGTATGCTCCTGCAAAACAAGCTGCTTTCTCATAAAATTACCCCATCAAAGATTCTGAGTTACAAGCTACTGTTACTCAATGAAATTCAGGACTTCTATGAGAAGTTTTGAGTAAGATTCTTCCCTTCCCCACTTATGTATTATAGGAGGTTTGGAGACAGCAGATGCCCAAGTATAGGACACGAATTAGAATAAATACATGTCTTTTCCAGTAGGTGTTTTGCTGGACAGTATTTCCAGTGACAACATCAACAGCAATAGCTGCATAATTCTGTAACTGTGGACGTATGTCCAACTCATACAATTTAAATGTTTTTACAGAACATAAAAGTATAGACAACTATATCTTCCATGATTTCTCATTGATACAGCCTTGTTCCAGACTTTGGCAGTGGTCGGGGAGATGAGACTTTGGTGAAACATACAGCATATATGAAATGTAAAGAATCACAATCTGACATGGCCTATGTTGGTAACTGAATTTATTTTATAGTGAAATAAGTACCCGATAAGAAAATGTAGAAAGTAGTTCATTACATAATAACACTTACGAGACTTACACATCTTTAAATTGTATTACAACTGTTAGCTAATAATAAATGCAGATTACTGAAAAGTGGGGAGTATTCCGAAGGTCCTTTAATGAGGAAAATGCAGAGGTCAATACACTGTAATGTTGATTTTCCTGTCAGGATTTCAGAAATTTTTGCAAGTCCCTCACCATAAACTCTGGACCACAAATACGTGAGTGTTGGACCAGGGTGTCCCTAAAGTTGGTATTTCTCAGTGTTGTGAAGTAATCCTAAATCTTGTTAAGTAGGACTGACCAAAGCATGATATTTTTGCTCTAAATATTTCACAAATTATGCAGTAGCACCTGGAATCAGACAGTACTAGAAATCTTCATTTTCCGTTACAGTGAAAATGTTTGACTTTTTTGTGTTGCAGAAATATTCTTTTAAAAAGAATTTGTAGGTGAATTTAGAGGTCATGAAAGGTGTCAGATTGCTAGTCCTGGAGATTGAACGTTCACAGTTATACCCAAGGAGTTCATGCAGCAGCACAATCTTTTCTACACTGTCTTCCCAAGTTAGCCTCAACCCTGCTCTTCAGGAACTACCTGTGGGAGTGGGAAGATTGGACCCGTAGATGTGAATTTTCACTTTGTCCCAACTTTCTGCGACTGCCAGATAAGGCAACAATTGTGAAGAGGACACACGTCCATTAGAAACAAGAACGACCAGCAACTTACATTTAAAAAAAAAAGGAGAATAACTTTAAAAGTCACTTTGTACTTTATGACTTGCACACAACAGCAGTCAAGTGTAATAAATCCTTTGTGAGCAAACACCCATTCTGCCTTTACTCAATTAGGTAAAAGATAAAACTGTGACAATCCGATTGCGTAATGTTAGCTACCCAGAAGAAATGTCTAAAAATGTCCATAAATCATATTATACTAGATCTTTAAATGAATAATTTCCTGGTTCATTGCCTATAGGTACTGAAATGAATCAGTGTGTGCAATCAAGCTGTAGTGTCTTAGAGCAATTAATTATACAAAAATTAGAGTAAAACAGTAAAATTGGAAATTTGTATGCTGCATAAAAAACATCAGATGAGCTCTCACTCCTGATGTAACAGTTGGGGACACCAATGAAACAATGCAGCACTCCCAACAAAGGCAGTTTCTGCTACTATATATTTTAGCAAGTTTATAACAATATATAGCTTTCATACTTTTGTTAATACAATCCTATCTCTCCATGGAACCAAGGTGTTTATTTGTAATAGAGTTTAAATGTAATATTAAACATTGCAAAGGATTTAAATGGAACAAAATCTATATTGGCTGAGGAAGTGTTAAAAGAAAATGATATCATAAGGACTATGTTTTAAAGCTTAATATCACCATAGGCCAGATACTTCTGTCTGCTATGGAGTGAGAAAGCAGCAAAGGGATATAAAGACAGCTTTGTAACATGCTTGTTCCCCCTTCCCTACAAGAAAATACATAGTGGAGATCCACAAGCATGAGATGCTTGTGTGGGTGGGTGAGTGGGGAGGCAGGGTTGACGGAGATGCACTATTCTGGGGAACAGCCATAATGTATGGCAGATTCCCTCTTAACCCAGTGGAAAGGCATGTGGAAGTTAGCACTTCCGCAAGGCGTTTTCAATCAACTACAGTCTAACTACAATATCACTGTATAGGCTATGACATTTCTGCATGCTATAGTTGAACAAAAGAAATAGCATTTTTCAATTCACCTGATACAAGTACTGTAGTGCAATCTCTTTATCATGAAAGTGTAACTTATAAAGGTAGATTTTTGTTTGTTACATAACTGCACTCAAGAACAAAAACAATGTAAATTTTAGAGCCTACAAGTCCACTCAGTCCTAATTCTTGTTCAGACAAACAAGTTTGCATACATTTATGGGAAATAATGCTGCTCGCTTCTTATTTACAATGTCCAACCTAAACCGCCCTTGCTGCAATTTAAGCCCATTGCTTCTTGTCCTATCCTCAGAGGTTAAGAACAATTTTTCTCCCTCCTCCTTGTAACAACCTTTTATGTACTTGAAAACGTTATGTCCCCTCTCAGTCCTCTCTTCTGCAGACTAAACAAACCCAATTGTTTCAATCTTCCCTCACAGGTCATGTTTTCGAGACCTTTAATAATTTTTGTTGCTCTTCTCAGGACTTTTTTCAATTTGTCCACATCTTTTCTGAAATGTGGCGCCCAGAACTGGACACAATACTCCAGTTGAGGCCTAATCAGCGCTGAGTAGAGCAGAAGAATTACTTCTCCTGTCGTGCTTACAATACTCCTGCTAATACATCCCAGAACGATGTTTGCTTTTTTTGCAATGTTGACTCATATTTAGCTTGTGATCCACAATGACCCCCAGATACATTTCCGCAGTACTCCTTCCTAGGCAGTCATTTCCTATTTTGTATGTGTGCAACTGATTGTTCCCTCCTAAGTGGAGTACTTTGCATTTGTCCTTATTGAATTTCAGCCTATTTATTTCAGACCATTTCTCCAGTTTGTCCACTTCATTTTGAATTTTAATCTGGTCCTTCAAAGCACTTGCAACGCCTCCCAGTTTGGTATCGTCCGCAAACTTTATTAGCGTACTCTCTATACCATTATCTAAATCATTGATGAAGATATTGAACAGAACCGGACCCAGAACCGATCCCTGCAGAACCCCACTCATTATGCCCTTCCAGTATGACTGTGAACCACTGGTAACTTCTCTCTGGGAACAATTTTCCAACCAGTTATGCACCCGCCTTATAAGCTCCATCTAGGTTGCATTTCCCTAGTTTGTTTATGAGAAGGTCACACGAGACAGTATCAAAGCCTTACTAAAGTTAAGATATACCACATCTACTGCTTCCCTCCTATCCACAAGACTTGTTACCCTGTCAAAGAAAGCTATCAGGTTGGTTTGACATGATTTATTCTTGACAAATCCACGCTGACTGTTATTTATCACCTTATCATCTTCTAGGTATTTGCAAATTGATTGCTTAATTATTTGCTCCATTATCTTTCCGGGTACAGAAGTTAAGCTGACTGGTCTGTAATTCCCTGCATTGTCCTTATTTCCCTTTTTATAGATGGGCACTATATTTGCCCTTTTCCAGTCTTCTGGAATGTCTCCTGTCTTCCATGACTTTTCAAAGATAATTGCTAATGGCTCAGATATCTCCTCAGTCATCTCCCTGAGTATTCTAGGATGCATTTCATCAGGCCCTGGTGATTTGAAGACATCTAACTTGTCTAAGTAATTTTTGACTTGTTCTTTCCCTATTTTAGATTCTGATCCTACCTCATTTTCACTGGCATTCATTATGTTAGACGTCCAATCGCCACCAACCTTCTTGGTGAAAACCGAAACAAAGAAGTCATTAACCACCTCTGCCATATCCACATTTTCTGTTATTGCCTTTCCCCACTCATTGAAACCCGGTCATACTCTGATTTGCGTTGGTCCGCACTGCTTTGGATCATTATCGAGCAGAATCTGTCATCAGTATGGATGAATGTCCTCTGGAATGGTGGTTGAAGCATGAAGGGACATATGAATCTTTAGGGCATCTGGCACGTAAATATCTTGTGACACTGGCTACAACAGTGCCATGCGAACACCTGTTCTCACTTTCAGGTGACATTGTAAACAAGGAGGCGGCAGCATTATCTCCTGCAAATGTAAACAAACTTGTTTGTCTGAGAGACTGGCTGAACATGAAGCAGGACTGAGTGGATTAGTGGGCTCTAAAGTTTTACATTGTTTTGTTTTTGAATGCAGTTTTTTTGTATATAATATGACATTTGTAAGTTCAACTATCATGATAAAGAGATTGCACTACTGTACTTGTAATGGGGGAATTGAAAAATACTATTTCTTTTGTTTTTTACAGTGCAAGTATTTGTAATAAAAATAAATATAAAATTAGCACTGTACACTTTGTATTCAGTGTTGTAATTGAAATCCATATATTTGAAAACGTAGAAAACATCCAAAATATTTATATAAATGGTATTCTATTATTGTTTAGGAGTACAATTAATTGCGATTAATTTTTTTAGACGCTTGACAGCCCTAATTAACACCCTTTTAGTTCCACTTGCTGTTAAACTGTCAAGCCAACCTTTCTGGGGGCAGGGCTGAATTTTTTTATGCTTCTCAACCTAGAAAGGAATTTTTCAAAGAATGAAGATAGTTGGCTTTGTTAGGTCAAAGTTATGTATATTAAAACAAAAAAATCAACACTTTCCTCATATTTCCCAAACATAACTTTTGCACACAGAAAACTCAAAGAGACCTTGGGGCTATACTATGTGTGTCTGAATGAAATCAGTTCTGCAGTTTTAAAACTATGAGCATTTAAGGCTTCTCCATACCAGTAGAATTCACTTTTATATACCCAGTAATACAGAACACTACGTCTAAGGAAAGCAGCTGGAGTTAAATTTCCATAGCTTAATTTGGAATTTCTTGATTTGTGTAAAATCTCAAAATTAGTGATAGATAAAGTACTTTATTTTTCTCAATGCAGGTAACACTTAGGATAAAAAAAAAATTCAGACTTCAAAATTCTCATTACTTGTTAATCCTAAGTGAACCTAATATTATAGAAATTTCAGATTCTATTTAACAGACTTACATTAATTCTTATTACATGATCCTAAAGACTTTAAATAATGAAGAGTTATATTTTAACAGATACTTGTGTCTTACAAATATTTTTCTATCCATTTCTCCATTAATCTACTGCAAGTTATGAAAACGGTCTTTCCTTCTCTCATAACCAAAGTGAGAAAAATAACATCTTTCCAGGCGCTGCTAGTAAACTGTAACTTGTGTAATATAATTGGGAGGGACTCTATTTATAATATAGCCAGTATGTATTTCCAAATGAAGACTGAAGGTAACAAATGTGAAGTGAAGGTGCGTCACAAGGTCCACAGAGGAAGTGGTGAACTAAATAAATGGCTTTCAACTAGACACATAACCGTAAAAGGAAACTAAATAAAATAATGTGGAAAACCAGTCAGTAAGCCCAGTCAATGGTGACCTCTCCTGGTTACAAGGCTGTTCTTAATACAGTTCTGTAGTCAACAGTACAGTATCGTACTTATTATGAACAGCCAAGGAAAATTTTTCTGCTCTACTAGGAAACCTCACAATCCTCTAAATGCTTTTTAAATGTTTGTTGCTCAGTGTTTATATGTGGGTCAAATTGACCATCACATCCTGACAATCTCGTGATATATATTAAGTACAATGACACTTAAAAAAAAAAGGCATATCTTTCTCCAAGCCTGGATGGTTCTGAAGAACCAGATTGTGATGGGAGAAAAAACTATAAACACGAATGCTCAGAAGATTGCTCAACAGTGTAAAACAGAAACTGAAAGAAGGAAAGGTACGATTTCCTACTTTTTAAGGCTGTAGAAACACCTACCATGCTCCAGTGATACCATAAAGTCAAGGTAGTGATTGGAATGAAGGTTCCCAAATACAAATGTAATGAAGATTTACTAAGACTGTTATTGTATGTTAACATCACAAGTTACTAAGACATTTTTGTGGAGATTAAATTACTATGTAATACATAGCTTTAACCCTGCATAAGTATGATTTTAATTAGTCAGTGTTTAAATGTTCTCATTCAGTGTATATCAAGTAAGTATTTGGGCATCTCAATGCAAAGCCACATAAAGTGAAGATGATGAATTTCCATTTAATCAGTTTTTTAAGTTTCCATTTTCAAATTCTGGCAGAATTTGGTCCTTGCTAATGAATGCAGGGGACTAGTAACACTGGCTAGAGTGTGCCATATGGTAAGCAGATGCTATGCAAGCTTCCTCACATAGCACTGCCAATGCAACTCCAGCCAAACATTTAGCAGCCAGTGCTATTCTGGTGTGAGGCCCCTCCAATGGCTGTCAGTTGTACTAAATTGTGCCAGACTGTGGGTGTTTTCTGAGAAGGAGAAATGTCCACTAGAGACTGACCGTCAAAGCCTATAACCTGACCAGGTCACAATTTAACAATGTTATGTCCCATTCCCCATGATGCAGCCAATGCTAAATGACCTGACTAGCACTGTTCAGATGTTGCAGTTATTCTGTCAACATGGTAATTAAATGACTGAAAAGCATTCAGTCATGATGATTTGACCATTTCACTTTGGCACTGAAGTAAGTCTCTCTAGGTATTTCTTAATACACCCACCAGTGCAGTATCTGAGCAAATACAAATCTCCATAATGTTAGGAGTCAGTCAGAAAAAAACGCCTAAAACAACAAACAATTATTTTCTTTGTGTGTGAGATGCTGTAGAAGTGACTAACATGAGATTATTATTTTCTTTTTCCTTTTTGTTTCATTCCACCTCTACGGTAGTTATTGATAGAAAGGGAAAGAGACGAGTCTCACATTTCATCCTGAAAAAGAGGGTGATCCTTGATCATCCCGGTAACTAGTAGAGGAAAGTTCCACAGACTGAGGACAGCTGCCCTGAAAGGCCAATCCTCTGTGTGTTTGAGTTGCATGCTACACAGTCAGCTCCATTGGATAGAGGTAGCTATTCAGGAAGATTCTGGCCACAGACAGAAAGAGAGTAGTCTTTGATAGAGTTGAGGGGTCCAGGTCACTGAGGCCCTTGAAGATAAAGATCAGGTATTGGACCCAGTTTCTTCATGGCAATCATATTTATACATAATTACAATAAACTGCAGAAATGGAGTCTAGGGTGATGAATGTGCAGACTGCTGTGGCCAGGTAGCATTAATCAGAAAGAGGCACGGCTTATTAGCCACCCAAGTTTAATAAGGGTACGTCTATACTTACGCGTCCCGTCGGAGGAGTCCAATCGATCTTCTGGGTTCGATTTATCGCGTCTTGTCTAGACGCGATAAATCGAACCAGGAAGTGCTCCCCCGTCGACGCTTGTAATCCTGCTCGACGAACGGAGTAGGCGGAGTCGACGGGGGAGCCTGCGCGCCGCGTGTGGACCCCGGGTAAGTACCTTTTCATTCGAACTAAGATAGTTCGACTTCAGCTACGTTATTCACGTAGCTGAAGTTGCGTATCTTAGTTCGAATGGGGGGGTTAGTGTAGACCAGGGCTAAGAGTACTTTGGTTATTGAGTTAAGAGCAGTGGTGCAAGTATGGTGGTCCGGTCCGGTCCGCTGTACCAGTAAGATACTTATCAATTTCTGCTCCTTTCCCCACTCTGGTTCCCGGGGAAAAGGAGCAGAATGTGGGGCTGCTGGGCAACCCCATGCTGGCAGCTCCTCTGGAGGGGCTGCCGTACTGCCCCCAGCCCGTCCTCTGGCGGGGCTGCTGTACAGACCTCAGGCAGGAGGACTCAGGAGACGCGGCTGCGTGGAAGGGCTGGGGCGGTACACCAGCTGTGCCGGAGGAGCTGCACGTTCTGCTCCTTTCGCCGCTGTGATTGCCGGTATAACCCTGCGGTTCAGGGCTCTCCTGGGAACCGCAACGGCAAAAGGAGTAGAACGTGGGGCCACCCAGCAGCCCCACACCAGCAGCTCCTCCAGCACAGTTGTACCAGCCCCAGCCCTTCCACGCAGCTGCGTCTCCTGAGTGCTCCTGCCTCGGGTCTGTACAGCAGAAGTCTCCAGCGCAGTGGGAGGAGGACAGAGCCCCAGGTAATGTGGGATGGATGTGGATCCTGGGGAGGGGACAGGGAGAGCATGGGGGCCCCGGGCTGGGGGAGGGGAGGAGTTACGTGAGGGGTCATGTGCCCCCCCTTTGTGTCCCTCCCATGAGTGCAGCATACCAGCAAGAAATGATTACTATGTGCACCACTTCAATGAGCTATTCAGAAACAATATGGAGCCTAGATGGACTCCGAGACTGTGCACCACTACAATGATTGAAAGCTGGAAGCCAGATGCCTTGACTGAGGGCAATGTTATAGTTTTGGCTTTTTCCACAAAAAATTCCTCTTCCCCATCACCACCACCTTAGTCTTCCCTTAGTTTGGCTTCAGCCAGTTAGTCTTCATCTAGATTTTTATCTTATTCAGGCACCAGGAAGCTGGTTTGAGGGTGTTGTGTTTGAAGTGAAGGGGGTGCAGACCTGGGTATCATCTGAAGACTATGGGATCTCACCATCTCCTGTATAGGTTTCACGAACAGGATGGGGGATAAAACGGAGCTCTCCGTGAGTGTGCTTAAAAGATGCAGTTGCAGTCTTTTGTCGTCTGTGCAAAACAAAGGATCTTTCAGGCAGATGAACAAATGACTGAAAATATGATCATGATTCTAGGTAGACTGCCAGTTTTCTAACAGTAGGTCCAGGAAATCATTCAAAGTACAGAGCAATTTAATTTTGTGATAAAAATGAAGTTTCACTGTAACTAGAGCCTACCATTAGGTGACTGTGGCCCCTAGAATATTTGAAGGGTTCCTCCCTTATTCATGCAGCTGTAGGGGAACACCTGTGAAAAGTTTTCCTCACTCCATGATTGGAGGTGCAACAGATGGTTCTTCCTCACACACACTCTGTCCCATACAAAAAGGTTATAAGGGGCTCCTTCAGCATGACTCCTTATCACCTTTACAGAGGACAGACAGGGTTGAGGAGTGGCATTTCTACAGGTCTCTGCCTTCCTTCCATTGAGAAGCTGATCAGAGGAGAGGTGCGAGGCCCCTCTTCCCTAAGAAACTTCCAGGGGCTTACACCAAAGGTAAATATTTTCAAATTATTAACAAGTTGAAATGTACAAACAATAAGGAAGTGATTAGCAAGGAAGGAACCATATCTTATCAGAGGCACCATATGCTGTAAAGGCAAGTGCATTTAAATTTTAGCAAACCCTAGACAAAATTGAGATGGGATTTCTCTTATAATCCTTATTTTCACGCATATTTCTTTTAATCTATTCTTCCCTATTCCCCAACTTTTAAAATATATTTTTTCTTCACAGAAAGTATCTAGTCATGTATAGCTCCTAAAATAGCTGCCCAGAAATGCCTTGGTGTTTTAGGTTTCAAATCCCCCTCCATCACATTTCTGATAGCAGTTGAAAAATGTTTTTCTTAATCCTGGGTCTCTTAAATGCCCACAAGAAACTCATTATCAGTCTTTCAATTTAGCCTTCCCCCAAACTGACCTAAATCACATATTTAAAAAACAACAGTATCTAGAGAATGAAAGAGAGAGAGGGGAACTGAAATATCAATCTTCTGTTCACTATTAAATTTGTAAGGCACTCAGTTACCATAGTGATGAGTGCACTAAAATAACCCACATAGAAGGATTAGAACAATGTTCTTTGGAAAGTTTTTAGGGATCCTTAGCAGCGGCATGTAGGAAAAACAAAAACATCCCATAGAGCCAATTCATTTGAATCACACCCTTATCCCTAGCCATCTTGTTTGAAGATTAGTTCAAAACAGAAGCCCTTCTGTGGAACACATAGGACTGGGCAGCCTGTTCTCAGGAAATAGTTTATTCAATGAGTTTCACCCTCTGTTTATTGTTTGCAAAAAGACAGATTTTCATTATTCCCAGTTGTTCACAGGCTCTTTGTGAACACATTCAGTCAATAAGTTATTTGCTAACAATTTATTTTCACTGTTATTCAGTATGTGTGATTGTCAACGAAGTCTCACAGTATTAATTCTATTCTGTCCGGATGACAAGCTTTCACACAGGAGAATAGAAATCACTGAGATTTCAAGATGGCTGCACAAATCCTTTGGGTTCTATGTTCCCAATCCTGCAAATTGCCCCCTGCATTTGTGCAGAGCCCCTCAAAAATCAGTGGGGCTCAGTCTGGAGTAACTTCAAGGACTGGGGCCTAACACGTTTGTATAAGTCTTCATGAGACTTTTACTTTCTGCAGATGTTCTCAAGAAAAGTATCACATACAAAAGCTTGAAAAAATGAATAAAAAGAAAGTGATTTTATCTGATTTATTCAATCAAATGTTCACTTTTTTTTTTTTTGCAATATTCTCTCAGTTCTAGCCTTCTGATTTCCAGAGACTCAAGCTCATTAAGTGCCACGCACTGACAACATGGCTCATTTGCTCTTCCCCAGGATTCCTGATCTGAGGGGCAGCACTACAAAAAGTATAGCAAAGAATAAATGTGGAGCCTTCAAACAAGTCAGCTCAGGCAGATGAGAGGAAGCAAGTAGAAAGTAGTAAGGAAAAGGTAAAGGTTTCTTTTTGAGAAATTATTTTCTTTACATGAAAAAATGTAAACGTTACACAAACGTGGAAAAAACAATTTCCTAAAAAGGAATATGTTAACATTAGGTTTTTTATTTTTTTCCCCTCTAGCAGGAAACTCTCTTTCACAAACAGGATAGTTGTCACTTTTCATTAACACACAAAATGTAGATTTGGCGCCACATGACTTTTGTTTGGAATGGACATTTTAGATTTTTATACGATTGGATATTTATCACCAATTTTTGTATTCAGACTGATTTTTCATTTTAAAAAGGGCATTTATTTGCTGCCAGCATGACTTTTCCAACTGAAAATGTGGATAGTTGTAGCTGGGAAGAACATGAATGTAAAAAAAAGGGCAGGGAACTAATTTCAATAATTATCTTTCCTAGCTGCACCAAAAATCCTAGTTTCACTACAGCCTCCTCACCTTCCACTACTCTCATTTCCCTAAGCCCTTCCTACTTCCTCCTTTCCCATCTCCCCACAGATGCAAAGATTTCAGTGAGAAAGAAATAAAATAGATAGCACCAATACAGAGTTTCAATCCATGGAGAACATGGAGCAGCAATCTCAAATGAGGCCAACATGGCTTCTTACTCAGTGAAAACAATGGAAGATGTCAGACATATTTGAAAAGGGAAAAAAAAACCAACAAAGACTGGCTGCAGATGCTCTTGTGATCTTGAGCAGGTTGCAAAAAAATATCAGCTGTGGGACTCACGATAAAAGCCTTCAGACTTGGCAAGTCTCAGATGCCCTTAACTAGTGATCTCCAAAGAGGAAGGTCTTCACTGATCAACTTTTTGGGGGGCCATCTTATCTTTGCATCCAAAAGAGTAGTTTGCACTTAGACAGTCATGATTCCTACTGTTTCAGCTTGGTCGGGTTGATAGGTTTAGGGTATTGTCTTAAAATGTCAACCCAATGCCTTCCAGGCACTGTGTGGTATTTGCTTATCCTTTTATCACTCCCTCAAATCTTGCAGTCAAAACAGAGGACTAGAGTTATGTTTTTGTGAGCAACAGGGATAACAGCTGGTGCGAGAAACATCTGGACTAGTGGACACATGAAACTTTAGCTTACTTCACAGTAGAGGATAACTTGTCTAATTAGAATTACCCTGCAGAGCAGAACAACCGCGACTCCAAAAATTGTGTGAACATCAGAGAAAAAACTATTTAGGGCCTAGGTATTTCCCAAGTTTTAGGTTGGGAAGTTTGGTTTATCTCATATTACTTTCAGAGTTGTTTAAGTGTGGAAACTTGACTTTTTAAACTAGTCTAAGCTAGACTATGGTTTGCTCAGATTCAACCTGTGGTGCCTTAAACCTATGACAGAATTCCTGGAAGGTTATTATGGCTGGATATTTTGGGGTTTTCTTTGAATTGGCTTTTCCACTTTTATTTGGCAAATTATATGTTTTTAATTTTTTTCCAGACCACTTAAGCAAACATCCTGTCAGTTTTATTTCTCACACTTTTTTTTTTTTTGGTGAAGGATTCTTTTGGAGAAGTAGAAATGGCATGCAAATTAAAACAACAACAATGTATTCAGTTCCTCTTCTAGGCGTTTCATTACATTAAGCAGGGGTTACAAAACTGATGTTTGTGCGGAATTTCTAAGGTTTCATTTTGCATTGATAAAAAAAAAAAGCATGCATAATTTGTGCAAGTTTTCACTGGCACTAACGTCGCTTAAGCTGATCAACTTTGCCCACAACAGTGAAAGATTATTTATATATGACAAAATATGAAATACTTCTACAGCTTTGGTTTTCTCACTTCTAGTATATAAAATCACCTATAACAAATTATCACAAAATGTCCTTATTAGAAATCATAATAATATATAAAGGAAAATATTCTGCTAGGAAGATTGGCAATCCTTTGATACTTATAAAGGGTTCCATGCATTTCATTTCCACCCACCATCTCTTTAGGAAGATGAGTTCTCAAAGTGGAATCACACTAATGTATTGTTTTTTTAAAAACAACAAACTTCTTATGTTTACTTGGTAAAGGACAGTTACCTGTTCCGTAACTGGCGTTCCTCGAGATGTGTTGCTCAGGGCTATTCCACAGTAGGTGTGCGTGCTCGCCACGTGCATTGGTGCCTGAAGTTTTTCCCTTAGCAGTATCCGTAGCGGGGAGCGCTGCTGCGACCCCTGGAGTGGTGCCGCTATAGCGCGCTATATAGGGGACTGCGCGCTCCCCCCACCCTCGGTTCCTTCTTGCCAGACCAACTCCGACAGAGGGGAAGGAGGGCAGGATGTGGAATAGACCTGAGCAACACATCTCGAAGAACGCCAGTTACGGAACAGGTAACTGTCCTTTCTTCTTCGAGTGATTGCTCATGTCTATTCCACAGTAGGTGATTCCAACCAATACGTCATGGAGGTGGGTAGGAGTTCACACCATATCTGGCTGGAGCACAGCTCTACCAAAGCCAGCGTCATCCCTAGCAGGGGAGATGATCGCATAATGCGAGGTGAACGTGTGAACCGAGGACCAAGTAGCGGCCCTACAGATGTCCTGGATAGGGACATGGGCTACAAAGGTGGCCGACGAGACTTGCGCCCTGGTCGAGTGTGCCCTCACGATAGGCGGTGAGGGGACCTTCGCTAACTCGTAGCATGTGTGAATGCACGAAGTGATCCACCGGGAAAGCCTCTGGGTAGAGACTGGCTGACCCCTCATACGCTCGGCTGAGGCAACAAAGAGTTGCGGGGACTTACGGAACGGCTTAGTCCGCTCCAAGTAGAAAGCCAGCGCCCTGCGCAAGTCCAACATATGGAGGAGGTGCTCCTCGCCCGAGGCATGCGGCTTGGGGCAGAGGACAGGGAGGAAAATATCCTGGTTCATGTGAAACGCGGAGACCACTTTGGGAAGGAAAGCTGGGTGTGGTCGGAGCTGGACCTTGTCCTTGTAGAAGACCATAAAGGGCGGGTCTGAGGTCAAGGCCCTGAGCTCCGACACCCGTTGGGCGGACGTAATGACCACGAGGAATGCTACCTTCCAGAAGAGGTGAGACCAGGAGCATGTGGCCAGGGGCTCGAACGGGGGCCCCGTGAGGCGAGATAACACCAAATTCAGGTCCCACTGCGGGACAGGGGTCCTGGTATACGGGAAGGACCGGTCCAAGCCCTTGAGGAAGCGTCCAGTCATGGCATGCAAGAAGACCGAGCAGCCCTGGACCGGCGGGTGGAATGCCGATATAGCCGCCAGGTGCATCCTGACAGAGGAGGGAGCCAGGCCTTGCGTTCGAAGGTGGAGGAGGTAATCGAGGATAACCTGGAGTGGGGCGTCCCTCGGGGAGGTACCCCTCACGCCCGCCCACCTAGAGAACCTGGCCCACTTCGCCAGGTATGCCCGGCGAGTGGAGGGTTTCCTACTTTCCAGGAGGATGCTCCTGACTCCTTCTGAACACATAGCCTCCTCCGCGTCTAACCACTGAGCAGCCACGCTGTCAAGTGGAGGGAGGCTAGGTTGGGGTGAAGGAGGCGGCTCCGGTCCTGGAACAGGAGGTCCGGTTGAAGCAGTAGCGGACGCAGAGGGGCCGCCAGCAACCCCAGGAGAGTCCCGTACCAGTGCTGTCTGGCCCAAGCTGGGGCGATCAGCAGGATGCGGGCCTTGTCCCTCTTTACCTTTTCCAGGACCTTGTCTATGAAGGGAAAGGGAGGGAATGCATAGAAGAGCTGGCCTGACCATGACGGGAGGAAGGCATCCGAGAGTGCATCCTTCTCCAGCCCTCTCCTGGAGCAGAACCGGTGGCAACGTCGGTTCTGTTGAGTCGCGAACAGGTCTACTTGGGGAGTGCCCCAGGCTCGGAAGAGCTGACCCGTGACCTCCGTGTGGAGAGAGCACTCGTGTTGGGAGGAGAAGACCCTGCTCAGGCGATCGGCCTGGGAGTTGTCGACTCCTGGCAGGTGGAAAGCCCTGAGGGAGATGTCGTGGGCTATACAGAACTCCCACAGGCTGAGGGCTCCCTGGGAGAGAGCCAAGGACCTTGTCCCTCCCTGCCTGTTGATGTAAAAGATCGCGGCCGTGTTGTCTGTAAGGACCCTGATTGTTTTGCTGCTCAGCCGCGAGCTGAACGCCACGCAGGCCAAGCGGACTGCCCTGAGCTCCTTGACATTTATGTGTAGGGATAGCTCTGTGGCTGACCACAGTCCCTGGGTTTGGGATTTCCCTACATGGGCTCCCCAGCCCAAGTCCGACGCATCCGACACCAGGTCTAGCGACGGGGGCGGGTCCCGGAAGGGGATCCCTTGCAACATATTGGTCGGGACGGTCCACCATTGAAGGGAGGTTAGCACCCGCCCCGGTACCGTGAGGACCTTGTCCATACCGTCCTGAGCCTGGGAGAATTCTGAGGCCAGCCAAAGCTGGAGAGGCCTCATTCGAAGTCTGGTGTGGCGTACCACATACGTGCATGCCGCCATGTGGCCCAGGAGCTGTAGGCAGGACCTGACCGTGGTCAGGGGGAACTCCGTGACAGTGGTTATGAGCCCCTTGAGGGTCTGGAATCTGCCCGGTGGGAGAGAGGCCCTGGCCCTGGAAGCGTCCAGTAGAGCCCCAATGAACTCTATGCGCTGGACCGGGACCAACGTCGACTTGGCCTCGTTTACCCGAAGGCCTAGATTGGCACAGGTAGTCAAGAGCAGCTGTAAGTGGTTCTGCACCTGCGACCTCGAGTTGCCCTTGAGCAGCCAGTCGTCGAGGTACAGGAATAATTGGACCCCTCTGCGTCTGAGAAAGGCCGCCACCACCGCCATACACTTTGTGAGCACCCAAGGTGCTGTGGACAGGCCAAAGGGGAGGACCGTAAACTGGTAGTGGTCCTGCCCAACCAGGAAACAAAGGAAGCGCCTGTGACCTTCGAATATGTGCATGTGAAAGTATGCGTCCTGGAGGTCCAGGGCCGCATACCAGTCGCCCGGGTCCAAGGCAGGAATAATCTTTACCAGGGAGACCATGCGGAATCGGCATTTGACCATGAACCGATTGAGACCGAGCAAGTCTAAGATAGGCCTGAGGCCCCCTTTCGCTTTCGGGATCAGGAAGTAACGGGAATAGAACCCTTTCCCTTGGAATTCCCTTGGGACTCCCTCTATGGCTCTGAGACTGAGGAGCTGGCCCACCTCCTGCTGCAGCAGGGGTAGATGTGACGGGTCTACCGTGCCGTGCCCGGGAGGGGGTCGGGAGATCGGGGGTGACCTGAACTGGAGCGTGTAAGCCCCAGGCAATGGTACTCAGGACCCACCGGTCCGAGGTTATATGGGACCATTGCGAAAGAAATGGACGCAAGCGGTTGCTGAAGGCCAACTTTATTTGTCGGAGGGTGTCCTCGGGGTTCATCCGGGTACCCTCCTGCCTGCAGTCAAAACCGCTGCTTGCCCTGCTGCTTCCCCCTGGAGGGCCCAGGCTGCGGGGCAGAGCGGGACTGCCATTGAGGTCGCCTCTTCTGTGGCCTGGACCTCTTGTAGGCTGGCTCGTAGTGCGATTGGGGCGCCTGGGCGGGAGCCTGCGGCTTAGGCTTTTCCTTAGCCGGCGGGACGTAGATCCCGAGCGTTTGCAGGGTGGTACGAGAGTCCTTCATCCCATGAAGTCTCACGTCCGTTTGCTCCGTGAACAGGTCCTTGCCGTCGAACGGGAGATCCTGCATCACTGACTACGCCTCCGAGGACAGCCCTGACAGGAGGAGCCATGACGCCCTGCGCATGGACACCGCCGAGGCGATGGATCGCGCCGCTGTGTCCGCCGCATCTGATGCCGCCTGCAGAGCAGCCTTCGCAGCGGCAGCTCCCTCCTCCACCAGCGCCTTGAACTCCTTGCGTTCGCGCTCTGGGAGGAAGGGCTCGAATTTTTGCAGGGACCCCCACAGGTTAAAGTCGTAGCGACTGAGGAGGGCCTGGTGATTTGCCACCCTGAGCTGGAAACTCGAGGACGAATAAAGCTTTCTCCCAAATGAGTCCAGCCTTTTCGAGTCCTTATTCTTAGGAGTAGGACCCAGTTGACCCTGGCGCTCCCTATGGTTGATGGATTCCATGACCAAGGAGTTGAGAGCCGGGTGGGTGTACAAGAATTTGTGTCCTTTCGTAGGGACAAAATACTTGCGCTTTGCCTTTCTGGATATAGGCACAAGTGAGGCTGGCGTATGCCAAAGGGCTTTCGTAATATTGGCAACCCCTTCATGTAACGGGAGCACCACTCTGCCCGGTGCCGAAGACGAAAGGACATTGAAGAGCGAGTCTGAGGGCCCTTCCATCTCCTCAGCTTGGAGCTGGAAGTTCGAGGCAACTCGTTTCAATAGCTCCTGGTGAGCCCTGTAGTCCTCCGGTATGGGGGAGGGCGCCAGTACGGAGCTTAGCGCATTTGCTGGCACCGCGGGCTCGACGCCTTGCTCGGAGTCCGCATTCGGTGCCGAGGACCCTTGGTCCGCAGATCTATGTCTAGGAGCCCTGGATATAATAGCCAAAGGAGCCTCGGACGCCCCTGCGACCGATCGAGCATCCGGCTGGGCATGTCGCGGGGGCCAAGGGGTCCGCTGGCACCACTGTCCCTGCCATGGAATCCCTTGCCACTGACCCTGCTGTGGCACCGGTGGCACCAGCTGGTCAGGTTGGAACGCGGAGGCCCTGGAGTGGCTCACCGCTGGTGTGAACGCCGTTCGGTCGGTGCCGTGGGAACGGTAAGATCTATGGCGCCGACGAGGACGTCTACCTCAGGACCGGGACTCCGACGACGAGGTACGGTACCGTCTCGAGCTACTGCTCCTTGAGACGCTGCGACGCCTACGTCCGCGGCGGTGCAGAGTCGGCGACCTCTTACGGGAGTCCTCTTCCCGGTGCCTCAAGGAACGGGAGCAGGAGCGTCGGCAGCCGTGACAGGAACGGCTGCGATAGCTCCGACTCGACCGGGAGCGTCTCCGGCGCCGGTGCCTGCCGTGTCACAACTCCCTGCTCAATCTAGAGCGGTGCCCAGAGCTTTGATCCGACGGCACCTTGCCCGAGAGCCACACCATCGGTGACTGCGGAGGCTGCGGGCTATGGTCAGACCATGCGCTGAGGGGCGAGCGGTCCCGGGACCGATCCCTTGATCGGGATTCGCGCCTGGTCGGGGTCGACGGCCTGGAGCCCAACGACGGCTTGCCTCTGGAACGAACTCCTGGTGCAGGGACCGCCGGTACCTGGAGCGTGAGCAAGTCACTGGCCGCCGGGAAGGCCTCCGGCGAAGGCGGCATTCGAGCGTCCGGAGAGGCCTGTGTCGAGGAAACCGGGCTACTCCGCTCAGTGCGAGTCGGAGCGATGGGACCCGGGGGAGAATTGCGGCTGCTGCACATGGGTCGAGCCTCTCCCTTATCCTTGCCTCGACGACGAGGCATAGACAGTGCCTTCCTCTCCCCTTGCGACGGTGAGCGGTGCCGGCCACTCGAGGACGCCGGGGGATCGCTGCGCACCGAGGACAAGGTACCGGGTGCTGATTCCGCTCGGCGCACCGGGGTAGGAGCCAACGCGGACTCCATGAGGAGGGCCCGGAGTCGAATGTCTCTGTCCTTTTTGGTTCTTGGTTTAAAGGACCTGCAGATTTTGCAGCGTGCGCTGACGTGGGACTCACCCAGGCAGCGGAGACAAGCTGAGTGCGGGTCGCTTCTAGGCATAGAGCGCCTGCAGGACTTGCATGATTTGAAGCCCGGGGTCCGGGGCATGCCCCGACCCGGACACTACTAAACTGAACTAACTCACAAACTAACTAAAGATACCACTAATAACGAACAACAAACAGAGTTCTAGGAAAAAAGGCTGCAGCAATGAAGCTGGAGCAGAAGTTCCGACGCACCTACTCTGGCGGCAAGAAGGAACTGAGGGTCGGGGGGAGCGCGCAGTCCCCTATATAGCGCGCTATAGCGGCGCCACGCCAGGGGTCGCAGCGGCGCTCCCCCCTACGGATACTGCTAAGGGAAAAACTTCCGGAACCGATGCACGTGGCGAGCACGCACACCTACGGTGGAATAGACCTGAGCAATCACTCGAAGAAGAACTAATAATATCACATGGTATTGTATTCTTCTTTGTCATTAAATAGCCTGCAAATTTATCATTAGCAGGAGGACTGCCCTTCCCGGAAATAAATACATATCTGGACTAAACACATCTCTTATTAAATAGTCTTATTTTTCCAGCTAGAAAATAAAAATGATTAATTTGTCATTACCACTGTAACAAATAAACCAATCAATTTAACTTTTAAAACCATTACTTACACTACTCTGTGAAGAAGAACCACAATTTTAAATTCCCACTTAGGTAGAGCCAAATCCCTCTCCTCTGAAAGCAGAAAGCTCAGATGAGCTCATTATTCTGCGAATGGGGGTCTGCATTGTGCTGACCTACCTAGAAAAAAGGGTGCAGAGTGGCTCTGCAGCATCTCCAGTCACAACTCACAGAGCTGCTGAAGACAACAGGGAACTTCTACAAATAAGAAGCCGCCTCTCTGATCAATCATCCATACAGCCTGTTCCCTCAATCCCCTTCTCTTCAGAGGCTCCCAGAAATTGCAGTACATCCTCCCACCCCACAGAAGCTGCACGAGAGGGACAAAACTATCCCGCATGGGTAGAGTGGCCTGGACCAAGTTCTGGGAGACAGTGCCATCAAACCTACCCATGTTATTCAGGTTGGGTGGGAGAGAGAAGGTGTTTAGCCCTGATGAACACTTCCCTCTATGACTGATGGTCCTGTTTTGGAACCGTCAGCCTGTTCTTCAGCACTAGGTTACCCTGCCCCTATGCTCTCCCTCACTGCCACTTGCCTAGGGAGAATGCCCCCAGGCCCCCCCTCTACAGAAAGGGGAGGCACTGCCAACCTTGACATTTGTCTGCGGTACCCCTACTGCCTGATAATCATTGTTCAAAACCAGGGCCATGTCATTCCTTATGCTTTTTCCTATGGAAGGGGTGAAAGAAATGGAACCGTTTTACTAAAGTTCTGCTGGAGGGAGAAGAGTTTGTGCCAGTGTGGCAGAATCACTCCCTCTGACCCTGCATGTGGGCACTGTCTGTTGAGAGCTCTGCAGTTTTAAGGCACATAGTTAGATAGTAAATGGGTGGAGCTGGGAAAGTATCACTTCTCCAGTATGAATCCCCAACAAATATATTGAAGATTTCTCCTTTCAAATAAAAACATGAACCGGTCACCATTACCTTATGCAGACTTTTGCTTCAAGTGCCAACCTCCTAAGGTAGTTTGATCCACGTATGTGGCTGAGGCATCTACAGCAACATTGCTATTCACAGAGCTGTGCTGCTAGGAGTGAAGGGAGATCCTGGGGGTAGTTTGGAGAACAGAGGCCTCTGTATGAAGCGAATGCCCTTCACAGCACCCCCAAGATTCCTTGATTACCCTGAAGATTTCAGGATACCTATACTGTTGGAAGCCCGTCCACCCTGCCCAGGATTACCCTACCTTCATTCACAGGACGGTAAATCTTGCTGCTGCTCTTCCCCATTATTCAAAACACAACTTGCTGGAAACTATTCATTCTCAAAAATTTTTCACCTGAATTTGGTCCTCCTGGTATAAATCTCCCTAGCTAGCTCTGAGTACTTTTTAGGAATTTTAGTCATAAGTCTTGATTTCATTAACAGTGGTGAATGCTTCCCATGAATGTTCAGAAACTTGCCGGGGGGAACACTGCATGTGGTCAAGGATTTGCTTTGCTCAGCCTCCCATCTCCCCAAAGGACTCATACAGCTCTCTTCTACCTTAGGTCCCTTAGCTAACCAGTCACCACAGTGCTCAAGTCCCCCACAACAGTTAAAGATCATGCTGAGTGTGTGTTACAAAGGAACTATTCGCACACACTCCCTTGTTTTCAATCTACATGTTTCTTTGATTTTCCCTCCCTCCCCTCTCCTACCCTTTCCCAATTGGGGGTTGGTCTTGGCAAGGTGTCATTGCTATCGGAAGGCCCTATCACAGAGGTGGGGATTGCATTTAGACCTGAACATGGTCAGGCTCAATCTGAACACCTTTTGGTAAAGTGTCACAGCTGGAGACCATGCCATGTTTTCTGTCCCACAGTGTGCTCTTTTAGGCCAGCCTTATTAAAACATATTTGATAAGCACAGCTGTCTTAGAAGACTGGAAATAGTCAGATGGTCTTTGAAGTACCTCAGATCTGACTCATGACCCTCTGTTGTTCAGCTCTAGGCCCTTTCCAGTTTTAACTGAAGGAACAGGTAACCAGTAAAGTTCCCAGAATTCTGATGGTGGGTTCACACCTGCCTTTGTTGGCATGCTGCATGAGCTTCAGCTTCCTGGTGGCAGCTCTTTCTTCCTGACACAGAGAGAGTTAGAATAATCTGCTCTGGAGATGATCCAGCTGTGTGTGCTGTAAGGTGCTGTATTTGAGAGGAAAAGGCTAGCTTCCTAGCCGCTGAACACCATAGAAAATGGTTTCAGAGTCGCAGCCGTGTCAGTCTGTATTCGCAAAAAGAACAGGAGTACTTGTGGCACCTTAGAGACTAACAAATTTATTTAAGCATAAGCTTTCGTGGGCTACAGCCCACTTCATTGGCTGCACAGAATGGAACATATAGTAGGAAAATATATATACATTTACACACACACAGAGAAAATGTGAAGGTTGCCATACCAACTCTCAGAGGCTAATTAATTAAGATGAGCTATTATCAGCAGGAGAAAAAAAAACTTTTGTAGTGATAATCCAGATGGTCCATATCAGACAGTGACACCATCATAGGACCTAATCACATCAGCCACGCCATCAGGGGTTCTTTCACCTGCACATCTACCAATGTGATATATGCCATCATGTGCCACCAATGCCCCTCTTCTATGTACATTGGTCAAACCGGACAGTCTCTACGCAAAAGAATAAATGGACACAAATCTGACATCAGGAATCATAACATTCAAAAACCAGTAGGAGAACACTTCAACCTCACTGGTCACTTGATAACATATTTAAAGGTGGCAATTTTGCAACAGAAAAACTTCAAAAAACAGACTCCAATGAGAAGCTGCTGAACTGGAATTAATTTTCAAATTAGATACGATCAACTTAGGTTTGAACAGAG
The DNA here is from genome assembly GCA_037349315.1 of Chelydra serpentina. Lineage (NCBI taxonomy): Eukaryota > Metazoa > Chordata > Testudines > Chelydridae > Chelydra > Chelydra serpentina. The sequence continues at coordinate 25,830,057 of JBAIAC010000010.1, forward strand.
ACTGGGAATTGCTGGGTAATTACACAAATTGAATCTATTTCCCCATGTTAAGTATCCTCACTCCTTTTTGTCAATTGTCTGATATGGACCATCTTGATTATCACGACAAAAGTTTTTTTCTCCTGCTGATAATAGCTCATCTTAATTAACTGGCCTCTTAGAGTTGGTATGGCAACTTTCACCTTTTCACCTTTTCTCTGTATGTGTATATATACACACATCTTCCTACTTTATGTTCCAGTCTATGAAGTGGGCTGTAGTCCACGAAAGCTTATGCTTAATACATTTGTTAGTCTCTAAGGTGCCACAATTACTCCTGTTCTTTTTACCACAGAAAATGTTACTTGCCACTAAAGTAATGAACGTGCATAGTCCAGGAGCAGCAAGAAATCCAAGATGCTGAAGCTTTATGCCACCTTAGTGATCTGTGGTCAGCAGATGCATTCATTTGAGATAGAGATCAGTTTTTCAGTGAGTTTTTTGAAATTCTTTCCTCTTTTAGCATTGTAACTCCATCTTCGTTGGGATCAGTCTGAGGCAGCTGATCTTCATCCAGTTATTTCTGATTCCACTACTACATAGCTACTATACTACTGGGCTTCTGCAAGCAAAGCTGTGCCATTTGGGGGGAGACTATCTCCTAGGCATGGGTTACTTGCTTGGGTAAAATCCAGCTATTTCTCTGAGGTGAGTGTAGATGTAAGGAGAAACAGAGAGTAAGCAGAGCTTTGTCTTTTATTCCGCTACTGTGATTAGTCACATAAGCTTTCTTTGTGCAGGTCTTCATTATATCAACAGTGCTAGAATCATGGCTATCCCCTGCTTAGTTATAACAATCTGATCTCATTTTTAAAAAATTCTTCATGAATTAAAAACAAAACAAAACTATTTTTGCTAAGAAACTTAGCTTGCCTCAGGATTTACAGAATCTGCTGCAGCTATACCAGCAGTGGCGAGGGGTCTTTCGTGCCAGAAGCTGTATTTGGAAGCTATCACTACAGCAGCTGGGAGCTTGTCACCGAGGCTGCAATTTCCTGCTGCAGCACCCTTTTGCCCTGAGCTCAGGAGATATATTGTTTCAGTTGCTCCTTTGGATCATCTTTTAATCAATCCTGCTGACAGCATGAAAAGACAGCCTCACTTTTGATGTGGTAAAAGCCATGGGTTTTTATTAACTGTAAATTAATCTTATTACTTCATTCCTTTTTCTTGTCCATATTTTGTTACATTCAATCATCCAGAAATCACAATGGCCTAATTTTCAGAAGTGACTAGTGATGTCAGGTGCCTCAATTTTCAGGTAGTCCGCTTGTGACACCTTAAAAGGAAACTGATGGGTGCTCAGTATTTTCTGGAAATCAGGCCCTGTTTAGGTGTCTTTCAGTTGGGCATCCAGCAACAGAAGCATTCCAAATGACTAATCCCTTTTTGAAACTTTAGAGCAATATAGTGTTCATTTCTGTCCCAGGTCCTTCAAAACTGATAGAGGATCTGAAGGAGCATTAGGGTAAATTTCAGATTCAAATGGTGTGCATTTGTGTGTAGTGGAATTTAAAAAGAAATGCAATTGTATTTCACCTTTTAAAAATGTATTAAATATAAAAGGAACAAATTTGTATCTGGGATATTGTACATAGGACAAAATGTACCCAAAACTGATTCAGTACATTGGAGGATGAACATACAAAGACAACAAATAAATGAATAACTGAAATGAGCTGAATACACATAGAATATTAAAGTCAAATTCAATATTCTTGTCATGCTGACTGTCAATTTTCCATCTATATGCTAAAGAACACTGAAGATATTAGGTAAAGCACCCAGACAAAGCAGCATACATGTAACATCAAAAATAAAAAATTGCTGCAAGATCTCTCGGATATTGAAATGTGTAGTTACATCTAAAAGTTTAGTTCTGATTGAGAGGTGTTTTTTTTTTAAATGATTACACCTGCTGGAATAATAAATCCAATAAAACATTAAAGTGTTATGATCATTTTCAGAATAATTTAATTGATTTGTTTTTTAAAGGAATCTTCATTATAAGATTACCATATTTTTGAAATGAAAACTCTTGATGTATTGCCTTATTCCCCTACTACTATTCTCCCATACACTGTTAGTAACTTTCGTTACTGTTTTCTTCCACCCTTGCCTGTTAATATGTAGTTTATGCCATAGGCATCAATCCTGTTCTGAAAGGCAAATGACTTTGGGAGAGAGGAGGTGAGGGTGCCTGAAAGCTGGGGGAAGAGCTGCTGTGTATGAGCACAGTACAGCAGCCAAGAAAGGCCAAGAACAGGGTAGGGGAAAACATGGAATCATCAGACTGAAACCAAGAATAAATGCAGAACACTTGGACAGTTCCTGAAAATGGAAAAATCCTGGTGAAACATCTGGACATTCTATTTCTTAATACCCTTCCAAAAGCAAACTTTAAAACCATAAAAGTTCTCTCAAATTATGACAAATTTGTCTGGTAAATCTATTAGGGATGAAATGTATTAAATTCCTAAAAGTTTAAACGTGGAATATTCTCCACTGGCCGACACCAAGTTGCATTATGCTGCTCAACAGATACTAATACTTATAGGAAAAGAAGCAAGCTGAGGGTCCAATCCTGCAAATATTTTTGCTCACAGTGGTGCTACCAGTATGGGTATGTGCACACAGCAGCTTGGAGGGTGCTGCCCAGCATGGGTAGCCAGACACATACTAGCTAGTGCACTAAAAATAGCAGTGTGGCCGTGGCAGCACGGGCAGTGGCTTGGGCTGGCCACTTGAGTGTGTTCCCAAGGGGTTGAGTGGGATTACACTTGGGTGCTTAGCCTGAAATGCTGCCCATGTCACAATGACCAGATTGCTGTTTTTAGCATGCTAGCTTGAGCAGAGCTAGCCTATGTCTGTTCACCTGCTCTGGGAAGCACGGTCCTGACTTCAGTGTAGACATACCCCAGGAGTAAAGTTACTCACCTGCATAAATGTTTTCAGGATCAGAGCTTAAGTATGTGATGAAACAGGAGTATGGAATGAACACTTTATGTTACTAAAAACTGGGACAGCAATGGCATACACCCAAATGGAATGTGCCCTCGTTTGGAGAGGCAGGGAGAAGTTCTGCATGAATGCATGCACGTGTGAAGCTACACACAATGAAAGAGTACTGTTACCTTAGCTGAGCTGATATAAAACAGAGCTGTCTTATGAGGAATAGAATGTTCTCCACCTCTTAATATCAATATCTATGTGGTAATTCAGGTGGAATAAACCGAAAAAATGCAAGTTCAAAATACAACTGGTGCTTTATCATACCACCTCTCTAATGGTAGGAAAGGTGACGGGGCAGCGCTCTGTCCATCATCACTTTCCTAGAAATTTGGAGGGACTGACTTATGAAGAAAGAGATAAATACTTAGAGCTTGATTAAGTGATGTCTATCGAGAGAGGGAAAGAATATAAGTTTGATGTATATAAAAAAAATATTCAGTGTGATTAAAGGACGTTTTGCGACGAAGTCATTTCACACCAGAAAATCAAAGCACTTTATTTAGAGAATGTTGAAATGTTTCAATCTCTTTGGAACTATTTTTTGGTTGTTGTTTTAATCGATTCGTATAGGTTGTACAGCTGGGAGGAATAGGAAGACACTGAGAAAAGGAAAATGCAGAATGACTATTGGAAACAATCTCCCAAGAGACTGGTGGAACCTCTGGCACTTCAAACTTTTAAAATAGGAGAAAATAATAGGAAACGTATTGCAGGAAATAATCCTGTATCAGCAAGGAAGGACTAGGAAGACCTAGTGGGTATTTCACATCACTATCTTATTTTATGCTGTCATCTGCTGTATCATACTAAGTGTTGGATCCTAGAAACATTTCAACAATTTGATTATTTCAACAAGTATAAACCACAGCATTGCAAATATCACAAATTCTCAGTTCCCTAATGCACATATCTAATCACTCTTATTGAAAATCCTATTATTCACCCAGTTCTGAGAAAAGATTTAACAGAAAAACTTGGTTAATATTAAAAAAATACTTCTGAACATTTACAAAGATATCATGGATAATTTTAAACCCACATACAGTTGTCATAGCAGATGAAAGTATATTTTTGTGATATGGAATAAAACACAGGCTACAGTATATTATCAGACAATTCCATAGTTATCACATTTCCTTGCAGTGTTTTCTCTCTCGGGCCAAATATTTCAATCCTATTAAAGCTCTTTAGTGAACATATAAAAATGACACAGAGCAGAACTTAATAAAAATAAACTCAATACAATTAAGTTTATTCTAATAGCAACCTTCTTAGATTTTACTGAAACCAGGAGTCTTATAACTAGCAGAATATTGAGTTTTAAAATAAAGCTTCTCAAAGTGCTGTATCTGGTAACATGAAAGCAAGTTAAAATTGAAAGCTGAGAATAAAGAACAACAAATGCCATAATTCTTGAGGAGAATTTTAAAGATGGTACCAGAGAGAGACAATCAATCAGCCACAAAGAAATTCATTTCTCAGGTAACATGTATTCTATGATAACATGGCTCTCTCAGGCATGTTGGCTTAGCGTTGCCAACCTTCACAATTTTATAGCAAGTCTAAATATTTGGTGCTCTACTTAGAGCGCCAACTCCTGAATCAAGTGCTTATGAGAGAATCTCAGCTTTTTTTTCTCTCAAGTACGTTTCCAGTCCTCATGGTTGCAAAGAAAAGCTTGAAAACATGGCCCACTCTCACTCTAAAGGCTCAGAAATGAAAACAACATTTTTTTTTAAAAAAAAGTTAAAATCTCATGCCTTAAAGCCAATCTCATGATTTTTGAAGACTGACTCGTGATTATTTTTTAACACTTGGCATTGGCCAACACGGTTATAACCTTGTCAAACTGCAGATGGTATTGACATGATTCTTGTCAGATTTATTTCTGCTATTCAGAACCCTTTGGGCAGCAGTAAAACTGACAGTCATACCGAAGTGGCGCCGCCTCTTCTGCTTCTAAAAGCTGTTAGCAGCAGCCTAGGAAAGCATTAAACTATTCACTGGAGAGAAAGAGGAAACAAAATTACTTACCCCACTGCTTTCAGAAGCCAGGAGGCTGGGGAAGCAAAAACCACCCCCAAATGCCTCAACCAGGAAGTTAGGGATGGAAAGTAGTGGGAAACCACCACACCCCAAAATCGTAGCAGCTTGAGAGAGCGAGCGATTTTTCTATACAGCAACCTAAGGGTGAGGAAGGAGAAAAAGTAGGGTGCTGGATTGTGACTGATAGTGTGTGGAAGCAGATTCTCTTCATTGATGGACAATGTAACTGATGCCATTGAATCCTTTCAGTCACATTTTATCAGATATTGGGTGCAGTCCAGCTCCCATTTATATCAGTAGGAGTTTTGCCACTGCCTCCAGGAGAACACTATATCTAAACTATAATCAGGCAGCATATGGATACAAAACTTTGTAGAGGCTGCAGGGTTGTTAATTTTGTTTAATGAGGATTTTACTAGATCTACTCCTGGGAGAGGCTTAATAATACAATAAAGGTTTTTTTCCTGAAGATAACAGGTGCCCTCTTTGGGCTACACTGTGAAGTCGCTGTCCCCCCTTTATATGGTTAATGTTCACTTTTCCTCTGAACTATTTTTCCCTGAAAGAATGGTGAGAAATTTGCTCCCTAAGTCTTCTCATAAAAACATGCATAGTGACATATGCTAGTGGCATCTCTATTGGTTGCCCTGACTTGAAGCAGCAGGAAAGCATTGGATCTGCTTTGTCTGAAGACACAAAGATACCACCTCATTGAAGTACATTCTGAAGTTTTGTTTTGTAACCTTTCAAGTTCAGATGCTTTTTTTTTTAAAGCTAAATTCTGAAGAAATTGATGGACTTAGGAACCATATTGATCATGGAAAGATTCTTATTTGCCACTAGTGGGTGGATTTTTCCCTGGGAAAAGGAAATGATTTGTGACACATGTAGTTATGATTAGTGGTTGGCTTTCCTTGAATTACAGTTCATTGGACAAAGTTGTGTTCAAGGTAACCTAACTATACTCTTGATGTTTAATGAGAAAGCTAGCCAATATAATTGACAGATCCATAGTATGCAAAAGGTTTATGCCTTAACAGCAAACTTCCGGACAGGGTACAGGCGCTCTTTTCGCTGCTGTTTTTTGGTCTTCAGACTTAGAATATTTGATTAATTATACTCTGTTTCAATAGTTCATTGAGCAGTAGGCAGCTTTTCTTGAAGCCCTGGCAGTCCATTATCTAGAGCTTTCAAAAATGTTCAGGTATGGATCCTTGGTATTGATTTCACAGACAGCATCTGCTGTTACCCAAAGTACAGGAGGGATAGAAGTCCTAACCGGAAAATACCCAACAAGTAAAACAACTAACCAAACTTGCCAGCTGCCTTAGTGGAGATTTTCCTCTACCTGACAGCAATTCATGTAGGACTCAGCTTTTCAACTGCTGTCCAAAATCTACAGCTCGAATTTCTTAGCCATGGCTCATTTTTATGATCACTCTGGTTGCATTCGCCATATGTAGTATATGTGGGAGGTTAGTTTCCAGTTTTCAAGTTAATTCAGTTGTGGAGAAGAAATTCATGAAATCTTTCTAATAAGAGGGGTTTCTAACGCAGTTACTTGAGACAGTTTATCTTTTGCCCTGTTTCAGCAGGAAGGAAGCTTGCAGCCCTCATCAACTCTGCTAGTACCATTATGTGTTACTTTGACTTCAAGATAATGACGGTTATAGGGAATTTCCTTGAAACTAAAAGTCAAAGTAAAAATTTAAGTATAATCTTGTTACAATTGTAATGCAGCCAATTACTCTGCCAGGAAACAGTTGAAAAGTCAAAATTTTAGAATCCAGATAGGGCTTGATTAACCTTAAACATATCCATGTGACAGAGTGTGCAGTTCTAAAAGGTATTTATACATATTTAGACACTTGCATTAGATATGTGTCTGACAAAAATCCACTTAATACCTGCTAACCTGAAGTCTAAACCTACTAGCCAGGATGGATATTTGTGCTGCCATGATCCCAAGGCAACGCAGAGGAGATATAATACAAATGTGCTCTTGTATTTACAAAGAATGGACAGTTGATTAACATGTTAACATGTTAACACTAAATATAGAATACAAAGTGTACAACTATTGTGTCCTTTAAATCGCTGGGAACGATACATATTTAGACACTTGCATTAGATATGTGTCTGACAAAAATCCACTTAACACCTGGCTTGTGCAGAGGGAAGGCAGGAAGCCCCACAAGCTGAAGGTCAGGAGAGGGAAGTAGCCCAGGGGAAAGAATCACTGGTACAAGTGGTTCACCTGCTATCATAGGGCCCCTGGGCTGGGACCCGGAGTAGAGGGCAGGCCTGGGTCCCTCCCTCTCCACTCCCCTTCCCTGGGATACTAGTAGGATAGCTGTTACCCCAGTTCAGGGGCAAGAAATGGCACTCTGAAACCCCCCCGACAAGAAGAGAAAGTGCGGGACCCATCATAGTAGTGCCGGCAATTTGCCACAGAGGTTATATGTACTTTAAAGTAAGTCAATGTATTGGTCAGTGGCAAATGTAGAAAGTTAGCAAATCTTAAGAAAAATATATCGTATTTTGATATGGTTAGGATTTTTTCTTAATATTTACTACAAGCTAATTAACTCTCTACATTTGCCACTGGAGCAATGTATTTACTTGCTTCAAAGTATATATAACCTCATTATATATATATATATACACATACATACATACACACACCTACCTATCTATCTATCTATCGATAGATAGATAGATAGATAGATAGATATTACACACACACACAGGATTTTAAAAACATGCAGTTAGGTCATTTAAAATGCTTGTTAACCTCCTCTTCCCCTGCCCAAAAAGTCTAATGTGCTCTTTTTAAGAATAATCAACATTTCGAGTTCCCAAAAAACCAAACATTCTATTCTAACTTGTATTTAATTATCCATTTCGTTTGACTGTTTGAAGGAGGCAAAGCTTTTAAACTCCATTATTTACAATCCGTTAAACTAAGTGCTTAACATCACATTCACAGCTGGAAAACATCAGTTTTTACAGATTTGTTTCCAATACTCTGAATGCTGGTTTTCTTCTAGTATTAACAGTTTATCAGCTAGATATCAGAAGCCATCAAGATTTTGGGAACTATTTAAAGTTATTGTCTTTAGAATATCATGCTAACTTCAAATTACTAATAGAAATCCTTTTATTAACAGTCCTCATCCTCAAAGGAAACCTGCACACTTTCAAAAGATGAGCCTGGGATCTTAAATTCATAACTTTGCTAGACACGAAAAATCATGGTCTTAATAAAGACTGAATTTATGGTTTATGACAACAATCTGTAACCCAGTAGCCCACCTTTTCGTCCTATGACTACAGGGGCGTTAAAGGGTCACTTCACCTTGAATAGTCCCTTAGAATGTGTGTAAACTACTTACGCTAAAACTTCTATCTAGTCAATCTTGTATTTAGCTCTGATACCTTTCCTAGACCTGAAGAAGAGCTCAGTAGAGTTCAAAAGCTTGTCTCTCTCACCAACAGAAGTTGGTCCAATAAAAGAGATTGCCTCATTCACCTTGTCTCTAGAAATCCTTTTGTCAAGAGTGCAGAAAACACTGCAAGGGGAACTGAAGAGAAGAATGTTCAATTACATTTTAAGAAGAAAATGACAGTACCCCTAAGGTACTCACTTATTGAAACAAATACCTTTGTATTTCAAAATAAAAGTCATTCACATTTCCTGTAAAACACTGAACAACAACAAAACCAAAAAATAGTAGGGCAGAGCTCAATACATTACATAGCTAAGAGAACTTCAAAACCCTACGGGTCAGGAAGGTCTACAAGTTAGTGGAGATATAATACAAATGTGCTCTCCAGTTTGGTGGCTGAATTTCTATCATTCAAATTAGTTAGTGTGCTGTCACGGAAGTTGAGGATGATTTTCATGCTTTAAAAGAAAATATATCTGTGATTTAACATTTTTGGATATTTGTTTGCAAGTGGATGGATGTGGTATCAACACAAGACATTGTCAGTCTTGAAAGATCAATATTAAACCCTAATTTGAATGATAGAAATTCAGCCACCAAACTGAAGTGATACAAAGGACCAGGCCACAAACCCTCAAGTAGTTGGACAAATGAGCTGGGGAAGGGATATGAAAACATTTTTTTCAAAGTTTGTCCCCACAGTACTTCAAAGAGAAACACTTCATTTGATTTCTAACCCAGCTGTTACACTCAAGTGCAATTCCAAGTAAACTGGGCTGTTTTAATTTAAAAAATAAAGATGCATTAATATACCATTGTGAAAATAATCTGATTAATAACAGTAATAATATTCTTTAGACATTACCCTACTTAATAGAATACTTCATCTACAAGGGCATTCTTAAAAAAAAAACCTGAGGTGCTAAAACCAGCTACTAGGGCGTCCTTCCAGGTTACCTGGGAAAAGACAAGTTGTAAATAACAGAGACAAAACAAGGTAAATAATGCATTTCTTGGTGGCTTCCTTCATCTCCTTTTCAGCAATATCCAAATACAGTCAATCTTGCCAAGTTGCTTGGGCTTCTGCCTTCAATGCAGCTTCCCACTCTTTTTACCCTGGGATCACCTGATTCAAGCCAGGTGTGGCTCAGTCACAAAGTGCTGAACATCCACAAATCTTAAGAAAAAACTGACTTAATTCTTATATTCTGAAACAAAGCTTTGTGGTTACGCTACATAGTCCTTTACTGAAAAGGGATGCAACACAGAATGATATAGCTATTGTCAGGTTAAAAATCATTGATCAAATCCAAATCTCTTCACCTGTGTTACTAATATCATCTTATGTTGCTGAAACTCGCAATATTTTCAAGACCCAATTTTCACTGTTATATTATTTACCAGCTGCACTTCGCTCAGCTTGGTCACTGAAAATAAATTACTGAGGTTCATTTCTGGTTCTCATGCAATAGGATCATGCTTGGGTTTGGGTTGTAAACCCTGCAATGGAAAACCATTAAAAAAAAATCACTGACAAGAAAATGTTACCGATAATATCATGTTTTGTATAGTTATTTTTTTAAATGAGAACACAACCTAATTCGAGGGCTTAAGTTATCTGACAGTGACCCTTTATGATTTTGCCAATGATTAATATAGAATGGGAGAATCTAAGTGAACAATAAATTGTGTTGAGAGCAGACACATTCGCTGAACAGTTAAACAAATATGAGACAAATACACAGCTTTATTTTGAGAGTTAATGTAGAAAAAGGGAACAGCTGGAGACTATTACAAGAACTCATTAGAGAAAAGAAAAAAACTGTTCTAATCAGGTCAGCTGACAGGTGGCTATGCTTGAAAAGCACCCTGCCTGCATCCTGAATGGTAGCATTAGTTATTGAAGCTACTGTGTGATCTTCAAATGAGAATTTACAGCTGGCAAATTGAAGCGTCAGCACTGCAGGACAGACTGAAAAGACATCAAAAGAATACCACCAGTCATCTCCGCACAGGGGTATAACACTGGGAGCACACTGGCCTCTGTGTGTGCGTAGGTTTGGAGGAGAGGGAAAGAAGGTACATAAAATATAGGTTTATGGTTAAAGCTCATGACTGGGAACCAGGTGATCCAAGAACTATTTTTTCTGGCTCTGTAACACTCTTACTATGTGAACTTGAGCAAGTCACTTCTAACCGCTCTGTGCCTCAGTTTCCCAATGTAATGGAAACAATATTTTTGGCTCTTTGAGAAATTTAGTAAGGTTTAATCAATTCATGTTTGTAATCTGCTTTAAGAGCCTCACTTGGAAGGCACTATACATATGTAAGGAGATAGGAAAAACAATATAGCTGGGGGGCACCCAGGACTGAAGTGTTTCCTGGACCCTGATATCTCCTGGAGGCAGCAAACTAAACAACACAAGGAATGTTATTACAATATTTGAAATTATACAATAAATATTGGGTTTAACAGTCTTAATTTTGCAAGCAGTGCTTCTTAAAGAACTTTTGACAATTGATGGAAAATAAAGTCTAACCCTTTAATAAGAAACAAGGGCCCTGAATCTGACAAGATATCTATGCACGTAGCTCTCAATGAAGTTAATAGAAACACAGGAATGAATTTCATCCATAGAGGGTGTGGCAGGATTGGGTCCAATTTGTTCCTTAATGCTGAAAAAATAGTGAGTCTTTACTGGATATTTTCAATTTCCAAACAAAAGGGAAAAAATACTACAGGCAGGGTCCAATATTGGTAGATGCTTGCGATGGCCAATTCTCTTCTACACATAAACACTACGCATTTTATTACTGATTTCATTAATAAAATACAGTACATTAATGGAGCTAGAAAAAACCTGAGGATTTATTAATTACTTAAATGTACTTATTAATATGTATATATCAAATGCAAAACACTGAAGTAATACAACATTGTTAGTCAAATTCACAAAGTTGGGGAATGCAGATGGATGTTCTAACAGCATTTTGAGCTTTTTATCACATAAAGTAATGACCTCAATAGATATACTGATCTACATATACAAGAAAAACAAATCTGTGCCACATGGCAGATCTAAACTTGCTGCAGAAACCATAATTAATGTTGCGTTCCTTTTTTGTGCATTTGTTTTCCCAGATTTAATTTAAAGGTGACAAAAAATGGGGGTGGGGCGGACTCTCAAGTGGGGCCACTTGTATAAGTAAGATTTTGCAGAACTGGGGCCTAAAATGTGATTAGAATTTCTTTAAAAGAAGGAAAGGAATATATATTTTAACTACTACACTTAAAGAAGAAAAAGGTGAAGGGTTTTGTTTAAAATTTTGAAAATATTCCCCTTTGGGTAGAGACCAGTATGGAGGATTTCATCCCAAAGTTTTCAGAAATTTGTGTGTGTGTAAAAACAGGTAGTTATAATGAAACTTTATAAGTACATAAGAATGGCCATACTGGGTCAGACCAAAGGTCCATCTACCCCGTATCTGTCTTCTGACAGTGGCCAACACCAGGTGCCCCAGAGGGAATGCACAGAACAGGTAATCATCAAGTAATCCATCAAGTAGCAGGATATTATCTTAAATTATCCTTTCTTGGCTCTATTTTAATGGCTAAACCCCCGTCTTTTAGCCTCTTAGTATGCAAATTATGCCTTTGGACTCAGGGTTTTTCATAATTTACATGGGAATAAATCAGGAGTAACTCTGTTGAAGTCAATGAAGTTACACTAACATTTATTTATAACTACTATGTGTTCAGAATCAGACCCAGTTAGACTCCCTGAAGCCCAATTAATAACATAAAACTTACATCACTTCACACATTATTTCTGTATTTGGCCCTTAGATCAAAGGTTATTAAGTTAGTATTAAAAGAGATCCTTACATCTCTTTTATATTTTCTCTCTCACATTTCTCGTATTACGAATAATCCCAACAGTTTCTGAAAGTTGGCCATGACCAGCAGGAAGTTTAGAAAGAACAACTGCAATCAAAAGTTTTCAAATACATTTAATTTATATTCTTTGTGAGATGTCCTTATCTTCTGATCTCTCAGGCCCGGGACTAAACTAAATTCATGGATGGAGTTTTCTTTTAAAAGCTGCTGCCTTACCTGTGCTGTGAATGATGTAGTTGCTTTAGTTAGGCTGGACTGAATGCTTCCAGAGTCAATACATTTGGGCAAATGATTTTGGCCCAAAGGGACCAAAAGAACTTCTAATTTTATGGGAACATAAGGTGGGACAGTTTCCAAATGAATGTGTTTGAAATCCTAATTGAAGAGGGATTGGTGGTTTCAGACATTTCCCAATATACTGTCACACACACTAAAATATCAACACTATTTACCTTTGGAGAAGTGCAGGACTGAGCTGTTTAGATGACTGACTGTATACATCACTTCAGCAGAGACACAGATTAGGTCAAGGAACTGGCTGAGCTGTGTGGAGAAGCTCACCTTGCAGCAGCTGCCTGTACCATATCTAGTATGTGAATACAAGATTTCACATGTCCAAGAAAAGGGGGTAGGGAGGGATGAGCTTGGGACTACAGCCCTGTACTCCCTTCTGCCCAACCAGCAGACACCCCCTCCTTTTTTGGCAGGCTAGAATAGTGATCTGTGCTAGACTCCGCTTTTCTTATATATGTGGAATCCAAAAACTGGTATTCTTCCTGGCCCCTGTTCAGGGGCATAAGGGAAGGGGAACAGGGAAATATTTTTCTGTCCTCCTCACTCGTGTCCTCACATCAGCACAATCCATCCCAAGTTGTTTATGTGTAGCACAATGACCAACACCACCACTACACTAGGAGCAGCTCACTTATAACACAATGCTTTACGTTTAAAGACCTTTATGAGGCGTTACCCAAAGATGACCCTCTGAAACCCCCCACTATCCCTAAAAAAAGAAGGCCTACCTAACACACACTATATGGCTAGTTTTCATTCAAAGAAAATCTTTATGAAGTAAATATGGAGGGTTGAAGGCATAAACCTGCCCAAGGATCAATAGTATGCTAAAGGGCTGCAATGTTGTATGTCCAGAGGTAAAAATTGTATACTTATTTTCTTCACAGTTGGATCAAGAAATCGAGTTAGCAGATTTTAAAGTGGCCATAAAACCCATAATCTCAGTTAAAATATAAGTATACACCTCTTTGCACTACAAAGGAAAGGGTTAAGATGCAGTTACATACTATGAAATTTGGTTAGATAACACGTCTTCCAAAATCTTTAACATTCTGAACGACTGACTTTTGTTAAAATGAATTTTACTGGCAGCTGGCCTAAACTTTACTCAGACATGAACAACAACCCTCTTTGAATAAGACATCTGACAATCAAACGTTGCCAAAAGGAGGAGGACAGAATCCAAAAGGGGGAAATTTTGTTTCCAGGCTTCTAAGAGAGCATTATGAACAGTGAAAATTAAAACAAAAAACGAATTAATTTTTACAAAGTTGCTGACAATGTCTCTAAAAGAACAAAATGCTCTTTGAGCAAGACAATGGGCAACTGACACCAACATTTTACTGGCCTTCTGCTACTATAAGTTTTTTTTCTTGTGCCTATAACTTCTGTGTCCATGCAAATATGTATGGACTAAACTATGCATGCATGTGCGCACAGTCACACATGTGTGAGAGAGAGAGAGAGAGAATGAGAGAGAGAACTTGCCAAAGTACAAAGATGGTCATGTTTTTACATTCTGCCATTAACATTTAAAGCAAGAGGGATACTAAGGAATTATACACGATTATGAAGCTCCAATTCTGTAACAGTGCCTGTTGGAAGTAAATATACTGAAACTTTATGTATTTGGTGAATCATAAGCCTTAAAGAATGGGTTAAATTGCATGAAGCCTTATGAAATACTCACCTATTTTTAAGCAGAGAGGTGTCAATCACCATACCTCCCACTTAAATGACAAGAGAAGGCAGTCAGCACCTTGCAGGATAAAGTACAAAGTGTACCAGTAATCTCTTATTTTTTTCCTAAAGGGAAGGCATGATGACTCTAGTATAAATATACTTTCCCGACTGTTCTGTCCTACACACACACCATGGAACACAAACACATGCACGTTGCACACATAATGAAAAGCTGTTAGTCTGCCTTCCAAGTGCAAGCACGAGAATGTCAACAATGACCCAAACTGACTCAGAGGCCTCTTAATATCACCAGACATAAATGCAGAAACACTTTCAACACTTACAAATGAGTTTTTAATTATATAGTAGATGTGATAAAATGTTAAAATGCTTAGTGTAACTCATGCAAGTACCACAGCAGCCATATGATAAAAGTAACAGAGCCAAAAAACAAACAAACAAAAACCCCACAGCTCAGCTATATGCAAAAACATAGCCGTTTAGGTAAAACTGACCTCATCTAGGATGGTTATTGAAACAAATGTTTGTGAATTGTGCTGTGCAGAAGTAATTCAGAGTTGTGGTGTGAAAAAGGGTACAGAACACATCTTGTACCTCATCTACTTCCTTGCCCCTCCAAAACACTTATTTTTTTTCTTTAAGATACTGGCCTCATAGATAGGAGGGAAGTAGTAGATGTGCAGCTATAACTTGATTTTAGTAAGGCTTTTGACATAGTCCTGAATTAAATTCTCATAAGCAAACAAGGCAAATGGAGTCTAGATGAAATTACCATAAATTGGGTACACAACTGTTTGAAAGACTGTACTCAAAGAGTAGTTATCAATGGTTTGTTTTCAAACTAGGAGTGGATATATAGTGAGGTCCCACAGGGGTCAGTCCTGGGTCCAGCACTATTCAACATTTTCATTATTGACTTGGATAATGGAGTGAAGAATACGCTTATAAAATCTGCAGATGACACTGAGCTGTGAGGGGTTGCAGGCACTTTGGAGGACAGGATTAGAATTCAAAACAACCTCGACAAATTGAAGAATTGGTCTAAATTCAACAAAGTCAAATGCAAAATACTTCACTTAGGAAGGAAAAAATCATATCCACAACTATAAAACGGGAAATAACTGGCTAGGCGGTAGAACTGCTAAAAAGGATGTGTGGATTATAGTGGATCACAAACTGAATGAGTCAACATGATGCAGCTGTGAAAAATATTATTCATACAAACATAAGAATGGCCATATTGGATCAGACCAATTGTCCTGTCTTCCAACAGTGGCCAGTGCCAGATGCTTCAGAGGGAATGAAAAGAACAAGGTAATTTATCAAGTCATCCATCCCCTGTCATCAAGTCCCAGCTTCTGGCAGCTGGAAGTTTAGGGACACCCAGAATATGGGGTTGTGTTCCTGACCATCTTGACTAATAGCCACCGATGGAGTTATCCTCCATGAATGTATCTAATTCTTTTTTGAACCCAGTTATAATTTTTGCCTTCACAACATCCATTCTAGGGTGTATTTACAGGAGTGCCATATGTAAGAAATGGGAGGTAATTGTCCTGCTCTACACAGCACTGGGGAGGCCTCAGCTGGAGTACTGTGTCCAACTGTGGGCACCACATTTTAGGAAAGACGTGGACAAATTGGAAAGAGTCCAGAGGAGAGCAAAAAATGATAAAACGCTTTAGAAAACCTGACCTATGAGGAAAGGTTAAAAAACCTGGGCATGTTTAGTCTTGAGAAAAGAAGACTGAGGGGGAACCTGATAACAGTCAAATATGTTGAGGGTTGCTATAAAGAGGACTGTGATCACTTGTTCTCCATGTCCACTGAAGGTAGGACAAGAAGTAACCGGCTTAATCTGCAGCTAGGGAGGTTTACGTTGGATATTTGGGAAAACTAACTATTAGGGTAGTTAAGCTCTGGAATAGGCTTTCAAGTGGAACCCTTATCATTGGAGGTTTTTATGAACAGGTTAGACAAACACCTGTCAGGAATGGTCTAGGTTTACTTGGTCCTGCCATAGTGCAGGGGTATGGACTTGATGAGTTCTTGTCCAACCCCCTGCAACAGTTCTATGATTCTTTTTCATTTTTCTCTCTTGTAGTTCTCCAGACCCTCATCTATTTTGATTTTGTACCATTTTCTATAAGGTCACATAATAAAGCAGCAAGCTGTCCTATCACAAATGTGCCCTAGGGATCCTTTTCCTTGGTTGTCTCTGAACTTTGAAGTAAGCACTGTGGTACTTCAGCTGGTGAGAACAATCACAGCTCTGGAAAAATAATTAAATATCCACAAACTGGAACCGATCCATGTGGCAATAAGCAGGAACCTTACATGGTGCTGGAGTAGACTAAAGCTTATTTCTGACACTTGTAAGCAGAGTAATTTCAAATGAACATTTAATTACAAAATGCCATTTTTAGCTTTCATAACCCTTTCTTCTTTAACATAGAGCTTTATATTTATACCTAATGACACCCAATGTGTTAGGTAATCATGGGTGAAAGCTAGCACAATTGCAGCCAATGGGAGGTTTGACCACCGACTGCGATGGGGTCAGGATGTAACCGCATATTTTAGTCTTTGCTGGGACATTATGTGTATACTACACATAAGAGATGGGTGTGCAACAGATCACCTCAGTCAGTCTGTACTGTTCTCAAGTTGCTGAGCACACAGAGAATCAATGTAAAAAACCACAAAATTAGCACAGGTATATTCCACAGATTAGAAGATCAACCACAAGTAGCATTTATGTCACCAAAGAAAGCTGAGCAAATAAAAACAAGAATTGGAATCAGATCAGTCTGTGAAACACACAACTTGCAGCTGGTTGAGTCTACTTTAGCTTTACAGGAAGAACATGACATTTTTAGGCTCACGCAAATTTCTTAGGTACTCTAGTGCAACATTTCTCAAATGCGGCCACCGTGGTGCCACCAGGAAGTTTTCATGTGGCCACGACAGCCTCCTGGGCAGTGATTGGGGGCGGGGGCAAAGCATCAGCCCCCGACACTCCTTCCTTGTTGCTCCTGGATGCGCAGCACCCTGCACCGCCTCTGGAGAGAGGTGGGGCACAACGGTGTGGGAGCAAGGTGAGTTCTTGACCCACCTTGTGAGGAGGGGGTTTTGGCGGCAGGCTCCAGCAACCGGACTTCAGGAGCCTGGCCATGCGGCCCCGGGCTCTGGCCACACGGCCCTGGCCTCCAGCTGTGGGGCTTCAGCCTCCGGTCTCTGGTTCCAGCTGTGTGGCAGCAGGCGCTGGCCCCCGGCTCCAGTCCCAAGCTCTCGCCGGGCAGTGGCAGGCGCCAACCCGCAGCTCCAGCTGTGCGGTCCCAGCCCCTGGCGCAAATCCCCTGCCCCAGCTGCACAGCAGCAGGTGCCAACCCACAGCTCTGTTCCCGAGCTCCGGCCACGCAGTGGCAGGAGCCGGCCCCAGGTGCTGACCTCTGGCCACGCAGCAGCGAGCGCTGGCTCCAGTCACGCAGTAGCGGGTGTTGGCTCAGCCACGTAGCCCTGGGCTCGGGCACCCAGATCTGGCTCTGGCCATGCGGTGGCAGACTCCGATCCCTGGCTCCGGCAACGCAGTTCCTGTCCCAAGCTCCTGGCTCTTGGCGCGGGCACTGAGCCCCGACCTTGGCCACATGGCAGCAGCCACCAGGCCATGGCACTGGCCACGCAGTTCCTGTTCCCAGCTCTGGGCTCTGGCCGTGGGCAGAGTCCCGGTCCTGGCTGCATGGCAACAGACACCAGGTTCTGGCTCTTGCCAGGTGACAGTTGGACCCATCACCCGTCCCCATCACCCCTGCTGCCTCCCATAACCCCACATCCACCCCTCCCCATTGCCCTGGGCCCCCACTGGCTCCCTGTCCCTGCATCCATCCCACCATCACCTCTGGCCCCTGCCACCACCCCCTACCCCATCCAGGGCTTAATGGGTCCTGGGGCTTGCTGAGAAAAGTGATATTAACAAACATGCAAGTATCACTTTTCACAGCAGACGTACTAGCTATCTGTGAAAAGTGATACTTGTATGTTTGTTAAAAATCACATCACTTCTCATAGCCTCCCAGGTAGGTACTAAGTGTGCTGTGATATTAACAAATATACAAATATCACTCCCAAAATGGGAGGCAGGATTATTTTTATTATTGAATCGTCCAAAAAACCCTACAAATATAAATTACAATGATTTGGATGTGTATCTGTGCATATTTAATTGTTTTTCCTAAAGTTAATTAAGTATTTTAGGAAAAAGTGTCAGTGTGGCCACCAGCGAGAGTTGGTGGCCGCACTCTGAGGCGACCAAAAAATTTGTTGAGACACCCTCCCCTGCTCTAGTGAAACTGCATGATTGACATTCTTGATCTCAGTCCCAAAAGCTATTTAAATATCCAGCATGACAAATACAGGGACTAATCAAATGCCAATTAAGTAAATGGAAAGCCTCAGATTAACTTCAATGGCAGCTGGACCAGACTCACAGTTATCTTGACAAATTCGATATCTTCCATTGTTGTATGCAGAAGAGCTCTGTTTAAACTCAAAAACTTGTCTCTCACCAACAGAAGTTGGTCCAATAAAAGATATTAACTCACACACCTTATCTCTCTAACATGACAAACAGATAATTATATTCCTGACCAAGGCAGTGTATGCACTATACAGCCTGATTAAAATCAAGACCATACAACTTAACATGAACCCCTACACCAGGAATGACTGAAAGACTAAAGATAACTCATTCTCTACCTTTACAAGCATCCTGTTTCAATTTTTGTAATTATATATCTGGATGGTGATCAAATAAGTATTTTGTTAACAGCCTTTAATTTAAAAGAACTTACTAGATATCTTTCTTCTTGCCTCATAGTTGGGGTGCGGATCATATGATTCTGCTCCCCTCTCCAGTCTCCAAATCGACGGAAAAAATAGTTGGATAAAAATCGGTTGACAGGATCCCTAATAATATTGATGTATACTGGCTGTTCTCCTCCAAACCTGGTGGGGGAAATGTGTAGATCTCATTAGATGTTTGCAGACATACATTCACATTTCAATCAAATGCTTTAAAACGTTGTTCTCTATGTAAGTTTAAAGCTGCTGGAAGATTAGAAGTTGTATGAAGGCCCTTATCAATGGTAAGAGTGCCTCAGCTCCTTCTAAGAATGCATCAGGCCCCCTTAAGATGGAAGGTAACTACAGTATTGTATTAAGATGTACACATTTCAGCCAGAGAAAAGCTCCCTACTATGAAGAGCAACTATGCCAACTATTATTCTACTTGGGCTCTCTCCTTGAATTTTTCAGTTCAAGTACTTTCTGCAATTAAATCTGGTTCTTTGGATTCCTATTCCCATGTACTAATTTCCCATCTGGGAAATCATGACAAGGCAGGGCTGGCCAAAATGGAAGCAAAATGCAACCCATGGAGTTCTACAAGGTGGCCCTGCCATCACCTTCATCTTTAAAATAAAGGCCCTGACCTGAGAGATGACAGCTGCCAGCTTGCAATGCTCAATCTTGCTGCAGCAGCATTCACTTGGAAAAAATTAAAGAGCTAAAAATCACGCTTCACAGAGCTGGGTGGAATTCCTTGGTTTTATATGCTGTGGCTTATACAAATCTTTTTCCTTATTTTCGCTAATGGCTATTATTAAGTATTTATTTTGCACCTTAACTTTGCATGGTGAGATATTTATCTATATATCTATAAAGAAAGAGACAACCCCTTCCGCAAATAATTTAAAATATGAATCACCAGTACATAAAAGCTTAAGGAAAAGGAAGGGGTAGAGAAAGTTGGGACCATCATTAAAACAAAAGCAAAATGCAATCTAAGCCCTCACATCATGCAGATGAAGCCATAAACCAGGGCTTCCTCTCCAGACCGAGAACTCCCTTACAACAGATGCTGGGATCTCTCTTTTGTTATCTCCCAGGGGTGAGGCAATGGTTTACAACCGACCCTTGCCCCTAATTTCATGTGTGGGGAAGGTAGGATAGCTGGCTCTCTACCCTATCTTTTGTTTTTAGTGTGCTAGAAAAGTAATCATATTTCTTAATTCAAGAAATCATCTTCGGGAGAACGGGCTTACCTCACCAACCCAATACTGAGAGAAGGAAAGTTGCTTGTGTTCCCCCTTCAGCCAAAATATCTGAGTGAAAAGGGGATATTGCAGGCTACAAAAACCTCAAGACAACAAAATGGGAGTAGAACCTGTTGGGAGAGAGGTATTCCTAGAGAGGGCCCAACTGGGAACTTGCCTGAACTAAGGATAGGGGGGAATGTTTTAGTACTTAAAAATTACAAAATGACATGTTGATTCATGAAAGCACTTAAGCAGGTGCTTAAGTGCCATTGAGTTTGATAGAACATAAGCACATGCTTAAGGTGATTTTGGGAATAAGGATACTTTTCTGAATTGAGACCCAAAGTTTCAGGGGGGAAAAAATTGATCAGAGGAGAGAAAATTGCAATTGTCATTTAGCAAGAGGGAAATAAAACTAATCTTTAAGCACCTCTTAATTTTCTAAATTAAGACATGAGAATGAAATGTTAGAACATTTTATACAGAACCAGCAAAAAGTTTTTAAAATGTAAATTTTAGTTAAAAAAAATGAAATAAAAATGTGTACAGCAATGTGTACTTGATATTTATTCTATAGGACCTCCCAGTCTGCATCATCTTCTTCTGTATGTGCCCACAGCCCAGTGAGTAGTCTGCAAGTGATTATACACGACTAACTTTACGCATGTGAGCGGTTGGATTGATATCTGAGATCAGCTTTTGCAGCTTCAGTGCTATAATTTGTAATTGCAGAGACAACATAAAAAACTGAACTTCCAGATTTAGAAACCAGGATGTTACTTACTTCCCGATTACAGCACTTTAGTAGTGTGGACCTCTTTCAAAATTCAGTCTGTTTTGGCATTTGTACAGATACGCATTTTTTCTAACAGAAGGTTGGAGTCTGAAATATTATAAGCTGTGTTTACACGATTATCTAAACTGTTCAGCTCCAGAATGCATACATTCATGGTAAGGAACAGCTGTCTGGCATGATGTATCCTAATGCTTCCAGGAAACAAGGTCTTCAGGGTTTTAACGGCAGCAACAAAGATCAGCAAAGTAAACTCAATATAATTACACATATATGCTATATAGTATAAACATCAATAAAATCAAAGTAAATATTATTCAAGAAAGATTAATTCAAACTAGGACAAGTGCAGAGGACAAATACACTCACCAGGAAAATGGATAGCCTATTGTAGGAGAGGAGTCTAAGGGCTGGTCTACACTAACCCCAGAATTCGAACTAAGATACGCAACTTCAGCTACGTGAATAATGTAGCTGAAGTCGAACTATCTTAGTTCGAATGAAAAAGCACTTACCCGGGGTCCACACACGGCGCGCAGGCTCCCCCGTCGACTCCGCCTACTCCGTTCGTCGAGCTGGATTACCAGCGTCGACGGCGGAGCACTTCCTGGTTCGATTTATCGCGTCTAGACAAGACGCGATAAATCGAACCCAGAACATCGATCCCGCGCCTCCGACCGGACGCGTAAGTATAGACGTACCCTTAAAGTGACTCATTTGTTAGGCTAGCGAAACAAAGGCTGAGAGGGGCTATGGTTGCTCTGGATAAATTCATCGGAGGCAGGGAGGTAAACACCACAGATGGAGAAGAGCTATTTAAACTGAAGGACAATGTTGTCACAAGGACAAATGGACATAAACTGGCCCTGGAGAAATGTAAACTGGAAATGAGAAGGTTTCTAACCATCAGAGGACTGAGGTTCTGGAACAGCTTCCAAACAGGAGTACTAGAGGCAAGCAACCCGACTAGCTTTAAAATGGGGCTTGATAAATTATTGAACAGGATTATATGACAGGGTTGTCTATGATATCAGGGGCCGGACTCAACAACCCAGGAAGTCTCTTCCAGTCCTATATTCCTATTTAAGTCTTCAGTGTGAGGACCTTTTGCTAATATAAACAGTCATATGAACAATACTCTCAGCTGTACTCATACACCCTGAATTGTTTTGCTCTGATTTTATATCATATCATATCTTATTCATGCATAAAGTATATGTATTGAGAAGCACACAACAAAGCCATATCCTCCTCAGACTGAGTGAGTTTTGCCATTTCCCTCCATGGAGTTAGGTTTGGACTATAAATATGCAAGGCGCCTGATCATTCTAACTACATTGTAGGGCTCAGTTGCAATAACTTTACAACAATCTGGGGCAGAGCCTCAGCTGGTGTCAATTGTCCTCTGAAGTCAACGGAGCTGGGGTTCTGCCCCTGTATTTCTATACTTAATTTTAATTTAGAAGGTTGAATGATGTGCCAAGTACTGCAAGTTCTCTTTGGAAAGGGAGTCTACAGTGTGTTCCAAATTTTCCTATTTATTTGAATGAAAACTCTGATGAAATCTGCTAGCAGATCACATATAAATTACAACAGCAATGAAAGAATTACAAATGCAGCACTGGTGTTTGCTTGGTTTGGTTTTTAAATGGAGGATAGCTCCTTTACCAATAAGGTCGAGAGGTTCTCTCGGCTGTTATATACTTTAATTGCATTTGTATATACTCGGGGGGGAACTAGCCATTGCATTTCAGGCAGTTTTTGTATGCCAGCGCAGTAGCTACAATATACACAGAAAGAAGCAGGTTTACTCATCTCTTCAGGCAAACTGCCTTCCTTGAGGGAAGCAAGTTTGCCAGCCTCACAGCTAAACAAGAACTTTTGCTACATCTTAATCTTTTAATTTGAAAAGTTCCTGTACATAAATTAATATGTTGAAAGCTAAAGTTAGTTATATTGTAATGGAGTTCTGACAGTCATACACTACCAGTCTACATTGGCACACAACTCTCCTTAAAAAGAGGTGACAACCTCTTTTTTACAGCTTTGTGTGACTAAGAATCAATAACGCTAATAGCACAATTGTCCAGGAAACATTGCACATTTAATTAAATTGTAGCATCATCGTGGGACCACTGAGCCATTTCACGTTACCAGACATGGAGTATTTTTTATTTGCCTTGTAGCTTTTGAGCATTTAGGCTACACTTGGATCACATTTGAGGCTTTTCTCTGCAACCATAAGGGTTTGAAAAAAAAAATTTTTTTTAATGAAAGCTGAGGTTCTCACCTCAAATACAAAGCTTCATAAGTTGGGGCTTTAAGAAAAATCACATCAAATAGTGCAAGGCTTACAATAAAATTGCAAGAGTTGGCAACACTACACTCATTAACTAAAATTACTGGAGCTCTGTTATCAGTGCCAGAAATACCATTTTCTGGAGTTACAACTTTGAGCAATATAATCGTAAAATAGTGATTCCTCTGTAAATTGCCTAGTCTACCAAACAGACAGCAGATCACATTAAAAAGCATTGGCAGTCACCCTCCTTCATAGCACTTGTCTTCATGGTGCGTCAGTGTGTACCAGCTGGGATGTAAGTTCTAGTGCACACTAGCATGTTGCACACTCACTGGACTATGTGGAACCAGTTGGTGTGCACTAAAAGGTCCAGAGTGCGCAGTGATGTAGTACAGTTTGAAATGGGACTACATTATAACATGCACCACAGACCTTTCATAAGAACAGCCATACTGGGTCAGATCAATGGTCCATCTAGCCCAATATCTTGTCTTCTAACATTGGCAAATGCCAGGTGCCCCAGAGGGAATGAAAAGAACAGGTAATCATTAAGTGATCCATCATCTTTCGTCCATTCCCAGCATTTGGCAAACAGAGGGTAGGGACACATCCCATCCTGGCTATCCTCCATGAACTTATCTAGTTCTTTTTTGAACTCTCTTATAGTCTTGGCCTTCACAACATCCTCTACAAAGGAGTTCCACAGGCTGACTGGGCGTTGTGTGAAAAAAATTCTTCATTTTGTTTGTTTTAAACCTGCTGCCCATTAATTTCATTTGGTGACCCCTAGTTCTTGTGCTATGAGAAGGAGTAAATACCACTTCCTTATTTACTTTCTCCACACCAGTCATGATTTTATAGACCTCTATCATATTCCCCCGTTAGTCGTCTCTTTTCCAATCTGAAAAGTCCCAATCTTATTAATCTCTCCTCATATGGAAGCGGTTCCATACCCGTAATGATTTTTGTTGCTCTTTTCTATACCTTTTCCAATATATCTTTTTTTGAGATGGGGCGACCAGATCTGCACGCAGTATTCAAGATGTGGGCGTACCATGGATTTATAATAGAGGCAATATGATATTTTCTGTCTTATTATCTGTCCCTTTCCTAATGATTCTCAACATTGTTTGCTTTTTTGACTACCGCTACAGGGCCTGCCAGCAGGGTCCACATGGATGTTAGTGTGCAACATGCTACTGAGCACTAGAATTTATACCTCACTTAGTATATTAGTGTGTACTAATGCACTATTTAGACAAGCCCTTAGACTGTATGTGCCTTAGGCACAGAACAGGATTTAATCTGTGCCTTGTATAGTGCTGAGGACACCATAATAGTTTTGCAAATATTAAATCAAATGAATTCCTATTACTATTGTCTTCTAGACACCAATACCCCCTCCCATTTGCGACTGCATAACATCTCTGTGGCAAGCAAATGCTTAAGTAGACTATTAGCTTATGTGTTTTTAGCTGTCTTCATGCATTTTAGTAGATGGCAACACAGAAGAGAGCCAGTACCATGTGACTAGCCAGCTCTCCATAGAACACATGCAAATGCTGCATGGACCACAGCTTGCAAACCTGTGAACTGTCTGACTGCTTATCTCAGACTCATTTGAAGGGGACAACATCAACTTAACAACAAATCACACTTCCATCTAAATATATATGCAACCCCCTTTCCTAGGGTGACCAGACAGCAAGTGTGAAAAAATCGGGACAGGGGGTGGGGGGTTATAGGAGCCTATATAAGAAAAAGACCCAAAAATCAGGACTGTCCCTATAAAATCGGGACATCTGGTCACCCTACCCTTTCCAGTTCACTGGCCCAGTATGAGGTTGTTCAAGATAGGGGAAGGTTGCCTTGTGACTTTTTACACAACTTTGGGAAATTGGGGCCTGAGGCGCCTTTATGTGCTCTGTGGTGTGTGTTCACCTCAGACCAGACCCACTCAGACAAACCCCCAGGAACAAGACTTTATTCTGTAAAGAACATAGAACAGGATTACAGTCCAGCAGCCTCCTCTCTGCTTGCCTGCTACGTGCTCCCAGCTCAGTCAGTGCTGAGACCTCCTGCTGTGGGGGCGGAAGAGGGTACATCCTGGCAGGCACCAGGAAGTTTTCCCAAGATGCCAGTTTGTGGCCCACAACATGTAGTTCCCAGGGCTGCTGTTGAAGCACACTGGACCTTGGGCTGGAGATAGATAGATAGATAGATAGATAGATAGATTCCCTTTGACTGTTATGTCTAGGGCAATTATAAATGAAAGAGATGAGAGATGAATATATTTCTCTAGTCTGCTTGCACTGAGAAACCAAGGTTACAATAATCTGAAAGAATGCTCTATGCTCCCTCCAATTGGGTGTTCGCCCCACAGAAAGGTTAATGTGGGCCACAAGGAGCCAATTAACTTTATATGCTGCAGCTGGAGCAGAACCAGGGATTGATAAGGCCTAATGGCAGATAAGCCCAACTGAGAGAGGAGTATAAAGTCGGGAAGCAAATGCAGGAAGGGGTTGCAGGGAAGAGATCTCCAGTCATTTCCTAAAAGAAAGGGGAATAGGCCAGGGACAAGGAGGAGATACAGGGGTAGGAAAAGTCTTGGGGTTCTGCTCTGGACTAGGGAATCTTACAAGAGGCCTAGAGGAGTGAAGTAGCCCTGGGGAGCAGGTGAATCTCTGGAGGTAAACCCAGGGATAGGCAAGGAGATAGAGGTGGAGTAGGAGTCGAGGGAAACAACAACCGGGACTGAGACTGAGCAGACCTAGGTTGCTAGACACAGGGTCCTTGGGCTCGAACCAGACTAATAGGTAGACCTGGGATCCCCTTCCAGCCACTGGCAAAGTGGCACAGAACCTGGAATTAGAACAGAAGACTACCTGAGACAGCATACAGACAGTGTGTCCAGGAGGACTTAATTACCCTAGAAGTGGGGAGAGACTGTATATTGACCTGGCCCGAGGACTGAGTCACAAAGAGGGAGTACCTTGGTCACAGCCAGGGGGCCACAGCTTGAGCAACCAAAGGAAGGGGGTGCTAGATGGGGCAAAAGCTAATTCCCAGACCCAGCCACAAAGAGGTGCACCTGTGGTGAGTGGAACCCCCTTCACACTGTCTTATCCCACACAGTGTTTTTCAAAAATGTCCCAGAATACCAAAAGGCCAAAGAGCACATAGTAGTTGTGCTGAGCCTTCCATTAAGTGATGGTTACTGTCATTAAGAGGTTGAGCTCAAAAGGGGAAATGAAGAAGAAGAAAAAAAAAGATGTAAGAGGGACCATAGCACCTTATGGCCAGTCAGCGTGTACTCTACAAGATGGACCTTGCAAGGTGATAGAAAATGTCTTACAATGTATATAATGACTATATATAAAAACTATAGTTTTAAGCTTGTGCATTCAACTTTGACATTTCCTGAATCAAGGGTTTTACCATGCAGTCTTAACTTTTCTCTTAACATAGTTTTTAATGGCATTTCCTAACAAGGAAGTTGTCTTAAGAAAAAAATCCATAAATCTGGATCTATTAGCTAGATACTGGAATACCCTACACCGCTCTAGGCGTGCATCCAAGTGCTCCTGCAACTGAACTGTGCAAGCCAATGAGCAGTGAATGAATTAGGACTGTTATACTCTCACTCTTCACTATGTACTAAAGTCTGGTTCATTCAACACACACTTTACCGTGCATCTTAGCAGATGTGCGCATTCAGTACAGTCACATCAGCAGTACACACATGCACAGCACAGACTACTTCCCTGCCCAACATTGGTGTGTGAATCAAACACATCACGGATTAAGTGATAAATTTACATTATGTGTGCAAAATGCAACTTTCAAAGCCTCTTAAATAAGCTACATCTCAAATCAGTTTTGAACAGATCAAAGGCAATTCTCTTCAATTAAGATAATCTCTCCATTGAATTTTAACTTTCTAAATTCTCAGCCATTTCAAACGCATAACTGTTCATTGAAAGGTTGCACTAATTACTTATAATGTAGAAACTATAATTTTCTGAAACGTTACTCATACTAAAATACAGGCTTAAGTGTAACACTTCCTTCCCAAAACAAAAAATAAATGTTGTCTAATGTAGAGACCAGGGCCAGAAAATTTCATCCTAAATGGCCACATTTTTAAACAATTATGAGTAACTGAAAACAGGGTTTAGAATAGAAACCCTGACGTTTCAGAGAATAGAAACCCTGAGTAACTGAAAACAGGGTTTAGAATAGAAACCCTGACGTTTCTGAGAATAGAAACCCTGAGTAACTGAAAACAGGGTTTAGAATAGAAACCCTGCCTCAGCAACGTTAACTATTGTTCTGGGTATTACTATAATATTATC
Source organism: Chelydra serpentina (assembly GCA_037349315.1). Classification (NCBI taxonomy): domain Eukaryota; kingdom Metazoa; phylum Chordata; order Testudines; family Chelydridae; genus Chelydra; species Chelydra serpentina. The sequence continues at coordinate 25,858,044 of JBAIAC010000010.1, forward strand.
ATCTAGGGATACTCCTGACCAGGCTAACTTAAAAGTTATCATGAATATAGCAAAATTCAAAAATGTGCCAGATATTCTTCCTTCAAAATGACCTGCTGTTGCTAGAGTGAAGGCCCAGTTTTTGGGAGTTCCCCCTGGCACGGGGATGGAGAGACCTAGGGAAGGTCTATACATACAGCACTGCAGTGGTGCAGCTGTACTGATACAGCCATGCTGCTGCAGCACATCTGGTGAAGATGCTCTATGGGAGGGAGTTCTTCCATCGGCATAAAAAAACCTTCTTGAGTGGTATAAGCTACGTCTCCCGCCAACATAGCGCTGTGCACACAAATGCTTATGTTGGTGTAACTTGTTGGTGTAACTCAGGGGACGTGGAATAGTCACACCCCTGAGCGACATATGTTTTACGGACATAGGCTGTAGTATAGACATAGCCATAGTATTCTAGGGTTTGAGTTGATGAATTTGTGTGCTGTACCAAACTAGTCAACTAAGCTAGAGAGACAGAGACAGAGAAAACAGCATTAGAGTTACATTATTTCATACTCTTCAGTTTCAAACAAAACAAAAGGAGTTTCAAAGTGAAATCACAGTCCCGAAGCCATACACACTTGACACACTACAGAGCCCCCAAGAACAAGAAGAAATGCTGAAATGTCAAACCGTTTTAAAATTGAACTCTTGAACTGCCTCTGAGTTGGAGAAAGAAAGCAGTTCAATCAAAAAAAGGGGGCGGGGGAGAGGCGATATTCTGACACCACTGTGAAACTGCTCTACATTTTTAGCTTCAAGGGTTAGCACCAGTTGTAGCAGAACTACTACAATTTGAGGAAAGGGTCAATATTTGACTTTTTTTGAAGGATATAGTATGGAAACAAAATTACTTCGCTAATGAAAATGGATACTATTTGGAAATCAGAGTTGTGGACTAATCTAAATGGAATTTTGCTTTTATATTTTTACATAAAGCATCAGAAAGCATGCTTTATTTCTACCAGTAATTCAGAATTTACTTCTGAGTGGAGTTAAACTGTCCAAACTTACTAGCAGTACTGTATCCTGCAGTGCCTGCCTCTCTAGATTTAATTTATTAAATTAATAAATCAGTGTTCGCTGCAGTGTCTATTTTTAAGAAAATAGCATTACAGTTAAAAAATTTGTTCGTTATTGAGAAGTACTTTTTCAAGAAAAACAAAACACACACATAATAGTATATTTGAGGAATGATGGAAACGGAGACAAAAATTTACTTCTGCTGGTACCAGGAACTATATTAAAACAAACAAAAAAATGGGGAAATCACAAGGAGGGGGACTTGTGGTATGTAAATGAAAACCAAAGTAATTTTACATTTTCCAAAGTCACTGCTGGTTCCTGTTACGTAGTAAGACATGAAAGATGGATCAGCACTCAAGCCGCAGCATTCTAAAGAAAAAATTAGTTCTTAAATCTTAATGACGTACATTTGTTCACATTGGATTAAGACAAGTAGCTGGGATGAACTGAAACAGAAATATTAAGAATCTAAGCTTATAATTAAATTTACTCTTTTTCTTATTTGAAAGAGAATGCTACATGATTTTGTGGGCTTTTTTTTTTTTTTTTTTAAACAGAAATGGTTGCTCGCAAGTGGACTGTGACTGCTTCAGAAAGTGAAGAATTCACAGCTGTAATAAACATGAAAAAGCACCTTTCTATGCAAGTGGACTTTTTAATGGTTCTAGGTCTTATGAACTCAGTCAGCCAATCTTTACACCAATAATTACCACTTGCCAATCATTGGCAGAGACAGGCCTTTGAACCAAAGTCTACCACATTCCTCTGTAATGTTTTGTTACACAATATCAGGGTGAGGGAAGCTCAGCCTCCAACTCCACCTAAGCCAGGATCTGCTGTCTGTGGTCCAATGATGCAGCAACACGCATTGTGTGTGCTGGTGACAGGACCAAATACTCTACTAGCTCTGGACCAGGTGATGAGTAGCATGATACAACTCATATTAAAAGCTTGACCTACATCATAGCAAGAAGGCCTTGACTCTTCTACCTTTCACATGCCTCATTGCAAATGTTTTTTCTGCTACTCTGAAATTTGTAATATTTGGGACATACACCAAGTAGCTTCCCAGGCTGATTTAGTTGATTGTTTTTGGAGTCCAAAAAGGGCTCTACCTACATGCACAGTTGAAGCTTCTTCCTCCTTAAGTTTGGTTAGCAATCCTTCTTATTAAGTGACTGATACTAAGTGACATTTATGATAAAGTACAAAGAACTCCTCCTCATTCAGCTCCTCCGGAATAAGCTTTTTGTGTTCTTGTGTTATTCCAGCCATACCAAACATTCAGCACTTCTGCCAGTAACCACAAGACTCAATCAATCGATCCTTAATGTTTTCAGTTGTAACAAAATTACAGGCATTTAAATTTTTGTTACCTTGAAGTATATGCATTTTTTGAAATATTAAATTAGACCCTATTTCATATTGCAGCTGCTATCGTAGAAAAATGTTACTTTACATACGTAGAGGAAAGTCCTTAAAGAGGAAAAAGCAATCTTAAAAAGGAAAAACAATGTACAGTTAAGGAATATATTCAACACTGGTATTGAACAGGGAGAAAAAAAGCTAGATATGGGCCCCAGAGAGGCAGATTTCTATCTTCCGTGGAGCCCTGCTGAATTAATTGGAGTTCTGCACAGGTTGATGGGTCTGCTTATGTGGAGTTCACTGCAGTAACAGAGCCTAGATTATTAACAGCAGCTTCTGGCATATCTTTACATGTGTCAGAAAAACATGTTCTTATTAGTATGTGAGCATGAGAATTTTTCTTTGGAAATACAGGGGGGAAATGTTTTAATCCAATGCAACTGCAGTAAAAACCAATTAAGGGACCTGACCTCGTATGGCTTTATTCAATAAGAGTTGAAAGCTCTCAGCACATTCCAGGCACCAATCTGAGAATACATGTACATGATAGAGGCGGCAAAAATATCTTCAAAAAAGTGTTACATTTATCAGTCAATTTTCCATTAAAAAAGTGATAAGACAATAACCAATACCACCACCACTTTGAAATACTTGGTTTTAAGGCCCTATAAAAGTGGAAAAAATTTTTTTGAACACACACTACACATGTAGTGCAGCCAAATACAAATGTATACATGTCAAAACAAGGAATGCAGGTCATAATTACACAAAGGAGGGGACTGTACCCAGGAATGCAGTGACTCTGCAAAGAACTGAGGGGTCATTGTGGACAAGCAACTCAACATGAGCTTCCAGTGCAATGAGCTCCCTGTGGCAAAAAGGACTCTTGCAGTCCTTGGATGTATAAAAACAGGACTAGTGAGTAGGAGAAGGGAGGTGATTTTACCCCTCTGTAGGGCATAGGTGAAACCATGAGTGGAATACTGCATACAGTTCTAACGTCCACATTTTAAAAATATGTTGGAAAAAGGGGTGCAGAAAAGAGCCACAAAAATGATTTGAGCGCTGGAGAAAATGTCTTACCCTGAGAGACTTAAAGAAGACTGAGTGCATACGTACAGTGTCTAAGTACCTTCACAGGGAGAAAATGCTGGGCACTAAAAGGCTCTTTAATTTAGTAGAGAAAGACTTAACAAGAAGCACTGGCTGGAAGCTGAAGCCAGACAAATTCAAATTAGAAATTAGGCACCACTGTTACCAGCGATGGTGATTAACCATTAGAACAAACTACCAAGGGGTGGATTCCCCATCTTTTGAGGTCTTCTAATCAAGAGTGGATGATGCCCTTTACGGAAGATGTGCTTTAGTCAAACACAATTATTGGGCTCAATACATGGGTACCTTGGTGAAATGTAATGGTCTGGTCTGTGATAGAGTGGTGTAGCTAGGAGTGAAAATTTGGGTGGGCCCCAACTTATGGTGGATGGGCAATGACCAAAGTGCTCTGCTCATTTCAGCAGGATTCACTATCACAATGCTCAGTCCGTAGTGCAGCCTGGCTGCTCCTCGCTCCACTCAGCAGCAGAGCCGAGCGCGCCGGTACATCGGCAGTCACACTCTGTCAGTGAGCAATGCACTTTGGAAGGGCAGGGGATCGCAGGCTCACACGGGCTACTTTGGCGCTAACTCCAGCCCGGATAATGCTGCCTTTGCATTTGTGGGCGGCTCTATCCAGGCTTGTTGCAATGTTGGGGGGCTCACCTGAAGTGTGATGATGGGGTTCCGTGGGGAGGGCAGCCTGCTTCCAAAGGCTGGCAGGGGCAATGTGGATGGTCCTGGAGGCAGTGCAGACAGAGGTGCCAGGGTATCCCTTAGCCAGCCCCTGTGCTGGAATCCTCGCCCCAGCACACAGCTCCTAGAAAGGACAGGGCTAGGTTTTGCCCGCTTCATCCCTTGGATCCCCAGTAGTGACAGCTCTCATTCTTTGCCCTCTTTTCTCCTGATTCTCCGCCCTCCCCCCAGTCCCTCTGCCCCCAGCTTGACAGATCCCAGACCCCAAGCTCCTCTGACATCCCTCTGGCCTCTGATCCCCCTTCCTCTCGCTCCTCCTTCACTTGTTGCTGGAGGTGACGCAGTAGTGACAGAACACAAGTCGCTTCAACTGATCTCTGCCACTGACTGCTGACCAGGGTGCCGAGCAGCCCCCCTCTTACTTCCCACTGGGATAAAGGGGCTTCTCCAGAGTGGAATGTCAGAGCCTGGGATCTGCTAGTGAAGTGCTGAGCCTGGCAATGGGACCTGCTGTAGTTGGAAGACACCCTCCCCTCCCCATGGAATGGCGGCACCAGGGCCCCTGATTTCTCCAGGCAGCATCCCTCTCTCTGCAAACCATCTCATCACTGCGCCCCGGCTCCTTCCACCATGTGGTGGCAGCAGATGCTGCTGCTCTCCCTGTAGCTCCTGGCCCTGCTGCTGATTTAAACAGTAATTACATAATATGTAGGAGTCTTATAAGGCACATAAGTGACTGGTCTTTATAGTTTGTGATGGCAGTTTTGCTGACTTTGGGTTTGTATTTGCTTAGTAAGAATTGATATTGTAAATTAAAATAGGCATTCATGGTTTAGATTTCTAGTCTTAGTTATAATGATTATGTGCACAACTATACCGAGTAGTGAAGCAGCGTGAGAGAGTTTTCTCCAGTTTCCCTAGCCGTAATCTTTATCAATCTGCAGATTTTCTACATTTTCAGGGTGTGAAGTACCAAATATTATACTCGGATTCCAATATTTTTTCCCCATTGTATGTATATATGGTAAGTTACCGAAAAGGTATTAAATGTGCACTATTAAATGGTACCTTATTGTAAAAGTGTTCCAGGTTGAACTGTTCATTCAAAATAGTACTCATTAGCTATATCTGTCTCTACAGAACGGCCCGGCCATTACTTTCTAAGCCATATGGTTCCCCTAGTTTGACCTGACATTGTAAAAACTCTGCAATTTCCAAGAAAGCAAAAGTGAGAGAGTCAAAATATGCTGGGAAAACTAACTGTGCTCTGCCTCAGAGTTTGAAATACATGACCAATACCTACTAGACCAATAAAGAGGATTAGGGGAAGAGGGTTCCCTAGCAAGATGCAAGAGCTGTTCCCTGGTAGAAGCCAATTCCTTTTCCTGGGAAGCATCAAGGATTCCCACCCGGGTGGTGGTCCTAGCCCTTCTCCAATAACCTGTATTTCATATCAGTCTCAGATGGTAGGTATCATATACCTTTGAAACCTTCCCTCTACCAAAGACTTCTTTCTCCGTCTGCCTTACGCCATGGCCTCCTGACTTCTAGGAGATGGGTAACAGTGAGGAGCAAGTTGTCCCCTCTACTCTATTATCGAGCTTCCAGGCTGCTGTTGGAGGAAGAGGGATCTCCACTTCTCAACCTAGATGCAGGGTTTGTGGTTTGTTGCTGGGTTGTTGTTTTTTTTAAGGGGGTGGGGTTTCATTCCCTGTAAATAGTTGCACTAAGAGGTGCTTTCAGTGACTCCTATTTATCATATAATGCACTTGGAAGGAAGGCTAACACACAGGCCTGCTAGCCAGGAGATCTAGATTCTTTTCCCTGTTCTACCACCACCTTTATGTGTGCATTCCTCTGCTGCCTCTCAGAAACTTCCCAAACAGTAACGGGTGAAATTGACTTAATTTTGGTCAGTTTCATGGTTCTGAAATGAAAAAAATGACCTGCGTTTTTGCCCTTTTCATTTTGCTGCTGCTTGTGTGATCTATCAGTACTCAAGTTGTCTGAATACTCAGGAAGACAGCATTGCGCACCTTTTTACATTGTGTGGCTACCTTCACAACCAGAAGAGCTACGTTTTTTAAAATTAAAAGATATTTTGTAGAAATTATGGTCTCAAGTTTGAAAGGGACTGAAGTGCATACCTGTCTTTAAGCACATGAATAGCCCATTGACTTCAATTGGAGTACTCACATGCTTAAAGTTAGGCACGTATTTAAGTACCTTACTGAAGAAGGTCCAATAACTTAAGACACCCTCCCCTTTCCTTCCACTTGCCAGCGACAGCTTCCCAGAACACTGTCAAGTAAGCTTTTAAAACATTGAGATTAGAGTTAGACGGTGGCTTAAAGCAAATTTTATATGTATTATATCTGAGAAATTAACTAAGGTTTAAACAAGAAAATGTTTGTATCCTTGCTGTATTTTGGTCCTTTGATCTGATAAGATATTGGGAAAGCATTTTGCATGGCAGCTACAAACATGTTCCTGCACTATCTTCTAACAATCCTGACCTGAAACATTCTTGTACCCTGAGGCAAGTTTTTAGACATTTTTTAATTGAACACTAGCTGTTTCTGCCAAGGCTGGCTGTGTTGTGGTGTGCTAAGAAGAAGAAGAAGAAAAAAAAAGTGTGTGTGGGGGGGCTTTTCCAGGTTTCTGCCCCGGGCTGGAAGAAATTAAGGTCAGTGTTTTTAAAATGAAAAATGAAAACCTTCAAACAAAAAACGTTCATTCTTTTAGAAGATAGTAACTAACAAATGAAATCAAGGAATGATGAATACGCAGTAATGTGCATGGTACAGATGACAGAAGAACACATCTATATAAATAGACTACAGAGGAGTCACATTTAACTCTCCCACCCCCTCACCAGCTTGGATTTAGTCACCTTTTAAAACTATAAACATATTTAATGCCTGGACTTAAAAGATGTGTAAAGGAAGTGTGATCACAAAATGCTGATAGGACCAAGAATTATGAATTAGAGCAAGACATTTTGCTTAGTAAAGTGAAAGCCATTCCCATGGTTCTGTGTGCTCTATCTCCACTTGTATTGAAAGAAAATACCCTGTTTGTCCTCCTTTGTTTGTTTACAATCTCCTTCACACTTCAACCTTTATACAGATATCAAGAATATCCAGAGTTGCTATGACCAAAGATGACAACTTTGAAAGTGCTATTAACTTTATGCTTCAGAGCTTCAGCCAAATCTCTAACTACCAAAGATCAGGATGAGATGTACTTAGGAGACAAGTTATCCCACATCTGTTTATCATAGGGTTCTCACAGGGGCCTCAAACATCTGGCACTGGCTGCTGTCAGAGACATTATACTGAACTAGATAGACCTTGGGTCTGACCCAATATGGTAATTCCTATGCTCCTATTAACATATTTCAAATGATTTTCAGTTCCACAGCAGCAGAACTGGCCCCACAGAAAATTTCTACAGCGTATGGAGCTCCCCTCGGTGGCCTAAGGGTGGTGGAACCACCTTATGCCCCCACACCTCACAGTACTGGGGGATGATACATACCTCATGAGCAGGATGAGGAGTAGTATGAGCACGCTGTGATCAAGCTATTCTGGAGTGCTCCAATGGCCCACAAGGGGTGATATAGGATGCCATAAGCTAGAGCAGCTCCTAGGGTACTCTCAGTGACTCCCATTTTTCATATAAATACATTTAAAAGGATAGCTGAGACGCAGGCCTGATATCAGAAAATCTGGGTTCTCTTCCCAGTTCTTCCACAGGCTTCCTGCATGACTTTGGGCAAGTTTCTTAACCTCTGTTTGCCTCTCTGAAATGGGAATGTGCTTACCTACTTCACTAGGACTTGTAACGTCTAATTCACAGATTCCAGTTTAAAGCCCAAAGGGACCATTAGATATTGTCTAATGATACAGTCTGACCTCCTGTACATCACTGTAGGGCATAGCCATGGGTGGGGCTGGATGAGCCACAACCCAACCAGTTAGCACCCAGGCCCACACATATCTGAGCCTGTGTGATTGTAGAAGCTGGCCAGCACACGGCTGAGCTCATTGGTTGGCTTGGGGATCTGCCAGGGCACAGCCGCACCCTGGGTCCAGTTGCCTTTGGCACTTTGGTTAAAAGGAAACCTACATGTTTCACTTTTACAGTAGAAGCAGCAATAACAAAATTATCCTGGAAGAACTGAAAAAAACCCATGGAGAATGGATTAATCTTATGTGAATACAACACAAGAAGCACTTATATCTGCATGGAGAGGATGTACCACACTGTTAGAGTAGATGAGTTGCGGGGGGGCTGGAAGGGAAACAGTTACTTGGATCATCTCCCATTCCTGCCCCCCACCCCCACCCCATATAGTGCTTTGTACTGTCTTTGAAATATCCTTCTCTAGAAGTCTGCATAATCACAAGCAGGTTCCCTTCACTGTTCCTCAGGCATTCTACTTGCCTGCTCTTGTATTTTGGTAGAGAGAGCAGAGTGAAGAAGCAGGTGTGCATTGTGGGGAATGTCTTTAAAAACATCTTTTCTTTTTAAATAAAGGAATCCAATGTGGAATAAAACACTTAGAATAAAAGAATCATTTTTAAGTCTTAGGATATTGAGACATTGAAAGTGCAATAGTGGTAGCACATGGGAGCTTTCAAACTCATTTTTATTTCCTAAAAGTTCATATAAAAACCAGGCTCAATATTTCATAACTCCCCACCCAGTTATCCTCCTATGCTGGCAATTTCCCTCTCACTCCTGTAGAATATATACTGGGAAGCCACACCCTACCCCTGGATTATATAACTTTTGCTGCTAAAATAGGCAAGAACCGTATGATGCTCAGGAAAATTTGCGAATTTCTCATTTATTCACAAAGTGACTTTAATCCAGTATATTTTAACAATGGTGGCTTTGATAATTAAATGTCTCCTGGAGTATAAAGGGTTTAAATAACCCTATTCAAAGAAAAAATATATACACAATGGTTAAAAAAGAACGTTGACATTTCCATGCTCCAAGACACACATCTGACCGACCTGAAAGCTTGTAAACTGAATAGATTAGGTAGGACTTTCAATTTCTAACTGCTTCAATTCTAAAGGGAAGGGCATTGCTATACTAATACATAAAAAGTTGGATGTTACTATTCTGAGCACAAACTCCAATAGCGAGGGCAGATCTACTGTGCTCAAGGCTGAAATTGGTAATTTTATAATTATTTTTGCTCATCTCTATAGGTCAAATCAGGGTGATTCCAAATTTTTTCATAAACTGAGTATAAATGGGCCATCATCCTATTATTATACTTGAAGACTAACAGAACGCTACACCTGTCTTGATAAATCTTTTCTATTTCCATATAAAAACACAAATACTCATGAGATACTTAATAGATACATGGCTGATTTAGGTTTACAAAATGTATGGAGATCGGGTAATCCTACAGCCAGAGACTACAGACATTTTTCTTGCAGCTCATTCAACATATTCAGGATTGGACTATTTCTTCAGTGTCACAAGACTTGATCAATTCTGTCAGATTGTGGCATCGGTAGTATTGTTATAGATGACCATGCTCCTACACATGTGTCTTTCAGGCTTACAGAGTATGCAAGCACCCCCAACTAAAATGTGGAGATTAAATACCTCTCTGCTGTTTAATACATCATTTCTCAACTCTATCCAGCAGGAGTTAGAACTTTTAAAAAAAAACAAATGTCCCCCATCCCCCTGCCTCGCTTCATTAGCTGACACACCTTGGGAAGCCTTTAATTACTTCATCAGAGGCTGTATCTCTTATGACACCTTGAAAAAGAAAGGGAGAGAACATGGAATTTATACCCTTGCTAAGGACATTAAGGCCCTGGATGTAGACTATGATTCTGTGCCCTCCCCAGAGAAACTCAGCACCCTCATCAATTTAAGATGTGCAATCAACAAACATTTGTCCCAAAAGGCTGTTTGCTATATTCTGTTTGAAGCCAAAACTACTGGTAATCTGGTCAGAGAGTTGGCAAGCTGTAGGCATACAGATTTAAGCACAAAACTAACACAAATAAGACTGGTGCTATTTGTGATACTAGGAGTAAGTTATATAGATTTTCCAGTCAGATATTAACAAACAATTACAACAGCTTTATTTTTTTCTAGTGCTTACTAACAGTTTTATTCAAAACTATATATAGCTGAAGAGGGAACAGTAAAGATGCCCTAGATATCTTTTTTAGTGGATTGTCTCTGCAACAGATCTCTGGCTCTTAGAAGGAGCTTTTAGATGCCCCTCTAGAAATCAGTCTATGAAAGAAATGAAGGTCGGAAATACTTCTGGTGCAGACAGGTTCCCAACTGAATTTTACAGAAAGTTCTCTGAAACTAACACCTAGATTATTGAATATGTTCAATGAGGCCAAGAATGAGCAAACTCACCCACCTATTCTGAGAGAAGATATCATTTCAATTATTCCTAAATCTGAGAAAGACCTTGGACTACACATAGTAATGACAAACCAATTTCTTTAATTAATTGTGATGTTAAGATTTTAGCTAAAGCGCTTAATATGAGACTGCACAAAGCTGTCTACAGTAAAACCTCAGAGTTACGAACACCTCAGGAATGGAGGTTGTAACTCTGAACAAAACGTTATGGTTGTTCTTTCAAAAGCTTACAACTGAACATTAACTTAATACAACTGTGATAAATGAAGTGGGGAGGTAGCTCCCTTTTATGGACACCCAGCCAGCCAGTTAGCTATAAAATCCCTGTTAGTGGCTGTTCTCTACTTGCTTTACCTGTAAAGGGTTAAAAAGTCCATAGGTAAAAGGCAGAAGGTGGGGGCCTGCAAGGATTCTAAAAATTAATACTGACCACTCCAGTCTTGTATTAAACTCCCAAGGTTACAGGTTTTCTCTGACCTTGGATGGGTCACCACTCAAGTTCAAAAACCACTTTGAGAACACAGGAAGGCGCACTTGGGAATTCCTTCCTGTGGGGTCCCCTCAAGCCCTTTCACCCCCCGCCCTCCGAGGAAGAGCTGAGAAAGGAAACAAAGGAAATCAGATGTTGCCACTAGCTAATTAAACAACATATAAACAAACCTCTTAGGGACACAAAAATTCAATACTGTTCTTAAAAAAGGTAAAAAAAATTAAAACCAAAAAAACCATTTGGAATTTAGGCTTTTTGTTAGGTTTTAAAAAAAAAACAATTACAAGGATTAAGCATCAGATAGCTTCATGAGGTCCATCTTAAAGGTTACAAGCAAAACAAAAGCACCTGAGGTTAGCACAGAGGAGTCCACAAGCCATAGAGAAATTAAAGAGATAAACCTAATCGTGTCTTCCTAGACATTTCCTGATCTACTTACATATCTGGGGTTTCAAATGAGCAGTTTCTAGGTATGTTCTGATTTTCATACATGGCCCAAGCTTTTACAGTCCTGTCCCTGCTCTCTGGGAAAACACCACGGACAGACAAAGGGGAAGTTTTTTTTCCAATTTAAAAAAGTTCTAGCCTTCCCATTGGCTCTTTTGGTCAGGTGCCCACTCCCTTCCTTTTACCTATGGAATTTTTAATCCTTTACAGGTAAAGCAAGTAGAGAACAGCTACTAACAGGGATTTTATAGCTAACTGGCTGGCTGGGTGTCCATAAAAGGGAGCTACCTCCCCACTTCATTTATCACAGCTGTATTAAGTTAATGTTCAGTTGTAAACTTTTGAAAGAACAACCCAGCCCGGAGCACCCTCCTGCACCCCCAACCCCTCATCCCCAGCCAGGGCCCTCACCCCGCCGCACTCCACCCCCAATTTCGTGAGCAGTCATGGTCCGCCATACAATTTCCATACCCAGTTGTGGCCCTCAGGTCAAAAAGTTTGCCCACCCCTGCTCTAACCCTACTTCCAGGGTAGTTACGAATAGTATTATTTCCACCCTGTTTCTATTACAGAGAGGTATGAGACAGGGCTGTCCCGTTTCTCCTCTTCCGTTTGATTTAGCTCTAGAACATTTAGCCATTGCCATCCAAACAAATCAATATATTCATGGTACCGGTGGGCCAAACAGAGCACAAAATGATGCTCTTGTATTTGTATCTAAGCCCAAAGTTACCATTCCTACCCTCTAACCCAGTGGTGGGCAGCCTGCGGCCCATCAGAGTAATCTGCTGGCGGACCGTGAGATAGTTGGTTTACATTTGCACTACTGCCCGCAGCTCCCAGTGACCACAGTTTGCTATTCCCGGCCAATGGGAGCTGCGGGAAGTGGCAGGGGCCGCAGGGACGTAGTGGCTGCTGCTTCCCGCAGCTCCTATTGGCTGGGAACGGTGAACCACGGCCACTGGGAGCTGTGGGCAGCCGTGCAAATGTAAACCAACTGTCTGGTGGCCCGCCAGTGGATTACCCTGACAGGCCACATGCGGCCTGCAGGTTGCCCACCACTGTTCTAACCACTGTTAATAAATTCAGACTCTTCTCAGGATATAAAATTAATTAGGGTAAATCAGAACTCTCAAGTAACAAGTGTGCCCACAAAGGCCTTTTCTCAAATTGGGACTTTCAATAGCAATCTTCTTATATGAAATACTTAGGAATACTGATTCCAAAAAATATTTAGGGCACCCCTAAGATAAATATAGAACTAATTATTGCCTAAGTGGCTAATGATTTGGGGAGCTGGAGTTCATCAACCCTGTTTTTGGAGTAAAATTAATATACTGAAAACGAATGTCCTTTCCAGAATATTGTATGTCCTGAGGGGTCTCCCTATTTCTATTTCTCAAACTTATTTTAAGAAATTCAATAATATTTTCAGAACAGGTAAGAAACCTAGACTGGCTCTAACAAATTACAGCTTCCCCTTTCTCTGTGAGGATTTTATTTTTCCAACTTGAAAAATTATCATATCTCCTTTTTGTTCAGCCAAGCACCTTTGTGGCTGTTAGATATGACCACACATACTCCACCTTGGGTTCAGATTAAACAAGAATTGGTGTGACCTCTCCTCCTTTCAGGCATTGTAGGATCAAAATTATTATAGATGAGATGGCTCCAGAGCTCCCGCGATAATGGCTGTGAGGCAAGGTTGGCTAGAAAGTTCTGCTTTCATCCATTCTTCCATGTAGAGGCAATCCTATGGACCAATCCTATCCTTAAAATTGGTGGCAAACCTTGATGTGGAAGGATTGGATGGACAGAGGAATTATGACTGTGTGGCAGCTAATTGGCAATGATAAATGTAAACCATTTGTATATCTTCAGCAACAATTTGGCTTGCCCTGCTCCAGGGCACAAAAATATTTCCAGTTAGAGCATGTATTTACTAATGTATATGCACCAGATTAGGAACTGCAGAATTTATTATTTTGGAGAAAACTTGCTGCATTTACTCAGCTGTATCTTTTCATTATTTTCTGGCCAAAAACCTTTGCCAAAGATTGATAATCTGAGAGTTGCTTGGAATAGAAATTTGGATACACAACTATCTCTGACCCAATGGAATACACCAAGACATTTTTTTGAAAATACCATAGGCTAATGGTAATGGGCCTCATAAATGCTGACTGCTCTTGGAAATGTAACTTCCTTAGGTTACATTAGCTCATATGTTCATACAGGAGTGCCCCTGTATCAAGAATTTCTGGTCTGAGGCAGCCCAAAGAACTGATTTGATACTGGATGCTAAATTGGAGCCCTAGTTTCATTCCTGGCTATATTCCTGATACCTGGAGATTACGTGGTAACAACGCACGGTTGTTCCTACATGCAGCTTTGGTTGTTAAAATATTAATCCTTCAAAAAAGGAAAAAGTTGATCCCCACCAAATATTGATGCCTGGCTCGGTGATATGACTGACCTCGCAGCTAATAAATGACCGTCATTCTGCAGAAAGGGAATACCAGAAAAATTCAAAGCAATTTCAGCTGACTTTTTAGAGGTCTATGATTTACGCAGATCCTGAAGATAGCTATGTCACTTCTCTTCCTCTTCCTTTATCCTAACCCTCTTTATTCACTTTGTGTATTATGATCAATCTGGTATTTTGGTATATTTGTTGTATTGGAAAAATTAATTTAAAAATTACAAATAAATAAAAAATTGGGAATCTGGGGAAGCACTTGCAAAGATCTCTAAAAATCCAGGGTGCTGCAGGAAGTGGTATTGTGGCACCCTTCCATCTAAATTGATACTAAATCAATAGGCCCATGTGGTGTTGGGGACATTGTGCTAATTGAGGCACCACTTTCCTAATGAAATGTAAAACACTGGACCATTAAAGAACAGCAGTGTTAGCCTCTGTGCACTGGTCAAATTCTGTCTTCCTAAAATTCCCCACTAGTTTCATCCAAGTTGGGTATTCTTCACTTTCTCTCCTATAAACTGCACTTTTAATAGTTGCTGCATTTTATGCCAGAAGGGGCTGCACTCCGTTAGATGATTTAATTCCTTCTATATGATTTGTAAAACATTTTGGTATCCTTTGGGATGAAAGACAATTTTCCCAGTATATAAATGTACAACCATTAGGTCAAATTCACCCCGATATAAAACCACTAAATTCAGTGGCAGTCTGAATTTAGCCTATTAGCAGACACACAAGAGGTGTACATAACCATGCCAATTCATACAATCTCCTGTCCCAAGAGCTCACATTTTAAAGGCAGAAGTTAATTAATATTTGCTACCTTCATGGAGGCAAAATCAACTGAAAATCTGGCAGGAACTTCATTAATACATGATACAGTACATAATTTTATTTTTAGCTGGAAATAGGGTGACCAGACAGCAAGTGTGAAAAATCGGGACAGAGGGTAGGGGGTAATAGGAGCCTATACAAGAAAAAGACCCAAAAAATCAGGACTGTCCCTATAAAATCGGGACATCTGGTCACCCTAGCTGGAAATGTCATTAACTAAAATTACCTCTTGTCGCTAAAAGCATGCAGTGGCATACAGGCTGATTAAAACAAACTATGAATATTATGTAGCGAAAGTCTTACCCTTTGACCGTATTTGTGTAGCTTCCAGCATCAAAAGACATTTTTCTCACAGCAATGACATACATTTGTTTGAAATGGAAGAGAAGCTAAAAGTTATTTCTATTAACTGCAATAAAAAGAAAACATCGTAATTGGGACACTGCCTTACCTTGAAAAGTTGAGGAAATGAACATGTCTGGTGAATAAATAGGGCTGCTCAGCAGTGCTTATGTTTTTAATCAATTCCATCTAAAAAAATTAAACAAGAATTATAACTAAATACCAAATTAAACCAAGTTGTGTTTTTGGACAGAAATGGCAACACTCAAACACTATATAATCATTTAGTAGTTTAGACGTACTCACAAAAAAGTCAGACTAGGACTGCAACTCTAGTGCTTGTTACCCATGTAAAAAGGGACAGATGGCAGAGCATCATGAATCTAGCACCAATCTTACCATTGTAGTAGAAATTAGTGTGCTATACCATGAGTTTACACACTTCCAAAAATTAATTTCTACTTTAGACAAAGGTACAAACTAAAATCCTGATTCTAAACCTACCCAAATCTGGATCTAAATTTTGAAAGTGGCCTCTATTTTCAAAATGGATCTAAACTACTAACTACAATTCCAAAATGTGAAGTGTTTGAAATCTGCATCAGAAAATGTGAACTGAGACTATTACTGTTTTTACGAAATGATAACAGTTCCTATCATCGCCAAATTACTGAATGGTTGGATGTCTGCTCATATATAGAAGCAGACATTTCCCATTTCTTCTTTTGTATAGCATATTTAAAATGTGAATATAATTCTACATTTGACATAAATCTCTTTTCAAATAATGGTCTTTTGGCCTACTGCTTTCAAGACATTTTAGCAAGGGCTTTTAGAATTAAATTCATTTAATTTTGCATTATTAAAGATAATTAAAACTTTTTTCATGTAAAACAGCTGGCGTGAAAATTTGAGTATAATATATACACTCATGTGTGCAGACTTCTAGTTTTTGCAGTGTTCTGGAAAATGTCAAGGGCCTGAACGTGTTAAATGAAATATATGCAAAAAATTCCAAGCATTCTTGTTACTCTGACTTCCTGACTTGTGCTCTCCTCTGATTTTCTAATTGGCAACATCAAAAAGTACAAGACTGAATTAAAGAATAAAAGACACTGAACATGACTGCATTTGAAGAGCACAATAGTTATACTGGTAATTTTACAAACTGGGTAGTGGAAACTAATACACAATGTGGGAACAATCCATAAAGAAAAATAGCAATGGAAAACGAAGAATTGGTCTAAGTTCTGCTCTAACTTGTATAAATTCATATACTAAACACAAGTAAAATCAAAATTGAGAGGTCATGAATTTAGAAGATGGTTTCCCTCAATGTTATGAAGATTTTTTTCCTTAAAACTGTATGGCATCTTACTCACCACGTGCAAAAACAGACAAATCTGGCATCAAGCCTATCATTTAACAGATTTGAAACCAATAGAGTTCTAATGAGTAATCATGCTAAAAACCAACAGAGTTTAATAGAAAATGGTCTCTTGACCACAGGTATATTAAACTCTATAAAAGGGACATCATTCTCTGTTAAGTTATACAGGACAGTTTGAAAATCCTATAGAAAGAATTTACAGGAAAATGCAAAAATATTGTATTTTTCCATAAAGCAACTCGACCACCCACCTTCTGAAAACAGCAAGGGAGAAAGAGGCATGCATCTTTCTTTCTCTTGCTCTGGGATGAGAATTTTGGAATGACACACCTACACAAAAATATGACACGCTGGAGGAAAATACCTTACTGTGGAAAATCTAAAACCCACTTTTACTAACTGATCCTCATTTTGATCTGGTGGTCCTTTGTCATTGGTTTTAATTTATAGGTCACAGTCTATTGCTTCTTATCCATTATATTTTTCATTATCTATTTTAGGTTTTTCTAAGATGCCTATCACAACTGCATCCCAAGTGTCATGCCAATCCTTATATATTACACCTAGGAGTTAGAATAAAAGAGCAACTGGATTTTTACAATTTCAGATATACACACATGCTCTCTCTGCTTGCCCTCAACAACTGATGTCCACCCAGATGCATATGAGAAGCAATGATGCAGCCCTCGGGTTGTTTCATCTAGCTTGTAAGCATGACCTTCTACTAATGGACTGTCATTCTTGCTCCACCATGTGAGAGATCAAGTCGGCCTTTACTGTCTGTAGTCTACAGAGATTATAAACCCTATGGAAGGGAGAGAGAAAAGAGAGGGCTGAACGGGAGAAAGATAAGAAAGGAGGAGAGATGCTAAGGAAAAGAAGGAGAGGGGGAAGTGCTCACTCATATCCTAATCTCCTACCAATGAATTCTTAAAGGGCATCAAATAGCTCTAATACTAAGCAGGTAATTAATCCTGGAGGCAATCCTGATGAGTCATGTGAAAATATGACTCACTTGACTAAACATTTTATTCATTTTTTCCCTAATAAACCACAAGCTACAGACACATTGCAATTGTCGAGTGTAATCACTGTTAGCAGCCTCTGGATTCCCTGACCCAAATATAAACAGATTTCCCCAGTACAATATTCAGAGACTAGTAAAAATGCTGTGGCAAAGAATCCAGGCAAAATAATGCAGAGAGCTTGACTGGGTCATTTTTGAAAGCACAGAACACCGACATTTTCCAACAAGAGTTACCATCTCCATCAAACAAATGTCAGCATGATACATCTGCTGGAAGGGTGGTGGTTGTATCTGTAGAAGATTATGTCATGATATTATGACAATCATCATCACATTCAGAGACTGACCTAGCTTTGAGAAAGAAACAGAAAAGAGGTTGCAATGGTTAGACCTCAGGTGCCATCTTTTTTTCTTTTCTTTTTTTTAAATTAAACAACCCTCTAAATTACAGGAGAAATGAAACAGCCAAAACTATATTAAGTTTTTAATGATATATTGGTATTTTAACTGTATTACTTCACCTGCATGAAAGAGTGGCACACTGGAAGACATTCGCTACTGATAAATATTCATTTCACCATTTCATCCTGGTGCTTAGAGAGTACTTGATGAAATACATTAATTATGCATGCAACTCTCTCTTTAAAATATATTATATGACTGTGGTGAGGATGGTTGCATGCCCTATACCATATATTAATACAGATGTGTCTCTTTCATACAAGCACAAGTTTGATAACAACTTGATCCACATTTTTCCACCTCAACAAAACTAGATATCACTTGACCTAAATGCAAGTTAGGCTCATGAAAGTCTCAGGAATGGAATAGCAGACAGTGTTATAGGTCAGCAATAAAGTGGATTTGGAGAGTTGCATGCTGCTATTTGCACAGCACCTGACTGCAATGTGTCTTGACATAGGATTTTGTTTTGACTTAAGCATATTCATATTTAGAGGCTTAAGCTCCAATGGACGCATCAGCAGATGAGGATAAGCCTATAGTATGTATATGAACAAGCAAGTGTGGTAAAAGACAGCAGAAAGGGAAAGTAGGGCCCAACAGAAACAGTGCAGATTTCAATAAATTAGAAGGACATAGCAAAGGAAAATTACAAAGGAGTCTAAGAGAAAAACTGTTAGAGGAAAGAAGGATAAATGTGTGGGATGTTTTGGAACTCATACGGCCGATGCCTGTGGCCACGTTTTCCATGGGCCTCGCTCCAATCCTCACTCTGAGTAAGATCTATAGGTCTGCCTTAGCATGGGAAGAGAGAAGATCAAGGAGAAGGTGATGCCGAATGGGGAAGAGGAAGGAGACACTGAGGAGGAAATGAAAGTGGGAGAAGGAAAGAGGGGCAGACTTTGTGAAGAAAATGGAAAGACCTGGAGTAGATACAAGTGCAAGACATCACTGAGATCCTTCCCAGGCCAGCAACAGGTAGGAGGGAGATAGAAAGGAGTGAGAAACTGAGAAATGAGAGGAAAAAGTCTAGAAGGACATAGATGGAGTACACAGAAGGAAGGAGAGGAACAGTAGGACATATAGATTCTTAGAGGAGATAAATACATCAAAGATTTATCCCCTCTAAGAATCAAAGGGCAGACTGGAGAAAGGTTAGAATTAAGGGAGTGTGTTCATTGTGATAAGGTACCTGAGGGAGGGTTCTACTGTCTCTAGAGGGATTCATGTCCTTTCTCTGGATACTGCCATGATATCTTCTGCCAGGGACTACTTTTAGCCTAGATAATGGAGATAGCTCTGGAGAGCAGTTTCCCTTTGAAATCCACTAGATTACACTAAATGGCATATATTATCGAACTAGGTTCCAGCTCACTCTTAACTTACTCCATTCAAACACAGGAGTGGAGTGAGAGGGTAAGTGTAGAGGTAGAGGGAAGGAATGGGGATTGGCAGGAAGTGACATCAGACCCCATGATATCTCCAACTAATGCAGCCCTTGGCAGTACCCCAATGCTCAAGCTTGGTTGCTGGCCAAAAGTGAGTACCTATTGGTATGTATAATGAATTGTACTTAAGAAAAAAATACATAAGGCAGAAACTACTCATAAGTATCTGGGGAATTAGCAAACAAAAGCAAGCCAGCCACTATTGCCTATCTACCCTACAAGAACAACTGTGCTAGCATAAATTCTCTGCCATGGTTAGTGATGTCTCTGTTATAAAACAACTTCTTATTTGTGTGAACAGAAAAACCTGGTTCTACAAATCTATGAGGGAGCAGTGATTGAGCCCAGAGAACAGAGTTTTAGTCTAGCACCTGACTAGCTTCTGAACCCAATGAGCAAATTAGGACCTAAATACAAACAATGTTTATGAACATGATTTCTTGGTTAGGTTCTCAACTTTAATGTTGCTGTAACGGTTTTCTGCACTGAATTTTAAACAGAACTTTCAACTACTCAAGCTCAGATGCAGATGCAGATGCAAACAGCAGCCCTGGAAGTCTCAAACTATTTTTAAAGGAAGGGTTATCATAAACCCACCTAAAGCAAGAACATCAGAATGAAGGGTAAAACTCAAAGTAGACACTTCCTCCTCCTTACAGGGAAGTCTCAAGTTACCATCCTCATCACAAGTTGATCTTCAGTCATGCTGTGAGAAAACCCATTAAGTCAGGATGGATCAGCATCATCAGTGCTTGAATTCAGGCTGCTGCTGCATTTTCAGCAAAAGTCCACCAGGTGGCATAGTGAAATGCTCACAAGAGAACTGGATGGGGCCCCTTTATACCCTGTAAACTAAACGGTATATATAAATGTGGTGGATGACATCCAGCCATATTATTGATCAAAAACTAAAATAATTTGGACTTGAAGATCGTGCGTCTTGATTTTCCTCTATCAGCACTTATTAGCTCCCTTGCTCAGAGCAATTGCATTTTGTTTTTTTATTTATAAAAAGCATGTTTTGTTCCATGAGAAACAAAATCAGTAGATAACCCTGCCTGAAGAATTTGTTTGCTGTCCAAGTGTTTTTTTAAACTGCTGTATTTCATCAGAAGTGAATTCAAGTTCAAAATGTAAGAACACTGAGGCTGGCATGACTTTCCAACGGCACAGTGGTGTCAATTTACAATCTCCACGAATACTAATGCAAACACAGAAAGACACGCTCTCTCGCTCTCTGAACATTTTACCTTCTTACGGTCTTAATTTCAGTCGTACAAAAAGCATGCGAGGTCAAGTAGATACACGTGTCCCTAGGCATTGTTTATTATTTAATCTACACTGTACTTCATACTTCCTTTTGGAAGAAAATTCAGGTCTGCTTCATCATCACAGGAATGTGAATCAGTCTTCATTTTCATCCCTAAGATATTGAGAATTCCTTCAAAAACTGTGTGTCCATACTGATCTGAACGTTTTTTTCCATGGCACGTTGTCTTTTATAAACAATTATATTTTTTTAATGAACTGACCTTTTATTAGTATTTTATAGTTCAAGTACATAAAAAGCTGACTATCCAAAAAAAGGCGAGGGGGAAATACATAATTTCATAGTTAGGGAAAATTGCTCTCATTGGACACCTGCAATAGTAAATCAATACACAAGTACAGTCTTGAATCAGAGTCCAAAAAGTCTAAACAAGTGATTCATCTAGGCATAGGGCCACCTACTGATGTAAAGAAAGGTTAATTAGGATATTATTAGTATTACAAGATCCACACAGGATATTAATAATTATTAATATCATATGTAGCTCTTGTAATACAATTTCAATTAGAACGTCTGAACGGTCAGTGTGACCCTCCTTGGAATACCGAGGCACCTCACCAACATTTGCCCCTAGGATGAGAAAGTCTTGTCTGTGCCCGCTGTGATTCAGGTTCCTGACTCCACAGGCCACGGGGGACACCAGCACTAACTTCCAGGCCTCTGCAGGCGTCGTGCTCTCTGTACAGGTCAGCGATAGACACACCAACCCCTGATTCCTCTGAACCAGCCTGCTCCACTGAATACCCTCAGAACTCTCATATTTGTTACCTCCCACAGGAATGGTGCACACCAGCTTGCAAGAGTCCGCTCCAGATAGGGTGACCAGACAGCAAATGTGAAAAATCGGGACAGGGGGTGGGGGGTAATACGAGCCTATATAAGAAAAAGACCCAAAAATTGTGACTGTCCCTATAAAATCAGGACATCTGGTCACCCTAGCTCCAGATCAATCACCACTCTACTTAACACACAGCACTTACATATATAGGGAAAACAAGAATAAGTTTATCATTAAAGAACAGAGAGTCAAGTGATAGAGAGTGAGAATATTGGAAACAAATGGTTACCAATAAAACAAAATCATGACATGCTTTCTAGAGACTAAGCTTAACTAACATGGCATTCCCCTATGCCCTAGCTTACCCCAGGTCCTCTCTCCAGTGTTTACAGTTTGGCTGAGACATCTTCTCATAAGATTAAGCCCACTGACAGCTCATCCTCACAGAATGAAGGAATATGTGGAGATTCATCTGCATCCCAGATATAGTTTCAGAAGTTCATTGTCTTATCCCTAAATAGGATAACTCCTGCTGTTTTTGTTTCTTCATCCAGCCTCTGAAATCTATGGATTCACATTTTGCTCAGACTGTAAATAAGGTATTCATTGTGAACCATACAATATTCAGTTTGCATGTGACCTGCCAGAGTAAGGTAAGCGTGTCTTCTCCCCTGCCTGCCAGGAGTATATAGATCATCTTTTGGTGACCTCTCTTAATTTATGGACCTACAGAACACAATTTTCAGCATACACAACTCCTCACATGTTTTCTGTATATACACACACATATATATATACACATATACATATATACACATACATACATACACATATATACACATATACACACATACACATACATACATATACATATACATATACATACATATATATACACATATATATATATAGTTATGACCAAGGCTACAAGTATGTCACGGAGGTCGCAGAAATCACGGATTCCATGACCTCCATGACATTGGGGCCCCACATCTCCCTAGCCCCTACAGGCAGTGGGGAACCCCAGATTTCCCAGTTGCCGTGGTCGGCAGGGGACCCCCAAGCTCCCAGCCCTACGATCAGGGGTCCCTCCCAGCTCCCTGACACTGGGCAGGGGCGGCGGGCCGCAGCTCCCTGCCGCTGCATACAGTGGAGCAGGGTGCTGAACCCTCCTCCTTCCCCATTTTGTCAGGGATGTTTTTAGTAAAAGTCAGGGACAGTTTAGAATAGCTTTCCACTACCCATTTTCATGACATAAGGAATTATGAATTAAGGTACAAATGGTGAGCACTGTTCATACAAGGGAATTGACTTTGGGAGCAGCTCTGTGTAGTTTTAGTGTTAGAGGCCCGAACCTCAAAAAGGTATAGGCACCTCTCATTGAAATCAATGGGATTTAGGCACCTCTGAGGATCTGATCAGAGCCAGCAAAGAAAAATGCTCACTAGACTGTGAAGACACCTTTACCAATATGCCATGTTGTAGGAAAAAAGGCCCAGTTTCTACGTAAAGATGGGTGACGGGGATAACTTCATCTCAGAGGACATCAGTAAATAGATGGATGATTGTTTCCATTATTGAAGGACATTGCACCAACTGTAACCATGGAAGTGGTCAACTACCCACTTGTCCCCCTTCACCACAGGAATGAGAGCCACAAGTAAAGGTTACCGTCTATGCACAGACCTGGGAAGGCGGTGATAGTGGGAACACTCTACTAGTCCAGAAATTGCTACTTCTCATCTCTCCATTTTCTCCTCAGTTGAAGGCTGCATATGTACATGAAACTGGGGGAATGATCTGATCTCATAGGTTTTTGTATAATATTTATTAATACTTCATGACAATCTGCGGTAATACATTGTGACACTACACCCCATTTTCGTCATAGTAATATGATATATGATAGGATTATGGCGTAATTATGATGTATTTTGTACAATATGGGTCATGTAAGGTATCATTGGAAAAGTTATGATTTGCTGAACATGATTATCTCATTTGTGTGCATCTATCATTTTTGATATCCAACCTAAACCTCCCCCTCTGCAACTTGAGACCATTAATCCTGGTTCTGTCATCTGCTACCACTGAGAACAGCCTAGAGCCATCCTCTTTGGAACCCCCTTTCAGGTAGTTGAAAGCAGCTATCAAATCCCCCTTCATTCTTCTCTTCTGTAGACTAAATAATCCCAGTTCCCTCAGCCTCTCCTCATAAGTCATGTGCTCCAGTCCCCTAATCATTTTTGTTGCCCTCCGCTGGACTCTTTCCAATTTATCCACATCCTTCTTGTAGTGTGGGGCCCAAAACTGGATACACTACTCCAGATGAGGCTTCACCAATGACAAATAGAGGGAAATGATCACATCCCTTGATCTGCTGGCAATGCTCCTACTTATACAGCCCAAAATGCCGTTAGCCTTCTTGGCAACAAGGGCACACTGTTGACTCATATACAGCTGTTCGTCCACTGTAACCGCTAGATCCTTTTCTGCAGAACTGCTGCCTAGCCATTCGGTCCCTAGTCTGTAGCAGTGCATGGGATTTTTCTGTCCTAAGTGCAGAACTCTGCACTTGTCCTAGTTGAACCTCATCAGATTTCTTTTGGCCCAATCCTCTAATTTGTTTACGTACCTCTGTATCCTATCCCTACCCTCCAGCATATCTACCATTCCTCCTAGTTTAGTGTCATCTGCAAACTTGCTGAGGGTGCAATCCATGCCATCCTCCAGATCATTAATGAAGATATTGAACAAAACTGGCCCCAGGACCGACCTCTGGGGCACTCCGCTTGACACTGTTGAGCCCGATGATCTAGCCAACTTTCTAACCACCTTATAGTCCATTCATAGAGCCCATACTTCTTTAATTTGCTGGCAAGAATACTGTGGGGGACCGTATCAAAAGCTTTGCAAAAGTCAAGGAATAACATGTCCACTGCTTTCCCCTCATTCACAGAGCCAGTTATCTCATCATAGAAGGCAATTAGGTTAGTCAGGCATGACTTGCCCTTGGTGAATCCATGCTGACTGTTCCTGATCACTTTCCTCTCCTCGAAGTGCTTCAAAATTGATTCCTTGAGGACTTGCTCCATGATTTTTCCAGGGACTGAGGTGAGGCTGACTGGCCTGTAGTTACACCTGGGTGACACCCACTAGGCAAGAGGCTTCCAGTCTAGATAGCTGTCTGTGAAGGGCCTATTCAAGGTAATGGGCCATTAGGAAAAACAATAGACCTTAAGAGAAACTTATCTCCCACCTATGAGCCTTCCTGAGAAAGCTCCAGACAGCCTGTAAGTAATGGCTGCTATGACTCTGCAAGGGCATGTGAGCAGGCTACAGGACTCTGGACTCCATTTTGGGGGCCTGTATTTTTCCACAAACTGGTCTGGGAACTGGTTTTGGAACAAAGGGTTCCCACCATATGCTAAAGCTATATAAGGTTGGGAGTGATATCATCTGTTGTTCTTCACTCTCCCTCAACTCAACACCTGAGTAGCAGCTCCTAAGGAAACGGAACGGGGGGGTGGGGATCCAAAGCTGCAAAGCAAGTGCAGCTTGTGCTTTGACAATCTGCAAGTCTGCTTGTTTCATCAGTCAGGATGAGAGATTAAATTCAAATCCTATCCTAGTAGGTTAAACTAGTTTGCGTTTTTGGTTCTTTACTAGGTAATCTTCTTTCATCTGTTCACTATCACTTATAATCACTTAAAATCTATCTTTTTGTAGTTAATAAACTTGTTTTATGTTTTAAATCTAAACTAGTAAGTTTGGAGTGAAGTGCTTGGGAACCTTAGCTCAAGAGGCAGGGGCTGTTGCATTTCCTCTCCACACTGAGGAAGGGGGCGAACTCTATGATCTTACACTGTACAGTTCCCTGTGCAGCACAAGACAGTATAATTTTGGATTTATATTATGGGGGAGGGGGGTGTTCCTGGGGAGCTGAGAAATTGGCTGGTGTGTTTGCATTCAGGTAGCCCAGTTTGGGTGAGTGGTGCAACTTGCTGTGGTGTTGAGTGATAACAGGGCCTGGGTGAGGCTCTCTGTATCCCCAACCCAGCTGTGTGTCTTAGAGGAGCGCAGTGGTTCCCACAGCTCCCAGACTGCACCCCAGGGGTAAAAACCCATCACATACATATTTACAGACACATTTCCACATGGTGATTGGGATTTAGCCACACTACCCTGTGACGTTGCGCTCTATGTGATTTTATGAAAATATGCTAATGAGTGTGAATATAATGGGCGGGGGGACAGATAGCTCAGTGGTTTGAGCATTGGCCTGCTAAACCCAGGGTTGAGAGTTCAATCCTTGAGGGGGCCACTTAGGGATCTGGGGCAAAAATCTGTCAGGGGACAGTATTTGGTCCTGCTAGTGAAGGCAGGGGACTGGACTCAATGACCTTTCAAGGTCCTTCCAGTTCTAGGAGATTGGCATATCTCCATTATTTTATTTTTATTTTATTTTATTTTATGCAACTGGAATATGCTTCATACAAAAGGTCTCTTGTAAGGTATCATTACAAAGCTTGTATGTATGTATCATTCTTGTGTCAAACTAGAAATATGACATATAACTCTGAGGTCCTATTGTAATTATGCAAAGTGTGGGCCATTAATGGTGGTTTGGAATCTTGATGGCTCCCATCAACCAGGACAATTGACTGTGGATGGCTCTGTTTGCAGGCAGGCCTTCCTGTGAATCAGGCTGGAAGAATGAAGGCTTGGGGGGGTCTCACAGGACATGTGACCATGTCACCTGGTACTGAAATCCATCTTAAACCTGGTGCTTTTCCATTTAGAAGAAGGGGTGGGGACCCAGAGAAACAAAAGATTCCCATCTTGTGCCAAAGCTATAAAGGGAGTGGAACAGAACAAAGGGGGCTGCAGTCATGAGAAATCTGCTAGCTACCACCTAAGCTAAAACAAGGGCTGTACCAGGGGAAAGGATTGGGCACAGACTAGGAAGGCATCCAGTCTGCGATAGAAGCTTATTGAAACATCTGAGGGTGAGATTTTATCTGTGTTCAGTTTTCTTACTGTACTAGACTTAGACTTGCGTGTTTTATTTTATTTTGCTTGGTAATTCACTTTGTTCTGTCTGTTATTACTGGGAACCACTTAAATCCTACTTTTTGTATGGAATAAAATCACTTTTTACTTATTAATTAACCCAGAGTATGTATTAATACCGGGGGGGGGGGGGGGCGGGCACAAACAGGTGTGCATATCTCCCTCTGTGTTACAGAGGGCAAACAATGTATGAGTTTACCCTGTATAAGCTTTATACAGGGCAAAACTGATTTATTTGGGGTTTGGACCCCATAGGGAGTTGGGCATCTGAGTGTTGGAGACAGGAACACTTCTTAAGCTGTTTTCGGTTAAGCCTACAGTTTGTGGGACATAGTTCAGACCTGGGTCTGGGTTTGCAGCAGGCTAGCGTGTCTAGCTCAAATCAGGCAGGGCACTGAAGTCCTAAGCTACCAGGGGAAACAGGCTCAGGGGTAGTCTCAGCACATCAGGTGGCAGTCCCCAAGGGGGTTTCTTGTGATCCAACCTGTCACAGGATACATTTCAACATGGTGATTGGGATTTAGCCACACTACCCTATCTACCAAATATTAAGAGAAGTCATGTTGAACAATATATCCCTGTCTTTCATAAATTAAAAATGGAATAAACACAGAAAATCTAAATGAGTGTAAACAACTTACCTGTTCATTTTTGGTCAGTCGGGTTTTGTTATGAATGTCTGATGTAACCAGGTTGAACCCATGTCTCTCCGACAAGATTCTCAAAAGCAAAACCACAGTTCGACTCCCACACTTTCCAACTCTGTTGTACACCACTTGGCTAGGGAAAGGAAGTACCTAGATAAAGATAGAAGAGAAATTCAGTGAGCATACTGGTCTTTCCATTTCTAGGCACCTCAGAGCCACAGAATACATTTGCTGTGACTCAAGAGATAAATATTTCCTGAGTACTACACATGTCCATGTCTAGGTCAGGAGTGTTCCATTCCACTAGCAAGCTATAAACACAGTTAGATTCTTTAGACTATTAATGGGAGGCTCGATAAATCAGAAAACAGAGGGATACAGAGACTCTCCCCATGAGGTTCCAGTTTAATATTCTAGTGCAGGCCAGTCGTGACACAGACATATCACTGCTTGATGGCTTCTATTTAAATGAGTTCATGGGCTTAAGCTTGTGCCCACATCACAAAACACATTATCACAATTAGCGCCCTTGCTGACTGTCTCAGTAGAGACAACACAGACTGAATGGTTATGGAAAGTACACTACTTTTGGAGCTGGTACTTTTGAGTCAGCGTTGACATACTTTGAAAGGGCAATGTGAAGGAAGATGTGATGGATAGAGGACTTCAGATGCCAGAGCTATCAATCTGGCACCTTTCACCAGCACTAAAATTCATTAACCATTTTTTCAAATTAAGAGAATAAATCTTCCAAAGAGACATTATGCATGAATCATGCCTTGACAGCTAAGTTAAAAATAGAGTTCAGTTGGTTCCAATTCAAAAATGGATTACTTGACCCACCACACAACACTGTTCATAAAATGACATCTCTCTAAATCAGTAGATAGGAGTAGATAACTCAAATAAATTTAAGTGTCAGCTAATTAGATGGGTCAACAAACTGGCCTCATCGACCCCCTCAATAAACCACCACCAGACTCCTTCTGCTGTTGTACAATTTGAGTACATTTTACACTCCATTTTTGACCAACTTGATCCCAGAGGAATTACTCAGACAGAATGTCCAACCATATTTTAACACTAGTTTAAAAATGCAGCCTTTGATGGAAAGATCATGTGGTAGTAATAAGTGTTTTTTGCTGACTGGTGGCTTTAGGAAATAATATTTTTCATTTTTGTCAGTTTAATTTTTAATGTTTTGAATTATTTTTGGCCATATTTTTATATAATACAAAAGGTTTTAAGTATGGATTCAAATAACCAAGGGAATCATGAAATCCAGATGGATTTGAAATGTTCTTCCTTACCTAAGTCACATGAGGAAAGACAATAATTTGGAAATCATAAATGGCAAGAATAAAGGAATGATAGACTCATAGACTTTAAGGTCAGAAGGGACCACTATGATCACCTACTCTGACCTTCTGCACAATGCAGGCCACAGAATCTCACCCATCACTCCTGCAATAATCCTCTCACCTATGTCTCAGCTATTGAAGTCCTCAAATCATGGTTTAAAGACTCCAAGATGCAGAGAATCCTCCAGCAAGTGACTCGTGCCCCATGCTGCAGAGGAAGGCGAAAAACCTCCAGGGCCTCTGCCAATCCACCCTGGAGGAAAATTCCTTCCCGACCCCAAATATGGCGATCAGCTGAACCCTGAGCATGTGAGCAAGACTCACCAGCCAGACAGCCAGGAAAAAGTTCTCTGTAATAACTTCTAACATCCCATCACCGGCCATTGGGCCTATTTACCACTGATAGTCAAAGGAATGATTATTCTCTCATGTGTGTCCACACTAACACTGAGGTCCTTATGCTGATCTGAATTGCACCCATAGCCACAGGAAATGTTGTACTGCTCTACTGATGTCAAATATCGAGAATATTTTAAAGTAACATAAGAAAAAAAATATTAAGCACTCTGTTTTATATACTCAAAGCTATTTATAGTCATTAACTAAATGTCTTTGAACAAGTTAGGTATTTTAGAACAGCAAATATGCTTCAGAAAAAAAATACTATGTACTAAACCTTGAATTCGTTGTGAAAACCTCACTGAGGAAGCTTAGTAGTAACTAAATTAAGTACTGCAAATTTGGCCATATTCCCCCTCCCCCCCGAGCTATACAATATAAAATGGATTTAAGTATGAATTCAAAGCAGCCAAGGAAATCATGAGATCCAAATAGCTAAGGAAGAACATTTCAAGTCCAAGTGACATAAGGAAAGACAATACATTTGGAAATCATAAATGGCAAGGATGATGGAAGTATGGTAATAAAAAGCTGATTTTTTTTAAAGGTTTGTATGGGGGGGGGGGGCGAAGAGAAAATGCAGCAAAATCAGGAAAACCCCACCATTACAATGAACAAAGTGAGAAATCATGGCAAGAACCATAATTTTGACTAGAGGTAGGGTCAAATGGTACTGACATTCTGAAATATTGAATAGCTGGAATAGTAGCTACAGGAGGGGAGGGCAGCTCCCCCGAGTTGGCGGCGTGTAGAATTCAGCTCCCCAACAAATCTGTGTTCCACCGGCACAGAGCCTAAATACTTAGCTTTTGTGTGGGTAGAGGGGATTCCGCCCTTAGTTACTCATTTGGAGAGAGGTATTAATCATGGGCAGCAAGGGAACCGCCAGCTGGGGGGATGCTAGTCCCTAGCCCCACCCCTTCTGACCGAGGCCTTGCCCCTTCCGCGCCCCCCTGCCAGAGCCCAGAACTCCCTTCCCCCCCCCCCACTGCAGTTGGCGGACTCCGTCCCAGGCTAGTGCCCCCAGCCCTGGAGTGCCCCCAATCCCCTCCTCCAGCCCCGGAGCGACGGGTGGCGTGACCCAAACCGGGGCCATCCCACAGGGAGCCTGGAGCCATGCCAAGCAGGAAGCAGGAGGGGGCTGGGGGCGGAGCATGGGCAGGATCACGCCTGGCTGTTTGGGGAGGCACAGCCTCCCCCAGCCTATGATACCCACAGCCCATGGTATTAAGGAAGGAAATAGTTCATGAATTTCTCAATTAATAGTAACGCAAGCGAGAGAGTTCGCTGTTAGGATACACTTTAGCTCCTTAAACAAAATCATTGTATATATTACATAAATATCTGCAACAAGCTCTTTCCCAGTATTCATATCTATACTAGTGCAGCTGTTCAAGGAAAGAAAAGAAAACCTACTGGAAATCATTTAGCTATCCTACTTTAGGGGCTTTTGTCAACAACAAAATGAAGACAGACAACACTGGCTGAAAGCTAGTTCTGAACTGTAAATCTTTTAAGTAGCATATATCCTGCCATAATTTAGAATGTCTTTTTCATTCAAATGCCACTAGAGTCTTAATCAATTGTTTCAGTTATACTTTACTGTGAGCCAAAAATATAGCACAGCTTTCTTTCTGCTGTCTGCATTTCCCTTATGCTAATCAGGGTAGAAATCTACAATTTTACAACACAAAAGAAACTGTTTTCATTGCTAGGAGGATCTGGCAAAATTAGCTTTGCATGTATTCAGCAGTTCTGGTT
Organism: Chelydra serpentina; assembly: GCA_037349315.1. Classification (NCBI taxonomy): domain Eukaryota; kingdom Metazoa; phylum Chordata; order Testudines; family Chelydridae; genus Chelydra; species Chelydra serpentina. Next base: position 25,888,956 of record JBAIAC010000010.1, read on the forward strand.
TTTCCAACTTGGTGAAAACAAGTTCAGTTCTTCTCCTTTAACACCCTTTCATAAAGTGTATGTTCATTTTGCCTGTTCTCTTTTAACAAGCCTTCCAGTTTCCAACCCTGTTCAGCTGCCCTTGGGCAGTGAAGGCAAAAATCAGTAAAGTCTGGTAAGTTGCCTCTATTTCTATTATGCCTCTCTTATCGGGGATCTAAAGCATTACCTCCAACCTGCATCTCAGCTCCATCTGAATTCCAAATGTCTCTTTGAACATGGTGCCTCAAAGAACACTGCAACATACCTTTATTCTTTGAGCTATTACAGATGTCCTACGGTTCCCTGAATTCTGATATTTCTCTTGACTCACTCCAGGAACACTCATGAGAAAAAACATTATACTACTGGTGTGCATTCTGCAGCACAATTAAACCCGACTGCCCCACTCATCTTATGAGAAAATGAGGCCTAGCAGAACCGATGAGAAACTCTGTTCTCTCTCTCCTGTGGACAGAGAATTTTGGAATTACAACTACATACATTCTAGCTTCTCAACGGCCAAATATTTATTAAGGAAAACTGAAAAAAAAGAGCAGTAGGATAAAACACAAGTGTCAAAGATTTTAAAGACCACATGCGTCTGATGAAGTGGGTCTTCGCCCATGAAAGCTTATGCTGACTTAGGTGACGAGAGCTGAGGAAGCGTTGTTCTAACACCCCTACTCTACTTGCGCTACATTGATGATATCTTCATCATTTGGACCCATGGAAAAGAAGCCCTTGAGGAATTCCACCATGATTTCAACAATTTCCATCCCACCATCAACCTCAGCCTAGACCAGTCCACACAAGCGGTCCATTTCCTAGACACCACTGTGCTAATAAGTGATGGTCACATTAACACCACCCTATACCGGAAACCTACTGACCGCTATACTTACCTACATGCTTCCAGCTTCCATCCTGGACACACCACATGATCCATTGTTTACAGCCAAGCTCTAAGATACAACCGCATTTGCTCCAATCCCTCAGACAGAGACAAACACCTACAAGATCTCTATCAAGCATTCTTAAAACTACAATACCCACCTGCTGAAGTGAAAAAACAGATCGACAGGGCCAAAAGAGTACCCAGGAGTCACCTACTACAAGACAGGCCCAAAAAAGAAAACAACAGAACACCACTAGCCGTCACCTTTAGCCCCCAACTAAAACCTCTCCAGCGCATCATCAAAGATCTACAACCTATCCTAAAAGATGATCCCTCACTCTCACAGATCTTGGGGGACGGACCAATCCTTGCTTACAGACAGCCCCCCAACCTGAAGCAAATACTCACCAGCAACCACACACCATACAACAAAAACACCAACCCAGGAACCTATCCTTGCAACAAAGCCCGATGCCAACTCTGTCAACATATCGATTCAAGTGATACCATCACAGGGCCTAATCACATCCGCCACGCCATCAGGGGCTCATTCACCTGCACATCTACCAATGTGATATATGCCATCATGTGCCAGCAATGCCCCTCTGCCATGTACATTGGCCAAACCGGACAGTCTATACGCAAAAGAATAAATGGACATAAATCTGACATCAGGAATCATAACATTCAAAAACCAGTAGGTGAACACTTCAACCTCCCTGATCACTCAGTGACAGATTTGAGGACAGCAGTGTTGCGACAGATTAACTCCAAAAGCAGACTTCAAAGAGAAACTATTGAACTCGAATTGATATGCAAACTAGATTGCGTTGCCTCCGGATTAAATCGAGATTTGGAATGGCTCGGCCATTATGTTAATTGAATCTATTTCCCTTAAGTTAACGATCCTCATTCACACCTGTGTGACCATCTTGTTTATCACTTCAAAAGCTTTTTCTTCCCCTGCTGTCATGTTTCCTCTCAACTAATTAGCCTCCTAAGATTGGTCTATACACCTGGACCATCATGTTTCTCTGACTGTATAAATGTCTGTCTGAAGTGTGTTTCATTCCATGCATCCGATGAAGTGGGTATTAACCCACGAAAGCTTATGCTGAAATAAATTTGTTAGTCTCTAAGGTGCTACAAGTTTTTCTTTCTTATTTTCGTTTTGCTGACACAGACTAACACGGCTACTACACTTAAACCTTCCAATATATCTGTTAGTCTATAAGGTGTTACAAGACTCTTTGTCACTCTTTATATTCTGGGTTTACACAGCACCTAGCACAATGGGATCCTGGTCCGTAACTAGGCCTTCTAAGATCTACAGCAGAGGTCCCCAAACTGTGGGGCCTGGAGGAACATTCGGGGCAGGGGGTGTGGTGGGCTGGGCCAGCCCCCATGGGGGTAGGGAAGGAGGAAAGGAGGAAGGGAGAGCAACCCAGCCCTGCCCCACCCCATCCCCAGCTCTACTCCAGCCCCAACCCCAGTCCCGTGCCTGACCCTGTCCCCACCCTTGGTGCGGTTCTGCCCCCGGCCAGGGGCCCGGCTGCTGGCTCCCTGGATGCAGCTCCAGTCCCAGCCCTGCCCCCACGCCAGCCTTGGCGCCTGGCTGAGGCTCCATGCCTGGCACCAGACCCATCCCCGGCTGTGACCCCAGCCTCTTTACCCCTGTCCATGCCCTCCCAACCCCAAGCCACAGCCCCGCTCCTGGCCTTGGCTCCGGGGGAGAGGCAGGGGGTGCAGACAGAGGAAAGGGGGGGCACAACCCTCAAATGTTTGGGGACCACTGCTCTACAGTAATACAAATAATCAGCAACAGTGTAAAATAAATTAGGTCATAGTTTGTGCATGCCTGTGTGGCTTGCACAAACTGTCCTTTCAGCTAAAACCAACTCTGGCTGAAATCAAGGTATAGCTCAAATAAATGCTATATAACTACGCAAGAACAGTATCATTTAGTGAGCTGATGATGGGGCAATAAACGAAAAGGCAGATTGCACTGTTGTTTTCCACAGTGCCAGCTCACACCACCAGGGGAGTCATAGTTTCATCTGATGCGGGGGATATTGGGTGTGCTGCTAAATCGGTCTTATAGAATTATTTTTACATTATATCACGCTTCTGTAATGACTTCTGTTAAGAAACCAGTGTTGAGAGACTAGTGTTCCAATGTAACCTGCTGCAAATTTACATGTGTGCACTAGAGCAGTTACTGCTTGGAAGGCCGAACTATGCCAGAGTCAAATCAGGTGGGAAGAGTGGTACTATACTCCATTTCAAGTACACATCTAATTTATTAGATTAGCAATTTCAGGGTATGGAGCCCTATGTCTCCTTTAGAAAAAGTACCTTAGGCACTCTCTCAAGAAAAAAAAACTTGTTTTTATTACATAAAATAAAAAAGCTACAGTAAAATATTTCAAGATACACGGCTACATCTTTGACTCTAGCCAAGATGTGCCCAACATAGGAATGAGGCAGAGGGTTGGGGGAAAGGCATCCTCCTTTCCCAATCCTGTGGCCAGTTTAGCCTTTGATGTATCAGTGTTCTGCCAGCGGCGGATTGCCAGAAAAAGCAATTAATTATTTTTACTATTATTTTATTTTTATTGTTATTTGTAGGCATTTGTATGGCACTCATCAACGTAGTATCCAAGAACCTAGTTGATCCCAGTCAGAGAAGCAGAACGATTCTAATTGAAAGTAACTCTCCAGATTATATTCAGAGGAAATTATGTCTCTTTTTCTTAACAACTTTGCAAATTTGCCCACAAAGTGAAAGAAGAAACCAAATGCCATGATACATGCTTGTAAACATACTATTTAAGGTAATTCACTGTCAAGAGTGATAAGCACAGGATACAGCAGTAAACCCTTTAAATTCTACCCTCCCAAAATTACACTCATTCTTGGCAGTAAAGCTTAATGTTGTTTAATATCTGGGGGCCTTCATTTTTACTTCTGAATCATGAAATCCTAGCACCATCCAAATTACCTTCAGTAGCTGGGAAGTGTTTGGTTATTATTACCTGGTAAGATCTATTATTCCAGAGGCATTACAAGCTTTGTTTAGCAAGTGAACATGGAACTTTCTAGACTCTTATAGAGGCTAGCCACACACAAGGTCTACACAATACCATAACACATTTCCATTTGGAGCCTAGAGTCCTATGAGTTCATTATCAACCTTTCTTACAAAAAGTATTACTTTGTTTAAGCAGAGAATTCTAGCATCTGCAGCTGTAGAACTCCACAGGTGATAGATGTAATGTCTGGTAGTAATAGCTGCTGCTAAGCCTTTCCAAAACAACTGTCCATGATGCTTGACTGGGTAATGTCAAACACATTTTATGATGTTGAATAATGCTACACAACAGGATCTATGGCAGGGAAATAAAAATGTTGTTAGTATATCACAGGACCATAAAACATTCTCTGATTTAAAGACGCAAGTGAGTGATGATCTGGATTTGCTCATTTTCATTCCATTCAAAGTACAACAAAGCTTATGGTATATCCCGATCATGTACTTTTAGGATATGTATAGACTTCGAGCAGGGGGTGCAAGTCCCAGCTCGAGGAGCCATACACTAGCTCTGACTAAGCTAGCACACTAAAATTAGAGGGTAGCCACAGCAGCAGGTGGGGCTAGCCACCCTGGGTGGCCCCCATCCAAGACTATGGGCAACTCCAGTGGCTAGGCCCTCTCGCTGCTACTGCTACACTCGATTTTTAGTCTGCTAGCTCAACCAGAGCTAGCCCAGGAATTACATCCTCAGCTAGAAGTGTAGACATACCCTTACTTCATCATGTGATGTGGAAGAGAAGCTTGTCATACCATACAGGCAGTGGCATAGCCAGGTTCTACCAGCAGGGGGAGCGAGAGTTCCCAGCGGGGGGGGGGGGGGGAGGAAAAAAAAGAAAAACCTTGCCACCACCGCTTGTCTTGCCGCTGAAGAAAGAAGGACCCGCTGCCGAATTGCCGCCGAAGACCCGCAGCGACTGAAGGACCCACAGCCAAATTGCCGCCAAAGACCCGCAGCGACTGAAGCGCCCTCGAGTATAAAAATTAAAAAGGCACCACTTTTGGGGCATGTGCTCAGTGGGAGCGGCCGCTCCCCCGGCTCCTCCCCACGCCCATAGCTACGCTGCTGCATACAGGGACACATATAGCCCTCTCCTTCACAGGCTCCTTCACAGAAGGACTGGTGCAGTTATGCTACACAAGATTGCTTGGATGCTTAAGGGCCACACAAGAGATGGACACCCTCCACCCCTGTGTAATGAAGCCCAGCTCTGGCAAAGCCCCCTCCATGACAGGGAATGAGAGATGAGATATGATCGGGCCATGGCTAAAGGTCTCATACTCCATTCTTGCCCCAGAGGGAGACAGGTGAAGAATTTGGGGGGTCATGATCCAGGTACTCTGATGAAGTAATACCCATTGAGGAGCTCTGTGGCCTTCAGGGAGAGAGAATTCCTTCTCCACTCATGCATCTGCTCAGGGTGCTTCAGCCAGGCACCAAATGTGGGCCATAGTGAAGTCTATTTTCACAGGCTAAGCAGAATTGCACTTTTCAATGCGATGAAAAAATAAGGGTTTTATATTCTACATGTGTGGTTCACCATATGCAGAGTATGTCAGTTCCTCTACAGTTCCAACTAAATCCCCCAACTTGATTATCTATACCCTTGGCATCATTCTTCAAAAACCAAACCACCCCACACCTTTGCATAGTCTCCCCCAAAACTCCATGTTTGAATAGTTTTACCAGCTAAAGGAAAGTAGAGGTGCAGCCAAGTTGCCGGATTCATTCTGTGTACACACACACATGAAAACCAAGTATATATGGTAACCAGGAAGATTCATTGCTGGTCAGGTGATGATAGAGAAATCCAACATTTACAGCTATTATTTTCAGAACCTTGTTTAGGTCACAGCCAGTCAAAATTAAAATGCTTTAAGTAACAATCATTCCCTATATGTGTAATTATGCAACTGAAGATATAAACTGAGCTTTTAAAAACTCTAGAGTTTAATAGCGACAAAGGGTCCTGTGGCATCTTATAGACTAACAGAGGTGTTGAAGCATAAGCTTTCGTGGGTCAATACCCACTTCTTCGGATGCAAGCAGTGGAAATGTCCAGAGGCAGATATAAATGTGCAGGGAAGATTCAGGCTAGAGATAACGAGGTAAGCTAATCAGGGAGGGTGAGGCCCTCTTCTAGCAGTTGAGGTGTGAACACCAAGGGAGGAGAAACTGCTTTTGTAGTTGGCTAGCCATTCATAGTCTTTGTTTAGTCCTGAGCTGATGGTGTCAAATTTGCAAATGAACTGAAGCTCTGCAGTTTCTCTTTGGAGTCTGGTCCTGAAGTTTTTTTGCTGCAGGATGGCTACCTTTAAATCTGCTGTTGTGTGTCCAGGGAGGTTGAAGTGTTCTCCTACAGGCTTTTGTATATTGCCATTCCTTATATCTGATTTGTGTCCATTTATCCTTTTGCGTAAGGACTGTCCAGTTTGACCGATGTACATAGCAGAGGGGCATTGCTGGCATATTATGGCATATATAACATTGGTGGATATGCAGGTGAATGAACCGGTGATGGTGTGGCTGATCTGGTTAGGTCCTGTGGTGGTGTTCCTGGTGTAGATATGTGGGCAAAGTTGGTAGCGTAGTTTTGAGAATGCTTGGTGAAGATTGTGTAGGTGATGCATCTTCATCATCTGGACCCATGGGAAAGAAACTCTGGAAGAATTCCACCACGATTTCAACAGCTTCCACCCCACCATCAACCTCAGCCTGGACCAGTCTACACGGGAAGTCCACTTCCTAGACACCACGGTGCAAATAAGCGATGGTCACATTACCACCACCCTATACCGAAAACCCACTGACCGCTATGCCTACCTACATGCCTCCAGCTTCCATCCCAGACACACCACACGATCCATTGTCTACAGCCAAGCACTGAGGTACAACCGCCAACCCCTCTGACAGAGACCAACACCTACAAAATCTTCACCAAGCATTCTCAAAACTACGCTACCCACATGAGGAAATAAGAAAACAGATCAACAGGGCCAGACGTGTACCCAGAAGCCTCCTGCTGCAAGACAAACCGAAGAAAGAAACCAACAGCACTCCTCTGGCCATCACTTACAGTCCTCAGCTAAAACCCACGAAAGCTTATGCTTCAACACCTCTGTTAGTCTATAAGGTGCCACAGGACCCTTTGTCGCTTCTGCAGATCCAGACTAACACGGCTACCCCTCTGATACTAGAGTTTAATACACTATGTAAATTTAACAAAAACATTTACAACATTTGCAGCACACGGGCAACTTTATCATATGTATTTAATGCCCCAGACATACATTATTATTGTTAATTTATTTGTATTACTATAGTATCTAGGAGCACTATTCATGGACCAGGACCCCATTTTTCTGTGTACTGTATAACATAGATGCTGTAAGGGATCTTGATCTTTCAATGCAGCTTACATGCAGACATCTGCATAGTAAGACTTGTCCTCTTAAAGATGCTCCATATCTCTGTTTTCTGGATTGTCACAGAAAGTCCAAAATCTCTCTTCCTTATAAATTGAACTAAGATTCTTGACAGGAGCATTTCATGTCAAGCTCCACATGCAGCAGGGATTAAAGCTTTTCAGGACAATCGCTTCAGCTTAGTTTTCCCACCATCACAACAAAAAACAACTCAAAAGGCAGAAGGCAGGAGATGGAGGCGGCACCAGTGGAGGAACAAACCGAAGAAGAATTCTCTGTGTACCTCAGTGAAAACAAGAAAACTAGACTGTATTTAGACATTTATATTGTGGTGGTGGTGATTTGGTTACACTTACAAGACAGGTTTCAGAGTAGCAGCCATGTTAGTCTGTGTCAGCAAAAAGAACAGGATTACTTGTGGCACCTTAGAGACTAACAAATGTATTTACAGTGACTGTAGTTACGGTATAGACTGACTCTTGTCGTTAGCCCTCTGGTTATAAGGACTGGGTACATGTAACAAAAACACATTAATACCTGAATAATTTTAATACAGTAACTGCTGGGTCTTGCAGAACTGCCAAAACTTGCCAGGCGAGGAACAAATTTACTAGCCCACATAACATAAATAGTAACAAATGTCAACAAGTTCAGCCTTACAACCACACACCACAAGGGCCTAATTCCATACAGTATATGGGCAAACAACCCTCTTGGTGGCTCCATTTCTTTACTGATGAGAGGTTCTAGAAGTTGATGATGGGAATTTCCTCCTTTTTTCTGATATGGGGTCACAAAGGGCTCTATATTCACGAGGCCATAGAGGGAGAAAGTGAGACACTTGTAACGGCTATGCCAACAATATGTTGATGACTTTGAGTCATATCAGATCTTGCCAATACAATCTCTCTACTTTCTTGGTGTGCGATTGAAACAGATCATGAATTAAGGTGATTTAGCTAAAGAATTAAGGAGATGTCAAGGGCTGCATTACCTCTCTCTCTTTCAAGTTGGTTTGCAACCTAGGGGTTTGTTTTGGACCCGCATCTGCATCTGTAATTGCAGAGAGAAGCTGTGGCTCAAAGTGGTGTTCTTTTCCAACTTGCACTTAGCAAGGCATTCATATATCTCTGTTATGCTGGAAGGTGTTAAAGGCTTCCATCAGGCATTTCTTTGATCTATAGGCAATCAGAGACCTTGTTAAAGCTGATGGGTGTGGTAGCAACCCTTCATTCAGGCTAAATGGAAGGAGCAATTAAGTTCTTTAGCATGTATGACAGCTGGATATAATGGAAGCCACTGCCCAAAGCACTAGGCTGCACACAAGGCCAAGCAGAAGCTAAGCTATGTGGACTGAGTAGTTTTCCTGGGGACTGAACACAAATGCAGGGGCTGGGAAATTCATTTGTTGCAGTTGTATGTGTGTGAGAGCAACCAAAAAAAGTCAAGAGAATGCCAACAGACAGGGAGGGAGCAGAGAGAGTTCCTTGGGGCACAGGACTCGCTGGAAAGCAGGTGTGGAAATTGTGAGCAAGGAACTACCTCCTGTTGTTTGTTCAGAGTTGGTAAATAAATAAGATTACGAGACTCATTTAATCCATTTCTTTTCCCACTGGAAACAAACCAGCAAGTCCCCAAATATTGGCAAATGGCTCAGGCCAAAAAGGGGCAACACTTATCTCTCAAAGATGGACTTCAAAAACTGAATATCTCAAACGCCCTTTGATCACAAAGCCCCCTTAAACTAATCTGAAGCAATTTGAAAGCATCAAAACCAAAGAAATGCTTAAATTACGGATGTAGTTTAGTAGCGAATGTAATTGAAACATATGAAACTCCAAAAGGCCAAAATTAAAACATGGAAGTCTGCTTAAGCACGGTCTCCTTCTCCTCAGTTTCAGGGATAGAACACCTAGCTGCAGGTTGTAGTGACACTGGAACAAAACACAGACTTCTGAAACTAATCAACTCTAAAATAGACTAGACAAGATCTTCTACAGGGGTGAATGAAAATACACCTGAAACCAGACCTGCAGAGCTGCACAGAACATTGAAAATAAAGCACAAAAACAACCAGACCAGATTCTTCTGTTTCCTTTTCATTAAGCAGCTGACTCAATTGAAAAATGAACTACTTTTTCAAATCAGCATTTCAGATTTTTGTACTACTGAGCTAATGCATTTGGCAGGACAAGTAAAAAAAAAAATCTTGTAGAGGTCCGCTACCCCTAAGTACTGAGATAAATGAAAAACACAAATACAGAGGACAAATAATATTAGGATACTAGATGCAGCTAAGCTCAAGGTTTCAGATTCTTTAACTTACTAAAAATTGTTTAAAAAGCAACCTACACATTTTATAGTTTCTGTAAGGTGCCTGCAGCATTCTCAAGAAACAAATCCATGCACACATCAGAGTTCTGGGAATCCTGCCTGGAAACAAGTGGTCTGACCATATAGCTTAATCCAAAGCCTGTTGAAGTCAATGGAAAGATTCCCATTGACCTCAGATCAGGACCTCAAAGGATACTACATGCAGTGTTAGTCTGTACCAGGGGCCTCTAAGTATTACAATAATACTAATGATAAATCAGAACAAACAATATTAATGAATTAGACAAGGATTTTTACAGTAGTCCCAACAGGCAGTTCTCAATGTCTTGGCTGTACTCTAATCTATTTTACCTTGGTCCTTTGACATCTTATGTATGACTGATAATGAAATATTTGATTACATATTGTAGTTACTAAGGCCCTAAAATTAAAACTTATTACTGTCCCCATTCAGGTCAACCTGGTGGTCCACCAAGGGCACCCTCTCTAGACCCGTCTTCTCAGCTGTCACCTCTCTTGGGAAGACACTCATTTTTCCTTCCCTCCTGATCAGGGTTTTTTCCAGGCTGCAAAGTTCACTGCCTACCTTGTGATATCCTTAGCAAGCCAGACTGCCTAAATAGGCCAGCGTCTGTGCTTTTGCTTTCTCTGTGAAGGCTATCAACAGCTGCTTGTTGATGAAGAATACTGCCAACATGTTGTCTGACTGTACTTGAACACACCTTGCTTTTATGTATGGAAGAAACCATATGTAAGCTCTGAAGAGGGCTCTGAGCTCCAAAAGGTTTATATGCATTCTGGACTCCTGTAGAGTCCATGTGTCTTGCGCTGTATGCTCGTCCAGATGGGTTCCCCATCACAACAAGATGGTGTCCATGATCAGTATTCTCTCGGGTGGCGGGTGAGTGAATGGGACTCCCACACCCTTTCTGCCACCCTTTTTCTGAAATCATCAGGCAGGGAAGGGGAGCCTGGTGTAATAGCTTCATCTGGGTATGATGATGAGGACCCTGTCTAGTAGCTTTTGTCCCCATCAGGTTAGTGGGTCCTGTACTCTCTAAGGGATGGATACCTGTCTTTCCATGCGGTCTCTGCTTAGGAATTATATAGTCTTGCCAAGCTTGGAGGAAGGAGAGCCAGGGTCTTGAAAGTGGTGTTATATGTGTGCAGGCAGCTACGTAGCTTAAGAGAGTGAGACAGGAATGGGGACTGCTGTCTGTGGACTGGCTGGAAGCTGCACGATTAGTGCCTTCATGGTCAGGAATCTGGCTTTTGGGAGTATACTCTGGTTGTGGTAGAGTTCAGTGTTGCTCCAATAAATTCTATCATCTGTGTGAGTACTAATATGAATCTCTCTTTGTTTACAGATTCCCAGCAATAGTAGTAGCTTGGTGTCATAAATATAAAGGGAAGGGGGAGAGGGTCTGATGCAGTGCTATAAAATCCTCTTACCAGTAAAGGATTAAGAAATGCAGGTAGCCAGACTGACACCTGACCTGGCTGGCATCTGACCAATGAGGGGACAAGATACTTTCAAATCTTGGGATGGGGGAAGGCTTTGTGTGTGGCTCTTTGTCTGAGTCAGAGTGATCTTGGGAGACAAGAAGGACCTGCAGAAAATCAATCTCCTCAACCAGTCATCTTCTCACCAAACCTCACTTTTCTAAAGTAAGTTTAGTCAGCATTGCGAATAGGATTTGTTTGTTTTGCTTGGTGAGCTTTCCCTGTGTTAGAGGGAGGGGTTATTCCTGTTTTTTCTGTAACTTTAAGGTTTTGTCCAGAGGGGGAATCCCTCTGAGTTTGGAAATTGAGTACCCTGTAAAATAGTTACTATCCTGATTTTACAGAGATGATTTTACCTTCCTTGTTTTAATAAAATCCTTCTGTTAAGAAGCTGACTGTTCTCTATGGTTTTTAAAACCCCGGGAGTGGGTTTTTAGATCACTGTGTAACCAACTGATTAGGAGATTATTCTCAAGCTTCCCAGGAAAGGGGGTGTATGGGCTTGAGAGGGTATTTTCGGGGGAAGGGGAACTTCAAGTGGTTCCTTTCCCGGATTCCTGTTTAAAACACTTGATGGTGGCAGTGAGAGAAGCATTTCTCAGGGTGCAGGGAATTTTGTACGTTGGGGGTTTTAACCTAAGCTGGTAGAAACAAGCTTAGGAGCTCTTCATGTGGGTCCCCATGTCTTTACCCTAGAGTTCAGAATGGGGAGGGAACCCTGACACTTGGGTATGGCTGTTGTCGCTGATTGGTCCTCTTGATAAGATCTCTCTGTCAATAGCCAGTCAACGAGGTACAGAAACATAGGCGCCGACTTCGTGGGTGCTCCGGGGCTGGAGCACCCACGGGGAAAAATTGGTGGGTGCTCTGCACCCACCGGCAGCTCCCCGCCATCCCCGGGACCCGCGGTCAGCTCCCCGCCAACCCCGGGGCCCGACGCCATCTTACCTTAGCACCGGGAGACGTTGCGGGGCCCCCGCCCCCGACGCTGGGCGACGTCACCCGGCGTCGGGGCCCCGCAACGTCACCCGGCGTCGGGGGCGGGGCCCCGCGTCGGGAGCGGGGCCCCGCCCCCGACGCTGGGCGTGAGCTCCCACCGGCGTCAGAGAAAGTCGGCGCCTGTATACAGAAAGATCAAAATTCCCTCGCAGCAGAGGTGAGCTGCCACTGACACACCACTGACATCATCTCTGGGGCTGTAGCAAGGCTGAAGGGAAGTACCTCGTACTGACAGGGTTTCAAATTTCAGTTAATCTCAAAAATTTCCTGTGTGCGGGGTGGATCCCTTATGAAGATAGGGATCTCTCATGTCGAGAGCTGTGAATCAATCTCCTTTGTTCACTGAGGGAATTATTGCTGACACTTTACCATTCTGCAATATATTACTTGGATGTAGACCAGGGGTGGGCAAACTACGGCCCGCAGGCCACATCCAGCCCACCAGCCAATTTTATCTGGCCCCCTCCGGCTCCTACAAGTAGAGGCAGCCAGGGGGCTCCGCACGCTGCCCCAACCCCAAGCGCCGTGCCTGCAGCTCCCATTGGCTGGGAACTGCGGCCAATGGGAGCTGTAGGGGCGGCGCACCTGCGGAAGGAGCCTGGGCAACGCATGGCCCTGATGCCAGGAGTGGAAGGGGCGGGACCAGCCCCTTCCAGCTGCTGAGACACTGCTGCTGCCTGAGAGAGCCTGGCTGGGGAGGTGACTTCTGCTCCCTGTCCGGACTCGGGTGCCAGGGTCCCTGGAAGTTGAACTGGGTGGGGAGCAAAAGCTACCTCCTCCCCAGCCAGGCTCTCTCAGGCAGCTGCTGGGCAGTGTTGCAGAGCAGCGACCGGGAGGGGCCGGTGTTAAAAGTGGCTCCCTCCTGCTCCCCACCTGGGCTCCTGCCCACCAGGGAGAGCAGCAGAACATGCCAAGGGGAGGAGGCGCAGCAGGAGGACAAAGAGGGCCCCACTATGGGGAGGCATCAGTTGTATATGGGGCACCCTCAGGGGAGGGGGTGGAATGGGGGTGGAGCATTGGGGGAAAGGGGCCTAGGATGGAGCAGGGGGCTGAGCACCCCCCGGGAAAACTGGAAGTCGGTACCTATGCTCCTAGTCATGTGCGGGGTGGTACTGGCGGTGGTGAATGCAGCCGAGTGGGCATGTGGAAGCCCTGGTCGTGCCGGAGTTCTGCCCTGGGGCCCGGAATTGTTGTCGGCAGGCCTGACTCTACCATGGACTGGACCTCTCCTGGGAACCCAGAGGACTGCAGTGGCCACTGAATAGGAGGCTGTACCAGCTGCATCAAGTGCTGTTTGCAGTGATGATCTTGCAATCAGCTTTCCTTCTTTGATGGGCACTTCAAACTGTCCTCTAAATTCTTGTGGGATTTTAACTGAGAATTCTGTGAATTTACTGTAGTTCACAAAATTGTATTTGGCCATTAGTGCCTTACAGTTTGCTATTCTGAACTGCAGGCTGGTGGAAAAGACTTTTCAACTGAAAAAGTCCAAACACTTAGCCTCTTTATCAGAAGGGGTAGATCTTGTCCAGTCTCTGCTTCTCTCCGATGCTGCCTGGACCACCAGTGCATTCGGAATTGGGTGAGTACATAAAAATTCTAGCCGCTTGGCAAAATATTATTTCTCCATTCTCTTGCGGGTAGGAGAACATGTGGCTGGCATGTGCCAGACCACTCCTGGTGGTTCCATGGTGGCCTTATTAATAGGCAAGGCTACTTTGTTGGGTCCCACATTCTGTGACATGTTTAAGAGTTTGGTGGAGAAGAGGGGGACTTCTTGCACTTCCTCTAATGTGATTTGGAGCTTTTCTGCCACCCTTTTTAGTAATTCCTGAAATCATCAGTCAGAGAAGGTGAGGCACATGTAATTGCCTTATCTGGGTATGACAATGACCCTGACAGATCAGTGGTTCAAGAGCTTCCTCTGGTTCCTCCTCCTCCATTTCTCGTCAGGAGGTTCTACTTCCTCTAAGCAAGGAGAGGCATATTGCAAGTCCCTTCTGGAACATGTCAATTTGATGCAACAGGTGTATGCCGGTAGGGCCAGTGGAAGGGGTCAAATGGGGGTTAGGGTGGTCCCCAAGCCTTAGGGTACCAATGTTCCCGTGGAGCATAAACTGCTTCCTGAGATCTCGATGAAGCCCATGAGACTCTGGACACCCTTTCCAGAATGAGAGTTGGCACATCAGTGGGGAAGGTGACATTCCTTCATCAATATCTGAGTCCTCAGATGAAAAGGTGGGATTTTGTTCCATGGGTGGTGCCGATGGTACCGGATGCTTAGTATCTCTGCTAAGAAAAGATATCGGAGGGCAAGTTTCTGCACAGACCGACCTTTGGTTTAATGAGACCTTGACTTGTAGAAGGTCTAGGGGAAGGATGCTCCTGGATAGATGGAGTCAGAATTTCTCTAGAGACAATAGGGCCCAAAAGGATGGGCAACTCAGGATACTGCATGACAAGGGTGTGTTAAGTGATGTATTTGTCCTTTAATGAAGGGGGGAAAGGGTTCCTCTCTGGCTACACTGTCAGATACAGCTTAAAAATAGGCTTTGGTGCAGAGGACTCCTTAGTAAAACATCCTGGTACTGTAGGTTCCAGATGCAGACAATGCTTTTTCCTTCAGTGGTGTCTTGGATGGTACTGGTGCAACCAATGGTTCCGGTTTCGCAGCAGACTTGCTTTTTGGGGCTGGGATTTTGGTACCAGGCTCCAAAAATAGCTGTTGTGATATTACGAAGCAAAGTCCCAGTGGATTTATAAGAGGAGGTTCCCTTCTTAGAAGAGGGTTCAGACAGGTGGAATTTTATCCCTCCTCTTGTGAGTGAATTTTCCCCACGTTTTTATTTGGAGGGAGGAGAAGGAGTTACTCCTACCCCTCACAGAAGCAGTAATGAAGGCCACAGAGCCTGGTGGAGCACTCTGTGACCCCGCAGCCCAATCTCCAGTGTGTGTGTGGGGGGGTCCTTCGGGCCCAGATCAGATTGAGGTCTTACTGCTGTGTCAACGAGGAACCTCCACAACCAGTACTTATGTGCCTCATGGGCTCTTGAGGGGAAAGACTGGCAAATTGAGCACTTGGAGGGAAGGCTGCAGAGGCAGCAGACGTGGTCATTGCTGACCAGGAAGGATTGGTGGAAAGAGGCATAATTTTTAAAGCCTGGGTTCTGGGGCATAATCATCTTGAAGAGTATGGATGGGGGGGGGGAGAGGGGAAGAGAGAATACCCCTAAATCTAACTATACTAAATAACTAACAAAACTATTATCCTAACTAAGCAAACTGACTTAATTATTTACATACAGATCCATGAAGGAAGCAAGTGCTTGAACACTAGAGTGTCCCCTCACACCTGGGGCAGTAGAAGGGAACAAGAGAGGTGGTCAGTCTGTGCTGCCACTTATGCTCTTAGTCTGAAGCATGGGGTGGGGGGCGGGGAACTGCGCAGGCACAGACCAATGGACACTTCTAGCAAAAATCTTCCTGGGTCAGATGCATGGAGCAAATGCGCACCCCCAGTGGAATACAGATAGGGACCCTCACTCAAAGAACTCAGCATCATCACCAACAAGGCTCTGCACAACTCTGACCATCCACATAACATCTCTAGTTTTTATTCTTCATTGCACCTTACAGTACGGCCAAGACAAAAAAATTTTTTAAAAAAACAAACAAAAAAGTCAGGCCAGCAAGAATCAGGAATGTAATAAGAAGATTTTTTTTAAATAATAATTTTTGGGTTTTTATTTATCTTCTGGTTTCTGGGCCTTTAGCGTACATTCATTTTTTTTGTTTTCAAGCTTTTCTCTGCAACCGTAAGGGCTAGAAACTTTACATTAAAATCTCAGCTGATATTTAATAATCACTTAATTCTAGCAGCTGAGGCTGTAAGAACAGTACCAAACAACATGAAACGTGATAAAAATCATAAGAGTTGGCAACATTCACCTTACACTCTGCTAACACAGCTCATGTTCCTACTCCCACAAATTTCCCTGAGGCTTTTTTCATGCTACCCCTATGCCACAAACATCCTCCAGGATAAATGATTCTCTACAAAGTTAAGTTTATACAGAATGAGCCTCAATTAGCTTTAGTGTCCTCTGACATTTGGATAATCAAGGTGGTTCTGCTTTATTGTATTTTTTGTTTTTACACGGAAGTTTGTGAAGTATTACGAATACTGTTGAATCTGATACTGTAATTTAATCCCTTACTGGATACAGCCATACATTGTTATATTTTATTACTATTGATGGATGATTTAAGAAGAAACAGCAGAGGAAAAAAAGGACATATTGGGGAGGTCTGCAAAAAATTATCTGAAAAACACATTTCCACAACATCTGAATATGTGCAAGACATCTTAGCAGGTGAACAGTAATAGACTAACTATATCATGTGTGAGTTACACCTTAAGGTTCATTGATGTATAGAGCTTTCAAGCTTTAACAATGACGATGTGATATTTTGGATAATTATTTAGATACAGTATGCAATGTAACAAAAAAAGCCTAAATGTTTCATAACAGCCTTTGATAATGTAATGATAATTCTGTATGAAACAGTATGATATTGAAGAGTTTACTGTATTACTTGTTACACAAACTCTTCCATACATGGACCATCTCCGACTATATATTTGCACAGTGGGGACACAATCCCGATTGGGTCTGTTCATACTATCAGAATATAAATAATAAATATGAAGTCTTTTGAGCAAAACCAGAAACAAACATTTAATAAGCATCTGCGAAAGATTTCACATCAGAAATCAAATGGTCTACATTAGGGGCTACTGATGTTATCATGCACAGAAACTGAGTGCCCTATTGCAAAATTATCCTATGGATAAGCCTCTCTGTTCCAAAGGCACTAATTTCTCAGAGTTAGTAAAGAAGAGTTAACTATTGTTCGAGTCTCCTGAGGTATGTCAGTATATGCATTATTGCCCAAAGATTTATCTACTGGTGGCAGTTGTCTGATTTTATTTAGAAGTCTTTTTGTACTTTTCCCCACCCCTATCATTATCAGTGATATTCTGTATTGTGTGTTAATCGGGATGCATACAGAAAAGGGCCAATCCTTCATCTTCACTATTTCAGGGAAGAACGGAGTAAAAGAATCTTCTAGAGAGGAAATTATATCTACAAAAAAACAAACAAACAAAACAAATAAAAGCGCAACTAACAGAACATAATTCTCCAGTACTCAATTCAGACTTTCAGATTACCAACACTACAGTTAGTCCAGGTTCACTTATTTATCTTTGGATAAAATGGTAGATTGACAGACATATGGCTACACCTGAGTGACTATAAAAATGAGCTTGTGAGGTTTCTCCCCAGCAGTGCGCTCACAAGTATTACAATACTCTATCTTTCAACAGATAAAATTACCATAGGACTCCGTTTCATTTATATATAGTGGTGGACTATCATCCAGAATTATGAGTGTTTTTCTTGAAATACTGTAAGTTATGGGTAACAAAAAGATAATTTAAAAGACTCTTGTACAAGTGTATGTAAATAGCACAAAATATCCAGAATCATAGTTTCTGGGATTTCAGCAATTTAGATATTTTTAGTCAAAACCTTTTGGGAGGATTCAGATTACAAATCAACTTCTGTACCATTTTTCTAACATATAGCACTTTCAGATATTCCATTTATTCAATCTACTGCTTATCAAATTTCACAAGCTAATTTTTATAGTCTCCTAGGTGTACACCAGTACTTTAAAATGTGAAGGATGGTTTTGTGTTAAGGCACTGGATTGGAATTCAAGAGATCTGGTTTCAGTTTCAGGCTAACAGACTCTGTACAACCTTGGGCAAGCCACTATGTCTCAGTTCTCCATCAATAACAATGAGATTATAATACTTTCCCACATTCTGGGGTGTTGCGAGGATAACTTAATTAATGTTTGTGAGACACTCAGACACTATCAGGATGGGTGTCATATAAGGACATAGATAGATAGTTATATAAATATCTACGGCTTGGCAACATGATGCCCAGAATCTGTAGCTACCATATTAAATATTGAAATAAGTGTCAATGAGTGGGGCAGGCAAATATGAGTATGTAACACCAATATTTCACACTCCATTAGAGCTACCCATTCAATTCAATTATAGATAATTTAATCCTTTAATACAGTATTTGTATGTTTTGCCTTTGTTGCATGGACTCTGTTTTAATTCTTCTGGTTTAAAATATTAAAGTGTTATTCACTGTGTTTGCTTTTTTAGTAGCCACTGAGTCAAGTAAACTTCACTGCGAGTTCTTTACATATGACGATGTTTCTAAATGTTGACAAGTTCTGTTTTTGAAAACTTCCACAAGGTATTTTGCTTTCATAAGCATCTCTCTGTACAAATGGGCATCACCATTGTTATCTCTGAAATAAAAAAGGCACCTCTACTGTACAAACAGGCACCGCATTGTCATCTCTGAAATTAAAAAAGCCAACAAAAATAGCAAAAAGAAGAGAATTTCTTGCTGCTGCTTTCTTTTTTTCATGGGCTGTTTCTCCATGTTTAACCTAGACTTCCGCACACAGTAGGACCATTTGCTTTTAATAATATGCACCACTTGTTTTGGAGTTGGAATGCTCTGTTTAGCTATTCTAACACACACACACACACCTGCTACTATTTCTGCTTTTAAAATGCTTGATAAACAAGTATGTGGAAGAGATTTATCTTTATACCTGGCACTTCGCCAGTAACAAATTAATCACTCAGACTGAACAGCATTATAATGGCAAAAATGTTTCTTAAAACAACAAAAACAACAAAAACTCTCCAGTAAAGATATTGCTCATACAAAAATCCCAGAAATAAAACTCTCCAAAACATCACAACTGTAGCTATAAACTACATTTGGTTAAGTGGATGTTCAGGGAGTCAGGGGAAAAACCCACAGACAGCTCTCTTTTGGCAAAAAGGATAGTCTGTACACAACATTTTAGCTGTCAAAAACTAGAGTTTAAACATGAGATAAGTTCAAGATACTACAATAAATGAGGAGCCAGACCAAAAACTAACAGGTAAAGAGAAGATAAAATATATGGGACTTAAAAAAAAAAAAAATCCTGAGTTGCTACTATACACAGAGAGGCTGAAATGAAAAGGAAAATATATACAGTAACTCCTCACTTAACATTGTATTTATGTTCCTGAAAAATGGGGGGTCAGAAGTGTACTGCCTTGTAAATTAGATCAGCAAGCCCACAGCTGCAGCTTCTGCCTAAGGCAGCAGCTCCCTCCCTCCTGTGTCCCCCCGCTCTATGGGAGATGGGGTAAGCAAGGTGCAGGGGGACATTAGCCCCCCTCTTCTTCCCCTCCCCACCCCAGCCCCCCACACAGCAAGCAGGCAGGAGTCTCGGAGAGCAGTACACGGCAGCGGGGGAAGGGACAGCTAAACTGCCATTGACGTTAGAATGGAGCATTTCACAACTGTAAACGAGCATGTTCCCTAATTGATCAGCAAGGTAAGAACAAAACAACCTTAACCGGGAGGACTTTAAGTGAGGAGTTACTGTACCTAGAATGATGACATGATCTTTTAGACAGGCTGCCTTAAAGAAAATTCTGCTTGACAACTAGAGAAGACAATGGACTCATACAGTCTACAACCAATTTTAATTCAGACTTAACTGTAGCCCTGTCTGTGGACAAAAGCAGTAAAAATAACACAGCCTGCATCTGCTATCACAATTGTACCATGTTGCTAGCAGTGGCTGAGACCTAGGATGATGGTACCAAGACAGGGGATTGATCACTTGAGAATTAACTGTTCTGTTCATTCCCTCTGGAGCACCTGGCATTGGCCATTGTCGGAAGACAGAATACTGGGCTAGACAGACCTTTGGTCTGACCCAGTATGGCTATTCTTATGCAAGACATTTGCATTTCTTTAGTAACTGGCTCCACAGCCACAATATCTTTGTAATGGCTTCAACTCAGTTACTAGTAAAATTCCAGTCAGATTCAGCTTGTGTATTGGTATGTGCTTTGTTTGTTCTCTTCTTGACCTAATCTTGACCCACACTCATTTCTGTATTCACTTTACGCTTTGAAGTACTGTCACACAAGTGCTAAGCACAGGGCTTTGCTGTTACCTGAGCAGCTGCCAATAGCATCAGATCCATGACAGGCATCCCATGGGAAGTTTGTCCAAAAAGAGCTCCACGTCAATAGATTTTATCTGTCATCAAGTGCCTACAGCACATTCTTTATTCACGTATATATCAGCTGCAGAAGCTAAGGACTGTATCCTGCAGCACTTAGCTTTGCCTGTATAAGCACTGGGTCTCATCAACCTCAATGGTAGATTTGCTAGCGTAAGGACTGCAATATTTGTCCCCAGGTGTCAGTTTCACCGCCTCAATTTTTGTACTGGGGAAAAAGGCACAGTAGAGCTGAGAAAACAGTCAGTTCAAGGACTGGAATGAAATACACTTACTTTTGTTTGCTGAATATTCACACATAGAATCATAGAATATCAGGCTTGGAAGGGACCTTAGGAGGTCATCTAGTCCAACCCCCTGCTCAAAGCAGGACCAATCCCCAATTTTTGCCCCAGATCCCTAAATGGCCCCCTCAAGGATTGAACTCAACCCTGGGTTTAGCAGGCCAATGCTCAAACCACTGAGCTATCCCTCCCCCCCATGGAACACATCAATTTATTTTTGTCTATTACTGTCACTAATTTGCACCAACTGCACAGAATTTTTTTTAAAAACAGGTTTATTTCATCAATAGGTACTACTTGGGCTCTATTTTACATGGGAAAGATCAATAAAAGTTCACTCCAGAACATAATTTTTTTTAAATTACACCTGCCTGAAAACTTGAAGCAATCTGAGAGAAATCTAGGAATTCTAGAGACTTTATTTGAAGAGTTAATTTTTACGGTTAAAAGTAGTAGGTTCTAGTTCTTGGTTTTGGCTGAACTGTGCTCGGAGGACCGAAAGATGGTGAAGATGAGTTGGCTGGCGGTATGTCATCTTTATACCTCATGATCCTGGGACCAGCGAGGGGGTGGTTCAGTCCCCAAGAGCAATTTAGAGTAGCTTTAAGGCTCTAGTCCCCAAGAGTAATTTAGAGCAGCTTTAAGACTACAGTCCACGAAAGCTTATGCTGAAATAAATTTGTTAGTCTCTAAGGTGCCACAAGTATTCCTTTCTTGGTTTTTTTTCTGACACAGACTAACACGGCTACTACACTGAAACCTGTCAAAATATAAGAAGGTTCTTTGCACAATCTAAATTGATTGCAATCGGGCCATGGTTACTTTTCATTATCATAAATTAAATACTATGGTTATTAACCATTATTTACATCAGTTCTGGGCAGCTGATCGTTGTTCATTAGTTAAAATGCTCAAACACTTCAAATTTTTAAGGGGCTTTTTAAGCAGATTAATTTGAATCAACTTGATTCTAAAACTTACTATTTAAATCTCCAAAATCCCCTTTTTGTTTCATTTAGAGCACACTGTAATTCTCACTGATTAATATCAGAGATGTTATAAAAACATTGGAGAGTTTCCCATAGTAGTATCCAGTAGATTGATCATAGATGAATTAAACAAGTCAAAAGTACAACTTTAGGATAAGTGAATTCCAGGATTGCGTGCGACAGCCAAGGGCTTCTACAACTATGCATTATGCACAGTGAAATAAATTGCATGCTGACAGGTGTAGTAAAATAAGAAACCCTGTTAAAAATTATTTACGCAGATATTATTTTAAACAATGGATTTAAGGGCCAAATCCTACCTACCAATTTATGTACGTCAGTCCCCTTGGAATCATCCATCTATCACTACATAATTTACAACTCCAACAGCCTAATATTTAGCTTGAGATAAAAACACAGAAGCTGCCTGAATGAGAGTGAGGGTGCATGTAGTTTCTTGCCTCAAGCAGATGGCAGTAGCTAATGCTTCAAAGGAGGGTAACATATACACACCTACCCAATCATGCAATGCTACAAAATCAATAGAATTTATGAATCTGAGGGAAGAATATGGCCCTAAACAAATACTATGAAGTATCTGCACAATATCTAAATGTTAGCTTTCCAAATGTTTAGACAAACAGGAGTGAACAAAAAAAATAAGTGAGAGCTGCAAATGTGCTGCTGTTGGGACAATCAAGATGTTTATATCTCAACCTATGCCCTCCCAATGTTTTTAAAGAGGCAATTAGGCAAGTGCTTCAAAATATAAGATAATTAGCACTTACGTAAGACTACATTCTATTGCCCTGCTGTACTGTTTTTTAAACACCCAGAACTGAGGCTGGTTGGACAAAATGCCCAGAACTTTTATTAGTTGTACAAGTACTCAATTCAAATCTGAGCACGTTCAGGTTGCTCAAAACATCTAGTTCACATTGGGCAGCCCAAAGACTAAGCTTGATGACATCAACAGGACATGGATTTGATCTTATGAATATCACAGATATTAGTGAAGCACGGGACAGGCTACAGTATTTGTCATCAGAAGTTTGAAACTTTATCTGCCAGCTGGAAGAGGAGTGAAATAAAGAAGGAAAAAAAGGGATAGACACCACACTGTACTAAGCGAATATACTAAAGATAATAAGGCACTGGGAAGCTCTGAAAGAAATTGCAGATTAGCCAGGAATCTTTAAGACAAGAGAACTAAGGTAAATTTTTTCAGACTCTACTACGAAATTGCCTAGGATGGATAAATCTGAAGTGTTGCTACTGTGCATTATGGCACATGTCCCCCAGCCCTTTTCTTGTGTAATGCAAAACTCCTGAAATAAGGGGAACAAAATGCTAAATTTGGCATGCAAACCAGAAAAAAAGATTTCAAGGTTCAAAAAAATCTTATATTGTGTATTAATCTAGATTACAGTCCTTTCCTTATTGGCCTGGGAAGGAATTTCTGAGTGCTAAATCAAACATGAAAAATATGGGTCTGGAATAAGCATTGCTTTTACTCTGTCAAGCACAGAGTACTTTACACTGGAGGCCAGCTCTAAGCAATTCTTTAGACTAGAGGTTCTCAAGCTGTGGTCCGCGGACCACCAGTGCTCCGCGAGCTCCATTCACGTGGTCCATGGATAGTTCCCTCTAAGGTGCACGCCTGGGCGGCCGCACATGAAAAAATGAAGGGCCACCCACCTAATTAGTGGAGCCGGGCAGGTGTGGCTCCACTAATTAGGAGCCTGAACCCTGGAGAAGACGCACATATAAGGTGAGGTGGTGGCCTTGGGGGAATAGGGGGTAACAGCGGGTGGAGGGAATTTGGGACATGCAGGGCTGCGGCAGCCAGAGAAAGAGGCGACTTTCCCCAGCTCCAGGGCTGCAGCTGCTGGGAGAGATGGCCCTCCTTCACATCCCCAGCTCGGGAGCTGCTGTGGTGGGGGAGAGAGGGAGAAATGCCCCCCTCCTTTCCAGCCCCAGCTCGGGGGTTGCCGCGGTTGGGGAGGGAGGGCACATCCATCACATTAGAAAGGTGACTACCGATATTAAAATTTGTGTTGTGTGCTTTTATTTGTAGAACAAAAAAAATTTTATTAATTTTTTTTATATAGCACTTTTATCCAAAGCGCTTTATAATAGTTAGCTAACAGTACAAACAACATTTGGAAAGATCATTAAGTGGTCCACCGACACCCTCAGCAATTTTCAGCTGGTCCGTGGAAAAAAAAGTTGGAGAACCACTGCTGTAGACCATGGAGGCTACAATGTTTCTGGGTAAGAGAGAAGCAATAGACTGTACCCAAATAACAGAAGATGTGGCTTTCAGGGACACCTAGGAAACTACAATTTTTCAAGACAAAAAACATTATTTAGCTTTATCTTTTTACCCTAGCAGTTATAAGTGGAGAGTTTACTTAAGTTTATTTTATTATCTCTGCTAGGACTATAATGATCTACCTTCATAACTACTCATGCAGGAAACCCATAAGGATACTTGTGCTCTTCAGATGCAATTAGATAAAAAATATAGGTTAGGGGTTGGGAGAGGGAGTATGATGTTTAAAAAGGAGGTTTTGTTGTATTTTGAGAGATTAAAGATAAAATTTTCAAAAGCATGTAAGTGATTGAGGACCAGATTTTTACAGGTTTTCGGGTGCTCAAAGAAGCAGATAGGTGCCTAGTGGAATTTTAAAAAGCCCCATGCTACCTAACTCCCACTGAAATGAGTTTACCTGGCAAAGCTTCATACTAAAACATATCCACGGCCAAAGCCAATCTGCTATTTATAAAATGCCAGTATATCATGTGATTTCTCCCCCGCCCCCTTCCTTTTTTTTTTTTTATTACTTCTGTTACAAGTAACAGAGAAAAATGAGAAATAATTTGGGAAAGGAAACCTTTTAAAAATGTTTATCTTGCCATTGTATATTATTTGCACAGTACATACCCTTGCAAAGGAAACATTTACATTACCAGGATATAAACACATCACCATATTACACTATGCATAGGAAAATAAAATTTAACATGGTAAAATTAATAGAAAGGAAGGAGTAATCCTGCCATGCTAAGAAAACTCACTGTATTTATTTATAAAGCAACAAAAACAATGTCATTATAATGGTCTTATTATGTGTCTTTTCTGGAAAGTCTCAGGGCTAAGGTAACACCAAATTAGGTTTCAGAGAACCATATACATTAATGACTAGATTGTACCTGGATGCACAAAAAGCCTGTCACCACTTTTTCTCTTGCAGAGGCCAGACATCATCTTTGTCCTTGCATTACTGAAATGCCGAGAAAGCAGTGCCCGTAACTCAGTAGGTGATAAAGAGCACAGCAGGGGCAAGGCTAGAGAGCGGCACAGTTCACTGGCCAGAAAAGTTGGGCCAGTATACTACACTTACCTAACCCCATACATAAGTGTACTTGACACCTCCACCACATGCACTCCTGGAAACATTATGCTTGCACAATGGTTCTAGCAGTTGCTGCCAGCATGCAGGCCATTTTCACATCCCTCACCAATGAAGGCAGTGATTTGGGGACTGGCCTATAGAATTTTTGTACAGCTATAACTACATTAGGTTAGAAAATGATATAGTTAAAGAGGTTAAAATTGCCTGGTGTGGACATAGT
Source organism: Chelydra serpentina (assembly GCA_037349315.1). Taxonomy (NCBI): domain Eukaryota; kingdom Metazoa; phylum Chordata; order Testudines; family Chelydridae; genus Chelydra; species Chelydra serpentina. The sequence goes on from JBAIAC010000010.1 coordinate 25,914,333, forward strand.
TATTCCAGCATTAAGGGTGCATCTATCAGTTTGTGACTCTACATATATGGGAATAAACCAATCTATGCTAAAATACAATAGTATTATTTGTGTCTAGTGTATTTCATATTATATTTACTAGTTGATAAAACACACCTAATTTTAAATTTTTAATGTTATAATCTACCAATTTGCCACCTACCACTCTTCTACTATCTGACATTAGCAGCACAACTACTGAGGCCTGGGTCTACACTAAAGCGTTAGGTCAACGCAAGGCAGCTTATGTTGACCTAATTATGTCCGTGTACACGCTACAGCAGGCATCGTCAAGCTTTGGCACGCGGCTCACCAGTGTAAGCCCCCTGGCGGGTCGGGCCGGTTTGTTTACTTGCTGCGTCCGCCGGTTCGATTGGAGCTCCCACTGGTTCACCATCCCTGGCCAATGGGGGCTGCGGGAAACGGCTGATGCAAGTGCTCGACTACACTGACATAACTCCACCTCCATGAGAGGTGTAGGGCTTATATTGGTGTAGTTAGGGTGACACAGTGCCCCTGCAGACACTGTGTTTCTTACATCCATTGGTTGTCATTGCCAATTTCACAGCTCTGCTGGAGCTGTGAAATTAACAAGAAAGCTGTCTCCTGGTTCCAGGGCCGGGCTGCCACCCAGGCTCCTGGCTCAGGCTGCCGCCCAGGTTCCCCACGGAAAGCCATGCTCCACCCCGGGGTCCCGGCTCCCCACTCTGCCCAGGCTGCTGCCCAGGCTCTCAGCTCCCTGCCAGGAATGGGGTATCCGCACTGGGCTTCTCAGCACCCCACCCCCACACGAGGAAGGGAACAGCTGCACTGGACTTCTCCACTGCCCATTGGGAACCCGCTCCCAACTGAGGGCCTGGCTGCACCTGGGGAGAAGCTTTGTGCCCAGAGTGCAGTCGGCTGCCATGCTCAGAACTGAGCCCAGCTCCCAGTGAGGAGCGGGGAGCTAAGAAGCCTGGTGCAGCTGCCTGTTCCCAGTGAGGGGGCTGCATGTGCCTGCCACCCTTAAGTCAGTGGAAGCGCTCCTGGTGAACGCACACCACCGACTGAAGAAGGGCAGTGTGGATGTGACCCACCGCAGTAATTACTGCAGTGGCTATAAGTCGACCTAATGTAGGTCAACTTAAGTTTACAGTGTAGACAGTCTCATTTAAAAATCAAGAAATATTAATGTTTATCTTGATAACCATTTCCTTTTAAGAGTACACTGACCTCAGCATGAGCCAGCCTGCTGCATTCTTAATATTTACTCACAGATTATTATTTTTTTAACATGGACCCCAATTTCACTGAGTTCATGTATTCTGCATTTGTTTTTTAAGGTTTTAGAAATACTATATCTGTTGAAATACTTGCTGTTAAAAAGGGAAACATGAAGAGGAAGAGATTTAGTGTGAGGATTTAGAAACAATAGTTTAGCCCTGTTAGGCTCTTGCATTTGTGAGCAAATACTTCACAAGAACAATGATAACTGTAACAATTTGATGACACTTCCTAAAGTGACCAAGTGATAATATTGTTCCAGAATAGAGGACCACTGAGCATTCTATTGTATGTGTTGACAAACTGCATCATGTTGGCACCAGGAAAGAACAGGTCTGAAATCCCGTTCCCACTGACTTAAATGAATCAGTTTTACCCAAGTTAAACATATTTTTGTGCAAGCTATCTACAAAAGCCTGAGAGAAGAAAATGTTGGAAAAAGGGGGACAAGAGGACCAAATTGAGCTTTCAGCTACACCAATGTAAAACTCAGTGGAGTTACTCCACATTTACTAGGGAGGAACAGAGTACAGTTTGGCCCAAATATACAATAGGAAAGCAACCAGTTAGGATGGAAGGAGCTCACCTTGCGCGGGGGTGGTCCATGGTCATCCAAGTAAGTGGAATTTCCTGTGGGGGAAAGAGACAAACACAAAAATGATGCAATGTAATTTCAAACCTACAAAAATAACTTAGTGCCATCTTATGGGAATTAGTGTCTCTCACAATGTTTCTGTTTTGTCACAGGAATCAAGTCAAACAAACACTTTCTCCTGCTACATTTTTTTTTTTTAAACTAGGGGTGATTTGACTCATCCACATTTTTGACAGCCAGTTGCATAAATGTTAGACTTCTAGTACAAAACTAAATGGTCCAGGTGTCTGAAATGGGACAATGATGTCACCTTTACTTATTCACACTATTAAAAATACAGTGTACATGTAAATACAGTGTACATGACAGAGTTGTAAACAATTATAATTCATGAATCTCAGTAGACAATTTAGTTTTAAAAACAAAAATATAACATCATTCTGGGACTGGCTCCTAGATTTTGGTCAGATTAAGTTGACAAGGAAAAACGGGTTCAACTAAAAAGGAAGCAGCGGCTCCAACCCACAGCTGACACCGCCTTCAAATGCAGCAAATGCAATCAAGACTGCCACTCTCTAGTGGGGCTTCACAGCCACAACAGACGCTGCACAACCATCAACTAAACATTCCCCATGGGCGCATATCCATCGTCTCTCGAGACTAACAGACGCCAACAACAAACGTTGACAAACACGGTGTGATACCCGCACTAGACTTTCTGCATTTTCCTATACTGGATTCCCACCCACTGACCTGTGATTTAATTTCTGTCTCAGAATATTCAAAAAGTCTGAATAAACAATACTATTATACCTGCCATCCCAACCTGCTCTCCTTCCTTAGGCCAAAGAAACAGCCTGTGATTCTCAAGTGCTTTCCTGTAGGTTAGTCCAATATAAAACACCCACCCAATGCCGACCACTTCAGGGTTTTTTCTATTTTATACATACACACGAAAATACACATGCAGGTTCCCCATATCAAACAGAACCTTTCCTAATATACCCAAACCCATCAGATGGCAAAAGGCTCTCAGCAGTTCTGGCAGTCTCCATCAGGCTGACAGCTACATTCAAACATCTTGTCATCCGAGTCATCTCCAAACCCAAGATAGTAAGAAAATCCCTTTGTCCCTATACCACTAAGCTAGGTGGTATGAGGATAATGGGGCCCACATAAATACCCCCGAGAGAAAAAGTTCCTTACAAATGAGATCCACTGATTAGTCAGTCTATGGATCCCTGCATTATTTGGTGCTGCAGCAGCAACACACTCTGTCTTTGAGAGGAAGAAGCATCTCATGTAGCTCGCAAATGAAATGCTCCGGTTAGTTAAGAATGTGTATTGCAGACTCAAAGGGTTCCCATTCAGTCTTCCTTGGCCAGAAGGACAGTGGCTCAACACAGGGAGCATTTTGGACATATGTACTTAGTTGGATGGTAAAATCTGGCGTGCTCCCTGAGTTGAGCATAAAAGGACATAAAAAGGACATAAAGGGGAGCATTTTGGACAGAGGAGGCATGAAATCCAATAGGTTTGCTAATGACAGCTTCACACAACTAATTTAGTTAAATACAACTAATCGATCCATCATTAAAAAATAGCTTGAATTACTATGTAAATTAAGTTTAAATACTTTGTGTTTTCAATATTTTTTCTAATTCCTTTGAGTTCAAAAATCAGTTGTCTTACGCTATAAAGGGCGGGAGTCAAGAAAAATTATAATCTAGGGTTCAACATCATGTAAAACCTACTCCAAATCCAAAGATGATGTTTTTTCAATTTCCTTGGTCTGGCATGAGAGTCCACAAATGCAGAAGCCTCAACATCTTTTATTTCATTGAATTGGCTCTAAAAAACATACACATTTTTCAATTCAAGTCTCCCTCATATGTCCTTAATGCACAATCAAAAGCTCATCTTCTTGCTATTCTAATATAATAGTACCTTCTCCTTGTGGGACTAATTAATTAATTAATTGCTAATTGCTCTTTTCTGGTTCAGAACGCTCCACTCTCACCACAAACCTAATATTGCATTCCACTGCCATAAGATTCTGATTACCAGGAAAGTAATTCTATTCACAAATAATTGAAAGGAGTCCTATATGGTCCTTTGATAAAATGGTTCTTCTATAGGCAAAGCCTCTGATAAAACATGTTTGATGGGGAAGAATCAGCAGTTCAGAAAAAAAAATATTGCTACATATAGTTTTTCAAAGCTAAGATATTATGCTAATGCCATTCTTTCCAGCACTGGCCATAGACTACATTTCCCTACGATCTGGCTGTGTACACACATCAGTTTTCCTTAACAATGAAGAGTTTGTATGGAGTAGCTAAATGCATCCCACCCCGTAATGAATGCAGCCAAGAGAATGATGTTATTGATGTAAAAATGGCTTTTAACACTTTTCTTGAAAATAAGAGCAAGTTGTCTTTCTTGCTATGGGTTAAGCACAAACTTTTGTTAGGCAATGCAGACAATTTTTAAATAAACAAGCACATTAAAAATTGTAGATAATATCTGAAAAGTAGCAACTCACTAAAAAGTATTAGATTTGTAATGGGTCTTTTTGAAAATATTACATCTTATTAAAAAGAGGTATGTTTAAACCTGTCTATGCACATTCACACTCATACACGCCACTGTAGTTATTCCAGGCATTTGAGTTTACCGAAATTGAAAGAACATTAATTATAGTTTTAGCAAACAGCTGTCATGGTTAATTTTGCTGAAAAAAAGGATCTGAATTACTGCTGTTTTCTTTTCCTCTCAAGTTTCTAAACAGATCAGTACATTCATACTATATACTGTAGCTTACAGTATGTTCCTTACAAAAGACTGAACTAGAAAGTATGAACCAATACCTTAAAAAGGAGAAAATCTTTTTGAAATATACATTAAAATTAAATATGGTCACATTATCAACATCTCATCTTTCTATAGCACTTTTTCTGTATTTTGCATTTTCCTCACTTTGTTTTCTTGAAACCAATCTTTCAGTGTTTGAGCAATTAGAATGATCTTCATATCTGGCTTAGCACAGGTATTTCAAGTGCTTGATTTTTGTTTTTAAACCAGTTTTTAATTTTAGCAGCCTGATTTGGTTGCTACTACACACATTTAAAAATAATGAGTCAAATTCTGAGTGGAGGTAAACCGATTCATTTACCATGGAAGTCTCTGGACAAAATTCAACAGTGAAAAGTGGTGATATAAAACCTTGTCATGAGACAGATATAAGTGGTAAAAGTTTAAATAGGATTAATTTGGAATCCAGTGAGGGTAACTTGCACAAACCAAAAAGGGGGCAAAAAGGGTGGGTCACCAGCAGGGAAAATTAACTTCCATCCTGAAGTTAGATGTCTTTTCCTGCTACATTTCATTCTTCTGTCCCTTTGGCATGTAAGTTAGAGTTATTTTGAACATGTATGGAATGACAAATCAGTGCACTAATTTGAATCCTCTATTTTCAGTGTAGCAAGTTTAAAACAAATTTTCCCTTTTGATAAACAGATGAAAGCTTTTGCCAAATGGTTAATATGCCACCCAGAGCATAACAAAAAACCCCAGCAGATCCAGGAATGGAGGACATTGACAGGAGAGAGCATGCTCTATGGCAGGGGTTCTCAAACTTCATTGCACCCTGACCCCCTTATGACAAAAAAAAATTATAACACAATGCCGGGAGGGGGACTGAAGCCTTAGCCCTGCCGCCCTGTGCAGGGGAGGAAAAGTCAAAGCCCATGGGCTTCAGCCCCACACAGAGAGCCTGTAACCTGAGCCACACCATCCAGAGCTGAAGTTGGCCCCGGGCGGCAGGGCTCAGGTTTTGGCCCCAGGCCCCAGAAAATCTAACACCAGCTCTGGCGACCCCATTAAAAAAAGGTCGGGACCCAGTTTGGGGTCCCAATCTACAGTTTGAGAACCGCTGCTCGATGGCATGCTCCCCGCTGCCTTCAATCCCGTTGAAGTCCTTTTGCAAATATTCTCACTGATCACCACATCACAGTATCAAACTCTAAATTCATATCGATGCAAAACCAATCTGAGAAACAGCTATACTGGGAAATAAATCTGCAGGCGGTTTCATATAGCAAGTTGAAAACCTGGTAAGAATGAAGGTCTTCTAGTACAGCAGAAGGGGTCACAGAAGACAAACTGGGAACTGAACCTGAAAGACATCTACAAAATGTATGGAGGACTTGCACGTAGGAAAGAAGGCTTCACTTTCACCCCAACATGGCCTTTAACAAAATACATACATTGTTAAACAGTGAAAGTTTCGATAAAGACATACACACGCTGCCCGATTTACGCAAGCGTTCCGTTCCGGAACACCTTGCGTAACTCGAATTTTGTGTAAGTTGGAAACATATCTCCGACCATTACATACATACATACATACATACATACACACACACACACACACAAAACCCCTCCTATTTTTAGCTTACAGAACTTTTTCCATAAGTGTGAATTTGCGTAAATTGGGTCTTGCGTAACCCGGGGAGCGTCTGTACCAAGAAAAGTTGAATTATTCTATGAACTGTTTCCTACTATAAGAAGTTAAAAGAGCTGAAAGAGAAAGACACAGACTCAGGGCTGGTCCACACTAACCCCGCAGTTCGAACTAAGATACGCGACTTCAGCTACGTGAATAGCGTAGCTGAAGTCGAAGTATCTTGGTTCGAACTGAAACACACTTACCTCGGGTCCACGCGGTGCAGGCAGGCTCCCCCATCGATTCCACGTACTCCTCTCGGTGAGCAGGAGTTCCGGTGTCGTGTCGACGGGGAGCGGCTCTGGGATCGATTTATCGCGTCTAGACAAGACGCGATAAATCGATCCCAGAAGATCGATTGCTTACCGCCGAACCCGGAGGTAAGTATAGACGTACCCTCAGACTTTTAGGCCAGAAGGGACTATCATGATCATCTAGTCTAAAAGAGAGATATGTCGTAGAGGTGAGTGGCTCATTACTAAGGTACTATATCAAACACTACAGTCACCATGTTGATAAGACAGAATAGGTATCTCTGTATAGCATGCTTACATGAAGCAGAGAACAAAAAATTTATTATTCTGTGTTTATACAGTACAGCACCGGGAACACGTAGAACGTACTAGCATATGAGAATGTGCGTGCCATCACTGTAAATATCATTAAGAAAAGAAAGTACTTTCTGAGGTGGCTATGGTATGATAATGGAAGGTACATTAATCTGTTTGCATTGAAACTGGGTCAACAGCCCTGGAGTAACCCATTTCATGTAGTGAGATTATTTTCCCCCAACCTCCTCTTTTTTAAAAAAAATAAAAGTTATTAAAGACGCAATTGATCCTAATTGTCCTGAAAATGTCATCAGATAGTTCTTTAGCATATTTATTCTTAAAAAACATGGTTTCCTAGATAAGCCAATAATAGTCTTCTCCCTCCTTTAATATTATGAAAATTTGGATCATTTAAAAAAGGAATCAGTTTTCAAACTAATATCCACTTGAACTACATCAATACCAATACCATGTTTGCATGGACTGAACATATAGTCTGAATTCTCAGTTTTTTGAAGAAAAGAAAGATTCAGGTATAGAATTAAAGAGCATTAATGTATTACCGTGGTCTGGTTTCTTAGATAATTTGTAGTCTTTAAAGTGTAGTGAGTCAGATATAAACACGGTCTTTGTGAGAACCTGGTGGTTAAAACTTTTTTTTCTTGGAATCAAAGACATGGGAAGTTTCTCAATCAAGGACCAGCAGACCAAATTTAAACAAAGAAAAATGTTCAGTAACCAGATCAAGGCAGTTATTTCTATAGCCAATTCAAAACTAAATAACATCAGAAAAATTACAAAATCAGAAAGGCAGGCATTTTTGGTATTGGGGAATATGGGGGAAGTGAGGTGAAATTACATATGTACATTATGAGGACCAGTTGCTTGCACCCAGGGAGTAGTTACAATGGAATAGTTCTACATGAACAAATTAGAGATCAGGCAGAAAGAATAGAATGAAGAGCTGCAGGGAGAAAACATCAGGTTTAGGGAGGAAGAGAAAGGAGAGGACCATGCCCAGCTCTTAAAGCTTTCCTTCAGCAAGATATTGCTTGGTGGGGATCACAAGTTCTACATTGCAGCTGCCGTGTTTTCTACAAGCTTTCCAAGAAGGCTAACTTCCATTGGATTTTAATTGTATTTGTGCCTGGGATCAGTTCTTGGCTCTGCACTATTTAACAGGTTTCATCAGTGACCCAGAAGAAAACAGAAAATCATCACTGATAAAATTTGCAGATGACCCAAAATTGGGGAGTGGTAAATAATGAAGAGGATCCTGAGCAATCTGGATCACTTGGTAAGCTGGGCACAAACAATATATGTTTTAATACAACCAGCTATAAATGTATACATCTAGAAACAAAGAATGTAGGCCACACTTTCAAGATGGGGGGGTTCTATTCTGGGAAGCAGTGATTCTCAAAAAGACTTGGGGGAGCGAATAACCATCTGAATATGTGCTCCCAATGCAACATTGTGGCCGAAAGGGTTAATGCAATCCTGGGATACATAAACAGGGGAATATTGAGTGGGATTTGGAAGGGTATTTTACTTCTGTATTTGACACTGGTGTGTGACCACTGTTGCAACAATGTGTTCAGTTCTGGGGTCCACACTTCTAGAAGGATACTGATAAATTGGAGACTGTTCAGATAAGAGCCACAAGAATGATTAAAGGATTGGAAAACATACCTTATAGTGCAGGGGTGGGCAAACTTTTTGGCCTGAGAGCCACATCTGGGTATGGAAATAGTATGGTGGGCCATGAATGCTCACAAAATTGGGGGTTGGGAAGCAAGGGGGGATGAGGGCTCCAGCTGGGGGTGCGGGTTCCAGGGTGGGTCCAGGAATGAGGGTCAGGGTGCAGGGCTTGGGGTAGGGGCAGGGGGTGAAGGCTCCGGCTGGGGGTGCAGGCTCTGGGGTGGGGCTGGGACCAAAGGGTTCAGAGGGCAGGAGGGGGATCAGGGCTGGGGCAGGGAGTTGGGGAATGGGAGGAAGTCAGGGATGCAGGCTCCAGGTGGTGCTTACCTCAAGCAACTCCTGGAAGCAGTGGCATGTCCCCCCTACCGTTCATACGTGGAAGCCTGGCCAGGTGGCTCTGTGCACTACCCCTTCCACAGGCATCGCCCCTGCAGCTCCCATTGGCTGGGAACCACGGCGAACAGGAGCTGCAGAACTGGCGCTTGGGGCAGGGGCAGCATGTGGAGCCCCCTGGCTGCCCCTACACATAGGAGCCAAAGGGGGGGACATGCCACTGCTTCCAGGAGCTGCGTGGAGCAGGGCACGCCCCCGACCCCGCTCCCTGGCTGGAATGCCAGAGCAGGGCAAGCTCCTGACCCCACTTCCTGGCTGAAGCTCAAGGGCCAGATTAAAAGTTCTGACGGGCCGGATGTGGCCCGTGGGCCGTAGTTTGCCCACCCCTGTTATAGTGATAGATTTAAGGAGCTCAGTCTACTTAACATAAAGAGAAGGTTAAGGTGTTATTTGAAGACAGTTTATAAACAACAATTGAACAAAATGTGATCATGGGCTTTTTAGCAGACAAAGGCATAACAAGATCCAGTGTGTGGAAGCTGAACCTAGACAAATTCAGACTGAAAATAAGACACACATTTTTAACAATGAGGGTAATCAATCACAAACTATCTGCAAAGGGTTGCAGCGGATTCTCTTTCCTGGCAATTTTTAAATCCAGAGTGGATGTTTTTCTAAAAGATATGTTCTAGTCCAAACAGAAATTAATTCAGGAAAGTTCTGTGTCTTGTATTATACAGGAGATCAGTTTAGTTGATCACAGTGGTGTCTTCTCGCCCCATGAACCTATGAGCTAGCTTATACTCCTTTGAAAATACCAGGCTTCATTGTATTCCTAGTGGCTATCCAAATCTTCAGCCAGCCATGCATTCTGCCCCCTGTAGACCTCCTAAGGCCCAAAGGAAAGGAATAGTTAAGTGGCCACCACATGCCTTTCCTGTCCTGGAGAATAAAGCTCTCCCACCTCCAAATCATCTGAGAGAGGGTATGGGTGGGTTTGTGATCACTTCTGTCCTCCGACTATGTCTTTTTAAGAGCACAGCGGGGAAAAGGGCATGAAACCCTCTGAGCTCCCCACTTCAGGGAAAAAAGGAAGTAGCCAGGAAGGCAAAATGGCAGGTGGAGACTCTAGAGCATAGCACACCAGCAATTTTATGGATCTTCACTTTTATGAAACGCGAGAAATTTATGATTTATTCTGACAGAAAGATAAATTATATACTTCTGAGCAATACTTGACTACCTATTCCTTTAGGAGGCTTATCTCAAAGTCTGCTACAGTGTAATACAGTCTCATGCCCCATAGATCAAGTAGGTATGTAAAAGACTCTTAGTTATCGAGAACCTGGATGCTGCACCATTGAAATGCATGGGACATTTGCTATTAACTTCAGCGAGACAGTGACTGGACCCTAAAGTTGGAGTCATGTTGCTACTTTTTGCCTGGCACCATTTTTCAGCATGGTCTATTGTTTCAAGCGGTATTTTGAATGCTACCAACAACTGTATGGTAGAGGCTCTCTTAGCCCTTGCTTACACAAACACCATTTTCCTGAAAAACTCCCCACCATTGCAAACACTGGCATGGCCCTAACCACAGGAGCACTAATGTGAACAAGATGCCAACAACTGCCAGCATTTTCACCCGTGTCACAGAGCTGTTGTGAGCAGGTTTAAACGGTTAAAACTCTAGCAGCCAGCTGAAGTCTCATCTAAAAGGGCAATTCCTGCTATTGCTACAGCCAGCAGAGCTGCACCAGTGGGAATAGAGGGAACTTTCTCAGAAAAAAAGGCAAGTGTAGACAAAGCCCCAGTAACCAGCCAGAGCTGTAACAAGATGCACATTATACCCCAAACTTGCATCCATCCTGTATGAAAAGCTACATAACTATTATTGCTCTCTTCAGTATACATCCATCACCTCATTAAGATCTTTAATGGAGTAACACACACCAGCACAGTAGTGTTATTCTGTATTTGACACCCTGAAATGGAATTTAATTCCTTGTTTTCCTTTTTTTTAAAACTATTTGCTATATTTTATTTGTATGACTTTTTTTAAGCTTCTAGATCTCAAGAAGAAAATCCATTATAGGGCATCATTCACTCCATACCAGTGAATACAGGATTGTGCACTGAAAGCAAAGAAAGATGGGACATGGAAGAGATTACTTGGGCAATTTCATTTTCTTGTAAAATGAAGTCTGGGAACTTTCAATTTAACCAGTTATAAATTATTTAGCTCTGGTTTACTATAAATAGAATAAAGCACTAAGCTCCCAGAAATACACAGTACTGTCAACTTGGCAAGCTCTGTCACTGGTTATTCTGCAGCAACAGCCTATATAAAAAACAATACTAACTGGACTAGTGTCTTATGAGAAGCTACAAAGGATTTACATAGCTGCAGTTTACATATCAATGTTGACCTCCAAATTTAAGAGGAAAATTTTTAGATTAAAAAACTCGTTATGAATAAAAATAAAAGAATATAATTACCTTAACAGACTCCAATTTAAGAGTTTAACTGTTCAGTGGATCAATCTGTTTTTTTGTGGAAGATGTCTGTCTTTGTAAATTCCCATTATAGACAAAGCCTTCACTGATTTGTTTTTATAAAGAATCAATTCAAAAAGTGAATGGGATAATTGTAATTACTAATGGATGAACCTCAGAAATTTCAATGGTTCAGTTCAGAAGCCAAAAGTTCTGAGATCTAGCCAAAGTTTATCTAAATTATACAACCCATAACAAAAACTAGGCTGAAAATATCACAGGAGTAGGCCTGTCTGTGAGATTTCCGGTACTGCTTACTTCTATTAGTTTGAGCATGCACAGCTGTTTTGGCAGTATTTCAGCATTTCTTCAAATCTCATTTGGGATCTGGAAATGCCATGGTATACAAAAAAGGAAAAGTAAAGGATCAGATAGTTCAAGTTCTGGACTAAGGCTTTGGTTGTGTTGTTTTCACTAATGTTGTAAATGAACTAAATAGTGCACATATGTACCATTGCCCTCTGCAGGATAGAGTCATAGTTACTCTACTGTGTGTCATAAGCCCTATCCTGCTGAATGTGAAAAGAGATTTTACTTTGCAGCCAATGGTAAATGCCTGTGCTTTTGTAACACAAACAGCAGAGTTTTAATCTTCTAATTTCACATTATGTATAAAAAACATTTTCACCAGCCAAATTCAAGAGAAGCTAAGTGAGAGGGAGAAAGAAAAGAGAGAGAACAGGAAAGTATGCCATATACAATCCTCATCTGACTCAATAAAATATTGATGGTTCATCTATTAAAACCTTAGAGATGCAAAGGCTGCTGAAGTATGGCATTGGGATGAGACAGAAAATCATATATAGATGCATACTGACTCAAACAATGAAATCTAGATTATATTTTAGGAAAAATTGTTTAATGAAGAAAAATATATTGGACTGCAGAAATTGTGTGCAAAGCTAGCTTGGCTAAGTATAAATAAGTGTTGGCAGTGCAACTACTAATGGTTCTGCTCAGATTCAAAGTGTGAAATTGCTGGATGGTCTGTTCTCATTTTACTCAAAACAGCTTGCCTATCCCTCATAACAATCTGGAATAAATGGTCTTCTGAATGTGTGCTTCTTACACATATCATTTTCTTAATCTGAGTTAGGCTGCCAGCAGAGGAGCTACCATCCTTTGCATGCTACTGAAAAACCACTCAGGCCTTGGCTACACTCACGAGTTACAGCGCAATAAAACTGCCTGCAGCGCTGCAACTCACTAACTGGCTACACTCGCAAGGCACGTGCAGCGCTGCATCTCCTCAGGTACAGCGCTGCATGTACTCCACCTCCCCGAGAAGAATAACGTTCGTTGCGCTGCTGCTGCTGCGCTGCGGCTACAGTGTGGTCACCCAATGCGCTGTTATTGGCCTCCAGAAGTATTCGGAAGTATCCCACAACGCCTGTTCTAGCCACTCTGGTCATCAATTAGAACTCTACTGCCCTGGCCTCAGGTGACCAACCGCCACTCCGACCCTTTAAATTCCTTTGGAATTTTAAATATCCCCTTCCTGTTTGCTCAGCCAGGCGTGGAGTGCTCTCAGCGCATCTTTCCAGGTAACCATGCCTCCACGTGCGAGACGAGCCCCAGTATGGAGCAATGGCGAGCTGCTGGACCTCATCGCTGTTTGGGGGGAGGAAGCTGTCCAGTCCCAGCTGCGATCCAGCCGGAGGAATTTTGATACTTTCGGCCAGATATCAAGGGCCATGATTGAAAGGGGCCATGACCGGGACGCAATGCAGTGCAGGATAAAAGTAAAGGAGCTGCGGAGTGCATACCGCAAAGCCCGCGATGCAAACAAGCGCTCGGGTGCTCCCCCCACAACCTGCCGATTCTACCAAGAGCTGGATGCAATACTTGGTGTTGACCCCAGTACTCTTCCGAGCACCACCGTGGACACGGGAGAGGAGGAGGAGGAGGAGGAGGGAGAGGTGGAGGAGGAAGAGGGGGTTGAAGAAAACAGAAGTGAGGGTGCTGTGGCTGGGGGAGACACCCCTGACTCCCTGGGTGCATGCAGCCAGGAACTCTTCTCGAGCCAGGAGGAAGAGAGCCAGTCGCAGCAGCCGGTACGCGCAGAGAGAGAAAGAGAAGAACAGGTTCGCGGTAAGCAGCTTTTATTTTCGGGAAGGAGTTTTTTTGGTGTGTGGTCCTTGGGCGAGGAGGGTTTGGGCTGCATGCATGCCTAGATGCGGAAGAGCGCATTGATGTGGTCTATCACATCGGAGAAATCGGCCACTGTAATCTCTTCGAAAGTCTCAGCCAGGACGTGGGCAATGTGCTTGCGCAGGTTCATTGGGAGAGCCACCGTGGTCCTTGTCCCAGTCAGGGTAACGTGTCCGCGCCACTGTGCCGCGAGGGGCGGGGGGACCTTTGCTGCACACAGGCAAGCTGCATATGGGCCAGGGCGGAAGCCGCATTGCCGTAGAAGACCCTCCCTTGCTTCCCCGGACACCCTCAGCAGCGAGATATCTTCCAGGACGAACTCCTGTGAAAAATGTGGGGATAGTGTTCAGTGTAGGTTCCCCCTGCAGCTCTTGGCTCTCCCCAAGGCACAGAAACCCGTAAGACAGTACATCCGCGAAACAATCAGTCCCCCTTTACCCTGTGTTTACTCACCATTTTGGGGCTCCCATGGGTTCTGTGCGCTCTGTTTGGGATGGGAAAATTGTGCTGTTTTGGAGACTGTGTGTGCCCTCCTTAACTGTGGGGGAATCATTGCTCTGTCTGGCATAAAACAATGATGCCTCTGTTAAATGTTGCATTTTGCCTTCCAGATTCAACCTTGAGATCTCAGCCATCCTTCTTATCACCGGCTGAGAGACTACAAAGGCTCAGGAAGAGGCCCAGAAGAACGAAAGAAGACATGCTGCAGGAAGTTATGAACCAGTCTCTTAAAGAGAATCAAAAGGCTCGGGAGTGGAGGGAGAATGAAAGCAGGCTCTGCCAGGAAAACGCAGCAGAGCGGCGGCAAAGCATGCAGCTCCGGCAGGAAAGCACAAAGGAGCTGATTAGCATCATGGCGCGCCAAGCGGACTCTATCCAGGCGCTCGTCGCCATGCAGGCGGAGCAGTACCGCACCCGCCCCCCCCTGCAGCCAGTGTCCCAAAACACTTGTGCCCCCATGTCACCACCTGCCCACTTCACCCAACATACTGGTTCTTATCGCCCACAGCAGATGCCCCCAACACCTGTAGCTTCACCAGACAGCCCTGGAAACTACGAACCTTACCCACTGCACTCTACTCCCATCCCGAATTATAGACATCCTGAGGTCCAGCAGTCACTGCACAGCACTCCAGACAGGAATCCCGAGTATGAAAGCAGGACATACCATACCCTGTGATCGAACCCTTCCCCACACCACCCACCACCCCCTTGCCCTTTCTGTCTCACAAGCAGTTGTGTTTCTTTTTAATACATGTGTTTTCTCTGTAATAAACGGATTCTGTAGATGTGCAAACAATCTTTATTATTGCAAAAGGAAAAGAAAAACCTTAGCCCAGGAAAGAAACAGGCAACACAAGTGAGCTGAGCAAACACAAATCAGCTTAGCAAAGACAGATAACTGATAACATTGGAACCACTTCACTTCAGGGTCGTGCAGGGCAGCACACATTAGTGGTGGTGGTCAGCCTCAAATTTCTCCCTCAAGGCATCCCTAATCCTTGCAGCCCCACGCCGGGCCCCTCTAATAGCCCTGCTCTCTGGCTGTGCAAATTCAGCCTCCAGGTGTTGAACCTCTGAGGTCCACGCCTGAGTGAACATTTCACCCTTCCCTTCACAAATATTATGGAGGGTACAGCAAGCGGATATAACCGCGGGGATGCTGTGTTCAGCCAAGTCCAGCTTCCCATATAGAGATCGCCAGCGGCCCTTCAAACGGCCAAAAGCACACTCCACAGTCATCCGGCACCGGCTCAGCCTGTAGTTGAACCGTTCCTTGCTGGTGTCAAGGCTCCCTGTGTAGGGTTTCATGAGCCACGGCATTAAAGGGTACGCGGGGTCTCCAAGGATCACAGTGGGCATTTCAATTTCCCCTACCGTGATCTTCCGGTCTGGGAAAAAAGTCCCGGACTGCATCTTCCGGAACAGGGCAGTGTTCCGAAAGATGCGTGCATCATGCACCTTTCCGGGCCAGCCTGCGTTGATGTCAATGAAACGCCCACGGTGATCCACAAGCGCCTGGAGAACCATGGAGAAATACCCCTTCCGATTAACGTACTCGGCTGCTAGGTGGGGTGGTGCCAGAATAGGAATGTGTGTCCCATCTATCGCCCCGCCACAGTTAGGGAAACCCATTTGTTCAAAGCCAGCCACAATGTCCTGCACGTTACCCGGAGTCACGGTTCTTCTGAGCAGGATTCGATTAATGGCCTTGCAAACTTGCATCAGCACGATCCCAACGGTAGACTTTCCCACTCCAAACTGGTTCGCTACTGATCGATAGCAGTCCGGAGTTGCGAGCTTCCAGATTGCAATAGCCACCCGCTTCTCCACCGTCAGGGCAGCTCTCAATCTCGTGTCCTTGCGCCGCAGGGCGGGGGCAAGCTCCTCACACAGTCCCATGAAAGTAGCTTTTCTCATTCGAAAGTTCTGCACCCACTGCTCGTCATCCCAGACTTGCATGACAATGTGATCCCACCACTCTGTGCTGGTTTCCCGAGCCCAAAAGCGGCGTTCCACGGTGCATAGCATGTCCGTGAATGCCACAAGCAAGTTAGTGTCGTACGCGTTTTGAGTGACAATTTCATCGTCATCGTCGGACTCCTCGCTGTCACTGTGGATCTTAAGGAACAGCTCGACTGCCAAACGTGACGTGCTGGCGAGACTCATCAGTATTTTGCTCACCAGGTCGGGATCCATTTTCCCGCTGACAGAAACGAAGCACAGATCACGCTACAAAGAAACCGTTGAAAGATGGCGCACATTGTGGCCGGAAACACAGGGATTGCTGGGATGCGAAGCGATGCATCATGGGGCGTTGGGACAGGACCCAGAATGCACCATACCCCACGCCCCCTTCCCACAACCCACGGCGCCAGAATTGGAAGAGGTGTTCTGTGGGATACCCGCCCATAATGCACCTCTCCCAAAACCGCTGCAAGTGCGGCAAATGTAGCCACGTCAGTGGTAGTAACTGCGCTGGTGGCTGCCAGTGTGGACAGGCTGCAGCGCATTCCCTACTCAGCTGTACGAACACGGGTTTAAACTAACAGCGCTGTACATCTGCAAGTGTAGCCAAGGCCTAAAGGTATGTGAGCCTTGAAAGAGAAGCGAAATGGGTATTGCCATAGAAAAATAGAAATGAAAACTGCAAGGAACTACTACCTAATATTTGTGCACATTTAGACATTTTGGCTAGCCACATTGAGTTCTAGGAATTGTTTGTCTTATTGTTTAATGAGCAGATGTGACTCTGGGGAAAAGAATTTTTGATGCAAGGACAAAAGTCACCACAGATTACAGACTTCCGGTCACGTGGACTTCAGAAGCTAACTAAGTGTAAGTGAAAAAGGTCTGTAGTTACACAGAGACCCCTTTCTGGGACAGATAATTGGGACTGAGAGTTGGCAGAGGGATAAAGCTTCTGCTGTGAGAGAAACAACTTTTCTGTCATGCTGTTGGCAATTTCAGTATTCTGTAGCTAAACTTTAGTGTTATTGTAATGATTCTGTCATAGATATGTAAATGTTTGTTTTTGTACTTATCCTTTACTTAAGTATTTACTTTTTACTTCTGTACAATTGCCAACAAATCATTTTCTCATTAAAATCAAACTAATAAAAAAAAATCTGGACAGTTCTGAAGACTTATTTGTTTGATGTCACCATTAACACAATGTAATCTTCTGCAAACCTCAGTTTACATTGCAGCAAGGGAGATTTAGGATAGACATTAGGAAAAATTTCCCAACTGTAAGAATAGTTAAGCACTGGAACAAATTACATAGGGAGGCTATGGAATCTCCATTACTGGAGGTTTTAAAAAACAAGTTAGACAAACACCTGTCAGGGATGGCCTAGATAATACTTAGTCCTGCCTCAGTGCAGGGGACTGGACTAGATGACCTATCGAGGTCACTTCCAGTCCTACATTTCTATGATTCTATGATCTTTCCTAAAATGTGGTGCTCAGAATTGGACACAGTCCTCCAGCTGAAGCCCCACCAATGCAAAGACAATTACATATGACACTCCTGTTAATAAACCCCAGAATATTAGCCTTTTTCTCAACTGCACCACTATGCCGATTCATATTCAATTTGTGATCCTCTGTAAATCCCAAATCCTTTTCAGCAGTATTAACACCTAGCCAGTTACTTCCCAGTTTGTAGGTATGCATTTGATTTTTCCATCTGAAGTGTAGTACTTTCTACTTGTCTTTACTGTATTTCATCTTATTGATTTCAGACCAATTCTCCCAATTTAAGATTATTTTGAATTCTAATCCTGCCCTCCAAAGTGCTTGCAACCCCTCCTAGCTAGTGCCATCCACACATTTTATGAGTACACTCTCCACTCCATTATCCAAGTCCTTAATGAAAATATTGAATAGTACTAGATCCAGAACTGACCTCTGTGGGACCCCAATAGATACACCCTTCCAGTCTGGGAACCATTGATAACTACTCTGAGTACGGTCTTTCAACCGGTTATGTACCCACCTTATAGTGATATAATCGAGACCACATTTCCTTAGTTCATTTATGAGAATATCATGTGGGGCAGTGTTAAAAGCCTTACTAAAATCAAGAGATCATGTATACCTCTTCCTCCCCATCCACTAGGCGAGTAACATTATCAAATAAGGAAAGTAGGTTGATTTGGCACAATTTGATCTTGACAAATCCATGGGGGCTATTCCTTAAAATCCTATTATCTTCCAGGTGCTTACAAACTAAGGGCTGGTCTACACTAACCCCCCATGTTGAACTAAGATACGCAACTTCAGCTACGTTAATAACGTAGCTGAAGTCGAAGTAGCTTAGTTCGAACTTACCTGTGGTCCACACGCGGCGCGCAGGCTCCCCCGTCGACGGCGCTTACTCCTTGCGTCGAGCTGGATTACCAGCGTCGACGGGGGAGCACTTCCTGGTTCGATTTATCGCGTCTAGACAAGACGCGATAAATCGAACCCAGAAGATCGATCCAGCGCCTCCGATCTATCCGGTAAGTGTAGACTAGCCCTGATTGTTCAATAATTTGTTAGTAAATTAAGATGTGTTCTGTAATTCCCTGGGTCCTTATTTGTTGCCCATTTTAAAGACATATACTATGTTTGCTTTTCTCCAGTCCTCTGTGATCTCACCTGTCCTCCATGAGTTCTTGAAGATAAATGCAAACAGTTCTGAGATTACTTCAGCTAATTCCAAGAGTACCCTAGGATGAATTTCGTTAGCCCCTGCCGAATTGAATATACTAATTTATCTAAATATTCTCTAATCTATTCTTTCCCTATTTTTGCTTGCATTCCTTCCTTCTTCTTATATTAGTTAGTTAATATGTAGTGAAGTTCTGCTGAACATGTGACATTACAACCATTATTATGGCAACTGACCAATACCACAAGCACAAGGTTATAACTTCACTGAAGGATCAAGGAGAAACTGGATAAAGGAAACAGACAAATATTGCTCATGTAAAATAGTTTTGCACATACTAGGTTTCTCCTTATTTGTTTTATACTGTGGAAGTCTCTCTTTCAAGGTCATAAGACCTCTCCATCTTAATACTTCCCTTGAAAAGCAAGGCTATATGGAAGGCAAACATCTCTTTGTACTGCTTTCCTCTTTGAACATAAAAAGAATTGGAGTTAATCTGCTAGACCAAAGTAGCTACAAATTATTCCAGATTATTTCAATCACCATCAATGTATCCTTTCCCTAAAACTTACACAAACCACGGTCATAGTATTTCTTGTCAACTTCCTTAAAAAGGTGGTCAATAGCGCAAAACATAATGCCCTTATGCAAGCACATAAAAAAGGGCAAAGAAGGAACATATTATATATAGCCATCTTATTTTTCATTCCTGAAGCATTAGCGAACTACTATAATGTCATTATTCTCTTGTACAAAAAACAAAACTTCAGATGGTTTTCTATTCTTTAATATGATTTAATGTAAACATTTCCATTACTATAAATGATTTGACCAATACTGCTCAATTTTCACACTATCCATTTACAGTTTCAAACGACATTTCACACTATCCATTTACAGGATTCATTTCAAAAGACATTTTCACTCTTTTATGCACAGTGTTCTCAGATAAACTGATGGATTTTAATGAGGAAAAAAGTCCTCTGTCTAAGTCCTTTATATTTAAGGATAACTACTTATGATTTTCTTCAACTGATATACTAAGTTTAAATAAGTATACATGACTGGCCCTTGTTTAACCTTTTATTTCCTGTGACTATTCAAATCATGCACACTGTAAAAAGGCAAGGTAACCTTTTGCTGTCATTCCCTTTTCCCCCTTCCAATGCCTCCACTGAAGAACTCCATTCCACGGGGTAGCCTGTTATAGTTAGTAGAAGAGTCATGAGTTTTAAAAAAGCAGCAGTTATACAGTGCTCTGAACGATTCTGAAAGGGATCTCCTACTTCTCACTTAGATAGACCTGTAACAGCATAACACAAATTAAAAAGGTTAAAAAGATTTCAAAAAATCCATTCTCCTTCCCCCAAAAACATGTACACAAGTTTATACAATAAAGTGTGCTTACTTCCCCCCGCCTGCCCAAATCAGTTTAGTAAAGGGGGGGGGGGAGAGAGATTGAGATTTCTTACAACTAGTTTTTATTTAATTTATTTATTTATTACTAGACTAATACAAATTTTTGCTTTCTTTAAGTGGGATCTAGAAATAGTAAAATAAAATCTAACAGGAAAAGCTGTGCAGTGTGAATTTATGGCATCCCACCAGCCACTATTTACGCGGCAATAAGCTACATTACTTTGGGCCACCAGGATGCATGCGTGTGCGAACGCGCGCGCACACACACAGCCAGATTTTATCATCCAACTAAGTACATATCCCAAGAATCAGGTTAGTTTGCTAAAGATACCCTAATGAAAAGTAATTCCATGCAGGGCACATAGAAAAAACTGTAATGCTTCAAAATCCAGTCCCATCTTGTAGCACTGAGGTCTACACTCACCACACATATTGCTAGTTACAAAGCAGAGTTAGATCTCAAGGAAAGAGAGAGTGTTAAATGGATGAAACAGATAATTAATCCTCAAACTCTGAATTTTACTCACATCCATGGGGGGAGAAGGGAAGGAAGGAAGGTGTGGAAACAGTAACATCAGTGCATAGTGATATTTTTTCCATTCCTTAGGACCAAACCCTTCCACCTCCTCCACTGCCCGGCAGAACCCTGAGGAAGTTGGGGATGCAGTTCTGTTCCACAAGATGAAGGATCTCGGCCCCAGTCTATAGGATTTGGTGATGAGTTCAGTGGATTCACAAGTAGGTAGGAGTCACCATTCTCACTCCAGGAGAGAAGTACAACAGTCAGTGGATTTCCATAGTCATCAAGCTACAGATGCAGCCATAAAGTAGCTTTCCTGCCACTCCAGGGCCTCAGGAAGCAGGAATTTCTTAACCTCGCCAGCCCTGATAGAGAGCCCCAGTTCATAGACCAGCCACTCAAGCCCAAGGATTTGACCCTCAGTCATTAAACTACTTCAACTGCATTCAACTTTCAAAGTCACGGTTGAAGAAAGTTGAAAATGTAGAGGTTAAAGGGTACACATTTGGTTTCAAAATATAATGGTGATTAATCCTTGCAGTTTTAAATCTTCATTAACATATCACTCCTTTAAAAATATACTGTTTGTTTCAGTCTCTTAAAGGGATTAAATTAAAAATACCATAAAACATTCTTATAGCAAAGGTCAACAGCTACTTGGGTGGGAGTAGTAATTAGGGCCTGTTTTAAGTATTTAAAAATAATTGATGAGATGATTACATTGCTATATTTGCTGTCTGCTTATAATGATAATTAGAACCATTCATAAGGATGTTATTTCTCTATTGCCCTACACCTTTTCTGTAAATATCTGCTCTCTTCCTGTTGCTGTAAACTAGCTCCTATTGGTGAGAAATGCAATTTGATCGAAATATTAAAAAGGCACTGTATGCATTTTGACTCTCTGATACTTTGCTATTTGTTTATTTAGGGAGGTCTTTGGGTACTTTGACCACACTTAAGCTCTGCGATGCAAACATTCACTGCTGGCAATAATTACTTAGGCGTGCTCTTTATTTCTTTTTATGTCTCTTTCCTGTATTTTATTTAGCTTGCAGAACCACATCAGTATGTCATCAACATAACACGGTAGTTTAGTAGACCTCTAACTGCTACTCACCAGCTCTGCCATAGACCATGCCTCTTATGGGGAAACCTCTTAAAATATACAAAACATGTCTGTCTACGTAGACTGCCACCACACTGTTACAGGGTCGTGGGTTCAACTTCTCACTATCACAGTATGCATTAATAGAAGAACTGAAGTCTTTTGAATGTATAAATTACAGTCACAACCTTGGTACTTTGCACTAATGGTTGGGGGAACTGTTACAAGTGACTAAGTTTAGTGATTTAGCAAACAAAAATTAAAGCAAGGATATTGCTTCCCAAGTGCACAGTGTTCATTACTTCAGCCAGTGTAGTTCAGTGGTCAATTACACTTAAATGTTCTACAGCACATTTTGTAAAAGTAATGAAGCTTTAGTACCAGGAAATCTTCATACACTATTTGTCTATTAAACCCTTGCCAAGAAATGAGGGATAGGCAGCAATTTTTCCAAAAATAAAACGGATGCTCATTTGACAAAGTGGGAATGTTCTTAATGTTTTCTCTGAATACTGTGTGGGTGCCTCTGCTTCCCTATGCATTTCTTAAGTATCTAGGGTGGGATCATAGAATATCAGGGTTGGAAGGGACTTTAGTAGGTCATCTAGTCCAACCCCCTTGCTCAAAGCAGGACCAATCCCCAATTTTTGCCCCAGATCCCTAAATGGCCCCCTCAAGGATTGAACTCACAACCCTGGGTTTAGCAGGCCAATGCTCAAACCACTGAGCTATCCCTCCCCCCACAGTTAAGGGTGTGATTGTTGCAGACCCCCTAGAGGGCAGGTGTGATGCTGTCTGCACAGAGAATGGCCGACACCCTGTCTCCTGATGGCCTTGGCCCCTTCCTTGCAAGGTGCCAACTGAAGGTGTTGGAGAACAAAGATCAGGTGGCCTCCTTGCCTGGGAAAGAGACAAAGACCAGAGGGGTGGAGGGAGTTGCAGTTTGGAGCTGCCTGGGGGGGTGGGAAAGAGGCCCAGAACCTGACTGAGGGGTCTTGTTTTCTGTACCTACAAGCTCTGTTTTAGACTGTGTTCCTGTCGTCTAATAAAACTTCTGTTTTACTGGCTGGCTGAGAGTCACAGTGAACTGCAGGAAGCGGGGGGGGGGGGGGTGCATGGCCCTGATGCCCCCACACTCCATGACAGCTCATATTAGCACAATATCACTGCAAAAGCATTTCACTAACAATATTTTATTTCAACATTTCAATTTGTTTTGGTTAAGGCAAGGAAAAAGAATGTTCAGCATGTTGAAATTCACATTCAAGTAACAGAAAGGAGTACAACTTCTTCAACCCTTGTTCTGGGATAGATTCTCTACATCCCAGATGTCACCACGTTCCCTTACTCTTGTGCCCAATCTCAAGGCTGCATGTCATAGGGTGTCATCCTTGTCAGTAAGGAGGAATATATAAGACACCCGTCAGAAGTAGCCCTGGCTATTCTTTAACTTTAAGTAAGTGCATATCCGCTGCTCACTAACAAAGAAACAAGCAGTTCACTATAAAGCAATGCACAACACTCTGTTCCTGGACTTTTTATGGCCCAGAAAGTGAGAAACTGGAAACAAACAGATTTTAAAGAATTAATAAGTTTACAAAAATATTCCTATCAATCCCTGGAAAATGGTTCTCATTTATATATTTGCTTCACTCTTCTGACGCTGACGGGGACATGTTTTTCTACATGTTAACAGTTTAAATATTAACTTACATACAATTTACAGCCCAAAAGGTAAGTCCTATGTACTGTACATATTTTCATGAGTCAAAATGTTCTAAAAAGCTTCTAAGAATGTAATGAGTGAGAACTGAATGAATCTTATCGAATTTCCCCTCTTCAATTGGGACCTTTGTTCCATCTTACCAGAAGTTCTAGAAGTACAATAATTCTGTAGTTAAATAATTAGGTCCCCAGAGGGTAACAGATCATAAAACCCTTCATTCACAACTGAGCCCCATTTAGCACGATTGGCAACCTTTACTCAGGAGATATACATAGCTGAGCTGCAGTAGCATAGAAACTATATCAAGTCTCATCCCTTTCAAATCAAATCTTTTCTCCACCTGGTTAAAAGGAAACAGATATGGGCCTAAGTTTTTAAGAATGACTAGTGATAATTATGGGTACCCATTAAAGGGGCCTGATTTTCAGCAGGCAGACAC
Organism: Chelydra serpentina; assembly: GCA_037349315.1. Lineage (NCBI taxonomy): Eukaryota > Metazoa > Chordata > Testudines > Chelydridae > Chelydra > Chelydra serpentina. The sequence goes on from JBAIAC010000010.1 coordinate 25,938,378, forward strand.
TCAGGACTTTCTGGAAATCAGGCCCTTTAAGATGTCTCGAGTGGGTACCCAAAAATTGAGGCACCCAACATCACTAATCACTTTTGAAAATATAGGCCACTGTTATAAATTGAAGGTTGTATAGATGGAAGTATGTATTACAAATTACATTGACGTTTTAACACTTCTATGGCTGTACATTGCTCTGAGTTCTGATCTGCTGGCATGATCTGTTGCGTTTTTGTTTTCCTTTTGTGTTTGCTCAACTGTGTGTGGTTGAAACGGATTCCCATTGATTGCAATGGGAAAAAGGACTACTCTAAAGGCTTGTTTTATCCACATTTCAAAATGTATTTAAAACCTTCAAGCAAATATAAAGAATTTAAAAATGACCCTTGTGTACTCTTTAGGCAAACTAGACCCAGAATTTGTGTAAAATTGTAACTCTTCTCTTTCTTTCCCTTTCAAAGGTGATGTTCACCTCATCTTATTGCTGGATTTGCCACTCCATTGTCTCCAAAATTCATCCCTTCCTTTTTAGTACAAACCTGCCTCCACTCCTGGTATTTCTTATGCTCTAGAGTCCTGAACTCTCAGCTCCCTGCAGTCCACACAAAACTCAGCCATGTAAATATTCTCCCTTGCTTCTCACTGTAATTGCATTCAAACCATTTTTAAATGCCTTTACTGGCCTCCCCACACTTTCTATATCAAGCTGTATTGTATTTTTAGGTATAGTATATACAGTCATACAGTACATTGATAAATTCACAAGAGTGAAATTTTCCATTCAGAGCAAACTGAGAAACAGTAAAATGTTGTGACTGATTGAAATGGGCATTCTTCAATGCTCATCTATGCACCTAGAACTGACGACGACGACTCCTCAAATGTCAGGGAACTTTCCTTTCTTCTTTCAGAGCCTTCCTTAAAATTAAAAAAACAGTGCTGTCATAAAGTCTTTCAATGATATTCTCTCCATGTGATGTACTCAGTTTGGTATTTAAACCATAGTCTGAGACACTATGAACTGACTTATTGCTGAATGGGAACCCTGCAAACACTTACCACCCAGGCTCCAATTCTGTAAGCAATTAAAGTAGTAAAAGCTACACCAGTAATGAGTTTTTGCAGGATCATACCCTTATATTGTCACTTCTCGTCACAGGCTCTCTGATATCTTTGTACAGCACTCAGCACCCTGTAAAATTTATACAATCTCACACAAAGTCACTAATTTTATTCACTTTTCTTCAACGTTTTGCATAGTCATATATAATTTACCACATTCCTGGAGTGCGCACAGACGACATTCAGTTCTGGAAAAACCTTGAAATATGCTGCCATTTTAAGTTATTGAAACTTAAAAGGAAAAAGCATAAATATGGTTCTGTCCAGGGCCGGCCCACAACATTTTGGCACCTGAGGCGGGGGGCTCAAATGACTCCCCCATGCTCCCTCGCTTGGTCCAAAACTTCGAAAGGTCTCAATTCTGCCTTCGTCCTGTTCTACTCCTCTAATGGTACTGCCCTGCTACCTACCCCAATAAAGGAGAACTAGCAACTTAAAATGCCTTGTTCAAAAATTTTAAGTAACACTTATCTTTCAAACGCCTGGACAGCAAATGTAACTTTTCTTGTCTGCACAGTAAACATGGGCATTTTTATCTGTTGGAATAATCAAAGTGGTGCTTTCCGGGCCTTTTTGGTTGCAAAGATTTGAACTGCTTCCTGAAGGTCCACAGTCTGGGCCAGCTCTTGATCTATTGAGATGGTTGCAAGGCCGACCAGCCTCTCCTGTGTCATTATGGAGCGTAGATGTATTTTTATTAACTTCAGCTTGGAGAAGCTGCGTTCTCCACTGGCAACTGTTACAGGAAGCGTTAGAAGTATGCGCAGAGCAACAAAAGCATTTGGAAAGAGGGTGGTCACCTTATTTGTGCACATATATTCCAGAACAGCCTTTGGAGTCGATTCTGCTGAAATGTATCTTGAAAGAGCTTTCAGTTCATCACCTAAATCACTACCTCAATGCTGTAAAAAAGCGAATGTAGTGCCCATCTTTAAAAAAGGGAAGAAGGAAGATCCGGGGAACTACAGGCCAGTCAGTCTCACCTCAATCCCTGGAAAAATCATGGAACAGGTCCTCAAGGAATCAATTTTGAACCACTTAAAGGAGGGGAAAGTGATCAGAAACAGTCAGCATGGATTCACCAAGGGCAAGTCATGCCTGACTAACCTAATTGCCTTCTATGATGAGATAACTGGCTCTGTGGATGAGGGGAAAGCAGTGGATGTGCTATTTCTTGACTTTAGCAAAGCTTTTGATACAGTCTCGCACAGCGTTCTTGCCAGCAAGTTAAAGAAGTATGGGCTGGATGAATGGACGGTAAGGTGGATAGAAAACTGGCTGGATGGTCGTGCTCAACGGGTAGTGATCAATAGCTCCATGTCTAGTTGGCAGCCGGTATCAAGTGGAGTGCCCCAAGGGTCGGTGCTGGGGCCGGTTTTGTTCAATATCTTCATCAACGACCTGGAGGATGGTGTGGACTGCACCCTTAGCAAGTTTGCAGATGACACTAAACTGGGAGGAGTGGTTGATACGCTGGAGGGTAGGGATAGGATACAGAGGGACCTAGACAAATTAGAGGATTGGGCCAAAAGAAATCTGATGAGGTTCAACAAGGACAAGTGCAGAGTCCTGCACTTAGGACGGAAGAATCCCATGCACTGCTACAGACTAGGGACCGAATGGCTGGGCAGCAGTTCTGCAGAAAAGGACCTAGGGGTTACAGTGGACGAAAAGCTGAATATGAGTCAACAGTGTGCCCTTGTTGCCAAGAAGGCTAACGGCATTTTGGGCTGTATAAGTAGGGGCATTTCCAGCAGATCGAGGGACGTGATTATTCCCCTCTATTCGGCACTGGTGAGGCCTCATTTGGAGTACTGTGTCCAGTTTTGGGCCCCACACTACAAGAAGGATGTGGATAAATTGGAAAGAGTCCAACGGAGAGCAACAAAAATGATTAGGGGGCTGGAGCACATGACTTATGAGGAGAGGCTGAGGGAACTGAGATTGTTTAGCCTGCAGAAGAGAAGAGTGAGGGGGGATTTGATAGCTGCTTTCAACTACCTAAAAGGGGGTTCCAAAGAGGATGGATCTAGACTGTTCTCAGTGGTAGAAGATGACAGAACAAGGAGTAATGGTCTCAAGTTGCAGAGGGGGAGGTTTAGGTTGGATATTAGGAAAAACTTTTTCACTAGTAGGGTGGTGAAGCACTGGAATGGGTTACCTAGGGAGGTGGTGGAGTCTCCTTCCTTGGAGGTTTTTAAGGTCAGGCTTGACAAAGCCCTGGCTGGGATGATCTAGTTGGGGTTGGTCCTGCTTTGAGCAGGGGGTTGGACTAGATGACCTCCTGAGGTCCCTTCCAACCCTGAGATTCTATGTTTCTATGTTTCTATGTATAAATCCACTATTTCTGAGGTGCTCAAAGAATACAGTGATGAGCACCAAAGTAAAATACCATTGTTATTCCATTTCTTTTTGGTTTAGGTTCTTATTTGGTATCCATCACGGCTTTATGTGGGTCACACCTATTAACCACACTCAAACTTTAAAAAAAATGAAATGTATATAAGAGTTTGACAGACAGTGACCATGTCCGCATATGACAGTCTTCAGAGCTTACTGCTCCTACAGGAGTTATAAACAACTTTTGGGTTTCTATTTTAAACGCACCTTGGCGTTAACACAAGTGCTAAAATAAAGGTTAATGCTGATGATTCTGTGGAAGTCTGGAATAAAATGCCAACAGCATCACGTGCATCCCCCTCCCTCTGGTTTTACCAAAAAAGAATTGGCAAGCTGTTAAAGTACTGGCAAACAGAACAGCTGCTAAGGAGTTCACGGGCTCATGTAGGCATTTCTCCAGTTTGAACAGATTCAACAAAGCCAGCATAATACATCTACTGAAACTAGTAACATCAACCAGATAAAAACCACACTAAATATACCAAACCAATGGTTTATACACTGCATCCCCTCATTGCGCCATAAAACAACCACATAAGATCAATGTTTGTCTGGGGATTTTTTTTTTATGATTGTTTTTCAACAGTTTTGAGGAGAAAACAGGAAACAGAAAGCCTAGTATTAAAATACATATGGGATGTTAGAGCCCAAACAGAACACATTAAATCATGATTTGTACTGTTCGTTGGAAGTCACTGCTGAAATCTCCGGAAATTCTTCAAATGGCTGCCTAAATTTTGTATGAGTCCATAGTCACAAATGTTTCTCTTTTCTTTTAAGAGAGAGAAGCATTTGTTGCAGTTATTTGAGATGCTAACTATATGCATATGAGAACATCACACATATTGCTGGTACTTTACGCCTATTAATATTGTAACATTGTGAATACAAGAACACAAGACTCAAGGCAATCTTTCAATACGTATACACACCTACATCTGCAAAACCAGCTGCCACAAAGATAAAATTATTTTTAAATAATCCTTGTAAACTTTAACCCACACATCTCTATATGTCTTCATTTTACTGCCCTAAATTCATCAATGCTTTTATGTAGCCTCACAACTAAATAATATCAGGAGTAAACAATTTAAGTTGGGAAATGTAGCTCCATAGTATAGTTAAGACCTACGAGTAATTCCCAGTCACTCGAGGTATATCTACATTGCAGCTGGAAGTGCGCCCGCCAGCTGGGTTGAAAGACTCATACTAGTGGGGCTCAGACAAGTGTGTTAAAAGTGGCTGTGTGGCTATTGCAGCACTGGTGGAGGATCAGGCTAGCCACCCACGCTCAGACTTAGGGTGTAGGGTGGGTCCAAGCTTGGGTAGCTAGCATGAGCCTCCGCTGGTGCTGCAACATCCACACAGCCACTTTTAACACACTTGTCTGAGCCTTTCAACCCAAGTTTGCAGCTTGGAGTGAGCCTACCATGTAGATCTACTGTTGGTGCAATGTCCACACAGCTATTTTCCTGTCTACTTGGCCCGGGAGGCTCGCTCTCAGCTGCAGTGTAGACAGAGTTTAAGATCAAATGGTGGAGGCGAAGGGGTGGGGAGTAGTGGTACTCTATCCAAGCTCTGACGACAGTCCTGGAGTAGGTGAATGATTCCGCTAAGATGATCAGTAATGAAACAGACATTTAGGCCATATCTGTATTCTGAGGCTACAGGGGCACAACTATAATGCTGTAGCTATGGGCAAGTCTATACTACAGAGCTACATCGGCGCATAGCGCATCTGGTGAAGACTCACTATGACAAAGGAAGAGCGCTCTCCCATCAGCATAATTACTCCACCTCAGCGAGAAGCGGAATGGCGCGGAAATAGCGCCGGTGTGGACAGCACGAAACTCACATCACTCATGGAGTGGGGGGAGGGATAGCTCAGTGGTTTGAGCACTGGCCTGCTAAACCCAGGGTTGTGAGTTCAATCCTTGAGGGGGCCATTTAGGGATCTGGGGCAAAAATTGGGGATTGGTCCTGCTTTGAGCAGGGGGTTGGACTAGATGACCTCATAAGGTCCCTTCCAACCCTGATATTCTATGATTCTAAGAGGAGGGCTTTTTTACATCCCTGAGCAATGTCAGTTGTATCCACTTTATCTGTAGTATAGACCTGCCCAGTGTCAGCATAACGCCATAGTACAGATGCAGCCTACAGTTTTTCTGCTACTGTAGGAACACCACCTCCCCAACTGGCATTAACTAGGTGAACAGAAGCATTCTTCTATTGACCTAGCTGAGTCTACACTAAAGGTTAGGTTATGGTGGGCAAGGTGGTGGATTTTTCACACCCAAGCACCGTAGCTACATCACCCCACATTTTAAGTGAAGACCGGGCCTTACAGAGTTTCACATTACCCTTCAGAATCAATGCTCCACTGAGACAAATGGAGGCTGTTCACACTTCTCAGAGTTATATTTTTCAGGCTGTCTGCAACTCACAAGACAGCACAGAACTGTTCAATATGTAGAAATGCTGTCTTCTACAATTGGAAAATTCAATAAAACAAACATTAAGCAATTTTCAACGTGTTAGCTCCACTACAACATTGTTTTCATATTGCTGATATTATGGGTCATTTTAAAAAAAATTCCTATATAATCTGGCATGCAACCCTGCTTTTACATTTTATGAGAGGTTAGTCATCAGATGGCATGCGATTCCTTAATCATGCTAGCAAATATTTAGTATTTTACGCAATAGCTGTGTTTTGAACTATTTTTTCCCAAGTGGTACTAATTTGTTCTCTCTTTTTCCAAACTAGATTGCATTTTGTTATTTACTGCACATATTTTTAACCTCTCTAGATTATTCTGCATTATGTCTGTCCTCACTAGGATTTGCAGTATACCTCCTACTTTAGTATCATCTGCAAATGTAATCAAAATGCTGTTAACGTTCCACTTTCTGATCATTAATGAAGATATTAAATAAGACGAGACTCATTATCAAGCAGACATCTCTCTCAACTAGATACTCTGCTGTTATATTCAGTGCTTAAAAAAGAACTATGTTAAAATAAAATACAATTAAAATAATTTGGGGATTTTTAATTATTGAAAGGGACACATGCAACCAGAGTGCAGAAACAGAGGTGGAAAGAAAATGATGTACTCCTGTATCAAATGATCAGCCTCTGGAATACCTATTGGCAAATGTTAGGCACAATCTGCATTATATAGAACACCAAGTTAAGTGTAACTAGGCTCTATAGATAACATGGGTCAATATCTAAACAGCAGCATTTCCCCCCAACACAACAGCATACCAAAGGCATTTGCCTGTCTCACAAATCTCGCTACAGAACAGCTCATTTGCATTCAAGGAAAATCTGGGCAACTGTCTCATACTGTCTCAGTGGATGCTGCCACCAGGGTTAGAACAAAGAGGTTTCCTCCTGCCTCAAGACCCAGAAAATAGACTAGCACAGGGGTTCTCAAACTTCACTGCACCACAACCCCCTTCTGACAACAAAATTTACTACACAACTCCAGGATGGGGGAACCGAAGTATGAGTCCCTCTACCCCGTGCGAGGGGGTGGGGGGGGGGGGGGGGAAGGTGGCGCAAAGCCCAAGGGCTTCAGCCCCAGGCAGGGGGCCTGCAACCTGACACCCACCACCCAAGGTGGAAGCCCTAGGACTTCTGCTTCAGCCCCAGGCGGTGAGGTTTGAGCTTCGGCCCTGGGCCCCAGCAAGTCTAAGTCAGCCCTGGTGACCCCATTAAAATGGGGTTGGGACCCACTTTGAGGTCCCAACCCACAGTTTGAGAACCGCTGGACTAGTTAATACAGGCACAGGTAGGTAGTGTCATTTGCAAAGTTAACAGGTTTGAACCAAAGCTTAGTCCTGTTAGTGCCCTTCTCACTCATACACCCATATGGTTTGAAATCTTGCCAACTGTGCTGTATGTGGAAACTAGCCATGTGTGGCATCAATGTTACAAACTTGATAAAAAGTCCCGGTGTGTAGCTGGGCCTCAGACTTGTACTGGGCAAAACTGCATATGGGACTGACCTAGAGCAAGTAATCACAGACAACACTAGGTCAAACCATAGAGCAGGCCTGCACAACATGCGGCCCGGGGGCCGCATGCAGCACGCGTGGGCTCACTGTGTGGCCCACGGGGGGGGCGGGGGGGAGAGATGAGGATGAGTAGGTGGGCTCACTGTGAAGCCCAAAATCTGGGACTGTGTCCGTGGGTCCTTTTTGCTGCTTGGCTCTGGGCTGGGGGTTGTCCCAATGCTGCAAAGAGGGTGTTCCCAAAGCAAGGTGCTTGCTTTTAACCCCCGAGGATGTCGGTATGTCTGCTCTTCTCTAGTCAGCCCACTTGACAAGTTTGATTGTCCTTGGTCTGGTTCCCACCCCCTCTCCAAGGGCTGCAGCTGTCTGGAGGTGCCTGCCTTTCACGCCTTCCTCATTCACACCTCATTCATTCAACACAGCAATTGAATACAAAGTGGGGGGAAGATCTTATTCTACTTCTAGCAAAAAGACATTTTTCTTTTACCTTATTTATACTACCTTAGAGGCCCGCTATAACATATTACCAAGGTTCAATACAAAGTCATATAAAAGTTATACAAAAATGCATAATGCAGAGATTTATCTACAACTGCATTGATTGACTGTTGTGTGCAGTAATATAGTGACCCCTGGGGGGGTGAAGAGGGGTGTGATGGTGGGGCCGAGCGAGAAGGGGGCAGGTCCTATTTTACTGCTGTGATCTGGTCACCCTATGCGTGCTGTTTCTTTCCTCCTCTACAGGCTTCCACACCCCAGCGCTGGGGAAGGAGAAGTTGTTTCCGTGGGGCGGGTGGGGCGGGGTTTCCTCCGGACCGAGGGGTTTCGGCCCTCAGCTGTTTTCTTTGGAGTAATATGGCCCTCGCCGCTTTACGAGTTGTGCAGGCCTGCCATAGAGTACGTTACCGTAAGCAAAATATGAGCTATCAATCTTGAATTACGCCAATTTTGATAAATATAAGTTAACCGATACAATCCAGGTTTAGTTGTCATTTTGAAAATACATCCAAGGTCACTGCTGACAATAATTTATTTATTTTAAAGAGGCCATCCATAACATACGAAAGTAACTTCTTACATAATAAAGGAACAGCTTTTGGCTAGAATGTATATGAGTGCTGCCAAGATTTATTGCTGTCAAGGAGATGCTCAAAACACACTGAATGATTTGAAATGATTTTTGCAAAGCCTTTTGAATTAGAACACAATACAGGATACAAAAATCTGCATATAATATAAAAAATGCATAGCTCAATTAATAAATTACGTGCTACTGTGTATAATCTAGGGAAGTGGTTCTCAACCTTTCCAGACTACTGTACTCCTTTCAGGAGCCTGATTTGTCTTGTGTATCCGAAGTTTCACCTCACTTAAAAACTACTCACTTACAAAATCAGATATAAAAATACAAAAGTGTCACAGCACACTAGTACTGAAAAATGGCTTATGTTCTCATTTTTACCATATATTATAAAATAAATCAATTGGAATATAAATATTGCACTTTCAGTGTGATACTTGAACCTGTTTTTCACTTGTGAGCCTTGTCTGAAGCCCAAGCCTTGCCGCCCAGGGCTGAAGCCCTGCTTGTCACCTCCTAATGCTGGCCCTGTACTTACAACCCACCTAAACTCATCCCATGACTCCCTGGCGGCTGCAACCGGCAGGTTGAGAAACACTCATCTAGATGAGTTGAGCATGCCTTGGAAGACCTTTGAGTACCCCCCAGGGATAGACGTACCCCCAGTTGAGAACCACTGATTTAGGTCATCTTTAAATAAAATTATAAAAATAATCTGTGATTGAATTATTTACTACAGCTCTGGATGCTCTAATATATGAGGTGGGTAAGGTTACTCACCTGGATACAAATCTCACATATTTTGAGTTAGTTTATAGAAGGACTCAGTGCTGCTGTTCACGTTCACTTTTTTCCTCTCTTTAATTTTTAGCAGGTTCTGATTTTTAAAGTATTCTAGGACTTTTAGAAAAACTCTGGTTCTAATCCAAATAGAAAGAAGAAACATTTTCCCTGGGAGTTACCCTCCCAACATGCATACAAAACCTTCCAGATTCAGACAATCAGTAGAACAAATCTGACATATTGCCGTTTATGAGCTGGCTCCCTTGGCCAGGGCACATGTCCTGGCAGAAGAGACACTTCCCAGATTCCTTGACAGTAAGCAGGAGAGGTTCCCTCCCCACCATCCATGGCTGGGGACATCCAGCCATACTCCTTCCTTCACCTTTCCTCTTTGCTGACAATGCCCCAGTTCTTGTCTTTTTAAACTGTTTTCAAACTCCATCCTACACCTCCTTTCTGCATTTTCCAAACGATGCCAAAAATGGGGTGCAAGCTATTTTACTCCTAGGTTTCCCATTATTTGCCCACTTTACAGTTATTACTTCTTTTAAAATGTAAAATGTTTGCTTATGTTACCCCCTCATGGCAATGTCATTCTCCCAATAGTAGTAATGCTGGTCAATTACATCCTGAATATACAAAAAAAACCACCACAGTGACACAGCTAACCAATCTTAAGAAACTGAATCCTTCAAAGAAGATTCCTTGCTGTGGTTAAATTTCCAACTTATTAAGCATGACTAGATTTGAAATTTAGTTGATGGCATTTAGTAAGGCAAGAACTGGGGCACTATCACCAAAGAGGAAGGTGAAGGAAGAAGTATGGCCGAATGTCCCCAGCCATAGGGGGAAAACCTTTCCTGCTTCCTGCCAAGGAATCTGGGAAGCGTGTCCTTTGCCAGGACATGTAACCTGGACAAGGCAGCCACCTCATAAACTGCAATGTCAGATCTGTTCTCCTGATTGTCTTAATCTGGGGGTTTATGTATGCGTGTTGGGAGGGTAACTCCCAGTGAAATGTTTTTCTATTTGGCATTTTCATTAATTACATACATTTAAAATGGCTATTCACAGTACTGTTTTTCTATCCACCACAACTCTGATTTACAGTATCAGTTGTATTACGTCTTCTCTTCTTCCAAATTAAATTGACACTCTGCTAGATACTGCCATGTTCATTCTCAGAATACTGTGTGTGTTTACAGGGGTTTATATGTTCAGAGCACAATCAACTTCAGTTGCAGTTGAGAGTACTCAGTACTTCTGCAAGTCTGGCCCCAAGTGTCTCATGTTGGACACCCAGAAAATGAGGAGCACACAATTACTGCCCAACTGTGAACATTTTGGTTTAAGTGACTTGCCCAGCATCACACAGGAACTCTGACAAAGGCAGGGGCAGAATTCAGTTCTCCGGGGTTGCATTCAATTACATTAACAATGAGACCAGTCTCTCTCTCCCTGCAGTCCCCTTCCTCATTCATTACACACCTTCCAATTTCTGCAACAAGTGAGGCAGGGGTCCTATAGAGAACATCCTCCTTTATTGCACAAGCCTGATTCATTCCAGAGCACAGTCCATCCTCCCCAAGCCTTTCCAATCTCCCACCCCCTCTGACTCCTATATCTCCCTCTTCCCCCCATTGCTCCTGTTCTCCTTTGTCCACGCCCTCCTTCCTTACCCTCAGCATTACTCACACAGTTTCCTCCTCTGCCACATTTGCCTGGGTAAAGCAGGCGCAGCATTGAAAACATGAGTCTCCCTGCTCTCTGTTCCAGTCCCTACAGTGCTCCTTCCACTTGCCAGAGGAGCAATTGCAGCCAGTAAAGTCCTGCTCAGCTCCCTGTGGGGGCTGGAGCATACTCTGTTGCTCTGTGGAGATGGCATAGGCTAAGTCAGGTCACCAGTAAGAAGTGCGAAGGGCTGGAGCAAGCTCAATACAGATAGAATCTGCAGAGACTTTAGCTTGCAAACTAACGAAGTCTCTAAGTGTGTATACATTGCAATTTTCAGAGGGTTACAACTTGGCCAACTTTGGGTGAATTTTCACAGGGATAGCAAGGCATAATCCTGATATCTTAACTATTAGCAGCTATGCCAGTTCCACCTGTAATCAGGCCAGTTCTTAACCAAAGAAAGGGGGGGAGGAAGGCATATATTCACCAACTCCCTTTTCACAAAGTGACCTCAGTTCTGGCACCGAATTCTGATACAGAAGAGCTCATAAAATGAGTGTTTTCCAGCTGAATTATTCTGTTCAATCTAAACATTGTAAAATGTGTGAACTATCTTGTTTTATTTTTCTTCTAAAACTTTACAAGCTACCAATATTTTAAACACGGGTGAACATTACATTTGAAAAAAAGATTCTGAAGCTAGACATGAAAATTACAGCTGGAAACAGCATGTCTGGTTTGTTTTCAAAACAAACAAACACACACAAGCTTGCCATTTAAAAGGGCTATCCAAGTGGTTTTAAGTAGATATATGTGAGGTATAATTACACAACATGGAACATAAATTAGAAAATAAAAATAAAAAACCTTTAGCTGAACCAAAAAGTATCATATTTTTGTGTTTAATTCGTTGCTCTCCAGTCAAAACATCTGAACTAAATTAACAAATTTCTCAGTATTCAGAAATGAACTATTTGAACTGAACATTTATGGTATGTCCAAGGATCATGGACAGTAAAAGCATAACCCATGTTTATTAACAGCTGTAAAGAAAAACTTCTATATGTAAAATGCTCAGCATCTGACCCAAACCGGGAATGCAATTATGGCATCGGCATATGATCAGTCTATTACCAACTCACAGGTTCTGATCTTCAAAAGTAGTTATTTATAGACAAAAAATATGAGTAGCCAGTGGATGCCCCACTTTTCTCCTAGATCTGTCACTTTTTAAAATTTTTGTTTTTCAAAATGAGAGATGCTTCATGCCTGGTTTTTTCTCTTATGTATGTACTAGATATAATTCCAAGCAACATTTGACCCATTACTTCCAGATAAAGCTCTACAGTTGCTGTGCAAAAGGAATAAGTCACTCTCTGATCACATAACTTTCTCCACATTGATCCATCAATACAGGGATCAATACAGAATTAGTCACAGCAGCTTCTTCTCTCTCCTCTCACTTAGCTAGGTCAAATATATTTCACTTACTTCTTTCTGTATAGCTTTGCCGTCGATGCTCTAATCTTCATTCTAAAAGCAGTTTCTCCTCCCTTGGTGTTCACACCTCAGCTGCTAGAAGAGGGCCTCATCCTCCCTGACTGAACAAACCTCATTATCTCTAGCCTGACTCTTGCCTGCATATCTATACCTGCCTCTGGATATTTCCACTGCATGCATCCAACGAAGTGGGTATTCACCCACGAAAGCTTATGCGCCAATACGTCTGTTAGTCTATAAGGTACCACAGGACTCTTTGTCACTTCATTCTACAGTATTTCACAAGGTCCTAACCAACGACTTTACCAACAGACAATGGCAGAAGTTTCAAGGGAAAAGAGATGGCCAGAGGGGTTGCTCAGTGTGCAGACTGCTGTAGCTTCTCTGGAAAATGAGATCCTTCTCCCTTCCCGTAGCCTGGCTTCATCTCCAAGTTGTGAGTGGAGAGATCAACCAAGCACTGCTCTCTTTTGTGAAAGGATGCTAGTCTGGCATGTTGGCTAACATGGCTAGTTGACAGCTCTCTTCTTTCCCTACACAGTTGTTCACAGTGCTGCTTTTGCATGCACCAAAAGTTTACTCCAGGATTTTATTTGCACCAGGACCTCCCCTCTTCCTGCAGTACTAGTACAAATAAAAGCTGAGATGGACTCTGCATTAGGCAAGCAAAGATGGTGAGAGCAATAAGCCTTCCAGCACTGTCCACATAAATACTTTCCGCTGCACAGCTTGAACCTATTATTCCTGGCTTTTCCTTTGTCCTCTCTACATTGTCCAACAAAAATAATTGTTTCCAGTTCCATTTATAACATCTCTTCATTTAAATGTAAGCATTAATGTCTCTTTTCAGTCTTTTTTCCTCCAGGCTTATTGTGACCCGTTTCCTTTAACTGCTAAGATGATTATCTTATTAAATCTTTAACTGCATAGATATAAGAGATTGTCAGGTTAAAACTGGGGATTTGCATCGTGTGATCTGTAAAGTATCTAGGAAGGTCTTAAAGATATCCAAAAATCCGTGACAGGATTATACAAGCTGCATCCTGGTGAACCTTTTAGCAGAGGGCACTGTAAACTGCACTTCAACACTTATTTTAATCAAAACTAAAATTTGATCAAATATTTAGCTATTTACCATGGTCAAAGCTTGCAGCCTTTCTGGGTAGTCCTCAATAAGATGCTCCAGCACTGAATTATTATAGCAGCGGAGAGTATTTTTCTGAACAACTGGGAAGACTCCTTTAAACGTATTTGTTTTGGGGTGTTTGGTGTGAGAAATGATTGACGTCAGTAACATCATAAGATCCTGTGAGTGGCTCAGGGTCACACAGTCTCAAATATACAAAAATATTTCTTTCCAAATGGTTAACTACCACATCAGACCAACCACTAGGAGTGCAAGAACCAACAATATAGGTTTGTTTTTTTAAATCACTGTGGATATGCTGTATTTAAAATTAGCTAGTTTATAGAGCAGAAGCAGGGAATTCTGATCTTTAAGAAGGAAAGGAGTCTTTCAGCATCAGAACTTCACTATTCTAACCTGCAAATCCACACGGAAAGCAGATTTTCAGTTTACCATAAAACTGGTGACAAGGTTCTGCTGTTTGTTCTGGACCAACCTAGGAGATATTATGCTTCCTGCATATATGCGGAGGAGTGCCACTCCTGGTATTTAATAAGAGCACAGGGCTAAGGTACTTACAATGGGTGCTGAGGAAGGCACTGCTTTGCTTGGTGCTGTGAAGGGCGAGTCTTTCATTGCTCCTGTAACTCTGCAGAAGGCAACATAGGAGGGAACCACCATCAGTCAACCTGTCTACTCTATCATTGAAAATATTAAAGGCAGCCTATAAGAGCCAACTCCCATTAAAGTCAAAAGATTATCAATAACTTGAACAGATCCCTAAAATAGAAACACAAATACAAGAGCCAGTCACCAATAATTGTTCTGTTTAGTGTCTTGTAAAGATAAAGAGAGGGTTAAGATTAGGAATCAAATGGTTTACAACCATCTTAGTTTAGCATTACCCTAGTTTTTAAATGCTTGGGGTGTTTTTAAATGGTACATCTGCTCTTGAATTGCACCTAGCAATCTTCACTGCGACAACTGAGTTTTTTGTTTTGCAATTTCACTTTTTGGGGAGTAAACCTCTGATTTTAATATGTCGTCAATCTCCTGCTGCTTTCCGTGGAAAAAAAACTCTGCACTGTGTCCAAAAATACGATGGGCATTAAAGTTCTATCCTTTTCGCATGTATGAATTTCTCAGGAGCTGCTTTTTTTGTTTTTACTGGTCCCTTGGCTTTGCTCCCCAGACAGTCCAAATCCACAGCCCCTTAGTCATTTTCAAGCCCTGATTCCCTCTCAGGTTCTTGCTCCCTGGCTTCAGCCCTCAGGCAGTCATTCTTTGGCTGTACCTCTGCTCTCCAGCTGTGATATGTCTGCCAGCCTCCCTGGATCTCCCTCTGCCCCCTCTAAATCCACTTTCCTTCCTCTGCTAAGGTCTACAGATCTATATCTAGATAATGCATGCATTGCCACAGTATCTGAGCACCTGAGAATTGGTGTGGGGGCAGTGGTCGAGGGAACGGAATGGGGGCAGTGGTGATAGGAGTCATTGTAAAAAGGCTAGATTAAAGAAATAGGTTTTACACTGTACTCTGAAGTGCATGATCTCATCTGGGAGGGAGTTTGGTAACACCCATTGGAGCAAAGTGGACCTTGGCATGTCTGCCAGCCACTGAAGGTACCCACTTGCTAGAGCTCAGCAACAGCCCCTCCCCTCTCCTTCTGGCTCTTTCCAGGTTCCTGGCTCAATACCTCCTCCTCCCCGACCCCCATTATGAGTCGCCTGCCATACCAAGATGTTTTAGAATATTAATTTCAGCCTTCCCGACACACTTGTGATGGAGGTAAATAGTGTTCCCATATTTATAGAGGGGAAGTTATCCAAGTGAAACAGAGAGGTTGACACCTTGCCCAAGGTCTCACAGGGAACATATGTGGGAGATGGGAAGTGTAGTGAATGTAGCATCATGTTTAGGGCCCTACTAAATTCACGGTCCATTATGGTAAATTTCACAGCCATGGAATTCATGTTTTCATGTGTTTAAATCGGAAATTTTACAGCGTTGTAACCATGAGGGTACTGACCCAAAGGGGGTGGGGGGATTCCAAACCCTTTATGGGGTGTGTGTCATGGGATTGCCACCCTCACTTCTGTGCTGCCTTCAGAGAAGGACTCTGAAGGCAGCAACCGTGGAGCTTCTTGAAGCAGCAGGAGGTTCCCGGAGGAGGTTCTGACTCCCTCCCCCCTTCCCCCCCCCCCCCCCACGACCGACTGTGCAGGGGATGGACAAGTCCTGTCCCTCCCCACTCCAACCAGAGCTAGGAGCCTCCTGGCTGGGACCCTCCTATCAGAAGGGGGCAACCAGACTCACCTCCACAAGCCACTTCCAGCTGCAGGAACCTCTGGGGCTGCTGCCCAGCCCCAGAGCGTCCAGCTGCAAGGGGAGGCACCGGGAGGTGGCTCTGAGCTCCCTCCCGAGAGAGGCTGTGCAGGAGATGGACAAGTCCTGTCCCTCCCCAGCACGGCCGGAGCGAGGAGCCCCCTGGCAGGGGTGCTTCTAGCAGCAGGGGGAGATCGGGTTTCACAGGGAAGGGCTTATTTCACGGTCCTTGATGCAATTTTCACGGCCGTGAAATTGGTAGAGCCCTAATTATATTAGGTCCCTTTCTTCAGTACTATACGCTCAACTTTCACAAATTCAGATTGTAAGGCCAGAAGGAACCATTCGGATCACCTAGCATAACATTATTTTAAAGTCTATAGGCAGCCTTATATCCATCAACTCCTGCATCAAGCCCATAGCTTCTGGTTGAGCTACACCACCTAAAGAGTCTGCCTATCTACAGCGACAGCTACCATTTTGGGAGGCAGAGTTGATGGAGCATACTATAGAGGAGGCATGCACGTATTTTTCCCCTTTTAAAATAAAAGCTATTCAGTATGAAAATATACATTTGCTTTTTGTGTCTGGAAAATACCAGCCTCTTGAAAACTCAGTTAAGAGCTTAGCACTTCAAACAAAGTGGTAATTATTTAGTAATAAAATCTTTCATAGACAGCCAATGAAAATCAGATCTAGTCCATTCTGACAAAGATTAATCACAGTTTTGTTTCAAAACCAAAATTCCAACCAATATTGTACATAAGGATGTTCAAAAATCTCTCTGTTTTTGGAGTTGAGAGTATTGCACTTTAAAGTTAAAGCTGGCCAAAGAAACCATGAGAACATTTTTTAGCTTCCTCAAAAAGGACAAATCTTTGCATGCTTGCCATTTGAAATGTTTTTGTTCTTCGTTTCTTTATAATCTTCCAGGATATTTCTCTCCTCCTTTAATTAAAGTATTTTTTTATAATGATAGCTCCTCCTCTACAAAGAAAGGCCAGGTGATGCCAAAACGTGTCTCAGAATGGAGCTTCCAAACCCAGGCTTTGCTACTGATATGAAGCTATATAAATTAGCATCTCCACAACCGATATTTCTTTTCTTTTTGAGAGTTTTATGGTTCTCTCAAAAATTCTTCTCACAAATGTAGTTATCCATGGTATTTTGGGGCTAGAAATGGGGAGGCTTGGGAACAAGGATATTGCAGTGGGTCTACGGGGGCAATGGAGCTGAAGCCAGAAGTTGTTGCTCCTGAAGATGGTTTACCAGCCTCTGAACACTGTAGTGGAATGAAATGTACCAGAGTGTTGCAGGGAATCCATGGTAGAGAGACAGGGAGCAGCTGGGTCCAGGGATAGAGTAGGGTGTTTCTGAAGGACATGGAGGGAAGTAAGTGCCTTATTTAAAATTAGAGGACTAAAAGTGGAGTGCATAAATTTACACATCGGTCATTTCAAGCATGTATATTTTAATGCCCGTTCTCATGGCGGGGATAAATTTATTAATGATGACTATTTGTGTTCTCTCTCTTCCTTCTGGCTTTTCAGAATACTTCCAGCTTGAGTGAGAGAGTCTGGAAGTTAAAAAATGCATCTGAGAAAAGAGGCCAAAATGCCAGAGAATAAAGCATTTGAAGTGTTAATTTTTGTATCATTATTGTGTGAAAAGTACGTATGCTAGAGTTATGCAATATATTAAAAAAATCTTCTCCTAAACTATATATATATATATATATATATATATATATATATATATATATATATATATATATATATGCGCCAACATTTTCCAACACACCTGTTTACTGAGGTCAAATGTAATTTATAATTTTAAAACCGAGATGCAACTGAATCAAGAACTATATCCAATTAGATCACCTTGGGAAACACAATATATGTTGCATGGGACAGATAAAAATAAGAAAAAAAAAACTGTCAGGAAACTAAATTAAGGTCCAAGTCTGACCTACACGCTTTTGAGTAACTGTACACACAAACAATTTGCAAGAGACTGTAGCCTAAATCTGGATGGCACAATCTTATGACGCTGCTTCACAGGCCAGAAAGGGCACAAGTTGAGTTTCATATATCAGGGGAGAGTTGGAGGCTCTTTCAGTTGGAAAAAAAATGGCTTTACTTGTCAAATGACCATATTTGATATCTGTGTCAGAGAGAAAAGTTAAACCTAACAATGTTGTTTCTAACACTCTCTCTTTCCACAGAATATCACTGGGACTGTTCACATGTGTGCGTTTGCAGGATCCGGGCCTTAACCACTCTGTCAATGATGCATGAGCTACTAGGACTAGATATCACTTGCTCTCTCACAGCCACATTGCGTCTGCAGAACTACCAGAAGTGAATAGGAGTTAAACAAAACACACCAAAAAACCCTTTTAGTCAGAAACGCAGCTACTATGTAACTCCAAATAGGTACGGGAAGCAGATCTGTTGAGTAAGTTGGTATTAATTACATTTTTAATTAAAAAAAACACTAACTTTTCTTCTCATAACTAACCTAAAACTTGTGCCATAGCAGCAGAAGTACAGATTTCAAAAGAGGCAGAGCATATTCTTTTAAAATTATTTTGATTTTAAAAAAGATTAGAGTGTCCTTAGGATTAGAGTCCTAAAGAAAACTGTTCACCAGTTCCTCCAACACCTCTACAGGAGCTATGTTTTGGATGGAATTACTTAACTTTCCTATTGTAGGAGGGATAGAGATTTTATGCTCAAAAATTTCTAATTCTAAATTGGCAATTGCTTTTGCTCACAGTTTTTCCAGGATTTTTATAATTTTCCTCTTTCATTATTAATGTGGTGGCAATTGTTTGGAAGGCCAAAGAGGTGATTACAACATTTCCATTACAGAAAATGTAAACAACAAAAAATCCCATGTTAGATTTGTTGTCTTAATTTCTGTTCAGCATACAGTAGATTTCTCCCAACTTTTTTCTATATACAAAGGAAATTTTCCAAACCACCATGTTGATTTAGGCAGATACACACACAGTTAGTTTTAAAAATGAGGTAAAGAATATAAATAACTTTGCATCTGCCCTTTTAACACTTTTTTAAAAATCACTGATTCATTTAATTTATTTTGTAGGCAAAAATCAATACAACTTTCACTCGCTACCCATTTTTTCCCTTAATGTCTCTAACGTTCCATTTTCCCTTTCAAGCTCTTCCAAACAGACTGAGTGCCAAAGTGATTTTTTTTATGTGCAATGCCAATTTTAACTATTCACTACATCAAGTCTGCAGACAGCTGAATTTTGTGCATCATTTAAGGCAATCTGTTTGAACATTTGGTTCAACAAGCCCTGTTGCAGGAGTACTGTTGCCCTGTAGCAGCACTCCCTCATATCAAGAACGAGTTTTTGTTGTCACCATAAACATTTGGAAGTTTTTGCTTCTTTTAATCATATACATAGGTAAGAGACATATAACCACTTCCAAATACCACTGGCATGCCAGTCTTACCTTCTGGCTATCAAAATCTTAGCAATCAGCAAAATTAAATGAAAGGAAAAAGCAAAGAAACCAATATTAAATTCCATGGATATTCTCTTCTCCCCCGCTCCCGCTTATATTTTAAATAAAATATTAGAGACCTCTTTATACAACTACAGAAAAATTCTAATCCCAAATTCCTCGCCTTTGCAAGCACTGCTATCTGTCTGCTGAGTTTTATATCTTGAAATTCTGTTTGTTGCAGAAACAGAGATTTCCCAATGTCTAAAGTAGTTCTCTCTCGCATTCCAATTTCACTAGAAGTATTTTTTCAAAACAGTTGTTTGCTGCATCTGCAGAGCCAACCTAATTCTGACCAGTTCTCACCATAGCAAAATAGCACAAAATGATGATCAGAGCTGTCAAAACAATTGGGGTTTTTTTTTGGGGGGGGGAAGGGGGGAATCAAGAAATGTTTTTTAAAGTACAGTATTTATTTCGAGATTTTTAATCAAAATTTTCACTGATGTTGGCATCAGCAAAAGGATCGGGATATCATACAGGAAGATCTGGATGACCTTGTAAACTGGAGTAATAGTAATAGGATGAAATGTAATAGTGAGAAGTGTAAGGTTATGCATTTAGGGATTAATAACAAGAATTTTAGTTATAAGCTGGGGACACATCAGTTGGAAGTAACGGAAGAGGAGAAGGACCTCGGAGTCCTGGTTGATCACAGGATGACTATGAGTCGCCAATGTGATATGGCCGTGAAAAAAGCTAATGTGGTTTTAGGATGCATTAGGCGAGGTATTTCTAGTAGAGATAAGGAGGTGTTAGTACCGTTATACAAGGCATTGGTGAGACCTCATTTGGAATACTGTGTGAAGCTGAGATGTGAAGGAGAGGGAGGAAGAGGGTTGGAACAAACGGCCAGTCAGCACTGGGGAGAGGGTCCAATCAAAACTGTAGAAAATTCTCTTAATGTCCATATTTTTGCCTGCTTCTGCAATTTGTGAAACCAGATGGAGTCTCTGGCTGGTTCCTCTCTGCAGTTTTTCCCCAAGGCCTGTTGGTGGAGGGGAGAGGAGGCACTATCACAAGTTGCTAGTGTGGTTCTCACTGATGTCATGTGGTGTATTGTAGAACTGGACAGCGTAAGCAAATCATTGATAAGTAGAGAACACTGTATTTTCACGTCAAGAAAGAGAATTCTCCCACGGTGCTATTTGTATGGTCACAGGGCTACACCCACAAGGAACAATTTAAAGGATTTGGGATTAACAGACTATAGAGGTGATACTGACTACAGACAAAGTGAAAAGAAACATCAGAACAATATTTTTTCCTCATCTTTCAGTTTTACTAATTTCAGGAGGTATAAGTAACAATAATAAATTCAAATTTTCAGATAGAAATTTGATGTTTTATGTTCAAGGGGACCTTTAAACAGCCATCTAACATATAAATAATACTACAAACTCCCTTCCTTTTTCACTGATGTTCAGCTGGATCCATTAGTTATCTTTGGATAAAATAAAACAGGTTTTTCAACTACTGAGGCCACAACAGCTCCATAACTTTTGCCAAAATTTGGCAGAATACACACCATTATGTTACTTGCAACAGATGTTAGAACTTGGCAGTGTACTTTAAAACCCACAAAGGAAATTGTGAATCCCCCCCACCCCAAAAGGCCAAAACCAATATTATCTCAGTGTCCACATCAAACAGATACTACAAGACATGAAATACAATGGTGTGTAAGGAGTTTTACATTTGCAAACAGCAAAAGCATTTTAATAACTAAAGACTTGAATTTTATTTCTAAATTAAACCTTTTCATGGTCTGAAATCGAAGAGCGATGCAAGGAAATGTACCCAGGTGAAACAACAGACGTCAGATCAACTTTTTAAATCAACATTTTGTAAAAATATTAAACTGTAACTGCATCTGTGCTGTGACTTTGAATGCCCAGTTTCAGACAGCTGCAAATTTATATGCTTGTTTAAAGATGTTGATGTGACCATTAGCCACGAGTCAAACCAGGCTTGAAAAATTTACTCAGTAGCTACCAGGCAGAATACTTACGGCCTGACTGTTTGGAATGCTGTACATCCTCCCATTGTCTCCAGAGGGAATTGAGGGCACTCAGAATCCCACAGAAGGTGTTTTTCCTCAAAAAGCATTTTATCAAAATAATCTGATTTTTTAAAAATAAATCATTGATTTTTATCCACCCTGGCAAAAGATATTTTAAAGTCCCAAAAGCAAGGGCTAAACTTCCCCTTTCCCTTCCCCATGCCCCAGACCTCCTCACCTACTGAAGTACCAATTTCCACAAATTTGACCAGCTAACACCCAGTAACTCCATATATAGGTCAAGAACTCCTAAAACAAACAAAAAAGTTTGGATGAAATTAAATAGAAAATTCATATGAACGTATAATTTCACATAAGGAGACATCATCTGAGCTGGTCATGTGGATAGTGCTCTGCATTATAATGGAGAACTGGATTTGATCACTTTCTTTCCAGAAGGGGCTAGGAGTATTGCAAAGGCTCTTTCCGAGGCGCAAAGTTGAAACACTTTCTAGCAACCTTCCAAATCAATCAATCAATCAATCAAGGAGCACAGCAATAAACTCCAGAGAGATACCTTCAGCAGTCATTGCCACTCTCAGTCTTGAGGGTTGCGGGGTGCAGACTTTTCCCTGGTTGAAGGGCTACCTCTCCCTGTCCCCAACCAACAATAAACAAACTTGCGTAAAATCATTACAAAAACATTTTATCTGGGAAAAAGTAAGCATATACGTACTTTTTGGATCTACTAATCAGTAATTTTTAATTACTGAATTCACCAAGTATTGAGAGGCATCTTGGCCCCAGCTCATAACTTTAGAATATAAATTACTAAATTAAGTGTAAGAAACCAAAAAGAAACTTCAGACAAATATAATTTACTCTCTCCCACTCTTTAGGTATTAAGTGTGGTGGATGACTCTAAACATTGAATAAAACTTCTGGATGAAAGCATATTTGTCATTCAGTCAGCATAAACTAACAGTATTTTATCTGCCTTAAATAGCAGTGAAGCGCTCTGGAGATCCTTTAAACTTACTCTGGTGTTTGGCATCGCTTTTTCTCAATTTGGCTGCCTGCCTGAAGCTTTCTTGCCACATGGTCTGAGCTACCCACGTTTGAAACAGTTATGTCTGAACTTCTGATACGTCTGCCACCCATAATGACTCATCACCAACCTTTCCTTGCCAGTTTCATTAATCAAGACAGGATAATCTATTTGCCATGACCTGAAACAGCATGGAGTCATCTTATAACTGGAAATGAAGGTCTATCTTATCCTGTTCTCCATTTGTACACCTCACAAACCCTGAATCGTTATATCTAATCCACTGTCTATTTCCTAATAAAATGGTGTGCACATATAAACACTATACAACCTAAGAACAGCTCTTTTCCAGGTATTCCTATTACTACCCCATGTCACATTTGTTAAAACATAGCAGTTAGTTTGTTAATTGTTCTTGACACAGTATTTATGTGCTTTTATTTTGTTCCCAAATCTCCTCCTTTTGCTTTCAAGCTCCAAAATGCAACAAGAAACATATTTCACTATATGCTCCATTCATTATTGTTTTCCCTATATTGCTGCTCCCAGCTCAGCAGCAAAGCACAGAAAGCCCTTTGCCATAAGAACCTGTGGAAGTCTATGGGCATGCAGCCACTGCATCTAAGCTCTTTGTGCTTTCTGTATTATTGTGGTACAATGCGATGCCCAAAATTGTTCCCCACATATTTCCAACAGGTTTGAAGCAAGACTTAAAATAAATAAATAAAAGCTGAACCACATTTTTTTTTCCAAGTTAACCACATCTACTAACTTGGTCAAGGGCAAAGTCTCCAGAGCAGATTTACTGCTGATTACAATTTTCATTGGCCCTATCCCACACTTTCCATATTTCTTCCTCAGCACTTTTCCTACAGCAAAACATGCCTCCTGTTTTAAATCGCTGATGCCCCACTTCACCTTAATAAGCCATTGAATACAGACCTTTAAACATTTTTTCCTTCATGAACAAATTTTTATCCTGACTCTTCACTTTCTACTTAATTAGGAAGTAATACAAATGCTTCATTACTCATTTGACCACACTGTATTCAGCTATACTGGTGTGACTGCAGCATTACAGGATTTACTTCTAAAGAATTCAGATTTATACTGCTGTAGCAGAGAAGAATCTGACCTATCTTCAAGTTATATACTGAATTGTAAAACCAGCATTCAGTAATTTATGGAGGGGGCTGCAGGGTTTGTGTGGCCATCTAATCTGAGCATTGAATAGTATTTGGTGAAACATTTTAAAACTCCATTTAAATGCAGTTCCAGCTAAAATACTCTGAGCATGGGTTGACTGTCCTATGCGAGTGACTCAATAAACCCTGTGTCACTAGAATAAAGACTAGAATAAAGTTTCTAAAATTCTTAATATCATGATTGCACTCCAAACCACATATGAAACCATTTTAGATGGAACCATGTTTATACAGAATTTTCTACAAGATCCACAAACTGCATATAAATGGACTGTGAATTGGATCTCCCTCCCTATTCTACACCAACTTGCTTCTTGCTCCATCTCTCATTTTTAGGGCCCTACCAAAATCATGGTCCATTATGGTCAATTTCACGGCCGTAGGATTTGAAAATTGGTAAATTTCACGTTTTCAGATGTTTAAATCTGAAATTTAATTGTGTGGTAACTGTGGGGTCCTGACCCACCAGGGGATTGTGGGAGATGTCAAAAACCAGTTGTAGAGGGTCATATGATTGCCACCCTCACTTCTGTGATGCCTTCAGAGCTGGACAGAATGGGGATGATGGGGTGCAGAGCTATCGGTAGCCGGGAGAGATACCCAAGAGCAGCCCTGCAGGGAAAGCAAGTCCTGTCCCAGCCCTGTCCAGACTAGCAGCTAGTAGCCCCTTTGCTGGGGTGCTCCCAGCAGCACAGAGAAGATGAGATCCAACTCCACAAGCTTCCTCCAGCTGCAGGAACTTCTGGGGCTGCTGCCCAGTCCCAGAGCATCCTACAGCAGGGGGAGGCACTCGGCAGTGGGTCTGGTCTCCCCCCACTCAGAACAACTGTGCAGGGGATAGACAAGTCCTGTCCCTCCCCAGCCCAGCCACAGCTAGGAGCCCCCTTTGCTGGGGCGCTCCTAGGAACAAGGGGACATCAGATTTCACGTGGAACGGCTTATTTCACGGTTCGTGACGTGTTTTTCACAGCCGTGAAATTGGTAGGGCCCTACTCATTTTGCTAGCAGGTCCAAATAATACAAAAGAAAAGTGGAGTGGAAAGGGAGGAGGAAAAAAAGGGCACTGATACAAATATGCCATCCCTTCTCACGTCTTTGGAGCCTTGTGTCTATACTCATACCTCTCAGATCTCCTAGACTGGTGATTTTTCTGCAATGTAACACAATGTACTCAGAAAGTCTAAGGGCTAGTC
Organism: Chelydra serpentina; assembly: GCA_037349315.1. NCBI lineage: Eukaryota > Metazoa > Chordata > Testudines > Chelydridae > Chelydra > Chelydra serpentina. The sequence goes on from JBAIAC010000010.1 coordinate 25,963,388, forward strand.
TACACTACCCGCCTGATTCGGCAGGTAGTGATCGATGTTCTGGGATCGATTTATCGTGTCTCGTCTAGATGCGATAAATCGATCCCAGAACCGCTCCCTGTTGACACCGGAACTCCAGCTCCGCGAGCAGAGGAAGCGCTGTCGACGGGGGAGCCTGCCTGCTGCCGTATGGACCGGGGTAAGTACTTTTAAAAATCGATCTAAGATATTTGACTTCAGCTACGTTATTCACGTATACGTTATTGCGTATCTTAGATCGACCCCACCCCCCCCGCCCAGTGTGGACCAGCCCTAAGTTATCTAATCACCAAAAAGTGAGCATCAATATAAAGGACCACCAGCCCAAATTAACGGGAACAGCACATGATAAAGATTTGAGAATGTGGATCAGCAAGCAGAAATTTTGGGGAAATAAACACAGAAGTTTCCCTCTTCAGAATTTCCAAAGACCAAAGACCACACCAAATTTCACACATCGCTCCAAATATTACACCTAGGAGTCTTATCTGAATTACCTTCTAAAAACAAATACATTTGCAGTCTCTTGTATTCCCTTCCATCCACTTTTGTCTAACATTCCCTTTCTTTCACATCCACTATTAAGTTAGGGGTATTGGAAACACATAGTACATTACCACTGTCCACAAAAATAACCACATCTTTTTTTCTAGCAAAATATACTGCATCGAGTTTGACATTAAACAAGGATCTAAACATTTGTCTATTACTTACCAACAACAGCCCCTATATAGATCCAAATCTCAATGTAGACAATATTGCACATGCCACTCTCTTAGGGTATGTCTACACTACATTACGCCGATTTTACAGAAATTGATTTTTGGGAACAGATATTATAAAGTCGAATGTGTGTGTCCACACTAAGCACATTAATTCAGCGGTGTGCGTCCACAGTACCGTGGCAAGCGTCGACATCCCAAGCGATGCACTGTGGGTAGCTATCCAAAAATTTGTTACGGGTGGTTATGGGTAAATGTCATCAGTCAAGCATCCCTCCCTCCCTCCATGAAAGCAACGGCAGACAATCATTTCGCGCCCTTTTCCTTGGATTGCCAGAGCAGACACCATAGCGCGGCAAGCATGGAGCCCGGTGAGATCATCGCAGCAGTTATGGCCGTTGTAAACACCTCACGCATTATTGTGCACTTTATGCATAACCAGAACTTGAAAAAGCAGGCAAGGAGGCTACGGCAGCGTGGTGACGACAGTGATGGGGACATGGACACAGACCTCTCTCAAAGCACGGGACCCCACAAATTGGACATCCTGGTGGCAATGGGGCAGGCTCATGCCGTGGAACGCCGATTCTGGGCCCGGGAAACGAGCACAGACTGGTGGGACCGCATAGTGTTGCAGGTCTGGGATGAATCCCAGTGGCTGCGAAACTTTCACATGCATAAGGGCACTTTCATGGAACTTTGTGACTTGCTGTCCCCTGCACTGAAGCACCAGAACACCAAGATGAGAGCAGCCCTCACAGTTCAGAAGCGAGTGGTGATAGCCCTCTGGAAGCTTGCAACGCCTGACAGCTACCGGTCAGTCGCCAATCAATTTGGAGTGGGCAAATCTACTGTGGGGGTTGCTGTGATGCAAGTAGCCAACGCAATCGTTGAGCTGCTGCTATCAAAGGTAGTGACCCTGGGAAATGTGCAGGTCATAGTAGATGGCTTCACTGCAATGTGATTCCGTAACTGTGGTGGGGCTACAGATGGAACACATATCCCTATCCTGGGACCGGACCACCAGGGCAGCCAGTACATTAACCGAAAGGGTTACTTTTCAATGGTGCTGCAAGCACTGGTGGATCACAAGGGACGTTTCACCAACATCAACGTCGGATGGCCGGGAAAGGTACATGACGCTCACGTCTTCAGGAACTCTGGTCTGTTTAGACGGCTGCAGGAAGGTATTTACTTCCCAGACCAGAAAATAACTGTTGGTGATGTTGAAATGCCTACAGTTATCCTTGGGGACCCAGCCTACCCCTTAATGCCGTGGCTCATGAAGCCATACACAGGCGCCCTGGACAGTAGTAAAGAGCTGTTCAACTATAGGCTGAGCAAGTGCAGAATGGTGGTAGAGTGTGCTTTTGGACATTTGAAAGGTTGCTGGCGCAGTTTACTGACTAGTTCAGACCTCAGCGAAACCAATATACCCATTGTTATTGCTGCTTGCTGTGTGCTCCACAATCTCTGAGTGTAAGGGGGAAGACGTTTATGGCGGGCTGGAAGGTTGAAGCAAATCGCCTGGCCGCTGATTACATGCAGCCAGACACCAGGGCGATTAGAAGAGCACAGCAGGATGCGCTGCGCATCAGAGAAGCTTTGAAAACCAGTTTCATGACTGGCCAGGGTACCGTGTGACTGTTCTGTTTGTTTCTCCTTGATGAGAACCTGCCCCATTTGTTTCCTCTAATTCCCTGTAAGCCACCTGCCCTCCCCCCTTCGAGCACACCTTGCTTTGAAAGGAAATAAAGGCACCATTGTTTAACAACCACGTGTTCTTTATTCAATAATTAACATAGGGACAGAACTGACAAGGTAGCCCGGGTGGGATGTGGGCAGAGGGAAGGAAAAGGCCGCTTCAAAACTTGTTGAATGCCAGCCTTCTGCTGCTTGGGCAATCTGCTGGGGTGGAGTGGTTGGGTCCCCTGTCCCCCCCCCCGCCCCACCCCGCGTTTTTGGGACTCTGGGTGAGGAGGCTATGGGACTTGGGGAGGAGTGAGGGCGGTTACAGATGGGCTGCAGCGGCGGTCTGTCATCCTGCTTCCGTTCCTGCAGAACTTCCACTAGACGCCGGAGCATGTCGGTTTGCTCCCGCAGTAGCCCCAGCATTGCCTCAGTCACCCTCTGATCTTCCTGCCGCCACCTCTCATCTCGAGCGTCCCTCCTGTCCTCACGAGTGTCCCTCCTGTCCTCAAGTTCACTGCCCGCTTTCCTGTACTGAGCTATTGTGTCCCTCCACACACTCTGCTGAGCTATTTCAGTGCGGGAGGACTGCATGAGCTCAGAGAACATTTCATCGCGCGTGCGTTTTTTTCGCCGCCTTATCTGAGATAGCCTTTGGGACGGAGATGGTAGGGGGAGGCTGGAAACAGTTGCAGCTGCGGGAGGAAAAAAGGGGAGAGAAGTTTTTAAAGAGATACATTTTACAGAACAACGGGTATACTCTTTCACAGTGACCACCACCATTCACAGTACGTAGCACATGTGTTTTCAGTGCAAGGTCGCATTTTGCATCTTTATATTGAGTGCCTGCGGCTTTGGTGTACAGATCACACACGCAGGGCCGGGCAACAGAATTCGGCTTGCAGGCGGCCATGGTAAGCCCTAGACTTTCGGCTTCTGCAACCTTCGTAACAGCAGTGCCCTCCTTTCCCGTTACAAGCAAAGCCCGTTGAGTTGGCCATTTAGTGCTGCGCTTTGCGGGTTAACATGCAGCAGCAGAAACCAAACTAACCCCAGCCATCCAATTCTCTGGGATGATCACTTTACCCTTCCCCCCACCACGTGGCTGGTATCAGGGAAGGTCCCTGCTAGCCAAACGCAAACAGCTTAGCATGAAGGCTCCCCATTCCACCCACTCACCGTGTGGCTGGTAACTGCGGGGAGGATTTCTTTTCAGGCACAGGCAAAACAGCCCAGTAGAAACGGCCACCTCTGAATGTCCCCGTAATTAAATTCCCATATTTCAACCAGGTAATCATGAATGATATCACTCTGTTGAGGATAACACAGACAGAGAAAGAACGGATATTGCTTGAATGCCAGCAAACACCGGGGCCATATGCTGCCAGGCTTTGTCATGCAATGATACCAGAGTACTTGCTACTGGCCTGGCATGGTAAAGTGTCCTACCATGGAGGACGCAATAAGGCTGCTCTCCCCAGAAACCTTCTGCAAAGGCTTTTAGAGTACCTCCAGGAGAGCTTCATGGAGATGTCCCTGGAGGATTTCCGCTCCATCCCCAGGCATGTTAACAGACTTTTCCAGTACCTGTACTGGCCACGAATGCATCCCAAGTCCTCTGGGCAAATTAATCATTAAAACCACTTGCTTTTAAACCATGTCTTTTCTATTCAAAAGATACACTCACCAGATGTGCCTTCTCCGGCTTCACAGTCCGGGATACCGCCTTGGGAGGGTATTTCTGTTAGGGTGATAAAAAGATCCTGGCTGTCGAGGAAATAGGTGTGCTGTGTGCTCTCCACAACTTCGTCGTCATCATCAATCATCATCATCTTCCCCGTCCGCCAAATCCTCAGGCATTGCAACTGATGAGAATACCCTATCATCGGAGTCCAAGGACAGGGGTGGGGTAGTGGTCGCGGCCCCCCCGAGAATGGTATGCAGCTGAGCGTAGAAGCGGCATGTTTGAGGCTGTGACCCGGAGCGTCGGTTTGACTCTTTGGTTTTCTGGTACGCTTGTCTGAGCTCCTTAATTTTCACGCGGCACTGTGTTGCATCCCTGCTGTATCCTCTGTCCATCATGACCTTGGAGACTTTTTCATATATTTTTGCATTACGTCTTTTCGAACGTAGTTCTGATAGCTATATGGGGAGATGAATCCATGCTATCAGATCTAATACCTCCCGTTCGGTCCATGCTGGAGCCCTTTTTCGATTCTGGGACTGCATGGTTACCTCTGCTGATGAGCTCTGCATCGTTACCTGTCCTGATGAGCTCGCCACGCTGGCCAAACAGGAAATGAAATTCAAACATTCCCGGGGCTTTTCCTGTCTACCTGGGCAGAGCATCCGAGCTCAGGTACACTGTGGAATAGCTCCCGGAGGCCAATACCGCCAAATTGCGTCCACACTAACCCTAATTCGACATGGCCATATTAATTTTAGCGCTAATCCCCTCGTCGGGGAGGAGTACAGAAATCGATTTTAAGAGCTCTTTATGTCGAAATGAATGGCTTCGTTGTGTGGACGGGTGCAGGGTTACTTCGATTTAACGCTGCTAAATTTGACATAAACTCTTAGTGTAGACCAGGCCTTAGAGTCTATCTACACTGGAGCTGGCAGCCTGCTTCCTGGGTGGGTAGGCAGAGGCGCTAGGTCTGCTCGAGCGAGCCTGCTAAGCAGTTTAGCCAGGGTAACACGGATGGCAGCTTAAACCAGTCACCTGAGTACAAACCCGCCTCGACCCCGAGGGTATGCACTTAGATGGCTAACCCAAGATGTTGTCCGTGCTACCCTGCTATTTTTAGCAGGTTAGCTCAAGCAGAGCTAACACATGTCTGGGTACCCATGCTGGGAAACACGCTCCCAGTTGCAGTGCTGACTTACTTCTAGTGGTGGAGAAGATTTCACAGCATCTACTACATGTCTTGAAATGTACTGTAATATGCTGTAAGAAAACAAGAATTATATACGAAAGGAGGTTTCTGAAAGGCTTTTCAAATAACAGCAGCTGACTACCGCCCATCGGTCCTGCTGCCAGCTGTCCAAATCAGCAGATGAACAAGAGCTGATGTAATAAATAATGAAATAATTTATCCACAGGGTGTCCTAAGCCTACAGTAAAAACGTATTTGCAGACTTTCTTGGTCAAATCAAACCCAGTGTGAAATATTGTAGTTTTCCTTTGCCTCTACGTACAGCTGCAAATTGTCCACATGCCATATAAGAGGTGTGATCTAGAAACCTTTTCTTTTCAATCCGATAATCCCCTTGTGTACTTTGGAAGAACAAAGAAATCTTCAAAAGTGAAACTTAGACCACCTATGAGTTATTTTTATTGAGTAGAGCCCCAAGTTGCTCACGCATGTTTGTAACAGAATCATAGAATATCAGGGTTGGAAGGGACCTTATTAGGTCATCTAGTCCAACCCCCTGCTCAAAGCAGGACCAATCCCCAATTTTTGCCCCAGATCCCCAAATAGCCCCCTCAAGGATTGAACTCACAACCCTGGGTTTAGCAGGCCAATGCTCAAACCACTGAGCTATCCCTCCCCCACCCCCAAAATACATCTCTGTTTTAATAGATACCATCTTATAGGTGCTAAGAGGTCAAAACTTGCTCCCCTTTTGACACACCCTCATTATTACAGTATATTTGCTTTAGGAGGCAATAAAAATAGAGGTCAATAATTAATTACTGATGTGACAAAGTTCCTCCTCTACCTCGGTGGGTCCTGCGCTTATTGGCGGATTCTGCTTGCCTCAGAGATCTTCCCCTCTAGTAGAATCCACAGTCCAGGTTAACTCCTGCTGTGTCTGATCAGGAGTTGGGAGTTTTGGGGGGAACCCGGGCCCGCCCTCTACTCTGGGTTCCAGCCCAGGGCCCTGTGGATTGCAGCTGTTTAGAGTGCCTCCTGGAACAACTGCACGACAGCTACAACTCCCTGAGCTACTTCCCTATGGACTCCTTCCAACACCTCCTTTATCCTCACCACAGGATCTTCCAGCAGTACACCCTCTTACTCTCAGCATCTAGTGCCTCTTGCTCCCAGCTCCTCACACGCAACCTCCTTCCACAGCTCCTGACATGCACATCTCACTGGCTCACTGGGAGGCTTTTGACTAGTTTCAGCCAGCCCCTGATTGGCTGCAGGTGTCTCAATCAACCTCCCTGCCTTCTGGAAAGTTCTTAATTGGCCCCAGGTGTCTTGATTAACCTGGAGCAACTGCCATAAGGTATCAGGGATTTGTTTAGCCTGGGGCTAACATACTGGTTCCTTACCACTTTCCTATAGCCCTCTGGCCTTGCCCCGCCACACTGAGTATATTCAATTTTGAAATGATGGAAAGACAATTTAATGCATCACATGAATGACTTCAGATGTTCTGCAGAAAGGAAAAAGGTTTGTTTTTTTTACAATCAACCAATACTATTCTGAGTCAGCTGTATTATATATGGCACACAAGGAAAAGGAAAGGTATATTGCTTACACATACACACAAATTGTATTTGCGGTATTCATTCATAAAAGGTTCAATAGGTTCTTAGATTATAACAGCTGCTGAAAAGGCCACATACATCAACTGCACAGGCTGCTGCTAAGAATTGGCTACCTTCAGAAAACCGAAGCCCCAGTGAAACTGAAAGTAGTCTTGACTGTGAACCTTGCACTGACTAGAAACTACAGCCAGGATTTAATGGGAGTAACCTAGAGAATTAATTAATGGTACTGTCTGATTCCCAATAGCCTTAGGAATCAGAGTGTTCCATTAAATAATGAAAAATTTCTCACAAGAGAAATTAATAGGGAAAACAAACAAGAATTAGTCATCTCTAATGCCTTTCATACTCGAGGATATCCCAAAGCAATATTAGTGGTTGAATGGCTGCATTATGCACTCAGCAGTGGCTCATGCAACCTTGAACATTTTAAAACCTGTTCTAAGTATAAGTAGGAGCATTGCCAGCAGATCGAGGGACGTGATCATTCCCCTCTATTCAGCATTCGTGAGGCCTCATCTGGAGTACTGTGTCCAGTTCTGGACTCCACACTACAAGAAGGATGTGGAAAAATTGGAAAGAGTCCAGCAGAGGGCAACAAAAATGATTAGGAGGCAGGAGCACATGACTTATGAGGAGAGGCTGAAGGAACTGGGATTATTTAGTCTGCAGAAGAGACGAACGAGGGATGATCTGATAGTTGAAAGCAGCTATCTGAAAGGCGGTTCCAGAGGATGGATCTAGATTGTTCTCAGTGGTACCAGATGACAGAACAAGGAGTAATGGTGTCAAGTTGTAGTGGGGGAGGTTTAGGTTGGATATTAGGAAAACTTTTTTCACTAGGAGGGTGGTGAAGCACTGGAATGGGTTACCTAGGGAGATGCTGGAATCTCCTTCCTTAGAGGTTTTTAAGGTCAGGCTTGATAAAGCCCTGGCTGGGACGACTTAGCTTAAGTGGTAGGGGCCAATGTTCCCTTAAAGCCATGCACACCTGTGGCTGTGCAAAAATCTGGTTACTACCATGCCTCTCACGACTGGGAGTGCTGCCAAACCTTGTAGTGTGAGAATCAAAATTTACAAGAAAGAGTTTTTATGTTAAAAACAAAGGAACCCAAAGATGTATGTTTAATATAGTCACTAAACCAAAGTCAGCTGTTGTATATGTAGGAAGGGTGTGTGTTTGTATTAGAAGTCATTGTCCAATGATAGTAGTAGATAAGAAATTGCATTTTATGATTTATTTAGTTAATAGATGTTTTTGCAACATTACAAAGATTAAAAGTTGTGATTTTGAATACAATGTATCTGTATGGACTATAATTAACTACTTAAAGTTTAAACCACAATTGTATCACAATGTAATGCCTGTAATTTTAGGCATGAATATGACCATGATAAAAAAAATTGTTAATCCATCCTATGTTACGTTCGCATTTACAAAATATTGCAAAGACAGGAGAACAAATACGTATTGAAGTACAACATGATAATACAGAAATCACTCATGTATTGAAAACTATTGCAAATGCAGGACATCACTCCTGGTGGGAAACACTAAGGTGGTCATCTTCTGCAACGGGTATGCTAAATATAATGGTTCACCCCCTTGTAGTGATCACAGGAATCCAACTGGCTTTATTAGTGAGCATAATAGCTTTGGCTTGCTGGGTGAAGAGAACAGTTCCAAGAATCCAGGAAGCTGGCATGCAAAATCAAATAAGGCCCTTGTTAATTATATCCAGGAGGCAAGCCCAAGCTCAGCAGGTCTGAGTATTCGACTCCTGGCATAGTAACAATGGCTTTGGTAAAAGTGCCATTAAGGAGGGGACTGTAAGGATAAGGCCTTTGTCTGTAGCCATATTGCAAGGCCTAAAGCCTAAGGCCTTCATCTGCAGCCAGGTTAAAAGAACATCAGCCATTAGCTGAGAAGCAGAGTGTCACATCCTCACATTCCATCTAAAATTACATTAAAATGATGCAATATCAGGCTGTTAAGAAGGAGACCCTGTCCTAATAGCACCCACTATCACCAGATAAAGAAACAGATCTTAAGATGGTTAAAGAAAACTTAAGTCATTTCTTGCCAGACAGAATGCTATCAAACTATCAATAGTTGTGGTTGTGAAATCCTCAATTCTTTATTGAAATCCTCATTGTCATTATGGTCCCCACTTCTCTATTGTTTGTCTATATGATCTCTGTCTGGTTCTTTGATTGGTTGTCTGTTGCATAATTAATTTTGCTAGGTGTAAATTAATTAAGGTGGTGGGGTAGGATTGGTTAGAGAATTGTGTTACACTATGTTAGGATTGGTTAGTAAATGTTTAGTATAATTGATTAAGGTATAGGTTCACCCCAGGGCACAAGTTCCACTATATAAAATGGGGTCCAAGTTCTTTGGGGAACCGACTCCAGGACACAGCCCCATCAGAGTTGTCAGACCAAGCTCAACACTCTGCCAATGACACTGTGCAGAAACTAGAGTCCCCCCAGATGGACCTGATCCTGACTGGCCATCAAGAAAAGTTCATCTGTTCTATTGGGAGGGGTGAGCACTGTATGTGTAGCATGTGCAGTCTGTTTTTGGTGATTGTTAATAAATAGAGGTTAGGTAGGATATTACTGTGTAAGGCTCTTTCACTGGAAAAACACCCTGCAAACCTTTACGCTTGAGCCCACAGAAGGGTGAGGATAAGTGCCTAAATTGACAGGGTTATGCCTGAGCCCCAGGAAAAGGGTGCGGGTGGGTGCTCTAGAGTGTGTGAGTAACAGAAAATGTTGTGCGAGTAACAACCTGGGTAATGCTTTGCCAGCCAGGCCCTCAACCCGCAGCAGCTCCTCTTAGTGCTGGGGACTGTCAGGAAGCTCAAGACAGCAGGGATAGGAAAGGAATTGGGTAGGGCAGGAGTAGGGGGGCATGTCGGACTGTTCTCCTTGGCAGCGGGTAGGCTGTTCGTGGTCCTGTCCCAGATGCACGGAGCCAGCTGTGGAGAGTCTGGCCCCTGCCACTGGCAGTAGCATCTGAGAGCTGGTGGTGCAGAAATGAGCCCCCGATAGCACAGCCTGGTAGGAAGTAGTAGCGTGGCTAGCTGGGGAGCCTGTGCCACCAGCACTCCCTGCTCTGGTCTGTGATGACAACTCCCCCCCATCCCTCACCACCATAGTCTCTGAGAGGAGGAGGAGCAGGGCTGGATTTGGGGCAAGAAGGGAGGAGCAGGGCTGGATGTGGGGCAGAGATGGGAAGACCCTAAAATCCCTTTTCCAAGGAAGCCTTGAGCCAGCAGCAAAGAAGGAGGAGAAGGATGGGCGGGGGGGAGGCAGAAGCTGCTGGGAGGGGATAGCAGGGCTGTTCCCAAGGGCTGAGACTCCGGGGAGGGTGTAGGAGTTCATGGGGGTAAATATAGGGGCTTCTGCTTTCCGGGTGTAGTTTTTAACTCAAAACATAGGTACTCCAACCATTGATAATGTACATATGTGCGCATGCATATTACTTAAATGTTATTTACTTACTAGTTTAATTGAAGTGCTACAACATTCTCACTTTAGCTGGTCACCTTTGCAATTTTAATATGCTAGACTACAGATATTTTCTTCTCAGTGCATGTATACAGAGGGGAGTTCACACTGAGTCTGAAGACTTAAAAAGTATAAGCTTGCCCAAAGACAAATGTAGTGCTCAGTGGCATTTGTAGCCTGCTCAGTCCAAAGAAAATTTAGAGAGAACGTGGGAAGAAGGGGCCTATCACTCTGGAACGAAAGCCCTGTGACTTTTGTGTGCACAGCTTAGCTGTCAAATTACATCTGTAAGTATGCAGCCCAGGGATCCAGTAAAAGTTCAGTCTCCATGCTAATTCGATCTGCTCAATCTACAGACAATGGTGTCAATTAATGGTAATTGATGTGATTTTAGTCAGGTGGCCATGAGTCTATTGGGAATTAGATTCCTGGCCTATGGACCATTTACTATGTTTGCTTCCATTTATTCTGTGGAGTTTCAATCTATAGTACATTAACTCATAGTGAGCTGTATTAGAAAAACTAATAGAGTGAGAACATTTCTATGCTGTAACATTTGCTGTTAGCTAGGCCTTGATCTGCAAAGATTCAGTGGGAAAATATAAAAAATTCTGGCAAGTACTGGATATCAACTTCTGTTACTCACAGCTGACGGCAACACAGGATAGGATATAGGAAATGCTTTTCAAAACTACAGTGCTTCACTGATTCTGCTGAAAATACAAAAACCATTAACAAAAAGTCAATTGCCTTAATTTGGTCATATTTCAACACCACAGATTTCTGGCCCCTTTGCAACTTTCTTCTCATGAAAACATAATGAGCTAACTGGCAGGAAAAAAAGGGAACCAGCACATCCAAGAAGTTATGCCATGTCATCTTTTTCAAATGCTTCGCACTTCATTTGAAGCTACATCATATGTACCAATGAAGTTCAGAGAACTCAGCTATTAAAAGGAATACATTTTTGCTGCTCTGTGCTATTAATTACTTGGAATCTTTGGTCTGATTCAGACAAAAAAAAAAGGCGGGGGGAGGGTTGATTACATTCAGAGTCTCTCCAGTAATTATGTGCATAGGCACATAGTCACAGTAGGTTGGTGGTTATTTAAAAAAAAAAAAAAAAAAAAAAACTCAACCCACATGCTTATCAAAAGGGGAAAACAAAATGTAAGCTATTTTAGTCTACATAACCAATAAACGCAGTAGTAAGAGGCATAAAAATGTTTTGTTCAAGCTCACACTCCCCTATGGATTCTTCAACCATTGTGAGGTTTTGGCATTTCATACAATTTACGCAGGCACATAGGAAGACCATCAGAAATGTTAATCATGCTATAACAAAAATTATTTGCACAAAGAAACAACACGATACTACAGCATATTTTTCATTCTGATCTTTCCATTACAGATAACTTCAGAAAGCTAATGCATTTGTATTCTTAAGAGCCCCATGCATTTCGCTAGAGAAGGGTCAAACAGTTAGAAACATCAGTTCCGAATCCAATATAGCCATAGTATTTATACAATCATAGAACTAGAAGGGACCTCAAGAGGTCTTCTAGACCAGTCCCCTGCACTCAGGGCAGGACTAAGTACTATCCAGACCATCCCTGACAGGTGTTTGTCAAACCTGCTCTTAAAAAATCTCCAATGACGGAGATTCCGCTACTCCCTGGGCGATTTATTCCAGTACTTAATCACCCTGACAGTTAAGAAGTTTTTGCTAATGTCCAACCTAACCTACCCTTGCTGCAATATAAGCCTATAGCTTCTTGTCCTATCCTCAGAGGGTAAAGAGAACAATTTTTCCCTCCTTGTAACAACCTTTTATGTACTTAAAAACTTATCATATTCCCCCTCAATCTTTTCTCCAGACTAAACAAACCCATTTTTTTTTTCCAATCTTCCCTCAGAGGTCATGTTTTCTAGGCCTTTAATCATTTTTGTTGCTCTTCTCTGGACTTTCTCCAATTTATCCACATCTTTCCTGAAATGTGGCACTCAGAATTGGACACAATACTCCAGTTGAGGCCTAATCAGTGCGGAGTAGAGGTGAAGAATTACTTCTCATGTCTTGCTGACAACACTCCTGCTAATACATCCCAGAATGATGTACTGTTGTGCGCGCGCGCACACACACACACAACACACACACACACAAGAAAGAAAGAAAAAGAAAAACTACACTGTTAACTCATATTTAGCTTGTGATACACTGACCCCCCAGATCCCTTTCTGCAGCACTCCTTCCTAGGCAGTCATTTTCTAGTTTGTATATGTGCAACTGATTGTTCCCTCCTAAGTGGAGTACTTTGCATTTGTCCTTATTGAATTTCAGCCTATTTACTTCAGGTCATTTCTCCAGATCATTTTGAATTTTAATCCTATCCTCCAAAGGATTTATAATCCCTTCCAGCCTGGTATCATCCACAAACTTTATATAAGTGTCCTCTATGCCATTATCTAAATCAGCGATGAAGATATTCAACAGAACCGGACCCAGAACCGATCCCTGCGGGTCCCCTCTCCTTGACTGTGAACCACTGATAACTACTCTCTGGGAATGATTTTTCAACCAGTTATGCAACCACCTTACAGTAGCTCCATCTAGGTTGTATCTCCCTAATTTCTTTGTGAGAAGGTAATGCGAGACAGTATCTACTGCTTCCCCCATACCCACAAGGCTTCTTACCCTGTCAAAGAAAGCTATTAGGTTGGTTTGACACAATTCGTTCTTGACTGTTGATGCTGTTACTTATCACTGTTACTTGTGGCACCTTAGACTAATTATCACTTATCATCTAGGTGTTTGCAAAGTGATTGCTTAATTATTTGCTCCATTATTTTTCCAGGTACTGAAATTAAGCTGACTGGTCTGTAATTCCCCGGGCTGTCCTTATTCCCCTTTTTATAGATGGGTATTATATTTGCCCTTTTCCAGCCCTCTGGAATGTCTCCTGTCTTCCATGACTTTTCGAAGATAATCGCTAATGGCTCAGATACCTCCTCAGTCAATCCTTGAGTATTCTAGGATGTATTTCATCAGTTCCTGGTGACTTAAAAACATTAACTTGTCTAAGTAATTTTTAAGTTGTTCTTTCCCTATTGTAGCCTTTGACCCTACCTCATTTTCACTGGCATTCATTAAGATGTCCAATTTCTACTAAACTTTTTGGTGAAAACGGAAACAAAAAAGTCCTCTAGCACTTCTAACATTTCCACATTTTGTATTGTTGTTCCATTCCCCACCCCCCAATTAAGTGATGGGCCTACCCTTTACCTGGTGTTCCTATTCCTTGTAATGTATTTGTAGAATGTTTCCTTATTACCTTTCGTGTCTCTAGCTAGTTTAATTTTATTTTGTGCCTTGGCCTAATTTTGTCCCTACATACTTGTGTTTGTTTATATTCATTCTTTGTAATTTGACCTACTTTCCACTTTTTGTAGGATTCTTTTTTGAGTTTCAGATCACTGACGATCTATTGATTAAGCTAGGGTGGTCTCTTGCCATACTTCCCATCTTTCTACACAGTGGGATAGTTGACTCTTATGCCCTTAATAATATTTAGGAGCATTTGTATCCAAAGGTTTGATTTGACTTATTATAAGAGGCCCAGTCCCCTAAAAAGCTTCCCCATAATTTGCAGTACAAATGATAAATTGGGCTTCTTTTTTTTTGAGAAATCTTTCTCCAAGATCATGTGAAGGAATGTAGGAGAACAATACTAGTATACAGCTATAAGCTAATATAAAAGTGAACAGTTATATATTTTGGATGCATAATGCTCTGGGGTTTGCTTCAAACAACCCTATCCATGGCTGTAAGATTCCCATTTGTTTTTAAAATTACACAAAGCAAAAAAAATTAACAGAAGAACAGAAAAAAATTAACAGCCCTGAAAAATTATTATAAAAATGGCTGTGATAGGTAGAAATAGGAATTACTAGGATTAGAGCACCTTGTCCCCAGGAAGAGGGAATAAGTTACTCAGGAAATTTCATGGTTTGAAATTTGGCCTTTGGCAGGTAACATCCTTAATGGGGAAGGGAATAGAAAACAGTCCTCCAAATGTGTGCATGGACCTTCTGGCATCTCCACAGAAGCAGCAGCAACTTCGTTCTATTCTCTTGCCTTGTCTAGAGTTTGTGGTCAATGTTGCAATACACAGCAATTGATTGCCAGTTAATACGCATTAACTAACAGGACTGTAAGTGTTTCTGTAGATATTTCACAAATATGTATTCCTGGTCATGTGTGACCGGGTGTCTGGATGGGCCATACCGAGAATGCTACACTCATGGCAGACTGCGAAAATAGAACAATCCCCCAAATTGGTGAGTTATTCTATTATCAGATTCATCAAGCCAGTAACAAGAGCTTCTTTAATACCTCACTGGTTAACAAAAAGTCAAACAGTCCTTTTTACGCATTTCAGCCCTTGTCTCCATCTAGACAACCAAGTCTAATATAGTGACCCTGAAAACCCTATTCACCATATTCAAAGTTCTACCAATCCCAAAGGATTGGACACTTACCCTCAGGTCAATATGAATCTCAAATCTTGACCAAATATCACACTGTAAGCCAATCCTTAGTAAGCCAACTAAAAATGTATTAATAAAACAAAAGAAGAGTTATAAATTGTTAACAAGTGATTTTCAGTGTTCATAGATCAGAATTGTAGCAGTCATGGTGTATCTACTGGTTTGGAAAAGTTTCTTTGGTAGTATCCCAACAGATCAAAATCCAAAGGCTGCTTAGATGTAAAGTCTGTTCAAGTCTTTACATATATTTTCCATGGTATTCCAAATGAGTAATTGGGAAGATCTCAGTCTCACGGCTTAAACTTTCCCCGTTCAAAGTTCACTCAACCAGAGATGCAGCATCAGGCCCGAGGTTCCTTTTTTGATAACTGAAGCAGGATGGCAAGCTGAGAGGCAACTTCACCACATGGGCTTGGATGAAAAAACATATGCCCACAGTCTGATCTTTATTCAATGGGCCATTCAAAGATAATGTTCTTTGCAACAGCCACTTACATTACCAAGATAGGTTTCAGAGAAGTAGCCATGTTAGGTCTCTAAGGTCAGCTTAGTCTCTAAAGTGCCACAAGAATTCCTTTTATTTTTACTACCAAGATAGTTTACAGATATTTCACAACATGGAATCATAAGTTTCAAAGATAGATGAGGACATTATTACTTCCCAAGCTTCATTTAAACGTTAATAGCCCTCTTTATCTAGAGATAATTGAGTATAGTAATGTAGTATTGCAAGACATTAAAAAGAATTAGCATCCACAGGCTAATTTGGTTTCATCTAACAGGACAGCAGTAAACCACAGACAAATACACTTAGCATCTATTGTTTGATCTTAATCAATACAAAGTGAATGAGTTGGGGATTGTCAGCCTAATTAACATTTCTTTGATACCCATACATAAGTGGATTATCTCGATTACAATTGCAATGCCTTTTGTTAAGTTGTTATGGGTCATCCACAGGGTGGCTGGTCTACCAGCATCACATCATGATTTACCATAAGCCATTTATAAAAGAGACAAGGGCTGGCCATTCAATCAGTCAGGCTGAGCCTAAAGGCTTGTCTACACTGGCAGTTTACTGCGCTGCAACTTTCTCACTCAAAGTTGTGAAAAAACACTCCCCTGAGCACAGCAAGTTTCAGCGCTGTAAAGTGCCAATGTAGACAGTGCTGGTAGCTATGCCCCTCAGCAGCACTTTAGCATTGCTAGTGTAGACGAGCCCTAAGATGAACCATGCACAGAAGGGATCCACATAAAATAGAGACGGGGGTGATATCTCTTGGGATTTTCTTGGATTTAACCAAAGAATTTTGGTGTGCAATACTATCCTCCATATATAGGGTGACCAGATGAAGTCAACAAAATATCGGGACACATGAGGGAAGCAAAACAAAAACAAACAAACGGCCGGACTGGAGTTGTCTGAGGGAGGTCTGGTCACCCTATCCCTATAGTAGTTTGGATGTACATCTTCTACCAGTGAACCAAAGTGCTCCTACTGGTCCATCAGCCGGTTACTGCTAGGAGCACCAAGCCTCACTGAACATTACACCTCTAAGGTCTCAACTCAAGACAAAAGAAAGATAGAATGTAGCCCAGTGCCCTACTTAGCCAACAACTGCAAGAAGATGTGCAGAATTGTTTCTGGAACAGTCAAAAGCAAATTTTTGACTTTTATTTAAAAACTGTCTCCTACTGTCAAATGGACTCCATTTGACTTGCAATGCAGTTCATGGAAGTTTATACTTTTGTAATAATAAATAAATAATAAAAATAATAATAATTATTAATAATAATAATATAGTTGGCAGAAATTTTTCTGGGCCTATTACCATCATTATTATTACTGCAGTGACTGAAGAACCATAGTTAATGTGGCCATTATTTGCCATGTTTTAGAGATGAACTAAAAAGCAAGTTTTTTATTCTTTAACTTAATTGTTTGTTGTTCTACTTTTACTCGGCTTGAAAAGTGTTTCAATAAAATAGGATGTTAAAAAACCAACGTGATGACTTCTGCATCAAGACACCAGATCGTGCCATTGCGATCTAGATTTAACTATTTCACTCATCTCTCAGAAAGTAGGAAACACATTGGAAAATGTCCAACTGTCATAAAATGTAGCAGCCCATCTGCTCAGGCACACGTATGCATGTGAGCACATCACTCTAGTGGGCCACTGGCCACTCTCTGTACTTGCTCCCCACTGAATACAGAATTCAATCCAAACAATTTTCTGGTATTCAAAGCCATCCACGGACCTAGGCCTACATACCTCTCCCTAACTCATCTGGAACCACAACCTTCAATTAGAACAATAAACTTGTCAACCAGTAGCAGGAGGCTCATGAGAATGGAAGACAGAACTTTCAGAGTAGCTGTTTCTAGATAAATTAAATTTACTCCAGGAAGTGAAGAAACCACATTCAGACCTAAACATAAATATTTACTTTTTTAAATGTAGCTTTGCCACAATAAGTTTGTCACACCAATGTAAACAAGCTATTTACTCCTAAAAGCCAGCAAGGAAGAGAAAGAGATGGTAATTGTTTTTATTTCTATTTTAAAAATACTTGGGAGGTTCCCAGTTACTTCAAATATGCATGCCACATAAGAACCTAAATAAAGACACACACACACACACACACACACACACACACACACGCTCAAGATTATAAGAATTGTTGATATAAATCTTAAATTATGTAGGCATCTTTGATAAACTATCTTAACAAATGAGAAGATTTACACAAATCCTATATTGACACCTGTCTGCATTTTCAATACATTTATTTTCAAACCCACTTCCATTCTGCCATGCTAGGCATAGATGAGTCAGCTATCATCTACTCAAGTTCTTAGTTAGACAATTCAACAGGAGTTGCAAGGATACTGATCAATAAAATACTCTTCTCCTTTAGTAGTAAATAGGTCTGCAATGCATATACATTTTCATTCCTAATGGAAATATATTTGCTTACTATAAAGTACTAAATGTTTTGTACACATGCAATGTATTGTAGTTTTGCATTTGGGTTTATCAATCTTACCCTTTAGCATGACAAGACCACATATGAGAAATCTTAAAGCTCTTCCCAAAATAAAAAAATCACACCAAAAACACAAAGAAAAGCTGTGCTTGAGACGGTCTGTGCACTTATAAATTGTCATTTTAGAAAGTACTACTTTCCCTAATTTTTATAACAATACCTTATAAAATATTCTAATAGGTTTAGAACAAAATCTGTAAGATCACACTGTGGCCCAGATTTAGAGGTGAAGTATCAACTCTTATAATGGAGTCTAAACTGGTGCAATGTATATGCCAAGGAAATTGGAAGAAAATATATTAAGGATGTAAGCATCAGGTGGCCTACCTAAATCAAGCCTTCTTCCACCTTCCTGTTAGTTGAATTATATACCCCTCCCTGCTTTCACAGCAATGATGTGTAACTTGCACTTACAGGCTCTTTATATTTCCAGATACCCACTCAGAACATAAGAACAGCCATACTGGATCAGACCAATGGTCCATCTAGCCCAGTATCCTGTCTCTGAAAGTGGCCAGTGCCAGATGCTTCAGAGGGAATGACAGAACAGGGTAATTTATCAAGTGAACCATCCCGTGTTGTCCAGTCCCAGCTTCTGGCAGTTGGGGGATTAGGCACACTGAGCATGGGGTTGCATACCTGACCATCTTGGCGAAGAGCCATTGATGGACCTATCCTCCATGAACTTATCTAATTCTTTTTTGAACCCAGTTATAGTTTTGACCTTCACAACATCCCCTGGCAATGCATTCCACAGGTTGACTGTGCACTTCAGAGGGTGTATTTGAGAGGGATTAAAGGGGTCTAAGGTACAGGTCACCCTGTGGCACAAACTCTAACAAGGTCATGTTTAAGCTAGTAAGCATTATACATAATGCTAACAATTTTCAGCATCCACTTTTCAGTTCTCAGACTGACACTGATTAAATGAGAGAATCCTATAATCAGCCGCGAGAGATGAAGGTATACAGTCATGATACAGTAAAGCACTTAAGCACACACATAACCTTATAGTATGTGATCCATCTCAGTGACTTCAGTCAGACTGATCACATACTTAAAGTTGCACATGTGCTTAAGTGTTTTGCTGGATTGGACCATAAATGACTAACTGATAAACACAAAACAAACTAATAACTAGAATCACACAAGTACTCTCTTAAGCAATGCCTTCTCCAAAGTTAACCATACCAGGAAACACCTGCAATATGTTACGGGCCACTGGTTAGTCCTTTAGGGGCACACATTCCTCAGCTTCTTAGTTTGCTATTGCTCTAAGCAATTTTTCCTGTGTTGTACTGCCACAGATTTCCCCCATCCAATCAGTACTACCAATGGACTCTTTCCTATAGAGAGTTGAACTACATTCTTAGTACTTCAGTCACATAGACAAAGGGTTTTCTAATTTCCCAAGGTGTACATAGCAGAAAGTTTTCAATTTGTTTTTTCCCCATTTTTTTGTTCAGATTCTCAGTTCCTGTCAGAAGCGAATACTCGAGAAATATGGTGAACTCCAAGCAGGACAAATATGTTACTAAAAACCAAAGCTCACCAATTAACAGATTCTTCATGATCCTTTAAGAAGTTAAAATTCTGATGATAAAGCTCAAAAGGTTAGTTTAAATAGGCTTCCTGAATTTTTTTCTCTTACCATTTCCTATATTCCTTCTTTTCAAAATTTGATGCTGCATGTTAAATTTGCTTTTTTCCCCCTTCTAATTGTGGACAATACCTAATTTACTTCTACTATATTTTTAAATGCTTTTCATTTAAAAAAATACAATCGTTGCCAGTAAATACTATTTTACACATGGTAATTTTTAAAGTCTATTTTAACATCCATAAATACATACTGTGTAACCAGCAATTAAAGACTACATGGAGAAAAAACACTGAGGTACTCAGGTTCATCATCCCATGACACATTACTTAATGGTATTACCTCATAACCTTAAGATCTGTAAAAACAAAACTATGTAGGTCCTTCCACCACAGCTGTTTTTAACTGGCAAAAAAAACAAACAAACAAAAAACCCCTCCAAAACTAGGTATATTTTAATTGGTAAACAAAGTATTCATTATGTATTTGAAAACAATTTTTTGTATGTATACTTTGCCTCAACTGACAACTCCACAAATAATCACTTAGGGCTTTATTAAGAGAAATACCCATTTCTGTAACGATGGCTGTGTGCATGATTAAGTCAGATGCCCATATCTGTTATGGGCTACAGTATCTGAAACTCATTTCCATGCACATATTTTTAATTCTTTATTATTTGTGTTAACTAAGGCCCAGATGCTATGGTAAGGACCAGAAATCCATTGATCCAGGTGCTGCATAAACACAAAATAAAAATACAGTCCCCATCCCAAAGTGTTTACAAACTAAGTGTAAGTCAAAAGACAGCCGATGGATGCAGACAGACATGGGAGACAATGAGATAATATTGGTCAGCATGATAGGCAGTGGTCTCTGTACACCAGCAGCTTAACTGCTGTCAAGTTTTTTTGTAGGCACATGGCAAAGGAGAGTTCTGAAGGTGGGTAATAAGGTAGCATTGTGGATGTTTACGGGGATCCCCTTCCAACAGTGCGGGGCAGCATGTGAGAAAGCATGAAGGTGGTTGTTTGAAAATTTAACAAGTGGGCAGGGAAAGCTGGCATCATGGGCCAACTGGAGGCTAGTATACAGCTCGATAGCGAACGAGAGAGGACAGGATTGGTGTTTGATTATGAGGAGAAGCAGTTTATGTCTGATGCAATAGAGAAGGAGGAATCAAGGAAGGGATTCTGAGAGAGGAGTGACATGATCAAAGCAATGGGTATGAAAATGATTTTAGCAGCAACACTGATTGGATATGAATGGAGCAAGATTGCATTTGTCAAGACCAGAGAGAAGGATGTTGCAATAATGGAGACACAAGATGAGAGACTGGACAAGAGTTTTAGCTGTGTGGATGGATAGGAAAGGCCATATCTTAAAGATGTTACACAGAAAGAATCTGCTAAATTTAGACATACTGTGGATGTGAGGATCTCCTGAGAGGTCGAAGTTCAAGGTGACACCCTTAGTGACAAGCTTGAGTGACAAGCAAGATAATGCTGCCCATAGTGATTGAGAAAGGAGGTAGCATTGCTGGGATAGTTGGGCAGGGGAGGAGGAGCTCAGAGCTCTGTTTTAGCCATGTTTAGCTTAAATCTAGTGGTTAAGAGATATATGAGGAGATGTCAGAGACAGGCACTAGATTGAGAGTTATCACTAAGAGGCATAACAAACACTAATTCTCTGTTTATCATGGATAAAATGATCTTACATAATGCTAACCTTTTACATAGTTAAATATAATCTCCTCCATTATGATGTCAAAAAACGTATCTAGATTTTGGAAGAAGGGTCAGTCTACTTTATTCATGGACCTTACAGCACTGGGACACAGCTGGTAAACCATTTCTTTCTGGGACTGAACAGCTGCCTAGATGGGGATAAAAACGGAGTTCTTTCTACCTTAAAAGTTGCAGACAATATGATCCCATGAATGTGACTGTAATTGTATTCTTTGAGGCAGAGTCGGAAATAGAATTCTTCCACCTTTCCACACACATGTAAATATGGTATCAGGTTCTGTGGTGGGGCATATGTCCATTGAAGAATACAGATAATTCAGCTCCAGTTAAGGTGTTGATGGGCCCGCATCCTGAAATAAATCTTTTCCAAACTCCCCAACCTCATCATCAGAAGCAAGCTCCCCAGAGATCAGGACACACCAACTCAAAGTGGTAGAACAACAAATACTAAAATTGAACGCACAACTCCACTGTTACGATGATCAATACCGTGCCCCCAAAACATTTTTCATGATCCACAGGTCCTACACATACCTCCAATAACAACTACGTGAGAGAAATCAGGCAATCACTATGCTCTCAAATGAACTCTCACAGAAAAAAAATGATACAAGACAAACACCCTGTCACCCACAGGCGAACACTTTTCATAGAATATCGGGGTTGGAAGGGACCTTAGAATGTCATCTAGTCCAATCCCCTGCTCAAAGCAGGACCAATCCCCAATTTTTGCCCCAGATCCCTAAATGGCCCCCTCAAGGATTAAACTCACAACCCTGGATTTAGTAGGCCAATGCTCAAACCACCAAGGCTATGGCTACACTGGCACTTTACAGCGCTGCAACTTTCTCGCTCAGGGGTGTGAAAAAACACCCCCTTGAGCGCAGCAAGTTACAGCGCTGTAACGTGCCAATGTAGCCAGTGCCAGTGCTGTAAGCTATTCCCCTCGTGGAGGTGGAGTGCCTGCAGCGCTGGGAGAGCTCTCTCTCAGCGCTGGCGGGCGACTACATTCACACTTCAAAGTGCTGCCATGGTAGCGCTTTGAAGTTTTGAGTGTAGCCAAAGCCTTAGCTATGCCTCCTTCCCCCCTCCCCCCCCCGCCCCCGCAAACACAAAGCAGTCTCTCCATATCTGACCCAGCAGTCCTCATCCTCAAAGGAAACCTGCACAACACTTTCAAAACACAAGCCTGGGAGCTTAAATCCATAACTTTGCTAGACACTAAAAATCCTGTTCTCAGAGACGCTGGTTTTATAGCTCATTACAACAATTTGTAACCATCTAACCATCCTTTGTCCTATAACTGCAGAGGATTAATTGCCCACTTCATTTTAAGTGGTTTCTTGCAACGTGTTAATCCCTTATACTTAAATCTGTCCCATATTGCATTGAGCTGTGAAACTCCGATTACCCTTGCCAGACATGAAGAAGAGCTCTCTGAAGTTCAAAACCTTGTTTCTTCCACCAACAGAAGTTGATCCAGTAAAAGATATTACCTCACCCACCTTGTCTCTCTCATATCCTGGGACTGACATGGCTACAGCAATACTGCAAACAACAATGGAAATAATTTTAAGAACAGTTTAGTTCAATCATTTTCCCTTTGGGTCAATTGTTAATTAATAGCTTAAAGGAACAGCAGTTTGAAGGAGGGGAGCAGTTCACCATTGACTACTTTGAGCCCACATATCACAGTTATAGGGACAATATTAATACCTATGATACAAAAACAATTAGAAAGCCACTTCTCTATTCTACAGGGTTTACCCCTGATAGTTTATACATGGGTTGTTTGAGGCCGGCATAGTTCATTTCTAATTTTCCCCCTCAAAAGTCAAACAACTATTTCCTTACTACAGTCAGCTTTTGGATCTGAAGGAAGACATGGACAAATGGAGGCAGGTAGCTGGAGCAATTCTGCCCAACTCCTGAAGGTACAGTTGGGTGGCATGGTTTATGGCTTCAAATTTCCCTCGTCTACAAACCAGTAAGGGATATATATTGCACAGGATAATAAAAGACTTAACATTATGAGATCTACTTGCAACGTCTTGTAGGAAGAGCTCCCTTTTCCCTTCCATTTATGGATGTAGCTTAGCGAATGCAAGTACAGTAGGGACTCAGCTGGAGGAAACAAGCTTTTATTTATTAATTTTTTTAAGTAAAATAAAAATCCTCTGACAAACTTTCCTAGAGGGGCTTTTGGTTAGTCATGTAATTGTTTCTGTTATTTTCACCTTAAGTTATTTAAGTAGTACCCGTTAACCTTTACGGTCCCCAACAGAAAGAAGAGGAAATATTTTAAAACTCCTAGGTTTTCCAGGTATGTATGGGCAGGGAGTGGAGGCTAGAAAAGCACTTGAGAGTGCTGCAGGTCAGAGTCACAATGTTAACCATCTTACTCCAGTGAAAGAGATGTGCATGAAAGAAACTGCACAGAAAATCTGTAATGGGTTCTTTTCAGAAGAAAGCAGAATAATAGACTGAGTTACTAATATCAATATTGAGGACTCCAGTAAATGTAACTTGCAACAAAATGAGGCCCCTGATCCTGAAAACACTTGTGTACATGCTTAACTTTTAAACATGAGTAGTCCCACTCAGGTCAACAACATTAGTCACATGCTTAAATGTTTGAAGGAACAGGGCCTGAGTTCCTAAATGCTATAAATAGTTGCACCTATCATCACACTTTAAACTACAGGTCTGTCACGTCTTACGCGCATTTAACTTGCGCGATTGCGGTTTAAAAAAAAAAAAAAGTTCACTCGGCCGCCTGTAGTGTGGCCGATTCCAGCAGCGTATGCCCCGGAGTGAGCGTGAGACGCAAATCTGCTGTTCCCAATGCATACTTAGTCCCCCTGTGCCTCTCATTCTGTGTGCATCTCACCGCGCTGAGTGCAACATGACCCCTAAACGCAAGCCAGCTACTTCATCTGGTGCTCCACCAAAGAAACAGCGATCTGTTCCAACGCTGGAGGAAAAACTGGATGTGTTGGACTTATTGAAAGGCGGTACGTCAGTTGACAGTGTGGCACGTAAATACGGCCGCAATGAATCTAGCATCCATGCCATCAAGATTAGAGAGAGAGAAATTCGTGAAGCCGTGGCATCAAGTGCTCCAAGAACTGCTAAGGTGACGAGCCAAGTGCGTGACAAGGCTTTAGTGAAGACTGAAAAGGCATTAAACTTATGGCTGGAAGACATGAACCGTAAACGTGTGCCTATCAATGGCACCATGTTGCAAGAAAAGGCTCTTAGCATCTATGCGATGTTCAAACCTCCCACCGAAGAGGGACAGCCTTCTGACAAGAAGGAATTCAAAGCCAGCCAAGGTTGGCTTAACAGTTTTAGGAACCGCTTCAACCTCAAAAGCGTGCAGACTACTGGTGAAGTTGCATCTGCCAATGAGGAGGCAGCAAAAGCCTACCCTGAACAATTAAAGGAAATCATAGAGGAAAGGGGCTATCTTCCAGAACAAGTTTTTAATGCTGATGAGACTGTGCTCTTCTGGAAAAAAATGCCCACCCGCACTTACATTTTGAAATCAGAACAACAAGCCCCTGGCTTCAAAGCAGCTAAAGACCGTGTGACTGTGTCGCTTTGTGGCAGTGCGGCTGGGCATTTAATAAAGCCGGGCTTGCCCTACAGGTCTGCAAATCCCCACGCCCTAAAAGGCAAGAACAAAAATCTCCTGCCTGTGTTCTGGCAATCAAATAAGAAGGCTTGGGTGACGGCAGCAACATTTCTGGATTGGTTCCACAAGTGTTTCATTCTGGAGGTCAAGCAGTACCTTGAAGAGAAAGGACTTGACTTTAAAGTGTTGCTGCTCGTAGACAATGCTCCTGGCCACCCTGATGCACTCCGGTTTGCCTATAATGACGTTGAAGTCACCTTTCTCCCCCCCATACCACCTCCATCCTCCAACCTCTCGAACAAGGTGTCATTAGCTGTTTCAAGGCCACGTACACGAGGCTTACATTCTCACGGATCCTTACCGCTATGGATGCTGATCCCAATGTTAACGTGATGGAGTGTTGGAAGTCCTTCAACATTGCTGATTGCATCACTTATATTAAACAGGCAATGGATGCAATCAAGCCTGAAACAGTCAATGCATGTTGGCGAAACCTATGGAAAGACTGTGTAAATGATTTTAAGGGTTTCCTGGCC
Source organism: Chelydra serpentina (assembly GCA_037349315.1). NCBI lineage: Eukaryota > Metazoa > Chordata > Testudines > Chelydridae > Chelydra > Chelydra serpentina. The sequence continues at coordinate 25,988,954 of JBAIAC010000010.1, forward strand.
ATTGACAAAGAAGTGGAATGCATTGTTCAGGTGGCCAGGCAAGTGGGTGGTGATGGCTTCGTCGACATCCTCGAGGAAGAAATTGAGGAATTAATTGAGGGCCATAGAGAAACATTGACTAACGAAGAGTTAGAGGAACTGATAAAAATCGTCTACAGAAGACGAAGATGATGACGATGAACAGGAAGAGCCAGCAACTTGGACTCTTCATAAATTTTCTGAAGTGTTCCAAGCAGCGAAACACTTGAATGATTTAATTTCTGACTATGATCCCTCTATGGAATGAAGCCTCAAAATCACACGTAGTATTACAGGTGATTTGAGACCATACCAAGAAATGTTTGAGGAGCTCAAGAGAGAACAGCGACAGTTGCCAATCACCATGTTTTTCAAGAAAAAACAACCAGCAGCAACTTCTCGAGCTGAACCAGAGCCAACCACTTCATCTATGACTTGCTCTCTGTCACCCAAGCCTGGCCCATCATGTCCTAGATCGACATCAAGCCATGATGACCTCCTAATAGTGTTGTCAGAGGAAGAGGAAGACTAATCATTGGAGTGTGTACAATGGAGTGTGTACATTGGAGTGTGTACAGTAGCAAGAATATCCAGGGTGACTGGTAACTGTTCAAGTTTACAGTACAGTACTGTACTGTTTTGATTTTTTATTCTTTCATTCTTCCATCTGTTATGTTATTAAAAATAAAGTACTGTAAAATTATATTTTGAGTGTATACTCTATTATATACTGTAATGTACATTTCTGTATAGTATATATAGTACTGTACAGGGTTGTATACACAAAACTACTTTATGGGCGATTTAAGGGTTTTTAACAGCTATACGCGGTTTTCGCTTTACGTGCTCAGCGCAGAACGTAACCCCCGCGTAAGACGCGACAGACCTGTATTGCATCAGTGGTGCTTAGGGTAACCAGACAGCAAGTGTGAAAAATCAGGACACGGGGTGGGGAGTAATAGGCACCTATAGAAGAAGAAAATGCCCCAAATATCGGGACTGTCCCTATAAAATAGGGACATCTGGTCACCCTAGTGGTGCTTTTTGTAGAAAAAAAACACTGTAGGTAATATTTTCTGGAAGACTTTGACTATTTGATGGATAACTCTGGACTCTGACAGAATCACAGAAATGTAGGGCTGGAAGAGACTTCAAGAAGTCATCAAGTCCAACCCCCTGCGCTGAGGTAGGAGCATGTAAACTTAGACCATTCCGGATAGGTGTTTGTTCAATTTGTTTTTTAAAACCTCCAATGATGGTGATTCCACAACCTCCCTTGGAAGACTATTCCAGAGCTTAACTATCCCAAGAGTTAGCAAGTTTTTCCTAGTCTAGAACCTAAACCTTCCTTGCTGCAGATTAAGTCCAGTCCTTCTTGTTCTTGGAGAACAACTTATCACAGTCCTCTTTGAACAGTCCTTAACGTATTTGAAGACTTATCGTGCCCCCCCTGCCCCACCGCAAGACTAACCATACTCGGGTAGGTTGGTTGTTTTGTTTTTTTGGTTGTTTTTTTTAAACTTTTCCTCCTAGGTCAGATTTTGTCTACACTGCACTTTCATCATTAAAACATTTGCTGCTCAGGGGTATGAAAAAAACACCCCTGAATGACAAAAGTTTTAACAACGAAAAGCGCTAGTGTGGACAGCGCTTCGTCGGTGGGAGCCGCTCTCCTGTTGGTGAAGCTTCCACCTCTCGCTGGGGGTAGTTTTATTTTGTCGCAGGAAGAGATTTAGATTATATAACAACACCCAAAATGGATCTGGTAGGATGTTACTCCTTGTTAAAGTATGACAGTCTGTGACCAAAGCTGCTTCCTGTGGTGAGAACTCATTCATACCCATTGACTAAGTCACCCAAGTTAAATTCTTACTAAACTAAGAGTTTATCTGCTAAAAACATACAATTATTACCTAACTACTTTTATTGTCTCACAGCGGATAAAGTGAAGGGTTAATAAGATTTAATCTGTCTCTGATTTAATTTAATCTCTTGAGCATACTGGATAATTGGAATGGATAATAAGCAAAATAATGATACTAATAATGGATGGGTGAAACAACATGGTCCATGGGTCAGTTAGAATTTGTCTTATATGTGAAGCATAAGGGATAACAAACTGTAAAAGGGTTTCTAAGATATGGGGACAAAGTTAAAGTTGTTATCAAGACAGGGAATGGCACATTTTACACGTGGATTTAAGCAGCTATATGTATTGGGAGCATTTTGGAAGATTTATTTACCTTTCTTAAACTTTGATTTCCCCACTTTTAAATTCACACTTTTAAATACTATGGCTTCCAGTTTATATTCCCTACCTCTAAAAGAAAACAGGTGCTTGCTACAGCTAAGACAGAAGGATTTTCCTGGATGTAAATGCTCACAAGCCTAATTGCTTGCTCTAGGGATGCTAGCTGGCTGAGACAGGATTTATACCCTTAAATTGACAGAATCCAGAGGGGAGATTATTTATGTCAACACAGACATTTATGAAAGAAATAGCTAGATCAAGAATAAAAGTGGGTAAATAGCAACATTATTAAGATGAATTTATTGTTCTAGTTCATATATTCTCGACTCCTCCAGTAACTAAATCAACGAATCGTTAGCTCCAAACAAACCTTTCCCCTTTATTTGTATTCATTTTATAACTGGCACTAAATTTTTCTAGGCCAGGGGTACGCAAACCAAGGCCCATGGGCCACATACAGTCCGCCAGCAGTTTTAATCCAGCCCTGGAGCTTCCGCTCTGGCGCTCCAGCTGGGGAGCGGAGTCTGGGGCTTGTCTCGCATGTCTCCCAGAAGCAGCAGCATGTCCCCGCTCCGGCTCCTATGCATAGGGGCAGCCAGGAGCCTCTGCGCCACATGCTGCCCCTGGCCCAAGCGCCGCCGCCGCAGCTCTCATTGGCTGGGAACCATGGCCAATGGGAGCTGCAGGGGCGGTGCCTGTGGATGAGGCAGTGCGCAGCAGAGTCACCTGGATGCACCTCCACATAGGAGCTGGATGGGGGGATATGCCGCTGCTTCCGGGAGTTGCCTGAGGTAAGTGCTGCCTGGAGCCTGCACCTGAGCCAGCCCCTGCCCCCCCTCCCCCTTCCCGCACCTCAACCCCCTGCCCCAGCCCTGATCCCCCTTCCACCCTCCGAACCACTCAGTCCCAGCCCGGAGCACCCTCCTACACCACAAACCCCTCATCGCCACCCCAGAGCCCGCACCCTCAGCCAGAGCCCTCACCCCCCTCCCCGTGCCCCAGCCCTGATCCCTCGCCTGCCCTCCAAACCCCTCCATCCCAGCCCAGAGCACCCTCCTATACCCCAACCCTAATTTTGTGAGCATTCATGGCCTGCCATACAATCACCATACACAGTTGTGACTCTCAGGCCAAAACATTTGCTCATCCCTATTCTAGGGAATGATTTCTACATAAGTCCATTATTACAGTGATTGCCATTAAAAAGTTAACATTTGAACATGACAATTGTTAGTAAATACTGACTATTTGACGAAGATCCATCTATATTATAAACTAGAGATTACTGTAGCAGCCTCTGTTAAGGCCAGACGCAATTAGAAACAAATACATGTCCCATTTCTTCATCACGGATACCCTCAGAAGAGATATTCAGAAATTTCTGCAACCTTGAGCACTATACTGTATTGCATAAGAGATAAATATTTATAATTGAATTGGGGCATTTCTTACTCTTGCTCATTCCCATGTACACTTCCGTGGCGTATGGCACTTTGACAGCAATAACAAATCCTCTAAAGTACTTTAAAATATACAGATTTAATGGGTTTGTTCTCCATAATTTATTGGCTTTTTAAACGAATACTTTTCCTACCAAAGTTTATTACAACTGGGCCTTTCAACACTAGCACAACACATAGAATAAATAATCCTCGTCATCTGGGCTAGATTCCTTTTGCTTTCATCTTTTTGGCCTCCACAAACTCTTATTTTGATGCTTAACCGTGCTGTTTCTTTAATTATGAAGCATGTATTTTCCCCTCTACAGCCTCTGCACTGTTTATAGGGATTTTAATTTCCAACTTTAGTTTTTTGAAACCATAGCTGGAAGGGAAAACTCCCCCTTTTTGAAGCTTTGTCTCAGTTGGTGATTTATAATGAATTTGTTACTTGTATGAAACAGAAGAAAGTGAAATATAACTTTTGCAAATAATAAAAATATAGTTCACAGAATGGAGGCATTATATGAATTCGTCAAGACTTGATTTCCATTTACACTTCAAATATTACTTTACAAGAATGAAAAATCTTTGCAACAGTTGTTAACAAGAGTCACGTCTTCTTTCACTAGCAAAATAAATCCACACCATTCAGTTGTTCAAGGACATACACATTTATCTTCAAGTCAGAGTGGATAAAAGCATAGGCTGTGTTTTATTACATCAGGAATCTCAAAAAGTATTCCTGATATTCAGTTTGAAAGACAGAAAGTTTGCATAGCAGGGGATCCGTGATGTATGCTGCCATGTCAATAAACAAAGGTCACATGCTGATTGAGGGAAAAGTTTGCCAGACAAATACTTTTGAACGGATGCGCGGGAAATACATCAGAAAATGTCTCAGCTTGAAATCAAGAGAAGGACAGCTAAGATACACCTTGCTGCTACTGTACCCCATAGTGTCGTCCTTCTGGCATTTGCAGACATGATCTCGTGCTTGTTTAAGGACATCTTTCCAGATTCTGAAATCAGCAATTCCTATTCTACAGCCAGGAAAACAAAGTACTATCTCAACTGATGTTGTCAAGGAGCATTCCCAAGGGGAAAAAAAGGTTGAGATTATGAAAATGCCTGTCCTTTCATTTGCAATTGATGGCCCTGTTTATTCATGATGGACCACCTAAGATATAATATTTTAGAATACTAAAAATCTACAGAGACTAGAAACATGACTGCACCTCCCCAGCCTGATCCCCATTCACCTCACTAAGAAATAGAGCATAAGCTCAAAACCCAGGCCACATCATCAATAGCAGCTCCTCAGATTCTCTTACACTCTGAGGACAGGGTATAATGATGGAGATCTATGCAGGAATGGGTGGTCTATGTGAGAAAGCACAAGACACCAAGTAATAATGATCAGTATAAAGAAATAAACCCTTGATCATGGTTACTCACTAAGCATTGAGCAAGTCAGATAAGAGTATTTAGGTTGCAGATAACTCTGAAAAGCCACTTATTCAATAGCCAGAGTCAATCCATATTTAAAAACAGTGCTTAATCATACAATCAATAATGTACCTGCTCTTCTATCAGGCTGTCCTCTCAAACCTTAGGGAATTATTGTCAACCTCAAGTGTTCAAAAATCCTGAGTCAGGCCTCAAAATCATGAGATTTTTTTTAAAAAAGATTCTGGATTTTATTGATACACTTGAACCACATTTTCAACTTTTTTTTCCCAAAAACCACCAAAGACTTGAAAGAAACCTGAGATTTCCAAGTAATAACATGACTCCAGGAGCTAGGCTTTAAGAAAAAGCAACAAATATGAGAGCTGGCAACACTGTTTGTCTCTGCAAAGAAAGTAATCCTTCTGTTAGTGCCACAGATGAAAGAGTTCCTGAAAAAGTTTCCTGACTTTAAACAACTGCCCATTCAACCACTGATTTGACCACAAAAGATTCCAAAAAAATCCTGCAGAAACACCTGCCTCATGATTACCTACAAAGTATATTGTGGAAAGGCAGTAACCCTTCAATAATTAAGGTCAAAACTTAAGGTAATCAAAACTGGGGTTAAGCAAGGATGCTGTTCTCCATCTATTTAGCAGTCATTTTGGTCCTCGTTAAAGACCACCTCCCCAATGGAGTCGACATTCAAGACAGAATAGATGGGTAGCTCTTTAATCTTCGATGTCTCTGCTTAAGTCTAAAGTCCTCAGAGCATCCATTACTGATCTTCAGTATGCTGATGACTGTGCTATCCTCACACACACACTGAGAATGACCTTCAGTCCTCCCTGGGTTTTTTTGCACAAGTTTACCAAAGCCTAGGACTCTCTCTCATTAAGACTAAAGTGCTCTACCAACCTGCTTCAGGCCTTGCACATGACCCACCACAAATCACCACAGAGGGACAGATTTTGGAGACTGTCAAGCACTTTTGCTACCTTGGTAGCCAACTTTCTCAAAATGCAAAAATCGACAGTGAGATCCAGCACAGGATTTAGTGCGCAAGTGCTTCCTTTAGGAAATTGCTCCAACACGTTTTCATGGACCGTAACCTATGGCAGGACACAGAGATCCAAGTCTATAAGACAACTGTTGTTCCTACACTCCTCTATGGATGCGAAACCTGGGTGACATATCGACAGCACCTCAAGAGTTTGGAGAGGTTCCACCAATGATGCCTCCGGAAGATCCTTCGTGTCAAGCAGCAAGATCGCCGCACTAACGCCAGCATCCTCAATGAAGCCAATGTCACCAGCATTGAAGCAATGATCCTCGTGCACCAACTTTGCCAGGCTGGATATTGTGTGCGGATGCCAGACTCTCGCCTCCCAAAACAAGTCCCCTACTCTCAGATCATCCATGGTCAGAGATCCCGTGGTGCTCAGAGGAAACGCTACAAAGACACACTGAAAGTGTATCTTAAGAAAACTGATGTGGGCATCACAAGCTGAGAGGCGCAAGCCACCAACCAACCCCAATGGCACCACATCCTCCATCGGGCAGTGGCCCGCTTCGAGGAGAAGAGCCTTGCCCTCGAAGCTGAAGAGAGAGAGAGAGAAAGAAGGAAAAAAAGAACTTTCTTCCAGCAGACAGCTGACCTGCCACGTAATGTCTGTACCTACTGCAGGCAGATTTGCGGTTCCAGGATTGGACTCCTGAGTCATCTCAGGGCCCATATGTAAATCCGTGGTAGAGATCATCCTCGAATTGAGAGATCGCCAATCAATCACTTACGGTTGCAACGAGAGTCCCATTACTGGCTGATTTTGAGTCTCCTTGTAAACCAGAAAAAATCCTCATGTTTTCAGGTTTTTGTAGGGTTAAGTCTCGTCAGCCACTAGTATCAGCTCTGAAAATCTTCAAAAAGTTAAATTTTTAGATTAAAGTTTTTAAAGTAATTCCTTTTAATTTTTTGCAAATTGTCTAATGTTCTGGATCTCCCTTTTTCTGCACACCTCCACAAGACTTAACATACAGGGAGATTCACACACTGGTTCCTGCAAGAGGAAGTTGATTTTTATATTTACATACACGCACACACTATATAAAGTGAATTAAAGGAAATTGCACAAGATTCTCTGTGACTGACTCGAATAAGAATGGAATTGATGACAGTACACACTAAAGCAGGACTTGCTTTGTAACTCTGTGGACCTGAAGTTCAGCCCCTAAGCTGCAGTGTTATTCCAGGAGCCTCTCACATTTGGGTATTATGTGAGATTGGGCTGGACATTAATTTTACTTTAACTGGTCATTTCCTTATTTTTGGCCAGGAAGTTAAGTTAAGGAACCTTAACTCAAAAGCTTTTGTGCAAATCCTATACAATGGACTTACCACAAGGCACAAAACAGGCATTGCTCAGATGGTTACAGACAATCCAAGTTATTTTATATTGGTGTTCATGCTCTCCTTGGTCAGGCTTCTATTTATGCTCACAATATGTTACCCTCAGAGGATCCAATTGTGCACAATTTATAGTTTGAAGACAAAATGGCTGCAGATTTTGCACAAGTATTCTTTGTATATCATTTTCTACACTGCTACCTGTTCAAAAGGGAGAACTGAGAAGGCCCTTCTCATATGAGTCACTATAAGAAGACGAAAGCATGCACATTCATTGCTGGAATACCACAAAATTGACATCTTATGGAGACTGCTAAAACTCTTATTATAGAGTTTCTCTTGTGAATTACCTCCCCTCCCAAACCACCACAATTCCCCACCTTCTATATAGCAACTATAGGGCATGGCTCCATGAAAATGGTCTATCATTAATTAGACAAGATGAAATACTTGCTTTAAGCATTTGTGTGGCTACTTGGTTCAGTCCCCACATTTTGTACTACTGCTAATTATTTCCTCTCTCTGGATATAGGATGTTTTGGTAGTACTGAATATCCCACCACTGACTACAGCCCACATTGTCCTAATCTCTCCAGGTAGATTTACAGCTTCCTTCCAACTAGTTTTTTACTCCCACCCCCCACACATACACACACACTAATTTTGGGATCACATATTGGTTTGTTCACAGCTGAATTCACATTAAAGAAACATCCAAAGCACCAATATAGCAATCAAAGAACAGGAACTTTTTAGTTTAACTGGCAAACAAAAAGCCCCACAGTGCTAGAAAGCAAAGACACTTCTGCACTAGCTTACAATTTGCAGGAAGTGCCACTATCTGAAGTATGATAGAGCTGCGGCTTTGCGTATTGCCATCATAAACAAACTCTGTAGTGTTTTCCTTTCATTATACCTGGACAAATCAACTGCCATCAAATTCTGTCCCTGGCTATACCTGCACAAGCACATTGCCTTCACTCTGGTTGCACAGTTGTAAGTAAAGATATGATTTGGCCAGGCAGCTGGAACTTCATTAATAATTCTCTTGGTAACCAGGAACAAATTTCAACTCATCCTCCCATTGCTGTGTTGGCTCTGCTCACTCTGAAAAATCACCTTCTCTGCTGCTGGACATGAATATATCCTTGTGTGCTGACACTACAGACCAGGGTACATTGAAAACAATGATCATACATGGTATACACTGAAAAGCACAGACTGTGAATTTGACAAGAGTATCTGGCACATGGAAATAAAGTAGTGGCAGAAAAGTTTGTATAGAATAGAAAATATTTTGAAAGGTGAGAAAGTGGGGGAGGAGTTAGGCTCTTCTACTCCACTCCAAGATGTACTGAGGTCAGTGATATGGTTGCTTAAATTCAAATATAACCAGTGTAAATGTAGAAAGTTTGATAGGTGCAAGGGTTGGTGGGGGAAGAATCAATGTTTCCAAAAACAAAAAAAAGAGATCAATACTGGTATATATAACAATCCTATTTTTCACCTTCTAAGAGGTTATGGGAACAAAGAAATTGCAATAGTGGATCAGACCTTTGGTTCATTTAGTTCAGTATCATGTCTCTGATAGTGTCCAGTACCAGATGCTTCAGAAGATGCAAGAACCTGACCACTAGGGAGATATGGAATAATCCCCTCTCCACAAAGTTAAATATTCTTTCCAAAAAAATTGTCATCATTATGATAACATTGGCTATTCTCTCTCTCTCTCTCTCCCCCTCCCCACACAATATATATTCCAATCCCTTTCTGAATCTTGTTAAGTTCCTGGCCTCAGCAACTTTCCATGGAAACAAGTTACACAGTCTAATTAAACACTTCGTGAAATTTTTTTCCTTTTGTTGGTTTTGAATTTCCTATCTTTTAATTTCATTGGATGTCCCTTTGGTCTTAAATAAGTTCCTGTTTTTTGAGGAGCTCCTGCTCTACCTTCTCTACGCAATTCATTGTTTTATATGCTTCAATCATATCCTCTCTTATTCACCTCCTTTTTAAGGTAAACAATCCCAATATTGTTCATCTTTCTTCATATGAAACTTTTTCCAGGCCCTTGATCAATCTTGTTGCTCTTCACAGAAGTCCCTTTAATACTGCCCTTTTGTTTTTCAGATGGGGGTGAGCACTACTGCATACAGTACTCCAAAAGAGCCTGCATTTATGTGAGTATTATAATGTTTCCCATTTTATTCTCCATCCCATCATCTTCCTAGCTTTTTGAAGACAGGTGCACATTCAGCAGCGATTTTCACTGAGTTGTGTACAATACACCGATGTCTCCTTCTTGAGTTGATTCTGTATGTTTAATTTAAAACCTTGTAAGGTGTATCATTGGAGGGGAAAATGTAAACTAATGTGCATTATTATATAAAATCATGACTGGTGGGGAAAAAGTAAAGAAGGAAGTGCTATTTACTCCTTCTCCTAACACAAGAACTAGGGGTCACCAAATGAAATTAATAGGGAGCAGGTTTAAAAACAAATAAAAGGAAGTATTTCTTCACACAACATACAGTCAACCTGTGGAACCCTTTGCCAGAGGATGTTGTGAAGGTCAAGACAGGGTTAAAAAAAGAACTAGATAAGTTCATGGAGAATAGGTCCATCAATAGCTTTTAGCCAGGATGAGCAGGGATGGTGTCCCTAGCCTCTGTTTGCCAGAAGCTGGGAATGAGCAACAGGGAGTGGATCACTTGATGATTACCTGTTCTATTCATTCCCTCTGGGACACCTGGCATTGGCCACTGTCGGAAGACAGGATACTGGGCTAGATTGACCCTTGGTCTGACCCAGTATGGACATTCTTATGTTCACGTATCAACGTTGAATTATGTATGCCATCTTGCTGACCATATACTTAACTTATTTAGGTCTCTCTCTAAAGTTCCTCACAGTTCTCTCTGGTCTGGACTAACCTAAATAACTCTGTAAAATCTGCAAATTTTGCTACCTCACTACTCATCCCCCCTTCCAGATCATTAATGAATATATAAAAGAACATGGGATTTAGTATGGAACCTTGAGACACCCTGTTAACTTTTTGTCATGAAGAAAAATGACTATTTAAACCTCGTCTGTCTTCTAGCAAGTTTTTGATCCATGAAAATACTTTGCCTCTCATCCCATGTTGACCTAGCTTCTTTAGCAGACTCTTGTACTGGACCTGATCAAAGACTTGGAAGTCTAAATTATGTCAGCTGGTTCTCCTTTATTCACTACTCTATGTTGAAATAATTTTAAGTGATCAGTGAGACATTGCATTGGAAACTACCACAGACAGTGGAGAGTTTAAACAAATATTTGAAAAGGGAACTATTTTGTGGCTTTTTAAAGCAAAGGACATCATCCAGTGGTTCTCAAACTTTTATACTAGTGACCCCTTTCAGATTGCAAGCCTCCGAGTGTGACCCCCCCCATACAAATTAAGAACACTTTTAAATATATTTAACACCATTACAAATGCTGGAGGCAAAGCAGGATTTGGGGTGGAGGCGGACAGCTCACGACTCCCCATGTAATCGCCCCCAGTTTGAGAACCCCTGTCATAGGTGATATTTCTGTAGACTTAGAGATATTTTATCCAGCAGACTACAGATTTTCAGGGGGGGGAAATTAATGAAGTGCAAACAGACCCCAATCCTATAATCTGAGCCATGCAGGCAGGCCCTTGCATCCATGCACAGTCCCACTGAAGTCAACGAGGCTCCACCTGGGTGCAGAGGTCAATTAACATGGATCATATTGCATGGCCTTATTTTGACATTTTAAAGTTCTTCTGAATTTAACTGTTTGGGTCTTAAAAGCTGATCTTGTTAGCACACAGGAAAATGAATCTGAGGAAGCTGCACAAGGAGAGAGACTCCAAATGTTCATGTCAATCCTCCCCACCTTCAGCAAATCAAAAACCACTCCCAAAAATCCTTTGAATGGTGGAGCTTTGCAGACCCAAATGTGAATGTCATGGGCATGCTGATGTAAAATGCTGGACTCCTTGTCTTCTATCTCATTAATTCAATAAACAGAGTACTAATCCCTCTATGAAACTCACATCCAACTCAAAGTTAATCCTATTATATTATCGTTTTATTAAGTTAACTGATAAAGAGATCCTTATTTTCTCCTTCCTCCCTTTAGCTTTAATCCAAAGCCTTCAGACTTCCTGTTCTTGGCAGACATAGTCACCTGAATTACATTCAACTTGCCAGAGATATCTGTTTCATATTAAAGCTGATTAATTCAATGTTTCAGTGAAATAAATTAGACCATGCTTGGAAGTATAAGGCAAGTTTATTACTATATTCACCAATCAGTTTGGCTACTTAGTCACAGAGCAGCTATGTATCTGTAGCATATAACGAAGACATTAAACATGGTATGGGGAGAATAATGAATACATTGCACAAGCCTACTAAAATAACTGTTGTAATAACTGGGACTACTAATTTACCCTAATGGTAACTCAATTATAAAAAGTATATGAAAGTTCATAAGATGATGTTATAGATTATTATAACAAATGTTAATAGAATATAGGTCAAGTTGCTTTCAATAATCAATGTTAATAAACAGACGCAAAAAACAGAGAAATGAAATTAGTCCACCCAAAAAAAAAAGTCATGTTAATATAATTCAAGGACTATGTTAAAATTATGCTTGGTAGAAACAGAAGACGATGTAGAACTGGAAAATTGGTGTGATGAATATTAGGCCTAACTGGTGGACAAAATAATGAGGGAACGGCCTATTCTATCCATCACTCGCTTTTTGGATCTTTAAGGAAAGACTTTACGGGGAAACGATGGAAGAACAGATGGAAGCTACTGGAGTGCGCTTCACCATCATGGATGCCACTCAATCATTTCCTGGGACCCCAGGCTTTCATCCTGATCTTAAGAAATGTCCTGACCAGACCAGGCCAGAATCCAGGTAACACTGCCACCCCATACCAGCTACATCCCAAACACCACCTCAGATGTAATGAGATTGGACTTTAGCAAAAACAGCAGCAACAGTAGCTCCAGCTCATCTCAACTACCTTCTCTTTTACGCAGAAGGACAGTTATTACCATCTTTAACATTAGAGACTGTGAAAAATGGGTTTTTTTCCTTTTAAAACTTTGTCCAGCTAAAGGGAAAGGGAACAAAAAAAAAAAAATCTTGTTAAAATGAAAGCCTTGTTTAATACTTGACATTTCCAATGGTTTAACTCCATCTACATTGAAGAATACAGTAATTAATAGAGACTTAAACTGTTCAAAGCTAAATGATCCTGGGTCATAGTTAGTACTTTCCCTTTAGCAACAAGATAATTAAATCAGGCTGCATGCCTGCCATTAAGTGCAGTGGATAAATCAGATTACAAAAAAATATTTAAACAAGTTCTGAAAACAAACTGAAGTCATAATAGTGATTTATGAATGTAGTAAAATGAAATTTTCACACAGGGTCAGCTGAAGGACTGAATAGATGAGTAGGAGTCACAAAACCCAGATTCTCTTTCCAGTTCTACCATTGACATACTCCATGGACCTTTCAAAGAAGTAATAACCTCTCTGTGCCACATTTCACCCCTCTACGAACGGGGTTAATAATGCACTCTCAAGCTTATAAAATGCAATGAGATATACAATGAAAAATGTGCTACTTGGATCTGACCCTGTTCCCACTGAAGACAAGGAAAGTTTGACTTTAATGGAATTGGGATGAGGGCCTGTAAGCACAAAGTAAACAAGTAGTATGAAAACTGTCCTTTTCTCTTTTTGCACCTTTTCGTTTCCCAGCCTCTGACCAGATACATTTCCTCTCCACTTCATGCTGAGGCTGACATTTCACCTCTGTTCCTTCATTGATGCGGACAGCTTTTCTGGAGTTAGCTGACTTTCTGGAAGAGCAGAACATGCCATCAACTCCAAAAAGGGATGTCACTATTATATATTGGTCTTAAGGGAGTCACTTTGTGACACTAAGCCAATGCGTGATGATACACAGGAGGATGCAAAAATAAAGCATGGGGGGTGAGGGGGGAAGAGAACATGAGGCCCTTTAAATTGTAGTACAAGACAGCTGTGAAAAACGGAGTATATTTCCAATTTTAGGACAAGTACCCCCACTAAAGCCAAAGTTTACTGTTAATGCCACTTTCACTGATTGCTAACAAATTCCTCCATGGATATCAAGCACATCTGCTTCATAACAAGCCTATTTCCATTCTTAGAAAAAGAATTTCTAGGATGCTGTTCTTATATGATCCCTTATTTACCTAACAATCATGTCAGTAAAATCATTCCTAAGTGTGCGATAATCTATCTACTTCTTTGCTTAGTACTAGCCCTCCACAAGTAAAAGGAAATCAGCCACATCTCATATGACCTTGGTGGTCAAAGAGGTCTAATAGCAAGTTACTTAATAGCAACCCTTCACCACCTTGGCTAAATCATACAATACATCTTAGGGAAACCAAGTTACAAGGAGCTATAACGCCTCTCTATCTCTGTGGTGTTAACAAGCAGAGGACCTCACAACTACGGCAGGAGAGAAGAGCAAAAGGGACCTGTGCTGAATGCAGAGTCTACAGTGAAGCAAGTTTCATTGATTCTTCATATTCTTCTGTAGTTAAATTTAAAAAAAAAAAAAAGAAAAAAGAAAAAAGAGGAATTTAGCTACAGAAGAAACAAATCCAGCAGACTTTCCTCCTAAACAAAAGTAACAAGGAGAATGTGACACTATCGCCCGAGGGTCCAAATAAAATAAACCAGAGATAGAGTTGCATAAATAAATAAATAAAAGAAGAAATGTAAATTCAAGGACACTTTAACATACTACAGTAGAATAAAGCCACTTAAGCAGCATGTTTCAAGTTATTTTTAGTGAAAGAAACTAAAGAAAATAAACTTGTCTCTACCTAACTGCCATCTCAGCAGAAAAACAACCTTTTAGGAACAAAAATCAAGAACCTGCATAGTGCCTAGTAAGAAAAGTTAAGGTGGTTGCTTTATGCCCTTTGCCAAGATTAAATTCTTGGAACTCAAGTAGGATTAGAACTGGGAAGAGTATACTTCCCTTTTCAAAAGAAACCGAAACAGTCAGGAGCTTATATGACATTTTATGGGTCTATTCATTGTTATAAACTGTTCTTTGTGGTTAGTTCATGAACAAGTACAGCCTTTCAGGAGTCAGAACACATTGCAATCCTACATTAGAACTTACCCTCACCTCATTAATGGTTTATGAGTAACGCAACAAAGGTAGGAGGAGAGAAAGAGTGCTTGGGCATCCCCACCCCGGTGCTCTACATTAAAGCAGAAACATATTCCAATGAAGCAGGTTACAAACTGTGGTTGTGAACTTTACAAAAGGTTAAGAAACTTAGATGGAATATGATAAACACTACACACATCCATACACTAATGTTTCTAGCTGGGTGTGAGATATTACAGAGGGGGAAGTTTCAAATGCGGTGAAAGTCCATGATTTTGGAGTCCAGTAATCCTTCCCTGCCCTCCAAAGACACAGGTGAACAGGAATTGGCCAAAGGCAAGGTACCAGAATAAGGGTTTAACACTGTTTTTAAAATAAGTACATCAATTGAAGTGTAGTGGTGAGGACGATGAGAGCAAAAACCCTGCTTTTTAATGTATTTACAGTATACTAATGAGGAAATACTGTTGAGCCAGAGCCAAATTTCAACTGAATTGCTAAACTTGACAGTTTTAAATTGGAACTTAATTAGCAAACCTGAACCATGTTGTGTTTTGTGTGTGATGTAAACCACCATCTACAGAGGAATGGTCAGACCACCATATTTCTTTCTTACAGGAACAAAACTTCAGGCTTGAATTAGGATCCAGAATAATTTAATATGAAAACAGAAAATTTCGTACATCCAGCTGCGTCAAAAACACAAATATATTTAAGAAAAAAGCATTAGCCATATTATCAAGTCACTTTAAAGTTTTACAGTTAATTTTTGTTTGTGACCTGATAATGATCTCTTAGTACTAGAAAACAAATAACTCTGTTTATTCATACTTCCGAAAGAGTGTAGGCACCTACCTTATGGCTAGTCTACACTACCCGCCGATTCAGCGGATAGCAATCGATCTTGTAATCTTGCAATCTAGTGTAGAAGCGATAAATCGATCCCCAATCGCTCTCCTTTCGACTCTTGTAATCCACCACGATGAGAGGCGGAAGCAGAGTCCTCGCGGCGAGGTAAGTCGAGCGAGGTACGTCGACTTCAGCTACGTTATTCACGTAGCTGAAGTTGCGTACCTTACATCGTCCCTTGCCCCTAGTGTAGACTTGGCCTTAGAGTTGAGGAATCCTCTCCAGATATAAAGAGCCAGCTGGCCCAAGAAAGGGTCAAAATTTACATGAAAATCTCTGTAGTGCTTGTTGCAATTAAGCACAGTCTTATGCTCTGCAAACTGAGAATAAAGATTTGAGGCTTATCATGTGTAGGCTTGAGAAGACAGAATTAAAAACCACTGGGCTGTTTAGACAAACGGGGGTATCTTCTTTGCTTCTATGCACTTCCCAGTCCTTCCCTCCCTAGCATCAACCGCACAACTAGCTCCTATGCTTTAAGTTACTGGTTCTCAAAAGCAGCAATAACTTACAAGGGTATTTTTTGAAGCCAGCTATACAGCTTTCAGAGCAAGCATATTAAATAAGCAACTTTTCCCACACCTTACCATGCCACACACATCTTTTTTTCAGTGTAGAGGGTCTAATGCACAAATCATGCAGAGGAACTGGAGGCAGTTTTCGATTGGTAGAGAGTGGCACAACTTGCCAACTATCTTCTCCTCCATGAGAAAAGGCTCCTTTACAAGACAGACCACCCCAACTTGCCATGTGTTCCGCTCAATACCATGCAAGTTAAAGGAGTATATGAACCTAAGTTACTGCTTCTCTGTTCCCTCCTGTACACATTTCTAAGTGAAGAACCCTAAAAGATACGTTTTTCCAGTTTAAGCTCCGGAAAATTTAACAGGTCTGTCCACCCCACTTCTCTCACCCCACTTTTTTTAAAAAAATACTCTCAACAATTACCTTCTCTCCTTCTCCTGTTCAGTATCTTGTCCTGAACCTGATGCATGGCATTGAGTAGCCTGGCCATGCCAATATGAGCAACCTGGATAAAAATTCTTAGAGATTACTATTCATGGATAAGCAAGACCTTTTTCCCCCTCAATAGAGTTCTAGCATGCATACTGTACACGTTTTCCGGTCAAGCCCCTCTCCACACATCTTCAGAGTAGAATGATCAAATAAAGACAGTAAAGATAGATGAGAAGAGGCAAGGTTGTATCCGTAATGCCAGATTTAAGAAAAACAAAAATCTTTGTAAATTTTGAGGCTAGATTTGACCACTTTCTGTTCATTCAAGCTACAGAACAGGAATAATAGGGACAATGAAGGTCAAAATTGCTAGAGTTGTGCTGTGAAACTTGTACAGCAACTGCCTGCACTGCACTGGGCACAAGACAGTGCCATTTGTTTCCCCTTTCACGAACACTAAATTCCCTAGAAAATCTGTCATTATTTATTACTAGTTCTCCTGAGCAATAATGATGGGAGAGCTATTGCCCAGTTGATAAGGCAATGAACATAGACTTAGCAAATCTGGGTGCTATTCTTGGTCCTGCCCAGATTTCCTTGATTGGCTGTATGGCAAGTCACATTGCCTCTTCTCCTGTCTATAAAAGGGGGATAATATTAATCTTCCTTTGTAAAGCACTTAAAGAATTTTGGATGAACAATGCTCTTTGAGAACTAAATATGACTGAGATGAAGGAGCAGAAGCCAGGCAGTCTGGAAGGCACCCCACCCAGCAGTTACTTTGCAAAAGTAGCTGCCCTGCTAAAAGTCTGCACCTCCTCTACAACACCTAGTAGGATTTTCAAGTACTGCATAGCCACCATTTTAAAGTGATTTGTTCCTGATGAAAGATGCTCGATTGACAGCTCTACAACAAAATCCTCTATATTCAGAACAGGGACACACAAACAAATCCAATACGTGCTTCCCCTACCCTGCCCCAGCTGTGCCTCAACCCTGACCAAGCTGAATATCTAGAGAAAAAACAGTTCATTCCCCACAAGTTCACTCCTGCTTGTGGTGATGATAGTGGGAGTTGTGACATGAACACTGAACTGACATCAACCCATTCCACAGAAGCCCCGAAACAGCCTTGAGACAGTAACAACTTTCTGTCTCTGTCAACTTCAGCTGTACTTGAACTGGTGGCCAGGAGGTAAAAGACACCACATACCATTCATAATCCCACAAATCATCTAATCCCATAGCTTCTAATAGTCACATTAAAAACAAATCTATGAAAAAATACTGAAACTAATCAGCTGGTTCTACATAATGTACTTTAGAAAAAAGGAGAATGCCTAGCTATAAAGAATCCTAGAACTATGCCTAAGTCTGACTCACTGCTTGTTTAGAAAAATATCAGATTAAAAAAAATTAGAGGAGAAAACTCCATAAAATTAAGAAAACAAGTTTTTCATTCAAAGATAAAGTAGCTGAATGTTTGGATTCAACTGGCAGACTCACCAGACAAGCATTCTGAAAAGATTTACATCAAATGATTAGTTTTAGTCAGTAAAGAAAATCAAATAATGAGTATTAGCAATGCCGTGTGCAGTCTAGTGCTTGGAGAAAGGGATAGAGGCACAACCTACACCTTCTGTTCCCACCTCTATCTTGGTCTCGCTGAAAAAACTTCTCTTCGTATCGGAGACGTGAATAGTAATTCTATTTGTCTAAGACAGGGGTGGCTAACCTGTGGCTACAGAGCCGCATGCGGCTCTTCAGAGGTTAATATGCAGTTCCTTATGTAGGCACTGATTCTGGGGCTGGAGCTATAGATGCTAACTTTCCAATATGCTGGGGGGTGCTCACTGCTCAACCCCCTGCTCTGCCCCAGGCCCTGCCCCCACTCCACCCTTCCCCTGAGCTTTGCACGCCCTCGCTCCTCCACTCTCCCCCCCCCCCATAGACTCCTGCACACGTGAAACAGCTGATTGCGGTGGGAAGGGGGAGTAGGCGCTGATTGGTGGGGGCTGCCAGCAGCCGGGAGGCACTGGGGGCTGGGGAGCAGATGGGGGGCTGCTGACGTATTACCGTGGGTCTTCGGTGATGTACATTGGTAAATTCTGGCTCCTTCTCAGGCTCAGGTTGGCCACCCCTGGTCTAACAGAATGCTATGAGGGTTAGTTTTTTCAAATGTACTTTGAGAATTTTGGATAAAAGACACTGAATGTGCATATTATTTATTTTTATTTTTTTCAACTGGGGGTTGAAAAGAACAGACCACCTAACACCCCAAGCCCCAAAATAATCTCCCTCCCACATACTACAATCAGCTCACTTCACCCAGAAAGTGGCTCTGAAAATACCTGGGTTCTGTCACACTGTTATAGTGGTGCATTAGGACCACTATGAAATCACAGGGTTTGCATAAAGTGCAACTTCCCTTTCATTTTAGTCAGCTAGTGAATATCTCCTTCCCCACTACCTATCCTCTTCTGTGCCTCTGCTGATTGGCAACACGCTGCCCCA
Source organism: Chelydra serpentina (assembly GCA_037349315.1). Taxonomy (NCBI): domain Eukaryota; kingdom Metazoa; phylum Chordata; order Testudines; family Chelydridae; genus Chelydra; species Chelydra serpentina. The sequence goes on from JBAIAC010000010.1 coordinate 26,008,113, forward strand.
GGCATTATGACATCCACCACCAGACAAGACAACAGAAATCAGTATTGCATGAGGTATTCTTTTCTTGCTGAACTATCAATTGTGTGCATGAAAGAATGTGAATGGACAAGTTAGTGAAACCACAGCATAGAGTATCTACCTTATACATTTTAGATTATACCAAGACTGTTGCTACGCATCTCCTTTTCAAAGACCTATAAAAATTAGAGATAGAAGAGAGATATTAGGTCATCAAATCCATCCCTCAAGCAGTATAAGATTTTCTCTGCAGGATATTTTCCTACTGCTTTGTCCAGTCTTGTTTTAAGTGAGCCAAGCATTGGGACTTCAGCCAACTACTCTTGGGGGGGTATGTCCCACAATCTAGTTTTTACTCAACCTATTTTGGGTCTTTATTTATTCTCGTTACTTCTAGTTACAGTATAAACTTTTCATACCATCACGCCATCCTTCGTCTCCAAAAGTTTTATGGACAAAAAGATGATATCTCCAGTTTACTAAACAAACCATATGTAGTCTAACTCTGAAATTACTAAACTTGATTATTCCATGTGTAATCTCATAAAAAAATTATACAGACAAGAATCATCACCTTCCTAGCTCAATGATAGGATGCCTTTATATGCAGCTCAAAAATCATACTGGACTTTTTTCTTGCCATACAAAATTTCAAAGATGTGTCTAATTTTCTGCATACTCTCTACTCACGTCTTCGTTAATGATTTTCAAGTTTCTGCCTTTCATCAAATACCTGGGATTCAGGTTATTTTTCCTATAGATATTTCAGACCAGTGGGGTAAGAGACTCAAGAGACATAGGAAGAGCTAGTGAGGAAATAGGAGCTGCCCTCAGAAAGGAGCCTCCAGTAAGACCAGAAGTGCAAGTCACCAATAGCAGAGTAACATCAAGAGGTATATGTGGATGGGTGGACAAGGTGGCTGGGCAACAGGAAACCAATGAAGCATGTGCAGAGGGAGACTGATATGCAGGGGAGCAGAGAGAGAACAGATGGAAGAAGAAGAATGAAATAAGAGCAAACGATGATCGCATGATACCTTATTCTAAAAACAAAAACACCTACCGCATTAAAACACACATAAAATACAATTAGCATTTGCCTAATGTTGATTTTCAGGCATTACCATAGGTTTGTGGGGGGGTTTTATTTCTTTTGATATAGAATTTTTTTTAATGTTCATATACACAAGTTCTGAGCACCTTTAGAGCTACTTGATACTAAATAAATGAAGTGATAAAAATAATACAAAGCAATTACTGTAATTGTCAGAGATTTTTTGCAGATGAGAGGAGAGGTGGCCGGAGAGAGAGAGAATCTCTGTACCATATTCAAGAACCTTCATTTTAGGGCTATATCATAAGTCCTTTTAGCTTTTAGGGAAAAAAAGTGTTGAAATTGACCAGAAACATACTTATGGTATAAGCATACAAAAAAAAGTCAATGGTCTTAACTGAGAAATAGAAAGTTTAATATTTTGAGTAGATATTAAATGCTTGGGAAGAAAGGTAAAAAGAAAAAAAAAAGGGAGACTGGAAAACACTACTGGTTCTACTCTGTATGTAAAGTCAAGGGTAGCATTAGTGAATGTTAAAGGGAGCAATAAAACAAGCAGGTTCAAGATAGATTTTAAGCCTGAGACTTAAATTTTGAACTGAAGCAACAACCCATGTATTAGACTCTTGTAAGAAACCCAGAGAGAGAGAGCGTGCATGCAAAGTTAATTCCAAAGTAACCAGTTGTTCTGATCATTTGGCCAGCAATAACAGAGAAACCCATCCATAAATGTAGTATGACTAGTTACTCTACTATAAAATAAATTCAACAGAACATCAAGACGGCAACACCAGTATTCCAAGACACATTTCCTGCCAACATAGGTGTTCCCTATCCTGGCAGGAACCACTAACAACCCACCTAAACATACTTAATTTACATTTATGCTGGACTCAGAAAGCCAATACTAGGCTCTTAGCTTTATGTAGCTCTGAAAAATGTATGATATATAAACTACATAGCTTTGGACCATCTATGCAACAGTGAAACAAGTGAACATGAGAACAAATGCGTCATTTCTTCCAGATATAATGGAAACTTCCAGCATTTAACTACAAAACAGGAAAAAAAAGTCAATCTAAATCAGTGGTGGGCAACCTGCGGCCCACACACAGCCTGTCAGGGTAATCCAATGGCGGACTGCGAGACAGTTTGTTTACACTGACCATCCACAGGCGCCACCTGCAGTTCCCAGTGGCTGCGGTTCACCGTTCCCGGCCAATGGCAGCTGCAAGAAGTGGCAGCCAGCACATCCCTGCAGCCCACGCTGCTTCCCACAGCTCACATTGGCCGGGAATAGCAAACCGCGGCCACTGGGACCTGCGGTAGGCTGTGCCTGCAGACAGTCACGGTAAACAAAACTGTCGCGGCCCGCTATCGGATTACCCCAGCGGGCTGCAGGTTGCCCACCACTGATCTAAATTATACATGTGCTGAGCAGGAAAAATTAAATTGGATATTTATAGATACTAGTTGCTCTAGTCTGGTGCAAACCATTTTTTCTTTTACCTTCTGGAAATCTCTTCAATGAAGAGTATAACCAAGAACATAACCACAAAGATGTCAGGAGCCTGAAGGCTTGGATCTCAGTTCAACTAGCAAACAAGACAGACAACTTCCACAGCTGAAAAAAAAAAAAAAAACCCAGGAAAACAAAGATTTGTGGCCACATTTCTACTCTCTGTGTTGGCTTTAGTTTTTTCTTTTTAAAAATAATCGTTTTAGGATTTAGCACTGCTTTTTATTCTTCTTTCATTCGTATCTAATCCCACACCTCTCTTCAGAAATAGTAATCAAATATGTATCTGCAGTCCAGAGGATTGCAGACAGATTATTCTGAAAAGTATGACCAACATTTTTCAACAACTTGGAGACCTGGCATAAAAGTGTGAGGTTATGTTAACATCCTCCCTCTGGGGCAGGTGCACTAAACAGGAACCCTTCACTTGACCAACTGACCCACCTGGCAGTGAAATATACCACTCAGGCACTTCAGTTCAACCTTGTTGTTGGGGGGTTTTCCCTCAACACTGCATTAGTTGCTTAGAAATATAATCTGTTATTGCTCTATTCTCATAATGACTTCCTCTCTGAATTATTACATGTATGATTATCTGAACATTTTGATAAACATTAGAATGTCTGTTTCTGAAATACAAGCAGTAATGTAAACAGGCTTGTCATGCTTCTACTCTCTTACATTTAAATCCATGCACATCATCTTCTTTCTACATAGAAGGGTTTTCTCCCCAAACCCTCAAATGCAGTGTCAAAGGGCACCAAGAAAAAATTCTGCAGAATAACTGCCCACCTCTTCAGTTTCTAAACATTTTCTGACAGATTCTAAAACAAAGAAAAACAAATGTCTCACTATATACACATAAGTAAGGTTTGCAAATCCAGTCACCTACTCAACACTGATGAGGGCAAAACATTTCCTGATTAAAGAATCCTATCCCATCAGTTTCTACAGAATTTAACATTTCATTAAAAGAAACAAAAGTCCTTCATGGCTGAGAACAAAACCTACTAAAAGTCAGTCAACACTGGGTCTACAAACAACCGCAGTGCCTTGGAGAGGAAGAATGGTGCTGTGGTTAAGACACGCAATTTCCCTGTCCTGCCACAGACTTCCTGTGTGTGACTTTGAGCAAGTCACTTAGTCTCTCTGTGACTCAGTTCCCCATCTGTAAAATGGGAATAACAGCACTTCCCTATCTCACAGGGTATTGAGAGCATAAACCCATGAAAGTTTGAGAGGCCATCAGATACTACAGTAATGCGGGGGGAGGGATAGCTCAGTGGTTTGCACATTGGCCTGCTAAACCCAGGGTTGTGAGTTCAATCCTTGAGGGGGCCACTTAGGGATCTGGGGCAAAAATCTGTCAGGGGACAGTACTTGGTCCTGCTAGTGAAGGCAGGGGACTGGACTCGATGACCTTTCAAGGTCCTTCCAGTTCTAGGTAGGCTGACCATACATACCATTTTAAACGGGACAGTACCGTTGTTTTCATATTTCCCGACCGTCCCGTCGTTTTAATATAAATGTCAATTTTGTCCCATTTTTAATAAACTATATATAGTTTTTAATTTTTTGTAAAAAAATGAACGCGGGTTGTTTATTATTTCTCATAAGACTCTATGCTAATCAATGCGTACAGTAAAACCACTAGTGTGACGAAAGAGGAAGTTCCATTTACTTTATCCAGTCAGGGCCAGGCTTCTTGCCCAGAGAGAGAACACCGCTAGTAAGAGACGGAGCGAACGCGTTCTCGCTGCTTAGTACGATCGGAGTCCCACATTGTACTCATATCGTTGTTTCCTTAGCGTTGGCGGCTGGCAAACTGATCCCCCACCACTGAACCTACTAGAAATCCATTGTGCTTCTGACCCAATAAAGTAAATCCACTGTAGTGGGGTGTGGGGATGCACATGTCGGTGACGGTGGCCTCGCTCAGATGCGGCGGCGTCTGTTCTGCTGTAATGTTAGTTTTTGTTTTGCCTGTATGCTAACCGGTGGCTTTGTTATTCATTGTCGGTGGTTTAAACTTCATATTTTTAAGTCTTATTTTTTAAAGCTTAAAGTCTACCCTTGCAATGCCAAAGACAAAGAGGCGAAACTGCAGTTTTAATGACGATCTCCAGAAGGAATTCAAATTTATTAAACCGGACAAACTGTGTAGTGATGGAACAAAAGTTGTATGCCAACATTGTAATGTCCATTTTTCCATTGCTCATGGAGGTAGAAGTGACATCAACCAACATCTACGTAGCCAGAAACATAAGGATGCTGAAAAGACTCTGGCTTCAGTTAAAAACATCAGTTCGTTTATGAGACGTGATGGTGATAGTGAAAGCGATAAAATTGCAGCAAGTGAAGCTCTTTTTGCTTATCATACTGTGCGTCACGGCCAAAGTTTTCGCGCAAATGATTGCTTGTCGACATTGATAAAGAAAATTTATGAACCAAAATTTTCTTCAGCACGTACCAAATCAGAAGCAATAATTACCAACGTTTTATCACCATACATATTGGGCAAAGTAATAGAGGATTTGAATAAAACAAAAAGCATTACAGTCAGTTTAGATGCATCAAACAAAAAAGACATCAAAGTTTTTCCAATCGTTGTGCGGTACTTTTTGCCAAATTGTGGTGTTCAAGACAAAATTATAGACTTTGTTTCCTTACCTGGTGAAACATCCGATCTACAGTGTGCTATGTTGAAGGAAGTACTTGACAAATTTGCTTTACAAAACAAAATTGTTGCTTTGTGTGCAGATAACACGAACACCAATATTGGTGGTTGCAAAAGATTTGGCAAAAATGATGTGTGGTGAAAACTTGAAACTGAACTGAAGAGGCCGATTATCGGTATTGGTTGTGGGGCACACATTATACACAATTGTCTCCAGTGTGCTGGTGACTGTTTACCAATTGATATTGAATGTTTTGCAGTGAAAGTATACAAATACTTCCATATATACACAGTTAAGAGTTGAAGAACTGAAAAACTTTTGTGACTTTGCAGGAAACAATTACGCTACATTGTTAGAGCATGGAAATACAAGATTTTTGTCCTTGGGTCCATCAATTGACAGAATTTTAAGCATGTTTGATGGGCTTACTTCTTATTTTCTTTCTCAAGAAAAATGCCGTTATGTTGCGAAAATGGTTTGAAAATCCCTGTTTGAAATTGTGGTTGTCATTGGCAAGAGATCAAGTGTCTACATTAGTTTAATTGAAAAAGATTATATTTCAGCTACAGAAGTAGCCATAAACATTGAAAATCTTGTAAACAATTTAGAGTCCAGAAAAAGTGAAGTGTTTGTAACCACTGATGTCAAAAAACAACTGAAAATGTTAGTAGATTCAGGAGAAATTAATGAGGCTAAGTTTTTTGAGGTAGTTGAGAATTTCTATGAAACCAGCTTAGAATATATCAACAAGTGGAAGTGCAGTGTAGGAAACACTGAGAAGTTCAAGTGGGTGCTACTAAGAAAGACACCTGAATGGAAAGAAATACAGGACAGCCTGAACGAGGAACTCATCACACACACAGAAACAGAAGAAACTCGTGTATTCGATCAGTGGACCTTCATAAAATCTACAATTCTGAGGCAGTTGGATACATGGAATAAAGAAAACATTTCTGTATCTGATAGATGGGTAAAGATTTTTTCTGAAATGAGCAAAAAACGCCTAGACTTTCAAGACTTTTGTAATATTGTAGAGTTTATTCTTTGTCTTCCAGGAAGTACAGCCCCTGTCGAGAGAATATTTTCTGTTATGAACAGTATGTGGTCAAAGGAGAAATCTAGATTAAGTGTTGAGACAATGAGGGCTATGTTAGTTGTAAAACAAAATTGTGTCATGGAGTGTGAGAAGTTTTATGATAAGGTGTTGAAAGACCGAAATTTGCTGCGTAAGATTACTTCATCGGAGAAATATTCATGGTACGATCGTGGTGAAATACAGCCCCCCTCTACCTCTACCTAAATTTTTGTATGAGTTCTGTCACTGAAGAATACTTGTTAGCTCAATATATTAATGTAATAAAACTTTTGTTATCGTCTTACTTTTTCATGAATACGGAATATTACATAACCCCGTCCCGTTTTTGCCATTCCAATGTCCTGTTTTTGTCTCAAGGAAATATGGTCAGCCTAGTTCTAGGAGATTGGCATATCTCCATTTATAAATTATAAAATATAAATGGGACCCATAGAAGGACTTAAGAAAGATTAGAAAAGCTGTCAATACATTCTAAACAGCCACAGAATGAAATTGATAGAATGGTTAGTTTAATCTTTGATACACACAACCATTCTAGGCAGCAATTAAATTGGAATGTGTCATGTCAGTATCATTCTGCAGCTACTAAGGAAAGCTAGAACTGAGGAACAGCTGAGGAACTGCAGTTGTTGCACTTGGACCTCACAGGTGGCCTCCTCCCTGCACCATCTTTTGTATAGACCTCTCATTGGTAGGCCCAGGCCTCTAGTTAGTGGGTATCTGCTAATTTTTTCATAGGTGCCCAGATATTATGGAAAGTGTTCCATAGAACTGCCTTAAAAAAATCATCCTAAGACTTTTGGCCACAGACAGAAAAATGGAACAGATAACTCACCTCTTCACCCCCAAATATTTTTTTTTGGGGGGGGGGGGAATATAGGTTGAGCCAAGACAGTTTCACCCCCACCTGACTCTGCAGAAGCCTTTCTTTGTGCCTCAGCATGTTCCATACCCACAGGACCAGTTTTAGGCTGATTCTCCTGACTCAGGCCCCGTGCCTAAGAGGGCCCCGCGCCATCTGCAAAAGGGCCCCGCGTCACCTGCTTGTACTCACCCGGGGGCGCTCCGGGTCTTCGGAGGCACTTCGGCATTGGGTCCTTCACTCGCTCCGGGTCTATGGCGGCACCAAAGGACCCGCCACTGAAGTGCTGCCAAAGACCGCAGCGAGTGAAGGACCCACCGCCGAAGTGCCGCCAAGGACCTAGAGCACCTCCGGGTGAGTAAAAATTAAAAAGGCGAATCAGGCCTCGCACTTCCTAAAGCCTGCATACACACTTAGGCAAGGATAACAGGCAGAGTTCTGAGGATGCACCATTCACTGTCTCATCTCCCTTCAAATCCACAAGGAGTTCTCAATGCAGTCACAGAATATTATTATTATTATTATTACAGATTCAATGCAATCTCCAGCTCATGGTGGAGGAGGGGAAGGCTTGCCCCAGGTGCAACTGGGGGCCATGGCTGTACAACTCATGAAGCATAAGGGAACAGAGAGTAGAGCGGAATCTGCCTTCTGATTATACAGTCCAAATATATTGTAGCATCACTTTCTGAAGATTACTGCACTTACAAAATTTCACCAGCAACAAAACTAACCTTTTTTATTATTATTAAATCAGACAGCAGCAATAACTTAATAACTGCAGAATGGTGATCAAAAATAAGAGTTCAGTTGCAGAAAAGAAAATAACTGTGACCTTCTTTTACTCTTCTCAAAGAGTGAAATAATATGAAGTGGGGAAAAAATAGACAAGTATATCTTTATAATGCTTGAGCTATGGGAATCAGGCTAGCGCTGGTTGTAAACACATCTAAAATGGTTTTAGTCCAGAATAAAAGTTTTATAGTTCAATTATCTATGCCTGCATACACTGATTTATGTGTATGTAGTGTAGTTTTTAACTCTGTTGGCTCTACTTAGAGACTTTGTGTAACTCAGCTTTCTCTATTTCCCCCCTCCCCAGGAATAATGGAGCAATAAGAGTGGGCAGTGAGTTTTCAAGAGATTTGAACCTAGGACTTTTGTCACTAAAAGCACATGCTTCTTCCACCTACGCTAACAGGAGCAATCTCACCCAGCTGTCAACAGTAGTAGACTTATCTTTGTATGTAAAACAGCCACTAGTGGGTCACAATAACACAGTTAGTGTATATAGCAGTGGATGAAGGTTTAGATAAAAACCCAAGGTTATAGATCACAGGCACTGACTTAGTTTTCCCCGGGTGTGCTCCACCCCAAGACACCAACCCCACTTCGCACCTTCCCCCACAAGGTCCTGCCCTGGCTCGCCTATTTCCGCCCCCCGTTCTCCCCCTCCCCTGAGATCCCAGCCTCGTTCTGTCCCCCATCCTCCAAGGTCTTGCTCTTGCTCGACCTTTTCCCACCCCAACTTTACCCCCTCAGCCACTTCCTATCCCCTCTGCCATCTTGCTGCTCTCCGCCCTCCCAGAGCCGAAAAACAGCTGGGGCTGGTGGGTGCTTACTATTTTTTTTTCTGTGGTACTCCCTGGAGCACCGATGGAATCGGCACCTATGTTCTAGATACTTCATACTAAGTATCCAAACCTGTTGGGCCTGAAAAATGGAGGTGAAGATCTTGCAACAAGCAACTCGTGTGATTTCCAGTACTTCCTGTGCTTAGTCAAACTAGGAACATTGGTCAGGACAGTCTTTTTTATTAATATTTATTATTTTATAATACCCTCTCATCTGAAGCATTTCAACCTCTGGTCCCAACTGGAGTCAGGAAACACAGAAGTACACAAAAAGGAAAAATGTAAAATGAGTATGAAAAATTAATATCGGGGAGGGAGGTTCAAATGTCAGTAATGGTGTATGTACTTCAAGTTTTTCTGAAAAAGTTGAAATTACCTCTTATTTTGTTGACCTAGTACACCCATTCCCCAAAATTCCAACAACACCGAATCCCCCTGGAATGAGTCATCCTTGTGTTCTATATATAGATTTAGAAAAAAAAAAAAGTGTAGTTTTGTATGCAATGAAACAAATTATGACCACTGACTTCTCCCACCATACACTCGTATGCGGATTCTGAAATTAAGTGCCCCGTTTTATTCAAAAACTTCAAAATAAACTATGACTTTGACCAATCTCAGGAGTCAGTGGAGTATATATCAAGCAGACTGTGTTTCCCCACAGAGCATCATGTATTGAAGCCTTTGTACTTACACGGCTTCCCTCTCTGGCAGCTTTAAATGTGCATCATTCTTTCTGACACCATAAGTGAAGGCAAAAAAATCCAAACCAACATAAATTCAGAAGAGAATATGAAAGTCCATTAATCCAGGAGCACTTTTCCCCTGACACTTTCTTGCTTTATTTTGACTTGCATATTCTTCAGCTACTATTAGAGTGCCTGCCACTTATATATGTAGGAAGAGAGGCTTAGAGCAACACAATGAACTGAGGTGTTTTTTTATTGTATTACTCATTTTGCAAGGGAAGTCTACAAAGCACCAACAGGAACAGAAGGTAAATGACATAGTTATGCCCTCAGATACACAAAATACCATTCCACTTGCATAAATCCATATCAGAGAACAGATTAAAGCCACATGATTGGATTTCAGAGGTTATTTATATCAAATAATTGATTCAGTAAACTTGCTAAAAGTGATTATGTTGAAAGTTTACTATGACGGCTTTAAAAAGAAGGGTAAATACTTGGAGATAAATTAACACAAAGTAAGTGCTCCATGTCCCATCTTAAAACACAACCTGCGCCTTATCTGAAGTATCACCACCATCTGTTTTTGGTAGGACCAGAATCCTGCGGTCACTTTGGCCCGTACTACAAATATTTATGTATCTTAAATACTTATATGGCCCCCAGGGCTGTAGAACCTGAGCACCTCACAATCTTTAATGTATTTATCTTCAAAACACTTCTGCGAAGCAGTGAAGTGCTTCTATGCTCATTTTATAGATGGGGAATTGAGACAGAGATTAAACAACTTGCCCAAGATCACACAAGAAGTCTGTGGCCAATCAGGAAATCTGCCAAGTCCCAGGCTAATGCCCTAATCATTAGGCCATCCGTCCTTTCCTATCATATATATCACTCCCTGTCATATAATCTGATATTAATGACTGGAGTCACACTGAGTAGAATCCTGGAAAGGATGAAAGTTACACTGTTTTTGACCTGGAGAAGAATAAATCCTTTCCTTTCAAGATCACAGTTAAAGTCATTGATAGGAAATGTGGAGAAGTATACACAGCTGCATACGTACCTCAATACCTGTTCATGGGTAGTGCTTTCCCAGTATATCCCCAAACAAACACCACTCAATACTCCAAATGGAAAGTGATATTTTAGAATGCCATCAAAATATACTCATACCCCAAGTTATTATTGTTAGAACTGTATAGACAAGGTAACAGTTACGTTACTATCTAAAAGCTAGTACGCTCCATAAAAATTGAAGTCACTCATGAAACAAATAAGGACACTCTACTTGTTCCTATTTTCTGTTTGCAAATGCCGAATGTAAAGTTGTAAATGTATCATAATCTAAATCTTCATTTTAAGCTTTATTTTTACAAGTGGACAATTTGTGAGCGATGAGCAAGTAATTAATGTATGGAAAACAACATTCCTACACCCCTCAAAACTCATCTTAATTTTGAGAGGTTGGTAAAATGAATTAAACTTCAGACACATTCTAGTTAAACAAAATACCTTCGTGTTCTCAGTACAAAACAATGCCTAAGGAAGCAGAAAGTAAATTAAGAAAAATATCAGGTACAGATTTTTGACTATGGATCACATTCCTCCCCTCCCCCCCCCCCAAGGCTTTATGCTAAAGTTTTAATTCAATCTGTTCAGATTATCCTGTTAACTACTTAGTAAAAATCAACATTTCTACAAAGTTGGTTCAATTAAACACACGAACACACACAGAGACCTATGTCCACAATCAGTAGTGAGAGAATTACACAAAAACATATTTCATATGTACCTAAGATATTCTCACTGTTGTAGTCATCTTTTTTTGTTTAAAAAAACACTTTGAAAAATGAGAGATTCTATTATGTATCATTGTTCTACTTCAATGGAAGAACAGAGCAGATAAACAAGCACATACATTTATTATACAGATAGCTCCTTAAAGGTAACCTTCAGACCAGTTAGTTTGTCCCCCTCATTTGAGGGCTCTTCCCCACATTTGGGCCTTAGAAGGTTGAAAGTTCTGGACAATAATTAGACATACACTTATGACAGGACCCAAAACACAACTGGTGGGTTACATTTTTGCCATACAGCTCCGACACTGTCCCTTAAAAAACAAAACAAAACCAAAAAAAACACACCTTTCTTCCCTCCTCTAACAAATAGACCACAACAGAGAAATACATTTTATCAGATTTTTATACAGGGATGAGAAATGTGTCATCCCTCCACCCCATTAACATCTATTATGAAGAATGGATGGGGCTTTTATTGGTAGGGTCTTAAAGGAACACGCCAACTCAAAATAACTTCAGTCTGAAAATTGTATACTTTCCATTGTAATAAAGAAAATGTAATATTGCCACAGAAACTGAAAAGATTGAAAACGTTGGAGAAAATCTTTTTCCTCTACTTTATTTTGTGCATTTCACAGCACTTTGTGTATAGTCACTTTTACCGTTTTACTAGATAGTTTTCCCTTTTGTATGTCTTTCACATGCTATAAGGGGAAAGAAAGATTTTTTTAAAACTAGGAAGGCTGACGGACAGGTATAGTACAGACTGTCATTATTACTGAGACATTAAAAGTAGGGCTGTCAAGCGCTTAAAAAAATTAACTGTGATTAATCTCACGCTTAAATTTTATCATGATTAATCGCGTGCTTAAATCACGCTTTAAATAAATAGTATTCTATTAACAACATGTTTTTATGTTTTCTACATTTTCAAATATATTGATTTCAATTACAACACAGAACAAAGTATAAAGTGAGCACTGTACATTTATTTTTGATTACAAATATTTGTGCTATAAAAAACAAAAGCAATAGTATTTTCAATTCACCTAATATTAGTACAGTAGTGCAATCTCTATCATTGAAAGTTGAACTTACAAATGTAGAATTATGTTTAAAAATAACTGCATTCAAAAATAAAACAAATGTAAAAACTTTTGAGCCTACAAATCCACTCAGTCCTACTTCGTGTTCAGTCAGTCACTCAGACAAAAAGTTTGTTTACATTTGCAGGAGATAAGGCTGCCCTCTTCTTGTTTACAATGTCACCTGAAAGCGAGAACAGGTGTTCACATAGCACTTTTGAAGCATGAAAGGGAATATGAATGTTTAGCATATCTGGCACATAAATACCTTGCAATGCCGGCTACAAAAGTGCCATGCGAACGCCTGTTCTCACTTTCAGGTGACACTGTAAACACGAAGCCGGCAGCATTATCGACCGTAAATGTAAACAAACTTGTTTGTCTTAGCGATTGGCTGAACAAGAAGTAGGACCGAGTGGACTTATAAGCTCTAAAGTTTTACGTTGTTTTGTTTTTGAGTGCAATTATGTAGATTTATTTTGTTACATTTGTGAGTTGGGCTTTTACGATAAAGAGGTTGCATTATTGTATTGTATGAGGTGAATTAAACAAAAGAAATAGTATTTTTCATCATTTTTACAGTGCAAATATTTGATAATAAAAATAATATAAAGTGAGCACTGTACGCTTTGTATTCTCTGTTGTAATGAAATCAATATATTTGACAATGTAGAAAAAAATCCAAAAATATTTAATACATTTCAACTGGTATTCCATTGTTTAACAGTGTGATTAATACTGCGATTGATCGCGATTCATTTTTTTGAGTGAATCACATGAGTTAACTGCGATTAATCAATAGCCCTAATTAAAACATATTACATGTTTTCACTAAAGAACAAAAAGTAAAATTAAAAGACATTATCAAGAATTTTTAATTAGAAGTTTTCTTCTCCACCGTCTGTTTGCTTTTAGAGAAGTGACATAGTTGATGATAAAGGAAGAGCTATGTTCTTTTCCATTTAGCAAAAGACAGGGTTTCCCCCTCCCCCCAAAGTGTTTTTATTTTAACAACTTTACGTTTACAGAGTACACCTCTCACGTTAAAATAGAATCAAACACTATCAGCATGGCTCTACAAGTTTTATTAGATTGCTGCTGAAGAACCAGCTTTTAGAAATGGGAAAGCTGGGGACAGCAATAGAACCAACTTTTAGCAGGCTCAACAATAGTGGCTATTTTAAATTTATGATGGAATGAAAAGTGTGAGCAAGAGAGAATTTAGAGCTTGTGTAAAAGAAGCTAGACTGGCCATCCTGGACACTGAAGTGCTCTATTTAATTAGTCACGGGAGGTTCACAGAATAGGCAGCCTCCATATGCAATCAGATCCTTGGTCTCTCCCTTGAGACTGCCAACAGGAATACAATTAGTGTCAACAGAGGTAGCAGCGTCATCCCACAATAGTACTCATTTCATATTGACCACTAAACAGTTAATCCTATGGCAATAACAACCACTCAAAACAGCTAAGGTAGATATATTTCACATGCTATATGAACATTGTATAGGCAAACGCATGCAAAGGGAATAATTTAACACAAAAATACTGCAGCTTCAAGGAAAGAGCCCCAGCATTTTCCCCAAAATTCACAGGACTAACCAGGATTTAGGAGATCTAATCTCCCCACTGCCAGGGGATCCTAGTCACTCACATTAAGGAACTCCAGTTGATGCTCTCTAAATCTAAGTCCCCTCCTCCTCCTTGTCTATGGCAACATGACAGAATCAGCAACTACACTGTCCCACAGCTGTAAAGTCAAGTCACAAGTTGTGATTCACTATTTTTTTTCTTGAGTTTTATCCCAAAGGAGTCACACTTACATAAAACTGGCATCATACCATGGAGAATCAGGCCTAGAATGTAAAACAGGAGTTAATGCTAGCTTTCCACAGTTTTCCCTTTTGAGTTTATCCAAGTATAAGGTTGACCTGGGAGGAACCATAGTGTTTAACTCAGCTCCACATCCACCATACTCTGCCCATTTTTTCCACATAGCCTTGCAAATATTTTGTAGAAGAGGAAAGATAGCTATGCAAAGAGGAACTACCACATATAGACACTTTCTCCCTTAAGAAGGCATCACAGCTTTTTTTCAAACATATTTTCTTCCCTCTGTATACTGTTCAATAAGGGAAAGGAAAGCGTATGGTCAAAAATGGCAGGAAATTTTGTCCATAAAAAAGTTTAATGGCCACTGGCAAACTTAATATTTTTTTTAAATGGGCAAATAAATAGCACATCTTGACATTTTAAAAAAAATCGTTTGGTCAGGCCTAAGACCAAACAAAACCTGAATTCAGGCCCATCCCCAGACTCTACCCTCCCATTTCTCTGAATACACACCTGCCTGCTGCCTCTTCAATCTCACTTTCACTTTCAGTTTCTGGTAGGCTGTATTGCTTACAAACATTCTTGCAGAGCCCGAGGAAAAGCCTACCCATGAGCTCCCCCCAGAGTAGTGCAACCGAGCAACAAAACAATAACATTTACTATGCAAAACACTGTCAAACGCACGAAGTAAACAAATACAAAACCTAGAGAAACCCATGTTTGTTCTCTATTCCTTTTCTGTTCTAGTAGATTTAGTTGTTTCCTGTAATAATGATTGGTACATTTTTAGATTGGAAATGTAGTTTGAAAACTGATTGTGTCCCTTTATCTTGATCTTGCATGTAAGTAGTCCCATTGACATCACCTCCAAGACCACATGAAATTGTGTGCCTACCCGCACAATCAAAGCCTTAGTGACGTTAAAAAGTGGGCCTGAAAACTTTTCAGTTTTAGTCAGATCATTTCTGTTTTAATTTGTTCTCAAAATACATGTTAGCTTTCTCATCAACGCTTGTATTTTAGTTTTAAAGTGAATATGGTCCTCCTGGGGGAAATCAACGGCTCCTTCTACAATGCTTAGTTTATTTGAATTACTCCTGATGTCTTTAATAAGGGACAAAGATCAAATCAGCAACACACTAATGATTTTTACCATAGATATTTGTATTTTTTATTCTTCATTCTTCACAAAATGTTTTAGACAAAGAACTGCAAATTTCAAAAATGTGAAGTCTGGGCAATTTAATGGCCAAACTGCTAAGGAACATTACAATCAAGGCTAAAAGAAGCTTTGAACCTAAAATCTCACTCAAACTTCAGAAACAGACAAATCTATTCCATCATGAATAAACAGAATATTAAAATTTATTCAGCTACCTGTTCATTCCTGTCTCCTCTATAATGTAAAACTTAACTCCTAGCAGTTATGTACTAGAGAAATGAAAATATATGACTTGTTATGCCTGAACTTCCACGGTTTATATCCGGAGGGCAATAACTGTAGTTTTCACTTGCAATTCCAAGTTCTAATCTAAATTAGTAGTGGAAATGTAGATTTATAAATCCTTTCTCCATACAGTTTTAAAAGACAAGATAAAAGACCATCAAAGGCCTTATTGGTTTCAAATTTTAGAAATAGTCTCCAGTGTACTGTCCTCTACCTTTTGCCAAAGCTCTATTTTCTCAGCAAGTTCATTCTGATCATTCTTTTCCCTACACCCTGCTTTTTAAACACATACTCATAGGTATTTACAAAAAGCATTGCATGTTGTTCCCTCCTCACCGGTAGCATAGTCGTGTGTAAACTGAGCTTCTCATTTGGGGACTATACCAGTACATCACTGCTTCTTACACAAACTCCGAATATAAAATCCTCCACATTTACTTCCCAAGTTCTTCACAAAACTTCTTTTGCTTCCACGCATCGACCCAAAAGTCTGAAATTAGTCTCTAAGGTGCTACAAGTTTTTCTTTCTTATTTTCGTTTTGCTGACACAGACTAACACGGCTACTACACTTAAACCTAGAAAAATAGTGTACCACCTCTTTCCAACTCAGGAAGCCAGAGGCTTAGCCTCACCCCCTGCGCTTCCCCTAGCCACATAGTTGAGAGAGATTCACATTCTTTGCGAGAAACAGTCAGCCTGAATGAACACTATTAGGAATACGGATTAGGAAGGTACAGAGGACTGTGCAGTCCTTGAACCTAAGGAAATCCGAGACACTCTCGAGAAAGGAGCCTCTCTTGTTAAAAGCTTGAACAAAGGTGAAAAATACCTTCGCAGGCCCGGTTATTCAAGGACTCTGAGAATTAAACTAGCCAGGCCTGGATCATCATCGCAGCTCTGCACCACACTGGACGCCGCTAGATTTTCCAGCTGGGGCCAATTTCGGATCCCTTGGGGCTCTGGCGAGCGGCGAAGCGCTGCGGGGCCAAACCTGGCACAGCGTGTGCGCTGGGCCACTCGCTGCTTGCTCAGCCTGGCTCTCCGCGCACACACACTGGGCTCGGCAGTGCCCCGCGATGCTCCTCGGGCCGGCGGATCGGCAGGGCACCCATCCTCCCCTGCCCCTACCGCCGCCACGGAGGGGATCCCGCACGTCAGGGCAGCAGGAGCTGCAACAAGTCCCCACAGTGACTGGAGTGGGGCTGAGCCTACCAGGCACGCGAGCTTCCCAGCCACGGGGAGCGGGCTCCCCACACAGCAGCCGCCCCCCGTCCCGCCAGCCGCCCTCCGTCCCGCCAGCCGCCCTTACCTAGGTAGTGCCTGAGGTCCAGCAGAAAGTGCGGGGGTCCCCCGTTGAGCTGGTAGAAGAGGGAGCCCAGACAGAAGAGCAACAGGGCGGCCATGCAGAAGCCGTAGTCGCGGAGCGAGAGGAAAGGCAGCAGCGAGAGGGGCCGCCTCCTCCTCCAGGCACCCCCCTGCCCGGGGCCCGCTCCAGCTGAAGGGGCCACATGGGGCCGGGGCTCCTGGCAGCCCCTGCTGCTGTGCTGCTGCGGCTGCTTCTTCATCGTCCCCGCCGCCGCCCCCTGGTCACACAGCCCGCCGGGGACAGCGCATCCTCCATTCGCCTGCCCCGCTCCGCCCGCCCGCCCGGGGGGAAAGTTAGCAGGAGCTCAGGCGCGCTGCCCCCTCCCCATGGCCGGCTGCCCCGAGCCCGGCTCGGAGCGCGAGTCCCGGGCGCCGCCGCGGAGTCCGGCTAGGCGGAGGCGGCGGCGGTCACCATCCTACTCCCTTGCTCCCGGGGGCTTCTCTCCTCCTCCGCGCCGCCGCCGCCGCGCTCTCCCCGGTGTCAGGTTACAGCCAAGGCACCGCGGGCTGCCGGCTCCAACTCGCAGCGAAGTTGTCTGCGCCCCCGAGCCCGCTCCTCGCCAGCCACCTTCTGCGGCTCGGCTCGGCTCGGCTCTGCTCTGCGCTCGCTCCCTCCTCCTCCAGTTGCGCCGGGGGCCTGCTGTTTCCACACCAGCGACCCCTGGGGGCTCTGCCGCTCACTCCCGCTCGCTGAATTGCGCTCGGGGGTGGGGTAAGGCCAGGGCAATACAGCCGCAATGAAGCTCCCACCACTAGGGGCCCTGCCTCTGTTCCCCACCCCACCAGCTGGCTTCTCCACCTCCGCTCCCTCCAACACTGCTTCCCCTGCCCTTCACATCCTCAGCTTGTCCCAAGCCCCGCTGCCTCCCAAACCCTTCTTATGTGCCCAGATTGTAACCCGACTTCCTTGCACTCTCTGCCTTGCCTCCAAGCTAGCAGTAGATCAGGGGTTCTCAAACGGGGTCAGGACCCCCCAGGGGGTTGTGAGGTTATTATATGGGGGGTCAAGAGCTGTCAGCCTCCACCCCATATCCAGCATTTATAATAGTGCTAAATATATTTAAAAGTTTTTTTAATTTATAAGGGGGGTCACACTCAGAGGTTTGCTATGTGAAAGGGGTCGCCAGTACAAACGTTTGAGAACCACTGCACTAGATGGCCCCACCTTTTCCAATGTCCTGAGTTTCCCCACTCAGATGCTTCGCTGGGACATCTTTAGCAGGGCCAGAGTTAGTACTTTAATTCCAGATTTCTAACATCTGAAACCTTTTGTGGTGTGGATTTCATTAAAGGTAAAATGGGAAGCAGAATCAACAACTATGTTTTTGTTTTTCTGCTCCTTTGTGATCACCATCATCTCCTTGTTTGACCTGGGTGGCATATCCAGACCTCACCTCACTTTCTGGGGGAGGCCTTTGGCAAGATCAGCAGAGGGACTGATTAAGACTAGCACACAATGCTGCCGCAGTCCCACTTCCCACTTGAAGGGAATAAGCTGATTTTTAGGCCTGGTGAACACTGAAAAGTCTTAGCAGTAGAACTATTTTGGTTAGGGGTGCGATTTATTTTAACTGATGTAGTTGTTTTAGTGCAAAGGCAATTTATAGTTAGTCTCTACAATGATGTACAGGTCTGTCGCATCTTATGCGGGGGTTACGTTCTGCGCTGAGCGCGTAAAGCGAAAAACCGCGTATGTTGAGACTCCATTGAGTTGAATGGCGGACAGAATTGCCCGCAGTACCGATGCCGTTTTAAAATGGTTATTTTTCTTTTTTTTTCTGTTTTTGGCGACCGTGCAAAGCTGAATTCGCGCATGTTAAATGCGCCTAAGATGCGACTCGCCTGTAGTTAAAACAGTACTACTTTCTTAGTGTAGACAAGTTTTGGCCTTGTCTATATTAGACTAATTAGTGTCCCATTTATAGCAGCTGTCATCCATGTTACAGCTGCACTAGTGGTAGCAAAGATGTAAGTACTAATAGAAAGTTGCAAGGTCATGATTAATTGAAGCCTCAGCATCTGGAACTATGGAATTACATGAGAATCTCAGTTTTCAGTTGTTTCTTAAAAAGCAAGTTTCTAGCCATCATTGTTTTAGGAAAAAGTGGGAAAATATGACTCAACAATCAGAAAACAAAACAAATAATCCCACTATTATTATTAGTTGAGTCTCTCATGATTTGGGCAGGGGGAGGCTGACTCATGAATTTTTAATGCTTGGACCTGCCAGTACTGCTGTGTAGACAAGGCTCAGATGTTTTTGCCACCTATGGTGAAAACCTTGTAAAAATACTTGAGCCTCGTCTGTACTATTGGCTTAGTACTGTTCCTGGTAGCTGCTTGAATATAGGAACTAATTTTGCTAGTGCAGACAAGACCATAGTGCCTGATCCTGCAAACACATAACAGGTGATGGGATTACTCACTTGAGTAAAATTAATCACATGCTTAATTATTTGCAGGATAATACCCTTTAGACAGTGTGGATAGGAAGATTTCAATTCAAGTTACAGATTCGTGTTATGTAAATGTTCAGGTTCTCCAAAGATGTTACACAGAACATGCAGCAAAGAAACAAAAGCCAATATTTCTTATGAAAGAAAAAATACCAAAATAATAGTTTTTTTAAAATGGCAAGGCAAAAATACCACACTGAGCTAGTGCTGATACATCAAGATAGTAAAGGGAAATCCCCTTTTTTGGCTTAGCAATTCACCTTAAAGAGAAATGTTGCGTGATTTAAATATGATATAGTTACAACCTTCATTTTATGTTAGAGACATTGTTTACTTTTTAAAATAATCTAATGAATTATCAGTCAAACTTGATTTTAGTATTGTTATGTTTTTACCAACTTCCTACTCTTTACCACCTTTAGGTCATAAAAGTGTGTTTTATCTTTTTTAGTACTTAAATATGTACAAAGTGGTTTAAGATTAATAAAAAGTAAATACATTTAGAGTGATATTTTGTATTACAAATGAGAAACTAATATGCACTTACATTGAAAAAGTGAGAAAATGTGTGCTTTGAGAAGATAATGACAAGACAACATCTGTAAGGTGAACCAATAAATCTTTATTTTTCTAGATGCAAATAATGTCTTTGATCTCTAGAAAAAGCTCTAGAAAAAAAATGAAAACACAGACATATCCCAAGGAAGAGATTTAAGTGGGAATACTCTATGGATGAGAAAGTTCTTTCCTAAATCCTAAGAAGCAACAGGTAAGAATTGCCTGGACAGACAAAATAAATAGAAATCTATTAATGAAACAAAAAAACAAATATATGTAGTTGTATACATTAACTAAAATGAATTCTTTCATGTGCAAACTTTTAAAAACCAGCATGTGATCACATAATTAAAAAGACTCTGTCATAATACATATTCACAAGAGGTCAAACTAAGGTTGCACAGGCAATCTT
Source organism: Chelydra serpentina (assembly GCA_037349315.1). Taxonomy (NCBI): domain Eukaryota; kingdom Metazoa; phylum Chordata; order Testudines; family Chelydridae; genus Chelydra; species Chelydra serpentina. Next base: position 26,028,625 of record JBAIAC010000010.1, read on the forward strand.
AATTCTGGCATTTCCTAACTTTTGTGTGCGTGGCTTTGCAACCTTGACATTCTTCTAACATAGTGTTTATTTTTTTATGTAATATATTAGATTTTTAAAAAATCATATAGAACCATATTGACAGCCACGTGTGATCAGTAAGGTTGTAGCCTTTAGGTCCATTGCATAGATTTCTGCCACCTGAGCTAATGGAGTAGATCATAATAGTAGGTTGTCATTCTCCCTGTGGACCAGCGCTAGAGGAGGATGGGACACTTTGCCAGTGGGTTTCACAAATATTTGCTAACAGAAGAAGAAAAGTGAGATTCCAAAATCTTAGGTTCCATCTCATCTGGAGGGAGTGTACTCTAGTGAGCACAGACCCTCTACCCAGGACCCCTTCTGTCCTCTCCAGCTTTCCCCATCACAGTATTGTCTTTTTTCTCTTTACTCCCAACCCCCAGCTCCTAGACATAAGCTATGTCTACACTACAGAGCTTACAGTGGCACAGCTGTACCACTGCAGCTGCACCACTGTAAGTACTCTCGTGTAGCTGCTCTATGCCGATGGGAGAGAGCTCTCCCAGCAGCATAATTAAACCACCCCAACGAGTGGCGGTAGCTATGTTGGCAGAAGAGCATTTCCAAAATAGCGCTGTCCACACTAGCACTTCTGTCAGTGAAACTGACGTCTGTCATGGGGGGTGTTATTTCACCCCTGGCCAACAAAAGTTTTGCCGACAAAAGTGCTAGTGTAAACATAGCCCTAGTCTGTAACTAGGGTTGCCAGGTATTCAGTTTTTGACTGGAAAGCCCAGTCGAAAAGGGACCCTGGTGGCTCCGGTCAGCACCACTGACCAGGCCATTAAAGGTCCGGTCGGCGGCACAGTGGGGCTAATGTGGGCTCCCTATCTGCCGTGGCTCTGTGTGGCTCCCGGAAGCAGCGGCATGTCCCCCCTCCGGCTCCTACGCATACGGGCAGCTGGGGGCTCCAGGCACTGCCCCCACCCCAATGAATCGCGGCCAATGGGAGCTGCAGAGGCGGCACCTGCGGATGGGGCAGTGCACAGAGCCGCCTGCCCATGCCTCCATGTAGGAGTCGGAGGGGAGACATGCCGCTGCTTCTGGAAACTGCTTGAGGTAAGCACTGCCTGGAGCCTGCACCCTTGACCCCCTCCCACTCCCCAACACACTGCCTGAGCCCTGATACCCCTCCATCTCTCTAAACCCCTCGATCCCAGCCCCGAGCACCCTCCTGCATCCCAAACCCCAGACCCCCAGCCGGAGACCTCACCCCCGCCCCCTGCATCCCAAACCCCTGTCCCAGCCCTGATTCCCCCTCCTGGTCGCCGAACCCCTCAGTCCCAGCCCAGAGTCCCCCTCCTACACCCCAAATCCCTCATCCCTGGCCCCACACCAGAGCCCGCACCCCCAGCTGGAACCCTCACACACCCCCTACCCCAGCCTGGAGCCCCCTCCCATACCCTGAACCCCTCATTTCTGGCCCAACCCCAGAACCCGCACCCCAGAGCCAGTACCCCCACACACACTTCAACCCCCTGCCTCAGCCCAGAGCCCCCTCCCATTCTCTGAACCACTCAGCTCCACCCCCCCAGCCCAGAGCCCCTCCTGCACCCAAACCTCTCATCCCTGGCCTCACCTCAGAGTCTGCACTCCCCACCCGAAGCCCTCACTGCCTCACTTGGATCCCACTCCCGTACCCTGAACTCCTCATTTCTGGCCCCACCCTGCACCCCCAGCCAGAGCCCTCACCCCTTCTCACACCTCCCTGAGACAGCCCAGTGAAAATGAGTGAGTGAGTGAGGGTGGGGAGCAATAGAGGGAGTGGGGGATGGAATGAGTCGGGGACGGGACCTTGGAGAAGGGGCAGGGCAGGGCCTTAGAGGAGGGGCGGGGCAAGGGTGTTCGGTTTTGTGCGAGTAGAAAGTACACTATCTGTAACTCAGGCTCTTTCTTCTGCTCTACTTCCTACTCCCCTACTCCCTGATTCAGCTCTTGTCCCCTAGGCACATCACCTAGGCTACATCCTCCTCTATGTTACCTGTGCTCCAGCAGGTAGAGCACCAACAGCACAGAAGAGACAGTCTCCTTGGCCCGGAGCTTGCTCAGTGCAGAAAGAATCTTTGAAGAATTTAGCTGCCAGGCTCTCAGAAGTCTCTGCTCTCTATGTGCAATCAGAGCTTTTGGAAAGATTTATGACTTGGCCCAATTAGGCAGTTTTTCCACAGGAAAGGCAAGAGGCACATTCCTAACACCAAATGACACCCCTGCCAAAATATTATTCCCTGCACCAATGCATGGCAAGACTGGAGCTTCTCAATGAAACAACTATGAGATTTTTTTTTAACCTGGGGCAAAACAATATATTTTTACCTAATCTCTTTCTCAGAAATAGCTGAACACTTTTTGCTGAAGTTTTCTATATACATTTAGCCTTAGGCAGATACCCAGCCCCAGCATGGAAAACTTCAGCCAAATTGTTAAATTGTGGCTAAGTTATAATCAACTGAAAACAGGGCCTTATGATGGGAAGTGTTGGGTAACCTTAACTATAGGTGACACCAGCAGCTCCTATAATACTCTGAATGAGCCCTACTTTTCAAAGGATGTTAGGTGCCTCAAGTTTTTGGTATCCAGTTTTAGACAGCTGGATCCCATTTTTCCAGCGTGTTGAGCACCCACATCTCCAACTGAAGTAAATGGGGCCACAAGTGCCCAGCACCACTGAAATTCAGGCCAATGGTGCTTCAAGATGAACAGCCAGACATGGTGACACTAAACATCAGTGGTCACTTTTAAAAATTGGAGCCATATACTAGTGTAGCCTGAGCATCATAATAAAAAATGTTTTCTGATCTTATGTTCCAGCTGATAGCTATAAATCTGCATTGTGTGACTATAAACACTGTGAATCTATAGGTGAATCTGAGACATTTAGAATGTTTGCAAAGTGTTTTATAAACTGTGTGATGCCCATCAAGCTGTCCTGCAGTGTTTATAGTATATCTGTGGTCGTGTGTACTGTATGGGTCTTTATGGAGCGTATGTGCATGGATGCAGTAGCTCAGAGACTATGCAGTATGGCTGGGTATGATGAAAAGATCATGACATTCATGGGTTTGCAATATAGGTAGGGGGAAGTGTGAGAGTAGTGTGAATTCCTAGTTCCCATTTCTAATGTTAAGGAGATCTCCTCTTTAGGTCTCTTTTTAGAGGTCATGTTCAGCATAGATAGATAACAAAACCATACAGGCAGCATGGAGATTATAAAGAGGCAGTTTCAACTGTTTGCATCATTGTGCTCTGTATTACTGATTGCATTTTCTTTGGCTGATTTTTGTACCCCATACTATACATTTTTTCTTTATCAAAAACATTGTGTTTTCCCATGTAATTGTAACTAACTCCATGACTTTATTGAGGAAATTCTCGTTGACAATATCAAGTTTTGTGAAGCCAAGGCTCCCCATTTGGGGACTGTGAGCCGACATCCGAAAGAAAAAACAAACACATAAGAATTCCTTTGTGTATCATTATTCTTTGTTGCAACTACTTTTAGGATGGAGTCACAGTCCAGATAGTCATAGTGATAATCCACTATGTGTATTTTAGACACTACTTGGGGCTTTCAAGGAGACTATTAAGACATGTGATATGTAGTGGATCCTCTTTATCATCAACTTTTAGGATACATTTTTTCCTGCTAAACAGAGTTGGATCCCCATATCCAGCAGCAACTGGACATTCCAAGCATTCTATGCTTCTTTCTTAAAGTTGCATTTTAGTTAGGATTTTGGGGGGGAAATAGTGCTATCTTTAGTCTTTTAATTCATCAGTTTGTTTGTGTTTCTTATGCCCTCCCATCTAAACTGTTTATCATTGCAGGCAAAAGGATGGAGTTTGCTCTGTTTCATTCATGCAACCTTATTGATGTCAGGGGGGTTTACTGGTGTAACAATAACATTTAGCCCAAATACTTTAGCTTCCACAGAGAAGTATCAATGAGGGTTTGCAGCATTAGGCCTCTCATTGTACTTCCTTTGGAACAACGCATGTGTTCGAAATAGCCAAATATTAGTCAGCAACAGTGCAGACTGCACTTTGCAAAAACTGCTTTGCACAATTCAGTAAGTCAATAATTTGCTGGACATCAAATAAAGTTGCTCCATAGCTTCTGAGCTTAATTTAAATTAAAAAGTATATGTTGTGTCCTCTGCTTTAATCTGAATCCCACCTCTATCATGCTCACTTGTTTTAATTTTTAGTGGACGGTTCAGGAATTTGTCACTGAGAAGAATGTAGCAGTGAAGAGTTCAGGAAAGGAAGTGAGTGACAGAATCTACAGCATTTGTGTCAGACAGAAGGCTGGTTGGTGTCATACACTACTATTGATAATTAAAATGCTATTTTTAATATCAAACACATTATATCAACATCACCAGAGAGTAGTAGGATTTATCAAAAGGAATTTATTTATATTAGTCCTTGGCATTATGACTATGGCCAGCAGTGAGCTACCCACTAGAAATCCCAACTTTGGTGTCATGGAGTTAACCCCAGTGCTCTGTAGGGAATGCAAGGCAGTGGGGAGTACAATACACATTTTTGTTTTTAATTTTCTTGAGTTAGAATTTAGCGTACAATTCACAAGTGCCGAAGAGGTGAAAGTACAAGAAGTCTGTAAGTCTTGATGAATGGACTCCTAGTAAATGTTCATCTTAAATAAATGTTTTCTTATTAGCATAGTTATGAAAAATACAGATTGATTGTACACGAGTAGTAAGGGTAGAAATACCTTCTTAAATGGTAGCTTTTGTGGCAGTGAGAGCAATAGCTAAGTTTACCTGGTTCAGAATGTTTCCTTTAAATAAAAAAAGAGAGAGAAACATCCATATAAACATGTGGTATCTGGAGGGGAGACAAATTACTATTTCCCCTCCCATAATATTCTCCCCCAAAATCCCACTCCATTTGATTTGACTCTGTTTATGCCTCCTTTGTGTTGACTTTCCCCATGCAATTTTTGTCAGTGAGTTTGTTTGCAGGAACAGCTCATTTTAAGTGAGTATTAGAGGCTACTACCAGAAAAAATAATGTGTAAGTGTGATTATTGATACAGCAGACATACTATGAGCTGCATTCATCTGGACAGGGAATGAAACAATACCATGTAACCCATGAGCCAGATTTTCAGAGATATTTAGGTACCTAATAATGATGGAGATAGGCACTTTGGAAAATTCCACTGGGAGCCTAAGTGAGTTAGGCTCCTAACGCCAATTAAAATCAATAGCAGTTAGGTGCAGTAGTGTAGCCGGGGGAGAGCAGGGGGAGCGGCTGCTTCCCCTGTGAGGAGAAGCGGCGCCTTAAAAAGCGCCGCCCAAGCCCCGCTGCCTGAGCCAGGCTCGGGTGGTGCTTTAAAAGGCCCGTGGGCAGCTCCCCGCGGCTGCAAGAGCCGTGGGCCTTTTAAAGCACCGCCCGAGCCCGTCTCCGGCAGCGGGGCTCGGGCGGTGCTTTAAACGGCCCGCAGCTCCCCTGAGCCCCGCTGCCAGAGCCGGGCTCAGGCGGGGATTTAAAAGGCCCGCAGTTCCCTGCGGCTGCAAGAGCCATGGGCCTTTTAAATCCCCGCCCGAGCCCCGCTGCCCGAGCTGGGCTCGGGGCGGGGGGGCACTTTAAATGGCCCGCGGCTCCTGCCGCTGCGGGGAGCTGCGGGCCTTTTAAAGTGCTGCCGGAGCCCCGCTGCCGGAGCTCCGGCGGCGCTTTAAAGGGCCCGGGACTCCACAGAGGCTGGAGCCCTGGGCCCTTTAAAGCACCGCCGGGTGAGTACGGGGGAGCGGGGAGGCACCTTTTTATAGCGCCGCTCCCCCTGTGCTCCAGACCTGCCTACGCTACTGGTTAGGTGCCTAAGTTGCTCAAGTTCTTTTGGAAATCCTATTAGGCACCTATCTGCATCTTTATGTGCCTCAATACTTCTGTAAATCTGGTCTAATGTGTCAACCTGTCTCAAATACAATGAGCCATACACAAACAATCTACAGACCAAAAATTTCCTAATGTGATTCAGAAGTAGAGTTCCAGTAATGAATACATTTGACAATGTTTGTTCATAGACCAAGCCATGGCAACAAATGCCAAATAAAAATTATTCACTTCAGGTCAGCAACTTGGCTCAAGTGATATCTATAAAAATAACCACATGACAAGGGGCTTAGCTAGTTAAAAAGAGATTACAGGAAGCAAAATTAGGCCTAACTTAGTTTTATAAAGTCTATCCACCTAGGCATTTATAAGGCACCAACCACATATTTATGGCAAAATGTTGGAAAAGCAGCAGACAGACAAGTAGCTGGGCTTTGGGTGGATCCTTTTCCCAGACAGTGGAGTCATTTCATGGTTGCTTCTGCACTGACGCCTCACTGCGCGGGGAGCAGTGGCCTGTGATCCATCAACCCCACTATTGTTTTCTTCTTCATGCACCTTGGCCTAGCTCCCAGATCAGAAAGCTGTTGGTTTTACTATACATGAGTACACCCTAAATGCAGGGCCTCCTCAGATCTTGTGCAGTTCAATTGCATTAGTTTTGCAGTAGTTGGGGAACATTCATTGTTTGCCTCTGTAGATTACTTGCACATCCTAAGGGTACATCTTCATTGCAATAAAAAAACCACAGCACCAAGTCTCAGAGCCTGGGATTATGGGGCTTAGGCTGTGAGGCTAAAAATTGCCATGTAGTTGTTTGGGCTCAGGCTGGTGCCCTCACTCTAAGACCCACCCTTGTTGTGGGGTTTCAGAGCCAGGCTCCAGCCCAAACCCAAATGTCTACATTGCAATTTTTAGCTCTTCAGTCTGAGCCCCATGAGTTTGAGTCAGCTGATCTGGGCCAGCCACAGCTGTGCAGTGGGTCTTTTATTGGAGTGCAGATGGACCCATAGGATATACAAGTAACCTACACTGCAGGTGTAAATAACTAATGGGTGCACTCCCCCAACTACTGGATGTTTTTATATTGTAACTTTAATTCCATTTTTGGTTTTAAAAGATAAGATTAGGGAGTTCTGTCAGTGTAAAACTCAGGATCTGGTCTCTTATGTAGTAATACGGCATTTTTTATTTTAAATTTTTTTTAATTTTAGTATGAATTTATTTTCTTTGAACTATGTCAGTGTTGTGATCCATGCAATTTCACATCACCATTCCAATGTATAATATGTAAAGTAGCTAATATAAGTTTATTCTTGGAAACTACATTTTTGCCACCCTAAATTGCAACCTTTGCCAGCTGTATTTCTGGAAGACAGTAAATATTTTTTAAAAGATCCATACAAACTGACACATCTGGAAGAAGATGTTAACAAAAATGCCTGCTGATTTAGGACACAGTTTAATAATTACTCAGAAACTCTAAAGCAAAAAAGAATGAGTTATGCAAAATGAAACAAATAAGCAATACAATTAGCATAAATATTCATAACTGTTTACATTGAAACAATGGATAAACATGTGTAAGTGGAGAAATGATAGCATTTGTTTAGATGTAATAGAATAAATAAGTCCAAGGACTCTTGCTCAGTTATACTCTTTACTCAACATGCAAGGCCTCCTTTTACCACTTTTATTTGTCTTCAGCTTCTGTCTAGAGTCACACACTTGGCGCAAAACTATGAACTGTTTTAAGCATTACAAGCTGCTGGGATGGTGAGTTTCAGACTGCAGAATTTTTAATTCCTGTAGAAAAGTAAATATTTATTTACTGTATTGGGTCTTGGTCACAAGAGTCTGGTAAAACAGATTTTAAGGCAAAAAGGGACCATTATGATCTAACCTCGTTTTTATTGCTTTACAAAATACAACTGGTTCTGAGACATTGGTTGTTATTGCTAGCTTCGTGTCTCTCTTTTAATCTTCCCAGCTTTGTGCTTCACTCTGCATTGACACTTGCTGTTTTGGTGGGAATACATCTGTGCTACAGATTTAGCGATGACAAACTTTAATCCAGCAGCAAGGTAAAGGCAGGAACTATGGCAGGGGTGGGCAAACTTTTTGCCCTAAGGGCCACATCTGGGTATGGAAATTGTATGGTGGGCCATGAATGCTCACGAAAATGGGGGTGCGGAAATGGGTGAGGGCTCCAGCTGGGGGTGCGGGCTCTGGGGTAGGACCAGAAATAAGGAGTTCAGGGTGTGGGAGGGGGCTCTGGGCTGGGGCAGGGAGTTGAGGTGCGGATGTGGGCTCTGAGATGGGGCTGGGGATGAGGGGTGCGAAACTGGAGGGGTGGCTCTGGAGCTCCAGAAAGAAGAGCTGCAGCAAGCAGGCCCTCACAAAGTGAAGCAGCGGAGAACCTGCCTGGAGCCTGAGAAGGACAGGGGGGCCAATCGGGGACACCATAAGCGCCAACTCTGTGGGTGCTCCGGGGCTGGAGTACCCACAGGGAAAAATTGGTGGGTGCTGAGCACCCACCGGCAGCTCCCCGCCGCCCCCACCCCACCCACCACGCGCCCAACTCACCTTCCAGGTTCCCGCCGGAGGCGCCTCCTGCCAAAGCCGCGGCTTTTTTTAGCACAGCTGTTCGGCGGGGTGGCGGGCCGTGGGGGAAAGCGCAGTGGGGCGGCGACTCGGGGGTGGGGTATGGGGGACCCTGTCCTGAGGGTGCTAAAGTTACAGAAGGATTAAATCTCATACTGGGAATAAGTAGTAAATTATGTGCTAAGGAAAAGTCCACTTAGATACTGTGTAGTTCTGTAAATTATATTCTCACAGTAAGAACATATTACTGTCATTGCAGCTTCTTAGCTACATAGATGACTGAATGGAAAGTGAAGAATATGTACTAGTAAGAACAAACAATTGAGGAAACCCCGACTGTCACTTTCAGAATGTATACAACTTCCACAAACCGAGGACATGGAGTACAGTACATGAGATCATCCCCCAAATGTGGGTCTTTGAGCTGGAAGTGAAACATACTAACACTATCAGAGGGGTAGCCGTGTTAGTCTGGATCTGTAGAAGCGACAAAGGGTCCTGTGGCACCTTATAGACTAAAGATGCTTCAATACCTCTGTTAGTCTATAAGGTGCCACAGGACCCTTTGTCGCTTATACTAACACTATGCTACTAGTCCAGCTATATGATGCCTATACTTTTGACTTTTGCTGTCTATTTGTTTCCTATGCAAATACTGGTGTTTTGGAATGCTTTCAGAACATATGGAGACCACCTCAGCAGTGCCATACCAGCTCTTTTTAATTTTCATTTGAAACTACTAATTTAAATAACAAACTTGTTCTTTGCTATCATTTGGGCTTTCCCAAGCATTTAATTACTACATTCCACCATTACAGGGGTTGGTTCTATGGTGGTGGTTTCAGTGAAGATCAGTGTTTTATATTGACACTTTAATCACTAGGACTTACTGCTATAAAATCTTTTAGGTAGTACTCATTTGTAAAAGCCAATATTATAGCATTTTCAGAGCCTGACATCTGTCATAAATTAGTCAATTATATACACTTGTGGGTCATTAATTTTCTGTGGAAAAAGAAATGAGTGCTTGTACTTGTTTTCTTACAGCTGATCATTCTGGATGTCGTAAAATGTTCCCTTTGTACCCATTTTCTTTTCCACAAGGGAAAAAGTGTCATAGGTCTTGGAGTCTGGCTCAAGATTATTTTAATTTTCAGTCAGAAGGGCAGTTTGGTTTCAGCCACAGGAATTTGCTTGACAAAAGGAAGTTGTGATGCTCCTGGGTAGACCCAGCGTTGTGAGGCACCTCGCTACCATCTACCCTTACTGTGCCTGCCAGGGATTAGCTCTAACTCCATCATACTGGCTATGGACATACATGCCGGTTCTGCTGTCCCTTTGCAGGTTAGAGATAGCACTCATTCCTTAACATCCCGTGGAGTGGTTAGCCCCTGTTCCACAAAATTCCCTGATCCACTGCTTCCAAAAGATTAGTATACAATATCTTACAAGTTTCACCTCAGGATCACCACTCTGCTCAACATACAGCACTTAGAGTTGTTTATAGAGAAAACAAGTAAAGTGTTTATTTTACAAAGAACAGACAATAAAAAGAAACTAGTAGGATTAATGGAAACAAAGGATTACATATAAAATAAAACATACTTTCTAGGGCCTAAACTCAATTTCCAAGTCAGTCTCCTATCTCAAAGTTTAACTCACCTAGTCTTAAGCAGCCAGACCAACTGTGCTTCTCCATTCATAAGATAGGCCACTTGTCTCCTGGAGGAAGGATACCTAGATCTCTCTCAATCCTAGATATAGTTCCAGCAATCCATTGTCTTCACTTGTAACCCTTGCTGCTTGTGTTTTCATGTCAAAAATCTTGCTCAGAGACTTCGCAATCTCTTGACTAGATTTTTGCTCAGTTTGTAAACAGGCATCCTTTGTGAAGTATACAATACTCAATCTACATATAGCCAGATGGGAAATAAGGTGTTTTTTTTCAGGCAGGAGACAAAAGGAAACCTTTTGGTGACAAATCCCAACTCATCTCGAGAGCATGATTTTCAGTTTGTATATTGAACTCCTCACATATTATTTGTGCATATATTTCAGTGATTAGAAGGACCGTGTGACACAAGCTTTCAGTAGACACAAGCTTTCATGATCCACTTTGGCAAACAAGTATATGGATACCAAAGCCAGGGGACCCCTGTAATCTTATGCACCCTTGTGCCCTCTGCCAATAGGCACCAAGAAGTCCCTGGCTCCCAGATGCTTCATTTCTTTTAACTTCATCTCAAACCCTACAAAAAAAAAGAGCAATATTCTAAAATTGTCACTATTTACATGTGATGCCTAACCAATGGGTAGTGTCAGGGGTTCACTCACCACTAGGGCACCTCCTCCTACCTGCTCTGGGGATTAGCTCCTTCCAGGGCCAACACCTCTTCTGTTTCTCATTCACACACACTGCTGTCCCACTCTCTGAGACTCAGGGTGCTCTTCTTCATGGCTTGGCCCTCTAGTCAGGTCACTGTGTGTTTTCCCTTTCTGGGCATGTCATAACAGGGCATATCCAAGTACCACAGGATGAACCATCCCAGGCATCTCTAAATCCACTGCCTTGACTATGCCACTTCACTAGCAGCTGGAGGGGGAACCCAGACCCACCCTCTACTCTGGTTCCAGCTTAGGGACCCTGCAGCTACAATGTCCTTCCTTACTACTGTTCCCCATAACTTTTCCCTACTCTGCCTTTTCCAGGCTTGTGCTCCTACACCCTTCTGGATAAACCCTTCCTTCAGGGCCTAGATTCCCCTGGGGTTTCTACGCTCCTCCTGGATTTCCTGTCTTCCTTCTCTAACACCCAGAACACCATTACAGTCCCTTTCGGCTGCCAGCTTCCTGACTTTATACTAGCGCCACCTGTTCCTTCTCAGCTGGACTCCATCAAGCAATCAGGAGGTTACTTAAGCCAACTAATTCCCCTCAGGCGTGGCCTGTCTGGTTAATTGGACCCAGCTTAGCTCCAGTAACCCTTACCAGGCTAGTATGGGGTGAACACCCCATCACAGGTAGTAACTTATTGACCATTGATCTTGGGGCTATTTGCAAGGGAAGGACAATTTCCAGCATTTTTTTCTTGTGATATTACTGATAATGGCTCATACATATCTTTAATGGTAACAAAGATAGGGAAAAAAGGTGACAGTGCCTATACTGTTTTAGTCCAGCTACCCCTTATACAATACCAGGCAGTTTAGTGATTGGGGTAGATTTTCAAGATGCAAGGCATGGAACAGAGTAGTTTTGTATAGGTTGGATGGGTTACACCTCAGCAAAAGGAGAATGAATATACTAACAGTGGCTAAATAAAGTTAAGAGAAAGTGACCTCCTCTCCTACTACAGCCAAGGTGAGGGAAATGGGAATTGAGCTACAATAATAATTGGAGAGCCCCACCTGAAAGGCACTGTGTAAGAACAAAGTGCTTTACAAACATTAAGCCTCACAACACTCCTCTGACGTAAAGTATTGTGCTCATTTTCACAGATGAGGAAATTGAGGTATTTAGATTGTTCCAATCTAGACTCTCTCCACTCTCACTTCCTCCCTTTGGACTCTACTGACAGTGTTCTCACCAAAGTCTCTTCCAAGCCAAAGCTCAGAACCAGGACTCCAGCCTCGTTCTCTTTGACCTGTCAGCTGCCTTCCATACCCCCAAGCATGCTCTTCTTTTTGGTCCTGCTTTGAGCAGGGGGTTGGACTAGAGGACCTCCTGAGGTCCCTTCCAACTCTGGTATTCTATGATTCTATGATTCTATGAAATCATGTCCTCCCTGGGCTTCTGTGACTCTGTCCTCTCCTTGTCACTTCTCCTACCACTTTAATTGATCCTTCAGCATGTCCTTCAGGGGATCCCCGTCATCCCCTCTCCAATTTTCTGCAATGTTTCCACAGAGCTCTGTCCTTGGTTTCTATCTCTTCTCTCTCTACACCGTCTCTCTAGGTAATCTCATCTGTGAATACAATTTCAATTACCATTTGTATGCTGACAACTCACAGATCTACCTCTCTACTCCAGGCCTTTCTCCTCTTTCCAAGCTAAAATTTCAGCTTACCTCTCTAACCTTTGTGACACAGAGGCCTCTTGGTGGCTCACTGCTCTGTGTCAGCAGCACTTGTGACATACTTACCACATCAACTCACTGTGGTTATAATCTGTACCTAATAAGTGTCATGCAATATGTCACTGTAAAACTAATAACTCGCTGATCATTAATATTCTTGTGTGATGTATGTATGTGGTGGGTAGTAATGTTATGACTAATGTGTTTAAACCAGGCATGTCAGTGGGAGTTGGTAAAACAGGTCTAATGTCTGCCTTAGACAAAGGAGTGTGTTTGCTTCACTGAACAGCCTGGTCACCAGGCAGAGACAATGAAGAGCCATTTATATATTAGAGAAACAATGCTATTTAGCTAACAAGAGGGAAGAGGAGACAGCATGGCATCTACACTCAGCAAGAGAGAGACACTTCGTCTGGGTGTTACTTTTCAAAGAATACATTGCAAAGGTTTACTAGTCTATAAAGCTAGGGGCCTGAACCTCAAGTGATAAGGAACCGAATCAACCGATTGTATACAATATTACTGAGTTATAAAAGTATAGTGAGCGAGGTATTTCATGAAAACCTATGACACATTGGTGACCAATATAATCATGAAATGTATGTATTAACACTGTTGAAGGAATTAAGAATATGCACTATATTATGCTTTACAATCTGTGATCAAAGAGAGAAACAGGATTTTCCCAAACAGGAGGGAAGGCAGCTCTCTCTCCGTCTCTAAAGAAATTAAGCAAGGTGTGACCAAAAACAAGGGAAGCCCCGTTTATGTAGAAGTCAGCAGGAAAGGAAGAACAGAATGCAGTTATCCTGCTCTTGAAACAAGGTCATTGAACTCTGACAGATATAAGCAAGCACAGAAGCCATCTTTGGGATCCATAACTAGACAGATACAAGGGGCCACAGCTATTTGAGAAAGATGAATCCTTCGACCAACAGGGATTGAAGCCTCTGGGGATTAAATAAAGGTGAGTAACCTGCTTAGGCAAAGATCTTTTCATCTAGAAAGATAAAGGAAGCCATCACCTTGTACTTCTGTGGTGGGTCCTGACTAAGGGAAAGTCAGCCATGGCTGGGAAGAAGAATGATTGGTGAGAAAAACCTATCTTGAACAAAGCCTGTACCTTGCTAGATTAAGTTTTAGGCTTTTAGATGTGTGTTTTCACTTTTATTTGCTTGTAACCATCGCTACTTTTATTTGGCATCCTATTGTAACCTATGTCCTATTGTCAATACATTTGTTTTGTTTTTTTATAAACCAACTCAGTGTTGTGTTTGAAAGGAAGGGTGTATTTACCACATTTAAATTAATAAGTTGTAATGTGCTTTTGTCCCTTTAAAGGAGCAACCAAACCTTATTATTTCTCTGAGTGATCCAGAAAAGGGCTGGATACTTCAGGGCAAAATGTTTTGGGAAGATTTGGTGCTGTCATGACCAGGATATGGGGAGTTTGACCTAGTGGTTAGAGCAAGAGTTAGGGGGTCAGATATCAGGAGGTAGAGTCTAAGACAGACCAGTGGGCAAACCAGGAATCAGGTATTAGGAGGCAGTCAAGGTCCAGTTACCAGGTGATCAGAGTCAGGCAGTAGGAGCAGGTAGTGCAAGGGAAGCTGTCCAAAGTTACATAAACAACTTTCTGCTCCAGTGCTTGGGTTAAAAAGAAGCTGGGAACTAGTCACGACCCCTAGTGTTCCATTGATCAGATCTCAGGACAGGAGTCTTCTGTCAGAGTTCAACTGCTATTCTGGGAGCTGTTAGCAGGTCACTGGGTGGCAGGCTGGGACTGCCTAGGTCTTATGTGCCCTTTGGACCCATGTTCAAGACCTGCTTCCCTTGACTGGGGGTGGACATGTGTGTGGGTCACCTTGTAAGTAGTAACAAGTGCTGGTGGAAGCCAGCGTGATGCTGTTGTGCCATAGGCAGACTGCTGGACTCCGAGTTGCTGATCCAAGGATTGTGATCTGTATCCTTGTTGCTGACTGTGAACATCCCAGGCCAGGGGTTACAGCAGCAAAAACTTTAAAGCACTGGGGATTACAGGTCGGATGGTGATAAAATCCCTCACTCGGGTTGGGCAGAACATGACGGTCATCTCCTCTACCCATAAGCTCAAGATGAACCTGACTAAAACAGAGCTCTTAATCTTCCCCTGAAAGTCATCCCTGCTATCTCCTTTTTCAATCACTGTGGACAGTTCCACCATTCTACCTGTCACTCAGGCCTGTATTCTGGGCTTTATCTTCAAGTTTGACCTCTCTCTAGGTCCTCACATCCATGTTATGTCTAAATTTTGCTGATTCTTTCTGTATGCCTTCTCTAAAATATGGCCTTTCCAATCCACCCACACAGCTAAGGCTTGCACCATCTCATGTCCTGACTGTGTAACATCCTTCGCTATAGTCTTGACAAATGTAATCTTGCCCCTCTTATATCCATTTCAGAGTGGTGCTGCAAAGATGATTTTCCTGGCCCCTTGCTGTGACCATGTCACCCCTTGCTTTGAATCCCTCCTCTGGCTCCCCCACTCTATTGCATCAAATATATGTAACCCTTGCCCTGACGCATGGCTTAAGCCTTCTCCTTTTTGCCTGCTGCTTGGAGAGGCTTCTCTTTTCTCACTTCAGGCGTATGGGTGCCTCCCACAAGAGGGTCCCTCCAAGTGCCTGAAACACAAAGGGTGCTGTCCCTTGGGAAAATGTTTACTACAAAATAATATACTAGGAGTGTACACCAATGAACAAGGAATAAAGTAATTATCAGAGTCACCAAAATAACAATACAATGACAGGGAGAACTTTAGTAGGTACAGGGAACAAAGGATAAGGAAAGACTAGGAGTATTTAGAATAATAAAATAGTAACAATACCTTAAACGCTCCACCTCCCAATATTTACAACAGGTCTAAACCACCCAACTGCCAGCGCCTGCAGATAGTAGCAGATTCTCAATTACTATCTGCCTATCAGCTCTTTACTGGATCTACTGTAATCAGTGCTGTAATCCTTGGACAGCTTAGAACTCAAAACAAAATAAACACACATGGGATTTGTTATAGGGTCTTCACCCCTAATCATCTGGAGGCTTCCTGGTCTGGAGTCCAATGGAAAGTTGGCTGGCTCTTGGCTGACTTGGAATCGCTCCTCCGCCTTGTGGGTTGCTGGTCTCCTTTGGGCTGACATTTTTCAATGACCCAGTAACCACAAACAGAGTTAAAAGTTTCACTTTTGGTAGGAATGGTAGTTTAATCGGGATTTCCCAGGCTCTGCTACTTGTCTCTCTGGTTCACACCAATGACAGCCAAAACTGAAAATAAAACCAAACCTTTAATCTCTGAATTCTGGCTTATGATTGGTTTTGGTAGTAACTTACAGCCTGTTCTATATCTCCACTCTGGTCTTTAGTCAATCTTGGAAACAGAGTCCTGCGCCTCTGTAGCCATTGCTGCTGTAGTCCAGAGGCAAGTTCCCTAGAGGCATAGAGTAATTGGTCAGGAACAATCAGCTCCAGATAGGGTTATAGATCAGCTACTTGTCTTCACTTTTATGGCCTATCCCCACCCTACCTATTGTCTCTCATTCACTATTGAAATATTAACTCCACCTCCGATCAGCTCATGATGCCAGCCTCCATTGTCCATTTCTTACATTTTCAAACAGCAACTTCGTACTTTTCCCCATGCTGTAACTCATGCTTGGGAGGAGCCACCTGTGAACAACTGCAAAACTAACACATTATCCGCTTTCAAATCTCCCCTCAAAAACTCTCCTTTTCAATGATGCCTACAAAAATCTTGACAATGGTCAGGCCGCTAGTGTGCTGAGACGACTGTCTGTCACACTGACCAGGATTGTCTTATTGTTTCCGTATATTCCCTTCCCAACAGCTTGTCTGCCTGTTGTCTCTGGTCTTTTACCTAGATTATAAAGTCTTTGGAGTAGGGACTATCTTTTTGTTCTATGTTTGTGCAGCACCCAACACAATGGGGTCCTAGTCTGTGACCAATGCAACTATGTGGTAATACAAATAATAATAATTACTTCATAAAGGTTACAAAGTGAGTTAGTCACAGAGCTGGGAATAGGAGCCAGAAATTCTGGGTCTCAATCTTATACTTTTACCACGAGGCAATATTTACTCTGAAACATACAGGAAGGCAGCAAGAAAAGAGTGCTTAAGAATAAATAACTAACAGCCAGAGGACTAAAGAGAAGGGAAAAAATCTAATGATGAGAGCCAAAACCCAAGCAACAAATATACTTGAGGGAAACTTCTAATTCTAATGTGCCCATGTACCAATGCATGAAGCAGCAGAAACACATGTATGGTAACTATTATGGACCTAACCAAAACCTGGCAGGGAAGCCAATCTCAGTGGAGCCAGAGTCAAACATTTATGTTTGTCTTTCTATAAGGATACATTAGGAAGGGTGGAGAAGAGGAATAATTTTTTATACAGGAGAGTCCAGAAGTGGGAGATGGCAAAATAAATAAATGTGGAATATCATGGCCTCAAACTGGAGAAATTAGAGAATAAAGGAGTATAAAGTGGTAGCTAGATTTGCTATCTGTTAACAAACAACTTGATCAGGGAACAGCAGGTGGAAGAGACTACTGCAAGGAGAGAAAAAGGTCAGACTTATATTAAAGAATTTTAATTATCCAATCACTAATTGGTATGCATTTCAATGGAAAAAAGCAATTTGTGTATCAGCTACAGGACTAAGCTGAAAATGTAAACACTGGGGAAATTTAAACAATTGTGATGTTAATCTAAGATGGTCCGAAATGGGAATTAATTGGGGAATGAAAAAAGTAAAATCAAGGACATTAAATTGAAGAGAGGAATTCTGCGGAAGAAGAGAGGACGTGTTTAATAATGAGTCGGAAAGACACAGATGAGTAATCGGATCTATTCAAAGAGAAATTACTGTATCTGCTGGGTTAGTGACCCATCTAGCAATAAATAACAGAAAGAGAATGAAGAAAATGTAGATTAGAAGTGAACAAATGGATTGGAACAGAAAATCCCATCCCAACAAGCACGTTACATTTGCAATTGAAGCCAAACATAGATCTAAATTTGGCAGTCATAGGAGGTTAAAGCACATCACAACATGATATTTGTGTTGCCACATCATCTAGTTGTGCCACCACTCCAAAGAGTATCGCTGGAAAGCAGGGAGAAAAGAAAAAGCCATCTGCTTCCCCATGTGGCCACCTGTCTCCTGCAATCTATTCTCCATTGCTGGAGTGTGGTTTCTGCAAGGCGAATGTTTCAATGGGAGGGCATTTATGTAGCAGTGTAAACTGGGATTTTCAAAGGGGCCAATCCATGGGTGTTGGGCCACAAATTCCCTCACACCTCTTTGAATACATCAGCTGAAAAGTGCGACATTACATTGTGACATCATCATTGCCATGTCCTTGCTCTTTTTTAAATCATTTCACTGCAGTGCTTAATTGTAAAGAAAGAGGTGCCAGGGCTCAAGCAGAGAGCGCCGCATGAAGGATGCCATTTTGCAGAACATGCTGCTCCACCCCCTGCTAGTGTGACCTTGCATGTATGATTCACAGAGGATGCCATAACAGAAAAGGAGCTGGGTCTGTGTCCTGGCATGAAGAGAGG
The DNA here is from genome assembly GCA_037349315.1 of Chelydra serpentina. Classification (NCBI taxonomy): domain Eukaryota; kingdom Metazoa; phylum Chordata; order Testudines; family Chelydridae; genus Chelydra; species Chelydra serpentina. The sequence continues at coordinate 26,046,849 of JBAIAC010000010.1, forward strand.
TGCTGGCACTGAGCTCCGGCACAAACTAACCTCTGTTCCCCTGGTTCTCCCCTGTGTGCTGTATCAAGTTTCAATTTCCCGTCCTCACTTTCTGAGTCATATACACCTTTCACTATGGGTTAGGTCTCAGACTTGTCTTTTATCTCATTCTTCCTAATCTTTCCACTCTGATGACGATTGAAGCTTCAACACCCACATTCAAGTCTCAGTGCTCCTGCTCTTACCTCAGTGACCTATTCCATGTTCCCCTCTATGTGTGAAATGGTTACAAACCCAGAAGAAGATACGAAGAATCTGTAAAGCATTAAATTCTCATGAATTTTGGGGGCTTGACTCATGGTTTTTGAATATGTGAAACAGGCAATTCAGAGTCAGAATAAAGAAATAAAATATAATTTCTCTCTATCCCATTCCAAGGTACAATCCAGACCAGTGAGAGGTTGTGTCACCAGCTTCCCTGCAACCTTGGGTACCTCACAATGCCTTGCTGGTATAATTCCCTACCTGGGCCTCTCACAATCTGTCAGCAACTCACTGGTGACACTCTGGCTTCTAGCAGCCTTAGTTACTATTTGAAGGATGACCCACAACACACTCCCCAGTCCTGGATTTCCCCAAAAAACATTTGTTTTGCACTGCCCAAACCCTTCCTGGACAGTTCAGATATTAGAGGTCTGTTGCCTCTGTAAAGGGTCAATGTACAACAATTTGCTACTTTAACTGGAGTTACCAAACAAGTTTAAACACAACACTGGATTAGTTTGATTAAAGAATAAAACAAGTTTATTTAACCACAAAGAGAGAGATTTTAAATGAGTACAAGTATAGGGCATTAAAGTCAGAAATGGTTGCAAGAGAAATAAAGATAAAACACTTTCTAGTAACTAAAACTTAAACTAGACTTATTTCAAGGTAAAATGCTTCCCATATGTTCCCAGCAACAGGGCTGACCAAATTCTCAGATCAGAACCCCTCTCAAAGTCCAAAGGCTGGGTCCTTTGTTTTCTCAGATGGAAGAGATAGATAGAGAGAAAGAATACCTTGGTTGGTTTTGTCACTCTCTTTTTAATTCCAGTCACCCTTTGAAATGCATTTTCCCGAGGGTTACCCCTCGATAAAGTTCCTTCCAGCTGTGAGGATGTTCCATGTTGTTGTTTGTGTGGCCACTTGATCAATGATTGCCAATCAACTTTGATAACACCTGGCTAGAGGTGTCAGATTGTCCTTTGTCTTTGAGAAACTGGGTTACTCACTCCCCAGACTTGTCTGGTAAACACATTTCAGTCATAACTTCATCTTATATTCATAACTTTACATAAAATATTGCTATACACATTTTACCATGACATTATTGATCAGCAAGTGAATAGTTTTCAAATGAGGCCTCAGGGCATACTTTGTACAAAGATTATTACAGTGGTGTTTAGGATGTGAATACAGGGGTGCATTTGGTCACATACCCCCCTCCACACAAATACATTGTTCTTTTCATATGGGGACACTCAGAATCTATCAGTAAGCATTGCACTTTTCGGGTGTCAACTGGAATTATGAATGGACATAAAGCACCCTCTGCAGTATAGCTGTGATTCAACAAAGCACTTAAAACATGCTTAACTTTAGACATCTGCTTAAGACACATTTTCTTAAATGGGACCTAGGTACATGCTTATGTAATTTGCTGAATCAGGACTTATGTTATTTTTAAATAGTTCTGTATATATATCTTAACATGAAAAATTGGCAGTCTTTAAACACAGAAGAGGGAAAAAATTGTCATCCCGTTGAGTAGGGTTAAAGGTGGTGTGGACTGACTCCAGGAACAATCCTAGCCAATTACATCCAAAAGACATAACAGAAAGAGATTGTACTGTAGCTGTAGTTTCTGCCATTACCTTCAGTGCAAGAGGTATGGCCATATTTTAGTCATTTTTTCTTGTGCAGCCAAGATTAGGGGGAAAAAAATGTATCCAAAAGGCAGGCATGTTATTGCTTATATGAAACACTTCTGCTTTCGAGTCAATGGGGCTAGTGTTGATTGTTCAAATATGTTTTTTCTCCTTCTTTACAGATTTTTTTCTCAGTTATGGTGGAATTTTCTTGGTCTATATATAGTGTGGGAAGGATTCAGAATTATGAAGTCCACATTTGACTAAATCATTATGCAGAATCCCCACAGCACCAGCATTATTATGCCATTTGTGATCTTTGGGGAGAATGACATTATGAAGAACAACTGTATTTATGTAGAACCATACAGTAGATATAAGTGCCTAAATTAGGGCAAACAATTCTGCATTTGGGCATTTAAATCAGCTGTTGGGTACCCAAACTCCTGAGTGCCAAAATGATGAACTGGGAGGCCTAGTTTAGGAACCTGACTTTTAAAATAGGATTCCACAAATAATTCTCCCGGAAGCATCTTCCTTAAGGGTGACCTGCAAAGATAAAAATGGAAATTTGTCCTTTTCTGAAACATAATAATGAAGGTGTCAGGGTTCCCTCCCCACTCTAAACTCTAGGGTAAAGACGTGGGGACCCGCATTCAGAGCCCCTAAGCTTATTTTTACCAGCTTAGGTTAAATCCCCCAAGGTACAAAATTCCCTGCACCCTGAGAAATGCTTCTCGCTACCACCATCAAGTATCTAACTTCCCTCCCCCCCAAAATACCCCCTCAAGCCGTACACCCCCTTTCCTGGGGAAGCTTGAGAACAATCTCTCAACCAATTGGTTACACAGTGATCTAAAAACCCACCCCCTGGGTTTTAACACCATAGAAAACAGTCAGCTTCTTAAAAGAAGGATTTTATTAAAAATAAAGAAGGTAAAATCATCTCTGTAAAATCAGGATGGTAACTATTTCACAGGGCACTATATTTCCAAACTCAGAGAGATTTCCCCCTCTGGACAAAACCTTAAAGTTACAGAAAACCATGATTAACACCCCCGCCCTCCTGCCCCTTCTAACACAGGGAATACACCCAGCCGAAATTAAACAGAAATCTATGCGCTATGCTATCTAAACTTACTTCAGAAAAGGGAGGTTTGATTTTCTGCAGGTTCCTTCTGTCTTCCAAGATCACTCTGACTCAGACAAAGACACACACACAAAGCCTTCCCCCCTCCTAAGATTTGAAAGTATCTTGTCCCCTTATTGGTCAGATGCCAGCCAGGTCAGGTGTCAGTCTGGTTACCTGCATTTCTTAACCCTTTACTGGGAAGAGGATTTTATAGTACTGCATCATATTTATGACAGAAGGCCTGAAAGATTTTTCCCCTCCTGCCTGATTTTGATCTTAGAACTATCAGGAATGACAAGTCTGGCCCTCCTTGGTTTTGCTAGAGGTCTCAGATGTATTTTGGAATCTTTCACATAGCTTAATTAAAATGACAGGATGTCAATTTTTAACATAGTTCTCCTCTTTCTAAAATGTTAATTAGTCATTAAAGTTTCTCTTGTAATGTCACAATTTTACTAGATCTCCAAATTTCTAGAGAGCGCCAGTGACTGAAAGAAGAGCTCTGTGTGGCTCGAACGCTTGTCTCTCATCAACAGAAGTTGGTCCAATAAGTGACATTACCGCACCCACCTTGTCTCTCTAGAGAGTGCCAGGACAGACAAAGGGTAACATTTTCAACAACATCTTTGTGACTTAGGAGCCTGATTTCAATGGGAGTTAGGTACCTAAATACCTTTGAGAATCTGGGCCTTAAGACTCATTGAAAGGCTCTTGGACTTAGGTGCTGAAGTTCCTTTTGAAAATGGGATTCAGGCTCCTAAGTCACTCAGCCGCTTCTGAATATGTTACATTATAAATTCAACTGTAGCATAAGAAACAAGGAGAAAATAATTTTTATTGGTTTTTTTAAAAACAACTTTTCAGCCCTTTATTAATTATGACTATTATTATTACCTGTATTACCACAGCACCTAGTAGCCCCAGTCGTGAACCCGGACTCCATTGCACTGGGAGCTGTACAAACACAGAACCATAAAGAGGGGCAGGAAGCCACCCTCATGCCCCCTTTTTTGTGCATGCCTCCTTTACGGTCAGATACTGATGAGGCAAGTGTATTTTATTCAACATTACTGATCAAATTAGTTTCTTAAATTAAGCTATTAAATGTACATATATTAAGGTACCAATAGTCATCACTATTTCTAGTTTTTCAAGCAAGTAATGGACCATGGCTCCATTAGGAATCCTTTAAGTACCTTGGAAAGCATAACTCCTCTTGCAATCCATTTTCTGTCAGTAGTAGCTAACCTTGCAACAACAGGAGTTATCACTCAATTGGCCTCCAGTAGCACTTATCAAGGGGCCTTGCTTGTTAGAAGTTATGATGAGTTAATTACATTTAAATACAATTTCACACACACAACACTCAATCCCAGAGGGAATGTGTGTCATATTGTGTACAACTAGCTACCCATGACTGTTCCTGGATTGTATATACCCATTTGTTTGTCACCAAAAGTCTTTTAAAGGGTATAGGGCAGGAAAGAGGTAATTTAGAACCTGGGGATTAACTAGAAGGTTGTAGTCACGGGGGGACCACAAAAAGTTTGGATAAGATATAGAGAAGCATCCAAACTGTTGGACACTTTTGATCCTTCAAAATTTGTGAGAGTCTCTTGCCACTGCCTGAATCTTTACAGGATTATCCTAGGTGAAGAACTACAATGTTGTGTAGTGAATAGAGCAAGGGTCAGGCACTGGGACGCTCAGGTCCTATTGCCAACTGTACTGCCAGTGATCCTGCGTGACCTCTTGGGCAAATTGCAGCCACTCTGTGGCTCAATGTATCCAGCTGCAAACTAATTATGAGAACAATAATATCTTTACAGGAATATTGAGATGTAATTAATGTTGTCAAGACAGAGATATAGCAGTTCATATGCCCAGCCTTCAAGCAGGGCGGTGCAGCAAACAGTCAGGGCTCTGGCCTGCAGTCAGGAAGAACTGTAGCACCAAACACATTCTATGGGGCTCTGGCACAGGTGAGCACCAAGCACAGCCTGTCATCTTGGCTCTGGTGGACAACAGACAAATGCAGGCCTCATGGCCTAAGGAGGGGGAGTACTGCCACCCCAGGGTTGGGGTGGCAGGAGGGACATGAGCCTACCCAACTCCACCATGTCCCAGCCCAGGGCCCTAACAGTGGCAGAGTGCTCTGCCACTGGGTCAGCGGGGAATCTAGCTGCAACACACTGACTGTGTTTCCAGTGGCACCATGGCCAGACAGTAGTCTGGGTCCCCTTGGCTCCTTCCTACTCTCCCCCTCAGGTGTACCTGCATCCAAGGGTTGTCCTCAGTCTCCCCAGGATACACATCCTAGGGTAGCGGTAGCAGCTCCTCAGCGCTGGGAGTGGCAGGGCTCTCTGGAAGATCAGGCAGGTTCCCAGGGTAACTGCAGTTCCCCTCAGCGTCCCGCTCCAGCAGTAGGGAAGAAGCATCTGTCTCTCTCAATAGCGCCTTTCCAACTGAGCTGCTGAGCCAGCCTTTTATACTTCCTCTTCCTGTCCCACCCATCTTGGTTCCACCCACCAGGAGGCTTGCGGTGTTCCCTCCACGTCCGCCTCTGAGGGAGACCACACCTCCTCACTACAGTGACATTAAGTATTTGTGTAGTGCATAACTGTACTTACCGCTTAACAATAATAACAACTATACTTATGTTTTGAGAATGCACCACTAAAATGAATAGCTTCTCACCAGATATGCATACATGGCAAGAAAGGAATTAAAAATCTTGGGGGAAAATAAAAACATCTCTTATATTAAGAGCCATATAAGACTAATAAATTATTTTCACTAGAAACCCCTAAGTTGGTAAAACAATATTACTACCAGGGCTTGAGCTAATGGGGATGGGGGCAACTGCTCCCCTCCACTCCGGCAGCCTTTAAGTGTATGGATGGCACCATTTCACAGCAGCAGCAGCTCCTGTCCCACAGGACTGGGCCTGGCTCCCCACCCAGGATGTTGTAAAATGGTACATGGGGTCACACCCTGTGCACCATGTAACAACACCACTCATTCAAATTTGGCCCAACCACTGCTCCATCATGACTGAAAGGTGGCTGCGACATTGTGTACCATATTGCACGACCCAGAATGGGGAGTCAGGTCCAGCCCCACAGGACAGAAGCTGCAACAGGCAGGTGAGTGCAGGGGACGCTTGCACTACCACAACCTGCCACCCCACCCGGGGTACAGTGAGGAGGAGGAGGAGGCGGCAGTAGCAGCAAAAGAGGAGGAGTGCAGACCCCCATCAATGACCCATCATCATCCCTCCCCACATTTGCAAAGCCTGGCTCTGCTAGGGTGACCAGATGTCCCAATTTTATAGGGACAGTCCCAATTTTTGGGTCTTTTTCTTATATAGGCGCCTATTACCAATCCTCCCCCCCCCCCCCGTCCCGATTTTTCACGTTTGCTGCCACTGATCACTACATTATTTTGAGGCCAAACTGTATGTACACAGAAACAAATCCAAATATTTAGTGGGTTGGCAATTGAGAAAAGAACAACATATGAAATGTAGTTTGGCAGCTGGTTTGGCGAATCCTGAAACTGTAAATCAAATTTTCGGCCGAACCATTAGATAATCTCTTTGCAGAAATACACTGCTCTGGATAAACGTGCAGAACTGTGAAAATACATATCAACAGCAGAAATTTACAAAGCAATTACACTCTACAATCAAATAAGTTGCCAGGCCAGGCTATCTAGCTAGCCTAAAAGTACATAATCCATCCATCAGTGAGATGTCAAGCAATCTTTTCCATCAGAAACAGAGACATGTTTTCTTGCAAAGTTTCAGTTTCCATTTACTTTACAAGGAGCATCAATTATGGCTCAGCTGTACCAAGCAGAAACATGCCTGTTCAATTTGTTCACACACATTTTGCTACTTAATGCTGATCTTAAGATGCCGACAAAAGGTATAGCCCTAAGGATTTGAAGAACATCAGCAAATATATTTAGTGGAAATGGTGATAAACAAATGTGGCATATGGGAAGATGATTGAAGTAATGTGTACTGTATTAGTGGGTTTAATCAACATGTACCTGAATTTGTTTCTAGATTAGGTGGAGTTTGGAACATTCCGTGAAAAAGCAGGAATAAGAATGAAGAGGCATGTTGGACTGGATTGTCTTTTCTTGTTGCTAAAATTTCTTGGGTCTTATTCACATATTTTAATTGATTAATACTATTATTAAATATATTTGTCATCAAATTGCTGCTCTAGAATCTAAGCTTTCATTTAAAAAATTAAAAACATATTTCTAGCAGTCATGTTTGTGAAGGAAACCTTGAAAATGTGAACCAAGTACCAACGCTGCAGTGCTGTCATCCTGAGACAATAGACAGGCTAAAACAATAATGGGCAAGGCTGTGGACTGCTTCATGCATCTCCATGGGTTGTTAATCCTGAAAACTAAAGCTGAGCACCTTTCACAACTGTAGTTTAAAGACTTCAGCACCATGGTGGGCCATTTCTTAAGTACTGAGAGAGAAATGACAGCTAATGAATTAACATCACTTCCTACGGCCCTTATATGTTCCTTGGAGGTCTCCCATTCAACTTCTGACCAAGTCTGAAGCTCTTTAACAGATGAGATTTGACATCACTTCTTAAATGTATGGTTGCCAGGCTCTTTGAGCGGATCAACATTTCTCTGTGACTCTACTCATCAGGAGATCGTTTCATTTCTTCGTTTCCTTCAAATATCTCTTTTCAAGAACTCCCAGGAAATCAAAGTTGACTCTTTTCCTTGATTTGAACTGACAACAACATCACTTGTTTTCTTCCTGAGCATTACGTTTTCTTTTTCTAAGGCTATGTCTGCACTATGGACCTTACAGCAGTGCAGCTGCACCACTGTAAGATCTCCTGTGTAGCTAGAGTTCTCGCCCACTGGCAGAAATTACATCACCCCCAATGAGCGGTGGTAGCTATGTTGGCAGGAGAGTCAGTGAAAATTATCCCCCCCCGTCTTATTTTTTCAATCCACTTTACTAAAGGTTTCCTGAGCCTGATTCTAAAACTGGCTTTACTACTGTATAACTCAATAGATTTCAGTGTGGCGTTATTCCTTATTTATACCAGTGTAAATGTGATCAGAATCAAACTTTCTGTATATCTATTTTATCTTTTTACTAAGATATAATTAATCACCAAAACACCCGCCTAGTACATTTTCAGGTATCGCACATAGTGATTTGGATGCTAACTGTCAAACTACAGATTTTCATTCCTCCTTGTTGCTGCTCAGGTGGTTTACAGAGATTCTAAATATAGTGAATCTCCCCACAGGGAAATACCCCTTACCTAGGGCTTTCCTGGATGGCATAGAGCCAGCTACACCGGCTCTATACCACTCCCTTTCACAGCCAGAGCTGGAGCAGGCATGTCTGGTGGAACCATGGCTGACACAATAGCTCCAAGGGACTGTTACAGCTGAGGTTACATTAGACCAGCCCTAAGGCTGCTCTAATTTACACTATAGCCTAAACCAGCCCCTGAACAAATACAAGATATGAGGAGGTGTAAACATCATTTAAAGCCATCTTTGTATCCTACTTCCATTCCTGTGCTAAGCAGAACTCAAGGTTTCTATGGGATAGGTTTCCTACCGGCTCGATGTCCAGTTGGCAGCTGGTATCAAGCGGAGTGCCCCAGGGGTCAGTCCTGGGGCCGGTTTTGTTCAACATCTTTATCAATTATCTGGATGATGGGATAGATTGCACCCTCAACAAGTTCACAGATGACACAAAACTGGGCGGAGAGGTAGATACGTTGGAGGGTAGGGATAGGGTCCAGAGTGACCTAGACAAATTGGAGGATTAGGCCAAAAGAAATATGATGAGGTTCAAGAAGGACAAGTGCAGAGTCCTGCACTTAGGATGGAAGAATCCCATGCACCGCTGCAGGCTGGGGACTGACTGGCTAAGCAGCAGTTCTGGAGAAAAGGACCTGGGGATTACAGTGGATGAGACATTGGATATGAGTCAGCAGTGTGCCCTCGTTGCCAAGACGGCCAATGGCATATTGGGCTGTATTAGTAGGAGCATTGCCAGCAGATAGAGGGAAGTGATTATTCCCCTCTATTCTGCACTGGTGAGGCCACACCTGGAGTATTGTGTCCAGTTTTGGTTCCCACACTACAGAAGGGATTCGGACAAATTGTAGAGTCCAGCAGAGGGCAACGAAAATGATTAGGGGGCTGAGGCACATGACTTACGAGGAGAGGCTGAGGGAACTGGGGTTATTTAGTCTGCAGAAAAGAAGAGTGAGGGGGGATTTGATAGCAGCCTTCAACTACCTAAGGGGGGTTCCAAAGAGGCTGGAGCTAGGCTGTTCTCAGTGGTGGCAAATGACAGAACAAGGAGCAATGCTCTCAAGTTGCAGTGGGGGAGGTCTAAGTTGGATATTAGGAAACACTATTTCACTGGGAGGGTGGTGAAGCACTGGAATGCATTACCTAGGGAGGTGGTGGAATCTCCATCCTTAGAGGTTTTTAAGGCCTGGCTTGACAAAGCCTTGGCTGGGATGATTTAGTTGGTGTTGGTCCTGCTTTGCGCAGGGGATTGGACTAGATGACCTCCTGAGATCTCTTCCAACCCTAATATTCTATGATTCTACATCTGGGCTACTGTGGAATGACTGTGGGAAGAAAGGTTGTATACAATATAGGAATGCTCAGATATATCCATTTTTGGAGAATACAGGGTGTTTATGCAGCTGCTTACAGCATATGAAATACCCCTGTCTCCTGAATTAATGTCATTAGGACTTCTGTGATTTTCAAAGCTCACACAGAGGGCCTGGTCCAGTCCTGCAGGTCTTATTCAAGCAAAACTCCCACTTCAATGTGAGTTTTGCTCCCGTAAGGTCTGCTGAACTGAGCCCAGAAATAGTTAGATTTTGTCTCTTATCATGCAAAATATTGTTGCTGCTTATGAAGACCTGTTTGCCAGGGGCTGTGTGAAAATGAGATTGTTCACATACCACATGGCAGTCTTTTTTGTTCCATAGTATGCTTATTTGTTTGGGACAATAAGCCTGTAGTATAGTGCCAGCTACACTTACGTATGGTGCAATTTAATAATAATTGTGTAATCACATCTGGGAATCTTATAAAATGCATACAGAGGAAATATAAACACAGAGTATTTCACAGTAGATATTTTATTTAAGTGTTAATATTTTAGAAAATATGGTTTGTCCTTTTTTGTGAGGCTATTGCTGCTATAGTCCAACAATAATAATGTCTCTTGTCAATTAAAAGCAGTTTAAAAAGGCTGACATACTCAAGAAATTGATTTCCTAAATAAAAGCTCTGATTAAAACAGACGGTGTTCATGTCCCTTTTTTATGATTCTTTTGCTTTTGCCACAGACTTGAGATTCTGTCAGTGACTCAAGATGCTGTGCTTTTCCATGGCCCCAGCTAGAGTGCTGAGATTCTGCCACTCAGAAGGAGAGAACCTTTAAAATGGTCTTACCTGCTTCTACTGGCTTAGTCACAGCAGTACAAAGCTAAATTGCTCTCCATAAAATACGTATGTTCAAACTTCTAATTAGTGTTTTTCATTTCCCACCACTACTCTGAAGATCTCCCTTAAAGCCCTCTGAGGATTCTTCTTTCCTATCTCCCCTCCCCCATTTGTTGTCATATGCACTTCCCCATTTTAACCATGATGTCATCTTAGTGTTCATACCAATAACAGAGAATGGATTATCCATCACTAAGTGGCATCACAAAAAGTGAGTTGCTGCCGAGGATTATATAACGAGAGCCATTGATCTACCATTTTGCCTGGTTATTTGAAGAGATATACCAAATCCTTCATAGCTACGGATAATTCTCTAGCAAAGCATCACATGGTCTAGGTCAATGGATATAGAGTCAACAGAGTCAAAGGGAAAAATAAAAATCATAATGCTCTGCTCTTCTAAAACAACTTCCACTTGAGGATCTCAAAATACTTTACAATCACTAACAAAATTAGCCTCACAACATTTTCTCGTGGTAGATAAGTATCATCCTCATTTTACAGATGTAGAAACTGAGGACCAGAAAGATTAGTGCCAACATTTTCCAAACTGGGAGATATATAGGTTAGCACCTAAATCTGTCCTCTAGACACAAGTGCCTAAGTATGTCACTTGACAATGATCACAGATGGAGTCAGTCCCTTGTTCAATTCATTAGGCTGTATGATCACCCATGCAGCTGAACTATGAACATGATTTGCCATGGTGTATGATGACCTCTAAGTTGTGATAAGTATCGTGTCATCTAGCTTGATCGTTCATAGCTCTGTTAAAACACAGTAACATTTTGTCATTTAGACAATTCACAGTTGAGCTTTACACTCTGAAGTTGAGCCGTGGCTCATCAGAATACCAATTCTTATTTATAAGTTGACTTACATATTTGAACATTCATTGACCTTCAATGGGCCCAAATCTTATAAGAATAAAGGGGTCTGTGTCTCAGTGAGTGTAATGTTAATACTCAATGGAATGCTTTCTAAAGAGGCCCCAGACTGGCAGCCCTCCCAACCAGAGTCCTCTGTTTCTCCACAGCACAGGTAAAGCATGAGCAGCATCAGTGCAAGCTTCCCCACACTGCCTCAGCAGTATACCCGCCCCCCCCACCATTTTTTTTACATAAGGATCACCTTATGAGAATGAAAGGCTCCGGGTTCATTCAAAATGCTGACTGTCTTCTGAGACTGCCAACAAAAATGTCAGTTGTTAACATGGTCTTTGTAGTTGTGTCTTTGCTCTAAACACAGGATTAAGAATCTGAGGAAACCCCACTTAGACATACCTGGGTTCCAAAACACCCATGTTTGCCAATTATACACCAACATACAAGGCCTATCTTAAAGTCACAGCATACACACAGAGACAGTAGATAAACGACTTCAAATACTCTTGCTGGAAGGCTACAGTGTAATACTACTTTTATTATTAAAATGCAGAACAATAACATACATTGACCAAAAACAGAGATGAGAAAAACAGGCTATTTCCTAAAACAGTGACATAATACACAGAACCCCCTAGCCTGCAATAAGGACCAGGAAACCCCTCATCGGATTTAAAGTGACAGGTTACAATTTCACTACAGTTTTCAATACACATTTATGCATGCCTGCTCTGTTAGATGATGGTAGCTTCTGCAATGGAAGACAAGGAGGCCCACTCTACAGGGTTCCCAAAGTATTTAATGGGATGCTACCCAATTCCTGTACAGTACAGTGGTGTATCTTTGATGTCATCAATCACTTGATAGTAGAATCTGTGATTTAACAAAACATTATTTAAACAGTAAAAGACATGAATCCTGTGATAATTGGTAAACTCTCATCTTAAACAATGCATGCTTTACTATCACTGGAGGCTCTTTTCCATTATTTATAGAAGATTATTTTTGTTCCAGATTCTTGTGAGAATCTTCCTCCATAAAGAGAGGAAATTAATAAGCTATTTTTTTCAGAGGCTAATTTGATTTTCATGGCACAACTGAATGAAATATCATTTATATTTAGCAATTTTTAATCTGTGTTTTCTTGGCATTTCATTACTGCAAGAGAAAGATTTTATTTCTCTATTCACTAGGTATCTTCCTCATTTCCCAAATTTCTTAAAAAGATGTACTTGAAAGGTCATCATCAGGTGCGTATAACATGAATGAGAGTAGCAAATGACTGCTCTTGATGATTGCAGTGGGAGTGGAGTTTCAGTGGAGACTCTCCCTCCCACTGTGAGAATGAGATCTGTGATAATGCCGGTTTTCTTACCAGTGTGTATGCTGAAGTGCCGGCTTAAATAAAAACAAACAACTTTTTGAACGGTTTCAGTGTAGTAGCCGTGTTAGTCTGTGTCAGCAAAAAGAAAATAAGAAAGAAATACTTGTGGCACCTTAGAGACTAACAAATTTATTTCAGCATAAGCTTTCGTGGACTACAGTCCACTTCGTCGGATGCATCCGATGGGCAAGACAGCATTTTTCCAGGTGATGAGTTTTTTTAAAAAACCCACTAACAAAGAATAGATTTAGAAATATATTTTCAGTGCTTAATTGAGTGTTGATACAGTTGTAGGTTCTTAATTGCTAGCTTGGACCAAAGGGAGTTAGTGGTGGGGGGAGGGATGGGAATGGCATGGGACAGATCTTGCTGGGAGGAGCAGTTAGCTTGGTGTTTGGGAGGGTGCTGGGTAAGATTTGTGGAAGGCGTGGCTGTGCTGTTGCTGTGGTGGGTGGCAGTGGGGCTGATGACAAATTACATGGGATAAAACTCCATACAGTGTGAAATCCTAGCCTAGGAGTACTGCAACAGAGAACATGATGGGTCTGGCTGTCTCACTCTTTGACAACACTTATACAGCTTGTCATGCCAGCAGAGTATTCTGGAATTGAGCGGGGTCTGGGGATCCCTCCTGTGAATGGGGTTTGTGCGGCTGAGTTAGCAAAGTGTTGGTTATGGAACCTGTGAAAGCTAGGATAGCTGCTGGATGGCGTGGTAATGGCTTGAGGGTTGAGTGCTAGATAGATGCTGGTGGGTGGTGATCAATGTTCCCTCTAATTTTTGACAGGCCGTGTGCACAAAAAATTTCTTCTGTGCAAATTTTTGACAGGCTGTGTGCGCAAAAAATTTCTTCTGTGCAAATGTTTGTGTGCGTGGTGTTTTGTCGTGTGCACGGGGTTTAGGATTTGTGTGTGTGCGCACACACGCACAGCTTAGAGGGAACAGTGGTGGTGATACAGCTCCTTGCTTTTCTCTCTCCTCCCACTTCTCTTCACTCTGCTTCAGGGAAGATGAGACTTAAAGGTGTGGTGTTGGCTGAGCAACATACAACAGCATGGGCTCTGAGCTAGGTCCCAGCAGCATACCATCAGGGTAGAGCTGCAGCACGGCAGGAAGAGTATGAGCAATTGCTTTCCTTTCACTCCCTTTGCTCCCTATGAGACCTTGCAGCCAATTGCTGGTAGAGAGAGACACTACTCCCCACCCAGCCATCCCTCTTGATGACCTGCTTTGTAGATATAGGAGGTTCATTCCCACAAATCATTCTCTTACCCTTACACTTACCCTCAGCAAAAGAATATCCATTTACTTTGCTTTCCTGCGGTGCCTTATAGAAACAGTACTCAATTAGGTAACTCTTCCTAATAATAAAGAACAGAAGAAAATATAGCCATCATCACCACAGACAAGGCTGACTCAAATGGTTTCATACTCCCTTGTGCCAGGAGACAATTTTGGTAAGTTTCACAATGCAACAATGTGTAATAAGCGACAAAGGGTCCTGTGGCACCTTATAGACTAACAGAGGTATTGAAGCATAAGCTTTCGTGGGTGAATAGCCACTTCTTCGGATGCAATCAGTGGAAATGTCCAGGGGCAGATATAAATGTGCAGGGAAGATTCAGGCTAGAGATAACGAGGTTATCTTAATCAGGGAGGGTGAGGCCCTCTTCTAGCAGTTGAGGTGTGAACACCAAGGGAGGAGAAACTGCTTTTGTAGTTGGCTAGCCATTCATAGTCTTTGTTTAGTCCTGAGCTGATGGTGTCAAATTTGCAAATGAACTGAAGCTCTAGTTTCTCTTTGGAGTCTGGTCCTGAAGTTTTTTTGCTGCAGGATGGCTACCTTTAGGTCTGCAATTGTGTGTCCAGGGAGGTTGAAGTGTTCTCTTACAGGCTTTTGTATATTGCCATTCCTTATATCTGATTTGTGTCCATTTATCCTTTTGCGTAAGGACTGTCCAGTTTGACCGATGTACATAGCAGAGGGGCATTGCTGGCATATTATGGCATATATTACATTGGTGGATGTGCAGGTGAATGAACCGGTGATGGTGTGGCTGATCTGGTTAGGTCCTGTGATGGTGTCCCTGGTGTAGATATGTGGGCAAAGTTGGCATCGAGGTTTGTTGCATGGATTGGTTCCTGAGTTAGAGTTATTATGGTGCGGTGTGTAGTTGCTGGTGAGAATATGCTTCAGGTTGGTGGGTTGTCTGTGGGCGAGGACTGGCCTGCCTCCCAAGGCCTGTGAAAGTGAGGGATCGTTGTTCAGGATGGGCTGTCGATCACTGATGATCCGTTGGAGAGGTTTTAGCTGAGGACTGTAAGTGATGGCCAGAGGAGTTCTGTTGGTTTCTTTCTTCGGTTTGTCTTGCAGCAGGAGGCTTCTGGGTAAACGTCTGGCCCTGTTGATCTGTTTTCTTATTTCCTCATGTGGGTAGCATAGTTTTGAGAATGCTTGGTGAAGATCTTGTAGGTGTTGGTCTCTGTCAGAGGGGTTGGAACAAATACGGTTGTACCTCAGTGCTTGGCTGTAGACAATGGATCGTGTGGTGTGTCCGGGATGGAAGCTGGAGGCATGTAGGTAGGCATAGCGGTCGGTGGGTTTTCGGTATAGGGTGGTGTTAATGTGACCATCGCTTATTTGTACCGTGGTGTCTAGGAAGTGGACTTTCCGTGTAGACTGGTCCGGGCTGAGGTTGATGGTGGGGTGGAAGCTGTTGAAATCGTGGTGGAATTCTTCCAGAGTTTCTTTCCCATGGGTCCAGATGATGAAGACGTCATCAATGTAGCGTAGATAGAGAAGGGGCGTGAGTGGACGAGACCTGAGGAAGCGTTGTTCCAGGTCAGCCATAAAAATGTTGGCATATTGTGGGACCATGCGGGTGCCCATAGCGGTGCCACTGGTCTGGAGGTATATATTGTCACCAAATTTGAAATAATTGTGCGTGAGGATAAAATCACAGAGTTCAGCAACCAGTTGTGCTGTGGCATCATCAGGGATACTGTTCCTGACAACTTGTATTCCATCTGTGTGTGGGATGTTTGTGTAGAGAGCCTCTACATCCATAGTGGCTAGGATGGTGTGTTCTGGAAGATTACCAATGCATTGTAGTTTTCTCAGGAAATCAGTGGTGTCACGGAGCTAGCTGGGAGTGCTGGTGGCATAGGGTCTGAGTAGAGAGTCCACATATCCGGACAGTTCTTCAGTGAGAGTGCCAATGCCTAAGATGATGGGGCGTCCAGGATTTCCAGGTTTGTGGATCTTGGGTAGTAGGTAGAATAACCCCGGTCAGGGCTCTAAGGGTATGTTGATTTGTTCCTGTGTTAGTGTAGGGAATGTCCTGAGTAGATGGTGCAGTTTCTTAGTGTATTCCTCAGTGGGGTCTGAGGAGAGTGGCCTGTAGAATTTGGTATTGGAGAGTTGTCTGGCAGCCTCCTTTTGGTAGTCAGACCTGTTCATGATGACAACAGCACCTCCTTTATCAGCCTCTTTGATTATGTCAGGGTTGTTTCTGAGGCTTTGGATGGCATTGCGTTCTGCATGACTTAGGTTATGAGGCAGGTGGCGTTGTTTTTCCACAATTTCTGCCTGTGCATGTTGGCGGAAGCATTCTATGTATAGGTCCAGACTGTCATTTCGACCCTCAGGAGGAGTCCATGTGGAGTTCTTCTTCTTGTGCTGTTGGTGGGAGGGTATCTGTGCATCTGTGCGATGTTCAGTGTTATCTTGAAAGTATTCTTTGAGTCGGAGACGGCGAAAGTAGGCTTCCAGGTCACCGCAGAACTGAATCATGTTGGTGGGGGTGGTGGGGCAAAAAGAGAGTCCCTGAGATAGGACAGACTCTTCAGCCGGGCTGAGTGTGTGGCTGGATAGATTGACGATATTGCTGGGTGAATTGGGGGTACCACTGTTGTGGCCCCATGTGGCAGGTAGGATTTTAGACAGCTTACAGTCCTTTTTCCTTTGTAGAGAGGTGAAGTGTTTAATGTAGATCTCCTGTCTTATTTTAGTAAAGTCCGTTTGTGTGGAAGATTGGTTATTTATGAAAGTTTCCAGGTTGGAGAGCTCTTTTTTGATGTTTTCCTGTTTGCTGTATAGGATGCTGATCAGGTGGTTCCTCAGTTTCTTTGATAGTGTATGGCATAATCTCTCACTGTGGTCTGTGCAGTATGTAGATAGCAATGGATTTTTCACCTTCAATCCATTTGGTATGATGTCCATCCGTTTGCATTTGGAGAGAAAGATGATATCTGTCTGTACTTGTGCAAGTTTCTTCATGAGGTTGATGGATTTTCACTCCATACGGCTAAATGCAGTGCCTTGCATGGTCTCAAGTATCAGAGGGGTAGCCGTGTTAGTCTGGATCTGTAGAAGCGACAAAGGGTCCTGTGGCACCTTATAGACTAACAGAGGTATTAAAGCATAAGCTTTCGTGGGTGAATACCCTCTTCTTCGGATGCAAGCAGTGGAAATGTCCAGAGGCAGATATACATGTGCAGGGAAGATTCAGGCTAGAGCTAACGAGGTAAGCTTAATCAGGGAGGGTGAGGCCCTCTTCTAGCAGTTGAGGTGTGAACACCAAGGGAGGAGAAACTGCTTTTGTAGTTGGCTAGCTATTCATAGTCTTTATTTAGTCCTGAGCTGATGGTGTCAAATTTGCAAATTTGTAATAAGTTGTGTGTATACACCAATGTGTAATAAGTTATTTATTGTGATGTTCAATACACACATTTTTCCTCCTTTGAATGTAGGGGTAGATTTTCAAAAGCACAAATGGATTTGAGCACCACATTCCGATTGACTTTCAGTGGGAATTGGACACCTTAATTGCCTTTGAAAATTTCCCCTTCGGTGTTCACAAAAGGGGATGTATTGTCAGCTCTGGTGACTGGGTTTTTTGTATAAAGACAGGACAAATACTATTTGGGGCAAATGGCAGGGCAAGCTTCCTCCCACTGCCCTGCCAACATACTTTATCCCTAACATGAAGGGACCTTCTTTGTGGGTGAGAGCTACTCCTATCTCCAGGGTCCACTCGGTCCTTGGCCTCTCTGCCAAGACTACATAAAGGCTAGCCAACCATGGTGATTTTTATTGCTGTTGTAATGTGTAACCCTGTTAACTGGGTGCTGAATTGAAATCCAAAAATATTCTAAAGATTTTTATTAGATTGCTTCTTGGGATCACAATAAAGTGTAATGCTAAAAAACAATTAAAATGCTTTGTAAGATGCATGCTTAGTATCATCACAAAATGGTCTCCCACATAGGACACAATCATTCCCAAAAGCTGCATCAATTGCTAAATGATACCTTTCCCTCTTGAGGGCAACAAGGAAATAGCCTAGGTGTTAGACTTTAAAAAAGCACACCGATAATGCATCTACTGGTCATGCACAGTTTCTCTTTATTGATGGCACTTAGAAACAAGTTGTAACAGCCCTCTAATGGCCAGTGTTGGGTAGAATTTAAAAACATGACCATGCTGACAATAATCTTAAAAATGTGAAGGCTGTCAGCAAGAATAAACTATTTTTTTTAAACTTGTGCTTGCTACAAATTTATCTGAATCTGATTTTAAAAAAAAGGCAAACTGCTTGAAAATAGAAATGCAATTACTCAGCAAAACAGTTTCTTATCATTCACCTAAATGGGAACATTGATCTAATCACTTCAACTTCAGCATATTTATGTCGGCATGGATTGCAAAGAAAATAACTTTATATTGCAAAGCACTGAGCCCTACCAGAAGCATCTGTGCAGACACGCCAGGCACAGAGGAGACAGAAAGGCAGCCACTGAAGTGGAAGAGTAGATGTGGTAGGTAAAAACTAATTAGAAGAGTGGATTTTATAAATAGACAGCAGAGAAATTCACCTAGCAAATTACATGAGAAGAATATTGAAGAGCTAATAGGAAATGGCAGCAAATAAATGTAGATGTTAAGGGTCCTCCACCACCACTCAGATAATCAGGGAGATGAAGAATATTGTTTATATTACTTCCTTTGAAGATAGACCTTTTTTTGGCTACACACACAGTTGTGCTTCCAATATATCAGTTAGGCCTGATCCTGCAAGATGCTGAGTACTCTGGACCAACAAAGCACTTAAGTAAGTGATTAACTTTAAGCTTGTGAGGAATCGCATTGATGTCAATGTTTGGGGCCAAATGCGGTAAAAAGGAACAAATAATTGTACTAGAGACCTAAGTTACAAGATGGTCAGAACACTAATTCTGTATTTTATAGAAAGCTGCAGGAAAGCTTTGGTTTTCATATAAGACAGAGTTGATCATAGGCGCCGACTTTGTGGGTGCTCCGGGGCTGGAGCACCCACGGTGAAAAATTGGTGGGTGCTCCGCACCCACCGGCAACTCCCCGCCCGCCCCGGACCCGCGGCAAACTCACCGGAGCACTGGGAGACATTGCGGGGCCCCACCCCCGACGCCGATGCAACGTTGCCCAATGTCAGGGGCGGGGCCCCGCAACGTCTCCCAGTGCTCCGGTGAGTTTGCCGCGGGTCCGGGGCGGGCGGGGAGTTGCCGGTGGGTGCGGAGCACCCACCAATTTTTCACCGTGGGTGCTCCAGCCCCGGAGCACCCACAAAGTCGGCGCCTATGATCAACTCTGTCTTATATGAAAACCAAAGCTTTCCTGCAGCTTTCTATAAAATACAGAATTAGTGTTCTGACCATCTTGTAACTTAGGTCTCTAGTACAATTATTTGTTCCTTTTTACCGCATTTGGCCCCAAACATTGACATCAATGCGATTCCTCACAAGCTTAAAGTTAATCACTTACTTAAGTGCTTTGTTGGTCCAGAGTACTCAGCATCTTGCAGGATCAGGCCTAACTGATATATTGGAAGCACAACTGTGTGTGTAGCCAAAAAAAGGTCTATCTTCAAAGGAAGTAATATAAACAATATTCTTCATCTCCCTGATTATCTGAGTGGTGGTGGAGGACCCTTAACATCTACATTTATTTGCTGCCATTTCCTATTAGCTCTTCAATATTCTTCTCATGTAATTTGCTAGGTGAATTTCTCTGCATCGTTGCATCGGCGTCGGGGGTGGGGCCCCGCAACGTCACCCGGCGTCGGGGGCGGGGCCCCACAACGTCACCCGGCGTCGGGGGCGGGGCCCGGCGTCGGGGGCGGGGCCCTGCCCCCGACACCGGGCGTCAGCACCCATCGACGTAACAGGAAGTTGGCGGCTGTGGAGTTGATGCTGGCAAGAAGAGGGAACTGCTTTGAGGGGCTAGTCAGAACCTGACTCCCCTTTGACATGCACCTATCAGTCATCACATAGAGAACAGGTGCAAGAAAAGCCTTTTCCAGGTAGGAGATATATCACTAGGGTTACTAACTTTCTAATTGCACAAAACTGAACACCCTTGTCTGGCTCCCTTCCCCGCGGTCCAGCCCCTGCCCCACCCCTTCTCTGATGCCCTGCCTCACTCACTCCAGCCCCCCCACCCCATCGCTCGCTCTCACTCACTTTCACTGGGCTAGGGCAGGGGGAGGACTCCAGCTGGGCATGTGGGATCCAGAGTGGGGCCAGAAATGAGGGGTTCAGCGTGTGGGAGGGGGCTCCGGGCTAGGGTAGGTGGTTGGGATGTGGGGGGGGGGGCAGGGTCCGGGCTGGGTTCAAGGAATTTGGAGTGCTGGAGCAGGCTCAGGGCTGGGGCAGGGGTACAGGAGGGGGTGCAGGCTCTGTCTAGAGATGTGGGCTCTGGGGTGGGGCCAAGGATGAGGAGTTTGGTGAGCAGGAGAGGCCAACGAGTTCAGAGTGGGGAAGGGGGCTCAGGGATGGGACAGGGGGTTGGGTGTGGGAGGAGGTGCAGCCTCCAGCTGAGGGTGTGGGCTCTGGGGTGGGGCCAGGGATGAGGGATTTGGGGTGCAGGAGGGGCCTCCACACTGGGGCCAAGGGGTTTGGAGGGTGGGAGGGGGTGCAGGCTCTTGGATGGAGTTAGGGTGTGGGCGGTTGGGGTGCAGGGTCTGGGAGGGAGTTTGGGTGCAGAGGGGGTTCTGACCTGGGGCAGTGGATTTGGGGTGCGGGCTCCAGCCAGGCAGCACTTACTTCAGGCTCATGATCAGCGACGCAGTGGGGCGAAGGCAGGCTCCCTGCCTGTCCTGGCTCCACGCTGCTCCTGGAAGCAGCCGGCATATCTGGTCCATAGGTGGAGGGGCCAGGCGGCTCTGTGTTCTGCCCATGCCTGCAGGTGCCACCCCTGCCTCTCCCATTGGCTGTAGTTCCCAGCTAATGGGAGCTGTGGAGGTGGCATTGGGGCCAGGGTCGGCCTTAGTGAAAATGGGATCCTGGGTGAACTTGTATTTTGGTGCTCCCCCATCACTCCTGGGCCCCACAGGCTCCCTGGGATTCCCCCTCCCCATCACCTCTGGGCCCCGCTGCCTCCCCCAGTGTTTAATTTGTATAGAAAGAGATGCCAGAACTCAGCCCTGGCACAAATTAAGCCCTGGCAGGGCAGCCTGATACTGGCAAGTGCTGGCCAGGCACCCAGCACCGAAGGCAACACCACCCCCAGCAGCGGCAAGGCAAAAGTATGGGTGGCATGTTATATGGTGTATTGCCACCGTTCTGCGCTGCTGCTGTGGCTTGTGGTTCCTGATGCTCGGCATGTGGTTCAAGGCAGGCTTTGCGTTGTCACATGGGGCCTGCATCTTGTCAGAGCCCACGGAGCCTCTTACAGCCCTCTGGCCACTCTTGGCTCACCTGGGACACCATTTCAGATTTTGGGGGGCTGGGAGGAAACTTTAGCCATGATTCTAGGGACTACTTAGACACCTGAAAACTCTAGGTTGTTGCAGATAACTTAGGAATTAGCTGACAGGAGCTCTGTATCTAATTGTTATATAAAGAAAGAAAAAATATATACAAATGCCAATTAAAGCCATGTTTAAAGTTTATATGTAAATTTAGAACAATCAGGAAGTAATATAGCAAGATATTCCCAATCCCAAGCCTTGAGGTATCAGTTCTGGAGCTTTAACACAGATATTAGAAACACATATCAGATACTTTGTACACTATCTTTAGTAAAGATAAATAAAAATTAATAAAATCTGCGTACTTTCTCTAACAGATACACTCTGTGTTACTGCCATTATCTACTCTCTTTTAGTCAATTGTTTTTCACTAAAAACATAATTTTAACATATGTGATTAAGTTTTTTTTCTCTTTTATTAAGAAAGGGAATTTATTTTTCTAATTATTTTGGCATTTATGTTTACTGATCACAATCAGGTATGTGACTCACTAACATTTGATTCCATAATTGCTATTGGTATCATAGTTGGAACTGCATTTATTTTCATGCAAATTTGAAGTTATTTTACAGATAACTAAAAATACAATTTGAAAATAAGTGACCTTCATCTGCCCAGTGTCTAAAGTTATGCATTTAGCTAATGTTTTTTTAAACTGGCACTGCTAAGGTTAGTACAAGCTAATAGTATCCTCCTAGAATGTAACTTTATTTGATTGTACTACTTTAAATAATGAATGACAAAGCACAATATGATAATAAAAGTAATAATAATAATTACTCCAGCCAGGACAGGTTAGGCAGTTTAGAACTCACTACTCAAAGAATTAAATGTAAGCATAAGAGAGAAACAAAATTATTAAATGCACAGACCAGTCAAAAAACTAAAATAACAGCACTTTGAAAGAATAAGATTACTGAGAATATATGTGCATTGCAGGAAGTACCAATAACAATATAAGTATGCATAGGCACCGACTTTTGTCGGCGTCGGTGGGTGCTCACACCCCCGCCCACCCCAACTCCAGCCCCGCCCCTTCCCCAAATCCTCGCCCCACCTCCTCCCCCGGGCGCACTGCATCCCCGCCCCCCGCTTGCAAGCCGGGACGGGGGGGGTGGGGTGGAAAGCAGCAGAGCACCCACCGGGCCCGGCAGCTCCCTGCCATCTTTCCCCCCTCCCCCCGCGCCCCCAGCTCACCTCTCGGAGGCTCAGCCAGACACGAAGTGGCAGCCTGCCGCTTTTCCTGGCTCCCTCCAGCTGGTCGTGGGAGGGAGAGGTGGATTTACCCTGCGCCCCCTGCATGCCGCCGCCGATCAGCTGGAGCCAGAGAAGCCTGTGTGAGTGGAGGAAAAGCCAATTTGGCTGCCGCCGCGCCTGGGGAAGCCGAGGTGAGCTGGGCACGGCGGGGGGCTGGCGGGGAGCTGCTGGTGGGTGCTCAGCACTCACCAATTTTTCCCCGTGGGCAGGGCCGGTGCAAGGAAGTTTCGCACCTTAGGCGAAACTTCCTTGCACCAGCCCTGCACTCCCCCCAGCTAACCCTGCCCCCTCCAGCCAGTCCCCACCCCGGCCGCGGAAGCTCAGCTCCCCCCGCCTGCGGGAGCTGAGTGGGGAGCCGGGAGGCAGGGGGGCGGCTTGCCGCGGCTGCCTCCCTGCTCCACTCTCAGTGGCTGAGTGGGGAGTCGGGAGGCAGCCGCCCTCCACCCCCCAAATCCTGGCACCCTAGGCGACCGCCTAGGGTCGCCTAGTGATAGCGCCGGCCCTGCCCGTGGGTGCTCCGGCCCGGAGCACCCACGGAGTTGACGCCTATGAGTATGTGTTGATGGGTGAGTGTGAAAGAGACAGAGTGAGAGCTGGAGCAGTGTGTGAGAGACCGCGTGCTGCCCCTTTAAGAGAGCGGCACTCACTCACCAGTCTGAAGGAAAGCTCTTTCAGACACAACAGCAGCAGCTGTCAGCAGCTTGGTGAGCCCTGTCCCCCCTGCTCGCTCTGCAGAGATGGGATACATGGGGGGGGGGGGGGCAGGGGACACCCTGACATCAGCACCCCCACTCCCTCCCTCCCTCCTTACAGCAGACAGGAAGCTCCCAGGAGCAGCTGGCCAGGGACTGCTCCAAGGCAGCGGGCAGGCGCCGTGGGGCTGCAGATGCCTGCAGAGCAGCAGGGGGAGAGGCACCCCTGCTCTAGGTGGGGCCCCATTTATAATGGCGCCTGGGCTTTCGCCCAGTTCGCCCATGCCTTGGGGCAGCATGCAGAGCGTCCCTGGTCGCCTCTGTGCCTAGGGGCCGGGCATGCTGCTGCTTCTGGGAGACACATGAAGTCAGGAGCTTGCCTTAGCCCCACTGTGCCACCAACCGGACTTTTAAGGGCCCGGTCAGCGGTGCTGACCGGTACTACCAGGATCCCTTTTTGACCAGGCGTTCCGTTCGAAAACCTGATGCCTGGCAACCCTATATAGCACCTGTTCTTCCTGACCTAGCCACTGCGATCCATATCTCTGTTACCATCAGGTTAGATTTCTCTCACTTCTCCTGGGAATGAACAGAAACTCCTACTTGTCATCAGCCTGCCTTGTAAGCAAGAAAGATCATCCAGTTCATGTCAGAACATCAAAGCTCTGCATCTAACTTTCAAGGTCCTTAAAATGCTAAGACCTGGCTGCCTAGAGACTCATTCTCTTTCCAAGGCAGCTGTGCCCATGAGGAAAGTTGTTGCTGACAAAGCACTGGGTGAAAATCTTTGGAGCAGGGGTACTATGTTTTCAGAGGAGAGCACTTTAGCACTAGAGATCAAAATAGATCCACCCTCACTATTCTCAGAGCACATCACATAACTCGCCTCTTCTGAAAAGCCTTTCTTTGGTTCTCATGGACAGACTATGATTAGGGCCCTACCAAATTAACAGCCATGAAAAATGCATCATGGACCGTGAAATCTGGTCTCCCCGCATAAAATCTGGTCTTGTGTGTGCTTTTACCTTATATTATACAGATTTCACAGGGGAGAACAGCGGGCCTGTTCTCAAATTGGGGGTCCTGACCTAAAAGGGAGTTGCAGTGGAGGGTCACAAGGTTATTTTAGGAGGGTAGCGGACTTGCTACCCTTACTTCTGCGCTGCCTTCAGAGCTGGGCAGCCAGAGAGCAGTGGCTGTTGGCCAGGTGCTCAGTTCTGAAGACAGCTCCTCACCAGCAGCAGCGCAGAAGGAAGGGTGCCAATCCCATACCATGCCACCCTTACTTCTGCGCTGCTGCTGGTGGCAGCTCTGCCTTCAGAGCTGGGCTCCCGGCCAGCAGCCGCTGCTCTCCAGCTGCCCAGCTCTGAAGGCAGCACCGCTGCCTGCAGCAGTGGAGAAGTAAGGGTTGCATTACTGCAACCCCCATACAATAACCTTGCGACCCCCCCACAACTCCTTTTTGGGTCAGGACCCCTACAGTTACAACACCATGAAATTTCAGATTTAAATAGCTGAAATCATTAAATTTATGATTTTAAAAATCCTATGACCATGAAATTGACCAAAGTGGACCGTGAATTTGGTACGGCTCTAACTACAATGCAGAAAAGGAGAAGGAAAAGACCTCTAAGTAGTAGCAGCGGAATCTTGGAACAGTAAATACTGCAGTGTGTTACAGACAATTTAACAGTGACTCTTAGTTTTGTAGTTGGTACCTAGACATGGTATTAATAGATGACATTAGAAAAGCCAGAGAGAAAGAGTACTTTCATATTTATTTGTATTAAAGCATGAAATAAATAATATTTTGCGCTTTCAATAGAAAATTCCTTTAGAAGATTTCAAATAATTTTGCAAATATTCATGAATTAAGCCTTACAAAACCTTTGTGAGGCTGGTACCCTGAGTGTTATCCCCAGTATACAGATGGACAAATGGAAGCGCAGATTTTAAATGACTTGACCAAACTTGTAGAGGAAATCTGTTACAGAGCTGGGACTAGAACCCAGATCTATTGATTCCCATGCCTGCATGGTAGGAGCTAAACAAAGCTTCCTTTCCTCAAATGTTTCTGTATTAAATTATAATCAAATTTAGAATTTCAAAAATTACTATTGAGGCTCAAAACAAAATGAACATAAAAGTCAGATGTCTTGTAGAAATAATTTAATGTAAGATCTATAATTTGTATCATGCATTTTACTAACAAATCTAAACTGGCTGTGAACTTTAGATCTTGGAGTTCTATGACTTCACGCCTTCTACTTTTGTTCTATTCCTGAAAATGAAGGAAATTTTTAAAATACCTGTTGCTAGTGTGACATCCCAATAGTTTCTGATTTTCATGAAATGATCTCTGGTCTTTTAAGCCTTTCTTGCAAACCATAAAAGTGTCCCAAAATAAATGTCAGAATCTACAAAATATCATCTCCTCACAATGCACAATCTTTCCTTTTTGGACAAACTCTCAAAGGCATTAATTAACCATAGGCCCAGTGCAAGGAAACAGGCAACTAACTTTTTGAGATAGGTGAACTTCAAAAGATTTGGATGTTCAGTTCACTTCTGCCCTTGAAAGTCTGAATGATTATCCAACCCTTACCAGAACTTTGAGATTTCCTGTCCTCTCCCTAAATTCTCTTTCACTTCAGAAACCAATCAGATCACTTCTGCCTTCACCAAACTCATTCTTTCCATTAATACTAGCTAACATTTGTTCAGGTTACAGGTCAAAAGTATTTTTTTTTTTAAACTGTCAGCCCTGCACACTCACTCTGAGATCTGAAAGGCAAGCTGTGTTCTTATTGGCACATATATCATCGCCATGAGCGGTGAGTGAAACTTCCCCTGGGGGAGGCGAGCTCCTTGTCCTGCCTCTTCCGCCCACAGCCCCACCCACATTCCACCCCTGCTCTGCCCCAGGCCCCGCCCCCCACTCACCGCTGACTCATCATTCGCCTCTTCACACTCTCCCCAAGATTCCCCCCTCTGCTCACCTCCTCCCCCACGTGCCTGCCACTTGCCCACCTGCTGCTCGCCTCCTCACCCCCCCGCCACCAGACCCTTTCCCTGCCAGACACAAGACCCCCCAACACCACTTGCTCTGCAACTGGCTCGCCGCTCACCTCCTCACCCTGCTGCTGCCCCCCCGCCCCCGATACCCTCTGCCCTTTTCACCTTAAAGCACTAATAACATTCCCCAAGGGAACTGAACGAGCAACAGGTATAGCTCAATAGCCAGATAGAGTCTCCTCTGCGTGGCAGGGAGCTCGGTGTCTGCTGTATAGAGCAGGGGTTCTCAAACTGGGTGTCGGGACCCTGCAGGGAGTCGCAAGGTTATTACATGGAGGGTTGAGAGTTGTCAGCCTCCACCCCAAATCCCACTTTGCCTCCAGCATTTATAATGGTGTTAAATATATAAAAAAGTGTTTTTAATTTATAAGGGGGGAGGGTCGCACTCAGAGGCTTACTATATGAAAGGGGTCACCAGTAAAAAAGTTTGAAAGCCACTGGTAGAGAGACAAAAAGCCAGGCTACCTGCTCCAACCTGAAGCCTAATCTCTCCTTTTGAAAACGTGCTGGTCATTGACAGCTTGCATTAAGGCAGTAGTTTAATCACCTTTCTTACACAGAATTCCCTGCCAGACTCATTTACTTAAACTGGGTTTGAATAAAATGACTAGATCAAGAAATAAACTCACTGGCTATGTCAGGGCCTCCTTGAGCCAGGTTAACAGTTACTTCTTCTGGGTACAGAGAATAACTGAAGGGTCGTCATTTGGAAACTGTTTTTAACCCCAACAACACATTTTCCTACAATATAAAAGCCAGCTGAATGTGGCCAAAGGCTTCCTGGGCATTGGCAAATGCCTGTTAAATGGCTTCATTACCACTTTAATGTCTCTTTAACAGTTTCAGTGATCTCTGCTACTAGGTCTCTGGAAGGCTTTTTCACTGTGTAAAATTACTCGGGGATCCCCTCTGCTCGCCTCCTCACTCCCCCCATCTGCCACTCCCTGCTCGCATTCACACACACACAGACACACAGACACACGGGATGAGGAGAGATGCGGCTGGCAGCCGCGGGGACCTCCGAGGGGGGAAGTGGGTGAGGTGGAGGAGAGGAGGAAGACTCCAGGCAGCAGCAGCAGAAGCAAGCCATGGGAGCCCCGGGGAAGGGTCAGAGAAGGGAGGGGAAGAGGCAGGAGCAGGGGTCACCACGGCCCAGGTGTCGGGCAGCAGGGACAGCTGTGCTAGGGGAAGCAACACCTCCCGTTGCCTATTATACCTGCCACCCATGATCATCACCAATAACTTGAACCCAATGAGATACATTACAAGCATTGTTAATGTGCATTTGCGTGTACTGGAAATGATTTAGGAGCAGGAACAATGTCAGATTGACTTTCAGAGCCAGGCTGAGTTTTGACACTGGCAACTAGTATCTTTTTTTACTTTTAAAGTGAGCAAATATGATGTTGTAGGATTGAGAGTCAATAAAGATGCAACTCCATGATGTGTTCTTACAGAGTTTCTTTCCAGAGTAGAACTGCACTTTAAGTTCTTAACCTCAGAAGCTGGGACAGAACCATACTGTATATATTTATATGGCAGTACAAGAAGAAGGGTTATCAATCATATTTTTGTCAGCTAAACCAGTCTAGTCTCTAGTTAGTACTCTATCAAAACCAAGAGTCAAACTCTTTACGTTTTGAAGCAGTTTGATGACAAACACAATAATTAATTCTGAAAACACAGCTGCTTGTAGTGACTCCCCTACCATGAAATCTACCAAGAATGAATCTTAGTAGAAACAAATGGAACATATGGTCAAGGAATTTGAATTTTTTCCTTTTCCTTCCTCCTGTCAATTTCAATGGGTAAGCTATTAGAATCTTAACTAATTACTAGGACCAAGGTCTGGATAATAACCAACTAATTACTGTCACTCTGTGACGGGCTGTATAGATCTCACACGAATGAGAAAGGTGCCAGGGAGGCTCTGTGCCCAGGTCTACACTACCCCCCCCTGTCGAACTAAGGTACGCAACTTCAGCTACGTGAATAACGTAGCTGAAGTCGAAGTACCTTAGTTCGAATGAAAAAGCACTTACCCGGGGTCCACACGCGGCACGCAGGCTCCCCCGTCGACTCCGCCTACTCCGTTCGTCGAGCTGGATTACCAGCGTCGACGACGGAGCACTTCCTGGTTCGATTTATCGCGTCTAGACAAGACGCGATAAATCGAACCCAGAACATCGATCGCGTGCCTCCGACCGGACGCGTAAGTATAGACCTACCGGACTAGCCCCACCTCTCCAGCTCTGTCAATCATGTATGATAGGGAGGAGGCCTTTAAAAAGGAGGAAACTGCAGTCAGTGGAGGGGGAGAAATCACCCTGAGCAGAAAATGGCTGGAGTGACTCCTGAAGGCGCACAAGGAATTCTCATCCAGGAGATGTCCCCCATACCCTACAGGGAGTGCTGCGAGTTTCCAGAGTAAGCCTGACAGAGTGATTCCAGTTTAGCTACCCAGCTAGAAGAACTCCTGGAAAATCATTATGCAGACATCCCTGAAGTAAGATGGTACGGTTGGCCTTTTCCCCTTTGAGGTAACCAGGTTCTTCTACTCTTGCTGAGCTCAGAGTCTAAGTTATTGACCCAATGGTAGGGGCCTTTTGAGTTGCTGAGATAGGCAGGCCCCTTGGATTCTGAGGTGTGACATCTGGAGAAAAGAAAGGATACCCGACTCTACCACACCAACTCATTGAAGGCCTAGTGTGACAGAGAAGCCTTTTTTATCACTCCTCTTGCCACTGATGCCAAACTAAATCCCAAGATTCCAATGACAGAAATGGCAAGCATCATCAAGTTGTGGAATACGCTAAAGGCTGGACAAAAGACCAGATGGATCAGCTGATACAGGTGTTCCCTCAGGTGTTCTCCACCCTTCCTGGATGTACTCACCTAACATACCATCACACTGAGACCAAACCCAGAGAGATGGTGAGAGAGAGTCCACAGCTCTTACTCAAGAGGATGTGGGACACTGTCAAGATGAAACACCATACTATGCTAGACCTGGGAGTAGTCCCACAGTAAGTGGCAAAGCCTCATAGTCCTTGTCCCAAAGCCTGACAACATGATGAGGTTTTGCATTGACTTTCACAAGGTCAGTGCGATTTTCAAGTTTGATGCATATCATCTGCCCAGGGTGGATGAGCTACTGGAGCATTTTGGGACATCCAGGTACCTATCTACCATTGACCATACAAAAGGATATTGGCAGATCCCCTTAACTCTGGATCCAGGGAAAAGATTACTTTTGCTATGCCCTGTGGGCTGTATCATGTTCTAAGGATGCTATCTGGGCTGTATGGGGCATTAGAAATTAGTGGATCGGGTACTCCTTCCACATGGGCGATATGCCACAGCTTATTTCAACAATAGTCATATATAGCCCAGATTGGAACAGCCGTTTCCACCATGTTACTTCAGTATTACAGTTGATTTGGACTGCCAGCCTAGAAAACTGCAAATATAGAAGTAACAAAACCACTTACCTGGGATATACAGTGGGAAGCGGGCGTATATTCCAACTTGTGGACAAGGTGCAGGTTTTGATCAACTACTCCATACACACGACTAAAATGAAAGTTAGACAATTTTTAGGATTGACTGAATACTACAGAGGCTTCATGTCTAACTTTACCACCATCGCAGCCCCCCTTATAGCCCTGAAAAGAGATGAGAAACCACAGAAAGTGCAGTGGTCGGACAATTGTGATACAGTCTTTAAAATGTTGAAAGAGACTTTGTCATGAATGATCCAGTGCTTTTCAACCCAGACTTCTCCAAGAAATGTATATTTCAAACAGATGGCCTTCCTCAGGGTTGAAAGTGGTTGTCTGTTGCCCTCAGAAAGAATAGATTGTTGTATCTTATATGGAATCAGAGATGGGAAAGTTTTTAGAATAGGAATTTTGATTCGCTTGTTAGTCTGTTTAAATTCCCTTTCACTGATTCTGGGCTGTCAGGGTTGGGTTTCAGCAGAAGATCTTTGAAATTCCTTTGTATATGACTCATCATTTCATGAGTCTCCCTGGTTTATAAAAAGTTTCCTTTTCTAAGAATCCTTCTGAGTCTTCTGTTTTATGTTTCTGAACTTGTTGCACTAGGAACAGAAAATCATTTTTCTGTTGAGCATCCAAGGAAATTTGAGGTTATGTTTCTTCATGAATGAATTCCTGGATCGATCCAAATCTACATCAAGTGCCTTACTGAACCCTGAAGGCCTGAGTATGAATCCAAAACACAAGTGTCTAACTCAGTCAATAATTGTCAGGGACCACGGTGTGGGCAGCCTGGTCTAGCCATCACAGCTGGGCTGAGGTCTGCCCACCAGGGATGGGAGTTGCCGGGATGGAGTTGGAGGGATCGTTAGGCCAGGTCCCATAAACAAAGGTCAGGGTCAGAGAGTTAGAGTCAGGCAGGGGTCGGAGGCTGGAGATCAGAGGCAGTTTACTGGGCTAGAATCAAGAGGCAGGAATTGGGGTCAAAGTCAGGCTGGAGTCTGAGACCACAGAGGAGGAGACGAGGTGAAGTCTGGTGTTGCAGCAGGCCAAAGTCTGTGTGGTTGCCCAGACAAATTTCCGTGGCAACCCCTTGGCCAATCAGAGGGCCACAGCATACTGTCACTCTGGGTCTCTTGGGTGATACTTCCTGTGGTGCCTACTCTCCACAATGATCCCTGGCTGTGCATCTACAGGATCTTCTCATGGCACTGTAGGAATATCAGCTGCCCCAAGCTCTGCCCACCCAAGTTCTAGTCCCAGGTCCTTACAATCATGGCCAAGATATCATTTCCAAAGAATTAAGTCCATCCAAGTTTTTGAAATATTTGCGGTGATTTGATGGATAGTTTCCTCCCCAGATGCTGCAGAAGTCAAGAGATTTTGCCCCAACAGATTACAAAAATAATATTCTAGCAATAAAACAGTTTTTTTAAATATAGTTTGGAGATTTTTAAAACCTTACAATGCCTTAGCTACAATAATTATGAGTATATGCAGTGAGAAATAGTAACCCACCAAAATATAAATATAAATGGGCCTGAAGGAAAACCTGGATCCAAACACCCCTGAATTACGGAAAAGTTTGTATCAAGATATGAAATTATCAGATGGCCCTTAAGCTATTTATGGACCCAATCAGAACACCAGATCTGAATACCCATAAACTATGGGAATATTTTGATCCAGATCTAAATTTATAGCTTATGTCACTCTCTAGAAAAAAAAATCTGATTTATTATGTTGGATAGCAGAGAAATTTCTCATTTTTACAAAGAGAAACTTTTAAGGAAAAGATACTTAAAACAAAAAAATCGTTTTCGGTTGTTCGGTCACTTTTAAGTTCAGTTTCTCATAAATGAAGCGGTAAGGTTCAGAATCTTCAGACAGGAAAATGAATCATTACTGATCCTGTGCTTTCTCAATACCTCAGGCTAACATTTAGCCAAGGTCTAATTTTACAATTCAGAAAGTGATGGGGGGCGGGGAGGGGAAAGCATATCGTCCTCCAGATCTTTAAACAGGTCAGGAACACTGAAATGTTCAAACAAATAAGTCCCAATAATCCTGAACGTGTGGATCAGACACCACTCTAGATCGAAGATTAGTGGCACTGCTGTTTGATGACTAATGCAGTAAAATAACCCTTGGCTCTTAGTTCTGTCCCACAATAACAAATCTTATAGTGCTAAATACATCTGCCAGATGGATTGCTCAAACCTTGGAAAGCACTCCCATGCAAACATTTAATCTCGACAGGACCTATTTATGGAAAACCTACATGGCACTTATAGGGGGACTTTTAGTCTCTTGCTTTTAGAAAAACAATGGCAAGAAACACACACATATGCAGATGCTCTAAAGGGTAAACTTTTATTCTGCTGGTCAGTAAAAAGCCTGTTATTTTCTAATATCATTAAAAACATTCTATATTTGAGTGTGTGCTCGATGGGGTATATGATATAGGATATGACTGAGGGTCAGCATTAACTTGAATTGGATGAAAACTGTGTGATGAATGGTGTTTTGCTGACCCAGGCAGATCAGTCTTTCCTTAGCCTGTGGTAACCTCCAAAATCAGCTACTGTATGTTTTTCTGCTGCTTCTATTTTACTTCCCTGTTGTGCATGGCTATGTCACCCTTGAATAATTAGATGGGTGCCAGTGGTTTATTGATTCCTCACATTCACTATATATAGTTTTAGAGTAGAGGGGCACATACTGTGCTTCACCTTCTGAGAGGGATAGCACAGAAAGGCATAGCATTGGGTGAAAGGACAAAGATGGCTCCAAGACACTTTTGTGCCACTCAGTGGTGAACTGATTTAGCCTTCCCAAAGGTACCTTGACCTCTCACTGAAAATACTTTGTCACCTCATTGAGCGCCTCAGATAATTTCAAGAACGGCAGGATTACATGCGGGGGTAGAGACACAGTTTCTGTGGTAATTAGGGCATTTAAGACTTCGTAAATGAAACTGTCTTTAATTGCATCTGGAAATGAATTGGAAGACAGTGCAGATCATGGCAGGAATATCCCACAAATTACCACTGCAATGTGCACCGGATGAAGTTTGAGAGATCTCACTGAGTAGCCCTATATACAGTTAGCTAATCAGATTTGTAATCCAGAGATCCTTTCGGATCCATGGCTGATTCTGGACATTCAGGTAGTGTTGCAGCAGTGGTGTGAGGTACTATCATCTGCACTTTGGTCAGAAGATAAACAGTCTTGGATTTTGCCACAATGATCTATAAAAGCATGTCTTGTCGCTTCAACTCTGGATTGAGAAGCAAACTACAAGTGCCCATTGGGGCAAAGGCAGAAACTATGACTCCTCTTCTGTCCTACAAAAATTGCCCCAAACACACCAGTCACAAGTAAGAGCCAGCGGAGGAATGCAAAGAGAGGAGTAACAAGGTCAAAACAACAGGCTAGGACTATGATCTTTGCACAACAATCTGAATGGATATGAGCAGGGCAAGATTGCATTTCATAAGGTCAGAGAAAAGGATGTTTCAGAAACTGAGACGTGAGGTGATGAGAGCCTGGATGAGAAAATTAGTTGCATGGATGGATAGGAAAGGCTGTATCTTAGACATGTTAGTCTGAAAGAATCTGCACAATGTAGACATAACCTGAATGTGAAGGCCTAGCTGGAGGTTTGAGTCAGAGATGACATCCAAGTTATGGGCTAAGTTATAGGGAGGGTGGTGACGTTATCCACAGTTATCAAGAAACAACGCAGCAGGGACAAACGGTGTGGGAGGGGAGAGATTAAGAACTCTGTTATAGCTATGTCGATCTTGCGCTGCCTGCTAGATAGATACTCACAAGATGTCAGAGAGACTTGCTGAGATTTTAGTTTGGACAGATGGAGAAAAGTTTGCAGATGAGATTACTCAGAAATAGGGAGTAGAGTGAGAAGAGAAGGGGAGCAGGGACTGAGCCACGTATAACCACTACAGAAAGCTGGGGCAGACTATCACACAGGCCATAGAACTTCTCCAAAATAATTCTTGGAGCATAAATTTTAGAAAAACATCCAATTTTAAAATGGTCAGCGATGGGGAATCCACCTCAACCCTTGGTAAATTGTTCCAATGGTTAATTACTCTCACTGTTAAAAAATTTCCAGTATGAATTTGTCTAGCTTCAACTTCCAGCCACTGGATCATAATATACCTTTCTCAGCTAGATTGAAGAGCCCATTATTAAATATTTGTTCCCCAGATACAAATTTACAAACAGTAATCAAGTAACACCTTAACATTTTCTTAGTTAAACTAAATAGAGTGAGTTCTTAGAGCAGTGGTGGGCAACCTGCGGCCCATCAGGGTAATCTGATTGAGGGCCGTGAGACATTTTGCTGATGTTGACTGTCCACAGGAATGGCCCCCCGCAGCTCCTAGTGGCCATGGTTCACCGTTCGCAGCCAATGGGAGCTGCGGGAAGCGGTTCGCATTAGCTCTTTTGGCCACAGCATTACACTGGGAGCTCGTTTTCAGCTGATTATCCACCACAACCCCAAATCTTTTTCAGAGTCACTGCTTCCTAGAATAGAGTCCCCAATCCTGTAAGTATGGCTTATGTTCTTTGTTCCTAGATATATACATTTACATTTAGTTTAATTAAAACATATATTGTTTGCTTGTGCCCAGCTTACTATATCAGTGACTTGTCCTCTTCATTATTTACCTCTCCCCCAATTCTTGTGTTAACTGCAAACTTTATCACTTACAAACTGCCAGTCCTCCTCTTTGACTTCCTCTCTCTCTGACTCCTTGGTGGCCAGTTCCTTTCTTCCCTGAACCAGTGGTACTGATATTACCCAAGCCTGGCTGTCTAGGAACTCCTCAGCTTCTCTGACTTTCAGTAGCATTTCTACTTGCCCCTCCAATCCAAGAAAATTTTCCTTCACCACAGCCACCAACATGCCGTTCATGACCAGGAAGTCCCTTCTGACTTCCGACAGCAAAGAAAACATGGCACATCAGTTGTAGGCCACCACCATTGTTCCATTGCTGGCCAGGGCCGGCTCCAGGCACCAGACGAGGAAGCCTGTGTCTGGGGCGGTACATTCTAAGGGGTGGCATTCCAGCCATTGTTTGGGCGGCACAATTTGGCCGCCCGTTTGGTTTTTTTTGTTTGGGGGCGGCAAAAAAGCAAGAGCTGGCCCTGCTTCAAATCACACATAGAGCTGAACCTGGAAGGAAAGGCTCTCACATTCCCTCTCTCAACTTAACTCTGAAACTCTCCTGTTAGCTGCCTCTGTTTTCAACTCTCAAGTTTGCCTAGCAAATGACTTTTTAGCTCCTTAGCTCCACCCCTCACCACCAAGGAGCAATTAACCACTCAGAGCCTTCAAGCAGCCGGGCCCATCAAAGCTGCAAGTGTTTTAGCTTTGCAAGCTTTACCAAGGCTCCAACAAACAGACCCATCTCAGCTGCTTACTCGGGGCCCCACGGCCCCACTATGCATACCTTACACAGAAAACAAACATACAGTCAGACCAAATGTACCACTCACCAACACCTGCTATCTCCAAGCACGGAGTCTGCAGCTACGCCCTCCAAAACTCCCCTGTTAGTGGCAGAGATGGAAAGGATCCTCTGAAGACCATGCTGAAGTTAGAGAGCTAGGAGGAGAACCAGAAGTGGACAGAATCACAGAAACTGAGGGATCAAAAGAAGAGGAGTATGGTTGATGGTGGCTGATATACTACCCTGACCTAAGGATGGACTACTAGTTCAGGGATTTGGTGAGGGAAAGGTTGTTAGAGACTTCGTTGAGAGTGGTTTCAGTGTAGGGCAAAGGGCAGAGGCCAGATTGGGGAGGAACTCCAGACAATGATTGTAGACAGTATGTTCTATGAACGTAGAGATGAAAAGTATACGAGATGGTGGATGGGAAGGTGAGTGGGGTTTTTTTAAGGTGGGAGACATTAACACGTGC
This sequence comes from Chelydra serpentina, assembly GCA_037349315.1. Lineage (NCBI taxonomy): Eukaryota > Metazoa > Chordata > Testudines > Chelydridae > Chelydra > Chelydra serpentina. The sequence continues at coordinate 26,082,955 of JBAIAC010000010.1, forward strand.
TTGGATTGTGATAGGAAAAAATCAGAGGAGAGGGAGCGGTAAAGGAGAGATCACAATGGAGAGCAGGAGATGGGATGAGGCCATTGGGGCAAATGGAGGGGTAAAGAAGGAGAGAAGACGAGAAATTTGTTTCTGTGACAGGGTAGCAGTATGCATGTGTTTGTCTTTCAAAATACAGAGCACTATGGAAGGAGTAGGATGTGCAGAATGATTAAATAAATACTACTAGAACCCAGAATGGATAATTACTACAAGATATCTGCCAGGTTTTCTAGCAGTACCAGACAAATAATGGTTTAATATTAGCTTTGTTTCTTAATTCAGAGCAACTCACTAATACACACAAAACACTAACATATTAGTGCATTTTTGCCTGGTGAAAATGACAGCATTTAAAAAAAATTCTTATAATTTGGTGAAGGGCTCCTGTATCATATTATGGAAGACAAATAAAAGGGACAAGTGAAAAACAAACAACAAAATGAAGAAACATTGCTTCCCTTCATAGTCTGCTGGTTTCTAAACCACATCCTTCTCAGAGCAGAGAAAATTGATAGCGGCTTTAGCATGACAGGAAATAGCAAAGTAATTTTTCTGGCATCCAGGCTATTTGCATGACTGACAGAGTTATTATCTGACTTACAGTGAAGCAATAACAATATGAAAGAGCTTTTAAGGAATCAATATTTTGTGAAATAGACACTACCAACCAAGAGCAGAATCAAGGAAATGATCGTTTATAATTAAATTAATCAAATGTGCATACCTAAAGAGGGGAAGTATCCAGGAGTACCTGGGTATCTGCCACAATACTGCACCTAGCTATTTAGCAAAGTAGCAGAAAGCCCTAAAAATGAGACTGCAAAATTAACACGTATAGATCACTAACATGTAATATTGGCTCATCTGGAGACTATCTCATGTAAATAGGATATAGTGAAAGGTTCTTTGCAGAGCTATGTGAAATGGTCTCATTGCCATGTGACAAATGCTAAAGAATCACAGAGTTACTTTCCAAAAGTGTAAAATGCATTTTATTAGAAGAAAGAAAATAGAATTGTTCCTAAAGCTTCTCTCAGTATCCCTCTGCTTCACTGAGTGCTATGCCTGAAACCTCCCTCCCAGTTCCTACTCTGACCAGCTTCCTGTTATAGTTTTAAAGAAATAATTCCTCATTCAGAAAGAATCGAAACTACCGTGAACTACTGCACAAAAATTTTGAATCGTGGGATTTTATTTCGACTTTTGAGTCGGGGTAAATATTTTCATCAAAAAGAAGATTTTTTTTTTTTTTGCTCTAACTGGAAAATCTTACTTTTCTAGAAGCCAAGATTTGCCTGTTGATTTGTGGGGGGAGGTGGGGAAAGGCATTACAAAAGAATATATTATTCAAGTCACATGGTATGATAGGCCTTCTGATTGGTAGGTCTTATTCCATACAAATAGGAAGGTCAGAAATTTGGTCAACTGTTACAGAAGGAGGCTCTGTTTAGCAGAGTGCTGATTCCAGTCCACAGAAGAAGAGGCCCCGATATTATGGTAAGTAAAGCTAGTCGCACCACCTATAGATAAAGGTTGCCCAACACTTCCCATTATAAGACCATATTTTCAGTTGCTTATACTGTCAAATGTTAAGTTTGGGCTGAAATTTCCTATGGTGGGTATCTGCCTTAGGCTGACATTTTTGTCGGGGATTTTTTTAAATGTCAGAAATCACACCCAAACATCTATGTTAAAAGAACAGTCTTAAGATTGCAAAACCAAGCACTCAAAGTTAGAAAAGGCCAGGATTAAGGTTGTATGTGCAATCTTAATTCAGTCCCCATGTGTGTATACATTATGATAGTCTTTAATTACCTAGCCACACACTATTTTTTCCACAGGAACCCAGTTAATTGAATGGGTGGTTCTCAGTTAATGAGCAGCTATTCAATAATTTGTTTTCTGTTCATTGTTCAGTGTGTGGTTCCATGCCTTATTTATTGCACACTGTTCAAACCCTGCTCTGATAGCCATTAATTGCCTCGTGAGCTTTTCGATGGTGTTCCTCACAGCAGCATGTGAGTGCTTCACAAAAGTTAATTAATCTATCTTTGCTGCACCCCTGTGTGGTGAGGGTTATTATTATCCCCATTATACTGGTGGGGATGGAGGCAAGGAGAAATTAAGGTCAAAAGTGTCCATTAATTTTGAGTGTCCAGTTTGAGACACCTAGGGCCTGATTTTTCAGCTTAGTTAGTATTGTATAGCACTTTACATCTTCAAAGAACAGCTTTCATTGACTTCAGTTGCAGCTGTCAGTGCTCAGCCCCAGAGACTCAACTTTCATAAAATCATAGAGTTTAAGGCCAGAAGGGACCATTAGATCATCTAATCTGACCTCTTGTGTATCCCAGGCATTAAATTTCACCCCAATGTTGAGCCCAGTGACTTCAGTTAAACTAAAGCATTTCAGTCCTCAGGATGCTAAATTGTTGTGAGTTACAGGCAGAGAACAGGAGAGACCCAGGTGCCATCAATGCTCAAGGTCCCTCTGATGGCAGGTGATTGATTAGGTGAGAAATACCTAGAGCAGTGGTTCCCAAACTTTAACAACCTGTGAACCCCTTTCCCGAAAATGTCAACTCTCGCAAACTCCCCCCTAAAAATGAATATTTCCAGGGATTTTCTTCTTTACCTGAGTATAAATTATAAAAGCAGTGATCTTGGAAATATAAAATTTGTTTTTTATGATATGCTTATTATTATTATTTATCATTACAATATTTTTATTCATTATGAAAACGACAACACTCTTCCAAGATCTGACTTTTGTAGCTTGTATCACTTTGAATAAGCCTGTTATAAGACAAGGCTCCTATGTTTCATCAAGGAGTATCAGATGTGAAACAGCATGAAGGTATTTAAGAAGCCAACTCAAAGAGTTCCTCCTACACAAACATTCAGGTCTTGAGCAGTCCAGGCAAACAACGCACGTTACAACAAAGCTTAAACTTGTTCTTCATAATAATTTTAAAACAATATTAGCTGCCTATTTAATTTTAAAAACAGCAAAAAATATCCACCTCCCTTTCCATTTCTTATAAGGAATCTTTAAGTTTAAATCTCCTCAGTATGATAGATATGCTTGCTTTGATCTGCTTAGCTCTTGGAAGGCCAGGGTTCCTAGGGAGAGCTCTGACCGCCATTAGGGAATTTTTTCCCCTGAGAACCCCCTGTAACATTTCGCAAACCCCAGTTTGGGAACCAGTGACCTAGATGATCCTAACAGGCAATCCACACCTCGTGTGGCAGAGAAAGGCAACAAACAAAATAAAACCCCCACAGTCCCTGCCAATCTGACCTGGGAGAAAATTCCCTCCTGACTCCATATCTGGCAATCATTATGACCTCTGAGCAGCTGAGCAAGACACAGCAGCCAGCTAGCTAAGCGATGGCATTCGCTGTACCACCTCACAGCAGTCTGATGTTTCAGAAGAAAGCAAAAAACAGCCACAGATTACAATTGTGCATCAGGGAAAAAATTCCCTCCTGAGCCACACACACATAAAATGCACAGTTAGTAGCCACCTGTGAAAAGTTTGGCTTAGGAAACTCTGTGGCAGAAGCAGGGATAGAATCCAATTCCCCAGGGTAATATTACATTGCTTGAACCACAAAGCCATTCTTTCTCTTCCTGCAATCCCCTGCCTCCTTTACTACATACCTTCCAAATTGCAGAACAAATGAGGCAGGCAGCTTCCTTTACTATGCAAAAACTTCCTTCACTCTTACAAGTCTGATTCATCCCCAGATTCATCATATGCACGGAATGAGGCAGGGGTTGTGTGAAAAACATGTGTGATCATGTAATGACAAACTGCATCATAATACATACACACAAGGAGTTGGCCAATTAAGATTGCATAGACAAACTTAATGCTGGCATTTCTTCACTCTTGAGTGCTTGACTTTGTAGCCTTGGTGTTCTTTTAACATGTTTTTAATAATAATATATGCTGATAGATTCAAACACAGAGAATCTTGTCTTTGTATAAGCAGGTGGAGATAGGAGGCGAGCTTGGGGTGTTTAGTTTTGATTTGGCACTACCGTTATCTCCACTAGTAGTAATTCCATCTCCGAGTAGTATATTATTTGACAACACAACACATTTTGCTGACTGTCAATTAGACCACAAAAATACAGAAGTACCAGGCCTAAGGAATTTTCATTCGTAAGTGACAATGTTTCTGGCTTTTTAACTAGTAATTCAATTTCTAAGTGGATAATATTTTATTTTGCAGGCCAGAGTTCTTTTTTGGTTATGAAACTGATATTTCCCTTCTCAACACACACACACACACTTTTAAGAGACATAGCTGTATTTGGCTTGATGTGGAGAGGCAGGGAGAGATTACAAAAAAAAGTCCACAGGCTGAGGCCACCTAGTGTCCTCATTATGTAACATCTATTTATTTTAGGTTTATTTCTCTTATATCCAGTAGATGGCAATCCTGTACTTGGCCAATAACAGCTATGTGAAGGAAATTGTCTTACTACAAGTCCACAGGGACTTGGGTTATACATAGAAAGAACAATATAGGATTCAAGGCCTATCCAAGCAGATCATTTTAATAATGTGTTTTATTATACTGTGCTAACAAGTGGCTAGTTTCAGGTAACTCCAGAACAGGTTAAGGATCAAGACACCATTATGTATGTGGCAGCAGTTCAGACACTTTGAAGATTTGTTTGTTTAAAAAGATGCTAACTTGTTAGGTTAACACTCTTAAATAGCCTTACTAGAAGCTTCACTAATAGGTTTGAATTTTCTGTGCATTGTGACAAGTTCCTCCTCTGCCTTGGTGGGTCCTGTGCTTTCCAGCGGATTTGCTTGCCTCAGAGGTTCACAGCAGCCCTCAGTTTGGCCACTTTTGCTACTGGCTCAAACCTGCTGTTCACTCAGCTAACCTCATCACTGGCCAGCATGGGGGAAAAGGAAGGAAAACAATCCCAGCAGTCTCTCTTGTCCCACCTAGTGGGTCGGGGACAGGCCAGAGACTTTCCCCTCTGATATGACTCACAGTCCAGGTCAACTCCTCTGGTGTCAAATAGGGAGTTGCAGGGATGGGCGGAACCCGGGTCCACCCTCTACTCTGGGTTTCAACCCAGGGCCCTGTGGATCACAGCTGTTTGTTTACAATGTCTCCTGTAACAGCTGTGTGACAACTACAACACCCTGGGCCACTTCCCCATGACCTCCCCCCAGCATCTTCTTTGTCCTCACCGCAGGACATTCTTCCTGATGCCTGATGGCATTTGCACGCCTCAGTCCTCCAGCAGCACGCCCTCTCACTTCCAGCTCCTTACACGCCTCTCTCTAACTGAAGGGAGGTCTTTCTTTTAACCAGGTGCCCTGATAAGCCTACTTAGAATCATAGAATATCAGGGTTGGAAGGGACCTTAGGAGGTCATCTAGTCCAACCCCCTGCTCCAAGCAGGACCAATCCCCAATTTTTGCCCCAGATCCCCAAATGGCCCCCTCAAGGATTGAACTCACAACCCTGGGTTTAGCAGGCCAATGCTCAAACCACTGAGCTATCCCTCCCCCCCAAGTTCCTTGCCTTAACTGGGTCTAGCAGGTTCCTGATTGTTCTGGAATAGTCCATTATTTTACCCAGGGAAAGGGACCTGCTCAATCTGGGACTAATGTATCTACCTTCCACCACTCTCTTGTAACCATCTGGCCTGACCCTGCCACAGCATATTTCATCCAAGTTATTAGTCTCAATTCTGCTCTCAGTTACAATGATACACATCTACCTTCATGGTGTACTCAAATTGGCAGATGCTTTATGCAGTACTCTTTGTACCTTTAAACCTTTATTCCAGATTGTGGCTGTATGTCTGATCCTATATGTGGGACACAATTGTAGACTGGGCCACCAGGACCTTGGTTCCTCTGGGACAGGCCAGAGGCAAATCACTAACTTCTGGAGCAAAGAGGAATTGTGCTTCCAAGGGCTGTCTCTGAGGTACACTGATTTCTGGTGTTATTCTGCTTGTTCAGGATTGTGCCTAAATGCACAAGCTAGTCCCATAAAATCAGACAGGACTAAATCCCACTTCTGCTGTTTGTCTTGGTAAAAGATGTGTGGAAATATCTATTCTGAGAACGATGTTTGTTCAAAGAAAATATTCCATATTTAACTTCTCCACTGATTCTCCCCACATTCAGATCTTGTGACCTTCATTTAAGAACGTATCAAAATGAGTTAACTACTCTGTTTTTTCACCCCTTTGAGAATAGTAAGTGCTCTGCCAGCTACAGAATTTTATAATCCAATAATTCTAGGGATGAAATCCTGGCCCATGAAAGTCAATGGGAGTATCATGACTGTCTGTCATTTCCCAGGTTACTCATGCACCCTTAATGCTGGCGTTTCCTAACTTTTGAATTGTTGTGTGTTTATATATTTATATATATATAAAAAAGCAGGTCTCTTCTGGAACTTAAAGTCTGTCAGCCATCTAGAGCATCAGAGGATAGAATTTAGGCCAAAAGGCAGTTGTTATTTGTGGAAGGAGACTCATGGAATTTAATGAGTTCTCCCAGACATAGGTTGTAGCAATCAAACCTGGTTTGCTATTTACAAAAACAGACAACATACAGGTCACTACACATTCAGTGAGCTTTTTTTCAGCATAGATACTAGTCACCAACATAGTCTTTAAGAATTTCGAACAGCTTCCTAGTCTCCATTCTGACTCTTACCAGTCAATCCTAGTGGTTCAGTGCCCCATGGAAGTTGGCATTTAGGATGACCGCCCTGCTCACCCACCCCAGAACTCGCCCTCAGTGCTGGCTCAGGCTCACTGTCCCTGAGCTCTTGGTGCACTGGACTTTTACCTTACCTGTTCCCATTTGGATTTCACCATTGTACTTTGACTCATGAAATATATAAACACACAAATTATACAATAATACGAGAATCTTTTAACATTTACTAAAACCTAACTTAACAAACTATATCGGATTAAAGCAAAGTTTCTCACCACATGCTTTCAGCTATCTTTCCGACCAACTCCTGTAGGCCAGGACCCCTCCTCCAGGATCCAGTGAATGCTTCCTTTTTTACTTCAGGTGCAGTGAATGCAATGCTCAGATGGAGAGAGAAGGGTGCCTTGGGGTGTTTGCCCCTCCTTTTTATAGGTTCAGTCCCTCTCTTGAAAAATGTTTCCAGCTGAGCTCTAAGACAGAAAAAGTCTATGCAGAAGGATGTTCCCTGCCGGCTTTTTCTCACTTGAGCTTTCTTCCTACCTGATTCCTGTTTACTGCTTAAATGCCATCCCCAGTTTGGGCAGGGCTATAGGGTTTGGAATATATGTTAGCATCATAGAGGGAAATCTTATAACTTTACATACAATGTTGCCACATATATTTTATCAGGATGATATTGACCAGCAAATTAAGAGTTTTCACACGATACCTTACAAGACATGCCTTGTACAAAAATTATTACAATAGGGCGTAGGATATGAACACGGGCATATTTTGTCACTCTGTGATATGTTTGATAAACTAACAAGCCTGACCATACGCCCATTGGCTTCAATGGGAGCAGAATGGGGCCTAAAGCTGTTCTGGCTGGGGTACAGGCACATCATACTAAGAGCAGAGAGCTAGAAGTAGCAGTCTTAGTACTAAGAGTGGAGTATGCTTTGTTATCTTAAATGGTACAATTTTATTTTTTCTATAGCAGGAGATTTACCGCTTACAAAAAAGCCCTAATGGCCAGCTGGGTGTCTAGAAGCAATCAGAGATACTATCTCTATTCTCAACTGCAGTTCCTTAAAGTTAGGCCTCCAAACCTGGTGGCTGCAGAATTGCCATCCGGCTCAATCCTTTGAGAACTTGACATGCAATGCTCACAGCTGCATCAGCAGAGCCCATTAAGCCTTAACAGGCATATTGAACAGTAAAGAATTAATCTAATTACAGAGTAACCTACAACTGAAACCCTAAAATAAATAATGATGAACCAGATGGAGATAGAAAAACCCAAGAGGTCATCTGGACTATTCTCTTGACAGGATTCAGCCCACAGAATACTTCCTATGGCTGTTTTTCAGAAGTGCTGTTCACCCTCACACCCAAAAGTAAATGGGAGCTGCAGGTACTCAGCCCCTCACGAATGTCTTGTCCAGGCTATATTAAATGTCCTGAGCAATGGGGCTTCCAGCACTTTCCTGGACAGATTATTGCACAATATAGTAATGCCTACTATCAGGAAGTTTTCCTAATCGATAGCCTAAATATTCCTTTTCGTAACTTCTTCCTCTACCTCTGAGCAGATCAGTTTCTGAACAACTGTCTCAGAGAATCTCTTCAGCAAACCCATGGGGTTGTACCTGCCTAATCTGCCACAGGTATACAATTTAGATTTTGAAATCTCCATGTTCGTAGAAGGCAGAGTAAGTAGCCTGATCTATAGATTATGTAATAATTATATTGATTATTTAAGAATTCCCAGTTATCACTTTGAGGGCTGACAGGTTCTTGTCTCAAGATCAGGCCCAATACAATTAAAAATACTAGATAGTTGGAGACCCCAATGTGGACGATTGCAACACTCACACGATAGGAACTCTTCTACATTTACAATAATTTATTACTGTATTAAGCAAAATCACAAAGACTAACTCAGGAAGGTAGATAGAGATAATACAAAATGTACATCTGAACATCCATATACTCACACCATCTCTTGTACGACAACCTGAAATGTTAGCCATTACCTTCCTCATTACCATTACCTTCCTCCTCATCACCAGTGGCTATCATTCTGGCACCTCCCAAGGGCTACATCGCTCTCTCTCGCCTATTGTCCATAGGCTGGGATACAACTTTTATAATATGTTATGCTGATGCCACTGTATTTAATGCATAGTCAGTAGGGGTTTTCCCCTTTTTCTTTATTTGTATTTCCTCATCCTATTAATCTTGAGGTGTCCTTCTAGATGAATGAGCTCTCCCCTGACATCTAGTGATGAGCTGTCGAAGAGGACTTCAGGAGCTGATCTCATTTGCATGGGCACACCCACCCTGCCTAGGTGCTCAGCATGATGGGATTGCTTGCCCAAATGATCACTTTGGTTGGTGTTGGATCCCCATTCTCCTTGTTATTGGGGCAGGAGTAATAAAGGGTTGTTATCCTTGTTGTGTGAATCACGGACAGAAGAACGTATTTGGCCTACCCTGATTGAGGGACTCACCCTCAACTAAATGGCACTCGCTAGGCAGGGGACATGGGTTCCAAAGCCCAGTGAATTGAGAGAGAGGGCAGATGTTTATATTTGGGGCTTGTTGAAAGGCTCCAGATGGCCTTTGCTCCTTCCTCTCTTTATGGTATAATAACAGAGCTGATTAAGACTCACTTGAGAGTCTTGTTACACACTACAGAGCTGAAATCACTGATACCTAGGTCTAACCATTAGACCTGTTTTAGAACAGGGTTTCTGATGTAAGAAACTGCCCAGTGTGCACCAGCAGTGAGCTGAAATTACTGAGAGCTGTATTAAGTGGTAAAACCTGAAGATATCCTGGCAGATCAGTGATCGACTGGCAGGGCAGCCGACAAGGTGGCTGGCGGAGAGGCGTGGTGATTGGCCACAGAAGGGCAGCTGTCAGGGAGGAGCGAATTGGAGTGGAGCCTGGCGGAGAGGCACAGTGATTGGCTGGCAGGGCGACCAGAAGACAGGAGCAGAGCACTAATCGGCTGGCAGGGCGGTCGGCAAAGAGCAGCGGAGTGCCGATTGGCTGACCGCCAAAGAGGAGTGGAGCGCCAATCAGTTGGTAGGGCGACTGGTGAAGAGAAGCGGCGAGCGATTTCCCGGGCATTGGAGCAAGTAAGGTGCCTTCTTACCTCCTCTCCCCACAGGGCGGGAGGTGAACTCTGCAGCTGCACCTCTGAACGCTGGGTCTGCACTGACCGAGGACAACAACTGTGAGTGGGGTGCACAGAAGGGGCGGGAACGTTAAAGGGACTTTTGGTTGCTAGACTTGAGAACCTGAGGGAAAAGGACACTGCCCAACTTACTTGGGGGTGGGACTTTTGCTCATGGTTTATGTTTATGACCCCTATTTGTGGTGTTTTCCCAGTTTAATGCCGGGTTACTTCCCTCCTTTTTAATAAACGTTTCTTCGCTACCTTCAGACTCTGTGCTTGCAATAGGGGAAGTATTGCCTCTTAGAGGCACCCAGGGGATGGTGTGTAATTGTTCCAGGTCACTGGGTGGGGTGAGGGGGATGGTCGAGCCACTTTTGTGTTGTATTGTTGAAAAGGAACCCTTAGATATTGAACCTGGCCCTTCTTGCTGCTAACTCTGACTGGCAGAAGGGTTACATATAGATTAGTACATTAATACATGTAACTACCATTTCAGCTCATGATTGTATCCGTCACCCCTTGCTTAAGCAGATTTGCGGTTATTACTTCCATGTTCCTTGCGGTAGTACTTACTGGAACATTCTAACGCCTACCATTGAGCAAGCTCTTCTTAGTTCCCAAAATCTAAAGGTAACTGTTAATCTATGCCAAGGGTTATGGCCTACAAAACCATACATATGCTTCAACTATCTTACAGGATACAGGCCTATAGATTTCTTGTGTTACAACTAGATATAATGAAAGCAGCTAAATATAATGAAGGCAAGGCAGTGAATATAATAAAGGCAAGCTAGCCCTATGGGCTACAAGTACACCTGCATTTATTAAATCCATTATAGCAATTACTCACCAGCAACCACACACACCATACAACAAAAACACCAACCCAGGAACCTATCCTTGCAACAAAGCCCGATGCCAACTCTGTCAACATATCGATTCAAGTGATACCATCACAGGGCCTAATCACATCCGCCACGCCATCAGGGGCTCATTCACCTGCACATCTACCAATGTGATATATGCCATCATGTGCCAGCAATGCCCCTCTGCCATGTACATTGGCCAAACCGGACAGTCTCTACGCAAAAGAATAAATGGACATAAATCTGACATCAGGAATCATAACATTCAAAAACCAGTAGGTGAACACTTCAACCTCCCTGATCACTCAATGACAGATTTGAGGACAGCAGTGTTGCGACAGATTAACTCCAAAAGCAGACTTCAAAGAGAAACTATTGAACTCGAATTGATATGCAAACTAGATTGCGTTGCCTCCGGATTAAATCGAGATTTGGAATGGCTCGGCCATTATGTTAATTGAATCTATTTCCCTTAAGTTAACGATCCTCATTCACACCTGTGTGACCATCTTGTTTATCACTTCAAAAGCTTTTTCTTCCCCTGCTGTCATGTTTCCTCTCAACTAATTAGCCTCTTAAGATTGGTCTATACACCTGGACCATCATGTTTCTCTGACTGTATAAATGTCTGTCTGAAGTATATTTTCATTCCATGCATCCGATGAAGTGGGTACTAACCCACGAAAGCTTATGCTGAAATAAATTTGTTAGTCTCTAAGGTGCTACAAGTTTTTCTTTCTTATTTTCATTTTGCTGACACAGACTAACACGGCTACTACACTTAAACCTATCATTATCGCTACTGGCACCAACTTCGCTCTAATTGGACCACTAAGGCCTGCTAAGCCTCCTGGCCTCTATGAGGCTTCTCTTCCACTCCCACAACATTTTCTCTCCCCTTCCCCATCCTTATCTTCTCAGGCTACTCCAAGTGCTGCTGGTCAGGTCCTCTTCCTGATATGCTTCTACCACGGCCAGAACGGTCAAGCTGAGTGAAATCAAGGGAGTGCTCTTTTTTCTGTTTAACGCTTGAATTCCCTGGAATGATGCTTGGTGCCCTGCTACAATGGTGTCATTCAGACACAACAAGGCACACAAATGAGAGTAGGCACCCAGCAGTCAGAAGGTAATCATTGCTCCCATGTATTAGCAGGGGTGGACAGATATGAGGAACACCATGGAGATGCCAAGAAAATAAAGGGAGGAAAAGCAAATCAAGAGAAACAACAACAAAAAACCCAACCCAAAATCTCCCTCCAGTCTCATGCAAGCCTCTGACTGGAACCTGTCAGGTCTTCTCAGGTCAATCAAGACGTGGACCATGCTGATGAAAATGAAGTAAACACATATAATTGTGACCCTGGAATCGCACTAATGTCTGCTGTACGTTTCCATTGTTACTTCATCCTGCTTCTCTACTTCCTCTTAAAGTCTTAGTGTCAAATGCTTCCACCAGAGCAAAAGCACCTTACCCAAAAGTAGAGAATTAATCTGGTTTGAGCACTTCCCTACTTCGCCTGCTTTAGAATTCCTTTCCCTGTGGAGTAATTTAACTTAATGGAAACAGTTAAAAGGCTTAGAAAAATAGAAAAACATTGGGGAAAATACAGAATTTTGTCCATCTACCCCCAAGTCTGTGTCACCTTCCAGTGCCTCTTACTTTTATCAGCCATCTCCATCTTCCCCAGTAGTGAATGAAGGATTTTGCAATGGGCAGGTGTGGGACCACAATACATATAAGTAACATTAGGCAAATAAAAGTTATGCAGATTAGCTGCATCTTTGTATAAGGCTTTACTTTCCTATATGGGCTACTAGCACCATGGATCACAGAGCACAGGGGAAACTGGCTTCCACGAGGTCCCTAGCCCCTCACACAGGTGAGTGGGGAATGACAGGTAGGGAAGAGGTGAAGCCTTGGTTCTCCCCCAGTAACACACAAGGCAGCTGGAATAGAGGAGAAAGTAACCTGCGGCTGGCACAGATTAAATCCTTTCTGGAGTAAGGGGAGAACCAGAGTGTGAAATGAGTGACTCTCAGAGTCACAGCTTGTACTCTGCTCTGCTCCTGGGGAGGAGCAGCTACACGCGGCCCTTAACTCAGGATAGATTGCCATGTTACTTTTAATGCTAATTTTCATGAATCCTCATGGAAGGGAGGCCCATTAAGGTTCATTGTATTCCCAAAGCACAGCTTTGCCAGCTGTGCTGCTGAAATTCGAGTGGCGAACACACTGAAATGCTGCCACAACGTCTCTTCTATGCCAAAAGATATAAGTTACTGTCACATTTGTACGGTGCTATTAAAAGGCAACTGCCAAACCCAGCTTTCCCGAATTCATAATCATGTTGACTCACAAGGCACTGGACCAGGGAATCCACAAAGACAGCAACTAACCCCAAGTAACAACCTGGTTCCAGCATCCATGAAAAATATCTCTGAAAAGAGGACATGTTTAATGACTCAAGAGAGAGCTGTACTACACCCATTCCTCTGATTAGGCAACTTTGATAAGCAGCCAAGTAAATGGGGGTGTTATTTAAATGTCTAAAGTCCTTAACACCATTTTCAGGCCCTTCAAAAACCACCCTACTCCAAATGTAAAATTAAACACTACTGAAGGAACTTAGGTGCCATAGATTTCCAGATGGAAAAACTCTGTCAAGTGAGGCAAATATTGTAAGCATGCCTTGCTGTGCCAGTCCCAACTGAACAGTTGAATAAATGAGCTGGGAACACCACACAGGCCAAAGTAAATGAGGCCTTAACTTGCCAAAAATCTGTGGCCTAAATACAAACAAACATTAAGACCCAGAGAGGACCAATGGCAAATCACATAGCCTAGAATTATGGAAACACATCCAACTGCCTCCATCTTTATGCGAAAGCTGATATGAGGCATTGTCCTGAACCTAAACTTTGCTAACTTCCATGGACAAAGCAAAGGCACGCCTGGAATTTTATCCAAACTGAATGGACTTGTATAATGATCCTAAAATTAACAAGTTGTAGGGAGAAAACATTTCTCTGCTGCTGTTGCCACTACCTTCAGGCTCTGCGGCCCTATTCCATTGAGAATGGAGAATTATGTCCAAACCACACATTTTAAACCACGAACTAAAAAGGTACCAATTAATTACTTGTAAGACAACATCTCCCAGTACTCATCTCCACTCCATAACCACTCTCTGCCACAACAATAGAAACATCATTTTCTGGTGGATTTAGCTAGCCAATATAAAACTCAAATATTCAGACACTGCTTCACGGACGGAGCAGGGAAACAAGTTCAAACATAGCGTAACACATAGCTGAGGCCAGTCATGTGCTGGACAACTGCAGCTCCCATGCCTGGTCCTGGAAAAACAGACACCAAATACCTGCGCTAGTAGCCAATGAAATGCATTGTGTAGATCGATATGTTCTATTCAGCTTGTCCTATTTACAAATGGGCTTGCAACATAATGCAGCAGTTGCTGTGACTGTTAGTGATGTCACCAGTTGAGGCTGGAGAGGGAAGCAGTGTTGGCAGAAATACAAGGTGTTGAGCTGCCCATCACAAAGGCTATGATCAGCTGATGGCTTTTCAGTGACCAAGAGGGAATGAAATGGGTGTTTACAGTTCCTAGGAACAGGGCCACATCACCATTGGCTCTCTTACTTTCGGTCACTGCACAAAAGCCAAGAAGGGAATGGACCAGGAGACTCAACTAACCTCTCCCTCAGACACACTCTGCTGATGATGGTTGTGGCGCATTGGCATCCCAATCAAAGGGCACCTGATACTGGTTTCATAATGCAATTCTGATGGAATAGTGTATCAATGCAAACCACTGAACGTTGGCTCAGCCTTGTGTGGAGCCGCCACACGGGTGAATTTCCCCTTATAGGGAAACTAGTGGGAGGAGTTGTTTTCTTTCTTTCTGCTGCAAATACTTCAGGGGCCAGAATCTTGGTGTGGGGTGGGATTTTTTTGGGGATGGTTGTTGCTCTTGGAACATTGGATCAACAGCATTAGCAAAAAGTTAAGCGCAAAATATATAGGCTGGGTGTTTCATCTGCTCTCCATGTGACCAGGGACTGCAGCAGTCTTGCAAGGGCGGTGTTACTCCTTCCAGCTGCAGGAATGGCAAGCGCTCTGGCTGTGCATATTGTTCTCTTTTTATTTCTGTTTTGTTACTCAAGTGCTTCTTGGAAACATTCTGCATCAGAGCCAGTTGCAATCCCGGGAGGATGGTCAAGCTCTTACTTCTAGCCAGCCGTGCAGTGCCCTCTGGTGCACATGTGGAGCAGCAGACTGCACGGCAGATATTGAACAGAATTGAAACAAACTAACAGGAAGAAAAATAATGTTTAAGTGCTACATTACTAAGGCTAAATAGTTGTGATGAGGAGCTTTGCTTAAGCGGGAGTTACAGCTCAACT
This sequence comes from Chelydra serpentina, assembly GCA_037349315.1. Classification (NCBI taxonomy): domain Eukaryota; kingdom Metazoa; phylum Chordata; order Testudines; family Chelydridae; genus Chelydra; species Chelydra serpentina. Next base: position 26,098,176 of record JBAIAC010000010.1, read on the forward strand.
GTCAGGGTCAAAGCCAAGCCCTGATTCTTCCTTACTTCACCTCCTGATTGAAAAAAAATGCTGGCCAGTGAAGGCTACCTGAAACCACGATCTACCCTGGATGTTTTGTTCATTAACACATTGAGTGCTCTTCAGGGAAGGGACTGTGGACACAATGAGGTGTGTATCTTGGATTAGGCCCCATGTTTTTATTTGTTGTATGCAGGGCCGGTGCAAGGAAGTTTCGCGCCCTAGGCAAAACTTCCTTGCACTAGCCCGGTGCCCCCCCGGGATGGTGGGAGACAGGCATGGCCAGGTACCCCCCCGGGAGGCAGCTGCGGCCAGCCACCCCTCCCAGCTCAGCCACGGAGCCGGGAGGGCGGGCTGCAGCTACAGCCAGGCGCCCCCCGGGAGGGCAGGCTGCAGCCGCGGCCAGACGCGCCCCCCGGAGGACGGACTGCAGCTGCGGCCAGGCCCCCCCGGGAGGGTGGGAGGCAGCCATGGTCAGGCGCTCCCCGGCTCCCGGTGCCCTAGGCGACCGCCTAGGGTCGCCTAGTGGGCACACCGGCCCTGGTTGTATGAAGCTACTAATACACTTTGGGTACTATGAGCATGATAGAGAATAGAATACCATGGGGACAGATGCATGGTAATTTCATACCCATTGTGAAGTCCGTGTATTATCTAGTAATTAAGCATGATCCATTGTTTGGACTGGAAATAATGTAGCTAAAGGGCCAGGCAGCAGTAAAATACTTAAATAGCATCCCAGAATAACGGTACTATTCAGCCTTGTTGCTACTATATGTAGAAGTAACTTTTTAATGAGGTATATCTTAATCTGATAGAAATCAAATTTCTGATTGCAAAATGGTTTACACTTTGCTTCAGATTAACCAGATTGCATTTGATAGGGGAACCAAAGGATTTGTTTGAATAAGCCTGAAGCACTGTCCTCACAACCAAGCATTTCTGAAATGGCTCCCTTCCACATTTCTCCTGACTGATTCTTCCCCACCTTGCTAAATCCAACCTGCTTTATAGTGTCCTAGGTCAGCACCTGTCGACTCTTTTGTCTTGTTTCCTGTCCCACTCTTGTCACAGATCACTCTGCAACATGCCCTTTGCTGACATTCAAGCTCCAGGACAGCCTGAGGCTGTATTTCCCCAAATCAAAACAATTCAGCATAAATCCAACTGATCAGACAGTCCTCTTCTCAGACCTGGAGGCACCCACCTGCTCCCTACAAGTATCACTGTCTAGTGAGCTGCTTCTTTGCTTTTTATTTAAGGCCCAGGTGGCCTGCAGACTGTTACTTGAGTCCCAGCCTCAGACCCAATGCCTGGAAGGCAGCTGATTAGTCACAGGTGGGTCTAAGTCAAGGGTGGGCAAACTATGGCCCATGGGCCGGATCTGGCCTGTCAGGGCTTTGGCTCCGGCACGCAGGATTGCCGGCCCCATTCCACTCCCAGAATGCACCACTTCCCTGTGGTCCTGGGGAGGGAGAGCAGAGGGCTCCGTGTGCTGCCCTCGCCGGCAGGCACAGACCCCCGCAGCTCCCATTGGCCAGGAATGGGGAACCGCAGCCACTGGGAGCTTCGGAGGAGATACCCGCAGGCGAGGGCATCACGCGGAGCCCTCTCCCCCCCGGGGCCATAGGGATGTAGTGCTGGCCGCTTCCGGGAGCGGCACAGGGCCAGGGCAGGCAGGGAGCCTGCTTTAGCCCCGGTGCGTGCCACTGCCGCTCCAGGTAAGCGGCACTGGGCCGGAGTCTGCACCCTGAACTCCTCCTGCACCCCAACCCCTGCTATACTCCTCCTGCACCCCACCCCCTTGCCCTGAGCCTCCTGCCACACCCTGCACCCTCCTGCACCCCAACTCCCTTCCCTGAGCCCCCTCATACACCCTACACCCTCCTCTGCCCCAACCTTGCCCCAAGACCCTTCCTGCACACTGCATCCCCCCACACAACCCACACTCCCTCCCACACCCCCACCCCCTGCCCCAGCCCTACATTCATTGCCTTGCATGCAATTTCCCCACCCAGATGTGGCCCTTGGGCCAAAACGTTTGCCCGCCCCTGTTCTAAGTCCTCTTCTGTTAAAGGGCCAGACCATCTTGTGACAATGATTCAGGCATGCATAGCATTGGCAACAGTTGTGTGGATTCTGCGTTATCTGTCACAGTTGTCTTTGCATTTCAGAATCTTTGTAAGCTGGGGCTGGGGTTCCTTTCTCTCCTGTCTAGTTTGTATGGAGCCTTGTATATGTTATCTCTGCCTTCATGCTGTAATGTTGTGTGGATATCAATAAAAGTAATCAGACTCATCACTAGTGAGAGAAAATTAGTTGCAGATGGGGGCTAAGTTCAACTCCCTTAAAGGGCCACCCAACACTGGAAAAAAATCTGCCCCCAGTTTACAGAACCTAAAAAACATAGCTTCATTTTAAAATGCACTGAACACTCACAACAATTAGTGAAATTGATGCAGCACCAGTGAAAACTGGCTGCTTTTTGGGGGAGGTTTAAAATATGTCTGACTTTAGGCACCCAAGTTTGAAACTGTTGCCTGTAAGCATCATCACACCCTACAAAAGGAAAAATTCAGCAGTGAGAACACTGAATGTCACTTCTTTCAACTGAAGTCTAGGGGCGGCTCTATGAATTTTGCCACCCCAAGCACGGTACTCAGGCAGCTTTTGGCGGCACGCCTGCGGGTGGTCCCAGCTCCTGCGGATTTGGCGGCGTTTCTGTGGGGGGTCCGCCGGTCCCGCACTGTCGGCGTCCCCCCTGCCAAATTGCCGCTGAAGCCGCGGGACTGACGGACCTCCCGCAGAAACGCCCCCGAAGGCTGCCTGACTGCCACCCTCTCAGTGACTGCCACGCCGCCCCCCACGGCTTGCTGCCCCAGGCACACGCTTCCTGCATGTCTGGAGCCGGCCCTGCTGAAGTCTATCAATCAGTCTCTCCAATCCATTCACTTTCATGATATTAGAGTTCAAAAAAAGGAGACATACAAGACTGAGGAAATTTATTTACTTTTTGTCTATGAACAGTATGACATATAATTATAGACAAGGTTTGATACACAGGAAAACCCTTTTGTCAACCTTTTTTTTTTTTTTGCTAAATGAAAGAGCACAATAATCTTTACACATTCATATTGTTGTTGTTTTCTTTACAATACACAGCTTTCTCAGGCTGAAGCAAACTGTAAGGACATATTGGGTACCGGTATATTACAGCTACTTACATCATTTAAGAACAGCAAATGGAGAAAAATAAGTTATTTAAATACTGATTTCATATACAGAAAGTGCAACATTGTTAGTTGTTACATAACTTGCTTGACAGTGTTGTTTCCCCAGAGGATGTCAATTAAGGATGACAGTATCTTGGACCAAAAGTATTATTTATACTAAAAATAATACAGTACAACTGTACAGCCGTGACTTGGTGAATTGACCTCTATTGCTGCTCTTAGGGAAAATGACCTGGCTGAATAATATAACTCTTAATGCCTTTGATCACATTCCCATGCTCCCAGTTTGCATCCAACCCCAGTCTCATACAAGAGCACAGGGCGAGGGACACAGAGTATATCCTAGCTACTCACCTGGTAATACATGGGCATTAATAGGTGCTTACAATTGTAATGTTGCTTGCTAATATTTTGGGAATGCTTCTTCCCTTACCAAATAGCTTTTCAAGTTAGAATTGCACACAGTGGACACAGAGCAGTACTTGTCTGAGCAGGGCGGATTAGGATTTCATCAGCAGGCTTCTTTTGTGCTTCCTAATAGCCAACGAGCTAACTTTTGCTTAGAATGTTGCACTTCAAAAGGAAATTGTAACAACAATACCCTATTCCTTACACCAGGCAACCCCCCCACCCTGTCCATTGAACTGCACTGAAACCAGCAGGAGAAGCTCACACACCGAGCAGTGTAAGGCTTTTCTAAGATCAAAATATATGCTAAAAATAGAACACAAAAGAAGACTGAATGGCAGAATTTAAAAACCAGATCAAAGAGCAATATTAACAACAAAAATCTCAAGGAATTCAAGTCAGAATGGCCTCCCCATGGCAAAGTCCTGATAGGTGTGGTTTGATTTCTCCATGCAATTAAATCATTCAAAAGTCATAGAAATTACAATGAGTGTTTGGGACATGGAGAGCTTCAGAAATCCAGATTGTTTCCTTCTCTGCTGTGACTCTCCTCCTGTTATTAATCAGGTTGGGGAAAAAATGAAGGTGAGGGAGTTTTTTAATCATATGACTTCCTTTTCCCATGATGAGCGGAAGTTATTTTCCTTTTGTATCAGATGATGTTTTATACTCAAACTGCATAGTAAGCAGTCCCTTACCCCTCTGAACTGCTAATGGGTATTCTGCAGTCTGCTTATTTTTAATCACCGGTGACCCTAGCTATTAGTGGATGTCTTGGCACTCCTTCCAGCTACTGCTTTCTATAGGCGTCCCTTTAAGCCTTGAGATGACACACAAATCATTGCTATAACAACCTCGGCCCATACTATAAGCACTTTGTTCTTTTGTAAGAGTTTAGCCACCTGTGCAAAATATTCAGTTATGTCACACAGTCCCTGATGCTGTCACACTAGAGCTTACTAGTTCTCCAGTTCCCCAGAGAAAAGCACTATTAAGTTTTAGACAAAATGCAGAGGAGCTCTGGATCCAGAACAATTTCAGATGATATGAGGAAGTGAATTAGTTATGCTGTATACATTGGTGTCTTTAAATCTGATGGCAGAATTTAGGGCAGAGGTGATAAAAATAATAGAGGCTGGTAACAACTGAAATTAGGTAAATAAAACTGACACCTAATGTTACACTCAGAGTCAGATTATCACTTTAGGTAAAATTTACTGCGTACCTGATTTAGGGTAGGCAATAATAACAGAGCACTTTCAGCACTTCATTCATCAATCTGAATGCACTTTATCAGGAAGAGTAAGCATCATTATCCTCATTTTATGAGTGGAATAATTGAGTCTCAGAGAGGGGAAGTGACTTTCCCAATTTTACCTAGCAAGCTAGTGGCAGAGCTGGTAATAGAAACAGATTTCTAGGCCTGTGCTCAGATCACTAGACTACATCTTTCAATTCGCCTGCCAAAGGAAAGCCTACTCTGTCTGTGATGACAGAGTTTCCACTACTGTAAGTTAGAGAAAAGTACATAGGATATAGACACCAAAGAAAAACCTAGTTAATACTATTCATGGTGATCTGTATTTGGTATATAAAATGAGTGCCCATATATAAAAATAAAATCTGTTAGTATCCACAGATGTGAATGGGAGATTTTATAGTGGGTTAGACAGAAAATAGGATCATTATTTTATGGACAAAAAAAGCTTTGTCCAGCATTCCAGAACGACACTTTCTTCTGAAGGGAAGAAATTTCAAACTCGTGATAACGGGGGATATCAAGTATGGTCAAATTACAGCATAATTCATAAGACTCTGAGATTTTCCACCCCCTAGGCAGTGAAATTACTGTGCTGATACTTTCTATGGGACACAGTTTGCTTCTTCGGTGCATTTTATTTCCCCAGGGCAATCTTTCATCTGAAGAAACGAATGTTTTGAATTGATATGGTCAGGATACCAAGTCAAAGCTGCAGTATAATGATTGACAGTATAACACAGTACATACAAATATGATTAAAATGAAAAGCAGTTACATATATACAAGGCAAGATAACTTTGAACATTTTCATAACAGCAGCAAATGCAGACCGCTGTGAACAGTTAGCTTGACAATGGAAACTCTGCATTTGCAAAAGCACCTCTACAAACAGAAGATGTTACGAGACAATTTATAGAAGTTACTTTAACTGAAAATCACCCTAAGCGCCATGAAACGACAGGATGAAGCAAGGTTGGATACAGATAAGTGAACACTAGATAACTGCTGACAAGCTGATTTTAAGGCAAATAAAAATGCTGGTTGCTAGAAAGCAGTTACAAAAATGACTTCTATACACAAAAGGAGTTTTGGACTCTGTTAGGTTAGTTGTACTGGAACAACAGAAATGGTCAATATTGTAAATTAATTCCAGTTCATTATTCTGGCCTAGCTAAAGGCTCTATGGTCTACAGGAACTATACCAAGCAACAGAGAGGATGACGAAAAAGGCTATGTATTTAGCATCTGATTGCTAAAACAAACAAAACAAGCAAACAAAAAACCCAAGATTTGCTAAACAGCTTTTGCTGGTGAGTTGCACCTTGGCTTGTATGTGGCTTTCAGGGCTGACTCTAGGTAACTGGGACCCAGCATTACAGAGGGCCTTCTATTCATAGAGACCTTGCAACAGAAACAGGGCTGACAGTGGGTGTAGTTGTCACAATCGTGTGGCGAGTGTGCCAGGGCCCCTTTAGTTTAATGGTCACATGGGGTGCTAACCACAGGCTAGCCCCGTGCACTTTCAGAACTAAAAATGCTTTGTTATTGAGGACTAAGGAAGTACCACACCTCTGTTACCTGGTGGTTGCTTCTTTTCTCCTTTAGCTGCTAAAGACAGAAAAAAGGAAGATCCTCTGAGGAGTTTATTTGCCTATCCCTGCTTGATCCCATTTGCTATGTGGAGAAAATAGGGCAAAACCGGTGCAGTAAGAAACAGTGGGGTCTCAGGCAGTGCCACATGCCAGAGCATGTTAAATTGCCTCTGGAGCAAGGGGTTTGAAGAGTCTTGCTGCTGCCAGGAGCTTGCTTATGTGCCTCTCCTCTGTGATGCCAGCTTCTTGAAGGCAAGTTTGTGACAGAGAAGGCACTTTGCTCAGCGTGTTGAATCCTGCTTCTGTGAGTGAGCTAGAATACATAGGCAGGCCAATGGAAACCAGCCAGTCAGTTATAGACGTGATATGTCCAGGGGATATAGGCTTTCGGCAGATTTCAGTGAGCCCTCCGCTTGGAATCTGGATAGAGAAAGAGAAAACAAAATGTAACCTTTTGACTGCTTAGTTTACTCTTCGTCTTCCTCTGCACCCCCCATGCAGTAAGAATTGGATAGTTTTAGAAAGGGGTTGTTTCAAACCTTGATAGCTATTTCTCCTGTGTGTGTTAGGCAATGAAAATGTCATTTGCTGAGCACCCATTCTACTCTTTTTGACTGTTAGTAGCGGGTCATAGAAATATAAGGCTGGAAGAGACCTCAAGAAGTTATCTAGTTTGTCCCTTCAATCTGAGGTAGGACCAAGTATATCTAGACCATTTCTGACACATTTGTTTAATCTGTTCTTAAGAACCTCCAGTGGCAGGATTCCAGAACCTCTCTTGGAAGCCTGTTCCAGAACTTAACTAGGCCTATAGTTAAAAAAAGTTTTCCTTTCAAAACTAAATCTCCCTTGCTGCAGATTTAACCCATTACTTTTTGTCCTACCTTCAGCAGGTATGGGGAACATTGATCCCCTTCCTTTATATAACAGCCCTTAACATATTTGACGACTTATCAGGTCCCCGCTTAGTCTTCTTTTCTCAACACTAAACACGCCCAGGTTTTTTTTTTAAACCTTTCCTCAGGTTTTCTAAACCTGTTATTATATTTGTTACTCTCATCAGAGATGCTAAAGACTGAATGGGCAGGGCGACTCAACTCTGCTCTCAATACTAGAAGTGGTTCCCCTCCAGCACAGAGGAGGGAGGGATGAGGGAGTGGTATCTGCTGTTATCTGTGCTGTATCTCTGCGAACATAGACAGGATTTCAGTCTCCTTGGCTATGAATCCCGTACCCTTCACCATCATTCAATTAACTATGTATTTATAAGCAAAGAACGTGGTACACAGAGACACTCACTGCCATGCGGTGCTGCTTCCTCAACTGCTTCACCCGGATTTGGTCCATGTTTGTAGCAACATCCTTTTCAGGCTGCTCTAGGTCTTCAGAGTATCTCTGCACCAAAGCTTCAGGAATCCCACAGCGACCATGCTGCAAATTGCCATCCAGCCATGCAGGAGGAAGGAAGAGGGAAAGAAAGAAAACCAGAAGCAATACAAGTCAACAAAAGGTTTCTATACAAACATCAAACACAGAATGACAAGGGGAGCTTTAGATTTATCTGAGTCACAAAGAATGGAGTTTCATTTAGTGTTAACAATATCTACAGTGGGGCATTTGGGACACTGATCCATAAAGCCTTTACCATTACGCATCCTTAAAGGGTGAAATTCTGGCTCTACTGAAGTTAAGAACAAAAATTCCATGGACTTCAAACAGGGTCAACATTTTATCCAAAATCTCACTCTGCCATCAAATAGTTCTTCCAGTGAAATCTGCCTCTGGCAAGTTGTAGGGCAGCACACATTTTGCCATCTAGAAATTGTACTCGTTTTTTTGCTATTCTTTGGCTTAGTCAGAAAATTACTTTGTCATCAGGGCTGGAAAAAACTGATCTGATCACTATGGATTTCCTGGTTCTTGACTTGTACAATTTGGGAGATGTCTGACAGATTTAGGGGTCCTCTGGAGATAATGATCAGAGTTATATGATGTGTTGCATTAGGAACATAGGAATTGTCAGACCAGTGGTTCATCTAGTCCAGTATCCTGCTTCCAACAATGAGTCAAACAGGCAATTCTGGGGTAGCCTATACTAAGGTACATTTCTTCCTAACCCCCATTAGAAGTTGGCGTTTGCCCTTATGAAGAATATATTTTATACCCTCCCAAAACACTTGGTGGTTTTTTGACAATTATATTTCTATTCTTCACATAAACATTCATATGCACTTCCCTCCAGAGTGCAAACTGATATTCCAGTCAATAAGAGATCCCGCATCATCCCTAGCTGTTATGCCAGAGAAGTAGTAACTTCATACGGGCTTTCAGATTTATCACTGAATCATTTAAACAACAGGGTAGCAATAATATTTTCATAAATTACCTTTAATATCCAGTGCAAATTAGAGCAGCTCTGAGAATGGGGCGGGGGGAGGGGAAAGGGGGAAGGGAGATGGAGAGGAGGCAGGAAGTCATTTATGTCCCTCCCCCCGAGTGCACTGGGTAGAAGGTCAGGCATACCAGAAGATATGGTCCTGTGTGTGGAATTTAGTTTACACTAAGCTAGATGGGGCTGTTCAATATTAATATTATTTGTATTAAGGTAGCACCTTGGAGCTGTAATCCTGGACCAGGACCTCACTGTGCCAGGTGTGATACAAACAACAAAAAGATAGTCCCTGCTCCAATGAGTTTAGTCCTCGAGATGTTATCAGTATCTCTGGTAGGACTCGCATGTCTCATCAACTCTCTTCCCTGCCTGACACACAGTGCAAACATGGGCTGTGTAGGACAAACTCTGCTCCATTTTCAGCCCCGCGCTAGGCAAGAGTGGAGTGGGATACACATCTTCCCTCCCAGCAGCCAGGAACACGTGGAGGGAATGGGAGATGAAACTGTCGTTTCATCATACCCTTTCATTGCATCAATTCATGCAGCTGCTGCACTACAATGACAAAGTGCTGTCACATATCAATGGAGCGTCAAAGCCCCATTGCAAGATTAGGGTCTTGTCCCTGCAACTGCTGCAGTTAGACACACTTAGGGTGGCACATCACTGCCTCACATCATTCAAATGCAAAGCATTTAATCGGATTGACTTTCACCATTTATTCTTTGTATCCTTGTTGCACTTCATCCAGCATGAACAATGAGCCTCAACTGATCAGTTTCCCCTTTCACTTTCCCCGCTCAAAATCAGCACTCATTTGAAGTGTGGGTATCCATGTATTTCTCCCAAACTCTTTTGTTCCCTTAGAGGGTATTTGTGAGGTTTTTGGACAGAAAAAAGTGGACATCAAAGCAAGCTGATTAATGTCTAACGCCTGTTACTGGTTATGCAATTAATGGTAAGTCTGCAACACTGGGTGATTAAGCGGGCTCCACCCACTCCTCAAAGTGAGATGGGGTCCTGATTTTCAAAGGAGCTCAGTTCCCATTTAGGCACCTATTTACAGGTCAGATTTTCCCAAAGTGCTCAGCACCCAGCAGCTCCCACTGTGATGCTTATGGCTCCATTTTCAATAGCTCAGCACATTGGGTGCTGAGCCCTTCTACGAATTCCAGCCAGGGTCTCTGAACTCACACCAGTGATGCTCTGAGAAGCATCACTGGTGTGAGACAGGAAGGACAGAATTAATGGGCAGAACTATGCTGTCTTTCAAAGGGATGGCTATGGAGTAATCAAGGTCAGCCTGGACCCAAACTCATGCCCAGTTTCCATCTTCCAGGAGTTGCCTCCTCATTAAGCCCTCTTGCCGAAGAGTAGGGAGTATGTGGTTCTATTCTCTCTCAAACCCTATAGTTGGAGAAGACAAGCCCATGCTGGAAGCAGCAGAGCTTGCAGGAAATACAGAGTTCAAAGCAGCAAGGCCCCAAACAGCTCTTTACTTTACTGATATTGAAAGGCTGTCTTCGGGTGTGAGGCCTGATATACACAGAACAGACTGTCAGACTCACAACAGGGTACCTGAAAGATATTTCCAGCTTTTCCAATGATTTATAGAGGACAAACTAGCCCACTTGCTGACAAATAATGCACCAGATACCATGAAAAGTGAGCTGTTATAAAGACCAGAATTAAAATGTTGAGACAATAGCCCTTTCTCACCTTGTCTGAATATGGTTCCTCTGTGAGATCAATCTCCTCAGACTGCAACTTGTTTTCTATCAACATTTCCAGATTCAGTCCTCTAGTACAAGAGACTTTCCTGGCTAAAGCAGGGCCTAGCTTTACCACATGTTGCTGAATGCTAGCAGTCTCAGAAAGCTCAGCTAGCCAAGGGGGCAGTGTGCTTGGTGGGGTACTGGGCTGCTCAGAAGAGGGCCTACAGGCAGGTACTACACGGCAATCAATGGGGCTGGATGGACTGGCCCTTTTTACTGGCAAACATGGTGCATCTGGACTTGAAAGGGCTCCACTTAGGGTCAGAGGGGGATGATATAGTCCATTAGAAAGGCGTTCTCGGCTTTTTTTGGCAGGGACCGGTGGTGGCTGTGATGGATTTTTTGACTGAATTCTTGCCTCGCTCACGCCCTTTTGCTCAGCTATCAGACCTTCCTTGAGGACTGGAGAGTTATCAGCCCTTTCAAGGTCATGACTGCTTTTATGACGATTTTCCAAAGGTGTCCTTGTTATGTTGCGTGTAACTGAAGTAGGCTGAGCCTCCCAGCGTTTAAGCAGGAACTGAGTAGAAGTCCCACATGAACTCCCTGCTACTGAGCAGTCCAAATTCCTAGCTTTTCCCTTCTGAGAATCAGCAGTTCCTTTACTTTGCTTAGGCAGATTGTCTTCTGCCCTCATTCCACCCGCAGGAGCCTTAGGCTTCAGGACAGAGCCAGTTGTCTTTTTTGATACATCCAGTGCATCCTGAGGGAAAGAATCTACTTTCTTGCTAGTGTTCAGTAGGTCAGTGCTGGATTCTCCTTGGAGGTCATCCAGTGAATGAGATCTTGGCCACTTGGCCACTTTCTGGGTGCCATCCAGAGTCTCGCAGCTCCGGTAGACAGCTGCTGGTAAACTTCTGCGGTTCTTCTTCAAACCTGTGATGCCAGAAGGCTTGATGCAGCTCTTGGGAGCATGATGCATGCAGCTCAACCGGATTTCCTTCTTTCCTTGCTGGAGAGCTTCTGCCGATTTAGTCAAAGGCAGAGTTGGATAACTTGGTAGCTGGTTTCTGGTAAAGCAGTGCTCACTGGCTGACTTCGTGGGCAGCAGACAGGTCCTTCGAGTCTTGCCTAAGAACAAAAAAGACATTACAAATCATTGTAGGAGAAACGTACAAAAGAACCACTGCCAGGAACTTGCGTCACCACTAAATGCCTTTGAAACACAAGGATTCTTCATTGGTAACTGAAGACATGTTTATGTCTTCTTTTTTTCTGGTGTCTCTGCCTATGCTGCACTTCAATACAGTTCCACCCAGACTCGTTTGAGAGCTTCTGGTTTGATTAATAAGAGCTCATTAATATCCCGAAGTAGCGAGATAAATTGAAGATACATTCTAGTCTTTACCCAAATTTGCAAAGATGACATGGTCCAGCTCGCTTAATACAACTTTTCTTGTATTTTCTTGTAGCTATAGCCTATACATTATGGTAACAGATTAGACCCCCCCCCCCTACAGACAAATAACTTATAAAATCAGTTTTTGCATGTGTGTGGCTACATTAGGTCAATAATCATTTGGTTTCTAATTACGCTTGAGAATTCACTCTTGAAGAATGGATTTTTATCACTTAATGTAGTATTTCTTTTGAGATAATGGTTATTAACTAGAATTATGACAGACCTGCCATCCTATTATTTCATGGTTTAAATGCACAGTGACCTGTTTACAAAGAGAAACCATGAGGCAGTTTGAATTGTTTTGGGACTGCTATTGCACTAGCCTCTTTCCAGGGCTGTATTTAGCAGTTGAAGAATTTTATCAGAGAAATATGTCTTGTATTATGAAAGGGAGAAGTGTTTCAAATGGACTAACCTTAGCATTAGTCTTAAATCGGAATGTCCTACTCGAGTGGAAAGGTCGGGTGGTATACTAGTATTTTATGTTCACTGTTTGAGACAAGGTCATTTTATAAGTGCATATTTTGCATTTTCCATAACAGGAAATTTGAAGAGGATGTGGAGAAAGCTAGTGTACTCAATGCTTTTTTTGCCTCTGTCTTCACAGACAAGGTCAGCTCCCAGGCGGCTGCACTCCGCAGCACGGTATGGGGAGGAGGTGACCAGCCCTCTGTGGAGAAAGAAGTAGTTCGGGACTATTTAGAAAAGCTGGACGAACACAAGTCCATGGGGCCGGATGCACTGCATCCGAGGGTGCTAAAGGAGTTGGCCGATGTGATTGCAGAGCCATTGGCCATTATCTTTGACAAATCATGGCAATCGGGGGAGGTCCCGGATGACTGGAAAAAAGCTAATGTAGTGCCCATCTTTAAAAAAGGGAAGAAGGAAGATCCGGGGAACCACAGGCCAGTCAGTCTCACCTCAGTCCCTGGAAAAATCATGGAACAGGTCCTCAAGGAATCAATTCTGAACCACTTAAAGGAGGGGAAAGTGATCAGGAACAGTCAGCATGGATTCACCAAGGGCAAGTCATGCCTGACTAACCTAATTGCCTTCTATGATGAGATAACTGGCTCTGTGGATGAGGGGAAGGCAGTGGATGTGCTATTTCTTGACTTTAGCAAAGCTTTTGATACAGTCTCCCACAGTGTTCTTGCCAGCAAGTTAAAGAAGTATGGGCTGGAAGAATGGACGGTAAGGTGGATAGAAAACTGGCTGGATGGTCGTGCTCAACGGGTAGTGATCAATGGCTCCATGTCTAGTTGGCAGCCGGTATCAAGTGGAGTGCCCCAAGGGTCGGTGCTGGGGCCGGTTTTGTTCAATATCTTCATCAACGACCTGGAGGATGGTGTGGACTGCACCCTTAGCAAGTTTGCAGATGACACTAAACTGGGAGGAGTGGTTGATACGCTGGAGGGTAGGGACAGGATACAGAGGGACCTAGACAAATTAGAGGATTGGGCCAAAAGAAATCTGATGAGGTTCAACAAGGACAAGTGCAGAGTCCTGCACTTAGGACCGAAGAATCCCATGCACTGCTACAGACTAGGGACCGAATGGCTGGGCAGCAGTTCTGCAGAAAAGGACCTAGGGGTTACAGTGGACGAAAAGCTGAATATGAGTCAACAGTGTGCCCTTGTTGCCAAGAAGGCTAATGGCATTTTGGGCTGTATAAGTAGGGGCATTTCCAGCAGATCGAGGGACGTGATTATTCCCCTCTATTCGGCACTGGTGAGGCCTCATTTGGAGTACTGTGTCCAGTTTTGGGCCCCACACTACAAAAAGGATGTGGATAAATTGGAAAGAGTCCAACGGAGGGCAACAAAAATGATTAGGGGGCTGGAGCACATGACTTATGAGGAGAGGCTGAGGGAACTGGGATTGTTTAGCCTGCAGAAGAGAAGAGTGAGGGGGGATTTGATAGCTGCTTTCAACTACCTAAAAGGGGGTTCCAAAGAGGATGGATCTAGACTGTTCTCAGTGGTAGAAGATGACAGAACAAAGAGTAATGGTCTCAAGTTGCAGAGGGGGAGGTTTAGGTTGGATATTAGGAAAAACTTTTTCACTAGTAGGGTGGTGAAGCACTGGAATGGGTTACCTAGGGAGGTGGTGGAATCTCCTTCCTTAGAGGTTTTTAAGGTCAGGCTTGACAAAGCCCTGGCTGGGATGATCTAGTTGGGGTTGGTCCTGCTTTGAGCAGGGGGTTGGACTAGATGACCTCCTGAGGTCCCTTCCAACCCTGAGATTCTATGATTCTATGAAATGGGAAAAAGCACACCACAAAAGAACAAATATCAAAGCCACGGTGAGCCAAACACCCAACTGGTGTAAACTGGTATAGCAACATTAACTTAGTGGAACTCTGCACATTTACACAAGCCAAGCATCTGGCCCTATATCGTCAACCCTCATGGGGATTTTTTTTAATCTATGTGTCAGATTAGTACAAAATACATATTGTGTGTTTATTTTTTTCTCCAGATGGAGCTTGGCAAATCAGCAACTTGGGGTCTTTTTTACTCTGCCCATTCACTATTTGTTATGGGGCAGCTGCCTTTTATGGGGAGTTAGGGCTGTCTGCCCATAACTGCCTTGGGAAGCCCCCCCCCCCCCGTGGGGGGCAACTGACTCCCCTGGGTGGCTGATGATTAGATCCAGGTGCTTATTTCCTAAAGGATACCCAAACTCAGTTAGAGGGGAGCTGCAAAAGGAGACAGGAAGCTCCTGTAGTGACAAGCTCCCAGGAGACACCTGAGCAGGGAGCCTAGAGGGTGAGCTCTTTGGGGAACCCACCAGAATGGGGAGTCCATCAGAGGTACTCCAAGAGAGGGGAGCCTCTTAGAGAGCTGCAGTCAGCAGGCATCCCCTGATCTCAACCAGACACTGTCCAGAAGCCCAGCCTGGCTAGGGTCACCTGCTGTCCCCGGAGAAGAGTTGCAATAGACAGAAGTCTCTGGACCCGACTCCAGAGAAGGATCTTACTCCGGTAGCTGCAAAAAGCCTAACAGCAGGGGTCGAGACTGGAACTGAGAGAACCCCCTGGGGAGGAGCCAGAGTGGAAGCTAGCACTGGACTTAGGTGCGGGACAGATGGACAAAGAAAGACTTAGTCACCCAGCTGAAAGGTTGAGGTGAATGTTTTGTTTATGGTCTACATTAGCTTTTCTGTTAATGAGAGAGACCCTGCACTGGGGGGTGAGGGTGTGTGACACAGGCTCTTTAGCATCTAACAGTCTCTATGGACTTGTTTCAACCCTGTGTGAAGGGGAAAAATATCAAATAAGGGCCCGCCTTAAACACCACACCCACTTGTGAGGCGGTGCGCCAGCTCAGCCCGGAATGAGGACACTATTAAAAAAACCAACAAAACTATTTAATCGACTAACCCAAATATCAAATAAGGATAGTAGACTAGTTGTTCCCATCCTTGCTGTGTTTGGTCAGCTGTCCAGTCTCAGGAATAGCTACCTCATCATGTCCCAGGGATTGCTTGCTGATTTAAAGTGTTTTTACTCTGAAAAATAATCCTGTGAGAATGACATTGTGGGCTTCCTGGTTTATTGTCCCTCAGTGGCTTCCATATGAAAAATTGCTCAGTTTACAGTTGAAAGTTGGAGTTTTCAAACTGCCAGTCCTGCAGGCTCAGTCTTGGATCTGACTGTCAGGCTGGGTTCTCTCTCTCTCTCTCTCTCATACTTCATGGTCAGTAACAAATTCCGCAGACCAAACTGTGCCCCTCCAGTTACATTTGTGCAATACTATTCATTAGCCTTCACTGGGTGCCTGCATTAGCACAGAACACACGGAGGACTCCAGCACGGCCCCCCCCAATCTACAAAACACTTATGCAAATCCTTAATGCTAATTCCCTTGGGGCTCTTCATGTGCTTCAAGTTAATCTAGATTGGATCTAGCAAAGTATTTAAACACTGTGCTTAACTTGAAGTATATGAGTAGATCCATGGGAATTAACATTAAGTATTTGCGTAAGTGCCTTACGGACTAGGGTCAGAGTGCTCAGCACCTTGCAGGATTGAGCCCTTGCACAGTGGAGTTGCAGTGATGGTGTGTGGTTAGCAAAGAACCAAGCCTGACTTTCAGAGTTATCAGGGATGACAGATTAACTTGTTATATTTGTGCAAGACGCAAATTTGATTTGGAGTCACTGCCTTTATGCTCAATGCCTTTTTAGAGTGAATCTTCACACTGAACACCCACTTTCAACCTTACCTATCTTTCAGTTATTTGCAAGCAGTTATTAGGCCTGGACATAGCTTTGTCAAGGGGCATAATGAAAGGCAACTAGACTGGTCGTCGCATCTTGATTAGGCCAAACTCAACTGAAATAATATAAGCCAGAGGTTTTAGGTGACGTTTTTGCATATTTTTGTCAGAGCTGCACTGCACAACTAACAAGGGCAAAAATCAATCAAATTTTCTTGACTGAAAAGTGCAGGGACTGATCTTGATTTAATTTTCATAGATATGAGATGCAAGGTCATTCTCAAATGAGGCTTTAGGCTTTTGATCAGAATGGTGAAGTCCACTCAAAGCAGGTAAACAACCCAGAGTGACAGCACATACTGTATAGTTCCTTTCTGAGTGACCAGGACACTAATCTTTTTTTAAAGACAGAACTGAATTTTCTAATGTCAGTGCAGGTGCAAAAACTGATGTTTGAAAGCTGTTTCTCAATCTAGAGAAAAAACAATTTCAGCTAAATGGCACCTAGAGTCAGTGGTATTATAACCAACTAATTGCTACCTAAAGGCAGGCTACATTCAGAGATTTTAGAATTTAGTTTCATTCAGATTTAAAGTGCACTACTTTTAAGCGATGGCCGATTCCTTTCAATACAACTTGCATTCTGAGCATTCTGGAAGATACTAAGCCTTGGCTTCTGAATAATGCACAGTGATTGCTTTGGATCTGAATCCTAATACATTTCATGTGCCTGCTTCATGGCAGGACACCATGTCTCCAAAACTCCACATGTGCAAAGAAAGAATTAGTTTAATCTAAGAGGGAAATTTGTTTCTTACACTCTCGCCTGCTCCTCTCTCAGGCAACTTACAAAACGTGGCATCATCATTTCAGAACGTTGCAACATTTCAGGAGAAAGGCAGGAAACATCCCTCCAAAACAAGACTTATTTCAATGTTACCTCACAAGGGCTGCACCACCTGTTTCTGAAAGTATCTTAAAATAAGCATGAGAGAATGCGTGTCAGAAAATGTTGTACTCCTCTTTCAGTGCCTGTACCTCCATGGCAGCATGTTGGAATCTAGCCTTTCAGCCAGGGGTGGGGAAAGGAATGTGCTTTTCTGTTTAGTTTTTTTATCTGCCTGTACGTTTACAGCTCCAGTTGTAATTCATTTTACTGTCTAGGCTTGCTGTGAAGTTTACACATCAAAACCATGCAACTTCTTTTGGTTCTGAAGTATTGTCTAGCCAGTGAATTCTTTTTACTACTACAGCACGATCAAGTCTCTGCACCCTTGTTCCTTTCTTCAAAGAAAAATGGTACACGATTATTGCACAAGTTGGTTCTTGCAGGTGTAGATGTGTTAAAGGGTATTTATTAACTTCACTTTGTTAGCAGTTAGGAAGAATACACTGGGGAGCATGATTGTGCAAAACAAGGCATTTGAGAATGGAGGAGGGAAAGCAAGAGGCAGAATGGAAAGGAAAACAGAAGAGAAAGAACAAAAGTTTCAAATTATGAAGCAGCAGATTCTTTAGTCAACGGTAGCCTTGATTCTGGTAGCTGTTCTGCACGGGCAGACCCTAGCACTCCTGCAGAACAACTTGCAGGAGACGGACCCAGTTGCTAACAGGAATAAAACCATCTCTAGAGGGAGTTTTGTCCATGAAGAAAATAACCCAACACAAAACTATTCGACGTATTCATAAAATGGCACTCAGCTTCAAAATTGTTTTAAGAGATACCCCCAAATGGTGCACTTCTCTGAGAAAGGTAGCATCAGAGTCATTACTTGGATGGAAGACAATGGGCTAGATTGCGATCTGTTACAATGGGTAAATCAGGAGGAACTCCACTGGAGCTATTATATTCCTCCTAATTTACACGCTTCTCAGAATCTAGCCCAACATTTGCCAGTATTGTCAGATTTTTAAAATTTGAAGTGTGTAGCCAGTGATTTCTAAATTGACCATTTTTAGGGTCAATATTGTTAGTATTAATTCATTCTTATGAGCCTTGTTGTTATTAAGCAGCCTGACACCTTTCATAATCCTTTTCAGTGCTATCGATTGGCATCATCATTCTGCACTGTTGGGCTAAATGTGTTCAAAAAGATTTAGGTATCTGGGAAAACTGCAGTGAGTGATACAGATAGTCTAAATGGCCCCCTCAAGGATTGAACTCACAACCCTGGGTTTAGCAGGCCAATGCTCAAACCACTGAGCTATCCCTCCTCCCTTCTCAAAATGCATTTCCCCTCACTCTGAGAAAAGCAGATGATGACTGTCTGGTTGTTCATTATGTGCTTGTACTAGGCTGCTGGTTATCCTCACTTTGGCAGAAAAGAGCCAACTGAAGAACGTATTCTGGAAACAAGCAGCATATAAACCAGGGGTAGGCAAACTTTTTGGCCTGAGGGCCACATCGGGGTTGCAAAACTGTATGTAGGGCCGGGTAGGGAAGTCTGTGCCTCCCCAACCAGCCTGGTCCCCGCCCCTTATCCGACCCCTTCCCACTTCCTGTCCCCTCAGAATCCCTGACCCATCCAACCCCCCTCTGCTCCCTGTCCCCTGACTGCCCCAACCCCTATCCACACCCCCGCGCCATCACAGGCCCCCCAGGACTCCACCTGTCCAACCCCTCCCCCCCTGCTCCCTGTCCCCTGACTGCCCCCCCGAACCTCTGCCCCATCCAACCGCCCCCTGCTCCCTGTCCCCTGACTGCCCCCCGGGACCTCCTGCCCCTTATCCAACCCCCCAGCCCCCTTACCATGCTGCTCAGAACAGCATGTCTGGCAGCCGCGCCGCCTGGCCAGAGCTAGACGCGCGCTGCTGCCGGGCAGTGCAGCAGCGTAGCCCCAGAGCGCTGGCCGTGTGGTGCATAGCTGCGGGGGAGGAGGAACAGCAGGGGAGGGGCCGGGGGCTAGCCTCCCCAGCTGGGAGATCAGGGGCCAGGCAGGACGGTCCCGCAGGCCGTAGTTTGCCCACCTTTGATATAAACAATGCTGATCGGTGGACTTTGCAAAGAAGGTGGGACGCTCTTCAGACCAACCAGCTTTGACAGAATCCTTTCACCACAAGGAGAATGAATCCAGTCCAAACGTTACACCCGGAACAGTTTCTCAGAGCAAGCACTGAATGCACTAGTATGTAGAAATGGTATAAAAATGCAGCAAGCCAAAGTTGAACAGCAATACAAAGCATTAGTGATTTCAGTTCTGGAAAGCTTAGATAGAAATATTAGTTTAAACATCAAAGCAAGCATTCTGAAAGCAGGCAGGCAATGACAATTGCTTTGCAAAGATTTTATTCAACTAAAGAAAACGTACAGGCAGCAATTTAACCCTAATGCTAAAACCGTCATTAGGAGACCTCTTGTGAATATAAGGGAAAGAAAATCAAATATAGGCTATGTAATTTTTACATTTTTTTTTTAGAAACATATGTAAAGAAATATAAATTTTTCTTTCTTTAGCACAATATACAGATTTCAGTCACATTTGTAATACAGTCATCAAAAGCACCAACCTCTGCAAGGGAATTAAATCAGAGAGGTCGAGCTGCTTTGGTCAAGTGACAACAACACTGTAGTGCAGGAGGCTCAAGTTCAGGGGACCATTCTGATCTCTTGCTCTCTGAGGCCTGTGGAGTTTAGTGCATTATGGAGTTGATGCGCTTGGGTTCCTAGCATAGGGTGATTTATCATTCCCTACAGGAGTATCTTCAACTGGCACATTAATAGGGGAGGCACTGACTCAGGGGAAGACCTTCTACCCACCCCCACACCTGGAAGAAGGAGCTGCAGCCACAGCTACCTAAAAGGGGGAACAGGGACTTTTTCAACAGCATTCTTGGTTTCCCATTTGCACTGGCTATTGGTGATAAAGCCCGCCAGATGGAGGCAGAACCAGAACTCAGATGTCTAGAGTGACATCACCAAACTCAACTGATCAAAAGCAATTAACGGATAACAATTTTACACCTTCTTATACAATAACCAACCCTCGTTCATACAACTCTGTCTTCGTCTAAACATGGGACAGTAGCCTCTACTGAGATTTGCCTTGCCATTCAAACACCATCTCCCAGCGTCACAAGCCAGGATAACTGGGAGTCTACATAGGAGGTGGTTCTTGCTCTCCCATCTTGCCAGCATTTGGATTCAATTGGCTTGCTGAGGTTCATGCAAATGCTTTAACATCTTAACAATAGGCCCCTTTGATGGCAGGAGAATGCAACATGCATCTCGGGCAAACACACAAAACCACTGCCCAAAATAGAGAACATTCATTTCCAAAGGTTGTTTTTTTGTTAAGGCTGTGAACAAGTCCTCCAAAGCCCCAGTGAGAAGTGAAGGGAGTTCCCCATTGCCAATACTCCCTTAGCAATAACTATGAATATGAGAACCAGTCTCAAGACTACAACAGGAGATGGAGCAGGAGGAAGATGGGGGTGGAGGCCTGGTTTTCTCAGAACACAATCTCCAGATCATCTGCTTTTCTTTTGTAATCCTATGTCCTCTGTCAGTGCTAGAAAGCGGCAACACCAACACTAACAAAAAGCAATGGCTCAGGAAGAGAGAGAGAGCGAGGATGAGGGAGTGAAAAAGCCAAGTATGAAGCAGCTCCGCTTTTAGCAGGAGCATGGAAGCAGAAAGGATGCAAAAGTCGTCTGCACACACAGGCTGGGCATGTCAGTGATTCTCTTTGCTCTCATTACCATTCTCCAGGTTTTCACTGCTTTCATAGCAGCCAGAATCCCGGGGGGAGCATCTGCTCAGTCCCTGACCTTCTATGAGAAGTTTCTCCTGAGACCCCGACTGGTCACTGTTACCTGGAGGAGGTGAGAGCACACAATGAAAAAAAGGCCATTACACAGGGAATCTGGTGCAGGTTCTTGTGCTAACCACTTCCTCTCCTCCCCAAACACTTAAGTAGCACCCACTGCATCAGCCCAGACATCTGAGCATTAGGAGGGGATAAGGCTCTGTGGAAAGTAATCACAATGGGGAACAATGCTGTTGGAAGACAAGATACGGTACAATACCCTCATTTTAAAGTGTGAGAACAGTGACGTGAATAATAGAAAGTGCAGCAGGGACTTATTTAATGTGATAGTATCAAAAGCCTTTGACCAAATAACCGACCTATCCTGCAGAGGGAAGGATTAGATGGAATTACTAGTAATTTTTCCCCATGATGGGGCAGAGAGCGAGTGGGAAACTAGTGGTAAGAATTCCTTCCTCCCTGGCTCTGTGACTCTCCCCAGCACTCCCAGCAGGGGGAATCAGACTGTGTGCTGGATTTCAGGACTTGGCCCTTAGAGTTTGGTCAAACTGTTTTGTACAGAAACTAAATTCAGGACTGGAGAAATCAAACCACCAATTGCCTGATGCACAGCTGCCGTTTATGTTGTGTTATGTTATGTTCTTCAACAAAAGCCAGAAACTGCTAGTCTGATGCCTATTCTCAGAGCATGAAAAAAAAGTAATTATGGAGTAGAGACAGGAGCTGCTGCTCACACAGGCTCCAGCTGTCTCTTTCCTACTCCACTTCTTGTCCACCCCCATCACATGCAAGAGGAATTCATTCTCTCCAAGCCCCCTCCAAATAACGCCTTACATTTTTAAGCCAAAGTGGAAGGTCACTAAAAAACTATTACTGCAAATAATAATAATAATAATAATAATAATAATAATAATATAATAAAAAAAGTGACCATAGTAAATCAATCTTGTAAACAATGAGGTAAAAATCATATTAGGTGACAAAAATGCCCCAAACCAAAGAGGAAAAAAGCCTAAAGTTTGTAATTTGAATTTATTGCTGGGGAATGACAGAAAAGTTAAGGATGGTTCTGTGGAGAATTTATAGTGTAGGACACTTGCAAACGGTACAAGGAGAGGTCAGAGGAGAAGGGAGAAATGGCACTGTTTGTGAAAGCATAAACCGACAGCACAAATCTCTTAGCAACAGTATTGGACCCACTGGCTGTGTTAGCAACACTTGATTTCCAGATGAATGAGCCCCATATTGTTCTATGACTAGAATCCTGACTATTCAAGCTTGGCTGGTGTATTTTTTCTCTTAAAAGTTACATACAATCGCAGGACAGCAGATTTTACAGGAAAACAAATAACTGTGGTGGAGTGAAATGCAAATGTAAAACCATCTGCAATTCCGTAGAAGCCTAGTTATTTAACATAGGCACCACAGAAATGCCTAGACTACATCAGACAATATCAACAGACCCCCTCCATTAGTTTCCTCTCCCAGAACTGGTCAAAAGAACCCTCAGCAGGGCGCTGATAAAAAGCCAAAACCCACTTACTATCATATTCCTGTAAAAGCTCCACAGCTGTGAGGAGAACAGCTCTGTGCTCAGGGTCTTGGATATTCAGCTCATCCAAATCTTCCTCCTCCAGCAGTTTGAAAGTGTCCAGATCTTCATAACCATTGAATAGAAAAGTGGGCATGTGCTCCTGTGTGGGGGAAAACCGGAAACTAGTGAGCTGTACAACAAGGCAAAAGATCTACTACCCGAAAACAAAGGAAAGTTCAACCAATCCGTGCCTATCAAGGCAGTTTCTTCTTCAGCTTTATCTTCCTAACAGATTACTACTTATTACTAGAAATCAACTGTAATACAGGGGGGGGGGGGGGAGACCCCTCCCCCCATCAACCCTATTTACTGTAAATGCAGGGCCTTTGTTACTCAGGGCATAGGAGGGGCATAACAATATACATCCACAGACTATACCAGTTGCTTTTTCTTTCAGTGGGATAGTACAAACTCAGCCTTCTAAACGACCTAACAGGTTCTGTTTTGTTATACCAGTTTTCTTGAACTGCTGTAAATTCACAGTGTCAATTACAATGCCCTCAATATGCCATGGCATACACCTATTATGGCAGATTCTTTCTGCAACAATGGGTAATATTTTCAAAAGTGCTTAAGTCCCATTTTCAAAAGTGAATGAGGCACTTGGGTATCTTTCCATGAGACACAGGCGGTTAAGATGTGTCTACACTGTGATTAAAATCCCGTGGCTGGTCCGTGCCAGCTGACGCAGGCTCGCGGGCTTGTGCTGTTTGATTGTGGTGCAGACATTCAGGCTTGGGCAGGAGTCTGGGCTCTAAGACCGTGCGAGGTGGAAGAGTCCAAGAGCTTGGCCTGAACGTCTGCACCACAATTAAACAGACCCTTAGCCTGAGCCCTGTGAGCCCGAGTCGGGTGGCACAGACCAGCCACAGGTTTTTAATTGTAGTGGAGAAGTACCCGAAGTGCCTCAGTCAGGCTTGAAAATGGGACTTAAGTGATTTTGATCCCCCTGTTTCTTTTTCTTGATCCTCTAACATTTTGAGACCAGAATTTTTAAATTGGGCTTAAATGATTGAGCTAAGAGAAAATATAATGGACATGCTTGTTGCATAAGGAAAGAAGAGATTACACCGTACTTTTGCATTTTGCACAGCAATACATCACTGTCATGGTGCTTTCAATGGTTTTCAGCATGCAGTTGCATAGCTTCACACATTCATTGAAGTGAGACGGTTGCATAGGCATAAGCCTTGGAAGGGATTTACACATGGGCTTTTTTTTTTTTTTTAAACTGCTTTAAATTCAGGCTTTTAAAAGAATTAAAAGTTCATTTTTTTAAAGAGTGCTTTTGTATCCCATACACCTCCTGGCTGTGGTGTTCTGTCCCATTTAGAGGCACTGAGACCACTTAGAGTTAAATGAGTCTGCTCTACAGCCTTAGCTAAGAGCCAATTGGCTTTTAGTTCATGCAGTAGAGCAGGCCTGCACAACATACGGCCCGTGGAGGCTCTCTGTGCGGCCCGCGAGAGGCTGGCTGGGAAAAAAAAATAATTAAATTTTTTTTTGCTCAACAACTTTCCTCGCATCCGGCCCTCGGCTTTTTTCTTTGGAGTAATGTGGCCCTCACGGCTTTACGAGTTGTGCAGGCCTGCAGTAGAGGCTCATGCAGCTCCAGAGGCCTCAGGTTTGATCCCACTCGCTACCGCCCGGAGTCTGTTGGCATTATACTTTAAACAAAGCATTCCAGTACTAGGATAAATCACTGAAGCTATAGGCTCCTGTGTTTGAATTTTATTCCCTCTACTCTGCAGAGCCCTTAACTATAAATTAACAGAAAACCTATTTTGGCAACGTAAGAAAAAAAATAAAACCAAGGGAATTTCTCAGTACTGCTAAAAAGAATCCGTAGTTTAGCAAATGCAAACAACCATATAATAAAGAAATTATAGGACTGCAGAGTATATAAATACTGTCCTAACCATTGGCACAACAACCTTCCTAAACCTTCAGTGCCACACCTGCTGTTGGATTTAGAATCCAATCTCCTAAAACAGCATGCTACGTAGATGCACAACATGTCACATCTCTTCAGTAACAGAGTAATAGGAAGAATAAACTACAGGCACAGCAGTTTATCACCAACGTGTCTGACCTTGAGCTTCCTGGAACAGGGACTATCAACTCCCTTATTAAAAGAAACAGTAACCTAGTGTCCTTTGATATATGCTAGGTATTTTGTTGTTGAACTCGATCTCACTGCCAATCTGTGGAATGAATTAGGATCCTGGCATGTATGTAACTGAACCCTTCATCAGTCCATTACAATGGACGTTACTAGTTCTATGCATCAGCTACATCCCCTTTGTACATTAAGAGCCAATTCTGCTTCCATTACATAAATGGTGAAAGTTCCAATGGGTGCAGGATTAGGACCTTACCATGTAGCCCCTAAAAACTTAATTAACTCAACAGCACGCACTCCTTTCCCATAGCAAAATTGTATCAAGAGAGAGAATGGGAACTAACCTTTAAATTGATCCGATCAAGGAGATCTTCGACAGACTTGGGCTGAGGTGGTCTTCCTTTCCGTCGTCTCCTTGTGGGCCGCTTTGGCTTCTCTTCCTCCTCATTTAACACGTCCACATAGATAAATTTGAAAGTGCCCACTTTGTTGTTCAACAGGCCCATCCAAGTGCCCATGGGAGGTTTGCTGATTATATCAATGACATCACCTTTCTGAAGGCCCAACAAGAAAGAATGGGACAGTTAGGCACATAATTCCTATCAATATTCAGGCAAACTCACTATCCTCACTCTGTTTTTCCACTTACACAGACTCTGAAGACCTCAGGGGTATTTGCAAACATGAATCAATCACATACACTTGTGAGGTGTATATTATTACACCCATTTTACAGATGGGGAAAGAGACAAACAGAGACTAAGGTTATGTCTACATTAAAAAAGCTGCAGTGGCACAGCTGCAGTGCTTCAGTGGAGACACTCACTATAGCAGATGGAAGGGGTTTTTCCATCACCGTAGTTAATCCACTTCCTCGAGATGCAGTGGTTAGGTCAACAGAAGAATTTTCCCATCAACCTAGTGTTGTCTACACCGGGGGTTAGGCCAGTATAGCTATATCTCTCAGGTATGTGGATTTTCACACCCCTATGCCGATGTAAGTTTTCAGTGTAGACCAGCCCTAAGTGACTTGTCCAAGATCATACAGCAAGTTAGTCACAGACCCTGGAATAGTTCCCAGAAGGTCACACTTACAACAGTAGTTCTCAGTTATCTATGGATTGTTGCTGGTGCTCTCCACTGTCTTGCTTTTTAACATGGCCAGGCAGCTGACAGCATCTTCCTTGTGAATGTACTGCAGTCTCTGTGTTTCAGGAACCAGAGTCAAGCCAGTGATATGAAGTTTAAACCACAACTGTCTATTAGTTACATGACAAGATGGCTCCTACAGACTCTGAGCACACAGATGCCGAGTGTGACTGCATCATGTGAGCGACCTCTTATAATGGGAGGCCCTCTGGTGATTATTCCTGACTAATTCTAAAGAGACAGTACCACAAGATACTACTCCTACTCTGTGTCTATCTGCAGTTGCTGTTTCGGCTCTGTGGCACTGTTCGTAGCTAGTGCAAATTAGTATAGACTCAGTTCTAGTTCGGTGCAGGTGGACTAGCTCTGGCAGTGTCGGTGGCCACCTAGACACAGGGCACCCAGTGTTGGAAGTGTGCAAAAGTGAACTTTATACTATCTTTGCAGCCCTTTCCCCACAAGGCTTGTCCGTGACAGCAGCCAAGGATCTGGCTCAGAATATTTATTTTATCAGGAATTAACAACCCTGGCCTGATTCTGCTGAGTTCTTCTGCTTGCCTATTGCTAGAAAAACTCTCTCTGAAAATTGATTTTTCAAATCCATAGAGTGGAATTTTACAGCATATATTTTCAGTTCCACAGTAGTTAACTCCCCCACTCCCTTCACACATACCCCTCCACTCCCTTCTTTGCCTGCCCCTCTGGTATTTTAAAGCATGTTTGCTTAGTATTTTCCAAAATCCAAGAACTACTCACCTATATTTTATCACCCAAACAACTCCTAAGAGCACAATGCGATACCAGAAAGAGACAGGTAACGGGAATGCAGGGAGCACCACCTCAGCTAAATAAGGGACTAAGTACCGTTAGACTTCCTCAGGCTAAGCTCTTACTGACTTTTCAGTGGGAGTTTTGCCTGAGTAGCATATGTCATTTGATCCAAGAAGGAAACTGGTACCTTAAGTTTCAGGGAGTCAGTATCATAAGGGCTGGGTGTAAAATCAGTGTGAACCCTGGCTCGTCCACAAAAAGGTCCCCTATAGGGAGGCTCTTCATCCTCACCATCTTCAGACTTGACACTCTCCCGGTTGCTGGCTGAGGAATCTGTTGTGCTCACTGTCTGACCACCTGTGTGGGAGAACCAGAGTAACAGCTTAAAAAAAAATGCTTGTGAGAAGGACTCATCAACACTCATTAATTTCTGCCACTGTCAGAGGAGAAGATGCAAACATGAAAATGCTAGTAAGAACTTCATTTTATTTACTGTGGAAATCTCTGTGCCCTGCAGCAACAACAACAACAACAACAAAATGATGCAATTATAATTGAACTTACTCATTGAGCTCTGACCACTTAAGGAGCTCCTCAGGCTTTCTACTGAACCACCAGCTTTCAGTTTGGGCTTATCCAGAGAATCAGTCTCTGGCTGTGGTGACTGTGGAGAACCTGGCATTACATCAGGGCTGGAGTCCTGAAAGAGATTTGAACCCATTTCAGATTGGCAGATTCCCATGGAAGATGGCAGGGACTGCTTGCATGCATCTTAAGGGAAAACTTAGTACAAGTTCTACTACATGTTACCAGCAAGGACAGAAGTCATTATGATTTATTTATTGTTTGCATTATGGTAAGGTCTAGGGGACCCAATGGAAGTTGGGCCCCCACTGTGCTAGGCTCTGTATAAAACACATAATAGGAGACAGTCCCTGCCACAGGCAACTTACAATCTAAACAGACAAGACAAAAAAAGGCGAAAGAAAGGGGGCATTATCCCCATTTTATAGATGGGGGAAATATAAATTAAGTAACTTGCCCAAGGTCACACAAAGTCTGTGGCAGAGCCGGGAATGGAAACTCCTGAATCCCAGTCCAGTGCCTTAATCATAAAATCATCCTTCCTTCCCAAGTTCATTCATTTGCTCGCTCTCTCTCTCTGATGTATTACAATGTAGGCAACCATTTTGTATAGTATTTTTAAAATCCCAAACTAAACATTTTACTTTATGCATTGTTAGGTGTTTAAAACCCAGCAGAGAGTTTATCCTTCACACAAAACTCCCAGTTTAGAGATGAAAAATTAAGACACTAAATATTTTTAGTGAGAACATTGCCAAGCAGTTAAAAGCCTATAGCAACTTTCCCAATCAGGCATTTGCACAATATAACCAAAAATAAGTAGCACCGTGTAAATCAAACAGAAATGACAAGATGGGTGAGGTAATATCGGGTCCTGAAGAAGAGCTCTATGGAGCTTGATAGCTTGGTTCTTTCACCAATAGAAGTTGGTCCAGTAAAAAATATTACCTCCACCACCTTGTCTTGCTAATATTCTGGGACCAACACAGGTACAACAACACTGCAAACAGATGCAGAAATGGAAATTTTAAGCTTCTTGCAACAAATAACTGCCATTTTTTGTTTGTGTCCATAAAGAGAAAAACAATTAACTAGAAAATGCAACCCAGGCACAAAGAAATTACTGTATAAACAAAAGCAAGGATGCTTAGACACATATATAAGGAGGCAATTTCTGTGTTCATTCCTTCGTACATTATAGACAATCCGAAAGCATCTTATCCATATTGAAACTGAGAGAGCCTATCGGAAGAACGGCGAAAGCAATCATTTCCATTTCTGGTAGCTATTTGCAGGCAGAGCAGCATTTGCACGTTTTTGAACACATGCTGGCAGCACAGAGGCACTTAGTTTGAGAAATGATGCCACAAAGATAGATGGTACAGCATTAAAAAAACAAAAACAACAAAAACCAACCCTGCTGATATACAGAATAGTTGGCATTTTCACAGCCGTGTGGTCATGAAACCATCTGAATGAAACCTATTATTTACATACTGCAGAATCATCAGGAAATATCTCCCCAGCATACGACTCTACAGGTCAAGTGAATCTCCAGAGAAAGCAAAAGAGCAGAAGCAGATCGCCAACCCAATGTGCGCACAGTTTTTCAGATTTATCTCACTCCTAAGTAGAATATCCAAAGGGCTGTTTAGCCCAAACATCTTATCTTTAAAGTTCCAAAATACAGGAGGAAATGTGACCTTTGTTGCAGCTTACTATTTCTTAATTGAACTGCCCATTTGAAATGAACAATAAAAAAAAGTATCATCAGCGTAGATCCTATTTATGAACCAAGGTGGCTGCGTACATACTTAGGAAGGGGATTCCACCTGTGAGCGACACTGCATGTTATTGAGGATAACACCACATGCTGTGTTTTTAAACATTTAGTGATAGAACAACTCCATTTGTCATTATTTTGAATAATTATTTGATGTAATTATTTTAAAATATATATTATTAATTATTATTCATTATTATCATCAACATTTGTATGATGGTAGTGCCTCGAGGCCTCATCCAGGTTGGGCCCCATTGTGCTGCGCACTGTTCTAATGTAACTCACTGATGAGTGTGCATGACAAGGCCCCCTTTCCCCTCTGCGATTTGTGAAGGGTAAGAGTTGGTACAGTCCCAGCTAAACAGCTGTGTTTCTCTAGCTCAAGCTGTAACACCTCAAGCTTTTAGCTCCGGAGGTTACCTTGTGTGTCAGCCAAGACTTCGGCTGCCACACAAAACAGAACAAACAACAGTCCCTGCCCCAAAGAGCTTACAATCGAAAATGAAAGTTCCGGGCTAGCAGCATGGGCTTGAGCAAGGCAGCCATGTCTGTGTGTGAAGTGATGGACGATATCCATTACAGGGATGACCAATGAAGTAACTTTGTTCAGCAGCATTGGTTCTGCAGCTCCACCTGCCCCTGTAAACCTTACCATTACTTTCTTCTGGGGGGCATGTGGCCTAACACTCATCCCTTCTCTTTAACAGCATCAGGGAGTTCAAAAGGCACTAGGTGGGAAGACTGCCAGGCAGAGCTATTTCCTCCTAAAGTAAACCCATTCTATAGTTCATTGGGAAGAGACACACAGCAACATGCTCTTCTCCAGCCTATAGAGCACAAGGGAGAGAGAGGGGAAAAAACCCGCCCCAAATCTCCCATTCTTGATGTTGCTTTCAATAAGATTTCAAGAAAAATTATTACAAAATTGTTTTGGCTAGCTGTTAAATTCCTCTCCAAAATCTGCAAGAATTAACTGAGAGTTAGAGTCTGGTGCTGCAGGTCCACATTTACCAGGGCAGTTAACATTATGACTTGATAGATATCACTTGCATTAGCCTGGGATCAGTCTGCTTCAGTGAAGAGAAATATGGATCACTTCATTTGGGGGAAAAATCTACAATGATCATTATTAATTTGAACTGTAATTGCACCTAAAGGTCCCAGCCTCACTGTACTAGGCACTGCACAAACATATACCAAAGAGAAGGTTCCTGCCCTGAAGAGTTGACAGTTAGAACTGGATTCTCAACATCAGAGCTGAGTACTGTTCAGTGAATGACAAGGGAGAAAAATAATGGCTGAAAGTATGTAGCCAAACTGTCCCAAGAGGTCTTACCAGAGGACTCCTGATAAATGAACACTATGACGGTATATTTGTTCTTGTCCACCAAATAGCATGCTCCAGCTTTCTAACACTGCAAGGATATGCTAATTGCCTGCTGATTATTAAATGGCCACTAGAGGGTAATATTTATTAGAGCAGTGGTCCCCAACCTTTTTGTAGCCAAGAGCACATTCATGTTTTCAGAAGAGTGGGGCGGGCGCCAACAATTTTTCAAGACTTATTTTGTATTTGTACATTAAATAATATGAAAACCATCATATTTAATATTACATAATATATGAATCCATAAGATCATAAAGGTAATTTTACAGGTAAAAGGTATTAATTAAATTATTTGGCAATTATTCTTTCACCTTACCATGTGAATGTGCTCTTTGTTATTTACCTTTTTTGGGGGCGGGGGCGCAGTTCTGGGCAGCGGAGAGGGAAGCCGCAGCCCCGTGCCTGCCGGGGACAGAGAACACCGGCGCCTGCAGCCCCGGAGTTGTCTGTCTTTGGCAGGCGCGGGACTGTGGGGCAGCGCCGAGGGAAGCTGCGCCCCCACGCTTGCCGGGGACAGAGAACACTGGGGCCTGCAGCCCCGGAGTTATCTGTCTCTGGCAGGCGTGGGGCCGGGGGGCAGCGCCGAGGGAAGCCGCGTCCGGCGCCTGCAGCCCCGGAGTTCTCTGTCCCCGGCAGGCACGGGGCAGCGCAGAGAGAAGCCCCGGCCCCATGCCTGCCGGGGCCAGAGATCACCGGGCCCACAGCAGGGGGAGCAGCCACTCCCCCTATGAGGAAAAGCGGAGTTAAGGTGCCGCCAGAGCCTCGCTAGGGCGGCGCTATAAAAGGCCCACGACTCCTGCCGCTGCGGGGAGCCACGGGTCTTTTAAAGCGTCCCCCCACCCCCAGCCCCGCTGCCAGAGCGGTGGGGGGGGGGGGGGGGAGAAGGTGGGCACTTTAAAAGGCCCGCGGCTCCAGCCGCAGCAAGCCGCCCCTTGTCTCCCTGCTCAGCAGCTCAGCGGAGAGACAAGGGGTAGCCGCAGCAAGCCGCCCCTTGTCTCTCCGCTCAGCAGGTCAGCCGCTGAGCAGGGAGGCAGCGGGCAGCCGCAGCAAGCCGCCCCTTGTCTCCCCGCTCAGCAGGGAGACAAGGGGCAGCCACAGCAACCTGCCCCTTGTCTCCCCGCTCAGCCGCTGAGCGGAGAGACAAGGGGCAGCCCCCGCGAGCCACCCCTTGTCTCCCAGCTCAGCGGGGAGGCAGCGGGCAGCCGCAGCAACCTGCCCCTTGTCTCCCTGCTCAGCCACTGAGCGGAGAGACAAGGGGCAGCCCCGGCGAGCCACCCCTTATCTCCCACCTCAGCGGGGAGGCAGCGGGCAGCAAGCTGCCCCTTGTCTCCCCACTCAGCCGCTGAGCGGAGAGACAAGGGGCAGCCGCAGCAAGCCGCCCCTTGTCTCTGCTCAGCAGCTCAGCGGAGAGACAAAGGGTAGCCGCAGCAAGCCGCCCCTTGTCTCCCTGCTCAGCAGCTCAGCGGGGAGACAAGAGGCAGCCCCAGCGAGCCGCCCCTTGTCTCCCAGCTCAGCGGGAGGCAGCGGGCAGCTGCAGCAAGCCGCCCCTTTTCTCCCCGCTCAGCCGCTGAGCGGAGAGACAAGGGGCAGCCGCAGCAAGCCGCCCCTTGTCTCTCCTCAGCAGCTCAGCGGGGAGACAAGGGGCAGCCACGGCAAGCCGCCCCTTGTCTCTCCACTCAGCAGCTCAGCCACTGAGCGGGGAGGCAGCGGGCAGCTGCCCATGCCCCCCAAATCTTGGCTTCTCTCCGCGCTGCCCCGGCCTGCCGGGGACAGAGAACTCCGGGGCTGCGGGCGCTGGTGTTCTCTGTCCCCGGCAGGCTGGGGCAGCACGGAGAGAAGCCGCAGCCCCGCGCCTGCCGGGGATAGAGAACACAAGCGCCCGCTGCCCCGGAGTTCTCTGTCCCCGGCAGGCCGGGCTGTGGGCGCCGGTGATCTCTGTCCCCTGCAGGCGCGGGGCTGCGGCTTCTCTCTGTGCTGCCCCGGCCTGCCGGGGACAGAGAACACTGGCGCCCGCAGCCCCGGAGTTCTCTGTCCCCAACAGGCCGGGGCAGCAGCTTCTCTCCCCTTCTGGGCACTAGTTGGTGGGCGGGCGCCCATAAATGCCCCCACGGGCACCGCATTGGGGACCACTGTATTAGAGAAAATGTTGCTTTCCCAGCTGTTTTGTAAGCAATTACTTACACATTTCAGGTGAAAAGAATGATTTATCTTTTTTAGTTCATTAGACGCTTTGACAATCCACCAAATCAAAGAACATGAAGTCTGCCAAAAGGGATTTTCTCAGAGAGAAATTTACTTTGGCCAGAGTAAATTCAAAGCACAGTTTTACAATTGCATGCACTTACGGTTGTTTTTAAGAATGAACTGTACAAATCTGTGATGAAGTAATGATAGAAACAGATACGAGGTGTATCTATTTTCATAGGCTGCTGCAGAGGGAGCGGTAGGATGGAGGTTAGCTCTGCATAGGAGAGGGGAGTTGTATATGTTGAGTTTTATAGGGAGGTCCGTTTAGGGTGTCAGCTGCATTTTAATTTTAGTTTTTTGAACTTGTATAAGGAGCCAGTGCTCTTTTTATCACTGTAGAAATCCAAAGAAATAATAAATAAAATGATAGAGGTGGAAATGCAATACAGGGTGTGTAAAATCGTCTGTCATCTCCCTCTGTTGAACAGTCACCTAGAAGGAGAGCTGAGACTGCATTGTCATGATTAGGTTTCTATACAAGACATTTCAAAGTGAGGGGTTTTAGAAGAACACAGGAATTGCTGTATCACACTAAGTCTCACAAATATTTTTTCCTGACCTCACTGGGCCTTTGGGAGATACCTTGAAGCACAAGGATCAATAGCCCCTACAGTTTTTATCTTAACAAGTATAGTCCATTATGAGCATTACATACCTGCTCTGACAGAGAGCTGCTATATTTTTTAGACATCCTTTTCCTCATGGTTTCTTTTACAGACTTCACCTTTTTGCCAAGAGATATACGGGAGGCAGAGGGCGATTTGATCACTTCTTTATAAATGAAGTCTCCTTCTTTGCCCTGCAAAATAAAATAGGAAGTTATGTCTATAAAATAAAATACAAGAGCAAATTCTTGCCATGCTGCCTGCCTGTTATATCTCACTACAGCGCTCAGTGCAAAAGGTATCCAGGGGCGACACAAAGGTAGCACGGTGTTTGGTTCACTGCTCTCAGCTTCAACATGGAAACCTTATCTTTTCTGGCCTTGACAATAAACCCAGTGCATAAACTGCTGTAGCTTTTCCTTCTACTCTTCCTGCTTCTCAGACCTGATGACAAGAACCGGTTTGCTGCTCTAGAGGCACTGCATGAAATTACGTTGGGGATTCAGTAGAGGCAGGGCCGGCTCTAGCTTTTTTGCCGCCCCAAGCAAAAACAAAAAACCGAGCGACGCCCTCCACCCCAAGCAAAATAAATTAAAAAAAACAACGAGCGCCACCCCACTGAAACACGCCCCCCCCGAGCGCCACCCTGCCGAAACAAAAACAAACAAAACCCTGAGCGCTGCCCCGCCGAAACGAAAACAAACAAAAAAACCCTGAGCACCTCCCCGCCGAAGTTTAAAAAAAAATAAAAAAATCCCCGAGCGCTGCCCTGCTGCCCCAAGATTGGCCGCCCCTTTGAAGGTGCCGCCCCAAGCACGTGCTTGGTCAGCTGGTGCCTGGAGCTGGCCCTGAGTAGAGGGCATTCCTTCCGTTTTGAGTTACTATTGAACATTCAAGTTGATAGGCAACACTACCTTCTGATGCAACAAAATTTTAGTTCTATCTGTTGCTTGGTCAGTAAAGTGCCGGTCTACACTAGCCCCGAAGTTCGAAGTAAGATACGTGACTTCAGCTACGTAAATAACGTAGCTGAAGTCGAAGTATCTTATTTCGAACTTCAAAGTACTCACCCCTGGTCCACACCGCGGCGCACAGGCTCCCCCGTCGACTCTGCCTGCTCCGTTCGCGGAGCAGGATTACCAGCGTCAACGGGGGAGCACTTCCTGGTTCGATTTATCGGGTGTAGACAAGACGCGATAAATCGAACCCAGAAGATCAATCCGACGCGTCCGACAGAGCAGGTAAGTGTAGACTAGCCCAAAGATCCCCTACCCCTTTTACACAAGAGTAGGCATTGCTAACCCTGTGATCCTAGCCAAATACCTACTTGGATAACTGCATTCTGCCTACCTGAATTCCCATTTTATTTTCAATTGGATAAGCTGCATTCTCTCTTCTAAACTGTTGTGTAGGTTTGTTATAGTTCAAAACAGGTGCTGAATCCACCACACACGTTAGTGGCTGCACTGACAGATTCTTACACAGACAGTTTGCACAATCGGTCTGTAAAGCATAATATTTCTTCATATGGCTTCCAAAATACATATCATAATACAACTCGGTTAGAGAGGCACTAGTAGCACCTATGTAGCCAAGGCTGCATTGAGATTTGCACTGCAAGCAGGACAAAAACCCATTTCACAATTTAATGGCTGAATTTAGTCTCCAATATGGTACAATAACCCTTCAGGAGGATAATTGAATTTTCCACAAGAATTATATTTCTTTTTTAGAACAAAGGTCATTATCATTACAAAAACCAAAGACAACACACATGCAACCCCCCAAACAAAGCTAGTCTAGTTAAAAAACCCTCTCCCTCCCTCTTCTAAAAATCATTGTGAAATCTGACAGTCACCAACTCTACCTTTCTTTCCCTTTGCAAAGACAACCTCATTGCTAACTTTATTGCTTCTTTTCATCAAGTTCAAGATAACCTTTTGTCTTGTGAGTTCTGAAAAGACATTAAACTAATGCAATTAGAGACTTTCAGCAAATCCACTTGATCTCCATGCATTAGTCTTGTATACCGTATCTTTCTCACTGCTGGTGGAAAGGGAAAGCATAACATTTAGATTTCATAGTTTCCCAGATCAAAAGGTAACCTGAACAAAACATCGCAAACTAGTTTAACGATACTAGCTAAAAGAGATACATCACGTGCTTATAAACCAAGTGTAAGGAAGAAAATCACTGTGTACCGATTTCTCTAGTCCCAAGGAAACTAATCCCTCCTCATTATCAGACATGTAGGCAATAAATTGTTTTATTATTTAGATTTGATCTAAGCTACTTGATATAAAAGAATTGGCAGAGACCAAGGCTAAAATAGTAAAAGTTGTTCTTGAGGGGGAAAAATGGTACAGTGAGCTGATCAATATTTATAATATAGTTCCTTTTGGTTGCAGACTTCGCAACAGCAATCTTTGGATCAAAGTAATACATTTGACAGTTTATTTTTTTATTCCAAAAATACCATCAAGAGGCTGCGGGGAGGACTGTCAACTTCAGAGCAAAAGGCACTTCTATAGTGACTTCCATCCAGATAGCTCAAAGCCTTTCACAGACACCAATAAGTGAAGGCTTAAAACATTTTTGTATGCATTTTATAGATGAAGCACTGGACCCAGATTAAAGAATTTGGGGGCCCTGTGACTATGAAAATTGGGCCCCCCACCCCACACAGACCCCAGAATGCCTCTCTTCCCTACCCCACTCAGACTCCTGAATGCCCCTCCCACGCCACCGACCCCCAAAATGCTCCCTACTCCACATATAGCCCCAACAACGCTCTACCAGCCCCACTTCTCAACCCCTCAGCCCCATCTACAGCAGTCCCAACATCTCCACCCCCAAACCTCACAACCCCTCCAACATTCCCAACTCTCCCCCAGCCCTCACCCCACAGCCCACCAAGAACTCTCACCCAGCCTCTCACCTACTGCCCCCATGACCTTCCTGGTCATTCACAGATGCCCCTCCAGATGCTCTGCTCCCATCTCAGGCTAGGGTGGCTCCTCCCAATTCCAACCACCCTGACATGATTAGGTTTGGTCTGGCCACCCCTCACGGAGGGTGGCTGGGCAAAATTGGGAGGAAATGGCATTGAGAACTGCCTCGCTGGATCGCCGCACCACTCAGTTTTGTTTCGGGTTTTTTTCCAGTGGTTGGGGCTTCCCGCCCAGATGGGGCCCTGTGCAAATGCACTGAAGGCACACTTGCCTGAGGTGATGCAGTAAGTCAATGACTTAGCTAGGAATAGAACAGAGATCTATTTTTTTTAATCTGACCCCTAGTCCTGTGCTGTAACCACTTGATCATACTTCTTCTCACATATAGTATATAAATAAACACACACAGTATATGGTTGTCACAAAGCTGAGAAACCAATGCGGTTGGTGGTTTAAAACAAAATTGTGCTCTCTGGGCTGCTTACTTAGATCCCAAAACTGCTCTTATAGAACTAGACTACATTTAACTCTACCAAGGAGAATTTCATAGTACCACACATGAGGTGCCTCCTGCTATTTCAGACCCAGCCCTTCCTACTTCATACTCACCATTTGGTCAGAGTTGTTGTTTCCAATGTGCAGGGAACGATTTGTCAAGTCAAATCCTCCAAAGCTACAGGTTCTCTGTGGAAAGGTCAGGATTAGTACAGAAACAATCACATTACAAACAAATTACCTCACTCAAGCATCTTCTCCCATTTGGAGAACATCACTGAAACAACACAAATGTGTGCAAAAGATGGAAATGGAAAAAAGGATGAGAAACTGAGAAAACTGTCCACTCATTTTATGTAGTAAGCCTTCCAATTTTCTGGCGACCTCATTCCAGCCTCCTCTCCTATACTAGTCCAAAGTAGTATCCGTATAGTCAGGGGCCCCAATCCTGTGAGTGAGCATCTCCTGGGAGTAACTGAACACCCTCAACTTCCACTGAAATCAACGGATGAGCTAAGCACCTTGCATAATCAGGCCATGGGGGTGGAGGGGAACATAACCCCAGTCCAGCTGTCCAAAAGGAATATGCCACCAGAGGTTTTATTCTTCAAAAGCAATGACTCCAGTTTAGGCATCTCACCACCTCCTTGGTGGTACAAAGCAGCTTTATCACCCGCCGGGAGAGAAAATAGGTCATATTTACGACGACACGATTAGCCCAGTGGAGTGACTCACTCACTGTTCCTCAGACCTGGCCAAAAACTCTGATACTGTTGATTATAATCTCCCTAAAAACATCAGCACAATGATATCGGTTCCCTCCCAACAGCACAAAGCCACAGAATGACCAATCACACAAAGTAAAGCCACACTTCCACAGCAAGAAACAAAGTGTTCAGCTCTGGCTGATGGGCTTGTTCTAAAGCTCTTGTATTAGCTGGAAGAGGACTAGCTCCTTTGAACTCAATGAGAATACAACTACTTACTGCCTTTTAATACAAGGTCAAACTGTTAAAACTGTTTTTCCCCCCTCAAAAATTGGGGCACAGTACTGTAGTGACCTTCCTCTGTTCCCATGACTGTTTTTAGATTCTTTTCACTGACAGTAACCACATGAGACATCCCAGGGAAACAAGGATGCAGCAATCAGTATTTATTTGTATCAATGGTGAGATCTGGGAGTAGATTTACAGACAGGTAGTTTTCTGTTTTCAATGATTTCTTTATAGTTAGACATAAAGGGATGGGAAAATACCTGAAGAACATTGCTATGCATTTTTATGTCCTGATCCAACACATAATGAAGTCAATTGAGAGATTTCTAGTGACATAAATAGCATTAGATCAGGTTCTTAGTTCTTCAGATTTGCCTAACAAACATCCAGGAGTGGTTGAAAGGCCTGAAAATAGGTAACACCTATCAGCTGAGAGCTACCCAACGAAAAGCCTGGAGACTGATTTGCAGGAACACGACCCACAAATTACAACCCCTATTGAACAATTAGATGAATTGGTCCTATTAGAACAAACCTTTGTTCTACCTCATTCATTTCTGATCAGGTGGGGTGGGACAAAGCAGAACAACAAATATGGGGATGAAGAGAGTTGCATGACCTCAAACCTGTCAAAGTTGGCTATGGGTAAAGCAGCAGGTGTCTCTTGAAAGCTATCAGCTCTCTCTCCCTGCATATTCAGTGGCACTTAAAGAAGCTGGCCACAGGAGCAGGGCTACAGGCTCAGACATAAGCCCAGAGGGCCAAGCCTTTGCTCCTCTGCTCCCATGGCACTCAGATGCAAGAACATGTGAGATCCAGCTTCATGGAACCACCTTCAATGAACAGTCCTACTCCAAGCAGCCTGCAGCCCACAGCCTTCTGCTGAGTTGGGAGGAGGAAGAGGGAACTGCAAACAAGAGAGCAACATCTAGAAAAAAATGAGTAAGAGCAGAAAGAATATGGACAGGAAAAGAGATGACAGCAACTGTACTGAGGCATGGTGAGAGGCCACCTAGGGAGGGGTGCGTATGCGCACTGGGTTAAGGGCATCCCTCAGTCACAAGGGGGATGCTAGCAGAAAAAGGTTGAGAACAAATGACTTAGTCACACTGGTCAAGATAGATGAGCTCACAACCTAGCCATGAGAACTGTTTTCAAGCACTGTTTATAAAAAGGGATACGCTAGCCACACCAGCAAACACCACCATTAAGATCTATGTTTCACACACAGCACTTTTTAATCCAGGAGTGGGCAAACTACGGCCTGAGGGCCAGATCTGGCCCGCGAGCCGTTTTAAGCCGGCCCACGAGCTCCCGCTGGGGAGCGGGGTCTGGAGCTTGTCCTGCTCCGGCGCTCCAGCCAGGGTGCCGGGTTGGGGGCCGCACCACGCGGCTCAGTCCCGCTCCAGCCGGGGCGCCAGGTCACCGCAGCATGGTCCCACTGTGGGGAGCAGGGTCGGGAGCTGCTCCACGTGTAGGAGCCGGAGAAGGGACATACCACTGCTTCCGGGAGCTGCTTGAGGTAAGCGTCGGTCAGAGTCTGCACCCCTGAGCCTCTCCCCAACCCTCTGCCCCAGCCCTGATCCCCCTCCCGCCCTCCGAACCCCTCGGTCCCAGCCCAGAGCACCCTCCTACACCCCAAACTCCTAATCCCTAGCCCCACCCCAGAGCCTGCACCTCAGGGTGAAAGTAAAATGCAGCTCTTATTGGTATGGGGCCGCTCTGGGCCCCCTGGAATGGGTGGGGCCTTGGGTGGAAGGGGCGGGGAAAGGGGGTCAACGTCCCACAGCCAGTCCATCTATACTCCCTGGTCCACACCGCCTGGAGCTCTAGAGGCGATTTAAAGGGCCCGGGGTAGCGGCAGCTGGAGCCCGGGGCCCTTTTAAGTCATGGCCCCGGGGCAGCTACTTCTTACCCCTACCCCCACAGTCGGCGGCCGGGGGGCAAAAGGGGCAGTGACATTAAAATGCTGCCCTTTTGTGCCCCCCATCGGCGGCCCTGCTGGTAGGGACCTGGCAAGGCCGCTGATCAGGGGTGCAAAAGGGGGAACAATGTTAAAGCGCTGCCGCGGCAGAGTTCTTTAAGTGCTACCGCGGCAGCGCTTTAAAGTCAGTGGTATGGGCCGGTACTGGTGGCTACCTTTTACCGGTACGCTGTACCAGCCCGCATCCCCTTACTTTCACCCCTGCCGCACCCCCAACCAGAGCCCACACCCCCTCCCTTACCCCAACCCCAATTTTGTGAGCATTCATTGCCCGCCCTACAATTTCTATTCCCCGATGTGGCTCTCAGGCCAAAAACTTTGCCCAGCCTGTTTTAACCACATAACTGGGACCTTCTGTGCCAAGCGCATTCTATCTAATCCCACCTTGCACAGATAACCTAACACTGAAGAGAGGACAGTGGAACAGAACTTAAGGAATTGTTCTCAACCAATGGCATTGAAGCTAGCCAGAGTAGTTCTTGTAGCAATCTTCTCTGAGAAAAAAGTCCTTGTAAATCTGTAACCTTTATCTTGCCCTTTCACATCACTTTGATCATTTCTAGTAATACTGTACCAAACAAAAAGTCTGTGGATGAAGAGAGGGATATTCAATGGAATGGTCATGCAAACAAAATACCCCAACGTATTAGGATATTGGACGGAAAGAAAAACTGATGTGATTCAAAAATTTCAGGCATGCCCAGGTCACTGAAAGAAATATAAATAACAAAAACAAATGGCAGGACAAGACTGTGACCACTTCCACTGAATACAAAGGCATTACAATTTCCCTGAGGTTGCAGCAAGCATTACAATTTGAGGAAGAAGGACTGGCGGTGCTTGAAGGTCATGAGAATCTTATCAGGTTTCTGCTGTTTTAAAAAGAAGTTTCTTTAAAGCTAATTGATTAGAAAATCCTCTCCAAAAATAAAAAATAAATAAAAAGAAAAGTGCTCTCCTTTCTTCTCTAATTTTATCTATGTGAACAAGCTAATGAGTTCCATAATGAGACTTCCAAAGTGAGACTACTCTCACATTTTAAAATGATTAAACAGCTTCCCCTTAGAGATGGCATCTGTATTTACAAGAAGAGAACATCAAAGGGCATTTCTAATGCATAATTGTGGTACTTCTTTAGAAGATATGAAGAACTAGTGGATCTTGTCAGTCGGCATATTCCCCACAAGTATTCAATCTGCAGAGGGGTGTTTCAGGTATCTGGTACAATCAGTTGAAATGTCATTACATAAAAGAATATTGTTCGAGAACACTATTTCTCGAAGTAACATGACAGTACCAGTGATGGGTCAGCTAGTCTACACAGAAGCACTAGTAAAATAGTCAGGAGAAACTGTTAATTGTACTGGATCAAAATAAAGTATTACCAGAGTGGCCATCAATCAAATGCAAGCGTAGCCTATGCCTGCTGGGTGTGGTGCTTGGTTCCCCTCTGGTGGCACCTCGACCATCTAGAGATTAATGAGTCTGCTACAGTCTTAGCTAAGTGCCATGTGTCTTAACTCATGCTGCTGGCTACCCTTCCCTGTATCCCAACTTCCCAGGTCTCATCTCCATCGCATGCTAGGGAGCAGGAGCAGCAGGCAGGGGCAGTGCAGAAGTGACCCAGAGAGATTCTATGATGCAGAGAGAAGTTGGGGAGGAAAGCAAGCATGTAGATAACAAACACTCTGAGTGCGGTGTATGTGGGAGGGAGGCTACAGAGCTGGAGTGCACTGTGTTAGCAATTGAGAGGAAAACTGAAGGGGAAGAGCTGGGATGAGAGCAGGACAGATAAAAGAAGGAAGCAGAAAGAGAGAAGCAGAATTTACTCAGTCTTCCATCCATCTGAAGGATTTAGGTACCTTACAATATTTCCTTTTAAAGAATGCTGAACTAATTTCTGAAACAGCAGAAAACCATTTTTCACGTCGCTTCTCTTTTCACCAAAATCTCAATTTCTGAATTAGAACAGGTTAAAAGAAGCTGTTTGTGGCAAAATTTGCTCTTTCCCATTGAGTCACTCCACGCACATGGGAATCGCAGACTTGACGACACTCTTCTCTTTATACACTGAAAGGGATTATACCAATTTCTTCACTGGGACCAGAACAGCCCCTGTTCCCACAGCTCAGTTTTGCAAACAACTTCTATTGGCAAATGAGAGGAGAAAAACACTGTACTAAAGTTTACGGGTTGGGATAGAAAACAGAAACAATGCTGACTGCAACCTCACAGGAACTGGAAGGCCACCTTCATAACAGCTCTTTGACTCACAGACTTTTGGTGGATTCTCAAGAGAACCCTTTTAGTACAACGGTCCACTGTGGCAGCCCACTTCCGTTTGGCCTCCTCATCCTCATCCAGCAGGCATCT
This sequence comes from Chelydra serpentina, assembly GCA_037349315.1. Lineage (NCBI taxonomy): Eukaryota > Metazoa > Chordata > Testudines > Chelydridae > Chelydra > Chelydra serpentina. The sequence continues at coordinate 26,140,278 of JBAIAC010000010.1, forward strand.
CCTCAGGTCCTGCTTGTCAGCCTTGCTCAGGGTCCTGTCAGTGACGGGACGCACCAGCTGTGATAGGTTGAGGTGACTGTACAGGCTTCTCTCCACCACGTAGGTGATATTGAACTCACTGACAGAGGTGCGCCCTCGAAGCCTTCTGTTTGGGAAGCCACAACCTCCTCCCCCTTTGGCTTTGTGCCGGAGCAGTTGTAGGTCACAAGTTGCAGGGGATGCTCCTTTCCTGACAGGACGCTGGCAGAGAAAAGCTCTGGAACAGGAATAGTTAGTATCCATTTTCTTCAATCGGATCTGCTTCCTGACACTCTGAACCTCCTCCAGGGACACCAGGAGATGGTGCTTGTGCCTGTTGCTGTCATAAAAGCAAATACTTTCAGTACTTACCCCATGGCTCAGGGAGCCAAGGCCCTTCTTCATCTCCCCTTCTGTCAAAGAGCGGCAAACCTTCTGGGTCTTCTCCTCTTCTGGGTAAGAAAAAAATGTCCCCAGCTTCTTGGGGGGCTTAATAAGTCCACGGCTATCAGTTTTGCTGAAGGTCTTAACCAACTTCCTATTAGCACCCCAAGTATCTAGGCTGCTGGATGAAGGAGAAGTGGTGAGTGAGTCCGAGTCATCCTCAGGCTGCTTTTCAGAAGAGCCATCTAAGTAGAATTGCTTCTTGTGAACTCCTGAGTAAAGTGCCGATCTGTCATCCAGCACAGGAGAGCTGTCAAGTGAGTGCTCGTCCACACCTACAGGGGACAAAAGCAACAAAACACCTTTCATCTTTCACACTTATCGTCTAAATTACTCATACATCAATGAGTCTTCCCCTGGAGGTTGTGCTCTGGCCAATCATTTAGTTAAATTTCGACGACAAGAAAATACAGATACTTTTTGAAATGGAGAAAATATTCCTGACTACTGTGATGCACAGTAGCCTATAACATTTTTGTTGGTGGACAGACTTGCAGCAAGTTTTCCCACTTCCATAAGCAAAGCAAGAATTCTGGGATAACTTAATTAAGAAGTAGCCTTAAAGAATATTTTAAAAGGACATTATCAAGACCTTTTCAGCATTTTAAATATCATTCTCCCCTTCCAAGTGGTGTCAGTAATGAACCTTTAAAAAGTTGAAATCAAGATGCTTCTTCCCAGAAGATATATTTTTTCATCAATGACTGCACACACTGTTTTAGTATATTAATTAGAAATAATAGTAATAACACTACTTTTCACTTATACAGTGCTTTTTCATTCACAAACCTCACAGAGCTATAATGAAGGAGCAGAAAGTATTTTCTTTCATTTATAGATGAGATAAATGAAGAACAGAGCAGTTAAGTGGCTTGCCCAAGCAAGTCAGTGGCAGAGGTGAGATCAAGACCCAGGTGTCCTAATACATCACTTATATGCCAGACTATGCTCCTCCTATTTGTTTTTTATTGTCACTGGGTGCGAAGATGTTGGCAATGGGCCAAATTCTGCTGTTCTTAATTGAGCAACATTCTCATTGAATTCTAAAAGAATGCTCAGTTGAGGACTGCAGATTTTGATGCATTGATATTTACGTATTTATTTAAAGAAAACAAGGGCACTGAACCACTGAGTGTGGAGGGAATCTTATCAGAAGTTACATGTATTTTGCAAACACAGTAAAATCACAGGACTCTTCCCCACTTCTTTCTTGTAAAGCACACGGAATAAAAGTGTGAAAAGAAAGTACCCCCACAGGGGCTTCCATACCATTCTGTTGGGTCCTAGAGCTCAGCTACTAGCAATGCAATAAGATCATTTATGGGCAAGAAATGCATTCAAGATACTCAAGAGCAAATAATACACCAAACATCCCCACTTGGTTTCAGATTTCCAATAGCTAGTACTGCTACAAGCCAACAGAATTTCTCTCTGTAAGGTATGGGGCTGAGCCCAAGGATCATATTGAAAGGCTAGAGCTTCTTGGCGGTGGCACCGAGTTCTATTTACATTATGTTTACTTAATGCATTTGTGGGAGAAAGTGAGTAGGTCAAACTGTGGGTGTACCAACCTCAGCATTAAAAATATGCTTTTCAGCAGCTCTCCATATTTTAGGTGGGAAAAATGATTTTTCAAACTGAAATATTATTTTAAAATAATGGCTAGAACAAAGATACAGGAACGTGATCTGGGCTGCTTTTGGGATTAGTGGAGGCAAAAAATACACTTAAAACATAGTTCCTTTTTATGTGTAAGGGTTTAGAAAACATTGTCTTCAGATTTTTTTACTGAGCATCTTTTAAGCCAGATGTCAGGTGCTGAGTTAGGGAAAAATGCCAAAAAATTGCACACACATGTGACAGTTCTGCCCAATATATTAGCTAGTGCATGTATATAGGCGATTCACACAGCTGTATGTGTTCCCAAGTGCTCACAGAACTGTCTTGTACAGCTTGAATTAATTTTTAGTGAGTCGTGAAACTTTCTATTTAAAAGAAAACTGGAGTTTTATCCATCCCCACTATAACTCAAGTGGCTTCCACAGTGTTACAGCAGGGATGAATTTGGACCACTGACTTCAGTTATGGTGTTGGTAAACTCCTAATAGTGAATAAATTCCAACATGCAAACATCGCAGGTCTAGCCTCAGCGTATACAAAGCTATACATTCAGAGTTGAGGCTTCCTGTTTCATCGTCTGTTCATTCTGTTGGCAAGAGACATCTACTGCACACATATTAGTTGAAACCTCAGCCTTTCTTCTGTGAAGGTACAGCCAGCTAAATTAAGGAATGGTTGTGTGCCAGATTTGACACCCTTTAACGCTGCATTTTCTGGATCTGATTAAGACTCTTAACATCACTTGCACTAAACTGTTCAGTGGTTCAATTACTTTTTTTCCTTTTCCCAGTGTAACAGAATAATAGTTCTCATGGGAGTGAATAAGTGTTGACAAATTACACTGGCCTATTGAGTAAATATGTATTTAAACAACTTACAAAATATGCACTGTGTCTCACAGGCCACAACAGACGTTGTATGGAGTTAGTCCATAGTATAGAGCAGGGGTGGCCAAACTTACTGACCCGCTGAGCCACATATGACAATCTTCAGAAGTTTGAGAGCCAGGGCACACCTGCCAGGGGTTGGGGCTTGAGCTCCTCAGCAGGCACCTTCCGGGGCTTGGGGTTTCAGCTCCACTCCTGCTGAAGCCCCGGCAGGCGTGCCATGCGGGGCTGAAGCCCCGAGACTGTCCCTCTGCACTGGGCAGAAGCCCCTACCTCACCACCCCTGCTGTGAGGCAGAGGACCCGAGCTCCCCACCACTTCAGTCTGGTACGTGGAGAATGGGGAACGAGGGGGGCGTTGTGGGGAGCTCTGCGAGCCGCACTTTAACTACAAAAGAGCTGCATGTAGCTCACAAGCCACGGTTTGGCCATGCCTAGTATAGAGCCTTAATGACACTAACATATATGATTTTTTAAAATGCTATGGAGAAAAAAGGTAGCAGAGAATTAGCAAGCATCAGTGACTCAGCCACTAAAAAATTAAGATAAAATACCGATAGATTCTAATCATCATCAGATTCCATTGCCCAGTCAAATCTACATTTAACAGGATGAAAGAGTCTGTGTGAAAAGCATGGGAAGCTGCATCTGGAAATGCAGTGAACGCCTCTCTTTTCTTTAGAAACAACAGAAACAGGTGGGGAATTTTGGCAAAATTACCCGTGGGGAGTTCCCTGATGTGGGCATAGGGAATTTCTATGGGAAATTTTATGTAAGAACATAAGATGGTCCATACTGGGTCAGACCAGTGGTCCAACAAGCCCAGTATCCTGTCTTCTGACAGCAGCCAGTGCCAAATGCTTCAGAGGACCGAGCAGAACAAGGTAATTTGAGTGATCCATCCTGTCCATCCAGTCAGACAGCTTCTGGCAGTTGGAGGTTTAGCGGTTGCCTCCTTGACCATCTTGTTTAACAGACGTTGATGGACCTATCCTCCATGAAGATACTGAATTCTTTTTTGGGCCTAGTTATGCTTTTGGCCTTCGCAATATCCCATGGCAATGAGTTCCAAAGGTTGATTTTGCATTGTGTGAAGTAGTACTTCCTTTTGTTTGTTTTAGACCATCTATCTATTCATTTTGTTAGGTGACACCTTGCTCTTGTATTACGTGAAGGAGTAAGTTTCACTTTCTTATTCACTTTCTCCACATCGGTTAAGATTTTATAGACCTCTATCATATCTCCCCCTTAGTCATCTCTTTTCTAAAAACTGAACAATCCTAGTCTTAATCTCTTCGTATGAAAACTGTTCCATACCCCCTAATCCTTTTTGTTGCCTCTCTCTGCACCTTTTCCAGTTCAAATAGATCTTTTCTGGGATGGGGCAAACAGAACTACATGCAATATTCAAGGTGTGGGTGTACCATGGATTGATATAGTGGCATGATATTTTCTGTTTTATTATCTATCCCTTTCCTAAAGGTTCCTAATGTTCTATTAGCTTTTTTGATTGCTTCCGCACATTGATCAGATGTTTTCAGAGAACTATCCACAGTGATGCCAAGATCTCTTTCTTGAGTGGTAACAGATAATTTGGCCCCACACCATTTTGTATATACAGCTGAGATTATTTTTTTCAGTGTGCATTACTCGACACTTATCAACACCGAATTTCATCTGCCATTTTGTCACCCAGTTTAGTGAGACTCCTTTGAAACTCTTCACAGTCAGCTTTGGATTTATGAGTAATTCTGTATAGTCTGTAAATTTAGCCACCTCCCTGTTCACCCCCTTTTCCAGATCACTTATGAATATGTTGAGCAGTACAGGTTCCCAGTACAGATCCTATGGTAACTGAGCCTACTCATATACTTTAATGAGCAGTGGCACATGAGCCAGCAAACAGAGCTGTAAACAGGGGCGTTGTGAGTGGGAGTTATGTTGGAAGAGAAAGGAGGAGGCAAGACCTTGTTCCTTAGTGGCAGTCAGTGAGTTGTTGTGGGTGATGTGTGCTTTTTCGGTTTTCTGTTCAGTTTGCAGAGGCTGTTAGGGGGCAGTATAATCTGAGAGAAGCAGAGCCCTGATTAGGGAATGGGGCTTCTCTGATTAGGGGGCCTATAAAGACAGCCAAGCAGCCAGCCAGTGGAACAGGAGAAAGCAAAGTGAGCTGTAAACAGGGGAGTCTGAGTGGGAGTTTGTAAAGGGAGTTTCAGGGAGCAGTGTGTCTGGTCTTCTGGTATTTTTGGGGGTTTTAGTTTTGTTTTGATTTGTTTGTTATTTTTCTTTTTCCTTGACAGGCTTTGAGGTGGAAGGCAATGACAGACACAGAGGTGGCAGTTGGAGTGAACCAAGCAAGTAAAGAGACAATGAAGATGACCAGATGCAGAAGCTGCAGGATGTACATGATCCTAGAGCGGGTACCTGAAAAGAGTTTCGTTTGTATGAAGTGCTGCTTGATAGAGCAGTTGGAAGAGAAAATCCGAGGTTTGGAGATGCAGGTGGAAACTACGGTTAAGTTTCAAAGGGGATTCGAGCGGATGAGGGAGGGAAGGGAAGAGGATGCTGAAGGGAAAAGTCAAGACTCAGATGCAAACTGGACTGAAGAACTCTGAGGGGAGACTGCTGGGTTAGGAAATTGGCCAGGGGATGCATGTGACTACAAGAACCAGGCAGAGGAAAAATGACACGCTAGTTAGGGATAAATTGAGCCCAGGAACAGGTTTGCTGAGTCGGACAATGTAAAAGGCGAACAGCAGGCCGTAACTGAAGGAGGGAGGGCAAGGAAGAAGAGAAGAGTGGTCAGTCCTATGGGAAGAGTCAGTGGAGCTACCCGGAGTTCAGAGCCCCAAGAGAATACAGGATGACTTGCAGAAGATTGCAAGGGAGAATAAAAGACAACAGGACTTGCACCCAGAAAGAACAGGAGGAAGGCTGGAGAATGACATCACCACAAGGAAAGACAGGTCTATGTGACTGATAACTCTCTACTAAGAAGAACAGACAGGCCTGTTACCAGAGCTGATCCGGAAAACAAAGAGTGTGCTGTCTGCCGGGAACTAAGATACGGGATGTGGACCTGAGGCTGAAGAGGATCCTAATGAATCCACTGATTGTCCTTCATGTGGAAACAAATGACACGGCTAGATTCTCGCTGGAATGTATCAAGGGAGACTATGCCAAGCTGGGGAAGATGCTTAAGGAAATGGAAGCTCAGATGATCTACTTGTCCCTAGCAGACAGACAAGATTATGATGATCAACAGATGGCTCAGGTAGTGGTGCTATAAGGAGGGCTTTGGGATGTTTGACCACTGGGAAGAATTCATGAACAGAGGATGGTTCTCATGGGATGGAATCCACCTAAGTAGGGAGGGAAATAGACTTCTGGGATGGAAGTTGATACAACTGATAAAGAGCTTTAAATTAGGAACTCAGGGGAGACGGTTGGGAGATGCTCATGAAGTCTCCACACCTTATTCTAACACTGGGAGGAAAATCAAATAAGAAAAGGATACAGCAATGGAGACAGGAACAGAAGTGGGTAGGAGAATGGACATTAAGAGGAAAGATAGTGCTGATACCAACAAAGCTAACAGTCAGGTAGGTGATACTGGCAGTAGAATGATTGTACCCAATCAAGCGAGGAATGTGGGCAAAGCCAACCAGCAACAATTATGTTTGTACACCAATGCAAGGAGCCTGGGTAACAGAATGGAGGAACTAGAACTACTGGTACAGGAAGTGAAACCAGATATTATAGGGATAATAGAAACATGATGGAATAATAGTCACGATTGGAGTGCAGGTATTGAAGGGCATGTGCTGTTCAGGAAAGACAAAAGTAAAGGTAAAGATGGTGAAGCAGCATTATATATTAATGATGAGTTAGACTGTAAAGAAATTAGAAGTGATGGAATGGATAAGACAGAATCTGTTTTGGGCCAAAATCACTTTGGGGTGGGAAAAAAAGCTACTAGAGGCTCTCCTGACATAGTGCTTGGAGTATGCTACTGATCTCCAGGATCTGATAAGGATATGGATAGAGGCCGATTTAATGTTTTTAAATGAAATAATTACTAGTAGGAATTGTGTGATTATGGTAGACTAACTTCCCTGATATAGATTGGAGAACACGTGCTACTAATAATAGTAGGGCCCATATTTTCCAGGATGTGAAAGCTGACAGATTTCTTCACCAAATAGTCACTGAACTAACAGGAGGTGACACCATTTTAGATTTGGTATTGGTGAGTAGTAATGACCTCTCATAAAAACTGATTGTAGGGGACAATCTTGGTTGGAACGATCATGAGCTAATTCAGTGTAAACTAAATGAAAGGATAAACAAAAATAGAACTGCAACTAGGGCCCTTGATTTCAAAAGGGCAAAAACTTTACAAAATTAAGGGAATTAGTTAGGAAAGTGGACCAGACTGGAGAACTCAAGGATGGAGGAGGCTTGGAAGTACTTTGATTTAAAGTTGCAGAAAATCTGAAGCCTACATCCCAAGAAAGTGGAAAAAATTCATAGGGAAATGTTGCAGACCAAGCTGGATGAGCAAGTATCTGAAACAGGTGATTAACTGAAAGCCTACCAGGAATGGAAGATGGGTTGGATCAGCAAGGAAAGCTCTCTCTTGGAGGTCAGAAAATGTAGAGATAAAGTGAGAACTGTCAAAATCCAAGCAGAGCTGGACCTTCAGGAAATTAAAACCGATATTAAAAGGTTCTATAGCCATATAAATAAAAAGAAAACAAGGAAAGAAGAAGTGGGACCTCCCACACCCTAATCCACTGCTGGCCCCACACCAACCGAACTATAAACCGGACTTTCAATGAAGATCAGAAATGGTGGTTTATAGAGCTTTCCAGTTGGTGAAGTGCCAGATAAAATAGCTTTTACTGTATATTTTTAAGTAAGGGGAAAAAAGTGATCTGGGAAACTAAAGGCTGTTAGTTTGACCTCAATCGCATGAAAGGTCTTGGAACAAATTTTGAAAGAGAAAGTAGTTAAGGACAGAGAGGTAACTGGGATAAAATACAACATGGTTTTACAAAAGGTCAATCATGCCAGACTAACCTGATCTCCATTGAGAAGATAATTGATTTTTTAAGACAATCTACCTGGATTTCAGTAAGGCATTTGATACAGTTCAACGTGGGAAAGTATTAGTTAAATTGGAGAAGATGGGGATTAATATGAGAATAGAAAAGTGAATAAGGAACTGGCTAAATGGTCGAAGGTCACTGCTTTGGCTACTTCTGTTCCTACCAGCAGGACTCTCTGCTGACTTTGCTCTTAGCGTTGCCAACTTTCTAATTGCGCAAAACAGAACACCCTTTGCCCCGCCCCTTCCCCTTCCCTGAGGCCCCGCCCATTCCCCACCCCTTCTTCGAGACCCCACCCCTGCTGACTCCATCCTCCATTGCTCACTCTCTCGCCACATGGGGGGAGGTAGGGAGGAAAGGAAAGGGATGGCAGACAGGTGCCACCTAGGTCCTAGTTTACTCAGAATGTGTGGGGGTCATCCCTGCATAATTTTGGGTCTCTGGCGTACTTGGGGGAAGGAGTAGCTATAGATGGGTCTCATTCTACTCCCCTCCCCTCAGTTCCTTCCTCCCAGTGCAGCAGTCCCTGGAGAAATCAACCACTGTGGGGCCTTCACTCAGGGGTTGTGTCTTCACCGCAGAGTTAACTTGGGCTCTTACTCAGGTGTTGCCCCAACCCTCTCCCATCCACACACAAAACCCTCTCACCCCAAGGTTAGTGGTGCTTTCAACCCAGGCTAGCTGGCTTGTATGGGGCTAGAGGCTAAAACCTGAGTAAGGCCTTCACTCAGGCTGGTAACCCGCCTTCTTTGCAGTGAGGATATAGGCTAAATCATTTGAGTGCTGACAGTTCTCCAGCGTCTTCATACTTCCATCGATGCCCAGAAGGACAGACAAGTTCTCTTATAATTCACTAAGAAAGAACCATAGAGCGGCTCAGTTTACTGCAGCACAAAGAATAATGGGATATGACCCTACAAGTCCTAGTGACACACACAGGTGAGCACAGCACCAGTGAGGACCCAGTAACTTGGTTATGGCTTTGCAGTGTGGCTGCTCACATACAGGCTAGGCTAACTCCAGTGCTCAGACCCAGGTACTGATCATCCAAATTAACTGCAGCGTAGACATACCGAGAGGGTGAGCACTTCTGCACCTCTCCCTAGGCCAGGGGTGGGCAAACTTTTTGGCCTGAGGGCCACATCCAGGTGGGGAAATTGCATGCAGGGCCATGAATGTGGGGAAGAGGATTGGGGTGCAGGAGGGAGTGCAGGGCATATGAGGGGCTCAGGGCAGAGGGTTGGGGTGCAGGAGGGTGTGGGGTGCGGCTGGGGGCTCAGGGCAGAGGGTTGGGGTGCAGGAGGGTGTGGGGTGTGGCTGGGGGCTCAGGGCAGAGGGTTGGGGTGCAGGAGGGTGTGGGGTGCGGCTGGGGGCTCAGGGCAGAGGGTTGGGGTGCAGGAGGGTGTGGGGTGCGGCTGGGGGCTCAGGGCAGGGGGTTGGAGGTGCAGGAGGGGTTCAGGGTGCAGGCTCCATCCCGGTGCCACTTACCTGGAGCGGTTCCGGGGTGGCAGCAGCACGCAGCAGGGCTAAGGCAGGCTCTGTGCCTGCACTGGCCCCACCCCGCGCTGCTCCCGGAAGCGGCCGGCACCACATTCCTGTGGCAGAGGGCTCCGTGTGATGCCCTCACCAGTAGGTACCTCCCCCAAAGCTCCCGTTGGCTGCAGTTCCCCATTCTTGGCCAATGGGAGCTGCAGGGGATGGGGTCTGCAGGAAGGGCAGCATACGGAGCCCTCTGCTCCCCCCCCCCCCACTTCCCCAGGGGCCACAGGGACATGGTGCTGGCCGCTTCCGGGAGCAGCGCGGGGCCTGCGATGCCACGGAGCTGGCAATCCCGCGGGCCAGATCCAAAGCCCTGATGGGCCGGATCCGGCCCGCGGGCCATAGTTTGCCCACCCCTGCCCTAGCCTCTCTCTTCACCAGCAGCATGGCTTTTGCATGCTGTAGGTGACTGCCTATGTTTCTCTCACCAGGATCATAGAAGACACAGAGATGGAGTTAACGCAGCAAGAATGTGTGATAGAAATTCTCCGGCCTTGCCAAAGAATGATACCATGTAGAACAGCTCTACCTTCACCAATCAGCCACTCCCCTTCCAATCCTTAGAGCTGCAATTGGGGAATATTCTTGCAAAGGTGTCTCCAAAGGCTTGGAGGAAGAGAAACAAGTCAGGGTGGCTCCGCTCTGCTGCTTGTGACATAATAGGGGCACAAATATCATGAAATTTCTGCTACCTTTCATTCTTTCCACAAAATACAACAGAGGAGATGAAAATGTAAAGCCAAGTTCTAACCTCCTGATAAAAGGGCTCTCCAATATTGCACTCGGAGTGCTAACAAACCTTCAGCTGTAGCAGTAACCACCTCCCAAACAGCCACATTGCTCTCCTTAAAGTGTTAAAACAGCTGGGATAACTCAGTCTTTATAGAAAACAGTACCCAGTTTCACAGAGCTACAAGTTTATGGCAAGCAGCACAATTATTCTTATTACCCCATACCCAGAATTCTCCTCACCCCCAACCGTCTCTATTCAACACAGAAATAAAGTCACCCATTCAGTTTAATTGAGAATAACTGTATGCACTTAGCTTTTACCTTCTGTGCTGGGTTTTTTCATTTCTTCCACCCTAATTAGTTTCTTTCTGACTCTGCGAGTAGAGTTAACCAGCTTGTGCAACCTCTTAAACTTCACCGACTCCTCAGTTTCATCATCCGATTGTTCTCTTGACTGGCAAAGAAACAAAGGGAATGTTAATAAAGTAATTGTTCCGTGGCTTGCTCCTTGAAGTCAAGTTAACCCAACCCAGCTGCCGCTCTGTGTCAAAGCAGCTCTGTAACTGGGGTTATATTCTCCACCCAGGTCAGAGAGAAGCGTTGAAATTATTGACAGGTTTCAAAGTGCATAACATACCATTTTGACTTCTAATTCTGTGCAACGTGAGGTCCTAAAAGCACTGAAATACATTGCTGCCCTTGTCTTCCTTTCCATGTATAGTGTAATAACTACTTTCACGTCCTCTTTCAATGCATTGCAGGCAGGGCTCTTCTTACCATACCAGTTACGCTCCTGTGGTTTGGGTCAGGCACTGGTTTGTCTGGCCTGTCGGAACTTGCCATTTAAACCTGGTAATAAACAGCTTCTCCAAACTGAAACTCTATCATTGACTTTTTCCAGTCTTCCCAGAAAATCAAAACCAGCAGTACAAGAAGGGGACGGGAAGGAAGAGACTTCATTCTCTGTCTCGTTCATTAGTTACACGCCGCCACAGCTACAAAATCCTCTTTCTCCTCCTCCCCCTATCCCACACTCCTTTTGAAGGCTCTCAAGGCTAGGCTTCGGATGGATGCAGCATTCCTCCAACAATGACCAAGGGAAAACTCTGACCTTTTCAGATATACAGTATAGTCCATATTCCCCAGCATCCCGTTTCATTTTGCATCTGATCCATTATGCTCAATTCCAGCTGTTTTCCCTCAAGTATCAAACATTACAGAGGCAAAAAAAAATTCACTCGTTCCAGCAGCAGACACACAACAAGCTGAAACAATTTATTCCTTGTGGACGAAATGAGGGTTCCAATTTTTGAGACAGATCCAACGTTATATGCTACTTCCTCTGTTTTAATCTATTTAGAATGTAAAAAGGGGGCGAGAGGGGAGGAAGGCACTCCAGCGCTTACAGTACAGGACTGGCACTGTATGCAGTGCATTCCAGCAAGCCCTGCCCATTCCAGCTGGAGTGCTGCACAGATTGTATACCTTTGTCTTTGTGTACACCCCAGCCAATTCATCACATTCGAAGATCGAGCTCAAAAATCTTAATGCATCTTCCTCTCAATTAACTTTAGCTCATCTGAGGTTCAGACTGCATTATTTTCTTCTCATGAAAAAAAACCCCAAAAAATCCACCCTGTTTTTACCTAACCGTGAGCCTATTTAAAGGCTGGCAAAATAGGAGAGCATATAGGCTTTTAAAATATACATAAAGTCAGAATGGAATAACAGCATAAACCACAGGATAGGATGTCAAACGGCAAACACACAGGGGTATATTATTGAAAGTCATGGAAATCCCTCACAGGGCCAAATTTTCTGCTGGCGCAACTTCTTTGAAACCATTGGAGTTGTGCCAACAGAGCATTTGACCTACATTCCTCAATTTACTTGATTAAAACAAAATTCACATTATTCTAAAATAAAAAGGACTAACTGGTCTGCTGGTCGGATGCTGTATGGTAATTCCAATGTTGCTAAACACGAGAATCCAAAAGACCCAGTGAGCGCATTTATCATAGGGACCAACACAGTATGTAATTAGTTACCCAGAGTGAAAGATTATTATTTTAACACAACGAAGTAGGATAGCAGAAGACTGATTTAAATCAAGATAAATCATAGAATCATAAAATATTCGGGTTGGAAGAGACCTCAGGAGGTCATCTAGTCCAATTCCCTGCTCAAAGCAGGACCAACATCAACTAAATCGTCCCAGCCAAGGCTTTGTCAAGCCTGACCTTAAAAACCTCTAAGGATGGAAATTCCATTGCCTCTCTAGGTAACCCATTCCAGTGCTTTACCACCCTCCTAGTGAAATAGTGTTTCCTAATATCCAACCTAAACCTCCCCCTCTGCAACTTGAGACCATTAATCCTTGTTCTGTCATCTGCCACCACTGAGAACAGCCAAGCTCCATCCTCTTTGGAACCTGCCTTCAGATAGTTGAAGGTTGCTATCAAATACCCCCACACTCTTCTCTTCTGCAGACTAAATAACCCCAGTTCCCTCAGCCTCTCCTCATAAGTCATGTACCCGAGCCCCCTGATCATTTTTGTTGCCCTCTGCTGGACTCTCTCCAATTTGTCCACATCCCTTCTGTAGTGGGGGGACCAAAACTGGACAAAATACTCCAGGTGTGGCCTCACCAGTGCCGAATAGAGGGGGAATAACTACAGACCGGTCAGCCTGACTTCAGTCCCCAGTGAAATCATGGAGCAGGTTCTCAAGGAATCCATTTTGAAGCACTTGGAGGAGAGGAAGGTGATCAGGAACAGTTAACATGGATTCACCAAGGACAAGTCATGCCTGACCAACCTGATTGCCTTCTATGATGAGATAATTGGCTCTGTAGATATGGGGAAAGCAGTGGATGTGATATATCTTGACTTTAGCAAAGCTTTTGATACTGTCTCCCACAGTATTCTTGCAAGCAAGTTAAAGAAATATGGATTGGAAGAATGGACTATAAAGTGGATAGAAAGCTAGCTAGATTGTCTGGCACAATGGGTAGTGATCAACAGCTCAATGTCTAGTTGGTAGCCGGTATCAAGCGAAGTGCCCCAGGGGCCGGTCTTGTTCAATATCTTTATTAATTATCTGGATGATGGGATGAATTGCACCCTCAGCAAGTTCGCAGATGACACTAAGCTGGGGGGGGGGGGCGGGGGGAGAGGTAGATACATTGGAGGGTAAGGACAGGGTCCAAAGTGACCTAGACAAATTGGAGGGTTGGGCCAAAAGAAATCTGATGAGGTTCAACAAGGACAAGTACAGAGTCCTATACTTAGGAAGGAAGAATCCCATGCACCACCACAGGCTGGGGACCGACTGGTTAAGCAGCAGTTCTGCAGAAAAGGACCTGGGGATTACAGTGGAAGAGAGGCTGGATATGAGTCAGCAGTGTGCCTTTGTTGCCAACAAGGCCAACAGCATATTGGGCTGTATTAGTAGGAGCATTGCCAGCAGATCAAGGGATATTTGTTTGATTAAAAGCAACAGCAGAGTCTGACCAGCAGAACTTTCCTACCAAGCAGGAGAGTGTGTGGCACAGAAAATATATATATATTTAAATTTTTTTTTCTGTAGGGGAGAAAGACTGTTAGTACCTTTATAGATTAGGCCTTATACGTCTGCTATTACAAGTGGTAGTCACAAGAGCTGGTCTGGATTTTTTTCAGTTAGCTTTTTTGCTTGAAAATGCAGATTCTTTTCAACTGAAATTGTTTATGGAAAAGGATTGGGTTTGACAAATTTCCCATTTTGAAAGCAATTTTGAAAGAAGTTTTGAAATTGTTGAAACAGGACATTTTGGTATTTTCTAAACAAAAAGTTCCATTTTTTGGTTTGAAATGGCTTTTCATTTTGAAATGTAAACTCATTTATAATTTAAAAATGTGAAAAAATAAATAAGGTCAAAATTGGAACCAAATGTGTCAAAATGATCAAAATAAAATGGTTTTGATCGACCTGATCCTCTTTTCTCTCTTTTTATTTTTTGATACACAAAATTTTTCAACATTTCAACTTTTCATCCCAATTTGGAATGGGAAAAAATGTTCAAAGTCTCAAAATTTCTCTCAGGCTGGGAAAACCATTTCCCACCCAGCTCTAGCAACCGTCTCCTGCAGGCTTTTTCAATGCAGCTTGCTATCGAAGTCAGATACATCTTCTTAAGTCTTTCAACGTACTGTAACAATACAAACGTACAGGCACAATTTCTGGATATTCAGGGGAGACCTTTGCAAAGTGTTGCCCTGAGGTGGAACAATTTTATAGGTAACGAAGGAAATCTACATTACAATCAATGGTTTCCTGCAGGGAAAGGTCCCACAGCAATCAAGCCTAGCAATCAGAAAGGGCACTTTATGCAGTCAACATGGTAGGTGTCCCACTCCGAGGTCAGAGAGCGCTTACAGTGCAGTGAGTCTATAAATGTTTTATTGCTACATGTATAAGGCTATCCTATTACACTAAATTTCAGCACAGTTAACCCTTTCTGTATAGCAAATAGAGGTATCTAATATGGCACACCCTGACTCTTAAGTAGCCTTATCAAGAGGCTTTCCTGAATATTCCAAAGGGAAAACAAATGGATTTACAGTACTGTAAATAGGAATAACCTAATTTCCATCCTTGCTGCTTCACATTTTTTCCATCCAAAAGCCCATATGGCTCAACTTTTAATTATTTTGGCTAATGCTGTATGTAGTAATTCTGTGGTGAATGCTTAAGTGTTTCATTTCTAGTTTCCATGGCAACATTACATCAGATTGCAGACAGCTGGCTCCACAGTTTTAAACCATAACAAATTGACCAAGCCAATACAAAAAATTATACATGCTTTAAAGAGACAGTGCGCCATTCTGCTGCCAGTGGAATAAAGCAAAGCCTATGGGGCCTATTTGGCACTTATGCTTGGGCGGAGTCTCCTTTCTCAGCTTCTTTTGGAACAAGTGCATCTTTGACACATCTGCAATGTTCTAATAGCGAAGAAACTGGGCCAGTTTGGAGAACTCTATTACACAACCGCACGAAGGGCTACAGGGAAACTGGAATTAAATTAACAGCATCTGTAAATACAAAGGACTGCATACAGAGAACTGCAACAAACATGCATTGAATGACTGGAAACGTATAACTCCAAGCTGTAGCTGCAGCCTCAGCTCTTTCTTGGAGAGCAAGTGTGAGCACAATACTGTGAAAAAAGTTCTTGAAACCCTAATTATGCCACTACCTTTGCCGTGCTCTATGCCCAGAATGTCCTTGATTCTGTACTGCACACAACTTCTTCTTCCTTCAATAGCTATTCTCAAAAACCATATTTTCCCCACAATCCCTTAAACCAAAATTAGAACAATTTTAAAAGTAATTGTTTAAAAAAGTAATCAAGGGACTAAAATAAGCACTGCAGCCCCATAACTTACTGTCCTCCACCCCGCTTGCCTCCTCCCCCTTTGACTTTTTTATGCTGTCAGTTTAGAACATAAGTTCTTTGGGGGAAAGATATGTACCTTGTTCTAGATCTATGGAACACTATCCAGTCCATTGTAGGCAGTATAGAAATAATAATAGTGAACAATCCTAACTTCCCCGCTTGAATTGGAGCTTTACAAAGCGTGTTCACATTTAGGAGGATATATGGAATTATTGGACTAATATAAAACAGAAGTAGCTAACACTCTGCAGGGAAATTTTTGGGATCACTTCAGGGTTTCAGAGGCATTCTTTGTAAAACACATAATGTTCGATTGCTTACTAGCCCACTCCTAATAGAAGTATTTAAGAAATATCAGGGCCATGTCCAGATAAATCCAGCGTACTTGGATTTATCTGCTTCAGCTCTGGAAACAAAAACATAAATGATGTTTTACTCAAGCTGTATGAAGCCATTTGGAAAGATATCAAACTTCTAAAATTAATTTCATGCCCTAGTAATAGATTATTCCTGAACGGAACCAGAAAATCTCCCAACAAATCTCCAAATTTGAGCCCAAATTGCAACTGTGTTGGGACAGTCAGACAATTCTTGAGGGGCAGAATGGGGCAAATACACAAATTCTATGTATGATGTGCCCGATAATTAACCACTTATTAATCATTCCAGAACTCCGAGCCTATGTCAAATCAAACAGATTTGCTGCTTGTGTTGGGAGACGTGGTTACATGTGTCCCTTCTCCCTTTCTCTCTGAAACAAGCTTTACGTCCACCAAAAATATAATCATTTTACTATCGGGGCAGGGAAGAAAACCTCCCTTCTCTCCCCCCCGCCCCCGAAAAGAAGCCCGATTATAGTCGGGGACAGGAAAATAGAACAGAAGAGAGTACAGAGTCCCAGGGAAAGGAAAAGAGGAGACAAGAAAAGCTCAGCATGTTATGCGGTGCCTAAGAATAACCACAAAAGCCTTTTCTCTCTCTGAGACAGGAGGCACATCCTCTCCATATCATGCCATACACTTAATGACTTACCGGCTTCGGCATTTATAGGCCTACAGCTCAGTTCCGAATAATTCCCCCAAGTGATCAATTCCCGCTCTGTCAGCTTTGTAACTCTAAAATTTAGGATTAGGCACTTCTTCTTAAGTACTATATTCGATTAGTATCCTGTGCACAAGACACCTCTTCTCCAGAGTTACATTATCAGTCATCACACTGGCTCCGACTCCACTGCTTAATATGTAAAGAAGAAAAAAAGCATGTTGCTGGACTCAATTAGCTGCTTTCTGCTCACTGACTGATTCCCCCAGTCACTTGCTAGCTGCATAGCTTGCAAGAAAGGCATAAGTCATCAGCTCTAAGCAAATCTTCTATTCACCACAAGGAAAAAAGGGAGTGTTGTACATGGCAAACAATCCCTGTTTTCACTGACGAAGGCTTGCTGACCTCTTGCTGGCCTCTAGTTCCTTAATTACGGTCTATGGAATTTCAGTGAAAGAAAAAAAACGTACAGAGAATCTGTGCAAAGCCAGGATAAGAACTGACCCTCAAACACTACTGCTAGAGTGGAGGCTGTCTCTCTAGGAAATACAACCAAAACCTTTTATCAGGTTGGGGTTTGGGTTTTTTATTCTTTTGACAAAAAGCCCCCAGAGAGCTCCCCACTGAAAAATAACCCTGGCCTGAATGTTATTCCTGAAATTATAGAATCTAATTTTTGAAATAATCATTAAGTGGGAACTCAAATGTTCTTCCATCGCCCAAGTGCCATTTAAGTTATCTCCCAAATCTTACTGACCAAAATCGCAGTTTAGCTCAGGTTATCATGATGCTGCTTCATTAGGCACTTGAATATGTACGTGAAAAGTGAGATCTCTCCCTTTTCTCCCGAGGCTGAGCTCCAATCTCTTGCCTTGTACCTGACCTCCACCTTTCCTGGGAGATAATCTGAGGGTTTGTCCACATGGAGACATAGTGTACAGCAAAGTGGGTGTAAATCTACAGCGCACCAGCCTGCACATACTACCAGGCCACATGGACCCCATTACTACCCACTAAAAGTTCTGTAGTGGCTTTGCCTTACTGCTGTTTCAAGCAGCAGGAGCAGGAGCGAGAATCTGGCCCTTTTGGTGTGTGCAACACGCTGTTCTTTCATGACCCATCTAATCATCTGGATACTTTTTTACCTTCTCCATCTTAGTACCAATGACTATAAAGCCAAAGTGTGCAAAAGAGGGCCCTTTTAGATCCAGAGAAATCATGTGAACCTTTTTTCTGGTTTTGATTTGAGGAGTTTCATACCCCCTGAGTTTTGCTTTTCACTTGAACCCCAAAAATCCAAGTAAAACTCAGCTGAAACTTCTGAGCTTTGGGCGAAACCGCTGAGTTCTCTCAGATTTCCATGAGACACGGGCCAGCTTCACTTGAAATTTGTCCCAGATTCAAGCATGGGCAAACCTGGCCCAAGTTTTGGGCTTGCAACTTCAGTTTTACCTGGTTTCAGGTTTCATTAAGAACATTTCACAAAGCTAATCACAGCACAGGCTGTGTATGTAACATTGTGTAGTGTTTGGATGTGATAATATGGACCATACTGAAAGGTTAGAAGAAAATTACTCCTGTCTACAAAAATTATAAGGGGTCAAAAATGTGTTTGCCACTTAGCAAAAGTAACCATATAAATATAAAACATATTGTGCAAATTATCCCAAGCATCAAAATTCAGTAACACCAGAGCTGAACTTGGACCAGTATTACTTATGAAGAAATCAGAGGAGTTCACCAAGGGCTAGTCAGATGAGAGACACATTACACATTAGCTGGCGATGACATTGCCTGCTGAAATTAGTGGGAAGTGTGTGTCATATGTACCAAGAAATTAAAAAAAAAAAATGTAATTCTCCTAGGAGGTCTGCCTATTCTGGAATAGTTGCTGAGGCAAGTTTCAAGATGTTAACTATTTGCAGGTTTTCAGTTAAAATAACTTTTTAGGACACATCTTTGACTGCTCCATTTGTGAGCCAGATAGATACTGCCACACTTCCTCCTGTTGAATAGTGCCTTATACTAGGTAATTAGTCTAATTGATTTTAATGGGATAACATGCATAGTAATATACCACTCAGCATGAGTAAGAGTGGCAGAATCAAGATCTATTTAATGTCTGTTACAATAAAATGTCCTCCCTCATTCTCCCTCGAGGTCTAGTACATTTTTCATCAGCCCAAATAATACTGTATGTGAAATAGTGCTTCTAGCAATGGTACGTCTTAACAGCCTTTTGTGTGACATGTTTTGGCAGGGTTGAGGTGGCCTGGGGAGACCGCCATTCTTTGGAATATACTGTACTAAAAATGAATGGAGCTTAACGTCATCATCCATGAGAACCAGCTTCTTGGAATAGAATAAAAACCTCGAGTGAGAACAGTGAAGTGATTAAATGTAGTTAAATTCATATCAAAGATGGTTCATAATAACAAGAGGCCCCTTTAAGGCCTTGTCCACACAGGCAGTGACATTTAGGGTACAGGCACTACACAGGTGGTGTCCACATTGTAGTGTGTAGCTACATATGGCAATGAAAGGCTCTGGCACGATTGGGAGGGGCGGGAAGGAGCAGGTAAAGAGTCTGGCAGCTCCCCTCTGCTGGAGCCTTTCCCCATCGCAAGGAACTGTCAGAGCCTTTCCCTGCTGACTTTCCCCTACCAGAGCCTTCCCCCATGGTGGGAAAAGGCTACATCAGCAGGACACTGGGGGAGGCACTGCTTGGGTGCATAGAGAGCCATGTAGGGTACATACCCTAAGGTTCTGGGATGTCTTTATTTGCCTAAGTAGTGCCTCACCTCTACACTACTACTTAGACCCGTGCTAGGGGGGAATGCTATATACAAACTCTACAAGCAGCTGTAACATTTGCGCCGCGCACACACATACCCTTAATGCGGGGTGAAGTCATTTAAATTCTGTTATTACAATATTTTTACAACAGTAAAATGATTAAAGGCACCATCATAAGCAAAATGAAGGAAACACCAATCCCAGGGGAGGCAAGCAGCAATCAACATGAGCTCAATTAAAATTCTCTGTTGTACCATAGGTAAAGATTATTTAGCACGGGC
Source organism: Chelydra serpentina (assembly GCA_037349315.1). NCBI lineage: Eukaryota > Metazoa > Chordata > Testudines > Chelydridae > Chelydra > Chelydra serpentina. The sequence goes on from JBAIAC010000010.1 coordinate 26,160,180, forward strand.
CTGCCAAGTGGGGGAATGAAACACATGGATTTTGAAACTCTTGATTCCTGAGCTGAGCAAGAGTTTGTTCCAGAAGTAACATGCTTAGTCTTCAAAGGGACAGGGTGGGGAACGGGAAACCACATTACATTTACAGCATCTCCTGCTGGCTGATTCATACACTGAGAATGGCATATTCCGTAGAAAGAACTGTTAACCAGCTGAATAGAAAGTAGGGGAATTGGGCAGCTGCCAGATGGGGAAAAGTATAGACAGAACAAGGCAACATGTTAGCCAGGAGGAGGAAATATTAATGAAACCCCTCCCCCGTATAATGGCCTAATATCTTGTAGTAAATTAAGACAGCATGACCTTATCCACATAATCAGAACTGTGGCTGGCTACCATTATGTTTAAACACAGTTGTTGCCTGAAGGCTTCTAATCCTTTTTATTTTTAGCTATTTTAACAGGGATGTTTTTCTTAGACTTCTTACAAATTAATTATATAGGGTCAAATCCAGCACTAGCATAAGCATGTGCAACTCCTGTTGAAAGTCAATGGGAGTTTTGCTGGGCTACTCATCAGCTGAGTTGCCTCATATTCAATAGTTTAGCATAAGCATGTTGTTAGAATATAAAAATTCCTTGCAACAATGGTCAGGGAAACACTAGAGCCCTACAAGCCACAATGGTGATTAAGCCTACAAACAGCGAGGCAGTTTCTGATCACAGCATGGAGATGGCCTCCATGGTAATCTGTAATGGCAAAAAACCAGATTAAGTTTTATTTTTAACCCTACACCCAAATAGGCATCACTTGTAAATTTTAGAAATGCTCTGGAATATTTCAGACTGAAAGGGAAAAAACAACAGTGTTTTTAAAAGCCAAGTATTAACAAATCTTTGACTAACTCCTGCTATGTTATCATCACCACAGAGTACTCACACAACTTTTAAACACTGAATTGCTCACTGGAACCTAAAATGCTGATTTGTGTTTCTCTGGTTAATGTTCCTGTAGATTACTACACTCATGAGGCAATAAAGTTGGCCTTATGTTTGGGGAAAGGTCAGGTCTTTTGTTATGCTGTAGTTCTTTAGCCAACCTCACTAGGACCTAATTGTGAGCTGCTGAGCCTGTGATGTCAGTGGGAGATGAGGGCATTCAGCACCTTATAGGATGAGGTCCTATGTTCTGCATGTAATCTGGGAATTCAGTGGTATGACTATAAAGCTAGTCTTGACAATTACAGATTTTTTCATTGTTATAACTATTTCTAAGCATTGCCAATATTATAAGTAGGTGCAGAGGTATTAAATCACATCAGTGCATACTGGAACCAACAAACCTGTGTTGAAACGGGACTAAGTACAGTACAGTGTAAAAACAAAAATCTCTGCATTCATCCAAAAGCATGTTCAGCTTCCACTACTTCAAAGATCATGCAAGCCCTTGAGGAACCATAAGCTCCCTCAAGAAACAGTACAACACAAACATCCACTTCCACCCTCCAGCTTTTCATGGAGAAAAACTTCTTGCATAAATGAAGAAGTCTCCATTTGTTAGAGACAAAGATGTGCTAGCTCGAATGCCTGAAAGTTCATACTCTCTAGGACAAAACCATTTTTCAAAATGTTAAAGCTATCAATCTATGTACGTCAGTATCACCTTGTACACTATAGTGCCTCAAATAATTACAAAACGATAAATATTCCTCATTCTCTCCTTTGCTAATGATAAATACAGATTGTGAATATTCACTGGCTTTTACATTTACTTCCAATTATTTTAACTGACTATATTACAACATAAAGAGCTGGGCTTTATTCCTGGTTACTATAATATAGTGTCTCAGATTATTAGCAATAACAACTTGAACAACTGGTTAAGAACATAAGAATGGTCCATCCAGCCCAATATCCTGTCTGCTGACAGTGGCCAATGCCAGGTCCCCCAGAGGGAGTAAACCTAACAGGTAATGATCAAGTGATTCCTCTCCTGCCATCCATCTCCACCCTCTGACAAACAGAGGCTAGGGACACCATTCCTTACCCATCCTGGCTAATAGCCATTAATGGACTTAACCTCAATGAATTTATCTAGTTCTCTTTTAAACCCTGTTATAGTCCTAGCCTTCACAACCTCCTCAGGCAAGGAGTTGAAGGTTTCAGGAATCCATCTGTAATGACTAAAATCAGTAGAGATTTTTAAAGAATTGCTACATTTGGAAAGTATCAGCAGTCTTAATCATTACAATGCTGTTAGATAGTGCAGCATAACAGATTTAGGGTCATTTTTCTTAGTTTTTGGAACAGAATTATTATACTGTAATTTTTTAACTTCTTTATATTTATCAACTAATATAATAGTAACGGTAATGCTAAGAGCCAATTCTAATAGTAGCCTTTTATCTGACCATGTTTTATTCCCAACAGTTTTATAAAAGGGGGGCAGATGCATGCATAATTCCTGATTTAACATTTTAGAACCTCTTTGAATAGTAATTTAATTATAAATTGAGAAAAGATGCATAGGAATTGCCAAAGTGGATCAGCCCTGTGGTTCAATTAATCCAGTATCCGGTCTCTGGCAGTGGCCAGATGCAAAAATCAATGCTTTACAGTCTTTTAAATCTCAGGCCCATTAAGCTATGTAGTCAAATGAAACATGTCCTTTGTGAAAAATTATAAAGAATAAAAACTGCAAAAGCACCTTTGGTACTCACTGGAACTATTTTCTGTGGGGACTCTATTTCCTCTATTAAGAAATGCATTAGCATAAGATGGATAAGTTGAAAGCTTTTCTAAGCAATGGCCTTACAGTAGATGGTGATTTCCATTATATACCTCAGGAGTTAGTCCCGGTCTGCTGACTTGCTTTACAAAGAAAATAAGTGGGTGGGTTAATTTAGTGCTGGTGAAAGGTGTTGAGTTGACAGCCCTGGAGAGTAAAGTCCTCTGTTTATTCAAAGGGCAGGTACAACTGGGATAGCGGCAGTGCTCGTTTCCCCACTGATAATGTGGCTTCACTCCTGGCACCCCTTGTAGGAATGAAGGACCAGTTCATTTTCTAGGCCTATTCATTCCTTGCTCTCTTTGCTGAGATTGACAAGGGCACCAAGCAGTATGGGAGGCTACAGGAGCATGGCATGGTTAGAAGAGGAACTCTCTTCAAATGAACCAGATAATCCCATTTTGAGTCTGTGCTAGCAAATCAGATTTCTGGATGGCAGACGGCTCTTTTTTGATCAAAGTTGAAACAAAGTTCAAACAATTCAGCCAATGATAATGATGACTTAATTTAACTTCTACCTAGAGAAAATGTCAGTGATGTTTATTAGTGGTCTCAAGCCTAGTGGGTATATTGAGGTGGGTACACTTTATCACAATACTCTCTCCCTAAAACCCACACAAAACAAACAAAAGAACAACAGATCATGACAACTGGTACCAGTTGGCAGTCTCAGTAGAGGTGCATGGAGAGGGAATTATGCCATATCATCCTAGTGATGGTTCTTTCAAGTCAGGGTTGAGGCACATTTGTAGAGCAGGGTAGGGAGCTATGCACTGCTATCACCATGCTGTACTCCGACTTCAGATGAGCAGAAGATTTCAGTCTCCAGACTTATCAAATAGGCCAGTATCTTTGCAGAGCACAGAAGTCACATCAGTTAGCATACAAAAGAAAACAATGTGGTTGTGAAACCTTCCCTTTTCTTCCCCCAGACTTTCCAACTCCTAGGAGAAGACAAATAAGCACTTATATAAAATCCAGAGAGGGTCTTGTTTGTAATCTGCACCTGCTTTATGTCCTAACACTTGGCAAGAGCCTGTCTAGAGATTTAATGAGATCAGCCTTTATTTCAGAAGAGACATGAAATCAAAATATTAAGATATATTTAAGTAAAATAATTAGAAATTCTACACTCTAGATGCCCTATCTAACCAAAAAGACAGCAACTATTTCCATAGAGCAGGAATATTGGCTTCTTATACAAGTGAGTAATAGATTATACTTCCTAAAAAATAAACTGGTCATGGAGTAATGAGATGAATAGGTAAACTGCACGAACCTTACAGAGAATCAAGTCAGCTACTGGCTTAGCAAATTTTAAAAACAAACAACCTTACTATTAACAAACAGAAGGCAGCCTCTCTTCAGACACAAAAGAGATGACACTCCTGCCCTTTGCTGATTGATGATACCCTGTTTGGGAAAGCAAACAAGACGGAAGGTCTTCTCATAGATCAGTAACTGGTTAAAAGACCGGAAACAAAGGGTATAAATAAATGGTCAGTTTTCAGAATGGAGAGAGGCAAATAGCAGTGTTTCCCAGGGGTCTGTACTGTTCAACATATTCATACATGATCTGGAAAAAGGGAGAAACAGTGAGGTGGCAATGTTTGTAAATGATAATTATCTTGAGTAATTTTCTAAGTCCGAAGCAGACTGAGAAGAGTTACAGAAGGATCTCACAAAACTGGGTGACTGGGCAACAAAATGGCAGATGGAATTCAATGTTGATAAATGCAAAGTAATGCACACTAGAAAACAATTTCAACTATCCAAACAAAATGATGCGGTCTAAATTAGCTGTTACCACTCAAGAAAGATCTTGGAGTCATTGCGGGTAGTTCTTCGAAAACATCCACTCAATGTGCAGCAGCAGCCAAAAAAGATAACAGAATGTTCGGACCATTAAGAAAAGGTTAGATAATAAGACAGAAAATATCATAATATCACTATATAAATCCATGGTACGCCATCTCAGTTCTAGTCACCCCATCTCAGAAAAGCTTTATTAGAAGAGAAAAAGCACAGAAAAGGATAAAAAAAAAAATGATTAAGGGTATGGAACAGCTTCCATATGAGGAGAGATTAAAAAGACGAACTGCTCATCTTGGAAAAGAGCCAACTAAGATGTCTTTTTTGAACAGAGTTTAAAAAAGAATTAGATAAATTCCTGGAGGATAGGCTCATCAATGGCTATTAGCCAAGATTGTCACAGATGCAATCCCATGCTCTGGGTGTCCCTAGCCTCTGATTGATAGAATCTAGGAGTTGATGACAGGGGGATGGATCACTCAATGGTTGTCAGTTCTGTTAATTTCCTCTGAAGCACCTGGCACTGGTTACTGTTGGAAGACAGGATACTGGGCTAGATGGACCATTGGTCTGACCCAGTATGGCCGTTCTTCTGTTCAATTACAACCTATATTTATGGCGACCACATCCCAAAAGAAATATTTCCCAAAGCCCCTCTTCTGACCTTTGAACAAACCCCCAGTCTCATTGTCAGAAGGAAGCTCCCCGCAAACCAAGACACACCAGCTCAAAGTGGCACCACACCCTGCGAGAACAATAGATGCACAACCTGAAGACTTCTCTCCACTGCTATGATTATCAATACCTCCCCACAACACATCTTTCAAGATTCCTGCGTCCTAAACATGACTATCACAACGTGTGGTGTACCCCATCCAGTGCATCAAATGCTCCAACAAGTCTGTGGGTGAAACCAGACAGACACTCTCTATGCTCTCGAATGAACTCAGACAGAACAATGACAAAAACCAAAACTGTCCTATTACCTCCAGGTGAACACTTTACACAAAGCAATCACTCCATATTTGACCTCTCAATCCTCATCCTCAAAGGAAACCTGCACAACACTTTCAAAAGCCTGGGAACTTATATTCAAAACTTTGCTAGACACTAAAAACCATGGACTCAACAGAAACACTAGTTTTATGGTTCATTACAACAATTTATAAACATACCCTACTTTATACAAACCCTTAATTGTCAATTTCATTTTCAGTGGTCTCCTGTAGTAGGTGGGAACCCCTTACGTTTAACAATCTGTTCCAACCTGTAGTTAGCTCAGACACTCTGGTTACCTTCCCCAGACCTGAAGAAGAGCTCTGTGAAGCTTGAGAGCTTGTACCTTCCACAAATGGAAGTTGGTCCAATAACAGCTGTTACCTCACCTACCTTGTCTCTCTGTTTGTTGTTATGCAAATGATATGGGCCGGAAGGATAAAGGAAATCAATAATCAACCAACCCATTTTTGTTTTAAGCCTTCAAATCTCTCTCTGTAGGACTGCTCCTCTAGTTCTGTGTTGCAGGGCAAAGCTAACTTCAAAGTCTGTAGTGCTGTAACTCTGAGAGCTCCCATCCCTCTTGGTCTCCCCTAACATGCTCCCTCCACTCAGGATCTCCCATCTTAGTTTCCTGGAACTCTCTCCTAATTCTACCATTATCTCGAGATATTTGGATGCCTTCCGTGGGGAGAACTCATACCCAGACATACCAATAATGGAAAACTCTTCAGGAAACTGCCTACCACTCTGCCCCAGGCAGCTACCAGTGGATTATTGTGATGGTGTCCCATAAGACTTTATGGGGGGATGCTTATAAATGTATATAGGATATAACTGGAATATGTTTTATGCTACATGTGCCATGTAACATATCTCTGTAAAAGTTATGATCTACTGAATCTATTCCTCCTGGTTGTATGCATGTATCATTATTGTAGTTAAAGTTATGAATATTGGTTGTATACTTTCTGTTTTTATACATAGCCTTTGTAAGAGCATGGGATCATGTCTGGAGAAAGGAATGTGCAGGTTGAGAGCCCAATCAAGAAACTCTTGACAGACAAAAGAAGTTGCAGACACCAATCCACATCTGAGCTTGGCCAGGAATGTAGCTGGGCTTGGCTCCTAAGGAACTGAGTTGTGCATGGACATGTGACTTGCCCATGTGATCCCAAAACTCCAGAGGGTAACATGATGCTACACAGGGAGTGGGGAGGAGTATCCATCCAGGGGAGAAAGTCTATTTAAACCCCTGGGAGACCCCTCCATTTTGTCTTCAGCTGGCTAAAAAGAGCCTCTTCACCCCCCAAGGACACACTTGAAAGAGACTGAACAAAGGACAAAGACAATAGGAGGGGGTGAGCGATTGCTGGACCCAGGCTAGGAGGGCCACAGCCTGTAAAAGGAAGTTTACTGGAACTGGTGAGGTTATCATCTGTATTCAGGGTGATTAGACATAGACTTGCGTGTTTCATTTTATTTTACTTAGTAATTCACTTTGTTCTGTCGGTTACTACTTGGAACCACTTAAAAACTACTTTCTGTACTTATTAAAATCACTTTTTACTTATTAAGTTACCCGGAGTACATGTTAGTACCTGGAGGGGGCAAACAGCTGTGCATATCTTTCTATCTATGAAATAGAGGGCAAACTATTTACGAGTTTACCCTGTATAAGCTTTATACAGGGTAAAAACGGATTTATTCAGGGTTTGAACCCCATTGGGAGTTAGGAACCTGGGTGTCAAAGGCAAGAGGACTTCCTGAGCTGCTTCCAGGCAAGCCTTCAGCTGTTAGGGGACGTGGTTCAGACCTGGGTCTGGGTTTGCAGCAGACTAGCGGGTCTGGCTCAAAACAGACAAGATTCTGGAGTCCCAAGCTGGAAAAGGCAGGAAAGCAGGGGCAGACGTAGTCTTGGCACACCAGGTGGCAGCTCCAAGGGGGTTTCTGTGATACCAACCCATCACAATCATCATCTTCCCTAGAGGGTAAGGAGGGGCTGGGGGCCAAGAACAGGCAACAGAGTCTCTTCAGGCCCCATTAAAAATGTAGTAAAATGAAAAAAATCCCTCATTACTCAGCTCAGTAAGCCATTAACATGGGGTGTTGTGGGGCAGGGCACTTTCCTAATGCAGCTACATGGGCCGACAACTGACTCCCTGCCTGAGCACGCGCTGCCTGTTCCTATTTTTCCATGCTTTGCATAATATGAGCAAGACACTTGTGCAGTGTAGGGGCCTTAGTGAAGCCACTTAAGATCATCCTCAACAGGGGATTTAAGGAGCAGGTAAATTTTTCTCAGACTTTTGGGAAAGGAACTAGGGGAACAACATTGCAATCTGCCTCTCTCTCACACCTCTTGCCAAGTCTCCCCCACTGCCATATGATGACAAATAGCATTGGGGAGGATGTTCTTTGCCAGGCAAGTTGATTGGTAATTGGCCCCACACCAGCACGATGCATGCATGAATTGTCAGTGAAAAACCATTTGCGTTCTTCTCAGCTATTAATATCAGCAGAAGCTTCTGTGTGTAGCTACATGTTAGAGCAAGAAGGTGCTTTTTGGCACACTGTCTCTTTTCTCATCATAACCACACCTGAAAGCAACATGATTCCCTGCAAGAAAGAGCACTTACCTGGCTTGGAGGAGTCCCTTGGAATTCAGGGGAAACAACAGACTTTTGAAGATACAAATACACCCACACTATCAGAGGCGCCGACTTCCGGTGGCGCCAGTGGGGGCTGACGCCCGGTGTCGGAGGCGGGGCCCCGCCCCTGGGTGACGCTGCGGGGCCCCGCCCCCGACGCAACATCGCCCAGCGTCGGGGACGGGGCCCCGCAACGTCTCCCGGTGCTGAGGTGAGTTGCCGTGGGTCCCAGGGCTGGCGGGGAGCTAGGTGTGGGCCCCGGGGTTGGCGGGGAGCTGCCGGTGGGTGCTCTGCACCCACCAATTTTTCCCCATGGGTGCTCCAGCCCCAGAGCACCCACAGAGTTGGCGCCTATGCACACTATCCTTCGTGTCCATAGTTTGCCGGGTTCATTTAATGAAACAGCAAAGCTGAAACAGCTGAAAGAACCATGCTCTTTCGTCTCCTTTTCTCTAATATCCACATTAAATGGTGACTTAAAGGGACAACCTGAAACATCTCACTTTTACCCAACTGAAGTAAATTCCTTAACTGCATGGGGTATCTCCCTAAAACTTTCTGAATAGACTGTCCTGTTTCCTGCCTGTTGGTGTGTCAAAGATATACACCAAAACCAGGGAAATCACACACACACAGCAGGGGTCTCTAAATTCTAATGCACAAGCCCCTGATACCCTCCTACTAGACTCTTAGTGCTCTCCAGACCAGTGTTAAAATCTGGGGAGCAGGTGATGCTCTCTTGGCCCCATACTCAGAAACAGCAGCAGCTCTGTGTCTGTGTTACTATTAACCATCCTACTGCAGGATGTGGTGAAAGAGCATGCATGTGAGTTTCTCCAGAGCAGTACATGAGAGAGATGAAACTGATCATCAGCAAAGCAGAGACCCTGTGTATACACAAAGGGCTGTCAAACAAAGTGAAAAACTAAAAATATTGGAGGAAACTCTTATTTTCTCTACTCTCTTTCCCTTTTAGTATCTCACGGCTCAGTCACAGTGCTAGTGGGTACAAAGTGTTCAGATGGAAACATGATCTTCTGTGTTCACAGAGTCCCATTAAAAACTGCTCAGTAACACTTTGGCTCAGAGATTTAATGGAAAAGGGCCAACAAAATCCAAAGATCCATGGAGTTTTAATTAAAACCAGAAATTCCAATTTCAGTGACTCATTAAAAATCATATCCTGAGGTTTCATCCCTGTTGTGAAAAGTTAGGGCTTTTCAAAGAATGATTCTAATATATTAAATTCCTCTGCTTGATGGTCTATGTTAAATGAGTTTGATGGAGTCAGTTTAGCCCATTTGCAAAGCAATCTGGAGAAACATGCACCACTGCTGTCCACTCTGCTTCTGCCCAGAAGACTTGTCTCCAGACCTATCAGTCTGACATTTTTTCACTCTGGTGTTCTTTACTTGATTTTCCCAACTTGCAATCTCTTTCACATTTGACATTGATCACAATCCCATGCCTTTGACCTCATTTTACCCCAGTTTCTTTTTGGTCGATGAAAGAGGTGGCCTCATTGAAATGTAGGGCTGGAAGAGACCTCAAGAGGTCATCTAGTTCAGCCCCTTGCGCTGAGGCAGGACCAAGTAAACCACCTCCAGTGACAGGGATTTCACAGCCTCCCTTGGTAGCCTATCCAGTACATTACTAAAACTCATTAAAGAGCCTGATCGGTTTCTCCCTTGAAGGGTCAACAAGATTGGTGCCTTTCATCAGCACTAAATTCACTTGGGGGAATAAAATTAAAAGAATGGGCAAAAATCTTAAGAGGCATTTTGAAATGGGGTATATGGGCCCACACAGAACATAGCAGGAAGATGGTTAAAACCTACCAATGAAGCACAGAGCTGTAGCAGATGTCTCTGCTCTCAACGTAGAGAAAGACAAGAAACCCAGTGTGTGTGTGTGTGGGGGGGGGGGGGGGAGAGTTGCTAGGTCACTCCATTAGGTAGAAAACATTGGGACTATCATAGTCAAGTTCTACCTTCAAAGGTATGTCCGACCCCCGGTGACTTCTCCAAAGGAACACCCCAGTGTTGAAGGATCTAAGAAAGGAGAGCTTTCAGAATTGAGACCCCTGCTGACTGTGGATCAAAGGAAAAGGGAGTTTCTGAGACTGCTATGTTATGGATGCTGTATGTGACTGCCACAAACCTCAATAAAAACCAATTCAGACTTTGTAATATGAGCGCTGTAAGTATAGTCTGAGAGTCACAGAGCCTGGAAGGGACAGTTTTACTTTTGTTCAGAATTTATGTTATGTTATAGGAAGCTTATATTTTGGGGTCTGGGAATAAGAGACCCAAACCAGACATTTAAACCCATGGCCTTGCTTAATTTGATTACCTCGCTGTCCAGGGACACAGAGCCAGCTATTCTAACTCATATTTCCTACTATAAATGGTAACATTTCAGCCTCTTTCACTCTCTTGAGATGCCACAAGGCAAGAATGACTGTTAATAACCCTTCTGTTGGAGCTGTGACTGAACAATGGATTGCACCGGGGAATAAAAAAGGAAGGAGAAGGTGGAAATATACCTCCATCTGATATACTGACTTACCTGCTCTGTAAATACAAAGCAAAGAAATATCAAGATAGACTTCCTCAGCTGGACACAAAAATGGCTTGGAAGATGATCTACCAGAAGCACAGAGCAATTTGCCCCACAGTTTTCAGATAAATCTGCCAGTTTTTAATATCAGAGGGGTAGCCGTGTCAGTCTGGATCTGCAAGAGCGGCAAAGAGTCTTGTGGCACCTGCTCTAGTAAAAATATTTGTACATAAGAACATAATGGCCATACTGGGTCATACCAATGGTCCATCTAGCCAAAGTCTGTCTTGTGATAGTGGCTAATGCCAGATGTTTCAGGGGGAACGAACAGAACAGGCACTCAAGCTATTCATCCACTCCCAGCGTCTGGCAAACAGAGGCGAGTGACCATCCTGGCTAATTCTCCATGAATTTACCCAGTTTTTTTTCAAACCCTGTTATAGTTTTGGCCTTCACAACATTCCCTGGCAACAAGTTCCATAGGCTGACTGTGCATTGTGTGAAGGAGTACTTCCTTTTGTTTTAAACCTGCTGCCTATTAATTTAATTGTGTCACCCTGGTTCTTGTGCTATGTGAAGGAATAAACAACGCTTCCTTATTCTTCACTTTCTCCACACCAGTTAAGATTTTATAAACCTCTATCATATCTCCTTTTAGTCGTCTCTTTTCCAAGATGAAAAGTCCCAGTCTTCTTAATCTCTCCTAAGATAGAAGCTGTTCCATACCCCTAATCCTTTTTGTTGCCCTTCTCTCTCTCTTTTCCAATTCTAACATATCTTTTTTGAGATGGAGTGACCAGAACTGTACACAGTATTCAAGGTGTGGGCATACCATGGATTTATACAAAGGCAAATGATATAAATATCATTTATAAAATGATATTTTATGTCTTCTTATCTTTCCCTTTCCTAATGGTTCCTAATATTCTGTTAGCTTTTTTGACTGCTGCTCCACATTGAGCGTATGTTCAAAACTATTCACAATGACTCCAACATCTTTTTCTTGAGTGGTGGTAGCTAATTTAGACCCCATCATTTTGTTTGGATACTTGGAATTGTGTTTTCCAATATGCATTACTTTGCATTTATCAACACTGAATTTCATCTGCCATTTTGTTACCCAGTCACCCAGTTTAGTGAGATTAGTTTGTAACTCTTCACAGTCTGCTTTAGACTTAACATTCTTGAGTGATTTTGTATCATCTGCAAAGGGTTTACCCCCTTTTCCATATCATTTACAAATATGTTGAACAGCACTGATTCTACAGACTCCCGTAGGACACCACTATTTTTTCTCTCCATTCTGAAAACTGACCATTTATTCCAATCTTTGCTGTGTCTTTTAACCAGTTACTGATCCATGAGAGGACATTCCCTTTGCTTAAGAGCCTTTTGTGAGGGACCTAGACTTTCAGAAAGCCTTTGACAAAGTACACTGTATCCATTACATCACCCTTGTCCACATGTTTGTTGACACCCTCAGAGAATTCTAATAGATTGGTGAGGCATGATTTCCCTTTACAAAAGCCATGTGGACTATTCCCCACAAAATGTGTTAATCTACTTGTTTGATAATTCTGTTCTTTACTATAGTTTCAACAAATTTTCCTGGTACCAAAATTAGGCTTATCGACCTGTAATTATCAGGATCACCTCTGGAGCCTTTTTTTAAAAATTGGTGTCACATTAGCTATCCTCCAGTCATTTGGCAAAGAAGTTGATTTAGATGATAGGTTACATACCGCAGTTGTTAGTGCCAAAATTTCATATTTGAGTTCCTTCAGAACTCTTGGATGAATACCATCTTGTCCTGGTGACTTACTACTGTTTAATTTATCAATCTGTTCCAAAACCTCCTCTACTGACACCTCAATCAAGGACAGTTCCTCACTTTTGTCACCTAAAAAGAATGGCTCAGGTGTGGGAATCTCTCTCACATCCTCTTCAATGAAGACCGACGCAAAGAATTCATTTAGTTTCTCCGCAATGGTCTTGTCTTCCTTGAGTGCTCCTTTAACACCTCGATTGTCCACTGGTTGTTTAGCAGGCTTCCTGCTTCTGATGTACTTGAATTTTTTGTTGTTCGTTTTTGAGTCTTTGGCTAGTTGCTCTTCAAATTCTTTTTCGGCCAGCTTAATTATACTTTTACACTCGACTTGCCAGAGCTTATGCTACTTTCTATTTTTGTCAGTAGGATTTAACTTCTAATTTTTAAAGGATGCTTTTTTGCCTCTAACCACTTCTTTTACTTTGTTGTTCAGCCACAATGGCACTTTTTTGGTCCTCTTACAATTTTTTTTTATTTGGGGTATACATTTAATTTTAACCCATGTTACAGTGTTTTTAAACAGTTTCCATGCTACTTACAGGCATTTCACTTTTGGACTGTATCTTTTAATTTCCATTTAACTAGCTTCTCCATTTTTGTGTTCCCCTTTTTTAAATCTCCAAAGACGACGACATAGCATTTCTCTGAGCAACTAACAATGAGAAGCCAACCTCCCACTGCGTTTACTAAAAGATTCCATTCATGGTTTTAAAAAAGTCTCAAGGGTCTATGATTTAATTATGTGGGATACAAAGAGTCTGAATAGGACTGCCAAATGTGTTTGGGCATACGATTTATCTATGAACTTTCAATTAAACAAACAGATGGGAGTAGACAACTCTACAAAAATGATGATTTCTTCCTTCCAAATATTAATTTACTCAATATTCTGTGACACAGACTATCTGATGTCCACACAAACAAGGAAAGTCATTATGTAGATAACTCAGATGTTTAAAAAAAAAAAAAAAAACAAGGCAGGAAAACTCTTTTAATGTTTATGGGTCTGGCATAAATTGCTAACATTCTGGGCTGGAAGTTAGCAAATGGATGGCTCGAGCTGTTTGAATGGAAACAGTGGGGACTCAGGTCATAGCCAGATCCTCAGCTAGTGTAAATTGGCGAGCTCTATGGAAGTCTATGGAACTATGCTGATTCACATCAGTTGAGGTGGTTGACTTCGTTTGATAAAGAGGTCCCATTGCCTAAAAAGGTTCTCAACAACTTTTCTCTATAGCAGGTGGGTATTTTGCCTAGTGTATTGTTTGTTTTGAATGGTAACTGATGAAGAGCTGGATGCAAAAACAGAAGATATTTAGACAGTTATTTTCAATCCTTTCTTAAGATGTTAGATCTTGAGGATTTTCAATCAATACTGAAGACCTCCTGATGGTTAGGTGACAGCAGCACTGTATCCCATGACACAAAAAGATGGTGTTGAATAAATCATTCTGGTGAGGTAGGATATTTCTGGATATCAATAAAAGGTTTTGTAGCATTAGGGTAGTGATATCATACAGACAGGTACTCACATTACAATTGGAAGACCCATCAAATGTTGGGTACGAGCCGTCAGGCCAATCTGTAGAGTCTATGATGCCTGACTGTCTGTGCTGGGCCTCATATTCCTTCAGCTGAAATGAAAGAACGAAGAAAGGTTACTCAATGGACACTAAACTACGAAATCTGCATAAACCCATTGTTCAGCAACAGTCACTTTCAGTTTCTGCCCATACTGTTGTAAAGATGGGAAAAACAGAACTTCTGCAGTACATTTCTCTTTTTTAATCCTCTAATTACAGTAGAATGGGAAAAAAAAGTTTTGAGGAAATGACACTAATCAAAAGGAGGAAGTGATTTGGAAACACTGTGTATTTTAACTGATGAACTATAGCTCCCAAGATGCAAATTACACATTCCTTTTTAAAGAAACACTTTGCACTGCATAGGTTAACTCAAGGTAGTCTTTGTACCTCCCTTACAAAGAAAGTGGTCTAGGGATGGAAGTTTGAGATTCAGCTCTTTTAAATTTAAAACTAATGATTATCTGTATTGTTTTGCAATAAAAAGTACAATACACAGAAAAGAACCAACCCCTAAAGGGTCAAATTGTCAAGAAGGACACTGAAGTTGGACACAAGCTTGCATCTGTTGTGCATGCAACACGAGAATGGTCCCCTAGCAAATTTGGAAATTGCATATTTCAGCAACCATTTGTCTGCACAAGTGTGGCATTTGTAGACACAACGGACGTATATAAACATGTAGCCATCAAAATCCAGGTTTGAAAATTAGGTCCCCAAACATTCTCAGTTCCTGGTTTACCGTCCTGATTAAAGCCCATTGAGATCAGTGGAAAGACTGTCATTGACTTGAAAGGGCGTTGGATCAAGAATTTAAATGAGCACGATTTTATGCTTAAACTCCACCTTTTTCCATAACCTAAGCTGCACATACATAATACTTGGTGTTACAGCTTGTATGTTGTGTGATCACGTATTTGCACAAAAGGGTCAACGTTATTGCTGTAGCAATCGGAACACTGCATTTCTTGGCTCTTATGCAAATGTCAACCTTAATGCTACATTAACATATATATTATATTTCTTGGGCTTTTACATCGTAAAAAATTGCAAAGAAAAGTTTGTGTCAGCCAGTGCATTTTGTGAAAAATGCCATCTGTCTTTATTTTAATGGCAAGTCCCCAAAAATGGCTGAACAGATTTTCATGAAACTTGAACAAAACAAATCATCTTACGTCTAAGAACAAAATGGAGAAATTCCCAGCTCTAGGAGACCTACCCATGCTAGCTCTGATTGAGCTAGCACACTAAAAATAGAGCAGTGGTTAGCCCCTCTCGCTGTCATGTTGCCCTGGCTACACTCTATTTTTATGCACTATCTGGATCAGAGCTAGTGCAGGTATGTCTTCTTGAGCTGGGAATTGCACCTCCAGATCAAAGTGTATGCGTAGCCCTGAGCAGCATGACAACAGCTAATGAATAAGCACATTCTAGCAAGAACAGATAAAAACTGCAAAGCCTGACATGGACGATGTGCAATACAGAAAGGTATCCTGGTGAGGGAACATCAGATAAAATCTTATGCTATTTTGTGAGGAATCAATTGAAGAAAGATGTTAGATGGGTATTTACAGTGCTAGCCTGAATGTGGTATTAAGAACTAACCAACACCGGGCTTGATCAGTAAGCAGATGGGGGAACTTCAACAGGAAAAAGGCTTGCAGAAATGTGCGCTGAACCATTGCAGGCTGTCCTCTAACACCAGGAACAAACTCCCTTAGCTCAGATAGCCTGGATGCTTTTGAAATATTTTAACTTCACGTGAGTGACACTTGGAATATATTTATTTAAAGATTCACTGATGCATCTACTCTGTCTCCATTTATCATATGCTAAAACTATTTGCAAAACACTGCAGAGTCTATATTTTTATTTATACGTTGCGATGAATGCATAGAATCCCTCACAGGCAAATAAAATACAAGATATCCCTGGCACAAGGGAATCACAATTTGCAGGTGTATCTACACTACAAGCGCTATAGTGGCACAACTGCAACTATGCCGCTATAGTGTAGACACTTGTCAGTGATGGAAGATATTTTTTCTGTCACTGTAGTAAATCCACCCCTTCAACAGACAGTAGCTAGGTCTATGGAAGTTTTAGGTGTAGACCAGACCTGAATTTGACACTACACAACGAGAAAGGATAGTGAATGATGTGGCTGGAATGGAAGTTCGGATAAGAAAACGATGACGACTCAATTACTTGCAGTCATGTGATTAGCTTTCACCACATGCATCAAGGGTCTACCCTCTTCAGAGGTTACACAGAATTGTTTTATGATATTCAGTAAGACTTCCGAGTCCAAACTATTCATTATATTTTCCTTCTCTTAATGGGCACCGTCATAAACCCAACCCTTTGAATGTCTCAGACTAGTGCATTTTACAGCCTGGGGTATTTTTCTGAAGTTAGTGAAATTGAGTGTGCTATGTACGCTTGGCATTTAGTATTGTAACTGATATCTCAGCCTAATTCTTTTCCAAACATGACTAAGGCACTGGTCCTCATTCAGAACTACATATATGCTGGGCTTGAAAGCATAAGAAATTTTGTACCAAAAAGGATACTTGTTTCTTGAACAAAGTTAGAAGTGTTGGAAAATAGGGGTTTAGTTTGAAAGTGCAACCTCAGCCTTTACTGTGGAGTCAGCCTCGTGACCTTATGATAAAGTGCTGGCACTGTCACACTCCGCAGAGATACTGTGGACCGCTACTTTGTTCTTTGCACAACACTGCACTATTCAGGAAGACCCTAGCAGGGTGTTAACTGATGACAGGACACAGGGCATCCTCCCCAGAGGAAGCTGGGATAGAACGAATCATGGGTAACTATATGCATCTCATACCCTAGCAAGTGCTTCCTCAATGGTGATCATCTTCTCTTTCACCATCATCATCAGCTGGATCCGTTCCTCATCACTCATTGTGATCTCACTTGCCACATAACCAACATCCTCTCCTGAAGAAGAAAGGAAGAGATGCAATGCACATATGAAACAACTCAGCACCGAAAGGCAAGCGTTTGGAAACAAGCATTGGAGATGCTGCTTCAGTTCCAGAACCCAGTTGGGTCAGGCTAGGCTGGATGAACCCTCCCCATACACCACGATTTGATCTGTGTAGGGAAACTGTGGTTGTCACAACTTTGTGACCGATACCGCATCAGGCAGAGGGACACAGTGTAACAACACAGTGATGTACCTACAGGTTGCCACTTTTGTTCCACTGGAAAATACAGGAAAGAGGGCAGCCTTATTCCTCCACAGTGATGGAGATCGGTGCCTCTTGCCTACAATAAACATCCTACTGTGTGTGCTGAAATCAGCAGAGTTTGGTAAGAAGAAAGCAGATGCGGTCAAAATCATAATGTGTATAGGTGTATACATACCACTGATTGGGACCACATTTGAACATGGCCAGAACAGTAAAGGGGATGCTAATGTAGCAACCTGCCTTGAGAAGTCACTTCTAAAGACATTTTTTACATCCTAAACAGAGTCCTGTCATCTTTAACATACTTTCACCACGTTCATTGTGCCTGTTCAGCGGTTTGGGGAGGCATCTGCCTGCAACAGAGTGATCCAACCAGGAGAGAGCGTGTTTGCAAGCACCTTCCCACTCTCCACGTTTGCGCTATAGCATCACTGCACCTGTGTGACTAAGACAGTACAGAGCAATGCTCAGTGTTTACTTGGAGCAGAACTGGGGAAGGAGCCCCGATAATCTAACTGGTGGATTCATCTTATGTGTTTTCATTTGCAGGCAGATACTCTTTCATCCCTTTTAATACTTGCAAACTGGCACTATGCAGACCCATGCTGAGCTCTGCCTTAAAGCAAATCGGAGAAGGTACTGCAGACCCAAAGCAGGGTGGAGTCTCTTGCTAACTATTCCTTAAACAAACACGTCAGCCATAAGAATAAATCATAGCAAGTGTAGCCAATAAATACAAAGTATCTTTAGCCCTCCTATTTACCATATGCCATATGCAACCGATCTGAAAAACGTACAGCTTTTTTCAACCCAGCTTCAACTGAAAATCTGTCTCTCTATTTGCAATGATAGGAACATTCTGAGCCTCCAAACTGTGACTTGCAACAACCTCCCTCAAATCAGCTGGGTTAGGCCAAAGTGAGCAAATAAGAGATCAAGAGGCATCAAAGCACAGCCTTGGAGCAAAAAAAGGGGATCAGATGTTATATTTGAAAACAGGCCTTTCCCATTCCCCAGGATTTCACACTAATATTTTCATATTATTCTAAGGCATTTAGACATACATGTTCCACTAATAGAGCACTCTTATCTCCCATTGACTTCAACAGGCCACCCAGAACCTTGCAGGATTGAGGCCTAACAGAATACAGCTGATAACTCATCCTCTGAGCGCGGCTAAAGCAGGGGTGGGCAAACTACAGCCTGCGAGCCGTTTTAAGACAGCCGACAAGCTCCCGCTGGGGAGTGGGATCTGGGGCTTACACCGCTCCAGCACTCCAGCTGGGACGCAGGGTTGGGGACCACAGGTGGCTCCCGGAAGCCGCAGCATGGCCCCACTCTGGCTCGGCTCCTTCGTGCTCCAATGGCCCCCTCCTGCACTCCAAACCTCTCATCCCCAGCCCCACCCCAGAGCCCAGAGCCCACACCCCCCGGCGGAGCCTGTACCCCTTCCTGCACCCCAACCACCTGCTCCAGCCCGGAGTCCCCTCCTTCATCCTGAACTCATTTCTAGCCCCACCCTGGAGCCTGCACCCCCAGCCAGAGCCCTCACCCCCTTCCACACCCAATTTTGTGAGCATTCATGGCCCACCACACAATTTCTATTCCCAGATGTGGCCCTTGGGCCAAAAAGTTTGCCCACCCCTGAGCTAAAGTCACAATGGACCAAATCTGTGATCATATTTATCTAGCAGATTAGACCTACGTAGATCCATATTTGTCAAGTTACACTAATGTTGTTTTAGTTTCTGTTTTGTGATACTTGTTTCTTAGACTTTAAGGAGCTACAGAAACTCATTTTTAGTGCAGTGCGTGTCCTTAAAGGCTTTACCTTTCGAAGTCTGTCTCATTATTCCTTTCTGGTTCTTTCGGAAATTCTGCCAAAAATACTTATTCTTCTTTTTCCAGTCTGCTTTCCCTTAAGAAAATGTACAGGAAAGGAACATTAATACGAAAATTAGATTTTCCCCTTTGAAAACTTCAGCATGTAACTTTACCAGGAAAGAAAAATTCCCCAAATTTGCTCATTTTCTGAATTTGATCTGTACAAGAATTGTGCTAATCTAGCTATCTAAAAGAAATATACGTTCTTTGGCATCAAGGATGGTTTTGGAGGATTTGAGATAAATTACCAAGAGGCATTTTTTTGAATTATAAAACATAGACCCTTTTGTGTTCATGCTGACATTTGTTTAACTGTTCATGTTAAGCCTTGCTGTATTTTTGCAGCATTTTGTTTTTTATTCTCTTTAGCTAAGGCACAATTATTTAGACTAAACCCCAACTCAGATAAGGAATGTTATTTTATTATATATTCCCTTTGCTGATCTGCATGAGAAATGCTACGAGACCATTAACTACATCTGTGACTCCTGCCATTTATTTGTTTTCTAGTTTTCTCAGTTTAAATCGGGTGCGGGTAGCCTTAGAAGGAATAAAAACCAATACCCTCAGCAAAAACCTCAGAATTTTATAAGTCAGCTAATGAGTACCAGAGCTAGTTACAGGAGCTAAGTATGAGAGGGCAGTCTGAAAAATAAACTTTGAAATACAAATACACCATTTAAAAACATCACAAAGTATCTCAAAAATTAAGGGAGAGAGGCTGGCAAATTATGCCTAATGGTTTGAAAGTTAGTGCAAGAGGTGGCTTGAAGAAGGCAAATGGACAAACCAGCAATAATCTAACATTCTAGGATTTGCAACTTTCAAGTTGCATATTTACAAAATGACAGTATTAGCTGGACTGGATCTGTCTGCCACTTGTAGATCCTGCACCTCATTTTCAAAGGTGTTCCTCTCCCACCCCCCTCGCCGCCCCCCCCAACTTCCACAAACTTCAGTTAGGATTGTTGGTACTCAGCTCTTCTGACAATCACACCCAACATACACAAAAAAACTTAAAGAGATGTAAGAATTAAACAGAGGGAAACATGAAATGAAACGTACTGACCTACAGAGCTTTCTTCAGAACTTGATTTATGAAGGGAAAGCCTAGAACACAGAAGAGAAATGGACTAATTATTGCAGAGTTCTCACGTCTCCTGGGAGCTATCTGGTTACGGTAAATTGTGGTTTCAAGCGAACACATCAGCAAATGTTTTCCCTTCTTTTTCTTCTAAATGTAGCTATTTACAAACAGCCTCTGAGCTCTGAACGCAGTAGTTTGACCACATTAACTCAGTTCCTTTTTGAAAACCCTGAAACAAGTTTATTTTGACCAAGACAGACAAATATGCATTTAAAACCCCACAGTTACATCTAAGGGATAATAAGAATCCCCGATTCACGTATTTTTCTTCT
Source organism: Chelydra serpentina (assembly GCA_037349315.1). Taxonomy (NCBI): domain Eukaryota; kingdom Metazoa; phylum Chordata; order Testudines; family Chelydridae; genus Chelydra; species Chelydra serpentina. Next base: position 26,180,905 of record JBAIAC010000010.1, read on the forward strand.
TCTATATAAAAAAGTAGCATTTTGACTAATTTAGAAGCTGTAGTTCTGTGATGCCGTATTCATTTAGTCGAAGGCGACGTTATTTAAGTGACAGTATAACTCTTTGCACTTCTACAGTGCCTTTCATTTTACAAACACAAAATGCTTTATAACGACAGTAAAAAATGTGTTATCTGGCATGTTGAGGGGACAGGAGTTTCCGGTTAACTAAGAGGGAGGAAATTGGGGCGTGAAAAGGGATGTGGGCTCTGAGAGGGCGTTTGGGTGCTGGAGGAGGCTCTGGACAGGGGGTTGAGACATGGGAGGGGGTTCGGGGTGCCGGAACCGGGGGCCACTCACCTCAGGCGGCTCCACGCAGGCGGTGACCTGTCCCGCTGCTCCTAGGTGGAGGAACAGCCATGGAGGCTCTGTACGCTGCCCCCGCCCCACCCCGAGCACTGGCTCTGCAGCTCCCATTGGCCGAGAACCACGACCAATGGGAGCTGCGGGGGCAGCACCTGGGCCAAGGCAGTGCACAGAGCCACCTGCCATGCCTCAGCCTAGGAGCAGCCAGGAGAGGTCGCCGCTTGTGGGGAGCTGCCCAAAGTGAGCGCCCCCCAGATCCGGCACCCCGAACTGCCTCCCACAAGCCCCCTCCCGCACCCAAACCCTCCCCGTACTCCCAACCCCTCGTGGATGTTCCTCCACCTAGGAGCAGCAGGGACATGTTGCTACTTTCAGGGAGCCATGAAGAGCCAGGTAGGGAGCCTATCGGCCCCGCACCAACCGGACTATACACCAGACTTTCTATGAAGATTAGAAATGCTGGTTTAGAGAGCTTTCCGGCTGGTACAGAGCCGAATAATACAGCTTTTACTGTACTCATTAATTAAAACCTCACCATACCATTGTGAGAGAGGGAACTATCATTTCCCTAACTTTACAGATGGGAAACCAAGGCACGGAAAAGCTAAGTGCCTTGCCTCAGATCATACAGGATGTCTGTGGCAGAGCTGATCATCAGTCACTCTCCTGACTCCCATCATGTGCTTTACTACTACTTCCTCACTCAAAATCTAGCTAAAAGGACTTATTTTTTAGCCCATATTCTGTAAGAATATTAGCCAAAGTGATAAGTAACTCTCATTTGCTCAGTTTTTAAGTCCATGAATAACAGTTATTGAACTTTGCAAAGTTCTTTGAAATCTTCAGATGAAAATCTCTATCTAGGAGTCTGAAGCAAAGCCCATTTAGTCAATGAAAATATTTCTGTTGGCTTCAATGGCCTTTGGATCACACACTCAGTGCAGGCCATTATTAGTGTGATTATGTGTGCATAGTGCTCTATTACATTTTACTATACAATAATGCCTGATAATACGATGCCTATGCAAATAAAAACATGCATATTTCAATCTACAAACAAAACAATAACCCCCCCACCCCACCCCTGAGATTTACAAACCAAGTCTTCTATACAGAACATGCCATACTCTACTTACAGAAGAACTTCAGAATTACAAACACCTTGGGAATGGAGGTTGTTCGTTATTCTGAACAAAATGTTGTTCTTTCAAAAGTTTACAATTGAACATTGACTTAATACAGCTTTGAAATTTCACAATGCAGAAGAAAAATGCTGCTTTTAACGATCTTAATTTATATGAAACAAACACAGACACAGTTTCCTTACCTCGTCTTTTTTTTTTAAAACTCCCTCCACCCTTTTTAAGCAGTTTACATTTAACAGGGTACTGTACTGTGCGTGTGTGTGTTGCTTGATTGTGTACTTTCCAAACGAGGTGTGTGGTTGACTGGCCAGTTCATAACTCCAGTGTTTGCAACTCTGCGGTTCTTCTGTATTTCATGAACATTTTTGTCTGAATTCCCCATGCTCTTCTGCATTTTCTTGGGTTCACAGCAGAGGGCACCGCAGAGTTTTTGATCAATTCAGAAAACCTTGGAAGGGAAAACTTTTTTGTTTCATACCGATTCACAATGTAAACAATCCAAGCAATCACAGGCCAGCATTTTGTAAGCATGAAAATCATGCTCATCAATTTGAAAAGCCATCATTACAGGGAAAATGAGACAGCATGAAGTTTAGTTTTGATTTAGTAATTCATCTGGGCAAAGAGAAGCTGGCACAGCAGAGCTGTGAAATGCCATCTCCTTTCTACTTCAGTCTGATTAGCAATGTAATCCGGCACAAACGGCAAACCAGCTGATGCAACCACATTCCAGATTTGGACTGCACCAGGTGGAAGGGGGCATTTGTTGATATCCTGGCTGATGAGGTTTACCCTTGGATGGGATAACTTCTAGGGAGAAAATGAATAACTTAGGTGGTTCACAGCACGTGCAGTCAAATATTTGGTTCTCAGGAAAGAGCTTGAGCAGCAGTCACAGGAGGAAAGTTCTCAGTCACTTTAGACTTTGAATGAAATACTAGCCTCGCTGAAGTCCGTGACAAAACTCCCATTGACTTCAATTTCTAATGGATTTCTAATGTAATGATGGCAGTGGCATTTCCTAAACGGCATCACTCACTCATTCCTCGATCCTGAACAGAAAGCACATGGACCAGTCTAAGAGCACAAGATCAGAACTTGGCTTTCAGCTTCTATGATGAAAGAACTAACCCGGTTACCTTTTTGCACCTTTGCATGGACCTCAGCATCCAGCAAATACTTCTTTAGTGAATTCAGTGCTTGTGGAAGGTGCCAAACTGACATCCCTGGAAAACGAAGTCCTATTTATTATCAGAACAGGAACAACGTAGGCCAAGCTGTGAAAGCTTCTCCATGCTGCTCCACCATGGCAGCTCTGCCTTGAGTCAGAGAGAGACCATGTCTTGTGGTGAGAGGGTTGTTCAGCCTTCAAATCCATATTAATCCTCTTCACTGCCAAAGCTGTCAACTGGGATGCAAGTACGTACCAGGTGTGGTGGTGGTGTTGTGGGCATGTGTTCACTAGGGACTGGCCTGAGGCCACCAACTCATTTCATATCAACTACCAAAGCCTTGCAGCAGCAGCAATCGTTGATGTTCCTGGGCTAGATATAGTGACGGAGGGGAGATTTCACAGCAAGCAGGCCAACATACAATTTGTAACTCTGACTTTAAAAAAATAATAATACAGAGAATTGTCCTAGGATGCAAATTCCTGGCACCAGACAAAGCAAAGAGATAATACTTAGGTAGAAGGGCAAACATGTCCAATCATCATTTAATGCATTCTCTAATTGCGAAGTCTTCCATCTCTGGGCTGACCTTGAAAATACTAACCGCTTCTCTTACAAGATGGAAAAGCTGACAAAAGCAAGTATAGACAACAAGACAACTGTATGTTCTCCCAGACAACTGATTTTTTTTTTTTTAACCAAGGATATAAAAACATCAATCGTTTCACTTCTTACATGTATGGTGAAAGATTCCATAGGCCCTCAGAGTTGGTTTATGTTTGACTTGCCAATTACACTTCCTTACTGTGTTAAATCTGCAGCTCCTCTGTGAACGTGCGCTGAAAGTGATTTGTGTTCTTCCATTCATAGACTGATAACTTGTACTGAAAGTTAATGATGCAGTGACACTTGGCAGAAGTTTCAGCACTGCATGTCTGAAAGGCAGCCAAATGCCATTACTCTACTGGGGAGGCCTTCAGTTTTGTTGTGCTCTGATGTACAACTTCATTAGTAGGTTTCCATATGAAATGTATTCTGTCACAGCATATAGCTGAGAAATCTATGGATCTAGCTTCAGACAAGAAGGATATATCGCCAAGTATATTCCACAAAGAGGAGAGACAAGGTGGGTGAGGTGATATCTTTTATTGGACCAGCTTCTGTTGGAGAGAGAGAGAGAGAGAGAGAGAGAGAGAGAGAGAGACACACACACACACACACACAGACAGACAGACAGAGACAGACAAGCTTTTGAGCTTACACAGAGCTCTTCTTATAGAAGTATTTTCCAATCCTACGTAGGATAGAAGTTTAGAAATGTCCAGAACTTTATCTGTGAATCTCACAATTTCAAAACCATTCCTAGACCTATTTTTAAGACCTTGTGGGCCTGAGATGTAGAAACAAGAAATAAAAAACTGCCTCAGAATAGGTTAAAAATGAAGGCTACTCTTTGGATCCAAAGAACATGTTTGCTACATACCTGTTTTATATAAATGATATGCTCCAATGGAGTTGTGTCTTGGGTACATAGAGTTTTAGACACACTACGGCAACACCAGCTATACCAAAGGTACCACCAGGACTTATCTTATTAAACTACAGCAGATGGTAATGCTATTTCTATATCTACCTATTTGCACATTCCATACACTCCTTTTCAAGCCCTAGAACAGTGGTGGGCAACCTGCAGCCCATAGGCCACTTGCAACCTATCAGGGTAATCCGCTGGCGGGCTGCCAGACAGCTTGTTTACATTTGCATGGCTGCCCGCAGCTCCAGGTGGCCACGGTTCGCCGTTCCCGCCCAATGGGAGCTGCGGGAAGTGGCAGCCAGCAAGTCCCTGTGGCCTGCGCTGCTTCCCGCAGCTCCCATTGGCCGGGAACAGCGAACTGCAGCACTGGGAGCTGTGGGCGGCTGTGCAAACGTAAACAAACTGTCTGGCAGCCTGCCAGCAGATTGCCCTGACAAGCCATTGCCCACCACTACCCTAGAGGTTGTGCCACCAAGACACCCCCCTAAGGCCAGAGGCCACTGCACATGTATGCAACACAGGCTAGTTGAACAAAATATCCACTTAGAAAATGGGATTTTGGCTACAGCTCTATTGAACTAGATAGGCTACAGTTTTCCCTATTGTGAGCTGATTTTGTTCTTAGATAGGAAAGCACCAGGGCTTATCTTGCATACACAGTGGCTGATTTTACAAGACACACAGTCCATATGTGCCCTGAGATGTGAAATAGCCCCGAGCTGGACCATTACAGAATTGGAAAGGGAAACAAATGACACCATGTGCTGCTTTTATGAATGTGCTGTTGGCTTTCAAAAGCCCATCATTCTCAAAACAAACCATAACAGAGGAGCAGAAAATGAAGTGGTTCTGACTGGCTTTTATTTTACCTTAAACATTATAAATGCAGGTACGCTTGAAAACATGGCCTCATCTTATTTATGGGACATAAAATCCACAGGTGTCCAATGCAGTCCAAAAAATGAAACCAACACCATTATGATCGTCAATAAATTGATAGTGGCCCTCTTAACTCTTGTCAATAACTATTTACAATCCTTTAGGAGTGGATGGTTCAGGATGTGATTTTGGATCTAAAAATATTCACATTTGGGTTGCTGAATAAACCAATACAAAAGCCTCTGCATGCTCCTTTGGCAGGGCATTTGGTTATCTGTACGCATTATATAGGGCCCAGTCACATAATCAGTGTGAAAACCAACATCTTTATAACCGTTACTGACTGAATACAAGATAATTTATCTAACGGACTGGCATAGAGGAGGAAAATGGGCCTTTAGTTTCTTATCAAATTTGCATGGACCTGAAGGGAAAGCAAGGCTGCAAGGTTCTGACCTTCCTGGCATCAGTGTAAAGAGATGGAAGGCAAAGAGGTTCCATTCAATTATCTTCTCATTACGTTTCCATAGCAATGGCTCTTTAAGCAGGTCAAAACTTTCTCAGTGGAAACAAACAGTGAGCTGTTATTTTTGTTGCCCCCCCAACCCCCCCAAAACCACAGCCAACATGGAACCAGCCACGTTGGTTCTACTAGCGCAGTCTGAACACGGCCATCGGCAGGGGATGCAATGTTTAGCAAGTGGCAAGAACATGCAGAGAGGGATCCATGCAAAGAGGCAGATAATCATCAGCTCTAAAATACTTCCACAGCAGTGAGCTAGGCCCAGTCTAACAAATGTGACATTTCTCAATATACAAAGCATGTTGGTCATTACATGCTGCACTGACTGGCTGTGACAAGTTTAGGGCTCTTTTGAAAAATGTCCTTTTACAAAATTACCAGAATTGAAATTTTCCTCCAGCTGCTCAGAGACACACTGGTCGCACTTGTCACATGTCACAGGCTGCATTTGGCTGGCCTTTCACTCCTATTGTGAGTGTTATTGTGGGAGTTTCCTGCTCTGTTTCTCTTTGGGAGGCTATTTGCAGGTAGCACAAATAGTTTGGCTTCCACTGAATCTGGCCTCAAACAAGTTAATATGGGGTCGTACACACATTCACTGACTCCTTTTGATTCTTGCAAGCACTGCATATAAAGAAATGTTATCTTAACTACTCCAGAAATTTGGGAGATAAAACTTCTTTCTTCTCCCCCCCACCCCATATTTCCCTTGCAATTTCTAACCTACACAGTGGGAATTTATTCCATCCTTAATTAAGTGCAGCTTGGGTTTGTTTGGGTTTTTTATTGTTCTCCGCCGTTTTTGTCCTCTTCCTGCTTCCCATCCCCATCAGTGTAGCTCTCCTGTTTCATCGCAGATGAGCTCTCAGTGATCTGCCACAGTTAATCTGGACACCGTGACAAACTGCCAGAATGGAGTCTGACCAAATTTAAGCCAGCACAATGGGAATGTGACCTAGAGTGCTGATTTAATGACCCTTTTGCTTTTGGGGCTTGGTCTGGAGTCTGGATGCTACAGTGGAAGAGGATTAGGAGGCCTGGTGCTAAATATTACTGCCAAAGACCACTGGATTAGAGTACCACAGGGACCAGAGTTTGGGTCTTGTGTGTTATTTTGTATAAAGAAAGTATGTTTTAAGAGACTGCTGTTTCCACTAGGAAATGCTATGGAACAAGATACTACTGAACTCCAAGTGTTCTCCCAGCACCACACTGATCTGGAGGTTTAGTACCCAAGATAAATTTGAGTTTATACCACATAATGGCAGCAGGGCTGAAAACTCTGCATACCCAGGGTAGCAAATCTTCAGCCTGTAAGAATGGATTAAACTAATAGTGTCCCCCAAAGGGAAGACACAGCTTGCAGATGGCTGCTTTTGTTATTGCTGCTCTGGTTTCTTTGATAACAACTTCATTGTATGCCTTGAGAATCAAGTAGCTTTCACAAAAAACAGTCCCAACAATCACAACACCATAAACCTCCTCCCATTGGCCAGACAGCTGGCCACAGTGTGTGGACTCCAAATGCGAAAAGTTCAGTTTAAGAGGCAAGTACTAGACACGCACACAGCACAACAGAGTTTTACATTTGTGAACAGCTGAAGCAGAGTTAAGTACACAGCTGCTGAACGCATAGGGACTCCTATAAGATGGAATGCCAAGCCCCTCAGAAATGTTACATCATGCAGCATGCACATGATACGCGCATTCCTGAATCCTCTGCTGGACAGATCAACCTCTACCTGACTCCTGCAACCTGCACTGCGATGTAGGTCTAGAGGCTCAACTGGCAGAGACTATTCAAAATGCATTTTGCTGTAACCTGACAGATATGGGAACACGAATCACAACATTAACATGACATCGCTTCATTTTCTTGGTTAGAAGTTGTGCTGTACTGATGAAGAATATCGCTCAAGAAGCTGTGAGTGATTTGTTGCATGATGGGATACTTCAGGACATCCACTGGGACGTAAAGATTTAGAACACGATGAGAATGTCAAAGAGGTGAGAGTTTCACTCAGTTATTGACCCCCATTTTTACCTATCGGTAGATTTTTCTCCTTCCCCGCCCCTCTAACTGGAAGAATAACTTACACACAGGGGACTGTGCCTTGTCCTGCCTGTATGTGGTGCTCTTGCACTTGGCATCTAGCTCCTACCCTTTCCTGAAGGCTCTCGGATACATCACATTTAAAATACGTAATAAGGCCAGTGCAGTGAACAGTGACAGCAAACAGATCTATTCCCCAAGGGGGAAAACAAATAACTTCTCTCTGCAACATCCCTGGATCTGCTAAAAACAGGATGAGAGACAGGATGCAGAAGCATGAGTTCAAGGGGAGTAGGGTTTGCCTGGATTTCCTGTCAAACATACAGAGCTCATCACTCCATCATGCACAGTCTTGACCGCTCAAATATGGGGGCTGGAAACTAATTAGAATGTTGGTTTCCATTGTTTAAAACACGATGTTTACAATGAGCCAAACAACCTCTCCCTCCCCCGCCCCTCACCTCATTCCCCTGTCTTGAGTAAACTTCCTTGGGGAGTTGTCATCTTAGAGAAATAATAGCATTATTAGTACATATGATGCACCCATGGCTCGACACATTACTGGCACCAAGAAGCAACAATAGCCACCAAGAATGTGTTTCCTGGGTATTTGGTCTTTTATTGGTCATACTTTTAGTCAAAACCAAAATTCAGTTGTGTCTGCATAGCCAGGATTGCTGTTCAAAATAAAAAATATCCGTGCTGTATACAGAGGCATGCCACTATGCTGGAGGCAAGCTCAGACTTTACAATATTACACTAACATTCAATCTGACAATAATGCTGCAATTTGAAGGGTGTATGTGTGGAAATTAAACCTGACAGGAGAAAAATGCTACTATTAATGGAAGAAAAAGTAGAAACATTTCATGGAGTATCATTTTCCATTGAGTTATTTGAAGAGTATTACAACTCTACAAAAACTGCATAACTGATTCAATTTATAGAAGCAACTTATCTGAAAAAGTCAAGTGGTCTTGAAGTTTGGAACTAGACTTGAACAAATGCAACTGCTTCCTATTTTTTAATTGACCATATTTCAGGCAGTTTTAAAACATATTGGGTATTACCAGCTATACAAGCAACATAACCACACAAACCTCAGACACCTCTCGGCTTTGTTTGGTACCATAAGGATTTTTCTGATTATGTTTTCCTTGCAGTTTTCTTTCCCCACCCCCTCCCGTTTTCCTTGTTACAGCCAATTTAATGGAATGAGCATTTTTAGTGCCATGGCAAACACATTTTACTACACTCTTTCTCGAGTTAGAACAGTATGGACAGCAGCAACCGAAGCTTATACTTCCCCACGCCCTTTCTCGAGGGACCATTACTAGAGGGAAGAAAGTAATTCAGTCTCCAGGCCCACAGAGCCCTCTTGCCTCTACTGAAAAGGAAGTTGCTATTCGTTTCATGCTAATCATTAGGGTGGATTTTGTGACCAGCAGACACTTGGCCAATAGAAGCTAGACTGAGATTACCAACTTATTTCTACACAGGAATGAAAACAAGATATTTTGAAAATTGTAGCAAACATCATGAGAGAGACCCTCCCTCCTCCCCCCCCCCAATTGTCTGTAGCTAAGGCACTGATTAAGGCAGAGCAGGTTCTAGAACTTGAGTCCCCCACATCCCAGGCAGGTGCCCTAACAACTAGGTGAGCGTCAGTCTCCCTTCTCCCTTCCTTCACCTCTATTGGAACTCTTCCACTCTGTGTAAATAAAAATGTATTGGGTCAGAGAGAGAGAGAGTGTGAGAGCCTCACTATATAGTTCAGTGGCTAGGGCAGGGGTCTCAAACACGCGGCCCGCAGGCCACATGTGGCCCGCGGAGTTATTTCCTGTGGCCCGCCATAGGCGCCGACTCCAGTGGCAGCCAGGCTCCAAACATTAATGAGTGTTTATATTTTATTAAAACCCCTCTTTGCATTACAGTTTTAAGAAAGTTAATACATTGACTTTTAATAGAATACTATATTACTCTTCTTTTTTTCATTTTTGACTATACTTTTGTATCATTGTATGAAAAGGTTTCAGTGATGCTGCCCTTGGGCTAATTTACTAGTTCTCATGTGGCCCTCGTGGTGATCTGAGTTTGCGATCCCTGGGCTAGGGTAAACATTTGAAAGAAACAGATTCAAGTTTCTGTTCTGAATCAAGCCTGAACTAGGTCTCCCACATCCCAGGTGAGTGCCCTAAACACCAAGCTGTTAGGTCTCTGACCAGAAATTCCATCCTGGACCTGAGAAACATTTTAAACTGATACACTTCCACACAAAAATTAAGTTTCAACAAGTCAGCATTTTCTGATGAAAAACGCTTCACTGAAAAATTCCTGACCAGCTGCAGTTTGCGTTGCTGTGTAGATGACCCATCAGAAGTGGTACAGCAGGGTATGTCTACACTGCAGTTAAAAACCTGTGGCTGTCCTGGGCCAGCTGACTTGGGCTTGTGGGGCTCGGGCTATGGAGCTGTTTAATTACGATATTGATGTTTGAGCTTGGGTTGGAGGCCGGGCTCTAGGACCCCACGAGGATCCCAGAACTTGGGCTCCAGGCCAAACCCAAATATCTACACTGCATTTAAACAGCCCCTGAGCCCAAGTTCTGCGACCCCAAGTCAGCAGGCACAGGCCAGCCACGAGTGTTTAATTGCAGTGTAGACATACCCTCCCGAACTGCCTGCATTCTCCAGAGTACTGCGTCCTAGCAGACAGGACAAAAGAAAGCACATAACTCAGATACATGAGGCCTAAATAGAAAATTATGAAGACGAATTTAACTCAGTTTGTTGACAGTAAGAAAAAAAATAATTTGATGGACTAAACAGCTGGAAGAGGGTGATTTTCTTGCCAATGAATTTTATAGTCTTCTTTCTACCTCCATGTAACAGTGCTGAACTGATGAGACAATGCCACTTTCAACTAGGAGAATGAAACTAGCATTGATCAATCAAGCTATCATCTTAACAACACAGGCTTAAATCACTTCTACCTTGACTATTTTCCACTGGTGTTTCTAGTTTGGCATCAAATGATCATTACCCCTTTTACTCCTGGGGGAATTCTCCAGCACTGTGCATGCTCAGAATTCATGTCCCATGGAGAATTTTTTTTTCTCTGCCGAAGATACATTCTGCCAGAGAGGTGCAGCAGTTACACCTTTCGCCTACCAGGGGCAGCTGTGGTGCCAGAACAGAGATCAGCCCTAGCTGCAGATGGGGAGGGGAAGAGAAGAGGCCGTGTTTCTCACATGTTTCTCTTATGTGGTCAGGTCAGGAGACATGGGATGGGCGGGGGGGGGGGGGGTGTGAATGGACAGTGTGGGGCACATGGGGCTGCTGGAGGGTCACAGACTAGGATTCAGATGGGCTAGTGTGGGCAGATTGGGGTGGGGCTAAATGGGAGTGGAGTGCAAGAACACATAGGAACAGGGAGTTGCTTAGTGGGGGTGCAGGGTCACATGGGAATGGGGAAGGGGAGTGCAGGGACACATGGGGACAGGGGCATGTGCCAGACTGAATGAGAGAGGGTAGGAGTTAGCTAGGGTCTGCATGGGGGAGATTCCTCAACTCCCTAACAATCCCCTCCCAAAAAGCCCTGTTCCATACTTCTCCCATCCACACCCAACAACCCTCCAAGTTCACACCCAGACTCCTTCCCAGCAATTACTTGACTCTCCCTCAGTTCCTCCATTACCCACAACTCCCCCAAGCCTTTACACTGCTTCTGAGCGGTGTGGGAAATACATTTCTGTACTGTAGTTTAAATGAATTATTACTCAAAGTTCTGTATTAATATGCCTAGTAAGGAATCTATTTGTTGAAAAACATTCCCTGAAGTTTTTTGTTATCTGTATTGTTACAGACATACTGGCTGACAGGTATTTTTAAATATATTATCAAAATAATTGAAACTGTCATGATTATATTGTGTTATTTTGGCAAATAAACTATGCAGAATTTTAAAATATCATGCACAGAATTTTTTATTTTTTGGCGCATAATTCCCCTAGGAGTACTCTTTGCAATTTTCAGTCTCACATCAAACAGAAGGACCACATGCTTCAAGTTAAGTGTTTTATGACTGTGCAAATTCCCTGATGCAAAACTTCATCTGTGACAATCCTACATGTATTTGGATGGATTAAATCAGTTCTGTGCTTCAGTTTACACACACTCTCAACACGTGCAATTTCATTCATGCAAAACTTTACTTTCCAAATAATTCCTCTGCATTTTCCATTTAAATTGAGAAGTGAGATTATTATTCTTTCAGTTAAAAAACAAAACAAGCACTTTTCAGAATAAAACTACTCCAAGTATATGTATGTATGATTTGCTTTCTTTTTATTAAAGGTATCTGTAGTTTAGCAGCTATACTGCAACGGAGTACATCCCAGTGGTTAGAACATTAGACATCAGAAGATCTGGGTTCTATTCTCAGTCCTGCCACTGGCCTGCTGGGTGACCTTGGGCAAGTCACTCCACCCCTCGGTGCCTCCATTTTCCCCATCTATAAAATGGGGATAATACCATCTCCTCTGTAAAGTGTTTGAGATCTACGGCTGGACTAAGTAATTATTATGATAGGAAATCTTAGCTTGTTCCCCAGGCCGCACTTATTCAAAGTTTCATAAATGTGGCATTTTGGTTTAATTAGAATAGAATAAAATGGAAGATAGGCAGGGAGATATCCTCTTTGAAGATACCGAGGCCTTCGCTATACAAAGGAGATTTTTCAATACTTGATAGCACCAGTGTTTGCCTGATTGGAAGCCCTACTGCACACGGGCCATTGGCTGCCACCACTTTAAATAATGTGTCACCGAAGTCTGGATTTGATAGCTGCTTTCAACTACCTAAAAGGGGGTTCCAAAGAGGATGGATCTAGACTGTTCTCAGTGGTAGAAGATGACAGAACAAGGAGTAATGGTCTCAAGTTGCAGAGGGGGAGGTTTAGGTTGGATATTAGGAAAAACTTTTTCACTAGTAGGGTGGTGAAGCACTGGAATGGGTTACCTAGGGAGGTGGTGGAATCTCCTTCCTTAGAGGTTTTTAAGGTCAGGCTTGACAAAGCCCTGGCTGGGATGATCTAGTTGGGGTTGGTCCTGCTTTGAGCAGGGGGTTGGACTAGATGACCTCCTGAGGTCCCTTCCAACCCTGAGATTCTATGATTCTATGATTCTATGATTCTATGTTCTGAGCACGACTAATGGAAACAGCACATAAAATGGTAACAACAGCTGGTATCCTATCTCAACAAGGGCTCCCAACACGGCTCATGTTGACGCAGCTGAACCAGTATGAGCAACGGCGGCAATTAAAAAAAAAAAAAAAAAAAAAAGAGAGTCCCTAATGGAGACAAGGCCATAGTGTCCAATTGTGACATACAAGTATCTCACTGGACATTCAAATGTGGGGCTGAAGTGTCCTATTAAAGCACCACACATTTGAAACTGGGCTCCCTGTGCATTTTCTTAACTAGCCCAGCTGGGATCTAACTAAGAAGCTGGAAGTCCCTGGAAATACAAGGCTAGATGTTTTCACACACTACTGCACATTACCCTTTGCAGTTGGAATTCCAGTTCTTGGGATAAAAGCAGGGAGGCACAGAAAACAAACAGATACAGACACATTGCAGCAGGACCCGGGGGTGGGGTGGGGGTGGGGAGAAGAGACAGCAAACCGAAACCCACACAGCTCATACAAAGAGGTTTTTATTAAGGACTGCTAAAATTCAAGTTGCTTTTAAATACCCCACTTGCTTGGCACCTTCTTCAAAAGTACAGTAACTAAACCATGAGCTCACAAGAAGGGGAAAGTGGTTTCAGTGTTTAACTCCTATTTCTGTTTTTGGAACTTTTACGTCTAGTCACAAAAAAAAGCTATTTTTTTTTAAAAAGGTAGATTTTACTTTGCAGGGAAATCAATGACACTTTTCACAACTGTCAGACAGACAACTTTATTTACATTGCATGCATGCGCACACATGCACAGAGATACCAAGAGAAAAAACAGAAAAAGAAGAAGAGATGTCAGTTTTGTTTTCAATGGGGCATTCATCTGGAATTATGTGAAATTAAATCAGTTTAACATGAATTGGCTGATTCATGTAAAAAAATGTCACTTAACACCCTCCTGCTCCCCAACAGCCCAAACTTACTTTCTTTCAGTCTCTGGTGTTGACACAGTACTACTGAGGCCAAGCGATTCCTGTAAGGGAAGATACATTGCCATGAATGCAGAACGAACAACAAGCTTTACCCAACTGGTGCAAAATATCAAAAAAATAAATCCAAAACAAAAATAGATGATTAAAGTCATTGTGCTTACTTCAATCTGGGATCGCAGCTGTAGCGATGTGGGGCTGGCATCAGGTTTCTCCTAAAACAGAACAGATGTCGGGTTAATGCAACACCCAAACAATGCAGCATTCTCCAGGAAAACAAATATGGAGCGAGATGAGAAAAGAAAAAGGAGACAAGAACAGAACATTGAAAAATCCCACAACCTTTCAAATAGGAAGCATTAAGCTTTCCAGTGGAATCGCTCTCTGAAGAAGCGCTGAAATACTCAAGTAGAAGCCAATTACACACTTATTACAGATAAATGTGGCACAATGTAAGGCTTTTACACAGATATGGGTTAAAATAATAATAAAGAAAACACGTGAGTAGTCTTCAAGCGATAATCAACATTTGCCACATACTCCTACATGTGGACTGCCAATCTCCTGAGCTTTCTTTCCTCCTTCAGAGCCAGCTGTCCCTTGTGACAATGTATGTTTACTTGCAGTATATCATTCAGCCACTAGATGTCTTCACATACGGTACAGAGTTCCTGAGAGTGTGATCCTTGGTACACAAGGGCGACAACGCTGGAACTCAAGCTGCATAGAAGTCTGTTTGTGTTGACAGATTGCCGTAGTTTTCTTTAATAAATGCCTCCTGTTTAACATAGTCTGTGCTGCAACTTATTGTGACATCCCCCACATCGTCCCACCCTGAATTGCAACACACAGGATTAAGTATGGGCTTTAAAGCGGTTATGTTCTCAGCAGATCCCTAAAATTAAATTAATTTACTGCAACCATTGAAGAAAATTATTTGTGGACATAATACTGATTTTGAGTTTCAAGATTTTTTTAAAACCAATTACAATGGCATATATTGGATAAATAAATTTTAAAAAGTGTGTCTGATTATTTTTCAGCCAAAATTCCTAAGTGCCCTAACAAACATTAATTAAAGCTCTCAGTCCTCTTGGGGGGTAGATATCTATTATCAACAGCATTGAACAGATGGGGAAATGAGGCACAAAGTTAAGTGGTTTGCCCATTGCCTCACACTCAGAAGGAGCTGGGACCAGACTCCAGGAGTCCAGATTCCCAGTCCATTGCACTAATCACTATGCCCATTAACTATGTTAACAATTAGAGAGTTTCTGAAAAAAAGTGATCTTTAGAAATCTAACATTTAAGTGAAGACATTTGAAATCAATTTTTTTTACGACAGATCAAGGATGCATGCTAAGGTCAGACTGGTACCTTTTTTGTTTTTCTTTTTAAAAAGCACCTTTCAATTATTGTCTCCATCTATCTAGTATATTGAAGAAAATTCTCCTCTAAGTGATACTGTATTTGGCAGTCAAAATGGAACACCCCCCTCAACACCCCCCCCCCCCCGAAAACTCTGCAGTGCTGGTGCAGTTATACAGGACATATTTTTAAGTTTGGTAACAAAAACGATTCAGGGTGTGTGTGACTATTTTGAGATAAAACGAATTTCCCCAAATTCACTGAAAACAAGAATTCCAGGGGGAAATTTCTAGCTATTTCTCAGCAAACAAGCTTAACCAAAAGTCATGTAGACTTAATCAAGCTAAAATTTTCAGCTGGGAACACCAATGAACATTCTGTAGCCTGAAACATTTCTATCCCCAACATGGCGAACAAGAGTCCTTCCACTGACTTCAGTGGATCAGGCACATATTGTCCAATTTAAGATTTTATATCAATAATTTAAAGTGTACCTGTTGCTACCAGTGGGCTTAATCCTGCTCCCAACGAAGTCAAGGGTGAAACTCCAGGTGGAGAAAAGTTTGCAGTCATATGTCACTGGAGGTAAATCTAACTGTTGGCACCTCATTCATCTGAATGCAAAACAGTGGGGGAAAGCACTTTGCATGGCATGACTATGAATCTTGGACTCAGTTCTGGTCCTATTGAAGCCAGTGAGAGTTCTGCCATTGATTTCAAATAGTTGCTATTGTACTCCAGGAAATCACTAAGGTCTAACATGCAAATTAGATGACATACATCAAAGAAATCAAAGAGTGAAAAGACCTAGCAGGTCAACTTTTTCATCCCTCAGTAAAGCAGGGTTGTCTTTTTATGGTATATTATCCAATGCAACAGTTAATCTAGTTTTAACTCTTTCCTATCTCAAAATGAAACTAGTTTCTATGTCCTTAGCCTAAAGATAAAGAAGGGAAATGTATCTACAGAAGAGAGTAATAAGAAAATGAGATTCAATTTTAAAAAAAAAGGAATCAGTGTTAATTGACCTAAAATACTTTAGGGTTAATGTTTCCAGAAAATCCACAAAATCCAGAATGAAACTCACTGCCACTCTAATAGAACTCATTCAAATGGAGACCAGCTTCTACTATTGGGGATTGTAGTATAAACAGGATAATCCCCAACCACATCATGGCACAATGACCTAACAGGATTGTGTTAGACGATAGTCATGATCTACACAGGGTGTAACACGGCAGAGTAACTTTGTTATAACATGGTTTGGTCTGTTCTATGCTGGTTGCCTTGGCTTAGTTGTTTTAATATTGTAGACAGGGTGCAAGTGTCAGCATATAAAAGGGGCCAGACTCCAATGGAAAAGTCTTTCCATCGACGTTAATATAAGTTGTTGGGGGCACAGGATACTCTGCAAATGTAACAGGTCAAGAAGCCAAAACTAATTATTCAGAATCAAAAGGTACTGGGAAAAATCATTTCTCCATACCACTACCTAGTGACTCTGATTTTCTCATGAAAGTAGAGGTATAGTAGTCCCTGATCCCCCATTACTTTTATCAAAAGAGAAGTCAAACAAGCTTTCCAGCCAGCAAGGCAGCAGGAACATTACTGCAAGTCTTTCTACTTCACTCTCCCATTGACCTGAAGGCCAAAAAGGAAGGAAGGAAGGAAGCAGCAGTAAACCTACTTGCAACACAGCTCATTCAAGCCACTTTTTCCTCCTCCACCCACTGTCACAAAGACAACACAGAACATTTGACCAGTATGGGCGTCTTAAAGCTGCATACAGCTAGTCAAAGGAATCCACTGTGTGCCTGAAGTGCATTTGTACCCCCAGCCTCTCAGCAATAAATATTTGGTTTTTCATCATTTATTTGGCGTATGAAAAAGTGTAATGCCAACAAACCACAGTCACTGGTGGGCAGGATCGAACTGGGGATCTCTGGAGCTTAGCACATGAGCCTCTACAGCATGAGCTAAAAGCCAATAACTAAGGGTACTGATGGGCAAGGTCCCCTGGGAGAATAACATGAGGGGGAAAGGAGTCGAGGAAAGCTGGCTGTATTTTAAAGAATCCTTATTGAGGTTGCAGGAACAAACCATCCCGATGTGTAGAAAGAAAAGTAAATATGGCAGGTGACCAGCTTGGCTTAACAGTGAAATCCTTGCTCGTCTTAAACACAAAAAAGCAGCTTACAAGAAGTGGAAGATTGGACAAATGACCAGGGAGGAGTATAAAAATATTGTTCAGGCATGCAGGAGTGAAATTAGGAAGGCCAAATCACACTTGGAGTTGCAGCTAGCTGGAGATGTTAGGAGTAACAAGAAGGGTTTCTTCAGGTATGTGAGCAACAAGAAGAAAGTGAAGGAAAGTGTGGGCCCCTTGCTGAATGAGGGAGGGAACCTAGTGACAGAGGATGTGGAGAAAGCTAGTGTACTCAATGCTTTTTTTGCCTCTGTCTTCACAGACAAGGTCAGCTCCCAGGCGGCTGCACTCCGCAGCACGGTATGGGGAGGAGGCGACCAGCCCTCTGTGGAGAAAGAAGTAGTTCGGGACTATTTAGAAAAGCTGGACGAACACAAGTCCATGGGGCCGGATGCACTGCATCCGAGGGTGCTAAAGGAGTTGGCCGATGTGACTGCAGAGCCATTGGGCCATTATCTTTGACAAATCATGGCAATCGGGGGAGGTCCCGGATGACTGGAAAAAAGCTAATGTAGTGCCCATCTTTAAAAAAGGGAAGAAGGAAGATCCGGGGAACTACAGGCCAGTCAGTCTCACCTCAATCCCTGGAAAAATCATGGAACAGGTCCTCAAGGAATCAATTCTGAACCACTTAAAGGAGGGGAAAGTGATCAGGCACAGTCAGCATGGATTCACCAAGGGCAAGTCATGCCTGACTAACCTAATTGCCTTCTATGATGAGATAACTGGCTCTGTGGATGAGGGGAAAGCAGTGGATGTGCTATTTCTTGACTTTAGCAAAGCTTTTGATACAGTCTCACACAGTGTTCTTGCCAGCAAGTTAAAGAAGTATGGGCTGGATGAATGGATGGTAAGGTGGATAGAAAACTGGCTGGATGGTCGTGCTGAACGGGTAGTGATTAATGGTTCCCTGTCTAGTTGGCAGCCGGTATCAAGTGGAGTGCCCCAAGGGTTGGTGCTGGGGCCGGTTTTGTTCAATATCTTCATTAATGATCTGGAGGATGGTGTGGACTGCACCCTTAGCAAGTTTGCAGATGACACTAAACTGGGAGAAGTGGTTGATACGCTGGAGGGTAAGGATAGGATACAGAGGGACCTAGACAAATTAGAGGATTGGGCCAAAATAAATATGATGAGGTTTAACAAGGACAAGTGCAGAGTCCTGCACTTAGGACGGAAGAATCCCATGCACTGCTATAGACTACGGACCGAATGGCTGGGCAGCGGTTCTGCAGAAAAGGACCTAGGGATTACAGTGGACGAAAAGCTGAATATGAATCAACAGCGTGCCCTTGTTGCCAAGAAGGCTAACGGTATTTTGGGCTGTATAAGTAGGGGCATTTCCAGCAGATCGAGGGACGTGATTATTCCCCTCTATTCGGCACTGGTGAGGCCTCATTTGGAGTACTGTGTCCAGTTTGGGGCCCCACACTACAAGAAGGATGTCGATAAATTGGAAAGAGTCCAGAGGAGGGCAACAAAAATGATTATGGGGCCGGAGCACATGACTTATGAGGAGAGGCTGAGGGAACTGGGATTGTTTAGCCTGCAGAAGAGACGAGTGAGGGGGGATTTGATAGCTGCTTTCAACTACCTGAAAGGGGGTTCCAAAGAGGATGGATCTAGACTGTTCTCAGTGGTAGAAGATGACAGAACAAGGAGTAATGGTCTCAAGTTGCAGAGGGGGAGGTTTAGGTTGGATATTAGGAAAAACTTTTTCACTAGTAGGGTGGTGAAGCACTGGAATGGGTTACCTAGGGAGGTGGTGGAATCTCCTTCCTTAGAGGTTTTTAAGGTCAGGCTTGACAAAGTCCTGGCTGGGATGATTTAGTTGGGGTTGGTCCTGCTTTGAGCAGGGGGTTGGACTAGATGACCTCCTGAGGTCCCTTCCAACCCTGAGATTCTATGATTCTATGATCTCTTTTAGAAATAATTCATTCGCCCACCCGAAAGGCCTCTCCCACAGCACTGAAGTCAGAGGACGCTTTGCTATTGACTTCAACAGCCGCAGGATCAGGCCCCAAATGCATTGGCGAAAGCGAGGTTCAGGATGGACAGACGCTATCCAGGCAGCCCACAAAGAGTTCTGTCAGCATGCCTCAGTCATGTCCTGCACGACCTACTTTTCCACAATCTGTTTATTGACAAACAATACATTACATGGCAGGAAGTAACCAATATTGAATGATGATGAGAAGTGTGTTGCAGGAATTGACACAACACAGAATCAGTGTGTATCAACAACTGCAGTTTTTACACAATTTCTACTATAACAAAGACGATGATTTGTAAACATACCAAGTGAGACTTGTGGCTCACGCTTCAAGGTTTCAGCTGTTCACCCTGGCTCAGGAAAGAGAGAGTCTTTCCTCACTGTGAAGTGGCCAAGTGCTCTAGGGATTTTCACATCTTTCTCATTAACCACAATGCCATTGATGAACACAGGACATCAGACCTGATGGTCCATCGATCTCGTTACAGCAAATCCGACATCTCTAGCTAAAGTTCTACAAACATGAAGCCTCTGATGCTTATCTGTTACTTATTATACAAAGACACATTTGGTAAGCAATTTATTAGCTAGATAACCCAATTAACAACCACCAGATTTCTAAACATGACTTTTCTCTTAAGGTCCCATCCATCTGAGAATTTCAAAGAGCTTTACATCCATTAATCAACTGAGTCTCAAAAACACATGTGAGGTAGGAAAGTATGATCTGCATTCTATAGATGTGAAACTGAGGCAGGGCGCTTTAGGCAAAAGGTGGGGTTTTCAAAGGTACTCAGTATTGGTCTAACTACTGAAGTTGCAGTAAAACTCTTGACTTCAAGTTAAGTAGACAGAGTTAGCATTTTTGGGAATCCAACCCCAAATTTTCAAACATGGCTACTGATTCTGGGTGCCCAACTGCTGAGAACGTGCATCTTTCGTTGACTTCAGTTGGAGTTGAGAATGCTCAGTACATCTGAAAAGGTATCTGAAATCAGATCCCAAAAACTGAGGTGACCAAATTTTGACAATTTGTATCTAAGAGACTTGCTCGTTATTTATGGCAGAGTCGGGAATAGAAACCAGATCTGTCTATACAGGTACTTGCATGGCCCCCATTACCATAGATCTTGAACTCTCGCAGTCTTCAATGTATTCATCACTACAACACTTCTGTAAGGCAGAGAAGTACTGTTATCCCATTTTGCAGATAGGAAACTAAGCCACGGAGACACAAAATCACGTGCCCAAACTCAAACAGCGTGTTTGTGATGGAACAGGGAATTGAACCCAGCTCTCCAAAGTCCCAGACTCACATCAGACCATCCTTCTCCTGACACTCACTCCTGTGGTTTAACCACCATATCACTTTTCCTCTTGCTGTGTTATTTGTGTGTCTTTTTTGCTGGATTAATCTCTACACTGCTCACATTTTTAGCATAGCAAGAAGGCTAATAGCATGTTACTGAATGCTAATAATCACCTCTCTCACCACTATTAGATGTGACAATATTAGGGTGCTATCAGGTTTCAGAATTTGTGCGCACTACCAGGGCATCCAGGATCAACACAAGACATGATATCCCCTAGTTAGTTTACTTGCATAACCTACCCAGTTGAAGGCCTCTTTTCAGCAGAGTCCGGCCGTTGTGCACAACTAGTTTAACATGTGTAGCGATTTTGTAAGGTAAACAAATGGGAACTAGGATGAAACCAACACATTTTTTCCACTTTAGAACAAACAGAGCTCAAACCCAGACACCATAAAATAAGGCTTGCACCTTCACACACACCCTGCTGTGGGGATATGGCTATAAAGGTCTAATTCTCTTTGAAAGTGTTTCATGGCAGAAATGTAACGTTTCATCACAACGTCGCTCTTAAGAAATGCTTGGTGGTGAACTATTTCTGTTCTAACTGAACCGATCCATACAAGAACAAATGAAATGAACACCCACGTAAACAGCTTTCTATACACTGTTTCCACTCCCTCAAAACTTACAATGCAGCTGACGTTTATGGAACGCTTTTCACTTGCGGTTTTATTATTTTGCCTTTCAAGGTGTTATTGGTAGGTCTGGGGGCAGAGCCTCCGCTAGTGTAAATCAGCATAGCTGTACTGACTTCAACTGACTTTTGTAGGACTTTGTCAGTCTTCCTTTAGAACTCATCATCATCTCAGGAAAGTAGCAGTTAAAAGTGCTCTGGGTTTTGCCCATTGTTCATTAAGGGGAATACACAAAACAGGAAAAATATACCTATATTTCTGCCAAAGAGTGCATTGTTAGCCAGCTGTATCACAATTAGAAACACTGCTCCAGATCAGAGAGACAGGGTTTAAATCAAACTGGGACTTTCCTTCCTGTGGTGGGCTCTGTTCTGTATGTGAGGGAAATACTCTGTCTTTATTATTTTGGTTAAAAAAAACATAAGGAAAAAAGTTATTCATAGAAAAATCCCCGCAAAGAATGATAGCCTGTGGCTCCAGTCCAGAACCTCCTCTGCATATAAAGAGGCTTCCTGGAAGAGCTCTTTGAGTCACTGAAGAGGCGGTGGTCTAGAAGGGCTTCTACACTTAGATTACAGGCCCGTAATTCAGATCCTTAGTATACATAAAGTTCATACATTTTTGATCACCATATCCTTGAACCCTGGGGATAGAAGAGCTTGTGTTCCTTCTGAGCCTTGTCTACACTGCAGCTTCCACAAGTGGAATTGCACTAACTGGGAATTACAGGTCCAAAAACGCTAGTAGACAAGGCCTGAGCGCTATAGGCAGCAAACAGAGAGAGAATCCTAGGAATGGTTAAGCTCACTGAGACACGATGCAGCTATTATTTAGAGGGAAAAATGTGGAGTTGCTGGGGAAGTTTAGAGACATGACAAATAGGAGATAGGACTAAAGATACTGATGTTGCCAATTTCATGATCTGAGATTCTAAATAATAATTCTATTGACAACCCTTCCCCCAATGGCTAGCAATAAGGCAGATAGGAAGGGAAACTATACATTAGAAAATCCAAAACATTTTCTCCCCAGGGAACTTCACCTTGCTTAGTCTGAATACATGCTGCAATTTCTAGTCTATCTTCCCAATGCTACTCATAATATCAAAGTCCTCCAGCGGCGTAATTTAGTTTGACACCAATTAGTCTGTTCAGATTCTTTTTCCACAAGTCATGTCCCAACCTGCACAGAAGCTCCAGAGAAGATTATGACAAACAAAACATTTTTTGCAGTGACAGCACAGGAACACACAGGTGTTTAATAGGAACTGCCAACCACTTGCTAGCCATGGGTCACTGATCTATAACTAACTAACTAACTAACTAACTAACTGACTGAAGAATGATTCCAGTGGCTACCACCTCAGCAAGTGTTTGTTTGGGGGAATTAACCAGCTCACTGAGTTTCCAATGGTTCAGATTAGCAAAGGGTCCATTTTGAGTTTCAAATTGCATCCCAAGGTCCATCATTTTAGCCATTACACTAGAATAGTGGAGACTTTATGCTCCATTACTCTTGCATGTTACAGCCAAGACTGACACATAGTAAATGATGACATTCTGTAGAAACAATACAATTCAGGAGCGAGTAAATGAGGTGTGGGGGGAGGAATGGTTAAAAAAATGGGATGTCAAACAAGAAACTAAAGTTTCTAAATATTCTCCTAATGGCTCACGCACCAACACAGACTTTTTCGTTCACATCTGCAGTGTACACCTGGGGGAGTTACAGAGCAGCACTTTGGAGCACACCGCAATTCACACCTCTGTAGTCTGACCTGTGGAACAATGGAGACACAGCCTGAGTGTGCTGCTCTCCTCAGAAAAGCAATACCAAGTGCTAACATTTTGAGTGAGGGAGATTCATAAACAAGTTACATTAAGTACATAATGTAAAAAGAAAAATATTTTAATACAAAGCTAATTTTGTACAAATTATTTTTAATTTACTATAACCTGTTAATTATTGGATGTGAGTTTCTTACTCTCACCTCAAGATCAGGAAAACAAACTAAAAGGAACCTTTCCACCACCATAATTACTTTAATAGATGTAACTTTGCTGTAGTAGTGAAATTAAATGATTTTCTTTATAGAAACGTAAGAAATTAATTGAGAACCCCACATTTGGATTTATTTGCAGTTGTGAGTCTCCCTAACCATAATCCCAGATTTAAATCCTTCTGAAGTCTGAAGAAGTTTGGATGCTCTATAGCTCTAATAGGACAACCCAAAATATAGAATTCCAAAAACTCAATTTATTTGGGGAAAAATTGGATCCGAACACCAAGCTATAAACGCTGCAGTTTGGGCCTTCTCTAATAAATGTATTTTAGAAAATGGAAAATCAGGCCTTTCTTTACTTACCTGTCAAGACCGGAGTTTAAAGTTTTGCATTATTTCAGGAACAATTGATGACATCACAGGTAACACACGTAGGGTAAAACTGAAGCTCCTTGCTCTGTTTTAGGTATTACAAACAACATCAAAGGCACCAAAATAAATACAGAAACCCTGAACTTGGGCCTTACTGGTAAAAAGTCTTTCCGATCAAGTTTAAATCTATTTCTTTGTAATGTTTTAGATTACGTATGCACAGGCGCCAACTTCCAGTGGCGCCGGTGGGGGCTTACGCCAGGCCCTGCCCCCGACGCCGGGTGACATTGTGGGGCCCCACCCCCGACGCCACGTTGCCCGGCGTCGGGGGCGGGGCCCCGCAACGTCTGCCGGTGCTGAGGTGAGCTTGCCGCGGGTCCCGGGGCTGGCAGGGAGCTGCCGGTGGATGCTGAGCACCCACCAATTTTTCCCCGTGGGTGCTCCAGCCCCGGAGCACCCACGGAGTCGGCGCCTATGTCGTATGTATTTTCTGTTGATGTTCTGGAATATCAGTTTAATTTTTTGATTCCATCTTAGTTCCTCCTGGTGTTCAGGGTTCCATGGTCATGTACTAATAAGAAGGCCAAGATATTACAAGCTATTTGGGTATTTTATCATTCACAGATGTACAGTGTCAATGAAAATTTCACTGAGCCTGATTCTTGTTTATGCTGCTGTGGCAGCGTAAAGGAGCCACACTGACATGAGAATCAGGACTCCTTGAGTTTTCAAAATCTCATAATCACACAAATCTTGTATTAGCAACAGTGGTTTTGTTTATTATAGCCTAACATTGTATTTCCCAATAAACCTGGGGAAATGTATTTGTTCCCTCTGAACAGACCGGAGGAAAAGGAACACTTTCCAATTGATTTCACTGGCAAAAACAGGCCAGTTTTAATCAAATTTTAGGTGTATTTAATTATTTTAAAAGAGAATAAATGTGATTTTCCTTTAAACGAAGCTGATATTTTTTATTTTATAGGAAAATGAAATCAGACACTTGTAAGGTCAGATGGATAAAATAAATGATTTCCCCAGAGTGTGACACTGAACTGCTTCCACTGTACATGCATAAATGTCCTCCAGGGATTGGGGATGGGAGAAAAAAAGGGTTTTACTGCTGGGGCACCAATTTCAAAATCTCACAAAAAATAAGGGCAGTTTCTCCAGGAGGGGCACTGAAAAAAATTAACAAGAGTAATGCAAAAGAGGATTAGCACACATTGTTGGCTTGTATTCATTATAATCTCCATGCTAGAGAAATTGCCATTAGTATTTACAAAGAGACTGCCAAATTAACGTCCCTCTTTTTACTTTTTAATCTCAAGTTTATACTAGACGGATGCTTGGGGCAGACCCTCAGCTGATGTAAATCAGTATAGCTCCACTAAATATCAGCTGATGATCTGGCCGTTGTTATACAGTTCTGAATTAGCTTTGAGGTACTTGTATTGCTGCATCTTGGTTAGCCTATATTTGAAGGCCTTGCCAAGATTTTTCTGTTAGGAGGAGAAATTGATTATATGAGTCAGGTATATTCTTTGTGTACATTCTTTGTAAATGAACAGGTTTGCACGAAAGTCCCATTTCCCGGAACACAGTAGGAACAAGCAACAGCAGTCAATTTCCTTGTCCAGAAATCCAAGTTTGCCTTTCCAGGATGCACTGTTCCCAAAAGAAGTTCTGACTCTTGGCTTCCTCCCATGGCCATTCTCACCACTGCTTCTCTTGCCTTCTGCTGGGTTTTTTCCCCCCGACTTTCTGCTCATTTTTTCTGCCTCTGCCACAGACGGACACAAACAGCTGCAACTAATCTATGCCTGAGTCCCTCTATTTACAATCAGGGAAACCACTTGGTCCATGCCTTAGCCTCTACTCAAACATTGCCATGCTGTCCGGAGCCTTGGGAGGTGGCTTCCATTGTTTCAGCTATTACTCTTAAAAGGGAATTTAATTGCTCCTTCATTTAGCGTGAATAAAAAGGGCTTAGTTCACTCATTGACTTTAACCAGGTCGGTCATTGATGGCAGCTACTAACACTTTCCTGCATAATAGTATATTAACTTTGGACTTGATAAAAATTATTTGGCAGGGAAAAATATCACCTATCCACTTTGTCTGGAGGGAGGAGGGGACTGGACAATGACAAATGGTTCTTGGTGAGAAAGCCCCTGATGGTACAAAAGAACACTACCCTGTTGAGAAACACAAGGAGATGGATGTTTGTCTTTATTACTTCGTTACATCTGCATAGTTGTTGTGCCAACAACAGCATTGTCATCCCCATGTCTTCAAAAATCATGAGATTGTAAAATAATTTTTGGATTATTATTATTATTTGTCTTCTGAAAATTGAGCATTTGGCGATTTTTCACACTTTTCTCCACAGTCAATGGGGCTAGAAACTAGTGACATTATTGACAGGAACTGTGACCATATAGATCATTGTTGCACCTGGTTTTGTACAGAGGGGGCCAAGTGGGGTGTCTATGGAAAGGTTGTAGTTTGCTGGTTATAATTATGCTGTCTGTAGGTGTGTATCATTTTTGTATTCTAAGTTATGAATATTGGCTATGTACTTGTTTGATTTTAAGTAGCCTCAGTGAAGCATTTGGTCAGCTTCTTGAGAAAAGACTATTCTCAGTAAGTGCCCAATCAAGAAACATTTAAGATGACAATGGACTTTGAGAGACGCCAATCCACATCTGAGCTTTCCTGGGAACATTCAAACTAACATGTAAGCAATGGCGTCAGCCTCTAAAGAACTGAGTCATTCATGGACATGTGACTCCAAAACTCTTGTAGCTGTGATTCTGCATAGGAAAACACAAGGGGTTTCCACCCACAAGAGAGACTATATAAGACCTGGGGAAACCCCTGCATTTTGGTCTTCAGCTGGCTCAAGAGACAGCCTCTCCATCCCAAAGAGATGCCTGAAAGAAACTGGAACAAAGGTCAGTAACTACAGGGGTGTGAGTGGTTGCTGGACCCAGACTAGGAGGAAATCTAATCAGCTTATTGGAACAGCTCTGAGGGTGAGATTTACCTGCATTTAGTTTCTTACTGTATTAGGCTTAGACTTGCATGTTTTATTTTATTTTGCTTGGTAATTCACTTTGTTTTGTCTGTTATTACTTGGAACCACTTAAATCCTACTTTTTACATTTAATAAAATCACTTTTTACTTATTAATTAACCCAGAGCAAGCAATTAATTCCTGGGGGAGCAAACAGCTGTGCATCTCTCTCTGTGTTATAGAGGGCGAACAATTTATGAGTTTACCCTGTTTAAGCTTTATACAGAGTAAAACAGATTTGGGGTTTGGATCCCATTGGGAACTGGGTATCTGGGTGTTGGAGACAGGCGCACTTTTTAAGCTGTTTTCAGTTAAGCCTGCAGCTTTTGGGGGGCGTTGTTCAGACCTGAATCTATGTATGTAGTAGGCTACTGTGTCTGGCACAAATCAAGCAAGGTACTGAAGTCCCAAGCTACCAGGGAAAAACAGGCTCAGAGGTAGTCCCAGCACATCAGGTGGCAGTCCCAAAGGGATTTTTGTGACCCAACCCGTCACACTAGTTTTTCCTTTTAAATGAAATAAACACTAGACATTGTGAGATTTATGATAAAACCTCAAGTTGGCAATACTGGGAGAAAGCGCCATTGAATTGTGAAAATTTAGGATATGCCTACACCGGAGCTTAAAGTTAATTTGCAGCTTGGGTAGACACACCTACGGTAGTTCTGACTGAGCTAGCACTCTAAAATTAGAAATGTAGATGCAGTCACATAGGCAGCAGAACAGGCTAGGTGCCCTGAGGACTCAACTAGAAATTCAGATGGGACTGTACTTGTGCAGGGGAGAGGAGGTTATCATGGCTTTGCCTACCCAAACTGCAAATTACACCTCCAGCTCCACTGTAGACATACCCACAGAGCAGATGCAGGCAGCTACAGGGAAAGTTCAGTGGAACACAATTTATACATCTTAATATACAGCTCCCGTGTGCTTATACAGTGAACTAAACCATCTTAGTTAATTTAAAAAAGAACCTTATTTACAACCCAAAACTACATGGACATTTACCCATTAAAACTGGCTGCCCTCTAAATCAACTGGAAAGAGTACTGCCCCATCACAGTTTGCCTGTTCACAGGAAAGACCGCAACCTCCATGATGAAAGCTCAGAGCCATTCAATGCCCGTAGGTATTTAAATAGGTATTCATTATATAACTTTAAAAACAATTATCTATGTATATATTTATTATAAAAATCTGTGTCTACACCATAGGTAACAGTAAAACACTGGATTTACCCTTTAAATGCTAAAGCAAGCCAAATAAAAATGCTGTGACTGCAAATCATTTGATAAATACAACAGGCAACAATCTGTTAGATTGTTACTATGATCATTTTTCTTAGGAGGGTAATGCCACGAGTGTGCTACCAGCACAATTGCTAGAGAATGGTTAAATGAAGGGTTTCAAAACCTGCAATTAACAGCTCTCACTGCGGGGCCTCCCTCCAATCCAGCTGTGGTGCTTAGACATGTTCTTCTGAAGTTCACCTGTTCCACTGAAAATTCACAAAGCAACTTCTGACATACCTGGGGCTTGAGTTTTGCCTGAGATACCAGCTACACCGCACAGTAGCTAAGTGATTAATACAGATTACAGTAAGAAAGTAATTAGTTTAACACTTGATAACCCCGAGGATTAACAGCATAAAGATCCAAATTCTTGCAGGTGTTCAAAGCACCAGCCAACAGACTTTGAGAAGGAATTCTCTATGGGGGCTGGGCGGAAGGCTGTGGCATAGGCCAGGCCTGTGTGATCTCTGCAGGTTGCCTCCTCTTCCATCCAGCAGAGGAATCACATAGATTCTGCTATTGTCCAGACTGTACATGTTTAAGTGGAGAGGTGCAGGATTTGGGTCTAAATGTATCTTTTTTTTTTTAATTATTAAACATAGTATGGTAGTTATTCCCTTACTATTTCTATTCTTGTTTGACGTATTGATGTATCCATGTTGTTCTCAGGATACAAGAGACACAAGGTGGGTGAGGTAATATTTTTATTGGACCAACTTCTATTGGTGAAAGAGACAAGTTTTCTAGCTCAACAGACCTGAAGAAGAGCTGTGTGGATCTGGAAAGCTTGTATCTCTCCTCCTCAGAAGTTGGTCTCATAAAAGATGTTGCCCTCACCCAGCTTGTTTCTCTAATTCCTATTATGGCCTGTTAGAAACAACAGGGCACTTGCAGACTAATGATTGGGCACCACCCCTCATTAAGAACATCTACTGAGGGAATAATAGACTACATAAATTACATGCCTCTTACAAAGGTGGTTAAACTTCAGAAAAAAAGTTTTAAATAATCATCTAATCTAATGCCTAAGGAATCCACAAAGAAGCCTCTCTACTGCTCCCGCAAAGCCATCTATGATTGCCATCCACCACACTATTGTGTTATGGTTGTACGATTAAACCTTTCAAACCGCTTTCACACCTGCACTGGCTCTTCGCATGTTCTTAAAATGCACAGGGGTAGTTCCATTTTTTAAGAGAGCATTTTATTCCTGAAGTGACAGTTACAATGCATCTTCCAATTTCTGTTTGCCACTTCAGCCGTCACCTCCACAAGCACGTATGTAGTGTTTGGCCTTGTGCAGTCATTTTTCTGCATGTCAATGTGGATGCAGTGACTCAGTTATGACACAGACTTGTAATCCCAAGAAGGTCAAATTGAGCAACCTGTGTTTTTGAAATATGCAGGAATTGTGTGTACAAGTAGCATGAAAGGCTCACTATAGACAATGTTGTACAAGCCTTGTATTTTGCTGACTCACCCTGCTGCTTACCCAAATCCACTCCGGTGGTGTATTGTGGAATTAATGGAGATGAAATCTTGTTTCCTTAAAGACACAGTCTCAGACTGGATGTACTGAGAGCAGGGGGCAATCACATTTTCACATTATGAGGGGCTCATGATAACACTAAGAAAATTATATACATTCAGGGCCCATAACGGTCAGCCTAGAAACTGAACAGTTATGGGGTAAAGGCAGTGGCCATGTATGCTTCTATGGACTGTCCTGCAATATGCTGGAACTCATGTACAGGAACTACTTTCAGAGACAAACAAATATTTCAGTCTAGAGCAGAGGTGGGCAAACTACGGCCTGTGGGCCACATCTGGCCCGCGGGACCATCCTGCCTGGCCCTTGAGCTCCCGGCTAGGGAGGCTATGCCCTGCCCCCGCGCCCCCCCCCCCCCGCTGTTCCCCCTCTCCCGCAGCCTCACCTCGCCGCGCTGCCAGCGCTCTGGCCTGCCACTCCTGCCGGGCAGCGCAGCGGCATGGCTGGCTCCGGCATGGTAAGGGGGCAGGGAGCGGGGAGTTCCAGGGGGCAGTTAGGGGCGAAGGGACAGGGAGCAGTTTGATGGGGCAGAGGTTCTGGGGGGGGGGGGGCGGTCAGGGGACGGGGAATGGGAGGGGGGATTGGATAGGTGTGGGAGTCCCAGGGGGCCTGTCAGGGGTCGGGGCAGTTAGGGAGCAGGACGGGTTGGATAGGGGGTCGGGTCCCGGGGGGGGGGGGGGGGGAGAAAGAGTCAGGGGACAAGGAGTGGGGGGGTAGGGGTTGGATGGGTCAGGGATTCTTAGGAGGCAGATAGGGGGCAGGGGCCAGGCTGTTTGGGGAGGCACAGCCTTCCCTACCCGGCCCTCCATTCAGTTTTGCAACCCTGATGTGGCCCTTGGGCCAAAAAGTTTGCCCACCCCTGATCTAGAGGCCCATTCAAACCGTGGCTTCTCCATTGAAACTGCTAACAAGAGTGCTAGTTAGTGGGGATCATGGCGAGTTTCTTGTGTGCTTGCCCACTGGGAACTGGACAGAGTATGAATTAATCTCATACATACACCCAACAGCCTCCAGATGGTAATGACTTAGGCTGCATTTAAACCATCCATCTTAAGTGAAAAGCTCTTTACCCTATTATCAAATCTCGGAGCCATCTAGTCACTCAGGCTCATGTGAGCAGGGCCAATGAGGTCAATGGAGCTTCTCATGTGAGTCCACAGAGCAGGATTTGGCTCTTAATAGCATTTCAATATTATGAGTAACAACTTAATTACAACATGACACAAATATTCAAAGCTTTAAAAGTGAAAATCTACTTGAGTGAAATCACCCCAGTGAACAATTTGCTCCCATAACATTTTAATTGCTGCTTTGCCACTGCTGACAATGCATACTGAGGGTGCACACTGCATTACTGTGACAACAAAAGGGAGTGGGATGAAAAGTAAATTTGTTTCATCTTGGCTCGTCGTCATCGTCCACCCCACCCCACAAGAAAATAGAGATTAAGTATGTATTAAAGCTGGCTGTATTTTAAAGAAACCTTATTGAGGTTGCAGGAACAAACCATCCCGATGTGTAGAAAGAAAAGTAAATATGGCAGGCGACCAGCTTGG
The DNA here is from genome assembly GCA_037349315.1 of Chelydra serpentina. Lineage (NCBI taxonomy): Eukaryota > Metazoa > Chordata > Testudines > Chelydridae > Chelydra > Chelydra serpentina. The sequence goes on from JBAIAC010000010.1 coordinate 26,212,149, forward strand.
CTTAACAGTGAAATCCTTGCTCGTCTTAAACACAAAAAAGCAGCTTACAAGAAGTGGAAGATTGGACAAATGACCAGGGAGGAGTATAAAAATATTGTTCAGGCATGCAGGAGTGAAATTAGGAAGGCCAAATCACACTTGGAGTTGCAGCTAGCTGGAGATGTTAGGAGTAACAAGAAGGGTTTCTTCAGGTATGTTAGCAACAAGAAGAAAGTCAAGGAACGTGTGGGCCCCTTGCTGAATGAGGGACGGAACCTTGTGATAGAGGATGTGGAGAAAGCTAGTGTACTCAATGCTTTTTTTGCCTCTGTCTTCACAGACAAGGGCAGCTCCCAGATGGCTGCACTCCGCAGCACGGTATGGGGAGGAGGTGACCAGCCCTCTGTGGAGAAAGAAGTAGTTCGGGACTATTTAGAAAAGCTGGACGAACACAAGTCCATGGGGCCGGATGCACTGCATCCGAGGGTGCTAAAGGAGTTGGCCGATGTGATTGCAGAGCCATTGGCCATTATCTTTGACAAATCATGGCAATCGGGGGAGGTCCCGGATGACTGGAAAAAAGCTAATGTAGTGCCCATCTTTAAAAAAGGGAAGAAGGAAGATCCGGGGAACTACAGGCCAGTCAGTCTCACCTCAATCCCTGGAAAAATCATGGAACAGGTCCTCAAGGAATCAATTTTGAACCACTTAAAGGAGGGGAAAGTGATCAGGAACAGTCAGCATGGATTCACCAAGGGCAAGTCATGCCTGACTAACCTAATTGCCTTCTATGATGAGATAACTGGCTCTGTGGATGAGGGGAAAGCAGTGGATGTGCTATTTCTTGACTTTAGCAAAGCTTTTGATACAGTCTCCCACAGCGTTCTTGCCAGCAAGTTAAAGAAGTATGGGCTGGATGAATGGACGGTAAGGTGGATAGAAAACTGGCTGGATGGTCGTGCTCAACGGGTAGTGATCAATGGCTCCATGTCTAGTTGGCAGCCGGTATCAAGTGGAGTGCCCCAAGGGTCGGTGCTGGGGCCAGTTTTGTTCAATATCTTCATCAACGACCTGGAGGATGGTGTGGACTGCACCCTTAGCAAGTTTGCAGATGACACTAAACTGGGAGGAGTGGTTGATACGCTGGAGGGTAGGGATAGGATACAGAGGGACCTAGACAAATTAGAGGATTGGGCCAAAAGAAATCTGATCAGGTTCAACAAGGACAAGTGCAGAGTCCTGCACTTAGGACGGAAGAATCCCATGCACTGCTACAGACTAGGGACCGAATGGCTGGGCAGCAGTTCTGCAGAAAAGGACCTAGGGGTTACAGTGGATGAAAAGCTGAATATGAGTCAACAGTGTGCCCTTGTTGCCAAGAAGGCTAACGGCATTTTGGGCTGTATAAGTAGGGGCATTTCCAGCAGATCGAGGGACGTGATTATTCCCCTCTATTCGGCACTGGTGAGGCCTCATTTGGAGTACTGTGTCCAGTTTTGGGCCCCACACTACAAGAAGGATGTGGATAAATTGGAAAGAGTCCAACGGAGGGCAACAAAAATGATTAGGGGGCTGGAGCACATGACTTATGAGGAGAGGCTGAGGGAACTGAGATTGTTTAGCCTGCAGAAGAGAAGAGTGAGGGGGGATTTGATAGCTGCTTTCAACTACCTAAAAGGGGGTTCCAAAGAGGATGGATCTAGACTGTTCTCAGTGGTAGAAGATGACAGAACAAGGAGTAATGGTCTCAAGTTGCAGAGGGGGAGGTTTAGGTTGGATATTAGGAAAAACTTTTTCACTAGTAGGGTGGTGAAGCACTGGAATGGGTTACCTAGGGAGGTGGTGGAATCTCCTTCCTTAGAGGTTTTTAAGGTCAGGCTTGACAAAGTCCTGGCTGGGATGATCTAGTTGGGGTTGGTCCTGCTTTGAGCAGGGGGTTGGACTAGATGACCTCCTGAGGTCCCTTCCAACCCTGAGATTCTATGATTCTATGCAAAACCCAGAGAACAAATTACTGAACACCTTGTCTTTGCAAGTGTCTTTTCCAGGCCCTACAACTAAGTTAATTTACCAGGAAGGTGGAAATCTTAGATGAGTAAAGGTTAAGCATGTATGAACACGTCCAAGTGTTTTTAAAAGCAAAGCTCTTGCAACCGGGAACTGCTTGCATAGACAGGCACTACGAGAGCGTCCGTAACATGAATTCTTGGGCAAAGTGTAGAGACTCTTCCATTACTCAACTGAATGTATCTATAAAGAAAAGCTTTCCAGGCTTCTGGAAAATGAGCTCAGATGATGATGGCAGAGCTGTGATAATTCTTGACAGAAAAAGTCTTCCTTTTGCTAAACAGGACACTAACAGAGGTCCTACCTTTTCCTTTTGGCTAAGGTTCTTGACAGAGTTAAAGCAGCTGAGATCCCACCACTGCACAAACCATTCTTTGGAGAGGATATTTGCTCTAGATCTGATTATAGCACTGCACTGATATCACACAGGAATTTTATTTTTGTGTTTATATCCAAAGCCTTGTGAACTCCCTGTTTCCATGACTCTGGAATTTGCCACAGAATCCACCCATTGCTACAGAATTGTGCTTCAGAACCCAAGATGTCATAAAAAAAAAAAGGTATAGTTTTTATGGTCAGCAAGAAAACCTTCCAGCTGTGAACCAAGTATAATCAGTGAAACACTGGCTCTTTGACAGAATGGTTTGGAAAGGTATGACCTACCCCCATTAATTTCAAGAGGGTGCTAACTCCAATACCTGATAATGACAAGTTTAGTAGCAACAGTTAACTATTTCACTGTTGATTATTGTAATATCCAGATAGTGAGTTTATTCCTCAAGCCCAGTCTCCCACAACTTCTCAAGTGTCAGAATACTCAGTTGTCTTCTACATAGCTTTCTAAGGAGAAACTCCCCTCTGTCAACTTTGATAATAGTAATACCTTCTGAACAAAATGTTGCTGTGTATTGAAAATTAAAAGCCATGATGTAGCATAGTAAATACTGTATCTTACAATTAATTTGAATATGATAAAATCACTATTATTCATTTTCCTATTTAATTCAATGAAAAATTACATTTGTAAATGTATCTGAAGCATTGGCAGAATCTCTCATCTGCTGCCCAAGAGTTTCACAGACACCAGGGAGTCTTGCTGAGGAATTTTGGTCAAACTTGCTGTGAAATACACCGGCTGTTATTTATATCTAGCAACCTCACTTAGTTTTGGTAGGTCTTCCATTGGCTTTTAATCTGGCACTGCTGGCCATATGGTCCACTTGGCCTGCCTTGAATATCTATTGCATCTTTCTAGCACACTTGGTTTAGTTTCAACCATATTTACTTCAATACAGCTTTATTTTATATGCCATCTTTCAAAGAAACTGGCACTGTGATTCAGCAAAGCATTTAAGTACATGCTTATCTTTAATCTCATACTTAAATCCAATTCAGGTCAATGGTAAGTCACATGCTTAAAGTTAAGAATGTGCTTCAGTGCTTTACTGAATCAGGGCCTGAATGCACAAATGATCTACATTATTAAAAAAGTACAGGACAGTAAACAATATATGACCACTTCAAATGATTTATATAAATGATCAGATTCTATTTCAGCTAAACACAGAGCTTTTATGTTATGGAGCCTATACATTTCAAGCCCCTACGTGTTTAACCAATTCTCTTTAGTATGGCCAGGTCCTTTTAAATGTTTGGAAAGGATAAACCATTTATCATCTTAGCACATCCAGTGAATGCTTGCTTGTTAGCCAATTCTTAAGAATGTATAAAGGCAGCTGTGCATATGAGTTGCAATCTTTCAGGCCTAGAAGGCAGCAACAGCAGCATCTACAGGAAGATTGTTTGGAGCCAGTTTCATCACACATTTCCCCAGAATCCATGCAAATCCTGAGACTCGCATAGCAATAGAAGCTCTCTGTGTGCCCCAAGCATTTTGTGCCTGGCTAAATAGCAAATATAAATGATATAACAGAATTTCACAAAAGCCGAGAGCCTGCAGATGCTCAGCACCTCTGAAAATCAGGCCCCAAATACTGATGAAATGAAATGTTAAAAACTGTCTCACAGTCCTGACTTAAAACGATACTGTTAGACAAAGAACAGCTTTTTTTAAAAAAAAACCCCAAATATTAATAGTACATCTGAAAAAAATTTTAAGGTGTAAACCAGTTTTCACCATTTCTGTTATTTGTTTACCCTTTGCATGCCACTCAGCTTGGACAATGACAATGTCAATAGACGAGATTAATCAATTACACTTTTGTTGACAGACTGTTTCATTTCCAGGTTCTAGCACAATGGTCAGCTGGCAAACACTGCAAGGCAATATATGCTTCCAAACAAAGGACTATGGATAAACATTCGTTTCTCTAAAAGTTAAAAAAAAACCAAAGCCAAAACAACCCAAACCCACTCCTCCCACCCACACACACTAAAAATTTAGTCTTTAATAATCTGACTGGGTCAATTTAATAAAAACATCTTAACATGTGTTTAACAATCATTAAATTGTCTCTTCAAACAACAGTTAGAATTAGGGGCTGTTAATGATAAAACCCTAAACAAATTGAGGTGATATGTTAACAATCCTAGTCTCTCATTCTTTCACGTCCTTCAGATATTGCTGGATTGGAAAACATCTTGAACACAACATGATAGCGCATGTTTTATAACTCTATGGACAGATTCCTGCAATTCTTTCACTGCTGGCCTCCCTGACAAGATCCTGAAGTGACTACAAAGGGTTCAAAATGCTGCTACTGTTGTCTGGACACTAAAACATGCGAGGTTATCTCAGTAGATCACTCCCACTCTTCAGACCTTCACTGTTATGCAAGATAGCCGCTATAAAACTGCTCTCCTACATTGCATGGCCTTGCTTGTTAGTTAGTAAATGGATTTGCTTTCTTTGCACGTTCTTGATTCCTCCAACACTGGCTTTTTACCATCCCTTTCTATCATCTCAAGTCCTATAGTTAGAGAGCTGTAAGTCATTTTTCAGTGTATTGAAAGGAGGAATGTGTTGGCTGGTGGGACTTTTAAAAGCATGAATTATTTGCTTGCTCTACTATTTTGGAAATCAGTCTTACATGAATGTTGTATGCTTTACGGTTTAGTTTTTACAAATGTAGTACACTTGTCCAGCAGCCCACACATGATGATGATAACTACAGAAACAAGATTGATAAAGTATTTGGGTCTGGGGTGCAAAATTTCTTTTGAGAGTGTCTCTCACTTTCACATCATCTCTCCTTCCCCCACATTCTCGCTCTCCCCCACCCCACAAGACTGGGGACACATTAAACATAGATTTTAGGTATTGGTAACATGCACCCTCTGCATCTGAAATTTACACAAGGAAGGAAGAAAACTCTTCTAAGGGGTATCCCAGGAGATTCTCGCCTGAAGATTTTTCCTTCTCCACTGCATGCAATATACAATCTGTCGCATCCCACAGGCAAACATTTGCTTTTCAGAAGTATTTGTATTCTACATAGATTGTACTAGCTTCTGGGGATGTATTCCCTAGAGGTTTCTCCACAGCTACTGAATGGGAGAAAATCTCAGAGGCCCTACTTAGTGAAGGAATGACTACTACCCTGCTCCTTGCTAGCTTCAGCCCCAGAGATGCCCAGTTGGAGTCTCAATCCAAAGGCCAGGCAGCAACAGGGGAAAGACTGCACTGACCCTCTCAGCCCTGAGGACAGACTCCCACTCCCCACTAACATGACACACAAAGTTCAAGTCCTTCATTTTATGTCCCCTCCTCTCCTGTCTGTTTAATCTGCTGAATCTTGGAAGAGCAGTAGAGCAGAGAAGTGCAGGGTGGGGAGGAGAACACAGCAGGAAGCATGGAGATGGAACATGCCAGACAGGGCCGGCTCTAACTTTTTTGCCGCCCCAAACAAAAAACAAACAAACAAACCAAAAACCACCGAGTGCTGCCCCACTGAAATAAAAACAAAAAAAACAAACCCCAAGCGCGGCCCCGCCAAAACAAAAACACCCACCGCTGAGCACCGCCCCACTGAAGTAAAAAAAACAACACCCGAGCGCTGCCCCACCGCCCCAAGATTGGCCGCCCCTTAGAAGGCGCCGCTCCAAGCACGTGCTTGGTCAGCTGGTGCCTGGAGCCAGCCCTGATGCCAGTTTAGCACACAGCCTCCTAGGGATTAACGGCAGGTGGGGGGACAAGTTCAGCAAGATGGTGGCCCTATGCTATGGTGATTGCGTTTACTTATTTATTATAACAGAGGGCCCATGTCTTCAGATGGGAAGTGAGGTGAATTACACCCACTGCCTTCTCCCCTCCAAGCTGGTCCTACACAGAACTGCACCGCTGAGTGGTGTTGTCCAGCGATGCCTAAGGAAATCTCTTCCTCCCCGTCCCCACACACTTTTTCATTACTTGAATGTGCTCTGGCAGCAGATACTCTGATCTGGCCTCTCTAACAGTGAGGAACCTAAATAAAAGTGACTCAAGCCATCACATAAAAAAAAAAAAAAAAAAGCAGCTACAGTCTGCATCTGTTCTCTCTCATTATAACACAGCCAAATGCTCACAGCATGTCCAGAATGAAATGGAGAATCATCTGTTGCGGTGCCAGTGACAAAGTATTTTCTTTAAAAATATATACATAATGAGAGCTAAAGTGCTCTCTCTCTCTCTCTCTCATCATTTGTGAGACAGTGTGGTTCAGTGGTTCGGACAGGAACCTAGGAGGAATTCAAGGCTCCTGTGCTCTTACTGATGTCTTGTCAGCAAGTCACATGAGCTCTCTGTCTCTCTATATTATGTATATCCTTGCATAGTAGGGATATAATAGTCCTGCCCTACTAGGTCTCATAGGCTTGTTGGACATAAAGTACTTTGCGACCCTCTGGCACAAGGGTGGGAAAACTACAGCTCAGGGGCCACATCCAGCCCTTCAAACATTTTAATCAGGCCCTCGAGCTCCTGCCGGGAGCGGGGTCTGGGACTTGCCCCGTTCCGCGCGGCTCCCATGGCCAATGGGAGCTGCAGGGGTGGCACCTGCGGATGGGGCAGAGTGCAGCACCGCCTGGCTGCGCCTCCACATAGGAGCCAGAGTGGGGACATGCCGCTGCTTCCAGGAGCCATTTGAGGTAAGTGCCGCCCAGAGCCCATACCCCTTCCCCACATCCCAACCCCCTGCCCCAGCCCTGATCCCCGTCCCATCCTCCGAACCCCTCGGTCCCAGCCTCCTCTGCACCCCAGAGCCCGCACCCCCAGCTGGAGCCCTCACCCCACCCTTCCCCACCTGCACCCCAACCCCGTCCGAGCCCAGAGCCCCCCTCACACCCTGAACTAATTTCTGGCCCCACCCCAGAGCCCAGCCCCCAATTTCGTGAGCATTCATGGCCCCCCATACAATTTCCATACCCAGATGTGGCCTTCGGGCCAAAACGTTTACCCATCTAAGCTCTGGCGAGAGGTACCAAACAAGTAGTAAAAACCCTCTTATAATATCCCTCCTTTTCTTTCCTCCTTTTTCACTCCCTCTTTCTTGTTGCTGGTGGCCATTCAAAGCCCCAAATTTCAGGTCAGACCAAGTTACAAAGCCAATGCCTCTGTTGACAGTTGACTCCAATACTATTATTACCTCACCCACCTTGTCTGTATATCTTTTTATTGGACTAGCCTCTGTTGATGAAAGAGACAAACTTTTGAGCTTATACAGAGCTTTTCTTCAGGTCCTGATGCTATTAGTCAGCAAGAAAAACTCTGGAAGAACATCACTGGGATCTTCCTCAGAGAGTAAGCACAAATCCCCTACAGGTCTTAAATTCAGTGGTGGTAGACAGATGTATATAATCTCCCGTCAGCTATGGCAAGCCATGATGAGGTCCTTCGGGTCCAGGTCTCTCGGTTTGCTTTATGAGGTATGATATACATATACCTGTTCTGTGAGTTAAAATACAATTTGTCCCAATGAGTACAGGAGACTACTAAACAAAAAATATTTCATATCCTGACCGTAAATGTTAGTTAACTGGCTGACATCTCTTAAAGAAAAAAATCACTCCTCTCAACCCCCTATATGTGAGCAAAATGTACTGATGCTAGTAAAATGCAGAACAACATATAGAAAGGTCTCATGAATTAGCTTATTTCAAGAAGGTTTGACAGTCTCCATGAATTGTAATCCACAATCACTTACACTGAAGTCTAGACCAATTCACAACTTCCTAACCACAAAAACATGCCCACCTGTAATTTTTAAAGGGTGGAAAATATCTCCGACCTTGCACATAAAGCAGACACACAAGTTCTAACAAGTTAGACTAGTTTGCTGAGAAGTAATGTTAGGTGTCGGTATACAGCAGAAAGCAGTAAATGAGAAGGCTGAAGCAGACGGGATCTCTCAATGGTTTTCAGGCAGCCTCTGTGAAAATAACAGTCAGCAGACAGATGTAATCTAGCTGCCTCTTGCTGAGTAGATTATACAGTTCATTGGAGTTATGTGACTTCATGGTTATTGACAGCTCTTTACATTTCAGAGTAGATAACAGTTTTTCAAATTAAAATACAGAAAAAAATCCCAAACAATGACCGCATCCTTGTGACTTCCCAGCTCAGTGCAAATCTTTGGCAGTCCCATTTCCGTTAACAGATGTTTCCTCACTAAAGTGTGTTAAATTGAGATTTTGACTGATAATCTTCATTCAGATTCACCAAGATACCCATGATTTAACCTCTGGCAATTTTCATACAATCTCAGGCCCCAATCCTGGAAACACACACATGCAGTCCCATGAATTTCAAGCATTGTGACCTTACTTATACTTCACTCAGTAACAAAAAACAATTTAAATATCAAATTTAAATTCTCCTCACTTAGCTATCTCTGAGTTTTGAGAACACATTCACTAATTCTGTTACTGAACGTGCACTTTGGGAAGAAGAAAATGTCAGTTTGTAGCACTGGGCCCCTAATTAAACCAAGATGTTTATGAATGCCATAAATCTGATACATAGACTTAATGTAATTGTTTCTATACCCCAATTCCCACAGTACAGAATCACATTTCTGACTTCAGAAAGTAGTGTCCCCATCAAAACAGGTAGATTAGACAAAAGGAACCATGCATAGGGTTCCTTGTCTTAGTCTAGAAATCTCTCTCATGAGTGCACAAGACTATGACCATTTCTGGATTCTTTAAAAAGGCAATGTCAACTATATTCATATATACATATATATTCATATATACACACACACACACACGCACATATTCAAATCCATTTGTAGATATAGTATCCATTGAACAGTCTGCCCTATTCTTTTTTTAAAATCCTTTAAACATTTTACCTTGGTTCCTCTGATCCTCTGTAAGTTTATGCTTTCTGTGGATGGATGGCAAACCATGCATCTCTGGCATGTTTCCTGAGGTCTGCAACAAACTCACCAAGGACAAATATTGCTGCACTCACACTTAGTGAGTTTGGTTTACTTTACAGTACTTTTGAGGAAGTTTATCTTGGCAAGTAAAAATCCAGAAATGGCCCATAGCCAACTTCAAGAATGTTCAGGAGTCAGCAGCAGAGGATCGCATTGGATACCATGAGTGGCAGCACGAGGAACACAAGTCGTTTGTTTGAACCACTTCTGTTATTCAGCAATGCAATTAAAGAGGCACCATTTTCTAGTATGTGGTGCAAAGTATTGTCTCACTATGGTGCTGATCCAATGCTCACTGAAGACAATGGGTGTCTTTCCTTCAAAAGGGCACTGAATCAGGAACTAAGCTACCTAGTGTAAATTATTTAACTTTATGTATCTCAATTTTATGACTTGTGAAATGGGTATTATAATATTCATCATTGTAAAGTGTTTGTATGTAAGTTGCTATATTAATGGTGCTGTAAGAATGCAAAGTGCCATCACTGATATTAATGGAAGCAGTCCTTATGAATTATAGAGTTGACTAGACTCTTGTGGCAGAAACATATATTCTGCTTTAGGACATTCTATTTCCTTATATTCTTTGCTACACAAAGGAGAAGAGTGAATCTCGGTGTACACTCATTTGTTTTATAGTCTTCAAAATACCACTTGAAAACCGATAAGGGGCAGATCCCTTGTTTGCTGCAGGGAACAAAACACTTTTTTGATGAACAGCACTTTCAGGGAAAAAAGTGAAAAGGCAGATTTCAGTGGCACAATTTGTGGAGTAAGGCACTACTCAATATGAGCAAAGTGATAGAATCAGAACTTAATGTATTGACTAAAAAAATGACAAATATGTTTACAAGGAGAAAGAATGGGGTTTCCACCAGCCAAATTCAAGATTCTGTTTCCAAAGCAATAACACTGCAGAAGAACGCAGCTCCTTGATCTGTTTTGAGTTGCCTTAAGTTATGGTAGATTTAGTTTCTTAAAGTTTTCTACTTTTCAGCATTTATAATTTCAGTGGGACTGAGGAATGTAGGATTAGAGGAAATGAAAATTGACTGGTGACATTTTTTTTCCCTAACCAGTTTCATTTCAAGTTCCTCATGCATTAGCAACATGCAGAAATATTTGCACTGTAAACACTATAGAGAAATAAGCAAAAGCTTTACATGGAAATTTTTTTAAAAATACATAAAACATTCACGTTAACAGGTTTTGTAAAACTTAAGAAAAAACAAAATCTATTTTTAATCCTCTACTACATTTAAAATAAGATGACTAGCAGTAATGTTGCAAGTTGGGTTGACCTCCTGTTTCCTTACACCACCTTAAGCAAGCAATAATGTTCAAGAGGACATAACTCATCTGACTCAACTCATGGAAGGGACTGCAGCGGAAATCGATAAGCCGTGACTACAAGTGGCATTATGAATAAAACAAAGCCTTTGTTTTAATAATGGTAACCATATTTAATAAAGAGTGTGGAAAAGGTTTTCAAGTGGTAAGTCTTCACTGAATGTATCCATGGTTTGTAATTTACTTTGAATAAATCATTTAAACTAGGGGCTACCTCAGTGCTGAGGTGGGTAAATTCTGCCTCATATATCCACAAGGGCATATGTAAATGTCAGGGATTCTCTGCATATGTGTTTGTGGTCAATAGTACTAACAAAGACTGGTCTCATACATTATATTGTGATGTTATGGTGATATTTAAAAAGCCTTTTAGGAGTTATTTATCTGCAACTATTTTAAAGACCAAGGAAGCATGTAATATAAGTGCTCAGTTTTCAATTATATATATATATATATATATATTTCTGTATCTTGCCTTATTTCTGCCAACACTGCTATTTATATACTTGATCTCTGTTGTTACATCAAAAAGGAAAAAGTGGAAGGAGACACTTGTCTAGTTCCATTATCAAGAAAGAAAGGCCCGGAAGCCAGTGTCATTATTCATTATGTGTGCCGAAGCTAAGTTTCATATAAGACGATGATCTAGAAAAATAAACATGTCACTCCAGCTACACTACTAGGGAAATATCAATAAAGTAAAATAAGATCAATGTCCAATGTCTTTTGTAAATCGGGGGGGAGGAGGAGGGACCTGTGATTATAACATGTAGTTAAGGAAGGAACACTCCACCCTCAACCCCAATTCCCGATGGGCTTCTAATCATGTCGTATTGCAGTAGTACTGAAAAATGGAGTAAGGCAGCAAAAAAACCAAGAAAGCAGCTACGTAAACAATCTTCAACCTCTCACAAAAAGAGTTAGTGTGGGGGCTTGAGATACCAAGGCAAGCACCTAAGAAGTGCTGCCCAGATCTATTGCTGATGGGGGGCGATGGTGCCTCCTCGGACACGATATCACATGTTCCGTGTCAGTGAGAGGCTGCAGAACCTGCTATGGGAGAACTTAGTGCAGTGGCATGCAGGCACCAGCCGACCAAGCACGTGCTTGGGGCGGCACCTTCTAAGGGGCAGCCAATTTTGGGGCGGCACTCAGGGATTGGGTTTTTTTGTTTGTTTTTACACTTTGGCGGGGCGGCGCTTGCGGGGGTTGTTTTTTTGTTTCGGCGGGGTGGCGCTCGGGTGGGGTGTGTCGGCGGGGCGGCAATAGGTGTGGGGTTGTTTTTTTTGTTTCGGCGGGGTGGTGCTATTTTTTTTTTTTTTGCGTAGGGCAGCAAAAAAAGGTAGAGCCGGCACTGGCGGCATGTATGCTCTGCATCATATGAAGGAACTCTATTACGACCAGGTTGTGGCTGGGAGCAAGGCAAGACCTGGTATCTCAGACTCGGGGGTATAAAGCCAATCCAATGGTCTCTTTCTGCTCAGATGATCAAGTAATCTATCAGTGAGAACTGCTGACACACATGTACAGTCCATGTTGTTCCTTCCACCTTCTTTTTAGCTCCCAACTTCAATAAACCCAATTAGAATCACAATCAATATAACTAATCCTGCTTAAGGCATTCAAAACCCTTGGATTCTAGAAAAGGGGTGTAGAAAAGACTGAAGTGTATATATTTGAAGAAACATCTACTCTGTGAGAAACACCTTTCAGAAGGATTCTCTATCCTTATCCAAACAGCTTTAGAATCCCAGACAGCATGTTGGCAGGGTGATTAACCAGTCTAGAAACACAGGTCCTGACCTTGCAACCCTTACTTATAGGAGCTAACCTTATGCAAATAGTACCATCAAAACTAATCGGGCTATTCACTTAAGAAGTGTTGCAGTATGGCTATTATATTTTGTAGTTATATCAATAGGCAGAGTTAAGGCTCTGTGTCTGTAATGGAGGTGGCGGAAGTCACGTATCTCGTGACTTTCTGCGACCTCTGTGACTTCTGCAGTGACCAATGTGGCTGATCCCAGGGTTGCCCAAGAAGCTGGCTCTGGGGCCAGCTGCTCAGGTGGGCCTGGGGACAGCCACACCAGTCAATGCTGGAGCAGCCCCGGGGACAGCCACACCAGCCACTGTTTGGGCGGCCCCCGGCAGTGGTCCCTGGGTAGCTGGCCAGAGAAGCTGTGGTCCCCAGCCCCCGGCAGCTGGTGCCATTGGCCCCTGGCAACATCCCCCCCCCCTCCGCCACAACAGCCTCCCCACACCATCCCCCAAGAATTAGTCACAGGTATTTTTAGTATATGTCATGGACAAGTCACAGGTCATGTTTATTGCCCGTGACCTGTCCATGACTTACTAAAAATACCTGACACTAAATCATAACCTTAGGCATAGTCACTGGAGTGATGGGGTGTTAACCCTGACCCATGGCGAGGAACTGAAGCCAGAAAATTAGGTTAATGCTCTCAACAGGACTGGTAACATGTCTGGTGCCACACATTTGTTACAGATGTCAGACTCCACTGAAAACTCAACAGGCTTTGGCAGTCAATATATATTCTTTGACTGCTTCTAGCAGATCAGTTTTATTACAAGAGCTATTAAAGGTGCATGCTTTTATTGCCTGGCACACAGAGCAGCATTATTGTCCTTCAGAGCCTGCTCTCTCCCCCCCCCCCCGACCCACCACAATTCTATTTTCCATAACAACGTTCAGAGGAATGCAACTCCAGATGGCTGAAAGACAGTATTGTTTAAGACATTCTGTCTGCTTTCCCTGCTTCCTCTGGTATTGCTGCCTGCTGTTATAGGTGCCACTTCCCTCAGAAAGGTGAGAAGTTGGGACTTGTCTTGTGTCATTCCATTAAGTAGTTTTTGTGTGCATGAATAATACAAGTTTTTATATGCAGTTGGGTTTGCATTTTCATCGTTAAAATGCTACAGGCTTCCAATATTACCTAAAGCATGGCCACTGTAGAATACATGTTCATTTGGAAAATGAACGGCATGGAATATACCATCAAGTTTTTAAGTTTTAGTCACTGGACTGCGCTCTCTCCCTCCCTCCCCGAAAATGAAGCGGATAACTTTCATGGCATCCCTCAGGTGACAAAGATCGATCAACAGGGAAGTCTCATTAGTGAGGGGAAACAAAAGTCCTGTTGTATGCATAAAGATTTAAGTCAGATTTCTTAAGAAGTAAATTACTAGGCCTCAGGTCTTCACAAACTTCTGTGATCTCGGAGGAAATACTATATTCTTATCCTGAAGTCCACTAGAGGGTGAAAAAGGACTGATATTACAATGAAAAAAGTAAAGTGGGTGTAAAAATATCTATAGATGATGAGGGATCTTCAGTGGACAAATGTTAGCCTGTTAAACACAGCTTTGTGTATCCATACACATATGCAGTTAAGTGTATAGAGTTTAAAAAATTGTAACAATCTTTCATACAGTTTATATCTTAAAAACAGGGCTCTCCAGCAGTTGACACTAACTAAAAGGATCGCTATAAATTCTCTTTGAAACATCCAGAAAGAGTTTAGAGATATATAAGAAAAGCAAAAGATAATCAAAGTACACTTCAGTGTCAGCAATATGACACAAAATTTCAACAAATCTGCCTTAACTGAGCCATTTATCTGGGGAGCTAGAGGGAAACAGACACTCTATCATGAACTAACTTATTCAGAGAGCTGATTGAAATGACCTCCCCTAGCCATGTTGCTTTTACTGTCAATAAAGGTAGAGAATAGGTCAATATTTAACAATTTTGCCTGCAGGCTTTCCTGAAGGACCAAAGATGGCAGAAGTAGAAGAAGAATTTAGACCATGTCTACACTAACCAGGAAAAGCAAATTTCATTCTCACTATTTAGCAAGAACTGTAAGAGCTGCTACTGTGTTTTTCCTACTCCATGTAGGAGGGACATAAATGTGAAAGTTGTTTCCAACTGAAATTGTATGTGCCTCGCTCCTCCCCCATGCACACAAACTATTGGCACAATGCACATCTCCTGGGAGTTTATCCTCAATCCTAAATTTTAGGTACCTTACACTCAAATAAAATGTTTTTGCTTCCCAGCCATATTTCAGGTAGCCAACCAGAAAAGAAGGTATTTTAGATTTATAAACACAAAAGATAACCAATCCTAGAGGTCTGGATAACCTGCCACTGCTTAAAATAATGTGGGCTATATTATAAAAATAATACTAATAAATAGCCCTTTATATTCAGGAAGCTTTTTAGAGTTTTGCAGCATTCTTCCTAGCTTTTAAATCAATACATAGTCAAGAAAAAAAGGCAAAATTTAAACATTTGCCATTCTAAGAAGCTAGTCTCAAGATCTGAATGCTTTAAGTATCTTGTTTCTGAACTTCAGGTCCTCACAGGTTACTAAAAACTGTCTTTGGTGAAATAGGAGTTGACCTTTCATTTACAAGCTGCCTGATAGAGGCAATTTTAATCCAAGAATTTGCTAACAGAGGCAGTTAATTCCTAGCTATCTAATCACCTAAAAGGCTGTTTTTCAGTGAACAGGGAACAGGACAGAGACCAGGTTCCATTAGTAGCTCTGCCACTAATCTTTTTGTTACCTTGGGCAAGTCCCTTCACCTCTCCATGCCTGTTTCTCCTTTCTCATCCTTTGTTTTGTCTATTCAGGCATGTCAGATCTTTGGGGGCAAAGACTGTCCCTTCCTATATGTTTGTTCAGTGCCTATTATAAAAAGGCCCTGATCTCTGACTAAGGCCTCTGGGCACTATAGTAATACAAATAATAAATAAGTAGCTATACTTAAGACTTCCCCCTTGAGTCCTCTTGGGTGCTCAGATACTAGAAAGTGGGTGTGGTAAATACTTGGAACAAGAGAGTATTGTTGGGTGATGGTGCTTTTGACAGGTCTAAATATCCATCTTGGCTAATCCCATTTCCCCTTTAAAAAAGGGCATATGAAGAAAGTAAAAAAAAAAAAATCAAAGTGATCCCACATTAAATTGGCTTTATACAATTGCTTTCCTGTTTGATTATTCTTTAAGTTTATGGTATTTTAAGTTACTGGGCAGCACCCTGAGCTTATTTTTTTATTTATAAAAATAAAAGAATGATTATTATGCAGCAAATGTTGCCATCCAGAATCCAATCTCCAGAATCCAATCTTTCCACGGCCACCAGAACACATTATGGTTTTTTTAATCTGACTTTACTGTTCTGTTGCACTCTAGCGGGGACAACAAAACTATCTGTCACAGGACACAAGAGAAATCCTCCTCTTTTCTATCAACTGTATCAAAGGGTTCTGTGACGGAGCCCAACTTTTTATGAATCCACTCCAGGTGCCTTTGGATTCCTCATTCTGCTCCCACACTTCCAGGAGATGTGGCCTTTCCCTTCAACATTCCTCAGCTCCTGTTGTGCTGGAACACTCAAAACAGCTGAAGAATACTGGTAAACCCTCCAACAGCAGCCTACAAAAGACAGACTAGCAAAATGGGAGCATGAAGCTCCCAAGGACGCTCCCAAGAAGCTCGTGCTTCTCCACCACCCCCTTTTTCCTTCCCCTTTGAACAGACTAGAGCTCAGCGAGGATGGTAGAGAGTTCAGAGAAACCCAAAGCACCTGTAGTAATAGTTTGTCTTAACCAACAAATGAATAAGATTCTGATAAGCAAACTTATTTGATACAAGTCACGTGCACAATATTGCTCATCTTCAAAACTTGCGATTCATATTTCATTATTACACCATGTCATTCTAAAACATCGGTGGCTTCCCAGGATTCCTTTGATATTGGTCCAATACAAGAGGAAGATTGTAGTGTTAATGTAGATTGTGGTATTTCTTCTCTTTATTCATTTAAAATTTTAAAGAATTTACACAGCAAGCTTTGGTATTAAACTGGGGTAACCTATAGTGGCTTGTATGTCAAGAATGACTAGAGAATTAAATGTACACTCTACCACCTGCCTCTCAAAAGTCATAACCAAACTGATCCACTGAAACACCGAATGTAGCTCAGCTGTTCTCTCACTCTAACTTTGGCAGACAACTGTCATCGCAGAACCATAGTCACTTCATAGAGTAAATGAGTAAATTTCTAAGTCCATCCGCCTCGTCAATGCAGGTAATTCCCTACAGTTATTCTGAAATGCTTTGTCCGGTTTTAAATTTGCTACAAGTTGTAGTCCTGCCAGTATTTCCCTTAGGAGGCTATTCCATTATCAAATAGATCTAAAGAGATAGTTTTCCTGACATTGAGTCTAAATTTTCTTTGGCTTGATGCAGATTCCTTTAGGTGCATCTTTCTTCTGATGCAAATTAATTAAAGGAGGTTTTAACAGGCTTAAAAACAGAAAAGCACATCCTACCTATTCAAGATTATGGACAAATTTCAAATGGATTAAAAGTTATATTCTTAATCACAAATCAAATATATTTTATTATATTTAAAACAGCCAGAATTAGAGGGTCCTAAATCTATATTTAGCACCTCAATAGTTCATCGATTTTTGAATGAACTGAGCACTAATCAGTTGGCTTTATAGCTGTTTGGACTACAGCTCTTCTTCTGGATTGTACACAGAATTGTCTCTCAAAGAGTTTTAGGTCTCACTATCAAATGCTTGACACTAAAGGAAAATCTATAAAAGATGTAAGAAAACATGGGTCTCCCGCTGCTCACAAAATTAGAAGTTCTGTGACTGAGGAGTCCCAGTGCAGGAAACCTCAGAGATAGTACAGAGCTTTCACATAAAGGAGTGTTAAGTATAGTCTAGTGCCTTCACAAGTTCCAACCCTATCTTGCATACTATATGCAAATAAAGTCCCAAAGCATGAGTTTTATAACTGATGATTAAGATTTAATTTTCAGCACAGTATTCACATTTCTGATGTACTCATTACCTTGGAGCCTAAAAGGACGTCAAACAACAACTTTATTTCTTTGAGGCTATCTCTAGGGTCATCTAATGACATTATCCAAGTGAAAATCCATGCCAATTTCACAATGAGGTAATGCACCTCTCTGGTTTGGCATCTATACAAGACTACCATCACCTTTTTAAGTCACGCAAAGAGAATCATTTGGGGGCAGGGATCTGGGGATGGCTGCCTACCTGCTTTCAAATTAGAGAACTCATCTGTTCTATAGTTTTGTAGTGTTATTTAACCTCTTCGCTCAACTCCAGATTCTGTATCCAACAGAGCAAAGTAGTATAATTCTTTGAAACAATTCCTGTTCTACACAACTCAGGGAAACATTTAATGAGCTTTTTGAATGGGGTATCTTCTACTTTAATGTGGGCTAGTGGACTGACATAAGACTTGAGCTAGAAGGGATGTCGATACTTCAAATCAAGGGATGTGATTGCAACTCATGCAGACATACCAGAGCTAGCTTTCATCTAGCTAGCCTGGGTACCGGAGCATGAAGCTACTCCACTACAGGCTGCACAAGCCTGGCCAGAACCCTTGATAGTTACTCAAGCAACAGCATACATTGCCGCAGCTTCACGGCTCCATTACCCGAACTAGCTAGACGAGAGCTAGGCCGAGTATGTCTACATGAGTTGTATTCACACCCCGTGACTAATGTAGTCATACTCCACATTCTATTCCTAGCTCTGACTCACCGGCCTTGGACAAGATAATTAACTCCTGTAGCCAAATTCTGCTCTTCATTACACCAGTTTAACTCCAGACTAACTCCATTGTTTGTAACCTAGTTGCTCTGAATTTAAAATTGTGTAACTATTGTGCTACAGTGATTAAAACTGTGGCTACACTAGGGAGATTTCCATGGATACAGTTTCACCAGTGGTTGAAATCCAAGAGCAGATGAGGCCTTAATTTACCCATCTGTTAAAACAATGGCACTTAAGTTACCAACCCTAAAGGGTGTGATGAAAGTTAATTAATGTTTGTTAAGTGCTTTGAAGATAGAAAATGCTGTATAAAAATTAAATAAAAATATGTTGATAGATTTCTTGTAGGCTAGCAACTGCAGGCTCTAATTACTTGGCTTTCAATCATTTTGGTATGGTTGAGAATATGAAACATGAACTTAATAAAGTGGATTTCCAATGCTTAAAATTCTTTTCTGCCCTTCACTTACATGACTTTGCAGTGGCTCTCACATGCCGTACAGCTTTAAGCTAGCTTTTCTCTCAAGGGCTGTTGTAAAGCAGGACTATATCAGCTCATATGCTATGGTGAGGGGAGACACATGAGCACATACACGCGCAGAGACAGACAGAGAGCTGACTAAAACTTTTAATCACTCAGAAAAAAGTTCTTCCACTTATTGTTTTCTTATCACCTTAGTTTGTCTTGGACAAAGCTTCTCTAATTTGATTCTTCTTCTCTTTGATTTCTTGTTCCTGCTTTATCTAATTCTTTGGCTTAATTCTCCATATAGACCTAAATCAACTGATTACAGTTGCTGTCTCTTCAAGGAATTCTGCAACAACAGGTAGCAGTCAGATTAAAGTGATTATTAACAACAAGCGTTTTTAATGGGGATCTCTCACATTCCAAGTGTTGCTGCTGTGAGATTTACCATTAGGAAAGAATTTATTCTAAATTAGTTTCTAATCCCCATCCATTTTGTCTGTCATGCCCAGCAATACTGGAAGTTCTATCACTTATATATCTATAATGTCATTACTTCCATAACCCAATTTACTTTAAAAACCAGAAATTAAGAGGTAGGTAACTACCGGCCATAGTAATCTCTCATTGCTTTGCTTCCTTATGTAAGATGCAAAACCTATTATAGTATAAATAACAGAGGAGCGGCCGGGGGGGGGGGGGGGGGAGTCTTACTTGATATTCATTAATTTTATTATCTTGGGGAACGCAGAGATTGCATGACGACTTTGGTTACTGATCAATCTCTCCAAACTCACTTCTATCTCCCTCAAATCACAAACTACCTTGTTTGACATGGAACTTTGTGTGCGCTTCAGTCGACATTGCCAAAAATAGAGGATTTACACAATGCTGATAAAAGATCAAAGATCAAGAGATCAAAGGAGTAACTGTGCAACATCAGAACCTATATCGCAAAGAAGAGAAGGGACAGAGACAAGAGAGAAACCAAGCCCCTTGAGTTCACAGATGGAAATCTTTCTCCCTCTGGGCAGCTTTATTGGGGGTACAAATCTGCTGGGGGGAGTGGGGGAGACGAGGGGTGAAACACACACTGCAGAACATATCCAGGTGTTCCCAAATATTCACAATGTGGTTCTAATTTGTTTCAGAACACACTCTTGATTAGGATCCATACATTTCTTGGGTGACCCACAAGGCTGATACTGCTGCTACAGCTACAGATTTTGAATACCGGAGTGAGTCCTGGACATTTCTCTGAGACAACATCTTTATTATTCCTCAAGGATCAGAGGCTTTACTAATTTATTCAAAAGCTTAGGAAAAAACAGAAGCAAGTGCGGGGCTGGGCTGACATTTTGAATCTCAATTGTAGGTCAGATTCAGCATATGTGGACACATTGACTGAAGTGTTTGAGCAACAATTCCAGGGGTTTAACATGGACTCTGCTAGCAAAGTTGTATTTAACTTTTTTTTTTTTAAAAAAACATTGTTACAAAGGAAGGGAACAGCATGGATGTGCTGGTGAAGGATTATATTTTCCTAGGAGATTCCATTCTTTGTTTTAGCACCTCCGTCATAGACCAGAGTCTGATACTCTTCCTCTAGTCTAGCAGCACTCTGTTCAACAAGGATATCAGACTTTGGCCCAAACGGAGTACAAAAATCACTAAGAAATCTCAGACACTGAACCATCAAATGTAAATTTTAAGTAAACACTGGCTACCATTTTATTAGACCCTACTCCTCCATGTAGCCACTTTATAAATGCAACCACTGTATCTAGCAAGTCATCGGTAGTAACCCATCTTTTCCTGCAGCTGGGGCCACGTACTCACAAGAGGTAGCTGTCTGAAAAACATTGGTACATTGCACAGTGTTCCAAGATGCTGATGAATAAGTCCACAGCATTCTGGAAGCTCTCTTCCTCTCTCTCTCTGTGGCGCTTGCTTGCACTTGCTATCTTTCTCAGATTAGTGTCAATCTGATTGGCATTTCGGAATTCTTCTAATCATATGCAAATGAGAAATAAACCCAGCTGCATACCACAAAAAGCGTGTTTGTTTTAGGTTTGGATGGTTATTTTAAAGATATCTTCCTGTCTGTTTGTTGTTGTTTTTTGTTTTTACAAAAGTGGCTTTATCCCCTGTAATGAAATTTACCTACCATTTTCACACTGAGTAACATGATTGCTTCTTTTTATTATTGTTGTTATCTTCTACATTCAGAGAGGAAAAAACCACAGAAGTAATTGAAGTAACCCAAACAAAGTTTTTTTTCTATCGAGTCCTCAGGTTCTGATTAGATTAGATCACAGAGTTAATAAAAATCCAGTTTGCCAGTGCCAGCAGATATGCAGCCTTTCTAGGACCAAACAACAGCATAGTGAGAACAAATTCAATTCATTTTGGTTCAAAGTAAAAGTTCTGCTGAATTTAAAAAAACAAGAAAATCACTACAGATGGTGCTATAAGATTGAAACTATTAGACAAACAGGCCTACATATCTGGAGGGATTCTATTATCATAATTACTAAATAATATCTGATAAATGTGAGCTACCTATTTTATACCACATATTAAACAAAACTGGGGGGGGGGGGGGGGAGAGAATAAGAGACTTGAGTAAAGTAGAGTTAAGACTAAGGCCAGGTCTACACTAGGACTTTATGTCGAATTTAGCAGCGTTAACTCGATTTAATCCCTCACCCGTCCACATTATGAAGCAGTTTATTTCGACATAAAGGGCTCTTTGAACCGATTTCTGTACTCCACCCCGACGAGGGGAGTAGCGCCAAATTCGAAATGGCCATGTCGAATTCGAGGTACTGTGGACGGAATTCGACGCTAATAGCTCCGGGAGCTATCCCACAGTGCACCACACAGTGGACGCTCAGGGCAGTAATCTGTACTCGGATGCTCTGACCTGCCACTCAGAGAAATCCCCGGGAAAATTTGAATCCCTTTTCCTGTCTGGCCATTTTGAATCCCATTTCCTCTTTGGACATCGTGGCGAGCTCAGCAGCACTGGCAACGATGCAGAGCTCTACAGCAGTGGTTTCCATGCCATCGCAGAATAGAAAGAGGGCTCCAGCATGGAGTGATCGGGAAGTTTTGGATCTGATCGCTGTGTGGGGAGATGAATCAATCCTAGCCGAGCTCCGTTCCAAAAGACGGAATGCAAAGATTTATGAGACAATATCCCAGGCTATGACGGAGAGAGGATACAGCCGGGATGCTACGCAGTGCCGCGTGAAAATCAAGGAGCTGCGGCAGGCGTACCAAAAGACCAAGGAGTCCAACGGACGCTCCGGGTCGCAGCCACACACTTGCCGATTTTACGAGGCACTGCATGCCATGCTCGGTGGTGCTGCCACAACTACCCCACCAGTGTCCGTGGACTCCGGCGACGGGGTCTTATCTACGGCCACGTCGGAGGAGGTTTTCGCGGACGGCGAAGAAGAGGAAGGAGGGGAGGAGGACGAGGCACTAGACAGCGGTCTCACTGCTGATTTCCCCGACAGCCAGGAACTATTCCTCACCCTGACTGAGCTGCCCTACGAACACTCCCAAGGCAGCATTCCTGACCAGGAATCAGGCGAAGGATCATCAGGTCAGTGTGTTAGACATTTATTTGCAATACAATAGGTATGGTGTGTTAGCACTGTGTAACTGTGGCTTAATTGGCCTTATGCGCTTCAGCTTGGAGTCGCTTTCCCGTGCAACTATTCGAAAAGTCTGTCAATATGTATGGCGATAGAGGTGTAATCCCCATCTGAGATCTCCGCGAAGCTCTCCTGGAGGTACAGCTTGTTTAGCACGTTCACTGGGAGAGCGGCCTTATTGTCTCCTCCATGGTAGGATACTTTCCCGCGCCGTGCAAGCTGCAGGTACTCTGGTATCATTGCCTTGCATAGCATGGCAGCATACGGCCCCGGGGTTTGCTGGCATTGACGCAGCATGCAGTATTTCTCTGTCTCGGTAATCCTCATCAGAGTGATATCAGTCATGGGGTCCTGGTTTGAATGAGTGGTATAATTACTATAGTGAATGCTTCCTTTTCCCTTTAAAGAAAGACACCCGGCTGTTTCCGTTAACGCGTGGTGGTAGGGATTCGGGAGCCAAACCATTAGTACTTAGCGGTGCGCGGGCAGGGACAGTTCCGGGGACCGGCCACGCGAGGCCGGGGAAAGGGTACGCGAGCCGTTCAGAAACAGCGGATCGCGGGCGATCTTGGTTCCCGGGAGCGACCACGCGGAGGGGGGGGGGGGAAGGGTAGGCGAGCCGTTCATGATGAGCGGTTCGCGGGCACTTTAGGTTCCCGGGAGCGACCACGCGGAGTGGGGGGAAGGGTAGGCGAGCCGTTCATGATGAGCGGTTCGCGGGCACTTTAGGTTCCCGGGAGTGACCACGCGGAGGGGGGGGGGGTTAGGAAAGCTGCTGTAGATTAGCGGTTTGGCCAGCAGCAGTTCCTGCCCGCCGCCAGGAACAGTGAGGGAGACATGGGAGTAGAGCACTGCTGTGAAGCAATCTCTCAGCAGTCCTAACTCATAACCTTACCATGGTCTTCAGAGAGGTGATTTTCACTGTTCGGCAAGGCTTCTGGGATCCGTATACCGGGACCCCAGACACTCAGCATTAAGGCATAATATTTGACCTTGTAGTACGTTTACATGTGATAGCCACTGTGTTTGGTCCTATTCACGGTGAAAGAGTATGGGCATTGTTCTGCAAAAAGTATCTTTCTGAGGAATTCACTCCCTTTCCCTCATCCCGCCCTACCCGTGTTTCTCCCTCCCATGGGCTGCTACAGCTAAGGCGGCGCAAAAAGAGAACCCGGGACGACATGTTCTCGGAATTGATGATGTTGTCCCAAAGGGAGGCGGCACAGCAGAGAGAGGATGTCTCACGGTCCGAGCGAGCAGCCAGGGAACGGGAGCAGAGGGCTGAAGCGCGCGAGGACAGGTGGCGGCAGGAAGATCAGCAGGCTACCCAAACAATGCTGGGACTAATGAGGGAGCAAACCGACACGCTCCGGCACCTGGTGGATGTTCTCCAGGACAGGAGACAGGAGGAAAGAGCCCCTCTATATGTTCTTTCCAACCGCCCACCCCCGCCACCAAGTCCAGTGGTTTACTCACCCAAAGTCACTAGGACGAGGGGAGGCAGGGTCCGTGGAAATATTCACTCCACCCCTGCAGACTGCTCCAGTAGCAGAAGGCTCTCATTCCCAAAACCTTAGATTGTTCCTTCCCCTCCCTCCAGCAGCACCCCGCAACACCTCCCTTCCCAGGTTCCATGTTAAAGAAATGTTCTGTTTAATAAAAGTGGTTTTTTGGTTCATTGATGTTTCCCTGAGTGTCTTAAACGGGACCATTTTTTTTCCGGGTTATTGGGTAACGGGGTTTGTAAGTGCATAGGACTGGAGCACAACCCAGGGTACAGACAGGGTAACAGATCAACTGAAAGGGACAGTAAAAATTGCATGCAGTAAGCACACTTGTCATTCTGTGTGTGGGTTTTCAGATTGTCTACGTGGGGTTGGTGGTTGGGTGGTTCGCTGTCTGGTGGGGGAGGGTGACCGCTGATCTTTAGCGGCTGGCAATAGCCGGCATGATAGAGCAATGCACCGGGGGATCCGTAGCCGATATTCACAGGGAAAAAGTCACAGAGACCCCACCACACACACGTGCGATTAGGAGAGGTTAATGGCTCCCTTTAAACAAGCAGTCCAGCACTTAGGACTGCTCTGGGAGCAGGAGCATGTCATTCCCCAAGCTTTGAAGCGTACTTTCCCACACTCCACCTGCTCCCCAACCGCGGTATGCGTCCACGGTTAAAACCGTAACCGAGAAACCAGTACCGGAGACGGTCCAAATAAAAAAATGTTTTCTTTATTGTGCCTTTAAAGCGTTGAGCGAAGGAGGGGGAAGGGGGTTGGTAATGGGAGAGGATGGGCAACGGAAACTGTGTAAAGAAACAGGGGAAGGTTCAGTATCTGTTTAAGGAAGTGTAACTGTCACTGGTTACCCTGGTCTGTCTGGAAGCGAGCTTTCAAAGCTTCCCGGATGCGCAGCGCGTCCCGCTGTGATCTTCTAATCGCCCTGGTGTCCAGCTGAGCGTAATCTGCTGCCAGGCGATTTGCCTCAACCTCCCAGCCCACCATAAACGTCTCCCCCTTGATCTCACAGAGATTGTGGAGCACACAGCACGCTGCAATCACAATGGGGATATTTTTAGGGCTGAGGTCGGAGCGAGTCAGTAAGCTTCGCCATCTGCCTTTCAGACGGCCAAAGGCACACTCCACCACCATTCTGCACTTGCTCAGGCGGTAATTGAAGAGCTCCTTTTCAGTGTCCAGGGCTCCCGTGTATGGCTTCATGAGCCATGGCATTAGCGGGTAGGCAGGGTCCCCTAGGATCACTGTTGGCATCTCCACATCCCCAACAGTGATTTTGTGGTCGGGGAAATAAACCCCCTGTTGCAGGCGTCTAAACAGACCAGAGTTTTTGAAAACACGAGCATCATGAACCTTGCCTGGCCACCCAACATTGATGTTCGTAAAACGTCCTTTGTGGTCCACTAATGCTTGCAGTACCATAGAAAAATAGCCCTTTCGGTTAATGTACTGGCTGCCCTGGTGCTCCGGTCCCAGGATAGGGATGTGTGTCCCATCTATGGCCCCACCGCAGTTTGGGAATCCCATCGCAGCGAAGCCATCTATGATCACCTGCACGTCTCCAAGGGTCACTACCTTTGAGAGCAGCAGGTCAACGATTGCATGGGCTACCTGCATCACAGCAACCCCCACGGTAGACTTGCCCACTCCAAATTGGTTCGCTACTGACCGGTAGCTGTCAGGAGTTGCAAGCGTCCACAGGGCTATGGCCACTCGCTTCTGGATAGTCAGGGCTGCTCGCATCCGGGTGTCCTGGCGCTTCAGGGCAGGGGACAGCAAGTCACAAAGTTCCAGAAAAGTGCCCTTACGCATCCGAAAGTTTCGCAGCCACTGGGATTCATCCCAGACCTGCAGCACTATGCGGTCCCACCAGTCAGTGCTTGTTTCCCTTGCCCAGAATCGCCGTTCCACAGGATCAACGTGACCCATTGCCACCATGATGTCTAGGGGACGGGGTCCAGCGCTTTGCGAGAGGTCCATGCCCCTCTCAGAGTTCAAGTACTCCCGGAGCTTCCGTTGCCTCCTCTCCCGATTTCTCTGCATCTGAGTCTGGAAAAGGTGCGCTATAAGGCGCGAGGTGTTGGCAATGGACAGAACATCAGCGATAATCGCGGAGGGCTCCATGCTCACTGTCCTGTGGCGTCAGAGCTATCAGCCACAGGAAAAGGGCGCGAATTCATTCCCCGCCGGCGCTTTCACGTAGGGACAGCGGGAGTGTGGGTCGAGTGACGAAATTTACGTATGACGACCCTTGACACAATTTCGGTCCCACAAGGCACTGGGGGCTACACCCAGAATTCCAGTGGGCAGCGGGGACTGCGGGAACTGTGGGATAGCTACCCACAGTGCACCGCTTGCAATGTCAACGCTTGCCCCCTTACTGTGGACTCGGAAATTCGAATTCAGATCCCTGATGTGGATTCGAACAATCGACCTGGCAATATCGGGTTCACAAGTTCGGTTTCAAAAAAATCGAACTAGTCTCGTAGTGTAGACATACCCTAAGTCTCTACTAGTCACTAAAGAGAACCATCCCTTTCGAAAATGTGGGGTTGTCAAAAAAAAATAAATGCAAATGCTAGAAAGCCTGGAAATGCTGAACAGAGTTTACACTTCAAAAAAAACACAAGCACCAGGGGTGAAAGTAACTTAAAAGGACTTACCAGTATGCCAGAGTCCTGAGCAGGGGGCGGGGCCTCAGCCAGAATGGGGCGGGGCCTCAGCCAGAATGGGGCGGGGCCTTTAAATCCCTGGGCCCTTTAAATCACCGTCAGAGCCCCAGGGCTCCAGCAGCAATTTAAAGGGCCAGGGGCTCCGCTGCGGTAGTGGTAGCCGGGAGCCCCAGGCCCTTTAAATCACTGCCAGAGCTCCAGGCCACCGCCACTGCTACCCTGGGGCTCCGGCAGTGGGGCTCTGGCGGCGATTTGAAGGACCCGGGGCTCCAGCTGTTGCTGGGAGACATGTGCCCTTTAAATCGCTGGCCTGGGGAAGCTACCCCCTGCCGGTATGGTCAGCTGTGTACCTTTTCTTGCTGGTACGCCGGACTGGCTTACTTTCACCTCTGACAAGCACAAATATAAATTTATGGAAATGTGCAGTTAAGGTCCCCGAAATAACCATCATTCCACATCTGCCAACTTTTCAGCCTGTACAGCCATCTCATTTTGCCTGTAAAATAGACGTGTTTTGCTTAAGGGGGTTTAATAGGATTCTAAAATAGGATTCTATCAGGTTTCCCCCCCGCATTGGTTTAGCTCCAGCAGAGGTAGCAATGGTGGTGCTAGCATAGAGTAAGTGCAGGTGTTTTTACCACCCTTTTATCTTAGGCTCTTATTCAACGTGGTACTTAAATACATGCCTTGCTTTATTCCCAAGTTTAAAGTCAGGCATATGCTTAATCTTGAATCAGGGCCCAAGAGCAGCCAGATGACATAATGCTAAAAATGCTCGGCTCCCTGTCTCTACTACAGCTTCCATTGTTCCTCTTACTGGGGACGAAAAATGCTCATGAATTTTACTAGTGTAGATAAAGCCTAAGAAGTTGTGTGCCTGAGGCTGCCAATATATTAAATCCACATTACATCCATCATATACAGGCACAAACCATTTTTGAACTACTTTGGAGCAAAGAAACTCTTTAGAAGTTCAGGCGTTCCACTACTTCTGCTTCATGTGTATGTGTCTGACTAATGGAGGCTTGTAAACGCTCCACAATTATGAAGGTTTTATCCTGTGTGTTCTGTATGGAGTTAAGTCTTCTGTTTTCCACATTTTTTTAAACAAACCCAAATGCTGTTTATATTTTGGGGAGCCCAGTGCAGGCAACAAGACAAAACAAAATAGTGAATCCTGTTCCAGTGA
Organism: Chelydra serpentina; assembly: GCA_037349315.1. Lineage (NCBI taxonomy): Eukaryota > Metazoa > Chordata > Testudines > Chelydridae > Chelydra > Chelydra serpentina. The sequence continues at coordinate 26,240,067 of JBAIAC010000010.1, forward strand.
GACGGAAGCATCCCAACAGTACTAACCAAAGAAAAAAAGATAAAAACCACAGGAAGATAATACTGAATTTGCAGAGCAGAGATGACCAGTTTTTGTGGTAGGAAACTACTATCAACTTTAGGACATACTGAATTTAATATATGTGAACAGCAGAAACAAACAGAATTGGGCAGAGGTGAAAGTAAGCTGGTATGGTCCGGTACGGCGTACCAGCAAGAGCCGGTACACCGTCGACTGTACCGGCAGGGGGCAGCTTCCCCAGGCCGGCGATTTAAAGGGGTCAGGGCTCCCGACAGTGGCCAGAGCCCCAGGCCCTTTAAATTGCGGCCAGAGCCCCGCAGCTAGAGCCCCGGGGTAGTGGTGGCGGCCGGGAGCAGGGCTCCGGCGGTGATTTAAAGGGCTCAGGGCTCCTGGCTGCCGCTATTGCAGCAGAGCCCCATGCCCTTTAAATCGCGGTCAGAGCCCCACAGAGCTGCCGGTGGGTACAGAGCACCCACCAATTTTTCCCCATGGGTGCTCCAGCCCTGGAGCACCCATGGAGTCAGTGCCTATGGCTCCGGTAGCGATTTAAAGGGCCCAGGGCTCCGGCCACCGCTACTGCTCCGGCCTAAAACATACATGGCTATTCTAATCTGGGTCTCTCTTGTGACTGGTATGGTAGTTCTGTGATATGGCCAAACATTCACTAGAGAGTGGATGATCTCATTTCCCATGCGATTTAAATCCATCTCTCCTGAGGTGAAAGGCTAATGAATTGACCTATTTGTGCCCTCTTCCCCCACTTGTCCTTGCTGCACACAGAATTTGTGAACAAACAATTGGTTGCCCAGCATCTTTCAGAACTATGCACATAGTCACAGTGGCATATAAAGATTACATACCCTAAATGTGCTGGTGGTGAGAAAAGGTTTTGTTTTTGTTTTGTATTCATTTGTATTTTCTGACATTACACGCATGCACGTGTGTCTGTAAATACTCACACTTTAGGAACATAAGGGATTAGGAGGGTGGATTTACAATGTATATATTAAAAGATACTGGGTGGTCTCCTCTTTCCATATGAAAATATTTATAAGAGATTATTAAAAAGGAAAAACAAAGGTGGCATATCTCGGTTCCTAATTTATTGCTTCTCCATGACATCCATCTTTAATTTGAGCAGTTTACAAGTCCAAACATTTTTCTCATTTGCCAGTGACATAAGCACAAACTCAATCTATCTGAATTTCAAGCTGTATTTTCTTTGCCTTACAGATCATCAGCCATAATAGAGATCCTGGAATCAGAACTTAGCTGGTGATTGTCAGTGATGGATGAGACAACACCATGCAGTATGCTCTTTCACAGCTATATCATTTCTGTGGTGCCCTGTTGACAGCACTACAAACTTGTTTATGTCAGTAAACTGAGTAGATACATTTCCAAAGACTCACGGGAAGCAGATATGAGCAGTAACAAGGTGCCATTTTCAGAGTCACTTTTCTGGCCATAACTTCATTTTAACAGATGTCCAGTTGAATATTACCAGTGATCCATCCATTATAGGCTTGAAAAGCCACTATCTATTCTGACTGCAGTTTTCCCCAGCCAAGAAAACACTTGGTGTGCAGGAACAGGCCAAATGTTTGCAAATGTGGGTAACTCCCTTGCTGTTCACAAACACTAATGCCCCCAAACCCAGCATATTCGCCATTATAAAAACAAAGGCAAAAATCCAAATGCAAAATACAGTTATTGTGGTTAGGGACCAACTAAAAAGCCTTGATAACATTACAGTTTGGAACAATAATCCTTGTTTATAGAACTCTGCCTTCCATCCATCTGCAGCCACCATCCATCTGCAGCCGCCGCTCTGTTGATGCAAGACATACTGTTCTCCAGAACAATTTCGCTGAGTGCTTTTTGTTCCAACCTGGAGCAGGACATCCAGACCAAAATGGACATGGTCTGATAGGCACGGTTGTAGAACTGATTACAGAGCAAAATTTAGAACTAAGATATCAAAACTTTCTCCCCAGAAAATTAAAACTCTCAGTATATAGAGAAGCACCAGTAAAGAGCCCATCCTTTTGGATTTCTTCCCTTCAATGACTGGACTTCAAAGGACAATGACTTTCACCTGAACAAGTCACTAGGATCTATATATAACTAACAAAACTGTGCCAATCACTGCCATCTTCATTTACCTGTATGTAGGGTGACCAGCCAGCAAGTGTGAAAAATCGGGATGGGGGTGGGGGGGGGGGTAATAGGAACCTATATAAGAAAAAGACCCAAAAATAGGGACTGTCCCTATAAAATCAGGACATCTGGTCACCCTACCTGTAGGTTAGATCTCCATTCCCACCCTTTGTCTTTTAGATTGTTAAGATCACAGTGGCAGATCATCTGTATTTATAAAACACCCAGCACAGTGAGGTCCTAGTCCTGATAGGAGCCTTTGGGTGCTTCAGGAACATACATTATTAACAACAACTTACACTAAGCTTGGCCTACACAGGTTATGACATGTGCAACCCCCTACTTAATAATAATACCTTTTGTAGTACAGTGGCAGGCTAAAACAGCCCCAAAAGAAAATTCAACAGAAAGCTGTGCTTAAAATCTCAGACAAAAATAAATGGGACGCTATTTCTCCTCTTTTCTGGGTGCTCCCAAGCCACTATCATCTGCTCTTCAATTTAAATCAACTCCCAGTTTTAAAGCAGAGTTGTAGATAGTAATATTAACCTATTAAATCAACAATGTATTACTGACGACACATCCATCACCTGCTCCTCATGTAGCTTCCAAGTAAAGGTTTCAACAACAAAAATGTTGCTGCTGTCAGCACTGCTGGGACAACATAGCTGTGGAAGAGTGCATTATCAACACAATGGCTAGCTGATGTCCCAAAAACTTTATCATTGTACTGAGCGTGGATGTAACAACATTGATTTGATTTTCAACCACTAGGCTCTCTACCTAGCTCGTAGGGCTGGCAATTCAAAAAAAATGATCCTTTTGATTTATAAAGTGCGCACATTTGACGCAGAAGCCACTGAAAGATATACCCCAAGATGTCATTTTCACACAGCCACTTTTCAACTTCCCTTTGAAAGCAAGAGCCAGTGAAATCACTCACAGATCTGACTTGCATTAGCTCGGATCTTTTTAACCCACCACGAAGTTCTGCATCTTTGATGTGAGCTAATTAAGCTCATATGGCTTTCCCCAGACTGCTTTCTGGAGCTCTGGAATGAAGAGAGCCAAATTAGGCCCATCTGTCTAAATGGAAGGGAGTTCTCTCCAGTCGTAATGCATGCTTCGTTACCCAGCACAGAAGCTGCCTTCCAAAATTCCTGAGAGCCAGGAAGGAGATTTTATAACTGCCAAAGCTGATCTGGAATAGTCACTATATGCAGTTTGGAAGACAGCACGGTACCTCAGGATTAGATTAAACCACTAAACTGTTCCATTCACTTATTCATGCAAAAGGCTCAGCTGTCCGCACACTGTGGAATGCTCCATACGGAGCCCCCCGCAATGGAGTTTCATGCAAATCTTAAACATTCAAAACTTCAGCATGAAAGCTTTTTCTTCACAGTGTTTAATTGGTTACACCATGGTAATCCTGCTAAAAATGAAATATTGTTTCCATTAAAAAAAATAAATCAAGTGGGTTTAACGAACTTCGGTTGAGCACAGGAGATTATTTTCTTATGGCCTGATTCTGAAGCTTTTCCATTTGCACAGCTCCTACTGAAGTCAATGAGAGTTTTTTATGTGGCAGGGCTGCTGGACTCAAAGAAAGAAAGCAGCCCTATGTGGTCCATCTCATAAACCACAACTGCTGCAGCAATAGAAAGTCACTAATTGCTCCCAGAGTCACTTGGCTGTCTATGCTATGGATCAGGTGGAGGGGGCGGAGGGGAGTAAGGGAAAGATGGGAGTATTCTGCTTCTCTGTGCTATTAAGACAATAAATACATGAATACAAAAGTCTACAAACCAAATTCAGGAGGCTCACAAGCCTCCGCTGCATGTTAGACTTTTCACAATATCGGACGTATCTGAAGGGGTGAATGGCCTTGCAGTGAAAGTATAAGAATGAGAGTCAAGTGACCCGAGTCTATTCTTGGCTTTGCCACTGGCTTGTGAATCAATAGGCAAGTCATCTGTGCCTCAGTTTCCCTGTATAAACTAGGGATGCTCCACCTCATAGTTTTGTCTGAAAGGCCTTTTGAGATCTCTGGGTAGATGGCACTATAGAGGTGTAAAGTACTAATGTGACAGCATATACTCCTATGTCTTTGTTATGTACTATAACATGTTACAGCTGTTATGAACTAACAGTGATTGACTTCACTGCTCATGGTATGTAAGCTCTGTGTCTTTGCCAACTACTTTGGTTTATTGGTTCCTACATTTATTACTCAAACATTATCATTATGACAACAAAATTAAAAAAGCCAAGGTCAGGAAATATTACTGAAGTGATCCCAACATTCTGTGAAATTTTAAGACCTGAACATGTTTCTATACATTACAAGGATTCTTACTGATACTCTGAAAACCAATAAAAAAACCTTTATAATGAAAAAAGTTATATTTAGTGTACATTCTACATAGATATTTGTTCAGCAATCCGGGTAACTAATGTAAACAAAAGAAAAGAGGAAACCATTAGCAATGGACAAACAATGAAAGAATCTAACTTAAGATTTTTAGAACGGGCTCTTTTGAGAAAAAGATTTTCTTTACAATAAAAAAAAAAGCAAGGAAAAAAAAAGCACTCTGACAATTGTGGTCCATGCCTACATCTGTTTCAGCTAGTGTAGAACTATATGCTTCTGAGGAGGCAGACTAACTTCTCTGGGACTCTAGAGTATCCTAATGCAGGATCAGTATATGTGTACAGACTGCTACAGTGTGGGAGACCTGAATAAAAGACAACAACATTTTACAGTTGTGAGGAGCTACGTTTTAAAAGGATATGACATGGGGTTTAGGAACAAAGGTATATTTCCTAATAATCATATTGGAAACATCCTCGAGCAAAGAAATAAATTAATTTCTCTCATATTAAGCGAACATTTTCTTCCATCTCAGTCAACTTCTGTAAGGAAATTTGTGTAAGCAAAAAGACAAGTAATAAACTAACAATCTGCAACCAACCCCACTATTTCCCACAAAAATAATTAAGACCATCAGCTTGGAAGTGTTATTCTGTGGGCACACGTGTGCGCTCTCAGCCCTATTTCCCTGAGCTGGAATGCTGAGTATTCCATCAGTAGTGTATGCAAGAAAGGCCTGAGATGGAAAGTTGTAGCTGCTCCACTTACCATATCAAGGTCTTGAGAAACCCTCCGTTTGCGCAGCTCCTCCATCCTCTCACACACATCAGTAAAACAGGTGTTATAGTAATCTGCGTACTGCTCGGCCAGGTCATCGATGTTACCCAGTGACCCGTCCTAGGGAGAAGAGACAATGAAATAAAACAAAAGCTTAATCAAAGTTAAAAAACCTCAGATTTTAAAAGTAACCATGGTGATTACACATGAAATGGCATGATCAGGGAATCTTATTAGTGTACAATTTACTGAAATTGTCATTGCTCAGCTGTAGCTTGCTTCTTCAGAGTGAGTGTTTTGTATTATATTACTGATGTGGAATTGACAAAAGCTGACTGTGACGGTGTCCCCAATGAAACTTTATGGGGAGATGCTTATAAATGTATATATGATGTAACTGGAATATGTTTTATGCTACATGTGCCATGTAACATATCTCTGTAAAAGTTATGATCTACTGAATCTATTCCTCCTGTTTGTATGCATGTATCATTGTTGTAGTTGAAGTTATGAATATTGGTTTTATATTTGCTGGTTTTATACATAGCCTTTGTAAGAGCTTGGGATCATGTCTTGAGAAAGGTATGTGCATGTAAAGAGACCAATCAAGAAACCCTTACACAGACAATTGGAGGTGCAGACCCCAATCCACATCTGAGCTTGGCCAGGAATGCGACTGGCTGGACTGGTTAGGGTGCATGGACATGTGATCCCAAAACTCCAGGGTAACATGATGCTACACAGGGAGTGGGGAAAAGTCTACTTAAACCTTTGGAAGACCCCTCCATTTTGTCTTCAGCTGGCTAAAGAGAGAGGCTCTCCACCCCCCAAGGACATACCTGAAAGAGACTGAACAAAGGACAAAGACAATAGGGGGCGTGAGCGATTGCTGGACCCAGGCTAGGAGTTCTACAGCCTGTAAAAGAAAGACTGGAACTGGTGAGGTTTTTATCTGTGTTGAGTTAGATTAGACATAGACGTGTGTGTTTTATTTTATTTTACTTAGTAATTCACTTTGTTCTGTCTGTAACTACTTGGAATCACTTAAATCCTACTTTCTGTACTTATTAAGTTACCTGGAGTACGTATTAGTACCTGGGGGGGGGGGGGGGAGGGGGCAAACAGCTGTGCATATCTTTCGATCTTTGAAACAGAAGGCGAACTATTTAGGAGTTTACCCTGTATAAGCTTTATACAGGGTAAAATGGATTTATTCAGGGTTTGAACCCCATTGGGAGTTGGGCACCTGGGTGTCAAAGGCAAGAGCACTGATTGAGCTGCTTACAGGCAGGCCTACAGCTGTTAGTGGACGTGGTTCAGACCTGGGTCTGGGTTTGCAGCAGATCAGCGGAATCTGGCTCAAAACAGACAGGATTCTGGAGTCCCAAGCTGGAAAAGGCAGGAAAGCAGGGGCAGGAGTAGCCTTGGCATACCAGGTGGCAGCTCCAAGATGGTTTCTGTGATACCAACCCGTCACACTGACATCATGGCAGCTAAGGGCATACCTCTAGCATCACATTCATGCCTGAAGCCCCCTTTCATAGATTCCCAATCCCCTGTGTTGGAATAGCCCATATCCAGCAGGGATTTCCTTACAGTTCCTCTTCTAGGCAATGGGAGTTGCTGCACCTTCTCTGCAGGCCACTCCTGGTTGCCACCCTGCAGGGGGAGCAGAAGAGCAGCTAGTGAGCACAGGGAGTGGGTGTTCACGTACTGTGAGGAGGGGGCCATGCAAGTGTCTAGGTACAGACAGACAACAGCAACACATGGCAGGGAAATGAGGCCCAAGAAACTACTCCCAGTCCATTCCTTGCTGCACCAGGCACTCCAACACACATCCAAGCTCACTTGGGTGTCCTAGCACCTAGCCACTCATCCCGCCACCAGCCTTCAGCCCAAACCAGCTGTCCCAATTGAGAACATTTCCTTCACTACATATACCATTATTTGCTGGGAGTGGCTCTGTTGTCTCTGACAATAGTAAACAACAACACTTCAAACATCATACTCTTCACTAAGGGCTAGTCTACACTACCCGCCCGATCCGGCGGGTAGCAATCGATCTTCTGGGGATCGATTTATCGCGTCTCATCTAGATGTGATAAATCGATCCCAGAAGCGCTTCCCCCGTCAACTCCGGTACTCCAGCCTGATGCGAGGAGGAAGTAGAGTCGACGGGGGAGCACCAGTCTTCGATTTTGCAGGGTCAGCTGAAGTTGCGTACCTTACTTCGATCCCCCCCCATAGTGTAGACCAGCCCGTTACAAGCACAATAAGCAGGACTGCAAATTGTCCCAGGATAACCATCAATAGACAGTGTCCTTATGGCAGAAACATATTAGTTGACCATTGTATCAGAATTTATATGTGAGAAAAGGACAAAGAGCACAGCCAACACGACCCACTCTCCTTAAAACATTTTTTTAACTTCTGCTATGAAAATCAATAAAGCTGGAAATACCAATCTAGTGTTAATCCACAAGAGAGTTCAGAAAGGAGTCCTGCTGCTTCATTCTGACACGATTTCATCAATACTGCATCTCTACGGTGAGATGAAATTAAAATTCTAAATTATCAGAGATTGGAGTTTTTCATAGCCACAAAGCATCAGTTTATTATAAAAATGATAACTGCCTTTCTTTATGGTGTGAAAACCATATTTGGAAAATATGAAAGACTAGAAAAACAGCAAAAGTTCCTCTCAGGGGAACAACAGAAGGAAGAACTAGGTTATGATATACTAAAATACGGGGTCTAATATTGTGTGAGAGGTGAATTTGTTAAGAGTGCAGAGCATTTTACTGGTGTCTTAATTGTTGAGCATAAGAAATCAGGTTGAAAAGCTAGAGTCAATAATATTAATACATAATGACAACTAACATTAATATAAGTTGTTTTACAGAAAGTGGATCTAAAATTTCTTTACCAAAGAAAGAGTATTACTCTGAGTTGTGAAAGGCAAAATTTGCAATTAAATTAGATGCCCTAACTGATATTTAAGCAACTAATACCAGCCCAATATTCAGAGATGCTTCACTGGTCTACAATTTTTGAGAAGTCATCTGCTTCAGAGATAAAATGTGCTATTTAGTATGTATTTTGATGTGCTGAATTCAAATATGACAATTAAAACAACTGATTGGCTACTGTTTCTAAGATATTTAAGTTTTTACATTTGATGTCTATGTATATTGTGTAGATAGTAGAGTTTTAATCATAAATTGTAAACCTAGGTCTTTTCATGTGTTTATGGTTGCTTTACATGATACTATTTCACCTGGCCTGTTTATGTAACACTTTAAAAATCAGCAAAGGGGTTATATAAATACAATTTATTATGAAACAAAAGGCAAAAAACTATTATGTCCATAGTTTAGTCCTATTCAGTGTCTACTTGGTGCTTCTTGGCTTGTCTCTTGTATTCATTAAATGGAGCATCTCTTGTCACTGTCCAGCAATAGTCTGCAAGCATTGATGGGCTCCATTTGCCCTGATAGCGTTTCTCCATTGTTGCAATGTCCTGGTGAAATCGCTCGCCGTGCTCGTTGCTCACTGCTCCGCAGTTCAGTGGAAAAAAATCTAGATGAGAGTGCAAAAAATGTATCTTTAGTGACATGTTGCAACCAAGGCTTTTGTATGCCTTGAGGAGGTTTTCCACCAACAACCTGTAGTTGTCTGCCTTGTTGTTGCCGAGAAAATTTATTGCCACTAACTGGAAGGCTTTCCATGCCTTTTTTCCTTGCCACGCAGTGCATGGTCAAATGCATCATCTCGAAGAAGTTCACGAATCTGAGGACCAACAAAGACACCTTCCTTCATCTTAGCTTCACTTAACCTTGGAAATTTTCCACGGAGGCAGCAACCAAGCAAGAGAGCAACAACCTTCAAATCGCCACAAAGCTGCCACTGATGTTGGTCATAGTTTATGCACCTCAAAAGTTGTTTCATGTTGTCATAGGTTTCCTTCATATGGACTGCATGACCAACTGGAATTGATGGCAACACATTGCAATTATGCAGTAAAACAGCTTTAAGACTCGTCTTCGATGAATCAATGAACAGTCTCCACTCATCTGGATCGTGAACGATGTTGAGGGCTGCCATCACACCATCGATGTTGTTGCAGGCTACAAGATCACCTTCCATGAAGAAGAATGGGACAAGATCCTTTTGACGGTCACGGAACATGGAAACCCTAACATCACCTGCCAAGAGATTCCACTGCTGTAGTCTGGAGCCCAAAAGCTCTGCCTTACTCTTGGGTAGTTCCAAATCCCTGACAAGGTTATTCAGTTCACCTTGTGTTATGAGGTGTGGTTCAGAGGAGGAGGATGGGAGAAAATGTGGGCCCTGTGACATTGATGGTTCAGGACCAGAAGTTTCATCCTCTTCCTCGTCTGACTCAAGTGAGAATGATTCTGGTGCATCAGGAACCGGCAGTCCTTCTCCGTGGGGTACCGGGCGTATAGCTGATGGAATGTTTGGATAATGCACAGTCCACTTTTTCTTCTTTGACACACCTTTCGCAACTGGAGGCACCATGCAGAAGTAACAACTGCTGGTATGATCTGTTGGCTCTCTCCAAATCATTGGCACTGCAAAAGGCATAGATTTCCTTTTCCTGTTCAACCACTGGCGAAGATTTGTTGCACAAGTGTTGCAGCATATGTGTGGGGCCCACCTCTTGTCCTGATCTCCAATTTTGCAGCCAAAATAAAGGTGATAGGCTCTCTTAACCATAGTGGTTATACTGAACTTTTGTGATGCAAAAGTCACTTCACCACAAACAGCAGAAGTTATCTGCACTGTTCACACAAGTACGAGGCATCTCTGCTCACTTTGGCTAAACAGAAATGTGTCCCTTTGCAAAATCAAACACTGACAAATAAGAGAGCACGACACTGTATGATTTCTAGAGCTGATATAGGGCAATTTGTTCAGCAGAGTGAGGTAAGCTTCGTTATGATTGCATCATCCATGACTTCTAGGAATAACATGATGCAATTCATATCATGTATGACGCAATACCAGCTTCAGATTGCATCATTCATTGTTTTGCCTAAAAAGCAAGTACTGTCCAAACCCAGTCATAGATTTATTCATAGATCCAGTCAAAGATGTATTTTAGTCATTTCTGGTTTAAATTGAGATCCCTTCCCTTTATAACTCACTTATCCTCCGCCATTCCCAAGTCAAGGGTCGTATATACTGACCCAATAGCATGTCTTGAAAACTAGAGCCAATCAACAATTTTAAGCATCATTTTCGTTCTCAGTGACCCAGAATTAGTAAAGTTTGACTACATTTATTTCAGACGCATTTTGGTATTAGAGCAGTGATTTGGGTGCCTAACTTTAGCCATCCAACTTTGCTCAAAAAGTCACAAAGAGAAGCCAGTATCAGAAGTAGAAATAGAATATAGGTCTTGTGATTCTTAAATGCCCTATCCACTGGCCAAGATTGTCATTCCAACAGGATGGGTTAGCAAGGTTCCTATAGGTTAGTTATTTGCCCATTGAAGCCAATATAGAATACTAATATATGCTTTTAAAAAACAAACAACGTAGAAGTTTGGAACTATTCTGCATTGTTTAAATGAAATATAGAATCCACTTCAAACTCAAAACATGTTTGTATCATGAATGTAAGGGGGAGGAAAACCAAGCAGTTGTTTTGTAGCAATGAACATAAAATGGACATAGAAAAAAATACAGTATGCTACAGGCATTGGTTTGTAAGCTAGGATAGGTGTAATTTTATTTCTGTTTTTGTACTATAGTAACATGTATTATTGCACAGATCTGTAAAAATGGAACATATGAGTTTGTACATATTCTTTGTGCATGCAGGAGGAGCGGAAGAGAATACTTTTCATGTTCTGAACTGATTGACTGTAAATCTGTTTTTATCATCTCAATGTAATTTTACTGTCTCAGTTCTATTAAAGTGTCTCCATTGCACTTTCCATACTTCTCCTAAAATGTTTATTATTTAGGTAAAAATGTCTACATAGTTCTTATTACATATCTGTACTGCAACTTATCTATTTAAAAAAAAACATTTATTCCTTGAATGTTTGGATAAAAAAAATAAAAAAAAAATAAAGAAATTTTTAAAAAATAATTATATATAAAAGTAGCAATGCAGATGTTTAAATAACAGAGAAAGCAAGATTATAGCAAGAAGGCCTACATTCACGAGCCACATCTTACTAGAACCACAGAAATTTGAACAAGACCTATTTAGCTGTCTAGTCCATCTTCTTGCCCAAGAAGAAAAGGCAGACCTTATATTTTGAGATCAGATTTCCAGATGGTCAATCAAAACAGTCTAATTTCACTCCAACTGAAAAAAATAGGATTCTAAAACACAGGATCTACTTACACTACTACTTTTTCCACACGCTAAACTCCTCATACAGTTTCCCTGAATGTTTTATAATTTTCATGTTACAATAAACTCATAGTGTACACTTCCTCAAAATGATGATGTGTGGCACATACAGAAAAATCTCCTATATGCCGCTTGTTGAAGCGGTCACATCAGCACTTGGAATAACTCTGTACAACTCCCATCCACCATATTCCTCAACCTGCCAAGGAACAAATATGGGACTCTCTGTGATAAAAGACAAAAATTATTCATGCAGGAAAACAAATGCAGCGAGGTTCATTCCTTTAGCATCAGTAGCTTTCTATAACCTTAGTTTCATTATTCTTTATTTCTGGTGAATAATTTTCAACAACAGAAGTAAGGGGACACCACATTTGTATGGAATATAGGTAACTGATTAAAATGAGGTAGGCATGAGAGGATGCCAGCCATACCCATCCTCTTCTGGAGTCAGCCATGCTGACTGGCTAGCAGTTAGACTGCACAAGCATGCATTGGAAGGTTTTTCTTCCAGTTGTTTCATACAATTAGTCACTCTGGAACAAGTTGTATGAGAAAACTCTAGCCTCCATCTGTGCTGCAAGCTCAATATACCTGCTTGTGTAACCAGATATTCCTTTCAGCATTGTCAGATCCCTGATTGATTCTACTAGTATGATCCCATGCACAAACACAAAGAGATACCCTTTGTAGGTTCAGGCACACAGTTATGGTTGCCAGTTCCACACTGCAGGGGAGTAACTGGAAACCTAACAGTACCACAGGCAAAACTGAGATTTGCCTGTTTGTCACATGCATGTTGCATTCTTGCTGATAGTTTGCGCTAGTTTCAAATGGGGAAAGGGCGATTTGAAAGCTGATTTTTTCTGTGGAAGGATTAACACATTTATCAGCTCTGAGTGTTACAGGTAAACTCTAACCTGGAGTTTCTTCCTTGTACAACTGGTTTCTATTCATTTCCTGGTGCGCTTGGTACACCTATCCTAGCTTACAAACCAATGCTTGGAGTACCAAAGGGGCAAGTTGAAAACAATTGTCGCAGATGAGCAAGTAGGGGGAATTACTTTTATAAAACTAAAATTTACAATATCATGTTTTTCTTTAATCAGAATCTTAGATCTATCTAAACTATGTGTATTTAATAGAGAGAAAGTTATAATGTAGAGAAGCGATTTTTTAAAAATAAGTGAATCTGAAATTGGATTTAGAGCACATTTGGCAAATTTAGTACTTGAAATTTTGCTTAGCTATAAAAAGGAATATGGCTTTATCGCAAGCTAAATTACAATTAGACAAGAAATATGGAACAGGCTTACTCTAGAACTCCACCCATGCAACTTCCCAGGAAAAGTTCATGCAGCATTACCAGCACAAGATTTTTATTTAGATAGCATCTGTGTACATTAATGGTCCTGTACAATAGGTAAAGCATATCAAACAAAGAATTACAAATGTTCATTATACACTTCCTGGAACAGAAGGGCAGCAGAAGCTTTTTTAAAGGAAGCGGGACAAGTTGTCTTCTTATATTAATAGAGATGGTTTCAAGCTGGGAGGTCTGTGGCTATGTCTTCACTGAAGAGTTAATTCATCTCATCTACCCTTGAGTTAACTCCTCCCAAGTTAGCCTACCAAGGATGAGAGAGGCCACTCTGAGAAATGACACTCAAATTGCACAGAGTGACTGGATTACTGTACAGAATGACTGTCTTAGCAGAGGATGAGTTAGCAGAGCCAAAGATCTGATTTGGCACATACTCCTGATGTGCCAGCTAATTTGAGTTAAAAGCAACACCACATTTGAGTTCAGGTTTGTGTGTGGAGACAGGACTTGGGTTTGAACAACATAGGAGGTACATTACAGAGTTAACTCTGCAAGGAAGAAGACAAGCCCTGTGTGAAAGAGAGCATGAAGTTGGAAGTGGATGGAGAAGCACTGGCAGATTACAGAGCTTGGGACAGGGTGTTGGAACATTATATCATTGGAACAACTCCCATTGACTTAACAGGCCTGGAGGTTGCTGACTTTTCCAGTAGCATAGGCTACCATGGCCAGACATGGGGATAGAGCTCTGCTCATGTAATCTCAAATTCAGACAGATTATACCCTTCAAATTCATACACTTAAATTCCAGAGTTTCCAGGCACTTGGGAAGGAAGATGTTCATCAATTCATTTTTATCCAACACTGGAGTATTTATTTTATGATTTTTGGGTGGGGGCAGCTGGAGAGTCTCTCTGTTGTATAAGAAGAAACACAGCTGTATAAATCAATACAGGCCAAAGACAGCAAACATTTCACACTCAGCAGCTTCCATTTATGTTACAGGTCACACAAATATTGTCAAAATTCTGCAAAGGATTATACATTTGTCTTATGTTGGTTCAAGTTTTCTTCCATGGATGTAAGTTAAATACATACTATTATCTCTACTGCACACCTTAAGTGCTATTAAAAATCATAATGAAAATGGAGAAAGAAAATGCCTTTTTTCAAAACCATTGTTACTATTGAAAGTATTCATTTTAGGCATCACCAACTCACAGGTAGGACTAACCAGAAGATAACCTGTTTGAGCTCCTGTACGTTGCTTGACTACCCACTACATTATACCCACTAACTTTTCCAACGTAACTATTCCATACAATAATAATTATAGCCTTTGCATTTGTATTGTGTCTTCCTTCAAAAGTGCTTTATAAATATTAAGATACAGACTCACCACTCAGCCTGTGAGATAGGTAAATTCTAGTCACCATTTTCCAGATGAAAAAGCCAAGGATATTGTTCAAGACAAGATTTTTTTTTTAAAACTCCTATTGTTAACAGCATGATTATAAATCACTACATTTAAAGAATATTTAAAACCAAATTTATTTTTGTTAAAGCAAGCATGCTGTTTATCCCTTTTATTTTATTCAGCTAGGACAGTGAATTTACTCTGGTCAGTTTTACCTTTGATCACAGTTGTTTTCATTTTCTGACTTTTACGTACTTGCACTAGGGGCTGTTGGTTTCCGTTTCCAACACTTCACTGGAATGTTTACATTTTTTTTTTAAAAAGGCATAGAAATAAACAAATCTTGAAAGCATTTTTCATATTAATTTGTGTAGCCCTCTTTTCCTTCTACGGAAATTTAAATTTTGGGCTGATCTACAGCACTAACTGCCTAAATCATTTCTGAAAAGCCACTTCCATTTATTTAGCAGGCACCAAATAGCATGGAGATAGGTAATATTGAAAAAAGCACACAATTTACATTTACTAGGTACTGCAAACGACCTTCATCTTATTACAAATATGCTCTATACTCGAAATATATTTAAAATACCACAGGTGATTACAACAAAAAGATAGAGCTTTTAAAAGTCATTGTTTAAAATATATAAATTCTCCAGTAGCCCACTGAAATGCACTTCCTTAAATGTCTTGGGCTAAATTGCCACCACTAGCATTTTAACAAAACAGAACCATGCACTTAATAAACTCCAGCTTTTATGTTCCAAACTTGATAACTGAATCCCTACCGTAAAAAATGATTAGCACCAATTTTGTTATGATTGTCATGCAAACTACCATGTTCCAGCTATATAATCCCATATCCACATATTCTTCGCAAGGGAAGAAATTCATAAGAAGCATGACAAGAGATTGATATTTTCCCCAAAAATACTTTGCTCAATTCTCATATAAAAAGGTTATACAATATACTTCATAAGCAAATTCTACCTGAGACCATCACTGGCTGTTATGCAAAAGAGTAAATAATCCAATAGTTTTAAGGGGCAGAAACTAAAATGAACATTTAATTAATAAAAATATTTCTTGAAAACAGCAGCTGTCCAATATTTCCATTCTATGGTTATCCAGTGTGTACCAATATTTCCATCCTTTGATGCGCATGCATAACCGTTTCTGGAAACACACAACTTCAGTGATTCACTGGGAATTCCATGGTAGTGTATTTGCTGTGATATGCATGTGAATACCAAAAGGTATCCGCCATGCTTCATGCTGATGGAGTGACTACAAAGGGATATTGTAATGATTTGACACTTATTATAAAGTTAAGATTAATCAGTCACTGAACATCAGTTGGTTTAATATGCTGGCAGCTTCCTTTGTACTTGATGTTTAACAGCATAAAGAGCCATGTTTTGTCAGATACCTCAGATGGTGGGGGAAGAGGCAACAGTCACACAAAGAATATAAATGAATACATGTTACACAACTAGGACCAATATAGTTATAGCCCAATCCTGAAGAGAGATCTAAGCAGAAGGACCCTTGAATTCAATGGAACCCTAGTAGGGGATAAATTCCACCTGCATAATTACCTTGCACAATCGGGGTCATAGAGGGGAAAAGTGGTAATTTAAGTCTACATTCTGCTATTGTGCTTATTTTTGATCCAATAGTATCAGGGATTTTTATAGATGTGTGTTTACACACACACACACGGGTTGCCACCTGTCCGGCTTTTACCTGGACAGTCTGGTTTTTGGCTTCTGTGTCCGGCATGTAGGGTTGCCAGGTGCCCTGTTTTTAACTGTAAAGTCTAGTTGAAAAGGGGACCAGGCAGTGTCCAGTACTGACCGGACACCAAAAGTCAGAGGCCCTAGAATAGGGGGGGACCAGTGGTCATGGCCTCCCCACTTCTAAACCACTTTTACTAACTGTAAGGGTGAGTGGGGGGGGGGGGAGGAGAAAGTGTGGAAGGGTATGGGGAGGGACGAGGTGGCTTGTTAGTAAAGCCTAGGGAGGCAGGGGGGCCACAGTGGCAGCCCCCACACTTTTAGGGACCTTTCACCGCTCCTGCCAAAAGCCTGCTTACTGTGGGGCAGAGGGAGGTGCTGGGTATTTAACCTATGCCAGGCCCTGCTCAGTGGGGCCACCTCCTACCTGCAGGCAGGCTCCTTGTCAGACTGCAGCAGCTCCTGTGCCAGCCTTGGAGCAGAGGGAGCCCAGTTAGTTTCGGGGGAGGGAGATGGAGACAATCCAGCGAGCGACAGGGTGGGGGTGAGGAGTGAGCAATGGGGGTGGAGACATGGGGGAAGAGGCGGAGAAAGGCGGGGCCTAGGGAGTCCAGTTACCACCAATTAGAAAGGTGGCAACCTTAACACACCTCCCCACTTCAGTTGATCTTCTGCATGTCAGGATGGATGTACTGGTTACCATGTGTATGTGCATCTGTCACTTGCTTGTGTGTGAGGTTCATTCCAGTGCATATTTAAGCACGGATTTCAAACAGCCATGCAGGGGTTCTCCCTAGTCTAATAAAGATGAGAATGATGCTAGTCTTAATGCTAAGTGAGCACTTTGCAATGCTTAGTAAGATAGGTGTGCGTCTGCATTAGGGCCACAGTAGAGTAGGATGGAGAAACTGCTGAACACTGCTGCTCGTTCTTCTGCTCAAAAAGCTGTCATCTTCATAACCGCTCCTGATGGGGCCACAGCCCATGCCTGAGCCAAGAGACTAGGAACAGAACAGTAACTGGGAGGAGAGACGCCAGTCCTTCTGCTAAAATAAGAGTATGTGGAAATGGTAGAAAGGAAAGGGAGTTCCTCTTCTGAAATGCTTCACATTCAAGCCCGGCCTAAGGGCTTACTTTGGACCTTCACAGCCTAAGACAAAATATATCAATTTCAGTGCCTGAAACACAGAACTACTGTGTGGAAAGCATGGTAAACATTAGCAGCTTATTTTTGGCACTTAGTTCTCAACAGGGAAGGCTATCAAAAATGCATGGCATATTAGCCTGCATTTCCCCAATACCTTTGGTTTTGGATACTGTAAGAAGCGTATACATGAAGAGTAGGATTTGGGCCATAATAAATAGCGCTGTTCCCAAAAATAGTGGTGGAATAAAAACATCTGCATGATTGAAGCTGAAGGGAAAACTTATTTGTTCCTGATAGAGTACACTGCAGAAATTATTCAACAGCACTCCTCCTTGTGAAATTATAACCACAGAGCTCCTTCCCGGGTCAGGGACAACTGAGCTTATCTACTGCATAATAAAACTCAGGGACGTTTAGGCTTTTCTGGGATAACTTTAAACAGCTCGCCAATCTCTTTTCAACATTTCCCTTATGTATTCATACATGCTTGTTAAACTTGCTTGCTCAGGTCATTTCCTCCCATTTCTTTTGTCCTTTTTCCTGCCCCCAATTCAGCTTCTGCAAGCCTCCCCATGCAACTCGCCAAATATTCTACTGCATTGCAAAAGAGATCAGTAGATGAATACAGACTCTGTGCATTCATCGGAGAGAGAGAGGGAGAGCCAATATGCTCCACTTTCCTGTATATAATTTTTTTAAAAACATCAAATTTAAAATAGACAATTTTTCTCAAAATGGAACCATTAATCTGTGTGTCTCTCTGTATTCATGGCTTTGTATTTGCTTTTGCTATGGTATGTCACATACATGGTTGTGATATGTATCTGAAAATATTGCAGAGCTGCGTCATAACAAACACTGTTGATCCACTCACCTGCACTCTGCCCAGCAATCAATTTGCATTGGGACTATGACGGACATCCCGAGCCTGAGAGCAGCTTCAAAACAGCTGCCATTAAAAACAAATCCAACAGCCTGATAGAGAAGTGTTTCCTTCTTTCCCCAAGACTCAGGAAGGGCAATATTCCATCCTACACCAGAGACCCCAACAATCTCTCAGTTTCAAAGTCTGTTATTTTCTGAATCTTCACAGTTACTAAGATGGACAACACAGAAAGAAAGAGCTCTCTGTAAGCTCAAAAGCATCTCTCTCACCAACGGAAGTTGGTGCAATAAAAGATATTCCCTAACTCATCTTGTCTCTCCAAGACAGAAAGGTGAAGCCAGTGGGGACCTAGCACTTGCCCCTCTAGTCCTGGAAGGGCCTGCAATATTGGACTTTAAAGTCATGACATTTTTATATAGTGAAAATCTATTTTAGGTTATGTTTAGAGATTGTCATGGCTTCCCCTGGGCTCCTGTACAGTTGGAGTTAGGATAACAAAGGACATGACATCAGTCCCATTGACTCAGAGGGAGATTTTTCATTAATTTTACTGGCATTGGAATTGGGTTCTTAGGCACCTGGCTTTACAGACAGAGGTACAAGAAGAGACTCCAAATTTTTCCTAAAATAGTTTTTCTGTAACATGGGTATGGAATTTGTGATAGTGTAGTTATAAAACAATTCATTTGAGATGACCTATATATTTCACTAGGGGCTTTGGCACTAGAGTAATGCAGCCATTCTGAACGCACGTTAAAAACTTTATACTGAACCACATTACCATGTATTCTCTCTTCTCGTAGTTTATGATGCCTCAATATATTAAAAAGAATACTTCATGGAGAACGTTTACAATGGGAAGCAAAGTTCCTTTCCATTATCATCTTTCCCCGCAGTTTTCGTTGTAAAGAACTTATATCTTTGCCAAGAACATATAAACAAGGCATCTTTATAGAACCACCCTGAGCATGGTGTCTGTTACTTGTAGACTAAACGTCTTGAAGTGACATTGCTAGGATCTTTCACTCTGCATGCAGCACAACATAGTGTAGTAATGGAAACCTGATGTTCATCTAGGTCAAAACTAAGTCAGCTGAAAAGTCCTGTGTAAACACGTGTTCAGCCCTAGCCTTTGTTATCAGAATTACTAGAATCATTCATTTTTCTAACATCCTTAAAATGTGGGTATTTATCCCAATTATAATCAGCTCTTTCATCTGCCCATGTATCTTAAAAATCAACATCATATGAGAACACTTAATGTCAGTCAAAGCATCCCACAAAGTCAATCTTGCGCCAATATTTTGCATGTTCATCTGGAAGGCCACTACCCCGGCCTCTTTCAAATCCCAACTCAAGACTGTTGTCTGCCGTGATGCCTACAAGAAATCAGCCCATCAATAACAGCTAGTCAAGAACTGCTGATTATATCAAGGGTTTTGTTTTTTTTAAACTAATAAGTTAAGATGGTTTGGAACCCATTAAGCCAATCATTGCACCCCTCTTCACTCTCCCCTCCTTTTGCTGAATGCATTCATCTGAGTCTTGCCTCATAATTAAATTCTGAACTCTTGGGGCAGGAATTTCATCTACGTGTTTGCATAGCGTGTAACATTATGGGGCTTCTGTCTTGAACGGGGCCTTTAGACATGCTTTCAATAGAAACAAACACCACCACCACCACTACTTAAGGATGTACACGCACATAATCTAAAAGTATCCTTGGGATGTCATCTCACTAAATCTTGAAGATGAAAGAAGTTGCTCAAGCTATTTTTTATTGGTGGGCCAGGATCAGGAAGCATAATAGGTGCTATGGTGCGCGAACGTCTAATGAAGGAGATTTGAGTGAATGCCAAAAGGCTCAAGTAGAGGAAGGAACCAGTTCCAATCTCACTTCGTAGACAACATTTACAAAGACAACAAAACATCAATGGAAGGTTCGCTAAAAACTCACTCTTTGTATCAGTTTTTCCACTGGTTACCCAGCACTGCAGAATATGACATTCTTATGTGGCGCTAAAGTCTCTAACATGCACATGCACCTTCAGGAGCGAACTAGCAATCACAGCAGAAAAGACTGAAGGAAACAAGAGTAATGACATGTAGGAAAAAATTATTCTGAAAGAATTTTTAGAAATTTAAGAATTGAAGACAAACAAAGAAATGTAAGAATAAAACAATAATGAGTGGGCCACCGTATCCCAAAAAAACGACTGGACTTGGAAGCACCTGGCATATGGGATTTAACAGCATATAAGAGCAAAAGCCCAAATTAAAAACATAGCAAAACTTTTGCCATCTTTATAGCCGTGAGTTATTACAAAAGGGTGTAGTCTATCCCCTGGTTTGTCTTTAATACTAAAAATCTGCAAGGGGCATTTCCCTAGCCCAGAATATGCTCATGAAATATAGTAAAACAATGAATTAAGTCAATGAATCAAGCACCACTGGAATCCTATTTATTACTCATCCTGCTGTAAGAAATCTAGGGGAGAGTTTCTATTTCAACAAAAACTGGCAGAAAATAGCTGCAAAATAAGGATTTAATTACAAACAGTATTTGGGAGGTATCTCCAAGATATATAGGGTTTGTCTTATTTTGAGACTATGGAGTAATTTTTATTTTTTCCACTAGTTTTATAGTTCAGTTGTCTAACAAATGCCAGGAACCATGGGGTTGAGTTCCCTCAGCAGAACCTGGTGCTAGTCGATTCAGCTTTCATGCAGCTTAATGAGCCCAGCGGCGCAGCGGCAGCATCGCTTGAGCCACCAGCCAGCCTGATCGGCTCAAAGGAGCCAACAGATCTGTATTTAAGCTCAGCTGCAGGTCACTGGCTGCTCAATGCCTACACCCGCAGCTTCAATAATTGCTCCTGTGCCTGCCTTGTTCCCAGCCTTGCTTCTGTCTTGTTCTACGCCGCTCCTGCCCTGGTCTGGTCCTGCTCCAGTTCACGCCAGCCCTGCTCCCTTGCCCAGCTCCTGTCCCCGGCTGTAACAGCTGGCTCTGGTGATTGACTCCTGACTCTGGCTCTGACCCTTGGCTTGATTCCTGACTCCAGCTTTGGCCTATAGCTCTCAGCTCTGGGCTCTAATCACCTAGGCAAGACTCCTGCCCTAACCACTAGACAAGACTGCCCATGTGCTAGTCCTGACAACAAATAATCTGGCCTTCATATGCATGACGTGTCCTGTATGCCACCAAAGTCAATCTACTGGCATTTTAGTGTTCTACTGCTATCCAGGATTTTGCTCTAATCTTGCCATTACTGTATTTTAATGATGAATTACCTTATCAAAATCATGAACAGTAATGTAATTGGCTAAGTGAGATTTGCATTAGTAAATCAGATAATCTTTATTTACAGCATCTAACGTCTCGTGGAGTCATCCTCAACTCCTGGCAATAAAACCTTTTTAGCACCCTATACAGTACCATCACACATTTTATCAATCAGGCTCATAGTTTGAGTGAGAAAGTGTTTATATGTACAAAAATCAATGATGTATATTATATGTATATGCATATATCATAAGCACACTTACACACATGATTGAAACAGTAACTGAGGGTCTAGTAAACTAATTCTCTACCCACTTTAGGGTCCCTATTTCTCTTAGATCTGGGGGAAAATTACTTCAAAATCTTCAAAGGTTTATGAGATCCTAAGAATCCAATACATTGAAAGCTCTTGGGACCAGGGACTGTCTTTTTGTTCTGTGTTTGCAAAACACCTAGCACAATGGGGTCCTGGTCTGTGGCTAAGGCTCCCAGGCACGATGGGAATACAAGTAAGTAATGAATAAATACTGCTTGTTATGGTGTTAGGAGGACGCAGTGCCAGGCTCAGCTACTCTTTCCACAGCATTATATCCACTACCCAGATTGTCAACAGATGTGCAGGCTCGTGTGGTTGGGTAAAGACCCTGTATGTAAATAGCTTTTTTGGTCTAAGTAAAAGTGATACTGAGTGTCATCACCCTAAAATCTTGTTCACAGAGCATGTCTACTAGCACACTGCATACAAAAATGTGATATGCTTTCCCAAAATTCTGGTAGCTAGTTATGGAAATTTGTTGTCCTCGTTATAGTGCCCAGTGGTACAGTGTAGTGTGCACTCAGGAGACATTTCTGTTGATGTATGCACATAAACACACATAGGGAAATATATGCAGTGGTGGACTGGGGAAAACAAGCAGGCATACATTTTAATTGTTTCCTCTGACGCTTTGCCATAGCTTTAACCACTGCTGCTAGTGGTCAGCAGTTTGGGTATATGGAAGACACATCCAAAGCATTACACACCTGGAATTCCTGCCTTCACTCCTATGGTTTCCTGATCGTTATTTCCTTTTCTGGTAAAACATTGAGTAATTGAATATGGCAGAAATCCATTTGTCTCCCATCTAATCTTAGCAGCAGGAGAAATGGTTTCCTGTAACTTTTAAAGCAAGCCAGACTCCTTTTTAGTGCAGTAACTGAGAAGACAGACATGAACTGTGCATCAGAGCCCTGGTACAGCCCACTGGCTTGCACATAGGGTTCCTGAGGAAATCCCCCCCTCCCCACTACAAAAATGGGGTGTCACTGCCCAAAGGATGTAAACAATAGCGTTCTATTTTGTCTTTCAGCTCAGCAGGCCGGACCTCGGCCTGAAAATTACTGGCAGCAATGAAGCAAAAAGACAATATTTAAGTGTGGCAGGCATAACAAAATGTACTCTTAAGAAAACTGAAAACAATTACAGTACAAGGGTGAATATAGTGGAACCAAATGCCTACAGTACTCTATAGCACCTTTTGCTATAGAGGTGCTCCACAAACGTCAAGCAAGACCAATCTATGGTTTTGCAGTAGTGCCATCACCGTAGTATCTGAGCGTCTCCCACTCAATGAGATTGGAAAAGCAAGGTCTTGAGTGAACATTATGGTGTCCTTTGTCTTCTCCTTTCCCTCGGTAAGGGGTCTATGCTTGGAATAAGTTTTTCAGGGAGCAAAGGGGGAGGCGAGAGGTAATATATTCCAGTCAGGGCCGGCGCTTCCACTAGGCGACCCTAGGCAGTCGCCTAGGGCGCCAGGATTTGGGAGGCGGCATTTCAGGTGGCCCACGGGTGGGGGGCTGAGTCGCCACAGCCCACGGGCTGACCTGCCGTGAGTGGGGGGGGGTTAGCTGCCGCAGGGGGGAGGTGGGGAGCCAGCCGCCGCAGGCGGGGGGCTGAGCTACCGCAAGCGGGGGGTGGGGAGCCGGCGTTAGCTAGGCGGAGGGAGGAGGAAAGCACAGTGTTGGTGCAAGGAAGTTTTGCCTAGGGCACGAAACTTTCTTGCACCGCCCTGATTCCAGTTGTGGTAGAAAGAAAGACTCTCTCTCTCTCTCTCTCTCTCTCGCGCGCGCTCTCAAACCCCCATGAGGTAAGTATTATGACAATGTTTATGCATGAGGAAACAACAGCAATTAGGGGTTAAGTTAAGTGGCTTGTCTCAGAAACCACACTGAATGAGTGGCAGAGACAGGAACAAAACTTGGGCATTCTGAATCCCAGTCACTCCAAACCTTCCTTGTCTTATCAACACAGACCTAGGAATGCAGATGTACAGAAATGGTTAGATCCTCAATGGAAGCTTTTGGGTGCTGAGCACTTTTGAAGATCTTAACACTGCATTTAGGTGCTTAAATGGGAGGTGCTGGAAGCTGACCTCTTCAGAAAATCTGACCCAAAGCATTTTTGTTTGGTAGTGGCATGGAATAACTTTTAGTACTGTTATTTGTATATTGCTTATGTTATTCTGCCCTGCACTCCATTCATTGAAGAATAAAAGATTAAAAACCAGAAAAAGACAGGCTATATACTGAAGTACTTTATCACTGCTTCAATATTATACTTATTTCAGCATAGCAGCAGTGGTAGAAATTATGATGATCCATCTTTTGTAGCTAGACAAATTAGCTAAATAAAAAGTTAGGCACAAACTTCACGGTACTGGACGAGGGTTTATTGTCTTAACTAAGCACCGTAAAGCCTGTGTTTGAAGAGCATTTTATTTAGGAGCAGTAATGTACTGTTATCAGGGGTTTCAGTTCATTTAATTAAGCGGACTACAATTATACCCCAGTGTGTCTTAACACTGCAAGAATCCATTTAAATATTATTTAGATGCATATCTTAAGTACCAGAGACTCTGCAGGGTTTCATGTTTATATCAATTAGGGCTATCAACTCGGTAATAAAAGCTTTTTTTCGTGTCATCTTATAATCCTTTTGACTCTGGGGTCTGGTACTTGTATTTACTTGTTCCCCTTTATCTGTGTATAGCAAAGATGTGGTTTTCGGTTCCTACGTGTCCATATCTCATCATCATTGCCAAAGTAATTGGTGATTAGGCTAAATGGGCTCCCAACTAAGAAAAGTCTCTCTGCTCACCAGCAGAAGTGAATCCTACATAGTCTGCTCTTGAGTAACTGCAGGCTTGCCATATCTCTCAGAGGCTACATACAGGGGATTCTCTGAGGCGTGAGCATGCAAGAGACCCCTATTGGTGCTTCTCCAGTAATGTACAACAGCCCTGTTTCACAGAACCTAAGCACATGTTTACATCCCCTAAACTTTCCCCAGCTATGTCACACTGACAGCCATAAACTGCCTATCCTAAGCATGTGGCAGGTCATAACCTAAGAGCATTCTTGTTTTAATCTTATTCTTACAACTCACATCCACATTAGTCAACAATTTTCAACCTATACTCAGTATGCGTCTTTAAATGCACATAAAATAGGACACCAGCAATGGGACATGCAGGTGTTATTTCCTCTCCTAGTATCTCTGCTTGGTATTCCATGCCTGCAATGCTGCTTTTTCTGCCCTTAACTTAATTCCCAAGTTCGTTAGTCTCGGAGTCACCCTCGACTCCCAGCTATTTTCCTCCTACATATTCCTTGTCTGTACATGTTTATCAGCAATCATCTCTGGAACTTCACCAAAAATGCGTCTTCCGGTTGGCACTGCCTCTTCTGAAATCCTTAGTCATCCCTTAGTTATCTCCTGTCACGAGCATTGCAATTTTCGCTTCTGTGATCCTCCTAACATCCTGGTCCTTAAGTTTGGATGCTACACTTCAAAGCTGGGACTCTATTTTTCACTTTCCTCACCTTGGAAATCCTTCATCCTTAGATAATGAGTCCCTCTCTACATCTCCCCTTAAACCAGGCCTGCACAACATGCGGCCCGCGTGGGCTCACTGTGCGGCCCGCGTGGGAGTGAGTAGGTTGGCTCACTGTGCGGCCCAAAACCTGGGACTGTGTCCGTTGGTCCTTTTTGCTGCTTGTCTCTGGGCTGGGGGTTGTCCCAATGCTGCAAAGAGGGTTTTCCCAAAGGAAGGTACTTGCTTCTAACCCCCGAGGCCATCAGTACATCTGCTCTTCTCTAGTCAGCCCACTTGACAAGTTTGATTGTCCTTGGTCTGGTTCCCATCCCCTCTCCAAGGGTTGCAGCTGTCTGGAGGTGCCTGCCTTCCACGCCGTCCTCATTCACACCTCATTCATTCAACAGGGCAATTGAATACAAAGTGGAGGGAAGATCTTATTCTACTTCTAGCGCTGTTTCTTTCCCCCTCTACAGGCTTCCACACCCCAGCGCTGGGGAAGCAGGGGTTGTTTCCACGGGGCGGGCGGCGCTAGGGAGGAGGGGTGTTTCCGCAGGGTTTCATCCCTCAGCTGTTTTCTTTGGAGTAATATGGCCCTCGCCGCTTTACGAGTTGTGCAGGCCTGCCTTAAACCTTCCCATTCTCTCTTTATATGAAGGTTATTCTCCTGGTAGTGAGACACGAGTCTGTGGAATAGTCTCCCAAGAAGCCCCGTCCCCTGAGTCAGTTAAATCTGGACAAAGCACTGGAAACCACAAAGCAGTGAACAATTCTAGACACACAGAAGGATTAGAAGTCCTAACATTCTTTTTTCACTCTCATTTCTATAACACTAACATACAAGTAACTATCTCTACAACATTTTGTAATATTTTTAAAGAAGGCTAGCAGATAACATTAAAATACCCTTGTGTGTTCTGAATACATTTAAAATGAGGATTAAAAGCCACAAGTAAACTGGCAAAGATTACTTGAAAAACTAGTACAAAATTCTACCAGGATGAAAACATGACATTCAAATCCTGACCATTGTCCGTTTTCTTCAGCCCTGCTAATAAGGGACCTATTAGACTAATCCTCCCAACCCCTGCACCAACCAAACCCAACAATAACCCAGAGTTAGTGAACACATGTTCAGAGCACTCAACATCAAGACATGTGAAAGCATCCTTTTCCCTTCTCCACTATGCAGCGAATACACAGACGCACATACTAGCGTTAATCTAGCTAGCCAGGTAACAATAGTAGTGAAGACATGAAGGCATGCACATCAGCGCAGGCTAACAACCTGAATACATACCCTGACAGGCTTGTATTGGGAGCTAGCCCACGCTGCCATGTCTATTCTGCTATTGTTACCTGTGTTAACTAGATTAAAGCTAGCACAGGTACGCCTATCCATACACTACAACCATACCATTACTTGCAGCGTGGACACACTCAGTGTCAGACACTGAAATCCTTGCTCCACTGCTCACCAATTACTATGTTTTTCAATATTTCTAGTGTGCTAGCTGACCACTAGAATTTGACTGCTTGCTTTGTCAATGACTTCTTTAAACACGATCAGTCTAGTACAGGTGGTGTACTGCACAACTGCTTCTATTTTTTGGTTCTGAAATACAGGATCATAGAATCATAGAATATCAGGGTTGGAAGGGACCTTAGGAGGTCATCGAGTCCAATCCCCTGCTCAAAGCAGGACCAATCCCCAATTTTTGCCCCAGATCCCTAAATGGCCCCCTCAAGGATTGAACTCACAACCCTGGGTTTAGCAGGCCAATGCTCAAACCACTGAGCTATCCCTCCCCCGAGGATGGTCTCATCTGTGTCATTGCTCTGATAAAAAACATTGTCTGACATGAGCCAATAGGTGACAGTGGGAAGGTTCACCCCAGCACCCTTCCTTCTGTATTGTTTTCTACAATGACAGTGACTGAACAGCAGCCTTTTCACCTGATGAATCTATATTGTAACTCACTTGCATTAATACATAACTAAGGCTACAATTATGTCATGGGGGTCACAGAAGTCACAGAATCCTTTGACCTCTGACGTTTTCTGCCCAAGGCTGGAGCTCCCAGCCCCCACCTTGGTAGGGGGACCCTGCAGCTACCTAGCCACAGTAGGGAACCCCTCTGAAGCTGTCCAACCATGGCGGTGGGACCCCCTTGAGCTCCCAGCCACCCTGGGGGCACGGGAACCCCACAGCAGCCCAGAGTGGGTGCTGAACCCGCCTCTCCATTTTGTCAGGGATATTTTTAGTGCAAGTCAGGGACAGGTCACAGGCCGTGAATTTTTGTTTCTTGCCCGTGACCTGTCCATGACTTTTACTAAAAATACCCGTGACAACAAAAAAAACAAACAAAAGAACAAAAACAAAAAGTTTAGCCTTATACATAAGCCATCTTGACTATTGTAAGAAATTCAGAAATCAAACCATGATGTTTCTCTCATCCTAGCACAAGGAACTCATTTGTAATTGCTGACCCAGCTATGCTGCCCTTGATTTCTACGTTGTGTGTAAGAATTTGCAACCTAGTATCCCTAAATATATTATAAATGTCTGATTTCCCCAATATATATTCCCCCCCAAAAAATAATTCTTAAAGTAGATAAAATCATAGCTTTTGATATGTAAATATATGGTCATATTACAATCAGCATGAAAGATGACTGATTCCGACAGCAACACAGTATAGCAACGAAAGCAACATGCTAAAATCCACTTTCCGCTTCTGCTTTCAGTTCCTAGGATTGAACTTTATATTACTGGTGGCACAGCATCCCTAGCTGAGATTTCCTCTCTCAATTATCCAGAGCTGAAAATTAGTAGCTCTGAGAGCACAGCTTAAGGTCGATCTATTCAGTGATACTGTCAGATCCTTCTCAGCATTGAATAAAAGTAAGAGGAAGACTGCAGGCACTAAATCTTGAGGGGAGCAGTGTATCTGAAAACTCAGAGAAATTCTTAGAAATTGTACATATTAATTTTAGGGATGTGACTCATGCAGGTTCCATGGCAGTGGGTGCCATAAAGGAACATGTGTGGGGGGCTTATGGAATGCAATCATAACTATTACAAATAAAGACAAAAATGTGAAATGCACTGAAATATAACTGGGCCTGCTTCACATTTACACTGATGTTCCTTTACACGTCTCTAACAGCGTATTTATACTCACTCTAAGGACTTTTAACACAGCCAGAGTGGCATAAAGGGGGCAATAGTGTAAATCAAGCCAAAATTTCTCTCAATTATATCAGTGGAATTAAACCAGATTTACATTGCTGGAAATGAGAGCAGAATTTCCTCACTGTTTTGAGAGCAAGTTCCTCTTGAAGTCATTGGAATGCTAAAGACCACGAAGCTTAACGCCCGTGTATTCCAGATCACCGCACAACAAAACTCTGGCAATATTATTCGATTAGAGAAGCACATGAACTTATGAAGAGATGACAAAGGATATGTCTTTTTGTTTAAAGTCTATGGGCCAAATGCTCTGCTCATGTAAATGAACTCCGTTCCACTGACTAATGGAAATTCACCCATTTATGCCAGCAGAAATCGGCCCTATATCTATTGTTTCCCCCACCTTCTGTTTCTATGGCACCCATTCCACTGCCCAAAGCATCTTCAGCTGCAAAAAAGAGGGCTAGGAATGTTCTGCGTATCAAAATACCTTATTAGTGGAACATTCTTTCATACTATGTAATATTTAAACAACAAATACAGGACTGTCCTCTTGGGATTCTGGTGATAAACCACTAAGAGACCTCCTGTGGTACTGAAGCAGAACCCTTAAATATATTACCTTTATTATGCATTACATTGTTATGTATGCATTCTTTTTTCCTCTCCTCTCACCCTCCCCAAAATATGTGGCTTTATAACTATCTTAGGTCCTGCTCCTGTAAAGTGATGCTGACAAGCAGATACTTATGCTGGCAGGGAGCTCCAGAGAAGTCAAAAGCATGTAATGAATACCAAAATCTAATGCATCTGTGGCAGAAGCAGGTCTGAAACTGAATTTTTATCCAGATTCTAAAGCTAAATTCTAAATGCTATGGCTGTTTGGATCCAAAGTTTTGATTTTTGACCCATGTCTGATTTTTAGTTATGATGGGTAAAAGTAAACAAAAAAACAAAAAACCCAACTTACGTATAATAAATGACTGTTTTAGATCTTTAAGCTTTTGATTTTCCTTCAAGACAACACACAGATCCAATATTCTTATCTCCATCTAAAATGTGTTTTTCAGGAGGTTAAACAATATTAAGGCTTGGTTTTTACCTCTCAGATAGTTCAAACACCTTATCCAGCAGATATTATCAAAACACGAGTTATTTTTATATCAATTTGAAATAAAATACAAAATTAGCATGTGGTTTGAAACCATCAAGTTAACAGCTGAGAAAGGCTTTAACTATTATTGTAAACGAAACCAAGGAAAATATTTCACTCAAACCCCAAGAATATTCAACTAAACACAGTATGCACTCATTAGGGCCAACTTCACTTTACAATCACAGCATGTGCCTTCTTTCTATTTTGAAGGGTTGGCTAAAATTTCAATAGTTTATATTTGTATTTAAAACTCGTTTATTAAAATTAACTCTGCTGTAAAATAGTACTATCAATAGAACAGGGACTGCCACAACTTGGTTTTTTAAGTGTATTGTCCCAAAGACAATACACACTCCTAGATATTTCCCCGGTGGAGACCATGCTTTTCTCACAGAAGTATTGTCCTTAGAGAGATCCGTGCACAGTAAAACCAAACAGAGCAATTCTCGTGTGTTCCATCATAAGAAATGTGAGACTAGGATCCAAATATCCCTGAAGGTGCACCTCAATAAATTAACTCCTGCTGCCTCCTCCTCCTCTCACCTCACTACTCCGACACATTTAATAAATGGAAACTGACCAAACAGGTTGTTCAGTTACAGTCTAGCTCATTCAATTGTGAGGGGAAAAAAACTGCCTAATTTTATGTGAAAATGGATATTATGACAAACAACTCTATATAATAAATGTCATTACTCACATGCTACTTAAGCCTGTCAGACTGTAATTAATATATAGCAGTCCTGAGACCAAATTTACTCACAAATCATTAACACAATAAAGGGAAGGATTGAGAGGGAGAGATCGTACTGCTACATGGGGACTGTTGGAGAGGGCAAAATGGGGCACCAGCCAGGGCCAGCCTTTCCCCCAGAACCTATGGACCTAAAACTGTAGGGGAGACCCTTCCTCTTTGAGGACCCAGGAAAGTGCACATGGGAATTCCTTCCTGTGGGGTACCCTCAAGCACTTTCACCCCTCTCCCACCCCCGGAAGAGCTGAGAAAGAAAAACAAAGAAAATCAGCTGTTGACACCAGCTAATTAAACAACATGTGCACAAACCTCTTAGGACACAAAAATCCAATACTGTTCTTAAAAAGGTCAATTTTATTAAAATCAAAAAGAAAAAATACATCTGGAAACTCAGGCTATTGCTAGATTTTAAAAAAAACCTTACAAGGCTCAAGCATCAAGAATAACTGTCTTGAGGTGCAGCTTAAAGGTTACAAGCAAAACAAAAGCATTTGGGATTAGCACAGAGGAGTTCAAAGCCATAAAGAAATTAAAAAAAGAGAAACCTATTCATGTCTTCCTACACATTTCCTGATCTACTTACATATCTGGGGTTTTAAAGGAGTAGTTTCTAGGTATGATCTGATGATTTTTCATATCTGGCCCAAAGCTTCTTACACATTGCTGCTCTGCTCCCTCTCTCTGGAGAACAACCAGACAGACAGACAAAGGGGAAGTTTTCCCCTCATTTTAAAAAAGTTTTAGTTTCCCATTAGGCTCTTTTGGTCAGGTGCCCACTCTCTTCCTTTTATCTATGCAGGGCAACTTTTTTACCCTTTACAGGTAAAGCAAGTAGAGAACAACTACTAAGAGGGATTTTATAGCTAACTGGCTGGCTGGGTGTCCATAAAAGGGAACTACCCTGCCCCTTTCATTTATCACAGTCCATTTTAATTCATTTATATGAAAAATTATATTCTAATCCAACAGTCACGTTCTGCAATAACACAAAACCATACAAGTCCCACCTCAAAAGATATGTCAGGTGTGTTTTGTTCATCCTTGGCACCTGTGATTTGCTTTAAAAACACACTCTAAAGTAGCAGCTGTAATGAAAACACTTTGCATCCAAGGATCTCACAGCAATTTATAAAGGCAATTAAGTAGTAGTATCCCCATTTTACAGATGGGGAAAAACAAGCCTAGAGATTACAGCACCCCATTTTCAAAAAAGTGTTCTCTACGTTTGGGGTCATCCATTTTTGAGTGTTGAACTTGAGACATCCCAGGGTCTTATTTTCAGCAGCGCTGGGCATCTGCAATTCCAGTTGAAGTCAGTAGCCTCGGTGTCTCAAGTTGGGCACCCAAAAATTGAGGCACTCCAAATAGTAGATAGACTCTTTGGAAATGTCAGCGTAAACTTGCATGCCTTGTTTAAAGTCATGGCAAGCCAGTGACAGAGTCAGGAATAGAATCCAGAGAGCAGATCTTCAGCTGGAATAAATTGCCATTGATGGACCTATGATAAAATTACACTAGCTGAGGATTTGCACCCAGGCCTTCTGACTCCCAGGACCCTTGGTTTAAACACTGGACTCCTTTATTTACAATACACTGGATAATACTAATGTAATTAGAAATAATAGTAGCCAAAGAATTATCTGACATGCTTCTCTCATGTTTAAAGATCTCTATTATTACTTGGATAAGAAATTAAACCTAATTGTTGAAAACTGCATGGAGCATTGTACTAAGAGCCTAGATTATGCATGCAAATGGCAGAGTTCCAGATGCAAATATAAGCTGATTTTATTCCCCTCAATACAGATAAACTGTTCTCTTTAGTTGGCAACTGTTCACTAACTTTAAAATGCTCTGGATAGAAATTAAGTTTCTTTGATCAACACTTATCATTGATTCGCCAGCCTTGAAACCATGAACTTGCGAACACTTTGAAACAATGAACTGAAAAGTCATCTAGTTTCATTGTAACTCATACAAGTACCTCTGTATCCTTTGCTAAGATCTTGTCCTTTCAATAGGAAGAGTTCTCAGTGAGCCATAGCCATTCTCTTTGAATGTAATCCTTGCTTCACTGAAATTGACGGAAGTTTCAGCATTGAAATCATTGGGGCCAGGATTTTACTCCACATATCCACTACAGCAGCAGTACCTTAAGGGAAGAAACCTACTTGTAACACAAAGAACTATGCTACTTTAGGACGCCATCTTCTTCACTGTATTAATGCCATTAGGCCCTGCCCTAAAGGTACAGCTATAAAATGATCAAATCTGTACACGTACCTGTGCAATATCACTAACTTTGGCATCAGATCAAAGTCCTCACTGACAAACACATTCAGGAAATTACCAACAAGGTGGATTTTCACTACCAAGTAAGTCTTTCATTCAGTTTGCTCTCTCCACATAGTATGTTTGATTCAAATACTATACACCTTGGAACAGTTCCCTAAAATGGTGCTGCATACAGTGACACTGAGCATTTCCATGGTATAGACACATCACTCGTTGCAATCTCTCTCTGAAAATCCCAGATGAATTTCACACCATCAATTGCTGATTTGATACTTTGAACTATTAATTAGCCAGTGCTCTCCAGCATGAGTATGTCTAAACTTAAGCATGAAGCTTTCAACTATAATTATGTTACCTAGTGCATTGCATTATCATCATAAACTGCTCCAAGGTGCTAATTCTACAAAAGCTACTATCATTATAGTAACTGCAATAAGGAAAAGAGGGAGGGACTGTCACTTTCATTTCTCCATCTCACTACTTGAGACCTTTCTCTCTCACTTGTTTTTCCCATATTATATTCTTGATCTCCCCCAAAATCTGTATCAATTCCATACTCTCTTTTCTAACTGAACCCCAATTACACTACTGCCCATCCACTCATTAAGCTTGGACATTTCAAGTGGCAATCTAATTGCCAGGGGACTATACCTACTAGTCAAAGACCAGTTCAAGAGATGAGGGCTCTATTTCCTAGGTAATGCCCAGGTGAGACGCCAACCCCTATTCAGCTGCCAAAAAGGGACACTTCTGACTACGGCACTGCCCTAGACCCTGTTTGAAGATAGGCTCTCCTACTGACTTCCATCAAGTAAATGTCTGATCAATTTAAAACCCTCCCAACTGCTTGTGGCTGCTGGAAAAAAAGGAGGAGCACCTTCGCTCTGTTCCCTTCCTGACCTAATGCCTTCTGGCTGCTGCATGGGTGTGTGGGTCACTGCCATTTTAACTTCTCCCTAGTCTTGGGATGTCTCTACAACTCTACTCCTTTCTTAGCTTTCAGGCTGTTGCTTAGCTATTCCACTACACCACCAATTTCTATTTTGGAGTCCTTCTTTCCAGTGAATTGGTCTAGTGCCTGTGTCTGCCTAGCTCATAGCTTTCCCCTAGCAGCAGAATGAAACTGACAAAACTCAGGTAAGTATTTACTCTGTTCTACTTGCTAAAGGTATGAGCAACACAGAAACAGTGGAGTCTGTAGACTCAAGAGGACAGCAGTGAATCAGTTTATGCTCAGTTCATATTTAGAATGCATACTTTGCAACAATAGGGGCTAGAAACTTATTGTTTCAAATAAAATCTTAAGTTCTGCAGAAAATTGAAGGTCTTCATTCAGGAAACCTTCCCCCCCCCCCCCTCCATTGGTGAATATGTTTTCAAGACCCAATGCAAGGACTTATTTTAAAGTATTTGCAATCCTGTTTATAATATTTGGAGCAACAGAGGGAATAACTATTGTGGCTAATGCAAACACCAGCTACTTAGTTACCAAATATCTCTTTCCTCCCATATGGACTTATAATATGGACATTTTGTTTTAGATTAGTTTTCCTGGGGGGAAAATAGGATGGCTCTATTTCCCATAGAAGAAAAAAGGATGTGCAACCAGAACAAACCTGTCCACAACTTGACATCACCCTAAATGATTCAATCTGAGAAAATCATAACTTTTCCCCTATTAAACTTCACCATGCTGTACAGTAGGCTTGGCCACCTTCTACACCCTTCTCTAAGACATCCAATAACCCTTTGCTTTCAGTAAATGCAGAACTGAAACCTGCCAGAAAGAGAGAAAGAAGCTGTTCATAAAGTACTGTGTACTCCCTACACAAACTGGCAAAATTGACTCTGCTTTCATTCATACACTAAAGTCATTAACAGAGAAATCGTGAATGGAGCCAGGTGCTACTAAATTGATTTGCCATTTGAATGAGGATTTCTTTGGGGAAAGGAAATAAGGAGGTATTTTTTAAACACCTTTAGAATTAAAGTAGTTCATAGGGAAAAGTCCTGTAGCATAGCAAATAGCAGCCTTTTTCTTAAAATTCTAAAAAGCTTTAGACTTGAAGTCTATTGGTTTTAGCCCTATTAAGTTCTATAGAACTTTTCATAAGGAATTTGTCATGATATTCCTAGATGCTTATGACGAATGAGGAAAAAAACCAACAACATTCTTTATGGTTATTTGCTTTCAACATTCAGTATAGAGGGTTCTGCTGTTAATGACCAGATTCCTATATTTACAGAAATTTGCCAGCTATGAATATGTACACAATATTACTATTTGGTATTTACTAAGAGGCAATTGTCTATGGTAATTATCACCTGTTACCTAAAATAAATATTATTCTAGCAGTGTAAGTAACAATAATAAAAAGAAAATTACAGAAGGAATGACTTACTCTGCTAGCCCACCTCTCTCTAGAAGTAGTACAGAAATAGTGGTTAAAGTAATTAAATTCGGAGCATGTACAATGTAGCTGTAGAATTTTGATCTACTGTAGCTGATGAATAATTGAACCTCAGGGGAGGGAGGAGAGGACAGCAATGTAAGAAGAATGGTAGAAAGAAATATTTAACTCACTGCATACTTCATAAACAATTGTCTTTTTTTAATAATTAATTAAAAATTAACATTTCAAGGATCAAAACATGGCATCCAGGATTACTCCTTGGCACAATCTAAGCAGCAATTTCTAAAGCACAACTTTGTTCCAACTCGATAGCAGTCTACAGAGTGCGCTGTGTTACTTATTCACTAAATACCACACACTGCAAATTTGGATCTATTTTTAAAAAAACAAAAAAAAAACAAAAAAACTAGCGCCCCAGGAGTTAAATCAAGTTTGGCATGGTGAGAACTGAAACTCATGCACAGAGTTTTTAAAGGTTTCAATAGTTGAACCTAGTCCCAGTTACTTATGTTGTCAAATATGGTACAGACCAATATAAAACAATCAGTTCATCAACCAAACTGAAAAGGCTTTTTTCTAGACATGGAACACTTAAAATCTGTTAAATCAATAGCGAATTGCAAAACAACTCTTAAAATGGTGCTCAGTATTATGTTCTTGGAGATAGTATGCCAACTGCTAAAGATGAAAAGAGACATATTATTGCTAACTATATTCCAAAATTGTGATTATAATGGTTATCCAAGAAATAGTTTCTCTCAGCATGAAAATTTTCCAGGGGTAGAAAAAAGAAAAGCTAATCCACAACATTTCTTAAGGCAAAAATCAAACAGGATGGTGAAGCCGGATATAAGAATAATAACTGATAACACTGTTCAACTTACCAGATAAAATTTGCAGTAGGCACTGTACAAAGTGCAATGTATCTGAAAGGGTTTACCTACCACTTGTGCACAACCCTGAAAAAAATCTCACTCATCTCTGATGATTCAACAAGAAAATGGTTACTTTACAGAAAAATCGAACTAAAATTTTATTCCACGTTTTTCAAGCAATCCTACAAATTTCTCTTCTTAGTTTTGCAGCACACTTTTTTTTTAAAAGTAAACAGCGCAACAGAATAGCTGCTTTGGGTACAATACACAGTGATTCAGATCTCTCATCTTCTTACTTATTTCCCTTTCCCTCCCTTCCCTTCGCCCAGCAGCCCCCAGCAACTCACCAGTATTCCCATTACATCCGTCCACAGTTTGGAGAACGCATCAGACATCATGCTGTCTGGCTGGGGTTCGGGGCAGGCTGCTTGTTCCTCCTCCATGCCTAGATGGACTCCCTGCCTCAGCAGAGCTTAATACCGCTTCCCAACAACAACTTTCTGCCAAAGGGATGACTCTTCAACACACCGCACACCAACAACAAACACTTCCCCGGTCCTTCTGAACAGCTTCACGATGCCGTCTCATCTGATCTCTGCTACCAGCCAAATCACTGCTTCCCCAAAGAAATCTTCACGGGCAAGGGGGGCGGGGGGAAGAGAGATCTTCTCTAGGTCAGATGCCAGATCCTGCTCGGTCATTGGAGCTTCCCCCTAGGGTCTGTCCTCTCTTAGCTGATGGATCCAGGAGCTGTACACAGCTGACATTCCTTCCAAAAAAACTTTTCTGGTAGAGCTGCCGCAACAGGGTGGCAGAAGGTAAGTCTGCGCCACAGCTTCACCGCGGGGGCTCTCGTACGCTTAAAAGCAAAGGATTCATTGTAAAACCTTCCTTCTAACAAACAGACAAACATCCAGCTGAAAGCGAGTCCCTTAGAGAGTCAGCTTGTAAGGCGTCTCTAGCAGAATAGGTGCCTACGGTTTCTTTCCAGCGCTTAGATAACTTACCAGCACCCCTTTCTTCCAAATGAGCTCTCCCAGCTTCACATGACTGCTCACTCCCCCAGCTAAAGACAGCTTTTAGCAACAAAAGGTACTCTGATGTCAGGCTCTTTGCATGGAAATGAGCCACAGGCCGGGGAACAAATCGCCTGCTGAAAGAGCAGCCTCGCTGAAGCCTCTGGCGTGCACAAGTTTCGAGTCCCCCAAAGCAAGTCACTTAAAACATTCTCCGTCACACACAGGGAGGAACCTAAAGCAGCCTTCACACGAGCCTGCAGCCTCCACAGGACTCCGCGTCCCAGGGATCCCCACCTTTTCCCAGGGACGCCAGCCTAACTCCGCCTTTATTGTTTCAGAAAAACAAGCGCTGGAAACTTGGTCCGCCCTGAACCTGAGCGCGAGGGTTGTTTTAGTCGGTGAGGGTGTTGGTTGTGTCGGGTTTGTTATTGCGCTCTTCTCACACGCGGACACACACACAGAGCTTGGGAACCATTCGGCATCTGACTAGGCAAACTGATGACTTGAGAGGAACAGTGACTTATTTTAAAGTGTAAAAAACTTTTGTAAAAATTGCAATCTTTAGCTGACATAGGGACACTACCATGTGGCTCATGTTATTGCCAAACATTCCAGCAACATATATTTTTAGTTAACATTAGACCCCCACTATATTTCTTTTTCAAAAGGGGCGATCTGTCATTGATTAGGTTTTATAAGGCGAGCTTCCCTGAGGGCAAGGTTATGGAAATATTTCCTTGCCTTGTGTTTCTTATTTAGTTTTGTTTTTCCCATATGATGCAATAACCAACAATTACATAGGGTGCTCCCTCTTTTGGGGAAGTGGTTGATTGTATATGCACTTAAATACATTTGTTTGTGAAAGTGTAGTCAATAAAATCATGACAAATTAATATGACTTTGACAGTACTTCTACAGAAATAGCGGTCTGCGTGATGGAAGACTCTACACAGGTTATGTGGGGGTTGAATTTATAGTATTTTGCTCAGGGCAGAACAAATCCCAACTCTACAATTCCAAACCTCACCCACAAATTTAGAAGAGCTGGATATTTCTGCTAAAATGATCAGCAGTTTAAATTTAATGTGACTGGTCACCGTTAGGCTTTACAATTAATAACCACCACCTCAAAAAGCTATTGTTTCAAGCTGCCATCAATTTGAAGCCCTGTGTTCAGGGGGTGACATTGTAATCATATTTAGTAGCTGTAATGGTATTTTCAGCTTTTTATGCTGTAGTGTAGAGGGGGCACAAGCATCTTCAGTACTATGTCACCCTGGTTCCCAAGTAGAATGATGTCCTCCCAATGGCTCAGAGACAGCACCAGAGCTTGGCTGCTGCTTATGCTCTTTTTCTCTAGCTACCACCACGAAAATTTACCAGTCTTGTCAGTTTTCACAGTGGTTAGATAGAACCCTTTGGGCAGCCATGAAACTGACAAGAATCAGGTCAATTTCATCATCCTGCCGCTGCTGCTTGGGAAAGCTAGGAGCAAAGACTGACCCTGGAATAATTCACTGGAGAGCAGGACTCAAACTGACACTGGGAGAGGGCTAAAGTAGCAGAGACATGACACACCCGCGTACGTACACAAGCAGAGGATGCTCCTTCACCCTGCCACACAGCCATTGAGTTCCATTTATAAAGTTTCTGAGGGGTAGGGGCTTCAAATCTACTAAGCACAGGCTGGTTTCAGGAACAGATCCCTGGTAGAAATCACACAACTCTCCCCTTTTCCCAGATGTGGGAAGAAGATATTGGCTTCTCTGGCCACTGTCTCTTGACAATATTGGTCTTTTAACTAGTTAATCCTTGAGCTATTAAATGCCTGAAGAAATTCCCAAGACCAAGGGTGGTAAATGAGTGAGTGCAGAGCTGAGCAGGACACAGAAAAAAGGAGATTCACAGAAAAGTAACAAAAAAGAGAAGCAAGCTACTAAAAGAGAGAAGGAGACAGTAGCGTAGCTAGGGCGGGAGACACTCACTGGAAAGAGACAATATTGATCATGAGGTGAAGTGTAAAGTTTTTACTGGCACACATTTAGGATGTCCTACATATCTTTTGCATGACTTTTCCCACTCATGAGCAATTCAGCAAAACCAAAACACATTAGATCAGATTTTGAAAGGTAGTGAGGCACCTAAAGATGCAGACAAGTGGGATTTCAATGGGAGCTAGGTGTGTAGGCCCTTTTGTAAATCCCACTAGGTGTCCATCTGCATGTTCAGGCACCTAAAGATATTTCATAGTCTGGCCCTTGAAGATAAAATCTTTACATTTGATATTTTAAATTATATGTAAATATGGACCCTATATGCCTCCACACACACACACACACACACACACACACCCCCCTCTAAAATATATATGTGATGTACTGAAAGATTTTATTGGCACTCATTTGAGAGGACTTGCATAGCTCACAAGTAGTTCCATTAGTCAGGAACAATAAGGCCAATGGGGCCATTCAAAATGCATGAACGTTAAACCTTCATACCACAGTCATGCAACCTTGAGCATCCAAAAATCATGAGTCAGGCACCCAAACATTCCATGTAAAAATAGAATGCCTTTGGAATCTCTTTATATAGCTTCTATTTTTAAAAAATGTTTAGGGTACACTCATTTCGTCACTACTAAGAGGCCTAGAAATTTTTATTTTATTTTATTAAAACAAAGACTGAGCTTCTCAGTTCATCACTTGACTCCAGGGGCTGGAGCTTTAGGAACATACCAAATATTGTGAGAGTTGGCAACAGCGATTCAACACCAGCCTGTATAAAACTTGTCACTAATTTATGGTTTCATCAAGACATTCTTACTAAAAGATGCCATGTTCCAAGAGCTGCAATGACAAAGGCATAACAAACGGTCACTCCCCACTCTCACAGAGCATCTCTCCCCAACACTCAGAGTCACCCCAGTGGTAATGCTCCTCATTGTCTTTGAGCAGTGAGACCCAATGGAATTTTGCAGTACAACTGGTCCCTGTAAAGTATCAAGAGTATGGGAGTTCTAGGGCAAGCTGAAGCACAGATCTACAGCAGTGAGTCTGGCTGCCTACAATTTGGGTTCTTGATTACAGTTTTTCCAGTATGTTGTATCTTGCGGTAATTGATTTCCAGTTATCTAACATGTAAATGCAAAATAGTTAACCAGCATTGGAACACAAAGAAAACTGTAGTCTAGACCCCCCCCCCCATCATCTGCATAATAAACCAATAGCTGCAAGATCTCAGAACTCAATTATCTCATCAGCTGCCTGTGTACCTGCAACGCCCACTGACGTCAGTGGGACTTGTGCACACACACAACTGACAGGACTGTTCAACTTCAGGAGCACTGAATTTTCACAAACCACCAAGAATCCCCTACCATTCCCAATGCAGACCTGACTAAATTAGCCTTGAAAACATGCCAGGTGTAGTACTCTATTGTAAGGAAAAACTCACATGTATGTTCATAAACAAACACACACACCTGGGTGCTCAGAAACAGCATATGCACAAACCCTTCAGTCATGAGGTTAAAGGGTCAAATTCCTTTTGCACTACAGTAGTATCTGTCATCTCTCTGTGGTCACACACCCATTTACTCAATTGTAGTAACAGGCACAAAATTAAACATTCAAAGTTTAATTATAAGCAAAAATAATTCCTTCAAAAGAATCTCTTTATTTTCTCTTAACTTTTTACAATTTTAATTTAAATAATATTGAGTATACTTTTGGCTTCAAGATCCTTTAGCAATTTCTCTGTACTAACTGCTTCAGTTAGGATCCTGATACTACCCGCCAGTGAAAAGTATACTCTGCTGAGCATAATAAAAGGCCTGTATCTGAAGGCAGGATTGAATCCTAGATGCAAAGAACGGATGGTGTAAATTAATACAAGACAGTATATTGGGACCGATTTGTGTCTCACTAATTTTTCACAGGCACAACGCCATTGATTTCAAAGGAGTAACTCCAGATTTACGCAGATACAAGTGGCAGGAGAGAGAGTCAGGTCCGTTATGATAAGCTATTTTCATATCACACAATTATATATATTTTTAAAAGCATATTATTCAAAAGTACCATTCACCAATTAGATTATTCCATCAGGTCTTGCACATTTTATAAATCAGACCATCCAACAATACTGGCTTGTTTTTCTTTCAAAATATATTTATAATTCAGGCCACGTACTCTGCTAAACTTATGCACTGCTGCAGAGATCAGAAATCACTAACTGTTTCAGAGGTTTAGCTGTCAGCTTCAACTATTATTGCTAATTTTATGATTATTGCTAGAGTGGCAGACTAATGCCCTCAACACAAACCAAAAGGGGTTTGAGCTGTATAATTCAATTAGTGGAAAGCAGATATGGAGATTGTTTTATTTTGATAAAAGTCTGAAAGCTCCACATTAAACAATATCCATCATTTTCTCAGTTATCTGAATCCCCCCAGACTAAAGAATAAAAACGAGAGAGATGCCCCTGAAAATTACTCTAGTAATCTTTCAACAGTTAGAATTAGTGCTGTATACCTACCACCAATTTAAAACACTGCCAAGGCTGGGGGGTCTAAGACTTTGATTAGGAGAGGCAAAATACGGTGACCCTCACTTTGTATGACTCATCGTAGAAGGAAAAGAAATATAAACATGGCTGTAATATTCACTGTGAGCTTTTCTGGAAAGATACTTGTTGAGTCATAAGGAGAAAGGAAAGGATCATTTCCTCTTTTCCTGCACACAGATGTATTCAGAAATTGTCTCATGTCCTGTCCAGTCCACCCTCCCACCCCACAATTAGGGTTGACATGACACGTCCTAAGCACTTGAGCTCTACTGTAAAGGCTCTTTCAATGCAGATACTGACTTGGTGATTCCAGCATGAGGGGCACAAGTCAGTTTTATAATCATACTTTTCAGAGTGGTAGCCATGTAGGAGAACACTTCAATCTCCCTGGTTTTGGTCACTCAATAATAGACCAAAAAGTGGCAATTCAACAAAAAAAACTTCTAAACCAGACTCCAGCGTGAAACTGCAGAACTGCAATTAATTTGCAAAGTGGACACCATCAGATTAGGCCTGAATAAAGGCTAGGAGTGGTTGGCTCATTACAAAACCTA
The DNA here is from genome assembly GCA_037349315.1 of Chelydra serpentina. Taxonomy (NCBI): domain Eukaryota; kingdom Metazoa; phylum Chordata; order Testudines; family Chelydridae; genus Chelydra; species Chelydra serpentina. The sequence goes on from JBAIAC010000010.1 coordinate 26,282,265, forward strand.
AACCTAATTTCCACAATACTAATTTCCCCCTACTGTTACCAGAGGTGAAAGTAAGCTGGTTCGCAAGAGTAGGTGCGCCATACCGGGGCGGATCGGCTTCCCCAGGCGCAATTTGGAGCCCCTGGCCCTTTAAATTGCTGCCGGAGCCCTGGGGTAGTGGCGGCGGGGCTCCGGCGGCGATTTAAAAGGGCCCGGGGCTGTAGTGGTGGCCAAGCGCTGGGTCCTTTAAATAGCTGCTGGAGCCCCACCACCGCCTTCCCAGGGCTCCAGCAGGCTCTGGAGACGATTTAAAAGGCCTAGGGTTGTGGAGGCGGCCAGAGCCCCATCCCCAAAGCCCTGCTGCTGGAGCCCTGGGGAAGCAGCAGTGGGGCTCCAGCAGCTATTTAAAGGACCCAGCGCTTGGCCACCACTACAGCCCCGGGCCCTTTTAAATCGCCGCCGGAGCCCCCAGCTGCCACTGCTACCCTGGCAGGGGGGTGGGGTGGGGAGGAGCGGGAGAGAGGGAGAAGGCACTTACCGGTACAGGGTGGGCCGGGGCTGGCTCTGACCCCCAGCCCTGCCCCTTCCACCCGAGGGCCTGCCCCTTCTGGGGGCCAGAGCTGGCCCCAGCCCCATATCGGTAAGACCCTACACTTATTTTCACCCCCTGACTGTTACTCACACCTTCTTGTCAACTGTTTGAAATGGGCCCCTCATTACCACTTCAAAAAAGTTATTTTTCCTCCCTTGGTATCCTGCTGTCAATTGAATTGTCTTGTCAGATTGACCTCACACTTGGTAAGGCAACTCACATCTTTTCATGTACTTATACCTGCTCCTGTATTTTCCACTCCATGCATCTGATGAAGTGGGTTCTAGCCCACGAAAGCTTATGCCCAAATAAATTTGTTAGTCTCTAAGGTGCCACAAGGACGCCTCGGTTTTTTTTAAATCATACTTTTGTTTCCTCACATCATTGAATTTCCTGTCCAGCATCACACTTTTCCAGTCTTATGGGACAACTAACCTTGTTTGTGCTTATTTCCTCTACAAACAGCACCTGGTTATTTAAGTTTGTCTGAGCTTCCATTATGCAGCATTTCAACAATTAAATTCAATAACGAACAAATATTTTGCTCTTCTATCGGTCCTTTTTCAAAACTGTAATTAACTCTCGGAGCACAGCTCTCTGTGGGTTAGCTAAGAACCCCAATTAACTTTACAGATGGGTAACTAAGGAAGAGTGAGTTGCCCAACATCACTCAGTGAGGGGCAAAGCTGAATAGCAGCCAGGTGTCTCACTTCCCAATCCTGTGTCCCAAGGAGTAGGTACACTCCCTCTCTTATTATTATGGTTACTAGGTGGTGGCTTGCGTTGCTACAGAAGCCTTTCACATTCTAATTCCTCTGTTCAACTTCTGAGTAGGTCACAAGTGAAAATGTTGATACATTTAGATGATCTCATCCCAATTCTGATCATAAAACCGCCTGATGGTTTGGGACAATTCAGCACAACTGCCTATCCTTATATTCCATAGAGGCCCAGCGCTGGAGCAAATGGTACTGAGGCCTGCAATAGCAGGTGAGGAGAATGTAGGAGGAGATGCTTGAGGCATGTTTGCACAATGGTTGCCCACACTATGCCTGGAACACGCCTGTGGTACACACCCTTCTTTTGCATGACCGAGTCTCACATTTTTAAACAAACATCACCACTCCTCTAAAATGTTTATTGCACCTCCCTTTAGAGAATAAAAACCAACTTCTTCCTAAAAATTCTAGGTTCTCAGGATTAAAATTTGTATTAAATAAATGTTTGCACAAGTGTCATTGAAAGTCAGACACTTTATTACACCAAAAATTATCTAATTCCCACCCATTACAAGAGAAACATCTCCGAGCTGCCTGTGACAAAATAGCTGGATAAAGTCCGCTGGTAAAAGTGTCACTCCGCTCTTTTAATGGGTGAACTTGTAAGTAATGTCAGCTTATTGTAAATGGATGGGTTGAACAATTTCTCTTAAAAAACAAGCACTTCCTGTGTCCTTAAGGGATACACAATCCTCTCCTGAACAACACACAAAGCAATTCATTACAGCTCAGAGCCTGACAAGATAAAATGCAATGAATTACCTTCAATTGTCTATCGAAACAATGAATACTCTGTCCTTCTAAAGATACAGATAGACACTGCTGAGAACTTGACTTTTAGTCAAAAATGGATTCAGGGAAGATCCATGGACCTGCACCTCCAGACCCTGTGCTCCACAAGGGATGTGGGGAATGCTGCAGCGGCAGCGGAATCAGGGGAATCCACAGAAAGTGAATCCAGACATTAGTATGGTGCAGAAACAGATGTCTGGTGCATTTATCCGAGTACATACAGAATTAGGGGAACAAATTAAAATTCAGCGTACGCAAACCAGTAATCTTTCCAGTACAAAACAAACGGATAGCTCAGTGCCTGACTGCAGACCAGACATTTGCCTACAGTAACTTTCTCCACCAATGGGACCTTTTTTCCAAGGTCACTTCCTGCTAGGGTAATTCTCTGCCAATTACTTAGCCAGTAGGCAAAGTTGAAGAGGCGAGGAAAGAGTCCCAAACATCCAGGCTACCAGTCCCTCAGAGGGAAGAAGCCCATTCATCCCCCTCTCACCCTTTTAAAAAAAGGCTGTATACTGTCCTAGCCCAACTATCCCTTTAATAACTTTCTGGCTGCCAGGTCAGACCATACCAGAGGCATCTTCAGCTGTTTCAGGATATGCCCCTGGCCAGCTGACCCCAGCACCACCCAGCAGGCTTGGACAAGTAAATTAAGATGGAATTTATGGAGGATAGCAGCAGCTATGCCACAGGAGACCAGAGTGTATTGTAACAGCATTCCCAAACCCAAGCATTCCAAAATCAGTCAGGCACCAAAAAATCATGGAATTGGTTTAACTATGAGATTTTTAAAATATATGTTGCATTCTCTCTCTTTGGCTTCTGGTTTCTGAGCCTTTAGGCTGCATTTGAGTCACATTTTCAAGCTTTTCTTTGGAACAATAAGGGCTAGACATTTTTTTTTTAAATGAAAGCCGAGATTCTCACATCATCACTTGCTTCCAGGAGTTGTGGCTTTAAGTAAAACATCAAACCTTGTGATAAGATCATGAGCATTTCCAACACACTGACAAATATTATGAAGCTCCATCTATGGCTAGAATAAAAATATTGGGCCTGACTCTCCATTGCCTTGGATCCTGTGTAGTCATTTCCACTTGTGTTATAAGTTGGTGTAATATGCTACCAAATCTGAATCCTCCCCTTGTAATGGTGGTAGTAATAGCACTTTAAAACCCACTTTACACTCACTGCCAACACAATGTGAAAGGCAGTGGAGAACCAAGTCCAATATGTAATGTTTATTTTTAACTATACTCTACTTCAGTGGTCCCCAATGCGGTGCCCGCGGGCGCCATGGCGCCCGCCGGGGCATTTATGTGCACCCGCCTACCGACAAGGGAGCACTTCCGCCAGACAAGCCGCCGTCGAGGAGCACAGCTGCCGGACAACCAGCTGCCGAAATGCATCCAAGAAGTGGTAATGCCAAGAAGTGTTGCCGCTGCTTTTTCAGTGGCATTTCGACAGCGACGCTTCTCCATGACGCCGCTTCTCAGTGGCTGGTAGTCCGGCGCCCACCACACTCTTCCAGGAACATGAAGATGCTACTGCAACAGAAAGGTTGGGGACCATTGCTCTACTTATACTATCAAAGGAGCTACCAGAAATATATCCTCTTTAAAAATTTCAGTAGGCAAACCAGACAGCGCCTTGCCCTCTCCACACTCAAACCTGGAACACTGGAGAAAGGGCTATTTTGCTACCCTAAATCTAGTGAGGCTGTAGCAGACACGTATCATTTCTGTAACCTATTTGAAGTAGAGAATTGGAGGGGGGAGTAATTTAAAAGAGCAGCTGCTTTGAGTTAAGGCAACTCAGCTGGAAGGTAAAGGTGCCTGTCAAACCATAAATTAAAGTGAGGAGAAGCCTTCTATCATAAACTGGAGCTTTTAAACACCAGCCAACCCACTTTCAAGATGTGAGAGAGACAGACAGACACAGTGACAACAGGCATAAGCACCACTCAGAATGCGTCTCCCGGCTATTCTCTCAATTCATATTTTGGGAAGTCTGTGAAGAGAAGGATTATTGTGATCACAGTGGTGTGAGTGGGAAGGATTTATTCTACACAACCTGACCAACTGAATCAATGATGATACAGCAGCCCTTGAGGGCAGTGAGCTAGCTACGTTGGGCTCAATTCTCTTACATTTTGCAAAGAAATCATTGTGCCTGAACGTTAGGTGTATCGTGCTGCTGTCTGTCTCTCCCTGAGAAAACAATGCAAAGGTTGGAAAAATCAGGCAAGTAAGCTTGAAGATAGTCATACAGGTTTCTGCATAGTTGTCTGTGTGTTCTGCAGCAAACATATGCTTACTGAAAAGTAATTTGATACTGTGATTTTTAAAGGTTATCAGTACACACTGTTTAGTGACACATTCGGACACATGGGGAGAAGTGATTCAGGAGGATGAAATAAAGGAAATAAGTAAGTATTGCTTGTCTAAATGAAGAGTAGGGGGTTTGGAAAGGATGCAATAATCATCTACCAGTAAGATGAACACCAAGGGGGAAATAAAACACAATAATAATAAATACTTTGCTCATGTATAGCATTTTTCAGCAGATCTCAAAGCACTGTACAAAGTAGAATTGTTTAGGATCGTTCAAGAAGGTAAAACTCAGAACACAGGAATAAAATATATGGTCTCAAAGCTTTGGATATTGAAATTAGGACACTGTGTATGCAAAAGCTATTTTTGGTCATTTTTAGTGGTTTCAAAAATCTGTGCAGCTAGACTAAAGATAATTAAGGAACCTGTCTTCACAGGAAAGGAATATGGAAAACAGTACCAATGACTGTTCATACCATGGATCCTGGTTGCAAGCCAGATTTCCACCTGAAGCTACGAGAAGGAAGAAAAACCAGTATTTAAAGTATCTAGAATAGCCTCTGTTCAAAGGTGGCATATAAAAGGCACATGATGGTGTGATGTTCTGTAAATGTTTTATTGGCTCTCATTTAGCTGACCTATATTACTCATGAGTGACAAAGCCTGGATTTGTTACATGGCAAACCTAAACTCATGGAAAATAAAATCTTTATTGTGTATTATATAATTATATGTAATGTTTGTGCATACGAAGAACAGTGAAGGCTTCATTAAGATATCTCAACTAGGCTCTGTCCTACCTTAATTAACCTCTTAAAAGCACCCTCCAAATTTTGTTCCATGACACTTCCCAGGTAATGTTTTACTTAAAGATATAGGCTTCCTCTATTAGGAAACTATCTTTGCTGGTTCCTTGGGTAGTTACTTGAAACAGCTTTCAATATATCAAAAGTAACTTAAGCGAATACTTTCATTTGTCTGTACTTGCCCAGCTGTTTTTTCATGTTTGCCTGTAACTAGAAGAGAATGCAATCAAGGATTTCAAAGAGACGTAACCGTCCAATGCTCCCTACTGCATACACGGCTATAATAATAATGTCAAATGTATCTGGCAGTTTGGAAAAAATTATATTTAAAATATTTTAGTGTCCGTTTCCAAAGACAATTATAATGGGCTGTAAGGAGGCATTATTTTAATAACTGGAGCTAATTTGTTTTGGGTGGATGCATGAGAGAGAGGGCTAAAACAAAGAATCCAAATAGGATTTTCATGTTTGACTGTTCTGTGTCATGTATTAGGGACAGACTACAAACCTCTTACTTACAGTGATGAATAGATATGCACACAAGCAGTAGTCCATTGGTGTCAATGGGACCGTTCACAATGCCTAAAGTTAAACACATGTGTGAGTCTTAGCAGGATCACGGTCTGCAAGTATAGAAATATAATGAGTTGTAAAGAACCCGAGGGAGTTTAAATGCATTACGTACCTGTGCCTCACACAAAGAATTAATATTTACAGAAATATTTCATGGAGATCTTTTTTAATACTGTGATTCTGCTAGATATTAGTCAGCCTCAGGTCTGGTTTTTATAATGACAATATTTGTACAAGAGATTTGAGCTCCTGTGGTAGTGTGTAATCGATATGATTGTGGATGACAGTTGCCTGAGGGGCAGCCTGATGCACAAGGAAGCCAAGAATCTCTCACTCAATATGCTTTGTAAGGGGAGGATCCCAGAAAATGCAGCTGCAAAGGGGAAAAGGTTTGCTGTTAGTTCACTTATACCTCAATTAAAATATATTCAATATTTATTTGGGGCTCTCTCACCCCCTTCAGTTTGATCCCCAATCCATCTAGGGGAAGTACAACCTCCTCTCCCAATAAATATCATCTTGGCATGGTTTGCTCATAAAAACCTCCTGATAAATCACAGCTTTAGTGTGATTTAAATCTTGGAAGCACATTTCATTTCTCATTTAAATCATTCAAACCAGAACATGCACAGCACACGCTGCATAGCAGGAGACAACCTTTAGCAGAAATTCACAAGGGTTCAGTGTACTATGTTTAAACCTATTAAAAAAAAACAACAACAAAAAAACAAACACTTTCCTTACTCTTTCCCTGAGTTACACATACATCCATGTTAGTGGGTGTGCATATAGCTATGCCAAGGTTTGCAAAAATGATTAGTCATGGTGGGTGCATCCGTGCTTAATTGCTCAATTGTGGGGCCTAATTTTCAAAAGGTGCTGAGCACCCACCCTCTGTCAGTATCTCTACACAGGAAAAAAAAAAAAAAAAAAAAAAAAAGCAAGAAAGCAAATTTCAGAGCCCAGGTTACCCAACTCAGGCTCATAGGGCTTGTGCTGTGGGGCTAACAACAACAATGTAGATGTTCACACTTGGGTTGGAGCCCGGCCTCTGAAACCCAGTGGGGGGGGGGAGGGGGTGTCTTGGAATCCAGGCTCCAGCATGAGCCCGAATATCTACATTTAAAGCCCTGAGAGCCCAAGTCAGTTCACCTGGGCTCTGAGACTCACTGCCACAGGGTGGTGCGTAGGTTTTCTGTCCCCCCCCCCCCCCGCCGGCCCGTGTAGACAGCCGAGAAGTCAGACACCAAGATGCCTCAAGTTGGGAATCCAAAATTTGAGATACTTAAAATCACTATTTTGGGGAGACACACACACACATTTCCTGCATTAACTTATTTGTCTGTGTTTATGTAACACACACACACACACACACACTCATATGCCTAAATAAGCCCTCAGTCATATGTATGTATGCATAAATAAACAAACCCACATACATAAATTAATGCATGAAAGAGGAGCCTACAACAGATGGCCAAGAAGTCACAAAAAAATAAATTAAAAAGCAACAAACTATGTCCACACAAGCCAGTTAAAAAGTTATCACTCATTTTTTCATGCAGCAGTACGCATAGGCAGGATACATGGAAAACATTATGTTAAGGCCTTGTCAATTAGATGCAACATTAAAATGACATCCCATCTGCTCTGCAAATGTCAAAGAGTCTGTGGCACCTGTTGGGGGAAAAAAAAGAGCAAAAGTTTTGCCACAGGTTTAAATATCCCTACAAAACAAAGCATCACTTGTATCGGTGCTTCCCACAGCACTTTGGAAAGTTTTGGAATATTTCTACAATGGTGTTCTGTCAGGGAGAAAAAAAAAACACTTTAAATATCTTCTCCAGTGACTGGTGCCATATTAAAGATGTGAGTCTACACTCCAAAAATCAGTGAGTTTTGTCACTGGCTTCAACAATGCTGGATCTGGCCCCAAATAAGAAACTTTCCAGCATCAGATAAAATTTCTGTTAAATACAGATCTGTAAAGAGCACTGAAATTGGCCAGTCAAACTTCAAGTACTTCACTTCACTGCTTAGCACTGTGAGCTGAAATCAGCTCAAAAAAAAATGCAATGGGAAATCTCCCACTGACTTAATCTGGAAAAGGATCAGGCTCAAAGATCAACACCAGTGGTATTAGAAAGGGACCAAGTTTAACTCCTGACTTCGAGAAGCAGTAGAAGCAACAGAACTATACATCAGTCTCCCTGTTTCATTAACAAATACAGGGCTCACTTTAAAGAGACAATTCCACTCTTCAGAAAACTTCAGAGTATTTTGTTTAAAATGTCATGTGTATCTAACTGGTCTTGTGTGCACCAAAATGGAAAATAATGGTTGGTCTGGATATAAAACAATCCTCCTGGCTTTTGAAAAAAATTAAAATTAGTTTCCCCATACCCCACACAATGACCATCTTTTAATTTTTCATAAAACTGACTTGTCTTAAAAAGAAAATCACTACCCTGTCATTGTTGACAATTACCCTTCCTATACAAGTATGGGTAAATGGAAGTTCTCTCCCTACTGTGCAATTTGCTCCTCCTGCCTGACTTATCAGTCATGTCAATGATCATTCAATATTGAAGACATTTTAATCCTTTCAGTTATACTGAATGGTGGTTTCAGAAATACTGAATGAATTGTGACTTCAGTGAACGACGCAAGTCAGAGCAACATGTTGAGTGAAAAGGGGAATTTCGGTTTACTCACAATTTTCTTGGAAATCTAGAAATGATGGGAAAGGAAATGCAGGGAAAAGTATGGGCAGTTAATGGGGATTTGAGGAAATCTCTCTCGATAAAAGTTTTCCCAAATAGAGCTTGTTTTGGATGGTGTTCCATTTTCTGAGTCACCTGATCAAATATAGCCACCATTTATTATTTGTACCACAGCAGCACCAAGAGGCCACATTCAAGATCAGGACTCCATTGTGCTAGGCACTGTACAAACACATTGTAAGAGCTTTCACTCTAAAACAGATGAGACAAAACTGGGAAGGGAAGCTGAGCCATAGAGGCAAAGTGACTTGCCTAAGGTAACAAATAAGCCAGTGGCAGAGCCAGGGTAGAACACAGGGCTCCAGAGTCATATTTAGGGTTGCCAGGTGTCTGGTTTTCAACCAGAACGCCCAGTCGAAAAGAGACCCTGGTTGGCACTGCTGACTGGACCGTCACAGCAGGGACCCAGGGCTAAAGAAGGATTCCTGCCTGCCCTAGCTCTGCGTGGCTCCCAGAAGCAGCCCCCAGGTCCCTGGAGCCCGTACCCCGGAGTCCCCTCCCGCACCCAAACTCCCTTCCACAGCCCGCACACAACACCCAGGGCCCAGCTCCTGCCCCAGTCCTGAGTCCCCTCCTGTACCCCAAACCCCTCATCCCTGGCCCCAGCCCAGAAGCCCGAGCCCTCACCCCAACTGCCTGCCCCAGCCAGGTGAAAGTGAGTGAGGGTGGGGGAGAGTGAGTGACAGAGGGAAGGGGATATGGAACAAGCAGGGCCTTGAAGAAGAGGTGGAGCAGGGGTAGGTCAGGGGTGTTCGGTTTTGTATGATTAGAAAGTTAGCAACTCTAGTCATATTCCAGTGTTCTATCCAGTGGACAATGCTTCACCATGCCACAAAAATAATGCACCAATCAATGCCATGTGTTATTTGGTCCACATTTCTAGTAATCGTATACCACTATTTCTTAGCACTTTTTTTTTTCCTGAAACAGCACATTTGATAAAATTGTCCAGTATTAAAATAAGCCTTTTCAAAACATTGCAGTAACCACCAGAACAACATGCAGCTGAGAGTTGACACCCACTTGTGTGATTAGAGGGGCGGGGGGAAATCTATTCACAGAGGCAAAAGCTATTTGGTAAGGTTGGAGTGTGTGCTGGAAAATGAGACCTTAGCAATAAAGTTCAAACAATATGGATCATTTTACAAAATGTCGAACTAGAAAACTACCTACATTGGAGGTTAATTAAGTACAGTCTCTTCTATAGAAAACTTGAAACTATTTAGTTTCATTATTCATTTCATACTGTATTTTAACTCAGTAAATATCTTTCACTGATCACTTTTAGGTGAAAAATACTGTAGCAAGCAATCTTATTTAGAAAGATATTAATGCAATATCTTAAAATTTGTAGAATCTGGTATGGCCATGTGGTTGCTGATGGAAGCCAACAGCAGGCACAATTCTAATAAAGAACAACCAAGGAATCTCTCACCTTCCCAAGGAGCTAAACTAGACTTGTCTGATCCAGAGTGTTTAGATTTCATGCCAGGTTATCGTCTCTTCTCTGATTCTATCCTAACTCTTCTGCACTCCCTATTAAAAGCCATATACCAGGATTGAGGGTGCAGCGGATGCAGGATTTTCAGAAGCACTTGGTATTGAGTTTCCTGCTCTATTTAAGGTAACAGAGGGAGCAGAGTTAGGACAATGCCGAGTACTTTTGAAAATTCTACCCCTAGCTTTCACTTTCTAACATAGTACCATTCCATGGACTGAACACTATGAACTCACCATCTCTAGACCTAAGAGAATCTTCCTACTGGGTTCATACACCTGTTGGGTTACGGTGACAAACCAGTGCTCCAACAAGTAAAAGATATCAAGAACTTATCCATGGGCTGCCTAGGCCACCGATGCGTGGGTCTGATCTTTCTCCTATTGAAGCCTGACATTAAGTTCAGTGGCAGCAGAATCAAATCCCAAGAGAGCAGCACCCCTGACGTCTGTGAGAATTGCTTGTGTGCAACAGTAGCATAACAGAACGCCCAGATGTTACTTTTATAAGTGTATGGCAAAATTAATTAGCCTGGTGCATCTCACCAGTCAGTACATTGTCATAATGTGTTAAACAACCAAAGTTTTAGAGTGATTTACAATCTTCTGCTTCCTTGATTCTAAGGAACTTATCTGGATCAATGGGACATATATTCTCCAAGGAATGAGAAAGAAGCAATAAAGACTAGTTTCAGTAACACGAGATTCTTTCTAGGAGACTCTGGACCCAGGACCGACGTTTCCAGGATTTTCTACAGGCTGAGTAAAAACCTACCCCTTAGCTAAGCCTTATTTTCCTAATAGTTTTGTTTATGTAAGTTACAGTCTTGCAGCCCCTTCCTTTATCCCGTGGCATCTCTGATATTCAGGAGGAAATGACACTTATCTTTAACAGGACAGTTCCTTGAGGAGTCAAGGGATCAAAATCCTGTAAATGACTCCACAACTCTAGCCTCTCACTCAGCAGACTATACTAACTATTGAGACCCATTGAGCTCCATTTGCAATTGCTTCCCAACCTTCCCCCTTAAACTCAGGTCAGCTCTTTCATGGGCCAGATGTTCTGCCTTTGTGGCAGGGCCTACACACTAACCCACTATTATCCTAGATTTCTGACACACTTGCTCACCAGTCACACTGGGATCCGACAGACTTTAATGGAGATCGAGCTGGTTTATTGATTCCTGTGTAACTATTTCTGAATGTTGAAGGAGCAGAACCAGCACTGGCCATTTCACTTTAACAAGAAACAATACAAACAGCCATTTATAATGTATGGCAGTATAATGGGATTTAAATTAAATGGAAAAATGTTACCTCACGTTCCTCATAAAACAAACACACACCCACTTACTTTAATCTCCAGTACTAATATTTGTCATGTATAATCAGCAAGATTGGCTTTGAACTTTTACGTGACAAATCTTCCAGAATGTGCATTTGTTTTGAAATGTACAGTGGGTACAGAGAGGCCAAAATGTCAAGCCGAGATTAAAGAAGTCTTGTGAATCGATTAGGTGGAGCTGATTTTGTAACATCTTTCGAAAATCCACACCCGCTTTGCTTGCCAAAAAGTCACCAAAAAGACCTTTTCTTGGCTTCTCAACAAGCTGCACCTTGACTGGCTGGCCCGTCCCCAGGTACTTTTTCTAAGTTGGTCAAAGGAAGAGAAAGGTCACACACACACACACCCCCCCCCACACCCCATGTGTGCTTTGCAAATGCTCTTTCCCCCTGCCCCTAAAACAACCATCTGATCAGGAAGTTTTTTTTCCCCCATCATCTCTACAAAGAGAAGCATGTGTGTAGGCTGCTGAGGAAATCCAATTCCTACTTCTGCCACCTGTCCCCACTGGGCACATTGTCAAAGTTTAGAAGTCTTGGGGAACTGTGACATAAGCAGAGGAGGCCAAAAAGCCATGTAGTGTCTGATTCATTATCATATTATGTTTCAGGATAGAGAACGATGAACAGTGGACCTCTTTTGCTCAAAGGAAAATTCCCTTTTATGATGGGCTCTTTTGCCAAGATTCAGAGGGGACATAAATGCCTGTCTTTCCACAGCAATCTTCTCCACTATCTTTCATTCAAAGGGATGAACTGGTATCTTACTTTTATTGCCATTTCTCCATTTCACCCCAGAGCTAATCTGCACCCCTGTCAGAAGAGTCCTGGAGTAACCTCCTTTCTCTGTGATTTCCTTCCATTGCACTGCCACAGTCACTACTTTTCCATTGAATGGGGACTCTTGTTTTGGTCCATCAGTGCCACTCCTTAGTCAGAGAGGTATTTGCTGAGTATAGATAAACTCCTCCACCCAAGGGCTGCATGTGGTGCCTCAAAAGGAGGACATGGACCCTGAGAGCCCTAGAGACTGAGAGTAAAAATCTCAACTTGTGTCATTCCCCCCCGCCCCCCAGAGTGGCAACCGTCATCACTAAGTTAGCCCTGTTACTCCAATGGAATTAGTGTTGCCAACTTTTCAGATTTTATGATGACACTTACAATAATTGTCACTCTTCTTAAAGCCCTATCTCCTGGAGTCATGTGACTATACGAGGACCTCAGTTTTCATTTTAAATAAGTTTCTTTCTAGCCCTTGCAATCGTTGAGAAAAGCTTGAAAATGTGACCCAAGCACATACCTAAAGACTCATTGATTTTTGAGCATTTGCGGTTGGCAATGCTATCCATTTATAGTAGAAAATATGAATAATAAAAGTAAAGGAATGGAGTAAAGAACCTTTCACACTTTATGTTTTATAAAGAGGCAAGAGTACAAACCCAGTTTTTCTTAACCATTACTGTTCTCCTTTAATGTAGACAGTTGTGACAGAGCTTGTACACACTAGCACTTATTTCGATATAACTTAAGTCGCTCAGGGGTGTGGAAAAGCCACCCCTCCTCCCCCCCGAGTGACAAGTGACTCCGATCCTAGCGCCGGTGTGGACCACTGCTCAGGGAGGTGGAGTATTTATGCCAATGGGAGAGCTCTCGCCCATCGGCACAGAGCCTCTGCATTAGCAGTGCTACAGCAGTGCAGCTACAGCAGTGCAGCCGCATCACTGTAGCGGTTCTAGCCCCGAGCAATATAGCTCTTCCTTCATGTTAAGGATGGCGATCATAAGTGGAACACACGGGAGGTACATTTCCAATACATTAAAAACAAAAGAGAAGAGCCACGACATGGTATTTAAGTGGTTTTTAGACATTTTATTCTCTCTACTGAAAAGTCTTCAATGACAGTATCATGGGCCACTTTTTACCTTGAATAATTGTTGCTTGTTTGTTTCTTTAGGTTTTATTTGGCATTCAATCTTGGACAGAGTCAAAGTGAACTTACAGAGTAGACTGCAGTGGGGCGATGTTCCCTGGATTTAAGAATCTACGGTCATGTTTAACTAAAGTCATGAGTCAGATTCAGCTCTTGAGTCCCACTAGCTGAAACCTGGCACAGGGCGCCCACAGCACAAAGTACACCCCCGCCTGAGTGATGGGGTCCAAATAGTGCAAAGCACTCAACACCCATTCTGCTAGAGGGGCCTGGAAACAGCTAGCACTGCCTCAAAGGTAGGTGGCACTGGGTTGCAAATACTTGCAGGGGCCTGTTTAATTGCCTGAAACAACTGGCTGTACTGGAATTTTTATAACAAAACTTTAAAACACACATTTCTAAGATCTTAAACTTCCTTTTACAAACTTGGAGGCAAATTTGACCCAGTAGCGTCCTGCTAACTCGCCCACTGTTTTTCAAACCAGACATAGAATTAAACAGTGTGTGCATTAAAGTTATAGCTCATATCTACAGAGGCAGTGATGGAGCCAGAAAAATCTAATGACAGTTGCCTAAAATAAAAACCAAATGGGGAAACATTTCTCCTCAGAGTTGGATCCAATGCATGAGCCTGGTGCGTGCGTGCGTGTGTGTGTGTACACATGTACATGCGAGATGAACAGAATATATAAAATATTACAGTTCTGTATCTTTTTCAATTTTCTTTTCCTAAAAAGACTTTGTTTGACACCTCCCTTCATGCCCATGTTTCACTCTCCTCTGGGATATTAAAGCTCAGTGTGTTACTAACATCCATGCATCACTGGAAACAGGCCTTGTATGCCTCAGGCAATTTCCCCCCCTACATCTTGACTGAGTTCTCTGAACTCACACACACACACACACACACACTCATCCATTTGGCAGATCGTAGGCTCAGACTCAAAGGCTTTGTGATTTTCTGTTATAAAATAATCTTAACTGAGATTTTTTTTTGTGCCATCCCCACACACAACTACTATTTTCAATCACTGCATTGAATCTTCTCCAGTTTATTTATTCTGTACTGGATATTCTGAAAAACAACTTTTGAAATTAGATCTAGTCAAGCTATATTATATAGAGATAATATCTCTCTCTCTCTCACACCCCCCCCCCACACACACCCTCCCTTATACCTATTATGCAGTGTCTTTTAAGCCAACAAACTGTTCAAGCGGTGTAATGTTGCCTTATATAAAGCAACATTCCACATCTTAGACAGTTTCTTTTGGCTAAAAACACACACTGTGAAATAGATATTTAAACATAATTTGAAACTACAGCAAGTTAGAACTACTGTGAACTTAAAGAGCACTATGCAAGAGTGGAAGCCTCTAACATTTAAAGCAGAGCTGAAAAAAGCCACTAACCCTTTCCCCACATCCTGCTGTTTTAAAGTTTTTCTTTTGTGTGTGTTTGTTTTTGGCTTAGTACAACTCATTATATTTATAAAACCTTTCCCCAAAATAAAGTCATTTAAAACAAAATGATCCAACATTAAAATCTTATAAGTACGGATATTTTTTGGAAAAAAAAAACAACAAAAAAAACACACCATGTTTTTTTGGTTTATTTTTTAAACAAATAAGAGAGTGTGTAGTAAACCATGCACAAGCATTTTCCCTGGAAATTATGCCTATAAATTTTAAGGTGAAATTACAGTTTAAAACATGCTGCAATTATTTAACTATTAAAATTCAGCTTCAATTAAACCTATGAAAGTCATGAAATGCATCAATGCAATCCAAATTTGGTTATTCTAATGTACTAGAAAATACGGAAAAATAAAATTAAAAAAAAGGATGGAGTGAGCTCTCTGACTTACCATGTGACAACAATGCAACAGCTCTCAGCCAGGACACTGTAAATAAGTCAGTTCTTCTTTACAGTCCCTAGGCTATCCTCCAAAGCACAGGTACCACTCCGTTCTGCATCAATATCAAGGGCCAGCAGTTCTTAGTAAAATGAACCCCACTTCACATTCCAAATGAAGAGAGAGTCAGCTCCTAGTCAAGCACTGTCCCACTCCAAAGAGCCCTGCACCCAAGAAATGCTGGGATCGTCACTTCATACAATACAAAAAGGTTTATATAAGCAATATATAAAGGAATACAAAAACTATTCAACGGCTTTGCTGGCCTGCCCAGCATTAATTTCAAACAAAGACAGAGCCTCCCAGCTGCAGTTGCCCAGCTTCTGGCCTTTCCTTTCACAAACATCTCTTTCCCTTTGTGCTAGACATGTGTGTCATTTCCACTGCAGCTTGCTAACTACCAAATTAACACCAAAAACCTCACACTGAAGGGCAGCACCCAGAATGCAATGGTTAACGGATTTCCTAACAGTGCCCATCCCCCATCCCAGTACCTAATCCTCCTTCCCTTGCCACCACCAAATTACATCTCACAGTTGGATAGCCCAGCCCAGCCTCTTCCCATTTTCCCTCCAGCCTGGACAAACCCAAGTCCTGCTGATTATGAACACAGCTGATAGGGCAGAATTTTACAGCTAAATTCTTGTCCCTTTTAAGTCTTATCTAGAGCCTAACCCTGCAGAAATTTAGTAATTTTACAAACATGAGCACTTCCACCGACTTCCTTGTGAAGTTATGTATGTGTACTGTGTAAATGTTTGACGGATTGGGGCCTAAGACACATACCTACATAGAGTTAAGAAAAATCTTTCAAATCATTTCAGTTTGGAAGCAGGCTAAAAAATAAAACAGACTATCAAAGAAAACCACCATACAGCTCAGTAGATAAAATAACTCTGCGATGGAAAAAGATGCATGCCCAGTCTGTATGCTGCTTTGAGTCATTCATGTATTTCTGAAACTTCCACTTTTGGGGCTACAGTTTTCTAGGGTGTTTGTTTAGTTTGAGCAAAAATGGGTCACTTGTAACTGAATACAAGAAGAGAAGGAAAGATGTATTATTTTCCAGGGGTGCCAACTCTAGCAATGTTTTCGTGATTTCTGCAACATTGCAGCGTTTTTCCAGAGGAACCAGGGACAGGGCCCTCGCAGAGTAAGCATTAAAAAGCCAGTACTGGCAGTGGTGGCATCAGCTCCAAACCACCACAGCACTATTATGTCAGCTGAATAAAGTATATGAGACATGGGAAGAGGAGGAGTGGGTGCCTCCTTTTCCTCAGGCCGCAGGGCAGTGGCTCTCAAATACCCTCTACGCCAGGGATGTTTAAGCTTTTTTCTTTCTGAGCCCCCCTCCAAATGTTCTATAAAAACTCCGTGGCCCAGCTGTGCCACAACAACTGGTTTTCTACATATAAAAGCCAGGGCTGGCATTAGGTGGTAGCGCGGCAGGACTTTGGCTTTCGGCCCTGGGTCCTAGCGAATCTACCACCAGCCAAGCAACCTCTGAAACCTGCTCACAGCCCCCCAGGGAGCCCCAGACACCCCCCCTCCCCGAGAACCACTGCTCAACTCCCCCACAAGTGGTGGACTCTGCTATGTAGTATTAGATAACAGAGCTCAAGGCCACAGGACCAAGGAGTAGGCACACAGATACAGGGCACAAGACCCATGTCCAGAGA
Source organism: Chelydra serpentina (assembly GCA_037349315.1). Taxonomy (NCBI): domain Eukaryota; kingdom Metazoa; phylum Chordata; order Testudines; family Chelydridae; genus Chelydra; species Chelydra serpentina. The sequence continues at coordinate 26,299,270 of JBAIAC010000010.1, forward strand.
TCCCAGCCAGAAGAGAAAAAACAGAAGGCAACACTCAGTAGCATAGCCGGGGGCGGGGGGAGCAGGGGGAGCAGCTGCTCCCCCTGTGAGCAGAAGCGGCACCTTTTTTTTTTTTTTAACAGCACTAAAAAAAAGGCGCCGCTTCTTGCACTCACCCGGCGGCGCTCCGGGTCTTCGGCAGCATTTCAGTGGCGGGTACCACCGAAGACCCGGAGTGAGTGAGGACCCACCGCCGAAGTGCCGCCGAAGACCCGGCGTGTCGCCGGGTGAGTACAGGGGGAGGCGTCTTTTTATAGCGCCGCTCCCCCTGCGCTCCGGACCTGGCTGCGCTACTGGCAACACTCAGGGGACAGGAGATGGTACCAGGGGACAAATGGCAAAGGCAGGGGACTGTACTCAAAGGTAACAGAGGATACTAATTGTCAGGAAAACATGGCAACAGTATTTTCCCACTTTCTTCCCAACTTTCATGATTTCATCATGAGTCTAGCAATATTTGATGTTTTTCTTAAAGCCCCAGCTCCAAGAATCATGGGATTCCATAAGAATCTCAGATTTCAAGGAAAAAGGTAAGATTCTAACACCTGTGATTGCACAGAAAAGCTTGAAAATGTGACCCCAAATACCAGAGGCAAATAAAAAGAAACCCATGATTCTCAGGGGTCTGACTCATGATTTTTGAATTCTTAGGATTGGCCATGAGGGAAATGATATGGCCTCCTATCAGTGCTCTGGCAGTGAGGAACAGGCCCTCACACTCCTAATTGGTGCATGTCAATTTTATGTATATTTAGGGTTGAATTTTTAATCTGAAACAAGAACACACACAGAGAAGTGGTAATGTTACTCCATGCTAATAAAAAAAAAAAAAAAAAGGGCAGAAAACAGAACAAAATTTAGACTGCATAATTTTGCAGGCTGTGCATATATGCACGCACAATTTTTGAGCCTGTAGGCTGGCAATACTGATTTCCCTAATTAAAAAAAAAATAAAAATGCAGCCTTTGTTGAACAGCTGTATGGCCATAAAGGCTTGGGGTCAATAGTTGAAATTTTGAATGGAAATGACACTCACTGAGAAATGTCTTTTAACGTTCCAGTGAAAATTGGTTGGGATTCCACCAAGCTACGGACCCTTTTGAAGAAAAATAAAATAAAATCACATGTTCGGTATGCACAGTATATTTTCCATGGAGTTTTTCCCACTAAGCTTACTTTACATATAGTATTGAAGTTGCATGCAATAGATTCACTTTATGTATTTCCTCTAAAAAGGCTCAAATGAAATGAAACAAAAAAATTGCATGAAGTAGTCCAACAAATTGTCTCCAATTGAAATATAGGCAATTCGTTAAAATATTAAAATTACAATCGTAAAGGTTTGCAACATAAAGCATTTAATTTGCTAATTACACTCTTCTTCAGAGGCGGGGTGGGGAGAGGACAACTAATTAGATTGGAAAAAACAACATAATAGTTTCAATGACAAAGGCTTCATTGTTTGTCCCTCTTGTCCTAATGTCTCAAACACAGTGAGGTCATGAGGATTCCAACAGACCCTCTAAGGAGCGCTACCATCCTACCCACAAACCTGACCACCACAGTACAGCCATAGGCCCCAAATGGGGGAACTCTCCCCCGACCTCAAACCTCATTCAGCCAGGCAGCCGACGTGGTTACCAGACTGAAAGCTGGCTCACTATCATTTGGCAGGGAGGTAGCTCTTGTGAGTGCATATATACATATGCCCTGCAATGTAGGAAAGCCAAACGGGCTTCTGGGAAACCTTTTATTCCCCCACACTAGAGCAAGGTCAAGAGCCATCTCTGCCTGAAGGTCAGTGCCTGCTGGAGTGAACAGAAAGACACCATTTCCCAGAGTCCAGTTTGACTCTCTTCTATTGCAGCATGTAAGAAGATAGTAGGCCTCCTGCCCCACCAAAGAGAAAAGGTTCATAATAGGGAGGCCATTCATCCAGTTTAGAGCGGGACAGTCCTAGTTTTGTTGAGCTCTGTCCCCATCCAGTATGGACATAGTACCTGATGTGGGTTTGCTTGCTGAAAATGAGGAAGAGACTGGACACAGGATGCCACGGTGGGAGTGGGGACTGCACCTCTGTGCAGAGGGACACAGGTGAGGAGTGGGCCCAAGCCGGTGAGGATGCTCTAGTAGCCACCTTAGTTCATCCCCATTAGAACACACCAGCCAATCCACAGCAGTACAAGAGAATGACCCCTTTGCTGATGGTGTTCTGTGGATTTTTTTTAAATCATTGGTTCCGTGGCAGAAACCCCCCCCCCATAAAAATATCCCACCCACATGTCCCTTGCTGTTGGCTTGCTAGCCACAAATATATTCCTCTGCAGAGCACCTTCCTGCCTAAACCATAAATAGAATTGATGTGTAAAGAAGTAAATATATATGCACACATATACACATACATATTTGTACATACATTGACTCAAGCCCCATTAGCAGGCTAAGAAAAATCATCTGCCAGCCCAGAATAATTAAATAGCTGGCCTGGACAAATGGTTGCTTACTGTAGGTCCGTTATACTTCTGATTTGCACTTCAGAGTCCTAACAGAACTGATGGCATGAGCACATCATATTTAGGGGTCAACTCCACTAAAAAGATAAACTGAGTTAAGGGATCTAGTTACAAAATGGTTCCAATTTGTAATGCAGACAGGATCTTAATAATATTCCAATATGCAAACTAAAGCTCTGGGCTGTTTAATTTGTATCATCCCTTGTTCTGCTTTTTTTCTGGTTTCTTTTTAAGTAAGGAACAATACTAAAAACTAGAGCTCAAAATCCAAGTCATGCTGTCAGAAAGAATAATGGCTCTATTCTATACAAAAATGCCTTTATTGTTGGTTTGTTTACTTCAGCTGGTTCATAGCCACACTAGTGTCCGAGCTCTGGAAACAAAGCAGCAGCTCTGGGCATGGTTCTGGGTGCCATGCACTGAGTCCCTTTCTCTGCGCTTCTGCTTCTACGGCAGCGACAGTTAGTATTGGAACAACACTGCACTTGCATAGGGGACTAAAGCTAAAGATATCATCTGTGAGAAGACCAGAGACATCCAGGGTTCACAATAAGTACACTCACTATGGAGGTCAAGCCTCCCACTGATACTTGGCAATTTATGGGCAAAATGTCCATTGAGTATGGGAACTAGACATGTACAATACAGTCCTGCTCATCAATGGGAGCATGAGCCTCTTACACCAATAAGGAGGGTCCCAAAAAGGAGGCAGTCTGTCTCATATCATTGGCTAAGACAATTACACAGATTTCAAGACTGGTTTGTTGTCTGCACACCTTCAGGAGACTGATGACCAACAGTATGCTTTAATTAGGCCCCACTAATAGAAAAGACCCAACAATAAAAAATATTGATTTACATATATTCAGACTGGCAGAGCACCTAGAATCTGATTGTCACTTTCTAGACACAAATGGAGACATAGTCCTACCTTGGAGAGATCACCATAAATAAATAAATAAAAATAAAAATAAAAGGGAGAGGCAGAGGATGAAACATACAAATCAGGGTGGTGCTAAGCAGAGATATTAATAGTTTGCTTGCTTTTTGTTGCTTCCTCATCCCCTATCAAGTGTATTGTTTTTACATTTCCTTCCAAGTTTCCAGAGTTGGCAAAATAAATTGTTCTACACATTTCCCAGTGAAGGGTTTCAAACTACAACTTTGGTGCCTGCTATTAGTAATAATGGAGTCATCTCACAACTAATGCATACAAAACTAAATGGAGAAAGCAGATTTTAAATCTCAAAATACAGTGCAGAATATCCAAGCCTGCCAGTTTATTTATAATTGACTTTTTTATCTAAAACACACATAATTAAGAAATCAGATTCTAAAAATACTGTCATAACAGGCCCTCGACTAAAACCCAAATTAATGTATGTTCACAGTTAATTCCTTTTCCCCTTTTGCCAAGAAAAAGTCTACCATCCCCCCGCAAGGACAGACACATTAGTTGTACTACTGCCATGTTGGTGAAACAATGGGTCAATAGAGTTCGGATGCTCTGTGCAAACACTCTGTGGATTTTCATCGCCAAAACAAAGGCACTGAATTTTTCTATGGCAAATATGTCTTGGATGAGCCAGCTTCATGTGATGATGTTGTAATACAATGTTTTACAAAATTACCCTTCATGTGAATTATTCTGAAATATCAATGACTAAGCTAGTGTGAAAATGCCTTAAACTCATCCAGCATTCTTAGACTACAGTTCCTGCCAGCTACATTTACCACAAATGCTGTCTGGTAAATAGCAGCTGCAAAGGAAGGATAGTGATGCCAGGGTACACTGTGGTATACACCCCTTCTCAGTAGCATAGTGTATCCTGGGCCAAGCAAGCTGAATATACATTCGTGCCTTGTTTTGAAGTTGTAATACAGAAACGAACTTTGCTTCCATACTTAGTATAAAAAATGAGAAAAGAAAACCATAGAACAAAGCAAAGCCCTGTTGCTATAAGAAATGTTTCCTACTGGTCCTTTGCTGTAAAGAATTGTAACCGGTGAAACCTATGAAAACTCAGGTTTATAATCCATACTAAAGAAAACTGTTAACAGTGTCAGCAACATCAATGTTCATCCTGTCATCCCAAAACATTTTGTATGCTATGGATCAATCCTGCAACTCTTACTCATGTGAGTAATTCTCACTCATGTGATTACTCATGTCAGGATTGGGCCCCAATTTATACATCCACTCATTATTCCTGCTTTGCTGGGATTGTCTGTGGTTTTAAAACCATGAAAGTTCCAGTGGCCTGGCTCTGGCAAGCTGTCACTTGAGTTTTGTTTTTTTCCCCAGTGTACCGGGCAAAAAGAAAGCTGGTTGTTTAGTCTCTCTCTCTGCCTCAGCTGCTTCCTTCTCTGATTCATGCTGTACAAATGCAGAGAAAAGAACAGCAGAGACAGTGTGGATGGCCAGGGAGTAACAGACACTGGTTTTCAATCCACCAGCGGCAGCATCAAATCCCCCTTTAATGCTGCAGTGATGGGAAGGAGATGGGACTAGAACACAAGTTGATCAAAGTGGAGTATCAGATGCCAGTCTCTCAAGTAGAGAGAGAGAGAGGGGGGTATAGAAACCTCCGGGAGAAGAGACAGAAAAGGGGAAAGAAAAATGGTTACTCACAGGAGGAAGCTGCATGAGACCTCAGGGAGACAGAAAGTAAGGAGTTTAGGAACAAGGAAAGAGATAGGAGTATCTAAGGAAGGCAGAAGTCCATTGTGGCAGAGAAGGAGGGAAACACTTCCTCATCCCCTCTGAGAAAGGCACACACAGGATCCCTTGTGAAGATGAGGAGTAGGAGGGAAACCAAAAGTGCTGTACTCAGCTGACTGACTCCCAACAAAGTAAACTGCCCAGCACTCAAAGAATGGCTGGGTCCCTTTTTGGGGATTTAAGCCTTTGATTCTAGAATCCAGGTACAGCAAACCTGATGTTTAAACAATTAACCCATCCCCACACTTCACAGCAGTTTTCCCACACTGACAGCCTAAACTGACTGCTTGTACAACATGAGGGACTTGAACTGGAGGTATCAAAAATTACCCTGGGAAATATGATGTTGACCCCATCTTACAATTCACATGTCCAAATGTGGAGCCCTGAAATCTGGACTCCACTATGTTTTCTGAAATGCCTTTGTAACCCTATTAGCTAAACAATGAAAGGAACCAAAGCATTCCTCCCCCTCACCGCAGTATGTCATTCTCTCGATGTTTAAATAATCATCACCATTACCACCACTTTTATCTGAGGATCTCAAAATGCTTTTCAAAAATTAGTTAAATCTTGCAAAATCTCTGTGGAGGAAAGACGTTTGCCTGCATATTTCATAGCAATAAAAAGTGATACTGAGGTGTGATGGCACCACATAAATGAAAATTGCCTCTATGATCAGGAAAAAGCCTAATGTCATATTTTACACCTTGTCACTAAGAGCTTGTCTACACTTAAAACTGTTGCTCTTCAATGAGCATGCTACCTAAGTTGCTGGGAGGGATTCTCCCATTGGTGTAGGTAATCCACCTCCCCAAGAGATAGTAGCTAGGTCAACAGGAGAATTCTCCCATCGATCTAGCGCAGTCTACACCAGGAGTTAAGTATCAGAGGTGTAGCTGTGTTAATCTGTATGCACAAAAACAACGAGGAATCCGGTGGCACCTTATAGCAGGGGTTAGGTCGGTTTAACTGCATCGTTCTGGGACGTGGATTTTTCACACGCTGAGCGACACATAGTTATACTGACCTAATTTCCAAGTGTAGAACAGGCCTTAGACCTCTGAATTCACGAAGGACTAAGTCTAGCACTTTCAGCTTGTCCAATGGTGAACATACGTAAAGGTTCCAACTTCTTCCAAACAAAGAGAACACCCAAGTCACGGCAGCTAAACAAACCAAGAGGGTGGCAGATAAATTGCTCTAACAATATTTCTAAAGCACTAGATAAAGTAGGGATTCACTCTCTCAGTATGCACACGCTTATTTACGTGAATGGGAACCATGCGCATGAACATAGGGGAGAACCACCCTTACAGACCATGAGAATAGTGGCAGTGAAGACAGCAAAAACCAGACTATATGTGCAATGAATGTGAAAAATATTTCAACCAAGAGTAGGGTGACTAGACAGCAAATATGAAAAATCGGGACGGGGGTGGTGGTGGTGGTAATAGGAGCCTATATAAGAAAAAGACCCAAAAATCGGGACTGTCCCGATCTGGTCACCCTAACCAAGAGCTATGTGATTTTTCACGGATGCTTTTCTTGGACCTGGATGGACCCTTGCTGTCCCAGAATTTTCTCCAATTCTTTAGATTGCTTTCTGCAATATGCAGGATGGTACAGTGTAAAAAACATAGTCTAAGCCTTCCTGCCAGACTTCCAAGAGTTCAAACAGACCTGTTTAATAACTCTTCCAGAAGGATCCTGCAAAACTCTGGCCTAACAGGATACAGACATACCACTAGTTTTATCTACAGGAATGTGTCTGGGTGGATTATAGTAACCAACCTACTCTGCATTTTGTAGTGGATTTGTTAATTATTTTCTTTTTAGAACAAAGGAGATTGCAAAACAGGCTAACACTGCAAAGTCTGACCGAATGAAGAGATTTTGTCCCTAAATTGTAATGAAACCTTTGGCTTAATCTGACCTCCCCAACGAAAAGCCTCATTTGACTCATTAAAGTTTGGAGACAGGATTAAAACACTGCTGTTCGAGTTATAACATCAATATGGTATTAAGGCCAGGTCTACACTACAGGATGGGGTTTTTCCATCAATGTGGTTAATCCACCTCCCTGAGCAGCAGTAGCTAGGTCGACGGAAGAATTCTTCCATCAGTCTAGCAGTGGTCTATACCAGGCATTAGGAAACAGTGTAGTAGCCGTGTTAGTCTGTGTCAGCAAAAAGAAAATAAGAAAGAAAGAAATACTTGTGGCACCTTAGAGACTAACAAATTTATTTCAGCATAAATAACCAGGGGTTAGGTTATCTTAACTACGGCACTCAGGGATGTGAATTTCAAACACCCCTGAGCAATGTAGCTAGGTCTACACATAAGGTTGTAGGTTGACCAGGTCTTAAATCTGTATCTTCTCTACCTAAAATGGGCTAAATTAAACAAACAAAACCCTTCATAACATGACTTAGATTGCCAAATCACTCCAACAAAAGGCAGAAGCAGTCTCAGCTGCAATCCACATACTGGGGTTGTTGGATGTTCAAAGTTTATTAGTGGGGTTTTGATCCTTATTAGCTTAGTGCTTTGGGGAAATTATTAATTAAAAATTATTCCAAACATTCTCTTTTACTCTCTGATCAGGGTGAGGAATGGTCTAGCTCTAGTGAATTCATTCACAAGAGTGATTTCACTAATCTCAAGGTCTCTGAATGTGATTTGCGTGCTACTTATGTTACTGTTGTAGGAGGCACATAGCTGCTTGTGAAGGTTCTATAACAAGACAATGTTGAACTATTCCACTTGTGTGTATCCACATATGTCTCAGAGCACAGCAGTCAGACACCAAGAACAATACACACTAAATAAAAGGACTACTCACCAAAATAGGGCAGAATCCAATTTTCAGAAGTAGCTTTCCCTGACTGAGAGTTCCTCAGTCCCACATGCAAAATGGCCCATGCAGTCCTGCACTTATCTATTTTGTGCAACCAAGTATCTATTTGAACACACAATTAAGACATCCAGTTTTAATGATTGAGTCCACAGTGTAAACATTAATTCCCTCTCCAAAATATGAAGAATACACATTTAAAAACAGAATGACACTGACGCTTCAGTGAATCTGAGTGCAGTTCTGTATGCTCAATGGTAACAGCAAGTGGATCGGCGTTCACGTCTCACTCCCCGTCAGTACCTGGCCCAAGCCAGGAAAGCTAATGAGCCAAACAGCGGACCAAATTCAGTGATGATGAATCCTGGTAATGTGTCACCCGAGACATGTTGCGCAAGCATACACTTAAGAAGTGGAAACAGATCGTATAACAACCGTGTTTGGTTCTAATTGTGTTTTTAAAGGGTTCCAAGCCCCAGGAGAGAGAAAGTCTTGGATAGATATTTTAAAGGGATTTCAAATTAAAACAATTATTTTAAAAGCTGGACAAGTCATTGTTCTTTAAACCTCTGCCTTTAATAAGAGAAGACAAGGAAAGCTCTTGATGTGAAAATTCCTGGAAATCACAGAAACCGGAGAGGTATGCTCTGTGATACTTCACAGTAACAGTTCTTCTAGTCTTTAAAACATATCCTAAAATATGGACTTGACTTGCTAAATTCACACACTTTGCAGTATTGTAGAAGTTTATATTAGGACTGTAATTATATCAGCATAATCAGAGTTTGATTTAATGTAAAAGCCAATCCTTACCCCATCCACAAATTCAACTTTAAAATCATTCTTTTCTGAGTTTCTGTTTTGCACAGAGCCTTGTCATTAACAGTTTTCCTATGTCTCCAGGGGTTAATCAAGCGTTAAGAAACCTTAACATAAAAGCCCTCAGTTCCAAGACTGTTCTCCTGCTGCGGAGACTCCCATTGGCTAAAACTTCTCACTGAGTCTGCTAGAAATCCGACCTATTTGAAGGACAGTATCTAATAAAGTGGTGAGGCGCTCTCTCTCCCCCTTTAGAGCAAACATCCCAAAGTCAACATGAAGACCAAACTGCAAAGAGGAAGGGTTGAGTTTCAATAGATAGGAAATACACTTTAATCCAGAGGGGCAGGAAGCGACTGACAAATCAAACCTTTCACACTTCAACTGAACCAACTGCTCTCGTTGTCATACAGGTAGACACCCTTTAGCAACTCGTTAGTCTGGAGAGATGGAATCACTTTGCAGATGGCAACTTTAATATGATTAGAAGAAAACAGTGAGACAGGAGCGCGCACACACACACACACACGAGGACTTTCCTGAGAATTTGCTTATAACTAGTTTGAAATTCAAAAAAACATCAAGGCCTTGTTCAAATACGGGTCAAATAGATGGTCTCTCTTCTACTTCCCCGAAGACAAGCCAAAAAACAGTTCACACCATTGTGGGCCATTTTTAACTTTACATTTTTAGACCAAGCATCAGCAACCACAAAAACATGAACACACAAAACCCCTTTTCTTACTAAGAAATAAAGTACTAACTCACTGCCTTGTAAAACAGCAACACTGGTAATACAATCTTACTCCTGTGTAGCTCCTTTCATTCCAAAGATCTCAAAGCACTTTAGCCACTTAAATTGATATTAGATTATATAAAGTGGGATCACCTCACCCACCACTGAAATGCAGACATCTCTGGAGTGGAATGCAGGAGACATTCAACAGTGCACAGCAGCACTACACAATAGGTTATATAAGAATGTTTAAAAAGAAAAAAAGCCCAGCTGGAAATGCAGAGGGAATACACTGTAGATAGACAGAATGTAATAATCTGTCATTACTTAATCTTTTCTGGAAGACAGCTCTTCCAGCCGCACAACGTCCTCTACCAGCACATTTACCCTTCAGGGGTTCTGCATTGAGTCAGGAGGATTAACACCAATTTCTGCAGCATAGTACCCCCTGGAGTACTGGTTCTGGAAGAATAACGCCATTTACAGAGGGACTTAATTTGTTGCTGCATACAACTCACATTGATTACAAGGATAATTCTACATGAGGATGCCAACTACAGAATCTGCACAATGCCACTTCTTGCAGCACCCAGATGCTCTTTTGGAAGCCTCGCACTGAAGAAATAACTGGCCTGACTGCCTAACTTGTATCACCTTCTGCAATCACTACATGGACTTGTTTGGCTGCAGCACAAAGGAAGAGAGCGGTAGGCCCAGTTTGCTTGATATCAAAATGAAGATACTTATGCAGTATGGTCGGAAAAGGGAGGTTTAAAAAATACTTGTATTTTTATTTCATGTTGTAATTCTAGTTTGGCAAATTGGTTCCATTCTTGCCCCAATTTTACCATCTTAATACCTACATTTGAATGCGTTTTCTCCTGTGTCTTTTTCTTTTAATATCACAAATAAAACTTCCTTAAAAAACAACAGTATAGACAATATGCTGCACATGTTCTTTTAAAATTCAGTATATGAAACCAGATGCTGGACTGGTCACTTCCACCAAGTCTCAGTGGCTGTGTCTAGACTATTTCTGTAAAGTGTTCACCTGTTGCTAACGCTGGTACAGCCCCTTTGGATGTAGCAATAGTGGGAGAACTTGTGCTCTTCAGTGGTGTGCAGGAGGTGCTGGGGGGAGGGGGAGGAGTGAGGGTGGGGCATGTTCAGGGACGGGAGCAGAGCGGGGAAGGGAAGAGGCACAGCCAGGTGGGGACTTGGAGGAAAGGGTGAAGTGGGGGTGGGGTCTGCGGTGGAGTGGGGGAGGGGGGGTCAAGCACCCCATGGGAACACAGAAAGATGGTGTCTGGTATTGCCAACCTCAGATGTTTAAGACTCTTGAATCAGACGCCAAATAAATCACAAGATTAACATCATGAATTTTAAGCCATCTAAAAAAAATTTAGGTTCTTTTTATTTTATATCTGGTTTGTGCGCCTTCAGAGTACACTCATGTCATAATTTTCAGTTTTTTTCTCCAGAACAAGGAGGGCTAATTTTTTTTTTTTAAATGGAAGCTGAAATTCTCCCAGCTCCTGCAGACAAATGATTAAGAACATTAGCCATAACCAAACCCATGATAAAAATTACAAGAGCTGGCAATCCTGCACCTTCTCTATACTACCACTGGAGGATATGAATCAGTGGTTTAAACAGTGGGAATTTTTTGCAAAAAAAGTTACCTAAAAAGGACACTTAGCACTTTCAGACATAGGATTTTAGTAGTCCTCTCTTGACAACATAGGAAACTGCCATGTTAGCAAATAGTTCACCCTTATTGGATACAATCGCAGACAGTAGCCATTTTGAAACAGAGCATTTTTAAAGATAGCTGTGATTTCAGCCCCATTAAGAATAAAGAGTGGCAACAGCCACTTTCAAAGAGCAGTTCTCTGTGGAATTTTGTAGAAGAGCAATATTCTTCACCATCTGCTGATGTTCCTCACGACTGAAAGTTTGTCTAACAACAAAAAATGGCACTCTAATGTGTATTTGAAAATAAGTTTAATGTAATCTAGAACTAGAAACATCATTAAGCTCTAATCAACTGTATATTTAATTGCATGTGATCACTAAAGGGCACAGTTAAGGTTGTTTGAGCGTCTTAGCTGCATTTCTTACCTTAACATGTTTGGATTTCTTTTAAGTGCAACTTTAACTCTGAATTTCCTGATTTTATCCCCAAAACAAGCATTACAATCACAATAGCCCTGCAATGTGTGTAGCCTTGCATTACTGATATATACTTTCATCTTAACTCCAGTTTAAATGTAAGTTACTGTCAGAAGCAGAGAAGGGAACTGAGTACGTGAATGCAAAGGAGCATGACTACTTTCCATTATACAAGTGCAATCTCTCATCTTAGGGTAGTAACTATATTTCTTATGTAGCTAGAGGGACTCAGTCTTCAAGGTTGTGCCCACTGAATCACACAAGTAACCAGAATACTGTTATATTATTCATTGGTACGGTCTCATCCCAAATGAATTCTCAAGTAAATAAAACGTTCAAAAATTACTTAAATTTAAAAATTCCTTAACTACTTCTTGAACTATCACAGGATAAAAAGAATAAGCTTCCTTTCTAAATGTACATTAAGCAGATCTACACCTTGTTCGCTTGTAAGTAGATAGCTTAATTCTGGATTCATTTTAAAGGTAGTTTTTAAAGTATTTCCTTAGAGCAGAATTTTGTAAATGTGTGTTTCAATGAGATATTTAAATGCAGTAATTTTTAAAAACTCTGAAATTTAGATTCTTCTTTGGTTTGAGAGCCCAGGAAATGATGAAATTATTTGCATACCAGAAAATAAATTCTGGCAAACCAATGTTTGTAATTATGCATGTAATGGGCAGCAACCTAGAAGAGAATAAATCTGATTTACTGTCCTCCTGGGCTGTGCACATCTGAAGTCACATCTGGACTGAGCTGCTCTTTAAACAACAACAACAACAAAAAGTATTTTAAAATTTAGGTTCGTAGCTAAGAAAGCAGAGTTCCAAAGCATGTGATTTTAAGGCACAACAGTATTCAGTGGTGTGCACAGCTTGCACCTCTTTGATACTGGACAGTCAGATGCCCTATGCAAATATCAAGTTATAACTGAATAAGCAGAAATCACTTTTGGCGCCTGTAGCCAGCAGGTTCTACATTGGTAATAGTGAATTTCTAAATCAACTGGTATGGCTGCTGATTGAGCAGGTATATGCACCATTGGTGCCCATCCTCCATTTCCCTTCCTTGTAAGAGAACTCTGAAATGTTGATTTGGGGGAAATCAGTCTAATGTTTGTAAATAAAATATATTGTGCTAAACTTAAAAGCATGAAAAAGTATGCACCTAGACAATCTGTCCCCATCGAAAATTCTTATTTAAAATAAATATCTTCTGCTGAAAATTTGGACACTACCTTTTTCAGAAGAAACTCCGATAAAATTAGGTGGATCTCATATCAGTAGAGGGCAAAGGGTTAAAGGCTAATCAACATACTGCAAGTCTTGGTGTTATACCAACTTTCATTAACATCTTCATTGCATTAGTACTCAAATCCACAGTGAAGATTGGGGCCCTACTGCTTGCTGAGTGCTCCACTTGTAAAGATGATGGAAACTATGCTATTAATTAATTCATAGATGATTCCAAACTGGGAGGTGTTGCAGAGAGAAATAATAGACAACAGTTACAACCACGTCAAAGAACCAAATTACAAGACTGTTCCCCCCTTCCTCCAGTGAGAGCTTAACTGTGTTGTTGAACTTCAAGACGTCTCTGAAGTTCACCCTATACCACAAAAAGAAACTATGCTATCACCAGGGACAACTGTCTTATAACTGGATCTCCTGACAAGGTTGTAATTACAGTGTAGTTAGAGTCCTCAGATGTATCTGCACATGATACAAACATGGGCTTGATCTTGCCAGATACAGAGCACTCTAGCCCCAATCCAGCAAAACAGGTAAGCATGTGAGTGGTCTCACTGAAGAAGTCTATTGAACTACTCATTTGATTAAAGATTAATGCAGCTAGGGCATGAGTTTCTTAATTGACCACCTCACTTATTGTGGTGGCAGTGTAGTACACCCACATCTCAACAGTTGACAAGAAGGGGTTTAGAATAGGCCACTTCCACCTTAATTGAATTGGCTCGTTAGCACTGACCCCCCTCCCCAACTTGGTAAGGCAACTCCTATCTTTTCATGTGCTATAATATATATTCTGCTTACTGTATTTTTCACTCCATGCATCTGATGAAGTGGGTTTTAGCCCACAAAAGCTTATGCCCAAATAAATGTGTTAGTCTCTAAGGTGCCACAAGGACGCCTCATTGTTTTTGCTGATATAGACTAACACAGCTACCACTCTAACTCAAGAGTGTAGAATAGAAATATTTTGTTAAAAAGTTAGTTAATTTTAGTGCTTGTGAGGCAGCAGAAGGCACCAGATTGACAGCTGTAGAGATTAGAGTAATACTTTTCTTCTTATTCATACAAGACATACAAAAAGAAGGCCTGTGGTACAACCCACAATGCCCTACCTCTGCCCTGGCCATAGCGCTATCATGGTGCCTTCAGTCCTCATCTTCCAAAAGGAGACTGCCATCAAAGGTGCCAATGGGTCAAATATGATGTTAATGCTTATTCCTAGGAACTGTATTTAGAACAACCAGCCACTTCAGATGGAAAAACATCTAGCACAAGATAACTTCCAGCTCCTACTGACCTGGATCCACCTTTTCAGTAATTAAAGGATTGTGTTTGTGCATTCATCTCCTTCTCTACAAAACTCTCAAAAATCCACAGTTCCAAGTATTTGTGGTTTCTGAGAATCTGTTGATTCTATCCATAAATCTTGTCGGGACCTCAAATACTCAGAAAACATAAATATGCGTCTTTGTCTAACTAGAATTAAGACAGCATGGTCCCATGGCATAGCTTGCAGTCAGCTTTAGCATAGAAGAAAATCTACATGTGCATGTAACAAGAGTGGTTGTTAACCCTTAAATTGACTCATCAAAATAGTCTAAGAGATAATGGACAGTCAGATTTTGCCTCCAACACTTGGAAGTTCCGTATTTATTTTTTTAAAAGGTTTCTCAGTGACTCTTGCCCATCCTACCTTTTCTGGTAACAACCTTGCTATCAACCAAAGTTTTTTCAAAGTCGTCTTAGGTTCCATCATGCCTGTCAAAATGAAAGGACTAAAAATGCTTTCTACACCTGAAATGTTTCTTTCTACTTCTGCCAGATGTTTGGCGCCATATCTTTCACATATTTTAAGTCACTGGAAGAAACTATCACTTCCTGTAGGGAGTCAGTCTTTGATTCAGTGCCTCCTTTCCTTGAAAACTGGGTCCAAACATAGAACTGTCCGAAAAGTGAGCAGCATAGAAGCAGTCAACAAAGCTGATGCTCCATCTCTCTTTGAAGCGGCCATATATTTTGATGGTCCAACTTTAATTTGTCACTGTTTATTCCAGTTATGAAGAAGACACTTCATTCCATGTACAAATGACAAAAATAATTTAGTGAAAATACAAAATAATGCTGTTTTATTAAAACCAATAAACCAGATAAAGCAGCAGAACAGCTAGAACTAATTCCTTATACCACATGTCTCTGACTAACGGCTAAACTGAGGTGTACATCACTTGAGTGAGTTCCTCTTACGCTGTAAGAGCATCCAATAATAAACTATTCCATCACTCTCAAAATCATTCTAGAGATGTTAAAAAAAAAATCTAAGGCATTGCAAATAAGTTGGAACAGAGGGACATTTTACTTTTACAATTAAAATATGCTTTATTGACTTCTGACAAAAGATTTAAAAAATCCCTGGGAGGGATATTTTACATTCCAATAAAAAGATGCTTGTTTTGGTTAAATATTTTAAAGTCAATTAAATATATAACACAAAGCAAAGGAAAAATATGAACGTGCTATCCAGATAATTCAGGGTTTTGTTGACCATCACAAATCACTTAAGCTTGGTTTTAGGTCTGCTAAGCTTCAGTCTACTCTACCAATGCCAGTGCATGGTTATCTAGCACAGTTTAGGGATGTTCAACACTTTGGGATGGCTTTTTTTTGAATTTCAGGTGGGACAACGTGGGTACAGAACCATGTTACATGAACTGCAATTATCTGTCAGTTTCACAGTTACATCGTCCCATTCACACTATAAACCAAAAAAAATTAGAACACTGATACCTCTAATTCTTCCAGGCCAATTAGGAACTGACAAAATTAGAGAAGTAGCGCCAGATGCTCAGCAGGAGCAGCATTGAGCTACGATGGGTTAGAGCAGCTGAGGATTTACGTCATAGTTTGGACATGCCCTAGAAATACACCTAAGACACCCCTTAATTTTATACAGCCCTACAGCTCACTGTTACCTGTGCAGAACTCATTATTCTTGTGTTGGACAGCTTGAGATATTTTAAGAAATGAAAGATGCATCCCGTTTAACCTTGTCCCTCCAAGGAAACCCCACACAGCAATTAAGTTCTATTAGTTCATATGTGGAAATTTACTTTAAACTTCCATCTGACTCGGTTCTAATGAATTTGCAATACTGACATAATTAAAAACTGATACACGTTAAAAAGTATTCACTACAGATTCAGGGCATTGTTGCAGCCCTAGGGTTGCTTAACATTACAATAAATCATTGTTTGGATGATAAGTAGGGATGCAGTAACTGCTTCTTGGAGGCCGGCTTGGGGCCTGCCAAATGGTTAACATACGATATGCACACACCCAAAAAAAAAAAAGAAAAAAGAAAAAAAGGATTTTTAGGTTAAACAAAAATCTTCTATTATTTTGCTAAATAGGCATTTCAGATCTGACAACACAAAGGTTTTAAATCCACAGTTAGGTACTAGTCACACTACACATTTATAGATGTAGTGTAGAGGACGGACAATGTTCTCAAAAGCCATTGAAAGTCAATGAGACTTAGGCTCTGAAGTGCTGAAGTTACTTTTGAAAGTGTGACTCACATTTTTTTCCAAAAGCACCTAAAGTGACTCTCTCACTTGAATAAAAACAGAAGGGTGCAAAAATGGTCCCTTTCTATTTTCACAGGTTTGAAGTGCTACAGGTGGAAGCAGGACATCCCAAATGAAGTAGGAGTTCTCTGGTATCTTCTGCCAAACATTTTCCCTACTGAACATTGATGTACACTACTGCACACCAGCTCACTTTTGCCCCCCGTTTCAGTGCTGCCTGCATTTTACTGAAGCGACAAAGGGTCCTGTGGCACCTTATAGACTAACAGACGTATTGGAGCATAAGCTTTCGTGGGTGAATACCCACTTCTTCAGATGCAGGTGAAGTGAATTTCCCAATGCCACTCAATGAGTCAGTGGCAAAGCCAGGATTAGAACTCTGGGTGTCCTGAGTCCCAAACCCGAGTTGCTTTCTAAATCATATACTATCATGCACAGTATGTACAATTTAAATATATTTTAATGTATCTATTTAATGAAAAATAACCTTACTGAAGTTGCTTGTAAGGACTGTTGCAGTTTGGGTATTTTGTTTGTCAAGAGTAAACCAAAACTCTGCATCCGATGAAGTGGGTATTCACCCACAAAAGCTTATGCTCCAATACGTCTGTTAGTCTATAAGGTGCCACAGGACTCTGTCGCTTCTACAGACCCAGACTAACACAGCTACCCCTCTGATACTTGCATTTTAATGGTGATTCTTGTAAAGTCCATCAATAATAAAAGCAGGATTTCTTTAGGATAAAGGAGTTGCATGAATGAAAGAGCTTAGTATATTGCTTGCTTGCCATATTAATCCATGTTAACATTTTTTCCAAAGGGCTGTGTGTTGGCCTTGATGTACCTTGTCTCCAAATACATACACAGTCTGCATCAGAGAAGGCCATGCAGATATAAATATTTCCAACCAAAAAGCTTGTTTATACGCTGTAGCAGGAAAAAAAGAAACCACACACTTGGGGAAAGAAAGGAAAAAATATTACATTGGAGATGATCATATCAGTTATTCATTTGAAACTAAACAATACAGCTCAGGACAGCATTGTGCCTCAGTTGACTCAAGCATTTAGCATCAAATGTTAAACTCAGACTATATTGGAATTTGCAGCTGGAGGGGAGGGACCACAAACTAATCCATAAGGCTAAATTTGGCATAAAACTAAGGCAATAACATCTGTTGCCATCGCGAACAGCTTGTTGGCCAAGTTCAGCCACAGGGGAGTCAGCAGCTGATCAGCTTCCTAACTTCCCCAGTAGGCATTGTTCAGCTGGTAGGCCCCCTGCATATTAATTTAATAAAACTCAATATTTTGAAGACACTCCACTTATTCTCACAGGGGATGCACTGAGCATCTTAGTCATTATTTAGTCAGATCAAATTCTTATAGGAAGTGAAGATTTAGGAGACAGTCTCTCTACTTTGGAGGCCATAATCTTGGGAGCACATTTATCCTCCCTAAAGACTTATTTAAAAAAATAAAAATAAAATAAAACTAAGGTTACTGTTTATTTCACTTTCAAGTTTCTAAAGCACAGCTGTTCTAACACTGTGCCAAATCCTGTTCTCATTGAAGCCAATGGAACGCTCCTATTGATTTCTACTTGAGCGGGATCTGGCCCTGAACATGTACGCCATTGAAGTTTTTTCCAGAGAGAATAAGAGTGTTTTGGTTTACTCATGACTTAAACAAAATACCCAAACTGCAACAGTCCTTACAAGCATCTTCAGTAAGGTTATTTTTCATTAAATAGATACATTAAAATATATTTAAATTGTACATACTGTGCATGATAGTATATGATTTAGAAAGCAACTCAGGTTTGGAAGTCAGGACACCCAGAGTTCTAATCCTGGCTTTGCCACTGACTCATTGAGTGGCCTTGGGGAATCACTTCACCGGGCAGTTTCTGTCTCTAAAATGGGGATAACACTTACTCACCTACCTCAGAGAGGTATTTTGGGGAATTTGTTAATTAGTTTATGTCTGGGCAGTGCTTTGGATACAAAATGCTAGGCAGTACTATTATTCAAATATAGCTTTTACATATAGCACATATTATGAAGCACCACACACACACACACACACACACACACACAGTCATATTAAAATATTTATAAAATGAGTCACATGCACAGGCGCTGGCTTCCTCCTTTCCCTGGTGGTGCTCAACCCCTGCTCAGCCCCCACTTCACCCCTTTTCCCAAGGCCCCATCCTGCCTCTTCCCACCCTGTTCTGCCCCCTCCCCCAAGTGTACCTCATTGCCACTCCTGCACCTCCTGCATGCCACAGAACAGCTGATTGTGGCGGGTGGGAGGCACTGGGAAGGAGCAGTTGATCGTCGGGGCCACCGGCAGGTGGAAGGCATTGGGAGGAGGAGACCCTGGCTGCCAATGGGTGCTACGCAACCTCTAGTTTTTTTTTGGTGGATGCTCCAGCCCAGGAGCACCCACAGAGTCAGCACCTATGGTCTCACGTGTAGGAATATTATAGGGCATTATAATCCACACAGGCTACTTAAAGATACAATAGCTATCTTCTTTTATTGGGGTTCTATTTTTCCAGTCTGTGACTAACACCTCTGCATTTTCATATAATTAATATATCAGGGAAATCTTTGAAAGTGTTGGAGATTGATTTTGTTGAGTTCAACATACGAGACTCCAGTGCATATTCCAAAATAATTAAAAATATCAGGTAAATGGAGATCAACAGAAACAAAACACACACCCAAAGTAAACGCAGATAAAAGGTGGTAAATTTGAAGGCATGTAAACTCACACTGACCAGGGGTGAGATGTGTGTTTAAAAAAAAAAAAGTTCATAACTTGTTTTCGATTGAGATCATGAACATATAATAATCACTCTAGGAATGAGAGACACACCCCACCACAAAACAGATTAGTCAGCGCAACAGAAGACATACACAAACAACTAATCCTGCTAGGACTGAAGCATATGAATAACTATATTTCCATGAATAAGTCGTTCCATTGGCTTCAATGGGACTTCTCCCCAAGTCTTTCCAGGATCAGGCCTCTAAACTGTAAGCGTGCACACAGATTCTAAACCCTGCGCACACAGCGAAACACCGCACGCACAAAAATTTGCACAGAAGCACAACAATTTGTATAGAAGACATTTTTTGCGCACATGGCCTGTCGAAAATTAGAGGGAACATTGATCAGGCCTATAGAGTCTTTACCTATGCCTGCACTGCCCTTCACTTTGGACTATGGGGGTGTGAACGGCAAAAGTGCTGCTCTGCATCTCCCTCGTGTGGACACTGCAGGCACAAACTAAAAAGTTCCTAGTTCACATGAATGTAATCCTCTACAAACGGGATTACATTTATACAAACTAGGAAACTTTTAGTTTGTGCCTGCAGAGTCCACATGAGGAAGTTACAGAGAAGCATTTCAGTGCACACTGCTATTCACACCCCTGTAGTCTGAAATGTGGGGCACACAGTTGACAAGAGCTATGTTTCACAAAACAGCATAGTTCCCCGGATACCTACAATAGTTATTATAATCATGAGAATGTTCAGCATCTTTCAACTCCCACTGATTAAAGTGAGAGTTAAAGGCACTCAGCTTCTCACAGCACTGGTTTCAATTGCAACAACATCGTTCTCCTGAGTTTCAGGGTGGGATTCCAGATTGAGGGAAGGGAAAGGCAACTTTAAGATTCTTAATTTTCTCAGTCATGAATGGCAGCTAAGTCTCCATTAATATTCCCCCATATTTTCCCCTGTCTCTCCAGGAAGGCATTGACCAACCAGTATAGACACTATCATCAGAGTACACATTGTCCATGTAAGTTATCAAGTCTGAGCCTTTGGACCCAGCAGAGATGCAGATACCAAAATATACATTTCTAAAAGTCAACTGATTTTCTAGTTGTTAGAATTTGTGTGTCACAATTTCATTTTAACTACATTTTTAACATAAAAATGGCCATATTGGGTCAGACCAAAGGTCCATCCAGCCCAGTGTCCTGTCCACCAACCGTGGACAATTCCAGGTGCCCCGGAGTGAGTGGACCTATCAGGTAATGATCAAGTGATATCTCTCCTGCCATCCATCACCCCCTTTTTCTTTGATAATGCACATTAGTAGTCCTACGGTCATCGTGGACATCAAATTTCTACTGATTTCAATAGCACTGCATGTCTGTAGGTACTTCATGATTAGATATTGTGTCTTCAATCCTTCAAACACATTATATATACTGTATAAGTTAATATTGTGGGTAGCTCCAACTTAAGTGCGCAAAGTTGCTGAGAGATTGTGCCACACACTCTCAAAGAAACTGCGAAACCACCTGATCAACATCCTATACAGCAAACAGGGAAGGATTAAGACTGAGCTCTCAAAACTGGATACTCTTCTGGAAAACCAACCTTCCACACAAACTTCTTCATGGACTGACTTTACAAAAACTAGACAAGCCATTTACAACACAAGCTTTGCTTCTTTACAAAAGAAAAAGGACACTAAACTATCTAAACTGCTGCATGCCACAAGGAATCACAACAGTAGTTCCCTTAACCCACCCAACAATATTGTTAATCTTTCCAGCTATACTCTCAGCCCAGCAGAAGAATCTGTCCTATCTCGGGGCCTCTCCTTTTGTCCCTCCAGACCCATGAACATGACACAGTTCTGCGGTGACCTAGAATCCAACTTTCGACGTCTCCAACTCAAAGAATATTTCCAACACACCTATGTACAACATATTAACCCACAGAATCCTTCCTACCAAAACTACAAAAAGAAGGATTCTGTGTGGACTCCTCCTGAAGGTCGAAACAGACTGGACTTCTACATAGATTGCTTCCGTCGACGTGCACGGGCTGAAATTGTAGAAAAGCAGCATCACTTGCCCCATAACCTCAGCCGTGCTGAACACAACGCCATCAACAGCCTTAGGAACAACTCTGACATCATAATCAAAAAGGCTGACAAAGGAGGTGCTGTCGTCATCATGAATAAGTTGGAATATGAACAAGAGGCTGCCAGGCAGCTCTCTAACTCCACATTCTACAGGCCATTATCCTCTGATCCCACTGAGGAGTACCAAAAGAAACTACACCATCTGCTCCAGAAACTCCCTGGAAAAGCACAGGAACAGATCTGTACAGACACATGCCTAGAACCCCGACCAGGGATATTCTATTTGCTACCCAAGATCCACAAACCTGGAAATCCTGGACGCCCCATCATCTCGGGCATCGGCACCCTAACAGCAGGATTTTCTGGCTATGTGGACTCTCTCCTCGGGCCCTATGCTACCAGCACTCCCAGCTATCTCCGAGACACCACTGACTTCCTGAGGAAACTACAATCCATCGGCGATCTTCCAGACAACACCATCCTTGCCACTATGGATGTAGAAGCCCTCTACACCAACATTCCACACAAAGATGGACTACAAGCCATCAGGAACAGTATCCCTGATAATGTCACGGCTAACCTGGTTGCTGAACTTTGTGATTTTGTCCTCACCCACAACTATTTCACATTTGGGGACAATATATACCTTCAAGTCAGCGGCACTGCTATAAGTACCCGCATGGCCCCACAGTATGCCAACATTTTTATGGCTGACTTAGAACAACGCTTCCTTAGCTCTCGTTCCCTAATGCCCCTACTCTACTTGCGCTACATCTTCATCATCTGGACCCCTGGAAAAGAAACCCTTGAGGAATTCCACCACGATTTCAACAATTTCCATCCCACCATCAACCTTAGCCTAGAACAGTCCGCACAAGCGGTCCATTTCCTAGACACTACTGTGCTAATAAGTGATGGTCACATAAACACCACCCTGTACCGGAAACCTACTGACCGCTATACTTACCTACATGCCTCCAGCTTCCATCCAGAACACACCACACGATCCATTGTCTACAGCCAAGCTCTAAGATACAACCGCATTTGCTCCAATCCCTCAGACAGAGACAAACACCTACAAGATCTCTACCAAGCATTCTTAAAACTACAATACCCACCTGCTGAAGTGAAAAAACACATTGACAGAGCCAGAAGAGTACCCAGAAGTCACCTACTATAGGACAGGCCCAACAAAGAAAATAACAGAACGCCACTAGCCGTCACCTTTAGCCCCCAACTAAAACCTCTCCAGCGCATCATCAAAGATCTACAACCTATCCTGAAAGATGATCCCTCACTCTCATAGATCTTGGGAGACAGACCAGTCCTCGCTTACAGACAGCCCCCCAACCTGAAGCAAATACTCACCAGCAACCACACACCATACAACAAAAACAAAATCTCAGGAACCTATCCTTGCAACAAAGCCCGTTGCCAACTCTGTCCACATATCTATTCAAGTGACACCATCATAGGACCTAATCACATCAGCCACACCATCAGGCGATCGTTCACCTGCACATCTACCAATGTGATATATGCCATCATGTGCCAGCAATGCCCCTCTGCCATGTACATTGGCCAGATGGGACAGTCTCTACGCAAAAGAATAAATGGACACAAATCTGACATCAGGAATCATCACATTCAAAAGCCAGTAGGTGAACACTTCAACCTCCCCGATCACGCAATGACAGATTTAAAGGTAGCAATTTTACAACAGAGAAACTTCAAAAACAGACTCCAACGCGAAGTTGCTGAACTGGAATTAACATGCAAACTAGATACCATTACCTTAGGTCTGAATATTGACTGTGAATGGCTCGGTCATTACGTTAATTGAATTTATTTCCCTCCCGCCGTTAAATACCCTTAACTCCTTTGTGTCAACTGTCTGTAATGGGCCATGTTGCTTACCACTTCAAAAGTTTCTTTCCTACTGATAACAGTTTCTTTCAATTAATTAGCCTTTTACAGTTGATATAGTTACTTCCACCTTTTCATGTTTCTCTGACTGTATAAATATCCTCTCACTGAGTGTTCCATTCCATGCATCCGACAAAGCGGACTGTAGTCCACGAAAGCTTATGCTGAAATAAATGTGTTAGTCTCTAAGGTGCCACAAGTATTTCTTTCTTATTTTCTTTTTGCTGACACAGACTAACACGGCTACTACACTGAAACCTGTCACATGCATATTGTGGGTCACACCTTTATTTGTACTTCACCCCCTTGTGCCCAAATTTAGCATGAACAGGCCTCTTGGATGACATTTGACCACTGTGAAGCCTATTTGTAAAACTCAAACAAAAATGCCAAACTGCAATTGGAAATAGAAGAATAAATGTAAATCACCCAATTATGTCCCAGGAGAGATTTTGATGTGTAATATATAATTTTAGAGATTGAAAGTAATTGCATCAGATCTTTAAAGTCAATGGAAGGATTCCCATTGACTTCAGCAGAAGCTGGATCACTTGCTAAATACTGCAAAGGTGTTCAGCTACCAAGGTCTGAGCAATCTCGCACTTGGGGCAGAGTGGTGTTGACAGCTCTTATTCTCTTCTGGAACTTTTCTGGCATCTCCATTTCCACACACACCCCCCGCCCACCTCTAGTCTTGGAAGATGAGCATGAATTCTTCACATCTGTTATCACTGCTTAGCTAAAGTGCACAGCTGAGTGCACGAAAGCATCAAAATGAGTAAAAAAGAAAATTACTTTTAATAGTTGTGCAACTTTACAGAAATCCCAGTCTAATACTGTGTATTCCAGTTTTAGCTCAGAGCTGAGCAAACTTTTATGGCTGGGTTATTAACTCCTGAAAATAGAAGTTTATAATAGAAATGCTGACAGACGCTTCACTACAGCAGTGCTATCGGGCACCGCTATAGTCATCAGTTTTAATGAGAGCTGTTAATATCACCTCAATCAAAATGGTTGCCCTGGGCTGACGTCTCGGCCTGTGCACAGGTGCTCTCATCCAAAAATGTAATGAAGGTTATTACGTTATCAATGAGGCACAGATGTGCATCGGGTCTGAACTCAAGGTGGTGTTATTTCCAAGTGCACAGCACTTTCAGCGGGTCCCTGGTCTGTTTGTATCAATATGCTGTTCCAGCTCAGTGAACCCGAGCACAGCCTTCTGCTTCCCCATGACACGGCCAGTTAGGAGAGTAACATGTTTAAGAATGCAAGGAGGTAGGACTGTCAATATGCAGGTAAGTCAAAACAAAAACAACCCTGCATTGGTTCTTTATATTCGTTTAAAAAAAAACAAACCTCCAAACCTTGAATTGATGCACTTAAGATTTGAACTGCTTCAAAATGTTAAAGTAGTCACCTTCTCTTCTGCAGGTGAGCAAACAATATTTGCTTGATGGAAAACTCCCCCCCCCCCCCCCCTCTCGCGTGGTAGTGTCCTTTCTTCATCTGGAATCCTGGCAATTTTTTCCCCCCAGAGTTTTCCCCCAGTGACTTCACCCCTTGCTCATTAGTGCTCACCTTCATCTTCCTCCTCCTCCTCATCCAAGACACATACACAAGTCATATTTTTTACCATCTCCGAAGTGTTTACAGCACAGCTAATGATAAGTATATCAAGAGTTCATAGTACTGGTATCTACTCAAATACAATACAAGAAATGAAATAGCTTGTGCTGAAAACATCACCAGGGCATTCAGAAGTTGATTTGAAATGAGCCACACAATGTCCATCTTTCTTCCTCCTTTGTTTCGCTATGACCATAGGAGCCGACTTCCGTCGGGGCCCCGCAACGTCGGCCGGCGTCGGGGGCAAAGGTAAGTTCTCCGGTGGGGAGCTGCCGGTGGGTGCTGAGCACTCACCAATTTTTCCCCGTGGGTGCTCCAGCCCCGGAGCACCCACAGAGTCGGCGCCTATGGCTATGACCACAGATTGGGCAATGAAATGCTGCAGGAGCTCGGAGGTAAAATGAGAAATGGCATCTCACCAGAATGAAGCTATGCGAGAACAAGGGAGGAGAAAAACTCACTGACCTCAGCTAGGGTAACAAAAGTTACTCTGCTCTCAACACACACACGCACGCACGCCCAACGCTGGACCAATGCATAAGGAAAGTAGCCTGGTTTGACTAGCAACACACTAAATTCTAGTGCATCAAAGGTTATCAGTCATAGAACAAGGAAGTGAGCAGTATGTGAGAGAGGGGAACTAAGATGTCACAGTTACATAGGAATTTGACTTGTCATGCTGAATAAATTCTGACTGGAGAATGCTGTATGTGCTGCCTCCCCTCCAGTCCTCCCACATATCACTGACCACTTTAATTTTTACTAACCATTGCAATTCAGATTCTTGTATAAGTGAAGCTATTTGTACTTTCTCACCAACCTCTCCACTGCTTAGAGACTGAGGGAGGTAGAGCTCTCGACCATGTGCTTGGGCAGCAGATGGCACCTGGTCCAACATAAATAGATAGAGGAGTTTGATACAGAAATCACTGGGTGAAATTCTGTGGCCTGTATTATGAGGAGTTCATAAGTTTCACCGACAAAAGTGGTGTGGACAGCGCTATGTCAGCAGGAAAGCCTCCCCTGCCAACATAGCTAACGCCACTCATTGAGGGTGGTTTAAATTATGCCGGCAATACAGCGCTCTTCTGCTGCCAAAGAGCGGCTACACGTGAGACTTTACGCGGCACAGCTGTGCTGCTGTAAGGGCCGTAATGTAGATAAAGTCTTAGAATGGGGTTGTTTCAGATGGGGCGGTTCTTATAAAATATTCACCGTCTCTAATGACTAGAGCAGGGATGGGCAAACTATGGCCCACGGGCCGGATCTGGCCCATCAGGGCTTTGGATCCAGCCCGCAGATTTGCCACCCCCGTGGTGCTGCAGCCCCCACTCCACTCCGGGAAGTGGCCGGCACAAAGTCCCTGCTGCCCCTGGGGGAAGGGGAGCAGAGGGCTCCGCGGGCTGTTCTTGCCTGTGGGTACCTCCCTTGAACCTCCCATTGGCCGGGAACGGGGAACCGTGGCCAATAGGAGCTTCGGTGGAGTTACCCACAGAGCCCTCTGCGCCCTCTCCCCCAGGGCCGGCAGGGACTTGGTGCTGGCAGCTTCCCAGAGTGGAGTGGTGCAGGGCCAGGGCCGGAAGGTAGAGAACCTGCCCTGGCCCCGCTGCCACCCCAGAGCCGCTCCAGATAAGTGGTGCCGGGCTGGAGCCCACACTCTGAACCCCTCCCCGATGTGGCCTTCGGCCAAAAAGTTTGCACACCCCTGGACTAGAGCGATAGCTGAGTGACCAGCAGCACTGGAACTAGATTGACAGGGTGGTGAGCTCTCACTGCTGCAACCAAGGAGAGGGAGCTGTGGGGGAGCACTATTCAAGCCAGGGAATAGTTCCCTATTCCCTCAAGCCAGGGAAAAGAGAGGGGCTGTCCCACTTTTAGCAGAGGAGGAGGTGAGCTTTACTTGCTTAACTTACTTTAGCCCCTGGGAAACAACTATTGGATATGGGATTGAGAAGAAGATCTTCATTTCGCAATTCTCCACAATAAATACAGAGCAATCCTGTTTCAGTTGATTTTAGCTACTTAGCATACTCCCTTACGTATTCTTGTTACTCGCCATCCTAATGAATAGAAATCAGTCTATTATTTCCTTACATAAGATAGTCACTGAGCAAAGAACACTCCCCCTCCGACTTTAGTGAACAATGTGTGCACATTGGGTTCTGAGTTTGTGAACCTGGTCCTGCGTGTGTGAACGCCACACTAACAATGGTTCCTACAGGACATTTTATCATTCGTAGTCTATTTGTGCACTGCCAGCAAGAGTTTCCAGTGATAACTTAAGAACTGCAAGTGACCCAATTATGTCCTAGAGGATAATTTTTAATATCTAGTTTTGAGCCAAATTGCTGCAAACTAAGATGCTCAGCTATCAAAAACTAAGCAGTCTTGAGCGATGTTGTTGGCAGCTCATTTTCACATTTGGGCTTTTCTATTGTCGCCATTTTTCTTGCACTCTGATCTTGGAAGACCGGCCTGAATTCTTCACAGCCATTGTCACAGAAGATTGCCAGTGAGGAGTGCCAAAGCATAATTGCCCGATTTCCCTCAAACTGACACAGCCCCTTCTAGCAATCCAGCACATCTTCAAAACATTCTGAATGAATTGACAAACTGCCTTTTCCTTCTCTTCTACTGGGTTTTTCCAAATAATTTTTACAGTAAAGTATGTATGAAACAGGCACTTCAAAACTTTATATATGCGTATAACAGCCTGATGTCCTTAAAAAACAAAACCAGAAGCCAAGAAACTCTAAATGCAAATAGATGTCTTAGCAGGCAATCAAACTGATTTCATCACTCGGCATCGTGCCTAACAAATAATATCAGGTTAAAACAATGGTCATTATATTTACTTTTCTGGTGCATTTGAACAACAGATGTGTATGGAGATCGTTACTATTTAATCATGTAGGGGGTACTGAAAGAAGAAAGACTTGGTGTTACACTGACATGTAATCATTAAGGAACCATTTGCTTGTGCAGTTTGGATTTTTTGGTTGAATTTTCTAAAACTTTTGCACTGCTATTTCTTTTCTCCTCCCCCCCCCCACCCCGGATGACTTCCTTTAACAGTTTCAACTAAAGGAGGCAATCTGTATGCCAGTCAGATTGCATGAATAATTCTCGCTTATCACAAACCAGCCACAACTGTCCTTGGGTGGCTGACAAGAAGTTACAGGAACGGTTCCAATTCCCAGTTGGGAAAAGCATTCATTTTACAACTTTGCTGCAGCGCAACCTCATTCACAGCAAGACACTGAAAAGAAGCAGCAACGGGACATTGTTTAACACACATACTAGTGAGCAAGCCTTTCAGGATCATCAATAAGATCAAGAACAATAGTTCAACATTTATCCTTCTATCAAAATAAGACAAGGGATGTTGAGTGGCTTAAAAATGATCCTTAAGTATTTTGTAGTATTAGCTTGTACTGCCATGTGGTAGACACGGATTCTGCCCATGCTCCAGATCTTGCATAGGATGCTTCCTTTAAACACACACACACTCTACAATAGTGTCCCCAAAACCTACATTGTACAAAAAGGAATGTTTTTCACTACACGTGACATTAACCTGTGGAACTTACTGCCAAAGAGTATAAGCAGATTTCAGAGAAAGGATTAGACATTTGGGGATTCGGTCCTAGAAGGTTCTGAGCACTTGGGCACTGATTCAGCAAAGCACTTAAGCAGTCCCATTGACGCAAATGGGTTAAACTATGCATTGGCTTCCCATCCAATATCTTACCAAATGTAAGGTTTTTGTTACCACCTTCAAAGCTCTACATAACCCTGCCCATCCCTATTTATCCTCCCCTCGCTAAGCTCCATGTTGATCCTATTACCTGCTCTTCTCTTATGCTCCCAGCCTCATCTACCCTCTGCCAGGTTTTCACCCTCATTTCCATGCCTTCTTTTATGCATAGTGAAGTTTTCCTGAGCCCATTCACAAGGACCCTACTCCGTCTGTAGGTAAGTGCCCCTTAAGATCCACCTCTGCCATGAAATCTATGCCTATCTTGTTGATTCATATACAATATCCCTATTGTTATTCCTCTTTCTCTGAGCTACATCCTTAGATTGTGAGCTTCTTGAGCAGGGATAGTCGTTTAGTCTTTGGCACTACTACAAATAATGGCCCCCTAGACACACACACAAATAAAACCACTAGTAACTGATTAAATGACTGATATATAGGGGGGGCAAATGCAGTCAAATGTACAAAGTAAGCAAAACTGAAGAAGTAAAGGGAAAATATACATTTAAACTTCTAGTTATGGAAACGTTAGACGTTTAGCCTATTGTTAGTCATAGGTGCAAGTTTTAAAGTGGACGATGTGCCTGTAAAATCATCTATTTATACACAAAAAATTCAGTATAGGAAACAGCACAGAACCTCTCCCCCAATCTTTTCTAAACAGACAAGGCCAAATTCTACTCTCATTCACACCAGTATAAAATCAAGAGTAACACCACTGTCTTAAAGGAGTTGCTCTAGATTTACATGGATTCAAATGGAAATGGAATTTAGACCACAAGTTATAGGAGCAAGATGATATTTCACTCTATGTAGCCCAGTCAGTCTTCAGCTTTTCTGTCAGAGTCCTATAAAGCAACAAATCAGTGATGGTGTTTTTAGTGTGGGCACTGTCTTTCCAGGAGCTGAATCTATGCCAAACTGATTTACATTGGCCCAAAAGCAATAAGAACTTTTGGTCATTCGGCTGTACTCAAAACAGCAGTGTAAAGGTGAAAGGTCCATGGTCCAGATGTTCAAAAGTGCTTAGTGGGATTTTCAAAGTGCCAAGGGGCTTATCCACATTTTTAGGCACCTAATCACCTTTGAAAATCTGGCTCTGTATGCCAGTATCATTCCACTGCCAGGAAACATGCCATCTCTTTCCAGACAGATTTTTTGAAAAGTATCACAATAAGTAACATGAATGTGCAAAAGTTCAGTATTAAAAATCTGCAGCTTCACTATAGGACACAGTAGATTCATAGATTCATGGGCTGGAAGGGACCTCGAGAGGTGATAAATATCACTCTCACAAGCAAGTAAATTATTTTTTTAGAGTTCCTTAGTGGCTGCCTTTGGGAAGAGAAGAGGTAATGCTGTTTGTTTTGCCAAAGGAGAGAAAAAAAGTGTCTCAACCCTGCAGATTCTAAACCCAAAGAGTTGTCAATATTTTCTCTTTATGCATTAGGCAGCTGTTTCTCTAGGGAAAGTTCCTGGAAGACATCTTAGATGAACGTAGGATGATGGAACGTGGGCTTGATGAAAGAATGCCAGGACAAAAAACTTGCACACACACAGACAATACCCCCAGGTCCACATTTAACAGCTTTCAAAACCATGCTAGCTGCTGAATTTAGCCACTCCTCCACCCCCACTAAGGCAGAGTGGGAATAGAGCTAATCCTTCTGTCACGTGGAAGATCCCTTCAACATGCAGCCCCCTCCAGAGGCCTGTGCACAAACAGAGGGTGGAAGGAGGCCAGTCTTGGCAGAAGCACAGCTGTGACACATCCTCACATGGTTGTGGACTGCAAAACAAGCCACACACCATTTACTCTGGGAAAAGAAGAGGGTTTTTATTTTAAATGGATTAAAGATACCAAATTCAGAAGTTGTGTGTACATACTTGCATACACAAACATCACATATACACAGCACACATGTACCCAGTTAAATCTATTGTAATTAATCTGCAAAGATTATTAGTTGGTTTTTTTAAAAATGTGACTGGAATGATTTAAAAAGGCTAAATGCCAGTTACATTCACTGAATTAAAATCCAGTTTTTTACTGTAGCAGCATGCCCTGCATTCTGAACAGGTTACTAGCGAAAGAGAGGCATATAAAAAGGGAAACACTTGTATAGCACATATGCTCACCACATAACAAGTCATTTATCATCCCCTCAAAAATGCCACAGAAAGAAGAATTCTTCTCCAGTAAGTTTTGTATCACATTTTACACACTACAGTTGCCAATGACACAATTGCTGTATAAATTTCCACACACAAAACTTGGAAGTGGAACTAGAACACTGGTTCTTCAGGCCCCAAATTATAAGCCTTTACAACCTGCACTAAAACAGCACCATGCTAGCTGATGGTAGTAGCAGCAGCAGCACTCCTTTATCCTGTCTGAGCTAGCCACCACACGGTAACATCAAAGACACACACACAGCCTGAACATTACAATAGACTAGGGTGACCGGACAGCAAATGTGAAAAAAATCGGGGTGAGAGTGGGAGGCGGGTAATAGGAGCCTATACAAGAAAAAGACCCAAAAATCTGGATTGTCCCTATAAAATCGGGACATCTGGTCACCCTACAATAGGCCTCACTGTAGCATTTAAGAGCAATACTGTGGCTGGAGCTTTTTTAAAAATAAGAATAAATATGTGCTTTTGTAGCTATGCAAATTGGCAATTAATTTGATTTAGGATGCAGGTTGACAATCTATAGGCATCAGAAAAGAACACACCATCATCCCTTCCTTCCAACACTGAAATTAGCTAGGTGCATTGGGAGGAGAGAACCTCCTCCCACAGATTCAGTCATCGGATGTCTTTGATGGTAGACGATAAGTGCTAGACCAGGTGGATCCAGGTCTGATCGTATTTGGTAAAGCTTGTGTTGTTGGACGTTCAGTTTTGCATTTCTTCCCCATCACGTTGCAGAACGTTCCTCCACATCTGAAGTGATGGATTGAGCTGGCAAAGCAACATGAGGAAAGATCCGCAGGGTGCACAGAGGCAGGAATGTGCACATACAGATGACTTCACATGTAGTGGCCTCATTCTCTCATCTAATCTAGGAGAGAAATTCCTCCTGCAGCTTTAATGATGGAATGGGAAGCTGAATTCCATATGATTTTCTCTCCATTTACCAGAGAGGCAAGAAGGGCTTCAAGTGATTAAGTGGTCCATTAATATTAGTGCTAGAGGAAATAAAATGACTTAATTGTAAACCAACCTCCTCATTCTAATAACCAAATTCTAAACAGTTCAAAAGGAAAACAACTTTCTGCCATGCTGCGAAGTCATAAATTAACCAAATTAGATAGGATAATTATCCTAATTTGTAATTATGTCATGAAAACACTATTTATGCATTTGCGCTCAGCACATCTCTAACCCTAAAGCCCAAATCTGAAACACTAGCTCAGTTGGTGCACAGATTGAAAATGCACTGTTATCACTTATGCCACTATGGCTCTAATTTCATTAATACTGTATTCACCTTAAACCTGAGTTCTGTTAAAGATGTTCCTTTCCCAGGCCCTACAAGAGAACTAGCAAAAGTGTGTTCGATGTTTCTGGTTACATTATTGTAATGGGTTTAGCTATGCATCATTAATACGAATAATACACAAGTTAGGTATCAGGCTCTCTCTCTATCACTATAAAATGACTGCCATACATGCTTATGGTCATAGAGGTTGGACTCATAAAAGCTGGGGAGCTGAGCTACAGACACACACTTATTGGTACAGTTCCATCAGTGAACACATCAGGAGTGTTGAAGAATTTGCTGAAAGACAACAGGAGGTAAACTGAGAAAAGTCTGGCGCTGGTTTTGTTCAGTATTCTTCAATGCCAGATGCTGGGATGGAGGTCTCCTCATTTCCCATTGCCATTACAGAATTCTGAGAATACCTCTCCTTGCCCTGAATTTAACCCCCATCCTTTTCAGTACTCCAGTCAGAGTGGAATGGCCAGGACTCTCAAGAGAACAAGAATGTTGGTCAATCCAAGGTATTCTCTTCCCCACAAGAGGTCAGCATGTTCTCTGTAATGCCCCCAGCCTTTGGCCCGGGGAGTAAAAGAATAGGACACATAAAGAGAACTCTGCCCCATGTAGCCCCCCCCCCCCCCGAAGTATGAAGCGCTAGCCATTAGGCCATAAGACTGTCCCCTTACTTTTAAATTTAAACAGACATGCAGACAATGTTGCCGTGTCTACTACCCCTCTTAGTCAGTTTGTATGTTGCTCTGTGGAGCAATGGCATGTACAATGTACGCAGGCTTGTTTGGTTTACACTTGAAGCAACAACATCCAGCAGAGCTTTCTACATATATTTTCATTACGGGTCCGGGGGCACCGTGAAAGCTTGCACAGACCAGTTTATCTGTTCAGTTAGATGCAGACCCTCTAATTCCACTGACTTCTCCAGAATTATGCTGTGAAGGGGGGCAATAGAGTCTGAGATTACCATTTCGCCAGTTTTAACAGAAACAGTCAAAGACCAAATTCTGACTGAGCAGCAGGAGATAGTAGTAGATAGTAGTAGAAATGCTCACTGATGTAACTTCTTGACTGTCAATTTTTCTGCCTACCATTCCCATTTGGTATTCTTCACTGATTGTAACGGTTGGAAAATGGCAGGGTTTTGCGAGTCCCTTTGGACTAGTGGGATGAAATTAGTGGTTGCGCAGATCTGCAGTTGAATCATTACAATACAAAACAGCCAGCCAGGGGTGGGTGGAGGGGGATGCGTTGGACCTGTTATTATAGGATTGAAATTGTTGAGTTGGTGCATAGTCTGACTGCATAAATCATCCAACAGCAAATACATAATTTTAAAATTACACAGTACCTAATCAATTTAACATGTGATGTTTGGTGGAAAATAACTTTACTGGGGAAAAATAATAAAATCTTGGTATGTTAAAGGTCGCCAAGGACAAAATCATGGGCTGGTATTTATAGTGACATATGTTCCTGGCTGGACAACTAGCTCTTTCTTAACCAGCCTGTTCTTCCAATGCATGTATTTGGATGAACAGTAGCATTTAATAATATCAGTGCAGCTAGCAGGAAAAGGCTGTTTAAAGAAGTTTATTTTCCCTCCATTAGTGCATAAATAGTGACACACAGTGACAATAGCAGGCTAGCTCCGCTGAGGTGTGCGCGCAGATCTCTCCCCCATGTGCAGACTTGGAAGAGTGGGAATTCCCAGACTCATCTGCAGTACCATCCTCAATTCCTCCTGCCCTTTGAAGGCCTCTTCTTGAGCATGTGGGGGAAGAAGAGGTGGCCTGGCGGGAAATGTGCGTTGTCCTCCTCTCCCTCAGCCCTGCATGCAATCCGCAGAAACTATAATATAGTCTGAGGATGCATTATTCTGTCTCCCTGGTGGGTGTAGGCATGATTTGAGGGAGCTCCTCTAGCACAACTCCACTGACTCTGTTCTGCCATGGAGCCAGGAAACAGAACTGCTGAGAGCAAGAGCATGGATGAAAGCACAGATAGCCCTGGAGGTCAGTCAGGTATGGGGGTGAGCCTTGCAGCCTTTTCTGTTGGGGGGAAAAGGAAGTGGGATCTGTGCAAGGGCACGCTCATAGACACTTTCTCCTGTAGGTACTACTATGGGACAGAATAATCTGAGCCAACAATACTGTACAGGGATACAACACTTTTCATTCATGGATCTCAAAGCACTTTACAAAAGCTGGAAATTCCCATTTTACAGAAGGAGAAATTGAGGCACACAAAGGTTAAGGGCACCTTTGAATAGCTACTCGTGGACCAATGGTTACAGAAACTGATTTCTGTGAATTTTCTACCTTGCCACTTAGTGGTCTTGGTGCAAATAAAGGAGTAGACTAAATTGTTAATAAAGCTACAATACAAAAACAGCACCACAGAAATTAGGCTTTTAATAGCGTTTGAAATAAAAAGATAAAGACATCTGAGCCATGGTGATTGAGAGTTTTGTCAGGAAAAAATAGTTTCAGTTAGTGTGTGTGTGTGCGCGCGCGCGTGTGCGCGTACACACAAATAAAAAGATTGTTTCCCAAAAATGATTGAAATTCAAACAAACAATCACAGAATGTGCCAAAGGGAACTGTAAAAAGTTAACATGTAGGGAAATATTTTGTACTGCCAATAGTTCTGAAAAAATGTAGGCACAGTTCAATTTGCAGATACAGATGTCTAGCTGTCCGTTTCTATTAATCACGCATAACGGGAAACATAAGGCCTTACAGGATACATCAGAGCCAGTTTCTCCAGATGTAACCATGGGCCAAAGGATCATGGCCAGTCTATCACAAGAGATCTGTAGTCGCACAGCCCACAAACTACATGCCAAACAGTTCCTTGATTGCAGGTGTTTACAAGGTAAGTGTCTAGATTTTCTACAGGATTGCTGTGTATGCATTTTACTGATCGATTGTAAAAGATTTGAAGAAAAAAGGTCAGGGTCTCAATTCAGTGGTGGGAAACGGTTAGGTGTGCATGAATTAGTGATATCCTTTAACAAGTACAGTTCTACCTTTTAAAAAAATATTGAAAATTAGAAACAAATGGGGGGAGGGAGTGGGTAAACCTTTAAAGTTGATTTCAACTCAAGCAGGGGAGAATTCAAATACATGCAGGCCTGTCATTATCACTCTGCTGGAAAAATAAGATGAGGCACTAAAGAAGCTATTTTGCTTTGAGCAAGTTCTTTTAGCTTGTCTGCTCTAAAAATCCATTTTTCAAATCACTTTCATTTTATCATTTGAGCAAATGAAAGATGATCCTGAAAATCAATTGCCCATTTGTTCCCCCAGAGATCTCGCCATATGACATAAATTATGTGCTTTCAAGACCTGAGAGGAGAAAGAGGTTCCGTTCTAAAATGTAATTTCCACCCTGAGCACTCACTTGTTTTCTGACAAATGAATATCAAGTAGCTTAAATGTTTAGAAAATAACTTCCAGTTTGAGACAAAAAGCATTTATGAAATATTTTCTCTTTCTTCTTTTAATAATGCCACTCCATTAACTAGAGGGAAAACATTTTAGCTTGTTCTATAGAATATATGCAATCATATCTTAAAACCAAATTAGATCCAAGCTTTTAAGGCTACATTTTCAAATGTTGTTAGGAGTTCAACTTTCACCGATTTAATAGGCACCATGTGGCTTAAAGCCTGTGCAACAATTTGAAGATTTAACCCCATTTAGGGAGGGGGAGGGGGGGGGAGAAGAGAGAGAGAGAGAGAGAGAGAGACCGATGTCTAGTGAACAAATGTGCCAGGTAAAAATTCTGTAATTCCACCAGAAACATTTGTCTATTTTTTTTCCTGTTGCACTTAGCACCCCAAACTTTTAAAAGCCAAATCCTCTTTCTGCTTCATTTTCATTATTAACATTAGTCATTTTGCAGTGTTCATTGCTACTGATGACACATAATAGGAAAAAACCACCTCAGATTGGAAAAGAAATTGTATGAGCTGGAGGATGATAACAAATCCCGCTGTTGACTGGTTTAAACACAACTATTTTAATCAAAATTTTAGAAAGACCAAGGAAAACCTGTTGATCAGCATTTGCTGACAATACAAAGTGCAACAGAAATTCCTGTGCATCTGTCATGAACCTGACAACCCAGTTAAAAGATTTTTAATTAAATCGGTTATTGAAATTCCACTTGCTCAATGCATCATTTCAGTTTGTATCTCTCTCTGCAGGACTAGACGTGTGTGCATGTATAGGAGAGCAACTGGCTCTTGATCACATGGGTGGGGAAACATTTTTCCTTTAAGTTCAAAGAACAAAAAGTAGACAAACCACACCTGTTGCACCTGCAGTTTGACTAACTCACAACTACTGGTGGTTTTTAAGGAGCAACTGCACCAACTGGAGGTGGAATTGTTATTCAAGATGACAGCACCTTAACATTAAAGATGGTCTACCATCCTAAAACTGCAGGCTTTAACTTGCAGGTGTTTTGAATTTAGTAAACCCGGTTCTACATTCACTTTTAATTTATAAATATGACAAAACAGTTTGTGTATATACACACACGTCCCCTCCACACCCAGCTGTACATCACAATGCGCCGTGTGGGGAACATTAGTGTGCATCAGCAGGGTCCACACAGTCAGTGAGCAGTCCATTGGAGTGCTGTAGATTTACACCCCAGCTTGCCAAGTGCTTGTGTAGACATGTCCCCCGTGTTTGCAGGACTGAGGCCTCATCGTTGGAAGCAAGATCAGAAATCTCAGAGAATGAATCTGCAAATTAAGGAACGGCAACATCCACCGAAAGGAGAAAAATGTAAATCAAACTGGATATCAACATTAGATGGTAGAACTATAAGATGACAAGTGGCCGCCCTATTTTCCCCACTGTTAGTTTTAGATCTGGAAGAAATAAAAACCTACGTACCAAGGGGAAGGAAGGCTGGCATTAACCTTCTATGTACCCCACAGTGTGTGTATTATTTATTCCATTTAGGAATTACAAAGTGATAATCTATCCTACAACAAAAAGATTGACAGCAGTTGCATTATGAGCTTTTATTTTCAGTGCTTTTCAGTATCAGCAAAAATCAAGTAAAAATAAGTTCAGAAAAGTCCAAATCCCTTTAGGCTGAATCTTTCAGGTTCTCAGCCCAAGAGTGATTCCCTCTCTCCCCTTGCACCTTTTTATTCAACTATTGAAAAAGGACCCAGATTTTTATTTTGGCTTGAATGGAAAGATATAAATAATGAAAAATATTTTGACCATAGTTTCTGCTGATCTTTGTGACACTCTTTGAAATTCAGCAGCTCAATGATCTGGGATGGTGCCTTTGATATACCAAGTGAAAACAATTGTGAGCACATTGAAAGAGTTAAGCAACAAAGAACAGCAGAAATCAGGAGGCACAGGCCAAGGAGAAAAGCTGTGTTTGTCAGCTGTGATTTTAAATTAGAGCAGATGCTCTAGAGAAGATATTCTTTTGAGGGCCCAAAAGGAGACTGGTGTGAGATGAGTGCAAAGACAAGGCAGAAAGATCAGATCTGTGCAAAAGGCTGGAGCAAATCTCGCTTTTCAGAACAAGGGCAACTTCGAACACCTGGGGTTAAGCAGACCTTTTGTGGAAGTCCCTGCATACCTGTACTGTAGGTCATGGGGGCACCTGCTTCTCTTCTTAGGTGCCTCCATCCACCAGAGGTACCTATCTTACCTGTCTCCCCAGTATTGAAGTAGAAAGCACCCCTAAAACTCTTCCATCCCCACTGTGACAGCTTCCCTCCCCCACAGCTTCACAAAAGCAATACGAAACCTTTCTAAGTCAGTCTCATGTGACAAAACCTTCCTAAGGCACAAACCACGATAAAACACACACTCTCATCCACACCTATGCAGAGTGCCCCACAATTTTTATTAATATAATATTTCAGTGTCAATTAATTGCGGTTAATATATGCAATTAACGCAAACAAGTTAACTAGATAAAAATAGTCACGATTAATCACAATTTTAAATTGCACTGTTAAACAATAATAGAAACCAGTTTAAATTATCAGTGTTTTTGGATGTTTTGCTACATTTCCAAATATATCGATTTCAATTACAAACACAGAATACAAAGTGTACAGTGCTCACTTCATATTATTGTTTATTATAAATATTTGCACTGTAAAAAAAGAAAAGAAAGTTTTTCAATTCATCTTATACAAGTCCACTCAGTCCTACTTCTTGTTCAGCCAATCACGAAGACAAACAAGTTTGTTTACATTTATGGGAGATAATGCTGACCACTTCTTATTTACGTCACCTGAAAGTGAGAACAGATGTTTGTATGGTACTGTTGTAGCGGGCGTTGCAAGGTATTTATGTGCCCGATATGCTAAACATTAGCATGCCCCTTCATGCTTTGACTTGTAGGCTCTGAAGTTTTACAGTGTTTAAGTGCAGTTATGTAAAAAAATTCTAAATTTGTAAGTTGCACTTTCATGATAAAGGGATTGCACTACAGTACTTGTATGAGATGAACTGAAAAATACTATTTCTTTTATCATACACCCACACAAATGGAAAAGAAAATTGATAATAATGAATATAGATCAGAAACTAGGAATTGTAGAAGATTGATAAGTGAAGCAAAAGGCCACAAGCAGAAGTCTTTGGCCAGCAAAGCTAAAGACAGTAAGGAGGAAGCGGGGGGGGTATTTTTATTATAAATTATATTAGTGAAGTAAAGAATCCTAACAATGGTATTGGTCCATTGCTAGATGGAAATGGTAGAATTATCAGAAGAGGCAGAAGTGTTCAATAAATGTTTCTGTTCTATATTTGGGGGATGGGGGAACAGCAGATAATTAGTCATATCATGAAAAACTTTCCACTCCACTCGTAACTCAGGGTGATGTTAAACAGCAGCTACTGAAACTAGACATTTTTTAAATCAGCAGATCTGGATAACTTGCAGCCATGAATTTTAGAAAAGCTAGCCATGGAGCTCTGTAGATTGTTAATGTGGATTTTCAGTAACTGTTGGAACACTAGAGAAGTTCTAGAAGACAAGAAAGCTAATGTACCAATATTTTAAAAAGGGTAAATAGGATGTTCCAGGTAATTATAGGACTGTCAGCCTGGCATTGATCAGGAACAAAGTAATGTAGTAGCAGATACAGAATTTAATTAATAAAAGAACTAAAGGAGGGCAGTACAATTAATGCCAATCAACATGGATTTTTGGAAACCAGATCCTGTCAAACTAACTTGATTTTTTTGGGATGAAATTACAGGTTTGGTTGATAAAGGAATAATGTTGATGTAATAGACTTGTGCTACCAAGACACAGGCCTTACACATGACATCTTGATTAAAAAAAAACTCAAATACAAAATTAACATGGTACACATTAAATGGATTAAAACTGACAAGTCTCAAATATAACTGTAAATGCCAAATCATCAATTGGGTGTGTGTATTTAGAGGGAGTCAGGTGGGGATTGGTTCATGGACCTACGTTATTTAACATTTTTATCAATGATCCAGAAGAAAACAAAATGACAGAAAAATTGCAGATGACCAAAGATTGGGGAAGTGGTAAAAAATGGAGGACAGGTCACTGATTTAGAGTGATCGGGATGCAAGCAAACAATATGCATTTTAATATGGCTAAATGTAAAGTTATGCATTTAGGACCAAAGAGTGTGGGCCATACTTAGAAGACGGGGGTCTCTGTCCTAGGAAGTAGTGACACTGAAAAAAGCCAAACAAATTTTTTTGGGGGTCATGGTGGATAATTAGCTGAACATGACCCTTTAGTGAGACACTCTGGCCAAAAGGGTTAATGTGATCCATGGCTGTATGAGTGGGGGAAATGTTGAGTAGGACTAG
Source organism: Chelydra serpentina (assembly GCA_037349315.1). NCBI lineage: Eukaryota > Metazoa > Chordata > Testudines > Chelydridae > Chelydra > Chelydra serpentina. The sequence goes on from JBAIAC010000010.1 coordinate 26,339,536, forward strand.
GGAGGTTAAATTACCTCTGTATTTGGCATTGTTATGACCACTGCTAGAATACTGTGTTTAGTCCCGGTGTCCATAGTTGAAGAAGGATGTTGCTAAACTGGTGAGGGTTCAGAGAAGAGCCATGAGAAAGATTAAGTAAAACAATTTTAAAAAGTGTAACAAGATGCAATAGCTGGAAGTTGCTGCTAGACAAAAATTCAGAATGGAAATAAATAAAGATGCACATTTAACAGTGAGGGTAATTAACCACTGGAACAATTTATCCAGGGTAGTGGTGGATTTTTCCATTTTTAAAATCAAGATTGGATGTTGGTCTAAAAGATCTGCTCCAGTTCAAACAGAATTGTTTGGGGAAAGTTCTATGGCCTGTGCTATGCAGGATGTCAGACTAGATCAGAGGTGGGCAAACTACGGCCCACGGGCCGGACCGTCCTGCCCTTGAGCTCGCAGTCGGGGAGGCTAGTCCCTGGCCCCTCGCCTGCTGTCCCCCTGCAACCTCAGCTCGCCGTGTCACTACCACTCTGGGCAGCAGGGCTGCGAGCTCCTACCGGGCAGCACGGTTGGCTCTGGCCAGGCGGTGCAGCTGCCAGACCAGGTGCTCTGAATGGCATGGTAAGGGGGCAGGGGGATTGTATAAGGGGCAGGGAGTCCTGGGGGGGTGAGATAGGGGGTGGTGTCCCGGGGGGGCAGTTGGATGGGTTAGGGGGCGGGAAGTGGGAGGGGGAGGGGACCAGGCTGTTTGGGGAGGCACAGCCTTTCCTATCCAGTCCTCCATACAGTCTTGGAACCCCAATGTGGCCCTCAGGCCAAAAAAAGTTTGCCCACCCCTCAACTAGATGATCACCGTGGTCCCTTCTCCCCTTATAAATCTCTGAATTTTATAGACTGAGCACCAGCCAAGTAGACCAGAACATTGCTAAACATCTGATTGACATTAATGTAATATATTATATCCATACTCTTGCTTTGTGAATGTTCAAAAACTAAAACAGAACTGCCACACAAAAAGAGGGGGGGGGAAAATGAACTGACAAATCACCCCCTTTTTATTCAGCTGCTGAAAACAGTGTATTTAGTACATCACTAAAGGGAACAAAAAAGGCAAAGGAAATCTGAAAATGAGCAAGTTAAGCCTATTCAGCTGTTTGCATCATGTGGGTTTAGTGACTAGTTCAGAGCAAGAAATCTTTATTACGATATTAATCTGGCTGAATTATATTCAGCTCTTCCATTTTCTTCTGCAACACATTATTCCTTTTTATCATTAATTTGATTATAAAACCATGAGATTGAGTGCGCAAAAAATAGATGCCAGCTAACTTAAGCAATCTGAAAAACTTTTGTACTCGAGTGATAAATTGAGAGAGTCTTTTTACTTCTCTGTATGGCACCTAGCGGTCTTTCAGGTGTTCACCATGTACATACATGATAATGACCACCGCTGAATATAGTGTAGCCTTGTCAATTAACAAATTCTAACAATGCTGTGTTCCCCCTATGGATGCAGTTCTGTTTTGACCCTCAGAGAAGCACAGTCACCCCCGCCCCCCAAAAAAATCACAGCCCAAGGGAACTGAAGTGACTTTATGCCACCCTTTGCATTCATCAGATTCTGGGTTGCTTCCGGGTCCAGAGTGGTCCCTGAGGCTCTGCATAAATTATGTCAGCTTTTGCCCTCTTGTCTATGCATAAATGCTGTGTATTGCACAGCCTTCCTTCCTGCCTTCAGTCCCATCCTTAGAACACTCCTACACCAGGACTTTTTTGAGGGGGGTCTTCAGAGGCCACCCCTATTGCGGTCTCTCTCAGTTCTTGTGCTGGAGGTATTTCCCCCTGGCTGAAGCTAAGGTTTGAGAGATTCTTAGTGCTGCTTCAGCCCTTTTATCCAGCTAGCAGAGGGAAGGTAAGAATTTCATCCTAGGTCTCTTTTGGATGAAGACAGACAGCCTCATCCAAGGGTGCGCCTGGATGCGTGATGGTCAGATGTAGCTGAGCGATTCGAGACTACACAGATCTTCAAACTTAATTTGACTTGTGGCCTAATCCAACAGTTCTAAATCCAAATAGTTGAAATGCCAGTGCATGTACCACTGTCTGATTTTGGCTTTCTAATGGAACTATTTTGATAAGATACCACCTGAATGCCATTGGGCAATGTGTTTTTAATCAGGCACTGTTAGGGTAACAAATTCCTTTTTCGGATATTTTCAAACTGGGCATGAGCATAATTAAATTGAATTCTCCAGTTTGTTTCTTATACGGGGGGGAGGGGGGGCCATAAATGTACACTTATCTCCAAACATAGGGGTAGAAGGGAAAGAGAAGATGTTGGTCTATATTTTGCTTTCTTTTGGTGGTAATAGAAGGGTACCAAAGGTATTAAGAGGAGGGAAATATTTGCAAGTATGCATGCCTCTAAGTCCTGATCCCATAAAGATTTACAAAAAGTGCTGAATGGACTTCACTGGGATAAGTGTGTGTAAAATGCAGCCCCCATGTATATTTGCAGGAACACAAGCCCTATTTTGTACAGTGGTTACAATTAAACAGTTAAATAATAATAATCCACAGTAACCACATAATGGTACTGGAGAGGTCACAGCTTTCTCACTAAGCTGCATCTACAAGTCACTGTATTATCTTAGATATTACTTTTTGGGAACAGTGATAAAGTGTTAATTTTTTAATAGCATGTAATACAGAAATTAAAAAACAGCATAATTTTATAGTAATCACTAAAATATATAAATACTTTTCCTACTGTATGGGCATTATACCATGAACTCTCTTGTCAAAGAGAAAACAAGACAAAAACATACTATGTAATTGTTTGAGCAGGCAAACAGCGAAAGATGTGTCATGAAGGTAATCATCTTTAAAAAAAATAATCCATTTCCCGAATATCTGAAAGGAGAATCATTTTCTGCCTGGGGTAAAAATGAACACGTTTCTTGTATTCATCCTCCTCCTCAGTCAAATCATTCTCAGGAGAGAAAGTATCACTTACAGAACTCAAGAAATAAAAAATAGGCAATGTTTTGTTTTGATATAATGGCTTAGACTATTAAATCAAGAAAAAATGAATGTAAAGATATATGTCAGAGAACCGTCACAACAACTGTAGGTTTTTTAGAGGGGCTCTGCAGAGCCACTCTAGTAAGAGGAATTGGTGAAAGTGATTTCACTCTGACAGCACAAAGTGGTGCATACCAAATTGTTTTATTTTCTCAGAAAAATCTCACCATAAAAGAAGTGAAATCATAGAAGTTATGAGATTAGTGGCACTATGATGTGTAATTCATGAATTCTCCAGGGAAGATGTTTGAACAGATTTTAAAACTACAGCCAATGTTTGCAAACGATACGTATCATGTATAAATGTATTAATGTGTGAGGTCCCAAAGCCGCAAATCCTTAACAATAAGTCTTCTAGGGCTGTTACTCAGGAACAGTAATTGATGGTTGTCACTTCATAGCTCAAGAGTGAGGAACATTTTGTGCTCTCCTCACAAGCATACCTCATGATGGAGCTCCCGGATGAGAGAGGTAACTCAGAGGGCATTCTTTGCCCCTTGAATTCTCATTCAAGGGGTGAAGAAAGCCAGTAGCAGGGTAACCCCTTTCTCAAGAAGGGGGGGGGGCTCTCGCTGATTTTTATCCTTTCCCACTAGAAAGCAGGGGACAACAGATTATATAATATATTAATTTATATACAAGACAATTCTTCTCCCATCAGGTGCTGATGTTGTGCCACCGGCTGGTAAGAAGACAGAGTTCTATACACTCCCCAGCCAGACGCAAGTACCTCCTCCCACTCATTTCAGGTTCTACCACCTGATGAGCCTCCATTTAATCACCAGTGAAAAGGCAGGAGAGGGCACTCCAATCCCAGAAAGAGGAAGGAGTGCAAAACTTTCCCTGTGCATTTATCAGTGGAGGGAGAGAAGCACTCCTCCTTTATGTCTTGCTCAGCACCTCTAGCTTACTGGGAAGAGGTCAAGTCACAGGCCAATGTGAGATTACTAGTCAAGCACTAGCAACTTCAATGCGCTGGTCTAATGTTAATGCAAATACTCTTGTAAGGTTTCCCCTTCAGTGCCTCCAATTTGCTCATCTGATGTCATGGCAGAGGCCTTGGGAGTTCAATGGTTCACCACTGCAAGCTTGCTGGCCTGATTTCCAGGGGCAGACTTGAGAGATCTCTGGCTCAGCATTTCCTGCTTGCTGGGCTGATGTCAAGGCACAGGCTGCTGTGAGGTCACAAGCTCAGCAGTTTTAGCACGCTGGGCTGTTATCAAGGCACAGGCATCTGTGAAGGTTACTGGCTCGGCACCACTCATTTGCTGGGTTAATGTGAAAACACAAGTCTCTGAGCGGATTGTCACAGTATCTCTAGGTAGGTGAGCAGACACATCAGCAGTAGAAAGCCCAGTTGTGAGGATAGAGTATTTTGAGTGGGTTGAACTCTAGTCTTCAAGTTTGGATTGGGGAACAAATAGTTTGAATGTTCAGGGTGTTGTGTTTTGGTTATCTTTAAAAACAAAATAAAGCACAGTCTCTATTGATATCTCCTTAGGTATCTTGCCAGAGGGCCTTTCCCCATGTATGGAGTTCCCTGGCTCATTGCCCTATAATGAAAGACTGTTTCCAAGAGCAAATTCCCTTCTCAGATATATACAAGCTGAGAGCAGACTCCCAGGGACAATGGGCTTTGAAGTCTGATGTTAATGCCATCAGATCACATCAGGCCTACAGAGCAGTTTTGCTCACTATTTTAAAATTACCATGATTGGTATGATGAGACAGTGCTGCTACAGAGCCAGGTTATCCCCCAGCAATAGCCGGATTTAAAAAACAAACAAACACAAAACACACACACACAAAACACAGATCTGCTCATAGGATGCTTAGATGGGTAAGAACATGGATTCTCAGCCTGAAATAGCAGACAACTAGAAAGGACAAAGGGACAAACCAGGATCTGTGAATTCCTCACACTTGGCTTGCATGACCCATTCCTGCTGTGCTGGAGTAGACTTCGCAGGCGCAAGCAGCAAGGAATCTTAGGGTTAGTTTACACAGAGCAATTTCTTCCTGCCATTTTTGTTAGTTTTCTATATTGATTTCTCTCCTAAGCAGTTCCAAGTTTAAGCCAGGGAGAGCTGTATTGATCCAAGAAAGTTGATATAGTTTCTCTCCCAGTGAATATGAGGTGGGGTAGGGTAGAGAATGGTACCTGCCAATGCTCTTTTTGTTAGAAGTGTGTTAGAAATTCACTTACAGCAATGATATAGATTAAGCTTTCACATACGTATGGCTCTCTGAAAATATTTCCAGTAATCCCATTTGGCAAGAATGGTAAAATGCACCATAGGAGTCTATTCTGAAGTAGCTCCCATTCATACAGCAAAGAGCTAGCCACACTGGATTTAGTGCGCAGGCGCTGGGTGGCATTGGTGGCCTGTGATATACAGGGGGCCAGACTAGATGATCTGGTCCCTTCTGCCCTTAAACTCTATGACCATATGTAGTTCAGGATGGAATCAGAACTCATGTGTGTGGCATAGGGCTACATTGCTAATAATGATTCTTCATACCTCTAAGTAGAAGGAGCTGTGCTTTGAGGAGGATCTGAAGCCTGTCTTTATAGCAGCCTTGGGCATCAATTCAGTGCATGCATAAAAGTTACCTGCTGAATCTGGGTTATGGTATGCAACACAGTGACAAGTTGCTACATGTTTGTTACTCTATTAATGGGAATTGTGTACCTCAGGGGGGGCATATCCCCCAGAGGCACTCTGTTTTTAAGGTTAGAATGTCTGGAAAATCTACTGCATTGGGTAGTCTGGACATATGCAAAAATCCCATTGACAGAGGAATATATCTAAAAGACAGAAGAGGAGTAGGCAGTACCTATGCACCACATATGAAACCATCCAGTTTAATTTTAAGACATTCCAATGATTAGGTAATATTAAAACATGTTCCACAGTAATACAGAACAGTTTTAGAGAGGGTGATCTCTTCTATAGTGACAGACACCTTCCAAAACGCTGCAAATAGGAAGAAATCCATTGGGTTTTATTTGCCATTGAAGCTTCCCGAGAGATAAGTATTGAGTGCAGTAAGCCTGCAATTCTTTTTGCTAATGAGCATCATTAGATTTGTGTCTGACAGGAAGAATATGCACCGGGAATATCACCCCCAAACATTTCAACCTCTCTGGAATATGCTTTTGAGAGATAAGTCCTAATGATACAATGCTCCAATTGTCTAAACTACTCTGAAAGGGCAGGTGCATGAACACCTCAGTGCAAATATGAGAGAACAATGGCTCCAGAGACCCCCCTGACAGGTGCTGAAGTGACAGAGGTTTAAATGCCACTTCCAATCAGAGCACGGTAGTTAAAGGCCAGATATGAAGACCAATTCTATAAGATCTTGAATTTGTTCTCTTACTGCTGACAGGAGTGAGAGACATTGATAAATCACCCTATTATAACGAGCGATACAAAAATTCAGATACTTAGAAAAATTACCAACAGAGGACTGAAAGAAACAAAAAGAAAGACCCAAGAAGATAGCTGATATGGAGTTGGAAATTAAGGATACCAGCAGTTGGAAGATAAGGAAAAATGTATCAGCACCTTTGAACTCAAATGCTGAAACTTCAAACTATGTGCATGCCATTGACTGGTCACAAAGCAACCTACATTTTAGAGGTCCAAAGGCCACATGTTTTAATGTATTTAAGTTTAAGAGTGCTATGATTACCTCTTAAATGAAACTAAAAGTGAATGTGGATTTATTGTTTCATTTCTCTGTGCATGGGACTGCCACCTCACCCTCCTCCTTTCTGTAAAATTCATACAGTGAGCTGTTTATTTTCCTCATGGGATTTTCAGTATATATACACACACACACACCAGTACAAAAGAAAAGAAACTCCATCACTCAGGCACATGAGAAAAAGAGCCCAAATAGACTTATAGAAGAGAATGATGGACAGGATGTCAACTGGCAATTAGGATATTTGGGATACATCTGTGGACATCAACTGTCATTCATTAGTCAGTACATCTCCAGCTTAAGGAAACTCATTCTCACACATTGCAGCAGCTGTTACTGTTTGAATTGTGAATAGTAATAAGCCATATGGTGTGGCAAAGCAAAAAAGAGTAGTCACATTCTTACATGAACAAATATTGTGATTGCAAAAAGCACAAACTCATCAATGTGTGTGTCTTTTCTCTGGGGAAGTATATAGCCTTCAACCTAACTAACAAAATTGCCTCTTCCAGATGAGCAAATTACCTGCAAGTGCTGGGTTTGGGTGTTCAGAATTTGAATGAGTTACTGGAAAACAGCACACACCCTTGCATTTAACTATAGTGCCTTAAAAAACAAACAGCTTTCAGCCCCACTGAGGTAGGACAAAACCCACAAAAATATACCATGAAAAAGGGGTAAAATGGCAGAGAGAAAAGTATTTTTGTTTAATTGTAATATGTGGATTCCCTTCAATAGTCTTTGCTTCCTTTCCCAATTTATCCTAAAAAGAGAGGAATGGCCGTTTTTTGGTGCTTCGGCGGCGCTCCGGCTGTTTTTCCTTTTTGTTTTTGCCTAGGGCGCCAAAAAAGCCAGAGCCGGCCCTGTGCCCTCCACACCTACTGAAGGCAAAGGGATGTGAGAGTGATCAGCACTTCCAGACCTTGCGCAATACTTTGAAGGATCAAGTCCAGAGACAGAGAGAGTGGAAGTAGCTCACTGTTTCCCCTCCATGGGCTCTGGGCACACAAATCTTGATTCTCCCCTTAAAAACTCAGACACCATAAGATTCTCTTCCTCCCGTGGGAAGATTGTTTTGGCTTTGGTCCATGAGTTTTGTAATGCTCTGAGCGACTGTGTTTAACACCTATTAGCTTAAGCATTTTCATACTCCTCTCTATAGAAAAATCTTTATAATTTACCACTTTAACTAAAGGGAGGTGCGATCCCTTTGTATTGTTCACAATCTGTTTGAAGATGGAAACACATAATGGTGTACTTGCAGTTTTTCAGGGTGTGTTTTCTTGAAGCATATCCCAATGGCCTTACTACAGAGAAAAGATATCAGTAACAGCATGCCCAACTACATGCTATGATTTGGCTGGTAGCATAGATCCTGCAGAGCTTGACAGAGGAAGACCAACCAGGGAATCTCTCTTATTTCAATATATTTAAGACACTGCCTTGATCCTGCCTGGCAGTCCAATAGAGTTCTCACCTTACAAAAATTACATTAGTAGATTGTGATTGTGTTACTAGCTTGTTTTACACTGAATGAAATACTTGAGCAGACAAGAGAGACTCTAGGGCACTTTTCTGAGCCCAAGAGACAGAGAGTAATGGAGTCAGAAAGCCATCAACCACTGCCTGAACACAGCAACATTCCAGATCAATCAATGCTTCTTATAGTCATAGTTGGAGGCGATCGGTAGTTATAAAAGGAGGAAGTATACTAGCATTTTAATGGAAGTTAGAAACATTTTCCTACAAGATTTGGTTGTTCTGAATCAAATAAAAAAAAAAAAAGTTATCCAGGCAACCTGGCTTAAGTTTTCATCGTAAAAAACGAGTATTAAAAGTCCACCACCAAATTGATCACTGGCAATTTCTGTATATTGAACAATGTCATGTACTACAGCAAAATAAATCTGTCGATTAATAACCTAACACTGATGATTGCTGTAATAATGTAGCTGCCTCCCAAGAGCCCCCTCATGCCCGGGGTGGTTCTGCAGTGCCCTGCCTCACTGCCCTCCTTTTCAGGGCTCCTTAATAAACTCTAGCCGCGGTCATGCTGGAGATGTGGATTAGCCCTCCGGCCAAGTCAAACACAACAAATGTAATCCCTTCCAGGGTTAATTAAAGTACATCTAAAAAGTCCCAGCAGACAAAAGGTTCTTCTGCCCTCTTCATCCCACTGCCTGGGCTCTGTTCTCAGTCCCTTTCTGGGCTACCTTGGAGTCCTTCCCTCTGCTCCAGTACAGAGCACTCAGCTCCCACGTTGGCTCCCCTGGAGTACCCAGCCTCCCGCAGACCCCGGCTCAGGGCCTTCCACACGAGCCTGTCTGCCCACTCCTCCCTCAGACTGATCTCTCTGTTCCTCTAAAAAAGTGCCATTGCCCATTAAACATCAGCTCACCCCTTAGCCCTGCCCCCTCAGGCTGGGAAGCAGCTAATTAATCATGGCACAGGTGGGGCTGACCCCACATCTCACCTTAAAGGAGGCAGTCACCCTGTGACAATTGCTTTATCATTCAGGTATTTTCACGCACACATGTGTAGATATACCTTGCTCAGCTTGTATTTGCAAAGATGAACCAACTCCTAAGCAGAATTCCTAACTTGGTTGTAGAATGCCAAGCAACTAGATTCAAACAAGTCAATCCAAAACAAACCCAGGAACTGTTGAACTCAGTAGGAAAACATGCAGGAGGACAGGGGAGTACTGAAAATGCATTTATTTTGGACTTTTCTTATGCAGTGCTAAGATTGTGCCTAGCCTTAACATAGCCTTAAATCCCCTTAGATTCCCATATGGCCATGCAAGGCTTAAACTCCATGTCCTGTGAAGAATGCACAGCTGCTGACTCCTCAGACGTGAGTAGATGAAGAGGGGCAAAAAGTTACCGGAATCATGGCTCCCCCTTAATTTAGTCCTTGCACTGGCTAGCACAGCAATGTAGATGCACCGTGGAAAGTCAGCCACACCATTTCAAAACAATAATAAGTAGCCTCCTGGAAGAGGGGTACTCAGAAAGGAACAGAGGGTCAGAGTTTAAGGCCTGAAGGGAACACTAAGTCATCTAGTCTGAAGTCCTGCATAACACAGGCCAAAGAATTTAACGCAGTTCTCTTTATACGGAGCCCAATAACTTGTGTGTGACTAAAGAATATTTTCCTGAAAAGGTGTCTAGTCTTGATTTGAAGACATCAGGAGATGGAGAATCCACCACTTCCTTTGGTAGTTTATTCTAATAGTTAATCGCCCTCAGTGTTAAAAAATTGTGCCTAATTTCACATTTGAATTGGCTGGTTTCAGTTTCCAGCCAGTGGTTCTTGTTATGCCTTTCTCTGATAGATTAAAGAGCCCTTTAGTATCTTGGTATTTTCTCTGGTACCTATACACCCGGCCTAATCAAATCATCTTTTGTTTGATAAACTAAGCAGATCTTTATACTTAAAGAGATCATAGTTAAATAGCTATTTAAGTCTCACTGTAAGGCATTTTTCCCCCACCCTTCAAGTAATGTTGTGATTCTTCTCTGCACCTTCTCCAATTTTTCAACATCCTTTTAAAAATCTGGATACAAGAACAGGATTCAGTATTTTAGTATCAGTGTCTATGTATTCTAGTATTCAATCATGTAGTGTCTCTCCATACTCAGGGCGGTGGCACAACCTCTCAATATATATTGAAATAACTGAATTTAACACTCCCCTTTTAAGCTCTCACTGTTTAAGCCTAATTTAAGTAGGTTAGTTCTTCATTACAACTTTGGTTTCTATACGGCAGCCGACCCTATCCAGGATGCAGAGTAATCACTGCCTCTCTCTCAAAGGTGGTCTCTACTGCAAGAAGAAATGTAGCACCAGGAAGATGCCATGTTCTCAGCATGCCTTTTTGATAGGGCAAAACTTAGCATTGCAAACCACCACCAGGAAACTAGCACTGGTTGAGAAGTTGCTCTTGCGGTATAGACGCATGGATAAGGCCAAATAAATGCCATTGTTAAAGGGTGACTCATGAGTAACTGAAAATAAGCAAGATTTTGCGTCTAATAGAACCAGGGGGGGGAGGGGGGGGAAGAAAAAAGAGTACTTAACCCATGTATACACTATTTGAAGTATGAAAACAAGTGCACTGCCAAACAACAAATTCTGAAGGCTGGCATAAGTCTTTTGCAGAGTTTTATTACTATCTAAAAAACAGATTGTGGGGTGAACAGGCAGAGAATAAGACCACAAAAATGAATCAACTTTGGAAGTTAACTTAAGTGCGAAAACTGATGGGCAGGCATTTGCTAACATTACTGGCCAATCAAAGAATTTTAGTTAGTATGGTGAACTTGCTAGAACTCTCCCATCCTTCCTGCCCACAAATACATAATTTAAAATAAAAATCTCTCGTTTTAACTTTTCGAATTTTCAATACTTTGGATGGTTTTGAAAGTGACGCCCTCAGTTTATCTGCACAACAGGTGCAGTACAAGTAGCAGCAGGACAAGATGCCTTGCAGGTCTCTGCCAGGGTACCTCAACTCTGGCAAACACAGACCAATGCTCCAATCTGGCAACTGGATCCTGACAGATTTGCTCCTGTTGACTTCAATGACAGGAGTTGGGCATTAATTAAAAGCAGACACCCAAAGTGGGTGTAACAAACACATGGAGGGAGGACAAGGGCAACAGTGTTAGAAGCATGTGGTGACATGGATGAGAGCAGTGTTCAGGCTCCGTTCCCATTCAGTGATTGGCCTGTCGGCTGAGATTGCCAGTGGCTTTGTCAACTGTGATGGGACACGTCCAGTAAGAAATCTAGTCAACCAAGCATCAAACGGCAATGACATTAATTCACAACTTGTTCTTGGCTAGGTTCCAACAGGTGGCCTAAATGTCCGGCTCTGCATGGCACAGAAGCACAACTGCAAGAATCTCATTGCAGGATCAGGGCCTAAGTGTGCACTAGGTAACTGATTTCACCTGTGACCTTCTGTCACCAGTTAATATTGTCTGAACAATTGATGGAAGATGACAAAAATGAAATCTCACACTTTGTAGACTTGCTGGAATTTTATTTATAACAAAAAACTCAACTTAGTAAAATTCATTCATTTAACTTCTTTATGTACACCTGGATTTGGAGAGCCCAAAGCAGTTAGTTACTGTTTTATTTTAAGAAGAAATTAAAGCTATTCATTCCTTTCAAACTCAGTTTTTGTTTGTGTGTAGTTTAAGTTTAATCCTCTTCTCCCAATAGTAATGTAATGCTATCCACATACAGAAGGAAATTGATAGGAGGTCATTACAGAGTAAATATGTGATCTCTAACACTTTGCAATTTTATCCAAGGATCTCAACAGCGGTGACACAACTGTTGATTGGGGGTGGAAGGGGACATGGACATATTTTCAACCAGGACTCACTTTAAACCACTAGATATTGCTGTCTCTACAACAAAAGAACTTCTTTAATTACTTTGGTCAATATTTCTTTTCATCTTTTCAAGTGAGCTAAGACAAATGCCCAGATTACTACCAGTAATCAGAGAACTGACAAGTAAAGCTTACTTGCCCTAACCTGCAGGCACAGCATATCATTACCTCTCTATTCATAAGTGCCCGTTACTCTTTTCAATCCACCTACCATATACAGGAGCAAGAAAATCAGAATTTTATTTTTTAAAGAAAAGTTGCGTGTCTGTTGCTGAAACTGATAGCTCACTGACTGAGGTAACAATTGTATCTCAGTGGCAAAAAACGAGGAAATGGCAAATCCATCTGTTTACGAAACACAGAATGCTGTGGAAGCAGTTTTCAGAAAGAGCAATCGTGTTCTTAATCATTAATAAGATTTTCCTCTATCTGCAACAAAATTAGTTTTTCCTTGCACACTGGAAATAAAACCAACAATAAAAATTCCTTATAATTAAAGAAAACAAATGTTTTTGGGAATTTAGCTCATTCTTATATTTAAAAATATAAATGTTTATATTGTGTAGATATATATCTACTGTGTAAATTAAAACAAAAACAAAACAAAAACTATTTGACCAGGGCACATTCCGTTTTCAGAAGACACAACAGATCTGTTTAGTATTTGCCATCCAAAGAATTTACATTGTTTTCTGATGGCACAAGAGTGGTTATCACTGATAGTGTCTTGTACATTGTATAGCCAGCACATCCTGTTTTCTGCTTTAAGATAACATATAAGCCTGCAGCAATCTTATTGCCAAAAAAGTCACTTTCATCTTAATTTTCAAATACTGTTGGATAAAGAGCACAGTAAAATAACAACCTTTCACTCACTACTTCTTACTTCAACTCACCAGGACTTGATTCCAAAACTCAGCTTCATTTGCAAAATGCTCCATAGCAAAGAAATTATTTCTTCCTTGTCAAAAAATATCACGCCAACTACTCGGAGTGTAGGAAAGAAAACATTGTATTGCTACACAAGCATTCTAAAACACAGTGTTGTATTCTGCTGATGCAAGGAAGCTCTGTAGCAAGCGAGGTCACATGTTACTTATGATTCAAAAGCTAAGTATGTCTCACATGTTGTGCAGTATAATTCGATTGAGTTATACTCAAACTCAAGAAATAACACATATCCCCTAAAATTACTGCCGTTCATAAATCTTCAACTCATGTTACCATGTGTAACTCTGCCACACCTCAAAATTGATGTTCCAAGTACAACCTTATAGTGGGTTCTGCATTCAACCAAGAGAAAGCAAAGCAAGCTTGAGCCAGAGGCTTCTAATTATAAGGCTCTGATGTGCAAGTTCAAGGTTTATTAAGTTACACACACAGAACTAAGGGTGGATTTGTGTGTGTTACCGATGTAAGCAGTCAGGATGAGCTCTACGCTGACATCTGGTGGTGAGTTGTGGAAAGGGATGTCAGGGGCTAATCTTGTTTGCATGGACACACCCACCCTGCAAAGCATGATGGATCGCTTGCCCAAATGGTCACTTTGGCTGCTGTGGGATCCCCAGTTTCTCTGTTATTGGGGCAGAAGAATAAAGTGTTGTTACCCTGATTATGTGAATCAAGGACAGTGACCTTTTGTTATGATGGAGGGACTCGCCATCAACGAAGCAGCACTCGCTAGGCGAGGGACATGGGTTCCAAAACCCACTGAATTGAGAGAGGCTGGGGACAGGTATTTGTACCTGGTGGCATGGGTCTCTTCTGAGGGCCCTAAATGTCAGTTGCACCTTCTTCTTCTCCTCTCTCTCTCCACTGTGGAATATCAGAGCTAATTTTGAATTCTTTAGGAGTTTAATCACAGGCTGCTGAGTTGGAATCACTTGGGGCTAATGGTGCAAATTAGCACTAAGGCTCCCCTACTACAAGCTGAAATCACTGAGCACTGTGCTAAGTAGTGGGGGAGCCGGAAGATATATTGCTGAGCAGCTGACGGGATGGCTGATGGCGCGGAGCTGCTGATGGAGCGGAGCAGTTGGTGGGACAGCCAGAGCGGCTTGCGGGACGGCTAGCGGAGTGACTCGTGGGATGGTGAGTGGAGCGGAGCAGAGCCCCACGAAGGGACGGGGCAATCAGCTTTTGAGCCACGTAAGGTGCCCCTTACCTCTCCTCTCCCCATTTCTACCCAGACTGGGGGGGGGGGGGGTGGGTGTAGCACTCTGCAGATGAACGTTTGAACTCTGGGTCTGGACTTTTGGGACTTTGGGTGATTTTTGGGGTTGCTGGACTCAAGAACCAAAGGGAAAGGACATGGCCAATTTGCTGGGGTGGGTCTTTGCTCACAGTTTGGTTTATGAATCCTAGATGTGGTGTTTCGCCAACAAAATGCTGCATTGTTTCTCTTTGTCATTAAAAGGTTTTTGCTACACTCAGACTCTGTGCTTGCGAGAGGGGAAGTACTGCCTCTTAGAGGCGCCCAGGGGGGTGATATATATTTGTCCCAGGTCACTGGGTGGGGGCTCGAGCCGGTTTTGCATTGTGTCATTGGAATGGAACCCCTAGATACTGAACCCGGCCCTTGTTGCTGCCAACTCTGACTGGCAGAAGGGCTATGTAGCAGGGTGGAACCCTGCTCCTGCCCGGAGGGGCTGGAGGCGGAGAAGCTGGGCTGAGTGGTAAAGCAGCCACAGCTGTGGCCAGTTAATCAGGGCCCAGCTGGCCCTTATAAGAGGGCAGTGGGCCTGGAGCAAACACTCTCTCTCTGCCTTTAGAGAGGGAAGGGCTTGGCTGCAGGGACCTGACCAGGTACCTAGGGTGGAGCAGGGCTGGGGAAGGCCAGGGGAGCTGGGGAGCTCCGGCCTGAGAGAACCCCAGGCTGTGGCCTAGGGTTAGGCCCATCTACGTACAGGGGTTGCGGGGGCAACCCACGGGTAGGCCGAGGCAGCAGGTCCAAACCCCCTTTGCCTGTGATGAGTGGCTTATACTGCAGTCTGCCCCAGGGCGCGGGGGCTAGCTGGTGACTGGCAGTAGCCTACGACTGAGGCAAGGTGGGGATAGTGGGTTGGGGGTTCCCCTGGGGAGGGGAGACCCAGATCTAGGGGTACTGCCAGGGGGCAGCACCCCAGTTAAAAGGGCACTGGGTCCTGGGAGGGACGCGGGGCCAGAGTGGACAGGTGGATCACTGGCCTGCAGAGGGCGCTCCAGAGGCTGGTGAGCTAAATTCCCGGAACAACCAGCAGGAGGCAACCCAGGGGTGAGTCCGGCCCTGCCACAGGCTACAACTAAGAAAGCAACTTCAAGACCATAATCTGCATGTAAAATTAAGTGAACTTTGCTACTATAGACTCTCACATGTGTAGTGCAACTATTCTGACAGGAAGAAATTATTAAAAACAAAACAAAACACCTTAATATGCTTGCATGGTTATCAGTTATTACAATTATTTAAAGTGAGCTGTCTATTAAAGAGAAAAGGAAAGACAAATTTGCAAAGAACTATGGAGAAATGGAGATATTCAATCTCAGGTATAACCTAAAGGAAACATCTGCCTCCTGGGAGTGGTAAATACATGCCATCAACTCTAGTGGGAGTTACATCTGTGCATGGAGAAGAGAATGTACTCTGAAGAGTTTAGCAAAAACTTATTGATGCAGGATGAAAAGAGAGACATTACAACCTAATGATCATCTGTTACCAGGGAGAACCCAGTGGAATATTGGTAATTTTTAGTGTTTGTATATAATCTTTAAAGCTTTCACTCAACTGCCCTTACAGGTAATCCAAAGAAGGTGGAAAAATGTACAAGTCAGCAGACTAGACATACCACTCAAAGGCATTAAATACTCGTCAGACCTTTATGTATCCATGAAACCTTCTCTAAGGGGATCAGACAAGCTTTTCCCCCTGCAAACTCCCATTTGACATATTTAACTGTTGGACAGTATGCAAACTGCATCTCTTGATATCTCATGACAAGCCAGGACCACCTGACATTTTGCCTGTGCAAAGTTTACAGCATGTAAAGACTTTAAAGTGAGAAATCAAAGCAGTTCAGTCAATCCAGACTCATTTTCTTTACAGCGTCAACCTTTATTGTTCAAAGATTTTTCTTCCTGCAAATTACGACGAACAGTTTACTTAGCACCCCTCCCTTAAAGCCCTCGTCTGACTCCTCATTGTGCTTGCAAGTTTTTTTTGTCGCTAGCAGGCGTACAAAAAGAAAATTACATGGGCCAAGCAACAATGTAGAATGGCAAGAAAAAATGGAGCAAGTTGCAGGGAACATCAGCTGCTCAAAACAAACATCAGTATGTCCATTTTTCAGAAACACCATTGCTACAGTTTTCTCCAAACTCTGTAGTGCCCTAGTGTAGTCCTAGTATCTCTATTCGCATAGGAAGAGGTCTTTCAAGATATCATGCTCTAGTCATTATGAGAAAGCTGTGCTGATAGATCAGTAGAGCAAGTGGCAGGTATGTTTCCTGGCTCCTACTACCTTGCATAGTGGAGAGTGCAGGCACATAACACTTGCTAACCACACTGCAAGGACTGGGAAAAAGTGACTCCACTAGGGTTGCCAGCTTTGGTTGGACATATTCCTGGAGGTTTCATCACATGACAATCTTTAAAGATGAATCTTTAATTCCTGGAGACTCCAGGACAACCCTGCAGGGTTGGCAACCCTAGACCCCACACCAAAACACTGATGAAACTGCTAATCAGTGCCTCAGCACCTCGTAGAAGACAATTTGGAACCGAATGCCAGAGCCATGGCCCACTCAGAAAATGTCTAAAATAAGGTTTTTTGGAGAGTGTGGGGGTAGTTCTAGGGGACAGGGAAAGAGGGTGTAGAAGCCAAAACCTCAAAGTGAACCTACAGTGTTCATTCTGATGCCTCCCAACCGATTAACACTCACCAGGCCACACAAGATTCACACAGCCCCAAAACAAGCCATTGTGGCTTGTTGACTATTGATTAAATTAATAGGCAGCAGGTTTAAAAACATAAGGCAGTACCTTTTTCACACAATGTATGGTCAACCTGTGGAAGTTGTGAAGGACAAAGCTATAACTGGGTTAAAAAAAGAATTAGATTAGTTCATGGAGGATAGGTCCATCAATGGCTATTAGCCAAGACGGTCAGGGATGCAATCCCATGCTCTGGGTGCCTCTAAATCTCCAACTGCCAGGAACTGGGACTAGTCAACAGGGGATGGATAGATCACTCACTAATTGCCCTATTCTGTTCATTCCCTCTGAAGCATCTGGCACGCATAGACCACTGTTAGAAGACAGGATAACCGGCACCAGCTTTTTTGCCTGCCCCAGGAGGCGCCAAGGACGGAAGAGGACAGGAGAGGGTCGCCGAAGACCGGGGCGGCCGAAGATCCTGCTGCCAAAATGCCGAAGATCGGGGTGGCTGAAGAGCGTCACCGCCGAAGGACCTGAAATGCTGACCCCCAAATCCTGGCGCCCTATGTTGCCTAGTGGTTGCGCCGGCCCCGATAAACAGGCCATTGGTCTAACACAGTATGGACATTATGTTCCTGTTTTTGTTACTTCCTTACAATCAGTGATGTGATCAAAGCTCTGGGAATAAAAGTTTATAAGTAATCCTCATGCCTGTGCCTCAGTGTCATGAATCAAAAACAATGGTTATATGACCATCCCCATCCGCATTGGGGATGCATTTGGGATTTAGAAAACAATTTACATTAATAAACCAAAGGGCATTTCCGACTAGATTTGAGGGCTGAGCAACTAGACTACATGCATTTAAACATTTATACTATTCCACTTTCAAGCAGAAAACAAAGGACACCATCAAATCTGCATAAGCATTAAGAAAAATCTAATGAACAGAAATTTGGGGGCTAAGAGATTCTAAGGAATGTCATAATCTAACATTTGACTGAACTATTTATCCAAATTTAGACAGCTTTTAATTGCATCCAGCTATTGATCCAAACAGTAAAAATGCCACATTTTCATAAATCCTTGTACCCGATACTAGCAAGATCTCCACAGCAGATTCTAATTCGGAAACCCAGTCTTGAGATATACTTATGCCAATCAACACCAACCAGCAATTACACATTAGGAAAATTTAACTCTTAAATGCATTTGGTATCTCATAGACTGATGAACCAAGCATATCTACTTTTTCCACTTTAAGTATGATGAGCGATAAACTTAGATGCAAATTTAATCAGTGCCTTAAATTGTTTTAGCCACTTCAATGTTCTCCTTAAATAAACAAAATTAAAATTAAAAAAAAACACACCAAAAAACCCACAAACCACCAACCAGGATGCTGATTACAGAAATAAGCAGAAGAGAAGGATGTTGTTACGCAACAAATCTAAAATTAGTAAGGCTTCCTTAATTTTCAGGAACTACCACACTGTGCCTATCAGCAAATATGCCTTTCCTGTTTTATTCTGTGAATGCTGCCACTCGGCAACTGACTACAAGTCTCGTCGCTTTTTTGCAAGGGAGTCTTAGCCCTCTGATCTTTCCAGTTACAGCCAGGGCATCTCCACTACTTGATTTACTGTTTAGAATTGTGTAAATTTAGTCCAAAGGTTTAAAGTATATATCCTTCAATTCAGCTCCATTGCCAGATCCCAGATTTCCAGGAGTCCCACTACTGTATCTAGCCAAAGAAAGTTTTCTGACTTTATCCTGTCTACATTATTTAATTTGATTGGACAGCTTGATTTCAAGATTAGCTTTACACAGTTGCCAAAGTGACAAAGAGTCCTGTGGCACCTTATAGACTAACAGACGTATTGGAGCATAAGCTTTCGTGGGTGAATACCCACTTTTTCAGATGCATGTCATGACAGGTCTTCTTCAGATGCATAATCATGACATGCATCTGAAGAAGTGGATATTCACCCACAAAATCTTATGCTCCAATACGTCTGTTAGTCTATAAATTGCCACAGCACTCTTTGTCGCTTCTACAGATCCAGACTAACACGGCTACCCCTCTGATACTTGACAGTTGCCAAAGTTAACTTCCACTAAAAATGCCTGGGCTTTGTCCACACTAGTTATTCCACCATTGCTAGACTAACCATGAAGAAATAGACAAGGCCAAACACAGGAGAACTCAGCAGCAACTCTCCAGTCAGCAGACTCATATGGTGAGTTTCATGTACTAGGATGTGTCAGGTGGTGGCATCAGTAGGGTTTACAAGCCCAGCATCTTGTTAATCATTGGACATTGCAATGACTCACCAAGAGAACAGGTTGCAGGGAATGAGGCAGAGGAGAGAGGTGCACAAATAAAGCGATCTTTAAAAAGTCTCTCTTACTGCCTAGTTTCTCTTGCAAACCTCAGTTTTGCACACAGGAGGTGCCAGATTCTATCAGGATCATAAACATCCATCAAAGATCAAAGAGACTGGAGGAAGTGATATTGTTCCAACAAGCAGGATAGACAGTGCTTTTCTTTCCTGGAGGAAACCACTTCAGATTTCAATAGTCTGATAGTACTGAGTCAGTAAATTGCTAGCCTTTACCTCTGTCTCAAGGTAATATTTGGTACTTATTCATATCACAAACAACTAACTGGTGAGTACTCTCTCTCTCTCTGGAGAATAATTAGGATTTGTTGATAGTCACTGGTAGGGTTTAAGGAAGTCCTTTGGGACACTGCTTCCTTATCAGGAGGTCAAAAAAAAACAAAATCAGAGAACAGTATGAAGTTCAATTACTGAAAGAAAAAAAGGGAAAAAAAGAAACAAAAGCAAGCTCAAAAAGGTGAATAGTAAATCATTTTTATGCACCATTCTGAAGTACTTCTATATTGATCCCTCCCAGAAAACGTTTGGACCAATTTTCACATATCCATTATCTATAGGGTTGCTTTCTGATTGCAGAAAACCAAACACCCTTGCTGCTCCCCCTTCCCTGAGGCCCTGCTGTTGCCCTTCCCCAAGGCCCCACCCCCCCTCCGTCCATCCCCCCTCCCTCCGTCGCTCACTCTCATTGGGATGGGGCAAGGGTGCAGGAGGGGGTGTGGGCTCAAGAGGCTCTGGGGGGTTCAGAGTGCTGGAAGGGGCTTTGGGCTGGGGATTGGAAGGTGGTGCGGGCTCCAGGGTGGGGCCAGAAATGAGGGGTTCAAGGTGTGGGAGGGGGCTCTGGGCTGGGAGTTGGGGTGCAGGATGGGGTGAGGGCTCCAGCTGCAGGCTCTGGGGTGAGGCCAGGGATGAGGGGTTTAGGGTACAGGAGGGAGCTCTGGGCTGGGGCTGAGGGGTTTGGAATGTGGGAGGGGGCTCTGGGAGGGAGTGTGTGTTGTGGGAGGGTGCGAGCAGTGCTTACCTTAGGTGGCTCTCAGAAGCAGCTGGCAGGTCCCTCTGGCTCCTAGGCGCAGGGGCGGCCAGGGGGCTCTGCGCATGGCCCCCCCATCCACCGGCATTGCCCCTGCTGCTCCCACCAGCGGTGGTTCCCAGCCAATGGGAGTTGCAGAGCAGGTACTCGGGGCGGAGCCTGTGCCTCAGACAGGGGCAGCATGTGGAGCCCTCCTAGCCGCACCTGCACCTGGGATCCGGACAGCCATGCCAGTCACTTCCAGGACCTTCACGGAGCCAGCTGCTGTAGCCAACCGGACGTTTAGAGGCCCGGTCAGCTGTGCTGACTGAAGCTGCCAGGGTCCCTTTTTGACTGGGCATTCTAGTCGCAAACCAGACGCCTGGCAACCCTAATTATCTAACAATGCTTTTGCCTGCCCCCAGCTCAGGCAGGCTGACTTATTTAAATGACAGTCAATGGGATTTAAGACTATTAAAATGCCTAAATCCCTTTTGAAAATGACATTTAGACTTCTAAATCAGTTGGGTGTTGCAAAGCCAAGTGCCACAATACTGAAATACATTTAAAAATCCGGGCCTTTGCCAATGACTTCAGTGGGGCCAGGAATTCAACCCAAAATCTGTAGCCATCTATGCAGAGGCTGTCAACCTTATCCTTAAATAGAACTCAAATAAATGTATCTAGGGTTTGGCATAAATAGTCTGGTTTGATTTGTTTCAATGGCCTTCAGCCCACTTGCAAGCTAAGCATCATAGTTTATGTTGAATGTAACTATTTGAATTAGCAGCATCAGTAATCTGCATATTCTTTCCCCCACCTTATGTGTAGAATAAATGTCAGGTCAAAGCACTTTCTGTGGAACATCAACAGGGCAGAATCTTGTGTCTCTGTGTGATGCAGGCAAGATTGTGATATGAATTGATCTTTACTTCCCAGAGAGTGTTACAACACTAGTTTATAAGAAATGCAACATCACAGAAGAAAACAAACAGTACAGACTTTCAGCTATTTCATATAACTTTAAATTATGCACTCATATTTTATATGGTCACTGCTGTAACATAAATAGAGGATATCTGACACTAGAAGGGGAATTGCGTGACTGAATAGGGATTCATAACCTGCAACAACAATAATTGAGCACTTATAAAATTCCAACTTCACCTACCACAGTGCGCCTACAGTACAGTACATCCGGAATCAGTGCTCCATAATGAATCTAGAAGAATTTGCCCTGACTTCATTATGCTAACACAGTCGATATAGAACATAATTCAAGCCTACTGAAGTCAATGCGAGTTTTTCCATTGACTTCAGTGGTATTTGGATGAGGGCTAACAAGTTCAAGTAATGCAGAGGTTACAGACATAGTAAGATACTACTCAGCATGAGTAAGGGTAGCAGAATTTGGCCATTAGGTATTAGACAGTAATTCATTCTTGAGCAATATTCTGTGTTCACTACAAACTACACAATAAAAACTATTTTTAAATATCTTAGACTGAACCTTCAACCTTGCCAGAAACACTTACACGCCACTGTCCATCCATGTCATTATCAGTGACAACAGCCTCTTTCTGATGTTTCAAAATACCTTTTTGGATTCTAATATGCAAACTGAATTTTGCTAGTAAAATCCTACAGTTCTAAACTTCAAATACCCCCAGCTGTGTAACACTGGATTCAGTTTTAGAATTGAGATTACATGAATAGTAACAATTCTGGCTATAAAGTCTGAAACACGAAGGGAATTCTCTTCCTGTTTATTATAGAGGCATATAAAAAACTCCCAAGAATTTAAAGCAAGAGAAAGAATTCTTGTAATTTATTTTGTTATTGATAAAATAAAGAGTTCAGAAAGTAGGAAAGCCTCTAATAGCCTTGAAGTGTGCCCCAGAAGTGGGAGAAACATGAATATTTTAATAAATCTGGGCAGATGTACACCAAGAAAACCTTAACATCTTCCCAGCTCCCTACTCATGACCCATAGGAGTTGTCAGGGGGCAACCCCAACCCCCCCCCCCCCCCCCGTGAGAATGAATGTTTCAGTTCCTAATGAGTATTTGCTTTATATTTGGAGGCTGGCATGCATGTTTGGCTCATTTGGGATTCAGGAACATACTACTGGTGTGGGAAGAACACCAGGGAGTGTATTAAGGCTGATGTGGGGCATAGCAACCCTGATTAGCATCCAAAGGCTCACAGTGGGTGGAGGTCAGTGGAAACAGGGGCCAGAGGCTTCACTCTGAGAACTCTTACAAGGGTCTCAACAAGCAAGAGCTGGGGTTGGAAGGAGAGGTTCATCCCTTTCCCAAATGCCTTAGCAGGCTGAGAAGCAGCAGGAGAAGGAAGATGTCTCCCAGTTTTGCTGCGCCACCTTCTCCCCCCGCCCACCACAGCTTCTTGTTAATTCTAGCTCTCTCTCTATTCCTTACCAGGAGGATTCTAGTCCTTCTGAAGTTAGGGAGCTGAAGGAGGAGTCTTGCGCCTATCCACTTTGTACCTTCTGTAGCTGAGGAGACCCAGTCCTGAGGAGCTACAATGATTTTCTATAGCAAGTCTTTTGTTGATCTGAGGAGGTTGCAGCATCAGGACTCAGTTCTACAAGAGGGTGAGTGAAGCCTTTCAAAAGAGAAGTTATGGCCTGCAGACCTAAGGAGGCATGCCATTGGATCAGTTCTACTCTGTTAGTCTCTTAGGGCTGGTCCACCCTGGGGTGGGGGGGGGGAAGAAGAAATCAAAGATACGCAACTTCAGCTACGTTACTCACATAGCTGAAGTCGAATATCTTAGATCGATTTTTTAAAGTACTTACCCCGGTCCACACAGCAGCAGGCAGGCTCCCCCGTCGACAGCGCTTCCTCTGCTCGCCGAGCTGGAGTTCCAGTGTCGACAGGGAGCGGTTCTAGGATCGATTTATCGCGTGTAGACGAGACGCAATAAATCGATCCCAGAACATTGATTACTACCCGCCAAATCAGGCGGGTAGTGTGGACATAGCCTTAGGGTAGGTCTATACAGCCTGAAGAAGCAAATCTCCCACCCTGAGTCGATAGCATAGTGGGGCTCATGCTAGCACTCTAAAATTAGCTGTGTAGCTGAAGTTTGATCTCTAAAGCCTAGGGAAGGCTGTGGGCTTCAGAGCCCCAGCTGAGAGTGTCTCCATATACACGTGTCCTTTGCCCAGGTCATGAAATGAGAGCACTGATATGAAGAAAGTGATGGCTAGTATGGAGGCAAATCACACATTGTATTTGAGACAAATGTCTGAATCATTATAAAACAACTGTTTTGAGGTACAAAGAAGGGTGCACTGACAACTCTCCCATGGCAGAATTCACTAGTTTGGGTGCCGTGCTTGAGAAGTGTAACCTTAACCTTAAATTTCCGGGGTTCCTATCCATTCAAAAACCAAACCCTAATGTTCCTGAAAGGTAATAGACACTCAAACAACATACCTGCCAACACCCTTAGCTTCACCTGTCCTGAGTTTGTGAGAGCATAACCAAAATGCTTGCCTGTAACATGCATACCAAAGCTGGCCTCCTCCAATTCTGTAGGGGAGAGGAGACCCATTATCCAGTTTTCCATGGTGTAGTGGAGGAACTAGATTCTAAGTGTCCATGGAAGCAGTCTGCAAACAAGATGTGCTTACATGGGCTTCTTACACACCAGCACGCATTTTTTCTGGGATTTGCCTGACAAGGTCCCCCTGAAAAAGGCAAGAAAGGGAGTCTGACAAACCATGGTCTGGGGCATAGGAAGATATTAAAATGAATTTAGGTTAGCTCCAATGGCTAAGGCGAACATTACATTTAAAAAAAATACAGAGCTCATTTATTTTATCTAAAGAGACAAGGAAGGTGGCAAAGCTCATCTTATTGTAACAAAGTTCCAACGGTTCTATAAACTGCATTGGCCATGTTGTCTGTTTCCCCACACAACTTGTTCCTTTCCCCGACATTAACAGTAGACTTACCAATTATTGTAATTACTATCCCTAGGCTATGCCCTTTATTGATCCTAGAAGTTAAAGCAGTTTACAGTCAACAAGAGAAGCACTTTGACAGGAAGCATAAATAGGTTCCTCTACCCTTGTATGAAGCTCTCTAATAAATCAGAGCTTTTGCCTTTTTAGTTTAAACATTCCAGCAGAGATTTTAAAATATCCTTTTCTCAGGCTGCTATGGCAGAAACTCATTGCAATCACTTTAACATAGCAATCGAGCACCAGGGGAAAACATTTACAATACAAGCTTGGTAACAGGAGATACTGGTGTGATTGACCTGTCAAAATAAGCCAGAATCATGTAAATAACTAGCATGATATTTATTGAACTCCTTGACAGCACAATACGAAGAGTTATTCAGGGTTTGGTAGTTTGTAGGAAAGTGGCTGAGGCCAGAGTTTAGCACAGTCCTGATGTTACTCACAGCAGTGGCGTAGCCAGGTTTAGCGGACAGGGGGAGCGGCCCTATAAAAAGGCGCCTCCCGGCTCCCCCGTACTCACCCCGGCGGCGCTTTAAAGGGCCTGGGGCTCCAGCCGCTGCGGAGCCCCCGGGCCTTTTAAATCTCCGCCCGAGCCCAGCTCCGGCAGCGGGGTGGGGGCGGGGCGCTTTAAAGTGCCCATGGCTCCCCTCAGCGGCAGGAGCCGCGGGCCTTTTAAAGCGCCCCCGAGCCCAGCTCCTGCAGCCAGGGCCGGCTCCAGGCACCAGCGTACCAAGCATGTGCTTGGGGCGGCACCTTAGGGGGGGCGGCGCTCAGGGTTGTGTTTTTCTTTTTAAAAAAAAAAAAAAAAAAACGTTGCGGCCGGCTGGGAGAGCGGGCCAGGGCTGGGCTGGCCACCCGGCCCCCAGCGCTCCGGCTGCAAGAGCTCTGGCCGGGAGAGGCGCTGGCGGGGGGGGGGGGGGGGGGGAGAAAGGAGGGAATTGTTGTTTTTTTTTGCTTGGGGCGGCCAAATAGTTAGAGCCGGCCCTGCCTGCAGCGGGGCTCGGGCGGCGCCTTAGCGCCGCTTCTCCTCACAGGGGGAGCAACTGCTCCCCCGCTGGCTCCGCTACTGACTCACGGTAAGGGTGGGTAGCTATAAGCAACGAACACTTGACATTCACAGAACAAGCAATGTACCATATTCAGCATTCGGTTGGTCTGTCTCCTGCTTGATGTTTCACTAGCTACATTATTTTATTATCTAGAAATAAGAAAGCTCCCATGGCCTCCCATAAAATCATGAGTTGACAACACTTATCAAGTGACTAAGGGGGGGGGGGGGGAGAAATCACAAAATCATGAAAGCGTTAGCTCCTGGAATCATTATTGAATGATTCAGTTTTCATTAAAAAAAATAAAAAAGTTTAGTCTTATGGTTAAAGAGGACAACATGAACACTAACAGCTCAAACACCAGAAGGTATATAAAAATAATCCAACTTTTTATTATTAATCTCATATTTGGGGCCTGACTCATCATTTTTTGAATACTTGGGTTTGGAAAAGCTGCAATATTGGTCTCAAAGGAGAACCTCTCTAGCACATGTACATAGTCACTCAGCATGCTGTGAAGGCCCAGAAGGGTCTACATTTTTAAGGCTTAAAGCAAGACAAAACCAGAGATTTGTTTTAGGAGGCCACAGGGATAAAGGATGGTCAAGCTCACTCTACACGAACACAGCTGTAACCATCACAGGCCCCGCGGCGCCGGGCGATGTCGCGGGGCGGGGCCCCGCGGCGCCGGGCGACGTCGCGGGGCGGGGCCCCGCGGCGTCTCCCGGTGCTACGGTAAGATGGCGGCGGGCCCTGGGGTTGGCGGGGAGCTGGCCGCAGGTCCCGGTGCGGGCGGGGAGCTGCCGGTGGGTGCAGAGCACCCACCAATTTTCCCCCGTGGGTGCTCCAGCCCTGGAGCACCCACGAAGTCGGCACCTATGGTAACCATCCATCACTGCTGTCGTAAAGAGGCAAAAACCTGCTCTCCCAACACCCTGTGCAATCCTACTGATTTCAGTGAGGTAGGGTGGGATGTGACAGCAGAAAGTGAACCATCAGGTGTGTAACAGTGTAACAGAATCATAGAAACGTGGGGCTGGAAGGGACCTAAAGAGGTCATCTAGTCCATCCTGCCACCCTGAGGCAGGATTACGTACATCTAGACTGCACAATCTGACTAATCTGTTCTTAAACTCCCAGTTAACCTGTTCCAGTACTTAACTAGCCTTATAGTTAGAAAGTTTTTCTTAACATCTAATCTAACTCTCTCTGCAGGTAGGTTAATCCCATTACTTCTTGTCCTACCTTCAGTGGACATGGAGAAACAATTGAGTCCCCTTTGTAACAACCCTTAGCGTATTTGAAGACTCTTATCAGTCCCCCCCGCCCCGCCCCCCCGCAAACCTTCTAATCTCTAGACTCAACATGTCCAATTCTTTCAACTATTTCTTATAGGTCAGGTTTTCTAAGCCTTTTATCATTTTTTGTTGCTCTAATCTGGACACTCTCCAACTTGTTCACATTTTCACAGGGTGACCAGATGTCCTGATTTTATAGGGACAGTCCTTATTTTTGGGTCTTTTTTCTTATTTAGCCTCCTATTAGTCCCCATCCTCTGCCCTGATTTTTCACACTTGCTGTCTGGTCACCCTACATCTTTCTTAAAATGTAGTACCTAGAACTGGACACAATATGCCAGTGCCATGCAGAGCAGAACAATTACCTCCCATCTCTTACATATGACACTCCAGGCAATACATCTGTAGGCTGGTGGACCTAATCACCAGCCTGGGACAAACTATTGGTCACGCCCAGTTCAGTTTGCAGCCCTTTCCTCAGGGGGAGGGGGAGTATTTCTCACTCACAAAGTCACAGTTCTTGACCGAAAATGTGGGGCCCTCTGGTAGTTATAGGGCCTGGTCCTTCTTCAGCCTCAGGTGTCCACAGGGCCTGCTTACCCTCTTGCAGCCTTCTGCTGCAGCCACAGAAGTAGCCTTCTCCAGGAGTCCCTGGTTCCCTCAAGGAGCCAGAGAATTTATTTATACCCTCTAGATGGGAATCAGACCCAGTCAGTAGATGCTATCCAGCTGGTTGGCCAATTCCCAGCACCTGTCTGCTGGACTTGCCTCAGAAAACAGCTAGCTGCTCCCTGGTCCTCCTTGTCCTTAAATGAACAGACTGCCCTGTCACAGCATCCCAGAATAACATTTGCTTTTTTTGCCACAGCACAACACTATTGACATTCAATTTGTTTCAATATAACCCAGAGATCCTCTTCTGCTGTATTACTGCTAAGCC
Source organism: Chelydra serpentina (assembly GCA_037349315.1). Lineage (NCBI taxonomy): Eukaryota > Metazoa > Chordata > Testudines > Chelydridae > Chelydra > Chelydra serpentina. The sequence continues at coordinate 26,367,336 of JBAIAC010000010.1, forward strand.
AATTATTCACCTTTTCGTTTTTGTACATTTAATGTTTTCCTTCTCAAGTATTTTGCACTTCTCATTATTGAATTTCATACCAATTCTCCAATTTATCAAGGTCCGTTGAATTCTAATCCTGTCCTCCAAAGTGCTTGCAACCCCTCCCAACTTGGTGTCACCTAAACATTTTAAAAGCATACCCTCCACTCCAACATAACACAGTGTTATGAAGAGAACTGAACTTTATTTCATGTAACATGGCCAGGGTTAAAGGTTAATACCCACATCACATTTCAAGTACTAATAAATATTGGTTATTAATATCAACATGAATTAGTGCTAATGAAGAATTTTCAAGGGTTCTGGGTAGACAGCAGGGGTGTTTGAAAGACCAAGGCTTAAATTTGGAAAGGCTTATTCACATGAGGCAAGTTTAAGTAGATACATAATTCTTTACAGGATTGGAGCCGTAGTTTCTACTTATGTGTCCAAGTTTTAAAAAATGCAATAAAAGCATGAAGCGCTATTTAGAGGAAACTATTTTGAGTGTCTGCACCACACAGAGACCGCATATGCTTTAAAGCGAAACTTGGAAGGAATTTCATTTCATTTGGTAGCTATCAGATTATTAAAAGGATTGCTTGTGTTTGCAGTGTGCTCTTTTTGCATCATTGACTCTGTATCAACTGAATTTTTCTACCTTTTTCCTTCATTATTACCACGTAAAATATTTTAGGCATAAGAATGTAATCCTTCTACAGGACTAGAGCTTTCCTTCCTTCATAATGCAAATCTACATGGTGATGCATTTCTTGGGAGTTGCTTATTGTTTCCAGAAGAGACAGAATGATTTATTCTTTGTTATTTAAGTTGCAGAAGCACCCAAAGGCCCCAAGTCAGGATTGGGGCCCCATCGTACTAGGCACCGTACAATATACCGGAAGACTAGAGATTATCTAATCTAAAATGCTTTATTTTTTTCCCCAAACAACTAGCAGCTACAATTCCAAATGAGAAATCACTTGATCATTACCTGTTAGGTTCATTCCCTCTGGGGCACCTGGCATTGGCCACTCTCTGACCCAGTATGGCCATTCTTATATTAATAAAACCACAGAATTTTAATAACTCATCAGAAGACAGTTCCTTTCAAAACACCAAGGCGGGTTTCGGGTTGCTTTGTTTTATTTCTAATATTACATATCTGCACTGATAGATATTTGCATATAAATCATGTTAACCGCTTGAGATTTTTCTAATGATAAAGCACAATTAAAGCAGCTACAATTGACTCAGACTGACCACTTTTACTATCGTATAGGAAAATGAAATACCTCCTTAATGAGGCTAATCACAGAGAATGAAGAGACCATACTCAGGAGGCCAATTCTGCAAACAGGTGCTCAACATCCTATTTGCAGATCTAATAGCTAACTCTATTCTGTCCACTAGATGGCAGTAAAAGTTTGATAGGTTTTTTAAACTAAAAGTAGTAATAATAAAATGTAGCAAGTAGACTTTTTGCTATGTAATTTAAGTATTATAAGATTGATTATAACCTGTTTTTCTGAATGTAATTTCAAACTTTTTTCAAATCATTGATATTTAGTAGTCTGATCATGTAAATTAGTAAATACAGCATCTTTGATTTACTTAACTGTTTCCATATCTAACATGCACACAAACTTTAGATAAAAACAAAATAATTGCTCTCAAAAGAAAACTAAAGGTCCTTAGGTGAGACAATAGAAATACATGACTTATTAAAATTTAGCTGAGTATTTTGAAAATATATCTTTCAACATAGTTTCTATTATTTTGACAAAAGATGAGCTTGAACAGATAACATGATTTTCTTTAAAGGAAAGGTTGCAACCCTGGTCTCTATATATCAAACATTTTAATTCTGAAAAATGATATTTGAGCAGAAAATATAGCAAACAGGGTTATAGGTAGCAATACAAGACAAAATATTAGTATGTCACTTCATTTTATGTTGTCTAATTGTAGGCATACAATCTATATAAATAAGCAGAGAGTATAGGTTATAGTCAAGTTAAATGACAACAGATTTTACATCAACACATATTTGGTTACACCTTAATTTTTCTTTTTATCCACAGTGCATAGAGTATAACAGGATTTATTTGAGCTTAATTGTTTTGATCCAGTGATATGGATGCAAGATTACACTATGGAAATATTCCATTTAGATTTCAACACTGTGTTTGGATGACTTTTTACTGTTCTTGATGACACAAGATTGAAGCTATATAAAGATCTTGGATTACCATCATTGTATATCTGCTAACCTCATAAATTGAAATAGAACAATTCAGTTTAAGTACAGAAAAGGTTGACTGTTAGGATATTAAAAGCTGCTTTTAACAACTGCATAATAGCATTTCTACATCCAATATGCACTGCTGAAATGGGTTGTTTTGACTGGTTTCATTTAAAAAAAAAATCATCCAGATTAGTTAAAAAAAATAAAAAATAAAAGCAGACTACGAAAGTTGGTAAACAACATTAGATATTCAGCAGCTCAGGAACACAATGCAAAAGCTATTTATCAAATAAATAAATAAATATAACCCAGTCAGAGGCCAAAACGTACAAAGCTTTGTGTTTGAATGACTGGGGAATGATGAGTGGCCTAGCTTTAATTCAGGCACTGTGTAAACCTCAGGAAACTATCATTATCATTTGATGTCATCAATTTTTCTAAACCTTGTTGTTGGCAAACAATGACAGTAATGGCAGAGGCTGCTCCATAATGAACTGTGAAAATGCCATATACTGGAAAGTGAGTTGTTTTAGAACATCTCAGTCAGACTATGGCTTGGCCTACTTCAACAAACTGTTGATAAAGAAATAATCGGAAAAAGAACCATAAGCTTCTTGGTTTAAAAAAAAAGAAAGAAAATCCATTCTGGTTGTAAAATGTATGAATTAAATAGGTCAGAATGATTTTATTCAGGTCAGCCCCTTTGCTAAAATGAACTAAAAGCTATTCTTAAAAAAATAAAACCATTTTGGATGGGTTGAGGGAGCTTCTGCATGGGGGAGGGGCAGAACAGTAACTGATCAGTACAGGGGGCCAGAGTAGGACCTGAATTGTCCTATGATCCAGTCCCTACATTAGGGAACTACCTATAGTAGGTATCTGTAGATCTGAACAAAATATTTTGGACAAATACTGGCCAAATATTTATTTTGCCAGTAGCAAAAAAACCCAATGGCTGGAGATAGGACACTGGATGGGGGAGGGCTCTGAGTTACCTAGGAAATAATTCTCTGTAGTATCTGCCTTGTAGGTCTTGCCCATATGCTCAGGGTCTAACTGACTGCCATATTCAGGGTCAGGATGGAATTTTCCCCTAGGCCAGATTGGCAGAGAGCCTGTTTTTTTCCACCTTCCTCCACAGCTTGGGTCACTTGCAGGTGTGAACAAGTGTAAATGGTGCATTCTCTATAACAAAGTATTTAAACCATGATTAGAGGACTTCAGTAACTCAGCCAGAGGTTAGGGGTCTATTTCAGGAGTGGGTGGGTGAGGTTCTGTGGCCTGCAATATACAGGAGGTCAGACTAGATGTTCATACGGGTCCCTTCTGACCTTAAAAAAAATATATCTATAAATGCAATATTGGTTGACCTGAAACTATTTATGAATGTAACTTGAGTATAGTTTTGATTCAGAAAAAGTTTTCCAGAGCCAGTTTCAGGAAGGGGGGAGAAGAGAGCGTATCTAACCTTTAGCCCAGCATTTAGGGCACTTGCATGGGAGATGCAGGTTTGAATCTCCACTCTGGAGCAGGGAGTTCAGCTCAGCTCTACCCTTCCCCAATGAGCATCCTAGCCCCTGGACTAGGAACAGTTGCAGGGTGGATAGTTCTCACTCTCTCCAGTTAAAATTGTTTCACTTTGTTGTACAAATACTTATTCACTTGAACTCACATCTCACCCCTACCAGATAATTGCCTTAGCCACTAGGTTACAGGCTATTTTACCATCAAGCCTAGCCTATACTAGGAAACAGTGCTCAGGGTGTGAAAAATCCACCTTTCTGAACCATGTAGTTAAACTGATCTAACCTCTGCTATATACAGTGCTGGAATTCTCTGTAGACCTAGCTACCACACTTCAGGGGGGTGTGTGGATTACCTATGCCAAAGGGAGGATTTCTCCCATTGGTGTAAGTAGTGTCTTTACTGAAGCACTACAGCTGCACTGTTTTTAAAATGTGGACAAGCCCTAAATTTCTTTTGTTGAGTGTTCTGTTTTGTATAACCACAGAAATAATCATTGGGCCAGAGAGTATCACAGGAATATAACAAGAGTTTAACTGCCACAGAACGCTAAGAACTTTATTACAATGGCCACAAGGCAGGCGGTTTTCAAGAGCATAAAAGGGAGTCAGGGCTTGTCTACATGGGGAAACATACAGGCATATTTATCCTAATATACATCCCCCTATGTAGACACTCTTATTATGGAACAAGAGTGCCTTTTTCCAGGTTAGACCACTGTCAGTGGGGCAAGAGTCCCAGTTTAGACAGTCTAGGTCACTCTTCAACCTGGACAACGAATCAAATGAGCAAGAACAAGGCAGAATCTATAAACATAATAGAAAAAAAAAAGAATCAAACAGCCCTTGAACCTCAGGGCTTTCATTTCTGTTTACCTTCCTTGCCCTTCCAAGGGGCTTAGTCTCTCGGAGACACTCTGGTAAGCTGGTAGAAAACTGTTGCTCCTTAGCAGTCCTAAGCTCTTCTACACATTTGCTGCATGATCCTTGCTCTTTCTAGTTAATCTTGCCTTCATAGTCATCACAGCTGTGAGTGTGTCCCTCCACAATTGGTATTGCTCCCAGCTGAGTTCAGGTGTGGCTAGTTTGGCTCTCTCCACATTTGGAGTGTTCTTAAACCTTTCCTGCCTGGGTTTTGGGGTGGGAGAGTGTAGACTTTATTGCATACTACCAAAGTGACAGAAGGTAAACTGGAAAAAGGCAGAATTATGCTGAAAAAAGGGTGTCTACACAGGGGAGTTATACTGGTATAAATATAGCTGTTTAATAAATAATAATATCTATCTTTTATATAGTGCTATTCATCAGCAGATTATACTGGTATACTTATGCTGTTAAATTTCCCCCCCGTAGACAAGCCCTAAGACAACTAACTCCCATTGACTTTCAGTGGGAGCTGAGCTCCTAACTGCTCTTTGTGTCTTTGAAAATCTCCTCAGTGGGTATTTATGATGCTATCACTAATTGCAGGGGAAATATGAAATCCTGAACTTTAATTTCATACTATTTAGATTGAGAGTTCCTAAAGGAAGGAGCTGAGTTTTTTGTCTCATACAGTGTCGAGTGTAGTTTCAGGACTTAACAGTAAAATGGACACCTTAAATTTACATAGTATTTTGTTACTTGGGTTATCTTTCAAAAGGCTTTATTTTGTTTATAAAAGCTTTTCAGTTCACCTTTAATGTTGTTTGGTGCCCACTAGAAAGTGATAAAACTGGCAAAAAAACTCATGCTGCAGAGAATCGAGCTTCCCAAAACAGATCTGGCAAAATGCACCCCAGTCCTGACTTCTGCTGTTACAGACACAACTGTAACAGTACGTGCCAAGCTATACTGCAATCCTATTACAAGGTCTCGGCTTGCTGACCTCCTGACATCCCTACTTGTTGATGCTGCTTTGGAAGCAAGAGACTCCATACAGTATTCAAGCCTAGGCCTCATGCATGATAATGTGCCATGTTCATCTCTAGATCCAGGGCTGACATATATTCTAAACCTTTTTGCCCGGGGCGGCAAAAAAGCCACCGGCCGCCCCTCTCAGGCCGGGCGCCGGCAGGGAAGGCGGCATGCCCGCGGTCCTGCTCCCCCGGCGGGGAGCGCGGCATGCCCGCCGCCCCGCTGCCAGCCGGGGCGATGCCGCGTGCCCTGCTCCCGGCCGGAGCGCCATCAGGGAGGGCGGCATTCCCGTGGCCCCGCTGTCCCAGCCGGGGCACCAGCGGGGAGGACGGCTTCCCCAGGGTGCCGCGGCCCCGGTCCCCCGGCCGGGGCGATGCCGCTACCCGCTGCCCCGGCCGGGGCGCCGGCGGAGAGGGCGACATTCCCGCTGCCCCGGCCGGGGCGCTGGCTGGGAAGACGGCTTCCCCGCGGCCCTGGTCCCCCGGCCGGGGTGATGCCGCTTCCCGCTGCCGTCATGGCCGGGGCGCCGGGTGAGAGCGTGTCTTCTCTGCTGCCCCGGCCGGGGCGCCGGCGGAGAGGGCAGCTTCCCCAGGGCGCTGCGGCCCCGGTCCCCCAGCTGGGGGGCCGGCGGGGAGCGCATCTTCCCTGCTGCCCCGGCTGGGGTGCCGGCGGGAAGGGCGGCTTCCCCGCTGCCCCGGCCGGGGGGCCGACGGGAAGGTCGGCTGCCCCGGCTGGGGCGCCAGCAGCTGGGAGCGCGTCTTCACCGCTGCCCTGGCCGGGGCACCGGCGGGGAGGGCGGCTTCCCCAGGGCGCCGCGTCCCCGGTCCCCCGGCCGGGTGATGCCGCTCCCCGCTGCCCCGGCCAGGGGGCTGGCGGGGAGCGCGTCTTCCCTGCAGCCCCGGCCGGGGGGCCGCCTGGGAGCAGGGCTGGCCCGCGGCCCGCTGCCCTAGCTGGGAAGAGTGTTTAAAAAAAAAAAAAACCTCAGCGCCACCCGCCTCCAGGTGCCGCCCCAAGCACGTGCTTGGTTGGCTGGTGCCTGGAGCCGGCCCTGTCTAGATCACAGAGCCAGGCCAAGCTATACTTCTAGAATCTTAACTCTGGGTGACATATATTCTAAACCTTTATTTCTCCTTCAGTCCTGTAGCTGTATTGACATTAACCTTTATCATAATGACCAGCAGATTTTGACATATTTTCAAGTCAGCAGCTCCCATATTTCCTTTCAGTGGTATTGTGCCTGTTCAAGAAATTGTACATTTCCCGCACAATCTGAATATGTCACTGCATGTCAAAGAGGCAGGGGTGAAAGTAAGTGTAGGGACTTACCGGTACGGGGCTGGGCCGGTGCCAGCTCTGGCCCCCGGAAGGGGCGGGGCCTTGGGCGGAAGGGGCGGGGCTGGGGGGTCAGAGCCAGCCCCGGCCAGCTCTGTACTGGTAAGTGCCTCCGCCCCCTCTCCCTCTTCCTCCCCCACCCCGCCAGGGTAGCAGCAGCAGCCAGGGGCTCCGGCAGTGGTTTAAAGGGCCTGGGGCGGTAGCGGCAGCCGAGCCCTGGGCCCTTTAAATAGCTGCTGGAGTCCCACCGCCGCTTCCCCAGGGTTCCGGCAGCAGGTCTCCGGGGATGGGTCTCTGGCCGCCACTACCACCCCGGGCCCTTTAAATCATCCCCGGAGCCCCACCGCCACTTTCCTAGGGCTTCGGCAGCAGGGCTCCGGGGACGAGTCGCCGGCCGCCATTACCGCCCCGGCCTTTAAATCGTCCCTGGAGCCTGCTGGAGCCCTGGGGAGGCATGGCAGGGCTCCGGGGATGATTTAAAGGGCCCGGGCTTGGCCACCGCTACCACCCCGGGCACTTTAAATCACCGCCCCAGCCCCGCCGCTGCTACCCCAGGGCTCCAGCAGCAATTTAAAGGGCCGGGGGCTCCAGCTGCTCCTGGGAGCCCCAGGCCCTTTAAATTGCGCCTGGGAAGCCGATCCACCCCGGTACGCCGTACCGAGGCGTACCAGCTTACTTTCACCTCAGCAAAGAGGTAAATTTTGTGATTCTATCAAAACTACCGTTCTGTGGATAATTTCTCCTATTGGCATGTTCATGACTTATTAAGGGCCAATTTCAATGAATAACAGTAGGTGAGGGAGGGAGAAGTTAAACTCACTAAATTTAAATGTAAAAATCTTAACTCCTTTCTAGGGAAACATACTAATGGTAGAGACTTAAATAGAGACTGGAGGAAGTGATATTGTTCCAACAAGCAGGATAGACGGTGCTTTTCTTTCCTGGAGGAAACCACTTCAGATTTCAATAGTCTGACAGTACTGAGTCAGTAAATTGCTAGCCTTTACCTCTGTCTCAAGGTAATATTTGGTACTTATTCATATCACAAACAACTAACTGGTGAGTACTCTCTCTCTCTCTGGAGAATAATTAGGATTTGTTGATAGTCACTGGTAGGGTTTAAGGAAGTCCTTTGGGACACTGTTTCCTGTTGCCATGTATTTATTCATAGATGAAGAGAGAACCTGTGTGACTGAATGCACTCTTGTATTCACACCCGACACCTCATTGTTATAATCTTCGTACAAAATATGCCTTGTCAGGTATAATTTGCAAACTAATAACTCACTGGTCAATAATATCATGAAGAAATGTGTGTAGCAATATTCTATGTACAGTTATGAATTCCCCCTTAATTATATTGGTAGCACATGTTCAAATCCATGTAGCCCTGCTCAGCAGGTCTATCTTAAACAAAGGAATCTGTTTACCTCAATTTACATATAAGTAGTAAACAAGGTCCTTAAGACAGCAAAAGGGAGACAAGCAAATCTGTATTTTAGCAAATAACAGCATGAAACCTCTTTCACCAGAGTTTTTATGCCTCCATCCTCACAGCTGGAAGGAACTTTATCTAGGGGTAACCCTCAAGAAAATGCATTTCAAAGGCACTACAGGACTATCAAAGTGAGTGGCAAAAACAGCCCAAGTTATCTCTCCCTATCCATCTCTCTCTCTGGAGGAGGGTTGTCAGTGGGATTGTTGTGATAAACTGTAAATCCAGTGTCTCCATTCAGTCCATGATTTTAACCCCCAGCTGCTTCCTCCTCCCCTTCCTTTCCTCCCTATGACTGGAGGGGTGTTAACAGGCCATTTCATCTTGCATGGTCCTTTGAAATGTGCTAACTACTTGTGGTAAACAATCTTTTCAAACTTTGTATTTAGCAATGACACTTTGAGTTTGTTTCCCATACCTAAAGAAGAGCTCTGTGTAAGCTTGTCTCTCTTCCCAACAGAAGTTGGTCCAACAAGAGATTTACAATTTTTATTAAGATATGTTAAAAATAAAAATAACGGTACAGAGTTTAAGCAAAGACATTTCTGGTTATCAGGGGATAAGGTACAGATTATCAAGGAGAGCGAAGTTCGGTTTTAGGATTGGATGACGTAAGGAATACATAATCTGCAACATCCCCAATTGGGGGTAAAGGCTTAACGGGTCAAAGTACAGAGATTGAGATATGAAGGTAAGTTGTTCATATATAATGGCTATGTTCAGGTGTGGAGTAGAATGAGTGGGTACGATGATGAGGATGGATTTACCCTCATTTGGTGAGATTTAATGTTCAGTGAGTTTATCGTTCCAGTTCATATGGTCCAGTGGGAAAAGAACTCTCGGTCCCTTTCTCACAGATGCTGTACGATGTTGTTCCGGCTCACGCCTCCTGGTACTGTCGGTGGCCGGTGATGTGTTCGATGTAGATGTACCTGGACCATCGGATGGTGTCCGAGACCATGAGGCGCCACATGAGCCGTGCGTAGCGTTGACCGATCCCACAGGTCCGCAGCACTGGCTTGTTGCAGGGGTCTCAGGCGCCCAGGGCTCCGACGATCAGGGCATCCATCTGCACCTCGTAGCCCTTCACTCTCAGGGTGTCGGCCAGGGGGGCGTACGTTTCCAGCTTACAAGCTCGGGCTACGTGAAAGGCCGGGGTCCTGTTCTCAAAGGAGACCGTGACGTCGACAAGGATGATCTTTTTCTGGGCCTCGTCGGTGACGACCACGTCAGGTCGCAGCTGGCTGTCGGTACCGGGGATGGCGCAGTTCACAGCGACCTGCCCCAGGCGCGGTGGGATGGCTTTCACCAGGCGGTCCTGGATGGCGTTGTGGCGCAGCTGCCAGGCTCTGGAGTGGGGCTTGCAGCTGCACAGGACGTGGGGCAGGGTCTCATTGCAGTAGCCGCACTTCCTGCAGCGCTTGTCCCGGTTCCGTGACGGACGGCTCCGTTGAGCGGGACACGGTTGAGCCGGGCACGGTGGATGAACCGCCAGTCGGCAAAACGGGTGAAGCCGGGGAGGAAGTGGTTGCTGGCGTCCCACTTGCTGGTCAGCTCGAAGGTTTTACCCTGGTCCGGTTTACACTTCAGGGTTTCCACGTACAGCGAGTGGACGGCTGTCTTCAGGGTCCTCTCTAGCATGCCCCTGGTGCTCGGGGTGACGATGGTGTTGTCGTGGGACCTGATCTGTGGCACCAGGACTCCCAACTCCTGGCGCTCCTTGCACCACTCCCAGCGGCAGCCAATGCACTTCCCCAGACGACATGTGGCGTTGCGAGCACGGGACCACAGCGAAGCGATGTCGCGCCCGTCCCGTCCGAATTCGCCGTCCAGGGAACCGCTCAGGAAGATAGCGATGTCTTGGTTGGAGGGGGCTCTGCCGATCCGCTTCTTTGTCGCGTCCTGGAGGGCGTTCGCCGCGATGTTCCTTACAGTGGCGTCGGGACACGTCCTCGGCCTAACATAGCTACTACACTACACTGCATACAGAAGAGGGCTGGGCAGAACAGAACACATTCTGTGGGAAAATCTGGGACTGGGAGTGTGTGGGGTCAGTCTGCAAATGGTAACCCAGCCTGGTGAAAGCCAGAGTGTGATTGATGTGTGGCTGACAGGCTGTAGCTATACACAGACATTCAATGTGTTACCTGCTTGCTGTTTGTGAGTGGCCCAGATAAGAGCTACATTAGCAAAGCACTGTGGGACATCCTAGTTGTCAGGGCAGGGATGACACAGCCCTTCACTAGTTTGGATTGTGCCCCAGAATGTCATAACTAGGGCACTACCAAATTCGCAGTTCATTTTGGTCAATTTCATAGTCATAGGATTTTAAAAATAGCAAAATTCACGATTTCAGATATTTAAGTCTGAAATGTCATGGTGTTGTAACTATAGGTGTCCTAACCCAGAAGAGGGCTGTGGAGAGGCAGAGGTCGCAAAGTTATTGTTATTCTGCGCTGCTGCTGCCGACGGCGCTGCCTTTATAGTTGGGGGCTGGAGAGCGGCAGTTGCTGGCCAGGAGCCCAGCTCAGAAGGCAGCACCACCGCCAGCAGCAGCGCAGAAGTAAGCATGGCATGGCAGGGGATTGCCACCCTTACTTCTGCACTGCTGCCTGCAGAGCTGGATGCTCAGTCAGCAGCCACCACTCTCTGGCCGCCCAGCTCTGAAGGTAGTGCAGAAGTAAGGGTGACAACACCATGACGCCCCCCTGCACCTCCATGGCTCCCTTTGGGTTGGAACCCTGAGTTTAAGAAACGCTGGTCTCCCCCATGAAATCTGCATAGTATAGGGTAAAAGTATACAAAAGACCAGATTTCATGGTCCATGACATGTTTTTCACAGCCATGAATTTGGTAGGGCCCTAATCATAACCTGCCAATGCTCAACAACCCCTTATACTTAGAAGGCATATTTTAAAAATATCAGAGACAAATATGAGTACGATTAAATTGAGGGAAGTGGCAGTGCTATTTACCCAGAATGTATATTGCAAAAATAAATGTCTTTAAAGTAACTATCAAAAATTCCAGCACTATTCAAATTCTGGGCTGAATTGTGATCTCACTTACACTGGTGTAACTCCATTCATTTTGCTGGGGTTATTCCTGTTCTATATAAGTGTGACTCGTTATGCGCTTCAGGGTTTTATACTGCTGCCCATCATCATTGTATCTGAATGCCTTCCATGTAAAAAGTGATAGCAATAGCAAAGTCCCTAGTGGACTTCATGGAATCACTGGAATGTCTCCCTTTTCGGGGGAAAAGCTCTTTTTGGGGGGGGAGGGGCTATGAGAGTGGTTAGGTTTGGAATAGAAGGGGGTGTCAATGTTATAACTATCACCTTCTTATGATGGACAGACCTTTTCTAAAAGGATTGCTTAGTGGTGTTTCCTAAAGATGTTCAGACTTGATCAGAATTAATCTCTGGCAGTTTGTTCCAGAGCTGGATCCTGCTCAAGAATGTGCAGCGGTTGCACTGGTTCATAGGTTGAAATTTGGTCTTTGATGTAGGTTGGGTGTGACCCATTAACTGCTTTAAAGAATAGGACTAAGGGCTTAAACTGACTGTGGAAGCTGACTGGGAGCCATTGGAGGGACTTGATGATGATGTGCTCCCAGTGGCCTAAGCCACAGAAAAAGCAGGCAGATGCATTCTGTTGGGTTCGAGGGAGGCTACGGGCCTACCCAGGGTGCTCTGCAAGAACGAGGCCCACACACACTGTGCGTTATTGGCTTTATTGAAGGTAAAGTGACACACCCGCAACGGGGACTCCTGGCGTTGTTGTTACGGAGGCGGGGAACCCAGCGCACTGAAGCTCGGCCTGGTGTGGAGTCCAAAGGCGGGGCTGGGCCCACACAGCTATATAGAAAAAACTAGAAACGGCTCATACATATGTAAATAGGGGCTTTCCACAGGCCGTGTCCGCCCCTTGGCAACAAGCCATACAAAGCGGTACAAACTGGTTCAAAGCAGGTTATAACTGGCATACTGTGCCCTACAGTGACCGGCCGCTGAGAAAGCGCAGCTACCCTAACTAGGCCGTAACATAATCTTCCGCGGTTCCCTACACATTCTATAACAGCTGGAGCCTGAGCATCATCTTCACATTCATCTTCAGACACCATGAATTACAGGAAACTGACAAATCCCCCCATTTGTACAGTTATGAATTCCTTGGCATGAAATGGCACCTGGTCTGCCAGCATCACACGGGGGACCCTGCTCCTCTTGGGGTGTCTGAGCTCCTTTGCTCAAAACATGAGGGGTGAAAATCTGAACCCACTGAAGTCAGAGGGAGTTTTACCATTGACTTCAGTGGGCCAGAATTTCACCCAAAGAACCGATTACAGCCCAGAGCTGCCATTCAACTGTTTTTGTGCCCTTACATAACCAATTTCAGTCACTTGATAGTACAGCTGCTCCATGAAGGCAATATATTAGAATGAGCTTAAACTGGAAGGGTCATTTAATGTTCCACTGACGCTTTGCAATCATTTTTCACTTTGACTGTCTCCTTACTATTCTACCATTATATTGGAACATTTGTCTTCAATGCTTTTTAAACACAAGTATCAATTTAATGCCAGTACAAAAGCTTTGTATATTGGACCCTTGGAGCTGATACCAATACATTAAATTACGCATTACTGTGAGGCTGTTCTACTCTAAAAGCACCTGACCTTCTCCAACATATCCATCAGCCATCCATCAGTATAACAGATATCACTCATTGAAGTGCACAGTTCTATCAGATCTGCTTCTACTTCCTATAGTCAAACACAAACCTCCATTACAGGAACAACTCCATTGTAGGAGGAGGAAAATCTACAAGCTTTTGTTTCAATATACATAGTTGGAAAATTCAGCTCTTTTTATACCAGGATTTTAAAAAAACAAACAACTTTTCTATGTTAACTTTTCCTCTGGTTTGTTGGGAAGCAGGGATAGAGATTATGCATGCAAAATTGAGGCCCCAATAGCACTTTGCTACAGCCGAACACTGAAGAGAGTTTTCCTGTAGAAATCCCAATACAGCTTTACTAATGCACCTCAGTTCTGGCAATCGAGACTCCTTTACACATTTCTTTGCACAACTGCCAATTGCTTAATAGATTTGCAATACAGAAAAAATATGGACTGACGCCACAAACTCCTAAATTCTCCTTTCTCAAACTTTTTAGAGGAGCCAGCATGAGTGTACTAAACAGCATGTGCCTCTGCCTTCCTATCCAATGCTATCACTTTCTTTGCTCTATCACAAATTGAGATAAACTATGTCTCCCTCATCTGTGAAAAGAGACTTTCAATAGCAAGTGTGGTAAGTTATTCAACTTCACGCATTGTGAAGAGGAATTAGTTTACTATTAAGCAAGCAAACTTAAACTTTAAACTTTTACACCTATTTTACTGGGAGAAAATTTGATGCCATACAGTAACAATTTGTGATCATTTTGCTTTTCTATGCTCTTAAGAACAGAATTGTCACACTTCTGTGCACACATAGGCATTAATGCAGCCTTTGCCAACTTCTGAATTAACCTACTCTTTTAAAAAGGTTTCTCCACACATTCTCATTTCTCTTATGATTTATTCCTTATCCCACAATGAGCACTTCAAAGCGTTTTGCCATTGTTCATATGTTTAGTAAGCGTATAGCATCTGCAGTATGTAAATTCAAGTTACAGTCAGAATGTAAGGATTTCTGGTGCATGGTCTAGGACTTGAACTGTCGGACCGCATACAAATATATCTATATTCCAGACTGTAATAAGCCTATCACTGTAATATCTAGTTGCCATGCACACCAGCTTAATCCCATAGTCAGCTGCTGTGTTCCCCATATTCTAAAAGGCACCGTAATGAGTAAAGGAGAAAAGAAATGGTGCTTTTTTCCTGCTAGTGATGGGTCACAAAGCCATTCTCCAATACAGGACAGAGAGCAGAACTACCAGTGACAGACTAGACTAGACTGAAATGATTAAACTTTACATAGTATTGATGGAATAGATAACCTTTTTTGTATAACAGAATTTGGATTCATCTGAAGACAAATAGTGCCCAACATGGATAACCAAAATGGACATATTGCCTCCTTTTTTCCCAGACCAAATGATTCATCTTCTGGAAACTAATGGGGACTGGTTTACTGTATCTCACTTCTGATTCAGCGGTATCAGTAGAAAAAGTAAAGAGAGGCTAAAACCAAACCTTCCAACGTACAGAACTTTGGAAGTTCAGATAAAATGGAACCTGGATCCAGTCTTTCCCTTATTTTAAATCGATGAAAAGGCTTTACAAAAAGCAAAAGCTACCTTGGGCTATCACTGCATGCTCCGATTTATCACAGCTTTGTGGCCAATAATTGCTTTCACAGGTGAAAAGAAAAGATAGTTCCAGTTAGTAAAGTATTGCTTGACATTAGCAGGGTAGTGATAGCTGATGTGACACTGTGAGGCATATTGCTGCCAAGTAAGGATTTGTAAAGTAGAGGAATACCTTTAATACCAAGCAAAGCCCTTTCCACAGGGAGTCACTGGACGGCTCATAGTAGTGAATGCTTCACTCAGTGTCAGGTGTTTGCATAGTTGTGAGTGCTTCACGGTATAGCAAAATGCGGAACAAAACACATAGACACTAAAGGGATATCTAAGGGGAAAGTTTATCTAATTCCTCTTTCAAGCAAAGAGAAAATAGTACAAAGAGTTAATCTGTATTCAGGACATTTTGTCCAATAAAACCTTGTAGAATGTGATGACGACACCTGCTACTCAGCATTAAGATGGCAAATCTATTTAAGGGATTGTCTTCACTACCCGCCGGATCGGTGGGTAGCAATCAATCTTTCAGGGATCGATTTATCGCGTCTCGTTTAGACGTGATTAATCGATCCCCGAAAGCGCTCCCCGTCGGCTCCGGAAATCCACCTCATCGAAAGGTGGAAGCGGAGTCGACGGGGGAGCGGCAGCGATCGACTCGCCGCCGTCCTCATAGCCAGGTAAGTCGACTATGATACGCTGACTTCAGCTACGTTATTCACGTAGCTGAATCTGCGTATCGTAGATCGACCCCCCCCCCAGTCTAGCCCTGGGCTAAATAAAGTCCAAGGGAACAGTGCTTTGTTATCAACACTCTGTCATAGATAGAGCTGGGTTAACAACTCAAGGCAATTTATTCAGTGCATTTTGCCTCTTCTCCAGTATGTGAATTATTTATGAACAGATTTATTTTATTCATTTGTCATTTTTAAAATACCAGTTAATCGAATGTATTAGGCAAAGAAATTTCATCAAGCGTCTGTATTTTCTATTAATTATTACCAAAAAGGTGGGGGGGGGTGTGATTGAGAGAGAGAGTAGGGAGGTGGGTGTGTGTGTAAGAGAGAGAGAGAGTGAGTAGGGAGATGGTGTGTGTGTGTGAGGGAGAGAGAGTAGAGAGGTGTGTGTGTGTGTGAGAGAGAGTAGGGATGTGGTGTGTGTGAGAGAGACAGAAAGAGAGAGAGTGAGAATTATATACCTGAAGCATATTCTCACCAGCAGCTACACACCGCACCATAATAACTCTAACTCAGGAACCAATCCATGCAACAAACCTCGATGCCAACTTTGCCCACATATATACACCGGGGACACCATCACAGGACCTAACCAGATCAGCCACACCATCACCGGTTCATTCACCTGCACATCCACCAATGTAATATATGCCATAATGTGCCAGCAGTGCCCCTCTGCTATGTACATCGGCCAAACTGGACAGTCCTTACGCAAAAGGATAAATGGACACAAATCAGCTACAAGGAATGGCAATATACAAAAGCCTGTAGGAGAACACTTCAATCTCCCTGGACACACAATAGCAGATTTAAAGGTAGCCATCCTGCAGCAAAAAAACTTCAGGACCAGACTCCAAAGAGAAACTGCCGAGCTTCAGTTCATTTGCAAATTTGACACCATCAGCTCAGGATTAAACAAAGATTATGAATGGCTAGCCAGCTACAAAAGCAGTTTCTCCTCCCTTGGTATTCACACCTCAACTGCTAGAAGAGGGCCTCACCCTCCCTGATTAAGCTAACCTCGTTATCTCTAGCCTGAATCTTCCCTGCACATTTATATCTGCCCCTGGACATTTCCACTGCTTGCATACGATGAAGTGGGTATTCACCCACAAATGCTTATGCTCCAATACCTCTGTTAGTCTATAAGGTGCCACAGGACCCTTTGTCGCTTCTACAGATCCAGACTAACACGGCTACCCCTCTGATACTTGATACTAATTATTGATTTTCTAGATTTAGGTATCTTGGGGGCTGGCTAGCAGCAAATGGAGAAATTGTCAGAGAAGTACAAGTAAGGCTGCAGAGCGTGGGGAAAGTCTGGCACAAGATAAGCAGAGTGATTTATGATAAACAAATGCCCAGGCTACTGAAGAGATAATACAAATCATGGTAAACCCATCTCTTTGGTACAGATCAGAGAGATGGGTGACTAAAGAAAGGCACTTGAGAGGACTTGAAGCCATTGTTTGAGGACAGTGAGGAGGTGACACTGCTCGACCACATGAGGAATGATGTCATCAGGTGTGAGACCAAGTTCTGTGGTATCAGAGAAAAGCTGCAAGAGAGGAGGCTGAGATGGTATAGGCATGTAGGAAGGATGGATGAAGGGAATCCTGTCAGGGAGGCATCTGAGACTAGAGTTTGCAGGAGGAGACCAAGAAGAGGATGGCCGAGAAAATAGTGGATAGACTGTGTAAAGAGGTGGAGTGGATATGGAGTAAGCATTGAACTGGCAAGCCTGGAAAAGATGGATCCAGTGACCCAACCCATCTAGTTTGGAAAAGGGGAAAAAGGAGGAGAATTATTAACAATAATTCATACACATACAGGGGGAACTTCCCAGTCTAGCTTGGACCCAGCACTAGTATCAGGAGCAATGTTCCCTCTAATTTTTGACAGGCCGCGTGCACAAAAAAATTTCTTCTGTGCAAATTTTTGACAGGCCGTGTGCGCAAAAAAATTCTTCTGTGCAAATTGTTGTGCTTCTGTGCAAATTTTTGTGCACATAGTGTTTCGCCGTGTGCATGGGGTTTGGGATCTGTGTGCGCGCACACACGCGCACAGCTTAGAGGGAACAGTGACCAGGAGTATACTTTCAGCCCTTATCTGTTTTGTTTTCTTATTTTGGTAAACTTGTATTTGTATCACTCACCCATATCTCTCATCACGACCCCTCTTTTGCATTACAGCATCTCTCTTACTCCTTCCCTCCTCCTTTCTTCCCCCCACTGGCACCATTTCCCCTTCCTGGTTACTCTCAACTCTCCACCAGTTTCTCTGTTATTGGGGCAGGAAGACTAAAGTGTTGTTACCCTGATTATGTGAATCAAGGACAGTGGGCTTTTGTTATGAGGAAGGGACTCGCCCTTAGCTAAGCAGCACTTGCTAGGCGAGGGACATGGATTCCAAAACCCAGTGAATTGAGAGAGGTTGGGGACAGGTATTTGTATCTGGTGGCATGGGCCTCTTCTGAGGGTCCTAAATGTCAATTGCACCTCCTTCTCTTTCTCCTGTGGAATATCAGAGCTAATTTTGAGTTCCTTAGGAGTCTATTCACAGGTTGCTGAGTTGGAATTACTATGGACTAAGTGTGCAAATGAGCACGAAGGCTCCCCTAACTACAAGCTGGAATTGTTATGAGCTGAAATCACTGAGCACTGTGTTAAGTAGTGGGGGAGCCAGAAGATCTATTGCTGAGCGACTGGTGGAGCGGAGCTGCTGGCGGAGCGGGACAGTTGGCGGGACAGCCGGAGCGGCTTGCAGGCCGGCTGACGGAGCGGAGCTGCTGGCGGAGCGGAGCAGTTGGCGGGACAGCCGGAGCGGCTTGCAGGACGGCTGACGGAGCGGAGCTGCTGGCAGAGCGGCTTGCGGGACGGCTGAACGGAGTGACTCGTGGGATGGCTGGCGGAGCAGAGCAGAGCCGAGCGAAGCACCATGAAGGGACGGGGCAGTCAGCTTCGAGCCACGTAAGGTGCCCCTTACCTCTCCCCTTCCCATTTCTACCCAGACTGGAGGGGGTGTAACACTCTGCAGATGAACTTTTGAACTCTGGGTCTGGACTTTTGGGTTGTTGGACTTTTGGGACTTTGGGTGATTTTTGGGGTTGATGGACTCAAGAACCAAAGGGAAAGGACATGGCCAATTTGCTGGGGTGGGTCATTGCTCACAGTTTGGTTTACAAATCCTAGATGTGGTGTTTCCCCAGCAAAAGGCCGCATTGTTTCTCTCTGTCATTAAAAGGTTTTTCTACACTCAGACTCTGTGCTTGCGAGAGGGGAAGTACTGCCTCTTAGAGGCGCCCAGGGGGGGTGATATATATTTGTCCCAGGTCACTGGGTGGGGGCTCGAGCCGGTTTTTGCATTGTGTTATTGGAATGGAACCCCTAGATACGGAACCCGGCCCTTGTTGCTGCCGACTCTGACTGGCAGAAGGGTTACACAACTTTACTAAGTAGGGACAGGAATTTCATTTAATGCCGCAGTTTTCAATACTTAATTTAAGAAAATGTGATAACGTTTATTTATTACTACTAAAAGGAATATTTCCCTCTACCAAGTATGAACCCATCACACAATCATTATTGGGAGAGCAATATCTTTTCTGCAGGAATGTTAGCAAGTAATATGGCACAAATACATTATTTATATTGTGCCATACAGATGTTATGGTGTTGTCCAGGCATACAGATACACCAAGTCCATGCTTCAAGAAATGTAGTTATTATTATTTTTTAAATATAAGTTAAATGGCAAACACTACAAAAGAAACAACAGACCAAGGCAGGCAAGGAATGGAAGACAGTGGGTATGTCTATACTTGGAGCTGTGGGTGTGAATGTAGCTGTGGCAGCGCAAGTGGTAGGAGGGGTTAGTCACCACGAGAACATACCAGTCCAAGGGCCTGGGCATATACTCGGGACAGGTAGCCCCTCCTGCCACTCATGCTGCCGCAGCTATGTTCTATTTTTAGTCCCCTAGCTTGATAAGAACTAGCATGGGTATGTCTCCTCAAGCTGGGAATCACCCCCCGCAACTCCAACTGTACACAAACTCAGTGGTGAACATAGATTTCTCCTGGAACGCAGATCACACATTTATTTTATGCATTTCTTACTGCTTATGACTATTTTTGAAACTTATATATATATATATATATTATATATATATATAAAATGTAATTGTATTTTTAGGATATACTGTAATATACTTGAAGGAAATCTCTAACACTTTTTCATGGGGTTAAGTCATTGCAGGATCTGGTCAGAAAGTAATTACCTTCCTGCAATCAGGGGACAGAAATGTATACGTAATTTATATGCCAATGACACCTATCCAAAACAGATTGCATTTTGAAGATCAAGGGCTTCTCTACATAGGGACAGTGAATTCTAAGCTAGAGTGTCTACACTGGGGTTTAGTGACATTTAACTAACCACTTTTTATTCAAACCTTTAGTTAATTTGGATTAATTTTCCTGAGTGTCCTGTGTAGACAAGCCCCATGTATCAAATACTCACAAACTGTTTGCAATCTAGAGAGTAAAAAATAAAACAACAACTAAAATTACTAAGTGATTTAGAATAACAAGTATATTTTCAGGGATTACAATCTGTTTGTGGACATTTGTGGTGAGTTGATAGGTTAAATTCACCAAGTAAATTATTCACTCAGCACTAGTACTACAGCTTGGTTTTGCCTTTCCCACAAGACTTTTGATTCCTAGGCTTTATTGACAAAAGTATTGATTAAGCATATAAGAAATATTTTATACGTCCCATTTTTAACTCTGACCTCTGCACTAATGTATAATGACAAGCATGGCAAAGTCTTTGGGGAAACTTGTCTTTAAGAGAAGAATTTTTCATTTACATATAGAAGCTTTCAAAAACAACATCTACAGTGAAATTGATATACATTTTCTCCAACTATATAAATGAACTGTGTTTTACAAGAATGATGCTCTCATTTTAGCAAACAGTTGTGGTCTGTCAGTTGTGTTCACCGCTGATTATTCAGAAGGCATTATTGTCTCAGCCCACTGGCATTTCAATTTTAATCTGAGAGCCTTGTGCTGGGTGACAGACATTTGCATAAAGGTGACAGTAAGTTTATCCCCTGTACCCTTGACCTACATCGTAGTGTCTTATAAAGCTTTTTTTTAAAAAAATCAGCAACACTTGATTCGATTAGGAATTATATTTCTTGGAAAAAATGTTTTGAACCTAAAATCACTAAAATACAATTTAGCTGAAATACATTCTTTGCATACAGCTAGTGCCAAAAACTGTATTAAAATGCCAATGTTAATTAAGTTGCATCCTTGTAGCTTGACAATGTTGACTATTAAGGGGGAAAAAGTGCAACACACACACACACACACACTTCAAGCCATACTCCAAACACACACATGTTGCTTGGCAAATATTTGTTGAATATTTTTCTGACATGAATGGGTAGTAATAGTAATTTTCCCATTCATGCATACAAAAGGGCAAGACAACAAAAGCAGCTGTCAGATTAAGGACACTATTGTCCTGAATCAATTATATCTCTATAGCAGACCACTCATTTATGCACCTGTTTTTAAATAGAAAGCTTTTGTAGCTCCCCTTATAATGAAGAAAAAACAGGAGTGAGAGAAACAATAATTCTTCTGAAGGTCAGCCAGGGCATCCGGCTAGTATTCCTTGTTCTTCCCCCTCACTGATTGTCTCTGAATAGGAAATCAGCCCAAATTTATTGTTATGATCAGGGAGGAGGAAAAAATCATGTCAGTGTTGAACATGTGTCACTTTCACTTCTTGAAGGAATATAATTATTGCATTTAACTGACTCACTTCAGAACAAATACCCAGAGCTTTCCCAGAGCTCATCAAGCTGAAGGATGGCAGCGATGGAGAACATGAGAGCTGGCTGCTTATCTTGATTGCAGTATGCTTCACAGGTATCCATTACTCTGTCATTAATATCCTCCCCTTTTCTCTTGCCATCCTAGGCAGAGCTGCTCTCTTCAAACTCTGCTCATAACAGTAATGCATAGGTGCATGTCTGTCTAGCACTCTGACAGCAGAAGTCACTGTTTAGCCTCTAGTCCATGTGTGCCATGCATAATGATTTCAGTTGCAGATTAAATTGCTTTGAGTGTAATTGTTTACAGGAGCTGGAATCATGAATTTGTCACTTTCTCTAGTTTTAATCTGGCCAGTCAGCATCTGGTGAAATCTTCCCACGGGACTCCAAATCCACTATCACTCACTGATTTGAGCTGGAAAAAGATGATTTATTCAGCTTTATTCTAGACATGCAGAGAATTCAGTGAAATGGCAATTCCTTTCTGGGGGTTTCCAACTACCACATCTGACTAGCCTAAGGATAGAGGAAGAATGAGCAAGAAATGGTAGCACTTTCTGAATTTAGACTCCTAGAAAAAATGAATGAAGTCCTTCCCTCCATTTACAACTTTTCATGAAGGTAACCACATTGAACTATATGCTACTCTGTATGAATGCATGAAGAAAATAAGGGCAGGTCTACACTACGGGGGAGTAGGGGGGTCGAAGTAAGGTACGCAACTTCAGCTACACGAATAACGTAGCTGAAGTCGACGTACCTCGCCGTGAGGACGCTGCAATGTCGAAGGCTGGCGCTCCCCCGTTGACTCCGCTTCTGCCTCGCGTCGGGGTGGATTACCGGTGTTGACGGGGAGCACGTTCTGGGATCGATTTATCGCGTCTAGATTAAACGCGAAAAATCGATCCCCAAAAGATCGATTGCTACCCGCCGAATCGGCAGGTAGTGTAGACTAGCCCTAAGAGTATAGTTGGTCTGGTGAGGCAGTATGATCTAGTGGCTAGGACAATGGACTGGGAAGGAGATTATTCTACACTCTACTATGTGACCATGGTCAATCATGTCCCCTCTCTGTCCCTCAGTTTCCTCATCTGTATAAGAAGAGATAACTATATTTACTTTCCCATTGAAAAGTGCTCTAAAAGCTATTGATGAAATGTACAATACAAAAGCTATGTATTATTAGGGAAATACAACCTAGTTGGGGCTACAACAAGGTGGGTGCATAACTGGTGGAAACCCATTGCCAGAGAGTAGTTATCAGTGGTTCACAGTCAAGCTGGAAGGGCATATCGAGTGGGGTCCTGCAGGGATCAGTTCTGGATCCAGTTCTGTTCAATATCTTCATCAATGATTTAGATAATGGCATAGAGGGTACACTTATAAATTTTGCGGATGATACCAAGATGGGAGGGGTTGCAAGTGCTTTGGAGGACAGAATTAAAATTCAAAATGATCTGGATAAACTGGAGAAATGATGTGAAGTAAATACAGTAACTCTTCACTTAACGTTGTGGTTATGTTCCTGAAAAATGCGACTTTAAGCGAAACGATGTTAAACGAATCCAATTTCCCCATAAGAATTAATGTAAATGAGGGGATTAGGTTCCAGGGAAATTTTTTTCACCACTATAAGTTTTAAACAAACAATTTAATACTGGTACACAGTGATGATGATTGTGAAGCTTGGTTGAGGTGGAGGAGTCAGAGGGTGGGAATTTCCCAGAGAATGCCTTACTACTAAAAGAACTAGCAGTTGGCTGAGCCCTCAAGGGTTAACTCTCACAGTCTTCAAGGCAGCAGGAAAGGAGGGAGGGCAGACAGAGACACACACCTGTGTTTGTTTCAGAGATAGAGATGCGCATTTCTCCTTTAAGTATCAAGAGTGGGGTCAGAAGTACACTACCTTGTTAATTAGATCAGCAAGCCCGGCAGCTGCAGCTTCTGCCTAAGGCAGCAGCTCCTCCCTCGTGTGTCCCCCCCTGCTCTATGGAAGATAGGGTAAGCAAGGTGCAGGAGCAGGGGGACATTAGCCCTCCTCTTCTTCCCCTCCCCTCTACACAGCAAGCAGGCAGGAGTCTTGGGGAGCAGAACATGGCAGTGGGGGAAGGGACATCTGAACTGCCAGCAATTGATAGCCTGCAAGCCTGCAAAGATGTTAGAAGGGAGCATTTCACAACTTTAAACGAGCATGTTCCCTAATTGATCAGCAACGTAACAACGAAACAACATTAACTGGGACGACTTTAAGTGAGGAATTACTGTAGGTTGAAATTCAATAAGGACAAATGCAAAGTACTCCACTGAAGAAGGAACAATCAGTTGCACACATACAAAATGGGAAATGACTGCCTAGGAAGGAGTACTGCAGAAGGGATCTGGGGGTCATAGTGGACCACAAACTAAATAGGAGTGAACAGTGTAACACTGTTGCAAAAAAAGCAAACATCATTCTGGGATGTATTAGCAGGAGTGTTGTCAGCAAGACACGAGAAGTAATTCTTCCGCTCTACTCTGTTCTGATTAGACCTCAACTAGATTATTGTGTACAGTTCGGAGTGCCACATTTCAGGAAAGATGTGGACAAATTGGAGAACGTTTAGAGAAGAGCAATAAAAATGATTAAAGGTCTAGAAAACATGACCTATGAGGGAAGATTGAAAAAAATTGGTTTGTTTAGTCTGGAAAAGAGAAGACTGAGAGGAGACATAACAGTTTTCAAGTCAGAAAAGGTTGTTACAAGGGAGAGGGAGAAAAATTATTCTCTTTAATATCTGAGGATAGGACAAGAAGCAATTGGCTTAAATTGCAGGAAGGGTGGTTTAGGTTGGATATCAGGAAAAGCTTCCTAACTGTCAGAGTAGTGAAGCACTAGAATAAATTGCCAAGGGAGGTTGTGGAATCTCCATCATTGGAGATTTTTAAGAGCAGGTTAGACAAACACCTGTCAGGGATGGTCTAGATAATACCCAGTCCTGCCTTGAGTGCAGGGGACTGGACTAGAAGACCTCTTGAGATCCCTTCCAGTCCTATGATTCTATGATTATCGCTGTTAGCAAATTTGCTGTCACATCATTTCAGATTGCAAAATGCTCTTTATAAACTCTTTTCCTTGCATACATTTGTAATATGTAAAACAAAGTCCTCCAGATTTAAGGACAGGCCTCATGGCATTTGTGATATATAGGGACAATAAAACCATTGTTAAAAATTCCATAAATACTTATTTCTAAGAAATGCTTTCAAAAAGTGATTTTTAGGCAGTAGATAGTAAATTATTAACTAGATGCAGTCATGTTATTTAGACCCAAATATAAATTATATTATTTTTACATTTATCACTACAGAACTGAATAATTTAAAATAAAACAGAACAAGATCCTAAATGGTTCCGGAGAGTGATAAAAGTATACTTATTCTCTCATATGTTAGCCATCATCCCAAGTAGATAGTGACTGAATCCACTGCAATCCAATGGCTAGGTAAGTGAACTGAGTTAGTATTTACTCTCTAGTTCCTTGCAGTCGGAAGCCTGATTTTTAAATGTACTTAGGCACCAAAAGATGCAGACAGCTGCTTAGTGGAGTTTTCAAAAGAGTGCAGGTGAGGAGATGTTTTATCTAGTAAAATATTTTAAATAAATAAAAAATTCTACTCAACTAAAAAAAAGTCCAAACTGCTCTTCTTTATTTATTGAATAAACTATGAAATTCTAGTGTTCCTTCTATACCCCTGTCACAAGAGGATCAATATCACTTATTCTGATGTTTGTTCAAAAAAAACATTTTTTGTTTAAAAAAAAATCAACTCTACTGGCACAAGTGCAAGGGCACAAATTTAAAAATAGATTCTAGTACAGCCAGTTAAAAGATACCCCTTTGAAACTCTCACAGGAATAGGAAGAAACAAATGTGAAAGAAGAAATATGTTTATACCAAGCCATTGGTAAATGAAAGTTAATATTTTCCCT
This sequence comes from Chelydra serpentina, assembly GCA_037349315.1. Classification (NCBI taxonomy): domain Eukaryota; kingdom Metazoa; phylum Chordata; order Testudines; family Chelydridae; genus Chelydra; species Chelydra serpentina. The sequence continues at coordinate 26,392,727 of JBAIAC010000010.1, forward strand.
AAATATTTGAGTTGCAAAAAACCCACTAATAACAATGATTCCATAATTTGATATGTAAAACTCCAATTGCAGCCTTCTGCTATTTACTAACAGTCGCTGAGAAGTTGGGCACTTTCCCAACATCACACTAATTGTCACCTGTGGAATGGAAATCTCACACTTTATTTTCAACCTGCACAGCCTGGTGCCAGAAAGCCTGACAACTATAATACAAAAGAAAGAAAATGTGGATGGACTCTTATAAACAGACTTTTTCAAGGCAAGGATAGTGAAAATACCTTTTCATTCAACTTCCTGGACCTAGTAGAGGTCATTCAGGATCTAGCCTTTGGCATGTGTAAATTAGTTAAAAAATCAACCAGGGTTTACAAAGCTTATTGGGTTATGGAACACAGACATATCAGCAGCTAAACATACTCCAGGCTCTTCTAAATAACAATTACATTGTAGGCTAAGTAAAATAGGCAAAGTGAGTCAGTGACTATATTTTTATTATTGGAGAGTGATAAGCAAAATATAAAAATCTGTACTAATACCTTCTAAATCCTTCCATAATCCCACATCTTTTGCTCTCCAAGAGATTTTTGAAATCCTTCACCTTTCCCCTCCTATGTTGGGGTTTTCATTCATTGTGTGATTTACTAACCCACCCTTGATTCCTGAACATTGTTGGTTTGGGATGACCTGGTGGCATACAGTCAACAGCTCAATGCACTACTATGCATGGATCAGAGTTCAAGAGTTTTACTGCTCACTCCAACACCCGCAGAAGTGCTTAAGAGGCAGTTTGTTCTGCCATTTGGGGGGGGGGGGGGTGGTATCACAATTTTTGGACATTGTAAGTACAATAGTGCAAGATGCTCCCCAAAAATCACTTCAGGTCTAGAGCGGCACTTCAAGAACCAATATATTTGTAGCATTTTAGTAAGTGGAAAATTGCCCTCTATGTTAACAAAGATTTCCAGTTGCTTGTTTGGGAAACTTAAGCATCACACTCCTGGATGATATTCAGATCTCATAACTAATATATGGTATCAACTCCAGCAGGCTGATCCAGATAGCAGTCTTTCTCCGATTCAGTCAGATCGCATTACCAGAGAGCTCTAGTTTATAATTTCTAACTATATTTAGCTATATACATGGTATAATCCATATTACCCCACAACAGCAAGTCTATTGATTAACAATGTATTGCTGAAAAAAGAGCGAGAGACTTATTAAACAAATAAGTAACACACCGAGAGTATTCTAGCCACATATGCCTGCTTGGTAGTAGCAGACTCCCCCATTACTAATAACCCTAATACCATTATGACCCCTGACCTTCAAGCTGGGAGGCATAACTTGCAACATGCTACATTTACACAGGAAACAGGGTGTTAAATTTAGAAGTGGAGGGTGATAGAAGGATTGGAAGACCCAAAACCAGATGGATGGCTGTCATAGAAAAGGCTTTGAATAGCTGAGGGGTTTTTGAGGAACTGCTTCAAGACAGACTGGAATGGAGAAGGAGGACTCAAAAAGCCAACCCCTCACTGATAGAAAATATATATATTACCACTTATCACTCTTTCACAAAAGGAAGCTCTCTTTCAAAGTAGTACCCAGTAAGATTGCTAAAAAAGCTTAAAAGAAATAGACTCAATTTTTAGTGATACATTGGTATCCATAACAATGACTTATGAAACTTCTCAAAATGTTTCCCCATTTAACAATGATCTACAGATTGTAGGTGAACAACCTGCTGTCAGCACATTTCCTTTGTTTCCATAAGCAGAGGGAGGCGGGGAAAGGATCAATGGTGTTTTTTTTTAATCCGTTCGCTGCAGCTCTATTATCTCTGGAAGTTGCTTTAACACCTTTCTCATGTGCCAGTCCAAAGCACCACCATCTGTTGCACAGCCTGTAAGGTCTAGGAACCACAGTGTTTTTTGCATTGCTTAAAATATAATGAATACATTCCCACAATAATAGAACAAGCACAGTAGATATTTTGGCCTCTGCTGGTAGCCTATTATGCCTCTCTAGCTCCTTTTGCTTCTGCTTATGTACTGGGTTAAACTGAAAGCCCAGTTATCACATTATTCTATATAAGACAACTTAAAATGAGCTCTCCCACAAAATGACTTGTGCAGAGGGGCCAAATTCATTTTTGGAGAAAGCAGAGTTATATTTTTAATTATGTTTGTGGACCAGAGCATACATTTAGAACTACACACCACAGCAGATCTTCTACAGATGCAGGGCCGGCTCCAGGCACCAGCAAAACAAGCTGGTGCCTGGGGTGGCACATTTCTAGGGGCGGCATTCTGGCACCGGCCATGCCACCCCTAGAAATGTGCCCCAGCCGGCCGCTCGCCCCAGCTCACCTCCGCTCTGCGCCGGTGCGGCCGCCACCGGCTTCTCCCCGAGCGGCGGCGTGCAAAACAGCTGTTTCACGCGCCGCTTCTCCCCCTCCTTCCCAGGCTTAAGGCCCTGGGAGGGAGGGGGAGAAGAGAACTTGAGCAGCCGTGGCATGCGTCTCCCTCTCCCTCCCAGGCATGCTCTGGCCGGGGAGAGCGGGGCAGCCAGCATGCCGCGCTTGCTCCCCACCGGCCGGGGAGAGCAGGGGCCGCGGGCATGCTGCGCTCGCTCCCCGGACGGCGGGGAGCGTCTCCCCAGCCAGCGGGGAGCAAGCGCGGCATGCTCGCGGCCCCCACTCTCCGCGGCCGGCGGGGAGCGAGCGTGGCATGCTCGCGGCCCCCACTCTCCGTGGCCAGCGGGGAGCGAGCGCGGCATGCTCGCGGCCCCCATTCTTCGCGGCTGGCGGGGAGCAAACGCGGCATGCTCGCGGCCCCCACTCTCCGCGGCCGGCGTTGAACTTTTTTTCGGCGGGCGTTGGAGGTTTTTTTTTGTTTGGGGGGGCGGCGTTTAGGTTTTTTGGGTTTTTTTGCTTGGGGCGGCAAAAATGTTAGAGCCGCCCCTGTACAGATGTCAGGCCATGTCTACACTACAAAATTATGTCGACCTATTTTACGTCAGCATACGGCCTCTGCATTTATTAAATTGCTTGTGTGTGTGCACACTTGGCTCCTTCTGTCAGTGGTGTGTGTCCTCACAAGTAGTGCCTTATCGATTGTATTGTCAGTGGGAGTGTTAGCATTGCAGGATGGCTTGTGGAGTGTCTACACTGATACTGTGTCAACCTAATTACATCGACCGTGACTCTACACTGCTCGAGGAGGTAGTGTTACTAAATTGGCATAGAGAGGCACTTATGTTCGCGGGAGCCAAATTTAAGTGAAGATCGTTCCACAGCTTGACATAACTGTGTAGTGTAGACCAGGCCTAAGGTTTGAAAACATACTTAAAAATCTTAGATTCTGCAGAATCTGAACATGCCATGCAGACCTCACCAATATGCCAATAGGGCCTGTTGGCTAGTTGTTTGATATCTTTGTGCTAGCATGTCTTCTGGGACCACGTGTTCTCTCCTATCTTTACTTCTTTTCCACCTCATATAATTTAGGGAGGAGAAAACTTACCACGTCAGAAGTCAAAGTCCATGAAGATACACTATTTTCATTTTAATAATGATCCACTATAAATATACAAGCTTGAGAAAACTACCATGCAATCTGTATCATGCAGTCTTAACATGCAATATGATTAAAGTTACAGGAAAGATGTTATCATTTATTATTTGATAAAAAAAGGTTTGGGATAAGGTAAATAAAGACTATTGCTACAGGTAATACAACTAATGAATACATGATAATAATAATGATGAGGCATATGCACAAGGAGACAGAGTTAAGGATGCACGATCAATTACACTTTTGGCCCCTGCTCATTACTGAGTGCATAGTTGTGCACTCTTAACATTGCATTAATTATTTTTCCCATTTATAATTGCAAAGAACTGTTATTTAATAAATATAAATTGCCAACACAAAATATGCATTTCTGAAGAGAAAATATAATCATCAAATTCTAAACAATAAAATTTAAATAAAGATTTTAACAATGTCTACTATCACACTTACATGAGGAATGCAAACGGTTCATATGTTATATAACATAACAGAAGGGGGAAAAACCATTAGTTGTTACTGGTTTAAATAAAAATTATACAGAGATTTTTGTTCTGTTAAATGAATGCTGGTTTCTGTAAATTACTATCCAGTCAGGTGACATTCATCATGTAATTAACTGCCCAAATCCTTGTGGTCATGAACAGGTGATGCCTTAGCAAACTGAAAACCACAAGACATTAACAATTTTGTATTAGTAAAGGCGTATCTCAACCTACAAATTAGCCATGTCGGGAGCTTGTGATATAACGCTGTAATACTCTTACAAGGTTATAACACAACTTGAGTTTGCCAGCAGAGAAAGGACCAAACAGCCACTTACCCATGCTACTGAATTGTTTTACAGCTCTTTCAAAGATAAATATTTAATCACAAAAGAACAAAACAAACTCAACACAAAGCTCTTTTGAAAAAAGAAAGAATGTATGTATGTTCATATTAATGACACATACTGTCTGATTCTTGTTTTAAATTTGGTTGCATATCTGGATCCAAAATTGACAAATTGTATCTGAATACAAATTAGTTACCTTAAATTCAGATCAGCTTTACTTTTAAAATAGTTGGAATTACTATTATGAGCATGATCCTCCCTTGGTAGATTTGTCTTTGCAGACAGGTCCACTGATTCCCTTCTCCCATGAAATCACAAAAAAGCAAGATTGTCAGAAATTAACAATATTTTCAGGGAGGTTAGAGCCAAAATAATGGGATGAAAATGAATAACCACAAAAACATTCCACCTAATAAAAAGTCTTTTCATTTACATCCTTGGCTGCCACACATTTCTTGTCTGAAGGTGCAGGATTACAGAAATGTGTAATACTTTTCTCTGTCACATTGAACCCATCTTTCAGCTACAAGCTTAAGAAGATAATCCTCACCCCATCTAATTATAGTATTAGTATAGTATAGGTATTGCTGCTGTCACTGACTTTTTTTTCCTAGTTGTAATTTTTAATCTTCATGTAAAATAGCTTTAAATGTAGGTCCCAATCTTCCAAGCATTTACACACGAAGACAGAAGAATTGCTCACATCAGTCAAAGTTACTCATGTACTTGTGGGATCAGGGCTCTAGTCCAGATGTATTTTTAATTTAGGAAAGCTACTGAACTGATATAATTTGGGGGAGCATCTTTGAAGGTTTGCATTCCTCATTAGGAAAAAGTGAACTTTTGTTTAGGGTTTTGTTTGTTCTTTTTTTTTTTTTAAAGAATACTAAGTTTGAATTCTACTTTAAGTTTGGCCCTGATCCTGAATGAGCTTCACACAAGTGGTTTACAGGATTGAGATCTTTGTTTGTAAGTATCTTTTTTGCCTCAACTCTACATCTGCATAGTCTGTAATTAGTAAACAACAATGATTTTTTAATGTTCTTTGGGAAATGCTTTGGCTACATTTCAAGCCTTTTACGTATCCTCATCATGATCTTTTCTGTAATTAAGTTGAAGATCATTAACAATTTCCTTAAAATCTGTATCTCCACATCTTTCTATCCTTGTTTCAGAGCATTAAATTACATTTAGTAATACCTTTATTGTGTCCCAGGAAGCAACTGACTTACTGAAGATCAAAGTCTTATTTTTCTTCTATGTAAATAATAATAAGAGCTCACAGTAATTCAGCATTTATTTGGACATTCTCAAACAGCATTTCAATGGGTATTGGTTTTAAATAGCTATTCACTTCCATTAATACTCATGCCAAATACAAATACAAATGGTCAACAGGGCAGCCATTGTGTGCTTAAGAACACCACTGGACATTTAATAAGCTGGAATGTTACCAGAGAAAGGCAGAGAGGAGCCCAATTTCATGAAATGGTGGGCACCCCACAAAGGAAAACATGTCAATATGGTTTTAAGAACATAATTTTAGGCACCAATGATGTTGGACTCAAGATTTTGGAATAAGTCTTTAATCCTGGATACTTTTTAAAATGTCAATTTACTTTTTAAGGAAAGGTTAAATGACTGGCATTTCTGAAAAACACTCAACGATTTTGTTTTGTTTTGTTTCTTTTCTTTTTTTAAAGACATCTCCTGAGGATTATCATTGTCTTCATCCAGTATAAACTCAATTCCTAAAGTGGGATCTGAACCCAGACATTTTAAACACAGAGGCTGGAGTCTTCAAAACTAGGTCCCCAATTCAGCAGTCTATCCCTATTCAACAAAACATTTGAGCACAGGCTTGATTTAGAGCATGTGCTTAATTCCCATTGAAGTCAACAGGATTTCAGCATATGCTGAGCTGCTTTGCTAAACAGGAGCATACAGAAATAACACTGTATTAGAAATTTTGAGGCTACGAATGCATATGTTATACAAAAACATTACATTTAGTTTAAAATATAATTAATTTCGTAATCAATATTGTTATTTACATGCAAGCAAAATCCTTGTATCAACAGCTGTTTTGTGAACCAGTCAGAGCATTGCACATTACTGTTGTCTGGAGAACTTGCTTTCCTTTTAAAATTAAACAAACTTTCAGAACCATGTGAGTCTTGCTAGATTTAAATCAAGTTGAGGCTGGCCTACAAACAAATCCCAAAAGCTAGAAAACACAAAAGAAAGCTTATAAAACCATCTCTTGTCTAACTGGTCTTAGTCACCATCAAAGTTACATATGTTGGAAAGAGGCAGGACTTCAATAACAAACACTGCCATTACTAAACGAACAAAAGCCATTAAAAAGAAGATATAATCTTTTTAGTATTCCCCTAAATTACCGCCAAAATTACTTATGATTAAGGATAAGATTTTGTCATGGAGATCACAGATTCTGTGGCTTTCAGAGCCCCCAGTGTCATTTTCCGCTTCAGTTCAGCCCCGTGCCCTCGGGCAGCAGGGCTGGATCTATCAGCCAGCAGGATCCCCAGAGCTCCGACCTGCTGAGGGTGGTGGGGGCCCCGGAGCTCTGAGCTGCCAGGCCTGTGGCAAGGGCCCCGGAGCGGTCACCGATGGTGGCAGCAGGTGCTGGATCCCCACCCCGCCTCCTGCAGCAGGGTTCTGGTTCTCATCCCCCCCTGTGGGGCTTGGGGTTCAGCCATCCACCCGTCAGCCCTCAGCCCTCCCCCCCACCCGCCCCTTATTTTTAGTAAAAGTCACAGACAGGTTGCAGGCTTCTGTGAATTTTTGTTTTAGAAAAAATAACCGTGGCAAAATCTTAACCTTACTTATGATGCTAGTTCGCATAGGATAAATGAATGACTATTAAATTATCTGTTTTGTTCTGCCTAAGTGTGATATGGGTAAGAAGCATTTGTCACCATGAATAAAACACAAAACATATTTTTAAAAATAATTAAATTTAAAGGAATACTTACCTTTCACTTGTATTGGCATTTCTGAGTTTACTGTTGGTGAGAGAAAGCTACCTGAGAAACTGCAAATGCTTGTCGAAATGCCCTTTATAATTTAACACTGACAAATAGAACCTATTCTTAAACCGATAATTATTTATACACTGAGAGCAACACAGCAAACATCACTTTTTATCAAGATGGCAACTTTCCAGAACTAGGTTCACTTAAATTTAAAACCAAAACCAATCCCATTCATTAAGATGACCAAATGATTTTTGCCTTCTAAACATGTGCTGAGCAAAACGGGCCCCCTTTTTCTTTAGAACAGGCTAATTATATCTTTATTTCCTTCATTTCTGACTACAGACAGCTGTTTTGTGTAGACTTTGTACTCTGTCAATCTAAACTATCAAATATTATTTGATAATGTTAAATTACATACATGACCAAGTACAATAAATTGTGAGTTTGTGAAAAGTTCTCAAATAATCGGAAGTTATTTAGGAATACTGTGTATATCAATAGCAGATCAGACCAGTGATCCAGTAACCTGTTTGACAGTGGCTAGTACCAGATACTTCAGAGAGAGCTGCAAGAAACCCTACAGTAAGCAATTACAGGAAAAAAGCTTGTTGGGGAAGTTTCTTCCGAGCCCCTGTTAGTTAGAAACTGGCTTATGCCATGAAACATGACAGTTTGTATATTCCTTCCATTTTTTAATCTTTACTATTGTATCTTTGGATATTCTCATTATCCATCTGAATGTCATATTCTTTTTAGAAACTTTTAAAATTAGAGCGCGAAAGGAGAGAGCGCTGTATTCTTTTCACCTTGATGTGTTCACACAACTCCCTTGAAGGCTGTACAACAGAGGTGGGCAAACTACGTTCCACGGGCCACGTCTGGCCCGTGGGACCCTCCTGCCCGGCCCCTGAGCTCCTGGCCCGGGAGGCTAGCCCCTGGCCCCACCCCTGCTGTTCCCCCTTCCCCGCAGCATCAGCTCACTGCGCCACCGGCTTGATGCAGCTTCAGACAAACAATAGGAACAGTTCAGTCTGCTGGTTTGGGAAGTGATAATTATAACAGGATCTGTGTACCAGGGAAACACTTGTATGTGGGAGTTATTCACAGTTGAAGTTGCAATGTGCAGGAGACCTGTTCTGTAAAGCACCTTAGCAGGAATGGAACATGCACTGCGTCATCTCGTACCGGGTCTCTGATTTTTCCACAGGTAGGGCTTCAGTGCTTCCTGGTGGTTGTTGTGCTGCTGTGTGTGCCGTGGATGCTGGTCATTAAATCCTTGGTCCTTCACCATCAATATTTAAGGAGAAAGCATTTGGTGGGTGACTGTTTTTGGTATTTCTGATTACAACTATTAGAAACCCGATGTGTCCCTCAAGCCAAGTTTGCCCGCCCCTGCTGTACAATGAGATATAATTCTGGGTAGCTAATAGTGCAAACCGACAGACTGGGCTGCTAAGAGGATGGGAAAGGATTGTCCAACCTTCACAATCCAACCTTCACAAAGTACAGTAACTTTGATCCTTCTCTCTGTAAAGCTCTTTTAACTTTCTACTGGATAATGAAAGAAACACAGCTGCAATATCATAACAGATTTGATGCAACACTTCTATAACAATCTGTGACTAATTATTGCTTCCTAACATTCACTGATTTAATATTTATATTGATGTTCTCGTTTTGTACTCAGTGGGATGCAACATTTAATGTTGCTGTAATTCATCATGGATTAATGTCGACCTGTTTCAAAGCATCTTGAAAACAGAAATATTTCTGATGGTTTTTGCCACCTGGACTCTCTCTGACCCCAGAATTGTTGTTATTAATTATTCTTATTGTTATTCTATATTTGTACTACACTGTGTCATAGACAGGTGTGGGCTCCCCATGATGGCTCCCAACCAGAGTGGTGTGAGGGGAATCCAATTCTCTGTGTCCCCAGGTGGTTTGTGTTTCCCTGGATTGCAGCAGGCTACAGCACTGGTTCCTTCCATGGCGCCTCAGGCACATTTCCCCCCGCTCCCCCGAGAGCCGCCCCGCCGAAACAAATCACCCCCGAGCGCCACCCCGCCGAAACAAACCCCACCCCAGCGCTGCCCCGCTGAAACACACACCCCCGAGCACCGCCCCACCAAAACACCCCCCCTAGTGCCGCCCCGCCGAAACAAACTCCCCTCCAGTGCTGCCCCGACAAAGTAAAAAATTAAAAAAAACCCCAAGTGCTGCCCCGCCGCCGCCCCAAGATTGTCTGCCCCTTAGAAGGTGCCGCCCCAAGCATGTGCTTGGGCAGCTGGTGCCTGGAGCCGGCCCTGGAGGTTATGGAATCCCCGTCATTGGAGATTTTTAAGAGCAGGATAGACAAACACCTGTCAGAGATAGTCTAGATAATACTCAGTCCTGCCTTGAGTGCAGGGGACTGGACTTGAAGACCTCTTGATGTCCCTTGCAGTCCTACGATTCTATGATTCTATTTGAACCTTCTAGGTTACAGTTTAACTCTCTCAGGAGCACGCGATAGTTGTGAAGGATGTAATACACATAGACACTTTGCACAGATTCTAACACCATTGCTCTTTTATATGTAATAGATAAACCACAAGAGAATACAGATTATATAGAACACAACAAACAATCTAAACATAATGGCCCTCACTAGCTCACCCTTCTTTTGGGAGTCCTTCAATGACTATCTGTGTTCAGGAAGATAGGCAGGGTCTCCTGCCTCATGAAGCTTATACATGCTGGTTTGCTTTTCCCTTCTGGAGTCTTTCCCCCCTTTGCCCTTAACCATTCTGACCCCTTCTTCCTCCTGCCCAGATTTCCTGTGTGTCGTGTCCAGTTTAGGCATTGCGACTCTGTGGGTCTATTTATATATCTCTGTCCCTGGCTTTCAATTTTCTGTGTTTTGGTAACTTTCCACTGCTTCAAAAACCCCTACCTTCAATGATGTTGGGTAAAACTGATTTTCCCATAAAACTAATATGAGGTCAAAGCAATCATTAAATGTACATGCCTATAGATAGTAGCTATATGCCAATATATGCCTATATGCATGACCCCATTATGTGAAGTGCTGTAAAAATATATAATCAATAGAACTGGTTGAAATTTTTTTACTCAGAATTTTCCCATGAAAAATATGGGTTTGCTCAAAATTGAATTTTTTGGTAGATTTCACTACAATTTTTCAATGGGAAAGTTCTAAACAAAATGTTTTGTTTCAATCAAAAATGTCAACGTTTTTCATTTCTGCATTTCCAAAGACATTTTTTTGAACTTCTTGTTTTGTGAAAAATTTTGATATTTTGATCTTTCATCCTATTTTAGGATGAAAATAATTGTTGAAATATTGGAATAGCTTGTGAAATGGAAATTCTGTTCCCTGAACAGCTCTACTTATCAGTAATACAGGCACACTTTAAGACTAGCTGTGTGCGCAATTAGTAGATATAGAGTATTTTTGCTTATTTGTTTTTTTGTTAATAGAAACAAGCAGATCAGCAGTAGTCTCAGCTACCCACCTGCCTAGACATCATCAGTTGGCAATGTTCTGTAAACATGGCAGAAGTCCTCTCTTTCCAACTGTGTAGGAAAGAGCCCTTCCTTAAGCTCCCTTACTTAAAGCTCTCACTATTTTTCAGTCTTTGACATAATAGAGAATATTTTCTCCATCTAGCTTCATTTAAACCATTTTTTCTGAGTAAATCCAATAAACTAAGTAGCCATTTAGTTAAAAATCTCACAGGGTCAGAGCCCTCAATTCCTGCAGGAACTTTTACAGTTCTTAACATCATTGCTTCAGCTCTAGTTTTCTAGATCATTGATTTTCTTCAAGTCAGTTTGAAACTGCTCCTCTGGTGCCATTTGTGTTATAATCCATTGTGTGCAGAGTATCTTCTAGGTCTGATACACACTATTCCACACCAGAATGTGTCTCTGATAGTTCATTAGAGACGGCTTCTATTGCAGAGAGAACTGCATCAATTTTGATTTTGTTTTATTTAACTTATTTTTTCTCCCAGTGAGACAGAACCTAATGTTGTAATTCTCTGAAGTCTGTTGAAAGGCCTGGAGAAAAAAAAGTGGCATTATCTGCTATCTCTGTAGTCCTACAGCCCACTGTAGTCTCTCAGTCTCATCGGTACAAAACTGGGCATTTCACTAAGAGATTCACACAAATATTTTCTGCATTTCAGGATGTGTGGGTCTGCACCAATTAAACCAAAATCTCAAAACAAAAAACCAAAATTAGTTTCACCTGGGTTTTTTGAGCAATACCATGAATTTTCACGATTTAAAGGCAATAACATAATTCAGCCCAGGTTCACTCTAAAATGCATTAAAAACCTTGGTCTGCATATAGATTTTGTAATAAAATCCTAAAACAGGAAACTGATTTAAGGTGATGTGATGTTAAAAACATTTCAAATATATCTAATCTAGTGCTGGGCTCCAAGCACCCCAATCTCTAGGGAAATTTAGATCCAAATCCTGTTTGTAGATGATCTTTTGAGGCTACATCTACACAGCAAAAATAGGACCCATTATTCACCCCCTTGGCAACCAATATAGGGGGTGAATAATGGGGGTGAATAATGGGTCCTATTTTTGCTGTGTAGATGTAGCCTCAAAAGATCATGGAAGCTGTAGTGTTGTCCAGAATATACTATGTTTACACCCAAGTCCTGTCTATACATCAGTTACAACCAGTGATGCATTAAGCGATGAGTTACAGGCCCTATTTTTGCCTGTGTAGACGAGACTACAGCAGAAAGCTTGAAAAAGAGTCAGTAGAGTGTTAGTACTATATTTTTTATTTTCCTAAATTACAGAAAAAAAGACAATAGAGTAAGTCTAAAGATATGCTTTTAAGCCTATGAGAGAGCAACTGGTCTTACGCATTTCTTAATTTTGAATATTTATAAAGTTTATTAATTCCTTCATAGACTCACTAAAAGAGGAGAATGCTGGAAAGCACTACCTCCAAAGCAGACATGCTATCTGCACATCTGTGTGGCCATGTATACTACGTTACAAACATCCCTGAAACACACACGGCAAGCAGTAGCATGAAATTAGAAGGCAAAAAAATATCAAGAAAGCAGAACAATTAATCTACCTGGGCAGCACCATATTTAGCCAATGGAGACCTCAAGAAGGAAGTGACATAAAGAGTAGGAAGGGCATCCACAGCATTTACTAAACTCAACAATGTATAGAAACAAAAAAACGTTAAACAGCATCAGAACAAAACTGATAATTTTCAATTCAAATGTAATCTGAGTGCTAGCACGTGGCTGTGAGAGCTGGAGAGCTACTAAAACATTAGACAGAAAACTAGATGCCTTCAAAAATACATGCTTACAAAAGAATAGGGGCATAGCTTGTAAAGACTTCATCACCAAAGAAGAGATCTGAGAAATCAGCAATGAGCAGCTTGCTTCCATCAGAATCAAAAGGAAGTATTGGATATATTTGGGGCATGTATTCCAGATATCAATAGACACGCTTCTACATGAAGCTGCCAAGTGAAAACCGACTGGTGTGAGGAAACGGGAGCACCCAAGAGAGACGTTAAGAAGAACACTTAACAGGGAGGGTAGAATAGTCGATCTCAACTCCCTAGAGCAAACGGAAGCAGCAGCAAATTACAACGAGGAATGGAAGAGACTGGTTTCCACACTGTGCACCAACTTTGCCATGGGAAAGACGTAGAATTAGGTTACTGAAATTTACTGCCCATTATTTCTTCCATATATTGAGTATATTGCATTTAAATGAGACAATGAGTTAACATCTGTATGTTACACAAAGGGAGAAGGCTGATAAATATTAATGACATTTGCTTCTTCATGTATCTTATGAATTTTTATGTATTCTCTCATCTAGGGGCATCATCATGCAATTTTCAAATAAATTATCACACAGATGCCATTTCAACCTTGAATAGCCATTTCACACATGGGCCCCTACTGAGGGAAAGCCAACAAAACACATTCACTTGGCTGGGAAGTACAACCCTGACTACTCAGAGGCCTCTCTTCGACTCAGATAAGAGATTTTGGTGAGAAGAAGTGATGGGAATATATTTTAACTGTTTGACACTGTCCTTTAAACTATCTTGTTAACCTTTTGGTTCTCATGCATTACAATAAGCAATCTTTAAACAATGATCTCAGGAAAATATATTCTCAGCCTTCAACATTCATTTAATAGAATATGATTAGCTCTTTCTGCTCTGATCCTGGCAGATGATGAACACTTGCTGCAAGATGCTGAGTGCTACCAACACACAGCATCTCACATTGGATGTTCAGTGTGTCACAGGAGTAGGCCTTTAATAAATAGATAACCACTGTGCATAATCATGAGGTTCCTGCTTCTTCGTTTCATTCCTTAAAGCTACATCCTATCTTCTCGATCTCATACTATTTTGTTTTGTGCTTAAAGAAATAACTCTTTAATCTGAAATAATCACTTAACACAGATTCCTGAATAAATTGTAGGGAGGTGCACGGCCCTACACCGTGTCAGCAGAATTATAATCACAAGACCTGAAAAACGCTACATATCACCACATGCCAGGAAGCAGGATTATACCAATAATTTCAGGCCTGTATCCAAATTAATCATTCTGTTTTAGTTTTTAATCAATGAGAAAGGTGCAGAGCAGGCAACTGAGAACCTGCATTTAAAGGGGCGATCTCTATCTAACATTTGTAATCGCCCCTTTAAATACATGAACTTGTACAGAAGACATTGAATCAGACTGATGCATTTGTACCATGATGCTTTCAAATGCACAATGGGACTAAAGGAGAGGAGTGGAAGCTGAACAACTAAGAAACTGTGCTAACAGCCATAGTACATTAAATGTAATCATGACCTTCCAGCCAATTAAATAATGACCATTTATGGCCAGATCCAATACTTAATCTGTTGGGTAATTATTTTTGTGACACAGAACTCTCTGTATCCTCTGAAATGTAATTTAATGTACGTGTTCAAGTAGCCCAGGTTTTGAGCTCAACAGTATATTTCTTGCAATGCAGAAATATTAGAAAATAAATATGTCTAGCTAAATGCCTTTTCCTTCAGTAATTAACAGTAGGTTAATAAATCATTCACCTGTAACAAGCGATACACATTGGAATATAAGATCATCACACTGACAAATTTCATTGAAGACGTGGTAACTGCTAAGATTGCACATACTTGCAATCTCATTTTTCTTATGCAACAAAACAGATTGCAGAGAAAAAGGGTAATAACTCAGTCTTTCTATTAACTTCACCCTTCTAAAATAAATTTCTCTGTACTCCAAATTCTATTGAGTGGAAATTCTAATAAATGCTTAACAAACCAACTTTTGAAATTAGTTAATACATTCAAGCTTCTCTTCAAACTCATGGGCTCTGGAATATGAATTATGTACACTGATACACATTTTGAATCTTTAATATTTCACACCAAAAAGAATGCCTTAAGATATCTTTTAGCATATTGCTGTAATGTTGGGAAATGAATGAATCATAATAGTCCTTAATGCAGAGTGTAGAGGTGGAATTCATGGTGAATATTACATACCCATTTAAGAAGCACTTTTTTGCCTGTTAAACCAGGTTTACAGACTTGTTTTGGAGGTTAATAAAGTTTACTTTCCTGACTTGACTTCATGGTCTAGTGTCTGACATTGGAAGGTGCTTACACACACACACCTCTGAAAACTATTCTTAGGGAACAGGTTGTGCAATAAAACAGATGGATTTTGCCAATTTAAAAACAAAACAGGAAACCTACGATACTGACTAGGAGCTCAGTAGTAAGTAGTGAGGCACCAATATTAATTCCCCAATGTAGAGCTAATCACAGCTCTTTGCACTGGGGTCTTACTGCTAAATAATCAATATGAAATTACAGTAGTGGTCCAAAATGAGCTTGTCTTAACTAAGCACTGACAGTTTTTTTTAAAGTTTCTCAATGTTAGAGTCCAAAATCCACCCATGCCATCTCTCACAACACAAAGAACAGTATACCAGTTGGAAATTGTAGAAACGTTGCAGATACATTTAAACAATGGCAGCATATTACTTCAGAAAAGCCAAAGGCCTGAGACATTACTTGTATTTCTATTCACAATGCACATGATAAAACAAATAGAGGCTGGCAGTTTGCCAGTTACCTCTTTAAGAGAGCGGGGTGGATTTCTTTGTCCTCCTCCATTAACTTGCACACCAGGATGACTCAGAATTGAGAGGTTACCATTGGGGAGCTATTGTCTTTTTTCCATTTATCACCAGTGTGTGCTGCTGAAGTGATCTTCTGAATAGTTTTGAGTTGCCATGGAAGCTGGGGAAGAGCAATATTACCCCAATCCCACTGAAAGGATCTGATAAAGAAAGGCCATAGGACTAGAATATTTCTCTATTTAGAGTGATTGAGACAGAGAGAAAACAAGGAACTACCTAAACAAGGTCTATGTTTTTTTTCACAATAGTAACTCCCTAGTTAAAGCTGTATCTAGCCTTCCACTGTAAGTGATCTTGACCGACTTCCTCATCAAAAAACCCACCCAGCTGTACGCAAATTTCTCATGCATGTTATGTGACCACAGGAAAATTTTAATTGTTAAATTGAAGATTAGTTGTACAAGATATGTGAGATAGAGGAGTTTGAAAAATAAGAGTTTTCCACTTTTGAAAAAGTAACTTTCATTGCAACATTATATTTAAAAAACAGCTTAGTCAAGGAATTCTAAATTATTATTACTTAGATTACACGGCTTAGATTAAAAGCAAAACCATTAAGTTGTAGGGAACAAGTGCCCCTGAACTTCCTAAAACAAAGCAACTTTAAGGACAGAGTTGAGGGAGCCTTGCCACAGACTAAATGCTAGTGGTAATGGAGCTGGCAATTAGCAAGAAGACTGGACAAAATGAAGCCTTTTACAGTGCTTTTGTTCAATCTTAGATAGCATTCAAATGCCATACTGATGGCCCATTGAAAAATACTTACGTTAGCAAATGGATTTCTGATGGGAGCATATTCCAGTTTTATAAGTGGAGAGTGGATGGTTATAATTAGAAATATTTGGCCTGATTCTTCTCTTATTCTTGTAAATCAGAAGTAAATCCACTGACATCCACGGTGTTACAGTAATGTAAAACTGGTATCAGATAAGGCTCAGGCCCATAGTACTTTTCTCTTAGACTGAAGCATCAATGTTGCACTAGACTCTTAAATGTTATATAAAAAATGGGTTTTCACCACATGATAATATGAGATTGATCAGTGGTAAATGTTAAGAGCAATGAGCATGAGTACCCCCATGCAGACTCCATTTTGGTATTGCTGCTTCCTTAGCTAGTAACGAGCACATCATGTAATACTGGGAAGGCCGGGTGCCCCCAGGGGAGGGAGACATCTGGACTCAGCATAAGATAAGGGGAATAATAGACACAGGAATTAGCTGCAGTTGCAAGGCCAAGCAAGTTACAATCTCCGCATGCTTACGCAGGAGGGGCGGCTCTGGGGAATTGGTAACAGATATGGGGAAAGTCTGTTAATTGGCTACAACGCTGAATGTGCGCAACTAATACACCTTGCTGAAAGTATATAAGCTCTGTACACCCCTCATCGGGGTCCCGCCTTTGCTTAGCAAGGTGGCACCACGCTCGAGCGTAATAAATCTTGTTAACTTTGGAATACTCTGCAGTTTGGTTTTTCTTTGGTCGCCTCAGCCTAGAACGAACTGTACGTGTCCTAACAGGAATAATTCGTAACATAAAAACAGTAAAAGTAGAAAAATATCACTGGAAAAATAAAGCCACTATTTTATTCTTAAACAAAAAATGTCTATGATATCATTACCCAAGTTAAATAATCTTTGATATACGAATTTACATTGAAATTCTATGTTGATTTAAGAGACTTGGAAACTCTGCATGATTTCTGTCTTTTTAGAACTGGAGGGTAGTGAGGAAAAAATTAATATTCCCACAGTATGACACTACATTGTCTAATCCAGCATGGCTATTAAATTAGAAATCCTAGTGAATTAAATAATGTCAGCATTATAATACGTGTAATTTATATCCATTTGGACTTATGATACCCTTTTGATTAATAATTCCTGATGTATTGTACATCAATAATTAAATATCTTCCAGAAATGTCAGTGCTTATCAGAAAATTACCTAGTTAGGAACACATTACCCTTATAATTTACCTAATATTTATCTTTAATGTCTGAATTTATGATCCTATTCCTTTTAAAGATTAGTAGTGAATTACATGTTTAAAGCCGGGATCATGGACCTACTTGAGTTCTGTGTAGCAGATGTCAGGGAAGAACTTGCAGTACACTATGAAGACCTCCTTATGGAGTGTTTAAAGGACTATGCAGTCAATAGCTTATGAATGAAGGACACGGCTAACTAAAAGCAACATTACAAAACAAATAATATTCAAGCAGGAATTAATAATTTGACAAAAATAATTCTAGTTCTGAAACCCACATGGGAGCAAATCTGTTTATAAATTAGCAAGAATGTCTACATGGACTTCTTTTCCCTCCCTTGGGAAAGAAGGAAGCATCACTGCATGTATTTTACGATAATTTTCTACTTGTTTTAAGCAACTAACCCAAAGAGCGGACTTTTAAAAATAATTAATTTCACAAAAGGATTCGTATGTGGATTACATATTTACAGTATATGAATAATATGAACATCTACAGTTTGATTAGCTAGAACAAAATAGTTCAATGAATCCTGGGGTTAGCATGGAACTTTCCCTCTGAGCAGATTATTCTATAATTGTCCACTGTGGGGATTCTAGCACTTCTCTCTGAAGATCTGATACTGGCCCCTGTTGGAGACAGAACACCGGACGCGATGGATAATTGTTTGGGTGAAGATCGGAATTCCCTACTGTTTAAGTGTTTTAACTGTTTAAATCCTGGCCTATCTAGTGACATTTTGCAAAAATTTCCCACTCTTGCTATGTTGGCTAAGTTCAAAAAGGTTTTTAGAAATGTTAGTAGTCCTAATGTAGCTGGCCACTGCCAACATTGTAAGCACTGTGCCACCTAACCCTGCTCAAGTGACTCCACTCAACATGGTGTACTCAACTGTAGCAGGGTGCTGGTGCAGAGCACCTAATTAGCCCCTGCCCAGTCAGCTCCAATCAAGGGAAGCAGATTAGGGCTGATGGAAAAGGCCTGATGCCGGCCTGAAGATTGGCAACACCTGCTGGCCTGACCAGCCAAAGGCTTATAAAGGCTGGGAGGGAGCCAGAAGGCAGGGAGGTGACAAGGGAGAAGTCAGTCAGGGAGCTAGAGCCCTCTTAGTTAAAGGCTAACTCTGCCTGTAAGGGAGGTAACCAAACCTGAAAAGCTTGTATATAGATGGACACTGGCGGTGGGACAATGTTAGGTAAATAAAGACACGGGTGTTGCACAACCCTGAGGCCTTACTGAGGAGGGCAAACAAGCCAGGAAGAGGGGCAGGTTGTGGAACCTGTTACATCAACCAATTAGAAACAGTAGGCCTTAGAGAGAAGGGGTGGATGGAAGGTATTAGTGCTCCGTATTCTTCCACGGTATTTTGCCTTCCATGACAGAGGTTTTATAGATTCACAGATTTCAAGGCCAGAAGGGACCACTGTGATCATCTAGTCCAGTGGTTCTCAACCTATTTACCATTGTGACCCACATATGCAGCTCTCTAAGTGTTATGTGGGCTGCATCCACACAATATATATATTACCTGTATGGCCCTGAGGATTTCACATTGGCTGCAGCTGTGGGCTGATTGGGCTGTGGGCCGTGCATTGAGAACCACTGATCTAGTCTGACCTCCTGCATAACACAGACTATAGAACTTCCTAAAACAATTCCTAAATAATATCTTTTAGAAAAACATCCAATCTGATTTTAAAATGGCGAGTGATGGAGAATCCACCACAACTTTTGGTAAATTGTTTCAAAGGTTAATTACTCTCAGTGTTAAAAAAATTGTGCCTTATTTCCAGTTTGAATTTATCTAGCTTCAGTTTCCAGACATTGGATCATGTTATACCTTTCTCTGCTATTGATTTGAAGAGGCCATTATTAAATATTTGTTCCCCGTGTAGGTACTTATAGACTGGAATCAAGTCACCTTTTAATTTTCTCTTTGTTAAGCTAAATAGATTGAGCTCCTTGAGTTTATCAGTATATGGCATGTTTTCTAATGCTTTAATCATTCTCGTGGGTTTTCTCTGAATCCTCTCCAGTTTTTCAACATCCTTCTTGAATTGCAGACACCAGAACTGGATACAGTGTACCAACAGCCGTCGCACCATTGCCAAATACAGAGGTAAAATAACATCTCTACTTCTACTCAAGACTCCACTGTTTATCCACCCAAGAATCTCATTAGCCCTGTTGGCTAAAGCATCACTCTGGGAGCTTGTGGTCAGTTGATTATTCACTATGACCCCCAAGTCTTTTCAAGAGTCACTCCTTCCCAGGATAGAGTCCCCCATCTGGTAAGTATGGCCTTTATTTCTAGATCTATAACTTTACATTTGGCAATATTAAAACTCAGTTTACCAAGCAATCCAGATCTCTTTGTAGCAGTTTGCCTTGGTCCATCCCTGTAGACCCAGAAGATTTCCTGAGCAGAAACGGTTTCTGAGTGGACATTCACCACAGGTATCACTATAATAACACCACACTCTATTGGAGAGGGAAACTTTTCCAGGAGCAGTGCTACTGGTGGATGCTACCAGTACTCCTGACACCTAGCATTCAAAAAGCATGAGTCAGGCCCCCCAAAATCCTGAGATTGTCCTAAAATTAATAGTTGGGGTCTTTTTATATGCCTTCTGGGTTTGAAGTCTTTAGGGCTCATAATTTCAAGGTGTTTCATGCAGCCATGAGCACTACGAAACTTCTCTTAAAAAACAAAAGCTGAGATCCTCACGTCATTACATGACTCCAGGAGCTGAGGCTTTATGAAGAAACACACAGTGTCACTCAAGTTGCCAAGACCGACTCGCTGAGTGGAAGAGATGCTGAATCAGAGCATCTCTTTGGTGCTCTGGCCCTACCTTCCTCCCCACTCACCCATTTTGAGAGCTGCTCTTGTTACTGCTGGCTGACAAGTGGTGGTGATATTACCTCTTCCCTGGGGACCTACATCCCAAGTTCTACTGCCAAGTGAATTAGGCTCATGTTATAATATCTGAGGTCTTAATTGCTGCCAGACCTTATCAACAATCGTGTGTTAAAGATAAGCTTAGCAGAAATCATTTTTTTACATATTTAGACAGATATCTGTTTATTTTAAATCTATTTAAATTTCGCAGTTGCGGGACATTACATGGGGCACAGAAAAGGAAGGGGGAGTCAGACAATTATTTAATGACAGTAGACACTGAGATTCAAAAAGTTAAAGCTTTATAACTATTACATCACAAATTGTCAACATCACATGTCAAAATATACAAAGTAAATAGCCTTAAATCAAACTCCCATACATTTTCAAGCAACATTTTTCTTACTTTGCCTATATGTAAATTTCAGTTATCAAAAGAAATATTTTGTCTTCAATTTGCGTATGAACGGTGACACTGAAATTTTTTGATAAAAACCTAATCCTTCCAAGCTTAGTGGAAGTACACTGAGTAGACTCTGTGTGTGTGTGTGTGTGTGTGTGTGTGTGTGTGTGTGTGTGTGTGTGTGTGTGATATCTAAGTATTGTAAGGTTTTTTGTTTTGTTTTGTTTTATTTTGTTTCCAACTTGTCTAATAGCAAGGAGAGTGCAGTCAATACACAATGAAAAGGAATGTTGTCATATTTTCCTTCCCAACTCCTATACCTGAACAATCATCAGCTCATCATCTTGTACAATATATGATATTTCATTTACCTTTATACTACTCCTGTACAAAGTACACGTGAATCACTTTCTCCCCCCCACCCCCCCAAAAAAAGAACGCAGTTCCTATTTAGGCACCTAATAAAGGCCAGATTTCCAAAAGTGTTCAACACCCAGCAGCTCCCACTCTAACATTTATGGACAGATTTTCAAAAGAACAAAGCATCCAACACATGGAGCTCTCTCACACATCTGACCCTAAACATACATACAGCAAAGCCCAGGCTGAGGGACTGTTTAGAGAGAATACTATCAGACATCAGTCACTGATTTTAACTGGTATCAAACACTTAAAAGGAGGTATTAATCTGAGGCTCAGATGCTGTCCTCTTATCAATCCACTAAGCTCCTATAGATAGGTACCAAAGGCTTGAGGAAAGTACAAAGCCCTAAGAGTTGTGTTAAGCTGTTTGAAATTAACTAGCAATGTTTTGAAGTGAGGAAATAAAATATTATGTGAACATTGTACACTTAGCTACGTTAGCATATCTGGAAGACTTCAGAATGAAGGGCTACATGACTGTTGACATCAGCTCTAGAGGGGAGGAAGATATTAAATTCTTTCAAAGATGTACACTCCCCCAAAGCTTCATGTACAATGCATCACGGAATCCCAAGACTGCCCCTAGTTTCTTCTCTTTAAAAAGAAAAAGACTCAACATTTTGGATGTATCTGACTTAAAGCCTGGCATTTCCCATTGAAGTTTCTAAGGGCTAGTCTACACTTACCGGATAGATCGGAGGTGTCGGATCGATCTTCTGGGTTCGATTTATCGCGTCTTGTCTAGACGCGATAAATCGAACCAGGAAGTGCTCCCCCGTCGACGCTGGTAATCCAGCTCGACGTGAGGAGTAAGCGCCGTCGACGGGGGAGCCTGCGCGCCGCGTGTGGACCGCAGGTAAGTTCGAACTAAGATACTTCGACTTCAGCTACGTTATTAACGTAGCTGAAGTTGCGTATCTTAGTTCGACATGGGGGGTTAGTGTAGACCAGCCCTTAGGGAAGGAAGGGGCTGCTTTTTTAAAGTCATGCTAGTTGGCTGCTTCACATTTTAAATGAGAAAAGTAAGCCATTCGGTGGCATATATTGCAACTTTTTTGTGCAACTTTTTATTTGTCTAAAAGGTAAGTGTGTTCCAGATGGATGAGGTCCAATTTGGACGGAGGGCAGCCCTCACTGTGTGCGCAGACATCCAGAGGTTCCAGCCACATCACTGAGCTCTGACTCTCTCTTAACACTTTTTTCCTCATCACAATGATTTTGTATTTATTAGCAAAAGGATTTTATAATGATCTTCCCCTGGAAAAGAAACAGGTTCACTTCCAGTACTATTCCCTAGCTCCACTCTCTCTTTTGCTCGCTTTTTAATTAACTATCGCTCACTACCTTCAGGGCTGTCATTAATTAAAAGATTTTTTTTTTAATCCTTCAGAAATATCTAGAGCGAGAACATTTCTCATTTTAAGCACTCATATTTTTTTTTAACTTTGATTAAATCTACGTATCAGGTGTCCTGTAGCTGCCTTTATGCAGACGTGAGACATTCTTATGACAAAGCCTTCTCTTGATGTTTTATTAACAAATCCTTCCTCCCCTTGCAGACCCAGAGTCTAGTGAAATCATATTCTCTATCTGGAAGCAAGGCTGCAACATATAAAAAGATATAAAAATAGTTCTATCCCATGTCTGGATGACATAAGGGAAGGTTAAAACCTTTCAAAGACTAAAGCAGTGTGGAAAGAGTTTTAGTTAATACATGATTTTAAGCCATCAGACTGTAACTTACTAGATGTAATTGCTACTTTGACCACTAATGGATTTTTTCCCCCCAAGTCTAAGACAAAATGGGTTGAATAAGAGACTATAAAAGGGACTAAAATGATTCAAATAGGGGCCTAATGAAAAAAAAAAAGGATAAAATGTTCTGTGGCTTTATAGAAAGTTATTAAGCTTGATGAAGTGAACAATTTTCTGCCTATAAAACTGTCTCAGAATCATGGTCCAGGCCTGTTGTTGACACAAAGAATCTTCCTATTACTTTCGCCACCAAGGTCACCACTACACACTGGTCCAAACGGCAATGTATTGATTCTTATTTTTGAGCATTCTATTCTACCAAATTAGCTAATTTGAGGAAAAATTCAGTATTGTGAACTATCTAAAATGTTCTGAATTCAAGTGACATGAAAATGTGGTGGTTATTGCAGTAAGAGTCGAAGTTCTCCAGAGAGGGAATTATTGTCCACCTCACAGTAACTCCTAGCAGTGGTTAAATCTATAGAATATTTTCATCACTATTTGTATGGGAGGAAGTATAAAGTCAAGATAGACCATGCTTCCCTGGTCTAAGATAGACCAATGGCTCTTTAGATTTAGGAATCCTGAGGGCAACTTTGCCAGGTGGTAAGAAAAAAATGCAGTGCTATGATTTTCACTGTCAAACACAGGTCTGGGCACAAGCATGGTGCTGTGCAGTCCTCTGTGCAGGGGATGAGCATGCTCAGGAAAAGCTGGCTGTCTCCTCTCTCCCCATAATTTGCAGAAAGACGATCCTGATATCAGAATAGTGTGTGGTTGGAAAACCAGTTGGCAAACGCAGTATCCCCTCACAATACCACAGTAAAAGCTTTCTGGTCACAATTGGAAAGCTTGAAGTTGAAAGATGAACTATTGTATGTGAAATGGGAAAAACTAGCAGGTGATGGACACAAATTCCAGCTGGCTGTACCCGATACATTGAAAAGTTCTTAGGTTATGTCACGATTTTAATCCTGCTTGGACATTTTGGGCTTGCTAAAACTACCTTCGTCAGGCTAAGAGAGGATTTCTATTGGGTAAAATGCAGGCCATGTATAGAAAATTGGTGCAGAAAATCTGATGCCTGTGTTGCAAAGAAAAAGCCTCTACGTCTGGGAGAGCACCCTTGCAGCTGAATCTTGTGGGGAGTACCAATGGAGCACAGTGCTATTGATGTTCTTTGGCCCTTGCCTGAGACAGGTAAGCAATATTTGCTGGTAGCTATGGAATAGTTCACAAAATGGCCTGAGGCTTATCCAATAAGAAACCAAGAGTATGTCCACACTGCAATGTAAGCCCAGGATCTGTGGGACTTGAGTCCATAGGCTAGGTGTTTGTAAGCCTGGGTGTGACTGTCCACCCTAAATATTGATCCTAGCTAGACTTTCTGGACCCAGGTCTCTCACCAGTGCTCATGTATCTACACTGCACTACCCAGACCTGAGTCAAACCTGCCTCTCCCAGGCACCTAGCAGGCTCCTAGCTGTACCAGCTCTAGCCCTTTGTTTGTGGTGCACTGGCCATTCTGCAGCACTTCAGAGGAAGTTGTCACAGTCTACCAACACATCCAGGTGAGACATCTTTTGGGTCAGCACACTCCTAATAACTGAAGCCAGTAACATGGAGGAGTCACCATTTGACGAACTTGTCTTGCTTGGGCTTTCCTGTGTCATGAAACGGGCAGAGCATCCATGAGATGTTGGTGAACATTTTGGCTGCATTTTCTGACCCACCGAAGGCACCTGACAGAGGAGGAGGGCAACAGACATAGCAGACTCAAACTGGCTGATGCTACTCACAATTCTCAGTACAGCTGCTGATGCCCCATATGTAGGCTGGAGCTTCTGGAGCAGAGCCACAAGCACAGACTGGTGGGATCACATCGTCACGTGGACCTGGGATGACCAGCAGTGGGTCCAGAACTTTCTCATGAAGAAAACTACATTTCTGGAGCTTCATGAGCAGCTTGCGCCAACCCTCCGGCGTCACAACACTTGCATGAGGGTGGCCATGCCAGTCCACAAATGGGTTGCTATAACCACCTGGAAACTGGCTACCCTACATGGCTACAGCTCTGTTACTAACCAATTCGGGATTGGAAAGTCAAATGTGGGTAAAGTGATGGTGGAGCTTTCTGAAGTAATCAGGTGTGTGATTTACCCAAATGTGGTGGGTATCCCTAAAAGCAACTGTTGTTTTTGAGAGAATGGGGTTTCCAACTGTGCTGGGACCACTGATGGGACGCATGTGCCCACAGTTTGAACTCCATAAGAAGCACATAAGTACGTAAACTACAAATGGTACTACTCCATTGTTATGCAGGCCGTAGGGGACCAGAAAGGCCAAGTTATGGACACCAACATGGGCTACAGTGGAAAAATTAATGATGCCAGAGTGTCCTGCCAATCAGGAGTCTATCTTCATGAACAGGACGGGACACTATTCCTTCCAAATGACATTATCATAAAGGAAGTAACTGTCTCCACTGATATTCTAGGGAACCCCACATACTCCCTTTTGTCTTACTTATGAAACCATATCCTGATCTCAGAGGCCCTGGCAAAAGAAGGTTTAATCACACCCTCACTAAGTATAGAATGGCGGTTGAATGTGTGTTTGGCAGATTAAAATTCCACTGGCACTGTTTACAGAAGGGTTTGGATTCCATTGTAATCAATGCTGTTCACATTATTGTGGCTTGCTATGCTCTTCTCAATCTTTGTGAATCCAAAGGTGAGTCATTTGCCCCTGAATGGACCTAGGACAGTAATGGATAGCTGAAACCGTACACTCGGACAGAAAGCACACTTGTCACAGCTGGAGCACATGGGCCACAGATATCAGGGATGCTTTGTGTGCCTACATTATGGCACATCAATAGAAGAGGGAGAATAGTATAACAACATTCATGGTGGAATCAACAGGATGGTGGAATCAACAGGATGCAGCATTAGCATCCACATGGATTACTGCCTCCCTACAGCTTACAGAACACATCCTGCTCTGGCTACATCTACCAATGGACTACATGCAAATACAGTAATATGGACTCTCTAAGAACTGCAATGCCAGCCCCCCTTCCCTCATCTGGCATGTTTCCGGACTGCATACAACACCCCTTCTGTACTTTCAACACGTATTTTGTCACCCATGCACTACATTTCCCCCTCCCATACAGACAGTTTACTGTTCACAGGCAGCTCGTAACGTGGTGGTGTGACCTATTCAAAGGGAAAGTAATACCCCAGCAGATCTCTGTAAGAATGTGGAAATGTCTAGTAAAAACTTAATGTTAAATGCGTGTTTCACTGTCGTTTGCACTTCCTGTTCTCCATTCCAAATTCCACATGGTGGTGCCGATGGGGTGGTGATGCCAAGACACTGGTGTGCATTATGCCATTAGCTGCTACCAGCCATATGCTACATGCTGCTACCAGCCGCATGTAATAAAAATTGCACCGGGACATAAACCAGAAATCCCTCTCCTTCAAATATTAACAACAAAAACCACGGAGCCAAACACTTACCAGGTTCTGGGACTGCTTATGCCTCTTCTGTTTCTGCTGCTGATTAAACAGCTTCTCCAAGTATGGGCCCAGGATGTGCTGCAGCTGCTCTGCCAGCAAAGCCTCCTCAGAGATTGGTGTGAGCACCATAGTCACTTCACTAGCCTGATCAGACACCTCTTGGCTCCCCTCCAGTCCTGTCCTAGATTTGGGGGTCAGAAGATTGCTATCCTGGCTGACCAAACTATCATGAACTGCTGAGGGCTTAGTGCTTGGCGCAGTACCCAGCACCTGGTCAAAGTCCTGGTAAAAGAGACAAGATGGTAGGGAGTTCTCAGAGGTGCAGTTCTCATCCCTGGCTTTCCAGTAGTTGTCCTTGAGCCTCTTAATCCACTCCCTGCACTGGTCACCGATCCAGTGAATCCCGAATGTTGCCAGCTTGTCTGCTGTTTCTTGGCGCACCCGGCCATTTCTGGTATTCTTACTGAAGTTGAATGTCCAGCTTGTCTTGTACCACAGATTTACTAGAATCTGACTGTGGTTCCATGACCAGACAACAGCCCAGTTGGCAGAGGACTTCTTCCTCTTGGTGACCACAGCTAATGCAGGAGATGGTTCACTCGGTTTGCAGCTCAGCGATCAGAATAAAAAATGGAAGGGTTAAATGCCTAGAAGCTGTACTCGAACCAAAGGGTTGCTTCCATTTCCTGGATGTCAATTGGCCACTCTTGGGACAGAAAGGATAGAGAAACTGGTCCATGGGAATGTGGGGTGGACTCTCAGGACATGAATCGGATCCAGGGGATCCAGGCCTGAACTGCACCCACACTGTAAAATGCACGGAGGACCCAAGTCTCAGTGGGACTTGGGTTTGGACCCAACTCCCCTTGCCAGGTCCAAGGACTTGGGTCCAAAGGGGTTACTGGCATGAGTCAGATACATTTGTGTGTAGATGGAAGAGGAGTTTGAGCTCAAGTCTGAGCCTGGGCTTGCATTCCGTTACTGACATACCCCCCAAAGCTGTGTCAATAGTAGAAGTTCCAGTGAATGAATTTGTCACCAGATTTGAGGTCCCGGGTGAGTTACACACAGATCAAGGGAGAATATTTAAATCCAAAGTGTTTTGGCAGATTTCTGAAATACCAGAGACATATAAAATATGCAACACTCCAGCACACTCAATCTGATGGGATGGTGGAAAGATTCAATAGGACTCTAGGGTTCAGCTGGCTACCTTTGTAGAAGAACCGCACCAAAGGGACTGGGACCACAAATCCCTTCCCCTTTTGATGACTTACAGAACAGCAGTCAAAGAGAGTATGACGTGTACGCAACACTCCTCATGTCTGGGCATGAGCTAAGAATGCCAACCAACCTCTTGTATGGACATCCTGAAGAGGAACAAAGGGATTTGAATAATTTGGACTACGCAGAGACCCCACAATCCAAAATTTAAAAGCTGATGTTTGCAAGAGAAAATTTGAGGAGCACCTCTGATAAGATGAAAAGGCTGTATAAGGTAAGGTCATTTGGGGAAACTTAAAAGAGGGGACCCGGTCTGGTTCCATAGCCCTATGAGGAAAAGGTAGGAGCTCTAAGCTGCATAAACCTTGGAAGGGACCCTATACAGTACTGACCCAAATAAATGAAGTGATGTATAGGATACAATCTGATCCCAGGATGAAACCCCAAATTATCCATAAGGACTATCTGAGAAGTTACCAAGAGGACAGGTTTTCAGCATGGCTGCATTCCAAAATGGAGAATATAGCTGTGGAAACTGAGGCTGGACAAGTTGTCCCAGAGGTGAATTCCATATTAGAACAGAATGGATTAGGTCTCAACCAGCAGATTCCACAGAAACAGCAGGCATTCCTCAGGGCCTCACAGAAAGGAGTCCCACCCAGGGAGTTGAAAGGAAATAAGGCAAGGAAAGAAAAACTCCAGGGAGATTTGGATAGCAATAAAATTGTTGGTGATGTGAAAATATTTTATCAGAAAGACATGTTGTAAGTACGTAAATAGTTACACTTGTATTCTTTCTAATTTGTAAATTGTTTCTTTCTGTCTTGGATGTGTTGTTTAGGACATCCCCATTTTAGGTTCCATCAGCGGGAAAGGCAGAGCTAAAATGGGAGCTGTTATGGGATCAGTTAAACCGCACTGGAACTAGTGGGCAAAACAGCTACTCTTCCATCCAAAATCACACCCACCCATCCATCCATCCATGACAAACATTGAGCAGAAGCTATGCTATCCAGGTTGAGGGCATTCTCAGGGACTGATATAGTAAATTGGCATGTTGGAAGGAGCTATGTGTGTCTGCACAGGGGCTGACTTCCGGCCCCGCCCGTGGGTGCTGTCACCCGGCGTCGGGGGCGGGGCCCCGCCCCCGACGCAACGTTGCCCAGCGTTGGGGGCGGGGCCCCGCAAGATCTCCCGGTGCCCGGTAAGTTTGCTGCGGGTCCGGGGTGGGCGGGGAGTTGCCGGTGGGTGCAGAGCACCCACCAATTTTTCTCCGTGGGTGCTCCAGCACCGGAGCACCCACGGAGTCGGCGCCCCTGTGTGTCTGAGTTTTTGAGAGAAGCAGGAAAAAACAACAGAGAGCAGGTACAGAAAAGCTAAGGACACAGTCAAAACAGGCACCAGAAACATGTTCCTTAGAAAAGCTAAGGGAGAGAGAGCTTTCGGGCAGAGTGCTGACTGGAAGAGGCTTGGAACTGTGAGCAAAGACCTCTCTCTTGTTCTTTGACTCCTGCTGCTGAACGTTCCCTACTGTGCTTTAATGTATTTCAGCAGATTTCTTCAAACAGTACTACATTAAAGTGCACCAGCAGGGGGTCTACATGGACTAATTAATGTGAACATGTTAGTGTGCATTAGAAATCACAACCCCACCGAGCACATTATCCCACTGTGTAGACAAACCCTTAGCTTAATTTGTGTTTTAATATTTCTGGAGGTTTAGAGTATGTCATAGATTGTGAAGAAAATGGTGGAAAATATTGAAGGCTAGATTATCAGGGAGTGTAAACCGTTGTAGCAGCTCCATTGAAGTCAATGGAGCTATACCAATTTACATCAGATGAGGGTCTGATCCTTAATGTTCACTTGCCACTTAAGTTTGGAAAGTTCTATTTTGTCAAAAAGCACACACACGCGCGCACACGCACACACACACACACCCCATACATAGCTATACCATCTTAAAACCTGTTAGCCAACATTACCTTGGATGAAATGCAACGCAAATAAGAAACGCATTCCAAGTGAAAAAAAAAAAAAACTTGCAAGCTGGAAGAAAATGAAATCCGTCCTCAGCCTTTCAACTTCTCTAAAGCGATAGGCAATAACAGAGCTGCATAATCAGAGTAAACCTGAAAAGAAACATTTTGTGGCCCATGACTGAAAGTGAACATAAAAGGATGGCAGGTAGATGGATGCTTTATGGCTATAGGAAGCCAAACCGGGATGTGGCTGAAGATGAAATTGCAAGTCTTCCATCTACTTCAGGAGACTTGGCAGATGCAGCTAACCTTGTCTTTTAATTATGATCACACCCCCTCTTCCTTTCTGCACAGTGATCAACTGTTTCATATGATGAAACCTTGTCATGAACCACTCTGGAGATTTATATTCATATGCACATTTTTCTCCCCATTATATTTTTATTGCAAGCAACCTATGAGTACAAGGTGTGTTAGCAAATATAGTTGCACAGCAGGACTACGCTGATAACAGATTCTTATCTTCAGAATGTAAACTTTAGCCTTTAGCTTTGTTTCCAAAGTTGGAGCCATCAAAGATACATCTTTCAGCCTCTGCAGCTTTTGCCAATTCTCCGGTAGCCAATGGCATGCTTCTCTAACGTTTTAGCATTTCTTTCATGCCTATAGCCATTCCATTCAGCTTGCTTCTATGCTCTCTAATTTGGCTTCCTCCAACCATTTCCCTTATTGAAAAAACTCTGCTTTTATGCTTTTAATTTTTATAATAAATGTTATTTATCTGTATGTTGTGAACATAATTGAAACCCCCCCCACAACAAATGTAAAAAGGACATCCATGTACTCTGCCTACAGCTCTTACCAGGAGACAAAGGGGACATACAATACATATAATAAAATAAATACAATAAATATAATAAATTCCCATGTAATGTCACAGTAATTTGCTTTTAATAGACTAGCGCAACACACTGGTACTCTACCAGCTCAGTTCCACACTGCGGGATCAACAGCTAGATGTACCAGATCATCACATCCAATGAGAGGCAAACAGCATTTCTCAACATGTTGCAGTCCAGTAGAAACAGGGTGTGAATAGTTTAGTATGTGCACATGCATGCGTGCATGTGTGTGTAACGGGTGCTGGTGGGAAATGCATAGTTTGGTAGCAATGGTTAAGAAATTGAGAATTCTGACTAAAAGAATTCTGAATATATCCACCAATGTTGCTATCTTCAGATCAAGATACTAACTGCAATAAATCGCAAATTGATTGTTGCTTGAGCTGCTACAGATCTGTCTGGTCAATGTCCTAGAATGAAATTTTTTTGTCCTCAGACCATCGTGCAAGAAGGTTCTTTTGCCCTGTAACATAATAGGCCTATCAGTCTTGCCAGAAATGTTCTGTTTCAGACAAAAGCAGGCACAGCTTTGACTACAGATATCTGACCTTTCTTCACCCTTATCTGGTGATTAGAGCCATGAATTGTGTGTCCTGAGTGAAGAAGGTTTGGTTTATGGATCTGGTCAGTGAGTTTTCTTTTCTAGCATATGGCTGTGAAGACCTGATTCCCTTTCAGAAGATTCCCTTTCAATCTGGGTTGACTTGTAGAATTCCCACTTCAGGGGACCAGCATTCATTATGATTTTACCATGTCTCTGAGCAGCCTGAGTTTTTCTAGCAGCATTATAAATCTTATTATCAAGAGCATTATGAAAACTGTATTGCCCTCTTGAGGATATTACTGTTGTCATTACCTGACACTACTGGAAGGTCCCTCTATTATAGCTGCCCATGAGATCTGATTCTTCTTTAGAAGTCTGTGAAGTCTAAATGCACTAGATGAATAAATGCAGCATCAGGATTTTCCTAGAGATAAGAGACCAAGGAGAAAATCCTGGCATGAACAGCTATTCTCTTGGATGACAGAAACCCTTCTGTAGCTTTAGTTGCAGGAGCAGGATCATTGAGAATGCAAGATCCAATCTGAATTTTTTGTCTCCACAACTTCGGGTGGATTGTCTCGGAAGGTGCCACCTGCCGTTGCCCCTTAAAATCAATCCTCATGATCTTTGTGTGAAGGAAGTACTCCATGAAGACTCTAAGGTCATCTCTCTTTCTTCCTTAGAGAGGAAAGCCTTCGCCGAGGTGAAACACACCGGACTCATAACAACCTTGGTACAGATATTGAAATGACTAATTGTGTCCTTTTGCATTACAGGAGAAAAACACTGTACAGAGTCACAAACTATCTCAGGAACTTCTGCACTCTCACTTTCTTCAAAGATACAGGACTAGAGCGGGTTATAAAATGATAAATCTGCGACACTAAATATTCCAACTTTTTCTGATTTTTCTCTTAATTAAAACAAATTCTGCGCTCTCTCTTTTCCACACTCACTTTTCATTGGCAAAATGGAAAAAAAGAAAATAAGGGTAAAATGGGGGAAAAGAGAAAAAAGGAGCTGAGGAGTAAGGGAGAAGAAACCACAAAATGCAATTTGTATTGCTTGTTGAAAAACTGGAAACTAGACTTTACTATAAAAATGTTCATTTTCAGAATAAGGCCATTTTTGTTAGAAATGAACTTGAAACAAAACAATTCAACCAGCTCTACATCAGGCCTGATCCAAATCCATTTTAGTCAATAGGGGCCTTTTTAGTCTCTTTAATGGTTTTGGGGTCAGGCTCACATATAATACATTGGGAAGGAAGAAACAAAGCCTGGTTGAAGATTGTTACAGCTTCTCTCCCTCTTCTGTAAAGAGAGTACAAGTTAGCCAGCAAACCACCCACATTAGAAATGAGATTCAGACTGGATTTGTAACTCTAAATTGATAGGTGTTCAGATACTAGGGTAATGAGTGTGGTATAAATATACAGAAGTAGATAGCTAAAATAGACAACTTAGAGAAATATCTTGGATAACTATCTATCTAACCTAGCCATCTGTATCTATCTATTTTAGCTAAATAGATAGCTACTTTAGCTGTAGCTTAGCCAACATAGATAGCTCAATTCAATATACAGTGTAAGAGGTAAGGTTCTAAGGATCAAAAACAGAAAAAATAAGTGCAGACATGGATCACCGAGTGACTGGTGAGAAGCTGCACCTAGACAACCTTAGATAACAAATTTTTCTTTCAGTTTTCTTATCAGAGAAAAGGCATCTTGAAAATCCATCTTTAAAACCATCCTAATCCATTTCTCTCTCCAGTAAGTGCACTGCAGATATTTGTTCTCTGCCAGGAATTCAGATTAGGCCATAGCCTTGGTTAGACTGCATATCTGCACCAATGATTTAATTATACAGGGGAGGAAAAGCCATGGACATGTCTTCCCTGAATTATTCTTTGGCTCTAACAGTCAATAAATTTCCCAACCACAGCAATGTATTTTTCTCTTCTCTATATTTTTTTCTGTGGTTTCCACTTTCATTTGCAAAATGCATTATTACCAGCTATTTGATTTGTTTTGTGGCTTCAATACTGGTAGTGTGGCTCCCCACCCTAGTATAAATTCACAGGTGTATCAAGTGATATGCACACATTCTATGGGCCCTCACAACTCTGAAAACTGGCTTCCCAGACACTCAAAGCCTCTTCACATTCTTTGTTAAAACTTCACAGGCAGAGACACAGCAAGCCCCAGCATTTTCACATCTAGAATTTTGCAAACTATAAAATCTACTTCCAGTTTTAACTAGTTAATAGGAGTCTGGGGCATTGAATAATTTTGCACATTCAGTTGCTATGTACTAACGTAAATCAGCTAGACACCATGAAAGTTGTTTAAAGGTTTTCATATAACAGGTTGCTAGCTGTTTTTCTCATCTGTATGGCAAATCTGGCATGGAAAGACTACTGCTTCGAAGGCATGAGCCGACAATGATTTGAATCTACTAGTCATCTCCATAGATCAAATGCCACTACCACCAGTGGAATCACAAGCTCTCATTGGTCCCTCATGGAAAGTGGTTGGCAAGGAATAATATGGAAAATATAAGTAGTTATACTATCTGGTAATGCAGGCCTGCACAACTCGTAAAGCGGCGAGGACCATATTACTTCAAAGAAAACAGCTGAGGGCCGAAACTCCCTGGCCCGGTGGAAACAACCTCCGCCCCCAGCGCCACCCGCCCCGTGGAAACAACCCTTCCTTCCCCAGCGCTGGGGTGTGGAAGCCTGTAGAGGGGGAAAGAAACAGCGCGCATAGGGTGACCAGATCACAGCAGTAAAATAGGACCCGCCCCCTCCCCGCTCGGCCCCACCATCACACCCTTCACCTCCCAGGGGTCACTATATTACTGCACACAACAGTCAATCAATGCAGTTGTAGATAAATCTCTGCATTATGCATTTTTGTATAACTTGCCCCACCCTGCCGCTTGCCTACTCACCCTCCCGCGGGGCGCACAGTGATATGTGCGCCACACGCGGGCCACATGCGGCCCCTGGGCCGCATGTTGTGCAGGCCTGTGGTAATGCATGTCCCAGCCTAAATGTTATATCACACCCAGTATCGTTTTCTGACGGACAACAGAATATTTATTATTTTAGAACTTTTATCTTTCACCTAGATTGTATGATTTTGGGAATAGGGACTAACTTTGTATTTCACATCTGTACACTGCCTTTCACAATGGGGCCCTGAGCCTTGATTGAGGCCTTTTAGATGCTAGTGTAATAGAAATAATAAACAACAAGTTTGGTGCAAATCACATGCTTGTGTTCTTAAATGACTATTACTGTTCTTTAAAAATCAGTTCTTCCTGCACAAAAATATTACTGGGTTTGCACACTGAGGAGCAGGGCTTTTCATTCGGAGCAACTGCAGGAGGAACTTTACTCACTGAGAGAGAGACACATACACACAGATACACAGAGAAACAAACTAAAGAACACACAGAGTTACACATGCGCGCACACACTAGGGTGACCAGACAGCAAATGTGAAAAATTGGGGGTCGGGTAATAGGAACCTATATAAGAAAAAGACCCAAAATCAGGACTGTCCCTCTAAAATCAGGACATCTGGTCACCCTAGCGCGCGCGCGCACACACACACACACACACACACACACACACACAGTTAGAACTGCCAATTTAGCATGAAACCTTTCTGGGCTGTAAAGAAGCAAACAAAAGTAAGTATTAAAAAGTTTCCTACAGTAGATGCCACTTCAAATAACAAAGAGACACTGCAGTATTCTGGATGCAGAAGGCTTTTCCCATTAATCAATGCCATCTCCTTCAAAATGGCAAAACGCATTTTCTATGCAGTGAACAATATGATCTCTGCCATCAAAATGCTCACACTAGTAACCCCAAAAAAGGACATTATATATTACCCCAACAATTGAGATCTGCTGGATGTCCAAACTAACACTCTCCGTATAGAAACATCTAGGTGCTATTGACAGGAACATCTGAGAATTTGGAGCTAACCCTCCTCACAAATTAGAAAGATCCAAAGCGTGCTCACTTTCCAGGCAGAGTGCAAAGGCCCTTTTATTAGTACAGGCCATTACATGAAGTTTGAGATCCTTCAGAGTAGGAATTTTATTGATTTCATTGATTAGGTTCTTAGCCAAGCCCTTTAACTGACATTGGGCTGATCTTTGATAGGTTATTTAATTTACACTGTATATTTTTGTAGTAAATAATTTACAATCTTTTCTAGGGAAGTGGGTAAGAAAAATAGGTAGCATTTTGGATTTAGGGAATGAACAATAAAAATGCAATTCAGTTTTGCTAAAAATAAATTTAAAGGCCACCAAGCAGTGCAACTAGCCTCTAGCCAGGTCATTAGAGGCTGTTAAGGTCCTTATAATAGATTAGCCACCCTTTGGCCCTTTTGAATGCAATCATTATCTTTCACCCTTTTTTCTTTTTTCGCTTTTGTTTTTTAAAGCCAGCAAGACTGCAGGATAATAAATTTTGGCTTCATAACTTAAAATATAAGATCAGGTCCATTATTATGCAAGCAGTGTTGCTCCACACATGCCTGCTAGGAGATGAAATTATATTGAGTCTGGGGGGGAAACGCATGCCATTTTCATTTTCTGCAGCCTATAGTTTAATCTGAAATAACAACTGTGAAATAACATGTGACACTTGAATCCCATACAGTGCATCTGATCAAGAAAGTGACTAACGAAATATAGTGAACTCAAGGCACAAAAGCCAAAAATCAGCCCCACCTTCAAACTGAGAATGTCTCAAGATGCACAGTGAGGCAATACAGATTTTATTTCGAAAATAGAAGTGTTTAGCATTTATAGGCTCCTCTAAGATAGCACTTTCCTACCTCATAGAGGTGCTGAAGGACTAATATTTTAAAGATTGTGAGGTCCTCAGATATTATGGTGATGGGGTACCGGAGACAGAGCCCAGAGTTTGAGGAGAGAAAGAGGCCGATTCTCTTACAGACTTTCTGAAGCAATCTAAAACACCAAAACATGTTTTCCCTCCAAAAAAACTACACTGGCCTGACACACAGGAGGGACAATATTCAGTATGGCAGTGACATGTTTATTGTTCAATATCTTACAGCTCTTGAAGACTAGAAACGGGAGCTTTTACACTTTTGGAAAGCAGAGTCCAGATTTTCCATTGAACACACGCGGCACTTGGTTCTAACTTTGGAAATCCTAAGATCAGACCTTAAGTCCATTGCATTTTTATATAAAGTAATCAGTGCTAGGGCATGTTTAGAGCAACTTTAAAGGTGTTAGTTGAAATTTCCTTCTCTCTGTGTCTTGAACAACTAAGGGAGCCTACCTTTACAGGTAGAGCAGTACAAAAAAGGCCCAATTAAATAAATGTTTACAAAGCCTTTTTCTGTTAAAAACATATTTAAAAATGTTTACAGGGAAATCTCAAGCTACGGCCCTCCAATCAGTCAGTAGGATGGAGGAGAGCTATTAAGTCATTTTATCTCTCCTGAAGCCATTGCCAGATTATTCCCAATTATAAATATATTATCGAGTGCTGTATCCAGTGTAAATTTAAATGACACAAGTGCTTGGACTTCGACCACTTCCCTTGGGAGACTTGGCTATTCTACATTCTAATAGATCTCGCTGTCAGGAAATGGCCTACATTTTCCTG
The DNA here is from genome assembly GCA_037349315.1 of Chelydra serpentina. Lineage (NCBI taxonomy): Eukaryota > Metazoa > Chordata > Testudines > Chelydridae > Chelydra > Chelydra serpentina. The sequence goes on from JBAIAC010000010.1 coordinate 26,429,702, forward strand.
CTCAATTTTATCCCATTACTCCTAGTTAGGGTAGTTTCTTCCTGTTGTGCTCTGAAGCTTCCCTATAATGGTTTTCACCCCTGGATCAGAGTGGAAAACAGCCTTAAATGGAAATCTCCTTGTTCCCTCTAACCTCCCAAGCCCTGGCAAAACACATTGAGCTGGAAGAGGAGGCAGCATGCAGCAACTGGACTACTACCACCTGAAATCAGCCTGCTGCACAAAGCTCAGCCATAATTATGGAACAATGGAGTAGGGAAGGAGTAATGAGGGATAAAAGGAGTGCCAGCAGCAGGGACATTTCCTTTTAACTCAGACAACCTTTAAGTTACATGGTCAATTTTGTAAATAGTCCAATTTTGTAAATGGGCATTAATCACCTAAGTGTAACATCTCTTCAGCACTCCTGTGCTTGCATTTGTCCCCTTTCCTCATTATTTATTTTCACAACATAGGAGGAGCTGATGGTGGCACTGTGAATTGAATGACCAAGGGCCACGTCACTGGACTTCCACTATATATTTAAGGGCTCTTGAAGGATTGGATCCAAATTCCAATGCCATTCATTTCTCAGCTTGCCAAAGGTTAAGGTTTACAGTTAATGTAGCTTCTCAATTTTAGATGGCAAAGACGTATGGCTCATGTTAGTTAACAATCATACTTTCATTTAAAGGCATGAGCAGTTTGCTTTGGGCCCTCCTTGGTATCTAAGAGCAATAGTAGAGCAGAGACAATGACAGATGCACAGATATAAAGCTATTTCCATTAGCACATAGAAAGCTTCCTAAAACCACAGAGAAAAGCTCAGGAAGTTCACAAACCAAAGGAGGTAATGGCGATCTTCAAGAGATCTAGGCTTTTCATCACTAGGTGTGATGGAATTTTAATGTCACCAAGGTGATTATACTAAAAATAACCTACAGAGGTTACAGCATCAGCCTACTCAGAATTTAACAACCTATTAGGGTTTTTTTCCTAGACAGATTTCAGGAAGTGAACTCAGATGTGAGTTATTTTATTTATTACGCTGAAAACCTATCAAGGAAACCTCACCCCGGCACCTTCCAGAAATTCAGACAGACATCTCTATTTCCTTTGGGCTTTTTTGATTCAAGCCAGCTTCAGCCACTTTTGTAGCAGTCATCTCTTTCTTTCAGTTTCTTTCTGTTCTTTTTAAGTTGTCTGCTGACACAGCAGCTCACTTATTTTTAGTTTTTTTTGTTTTAATTAATACCGAACATAGTCCAGTTTGGATTTTCCACAAGCCTCCCTGTGATGCCTCTGGCAACTACTTGGACTGTCTTTTATAATCGGGTGACAGGGTAAAAGCGAACACTCAAATATTCGTGTTGAGTTGCCTAATGTATGCCCTTTTCAGAGATTCAGGTATTTTATCAGCAACTCAGGCTCTACACTTTGCTGTTATATAGGGGAAATGAAGCAGTAGAGAGAGAGAGAACCACTGAAAAACATTTCTGAAAGTTATATATTAGTCTTGAATAAACACTACTGCGGTAGTCAAACAAGTACACACACACACAAAATGCAAGCTCTTTCTAACTAATCTGTTTTCCAACCACTGGAAGGCATGCAACATCTTTCAATTCCAGGACAGGTGCCAAGCGATTAATTAGAAAAAAAGACCTTGGAGTCTTTAGAGAAAAAATGTCTAACAAAAGCACTTAAAATGTGTAAAGAAGTACAACCAGGGATGGCTGATGCCAACGTGTCTTGCACTTCAAATGCTGTGCAGCCAGTGGGAAGGAATGCTCACATACCATTAAGCACCCAGGAGTTCTGATGTATATTTTTTTAAAAAAACAACAACAATCTGAGGATAAGTCCAAACATTTCTTTTTCTGCTCTATCTGGTGGAATTTGGGAAGGGGAAGTTTTGGCTTTGGACAGCTGCCAGTTTTCAACAAACACAATTATTAGTGTTCACATGGAAATGGTAACAAAGAGCTGTTAAAAGAATAATCTAAGGATGTGAAAATAAACAGTACCACAAACAGCACTAAAGTCATTCAATATTAGTCTCTCCTTACTTTTTAAGACAGAATGGTGAACAGTGGAGGGACAGTCATTTTCATTCATTTCATTTTCATTGGTTAGAAATAGTGACATTATTGTTTATGTATCTTTTCCTGTCTTCTATTTCACTGATAAGGAAATGAACTAATACAGTGGTTTTCAAACTGCGGGTCACAACCCAGTACTGGGTCGCGGAAGATCTGGTCAGCACTGGCGTCGGGGCTGTTAAAAGCCCCATCGGCGGTGCTGCCTGGCTATGGCAGGCTAGTCCCTACCTCTTCTGACAACGTGCTGCATCCTGGAAGTGGCCAACAGCAGGTCTGGCTCCTAGGGAGAGGGGTCACAGGGCTCCGCGTACTGCCCCAGCCCCAAGCACCAGCTCTGTACACCCATTGGCTGGGACCTGGCCAATGGGAGCTGGGGGGGGGGCGTGCCTGTGGGCAAGAGCCATGCAGAACCGTTTGCGTGCCTCCGCCTAGGAGCCAGACCTGCTGCTGGCCGCTTCCGGGGTGCAGTGGGGTCCATGGTGCCAGGAGAGGCAGGAAGCCTGCCTTAGTACCCCTGCTGTGCTGCTGACCAGGAGCCACCCAAGGTAAGCCACACCCCAACGCATTGCCCCAATCCCCTGCAGCAGCCCTGAGCCCCCCTCAAATCCAGAGCCATGTCCTGTACCCCAAACCCCTCATCCCCAGCCCCACCCCAGAGCCTGCACCCCTGCCCAGAGCCGAGCCCCTCCTGCACCCCAACCCTCTGCCCCAGTCCTCCCAAAACCCATAGCCCCCTCCTGCACCCCAAACTCCATCCTCATCCCCAGCCCTACCCCAGAGCCTGCACCCTCAGTCCAGAGCCCTGACCACCTCCTGCACCCCAGCCCAGAGCCCCCTCCCATACTCTGAACCCCTCATTCCCAGCCCCATCTTGCAGCCCTCACCCCTGCACTTCAACCCTCTGCCTCAGCCTCTCCCACACCCCAAAGCCCTCATCCACAGCTCTGTTGGGTCGCGGGTATCAACAATTTTCTTCAACTGGGTCGCCAGAAAAAAAACTTTGAAAACCACTGAACTAATATGATCCTTGCCATCAGTGTGTATGTGTAGTCAGCGTAAACTTCCAAAGTGCTCTATCTACATAAAATGCACTTGCTTGGCTTTTCCCCAGTAATTAACACTGGAAATGTGTTCTTTCCTCCTGCCATACTCCAGACCGGCTCCTGAAATCAGAACTACAGCACATGGGAGAATCTATAGTTACACAGAGGGTATAACACTCTGCAAGGTGAAGTGATTACATTAGCTGCTAACCATCCCTCTGAGGATTTGATGACTTGACGTGTGAATTGTCTGTCATACCATTTACCTAGCCCTTGCAAATTGGCTGTCTATTTTTGACAAGATGGATTAGGAGAGCTGTCCATACTGATGTGAAAAACAGGGTCTTTTTCACAAAAGCTTATTTAAAAAAATATTGAGAGAGAAAAATGCTGTGGAATTTATGATGAGCTTCGTTGAAAGATGCTGTTTTGCAAATGTGACATTTTTTTTGGATTGGCCTGTGAAAAACAATCAAAATACCACTTTTCTCTTCCGCTTACATACTATATACTTTATCACCCAGTGGCTTGTGTAATAAATGCCACTGAAAGGACTAATTTAGGATCTGAATTTATTTTAATTAGTCTTTGTAATACTGCAGCAGATGTTAGTCTGTTTAAAAGCAAACCTGCACTTGCTGAGAATCTCAATGAGAAGGCCCAAACATTTTAGATTGCTGGACATGCCACTTTAGAATAGAACTGAGAAAGGAGGGGAGAGAAAGAGAAGAAAAAAAGAACAGGCGGTGAGAGGGATAGCAGAGCATTATTTTGTTATAGACATGTCCTGCTATCAGTCTCAGTACTGTAAAGGTGAAGTTGCAGTGCAGCATTAATAACTGACAGTTGTGGTTAACTACTATGGAACACTAGATAACCTTACCAAGAATCTATACCCGATCTTAGGCAGCAAAGTAATGAGTCCCAGTGGAATGAAAGCACTGGCCTTCTTTGTTATAGCTATCGATCTACTGCAGAATCCTGATGTGATTTGGATAAGGATGGAGGAGATAATGGCATTGATTATTCTATTTAGGAGCCAGACTGAGACTAAACTCAGGTACAATACATGAAATAAAATAAATAAATAAAACCCTTCCACTCTATCATTCCATGTCTTTTCTTTGCAGTTCAAGGCAATACAAGGTGGTCTTGGCAACAGGGGTGTACATCTTAATAAACATGTGGGTTTGGGTTTCAGGGACTCTTTGATGTAAGCAAACCTGACATTTCTTTTTCTGGTTTATAATGAGTATGGATTATGTCCACAGAACAAAAAGCACTGGATGCATAAGCTATTTTTGCCAGTGAGCTTGGCATCAGTCTGTGCTGGAGATCTCACCCTGACCCCCGAATAACAAAGCTAATTTCACTTTACATTCCCTTCCTTCCAGCTAGCCAGCTGAAGTAGTTTATAGGGCTGAGTCATAAAATGAACTAAAAAAAAAAAAGCATGTGTCTACCCCATCCAGGTGTAATTATCCTGAAAAGTCTTAACCTCAGGTTGCCCCTTGAAAAAAACCCAGTTAAAACCACACAGCTTGCTTAAGAGGAAAGGGCCCTTGTTGTATTTTAGGACTAGGCATTGAGCAAATGCCAGTGAACTTAGAAGTAGCTTTAAAATGAAAGAAAACCCTTTCCATCATGTTCAAAGCTATTCGGACTGAACTGGTTCTGAAACCATAGCAGACCGCAGCAGCAGCAGCAGCATTTCTATTAACGGACTGCAGTAAGCAGGAAGAATTGAAGGTGATACCTGCTCCTTTTGGATACTGTCTAAACCTGCAAAACAGTGTGCAGTTATGATGCCCCCTTCACCCCAAATAGTATCTTACAGTACTAGAGACTGAAGCTCTCCTGCCAGAGTGTATGTTCAGACTAGGCACGGGCATGATCATGTTAATGTTACTCATATTGGCTCCTGTGATAGATGGTTTGTGTAAGCACCAAGGAAAATAGTCTATTAGCTAAAGCATAGGACTAAGCGCCAAAAAAAAATCTGTGTTCAGTTCTCAGATACACCACAGAATTGCTACATGTGACTGAATAAGTCACTTATCTTTGTAGTTCAGTTTCTCCCTCTATAATACAGGGATAATACTACTTCCTCAGAGGGCTGTTGTAATTAATTAATGGTAAGTTCTTTGAGATCCTGGGGTGGAAGGTGCTGCAGAAGTGCAAAATATTATTACACAAAATCATGGGGTATTCACCTACGTCTCCATCTTGTGTTACCATTTTTTTCAGTATACATTCCCTCCATCTCCCTGGTGTTCAAGCTGTGCAACCCTTGCAGATTGAAGAACGGATTGTTTCCTTTGAAAAGCAATGTGCCCAGATGTACTGACCCCCAGTAAGTTACATGTGAGTGGCGCAAAACGTGCACAGAGACTCCTTGGAGGCTGATGGGAATCACCCCAAAATGATCCCAATTCCTCTTGATTGCCTCAGTGTGTGATAGCTGGAGTAGACCCTCAAACCCAGGTGTCCCCATAGCAGAGTACTGCACCACCCAACATGCTATCTGACAGGTCCTTGACTCAAGGGACTAAAGGCGCATCTATAGTGCATGCTTCTTTCGATGGTGTGTAGTGTACGTACCTCCGTAGCACCCCCAAGCACAGTGTAGCCAGTGAGGTATGGCTTAATCAAGTAGAGTGAAGACATGGCTGAAGGTTGTGGGTATGTATGGGAGTACCTACCTTTCGTGACTTTCTACTGGCTATTTTTAGCAGGGTAGCATCCCACTGCCTCTCCACTGCTGGAGCCTTTCTCCGGTGTCTGTGGGGAGAGGGAGGTTTGGCAGGTGGGAGGCAGTGGGGAAAGGCCTTGGGCAGCTCTCTGCTGCAGAGCCTTTTCCTGTCACACAGAGACTCCAGCAGTGGGGCAGCAGCAGGAAAGGCTGCCAGTTCCCCTCTCTGGGGAAAAGCTCTGGCAGGGGGAGCTGTGATGCTTTTCCCTGCTGTCTCTCCCCCTGCCAGAGCCTTTCACTGACACGTGTAGCTACACGTTGTAGCATGGATTCAGCAGGCTTTTCCCTGTGTAGCTAGACATACCCTACACACCAGCGGTGGTGGGTAGCATAGACATTTCCTAAGAGAGCATGAAGCAGCAAGAACAATGAAACTTGGGCTGGTGACAGTTAAAGACTTTTTAAAAAAAACAGCTGTTGAAGGAATGCTTGAACAACAAGAACCTCTAACCACAAAACATGATTTTCATTTCAGGAAGTGTGTGGGCATGCTTGTTCTGTGTGAAAACCTTAAACCACAAGCCACAAACCGGTAACCACACATCATGTTGGTAATACAGGCATTGATTAGTAGCCAAGAAAAGCATGGTGTTTTCCTTTTCAGTAAGAAAATGGATTGAGCTAGCTGGGAGGGATGACTACACCTGCTTATTTTGTACTTAGCTGTACTGGCCCCTTTTTCTGTGTTAACATTTAAATTAAGAGTCTCATATGAAACCACACTGTCCATTGCTCTTGACTTCCAGACTTTAGGGGGTTTCAGTGATGAATAGGGAAGATTCAGAGTAAGAATGCAAAGTGAATTTTAGGCATTCACAAGAAAAAGACCTAGTTTGAAATGCCCATAAAGCAGCAGCAGCTGATGGCAATCCTAGGGGCAAATCCTGAGATGGTGTAAACTGTCATAGCTCCAATTTACACCAGCTGAGGATCTGAAACCTTTTAAACGAGAAAAGCTTTTACAAGAACAGTGCATAGAGTATTTCAATATAGTTCTAGATGGGATATATTTAAATACTGCAGGCCCTGTTGATGTAAAATATTTTATTAGAAACGGGCTTGAACCAAACCCCCAGATAACGAACAAACAAAAACAAAAAAACCCACCACCAAATTATGGGGACATTTGGGTCCAGGTTTGATTCCAAATGTAAATTAAAAGCCTTGATTCTGAAGAGTTTTGAACCTTAGTTTCAAAGTGGTTCCAAACTTCATGGCTGTGACCATCTTAAGATATTATAACTATAGTATCTGCCTGAACTGCAGCAACTCATCATGAGTTTTTATTTAGTTTTACTTTCTGCTGACATATTACTATATTTCCAGTGGAGGTTATTTTTTTAATGATTATTTTAGTGCTTCTGGCGATTTTGGCTGTGAATTTTGAAAGTCCTGAAATAAAGCTGAGGCACAGAATTGGTCTCTTCGTGTCCAGACAGGCACATAGAAAAGCAAATCATTAGATGAAACTGAAATCCTTACAGCTGAGACTGCTGATAAATATCTTTAATTCCATTCAAATGTGTTCTCGCTCTGAGGCTATTTACAATAGAATGTTTCAGTTCCATCATCAGTTTTCTTTTTCTTTTTTCGTTTGTTGCTTGCCAGAGCTTCCACAATCACAATTTTTTTTTATCTCCTTAATTTATATAAGCTTCCAAAATTAACACAGGAAGACTGAATTTGACTATCTATTCTTTTAAAGTGGGGGTTGTCTGTTGAGAAACATGCTTATACTATGGCAATGGGCAGTATAATTGGATGAGTAAAAACTGCCACTCTCATCAGTGGCATTTCTAGGATTTAGTTTTTCGGATGGCAAAGAGATTGCCTGTAGGGAAACCTACCACCCTTGCTCTCTCCAACTAGCACTGCAGGAATTTTTACTTTAAAAATTCCCTAATTTGCTGCATAGAATTAATTTATTAACCTTGGTAACGCTCAATAACTTTAAATTATTTCTAAAAACATTTAATATTCTAGCTTACTGTTTCTTATCTTCTGGCACTAGATCTATGTTCCTTTCCCTGTCTCAGCTTCAAGATGGTATGATGCCCTTTTATCCTGCACTTAAGACAGCTGCTTCACATTTTGTTTCCTTATTGTCCAGGGAGAACACAACATAGTCCTGCATAGTATGTTAACTACGTTGACGGTTGAGTTATCAAGTTTTTGCAGGGCTGGAACTGCGTATTCTTTTGTTTGTGCAGTACCATATCTTGCACAATGGGGCTCCAGTCCAGATAGGAGCATCAGAATGTTAGCACAACATAAAACTGATAGTGTGTCATTTAGTCCAAGTGATTCACTGTGAATATTAACTCTAGGCAAATGTTTGCTTGAATTTTTAAAAAGACAAGTGTTTCTAAGAAAATTAAATCTTAAATCTCTCTTATCAACATTTACATCAATAGTCACACTCCTTAAAACAGTCCTCAAGCATCTTGCAGTCAGAATTGCTCAGTTTTCATTGGACAAATCCCAATTACAAGTGTGCATTTTGACAGAATGTGTAAAAGACAAAGTGTAACCGATAGCGATTATGTTTCTACTGTCTACCATCTTCTCCTTTTCAGAAACATCTTCCAACGTCTTTCTTGCTCTATATGGAAAAAGGAATAGTGTGCAATATATTTTTCTTGTATTTTGACAGTCACTCTCAGAAATATGGTATGCACAAATAGGTTATCAACCAAATATTAGTCAAGGGCATGATGACTAATGCTTCATCTCCCATTTCCCGCCTTTCCTTTGGCAATTAGGCACACTGTAATTTCTTATATTGCTTCATGCTCACAATACTACTGACATTGTATTGAGAGATGATGTCTGTCTATCATAATTAGCCAAGGCTAATTTGGTTATATTTGGTGTGCAAGTGGTGGTTATTCAGTTGCAATACTGGGCACCAGACTTCTGCTCATTTTCTAGTTAACTGGCCTACTTGACCAATGGTTACCTCTAGTTGACAAATGCCCCTAAGATCAATGACTTTTGTTTAATGTTCCAACTCTTTCCAGTCACTAGACCTTCTGAATAAACATGCTAGAAAAGTCTAAAGAATCCAGCAATATTACTGTGCTTTCCTTCAGCTCCCTTGGACCTGATCCCAAGCCAGCTGAAGCTCACGGAAAGACTCTTTTTGACTTCAATGGCCTTTGGATTAGGCCCTTGTTCACTTGAGAAGAGGCTCAGGTCAAATTCTTATGAAGCTGAATATGAGCAGTGGTACTCAGTTGTCATTTAAGGTTCATTTTCAGGAAAGACTTTTATATGAAGCACACTAAAGCTGTTCTAATTAGACAATAGTGCAAGTTAAACCTGTGTTTTGTGAAATGGACAAAAAAGTCAGGAATTTAAGAGACCAGAAGTTATATTTAAGAAAAGAAGCATGCTTTGCAAAAACAAAATTCCACTTGCTTTCTGGGTTTTTTTTTCTGACTGTGCAAAAAATTAATATTCACTTTCCAAGACAGGTTTGTATTTTGTGCATTATGTGTATGCACGCCTCTGGGATGGAGATAACCAGACAAAAGGAGTTTATATCTCTGAGGGACCATAGTTTTAGTTTATCATAAAATGACTATTGAATAATTGCAATGCTACCATTTCTTGAAATCTAAAGGCCATACAAATGACCATTTCCAAGGGGAATATGCCACGCAGATTATGTATGAAAGCAAGAAGGGGAGCTGCAGGGAAAGATCACAAGACACCATTTCTTAAGTTTAATAACCCATTTAATATTGTCTTTCAATTCCATTTCATGCTCAGTAAAGCAAGAATAACTGAACCTTTCACTGATGTTGGCCTTAGATAAAAAGCTTTGTTTTGAAAGCGTCAGTTATACCACCTTATCATATATAGTTGACAATTAAGGTCTACTACTGGAGATCAAGCAGTGTTTTTCGGTGATATACTGAAAGCTTTGACAGAAGGAACAATTCCTGTCCTCAACTAAATATGCTCATTTTATTTCTTCTTTTCGAACAAGGGGCTACATTTAGCTGCCTGCATTTCTAGTTGAAAGGTGTAACATGCACAGCTTCCCCCCCTCCGCCCCAACCTTCCTTCACCCTTCTAGTAATGAAATATAATAGCTGCAAATGGGGAAGGGTGAAAATGACTGTGAAGTCACTGACATGCTGAAGCAAGCAAAACACAGTGCACTGTCCCATCAGAAAGGTTAACGGCAAAAAGAAGCAAGATATCTAAACTCATGACATGTTAAAATGCTGCTTTAAAAAGGTTAATGGTTATAGCTCCCAATGCTTGCTTAAAGAACAAACCGCGCTGGGGCTCAGCCAACCAAGTGGGAAGGATATAAAAAGGAAGAGCACTGTCTTGAATCAAGGATTGCAAATTCAATCCCTAGCACAACAGATAGCAAAGGTTTATAGCTCAGTTATGCACACAACACTGTACCATTATTTTATATTGCTTGCACACAAAATGATTTGATCAGTAGATTAGGGAAATTGTAAAAATTTTTATTTCAGGGACATTCATGTGGCTTACACAAGATGACAAAGACACTAATTCTTAAAGGAATTTTATGGTGTCCGATTTAGTATTTGCAGTATAATCTGGCTCCAGCACTGTTACCCTGAAGTCTTTAAAGAATGGCAGACATCGTATCTGCTTTCTGCCTTAGCATTCCCTAATGACGAACTTGATCATTCATCTTGAAATGGTCACTGATAACATTTTTATTTAAGTATAACATATGTAACTTTATGCCAACAACTCATTAGCATGCCATACAAAATATTATTACTGTAACCATCATTATTAGATAATTAACAAACAAGGTACAGTGAAAAGTAGCTGTAAGTGGCTACTAAAAATAATTTACCTAATAGAAATGGTGTCCAACTACAGACCAAACAAATTTTACTGCAGACTTTTGGAGTACATTAAAGTGGTCTCAAGACAGAGGGGCTGTGTATTGAAATTACATAAGCTTATCTGTATAAAGAATCTGAAGCTCTTACACTTCTGGTTCTGTGCACATCTTATACGTTCATTCAGTAAAACCACAATTCAGCATTTGCGACACTTGAGTTGCTTCCATAATACTGAAGTGAAATGGAACAAGCATTTGAACAAAGGGAAGGGGGGGGCGGGGAGACTCAGTACCAAAATAGAAGGATAAATGATTGTCCAGAATGGTGTGGATTCCGTGAGTTTCCTGATTGTTTTAATGCTCACAAGTATTGCACAAGGGTGTGGGTGAGTGAGCATTTTACCAAGAGTATAAAACAGCCATCATATCATTGCAGTGAAGGCTGATGGAGAGAAGGGGAATGTGACAACCCTGCAAAGAACTACTAGACTGATGGAGTTGCAGATGGGGTCCCAAGCAAAGGACTGGCAAGGCAGTAGATGAGAAGATTTTAAAAATGTGATAGCAAGGTATCACCTTTAAACTTTGCAACCACATTTGGAGGAGAGGGATAGAATGGGGAATGAAAACAATGTTCAAGACATATAAATAGCTGTGGCAAAGAGAAGGACCAGTAGCTAAATACCCAACATGCTATGGGCTTTTTCCCAAAACATTTTTTTAAACTCTTAAGTTTAGAGGCCTGTCCTCTGATCTGCAAAGGTAATTAGGTTAGGATACTCAACATTTTAATGTCTTTTCATAATGTTTGTCATGATTTCCATTGCCCCGATTTTGTTAATATGACTGCCCAAAATTCAATGTGAGAAACACCTAACAGCTTAGTAATATGCAATTAAGAGCCAAACATTCAGAAAAAATTCATTCAGGACATTATCTTTGACATGTTAACTAGATGAAATAGTCTTTCAAAAAGGTCAAACCTAGCACACTGTGGTATTAACTCTAGAATTCTGATGTGTCTTGAGCTATTAGTTTTTGCCTCTCCCCATTTCCTAGCCATGAAGTACATAACTATACTTGACATTATATTTTGTTCCAAGGGGTAGTATAATCAATTGAGAATATCAATATATATATATCCATAAAGTTACATGTAAATTACTATACACTTAGAAGAAAACACTCTTCAAATTATTTTCTATGTACAGTGATAGGAGTGTTCTTTTTTTCTCCTGAAATGCTGACATTGTTATCATTAATGAAAGTATTTACCGGTAATATTTCTAGGCCTTTTTAAAGCTTATTATTTTGAAAGGACAGAAAAGATTTAAAAAATCTGTTGTATTCCATAAAGAGTCTTGTAAACATTTTTCTCTCTTGGTCTCTTCTTGTTCTTTTGATTTATGCTCCTGCCCTTCAATCTCTAAAAATTGACTATAAACTATGATTATCATGTTACCCCTTATCAGATTGTGATTTGGTATATGTACATCAAGATCATGTGTACAAAAAATAAAAATCCCAACTGATATGTTTCTGTAAAAAGAGAAAATCTTCCTGATCTCTGATCTGTGCTTCTGAGACAGAGAAGTACTTAGAGAATAACTATTTACCCAGAAGTAAAGTAAGCCTCAAACTAGTGGCAAAAGAAAGATTATTAGAAGGGATTTCACTGACTGAGTTTATAGAACCATTAATACTTCATACCTGTCCCCCAAGTCATATGGAAACTGTTTTGCAAACTTAACTTTATCAGTGTGACCAAGTGCCCACTATACTACTATGCTTATGCTTTGATAGATGGTTTAGAGACTTTACAGAAATAAGATGACCTTCCTATATCCTGTCCACACCCCTCTCACCTGAGACCGATGATAAAATCCAAAGCAAAGGATTTGAGAGAGAAGAGGAGAGTGTACAAAATGCATCCATCACTCTCGCTATCTCGCTAAATTACTTTTTCAGTAACTGTTTTATCACAATGTTGCATTTAACCTCTATGAAGAGTTATTATTTCCATTCCTTTGCTATCACATGTCTTCATGTCATTTTTTACTATCTGCTTTGAAATGTACTATATATAAATTTACTAAATATACAGCTACTTTTGGGGAATCTCCTTAGTTTGCTTCAAAAAATTTAATTGATTAAAAGTTTGGCACATTTATTTTCAGGGGTCAATGGGTTAGGACACATCGATTTAGACTGCAGTCCCTTACTTGATAGATTAATAAGGAAAATGAGCAACAAAGGGCTGATGAGGACTACTTTGGGAGGGAGGAAGGACAGAATAGAAATCAGAAAAGCTATCGGCTGACAGGATAATCCCAAATCACAGTATAGCTTGGGAAATCAATGGGCAGTACATGTATACAATATGTAGTGACAGCAGTTTATTTAAGAGTTGTACAATTAGAATAGACTTCAATAGAACGAAAAAACCCAAACTAAATTAATTCAGAGTGATTTCCATGATGTTCCCTGCCTTCACACTATGGGATATAATAAGATACATGTATTAACTACAGAAAGATAGATTTTAAGTGATTAGAAGTGATGATGCATAACATTAATGATTGGTTACAAAAGAAAACCAAAGTGTAATACACAAGCTAATACCTAATTTAACAACCTAAGTGAATTTAAAAGCAAAGGTTTTGTCTCACCATACGCTGATGTAAATTTCACAGGCTGTGTCCCCTTAGTTCAGTTCTTTGAGAGGCACTGATGTCATGAGCAGACAGATGGGAGGAGAAGAGGTGAAATGGAGGTCACTGTCTCTCATCTCTTATGACACCCTCGCTTCTTTGAGGATTATCCCCAACTGGAGTGCAGACAACAAGTAGTCTCTTCTGGAAGTGAGGGTTGAACTGTCTCTGTGACGAAATGTAAATTTTTTGTTTACACCGTCTTGTTGCTGAAGAATGGCTGCTTAAGACGGTGATAGCTCTTTAATATCTGGCTGGGGTGTTACTGTGTTTTTAGCTCTGAAAAACTGGTCTGTGCCTGCTTGTCTTAACCTTGTAGCACATTATAATAATGGTACGTAGTAGAATCTAATAACTTCTCATACAAAAATTTTACCAGGACAACAATATTCAGCAGATTATGAGTTTTCAAATGACACCTCACAAGGCATACTTTGCACAAAATGTCTCGTAGTCTTGTAAAAGTGGTGACCATAATATTATTGATCATCACACTCAGGTACAATGAGTCCCCATGGAAACGTTCCCTGTGGCCTGCAAGAGCTGTCACCACATGTACTGATCAGAAAGGCACTGAATCTGCTGCATCCAGGCCTCTCCCTGCCCGCTACTTTAGGAAATTAAAATTAGACTCACTGAAAATTAGCTCTATGGATGATCTATGGCAGTGCTGCTTTCAATAGGAAGGGTTTTTTTTAAAAAATTTTTTGGCTGCACAACAGCAAGAGCAGTCAGAATAACCAGTGAAATGGTAGGTGAACCTTTTTTTTCAAATGAAATGATTACCTACTGAAGCACTGCATAATTGTTTCCCCAACAAAATAAATAAAATATACTGCATCTAAAAGACAACATTCTAACAGCCTATGGAATTGCAGTGTCTTGTTTTAAAGTCTAATTTCCAAACAAAGTTCCTGTCCATTTATTCAAAAAAGTCTAGAGGGAGAAGTAAGATATTACATGATGATGTATGTGCCATCTAATTCTAGAATATGAGAAATCAGTTACATCAAAACGTAGTATTTTTGCTAGGGACAATTCAATTTAATATACAGAAAATGGCTGACAAAACCATTTTAAAGAGGTGAAATGGATAGCTGTGCTTGTTTCTGTACTTTCTTAAAGACCTAGGAATTACAGGACACCTGACACTGAATGTGATTGCTCACAGCGACTTTTCACTTAGTTGTTTCTGTAATTTTTTCAATATTTCTCTAAAATACAAATATGAAGCTGGGATCTTGTGGACAAAATGTGTGTATAATTAAAGCACAATAATATTGACTTTTGTGTTTGGCCAACATCAAGATGTATTAATCCTTGAGGTCCAATAATGTCTTCGATTGGCCTTGATCAATACTTCTTGTGCCAATAAATCTTGGTATTGGCACCAGAAGTCAATATCTACTTAGGATTTTTTTTTCAAAGTGTTGGAATAATATGCTGATATCACATACGTGAATGTACAATAGCAGTTCTCTGATGTTCCATATAGACACCCAACCTGTTTTATTCAAAAAAATCTAATTTCCGCCTGAGTCCCAAGACTTGGCAGGTATAGCTTGTTTAGCATCCAGCTTTCACACATTAGGCCAAAAGGAAGTATTGCTTTTAGCCTCTAGGACATGGGGAAAGGGAAAGAAAGGTTGCTCGCTGCATTATTCTTGAGTGCTCCCTGCAGGGCTAGTTTAGAGAGCCATTATTTGGAAAGGCTGCCAAGCCCTCTGGAATTAAAAGTGTGATGAAACACAAATATCTTCATAAAGAATAAGAACAGTAGACTCAGTGACTGCCCAGTATGAATGAATGATTGAAAGCTTCTTTTTGTTAGAATAGGGAAAGTGCTTCCACTTGTGTGTAAAATGTAGATAAATTTGAGCAAGAGAAGGCAAATGTCTGTATCTGGCCATTGTGAACTCCAGTGGTACAAAGAAATACACCTAACTTCTTATGAAAGTTCACAAACAATATTATGCCTAATCGCATAATAAACTACAGTCCAACCTCCATTATCCATATCTCACTTATCCAAAATGGCTTTGATGCGGGCAGAACAGCAAAATGAGGAGAGACACATGCATGGAATTAAGAGGCAGGATGCAACATTAGCACAGGTGAGGGGTGCAAACATGGGTTGAGGCAGGTGGGTGGCTTTATCTTGTTTATCTGAAACAAGTACATACTCCAAATGTCTATTAATTGCAAGTACATTCAGATAATCAACACTGTATTGTACTTCCTAAATACTGAGTGTAAGAACTTAAATGCAGATAAAGACATGCATGGTGAATTCCTTTTAACAACTCCTTTTGGGAGATCTTATTGCTCCTACTCTTTCTCTCTCCTCCCCATAAACTGTCCTTGAATCCACACCTTATTTTGTTGTTCAGAACTGCATATGTACAAGTCACTTCATTAAAGTGGTCGCATTTTACAATAAATAGTTTTCCTTTAGTGTTCAATTCATGGTACTTCTCCCTGCCAACAGACATTTTCCCATCGGAAGCACATGCACTTTTTATAAAATCATACCAATTTTATTAAACACTGCAAAGTATCAATGTTGTCAACCAAATATTTAAAATATTCCAACATAGGTAATAATTGAATTCTGCGCTTGTTATTCTGTATACAACAATATACAGTGAAAGTCAATGTCTTGATGGATCACTCATGGAAAACTGAAGTAATTACCATCATCCTAATATTCCTATTTAAATGCATGAAAAACTGATTAGCTGAAGGAGGCCCTATAAATAGCAGAAATGGCATCTGCTTAATATTTATGCTAATATGAAATTTCTTTTCCCCTAAAGGTTAGAGGTAATGCACGAGTGTGAAATGCAGCCAACTTAAAAAAAAGAATCCAAAATGCCACTTGAACTAACCATTTGAGTTTATGTCCATTCTAGGGTCTATGCACAATGGGACAAACTCTTTTCTTGGTGTAACTCCACCGGGTTTTTTTGTTTGTTTTGTTTTTTTATAAATGGAGATATGCCAATCTCCTAGAACTGGAACAACCTTGAAAGGTCATCGAGTCCAGTCCCCTGCCTTCACTAGCAGGACCAAGTACTGTCCCCTGACAGATTTTTGCCCCAGATCCCTAAATGGCCCCTAAATGGTTTCTTTTGAGACAATTCAATGACTGAAGTGGAGCTACACTAGGAGACAATTTGGCTCACTGTGTACTCTGTGTTTATTGTGTGACTATTTTTCATCCATCTAGATATAGATTATCTCATACACACTCTTGCAGCACTGCCATATAGATGCGACAAAGGGTCCTGTGGCACCTTATAGACTAACAGAGGTATTGAAGCATAAGCTTTCGTGGGTGAATACCCACTTCTTCGGATGAAAGCTTATGCTTCAATACTTCTGTTAGTCTATAAGGTGCCACAGGACCCTTTGTCACTTCTACAGATCCAGACTAACACGGCTACCCCTCTGATACTTGGTGCCATATAGATGTTACAGTTATGGCTAAAGAGGACTTTTCTTCATAAGCCCCTATATTTAGGCACTATAACTTTTCAAAAAGTTGACCTATGGGCTGTGATTTCTTTCGTTTTTTATGACAAAAAGGTAAAAACAGCATGTAAGTTTTGTTACTGTGAGAACTGGATTGGGTCTTGCCCTGGAAGAGGTGCTTAATACTTCCTTTGGGACAAATTGTGGCCCATCCTGAATATCTGTGCAAGTGGGGAAGTGGACATATGTCACCTCCTTACTCCCTTGAGCCAATGCACTGCACCACCAATTTCTGTGCTCGGCAGAACTGCTATGCTCTCCCCTCACCCAGGATGGCAGGAGGGGATGGCACCTTCACTCTGCCCCACCAACATGCCCAGTGACATAGCTACACCAGCACATCAAGAAACCTGCTCTGCAACAGGTATCAACTCGTCTCAATTTACTTCCTTTCCCCTATAAATGCAAACAGAGGAATAGAAAAATGCTTACATTTTTCTTTTGAAAAGGAAGGGTTTTAAATTTCAGGATTTACAATGTGAAGGGTGCGCTGTCAGAAACTGATTAGTTTTTTTCTGTGGGTTTTTTTGTAATTGACTAATTGAAAGCAACACTGACAATGTCAAATTTTCAGATCTCAGCTGGGAGTATGCATGGGTGCCAGTTAAACTTATCTCTTGCATTTAAAAAAAAAATCTGTTTGAGCGCAAGTCAATAATTCTTACAAAGTCACTTTCCTGAGACTATCTGTCCTTTAAAGTACTATAGTTATCATACATAGTAATATATGCTATGGCATAAGCAACAAGGCTGGTTACTTAGAGTCTTTTCACAAGACTGATTCACTTAAAATTTTAATTATAACATGAAGGAGACAGAATCCAGTCAAGACATTCAGGCCAAGCTCCAAACTTTCCAGTTGTCTGATTTGGGGTGTTAGTATGAGCTCATTTTTTTAATGATATATAGTTGAGGAATGTAGAAAATTTAAGGAATCATTAAACACATCAAAGAGCTGAATAAAATAAAACTAAAAAACGTTTTCTGAAGGACATATGTTTAAGGACAGAACTACAGTTTCCTTAAACTAGCTCATGAAAACAACTAAGTGTAAAACCTTCCAAGCCTGCTCCTTATTGTATATAATATATTTAACTGCTTACAGGAGCCAAGCAGGTGTGGTTTTATTATTCCCAAGTGTGCTGGCATCTTTTTCTCAAGAAAAACAACATCTGTTTTTCCCCTTGCATCTTCATAATTTGAAAGCAGATTTAAAAACAACAACAACCCTGGATTCAATGTATCTACATTCGTTTGTAATGGAAAATTAATATCTTTTATAGGAGGCAGAGAAGCAAGGTAAGAACAACTAGAAATAATTTTCCAGATCTCAGTTTTTCCTCTAACATGCATCCATTTGCTAAAATTGTTGTGTCAAATAGATTTTAAAATAGCCCATGCTCTTCCCTAAGCCAATTTACTCTAACTGCCAGACAAGTTGGCCTAATAGTATTTGTTAGTCTCAAGTTGTTGCTGTGCTGTTTATGTCCCATATTATTTGTTAAACTTCCCTTGTATGTAACATAAATATATAAAAACCTGACCAAAAAGAGAGGGAGAGGTAATATAATAAATCACACTCAGCTACTGGCAGCCATGGAAAGATGAAATAATAAATGTATCAGCTGCTTTTATTGCACTAGGACATAACAAGCCAATCACAGTGCCTTCAAGTGAAAATGCTGCACTTATTATGTGGCAGCTATTATAGGACTTAATATACACAACTACAGAATACAAGGGGAATGGATTAATATTTTATTTCCTCACGGAGCAAAGAATTCATTCAGTAATGGGCATCTCTAGAATTGATTCCACTCACTGACAAAGACCTTCGCAGCTCACATGGTTCAGTGTTCTTGAGTTGTGAAAATTTATTTCACTTCCAAATCCCACGTGTGCCCTTTAGGTAACCTCTGTATAATCCTTTTAGTCTGATGTTAGCAGGTTATAATCTTGCAGCTTTAACACGGACATTATAGTGGTAGGCCATATCAATCATTATGCCTGTTACACTGAACATTTTAAGGACCCTGTCACTTGCCAATCCAGGGCCACTCTTCTTGGAGCTAATCCAGTCTAATAAATTATATTCTCATAAAACATGTCCATCGACTGCTAAGGGGGGGGCATGCCCTCTCATCAAATGTATTCTGCAAGTCCTAGGGGGTACGTTTTTTAGGGGTTAACAAGATGATAGCATGGAGGTGAGGCAGTAGGATGTTGCTCTATGAACTGTAAAATCGGTCTTGAAAGAAACTTGGCAAAGGGTCTTAGGCCCTAGCTTAATTAAAATGGAGCTTGTTGTGCAAGTAAACGGAACACAGTTGGGATTTACTCTGCATAATTTACACATCCCTTGCTGGCTCGCTCTCAAAGAAGCAGCACAGAATTTAATTCTGGGGCAAGCCCTGCCTGATTTTAGTCCAGGATACTATAACTGGAATTTAAAAGAAAAGAAGAAAAAAAAAAAAAAAAAAAGAGACATGAAATTGGACTGACTTAGCTCAAAGTTTTAAAAACCTTTACATAATTAATCATAATACATATAAATAGGACATCATTTTAATATGTAGTAGAATATCTCAAGCATTTAAAGGTGCACCTCAAAAAGAATTAGTAATAATATATATATATATATATATATATATAAATTATATAATAATTATAAGCTTCCCCAGCGAATACTGGATGTACAACAGACATTACTCTCCTTGAAACTCCCCTCCGCATCCCAATCGAGAAAGGCGTAAAGCAAGGAGATACAATTTCACCGAAACTATTCACCGCCTGCCTCGAAATGGTTATGAACAAGATCAATTGGAGGAGTGGTGTCAACATAAACGGAGAGAGATTATCTCATCTCAGATTTGCAGACGACATTGTACTAATTGCCGAAAGCACCAACCAACTGCAGAGCATGCTACGAAGACTCGACAAGAAAAGTAGTCAGGTCGGCCCGAAAATGAACCGCTGCAAAACGAAATATATGCGATCAGACGTCTTACGAAAAGCCCGAATAACGGTAACAGGAGAAGACATCGAAGAAGTGGAACAGTAAATATATTTGGGCCAAGAAGTTAATATGCGCCAAGACCTGAACGGAGAACTCTCGCGAAGGGTTCGGGCAGGATGGTGTGCATTTAATTCCATCAAGGACGTCCTCAAAGGAAAAATTGACAAGACCACACGTAAAAATATTTTCAATTCAGCAGTGCTGCCAGCCATGCTGTATGGCAGTGAAACGTGGGCACTGACGAAGAGAGAAGAGCAACGGCTGTTGGTAGCTGAAAGGGCAATGGAACGAGCTATGTTGGGAATCTCCCTTCTGGATCGTATACCAAATGAAATCATCAGAGAACGCAGCGGTGTGAAAGATATTGTCGTGGAAAGCAGACATAACAAGATGCGATGGGGAGGCCACACAGCACGGCTCACGGATAACAGGTGGACCGCAATCATTGCTGAGTGGTACCCGTGAGAACAGAAAAAAAAACCCGGTCGGCCTCCAAGAAGATGGGAAGATGACATCGTTAAACATTTCGGATGAACGTGGAGAAGAAAGGCAAGAGTGCGAGAAGAATGGCAGACGTGTTGTGATCGGCGCAGTCTTAACGACAGCTGAAGTCCGATCGATCCAGGTGATCCAGGTGTGATAAGCTTCCCCAATTTAAGTAATAGGGTACTAAATGTAAGCAAGACAGAGGGAAGAAAAAAAGCTAGCACTGTAACTTCTTATTTTCAATTTTCAATGTACGAAGGGGACAACAAACAGGGGAGTTTGAGAGGAAGATTTCCTGCTGAAGAAAGAGCAGGCACTAATTCTTGGGGTGAGTAGACAAGTTTGTTTGCCTGTTTGGTTTTCCCTTTGACTTTCTCAAAGTTTACAGTCTGGTCTGCTGGGGATTGTGTGTTTGGGGAATGTGTGGGAGTAGGGGCTAGAGGCCTACTAGTTGCTAGTTGGATTGGGACAAGCAAGGATCTAGTCCTGTGTCTTTTGATCAATGTCTCTTAATGTCACCTTGGAAATACCTTCCAGGTGGCAAAACCACCACGTTCCTTTGTCTAGGATGGGGATAACTTTAGCCCGGTGTGGCAGACACATTTTAAGAACATAAATCCCAATGGGTTTGTAATTTTGAATTTGTCCTCCACACACACACCATTCAATAATATTAATGATCAGTATGATATTAGCTTTCTATTGCTATCTTACACAACACCTTTTAAACACAGATCATGACATTAGTGAGTTGAGGTATACTCAGCTGGTCAAGCCAGCTGAAACTCACTACTAGATACCAGTCAGACCCTTGCCCTGGGATGCTGTTACGGTTCAGACATCTATTGAGAAAATAATACAGCAGGGAACAGATCACCCAACAATTACTTGGAATCCACCGGAGACAACTTTTGATTATATAAGATGAAGAAAGTGACTAGGGGAGAAGCTGTTCTGGATTTTGATTCCAACAACAGGGAGGAACTGGTTAAGAATTTGAAGGTGGAAGGCAGGTTGGGTGAAAGTGATTATGAAATCACAGAGTTCAGGATTCTAAGGAATGGTAGAAGGGAAAACAGCAGAATAAAGACAAAGGACTTCAAGAAGGCAGACTTTAGCAAACTCAGAGAATTGGTAGGTAGAGATCCCACAGGAATCATGTCTCAGGGGAAACAAGGATTCAGAAGAGTTGGCAATTTTTTTAGAGAGACACTATTCAGGGCACAAGAGCAAACTATCACAATACAGAGGCAGAATAGGAAGTATGGTATGAAACCTGGCTTAACCAGAAGGTCTTTTACAACCTGAAACTCAAAGAAGAGTCATACAAAACAGTGGACCCAAGTCAGATAATGAAGGATGAATATAAAAAAAATGACAAGCAAGCATGCAGAGACAAATTAGAAAGGCCAGGGTATAAAATGAAATTAAACTAGAGACATAAGGGGTAACAAGAAAATAGTTTATAAATACATTAGAAGCAAGAGAATGACCAAAGACTGAGTAGGCCTGTTACTCAATGAGGAGGGAAAGATAACAGACAACAACAGCAATGAACCACGTGTTAAATCTTTTTTGTTGTTGTTTTGATTTTCACCAGAGAGGTTAGCAGTGATTGGATGACTAACATAGCGAATATCAGTGTAAACAGAGTAGGATCTGAGGCTAAAATAGGGAAAGAATAAGTTAAGAATTATTTAGAAATATTAGTCAGCAGGGCCTGATGAAATGCATCCTAGAATAGTTAAGGAACTGGCTAAAGAGATCTGTGAGTCACTAGTGATCATCTCTGAGAACTTGTGGAGGACAGGAGAGATCCCAGAGGACTAGAAACGGGCAAATAGAGTATCCATCTATAAAAAGGGGGGAAAGGACAACCCATGGAATTAGAAACCAGTCAATTTAACTTCAATACCAGAAAAGATAATGGAACAAATAATCAATTTGTAAGCACCTAAAAGATAATAAGGTGATAAATAAGAGTCAACGTGGATTTATGAAGAACAAATCATTGTAAACCAAGCTAATATCCTTCTTCAACAGGGTAGCAAGCCTTGTGGATAGGGAGAAAGTAGTAGATGTGATATATCTCAACTTTAATATGGCTGTTGATACTGTCTTACATGACCTTCTCATAAGCAAAATAGAGAAATATAGCCTAGATGAACTGACTATTATGTTGATGCACAACTGGATGGAAAAGCATACTCAGAGAATAGTTATCAACAGTTCACAGTCAAGCTGGAAGGGCATATCTAGTGGAGTCCCATAGGAATCTGTCCTAGATGCAGTTCTATTCAATGCCTTCATGAATTATTTGGATAAAGGCATAGAGAGTACATTTTATACAATTTGTGGAAGATACCAAGCTGGGAGTGGTTGCAAATGCTTTGGAGGACAGGATTAGAATTCAAAATTATCTTGACAAAGTGGAGGAATGGTCTGAAATAAATAGGATGAAATTCAATAAGGACAAATGCAAAGTTAGGATGGAATAACTGCACGTATACAAAATGGGAAATGACTGCCCAGGGAAAGAGTACTGCAGACAAACATCTGGGGGTTATAGTGGGTCACAAAATAAATGAGTCAACAATGTAACAGTGTTGCAAAAGAAATGAATAGCATTCTGGAATGTATTAGCAAGAGTGTTGTAAGCAAAAGACAAGAATTCTTCCACTCTGCTCAGCACTAATAAGGAGAACTGTGTCCAGTTCTGGGCACTACACTTAGGAAACTGTGGAGAAACAGGAGAACAACGAAAGGAGGAGAGCAACAAAAAAAATTATTAAAGGTCCTACAAGGAAAGATTGAAAAAAATTGGGTTTGTTTAATCTGGAGAAGAGAAGACCAAGGGATATAACTTTTTACATGCTTGAAGACTGTTGTTATAAAGAGGATGGCGATAAATTATTCTTGTTATTCCCTGAGGACAGGACTAGGAGTAATGGGCTTAAATTGCAGCAAGGAAGATTTAGGTTAGACATTAGGAAAAACTTCCTAACTGTAAGGGTAGTTAAGCACTGAAACACCTAGGGGGATTGTGGGATCTCAGTCGTTGGAGGTTTTTAAGAACAGGTTAGACAAGCACCTGTCAGAGATGGCCTAGATAATACTTAGTCCTGCCTCAGTGCAGGGGACTGGGCTAGCACACCTATCAAAGTCCCTTTCGACCCTACATTTCTATGAGTATGATTTTTAAGGCATTATGGCTAGATATGCATGTGGGGTTACCCATATATAACAATTTGAAGCCATTGAAAATATGTGTGCATACATGTACACATCATTGTATACATCTCATTCTGCAGGTTACTTGTCATCTTAAATTGTAAACTCTCTGAGACAAGGATTATGTCTAGGGGTTGTGAAAAAATTTGCAAGCTGTGTACCGTAGTTAGGTTGACCTAATCCCCAGTATCGATGCAGCTAGGTTGACCGAAGAATTCTCCCATTAAGCTAGCTACCACCTTTCGGAGATATGGATTAACTACACTGATGGAAAAAACGTGCGAATGTAGGAAGTATCTACACTATGGTGCTACAGCTGCATAGACATACAATTTGTATGTGATCCTGAGGCCAAATCGATGGGTTTTAACATTTTGTGTTCTTTGGCTTTCTACCCAGATAGTTAGTAAAGTTGTTATGTTCTCCATCTGCTGTTTTCCATCCCACAAATGGCTGAGCTTTGGTAACTGCCAACCTCATTAATTACTAGGGGATAATATCAGCAAAGAGACTCCAAATACTGTATCTCCACTTGCTGGCAAGGGAAGTTTCTGGGTTGGCACAGAAAAATCGAAAGAAGAGTATTATTGCAGAAGTGGCAGGTAGGAAAAGCAGCCTTTTTTTGTTTGCAAAATGAGCAAATTTTATAAAGGAAAACATGAAAGCTCAACAGGTCATTTCACAGAATCTCTTCTCGCACTAGAATCCTACTTTAAATGCTTAAAATCATCTGAAAGGAGGTACTCAAGAGGAGTGAACCTACCTATACCCTTCTGATCATAAGGGGCTAGATTCTGCCTTTGCCACAAGCCCCAAGTAAGAGACAAAGCACAGTTGCACTGGCCCCAAAATAGACCAGACTGTGACTCAGAGAATGGAGAAGTCATCAATTCCAGCCTTATTGCTGGTGCAGATTACATCCCTCTCTGTGCCTGCTCTGCTGTATTGACCAGCGCATGGCGGTGGAAAGAGGGGATCAAGACCCTGCTCATTCCTCGTCCATGCTTAATATTTCCTGCCCACCTGTGGAGGCCATGAAGACTGCTCTGCCCACCTTGTACCCTATGATCTGTGATGTATGTAGCCTATGTAGGGGTGCCTTATACCCCCTTAACTCATCTGTAGATGAGTACTTGCGCCACAGTCTGGCCAACACTGAGCATAGGTAACTCTGTCATGTTTCAATGTTTCTAGACACTTGTGGCCTGAGAGACAAAACACAAGAGCAGGGTCTCAAACCTGGATCAGCCATGCAGCATGATATCCTATTATTTGAGCCATTGGGATGAACTAATCTATGTAGTTTGTTTTAATATGAGAGGGGCATCAGGCCGGCAGGATAATTACGAACTGGATTCCAATCCGAGGCCTTATAAAACTAATACAATGCAAGATTGATGGTTCTTTTCTGAAAAGATTCCCCTCCCCTTTTTTTTAAACCTTCTGGTGCTATAAAAAAGATTATGTGAAAATATGCAAGCAAAGAAGTAAGCTCAGATAAAGAACAAAGCAGTAAAATAACCTAACTGTAAAAAGGAAGGCAATAAAAGGAATACATCATTGAAAAAGATGAATTTTCTGAACTGCTTGCTGATCACTATCACATAATGAATCATGATTTACAACACAATTTTCGCAAATAGACTTTGTGCATTGGATTGTTCCAACGGGTCATGTTTTTATACGACATCTGAATCTTTCTTTAGCAATGAAAAAAAGTTAATGTGTGGACCTTGAGATTACTGCTTTGTCATAAAACAAGGTGATTCCGCTTGCTTAAAATGAATTATTCTCAGAAAGTCATTGGCAAGACATGAGAAGTGCCATTGGCATTGATCCTAGTCCTTATATTCTTTTTGCCCCCTTCTCTGTAAGTCACTGCTCAGATGGAATTTTTGCTCGCATATAAGCTGACTGATGCTGCGGGTACATTCAGAAGCAATTTTCATAAAACACTTGTCTATATTTTTTACCTGTGACAAGGGACCAGTTGGTAAAGGCAGGTTGTTTTAGAAGCACATTAGAAAGGGAAAAGCATTGGAAAACTCCACATGAATGTTAACAGCTTTCCACCAAGGTGACCCAGTGATACGCTTTGTGGGGTTTTCTCTTGGTGTTAGCATCTTCCAGTGCTATGACCATGTTTGTTGGTACTGGACAGGTGGAGAGGTGCTCGCTCCACAACCATAAGGGACTTTGGGGCCAAAACCTGTTTTGTTATGCATTCTAATTTTGGAAATAACTAATAGGCAGTGGTGGTTCATTTAATCAGATAAGAAAAGGTAAGTGCATATAATTTTAAATGTTATAAAAATAGCATTTTTCACCAGAAACTATTCATATGCTAGACACACTTTTTGTATCGTTTGTACTGCTCAGCCTTAAACCCAAGACAGCCCAAAGTATTAAGAGATAACTTGATCAAGAGAAACTCTGATGACCCTATTAAGTAGAGACACTTCAGACATTAATTTTTTTCTTCATAAGCCCAACCACTTAGCTGACCCATAGTTGTTGTTCTTGAAAATAGAAAGATGTATAATTTGCCAGCAGCAGCATGGGACTCAACCCGCCTCTCAAACGTTGCTGGGAAAGGGAATTACAATTGAGGTACAAGTTAAGTTTCTTAATTTTATTAAACCATTCAGAAGTTTTACATTCTTAATATTCAACAGAGAATACTGATTTTATTTTTTATTTTTGCTAATGATGCTTTAAGGTCTGGTATTTTGATTACCATCTCACTTCTCTCTTCAACCTTTCAATTCCAGCATTTCTCATGCAATTGTTCTAAGGCCAACATTGACATTAATGCTTTATGCCATTTAAAAGCTGGGCTTCCATGCTCATGTGTAGTCCACACATTGATTCAGCTCTAATACTTCTCAGGACAGCAGTCACCAATATCAGGTCACAATCAAATTAGTGTGAGAAGAACAATGATTAGAATGATGGGATTTTAAAGTCTGTTTGAACCAATAAAACAGTTCCCAGGTTTCCAAAGGTGTGTAGCATTCATTCTAATCTTAATGGTGTGGAAGATGTTAGATACAGTAACTCCTCACTTAACATTGTAGTTATGTTCCTGAAAAATGCAACTTTAAGCGAAACCATGTTAAACAAATCCAATTTCCCCATAAGAATTAATGTAAATGAGGGGGCTAGGTTCCAACACACACACACACACACACACTATAAGTTTTAAACAAACAATTGAATACTGGTACACAGCGATGATGATAGTGAAGTTTGGTTGAGGTAGAGGAGTCAGAGGGATTTCCCAGGGAATGCCTTACTAAATGAACTAGCACTCCACTGAGCCCTCAGGGGTTAACTCTCACACTCTACAAGCCAGCAGGAAAGGAGGGAGGGCAGACAGAGACAGATGTGTTTCAGAGATAGAGATGCGCATTTCTCCTTTAAGTATCAAGAGTGGGGTCAGAAGTACACTGCCTTGTTAATTAGACCAGCAAGCCCTGCAGCTTCTGCCTATGGCAGCAGCTCCCTCCCTCGTGTGTGTCCCCTGCTCTATGGAAGATGGGGTAAGCAAGGTGCAGGGGGCATTAGCCCCCCTCTTCTTCCCCTCCCCCCACACAGCAAGCAGGCAGGAGTCTCGGGGAACAGCACATGGCAGTGGGGGAAGGGGCGGCTGAACTGCCATTGATAGCCTGCAAACGACATTAGAAGGGAGCATTTCACAACTGTAAAAGAGCATATTCCCTAATTGATCAGCAATGTAAGAACGAAACAGTGTTAACCAGGACGACTTTAAGTGAGGAATTACTGTATTAAAAAGGCTATTGGTCCCTCAAACCAGAAGCATTATTTTTGGCACTGGTCCCGGACATAAAATAGCCAATTCCAGACCTCAAACAACTGTACTTTTCAATCCTTAATTTAGTTTATTTTTAATCTTACCTCACAGGTCAGCACCTGGGTACTGTTATAGACACTATGCAAGTACAATAAATAAAGAAGGAAGTCAGTTTGTCGAGCATCTTAATTTTTTGTTTTACTCTTTCAAATTCCATTGAGTTTGTTGATTCTCTCTCATACTGAGTTGCCCAGAACTGATGCTGTTTCACCACACCCATGTAGTGAGAATCTATCACCTCCCTATTGTGACAATTCCTGTAGCGATACATCTGTGGATGATTATAATTTAGAGACACTGCCTCATAACGGACAGTATTATGAACATAGGAATTTGGAGATGTGCGCTGGAGGCGGTGGTTGGGAACACCATGGCTGTGTGCAGCAGTTCACCACAGAAGCTCTCCAATTGCGTTTAGTAAAAGCTTTATTCCTTTCTCATTCATTTGGTTTGTTGTTTAATGAACCCCAAGATCGTTACAATTCCTTTCTAAATAAAAACAGGATTAGCTTTTTTCTCATGACACATCACATCACAATCTCATAGATCACACCCAGTTTTACATCTTTTATGACACCACATCTCCACAAATACCTCTAATCTCCTTACTGGCCAGATTCTAATACTTTATTCATGCTGAGAATTGCCTTACTCCCTAAGAAACCCCACTAAAATCAACATCACTACTCATGGAGTCAACTACTTCTTAATAGGAGTAAGGATGACAGAATCTGGACCTAAATATTTGTGTCACAATATTTCTGTCCCCTACAAGACATATCTACTTGATGCCTTCCTTGAACAATCTAATTTTGTTGTTTTCATACCTATTTATATGTATTCTGTGTGTCCCCATTTATTACTCTCTGTTCTCTTTGGTATACGAAACATCTTCAAATATAATATAATGTGCAAATGTAATTAATATACTATATGCTGCTTTTTCCAAATTAGTAAAGACGTTCACTTAATATATGTAATATGAAAAATGTAAAATAAGATCCAGTACTGATCCTTGCAGCAAGCACAAAATGGAGATCTCTTCCCAAGCTCAATATGTTGCCGTTGTTCATTCATTGCTTTTAGGTTACTGATTCTCTGCCAGTTTTCCATCCACGAGGCTGTACTCATATCCAAGTCAATTTGAAATATATTTTCAAGTCACATTTCATATGATCCGGTATCAAATGACTTAAATCTAGATATACTACATCTGCTGCAATAACCTTGTCCCATAACTGTGATTAGATGAAAAAAAGTGATCAAATGTGTCTGAACTGATTTGCTTTCATAAGACTATGTTCTCATTGCTCATGGTTACATTACCCTTTCAGTGATTTCACAGATTTATTCCCTTAGAATTTATTCCATTATTTTACTAGGGACTAAATGTAAACTTACTGAAAGAGCATTCCAGGCAATTTAACAAAAACCCCTATTAGGTAATTGCTGTTTCCCAATCCTCTGGTTCCTGCTTCCTTCTCCAAACGTAAGAGGTCATTACTATTATATATTATTGTAACAGGATGGTTTTGTGCCTTTAAAAGGCTGAAGGCAGCCAACCCCAATTACTCAGGTGGTACCTGAGCAGGGATCAGCTAATTCCCTGATAAAGGGCAGCAGGAAGCTGCAGAGAGGGAATCCCTAGGGAGACTAGAGCAGAGAGATGACAGAGGCAGTGGTAAGAGTAAGAAGGTTCCAGAAGGGAATCCTGATACATAAGGGATGCTCTGAAAGATTTGCAGAGGAGCTGATGAGATAAATGTAGAGAGAGTAGCTCCAGCAGAGAAACCTGGTACTTGAAGACAGTAGTGCATGTAGGGTGGTACTCTCCAGTACACAGTACCGGCAAGAGATCTTTAGGGGATACGGGGTACTGGAAAGACTTGTGGTTAGCCCCCCTCCCTCCAGAGGGGGTGTGGGGCTGCACTCTGCTCCTTAAAGGAGCAGAACAGGGCTAGGGAGGGCATTCATTCTTTATATGGCTTTCACAGCACAATGCATATGCTAACAAACTTAAACAAAGGCTTTGTTTAAGTTTGTTAGCCTATGTATTGTGCGGTTAAATTGGTCAGGAGTCCTCAAGAGAGGGGGGGGGGGAGGGGGAGTGCAGTGTTCTTGATTCTGTTTCTCCCCAATGGTCTGAATTATCCATGACATTCATACTGCATCATATCAAGCCCAAATTGTTAGAGGAATGCCTCTGCTTGCACTGACCAGAGGATGTTTGGATTCCGATGTCAGCCCAGTTTTGCAACCTGACAGGGATCAGGTGTTGTCCCCAGTGTACACAGAATTCTTCTTTGCAGCCAAACTAGTCTAACAGACTCCTGAAACTCTTACTATTTGCATGTCTATGGACCACTTTTGTGGTAAGAATTTCAGAAGTCTGTTCTGTTCCTATAAAGGAAATCGAATCTCCCATTGAAATGCAATGTTTGGGTACAATACCATAATGCAGTTTAGGATACAGTTCTACTTAAAATTTGTCTTTTAATAAGTCACACAATATGCTGAAATGGCTCCTCACTCAACTCCTATATTCCATATAAACAGACTAAAATACTACATATTTGGGGGGAAAGTGAGTAGTTAAGCATGTTGATGTTTGTATATACAAACACCCATTTCATCACGGTATTGGAAAATATAACTGAACTTAATTTTCTATGGAATTTGAAGAAACTTTAACAGCCCCAATTGTTTTCTGTGTTAATCAGTGTGAACTTGAAAAAATTACATGCTTTCTAAAAGAAAAGAATCAGTCCACACGTACTGAAAAAAAATTCCTTCCAACTGGTGTTCAGAAGAGTGCTACAAGACACATACATAACCTCATGAGCAGAGAGCGGAGAGGATATTATGAGCAGCAAAAAATAATAATAATAAAATCTCAAAGAGGTAGAGATTCACAGATTTGCAAACCTAAAAACCTGTGGTATGCTTTAAACCACCTCAGCACATACCAGGTTTATGAACTTTACAAAGTTAACTGCAAAGGAACACTGAAGTGCCAGTATGCCTTCACTGACTAAAGGTGCAGTCACACCTGAACAGCTAAAAATTAATCTTGCCCTTTTAAGGTAAACAGAGTCATGTCACCGGCTCCATCTCTGTTGTTACATAACAGATAAGAAAACTCCAGTGGGGCATGGTGTTGGCACATAGGGTCTCAGGTATGTGGTGTGATTTTTCAGAATCTCTTTTGGGAATAGTCATGTAGGTGAAATAGCTGGTACTTATGATTATGCTATTTCTATGCATGTATATTCTTCTTGGTATCTGAAGTTATGAATATTAGCTATGTTTACTACATGTTTGCTCCTGTGGTAACGCCCACAAGGTATTTAGCCAGCACATGAAGGGACAAGTCAAGCTGAATGGCCCATTAAGGAACACTTAGCTCACAATGGACTCTGGAAAACGCCTGTCTACACTTAATGGACTTTTTGTGAATGTTCTAACTAGAATATGGGTGAGGGTGATGGACATGTAACTTGCCCATGTGACCCCAATCGTCATCTTTCACAGTAAGAACAGATTTCCCTTTACTTGGCACTTGGAAGAAGCTAAAAGGGCCTGGCCTGGAAACATCTCCATTTTGCCTCTTTCCTGCTCTGGCGTCTTTCCCGCTCCAGCCTCTGGACTATGAACATATACTAATGGGAGCATTCTAACCAGGGGACTGAGGACTTTAAGGTAATCTGGAGCCTTCATATTTCCTTGATCCTTTGCAGATGGACTTATGAGTCGGATATGGGACAGAGACTGTTCTAGCCTCATTGATTGCTGATTTCGCCCTTGCAATGGACAAAGATCAGATGTCTGCCGACTTTCTCACATTCGTCAGAGGCCTTTGATACCTGTGGTATAACATAGCCCTTGCTTAAGTTTTTTTGTTCTTTCCTTTCCAAATGTCAAAACCTGTTCCCATTGAACTCAATAGCAAAACTCCTTTTGATCTCACTGGGAACAGGATTTGGCCCCAAAAGATCAAAGAATGTGATTTTGAGCAATTGCTTATCTGTCCAGAGATAATTCTCATGCATGTTCTGCCAGGCGGGCTGCCTGCCTGGCTTTGTGCGGCTCCCGGAAGTGGCCGGCACATTCAGATCCTAGGCGCAGGGGCGGGCAGGTAAGCCCCACATGCTGCCCCTGAGCACCGGCTCCGCAGCTCCCACTGGCCAGGAACTGCGGCCAATGGGAGTTGCGTGGGTGGCGACTGCTGACAGGGGCAGCATGCACAGCCACCTAGCTGCTCCTGCACCTATTATCTGGCGGGACATGTGGCCGCTTCCTGGGAGCCACCTGAGGTGAGTGCCGCCCGAGATGAGCGCCACCCAGAGCTTGCACCCCTCACTCCCTCCTGCACCCCAACCCTCTGCCCCAGCCCTGAGCCCCCTCCTGCACTCTGAACACCTCAGCCCAGTCCCCCTCCTGCCCCCCAAACTCCTCATCCCCGGCCCCATCCCAGAGCCCGCACCGCCAGCTGGAGTCTTCACCCCTCCCACACCTCAACCCCCTGCCCCAGCTCAGAGACCCCCTCCTTCACCCTGAACCCCTAATTTCTAGCCCCAGCCCAGAGCCCACACCCCCAGCCCAGAGCCTGTACCCGCTTCCACACCCCAACCCCCTCTCCCAGCCCTGTGAAAATGAGCAAGGGCAAGGGACAGCAAGCGAATGGAGGGAGGCAGGATGGAGTGAGCAGGGGGCGGGGCTTCAGAGAAGGCGCAGGGCCTCAGGAAGGGGATAGGCATGGGGCAGGGCAAGGGCATTCAGTTTTCTGCAAATAGGAAGTTGGCAACCCTATTTACTATCCAAGCACTGACCAGCTTTCACAATCCTTGAGCTTTGATCACAGTAATATCACAGGCCTGGATGTTATGGCTACAGGTTTTTAATCTGTTATTTTACTGCAAAATAAAATTGTCCTAATCCTCAATGGGCAGCAGAGTTTTCCTGAGTCAATTACTGAAGAAAAGACCATGTACTTTCATGAACTTAAAAAGATATGGTATGCACCTACTTTTCCTCCACCAATCCCTCTATAGCTTTCAAGTATTAGCAACTGTGTTCTTGGCAGCATCAACCATAGCTATTTTTTATATAATCACCAAGTGTGAGCAAATGTTAAATTCAATGAGCAAAGGGGGCCGGGTGCAGGGTGGACAGTCAAAGAGATTGTTTTATTTAGTTCTACCTCTATTGTACACACTACTCCTGTCTTCTCATACCTCATCTCCAGGGGGTGATAAAAAGCAAACCTTCATCTTTATAGACCATAGGTAACATTGTAGTAGGGAGTGAAATTACCAGTCATACCTCTTTTCTATGACTGGGTGCAAGAAATAATTGGAAGAATTTCTGTTGAGGTTTATACATTTGTACCATTAGCTCAACAAATAATTCCACTTTTAACCTCCTATAGCTTGTGGGGCCAAAGCAGTTCAAAACAAATAATCAGGAGTTTGCACTGCATCAGCCAAATATGCAGTTTACTCTCTTAAATATAAATTCTATTATAGTCTACAATTTTAATTAAAATCTAAAGATGCTTTGTGCTCTGTTAGTTTACGATATATGAAGAGCGGCAATATTTAGAATAGCTAGCCAATTTAAAGCTTGCTGTTTAATCATCACCCTGTGATCCACCCCAATTACATCAGTTCCTCTATCTAAAATGCCGGCCCTTAGAAATATGGTCTAGCTAGGAAATATTTAAACCCTGACAAAAATGTCTGATAAAACCAGGAGCGCTGAGTTTCATGGTACTTTAATGATGCCTTTGAAGTAATGAAAATGCCATTTTCCAGCACTTGCTTCAAGGATTTCACTAATAAAAATTTTCACAAAAGGTCCCATCTTTTCTTAAACAGGATATTGTGAAGTTATTCTAAAGCATTTAAAATGATATTGCAATTTCTCAGTTTCTCTTTTTTATTCTATTTAGAGAAATGTTTTTTTAAAAGTTACTTAATGCTGGGTTTATTGACGCTTCAAATGCAGCATATTTCTAGTCCAGTCCAATTTCCAAGAACAGCATTAACATGATGGAAAAGCTAACACACTAACTTATGGGATCACTTGTGATTGTGCAATGTAGGTTAGCTCACTAGCTTTTAACTTCTATAACTTGGTTTGAAATCCATCTTCAACCACAATTGAAAATGCATTTGGTGATCTCATACTAGTCCCGGCTGAACATCTGTCCACATCACAAAATCACCTACAACTTTGACGTGATTGGCAGTTGCAGTTAAAGGATGGCAGCTACTGCAATGAAATAACTTGGGTGGGTTGTACATCAGGAGTAAGATGCATTGGCAGAGTTGTGCACAGAAACTTTGACGACATTGCCTGGAATATGTTAGTTAAAAATGGACAGAAGGCAAAATAAATCCCACTAAAAAGTGCAACACCTCATTTACAGGGATGTCCTGGTAGCTGCTCATGAATGATCTGCATATATAGGAGGGGAGGGATAGCTCAGTGGTTTGAGCATTGGCCTGCTAAACCCAGGGTTGTGAGTTCAATCCTTGAGGGGGCTATTTGGGGATATGGGGCAAAAATTGGGGATTGGTCCTGCTTTGAGCAGGGGGTTGGATTAGATGACTTCCTAAGGTCCCTTCCAACCCTGATATTCTATATTATAACCACTGACAGACTCACTTTGGAACTGTGCCAGACTCTAAAGGATGACAATGTTTCCTTGCTTTCATTGCAAGAAATTAGATCTCAGATTTTAACATATCAAAGTTTTCAAAAAGCCCGAAACCTAAACTAGTCGCTGTGGGGTTTTTTTCAGTGATGAATTTAAGAAATCATGCACCAAGAAATCACAGTAGTCAAATCTTTAGTAGTATTACATTTGCTCAGCTAAAAGTAATCCTTTGGCAAATACTGAATTTCATTTAAAACCCCCCAGCAATTTATATTATCTTTCACACTTGCTACAGTAATTGGTTGGCCTGGTAGCACAGAGCCTCCATACCTGCATTGCTCGCAGGAGTAAGCCACCTGAGTCTTAAATCTAATGAAGATTTAGTACCTTTGGAATCGGGCAGAGGGTATTCTAGATTAATAACCTCTACAGTCATTTAATAGAAAATTATTAATAGACATAGGGTTGCAACGCAATCAAATTTTACAGATATACTGGGCCAGATTCTGTTCTGCACCTCTTAGGGGCTTTACAGTGGAGTTTTGTACCTGTTTAATTCTGCCTACTTCAAGAGCATGGTCCCTGGCATAAATTAGAGCAGCCCCTGGCACACATGCCTTTGGGCTGGTCTGCAGCACATAACAGGCTGAGCAAAGCCCTCCAGCAATACCCTCTCTCCTCAGTCATGCCTCTATGCCAGTGGCAGTGAGGGGGAGCAGCGTAAGGCCATGTATGTTAGCTTCATGCTGTTCCTGCACTTGGAGAATTCCCCCAGGGACAGATGTGTGGGTGTGCGCAGATGTTTTTGTTCCTCCTGGGCTGAAAAAACAGCTAAGTTAGCTATCTGTGCACAATCGGGAAAGAAATGCAGTAGGAGCAGGCTTTTCCTTTTAGGCTTCTACCCCGCTTGCTTGTGTGTGCTGCTGCTGCTATGTCCCTCAAGAACAAAGGGACGTCTCCTGAATCAAGTGGCCCATCTCCAAAAGCGGGTTGAAAAGATTCATGCAGACCTGTTGAAATTAAAGCCCAATAGCACCAGAAATTTAACTTTTAGGTTTCAGTTTAGAAAAGTGTTAGACCCACCCAAAGAGGCTAATGCTCTGCAGTAGGGAGTTCTGCCCTTCTTGCCAGTATTTAGAGAGTCAGAATAAAACAGGCTCTTAGACAGGAATGATGTCTCCTTGAGCAAGTGTCTGACAGAGCCGAGTCCTGCCTCCAAAGGTGCCAACAGACTGAAGATTTATTTAGAATCATTGAACCTTACTGTGCTGGAGAAATCTCCCCCCTCCCCATTTTTCAGTTACACAATATTATGGGTTACTTCAATAATAGCAGATGCAACATTTTCAGGTGGCTATTTTAGTCTCAAGTTGAAAATGTCACTTAGGAGAGAGTCCTCAAATGTTTTTGAGCTTAATATGACATTGTCATGTATGAGTGGCAGGGCTCCTGGCTGGAAGTGTGATAACTGTGGATAGCACATTGTGGAGAAACAGACAACAAGAACATAATTTTTAAAAGGAACAAAATATCTCGTATAAGAGATTAATGCTTGTGTGAGATACCAGACTGACATCCCTGGAATGCAAATTCCAATCTCCATAGGAACAGCATGGGCAATGGTAGAACACGCTGCCCCGCTGAAGTGCCTCGTCCCCATCTAGGAAAAAAACCTCTCTCATTGTGAAAAGGTAGTTCAATCCTCAATCCCATACAATCTGTGGTCTCTGTTAAAACTGCCAATAAGGGTGCTACCTGTGATATAGACACCTAACCATTACAAACTGAAATCAGACAACCAACTTCTATTGGCTACTCAACAGCTATCAGACCTCAATGATTTTCAACCACCACCAAACTGGAGCAGAATCAAACTAGTCACCTATAAGATGCTGCATATCCTGTTGCCAATCCTGTGAAAGGCAATATCAAGATGAAAAGAAGGACTGGGGGGAAATAGTGGTTATTTCTCAACCATATATTTGCCTCATATGCATTCACTATTTATTATCTAGAATGGATTAACTGTTCCTTCCAAACAATTTAACATAAAATATTAAATGGCATTAGGAAATGTTGAGCAGACCTCTGAGCTGAACATATTTTATTACCACACTAATTTGAAAGGCAGTAAACGAAGATCATCAACATGTCTCATGAACTTCACTACTGAATAAAATATTCTGGGGCACCAAGAAGTATTGCCTGTTTCCAGGAAGAGCACGTATTATATTTTCCCCCAAGAAGTTTAAACTGCAGAAATACATCCAACGTAAATAATTTCTCATCTCATTTATAAAAATGAAAGTGCAATTCTTCAGGGCAGGGACAACATCTTCTTTCATGTTTGTACAGATCCTAGGACAACATGAGTGCTACCAGAAACAATCTCCTCAAGATTCTCAGGAAATATAAACCCTGAAATGACACCCACATTCAACTAGCTTCGCTCATGAATAGAAAACCATAGTTATGGCTAGATCTTTCACCTCTTCCAATTACCATATCAATTTGAAAGAAAATGTACAAAGCATACCGAGGTAATATGAAGACTAAATTTTTTCTTACTTATGCAGTCGTTGGCAATGTTCTGTCTCAAGTACATATAATTTCTGGAGCCTGAAAAATAATATGCAAATTCCACATAGCGTACTGGGCTAAAGAGTTTCAGCCACCTCTGGGATCACTGAGGCCTGTGTCTAAGGGCTTGTCTTCATTACCCGCCGGATCGGCGGGTAGCAATCTATCTTTTGGGGATCGATTTTTCGTGTCTTGTTTAGACGCGATTAATCGATCCCCGAAAGCGCTCCCCGTCGGCTCCGGAAATCCACCTCATCGAAAGGTGGAAGCGGAGTCGATGGGGGAGCGGCAGCGATCGACTCGCCGCCGTCCTCATTGCCAGGTAAGCCGATTACGATACGCCGACTTCAGCTACGTTATTCACGTAGCTGAAGCTGCGTATCGTAGATCGACCCCCTCCCCTAGTGTAGCCCTGGGCTAAGACGTGTATTTGTTCTTCCCAAATCAACCAAATTTGCATGGCATTATTCTCCAAAATTTCACCCATGATCCTGATTTATCAGAGACTCAAACTTCCAGTAGTACATCCAGGAACAGACTACTAAGCGTTGTATGCTTGTAGGTAGATGTAATGTTAAGGTATTAGATCTATGGACTCAACTGATTCATGTCTGTCCATGTTGGCCACAGTCCACCAGGCATGTGTACCCACACACACCCTAAACAGCATAAAAGACGAGGATAAAAAATTGTAGACATTCTCTATTAGGTGCCGCATGTATGGAATTTCCTCTCTCCTTTGAGTATGAATAGCCATACTCATATTCATGAGTATGAATACATTTTCAGGCTGTGCTGAAAGACCCACCCTTTCTCACTTGCCCATAAGGAGGTGGATGGGGCTGGGCAGTAACGTGTAGAGGATTCTGGCAGGGATCCAGATGGATGTTAAAATGCAGTTTGCTATGTGGTGTTGTTATTGCTGGGGTATGAGACATTTATTCATTAGTGTTCAAGGATGCCCAGAGCTTTAAGTGGCTGTGCACTTTTATTGCAGGATAGAAAAAAATAATCAAAACATATAAAAAAACAAGGGGATATTTTTCCTTTCATTTGCAAAGTGGTGGCTCTAGATTAGAGTTTTCTATTCCCTCAACATATTCTTTCTGACAAGTAGAAATTTCTACCTAAGGCCTTAACTGATTCCTGCTTGGCCCCGTTAATAGCCAGGTGTCCATCTCATAATGTGACCTTTTCATATCCAGCAGAGTAACAGCTCAATAGTTGTAAGATTTGCTGCAGACAATTAGTGTTAAATACAGCTTTGTGGGCTGATGTAGCTGGTGTTAACTGCTACAATAATTAGCATTCTTTTATGTTTGCTTCCTTTCAAGAAACTGTATGAAACTAGTGCCATACTCAAGAATCTGGGAATATTCACTATACATGTTTTGACTCATCATATTTAATGGTAAAAATAAACTGCATTGGAATTGGAAATGCAGTCCTTTAACTCTAGTTACAATGTTAGTAAAAAGGACAAGTTTTGCAAACTTTGTCCTTGAACTGAAATAAGTTGAACAGATGGACACAGTCTGCATAAAGATAAAATTGCACTACATTATGGGAAATAATAGTTCAGCATTTCCCTAAGTGCGACATGCACTCCCTTGAAGGAATGCAAAAGGACTAGCCTGGAGAGGGAAATGTGGAAGATGTAAAAAGGCCTACAACACAACACATGACAGACCTGAAGGTGGTGTGTTTAATTTTCCTGAAGATGCAGTGGGGGAGAGGGACAGTGTCAGCTTTCAAAAGTTTGGGAAATGATGGAATAAACCTATATCTTTTCCTGATCCAAGAAATACATTAATCTCAAATATAAACTGAGCTTGTAAGTGTAAGCAGGATCTGAATGAACTCTCCTGACAGCTTGTTGGGGAGCGGGAGAGACTTCAGGAGCAAACTGTACATATATGAACACACCTACACTGTGTAGGTATCCAGCAGACAGGAGCTGTGTAACTCCAAGTGATCAACTTTGACTGGTGTTGGGTTACAAATCATTTTAGTACTGAATGCAGAGGTAGTGAAATGTTATCAATGTTGTTGTCTTTACTGTATGAGTGAAAGAGAGCAGAACTATGCTTAACCTGACCCAAATGAGGAGGTCACCATCAGCTGAAAGGACCTCATTAAGCCAGGGACTGGAATGCAAGACTCCTGGGAAAGTAAGGGCATGGCTACACTTGCAGATGTAGAGTGCTTTGAGTTAAACCAGCCCTCAGAGAGTGCAGTAGGGAAAGCGCTGCAGTCTGGCCACACGGTCAGCTGCAAGCGCACTGGCAGGGCCACATTTGCGGCACTTGCAGCAGTGCACTATGGGCAGCTATCCCACAGAGCACCTCTTCCCATTCTGGCGCTGTGGCTTGTGGGAAGGGAGTGGAGGCTGGGGGGCATTCTGGGTCCTGTCCCAATGCCCCGTGATGCATCAGTTCGCATCCCAGCAATCCCTGTACTTCTGTCCACATTTGGCGCCATCTTTCAATTTTTTTTGTACTGCACGCTCTGTCTTCCCTTTCGGTCTGCGGGAATGGAGCCCGAACTGCTGAGGAATATGCTGACGAGTCTCGCCAGCCCGTCACGTTTGGCAGTCGAGTTACTCCTTAAGCTACAAACTGACAGTGAGGAGTCTGACGATGATGTCAACTTGCGTAACGCATATGACACGAGATTGCTTGTGGCATTCACAGATGTGCTCACCACCATGGATAGCTGTTTTGGGGCTCAGGAAACAAGCACTGAGTGGTGGGATCACATCATCACGCAAGTCTGGGATGACCAGCAGTGGCTGCAGAACTTTCGGATGAGAAAAGCCACTTTCATGGGACTGTGTGCTGAGCTCGCCCCCATTCTGCTGTGCCAGGACACGAGATTGAGAGCTGCCCTGCTAGTGGAGAAGCAGGTGGCGGCTATTGCAATCTGGAAGCTGGCAACTCCAGACAGCTACCGATCAGTTGCTAACCAGTTTGGAGTGGGGAAGTCGACCGTTGGAATCGTGTTGATGCAAGTTTGCAGGGCCATTAATCGCATCCTGCTCAAAAGAACCATGACTCTGGGTAACGTGCATGACATTGTGGCTGGCTTTGCACAAATGGGTTTCCCTAACTGCAGAGGGGCAATAGATGGGATGCATATTCCTATTCTGGCACCACCCCACCTAGCATCCGAGTACATTAATCGGAAGGGGTATTTCTCTATGGTTCTCCAGGCGCCTGTGGATCACTGTGGGCGTTTCACTGACATTAACGCAGGCTGGCCCGGAAAGGTGCATGACACATGCATCTTTCGGAACATTGGCTTGTTCAGGAAGCTGCAAGCCGGGACTTTCTTCGAAGACCAGAAGATCACCGTTGGGGAAGTCGAAATGCCCATTGTGATCCTTGGAGACCCCGCTTACCCTTTAATGCCGTGGCTCATGAAACCCTACACAGGGAGCCTTGACAGCAGCAAGGAGTGGTTCAACAACAGGTTGAACCGGTGCCGAATGACTGTGGAGTGTGCTTTTGGCCATTTAAAGGGCCGCTGGCGCTCTCTGTATGGGAAGCTGGACCTGGCCGATGACAACATCCCCGTGGTTATATCCATGTGCTGTACCCTCCATAACATTTGTGAAGGGAAGGGTGAAAGATTCACTCGGGCATGGAACTCGGAGGTTCAACACCTGGGTCCTGAATTTGCACAGCCAGAGAGCAGGGCTATTAGAGGGGCCCAGCACGGGGCTGCAAGGATTAGGGATGCCTCGAGGGAGCAATTTGAGGCTGAAAGCCACCAATAATGTTTGGTGCCCAGCACGGGAGTGAAGAGCGGTGGTTCCAATGTTAGTAGAAATCTGTGTTTGCTACACTGACTTGCAGTGCCTGTTGGTTTCCTGGGCTAAGATATCTTTTACTTAATCTTAATGCAATAATAAAGAATGTTTTCAAAGCCAAAACATCCATTTACTTAAAATAAAATTCATTTATTGACAAGAAACACAATTGCTTGGGAAACAGAAAGGGCAAGGGGGTGGGGTGGGGAATGGTACAATCACAGATTTGCATATGCCCTGTTACCATACTCAGCCTTCCTGTCTGGAGTGCTGTGCAATGAGTGCTGCACTTCAGGCTGGCTATAATGCATGGTGAGGGGGGTTGAGTGCAGTGGGTAAGGGTCGTAGTTTGCAGGGCTGGGTGGTGAAGCTACAGGTGTTGGAGGCAGCTGGTGGCAATAAGAACCCAGATGTTGGGGAAAGTGGGTTGGAGGTGACATGGGGGCACAAGGGAAAGAGTTTTGGACAAGGGCTGCAGGGGGGGGAGGGGAGGCATGGTAGTGCTCCATCTGCATGGCTACGAGTGCCTGTATCGAGTCTGCTTGGTGCTCCATGATGCTTAGCAGCCGCTCCAGGCTGCATGCATCTAGGGATGCCGGGGTGTCTTCCTCCTCCTCAGCACCCTCACGCCCGCTTTCCTCCTCCTCCTGCCTTGTTGAACTGGGCTCTGAAGTGTCCATGGTGGTCCTCAGAATGGAAATGGGGTCACCCCCAAGTATCGTGTCCAGCTTTTTGTAGAAACGACAGGTTGTGGGGGCAGCACCAGAGCAGTGGTTTGCCTCACAATAGGCATTCCGCAGCTCCTTCACTTTAACCCTGCACTGCACTGCGTCCTGGTCATGGCCCCTTTCCATCATGTTCCTTGATATCTGCCCAAAGGTATTGTAATTCCTATGGCTGGAGCGCAGCTGGGACTGAACAGCTTTCTCCCCCCACACTGATGAGGTCCAGCACCTCGCCATTTCTCCATACTGGGAATCGCCTGGCGCGTGGAGGCATGGTCACCTGGAAAGATTCGCTGAGAGCACTCCACGCCTGGCTGAGCGAACAGGAAGGGGATTTCCAAAATTCCCAGAGAATTTAAAGGACGGGTCTCACAGCTGGTCACCTGAGGGCAGGGCAGTAGAGTTCAAAGTGATGACCAGAGGGGCTAGAACAGGCATTGTGGGACACTTCTGGAGGCTGATCAGAGCGCATTAACAGACCAGGGTGTCCACACTGGCGCTGCGGCGCTCCAGTCAGGGTGCAGCAAGCATTATGCCTCTCATCGAGGTGGATTACCAGGAGCACTCTAGCCGCAGAGTCAGAGCGCTCTACATGCCTTGCCAGTGTGGTTGCATCGTGAGCTAGGGTGCCCGGGGCTGCTTTAATGCGCTCTAACTCGCAAGTGTAGCCATGCCCTAAGAGGTGTCCCTGCCAGGAGGTGTGGACTCTACCTAAGAGTCCCTGGTCTGGTTTAACCTGTTCCTCCCCACAGTTCAAAGATAGAGCTAAATAGGCTCCATGAGGAGTCTGCTATTAATTCAAGTGCTCAATAAGAGCTGAAATCACTTGTGGTGGGACTGTGTTTCTGCATAGCCTAAGAGCTGACGATCACTAAAAGCTGAAAATCACTAAGAGACTGACCTGCAGAGGTTAACGCAGAGAGGCAGGTGGCAGCAGAAGGTGACTGACAGGGAGCTGGCGGGAGCGGCCAGTGGAAGCAGCAAGCAGACAGCCGGCAGGATCGGCCAGCGGGACGGGTGAGAAGATGGCCGGCAGGCTGGAACAAGTGCCCGGACGGCAGAGTGAGCAAGGTGGCTTTTACCCTCCCCCCACACACCCACCTCGGTAGGAGAAGAATTCACACAGATGCACCTCTGAACTCTGGGTCTTCACTGACCAGGGACAACAACTGTGACTGGGGTGTTAAGGGGGGGCGGCATACTACAGGAACTTTGGTGTTGGATTCAAGAACCTGAAGCAAAAGACACTGCCCCGCGTATTCTGGAGTGAGTGTCTTGATCATGCTCTTATATTTATGAATCCTGCTTGTGCTGTTTTCCCAGATTAACGCTAGGTTACTTTTATTAAAGAAAAAACTCTTTCTACCTCAGCCTCTGTGCTTGCGAGAAGGAAAGTATTGCCTCTTAGAGGAGCACAGAGGATAGCATGTAATTTTCCCAGGTTACTGGGTGGGGGCTCAAACCGGTTCTGTGTTATATTGTTGAAAAGGAACCCCTAGATATTGAACCTAGCCCTTCTTGCTGCCCACTCCAACTGGCAGAAGGGTTACACAAGCATTGTCACGGTAACATTTTTTACCTCTGTGTATGATGGAAAGAGAAGAAACCAGTTAGAAGGCAGGTCAATAGATAAGGGGTTGTAATTGATAGGGTGGCATGTAGGCAGGGCCGGATTTACACCTTGGGTGCCCCAAGGCACAAGGGCTTAGGGCCTGCCGCCGCTCTCTCTCTCTCCGCTTCAACTACCATTTGGTGACCTTCTAATTTGCCTGGCCACCAGGCATTCCCATGACTAGCAATGAGCTGAAATAGTCAGGGGGAAAACTAGGCAAAGATAAAAGTCCAGAAGTCAAATCCTATGACTAGAAATACATTTTACTCATTGTTAGAATACTGGAAATAGTTTGTCTAATGGGGAAAAAAGACAGTCTGGCATTCCACTTCAGTTCAATTAGCCAACAGCATTCTGAATGCTTGAGACGTATGATGAAAGGAGTCTGAAACCTTTAATACCTTAATAGCATGAAGCAACCAAAGGGGAAAACACACCCAAATGGAACAGAGCCAAACCCAAAGTGGAGCATTCAGGACATTTTAGGAGATACTGGCATTTTTTAGTGAGCATTAGTAATTTGTGGCAGCTCTGAGACAGACAGTTTATCACTGCCAAACTGTAATCACTGCTTTCCACTATGATCACACTGCTGTATACAGAGCTGGTTTAGGATTTTGGGGAAGGTTAGTGATTCCTAGGTTTTGTAAAATAAATAAATGATATTGTAAATTTTAACATTTCTACATCACCAAAAAGCAGTAGAAGTTGCCCACCTCCATACATTTTATTATTTTACTGCTTCCACAGCTTAAGTCTCACATTTCTCAATCTCCCAGTGACAGGAAAGGTTCCTCTTGGAATAATTATGGCTGTTCAGGTATCTCATACTATCAATTGCTAATGAAGAAAATCATTTGTGTCAATATATGTGCTTGTTTGCTTAAAACATTTGCTCAAAGCTGTTTATTTATGCAACAATATCTCCTCAATCAATGGAGAGGGGAAAATTCCAGGTGCTATTCATTATTAAAAAGGATGAAAAGGATAAGTGACATGAATTAATCTGACAGTGAGAGACAAGCTTTTGAGCTTCTTCAGGTTGTGTGTGTAAGAACTCTGTGTAAGTTTGAAAGCTTGTCTCTCTCACTGACAGATGTTGGTCCAATAAAAGATATTACCTCACCCATGTTGTCTTTCTAATAATCTTGGGACCAACATTACTACAACACAGCATACATCAATTTCTGCTGATTTAAGATTTTATTAATATAAGTTAAATGCATTTTAATGGAGCTG
Organism: Chelydra serpentina; assembly: GCA_037349315.1. Lineage (NCBI taxonomy): Eukaryota > Metazoa > Chordata > Testudines > Chelydridae > Chelydra > Chelydra serpentina. Next base: position 26,473,904 of record JBAIAC010000010.1, read on the forward strand.
AGTCTTATTTAAAAACCCACAAAAACTATATTTGAAATATCCTTCCAATATACCACACTTTCTGGAACATAGGATATATTTTATTTCTACTTCTTGAAGAGAAGACTTTGCCTATTAATTTCTCTCTCTTCTCTTAGAATCCTTCTCTAGTGTTTCTCAACCTCAAGAGTTCAAAAATCATGTGTCTGGCCTCAGAAAATCACGAGGCTGGCTTAAAAATCATAATGAGTGGTGAGTTTTTTTATAGAGCCTTTAGGTTACATATTCTGCAACCATGAGGGATGGAAATCCGATTTCCTTTTTAAATGAAAGCTGAGAGTTTCAGGTAAACACATGAAACCAGGAGCTGGGGGCTTTAAGAAAAACACCAAATACTGTGAGACTCAATAGTCACAAGAGTTGACAATACTATGGTCTCTCTCTCTCATCTGTTTCATTTTAAAGAAAACTTTTTTCTGTCCCTTTAATATCTACACTTTTACATTTCTCTTTTCTTCTATGTTTAATAGTATTCACATTTCTAAATTCCTCCTTTTAGATGTAGGAGACTGCTGCGCTTCACTGTATCTGAAGAAGCAATTTGAGTTTACAGGCAACAGTTCAGACATAAAGCAGGCCTTTTTACAGATATTCTGGTAAATGTCCTCACTAAAACTGTGCAGAATCAGAAATCCACAAATCCCATTCATCAGCTTTTTCCATGCTCTTATCTTCAACTTTGTGATGCCTGGGACCTGATTTTTCAGAGAACTTAGTATTATATAGTATTTCATATGTTCAAAGCACAGCTCCCACTGACTTCAGTAGACAACCAGGAGTGCTGAGGCAATTCTGCAGATTATACCTCAGGGTCAAGTTGAGCACGCAGAAAATGAGGAAGATACAATTAGTGACCACCGGTGAAAAGTCTGGTGTGAATGCCAAGCATCACATAGGAATGCTGTGGCAGAGAGAGGCACAGAACCCAGTTCTCTATGGCAGCATTCAACTGCCTAACCATGAGACCATCCTCTCTCTTCCTGCCATCCCCTGCCTCATTTGCTACACACCTTCCAACTTCAGCAACAAGTGAAGCAGGGTTTCTACAGACAACAGCCTCCTTCGGTAAACAACCCTGATTTATCCCCAGAGCAGGGGGAAGGGGAGAATAGTATGTGATCATTTAATTAAAGACTGTATCATAATGCATACACCCAAGAGGGCCAAATTAAGGATACATGGGCAACGTTCATTCTGTCATTTCCTATCTTTTGAGTGCTTGGCTTTGCAACCTTAACAATGTCCCTTTAACAGAGGTTGTGTTTGTAATATATTTCTTATAATGACATTTATGCATGGATTTGTAGTATGATATACAGACATTACATTCTTATTTTTTGTTTATATCTGGCATATTTTGTTTTATTTACTTACTAGGACAGGACTAGGGGAAGCAGTGTGGTCCAGTGGACAGAGAGCAGGACTGGGATTCAGGAGGCCTCGGTTCTAGGCTCTTCCTGAGATCAATCAGCAGGCCAGTGGAAGTCACTGAAACTCTGGTTCTACTCCCACCATTTGTCTTCTCTATTTAGACTGTAAACTCTTTGGAGCAGAGACTCTCTCATCATGTGTATGAACATTTCCTAGCATGATCAAACTCCGGTATTAGATGAACCCTCTTGCTGCTACTGTGATATCAACAACAACAACCACCATTTTATCTGTATTTCTTGCTAGCGATAGGTCACGGCTGTTGATGTTTATATGACAAGCCCTGGAGAAGTTAATGGGAATAGCAAATCAATCCCCCTTTTATTACTATTACTGAAGAGAAGCTTTTTATGCTTTCGCCTTTATGAATAACATCAAAGAATTTAGGGAAACAAATTTTGCATTAGGAAGGCTGTGTCACAAAACATTGCACTTCAAACACGGCAGCACAGACAGCTGACAAGATGAGAGATTTAAATCAAAATTAGCATCAATTTTGTATTAGCATCAATTTTTATACAGTTATGTGAACCTCTAATTTAAATACCTTTTCCCTCCCACACATAGTTTTGCTTCATTGCTGAAATGGCTGTTTGATTTCAGAGGTCCATTTTGGTAGGGTAGCTAAATCTGTATAATTTTACCATTCCTTCTGCCCAACACCCTAATCTGACTGTCACTCACAATGCTGTTCACAGGGACACACAAAATGTCAGAACTCTAATCTATCATGTGAGCCATTGTAGGTTACCCCATATTTCATATTTCTACAGAGGGAAAAACTAATCTTCATGTACTGAACAGTGGAAAATGCTTGGTCTTTACCTCTCATACGAGTATTCTTCTATTAAAATGACAACAGTAATAAAGTTAGACAATGTAAATTTGTTAATGTCTGGAGATATTTGTTATCCTTACAGTTACCTTTCTAGTTTGATCAGCAAGGTTGTTGACATTACTATGGGAAGCAAAAACATATTAGCGCAAAAGTGTATTCTACAACCCTGAACCTTTGATGTTGTATTTTAATGCCTCTGCCATAAATCAATCACAACTTAGCTTGAACAAGCACTCTCAAACCCACACATATGTTGCGCACACACACAGTTCCACAGTAACTTTCAATATACTGTACATACATCCTGTTTTCATGTAGAAACAGTGGCCTCACTTACAATTCTCAACAATTTTCAGTCAAGAATTGCAATATAATCCAACAAAGAGAATGTATGTTTAATGGATCTTCATGTATAAATAATAAAATGAATATTAAAGGTTAGTAGTGAATCACTGTTTAATCCTTCCTATCCAAATGTGTTAACAGATGTAGAATATTTGTTTCTGAAATCTTTTTCATAAAACTTGTTAATGTCTATTTTAGACACAAACATCTGGATTCAGATCTTCATTATACCAGTGTATATCCAGAGGCAACTCCACTGAAGTCAGTAGTGTGTCTCCAGATTTACCCTGATGTAACTAATACGAAATTCTTACACTACATGCTAGCTTTTGTATGTTAAAAGTATGTGTGTCTTTTAGATTTATCAGTCTGTCAAAATAATCGGGGAATAATGCTAACGGCTTGAAGCACATAGCAGTTCTATGCACAGCAGAGGCCCAAGAGATTAAATATTATTTCCAATATAAACACTCACTACCTGGGTTAACAATATCAGTGGGTTTTTTCTCTGATTTATATCACTATGTTATATGTGTTAAGCTGTGGAAAACCTGAGTAGTTCCCTCATGAAAGATAACATGATAAAATGCAAGGTAAATTTAAGGGACACTAGGAAATCTCTTCTCTGGGTACATGTCATGACTGCAACTAATTTCTAGGTCTACAATTATTTTGTTAAGGAATCCCATGATTTTGCTTTCCTTTCCATTAGAAAGAGGGGAAAAGGAGAGAAAAGAAAATTCTTTGAATAATTTCAAGCACATAAAAGCAGATCAATAAACTTCAGTTGGCATAAAGCCATGATTGTTTCAGAAGGGCTCGTCCTTCTGAAATAATCATAAATGTCTAGACTTGTAGCTGTGACTTCTATTACAATGACAAAATACATCAAGAACATGCACGGCCTTCCTCCACACAAAATATTTACTGGCTTGTAGCCTAAGTGGCAGCTGAAAATCAGATAAAGAACTACTGTAGTAGATTTGGCCTGATGTTCAAATGTAACATGTTTGTTGAATTCTAGTGAGAGTGTTAACATTCATTCAGGGTCCTACTCTGCTGCTTCAGAAAGGGAAAGCTTTAGCTTTTCCAGCTGTGCCTTATGTAGGATGATTTTATTTCTGTGGATTGCAGAGACAAATAAATGGTTATATCCAGACATTTATCCTATTACATGTTCTACAAAGATTCTGGCCCTAAACATCCAAATGAAATGTTCCCTAGCAAGAGGAGTTCTCAGTTGGCACAAAGCAGGCACCCTTAATCATCTTCCCCCACATACTGGCATGGGGGTGGGAGGGATGTCCTGAGCAGGTAGGAACATGGCATAGGCAAGAACAGTCACATTGTCAGTGGGGCAGACAGCAACTAGACACTGCCGATTCCCAATTGGCCTCTGTTCCCTTGGAAAATCATAGGGGCAGCTGGCCTAAATTAGAGCCACCCTAGAGCCACTGTAACATACATTGCAGGACCTATGGGCTGGAGCAGCTTGAGAATCAAGGAGGCTCAATCAGCAGCCTGATTCCCCTCCCTCTTGGCCCAAGATCTCAGCACAGAAACAATCTGGGCCAACTTTTATTATTATTTTAGAACAAGATTAATCAATGAAGTAGGATCTTGGGGAAAAATTCTGTTTTCTATTGTCTCATATCCTCCTTTTCCTACTCTCCCTCTTAGTATAGAAATGTACTAGTTAGTATATTATGACAACTGTTGCTTCAGAGGAAGGTGCATCTGGCACTGGCCATGATTGGAGACAGGACACCAAACTAGACAGGTCATTGGTTTACTCCAATATGGCCATTCTTGTGTTTCTATATTCTGGCGCCATATTAAAAGGAGAAGAGTGGGTTCTTTCACATCTGTTACCTTAGTTGGACATAAAAAGGACAGATTCTGGTCTCACTTACACCAATGTAAAAATCAGGAGCAGCTCTTATGCTGCCCAAGAATACCTCCCACCACACAGTTTGGCACTGTAGATATTATGGAAAGCCTGAGAGGGGAGAGACACAAACCCAGGAGCTTTCTTACTAAGGCCTGGTCTACACTGGGCGTGGGAGGGAGAGGGGGGTGTAAAATCGATCTAAGATACGCAACTTCAGCTACGAGAATAATGTAGCTGAAGTCAATGTACTTAGATCCACTTACCGCAGCGTCTTTGCTGTGGTGATTTAACCGCTGCCGCTCCCCTGTCGACTCCGTCTGTGCCTCTCATGGCGGTGGAGTACAGGAGTCGACGGGAGAGCGCTCGGGGGTCAATTTATCACGTTTAGACTAAAAGCGATAAATCTACCCCCGCTGGATCAATCACTACTCACCGATCCGGCGGGTAGTGTAGACATACCCCAAGAAGAGTCAATCATACAACAAAACTGATTTGTCAGTTTCTAACTGCGAGGGATTAGCAAAGACCTAGAGTCGGGGCAGATTATCCCACATCTCCTTAATACAAAGTTGCATATACTTTCCTATGAAGCATCTGGTACTAGACACTATCAGAGACAGGGTACTAGAATAGATGGACCACAGGCCTGATCCAGTAGGAAAATCACTATGTTCCTATAATTTCTGCTGGATCATAATTACTGGTACTACAGATGAAAGACTAACCTGATAGTTTCCCACCTTCTATTAATTTGAGACTAGTATTTAATGCCATATACTTGTAAAATTAAACTGAACATAAAAAAGTTTAAAATGTTGATTCCACAGAATAAAAGGTAACATAGCTACCTAGTTAAGCTACGTAAAGTTTTTTTTTTTTTAAAGACATCAAACAAATAGCCTGAATCAGACCTTTCAAAACACTTGTCATTAAAAGATGGTTTGTTGAAATTTCAGACAGGTTAAATGTATGCCACATTTTGAGTGAAAGAATTACCTTTCCAGGGTTGCAATTACAACTGTACTTAGTTGTCATGACAACCTGGTAACATATAGATGTTGTCAGATGAAGACATCAAGGGGCAGACAGCTGATTTTCAAATCAGCACATGCCAAGTGTCTGTGATCAATTACAAAAAAAAATCCATGAGTTAAGAGAGGAAATTAGCATTTAAAACCAATGTTTCAATAGCATTAAGGCTGACACACCAATATTACCTGGCTGTTTTAAGACTCTTAGATTAGTATTGTGTTTTTTTAAAGTTAAAGTTGTGACAATGTTCCTCCTCTACCTCGGTGGGTCCTGCGCTTATTGGTGGATTTTTGTTTGCCTCAGAGATCTTCCCCTCTGGTAGAACCCCCAGTCCAGATCAACTCCTCCTGTGTCTGATCAGGAGTTGGGAGTTTTGGGGGGAACCTGGGCCCGCCCTCTACTCCGGGTTCCAGCCCAGGGCCCTGTGGATTGCAGCTGTTTAGAGTGCCTCCTGGAACAACTGCACGACAGCTACAACTCCCTGGGCTACTTCCCCATGTACTCCTCCCAACACCTTCTTTATCCTCACCACAGGATCTTCCAGCAGTACATCCTCTTACTCTCAGCCCCTAGTGCCTCTTGTTCCCAGCTTCTCACACGCAACCTCCTTCCACAGCTCCTCCCCTCTCACTGACTAACTGGGAGGCTTTTAACTAGTTCCAGCCAGTCCTTGATGGCTTCAGGTGTCCCAATCAACCTCCCTGCCTTCTGGAAAGTTCTTAATTGGCCCCAGGTGTCTTGATTAACCTGGAGCAACTGCCATAAGGTATCAGGGATTTGTTTAGCCTGGGGCTAACATACTGGTTCCTCACCACTTTCCTATAGCCCTCTGGCTGGGAAGGAGGTAGGGGGCTGCTGCTCCTGCTCATCTCTCTGGGGCTGCTGCTAGGCCCTGGGCCCTCCCAGCTGCTGTTTGCTGCTGCTCCAGCTTCTCCCCTGGCTGGGCCAGGCACCCCTCCCACTACTCTACTCTCTGGTTGCTGGCTGCCTGGCAGCTGAACCCCCTCCCCCCCCAACACCTTGGTTGCTGCTACTCCTGCTGCTGCAGCAACCCCTTGGGGGGGAGGGGGCCTGCTGGCCCTCTCCCCAGAGGAGGGGTGTGAGGGACCCCTGCTCCAGCCGCTGCTGTGACCACCACCATCTGTGAGGGGTCCTGCCTGACCACCGGACCACCGCCTGGAGTTGCTGGAGCTGCTGCTGCTGCTGCCCTGTTTGCTGCCAGGAAGCTGCTGGTACCCAGAGGAGGAAGACCCGGAAGACAGTCGGCGGAGACTCTGCAGACCACCGTGGAGGGGGCCTCCAGGAACTGAGTAATTTTTCGAACTGTGCTCTAGTGGTGGGGGTATTGACTGTGTTTGTAGGGGCACAGGGGGTGTGGCGTAGAGCCTGGCCCCTGCTTCATCTGTGCCCCCTCCAACCCCCACCACCACCGCTGCCCCCTCCTCCACCACCACCACCTCTGCTGCCTGCTCACCGTTTGCCCCGGTTCCTGCCTCTGGACTCAGCCGCTTGCCTGGCTAGCCGAGCCCGTTTCCACCTTTTGGGCCTGAAGCAGCAGCCAGCCCAACAATTGACTTTGCACAAGCGCACGTGGGTGCACGTGCCCCTCCCCATTCCCCTTGGACTGACCCTCCCCCTCCATCAGCACGCCCCTTGCTTTGTCCCTTGCCACCTGCCCCATTTCCCCTTGCAGCTATCTGGGCCCCTCTCCTTTTTTGGTCCCAGCCCCTTGCTAGTTTCAGTTTTGCCTGCCCCGCCCCTCTCCCTCTGCAGCCTTGTTTGTTTGCCCCGCCCTAGCCCTGAAACTAGTCCCTTGGTTTTCTGCCCCATTCCCAGTTGGTTGTCTTCCTCCCCCTGAAGCTCCGTTTGCCCTGATTAGCCCCCCGCTTTTGTGAACCCATGCTCCCTTCCATGCGCTTGTGCCCCTCCCCTGTTTAATTTTGACCCTATCTCACTGCACCCCCATGCTGTTATATCATCCCCCTCCCCTACTGCAACAAGAGGAGCCGGATTTCCCAGCTTGAGTTGGTGACTGAGCCCTATCCCCGCACTAGTTCGAGACAACCCTGAACCCTGTCCCCACTTTTGTGCCCTCCTCACCTGCCTGCAGCCTAGCAGGGAGGAGTGGTCACCCCCAATTCCTCTCCCCACCCCCCCCTCAAGAGTTTTTCCCTTCCTCCCCTGCTCATCATGGCGGGCGATATGGAGGGAGAAGCCCCTCCAGACGGCACGGCCTCCCCTCCTCTGCCTGTTCCCCCATCACCTTCCCAAGCCTCTACCTTAACCGCCGCTGCTGAACCACCTGCTCTCGCCCCCGCTGGAGCACCAGCAGCGGCGGACTCTGAAGAGACCTCCGCCGCTGCCACGTCCCTCGCCCCCCATGATCCTGGGGGAGCCCCCCCAGCCGGCAGGAAGGGCCAGGGTAAAAAGAAGGGTAAGGGCCCCGCGACAAAGGCCAAGCCCTCCATGGCAGAGGCAGCCACTACCGCCACGGCATCCTTCCCTGCTGTTCCCTCTACCAGCTCTGCGAGTGTCCCACCCCCGGCCCCCAGGGCATACGCCCAGGTGGCGGCAACCCCCCCACCTGCCGCAACGTCACCTAACCCGCCCACCGCCTCAGCTACCATCTATAGTGGCCGGGGCCCCTTTCCCACCTTGACCAGGAGGCATGGCGTCCGTTACCTCCTGGTACCCGCCTCGCCCCACGTAGAAACCTATGTGCGGGCGTTGGCGAGGGTGGTGGGGCCCACAGCCATCGTAGCGGCCTCCAAAATGTATGGAAAGGTAGTCTTCTTCCTCGCATCGGAGGCCGCGGCCCAAGAGGCGGTGGAGAAGGGCCTGGCAGTGGGGGGCGTGTTCGTCCCACTAGAGCCGCTGGAGGACTTGGGCGTCCGCCTAGTCCTCACTTCCGTCCCTCCCTTCCTCCCCAATGCCGCCCTGTTACCTGCCCTCTCTGCCCTGGGGAAACCCATCTCTGTAGTCAGCCCTCTCCCACTGGGCTGCAAAGACCCCGCCCTCCGTCACATCCTCTCGTTCCGCCGGCAGGTGCAGCTCCAAATGCCGCCGGCTGCACGTGACGGGGAGGCACTCGAGGGGTCCTTTATGGTCCCCTATCACGGGGCCCGTTACCGGATATATTATTCCACGGGGGAGGCTCGGTGCTACCTCTGCCGGGCGATAGGACACGTCCGGAGGGACTGTCCCTTGGCCCGGCAAGGAGGAGCATCCGAGACCCCCGAGCCCCGGCAGGGCGTCGGCCCTGTCATCGCCGGCGTCCCTGAATGCCCGGTGCCCAGAGCCGCCCCTCCTCCTTCCCAGTCCACCGCTGCTCCCACTCGGGCCCTGGGAGTACCTCCCCCAGTGTGCCCAGACGAGTGGGAGAGGCCCGCCGCGAACAGTCTGCTGAGGCCTGTGGAGGAGGGTGAGGCAGGGATACCGCCGGGCGTGGGAGAGGGCCCGCCCCAGAGAGATTTTTCTCTCCCTTATGCTGCCCCACCACTACCTCCCCGAGTCCCTAAGAAATCGCCCCTCCCCCTTGACCCGACCCTTACTAGCCAGCCCCCAGCTGAAGCCATGGAGGACTGGGCCTTAGTACAGGGGAAGCGGGGCAAGCGGAAGGCTCGAGCCCCGCTCCTTTCCACTGATGCGGAAGCCCCCCGGAAGACCAGGAAGGAGGGCACTGATGCCGAGCCTTCCGCTTTGCCCCCGAGCGGCTTTTGTCTGCCGGAACCGGCTGAGAAAGACGTGGCAGCACCGGAAGGTATTACCGCCCCTCCCTCGGAAGCCCCCGAAGGAGCCCCTTCTGCCCCCTTTGTCGACCCTGCGCGCCCTGACCCGAGCATCGCTTCAGGTGCTGGCGGAGAGGACCCCGGGGTGGCAGAAGGTGACCTGCCCTCCATCTACGAGGAGATCGAGGCCCTGGGTCTGACCCCAATCACCCAGGGGGAGGACGACCCTTTAGCAGCAGGCCTCGATCTCAATGACCTCACCCCAGTGCCCCTTTCCCCCCTCTCCCCATGCTCCCTCCCCTTGACCGCTGGTTCCGCTCCCACCTCCGAGGATCCCCTAGGCTCTTCCACCTGCCCGGTCGCAAGTGACACCTCGCTGACGGCCGCCAAGCCTCCTGAAGCGACGGCCGGTGCCCTGCGGCCGGGACCCGAATCCCAGGGGGTACCCCTCATTGGGGTGGGACGACAGTTCTCCTTCCCAGGTGGGGACCCCGCAAATATCTGTCCACCTCCCGATGCCGTGGCTGCAACACAAGCCATTATACTAGAACCCGGCATCGTGGGAGGTCCCCTTCCCAATTCCCAGATCCCTCAGCCACACCAAGAGAGGCCACCTCCCAGTGGCCCAGCTCCTGCGGCTCAGGATCCTCTACCCGTTCCTCACCGTGGCCCTGCTCATGTCCCTTTCCCTGCCCCTACTTCTGATCCCTGCCCTGCCCCTGATGCCGTCCCACTCTCCTACACCTCCCATGGTGACACTGCCGCCCCTGGGGCTGTCTCCCTCCCCTTAACTGAGGATGACCCCCAGGGAGCGGCTCCAGTCTTTCCTCGTCCCGACCCACCAGAGGCTGCTCTTCTCCCTCCACCGCCTCCCCCAACTAAGCTGAATTTTGGGTTGGGCCCTAAGGTGCCGGCCCAGCGGGAGCTGCGTCGAGGGTCCGCCCCTTGCCTGTCTGTTTCGGTGGGCCATAGGGCTGTGTCAGGGGCCACTTCTTCCGATAGCCGGGAGCCAGTAACCCCGGCCCCCCATACGCTGCGAGAGGAGTTGCGGGAGTTCCTGGAGGACGTCCGGGGCTCCCGCAACAAAGTACAGCTCGCTCTCCAGCGATGGGGGGATTTCCACCAGATCCTCCAGGCCGCGAGGGCCCTCATGGGGGAGGGTAAAGGGACTGGGAAGCAGGCCGCCACGGCCTACCAACGGGTCCGCCTTTTCCGTGACTCACTACTCAGCTACGGGGTGGGTCACGGATTGTTACGCGGCCCGATGGGGGCCGTGAGTGAGTCTGCCAGCAAGGATCCCCCCCAGCCCTCCTCATGGCATCTCTCCTCTTCGCAACATTAAACACCCGGGGCTGTAGGATGGGTCTCCGCAGGAGCCAGGTGCTCTCCTTCCTTCGGGAGGGGGGGTACTCTGTAGTGTTCCTGCAGGAGACCCATACGGATCCAGCCGCTGAAGACAGCTGGCGGCTGGAATGGGGGGACAGAGTCTACTTCAGCCATCTCTCTGTTCGCCAGGCTGGAGTGGCGACCTTGTTCTCCCCCAACCTACGGCCTGAAGTGCTGGGGGTTGCCGAGGCTGTGCCGGGCCGCCTGCTGCACCTACGGGTCCGTATGGAGGGGCTCGTGGTCAATCTTGTCAACATCTATGCCCCGACACCGGGCCCGGAACAACTTCGTTTTTATCAGCAGGCGTCCACCTTCCTCGGCACCTTGGATCCTCGCGAGTGCCTGGTCCTGGGCGGGGACTTTAACAACACCCTTGAAAAACGGGACCGCTCGGGGATCGAGCAGTGCCCGGCCGCCGCGGACGTCCTCAGGGAGATTGTCGAACATCACTCCCTGGTGGACGTCTGGCGCGACCACCATCCGGGCAACAGCTCAACCTTCACCTTTGTCCGGGTGGAGGCCCATCGGTCGCACCACTCCCGGTTGGACCGCATCTATTTATCACGTCTTCACCTTTCGCGGGCCCACTCCTCCAGCGTCCGGCTGGCCCCGTTCTCTGATCATCATCTCGCTACCGTGACGGCCTCTCTCTGCGCGGAGAGGCCGGGGCCGGCCTATTGGCATTTTAATAACAGTTTGCTGGAGGATGTGGGTTTCGTGGCGTCCTTCCGGGAGTTCTGGCTGGCCTGGCGAGGGCAGCGGCACGCTTTTCCCTCGGCGCGGCGATGGTGGGATCTAGGGAAGGTACGCGCCCGGCTCTTCTGCCGTGATTACACCCGGGGCGCCAGCCGACGGAGGGATGCGACGATAGAGCAGTTGGAACGGGAGGTCTTAGAGCTGGAGAGGCGTCTGGCCGCCAGCCCTGAGGATCCATCCCTCTGTGGGGCGTGCCGGGAGAAGCGGGAGGAGCTCCGGGAACTGGAAGATCATCGGGCCCGGGGCGCCTTCGTTCGATCCCGCATCCGTCTCCTTCGGGAGATGGATCGCGGCTCCCGCTTCTTCTACGCCCTGGAGAAAAAGAGGGGGGCTAAGAAACACGTCACCTGCCTCCTCGCAGAAGATGGCACCCCCCTCACGGATCCGGTGGAGATGTGCGGGAGGGCCAAGGCCTTCTACGCGAGCCTTTTCTCCCCGGATCTGACCGATCCTAACGCTTGCAAAGTGCTCTGGGACGAACTCCCTACGGTCAGCACGGGCGACCGAGACCGGCTAGAGCTGCCTCTCACTCTGGCCGAGTTCTCGGAAGCCCTCCGTCGCATGCCGACTAATAAATCTCCGGGACTGGACGGGCTGACCGTGGAGTTCTACCGCGTGTTCTGGGACGTCCTCGGCCCAGACCTTGTCGTCGTCTGGGCCGAGTCCTTGCAGGGCGGGGTCCTCCCTCTTTCGTGCAGGCGAGCCGTGCTCGCCTTATTGCCGAAGAAGGGGGACCTCCGCGATTTACGGAATTGGCGTCCCGTCTCGCTCCTCAGCACGGACTATAAAGTCGTAGCAAAGGCCATCTCGCTGCGGCTTGGGTCCGTGCTGGCGGACGTGGTCCACCCAGACCAGACCTACACCGTCCCGGGCCGCACCATTCTCGACAACCTGTATCTGGTCCGGGATCTCTTGGAGCTTGGGTGTAGGGATGGTCTGTCGTTCGCCCTCCTGTCTCTGGATCAGGAGAAGGCGTTCGACAGGGTGGATCACGGGTACCTCCTGAGCACTCTGCGAGCGTTTGGCTTTGGGCCCCAGTTTGTGGGTTTTCTCCAGGTGCTGTACGCCTCCGCAGAGTGTCTGGTCAGGCTCAACTGGACCCTGACCGAGCCGGTCAGCTTCGGGCGAGGAGTACGGCAGGGGTGCCCCCTCTCGGGCCAGCTGTACGCTATGGCGATCGAGCCCTTCCTCTGTCTCCTCCGCAGGAGGTTGACGGGGTTGGTGCTCCGAGAGCCGGAGCTGCGGCTGGTCCTGTCGGCGTACGCCGACGATGTGCTCCTCGTGGTCCAGGACCCGGGCGACTTGGTGCGGGTGGAGGCTTGCCAGGCGATCTACTCGGCGGCCTCCTCTGCCCGGGTCAACTGGGTCAAGAGCTCTGGCCTGGTGGTAGGGGACGGGTGGCAGGCGAGCTCCCTCCCACCCGCGCTTCAGGCCATCAGGTGGAGCGCGGGTCCTCTGCTCTATCTCGGCGTTTACCTTTCTGCCACGCATCCATCCCCGCCGGAGAACTGGCAAGGTTTAGAGGGCAGGGTGATAGAGCGGATCCGGAAATGGACAGGACTACTCCGGTGCCTCTCCTTTCGAGGGAGAGCACTGGTAATCAATCAATTAGTCCTGTCCATGCTCTGGTACCGGCTCAACACCCTGGTCCCGGCCCCGGGTTTCCTGGCCAACCTCCGGACGTCGATTCTGGAGTTCTTTTGGTCAGGACTGCACTGGGTCTCTGCAGGGGTTCTCCATCTTCCTCTGGAGGAGGGTGGGCAGGGCCTGAAGTGTCCACACACTCAGGTCCATGTCTTCCGTCTCCAGGCCCTGCAGAGGCTCCTTTATGGTGCAGGTAGTCCGGCGTGGAGCGTATTGGCGCACGCCTTCCTACGCCGCTTCCGAGGGCTCCGATATGACCGGCAGCTCCTTTATCTCCATCCGAGAGGTCTTCCGCGAGACCTCTACGGGCTGCCGGTCTTCTACCAGGACCTCCTCCGGACCTGGAAGCTATTCTCAGCGACCAGGTCCGTGGCGGCCACCGAGGGGGCAGATCTCCTCGCGGAGCCCCTGCTACACAACCCCCAGCTCCGTGTGCAGGTGGCGGAGTCCCCCTCGGTGCGCCAGAGGTTGGTCCTGGCAGAGGTCACTAGGGTCGGAGACCTCCTGGACTACGACCGGGGAGACTGGCTGGATCCCCTGACGCTTGCTCAGCGCATGGGGCTCTCCAGACCTTGTACTCCCCGGCGCGTACTTCAGGAGGTGAAGGCTGCTTTGCCACCCGCCGCTCGGGTTTACCTCGACCGGGTCCTGCGAGAGGGTACGCCCCGCCCTCCCTTCACCCCAAGCCCTCCGGACCTTTTTATTGGGCCCCTGCCCCGTGGACCCAACCGGGTCCCCTGTCCCTTCACGGTGAGCCGGCTGCACGAACTACAGCCCATCCGCTTCCAGACCGCGCCAAGGAAACATCTATACACGCTCGTGCTCCACACCCTTCATCTCCTCGCCCTCACGTCCCGCCCCGATACGAAATGGCGGGACCTCCTGCCACCTCTAGAGGGTGAGAAGCCCCGGTGGGCCAGCCTTTACTCCTCCTTAGTCCCAAGGCCTGCCGGGGACGTCAGTTGGCGGCTCCTTCACGGAGCTGTGAGCACGGGCGTGTACTTGGCGCGGTTCACCCCAATCCCCGACACATGTCCCTTTTGCGGTGTGAGGGAAACCCTGGCGCACATTTATCTGGAGTGCGCCAGGCTTCAGCCCCTGTTCCGGCTCCTCTTGGATATTTTGTTGAGGTTTTGGTTGCACTTTTCCCCTCACCTTTTTATTTATGCACTTCCAATCCGCGGCCCCACGAAGTCGCGGGACCTCCTGGTCAACCTCCTCCTGGCCATAGCTAAACTGGCCATCTACAAAACCAGGGTGAGGAGGTTGGCCGATGGAGGCTTCTGTGACTGTGGGGCCTATTTTCGATCCTCTGTTCGTTCACGCATCCGGGCAGAGTTCCTCTGGGCAGCGTCCACTGGCTCCCTTGACACCTTTGAGGAGCAGTGGGCGCTGTCCGGGGTTCTCTGCTCGGTGTCCCCTTCTGGTTCACTTCGTTTGACCCTTTGACCGCACTCCCGTTCCTGTTTTTTCATTTTTTGTCCCCCGGAATTACTTGGTATCCAGGTCCTGTGGATCCCTCCCCTTAGGCTGAAAGGGGGGATCCTTTAGCAGTGGGCGGGCTTCGCCCGCCCACTTCCCGGATCCCAATAAGAACATACTGGTTCCTTACCACTTAACTATAGCCCTCTGGCCTTGCCCCGTCACACATTTCATTAGTTGAGACTTGTATTAATGTATCGTATTGTCTGTGTACTGGGTTATAGTCCTTGTGACTAGAGTAGGTGCATTAGTTATTTTCCCAAGGGACAACATCCCTGGATGGAAATATTGTTCACTGGTTTGTAAAGTTGACATTTACCGATAAAAATCTCATCTTTCCAAGCCTAAATATAAGATTACTGGGCTCTAACACACACTCAGAATAATGCCTTAGAAATGTTATATATTTTATGTAGAGTATTCATCAGGTCTCTGCTTTGGGAGCCGACTGTGAGGATCTAAGATTGGGAAACCCAAATAAAATTAGTATGATACTAAAACACCATTTAAGATAAAAAAGGGAACAGCTTTTTCTAGCATTAGACGCTTACACAAAGAAAGCTAGATAAATCAGATGTACAAGCATAGATCAGCTCCCTGTCTCCCCTTCTGACAAAATATGGCAATTTCTTGCACTATCCTGGACAAAGTTTCAATATTTTAGGAGTTCACGGTATTAAAATGGCAAATGTGTGTGTATTATTGTGGAATTGTATGTAGTGCCTATAGGGAGGAGACATGGGTAATGTAAACCCTGGAGAGCGTTATGAGCTTCAAAGGAATTTTTAAAACAATGTGTCAGACAAACAAAGTTAAGTGGAATTCCTAGGAAGTATTTGGTAAGAGGGGAAGGCAACTTCTCATCTCTGGACCCAACCTTCCAAAGCTGTGCCCTGAGGAGAAACCAATTATCTGCTGATCATGCTTTACATGAGGACAAGATCAGAGGCTCAGACTAGTTTTTTTTAAAATGACTCATTCACGGTGGTGCTTGTTCTCAGCTTGTGACCACATAAACACTTTTTGGTGGGGTTTGAAGGACTGTTCACTGGCCAGAGTCTGTGCTGGAGGTGGGGGAGGGTGATCTCTGGTAAGTGTATGAATGTGTGTGTAGGTTCTTTTATTGTTTTTAATGTGTTTAAAAAAGAAAAAACATACTGGTTCCTTACCACTTTCCTATAGCCCTCTGGCCTTGCCCCGTCACAAAGTGTTCCACCAACAAGGTATAATTTGAGGGGTTAGAGGCAAAAATGTCAGCCTTAACCATGGAGTTACCTTGCTTTTGTTACCACTTCAATCCTACATTTTTTTCTTCTTATAAATTGTCCTGGGCTTTGATATTTTCAGTCAGATGCCCTTGTTGACCTGTTCTCTAACCCCTTTCAAGCCAGTAAAAGGTATCGTAGGTCTCATAAGCTATCTATTATAAAAACAAGAACCAGTGTTCAGGGTGCCTTGTTGGTTTGGAGACTGTAAATGCTCCGACTGTGATCCATTTGTAAAGGAAAAGCAAAAAATTGATTAAACATGAGAGACACATTGTTGCCCATTTGAATACATCTCTTCTTTCTTGCACTACATAGAGACCAGGAGTTTGCAATATCTAGTATCACTTTTGCCACCAGAAGTGCTGAGTTAAACAAACAAAAAAATTATATATGTGGGCTTCTAACATAGACCTCCCCCACACTTTCATTTCCCACCACTCACCACAGTCACACATCAAAAATAAGGTGATAATTAAACAGTCCTCATTGTCCAGATACCTTGTAAAGGGATATTTTCAATGTGAAATCTAACCAATATTGTTTTTATTAAAAGGAGGTAACAGTCACATGCATTATACCTGTTCTTGAATCTGGCGGCAAACGTAGGTTGTTTCTCTCGCTTAAAAGAAAAAGAAAAATTAAGTCTCTCTGCCAGATAAAATCAAACACATACATCATGGAACAGACCGCAAAAATATTGTCAAATATCCAAAGTAAACAAACTACACAAATAAGAAGAATATCCTCTCTTTCATTCATAGTAACTTTAGTTAATACTTGAAACAATAATATATTAGGTCAGATTGTTTCCAACTTTGAAAAAGTCCCTTTAAGATAAAAATGATGGTTTAAACATCGAAGCTGCTGGTTTTGTGCCTCCAAACTCACTTTTCACACTACTGAAAAATAATGCCACATGAGTAAACGTACACGTGTGCTTAACTGTTTAGGATTAGGTCCTAAAATTTGCCTTCACTCCATTGCCTTACCAAACACCCTAAGAAGGACAAGACCGTATGGGACAGCCTCACTGCTTAATTATATTATTTTGAAATCTGCATTGGGTGCAGGGGGTGGAGAGGCTATGTTTTGGGGCATTTCTTCTACATTTGTCTCGTGAAATTTGAAATATCCCTTTAAAATTAAATTCACGTGTTAGTGAAAACTAATTGCACACAGCTATGTGTACAGAGGGAAAAGCACTCATCACCATAATACCTGCAAGGATTCCGCCCCCGCCCCTCTCAAGAAATCCAATGCAAAAAACCTGCAACAGTTTTGGATTCCAAAGAGAATCATTCTGGCTCAAACACACATTGATAATAGAATCATACAACTGTATGTACAGTATTTCCTGAACTGTTATAAAACTCGTAGCAGTGCCTTAATCCTCTTCTTAGCCATCCTCCTTTTTACATCTCATTAAATTAAATGTTCATGAAAAGTTATTTACAAGCAAAACACAGCATAGGCAGTGATAGTTTCCCCATACTGTCCTGTCAATACACCTTAATCGTATTCTGGAGGGTCCATCTCTTAATGGATGAGAGGACAGTTCACTCTTCAGGTCCACTCACTCCTTGCCCTTTGTGCTGCAAACAATGGTGTCTATTATGATAGGGACATCTGTCAACTTAGAACTGGGCTGAGACAACCAGCTCATTTTACACAAGCCTCCAAGCTACCTTTCAGTCACTACCAACTGGCAACCCGTATACAGTCAATCACAGGACTAGCGCTTTACACAGCATCATATATTTCTATTGTCAGTCAAATCTCATTGTTAATCCAGCATACACAACAACTTTGAGAGTTGGGATAATGGCTATTAAAATTCATTTTCAGGAAACATTCAAGTCAGTGCAATTTATTATTTTATTTCTTTTGATTTATAAAAAATAGAGGGCCTATTCATAGCTGTAAGCACTTGACAGATTTTTATAACACAATCCTAAAACATAATCCTGTTTAAAAAACAATTCTTTTCTCCCTGAATAAAACAAAACGACACCCCCCCACCCCACATACTGTTGTGCTACAGACACATTTGGCAGCATGTGTGTGTTAAACTATAGTTCTGATATTTTACACTGACATTTGCGAATTTCTTGTTGCTACAACCAAACTGATTTTGAAACCTGGAATGATGATGAATCCTAGCTAAAAAAGCCCTCATTCTGCAACGAAGTCCAGTACTATAGTTGTATAAGGCTCTAGTAAGTTTAGCTAGGATCTATATCTGAAGTGATGAACTATTCTGTCTTCCTCCATATTTACAAGTTTATGTTGTAGTAAACTCTTGATTTTTTGCCTGTCCTAATTAACATTTTAAGGTTACAGAAAATATTTTGCAAAACGGGAATACTGATATATTTACTGATAGAGCACAAGAAATAAACTTTATTTTAATTCTCTCCCTATTGCTCTTCTCCTTTTAAGACACAGAGATGTTGCTTTCCTTAATCCAGAAAGGAGCTACCAATTACTATGGTTTTGAAGATTCCGCTGACAAGTAGAGTTAACAGCAATACCAGTTTCTGTGAAGTGCAGCAGGAGCTATAAGCCTTCAAAAGCTTGTTAAAGCCACTCACTGCACAGCTCCATGCTTTGTATTTTAATAACACCAGGGTTGGAAGGAAAAGATTTTTAAACGATGCACACAAAAACCTCACAAAACTCAGAGGAATAACGGAGACAAAAAAAATTCCAAGTCCCATACCCCTGCCCCAGCCCTACTACTCCAACAGCCAAGGCTCTGCCAGAACAAATTGTCTCCTTGTCTAAAAGGATTAAGTATCTGGGTTTGGAATTATGCTCAGAGATTTCATGTTAGAGAACCAGGGCTTCTGGATTTCATTTCATTTACAACTAGTTTTACCAGATAACAGACCGCCAATAGAAGCAGGAAACTTGTCAAATATTAGTGAAAAATATTTAATATGTATCATTTCTATCTCCTTCTTAGAAAACACCAAAGTACTCTGCAGACATTAAATGAGCCTTACTGCAGCTTTGTGAGGTAGGAAAAAAAAAATCTAAAGTCACTAACATTACAAATCAGTCATTCTGTATATCAGCAGAAATGTTCTACATCTCCCCCACATTCTACTTTTCTTCAGGCTACAAAAGAACCAAAGCAGCAAACCACTAATTAGCTGGAAGAGGCCAGCTCAAGCCCTTTGTTAGTGGAGTTGGCCTTTGGGTTCCATGAAGGAGATTCCTCAGACTTCTCGCTCTCTGTATGTGCCTAGCCTTTTTCCTTGCCAAAGTAGCTTTGAAAAAAATCCCTGATATAAATGGATTACTAGCATTAGGTACGAAAGAATAAGCAGTTGGTCCCCACTTCCACACACACTTAATATAAACCATGATTTCAAAATCTTTTCAGTATCCCTGAGCCTGGCTCTAGGGTGCCCAGTGGTGTGGTGATGATTGGCAGGAATGTGTTGCATCAGAATGGGAGCAGCTAAAAATCTGTTGTGCCAACAGGCGAGCAGCAGCTGTGAGCAGAACTGAAAAACTCGCAAAATACAACAAAAAGACACAATTTTGTTCTCTCAAATGGACAATGATGATGATAAAAGATCTTGAGGTCAGCTTTTCAGGGTTACACAAGAATAGGAAAAACTAAGGGACAGCTGGAGTTCTCACATCTTCAAGTCAGAGCTAGGCAGCAATGGAAAACAAGCAGAACCAGCTTTTCCTTCTGAAACGTCAGCTAAAGAGAAAGACCACAAAAGCTCTTCTCAAAAAGTTATGATTTTGGTCCTGCATGCTCATCAAAAATCTGTCTCCTCAGAGAAAGCAGAGTCCATTTCTGGGCAGCTGGTGGCCTTTGATTCAAGGGTTTCCAGGAAAGGGCAAAGATTACACTCTGTGGAATCTGAGCTTCAAGAAACAAAGGAAACTGCAAGAGATGTTCAAAACTGGCAAATCTCTTACTAAAACCACTCTTTGATGTAAAGCACATTCAAAGCATATGGGAACAAGTCAGGGTTCAGAATATCCTCAGAATACTGGGTGATATTGATTCTGAGCACCAGGCCACAGTATAACTCATCCTCCTGTGACTGGACCCTACAAATGATGCCATATATCTGCAGAAGAGTTATAGGACTATCTTCTTTCTTGCTTTTTGCATATAAGAGACATAGCATTATTATTTCTAGCTTGCCTGATACACGTAACACGGAGTAAATCCTGAAAGCAGCTAATGCAATACAGCCAACCACTTCATCAATTCCATACGGGCTGGTACAGCATACCGGTAAAAGGTAGCCACCAGTACCGGCCCGTACCGCTGACTTTAAAGCGCTGACGAACTCTGCTTAAAGCGCTGCCGCAGCAGCGCTTTAATGTCGCTGCCCCTTTTGCGCCCCTGATCGGAGGACTTGCTGGGTCCCTACCAGCAGGGCTGCCAATGGGGAGGGCGCAAAAAGGGCAGCGACGACCTGGAGGAGGCACAAAAGGGACAGCGACTGGACAAAAGGGGCACAAAACGGGCAGACGCCGTCTGGAGCCCCGGGCCCTTTAAATCGCCGCTGGAGCTCCGGGGCGGCACAGGCCAGGGAGCGCAGATGGACGGGCTGGGGGATGCTGACCCCCCCCAGCCCAGCCCCTTCTGGGGGACGGGGGGGGACGGGGGAAAATGCGGCCACAGGGTGGCCCTGTACTGGTAAGAGCTGCATTTTACTTTCACCCCAATTCTATGTAGCTCTGCTTCTGATTGGCCTTACATGTGGCTTAATATTTTGGGCGGTGGTTTCCCTTGAATCCAACCATCTTTCTCCATAATGGAGCTTAATTGCTTCTTCCCTTTAACCTGAATGAAGGTTAGTTAGCACACCAATCATCTTTAAAAAGGTCTGTGATTCACTAAAAAGAGTAGAGAGAAGCTTGATGGCAGCCACTAATAGCGTCTTCCCTACTTGGAGCCCTACCACACAGGCACATCAGTTTATACCTCTTAAAACAGGCACATGAAGAGGTATGAGTAGAAACAGTTATGTTAATACAAGAAAAATACTGATTATCTTGTAAGAAAAAAACAAAACCTATCTTCCAGGACAAATGTTCAACTAAAGCTTTGTTTGTAAAGATCCTTAGAGCCAATCCATCTCACACCTCTGAATCCTCAGATCTAGCATGTTTATGTTTTATTTGTTGTTCCACTTAAGAGACATTTTGGATCTAAATTTCTCTATTTGCCTGGCTTCTAACCACCAATGAACTGTGGATAGAATTACTGTCTATCCCCACAACACTAGATGAATTGCCTCAAGTGATATATTTCCTTTTCAGCAATATCAGGGCCCAGTGCAATACTCCTCAGGGTACACCCATACCTGACCCATGCAATGGCACTAATGCTCGCCCAGAAAGAGCTTTTCTCCCCCTCGGCTAGGGAAAGTAGCTAACACAAACACATGATCCTCCAGACATCCATCATCATTAGTACAAGTGCTATGAGTATTTGGCCCAATTATCCTTAAACTTAGAGAACAAGGAGTAAGGAATGAGGCCTTGGCTACACTTACGAGTTACAGCGCAATAAAACTGCCTGCAGCGCTGTAACTCACTAACTGGATACACTTGCAAGGCACGTGCAGCGCTGTATCTCCTCAGATACAGCGCTGCAATACAGCGCTGCATGTACTCCACCTCCCCGAGAGGAATAACAGCTGTTGCGAAGTGGGTGGAACGCTGGTCTTTCAGTGTAGCCGAGGAACAACGCAGTTACTGATCTCCAGAAGCTGCCTTTGTTTTGAAACGGCACTTCCGGGTTGGAGTTCAGAGCTCCGTTGTTGAGGTGCTTTACAAAAAACCAAACACAGCTACTGTTTACAGGCGGGGGGGGGGGAGAGGGGAGGGGCTCCGTTAGGAATGCCTTGGACAGAGACAGCGTGTGGGGGGGTGGGGGGGGGAGAAGAATGGCGGGGGGGAGGGGGAAGGCTCCGTTTCCTCTCTTTTATCTGCTCTTTAAAAACAAACAAAGCCCCTGCTGTTTGCTTTCAGTGATTGAGAGAGAGGTAGGGGATGTGGAGGTGTGGAAATAATGAGCTGACACTCTGTGGAGATTTCAAAAACCCACTCTGTCTCCAAAAACGCTCCCTGTCAAAGTCCCCCTCACCCCCCCCCATTTGAAAAGCACGTTGCAGCTACCTGAATGCCCATAATGCACCGCTCCCAATACAGCTGCAAATGCCTCAAATGTAGCCACCTTACTGCGCTGGCAGCTGCCAGTGTGGACAGGCTGCAGCGCTTTCCCTACTCAGCTGTACGAAGACGGGTTTAACTCACAGCGCTGTACATCTGCAAGTGTAGCCAAGGCCTGAGTGAAAATGTATCACCCCAAGCTACAAAGTTGGTGTTAATGAGTTAAAAGAACATATGGGGCTCTCCTGATACTTAGCTCTCTTCATGACATATTTCTGCAGGGACCACTTATTTAATTCTATGACCCATAATTGATGTACTCATCTTTGTTTAGTTACTCAGAATGTAAACAACATGACTATTCTTGCTGTCAGTTTGGAGCTGATTTGTACAGATGACCTACCTATATCTTTGTCATCTTCCAATTCTTGTCTATCCCTAAACAATGACAAGTAATCACCATTCCTGGATGAAGATTTACGTGGCTAGCAGACAAGTTAATAAATTCACTTTTTTTTAAAACCGTGAATATTGTGCAAAATGCATTCATAAAAGAAATATCACACTACGGCAATACATATACTGCAGTAAAGCTAAGAATATATTCACATGGAAAAATACAGAGAAAACAGAGTAACCCCTTCCCAACCCCTTTCTTAATTTATCTGTTTTTTAGACTTGTGGCCATACATTTATGCAGAATGACCACACTGCACCTTAAGGACTGGGGTGCGAGCGTTGTCCGGCATGGAAGGGGACGGGTACAACGCTTTATGGAGGGGAGCGGGTAGTGAGAGAGACAGATAGAAGCTGCTGCAAATGTAGAGTAGGTCAGCATGGTGACGCTGACTCATCTCTAAGGGACCGTAAGGGCTGGGGTGTTGATAAAGGGCAAGCCAGATGGGAGAAGCCCCTTTTTCCCAGACCAGGCAGAGCAGCAGGTGGACAATCAGCAGGAAATTGATTCAAGTGATCAGGGCAGTTGCTTCTGAGATTGAAAACCCTTCAGTGCTGTGGAAACAAAGTACACTGGATCGCACAGTAGTCAGGGTAGTCCCAGATATTCTCTAATAATAAAGTTGTGGCCTGACTAAGCCATATCCAGTGTCTCCTGTCCTTTCGGTATTGCTAGACAAGATTCTGTACCAAAAAAAACCCCCAAACTATTCACTAACATGGACATCTGTCACCTTATTATATTTTCAGACAAATCTTATACCTTGCCTAAATCAAATTTCTGTTCCCATTTCCTAACACCAGTTTCACTGCTCTCTCATTTTAATATTTCACATTTCAGTTTTCAAGAATATTACAACAAAACAAAAAAGTTAGAGAAAAATCACATAAAAATAAGAATTACACAGAAATGAGAATAGTTGTAAAGTTATACCTGACAGAAGGGATCATTAGATCACCTAGTAGGACATCCTGTCTATCAGTCTATCACAGGCCATACATTACACACAGTTTCCCCTCTAATTGAGTCCAATAACTTATGTTTGTTTGGAAAGACACAGAAGCTGAGGAAACTCTCACTTGAAGTTATGCACCCTAGAGCTGTCACTTATCAAGGCTGATTGGCCTACATCAATTTATACTACCTTACTGAAGATTAAAAATCGATTTTTAAGAGGGGCCGTCTAATGGTCTGTGCGTGGGATTGAGAGCTAGGGACTGTGTGGACTTCCATTCCCAACTCTGATAGCGATACTTCTAAGGCCCTGGACATGTTATTTAACCTCTGTGCTTAATTTTCCCCCCCAAACAGTAGAAAAGAGAGAGTCCCTACCCACCTCACAGCAATGCTGAGGATTAACTAAATGCTTGGAAAGCATATTCAGGAAGAGAAATGGAACTGAAGTACTGCTATTCTGCATTTTTAACTAATCCCTGTCATTTGCTTTTTAATTTATTTTAGATGTGCACACCTCCGCAGTCAACCACCCACACAACATGCATGGTTTTCTCCCTGAATATCTTGAGGTGAGAGGTCAGAGACACTGATTTTACCCTGAATACTCTATAGGACCAGCACCACACACAATGAGATGAACAGTTTTACTTCCAAACTGATGTCTGAACTTAAATTTCGGGATGTAGGAAGTGTTCTAGGAGTCTTTGAGGATGGGAGAGTATTGAGATGAGCATCTGCTTTCCCTGAGCCAAGAGGGAAGGCACAGTTGCGGGTGGGGAAAATTAGGACAGTGTGGGGCTGATCTGGCTTCTATTCCCAGCTTTGCCACTGGCCTGTTGACTGTCTTTGAGCAAGTCACTTGCCCTCTCTCACATGCCTCAGTCCCCATCTGTAACACGGGGATAATGAGACTTGCCTCCTTTGTAAAGCACTTGGAGAGCTACTGATCGTAAGAGCCGTGTGTTATTATTTGGAGTTCCTAAATAAAAACAGAATTTAGGAGGTAGGTTCAGGTCAAAGTCCTGGTGTTACCTCTGTTCCCCTAAAAACCAACCCAGGGTCACACTTGTATTAGTTTTATTACAATGCCGCCGTTGGGTCAGACAGAAAAGGGATGGAGCTTATTCATACCCGCACACATTCACCGTGTTCATATCCTCATGTACCCACACACTTACACAGGCGAAGAGTTACCGGAGACAGCATGCGAAGCCGAGAAGCCGAAGCGTGGTAGATCTGGCGTGTCCCTCTGCTGTCATGGATCCAGGCTGGTGAGCAGATGCGTGGCTTGTGTGCGTGGCTGCTTCCTTTTATTTTGGAACTGGGCGGCTTCTGTCACGTACATTGAGTTTTTCTTCTGTATCCGTCACCGAGAAGCATTCCCAGTCCCTGTTCCTTTCACGCATACCAGGTTCTTCTTTTCTTTACAGCACTCCGTGATTGCCTTCTCAGGGCAGATTATATCAGACACACCTGTCTCCTGGCTCTTTTCTCCATGCAGTTCCTCTCCGCCCAGTCCCCCATACACGCTCTCATTCACACTCCCTTATCTTACACACACACACACACACACACTCCCTTGTTCACACTCTCTCTGATTGCGTGATGGGATATTGCAAAGCTTGGAAGTTCATACAAGGGGTAACTTGAAAAGGTTACAGAGTTTGCAAAGGTTATAAAACTTAAAAGGCTTATGCTAACAGTAACTGAAGTTACAGAGTCTGCAAAAAGGTTGCAGAACTTAATGATATAAGTTACAGATCTTACAATTGCATTTGAGTGGAGGCTTTACATAACACCTGGTGTTTAGCAAAAGGGGAGAAATGGGCTTGAATCCTGGATTTTGGGGGAAAAAGTGTGAACAGTTGCTAAAATGTGCATGGGAGAGAGGGGGAAGAAAAAAGTTTTTCTTCATATGGTATGAATGAGTTACAGCTGTCAAAAATGTTAGACAACAGGAAGGGGTTCTATAAATAGGTCAGACCAAAAAGAAAGATCAGAGATGGTGTGTGTCTGTGCTCAATGGAGAAGGTGAGCTGGTAAAGGAAGATGATAGGAAGGCAGAGCTGCTCAATGCCTACTTTGCATCAGTCTCCTCAGAAAAAACAACATGTGACCAGATGTAGCGAAGTTACCATATACAATAATGAGAAAGGGATGCAGCCACCATGGTGTTGGGAGAAACCATGGAGCTGCAGCAGCAAAAGTCACAGACAGGTCACGGCTTCTGTGAATTTTTGTTTATTGCCCATGACCTGTCCGTGACTTTTACTAAAAATAACCATGACAAAATCTTTGCCTTAAAGATGATCAATGGGATGGAATGCAAGCCATATGAGCAAAGGACTGAAGGAACTGGATATGTTTAGTCTAGAAAAGAGGAGATTAAGGGAGAGAGGGGACATGATAGTGGTCTTGAAATGCTGCCACAAAAAAGATGGAGAGACGTTGTTCTCTCTTGCAACAGAGGACAGGACAAGAGGCAATGACTTCAAACTACAGCACAGCAGATTTAGATTAAATCTCAGGAAAAACTTCCTAATTGCAAGAACAGTAGGACAATGAAACAGACTGCCTCGGCAGGTTCTAGAAGCTTCTTCAGTGGAGGTTTTCAAAAGGAGGCTGGATAGCCATCTGTCTTGGATGGTTTAGGCCTTAATCCTCCATCTTGGCAGGGGGTTATAGATGACCCTTGGGGTCCCTTCTCACCCTACAATTCTATGTATAAAATTAAAGTGTAATACCAAGTTTGTTTTAATAATACTTTTTCTATCATTCAGCTTCTCTCTCATGTTGTTGTTGCAGGAAGCACAGGGATATTTGTTGTGTTTTAGAAAGACATCCTGACATATGAAATTACATATCTCCCATGGAAGATACTGAGGTACTTACAAGTAGCAGAGGTACTTAGTAGCCAATCATTCAATCCACTCAAAGCACCTGCAGTATCCATTTAAAGGCAGGTGAATTAATAATAGCTATTGAGCAAAGTTATCAAGAGAGCATTTTATTTTAATTTAAATAATTCTTCCCCCCCCCCCTTAAATACAGACCCATTTTAATTTACTGGCTCTTATAAGTTGTGCATCCCCTACAATAATGAAACAGCTATGGGCAAAAGCTACTGGATAGGGAATACAATGAGAAGGAAAATAATGGGTTATACATATTTTAATATGAATCCACAGCTCATAAGAGCATGGTATTGGAACTTATGGACACACCTACGCTGGGAACACTGAGACCTCTAATTCTCCATTGGAACAGCTGCAGGCTTATACTATATGTTGGTAAAAAAGCCCCCAAACCCTGTGTATATAATATAGTTTAGAGCATTGCTACCATCGGTGGATAATTACATGTCCAAATTTTCTATTTAGGAACATTCTGTTTTTAGTGACACTTGTTCTTGAAATATCCATTTCTTGCACCACGAATGATGAAACACAGCTCTACCCATTTACCAACAGTGGTATAGACTGACTGCTGGTATTTTAACCACCATATCACATAGCTCTATTCCGAGCAGTGCATGAGCCCTTTCTATACTATCTCTTTCATCATTGCTATTGGTGCAGCTCCCCCTATGGCAACAATGTGACAGAGAAAAATCCCAGTGTAATTAAGGGGTTGGTGGGTACAAATTGCAGTACATAAAGCCCAGGATTTTCCTAATCAATTTATCCCATCCAGTCACCTATTATATTATGGCTCAGCGAGGGGTTAGACTACACAGTGGTAAAAACATCTCAGCACTATCTAAATTACAGATACCATTGTTGCTATCAAGAATGACATTGAGCCAGCAAAGACTTATAGATTCGAATCTTCCCTGAGTACACATACTCATAGGCTCTGATTCTGCACTCCCCACTCACACAAAAATCCTATTGAGTTCAATGGGACATTTGCCTGAGCAAAGCAGGATCAAGTCCATAAAGAATGCACGACCCCTTTTCTCACTTTTTATAAAAAAAGTTTTTTACTGACACTAGCTTTTACATGACTGAGCTGTGTGGTCTCAATGGAAAGCTGTGATAATACAGTTTCACATCTTTTATGTGTAAGATTTTGGCAACAAAAGGACAAGCCATTTTGCATCATATAAAACTACGTAGTCTTTAATAAACAAAACGGCATCTATGCTTCTGCTTATGTTGGACGCTGTTCACTGAACTGGTGCTGAACTTGGTTTTTTCACACCAATAAACAGAGGTGCTTTCTCCAACTTTTAAAGGAATGGCCCTTGTTTAAAATTATACAATTTCCATGAAACCATATAAAGAAAGAATTGTGAACATCTTTCAATAAACACTTGATAAAGCATTGACATTTAAAAAATTCAAACAAATAAATATAACTACACTATCTACATAAAACAATATTCATACTTACGGTAACCAAATTAAAAACCCAAGAAACGTACATAAGCAATATCACATACATTTAACTATAAGCTTATTGAAAGAATAAACTTCCAATGCACCAAAAAGTTAAGTATAATAGAATAATATATTTTAGCTACATCTTTTTGTACCAAGCCACAATGTATTTCTTGAAAAAGCATGATTTATCCCATCAATACTGCTGAATACATCAAACAAACAACAAAATGTACCCCAATACTGCATCCATATGACATCTTCTTTTAAGGACTGACCTTGGGACTTTAAAATACAGACAAAGCTGTCATATTCTACCGTCACGTAACAAAGTGCTTGATTAACACCTATTAATTGAACATGTTGGTGCCATAGCTTAAATAGATTTCTAATACATGCTGTGTCTGGATATGGGTTGTAAATCAATGCCAATGCCAATAAAGTTACTGACTGCTAAACCATTGCTTCCTGCCTGAGTGTAATGGAATGTAGTCAGAGTCTCTATCAAAAGTTAGCCACTGAAAAAGCACAACTCATAACTAAACCCTTAATCACAGAGGACAAGAATATTCAACCTCATTGCTCTGCCCTAAGCTACTGAAGACAAGTATACTCATCCTCATTACCTTCTCCTCCCTGAAAAATGGAGTCCTCCTTTCTTTTGCCAAACAAACCCCTTTCCACCTTGTTGGTCCTCCTCTCCAGATCTCTCCCAAGAAGAACGAAGACATCCCTGTATCCCAATTGACTCACATTCCCCATCTTCCTTCCACTCTGGCCGTATGCGCGCTCTTCTCTAAAACTATTCAGATCTCCTGATGTGACCAGCCCCAACCCATCCTTGCTAGTTCCCAGTCACGAACCACCAACAGGTGTCAATTTGAGAGATTAGGCTGAGGGAGAGACTAATTCTACCCCAGAGTTCCAATCCAGCCCTCCCTCCCAGCAGGTGGAAACCCTAACCAGCAATCCCTAGCGCTTTCCAAAATACCTTGGAAATTAGCAAGGTCCCAAGGATCAGCCATCATGAATAAGCTAGTTTTTGTAGGGTAAACAGCAACAAAAAAAACCTTAGCATTTATACAGATCTTTTCATGTATAGCTCTCAATCCATTACACAAAGGTGAGTGAGCATTTCCCCCTTTCATTTATGGGGACACAAATTCAAAAAGGTCAAATGACTTGCCTAAAGTGACCCAGAAAGTCAGTGGAAGAGCTAAGATCAGAACCTATGTCTCTTGCTTCCAAATGCAGTACCCATTAAAACTTTCAAGAAACAAAGTGTGGGAACTTGCATAGGTTCCCTTCAAACTGTGGACCAAAAACATGTGTTTAAGAATGTCTTCATCTTAATCTCGTTTGATACGATATGTTGCAGGAAACAAACCAGAACTGTAGCCTGTAGACAGCATGGTATCCACATCATCGCTTTGTTGCTCATACTAAAGGCTCTTCTAGCCCTACTGTACTTCATCACTTCTGAAAAAGCATAATAAAATCAAAGCAAGGAGGAAATATACAAGCTTCCCAACTTCATTCAAGTCTGAAGCGACTTCATGGACTAGTTTAGTTTTAAAATAGTTAGTAGCACCGTACTGTTTATCCTCAGAACAGAAAATGTTAGGCAAACTATCAAGAATGTAATGGTACAAATATGTGCCCATGCATTTCAGATATGCTTGTGAATAAGCTTTTGACAGTCAGACTTGATTCTTTGTCGTCTTTTCTGTGCCCCAATGATAAGTAACAATATTTGCTACACATGAAAGTTATTGGGCAGTAATAATATAATTTAAGTCTCTTAACACGCAGGCCATGGTACATGAATAGTGTACAGGTACCTCCACGTTACTGTCTCAGCACCATTCATTTTAGGTTTTAAACTCTAAGAGTATGATCTAAATCAGTCTCCAGTTCCAGATAACCCTTAGCAGTCATGCCAAATGTTGCTGGCTAAATCTTTTTGGTGATTTTGAGAAGCAGGTGATTGAACATCATAATGACTGGACTGAGAATGTGGCATGCATATATAAACCTGGTGAACATGTTAAGAGGTGGAAAAATACAGACAAAAACAAAGGCATTCAAAGTAAAAGGGCTCATTTGAATTGGTGACAGAAGAGAATAAGTAACCTACTGGAAAACAGGGCATGGAACATGTACTGTATATAACTTCTGAAGAATTCTCATAGAGCAGATACTGCATAGAGGGAAAAAATGTCAGACAACGAACAGAATTAAAAAACAGTGTATGGCACATAAATTAGGTTCACAACTGTAGCTGCAAGGCATACAGTAAAAGGGCAGTTGTCACAGCCTGACATCAAGGTAAGAAAACAAAACCAGAAACAAATACATTTAGAAATGCCACCACAATAATCTACATATCAATGGTTACAGGACATCTTAAGACATGCCACAGCACTAAGAAACGGACCTATATTCAGTTGGACAACCTGTTAAGGGAAATGTAGCAGTGAACTAAGTTCATTGCAGCAGTTAAGTAAAACCACAACTTGGGGGCAAGCAAACACTGATGTCCTTAAATGTCAGGGCCAGATACTGCATGGCCCTTATGCAGCAGGCCTTCTCCCCCACCCCTCACTTGCACGGCCCACATAAAGTTCACGCAGAAGTGCAGTCCCTGTGCTCTGGGAAGTGCAGGGACTGCTTTTGTCCTATACCCTTAAGAATACTTAGCACATTTCCAGCTCCCACTGTGCAGTGCTGAAGCGGTGCAGTGGCATGAGAGCGGTAAATTGCTCCTCATGTAGGGGTGTAGCACTCCCCCTGTGCACAAGGCACACCCTCTTACTGTGGGCTGTGCTGTAAAGTCAGCATCAAACCGCTAATCATAGCAGGAGATTTCTGCTTTTCTGAAAAACTGTTCACTGTGTTACTAACACAATCTCCCAACCCACATCCAATATATTTGTCTATTTTGTCCCCGATACATCCTGTATGATGCATAGATTGAGAACTCCCTAGGACAGGGACGGTCTTCTTTCATACTTGTCTGTACAGCACCTGGCACAATGGGACCCTGACCCTTGATTGAGGTTTTTAGTCACTGCCATAATATAAATAGTAACCAAAGAATACCAATAAATATGGGCTAAATCCTGTAGTCTCTATTCAAGCACAACTTGCAGTGAGGTCAAAGTGAGTAGTGCCTGAGTAAGTACTGTAGGATTTGGCCCTGTATGGTAAATCAGCTCCTGCAAAAGCCCAGGAGTGTTGCTAATTCTCATGTTTTTATCTGGAGTATCCAGATATTTAGTGTTTTTTCTTAAAAACTTTGCTTCCTAGACTCATTGAGATGTGAGAATTTCAGCTTTCATAAGAAAAAAAGTTTCTATCCCTCAAGATTATGAAGGAAATGTGAAACCTAACAAGAACACCACTCTCTATACAGTGCTTTTTAAGTCAAACACATGATTTTTGAATGCTAGGGATTGGCAATATTAAAAAATCGGCAGAGTGGGTTAAACAGCTGGGAATGTGGAAATGCTGAAGCCTCAGCTTGTTGGAGGCTTGAGAGCTGCCCTCAGGCCAGTTGTAAGCCACAGAAAAAGGCATGATTGCTGTCTGCTGATTTACTCCCAGTAAGATAAAGAAAAAGAATCTCATGCATAATGATATCAATGTGCAGTGTAATCAAATTTAGAAGCAGCCTAAGGCTGAAGAGAAAAGTGTAAGCAAAGTGTGGTGAAGATGTGGTTAAATCGGCAACTGCTCACAGCTGCTGATGATACTCCTCTGCATAGTGAAGAGAGCTGTGGAAGGAAACCAAACCTGCACTTAGGGGCAAGCTCTGTCCCCTCTTCTCCAGGTCGAAGGGACCTCAGGCAGTGGTTCTGCTCTGTGTGAGAGGCAGGCTAGGCAGGAGTTGGGGAGGTCATAGGCGGCAGATCCCAGCTTCAGGGTGCTCCTTGTTCAATGTTGTGGAAGTATAGGCTGGGGGCGGGGAAAGCCATAAGATTTGCAGGGCTTGACCCTGTGCATTCTCCTTTCCTCCTCTACACCTCGAGGGAGGTGTGTGCAAGAACCATGACAACTACAGCAGTCTCTGCAGAGTGAAGAGCTGCTGAAAGGGATATTTCTTTTGCCCCTCCAATAGGCATTCCCTATGCTTTAACTGGATGCTGGGGAGTGAGAATCCACTACACAAAATGCTAACTGGAGCAGAAGAATATCCTTGATATCATCTTTAAACTATTAAGGAGCAATTTTTTTCTGCTCAGTAACGGAAGGACTATGTGTTATTCAGTAGCGGATGCACCAGCTCAAAGTCCTATGTTGTGAATAAAAACATTAATACTTTAATATTTAGGAATATTTAACATCTCCATCATTAAAGTGGCCTGGATTGCACTACTACTATGTTGTGCAGGCAATATCAGCTGTTATCACAACACTATTTAATTCATTTCTTATAAATTCTATGTTTGGGGGTTTTATTAAAAAAATGTAAACATTCTCCTGCACTGTTTGCAAACCAAAATATTGCACCACTGAACTAGTGCGTGAAAACTGAAATGTGAAACTAACAACAAGTGAAATTGATTCATCAAATGTAAACTGATTACATTTGCAGGAGATAATAGTCCCCGCTTCTTGTTTACAATGTCACTTGAAAGTGAGAACAGGTGTTCGCATGGCACTGTTGTAACCGGCGTCGCAAGATATTTACGTGCCAGATGCGCTAAAGATTCATATGTCCTTTCATGCTTCAACCACCATTCCAGAGGACATGCATCCATGCTGATGGTGGGTTCTGCTCAATAACAATCCAAAGTAGAGCAGCCCGATGAATGTTCATTTTCATCATCTGAGTCAGATGCCACCAGCAGAAAGTTGATTTTTTTTTGGTGGTTCAGGTTCTGTAGTTTCCACATCGGAGTGTGGCTCTCAAGACTTCTGAAAGCATGCTCCACACCTCGTACTTCTCAGATTTTGGATGACATTTCAGATTCTTAAACCTTGGGTCGAGTGCTATAGCTATTTTTAGAAATCTCATATTGGTACCTTCTTTGCGTGTTGTCAAATCTGCGGTGACAGGGTTCGTAAATCAAACAACATGTGCTGGGTCATCATCCGAGACTGCTATAACATGAAATATATGGCAGAATGCGGGTAAAACAGAGCAGGGGACATTGAAATCCTCGAGGGAGAATTGTGTCACAAATTTAATTAACGCACAATTTTTTTAACGAACGTCATCAGCATTGAAGCATGTCCTCTGGAATGGTGGCTGAAGCATGACAGGGCATATGAATGTTTAGCATATCTGGCACGTAAATACCTTGCAATGCCGGCAATCAAAGTGACATGTGAACTCCTGTTCTCACTTTCAGGTGACATGGTAAACAAGAAGTGGGCAGCATTAGCTCTTTCAATGTAAACAAACTTGTCTGTCTTAGCGATCGGCTGAACAAGAAGTAGGACTGAGGGGACTTGGAGGCTCTAAAGTTTTACATTGTTTTGTTTTTGAGTGCGGTTATTTAAAAAAATCTACAGTTGTAAATTACACTGTCACAATAGAGATTGCACTACAGTACTTGTATGAGGTGAACTGAAAAATACTATTTCTTTTGTTTATCCTTTTTACAGTGCAAATATTTGTAATCAAAAATATAAAGTGAGCAGTGTATACTTTGTATTCTGTGTTGTAATAAAAAATCAATATATTTGAAAATGTAGAAAAAAATCCAAAAATATTTAATAAATTTCAATTGGTTAATAGTGCGATTAATCGTGATTAATTTTTTAAATCACAGTTATTTCTTTTGAGTTAATCGCATGAGTTAACTGCGATTAATTGACAGCCCTAATTTTTAAAATTAAAAAAATAATTTAAATTACAGGTAAATACATTTCTTTGTGAAAAAATATAACAAATCTGAGTGTGTCCTTTAAATAACCAGATTCTGATGCTGAAGACTGTGGGTGTCCTATTGCTGAGATCATAACAGCTGTTCTGTTTGACTACAGACTCTCTGCACTAATAGGAGCTAATTTCAATACACTGAATATGAAAGTTGTTACATGAAACAAAATTCTATTCTGCGTTATCTGTCACAAGAGATAAAGCCACAGGGCTTCAGAAATGTACAATTTGTTGCATTTTAAAAAATTAGAAACACTTAGGTATACAGGAAAAGCAAAGATTTAATATAGTCTGTAAAATTTACTCTCTCCCCATGATTTTGTTTGAACCTCTACAAATGTTTGTCGCTGTTTTTCTGATCAAATTGTAAATCTGGGCATGTTTAATGACATCTTGCAGTGGTGTAGTAAATTCCTTTACAATTTACAATTACATTCCATATCATATTACCACAATTTCTGATATATTCCATAATGATATCTTGTTTTAGAGATTACAGTATGACATACTTCATATTGAATCAAACATGTAAGCTAGTGATGTAAGGTACAGGAGTTCCCAATATTGCCTTTTGAAATTACAGGCATCACTGTCTTGTACCTTAAACTTTAAGGTATTCTTGCTCTCTGATGCTCTTTTGCTCAACTGTTTATATACGGATAATGAACAAACTAAAAGCTTTTTAATCCATATTTTGATCTTTACATTTTAAATGAATTATGGCTTTGTTTATAAATGTACAAATATTTATTTTCTTACGTTTGCAGTGTTGTAGTCATGTTGGTCCCACAGTATGAGACACAAGGTGGGCAAGGGAATATCTTTATTGGACCAACTTTTATAGGTGAAAGAGACAAGCTTTCTAGGATAGTCTCTTGCAACACGTGTTAACTCTTTATGCTTAAAAATCTGTTCCATCTTGTATTTAGCTGTGATGCTCTGATTAACCTTTCCCAGACCTGAAGGGCAGCTCAGAAGCTTGTCTCTTTCACCAACAGAAGGTGGTCTAATGAAAGATATTACCTAACCCATCTTGTCTATTTTCTCATGGTTAAACTTGACGTTACTGATAATCATTGGCTTTTTTAGAGCGTGCAGTTTTAACAGATATGAACTTCAGTAAATAAAATAAACTACAGCAAAGTTTCCAAAATGGAGGCTGGTTATCAAAAACGGGCACAGAGTGGGAAGCATCAGTCAAGTGTATTAGAGTATTTAATTTAAAGTATTAGTGGTATACACCAATTTTGTTTGTTTATACAGTAAGATACTCTAACTCCTCAGAACTGGATCAGTGGGGGTTGCTGGGCGGAGAATACAGTAATATTGGATCTTAAAGGGAATATCCTCCCGCATCTCTCTCTTCTTTGTGTAAAATAAGTCAAGAGGCATAGCCATCATTAAAACACAGATTTGAAATGGCAAACATGACCTCCTGATACTTCTATTTGATATGTGAGATTTTCCTTAATTTCAAATCCTTCACAGACTTGAATTAAATCTCATGAACTTTAACCGCCCCCCCCAAAATAGAGAGATTCACAAAACATCAGAGCTCAATTATTTTTCCTGATCCCCAATTCCAGTATTTTCACATTTCTTCACACCAGTTTATTCTTCTCCTTCTTAAATAGCTTGCAACACAGATAACATAGGGATGAGATGAAGGAAGTTTTAATATGCTATTGAATGAAGGCAACTACTAAGGGACTACCATTAAAACACTTGGTTTTGAGCACTAAGTTACTCCAATCTCAGCGTAACTCAACTGGAATCAGTGGAGTTACCCAACTACAGTAATGCATTGGGTGAGTGATATTTAAGTCAATAATATGGGTGTGACGCTGGCAAACCAGGTGCTAGCTCATGCCAAGGCCCCCAGGTCTCAATTGAACACTGACAAATACATAATTGGAATTAATCTAGCTCACCTGTGTTAGTATTGTTAACATAGGTATCAGAGTTATAAAAATGTGTTTAGTGTTTAAAATGTATTGAATACTTGTAAATTGTTGCATGCATTAATTTCACCTACAACATCTCCATCCCATTTTGTAAGGCAATATCTGAGCATTTGCCTTATAAGCTTCTGTAACTGTAAATTACCAGAGGAAAGAGACTTTAACTAGTGTGTAATGATGGATTAGCCACTGGGCTGATGGGTCTCGTGCACAGGGGCCCAGGAAAAACTCCTGGGAAGCCCGGACCCCCAGCAGAACCGCCAGGTGGGCAGGCAGGGTGGGGGAAGCCCCCATGCCCTGACCCCACTCCCCGGCAGAAGTGCCGGGTGGTGAAGGGGAAACCCCAGCATCTTCAACCTCGCTCCGCGGCAGAAGTGCCGGGTGGCGGGGGAAGCCCCAGCACCCAGACCCTGGCTCCAGCCCCGGGACTGGAGGTGCTCTTGCTCCCTGCCATGGTCTCAGGACTGGAGGAGCTCTCACTCCACCCTGGGCCCCAGGCCTGTAGTAGAGGGGCAGAACTTTTCCGGTCTTGGGAGTGGGGGCGGAACGGGCAGAAAGGAGCAAATGGGTTGTGGGCCACAGTGGTGCGGGGGGTGGGGGGGGGGGAAGAAAACTATGGGTGGAACAGGGGCAGGGCCTCTCCCCCCGATGAAGTGAAGATATGTAAGCGAATTCCTGTCATCAGCTGAGCTGGCAGTTCAGAGAAGGAGGAAAAAGGGAATACAAATCCCTGACAAGGGGAAACTGGATCTCTATGCTGCTTGACTCTCAAGGGAAAGGTTTTCTAGGTATAAGCAAAAGATCGCTAATGTTTAGCCCGGGGTGAGCCCTGAGGGAAGAGGTGAAAGTAAGCCGGTATGCCCCGATACGGCGTACCGGCGAGAGCCAGTGCGCCGTACCAGATCGGCTTCCCCAGGTGGCAATTTAAAGGGCGTGGGGCTCCCAGCAGCGGCTGGAGCCCCGGGCCCTTTAAATTGCCACCAAATCCCGGCTGCTGGAGCCCTGGGGCACCGACAGTGATTTAATTGGCCCCGGGCTCCGCTACCACCTGGACCCTTTAAATCTCAGCTGGTTCCGGCAGCGGGGCTCGGGCAGCAATTTAAAGGGCCAGGGGCGGTAGCGGCAGCCGGAGCCCCAGGACCTTTAAATCGCCACCCGAGCCCCGCTGCCGGAGCCCCAGGGTAGCAGCGGCAGCCAGGGGCTCCGACGGTGATTTAAAGGGCCTGGGGCTCCCAGCTGCCGCTACCGCAGCGGAGCCCCGGGCCCTTTAAATCGCTGCCACAGCCCTACTGACGGAGCCACGGGGTAGCTGCTGCAATTTAAAGGGCCCGCCCCTTCCAGTTGAGGCCCAGCCCCCTGCTCAGGACTCCGGAGTACTGGTAAGTCCTTTAAGTTACTTTCACTCCTGCTTGAGGGACATATAGAGCTTGCTTATTACAGAAGCTTCTAATACCTTTTGAAACTTAAGACGAACTCATTTGTGTGTATATGTTTACCTGCTTTAGTCTTGTCAATAACTTATTTCCTTTTCCTAGTTAATAGGATAGGATTTAGATAGTTTATTAGAGAAGTGGCTACGAACATTGTATTTGGTGTGAGATCCAAAGTGCAATTGACCTGGGGTAAGTGACTGGTCCTTTGGGACTGGGAGTAACCTGAATATTTGTTGTGATTTTGTTGTTGTAAGGGACCAGCTATCACAAAGGCAAGCTTGCCTAGGTGACCAGATAGATCGGAGTATCCAAGTGGACTGTCTGTGACTCTATGGTTAGGGCTGTTCTAATGCCTGAGGAGTTTACACTTGATAGGTGAAATCTAAGGGTATGTCTACACTACGGGAATAGTTCGATTTATCTTAAACCGAACTTGTGAAACCGATTTTACAAAGTCGATCGTGCGAATCCACACCAAGGACATTAATTCGAGTTTGAGAGTCCACACTAACGGGGCAAGCGTCGACATTGCAAGCGGTGCACTCTGGGTAGCTATCCCACAGTTCCCGCAGTCCCCGCTGCCCATTGGAATTCTGGGTCTAGCCCCCAGTGCCTTCTGGGGCCAAAAATGTGTCGAGGGTGGTTTTGGGAACATGTCGTCATTCGACCCACACTCCCGCCCTCCCTACGTGAAAGCACTGGCGGGAAATTACATCGCGCCCTTTTCTGGTGATTGACAGCACGGACACCACAGGACAGCGAGCATGGAGCCCTCCGCGATTATCACTGCTGTTCTGTCCGTTGTCAACACCTCGCGCTTTATCGTCCACCTTTTCCAGAGGCAGATGCAGAGAAATCGGGCGAGGAGGCAACGGAAGCTCCATGAGGACATGAACTCTGATAGGGGCACAGACCTCTCACAAAGCACGGGACGCCGGCCCCTAGACATCATGGTGGCAATGGGTCACGTTGATCCTGTGGAATGGCGATTCTGGGCCAGGGAAACAAGCACTGACTGGTGGGACCGCATAGTGCTGCAGGTCTGGGATGAATCCCAGTGGCTGAGAAACTTTCGTATGCGTAAGGGCACTTTCCTGGAACTTTGTGAGTTGCTGTCCCCTGCCCTGAAGCGCCAGGACACCCGGATGTGAGCTGCCCTGACTATCCAGAAGCGAGTGGCTATAGCCCTCTGGAAGCTTGCAACGCCAGACAGCTACCGGTCAGTCACGAATCAATTTGGAGTGGGCAAGTCTACCGTGGGGGTTGCTGTGATGCAGGTAGCCCATGCAATCGTTGACCTGCTGCTCTCAAAGGTAGTGACCCTTGGAGACGTGCAGGTGATCATAGATGGCTTTTCTGCTATGGGATTTCCAAACTATGGCGGGGCTATTGATGGGACACACATCCCCATCCTTGGACCGACCCACCAGGGAAGCCAGTACATTAACCGTAAGGGCTATTTTTCTATGGTGCTGCAAGCACTAGTGGACCATAAAGGACGTTTTACAAACATCAACGTTGGATGGCCGGGCAAGGTTCATGACGCTCGTGTGTTCAGGAACTCTGGTCTGTTCAGATGGCTGCAGGAAGGTATTTTCTTCCCGGACCGCAAAATAACTGTTGGGGATGTGGAGATGCCTGTAGTGATCCTCGGGGACCCAGCCTACCCGCTAATGCCCTGGCTCATGAAGCCATACACGGGCGCCCTGGACACTGAAAAGGAGCTCTTCGGCTACCGGCTGAGCAAGTGCAGGATGGTGGTGGAGTGTGCCTTTGGCCGTCTGAAGGGCAGATGGCGAAGCTTACTTACTCGCTCCGATCTCAGCCAAACAAATATCCCCATTGTGATTGCAGCTTGCTGTGTGCTCCACAATCTCTGTGAGAGCAAGGGGCAGACATTTATGGTGGGGTGGGAGGATGAGGCCAATTGCCTGGCTGCTGATTACGCACAGCCAGACACCAGGGCGATTAGAAGATCCCAGCGGGACGCGCTGCGCATCAGGGAAGCTTTGAAAGCTAGATTCCAGAGCGAGCAGGGTAACCAGTGACTGTTTCGCTTGTTAAAACTGAAGCTGAACCAGCCCCCGTTTCTTTACCCGGTGACCGTTGTCTAGCCTCTCCAATTACCAGCACCCTTTCCCCACCCCTTCAGTCCCTGCTTTAAAAGTATAATAAAGGAAACATTGTTTATTAAAACCGTCTTCTTTATTAATGATTTCTCGGTAAAGTGTTGAGACTGGGACGAATACCGCGGTTGGGGAGTAGGTGGAGTGATGGAAAGGATGCTTCCCAACTCGGGGAATGACAGGCTCCTGCTCCCTGAGCAGTCCGCAATGGTGTACTGCTTGTTTCAACGGAGCATGCAACCACTCCTGTTCGCAACTCTGTGAGGGGGGGCCTGTGTGACTTCTTTGCAGGGGATTGCGGCCACTGATCCCCTGCTGCATGGATCTGTCATGCAGGCTATTGCCTGCCGCCAATGATCTGCAGCCACCCTCCACCACCAGAGAGTGACAGCCCCCACCCCCATAGAGAATAGGAAAACCTCCTCCTAAAATGGCAAGTGTGCCTAGTGAATGCAATGTGAGTGCGACTATCTGATGAACCTTTTCCCCTGTCCCCACCCTGTTATCGGCAACTATCGTCTCAAATCACAAACCACCCCTCCCCTCCCCCACAATAAAACAGCCCTTTGAAAGATAGTCAAGGAATCAGGAATGTTCAGAACATAATTTTTTATTAAGGAGAGCAACATTTTAGGATGAAACTTGGACGGGGGCTGGGATGGGGTGCGTTTGGAGGGAAGTCAAGGCCCCATCTACATTTTTGGAAAGGAGAGCCTTCTGCTACTGGAGCAGTCCGCAGGGGTGGAGTGATTTTTTCCGCGGCCCCTGCCTCCCCTCGTTCTACTGACTTTGGGTGAGGGGGGAATTGGACTTTGTGGCAGGGGAGGGCGGTTGGAAAGAACATACAGAGGTGCCCTTTCCTCCATCCTCCGTTCCTGCAGAACGTCAACAAGGCGGCGGAGCATATCTGTTTGCTCCCTCATTAGTCCAAGCAGCGTTTGAGTCGTCTGCTGGTCTTCCACCCGCCACCTGTCCTCGTGAGCTTCAGCCCTCTGCTCCCGTTCGCTGACTGCTCGCTCAGACCTTGAGACGTCCTCTCTCCGCTGTGCAGCATCATTTCGGGAACAGATCATCAGTTCCGAAAACATGTCATTCCGGGTTTTTTTTTTGCGCCGCCTGATCTGCGCAAGCCTCTGGGAGGGCGATCCACGGGTAGGGAGGGAGACACTCGCAGCTGTGGGATGGGAGAAAGGGAGTGAATTCCTCAGAAAGATACATTTTCCCGAACAATGCCTATACTCTTTCCCTGTGAACAAGACCATGCATACTATCTATCACATGTGCACTCAGTACAAGGTCGAATATTATGTCTTTGTATTAAGTGCCAGGGGTCCTGGTGTTCAGATCACACAAGCGGACCTGGACACTGCAAAACTGCTCTCTGGAGACCATGGTAAGCCGTTGCATTTGGACTGCTGTGACCTAACTTCACAGCAGTGCGGTACTCCCATGTTTCAAGCACAGCTCCTAGCGGTGGGCAGTTCCTGATGCCGGCAAAACCGCTCGGCTACAAGGGCTTGCACACACGTCTCCCCCCCACCCCCACCACCTCCGCGGTGCCGGTACCGGGAACTCTCCCTGCCCGCGACCCGCTGTGTTTTA
The DNA here is from genome assembly GCA_037349315.1 of Chelydra serpentina. NCBI lineage: Eukaryota > Metazoa > Chordata > Testudines > Chelydridae > Chelydra > Chelydra serpentina. The sequence continues at coordinate 26,514,708 of JBAIAC010000010.1, forward strand.
ACGGCTCGCCTACCTTCCCCACCCCCTCCGCGTGGCCGGTTCATGGAACTCTCCCTGCCTGCGCACCGCAAAGTTTCTGCGGTTAGCCTCACTGCTACCACCCCCCCGCATGTCTGCAAACTGCCGGTTGTCGTTCTTTAAAGGAAAAATCAAGGAGTCACTATACTAAACAAAAACACCCATTCAAACCAGGGCACCATGACTGATATCACTCCGATGAGGATTTCAGAGACAGAAAAAGACCGCATGCTGCGTGAATGCAAGCAAACCCCGGGGCCGTATGCCGTCATGCTATGCAAGGCAATGATACCAGAGTACCTGCAGCTTGCATGGCGCGGAAAAGTATCCTACCATGGTGGAGATAGTAAGGCCGCTCTCCCTGGGAACCTGATGCAAAAGCTTTCACTGTACCTACAGGAGTTTTGCGGAGATCTGCGATGGGGATTTCTCCTCTATCCCCATACATATTGACAGACTATTCGAGTAGTTGCCTTGGAAAAGATTGAAAACTGAAGCCCCTATTGCAAAGCAAGCAATAAAAACACATTGATAAGAAACCAATGCCTATTCTATTCAAAATAAATGTTTAAAACACCGACCTGACGATCCTTCGCCTGGGTCCTGGTCCGGGCTGCTGCTTTGGGAGGGTTCGTAGGGGATCTCGGTGAGGGTGATGAACAGATCCTGGCTGTCGGGGAAATCAGCGTTGAAAGCGCTGTCGACTGCCTCGTCCTCCTCCTCTCCTTCCTCCTCTTCACCGTCTGCGAAAATTTAAGACGACGTGGCCGTAGATAAGACCCCGTCGTCAGAGTCCACGGACACTGGTGGTGTAGTGGTGGCAGCACCACCGAGCATAGCATGCAGTGCCTCGTAAAAACGGCATGTGTGTGGCTGCGATCCGGAGCATCCGTTGGACTCTTTGGTCTTCTGGTATGCCTGTCGCAGCTCCTTGATTTTCACGCGGCACTGCGACGTATCCTCTCTCCGCCATTGCCTTGGAAATCTTCTCATAAATTTTCGCATTCCGTTTTTTGGATCGCAGCTCCGAAAGCACGGACTCATCGCCCCACACAGCAATCAGGTCCAAGACTTCCCGATCAGTCCAAGCTGGTGCTCTCTTCCTATTCTGCGATGTCATGGTCGCCATGGCTGCAGAGCTCTGCATCGTTGCCAGTGCTGCTGTGCTCGCCACGATGTCCAAACAGGAAATGAGATTCAAACTGGCCAGACAGGAAAAGGAATTCAAATTTTCCCGGGGCTTTTCCTGAGTGGCTGGTCAGAGCATCCGAGCTCGGATTGCTGTCCAGAACGTCCACTGAGTGGTGCACTGTGGGATAGCTCCAGGAGCTATTAGCGTCGAATTCCGTCCACAGTAACACGAATTCGACATGGCCATGTCGAATTTAGCACTACTCCCCTCGTCGGGGAGGAGTACAGAAATCGAATTAAAGAGCCATTTATGTCGAAATAAATAGCTTCGTAATGTGGACGGGTGCAGGGTTAAATCGAGTTAATGCTGCTAAATTCGACAAAAAGTCCTAGTGTAGACCAGGCCTTAGTAAAGAACTCACAGACATTTTGGGATTAATGCCCTGCGGTTGTTACTCACACTCTTGAGCCACTCAGACAGGTTGACAATATGCATATTTTTAGTATTCAGGGAAAATGAACTTAAGATTTCTGACAGTTAAACTTTGGAAGGAATCCTTCAAGAAAAGTGCTGGATGTATAGGTGCTTTCAAATCCAACATTCATAGTATCATTCACAAAGTGTGAAATGTACAAGCGCTGCACAAAGAAATACTTTTCTTTTTAACCACACAGTTAACATGTTTAGCTTTATAACTTCATCAGTGTCCTTTTGGGTGCTTGTCACAAGTCATGTAAGCAGTACTCATGTGGCTAAGGATATATTATTACATAATGCAGCAAGTGAAGCCCTGCAATTTCTGAGTTGTTAAAGAGAGCAGTCAAACACTAACACTCTGTGGTATTCTAATACATGCTTTGATGTGGTAAACAAACACGTTTTCCTGTTTCCAGGTTCACTCTGTTCAGGAGTATTCACTAAAGGGAGCCCCATACTATCTGCAAACATCTATGTCAAACAGCATTACTGCTGTCGCATGATTTATACAAACATGTATTCATCACACTTAAACCAGATGTCACCCATGTGGATGATGGATGAGTCATTTGCCACCAATGGCTTTTGTTTATTTCCTGCAATACATTCAGACAGTGGCTCCCTAACTTTGCAACATGTTTTCCCTATTTCAAGAAATGCAAATAAACGTCTGACTAATCAAGGATGATTCAATCATGCATCATTTCAGAATGCTGGGGTGAAAAGTCCAAGATTCCCCCCCCCCCCCCCCCCCATGGTTTTACTCCTTCACTGTGTTTCCGATTTGGAGTGCGAGCATGACTTGGCTTTCAGTGTTATGTCTCTCATGAGAGAACACTACTAATGGAGCTAAATTTTGCTATTGGTTTTCTGTGTCAGCACCTATTAGTACTGATGTAGCCAAAGTGAGTCCAAGATCTATGAACCAGAAGAGCAAATATGGCTTTTCAGTGCATTATTAAGTGTGTATATTATTCCCCCAAAGCTGCATTGTTTGTATGTCTGGCCTCCAAGGAAAAATTAACTGGAGACCAGCACTAAACATTGCAGTAGGTTTTGCTATATTTAAAATACACAATAGACACAGCACACAAGTGCATTTCTTTCCTGCACAGCTAGGCTGCAGACTAGCTGATGGTATTCATGGACTTCTGCACAATTTAAGTGGCTGAATATCACTTTTGGAGTTATTTTGGATTCATTTTTAACTCTAATTCTGCAGGTCAGAGCACCTTCACTGAAAGCAGCATGCATCTTCCCCTGTTTGGGGTGGAATTCACCCGTGTGCACCCGTACCACAGGGTCTATGAACCAACTGAGAACTTAAGTGGTGCTCAGGTTTTGTGCCAGCCTTCTGCACTGGGGTGAATTTTGCTGTTTCCCAACATCACCCACTTTCTTGTTCACACACAGTGTAGGAAGTCAGTCGCAGGGTCCTTTTACAGCCAACCACCAAATCTGGGCTACTAAGTAGTTGATATTTGTTAGAACACAGAATTTGGTCTTTTAGATGAAATGTTTTCCACAGACTATAAGGTGTATTTACTTTTAATTTAGCTTGCAACTTTTAAATAGTCTTCAGACAATTTTTAAAAACATTCTTGCTCAGTAACCTCTAAAGATCTACTACTGTATTTCATTTAGAATCACCTTTGTCGCATTCTCATCAAATCTGAAACCATCCAGGACACTATTCAAAAGCTAAAGATGACCTTTATGTACAGAACTGATTACTAACATGTATTGAAAAAATTAAATTGCAACCTTGTAACTATTGAAAGAAACAGGTCTGATGAAGGGGAAGGTATTATTCCAAGAGATATTGAACATTTGGGACTGAGTGAACTGTGTGACCAGCAGAAAACAGCACTTCAGTAAATCAGACCTCAGTCATTCCACAAATCCCTTCACAGAAGTCTTTTTTGGACAGATGAATTGGAATACATTCAAATCAAGTTCTCAGCAGTGCTTCAAGTGAGATTTATGTGAAATTGTATGACTGAGTGGGACAAAAGCCTAACACGTAAGATTTTTGTATTCAAAAGTAAGACAGCAATACTACATTAGAAATATTTTACTAGTCTTTTTACACGAAACATGGGATTTTTTTTAGTTTAACTATCAAGTACATTTACATAGATCTCAGTGCACTAAGTGAGATGAATATACCTTACAATAGATTTGCAATTTTAGTTCTATAAAGGGGGTGGGGAGAAGGAGAAATATGAAATATTTAATTCACTTAGCTTTAATAATCAAAGGTTATCATGTGCAGAATTAAACTGCTGTGTTCCAAGTTACTGAGATATTTTCTAGGTTATAAGGCGGCGGCTTTGAGATTGTTAATCATATGCTAATGTTCTAATTGAAGTCTGTGCTTTGAAACATTCAAGAGCATTAAGTATTTCTAAAATTGCTCTTTTTACAGTGTAAATAAAGCAGCTCTTTGCAGATTACTATGCATGTTATGAAATTACCACCTTTTCCAACAAAATAATCAGATCTTGATAAAGAGAACAAACTCCCAAAATCTAGGTATGTAAATGAATCTGACTGAGTTCTGTGGCAGAAACTTGATGCAGAATTAAGGCTTGCAGAAGGGCCGGCTCTAGCTTTTTTGCCGCCCCAAGCAGGAGGGGGAGGAAAAAAAAAAAAAAAAAAAAAAAAAAGGCCCTTCTAATGTGCCGCCCCAGGAATGGCCAGAATGCCGCCTCTTCAGATGTGTCTCCCCAAGCAGCTGCTTCCTTTGCTGGTGCCTGGAGCCGGCCCTGGCTTGCAGACCAGGTTTTTCCCCACGTAATCACCAGACCTATGAAGACTGAGTGAAACAGGACACAGAGAAGTGATATTCTTCTGCTTAGAGTAGAAGCTTAAGTAACAATTTGAAAATTCCACACCAACACCCATCACCCTGCATTGCATATAATCTCCTAACGTAGACACAAATATGATCCACATCATAGATGCGATAAGAAAGAGAGTTGTGTGTTGAGAGAGTCATCTAAAAAGACAATCCTCACCCAGATCCCAAGCAAATCTCCATAATAAATGTTGCCCCTGGAATTGTAAATATTGTGCAGCAGGATACACACCTATCCTCATGGCCAATGAGGGGGGTGGAGGGAAGGTAAGGCGATAGTGATATGCCATTATCCAGGCTGCCTCATCCAGGTACTAATATTTATTTCCAGCTACAAGTAAACTATAAACAACCTGTAGGTTTAATTACCATAGTCACTGTCCACATGCAAGGACTTCCAGGGTAACCGATGATTATTAGAAAACTAATTTCACACCTACTGGCTGATAACAGAAGTTAATGAAGTTCAATAATCTACACAATTCCAACAACAAAACACCCAGTGTTTTATTAACAAAGAATAACAGATGCAAAACATCTAACTCTGCCAGATGTTATCCTTGTTGATAATATCAGAGGCAGATACTGAAATTGGTTAAAATCAAGGCTCAAAGTAAGCCAGTATACCCAATTAGTCTCTTCATGCCCCCTCCCATCTCTGACCTGTCTCTATTTGATCTGGTTAATATCCCATAATACACCGAAATAAGCATCAAGAAAACAAGGGAGGAGGCCAGTGCCTGAGGACAGAAGCCATGTCTGGTTGTGGGGCCTCAACACGGACACACTAGCAGGGCCCCAGCAGGAAAATACCACTTTCCTCTTTCCACCCCCAACACACTGAGGACCAGCAGAGAAAGCTTCCAAATCAAAGATCTCAGTCAGCAGCAGCACAGGAGCAACTGATGACTGTTTCCATACACTCTCTCGGCCAGGGGTGGGCAAACTACAGGCCGCTTCTGGCCCGTGAGATATTTTTATTCCGCCCTCAAGCTCCAGCTGGGGAGTGGTGGAAGGGGCTTGCCGCACTCTGCCCTGTGCTCCCAGCCCCCAACTCAGTGATGAGCAGTTTGACTTTGAGCACCATCTTCCTGGCATGCAGAAGAACCACATTGCACAGGTGCGACTTCACCACCCCTATGCGGCAGCGTGCCAAATCCCCTCCCGGCCTCCTACGGCCCCACCCTCAAGAGCCTCGAGTGGAGGGAAGCCGCCCAGGGGCTGCAGCTGCACCCATCCTAGTTTGGGTGCCTCTGCACATGGCATAGCCACCTTGGTGTCACACTGCCAGCAGGGCCCCTAGGAGTCCCTGCTACCAGCCCTGTAGACCCCCCCCTCCCGCACCCCACACCTCATGAGTCCTCTTGCCCCACCTCTGTAACATCCCTTACTAGATACAGACTTTTAATGAATGAAACAATGCAAACAGAACTCAAAGTACAACAGTAAGAACATTTTGGGGGGGAGGCAGGGACAAAGTTACAGGTGAGTTTACACCAGCCTCTGCCTCTTCTTGTCCACATGGGTTCGGGGATAGAGTGCCATGGCTCAAAATTTTCAGGGGCACTGACGCCTGACATATCCAGGCTAGAGAGAAGGCCCAGTTTTTTTCACAGTGCGTGTCATTTTGTAAAACAGCAGTTTGAAATAAGGGCAGCAGTTTGGATTTTCTTTTCCCTTTCAAAAGGGAGTGCAGCACAAAAAAAAAAAAAAAAAAAAAAAAAAAGTGGACAGAGTGTCAGGTTTTCAACGAAGAATGAAATGCAAAATATTTTCTCACAAACGTGAACTCAAAGGCTATATGCCTGATTTGTCAGGTGAGCATCGCTGTGTTCAAGGAGTACAATTTGAATCTCCATTTTCAACGAAACATCCTAATTATTGGCAGCAATTTAACAACTGAGGAAAGGGCAAGAAAAGCGGAGAAACTCGCCATGAACTTAAAAACTCAGCAAAATATTTATAAGCAACAAGCTGCAGTTCAGGAAGTCACTACAAAGGCAAGTTATGTTCTGGCGTTTAAAATTGCTAAACAAAATAAACCTTTTGCTGAAGGGGAGTTTTTGAAAGAATGCATGGTTGATGTTGCTGGCATGCTGTGCCTGGAATACCAAAACAAATGAGAATATTAGTTAGTCAAGATGAACTGTTACTCGCCGTGTAGAAGTGATTGATGAACATTTGGCTTCTGAGTTGAACAAGAAAGCACAGGGCATTACATTGTTTTCATTAGCTCTCGATGACAGCACTGACATTATGGACACAGCACAGTTACTGATTTGTGTCAGAGGAATTGATGACAAATTTGAAATCACAGATGAATTTTTATCATTGGAATCAATGAAAGGCACAACTAAGGAATCGGATTCATAAGAGAGGGTGTCTGGCTGTCTTGAACAGCTGAAGCTCCACTGGAGTAAACTGGCAAACTATCACAGATGGATCACCAAATTTAACGGAAAAAAGGTAAGACTTTAAAAAAGAATTCAGGACAAAGTAAAAGAAGACGACTCTGATAAAGAGGTGATTTTTCTTTATTGTATTATACATCAGGAAGCCCTCTGTAAAAATGTCCTGGACATTTACCATGTTGCTCGCACCATAGTGAAAATAGTGAACTACATAAGAGCGAGGGGATTTAATCATCGGCAACTCATTTCCCTTCTTGAAGACACTGACACCGAACACCAGGACTTACTTTATCATACAAATGTCCACTGGCTCAGCCTAGGAAAGGTATTGCACTGAATGTGGGAGCTCAGAGATGAAATTCACACTTTTCTGAAGATGCAGGGGAAAGAAAATGATTTCCCTGAATTAAAGAATTCAAACTGGGTGTGCGACCTCACTTTAGGGGTGGATATCTTGGCACATCTAAATGAACTTAATGTAAAGCTGCAAGGAAAGAATGTGTTTGTACACAAATTGTATTCTAGTGTGACAGCTTTCAAAGCCAAGTTAGTCTTGTTTTCAAAATGAATTAAGGACAAAGTGTTCGCTCACTTTCCAACACTGAAATACTTGGAAGTGTCACCAGAGCAGACAGAAAAGTACAGCAAAATTTTGAGTGACTTGCACGGAGAATTTTCTCGTTGATTCTCTGACTTTGAGAAGATAAGAGAAGACAATGGAGCTGGTGTCATGCCCACTGTTATTTGACTACAAGAAAGCCCGCCAGAATTACAGCTGGAGCTCATTGATCTCCAGTGTGATTCCACCTTGAAGAAAAATACAATTCAGAAAAACTGGACGAGTTTTAGGTCTCCTTGAGTGAAACAAAGTTCCCAAATATCCACAAGGTAGCACAGAAAATCCTTGTTTTGTTTGGCTCCACTTGTGTGTGCGAACAAACATTTTTCCTGCTTAATTACAACAAATCTCACTACAGATCCCAGTTAACTGACCAGCATCTCAGCGCCGTATTGTGGATTTCCACAAGGAGAATGACACCGGACTTTGACGCCATTGTGAAGAAGGGTGACCAGCTGCATTGTTCATATTAACCAAAGAGAGCCTGGAAAGGGGTTAAGTGTGGTTTAATTACTGAAATATGTTATGATGGTATATTTATAATAGTAAGTAATGTTATGTTTATTTCCATTAACATGTATCTTTATTAGAGTTTATTTGAATATCTCTGAATTGTTAATTTTGTGAGCATTCATGGCCCGCCATACAATTTCCATACCCAGATGCGGCCCTCAGGCCAAAAAGTTTGACTACCCCTGCTCTAGGCCAACAGGAGGACAAGCTTCCTCTACCTCCTCAAAAGACAAGAGGAGCAGCAGAGGGGCTCACATTCCGGCTGAACGCTGAAACCAGAGCACCCCACAGTGACAAGTCACCTGGAGGAAAATGCCAGGAATCCAATCAACTGTAGTAGGTGCCTGCCTGCCTCTGTTCTCTAATCCACCACAGGCTGCTGCCTCACTTGCACTCACATCCTCCTAGGCAAAAAGCAGTCTCATCTTCCCCCCTCGCTCCAGCACTGATGGAGACTGGCTGATATCTCAAGGTGATGAGCAAACCAGAGTTTTCATGACCAATATGGGCAATGAGAATTACTTTGGAATAGTCTAATTTTCCTGGCTACTCCAGCAATCAAGGAGAGGAAAAAGTACATCAACTATCCATCTAAAGGTGCCCATGATATGTGCCACAGTATTGGGATGCCCAGCTCAGTGCCTTAGGATCACAGGGGAATCAAATCTTTTGCTTGTTCTACTGAAACACTCTGTTATGCAATAAAACTTAAAGGCCACTGAAAAAGAAACAGAAGATAGAGAAATACCATAGAAAAACATTCTTGCTTCTTGTTGAGTTGAAGACACAACACTGTTTGAAAGGAAACAAATTAGCAAAGAAAAGGTCAGATCACTGAGGAATAAATCTTGTGAGACGTTTCACTGTCATCAAGACTCAGCCGTGAGCTTTATATCTTGAGACGACAAATTATTAGACAGGAAACCTGCCAAAGCAGCAATTGAGGAGGAGGGGAAAGCAAGAGGCCACATATAATTATGATTGCTGCTAAAGCTAGTAATATTATAGCGGCGCTTAAGGTTGCATCATGAAATCTGTTTAATGGTGGACCTTTCTATGTTCTCTAAAATCAAAGTGCTTAGTCAGATATATTTGAAATTCGGTGTTCCTCAGGAGGGTGTGGAGTAGGGTAAATGACCAGAATTTGGAGTCATTTGAGCCATGGGTTCCAGAGATATATGTCCCAGAAAAAATATAAATTTTACAAAAGGTTCTAGGTGGGATTTCTTTCCCCAGAGCCAGAGAGCAAACTATTGATGTGACATGGGTCAAAATTATCTCAATCTGTTGAGTTTTACTCAACGTACTGCATAGAACCCACTAACTCTTGGGAGCACACAATTTGAAAATATTTAAGAAAATGTAAATTTTTCCAGGGCATATGCACGAATGCAAAAAAATGGCTAGAGGGTTTCCCTTCCTACCATTTAATATGCTTTAAACACTATTCTTGTAAGTACTTGAAAACTCAGATGGCATTGACATTTGACGTACCTAATGGGGGCACAGGGTAGCATTAGTGATCCAAATTTGTAGTTATTTGACCAAGGTATTTCCAAGTTACAGAGGGTAGTTATCTCATACTGATGAGATAACTGGCTCTGTGGATGAGGGGAAAGCAGTGGATGTGCTATTTCTTGACTTTAGCAAAGCTTTTGATACAGTCTCCCACAGTATTCTTGCCAGCAAGTTAAAGAAGTATGGGCTGGATGAATGGACTGTAAGGTGGATAGAAAACTGACTAGATGGTCGGGCTCAACGGGTAGTGATCAATGGCTCCATGTCTAGTTGGCAGCCGGTATCAAGTGGAGTGCCCCAAGTGTCGGTGCTGGGGCCGGTTTTGTTCAATATCTTCATCAACGATCTGGAGGATGGTGTGGACTGCACCCGTAGCAAGTTTGCAGATGACACTAAACTGGGAGGAGTGGTTGATACGCTGGAGGGTAGGGATAGGATACAGACGGACCTAGACAAATTAGAGGATTGGGCCAAAAGAAATCTGATGAGGTTCAACAAGGACAAGTGCAGAGTCCTGCACTTAGGACGGAAGAATCCCATGCACTGCTACAGACTAGGGACCGAATGGCTGGGCAGCAGTTCTGCAGAAAAGGACCTAGGGGTTATAGTGGACAAAAAGCTGAATATGAGTCAGTGTGCCCTTGTTGCCAAGAAGGCTAACGGCATTTTGGGCTGTCTAAGTAGGGGCATTTCCAGCAGATCGAGGGACATGATCATTCCCCTCTATTTGGCACTGGTGAGGCCTCATTTGGAGTACTGTGTCCAGTTTTGGGCCCCACACTACAAGAAGGATGTGGATAAATTGGAAAGAGTCCAGCGGAGGGCAACAAAAATGATTAGGGGGCTGGAGCACATGACTTATGAGGAGAGGCTGAGGGAACTGGGATTGTTTAGTCTACAGAAGAGAAGAATGAGGGGGGATTTGATAGCTGCTTTCAACTACCTGAAAGGGGGTTCCAAAGAGGATGGATCTAGACTGTTCTCAGTGGTAGAAGATGACAGAATAAGGAGTAATGGTTTCAAGTTGCAGAGGGGAAGGTTTAGATTGGATATTAGGAAAAACTTTCACTAGTAGGGTGGTGAAGAACTGGAATGGGTTACCTAGGGAGGTGGTAGAATCTTCTTCCTTAGAGGTTTTTAAGGTCAGACTTGACAAAGCCCTGGCTGGGATGATTTAGTTGGGGTTGGTCCTGCTTTGAGCAGGAGGTTGGACTAGATGACCTCCTGAGGTCCCTTCCAACCCTATTATTCTATGATTCTATGATTCACTCCCATCAAAATGGCTTCCTTCTGCTATCTTTTACTGTTAAGCTGAGAGGTACTAATGAGATGATGAATCACAAACCTCCTGACGGCTGGGAACACACCCTTCAATTAACATATCTAAGGAAAAGGTCATCACAAGCCCCCACCTAAGACAAAAGGAATTTTGGACTAGGCGGCAGGAGGTATGTATCATAGAATCATAGAATCTCAGGGTTGGAAGGGACCTCAGGAGGTCATCTAGTCCAACCCCCTGCTCAAAGCAGGACCAACCCCAACTAGATCATCCCAGCCAGGGCTTTGTCAAGCCTGACCTTAAAAACCTCTAAGGAAGGAGATTCCACCACCTCCCTAGGTAACCCATTCCAGTGCTTCACCACCCTACTAGTGAAAAAGTTTTTCCTAATATCCAACCTAAACCTCCCCCTCTGCAACTTGAGACCATTACTCCTTGTTCTGTCATCTTCTACCAGTGAGAACAGTCTAGATCCATCCTCTTTGGAACCCCCTTTTAGGTAGTTGAAAGCAGCTATCAAATCCCCCCTCACTCTTCTCTTCTGCAGGCTAAACAATCCCAGTTCCCTCAGCCTCTCCTCATAAGTCATGTGCTCCAGCCCCCTAATCATTTTTGTTGCCCTCCGTTGGACTCTTTCCAATTTATCCACATCCTTTTTGTAGTGTGGGGCCCAAAACTGGACACAGTACTCCAAATGAGGCCTCACCAGTGCCGAATAGAGGGGAATGATCACGTCCCTCGATCTGCTGGAAATGCCCCTACTTAGACAGCCCAAAATGCCGTTAGCCTTCTTGGCAACAAGGGCACACTTGTTGTACAATTGCAGTCATGGGTGGCTCTCTTATCTGGGAGGGGAAATGTAATCAAAGTATTGGAGGGAAATCAGACATATAAATGCTTCCTAGGAGGACAGTGAGAGGGAAGGGGAGGGGAGAAGTATTAAGGGACGGGAGAAGAAGGGGGGTTATGAAGAGGGGAATAAATGGGGATGGATAGTAGGGGAAGTGAGAGAGGTTGGGGCTCTGGTGTGGGAGGCATGGAACCCCCCAACTCAGCCAGTGCACCCTAACCCCCACCTTGTACCCATCAGCTCTGCTGGTGCACCCAACCCCCTGAGCCCCAATCCTTCATGGCCTGTCCCAACCCTGCCAGTTCACCCCATTCTTTCTGCACTCCAGAGCTCTGCAAGTGCACCCCAACACTGCATGAAAACTATTAATTTGTTTTAGAAGAACATTAATCAGGAAATTGGAAGGTTCATGGCTGACTGGAGAATGTGCACTGTACAGCAAAGGAACATGACAAGCTCTGACATGTCGGTGTTTCTCAGAGATGGGGTACATCTATAGGACATAGGTGAAAGGACCTCTCTCTCTAAAAACAAAAACACAAAACCATCAGTATTTTTGAAAAGAAAACCTGTCAGTGATTTCTTGCACCAGCCCCACCACAAAACTCCACCCTCCAACTATTGTGAACACAACCAGGAACACCATTCCACTTTATGGTAGTTACCCTTTGCTCCAGGCACTGCATGCGACTTGGATTACAAGAGGAGGGAAGTAACATCATAGAAACGTGTATATCAGGGAGCGAGGATTTCAGGCAGATGCATTTGCTGCTTGTTGTGGGGAGGCCCGAGTATCGTAGGGAGACGGGTCCAGGGTGGAGGAAGGAACACACTGAATAGCTCAGGAGCATAGCTGGGGAGGTGCACACCTTGGGGTAAGACTGGCTTAGTATGCTACTTGCCGGACAGGATATGTCCAACGGCCTAAATGATGATTAACTGCTGCTAAGCACATTCCCCCCGCCCCCATTTTAAAAAAAAATCTAGGAAATTCAATAGCAAAAAATGATGTTAACAGAGTTAGAATTGCTTGGCAGTGTGTCATCCCCAGGCAGAACACTGAGCTGAACAAAACGCAAACTTCTACAAACCAGGAAATGCAACCTCAACTCCACCCTCTTTCAGCAATACCCCAGTATGCCCCATTAATACACATACCTTTTCTCTGCCAAGCACACAGTTGCTGAAATGTACCAGCTTTACCTCCTTATACAAACCATTCACACTCACCCATAGGATTCCATTTAACTGTATTGAAGGACAAAAATGTGGGGGGGATGAGGGGTGGCAGGTTTCCCACATCACCTTCCCTCTACTCTGTTTGAACAGTGACCTAAAAAGCACATACTTATAGTGGCCCCTGGCAATGATATAATTCAAGAGGTTCCAGATCCTGGCATACACTCACACACTTACCAGCTCCTCACACTTACAATGGAAGAACCACTTTATGGCCCTTTAAGCTCCCCTACCCTGGGGTAGAGCTAAATTTGAGCTGAGAGGTGTGATTCCCAGCTCATGCAGACTTACCCATGCTAGCTTTGCTCGAGCTAGCATGCTAGAAATGGTAGTGTAGCCTGGGTAGTGTGGGCAGCAGCTCAGGTTAGGTGCCCAAGTATGTACCCCAGAGATCTAGGTAGCTTTGTACTCAGACGGCTCCCCCAAGCTGCCACCCTAGCTACACTGCTATTTTTAAATAGGAGTGTGGGTACATCTGTGTGCATTGGGAATCTCACCTCCCATTACTCACAGGATACCATCTGAACATACATTTCCACTTAACCATCACTAGAGCATTAGAATCCTCTCCTATCTCACTACTGACAATAGCCTTTGTAATATAAGCCCTTTGTACTACTACTGACAACCTACACAGCTCTGCATTGAAATGATGCATACTGCATCCTGAAGGTACACATTGAACTTCTTCCCTTTCCTCGCATACAAGAGGGTGCAAAACAGATCTCATATCACAATCACAGCAGTCACACACACTTCAAAGTAATCCACTCACATCTTCATACTACAAACACACCTTTAGCAAGCAGGCCCAGCTACTGCCTCCGCCATTTAGGGTAGGTACACCTAACAAATAATGCAAATAACTCCCATTGGCTCCTGCCAGCTCCAGGGGAAGAGAGAAAAAGTGGTGTGAGAAATCTCCCACCATTTTGTCCTGTAATAGTATTAGCTAGGATCCTGTGGGTGAGAGTGAATGAGCAGTAAAATGAGGTGAAGAACTTGTACATTTCAGCACCTGTGGTGCTTGCAGAGTAAGGGTGTGTGTGTTAACAGGACATCGTGGGACATTACCCTAAACCGAGCCTTTCCTGTTTTTCAGAAGTTTGAGTTCTGCTCAACAAAACGTTCTGCAAGGGGACAACCTACCACCACTCAACCTTAACTCTGCTTTACAATAGTTTTTTGCCATTGAATATTCTTGTGTTGCAGCCAAGAGGGCTTGGTATTTGCTTCTGTCACAATGCAAGATCCACATTCAGGAGAGATTAGTTAGTGGGACGAGTCACTTTATGTTGCCTTGTTTTTTATGTGCATTGATTAAAAGGATGATCTCTACTCATCTAACCACAGAAAGGACAATGAAAATGATACAGTATCTGAATTAAGGTTCACTTAGGCTAGGTCTACACTAACCCCCCCTGTCGAACTAAGATACGCAACTTCAGCTACGTTAATAACGTAGCTGAAGTCGAAGTCTCTTAGTTCGAATTTACCTGTGGTCCACACGCGGCGCGCAGGCTCCCCCGTCGACTCCGCCTGCTCCGTTCGCAGAGCAGGATTACCGGTGTCGACGGGGGAGCACTTCCTGGTTCGATTTATCGCATCTTGACAAGACGCGATAAATCGAACCCAGAAGATCGATTGGACTCCTCCGATGCGACGGGTAAGTATAGACGTACCCTTACAGGCACAAGGTGTGAAGACAGAAGTTAATGCTTATAAACAAAGGCAAAGCCTCATTAGCCTTTGTATACAACACTTCTGTTCACACCTCAGAAAAAAAGAGTTAAGTCAAGGTTGTAATAACGGCATAGGGATTAATAAGTATCCAATCATACAGGAAACTTTCTAGTTTTTAAACCTAAGCAAATATAAGAAAACACATATTTCACATTAACTCATAGACTTTAAGGCCAGAAGGGACCATCATGATCTCGTCTCACCTCCTGCACATTGCAGGACACAGAACCTCACCCACCCACTCCTGTAATAGAGACAGCCTCTGGCTGAGTTACTGAAATCGTTAAATCATGATTTAAAGACTTCAAGTTACAGGGAATTCACCATTTACACTAGTTTAAACCTGCAAGTGACCCGTGCCCCATGCTGCAGAGGAAGGTAAAAACCCAAGGTCTCTGCCAATCTGACCTGGGGGAAATTCTTTTTTGACCCCAGATATGATATGGCAGTCAGTTAGATCCAGGCAAGACTCACCAGCCAGACACCCAGAAAAGAATTCTCTGTAGTAACGCAGAGCCCTCCCCATCTAGTGCTCATGAATACATTGATGTATCCCCCCGGCAATCAGTAATGTTACCCATCTGCTTACAGATGACTTGCAAGCCTCCAGTGTTCAAAGGTAAAGAATCCTGAGGCAATCCAGAATTCACAGGAAATATACACCACCAGCTGACCACCCACATTCCACTTCACAGTGATGTACTCCAAAGTCAGCAAGCCAAAAACAACTTACAGGCAGCTGAAACCCTATTTAAAAAAACAACATCAGAAACACAGATTGGAGCTGCAGATATGCTGCAACACAGAAGCCAGGGAAGCTCCCTTGTATAAACATAATGAGGGTTTCCTGAGGGAAGTGACTCTCTTGGAGTAAATACTGATTACAGGAACAAGTGCCTTAACAAAGGAAATCTGATGCCCAATTTGCTTCCTGTTATTTCATGGCGATAGGCCAAAATTATAAAGTAAGCATTGCAAATTCGTCAGATAAAACTGAGTTGACAAATGCCTTAAACAATGACAAAGTTTAGTTACAATTAATTGTAGGTGTTTGTTTAACCAGTATATAATGATGGGCCTTTACATTTTCTGACAGGATGAGAAGTATGGTAACATTTCACCAATATACACGGACAGCATACGTACATGGAGAACGTTAATGCTGGGCATCCTTCCTTCCTACTATAGCTTAGCAGTCAATAAGGGCCTGATCTAACTCCCACTGACGCCTATTGAAAACCTGCCAATAAGACTAATGACGCAGGGTCAGACTCCCAGTGAGGCAGACATAGAAAAATTCTGATGCACTTTATAGATTGGAAATGGCTGAGTTGTCATGACCAATGATTGCCCAAGAAGCAACAGAAGAGGCCAGTTAAAAAGTAATATGCCCTTCAATTTGCCATTGTGAATAAACACAGATAAAGGGCTTAATTCTCATCTCTGTTTTACCGCAGTCTCACTCCCCAGACCTGAGTAGAGTTTGCTTTCAATTTACCTATCTGATGGGAGAATTGGCCCTGAATTACACAATATTATTTATCCAGTGCTATACTGTTGTTCAAAGCCGTCCAAACTGTGGCCTGGGGCTCCCCTGCGACACTCTGAATGTGGTGCTATAAGAAATATGCATTTAATTATGAACTGAAAATGTATTTGCGGTGTCATTTCATGTAGAGCTCTGTGTGGCTCTAAAGCGTGTCTCTCTCACCAATAGAAGTTGTCTCAATAAAAGATATTCCCTCCCTCACCTTGTTTGCCTAAGTCAGGTCCTACTAAATGTAAAGTTAACTATTGAAATCAGCCGCATTACTACAGAGAGGGCAGGGCACAGACCAACCCCAGCTGTCTCCCACTATCTCCCTTGCAGCCTCAGTGAGCAGCTCAGAGTGCTCTGAGCAACTGCTGTCCCTTTGCTGCTCCAGCTGCTCAGCAGCTCTCTTTCTGGCTGCCTGTAGCAGGGGAGGGAGCAAAATAGATCTATTTGTTCTATAGCCTCCTTCCCCTTTAGGCTGTGGAAACCCCTTGAAGAGTGGAGTAGGAGTTCAATTACCTCTGCCAGAGCATAGGGGAGCACCTAGCAATGGATCCACCCCCATTCTCCACCCACAGCCATTAGGGTATCCCAAGACACAGGAAAAGCAGCAACCATTTATAGCTCAGATAACAGGAGGCTGGGAGTGACCAGAGGCTGTGCGGGCGGGGGGGGGGGGGGGGGGAATGCATAGTAGCTAAATATGCTGACTCAGACTCTCTTTTCTAGGATTTCTTCCATGTCCAGGGAATCCACAGCAACAGTCTGCACTTGTGGGTGGGCAACAGCCTTGCCCTTTCTGAAATAATACGTTTGGCTGTCAGGCTGAGAAAGGTTCGGCCCCACTGTGGTGGGTTTCATGACACTTTAAACCTAAACAGACTCCATGCCTGCATTGTTTACACTTCACATTCGATATAATGGTGAGGAATGACAAGACAGAAGAGGAAAGAAGCAGGGCTCCATGTGACAAAGATCATGTGATTGTTCTAAGTTTGCTTTTTATTGGGGTGAGAGGAGGAATAGATGGCACAAAACAGGAGATTAGCAAATTTTGAAAAGGGATTAGAAGGTGAATTGATATGCAACAGGCTCAAAACTCAGTGTTTTGAGGATTTAGATGGGGTAGGACAGAGGGCAGAGAATGACAGATTTGAATCATAGTCTGATCGGAAGTGACACTATTTAATCAACAGAATTGCTCATCTTCAAAGATAGATAAGGCTGCTGGGTAATGATCCTAACCAGTTACAGTGATGAGTAATCAGAATCATACATAATTAGTCTTCTGTCAAAGATACTGTAGATCATTCATAATGATTTGTTTCAAGAATGATAGCATGTTGGAAGGTGGTGTTTCCTCTATCTTGAGTGTTTGAATAATTGGTCATTTCCAGTAATTTGGCACAGAAACATTGTATTTTTCAATTAAACATGTGTCTCATTCACAATTTCCTAAATACAACAGGATATCCTGCTTCCTGAAACTTTTAAATGCTTTAAAATTAACCTTATTTGTCCTGTTTTAAATATTCCACACACATTCAAACAAGTTGCCTATTCTTCTCTGGAATGGAACAAGAAAGAAATATGTCTGGGGCAGGAGGAGAGAAGATTGCAATCTCCAGTCTTGCATTAAATTTAATTTCCTGTCATATTTGAACGAGCGTGTGGGATCTCATTTTTTCATACAAAAAAAAAAAGCTATCAAGTATCCAGATTTTGTTCTATAAAAGCTTCTCTTTTATGTTGATGTTTCAGGATTTTGCATGTTACAGTTACCGCAAACAAAGGAAAATTTTTGTATGTTGGCTGAGTGATATGGTCACACACCAGTGACCTTTAAATCATGTTTAGAGGCCTCCTAGCCTATAGTATGGTTCTTAAAGCCAGTTCTAACTCAGTTTGGCACTGCACATATTGACCACATAAACCATGCTCTCTTATTGTAGAACCATGCTTAAATCCAGTTTACAACAATTCCTAGCTACAGTTTGAAGGCTACAATCCCCATTTACAGCCCATTTTAAAAATGAACCTGGTTCTCTGCTCATTTACACCAGTGTTACTCCTGGGGGAATTCTGTGCCACTGCGCAATGCAGAATTTGCGCAGAATTCCATGTTTCCCCAGCAGAATTGGGGCTGCGGAGCTGCTGGCCACCACTAGGGGCACTACACTGTGCACAGCCCAGCTCGCAGTGAGCTGAGCACCCAGCCTGGTGAGGCTAGAGGCTGCATGCTCTGGCTTCCCAGCTTGATCCTCATTCTCCCAGGGACAGGAGAGGGCTGGCCCGGGAGACCCAGCTCTGGCAAAGGGTGAAAAAGGGCAGGACTGCACCACACCACATCCCCCCATAGGACAGTAAAGAAGCTGGGGGGGGGGAGGAGTAAAGGATCTGGCAGTGCAGATGTCTGGACTGGGGGGTGCCCCACGGCTGGGCTCTTGGGGGAGAGGGGTACAGGTGTCTGGGCTCTGAGGTGTCCCATGGCTGGGCTCGGGGGGAAGGGGGACAGTGCCCTGCAGCTAGGCTCTGGGGGGAATGGACAGCAGGTGTCTGGGCTCTGGGGGCCCCACACAGCCCCCTCCAGTACTCCTCAACTTGGAACTGGTTTGTTGGATGGGTTTCTCCACTCCTGGGGGAATCATTTTTTTGCTGTTGTCTGTATTGTTGACACACTTGTTGACAGGCATTTTGAAATAAAATTACCAAAATAATTGAAACTGGAGTAATTACATTGTCTTATTTTGACAAATATATGCGGAATTTTGAAGCATTTTAAAATATTGTGCACAGAAATTTAATTGTTTTGGTGCAGAATTTCTCCAGGAGTACAATGTAAATCTACAGTAACTTCATTACAATTATTGCATTTACGCTTATGTGAGAAGAGAATTAGGCCCAATGTCCACATTTACATTTTAACAGTGGTGTTCCGTGACATCTTTAGAAAGGCATGCAGTTCTACACGTGGATGCCTTAGGTAGCCCAAAATGTCATCCTCCACACATTGTGCTCTTGCACTGTATGTGTAAGGTCATGCAGCGCAGAGGACACGGTTTTGTTTTACGATGTGTGTTTGGTGGTCGGACAGTATCACCACATTGGCCACTGTCAGTTGGACCATGTTTTTTGAATTCTGGGGCATACAATGCATACCTTGTATACACAAACATGGAATTCTGCATTGCGCAGTGGCACAGAATTCCCCCAGGAGTAACACTGGTGCAAATGAGAAGAGAACCAGGTTCATTTTTAAAATGGGCTGTAAATGGGGATTTTAGCCTTCAAACTGTAGTACATTTCAACGTGTTGCGAGAATTGAGGAAAAGGTTAAATGAGTATTACATATTTGAGCTATCAAAAGATGACCCTTCTTAAAAGGAACATTCTTTAAAATAAGCTCTGTTTCATCACATTGCTATGTCATGAAATTAACGTGAGGGAAAATGAAGTTTGCACTGAGATAAAGCTTGCAAGCCTGGGTTTAGGCTTTGCTCATCTTTTATAAGTCATTCCAAATGGAGTGACACAAAGCATTCACCAACTGCTCTGCCTTTTATTCACTACCCACTACTAACGCTGTACAATTTTTGTTTGGTTTTGCAAGTTTAATATCCTTTAACTTTGCAATAGTTTATTCAAAATTTTGTAAAGCTCTAGTTTTGCTGGTGAAAGTGTAAAGTTGTATTAGCAAATGAAGAGATGCTTAGTATCCACACAGCCTATGCTAAAATCCAAGAAAAGCCACAATTGCCCATTTCCTTTGTAGAGAACTGATCCTGCACCATTGAAATCAGAGGCAAAAATTCCCATTGGTATAAATCTATTTACAGCAAATGAGTAGTAGAAAAAAAAATACTAACATAAAATAATTGGGAACGTAGAACACTTACTGTACTCAGCTAGCGGTAAGAGGACCTTAGGAAACAGTAGAAAATGAAAAGTATGACGGCACAGATTGTGGACTCACAAGAAAAGAATTTAAAGTAAACAAGGAGCAGCTATTTAAATAGAGACAAGTATGACTTTTTAGAAAAATCCATATCGACAGAAAGCCTCTCCTTCTCTCTTGTTCATACTTGAGAAGTTGTCCTGGTAAGATACACCTCAGAGGTGTGTGTGGGGGAGGGGGCCTGAACTGGTTTCCCATTCAAGTTAGATCAGCTTCCAGGCTCACACCCCCTCTTCCCATGTGGACATCTCAGCTGGGAACTCTCCTAAAATACAGAGGACTCTTCAAGTGCTGCTTTAAGCGGGACTGAGGATCACACTAAGTTGTTTTTATATCAGGGAAAATGTGGGTTCATTTTTTAAATATTTCCAATTCCTTTTTCCTTTTCAAACTCAGTGATCTTTATCACAGATGGAATAAAAAGGAAAAAAAACAAAACACACAATCTTGCCTTCAGCACTGTTAGGCGGTACGTCGGTGCAAAGGCCCCCCTCTTTCCAAGCATGGTGCAGTCCCTGGGCTCACATAGCCCAGCGGGCTTGTCAGTCAGTTTATTCCTGGTGCTTAGGAGTCTGAAAACCCTTTCTTCATGCCCAAGTCCAGCACAGGGCCCTCCACTCCACCGGCTACCAGCACAGAGCCCTCAAGCTAGATAAGCAGGATCAGGGTTCTTCGACTGACAGTACCCTGAGCTTCTTCCTACCTTCCCCTGCATCTCTGCTGGCTCTCCAGCCTGGAGGTCAGTTTGTCTCCTTCTGACTGTTGTCTCTGGGCAGCTCTTCAGCAGCTGGTAGGCAGGAGCTCCTTTCTCCAGCCTGCTCACTGCTCTGGTAGCCTCACACCCCTTCCCAGTCTTTTATCCTCCCAGCTGCTGAGAGGCTTCCAATCAATCAGCCATGTAGGCCAGTGCCTGTATTAACTCTTTGGTTGCTGGGCTAGCATGGGGTACACACACTCCATGACAAGCACCAAGAAAGTGACACAAGATTACACTCTTCTGGGATTCAAAAAACTTCTAATATGTGTAAGGAGGATTAAATATATAAACTAAATATTTTCCTCAAACAAAATTGGCAACTCCAAAACAAGAACTTCTCCTCTAATACAGTAACTCCTCACTTAACGTTGTAGTTATGTTCCTGAAAAATGCAACTTTAAGCAAAACAATGTTAAACGAATCCAATTTCACATAAGAATTCATGTAAATGAGGGGGTTAGGTTCCAGGGAAATTTTTTTCACCAGACACACACACACTATAAGTTTTAAACAAACAATTGAATACACAGCAATGATGATAGTGAAGCTTGGTAGAGGTGGAGGAGTTGGGGGGGGAGGGTGGAATTTCCCAGGGAATGTCTTAAAATGAACTAGCACTCTACTGAGCCCTCAAGGGTTAACTCTCACACTCTACAAGCCAGCAGGAAAGGAGGGAGGGCAAACACACACAGAGAGAGGTGTTTCAGAGAAAAAAGGAGAAATGTGCAGTGCATCTCTAAGTATCAACAGTGGTGTCAGAAGTACACTGCCTTGTTAATTACCTCAGCAAGCCCCACAGCTGCAGCTTCTGCCTAAGGCAGCAGCTTCCTCCCTCATGTGTGTCCCCTGCTCTATGGAAGATGGGGTAAGAAAGGTGCAGGGGGCATTAGCCCCCCCCTCTTCTTCCCCTCCTGAAGAGGCAGCTGAACTGCCATTGATAGCCTGAAATAGAGGCTAGAAGGGAGCATTTCACAACTTTAAACGAGCACGTTCCCTAATTGATCAGCAACTTAAGAGCGAAACAACGTTAACCAGGATGACTTTAAGTGAGGAGTTACTGTTAAGCCTAAAGCATAAACATTTTTAATAAGGCTGAAATGTTTTTACATGAAATCTTTGGGTCAGAAGTTGCTGATTTATCAAAAATCAAGATGTTCCACAGGACCATGTGAATTTTAATGAAATTCCACTAGAAATCAGGCAGAATTCTGATCGAAACCTGCTTGATTTGAAACCAACCTGCTTGCCTGTCTGGGAGCCCAACTCCCAGGCTTGCAGCTCCCTAGCTCTGGGGCAGATCACCAAGCAGGCAGTAAGAACTGGGGCTTCCCAGGTCCTTGAAATCCCTCACAGAAGAGTCACCATTCATCACCCAGCTCTAATCTTAATACATACATTCTTTAGGATTTCAATCCTCCTTGTAGCTGGATCTATTGTTACAGGGGGAGCCTGTAACCAAATGGCTCATGCCAGATGTCACAGCCAGAGTGGGTACCATAACCACTGATGGACTCAAGAGGCAGGGGGATCCAGCGCCAAGGGCCACAGATTGCACAAGCAGCTCTGCCATGAGGAACCATGGGCCACAAGTGGCAGCACTGACTGTTGCAAAGGTTTCTTAATGAGGATGGTTTCAGAAAACCCTCTGCAAGGTCAAACAGATGTACAACAAGTAGTCTTCCTCATTCATACATTTTTTAATTATTATTTTTTTGGCAGTCCAAACAAACACTCAGTCTTTGGGAGGTCTTAGGAGGACGGTGATTTTGAATCCTATGTTGAATTTCTTTGAACAGCAGTAGTATTATATCTACTTTGGGGAAATACACAGTAGTCCATGAATCAGATTTAATGTTTATTGCAGCTCCATCCTGGGCATACTTCAGCCCAAAGTACTTTTGAGTCAAAAGTTACTATGCCAGTGAGACAGACACAAAGCACAGCATTCACAGATTCAGCTCTACACTTTAAACACAAGGAATAGCTTTGAGTACAGAACTGTATCATCTGAATCTTCCTCTCATCTCAAAAAACACACAAGGCAACAATAAGGTCAACAGAAGGCGAGTATGACAGATTATTCTGCTTATCATTTTATACAGAAGGGTGCATACCCTTAACATTGGTTATCAATAACTTCATTTATATATATAGGCCTGTAGATACTGCAATAAACAAAATCCTTAATAAAATATTAGAAATGTAACAAAGTGCTCTCCACATTTCTAACCCAGACCTATAACTCTAAGGGCTGGTCTACACTGGGGCGGCGGATCGATCTAGGAAACGCAACTTCAGCTACGAGAATAGCGTAGCTGAAGTCGATGTTTCTTGGATCGAACTAAGTTTACTTACTGCGGGTCCACGCGGTGCAGGCAGGCTCCCCCGTCGACAGCACTTCCTCCTCTCGCCGAGCAGGAGTTCCGCAGTCGACGGGGAGCGCTTCTGGGATGGATCTCTACCCGCCGAATCGGGCGGGTAGCGTGCACCTACCCTAAGTTCTGAGACCAGCCTTCTCTGAGACAGTGTCTCCACCAATTCCTGGAGCAGCTGCTTTTACGCATCATCCCCAGCAAGCCTGGATTTTAAACTCCTTGTTTATCAGTAGCAGAGTAATGCTTCTGCCCTCTTTCACAGATATTTTCTCAGCTTAATTTGGGACATTCTTATGAAATGTATCCTCACCTGCAGGAACCTACATGGAACTGGAAGGATGAGCACAGGTTGCAGGAAGGGAAGAGTTTGGATGAAAAACCAGAAAGTCAATTTGTGGACATGAGGTGAATGCTGCCTGCAGCTGCAGCATCTCTAAATAGTTCTCTCAATAAAGAGCCAATTTAGTTTTATAAGCATTGAGTACTCAATACATGAATCATGGTGGCAGCAGTCACTATAGTGATAATCACACGCCCTTCCTTGTGGGTAACTGGAAAACAAAACAGCACCTAGAAACAGAACAAATAGGGAAAATGGCGCCCTGGGTGAGCTTGTATTTTGGTGTCCCTGGTCCCCATGGGCACAGCATGCCACTCCCAATCACCCCTGCCAGCTCCCTGGGCTCCCCACCCCCAGGGCACCACTGTCACCCCCAGTGCTTAATTTGTGTTGAAAGTGGAGACCGGGCTTAGCCCCAGTGCAAATTAAGCACTGGCTGGGCGGCTGGAGAGCAGTAGCTGTTAGCTGGGCACCCAGCTCTCAAGGCAGTGACGTCACCAGTAGCAGCAGAGAAGTAAAGGTGGAATGGCATATGTGTATTGCCACCCTTACTTCTGTGCCGCCCATCTCTGAAGGCAAAAAACCAGAGAACCACTGAGTTACAAGAAATTTGTCACCCTATGTCACATCACGTGATTTGGGCAAAAAAAAATTCAACTTCAAAACACTATACAGAACAACAGATCTTTCTGTACATCATAAAAGACGCCACTTCCTAGAGCATCTCTCTTCTAGCTGCTCTATCCGGCTGGTTTAATACAACGCCATGAGAAACGATCATTTATAGATTGACTTTCCTTCTTGCTGGTCTGTTATTGCAGAGTTAATATTTTAAAAGCGGATAAAGAGTTGTTTTACCTGTTATGATTTTGTATTTAAAAGAAAAGTAGGAGATGAGTATCTAAAACAGAAGTACACTCTTTCACACATTCCAGTAAAATAGGATGTACACTGCACCATCTACTACAAGAATTTCTACACTCCATAGCTGTGGAATTGGAGTCTCAAGAGATGAGGGCTTAAAAAACATATTCACAATAACCAGTCAAACAGAATACAGAACATACAGCGCTTGATTTGCCAGGGTCTGTTATAATTGTATAAATTACCAATCACTTAGCAATTTCTATGTTAACTAAAAAATAAAAAGCAATAATACAAATATATAAACAAGTGCAAAAACCATGGCATAGGGAACATACATTTTGGACTTGGACATACATTGTCTGCTATTAAACAGTCTTTGTAAAAATAATTTGATTAGGCTAATCAATATTGCAAAATTGATTCCAGTGCTTATTCTGGAGAAGTTATCTTTATTAGGAATTAATTCATAGGGAAATTCCTCCTGTGCAAACCCAATATATTCTAACTTTAACAACATTACACATCTGCAGTGTCTGTCTCAAGATCGGCAAGAAAACACACTTTATCTCTCATAACACATGCCAGACTCTTGTTGTCTGTCTATAGCATATGTGATTTTACTTTAGGATACAAAGACTGTTTGGCAGAACATAGAATTGTTCTTTATTCTTCATGGCAGCAGCAAAATATTCAAATGTTTGCAGACAAATCAATACAAATATAGTGCTGCTCCAAAACTCTGAACTGCTGAGCTACAGCAGATCCTGCAACCTTCATGAGTTCAATGGGATTAAGAGTCAAAGTAAGTTCCAGACAGAGTCAAGGTTTCAGGATCCAGTCTTTGGCTCCTGCTGATAGTTTTCTGCATTATCTCAAGAATAAAGTAAGGGCAGGAGAGAACCCAGGCAGACAGTGGGGGAGATGGACCCATCTTGTGCTAGTGCAGAGAAGCTGAAGATGGTGTGACTGATAAAACGGAGCATGATTTCAGGCATGTAATCTGAGACGTATGCCTGAAATCATTTGTTAAATACACAACAATATGAACAAAACAGTATGAATAACCCCTCCCGCGCTCTAACCCCTGCACTTCCCCTCCTGTGCCCCTAACTCCTGCAATCCCCTCCATAGGTGCTGGAACTTGGGGTGCTGGGGGTTTGAAGTGGCTTCCATCATATACAGGGCTTAGTTTTGTTCAATGGCTCTCAGTACCCCCACTATAAAAAGTGTTCCAGCACCTATGCTCCCCTCCTGTTCCCACATGGAAAAACTGATCTGGAGGCACAGAGCACCTGGCATTGTTGCTCGCTCCCACCCTCGAAGCTCCTCTGCACCCATCTAGGGGACTGTGTGAGTGTGAGTGAGAGCAAGGAGCAACCCCAGGCGCTCCCTGCACCCAAATCACTTTCCCCATCTGGGCAGCATAAGAGGAGGGCAGGAGAGCAGCAGCTCCTGATGCTCACTTCACAGCCCAGCCCAGGTGGGGAAAGTGACCTGGATGCAGGGAGTGCCTGGGGTTGCTCCTCACTCCCCCCCCCCCCCCTCAGCCCTTTTGGAGGGCATGGAGGATTGTTGGGGCAGGAGCAGTATCTGTGCATCACTGCATGCCACCCTCCTCCCCCGCTCTTCCTCTGGAAGGAAGCAGAGAGAAATCGGGGCAGTCCCCCCCATGTGTCGCCTGTGCGAGTTTGAGGAGCTCTCCTGCCAGCTAGCAGTGTGCACCTCTGTGCTGGGCAGGGTGCCTCCCTGACCACGGCACCCTGGGCAGTCACCCATGTGGCCCAACCTTAAGGCTAACCTTACATGCAGGGGCTCAGACCACTGGGAATGCTGGCTAGCCAGACAAAAAAAAAAAGCCAAAAAAACTTTGCACAAGCACGGAAGCAGAGGAAGCAAGAATTGAGTCTCTATACAGAGCTGACCATGGGGGATAAATATGAGAAAAATGAAGGTAAAGCCTTTTTACTCTCTCATTGGGAGGGGGAGGGGAAGGATAAAAGGATGAGAAGTGAGTGAGGCATTCCTCCCAGGAATAGTGCCCAAAATAGTGGAACAGCTGATAAAGATGTTTGATGAGTACTGTGACCTGAGAGAGAGAGAGAGAGAGAGAGAGAGAGAGAGAGAGACTGCAGAGAGATACTGTTTGTTTTAAACTTGAAACCAAGAAGCAGAAGAGTGGATACTTACATTACAGAGCGGAGAACTCTGGGATCCACATGTAAACTTTGGAGACGTTAAAAAAATCCCTAATTAGAGACAAGATTATTTGTGGGATACATGATGGCAACTTATAGGAGAGACTGGTGAGAAGAAGAAAAATGTAATGCTAGAGAAATGCCTCTAAATAGTAAGGACAGCTGAACTGTCCAGGGAAAGGATCAAAATAGTAACAGCCACAGAGCAAAGCAAGTCCACAGGCTCAAGGTAAAGAAACCCAGGAAGCAGGACAGAGGCATAGCAAGCAAGAAAGCAGGCATCACGATCAAGTGTACATACTGTGGATGCAACACAAAAGGAAGAAAGAAAAATGCTCAGGCTATGGGCAATAATGCAACGAGTGCAGGAACAGACCAATTTATGTCCCTATGCCACAGCTACCTCAGAAAGAAATAAAAGCAGCAGTACATGCAGTGATAGCGGATAGAGAGACTTCAAGTGAAGAGGTATCTACGGTGTGACATTAACAGATTGAAAGACTCTCAGTATGCACACACTGAAGGCGGCTGCCAGCCATTCAACTGCCATATGTGCAACTTTGCTATCAACAACCAATTTGATTCCAGCTGGACTGAGGAGGCAGCTGCAATATAATGTCGACAACATTGATAAGCAGCAATATTAGACTGGAGAAATGTGACCAAGTACGGTTGATATACAATACAAATAATTCTGAGGCTCATGCAGTTGGCAAATGCAGGCTGTCAATAAGAAACCCATGAAACAAGAGATTTAATTGCTCAAGTTTATCATACACACACGAGTACTATCCACAGAAGTGCAAGCCACGTGCACACAGTCTGACTTCCTGGTATCTCCTACTCTCTTCCCTCCTGCAACCTATGCTCCTCCTCAGGGCTGGTGCAACCACTAGGCCAGGGGTCTCAAACACACACCCCGCCATCCATCCATCCATACCCACCCACCCCCAGGCAGTTCCTGCCACCAGACAGTTGTTCTGGCAGCGGGACCTGCCTGGGGGTAAAATAAAAATAAAAATGGGGGGACGGGGGTGGGGAGCCCGGCGGGCCGCAGGGAAGAGCTCCGTGGGCTGCATGGGAAGAGCTTTGCGGTTTCTGGGAGGGAGGGGGGAGGAGTGGGAAGCCATGCACACAGGGGAGGAGGCAGAAAAGGGGCAGAGAAGGGGTGGGGCCTAATGGAAGGGGTGGAGTGGGGGCAGGGCCGGGGGCAGCCCTTGGGCCAATGCACTAGTCCTCATGCAGCCCTCGTGGTAATTTGAGTTTGAGACCCCTGCACTAGGCGAACTAGGCGGCCGCCTAGGGGCTCCCTGGGCGGAGAGGGGTGGCGGGGAGCTGCCACAGGGGGGGCTCTTCGGGCCGGAGGGGGAGGGGTACGCAAGGTGGAAATTTCGTCTAGGGTGCGAAATATCCTTGCACCAACCCTGCTCCTCCTTCCAAGTTCCATGCTGGTAGCTACAAAACCATCCACTTGTTGATCAGGCCTGACCATGTTTATCTTTTAATAAACCCATGTGAGAATAAACACATTCAGACCTGAACAGTCCATAATTTATACATTCCAGAATGCACACCCCTACCTCATCTGCAGTATCACTCAGTCTGCTATACTACAACTATGACAGACTGATAATTTTCTGCAATATGCCTGAATGAACTGTATTGAATTAAGTTACACGTGATTGAATTAGGGTTAATACATTTTAGTTCTATTGTATTAAAAATGCAATTTTGTATGTGTTACCGTGGAACTGTATATATGCCCATGGGTATATAGGTGAACAGGCAGGCAGTGATTAGGCAAATTCACTCAGTTTACAACATCTCCAGAGAAGCCACCTTTCTAGTAGACTGGATAACAGATCAAACTGGATTATCTGGGGAACAACAGACAAAGAAATAGGTTTTGGATAAATAGCCTGTTTTTAAACTGGATCAGGACCTTCTTCCTGATCCAGCAAACAGATGGGATCCCTAGTCCGCAGAAGGTCCCAAATCCTTTGGGACGGGTTGGATGGACTGGGCCTACTGACACCCCTGAGTCTGTGTCCTTGTTCTGAACTGAGGCAGTGATGAACTTGTAACCACAAGTTGAAACCCCTTGGGGGGGACAGTATTGAAGGACTGCTCCTGTCAGAGCCCATGTTAGAACCGGGGTGATCTCTAGTAAGCTTATTAGCATGTGTGTCTGCCCCACCATGACTAACATTTCTGTTTGGCCTCCTCTGCCCCCTTGCGATCTCCAAGTCTGGGCTGCTAAAAGTCCTCTGGTGCAGCAGGGCGCTCGGGCAGGTTGCCTGCCTGCTGTGGCCTCAGGCCACTCCCAGAAGTGGCTACCTGCCGCTGGCACATCTGTGCGTGCCCCTGGTGGGGGGGAGGGAGGCATGCTGCCCCCGCACCCAGCACCGTCCTCACAGCTCCCATTGGCTGGAAACTGGCTAATAGGAGCTGCAGGGGCAGTGCTTGCGGGCACAGGCAGCGCACAGAGAGCCACTGCCTCCCTCCCCTGAAGGGGCACGCAGAGACATGCCAGCAGCAGCCAGCCACAGCCGCTTCCAGGAGCAGCCTGGGGCCACGGCATGCAGGCAGCCTGCCTGAGCCCTGCTGCACCACAGACTGGGAGGTGCCTGTGGTAAGCGCTTCCCAGCCAGAGCCTGCACCTCGCACCCCCTACTGCATCTCAACCCCCTGCCCCAGGTCAAAACCCCCTCCTGCACCCAAACTCCTTCCCGGACCCTGCAACCAGTCCTCCACCCGAGCCCGGAGCCTCCTCCTGCACCAAACTCCCTCCCAGAGCCCCCACCCCCCACCCTCTTCTGCACCCCAACACTATGCAGAAGCCCAGAACTCCCTCCTGCAACTCAACTCCCTCCCAGACCCTGCACTCCCTCCATTAATATAGTAGAAATGTGCAGCCCGTGATGGCGTGGCCTCCCAGCAAAAAATATTTTCCACCCCTGGTTTAGGTTCTTTTATTGTTTTCTCTTTAATGTTTTTTACCTTAAGAATAAAGTAGACTTGCATAGGAAGTGATGTGTGGTACTCTACAACTCTAGCAATTACAGTGGTTAACCATCTCTGGAGAGAAAGTAAAGCAGGTGTCTTTGGGCAATAGGTCTGTGCAGGGAAGAATACACAGGAGGCAGGGAATTGTGCAGCCTGGAAATACCCGTCAGAAGGGAGACAGAGAACACTGTTCCTTCTAAGCTGTGCGCGTGTGCGTGCGCACACAGATCCTAAACCCCGCGCACACGGCGAAACACCGCACGCACAAACATTTGCACAGAAGCACAACAATTTGCATAGAAGACATTTTTTGCGCACACGGCCTGTCAAAAATTTGCACAGAAGAAATTTTTTGGCGCATGCGGCCTGTCAAAAATTAGAGGGAACATTGACAGAAAAGTGGGTCTCCACACACAGAAAGGCAATGGCAGAGCTGGAAGCCTGAGAGTGGGTGACCTCATTAAGGGAAAACGATCATGTCACAGTTCAGAGCACCTTTATGTTCTTTGAAAGTTGCAATTTGCTATGCAGGACGCACGAAGAAAATCTGAGGTATTTTACTGTCCCAGGACAAAGGTGTAAAATAGCATTCACCAGGAGAAAAAGTCAGTCTTCTTAGGCTGTAAGCTCTACAGGTCTATTGGACTATAAAATCCAAAAACCTCTCCCACAAAAAGAGAAGCATCTAATGGAAACACTATTACCTGTGAGAATGAACTACTATTGTTGTCTGAGCATTTGCAGTGAAACCTCTGCTATCTGCCTGTATCAGTCTGGAAGCCAATATACTACCTGTGTGTGTCTCTCGTCTCCTATGCCAGATGTGGGTAACTGATATCTTTTAAAGCACAGCAAAGAGACGCTGGATAAATGTGTGTGTCTGGAGCAGCCAGAATTCTGGGATGAAATCCTGGCCGTATTGGCAAAACTCTCACTGACTTCAACAGAGCCAGGATTTCACCCCTAATAATTAAGACCAGGGCCAGCTCCAGGCACCAGCTTTCCAAGCTGGTGCTTGGGGAGGCAGGCGAGAATGGGGTGGCAGTCCGAGTCCTGCGGCGGCAATTCGGCGGCAGGTCCGCTCTTCCCGGCGCCGAATTGCCACCGCGGGACTCGGATTGCCGCCCCATTCTCGCCTGCCGCGGCGGCACTGGGGCAGCAGGTCCGCCGCTCTCCTCTTGCCTCTGCGGACTAGGCCCCGCCCCCGACGCAAGCAGACGTAGCGGGGCCCCGCCCCCGACGCAAGCAGACGTAGCGGGGCCCCGCCCCCGACGCAAGCAGACGTAGTCTGCCTGCGTCGGGGGCAGGGCCGCCGTCCCTGCTTGGGGCGGCAAAATTGTTAGAGCCACCCCTGACTAAGACAAATCACTTGATCTTTGGATTCCTGCTGCACAGAAAATACCAGACTCCTCTCAACAGGATTACACTATTGCACCCCAACATTCAAAGTGTTCCTGTTTTATATTTTAAGGATTGCACAGATCAGAGTCCTGGGGGCATGCTAGGTCCTCGCTTTCCTTTTTCCACATTAGTATTATCTTCACCCCTTCAGATACATCTCTCAAAGCTGCTGTCCCCATTCTCTAAGGTC
This sequence comes from Chelydra serpentina, assembly GCA_037349315.1. Classification (NCBI taxonomy): domain Eukaryota; kingdom Metazoa; phylum Chordata; order Testudines; family Chelydridae; genus Chelydra; species Chelydra serpentina. The sequence goes on from JBAIAC010000010.1 coordinate 26,545,987, forward strand.
AGGTGCAACTGCAGTCTCTCCTACCAGTATTCTCCTTTAAGTCTCTTGCCCCAGGGCTGTGAGTGGGGAGCTGGGATAAAGTAGTAGCAACGGTAACGAATCCAATTGCTTTAATTTCATAGTGTGTGGATAAGTCAGAGCTATACATTTAGTTCATTTCTGCCATTATACAAAATCTTGGGCAACTAAAAAAATTGGCATTACTGGATCTTCACATGCATGTGGAGGGAAAACAATTTGAATGACCAAACGATGAACATAACCCAGTGCTCTGACCGCTTTTAGTAAAGCTGAATTGGGAGTTTTTTACAGCAAAATTATAAATTAAAAATGATTTCCTGGTGCATTATATTGGAGAAATAAATTAGTGGCAACTATTAAATAAAACATTATGGCACTGCATAGTACAGTAACATGATTTGCATATTTTAATAATTGTAGAGAGTGGAGAAATAAAGCGAGAGACTAGGTAGATGAGGTAATCTCTTTTATTGGACCAGCTTCTGTTGATGAAATAGACAAGGATTCGAGCTCCACAGACCTGAAGAAGAGCTCTTTGTAGCTCAAAAGCTTTTCTCTTTTGCCAACAGAAGTTGGTCCAATAAAAGATATTACCTCATCCACTTGTCTCTCTAATACGCTGGGACCAATATGGCTACAATAATATAAGTTGAATGTGTGCAATAAAGAGAATAAAATTTACCACGCCTAAAGTTATCTCCATTTCATTTTCAGTTTATTAATGGCTGGGTATTTTTGGCTTTAAATACAATTTAAATGAACATTAGACATCTTTTTGTTGGTTTTACCTCTGTCAATTACACCAATATTATTGCACACATTCATAAATATCTGTATCCATTCCTTCAAAGGAAAAAAAAAAAGGGAAAAAAAAAAAAACTTAGTTGTATGTACACATCTGCAAGAAAAAAAATAAATTCTCAAAGCTGACCAACAAAATATAAAACAATAGCAATTGTTACTAATAAGTTTAAATGTCTTTTTAATATTTCCTGGGAGGCAGATCTCAGTTAATTAAGAAAGCACTCATTCAAATATTGTAAGTAAAAGTGCAAAACAAGAAATAATGTTTCACTCAGATCTTTCATAAATAATTTTCTACACCAAAATAAAACCAATTTTCTGTTTTAATGGATTTCACTCTTAGTTTAATGAGTTTAACTTTGCTTCAATTAATTTTACTTTTGCATGAGCATTATGCATAGCATAACACACTGGTGGTGTTACATTAAATGACTGCTGGGTTTTTTTAATATTCCAATCTACCCCTAAGCAATTTAAAATCTGCAAAGGTAGGCATTAAGTTCCTTGAAATGAACATTACGGTGACTCGGTAGGCTTAATTTTGACACACAACACAAGATAATTTGATTTTCAATTTTGTCCATGACAGCTGATGGAAATACTTAATAGTTTCATGATATGTTCAACGCATAACAACATGTTTTAAGGCTAGCCAACTGTCCTGACAAATGTAAGCTTGCAAATGCATCATTTCAATATATTACTAAGGGGCTTTGACTGGTATAAATTAATGCAGGTAAATACTAAGCTAAGTGCTCTCTGTAGACTCTCAATCAAATCGAAGAGCTACAATTTAACAAGACAATGTGTCATCTCTAACTTACCATACACTGATTTTATACAAGGGACATTAAGCAAGTTAGGTAAAACAGGGCAATCTGAAATTGTAACACACTATAGTTCAATATTATTGCTGTCCAAGTGATTCTTCTATTCACTGTAGCATAAAGCTACAAAGCCTACTTCTGAGAGTTGTATACTATATCTTCTAGGATTACACTGGCCGTTTCCTTATAAATTCACCCACAGCTCCCTTAATTAAGAATTTATAGGGGAAAAGACGGCAGATAAAAGCTCATTATTAAACCTTTTAGATTAAATTTACTGGACTTAAAGAGTCCACTGATAAGCTTCTGACCTGAATCCCCCTGGGTCTGACTTCACAAACGAATGGAACTAATGTGCTTTTTGCCTTATGGAATGTGATTCAGGATAATCCCACCAAAGAAAAAGTGGTGAGGTAAAGGTGAGGTCATGGACTACATGCAGCAAAGATACAAGGCAATACAGAACATGTGTACCAAATCAGAAAAGTTACAAAACTACAAATTGAGTCTAATCTACTTCATTTAATATTATAAATTGGTATACATTAGCTAGACAGATAATTTTACCTCTATACATATCAGAAATGATTACATACATTTGAAAAATATATATTTTCAAAAGTATCTTTAGAAATGCTTGCTCAGTCTTTCAGTATCTTAATTCAATTAAAGGTGTTGGGTGTATCTCAGTGGAAGATAGAGATCTACACCTTCTGCTGTGAAGAACTTATGACACAGGGAAGAGCTCAGCATTGGATAAACAGAAAACAATAATCAAGAGATTCACTTTTTTAAATCAGCAGCTGATTTTTGTGCCCCAAGTTTGGTGGTCATTAAAAAAAATAAGATTTAATGCCAGATTTTTATAAAGATCTTACTTTGAAAATTTCTGAATCGTGACCCATTCCAGAGATGTATTGTCCCACATCCTAACCTACCGCAATTTGTCAGTCCTTATTTTGTTATTCCTTTTTTCTGACATGTTTTTACATTTTAATGATTTACTCTTCTTTGACATTAAATGTGCAAGGTACCTTTTTATTTTTATGCAAAATGCTTGTTCAAAAGATATGGCACTATTTTCCTAAAGTTATCATTTTCTAGAAGATTTTTAAAGAGTCAATAAAAAACAAACAAACAAAAAAAAAAACCCCAAAAACATTGTCAGGTGTACCATAAGGAAGTGAAGGGGTTACCACACATCACTAGTGAGCATGCTGGTGTCTGAGAATTAGTTCTCACTGCATTGGGTGTTTCCTTGCTGCTCGTTGCTAAATCTGTGATAATCTTGCTACTGGTAATTTGGACCTCTGACCAGGTGACCATTTGGTCCTTCCCTTCCAAGGTTACAAAGTTTATCTGGACTGTACCACTACCCCAGTGACTGGTAGGAGAACCAGGCCCATCCACTACACTGGGTTCTAGCCAAGGGACCCTATGACTAGCAGCCACAGTCTACACAATCACAGACCCGGTTGCTGTTTCGTTGGGATGCTTCTTACCTTTCTTTTCTAGCTCTGGTCCCCCAGTCTGGATTACCATGGGAGCCTTCTTTGCTCTCTCTGCTGATTTCACCCTCTCAGGCTCTTCCAAAGTCCAAGGCAGGATCCCAGGGCTTACTCTCACCCTAGGACTCCTCCTTGTCTCTTACCACCAGCCTGCCTCTTCAGGGAGTGGCTGCAGAGCTTCTACCTACAGCCCCCTTTTTGCTCGCCACCTCCTGGTTTTATACCAGCTCTGCCTGCTCCTGCCCACTAGCTGAGCTTCCTCATCAGCTAAACCTTACCACCCCTGACTCTCCTCCAGGTGCCACCTGTCACAGGGTTAATTGGCCCTTCCTACTTATTGAGGCTATGTGTGGGGCAAACACCGCATTGCACAGCCCTTAATATGGTCTGATAAAGAACAGAAGCAATGAATGGGTTATCTAACCAAGATCATTTCCAGTAGAAGAGTTGCCAGAAAGGGTCTCCTACAATCACCCTCTTCCTCACATGAATATATGCACCTCATCTGATGCGTCTCAAACTAATAGCGGCAGATTTTCAGCAGGTGTGAATTGTAGAGCTATTCAGGAAATGCCCTCCCCACAAGAAAAATGTCACCAAAACAGAAAAATGTGGAAAGAAATATGAGTAGCAAGAGTCATTTCTTATTCTGAATATACAGAAACGCTCACAATACCAATCATAATGTAAGAATAATGGAACTTTTAATTATAGTTTTACCATCATGGGTCTCCTTTCGGCAGCACAGGTGGCAGCTGCTTCTTTCACTATTTGAGCTTGTTAATTAAAATGTCTACATCCTGTGAATCAGCCAATAACAACACAGAACATGCTGAATAGTAACAGAATATCATAGTTTCATTATTTTTAAAATAATTTGCTTTCTGAGTGTCTGATCAAAATTACATGAAGGATGAAATCATCCAGTGACTGAATTAAACGAGAGATGCCAAGGCACCACACTGTGAAAGGAAATTAGAAGTTTTTAGAACATAAAAAAAAATTGATAATTAAGCCTATCTGCAAAAGCAAGAATAATACTCTGAGCAAAGGATGTAGATTTGTTTTCCCTAGTTTTTACAGGACTGACTTGCTTTATCACTGTTGATTCAGGGTGATGCAAATGTGACATGAGTCACTGTGTGAAGTAGTTTAAGGTTATCAATAGTGGAAGTTAATCATTCCCATTTACAAGCAAGTTCTAACTTTTTGAAAACTTCTGAGGTACAACCTAAGAATATCCATCATCTCCCTAAAATATTAACAGCCTCCTTTTATTGACACCTTTGCACATAATATGTGTTAACATTCCCACTGCAGGAACAAATAGCCTGGTTTCCTTATATAGTCATCTCATGTACAGATGAAGGTCTCATGTTTTTTGAGCCATCAAATCATTACTTATAATTTTTAAACAAACTAACGAATTAGTAGATGGGTTGGGTTGTGAGGACTAATTGATCCAAATCAGGTTCAAGATCTGTCTGTTCTGCACTAACAAAATTTCATTTTAAATTATGTGAAAATTGATGTATATCTTTGAAACTTTGGAGATCTGAAGAACTTGACTTTTTAATATTATTTGTAAATATTTTAAAAAACATTCTTACCTCATAGACCATAAGCAGCTAATTTGTAGCTTCCTTTTAATCACGTGAAGTTAAGCTATTTGTAGGATATTTCGGTTATTCCCCCCCCCCCTCAAATATAACAAAGGGTAAAAAAGAAAGGAAAGTCAATATATAATAGCCAAACTTGAGCTAAAATAAATTTATCAGCCCTGCAGTTTCATCATCTAGCATGGCCAAGGAGTTACGCATGAAAAGCTGCAGCAAGGGTTGGTGATGACAATTGAGTGTTTTTCTCAGACCAGCTTTTGTTGAGCTAGCTGTTCAAACAACATCTTGATTCTCATGCCTCTATAGTTGCTAAAAAGCTTCAAAGCTTGATGAAAGGCCTATTAATGCAAGTTTTAAACCTAACCTTCCTTCACCTTTCCATTTTGCTGCTGTTTTCTGATCATTCTAATCCAGTTTCTTTCATAGAAAGAAAACTCTATAACAGAGTTGGGAACAGCATGGGGTCATGAACGTGTATGTGGTATCTAAAGCAAAATCTACTGCCTTTTGAACATTTCAAGACCCATTTTACTTGACCTCAAAGTATTCTCTCTCATGTATGTTAAAAAATACCCAACAGATGGACAGAATTTAAAGGAGCAACAATCAAAAATAACTAAACCCCATTCTATATGAATGTAAATTACATTCTAAGATTAATTGTTTGCTTCAGAACATACAGACCAAGGATAATTCCCGAGTAGAAAGTTGCAGGTCTCAATGGACAAACAGGATTTTCTACATAAACACACTTTATTATGGGGGAAATTATTTGTCTTAGGATGGTTAGTCATCTGCCAAGATACACAGCCAACAAACACTTAACAAAAGCAACAGTAACGGTCACTTTCTGGAGTGCATTGAGTAAGCCTTGGTCTGACAGATACCTGCATTTGGACTCCTTCCATTTTTTGAGATTCCAATATTGTGCTTTTGATCAACACGCAATAAAGCTTTAGTTGTACCAGTTACAGCTTGTTAAAAAATATAAAAACAAATCACTGAAATTTCAATTCTCCCCCACCCCCGACCAACACACACACACACACACACACACACACACACACACTTACTTTTGGCACCAAAATTTCAATGACATTTTAAATCTAGACATCAACATTCAAAAAGATCCAACCGGCTCTTTTTAACTGAAATGTCCAAACAGCCATTTTCACACAACTCTCACATTAGGGCATAAGGTGTGGTACTTACTCCTCATGGCATCTTCCTCAGACCATCACACCCTGCTCTTAATGTTTGAAAAAACCTGTTTTCATCTTACTCTATGTATTTTCTGGTGAGAGTTTGTCTTATTTTAGCATTACAAATGTTTTAGCACCGTTGTCGGGAACATTTATAAATGAAAATGTTCATCCATACAGGTGCCTGTTGCTCTCTGCCTCTATCTACCTTACCCTTATTTCTGTAGTGTCAGTAACCTATAGCCTTAAAAAAACCCAAAAAACTTTGGCCTTGCAGTGATATAGCATGGACATATTCTCTTTAGGTTTCTAAGGAAGGGGGCATCCTCAAACTGAATGAGACTTTTTCTGAGTTACCGTATATACTCGTTCATAAGCCAAATTTTTTTGGTAAAAAAGTGAAGCATTAAAGAGCAGGGGTGGGCTTATCAACGGGTCTACACCAAAATTTGATGATTTTAAGCTCTATGGAATTATTGAATTGAGTATCTAATACATCGTCATTTTATTTACCTGGAACGTTCGCAGGCATGGAGCCCCATAGCTCCCAGTGGCCGTGGTTTGCTGTTCCCAGCCAATGGGAGCTGTGGGGTGTGACGCGAGCCAAGGGACATGCTGGCCGCCACTTCCTGCAGCTCCCATTGGCTGGGAATGGCAAACCACGGCCACTAGGAGCTGGGGGGCTCCATGCTTGCGAACACTCCAGATAAACAAAATGTCCTGGCCTGCTAGCAGCTTATCCTAACGGGCCAGGAGTCAAAATTTGCCACCACCTGAAATATAGGGTCGGCTTATGAAAGGGTCATATAGTTTAGGCCATTTCTACCTATCCATCTTGGATGGTTGTCTTATAAACAAACAGGCTAATGAACGAGTATATATGGTACATCTAGACTTTAAGAAATCTAAAGGATTGTACACCCTGATTTTTTGCACAGATTTTAGCTATAACAATGTAGCTGGAGTCCTCCAAACCCCTAGTATAGACATACCACAATGGGGTAAGAGGTGACCTGCACCTTTGAGACTTCTACCAATTTCAAACTCAATCTTTAATAACTGAGAGCAGGGAGATCCTTGCTGTTAAAAGTCATTTTTGCATCAGGGTGGCAAGTCTACACTAAAGGTTTGAACCATATTAGCTATACAGTACTTGCACAATCTCCCTCTCCTTCCCACCAGTGCAAACAAATCCCAAAGCAAAGCTCACAGATGCCAGATAAGCCCACCAAGCAACACCTTTGTAGTAAATACGTCTGGCTTTAATCCAAAATATAAACACAAGTTATATTCAAATAAAACATTATAAGAACATTCAGGTTGCAAAATTAAGGAAACAAATGTTAGGAAATGCCCTAAATAAATTGCTCATAGTCTTATTTTATCCCCTTTATGGTTTGGTATATAATATTGCCCAACATCACATAGGAAGACTGTGGCAAAGCCAATAACAGAAGCCCAAAGCCTTAAAGAAAAGAAAACGTTCTCTCTCTTTTGCAACACTTTGCCTCATTCACTGTTCACCTATTAGGCAAGGGTCCTGTAGAATTAGCTCAGCATACAATGACTATTTTCCCCTCACACTTTCAAAACAAACAAATTCACCAAGTATGGTACATTAGGAATATCATGTGCTCTTTAGAGCACATAAAGCAATTTCCAAAATCACATATTTTTATCTCAAGAACTCACTATTAGGTGTTTATGAGGGCTGTCAATCTCAGTTGATGCATGTGATTAATGCAAAACAATGGTTGTAATTAATTGCAGTTTCAATCACAGTGTTAATGATAGAATTTAAATGTATTATAAATATTTTCTACATTTTTGAATATATTGATTTCAATTAGAACACAGAAGGTTTTACATTGTTTTGTTTTTGAGTGCAGTTATGTAAAAATAATTTTACATTTATAAGTTGCACTTTCACAATAAAGAGATCGCACACTACAGTACTTGTTTGAGGTGAATTGAAAAATACTATTCCTTTTATCATTTTTAAAGTACAAATATTTGTAATAAAAATTATATAAAGTGAGTGTTATACATTTTGTATTGTGTTATAACTGAAATCAATATATCTGAAAATGTAAAAAAACCATACAAAATATTTATAATAAATTTAAAATGGTATTCTATTTGATTAATTGTTATTATTTTAATTGTTTGCCAGCCCTAGTGTTTATTATTTCTTCTCCTTCCAGTCACAGCATTTAATTTATGTAGTAAGCCTGTAACAGGGTGGCTTGTCCCTTAAAGGATAGAAGGCTAGTCATCCCTGATAACTGAATGAGACACACCGGAAAAAAATCAAGTGGTCTCCCCATAAAGAAGTAGATGGAAGAGCGGGGAAGCTCAGGAAACTGCAGCGAGTGAGAAAGGCTCTTGCAGGAAGATTCTGATATCTTCCTGCAAGATATCACCCCTGCAAGGGGTGTTTGGAGGCCAGGATCCAGCGAACAGGAGACTCCTGTGGAAGACCCTGACTGGGTGTGAGCACAAAGGCCAGAGCTAGAAGGCTGCGCTCCAGCTAAGAAGAGCTGGGTAGTCTGGCTGTGAGAACAGATTGGGACATAAGAAGAGCTCCAGTTGTGACTGAAGATGCCGGAACTAAATATGAACTTTTGTACTGTGGTGATGGACTTTATTTTGGGACCTGAGAATTGTTGTGAATTGTTTGTTATTAAACCAGCCCTAGGTTGAGGTTGTGAGAGAAGCCTTTGTGCCCTGAAGAGGGGAAAAACGGTGGCAGGGTGCCACAGAGTGACCTCTAGCCATGGGGGTGTGTGCGTGAGAGGGGGCTGACCTTGTAACAAAGCCACAGTTGTTAAATATTCAGGGGAAAAACAATCAGAGCCACTAATGAACAGCAATCTGCTACTGCAAAATAATGTGTAATATTCACTTAATGTAGGAGTGTGATATTTATAATAGATGTATATTATAATAAAACATAAGATTTCTAAAGGACAAATTCCCTATGACAGACCTTGAAACATTACTAAACTACCGCATACAAACATCAGCAATAGAAGATTAAAGGAAACATGATTTTAGCCAACACCAAACCACAGTTGCCTAGGTTGCCAGTGAAATCAATGGGGATAACCATGTGCAGGGTTCCACACACAGAGAGCTGAATGTAGAAGATTTTTCATTCATATAATTAAACAGGATTTATAGAGAGCAAATTTTCTTCTCCACTCAAAAGAAACGCAAAAGTCTGAGGGAATGTGTGCGTGCGCAGAATTAACCAAAAAAAATGCTATGACACTAACGTGCACAATCGGGCTCAATATGACATGGTTTAAAAACTTAGCCAGCAGCTTGCTTGCTTTCCCAGAAATGATGAATTTATGTACAGTAGATGAGTATAATCATTCCATGAAGAGCACTTACCACCAGAATCAAGCACTCCCACTAGCAATGAAGAGAAAGCTTCCACTTACCTGGAAAATAAAAACAAACATAAAATTAAAGGTAGCTCTTAAGCAGCTGTTCTTTCAAACAAACAAACATGGCACTGGAGTTTGGGGATTTGTTTGATTTTAACTTGACAAGCAACACTCAGATGTTTTTCAGGGTGAGGTAATAAGGCACATGTAGACTGCACTAGTAGCAATGACACCCTCACAGTGTTAACCAGCTCTCCCAGCGGGATGTGCTCTTAATTCACAATGGGTTACAAGCTAAGTGTGGAAGGAAAGTAACAATTCAAGGGAGAAAACAAAAAACAGAAACAAAGGAAAAAGGTGCTCTCAGAACGATGTTTGAACTGACCATTATTCATAATTCCTCCACACTGGCCACCTGAGAACATTTTCCTGTTTCCTCCTCAAACTAATTCACGACTATTTAAGGGCCAGTGCAAAGAATAATCAAATAGGGCCAAATTCAGTCCACAGTTACATCTGGAGCAGTTCCATTGATTTCAAAGTATTTGCTCATTTTGGTGGTGCTGCTTGAGTGCAAATGAAAGTGGAATTTTACTGATATTTCCAGTGTTGTTGCTGTATTGAATGTATTATACATCTATCTTTTCAATTAATGTAGAGTTCAAAGGTATCAGATTGACAACGCAGGAAAATGAAGTCGTCTGCTGTACAATACCTTTGGAACCAGAAACGGTATGAAAGAAAATACAAATCAACTTAATGAAAATTTAAGTAAAATAGTTTAAAAAAATTACTGGCATGTGGATGGGATTTTTCAGAAAGTTAAACATTTTGTCTTCTGAAAAATGCATCTTCAGCTACTGTAAATCCCTTTCTAGTAGTTAGTATGTGCTCTCAGAATACAGTTTAGCTCTAGAATACTGTACAACTGTTACACCACTTAGGATAGCCACAGGATATAGATAATGTACAAGGACATATTAAAAAAAAAAACCAGACCAAAGCCCCCCATTTACAACTGATATGATCTTTGACGAACTATGCCTAATTTAGCCATCACAGGAAATGTTTGATCTAATTTTTGAAAAGAAAAAAAGCTCTGCATTTCAATAAGGAACTTTGAAAGCCCGTTGAATAGAAACAAAGGATTTCCTAGAGAATATTTATAGTATTCTTTATAATAAACCTCCATCTCCCAGAACCATTTTAAATAGCATGCATGCAGATGTGCCCTTCTGGCATATACTTTCTAAAATGTATTGAACCATTTTTAAAAAGTAACAAAAATATTCACATTCTTTTGAAACATAAAAGGCATACAGCTAGAAGCTACAATGATACATCTCACAGTATAACACTGGTCTCTTTCTCTTACATTAAAAAAGCCAGAGAGCGAGCGAGCGATTAACATGTCTCCCCATGCACCAGCATGATTAGAGCTCCCACTAGCTAGTCCCTTAACAGACTGGGGTTACTAGTTTTGAACATCCACAGTTAACTGCTCTTCCACAGGGAACTTTTAGGCATGAAATGTACAGATCAATGCAGGTGTATTGTGTGTATAAAAACAGAGGTTTTACAATGGAAGTGTGCTTTAATTCCCTCAATAACTATTTGAATCTCAGCACGGGTAAGAGCAGCTATAAAATATCACAATTAGACTGGTGGATGCTTTGTATACTGGCAAAAAAACCCAAACCTGTGAATGTATAAGCGTTCCAGACTGACTTGCCTCTCTGTTGCATAAAATTGTGAGGGTAAACTACTTATTATTCACATTTAGATAGCTGGAGTGTCCATAACCTAGAGAGGACCTGAGCACTGCATTTAATTCAGTAATTTAATTAATACCAACCCAAGCCTAATGGCCCAATATCAAACATTCCTTTTACCTGTACCCTCATCCTATCTATGCAGAAAAGATGGAAATAAGGGATGTTAAATGGTCACAAGTTAAATAATCAAACCAAGGATTTAAGAGTTATTAATGTTTAAGTCTTGACTCTGCATGCTTAACTTTACAAAGGAACTGCTATAATTATTTAGCCATCCCTTGAATTACTAAGAATTATTATTTAGCTTGCAGCTCTACTATGATTCATGGATGACTCTACTTACCTAGCCATATATTCCCCCCTTCAGATCACCTCAAGCATTACATTTCCGGGGTCCCTTAGGAAGGTTTGTGTTATTTTAAAAACAATCTTAAAAGAAAAGAAAAAAAAGCTTTACCTATCTGAAGGGACATCCCATTTTTCATATATCTGTTTGCACATTTGAAATACAGTACTTCATTATGGAGCGTACAAAATCTCTTCCCTCCTGAAACCACAACACAGCAGCATTCTGCTCTGCATATGTGCCAGATATGTACAGTATTGTCTGTGTGAAGCTCCCTGGACAATTTTCCCTTGTAGTAAAGACAACAAGTGGATATTGGGGGTTTCTATAAGCATAACAGCAAGTCTGACCATAAATATGTACATCTTGCTGTTAATGCTTTTGAAGTCATCATCTGTACATTGCCAACTTAAAGGAACACTCTCCTAGTGTTTACCTAAGGATCAAAAGCTAGATAAATTAAACAAAGAAACCACTTGCAGATATTTCCCTGTAGGAGTCTATGCTAGAATTTATTTTAGGAGAATGGTTGAAATACCCACACTATCATGTGCTCTTTGGGATTCTCACAGATGAGAATGGCAAGCAATTGAACTACAGTATTCCAAGTGAATATGATATGGTATGATGGCGAGGATGGCAGTACAATACTCTAGCAAGTGAGACCACCAGACCTGGTAGTGCCTTCATGCATGTGAAGGTATTTTGGAAGCAGTGCAGAGGTACTATCAGCACTGCCAGTCATCAGGAAAGGAAACTGGTCAGGTGAGACAAGTCAGGTGTGGGACCAAAATTCCAGAAACTTGAGGTGAGGGACTCACCTACTGTCCTATTGGGGTCTGGGAAGTGGACGGGCGGAAGCCCACTCAGGCCCTGAGGGGCTTGAAACAGCTCTAGGAGAGGGCTGAGGCTCAGAAGCTGGGCTGATTGGTCTCCACCCAAGCGGTCTTCCGCGAGACCTCTCCGAGCTGCCGGTCTTCTACCAGGACCTCCTCCGCACCTGGAAGCTCTTTTCAGCGACCAGGTCCTTTGTGGCCACCGAGGGGGCGGATCTCCTCGCGGAGCCCCTGCTACACAATCCCAACCTACGTGTGCAGGTGGCGGAGTCTCCCTCGGTGCGCCAGAGGTTGGTCCTGGCAGATGCCACCAGGGTCGGAGACCTCCTGGACTACGGCACGGGGGACTGGGTGGCTCCCCGGGCGCTTGCACGGTGCATGGGGCTCGCCACCCCTCGGACCCCCCGGCGCGTACTCCGGGAGGTGAAGGCCGCCCTGTTACCCAGGTCTCTCGATTTCCTGTGGCGAGCCCTGCGAGAGGGCGCCCCCCGCCCGCCCCTCACCCCGGGCCCTCCGGATATTTTTTTAGGGCCCCGTTTCCGCGAGCCCCCCTGGCACCCCCGCACCCATGCGCCGAGCCGGCTGCATGCTCTGCAGCCGGTCCGGTTTCGAACCGCGCCCAGGGCCCATCTGTGCACGCTCGTGCTTCACACGTTGCATTTCCTCACCCTCGCGTCCCGCCTCGATACCAAATGGCGGGACTATCTGCCACCTAAGGAGGGTGAGGAGCCCCGGTGGGCCAGCCTGTATTCCACCCTGGTTCCACGGCCCGCCGGGGATATTGGCTGGAGGCTCCTTCACGGAGCCGTAAGCACGGGCGTACACCTGGCGCGGTTCACCCCAATCCCCGAAGCCTGCCCCTTCTGCGGCATGAGGGAAGACCTGGCGCACGCCTACCTCGAGTGCGCCAGGTTGCAGCCCCTATTCCGGCTCCTCCGGAACCTCTTGCTGAGGTTCTGGCTGCACTTTTCCCCGCACTTGTTCCTGTTCGCACACCCTGTCCGTGGCCCCACAAAGTCGCGAGACCTCCTCGTCAACCTCCTCTTGGCTCTAGCTAAAGTGTCCATCTACAAGACCAGGAGGAGGATGCTAGACGAGGGGGAGCTCTGTGACTGTGGGGCCTATTTCCGATCCTCCCTCGTGTCACGGATCCGGGCAGAGTTCCACTGGGCAGCGTCCGCTGGCTCCCTCGACAGCTTTGGGGAGCAGTGGGCGCTGTCCGGGGTTCTCTGCTCGGTTTCCCCATCCGGTCTCCTTGTTTTGAACCTTTGACCCTCACTTGATCCCTGGTTTTTCATTAGTTGTCCCCCGGATTTACTTGGCCCCTGGGTCTAGTGGTCCCTCCCGCTGGGCTGGGGGAGGGGCTTTTAGCAGTGGGCGGGCTTGTGCCCGCCCACCTCCTGGGGATACCAATAGGAGCTGGGCTGATTGGTAAGGAAGCCAAAGGTGTGGCCAGTTAATCAGGGCCCAGCTGGCCCTTATAAGAGGGCAGTGGGCCTGGAGCAAACACAGTCTTCCTTTGCTTGTAGAGGGAGAAGGGCTTGGCTGCAAGTACCTAGGGTGGAGTCGGGCTGGGGAAGGCCAGAGGAGCTGGGGAGCTCCGGCCTAGGAAAACCTCAGGCTGTGGCCTAGGGTTAGGCCCATCTAGGTACTGTGGTTGCAGGGGCAACCCACGGGTAGGCTGAGGCAGCAGGTCCAAACCCCCTTTGCCTGTGATGAGTGGCTTATACTGCAGTCTGCCCCGGGGCGTGGGGGCTAGCTGGTGACTGGCAGTGGCCTATGACTGAGGTGAGGTGGGTTGGGGGTTCCCCTAGGGAGGGGAGACCCAGATCTAGGGGTACTGCCAGGGGGCAGCACCCCAGTTAAAAGGGCACTGGGTCCTGGGAGGGACACGGAGCCAGAGCGGTCAGGCGGATCACTGGCCTGCAGTGGGCGCTCTAGAGGCTGGTGAGCTAATTCTCCGGAACAACCAGCAGGAGGCGCTGCAGGGGTGAGTCCAACCCTGCCACACCTACGTTTATTTAAAAATCTATGATTTTGGAACTAGCAAGTTGTGCATACTGCTAAACATAAATAATGTGTGTTATCCTCTTTGTCCCATTCCCTTCCCTACATATACACACCCCTTTTCTGTGCCAGGTCTTAAAATTAAGTACAAATAAGTAAGGGGGAATAGGAATTCTCCTAAGTCCATGTGTGGGCTACCTGGAGTCTTGAGTCCAGGGCACAGAAGTAAGCAGTACTCCAAGCCCCTTCCTCTCCTCCCCTAAAGAGATGGGCAGAGCCTTGGCTCAACTTTCCTCCCACTTCCTCGGTTACTTGTTGGCCAGCACAGGTGTGGGACTGGTAGTTTCAGGAATTACTATCCCAGGAAGCAGGGGAGGAATTGTGATTCAGGGTACATTGACCCTGCAATAAAAGACCTGTGGCATGGCCACGGCTGGCCCGGGAAAGTGACTCGAGTTTGTAGGGCTATAAAATTACAGTATAGATGTTCTTGCTCTATCTGAAGACCAGGCTCTGAGATCCTGTAAGTGGGAAGGGTCTCTAAGCCCAGCTCTAGCCCAAGCATCTACATTGCTATTTTTAGCCCTGAAGTCTGAGTCCGCGTCAGCTGAACTGGGATCTGAGACTTGGTGTTGAAGGTTTTCTAATGGCAGTATTAGACAATGCCTCCTGGGGCTGTTTCCTGTGTTGGTACAACTGATGCACCGCTTCTTGCTGAGAGCTGTACCTAAAGTAGAAATCTGGACCTATGTTTTGGTACAGCATCTAGCACAGAACTGGGTCTTGTGGAATCTGGCAAAAAAACGAACCTCAAAATCCTCTCTACACACAGTTTGCCCAGGTAGAATTTTAATTTAACACTTTAAAAGGCTTCCTTCACCCTGTCTTGTAAGTGTCAGATTCTGTCACCCTCACCTTACTCTGCATGTAGCCTCATTTATTTTAACTGGGCCAACATGGGTAAAGGTGAAAGAATCTGGCCCTAACTGCTTTTACTGATCACAGACTGGACACTAAGGTCAGATTCTGCCACCATGATCAAAACCATGAAACTACATGCAGAGTAAGGTACTACTCATCATGAGTGTGGATGACTGAATTAGGCCCATAGCTGGAATTTCACTCTTATGCGGGTAGTTGGAATAGCTGATTGTCCTCAGTTTAGGAGTAGAGGGGAGAGTGGGAGTGAGATGATTTTGTTGTTGTTGCTGTTTAGCTCCTTTTCAGTTTTAACAGTGTTTGGCCCTATTGCAATATCAGTGTTAAGAGTCCAACTCCATTAGTGGAATAACATTTGTCTGTAGTTAGTTTTCCTTGTGAGGGAGCAGTAATGGCAGGCATCTACTACATCTGCTTAAGAGAAGAGCAATGACCTTTAAAGGCTGGGGGTAACTTAATATGCTTTAACCAGTATAACAATAAAATAGTAACAATATTTTTAGTTTTGGCACATGTTATGATACAGTTTGGTAGTTTGTGCTGTTTTCTGATAGGCTTGGAATTACTACCACAGTTTGTTTTAGCCTCTAATAAATGCCTTCATTTTGCCCAGTAATTTCAATTCCTGGTGCGCTTGCTCTCTCTGCCTCATTTCACCATGTGTAAAACAGGGATAATAATTCCTCTCTCTGGCACAGTTTGTCTCTTGTATCCAAATAGAGTGTAAGCTCTTCGGGGAAGGTATTGTCTTACTTTGTGGCTGTTCAGCATCTAGCATGATGGAGCCGCAACTGAAATTGTGGCCTCTACAGACTACCGCAGTAAATCTACCACAACAATTTCCCTGCTGGTATTCGCTCCAAAGAGTATGTTCTGTGCCTCCTTGTTTGAGTTTGGCCAGGTGTAGCAGGGCTACTTTATGCTTCAAGTCTGTAAATTCTTATATTCTCATTTAAGTGTAAGAAACTCTTTCCTTTTGAGCCGCATTATGGCTTAAGTCACCAAAAACCACAATGCAATACCACACCTTTATGAAAAAAACGTTTATTTTTCCTGATGGCTACTAAGACTGTCAGTGTCTCCTCTGGCCAGCAGTTTGAGTACTGTCCTACTAGTATTTTGTATGGCTTTCTGCAGTGTGATCCTGAAGGCTTCGATATATTTGAGAGAGAGAGAGAGAGAGACAGAGAGAGACACAAAGACACCATCTTCTACAAACGTTGAGCTGTAGAATCTCAGTAAGCCATGCATCTAAAATTGTTTTGTCTCCCACTCAAATCCAATAATCCGAATTCTTTTTCTTTGCTTCATGCAGGTTTTCTAAAAACTCTATAGCTATATTCCCCCTTCAACACAGCTTATGCTGTGTTTCCAAGACCATCACTTTTGTTATCCTGTCCATCTGCATGATTTGGGTTCCTACAATATTTACCCATGTTGCAGATTTTTCCACTTGCTGTGACAATGGCATTTTGCATTTTCTCCCCCTCCACACTCCTTTTCAAGACATCCATTTTTTTATTTCCTCAAGTGGACATTTCTATAGAAATTTTTATAGACATGTCCAAGCTTGATGTGGCACCAAAAAAAAAAAAAAAAATGGGTCAAACTATGGCATTCGTGCAGAATTGATAAGATGGCCTTTTGTCTGATACTGGTCTGGGCATCTCTAAACGTAAAATAACAAGAAGTTCTTGCTTATTTTTCAGTATTGGCATTTGTTCTTGCTAGTAAGTACTAAAGTATCAAAGACTTACATTGGGTATTGTCAATAAGGTTACATTTTTCAAAAGCATAAACTGATTTAGGTGCCCAAGTTCCAGTGACTTTCAAATTTTGAGAACTTGTGAAAATTGTGAGAAACTTTACCAAAATGATGGTTGAATACGAGTCACAGAGCAGAAGCAAAACAATCACTTGTCTATCTCATTCACTTAGTAAGTCCTACCCGAGGTGGAGGAGAGATTTTAAACAGAAAAATGTGAATGATAACTGGGAACTACGTAAGAATATTTTACTAGAATCCCCAAAAAGATAATCCCACTATTGAGAGACAAGGCTACACTGTTTGCGCGCGCGCTCTCTCTCTCTCTCAATAAAACAGATATAAAAAAAGAAGATAAAAGCAATAAGGAACTGTAAAAAACTGATAATGGAAGAAAACATCAAGATTAAATCTATGGCCAGCAGAATTAAAGACGATACCAATGGTTGTGTTTTTAAAAATATATTAGGAACAAAAGGCATTCTAACATTAGTATTGGTCAGATGGAAATGGTAGAACTGTGAATAATAATGAAAAAAAGGCAGATGTGTTAAATAAATATTTCTTCTCTGTATTACGATGACATATTTTCCATTACAACACTAATTCAAGACATTAAAGAGCAGCTAGTAAAATTAGACATTAGTCTGGATAATTTGCATCCAAGAGTTTTAAAAGAACTGGGCATGGAGCAATTTGAACTGTTGATTTTTAATACAGTCTTGGAACAAGGGGGAAGTTCCAGAGGACAAGAAGAATGCTCATGTTGTGCCAATATTTAAAAAGTGTAAACGAGATGACCTGGTTAATTATAGGCCCACTGGCCTTGTATCAATTCCAGGCAAAATAATCGAACAGCTGATGTGGGACTGTCTTAATAAAGAATTCAAGAGGGTAATTAATTCCAAGCAACATGGATTTATTAAAAAAATATCCTGTCAAACTACTTGATATTTTTAATGAGATTACAAGTTTGGTTGATAAAGGTAATAGTGTTGATGTAGCATATTTAGGCTTCTATAAAGCATTTGACTTGTTTGCAACAGTTGACTGAGAAACTAGAATGATACAGAAGCAGTGTGACACACAAATAGATTAGCGAGTGACTAACTGGTCTCAAAATATAACCCAAAATGGACCCTTCCCTGTTCAGCTTCCACCGGTACCAGTAGATAGGGACCACACACAGTCAACATCACAGGCTATACCACAATAAGACCCCCAAAATAATACATACTATAAGTAATACAGAGTTAAGCAAATACCCAGTCTGCTTGAACCATAATATTCTTACCCATTGGATGAATTAGGAGTCATATTATTCTTATAATGACATATCACTATTAATTCTTATGCAAAATCCTAGTGATATCAACTGCAAAAGTGTCAGGCATTTAAATAGGGTTTTTCAAAAGGAAGATACCACATGTCTAATCAAATAGGACACACCAAGTATTACTCTGACTGCATGGTAATTCTGTATAAAATATGTCTTATTACTGAACATATTTAACATGCAAAGTTCCATAAAGTAGAATATACAAGCATTTTACTCACTACCCTGGGTCTTTGCATACTAAAGATAATGCACAGTACAACTACTGCTTAAAGAAACACCATCCCTTATCATGAAGAACAGATTGGCAGCAATAATGTCACTGGAAACATTTTTTGCCATTCTGTCCTAAAATCAGATGAGATGATTTACACCAATTATATTAGAGAGGATAAAATGATGCCTCTGCGCTGACACCATGTACAACAATGTGATTTGAAATGGCCAAGGTATTAATTTCTGATGCACCAACGGAACCACCATGAACTTTTATTGGAGCTAGTAGGTGCTGTTGTGACAGTCATGGAGGGATATTGGCCAAAGGTGAGACTTTGTACCAAGTTTCCAGTCTTCAGTCTCAAAAAAGAAAGAGAAAAACTCCTGTAGGTCCCAATTCAACGGTTCATCTCTATTCAGCTAACAATTTAAGCACAAGCTTAACTTTAGGCATATGCTTAGCATTCAATTTAATTTGATGCTGAAATCTACACAAAGCCCCTAAATCAGCAGAAGCTGTGTTTTTTCTAAATCTGAATTCAGATGGTCTCAACCCATAAAATATAGCTGAACCCAAACTGTGCAAGCTTTAAATAAGGCAAGATAAACATTGCCTAGCTTTGCTTCTGTTCTACAGCTTGTAATGTAGCCCAGCACAGCAGAATCTCCATATGTTCTAGAATAACAGAAAAAGAGGAGACTAAGTATTTTAGTTCAAATTTTAATTTTAATAAAATTTCAGATATCCAGAAAATGTCAAACTATATTCCAAAATCTAAATGCATACTCTAGGGATTGGTATACAGGCCACCGGCTTGAAGTGAAACACTGGATATATAAAAAAAATCAACCAGATAAAAAATTCCTTTCTTCCGGCCAGTACACTCAAGAACTTCCATAAGCCATCAGTGCACACTGTAATCATCCTATTTTTCTTCCACCTCATTAGATCCAGTTTAAGGTAGAATTAGGGGCTGCACAAACTCTGATGGAACCTGCAAAAATGCCTGCAAGATGGAGATAGATGATGACCACAGTTGCTGCTCTATTAGTTTGTTTGCATGTTGGATGTTTTTCTGATTATAGTTACTCCATGATTTAACAGTAGGAGGCTAATGGAAATGTTGTTCACTGTAGTGGAGGACTAAGTCAGCCAGGGAAAGAAAAAGAAATGTGTTTACACTTGAAGATGTCACATAAAACAGTTGGAGGCTCCGAACCCCCTGATACCAGGAATGGCATTTTCTTTCAAGAACTCATCTAAGTGCTCCTTCACACTTAGAAATCTATTAATTTACAATTAGTTGTATTGATTTTCTAGCAGATTTGTAATTTCTGTAATAATTTACAGACTACTGAAGATATTAACTATGCCCCATAGAAAGATAAGCATTACTGGGACATAGATCTCGGCACGAGTTATTGAACATATTGACCGTTTGGATTTTCTGCTTTAAATTCTACATTAATTACAGCAGAACTGATTGGTGGATTCTATCTCCCCATGCCAAGAGAGTCTCCCTCTCCCACGTTCATCCAATAGCAAAATCTCATCAGGAGGTGCAGATAATGTCCGTTCAACTTCTAATGTCTTGTTAGTGTGGGGGGATTTAGTAACTACTTTATTTTATGTGGGCAAGGTCACACTGTGCTCTCCAAAAATACAGTCTAAGTGATCCTGCATAGCACGCTAATCTACACTATTTTAAGAGTTATATATAAACTGAGGCTTGGGGGTGATATGTGAACTGTCTAAACAAGCCAGCAGCTGCCAGCAGTGGGTCCAGCTTCTAGGCAGAGGGGCTCCACGCGCCCCTGCCCCGAGCACCAGCTTCACACTCCAATTGGCCAGATTCCGGCCAATGGGATGGGGGTGGGGGTGCCTGTGGGTGAGAGTCGCACAAAGCACGCCTCCGCCTAGGAGCTGGACCTGTTTCTGTCTGCTTCCGGGGCGCAGCGCAGTCCGCGGTGCCAGGTCAGATGGGAAGCCTGCCTCTGCAGCTCGGCTGCGCTACTGACTGGGAGCCGCTGGAAATAAGTCCGCGCCCCAACCCTGCACCCCAATTCCCTGCCCCAGCCCTGATCCCCCACAACCTGGAACCCCTTCCTGCACCCCAAACCCTTCATCCCCAGCCCCACCCCCAGAGCCTGCCCCCCCAGCCCAAAGCCCTGACCCTCTCTCGTATCCCAACCTCCTGCCCCAGCCCTGAGCCCCCCCAAACCTGGAGCCCCTCCTGCACCCTGAACTCCTCATCCATAGCCCCGACCCAGAGCCTGGACCCCCAGCCCAGAGCCTTGACCCTCTCCCGTACTCCAACCCCCTGCCCAGAGCCCTGACCCCCTCCCCCACCCCAACCCCCTGACCCAGCCCAGAGCCCCCTCCCACACCCTGAACCCCTCATTCCCAGTTCCACCCCGCAGTCCTCACCCCAGCCCTGTGCCCCAGCCCTGAGCCTCTCCCACACCCCAAACCCCTCATCCCCAGCTCCGTTGGGTCGCAGGCATCAACTATTTTCTTCAACTGGGTCCCCAGAAAAAAGTTTAAAAATCATTGGTCTAAACCAGGCCTGCACAACTCGTAAAGCGGCAAGGGCCATATTGCTCCAAAGAAAACAGCTGAGGGCCGAAACCCCCCAGCCCGCAGAAACACCCCCCCGCCCCCCCCCCCAGAGCCGCCCACCCCGTGGAAACAACCCCTCCTTCCCCAGCGCTGGGGTGTGGAGGCCTGTAGAGGGGGAAAGAAACAGCGCGCATAGGGTGACCAGATCACAGCAGTAAAATAGGACCCGCCCCCACCATCACACCCCTCTTCACACCCCCAGGGGTCACTATATTACTGCACACAACAGTCAATCAATGCAGTTGTAGATAAATCTCTGCATTATGCATTTTTGTATAACTTTTATATGACTTTGTATTGAACCTTGGTAATACAATTGAACCTTAGTGGGCCCCTAAGGTAATATAATTAAGATAAAAGAAAAATGTCTTTTTGCTAGAAGTAGAATAAGATCTTCCCCCCACTTTGTATTTAATTGCCCTGTTGAATGAATGAGGTGTGAATGAGGAAGGTGTGGAAGGCAGGCACCTCCAGACAGCTGCAACCCTTGGAGAGGGGATGGGAACCAGACCAAGGACAATCAAACTTGTCAAGTGGGCTGACTAGAGAAGAGCAGACATACTGAAGGCCTTGGGGGTTAGATGCAAGCACCTTCCTTTGGGAACACCCTCTTTGCAGCATTGGGACAACCCCCAGCCCAGAGACAAGCAGCAAAAAGGACCAACGGACACAGTCCTAGATTTTGAGCCGCACAGTGAGCCCACGCGGGCCGCATGTTGTGCATGCCTGGTCTAAACTATACAATAAAGCAACTGAGATTAGAATCCACGTCTCTATCCTTCCCAGTAGATACACTGCATAATCCACTAGAACATAGGGTCTCCCAGGCAAATCCCTGTTCCCCAATCTGTAAAATGGGAAAACTGCTTACTTGTGGCTAAGGATATGCTAACTCCTGTATATTTTCTGATTTTTCCTATGGTAAACAATATAGCCTTTGCTTTAAATATGGGGGGAAATATGGCACAGAGGTCAAATGTCTTGCTTTCCACCATTATTCAGCCTTACTACATTGTTTCATCCCAACAGTGGGTGCATTTCAATGTTGGGTGAATTGTATGAATCCTTTTTTGTATAAAATTTCTTACTATGTAAATGCTTTGATGGTTGCAAGAAATAAAATATATCAGCAGTAAGAAGTTGTCTTTGCTGAACACAGTCAGTCTTTCAGAAACCTCTTTGGTTTAGTGAAAATTTTAAATACACTTTTTGCCAAAATTATAAAAAGCAAACTCATGGGCATTCAATAATTTCTTGAATGTATCCAACAAGAATTCTAGGTGCACTAGTATCTTGATATTACTGTCTGCATATATACATATGCTCACAAGTGCTATATATTGATAAATATAAAATATATTGAACTTGTATCCATACATGCACGTCAATTATCAGTGGCAGGGAGAGTAATTCTGCAATGTTTTTGCATATTTGTTCTACACGTTTGTGGTTTTCTGTAAATGCTTGCTGCATTGCTGGATAGCTAGTTGTAGCGGAGTCCACTCACTGTCAGTAGTGTTGCCAACTTTCTACCTGCACAAAACTGAACACTCTTGCCCCTCCCCTGCCCCGCCTCTCCTCCGAGGTCACGCCCCTGCCCCACTCCATCCCCCCTCCCTCTGTCGCTCGCTCTCCTCACCCTCACTCACTCGCCTTCTCGTAGGGTATGTGTCGCTACATACTGCGGTGCAAAGCAGGCTGCATCAATACTGAGGTCTTTAGCTACATGCAGTAGTGAAAGGGTCTGGTATGGGTGAGGCAGCAAGGAAAGGCTTCAACAGCAAGGAGCTGCCAAGACTTTTCTTCACTGCGTCCTCTCCTGCCAGAGCCTTTCCCTGCAGTGGGGAAAGACTCTGGCAGCGGGACACTACACTGTTAAAAATAGCAGTGTAGACATGGAAGGCGTTGCTTGACCATATGCAGAGCCATGTAGGGTATGTACCTTAAAGTTCTGGCATGTTTCCAATCTACTTGCCTAAGCAGCGCTTCACCATCTACACTGCTGTGTATAGCCATCTGGACATCCAGTATCTGTACTCGACATGCAACTGTAAGTGTAGACATACCTACAGAGGGCAGCAAACAAATACCACCAAAAAGGAACTCAGGGAATCACAAAAAAAGAGGTGATCACAGAGTGGTCTAGGAATCAGAGGCAAGACATCTGGGCAAATGAGGATTCTCCATAGTAATCACTGCAAGCTAACAAAACGGATGACACATTAAATAGGGCAGCAGATGCTAATGTTATCTGACCAGGCAGTCAAGCTTTCACATGGCATTCTTTTTACACCACTAACCGTTGCGTTTGGCGCACGCACGTACAAAGCCAGTAAATGCCTTTTTGTCCAAAGTGTCTTTTTCACTAAAGGAATAATGTAAAAGATTTATTTAACAGTGCATAGCCAGAGCCCAGTTACCCAGCACCAACACATCATTAGAAATACTGCTATCAGTACGGTAGGTACTTGCTATACGCCAGCATTGTAAAACCACTACTATATTTCATGGCTGGAAATTTGCGAAGTGTAACAATATTTGACTGTCTCATTTCTAGGCTGCATGCAGCCTGCTTTCCTCCATCATCAGTCGTTGCTATATTCTCACCAATCAATAACAAACGCGGCCTCGATTTATAATAGGTATTTACTCTGCTCAACATTCATAGCAACTGCTAACTGCTGCAGTTCTGCAATCATCTGCAAGTGTACAACAGGCTGTGGTTTGAGCAGTAACAACTGTGCTGCACATTATTACCAGAAAAGTTCCCTACTGCCACTAAAGGTCACAGTTCATTTACATAACACACCTGCGAACGCAAAAACAGTGATAAGGAAACAGCTGTTACCCGGTGTAAGTGAAGCTTAAATATATATTTATTTGAGACTACCTAAAAGGGACACTGTCAACCTGTCTAGGTAAGTCACAAAGCTATTTAAAAATCAATATAGCAGAATCCTGGAATTGAGAAATCCTAGTGAGTATCCTGCCATAGGGTTTATGTAGCCATGCCACTTGTGGGAGATTCACAAGGGAAGCAAGGATATTCAGAATTGCCATGTTGACTTCAGGGACAAGTAAGTAAGAGGATTATGCATTATTGCAAGGCAGAGGAAGAGCAAAAGAAGAACAGAAAAATGCTGGCAATTAAGGAGGAGACAATTAAGAGGTTAATGAGGGGTTTGAATCCAGGAGAAGAAGTGGTGGAAATTTAATTTGCTTGATATGTTGAAAAAACATATGGCACGCCAAGTGAAAGGAAGGAGATAGATGTGATAGGGAAAAGGTTACAGGACTTAAAAGAAGGACATGTATGTTGGGAGGGTGTGAGATTACTGAAGACAGACTGAGGGGGCCAGAAGGTACATAAAAAGAGGACCACCGGTACTGAGAAAGTCTAGCAAAGAGGAGATAAAAACATAACAAAACATTTCAGGAACAAGCTGGAAAGCTGGCTCAGTAAACAGCTGTTTTCAGTAAAGACAGCCATTTTCAAGCATCACTCACTAATCACACCAAACTATGATATTAACTGAGAAAGTCAGATAGTCATAACAGAACAGACCACACGTGCTCCATTAATACAAATGCCTGTTCAGTTCTGTGGGGGCCCAGAAGTAAGGATTTTTGCCCAGAGGTAATGGAACACTTTATGGAGCTAATGCTTAATGTGCACCTAAAGACTAGTAGGAGTTCCCTTAGGGTTTTGCAGGGTAATATTGAATTCCACAGTAAATACTGCAAAGATCTTTAATCTGCTTCTTGATATGTGACTAGTATGAAGATAGCTTGTTGAAAGGAAGGAAGAGCTGACTCTGACAGCAAAAAGAGCCCAAACCATTAAGGTCATCGAGTAGCTGAGCATCTTGAGAAATTAACAATTGAGGATTACAAAGTCTCCTTGCCGAATATGTATGTTAACTAACAGGCTATACCAATGATACGAAATACCACAATATGGAATTTTCAAATAGGCAATGAAGATAGGATTGATGCACAGGGCAATCAAACGTATTTGGAAAAGAAAACCTAC
The DNA here is from genome assembly GCA_037349315.1 of Chelydra serpentina. NCBI lineage: Eukaryota > Metazoa > Chordata > Testudines > Chelydridae > Chelydra > Chelydra serpentina. Next base: position 26,571,236 of record JBAIAC010000010.1, read on the forward strand.
CTCAGCAAAAACCTTAAAGCAAGCAGCTTCGGTAAACAGATTGCTACAGCTGATCAAGACTTTCACCCGTATGCACTCGGTCTTTGAGCCTGGTGTATCAATATGGAAACAGAGTAGTTTTCTGGCAGGGACGATGAGAGAAGAGTACTTTAAGTAATTTACATACATCGAGAGGTTGGATAGACAAAAAAACCAACCCAAATAAACACAGAGGGAAACAGTGGTGATGATTAAGTAGTGCCTAAAAGAACTAGAGAGAAATGATTTTTACAGCCAAGCTCAGACACACAATGAAAGCCACTGCTCAGTAACTCAGATTAACAGCAAGGTTCTGTGCAAGTCAAAAGAAGAAGGCTGATGGGCATGTGTATGAGCACAGGGGATTTAGGGTAACAAAAGCTTCTGGAAAATATATAGCCCTGTTTGTGATCTGCGGTTCCTTTGTCAGTTACAGCAGGATTTAGCAAATGCAAAACTTAATTCAATGTTAATTTCCAAGGAGTAATGTGGCAGTGACCCTTTATAGAGGAAAATCTAAGAGGCTGTGTTATATAAGCTGACAGGTATACTACTCTGAGTAAGCAAATGAAATGCTGGTGCTACACTACAAACATTCAAACAGCAGCAACATGTTCAACATCATTCACTTTGCTTGGTGGGTTTTGGCTGCTCATACTTCTGCAAAACCAATTTTGATTGAAATAATAAGCACCCCAAACCCTCTCTCATTTCTCACTCCCTTCTCTTTTTTCCTTTTATCCCTCCTTTTTACCTTTTTTCTCTGCTTCTTTTCCCTACTTTGACTACAAGTGAGGACCTGAGTCCTCACGAATCCAGAGGCGATGTGGAAAACAGGCATAAGTGATAGGGAAACAAATCAAAACGGTATTCCTAAGAAGGCCTTTATGAAGTGCCCGTAACCCTTAAGGTATGTTTCTGAACTTCTGGGTATGGGAGCTCCTTTTCTGTTCTTTGGGAGTCTTTATTTTAAAAATGTTTCTGCGGCAGATTAAGGGGTGAAATCTCAGGATGATAGCTGGGGAAAAACACAGGTGTCAACAACATGTGATCATTAAAGATCCCATGGTACTTTCAATTAAGTCATTTGAGTCCAAAGTATAAGCAAAAATCCAAACCCAGCAATTACATGCTGCCTACTTAAATTCTCCTTGCACTTTCAGTTGTACAGTACACTCTACGCTAAACTGCTGTGCAATATTGAACAGCAGCTTCATTTAATTTCACCCTGTAGGTAATGGCATTTTAGTAGTGGCTGAAATACATTTGTGTATACACACCATTTACAATACTTCATGGAGCTGTCATGAGGCTAATTTTTTAAATCTTTGTAAAGCACTTTAAGATCCTTTAAGACGTGGTATCGAATATTATATCTTTTCCTGTGATCACCTTTATTTAATAATAAGGTCTAATATTTATATATTCATCTATAGTTTTCAAAGTTTTTTTTTACAAGGGTAAGTAGGGTTATGTCTATTTCACTGTCCAATTGAGGCAGAGAATGTATACTACCTGCCAATTTTGCATAGGAAGATTTGGTAAGCACCTAATATCTCACTTAAGAGCCAAAGTACTTTTCCCATAAAGATACAAAATCGGAATTATTCTATCATTGACTGATGAGTCTGAGTCCTTTTCAGTCCATTCAAAGCTCTAGAAGCCTGGCATGTGGTGGTTTGTTTGGGTTCTTTTGTGTGTGTGTGTGTGTGTGTGGATAATCTTTCAGCTGTGACTGTTTCTCAGACTGTTCCTCTTTGGTGTGTCTAAGTATTGAAGAAAAAGAGATCAAAGGTTTAACTTTTTCATTATTAAAATATTTTTGTTGAGTTAAAGAAACCTTTTGGTCTGATTATGTGGGCTAGATATAAAAAAAATGATACGTTATGGGTTTGGTTTTTATATAGATCTGTGATTACTCTAGCTGTTGATTTGACTCTCTTTATGGCACAAGTCTATGACTTTAAAAAGAATAGTTCTTCCAGACATTTTGTTCAGAATTGTTAGATAGCATTTTTTTGTGATGCAATAAATCTTCAGTATGAAAAATTTTATTGTTCCTATTTTACAGATAGGATGTTTAAGGCACAGAAAGGTAACATGCCCAAGATCACACAGTCAGAGGCAGAGCTAAATAGAACTCCAGATCTCCTAAATCCCTAATGTGTGTGTAAACCTGTAGAAAATGTGAGCCCAAATCCCATCACAAAGGAGTCAGAATTAGTAACAGGATTGTTGAGTTGCTATTGCCATAGACAGATGGAGTTTACCAATACTTGGGAGATAGAGAGCTTTTAATAATGCTTGATATTTTGAGAAAGTGTGTGTTTGGTATTGCTAAGACACTCAACTTGAATAAGATTTTTTTTTACATCATTATACATTGTAACCACACATTTTATGCCAATTATATAAACTAGTGTAATTACACTAATTATTTAAATACATGATACTCTTGAGTAGGAAACCCTACGAAAATTCTCCTTGATGTAATGAGACAAACTCAGGACTGCATGTTCGTGGTGGTGCCTTGTTGCAAACAATTCAATGAATAACAGGACTATATATAATTCTATGCCTACCAACATATCGGTTCTGTATTTCTCTTCACAGGCTATTTATTATGAGGAAGATTTTGGAAGCAAGACACACCCCCTCATATTTTTATTATTTATCTTCTTTGACATTGGAATTGGTTGCTGTAGGAGTGATTGTGATGCTATAGAGGTTATGACTTCAGGTCAGGAATAAGAATTAGAGATAAATGAACTCAGAAGAAACAAAATGTAACTGTAACTGGAGAATAGTCACCAAGCTAATCTGTTTCCAGTGGGGTCCCGTGGGGATCAGTTTTTGGCCCTATTCTAATTAACCTTTTTAAGCAATAACCTGAAAGGGAGGACGGATAAAACAATGAAGATGACAGGTCACTGATTCAGAGCAATCTGGATTGCTTAGTAAACTGGACACAAGCAAACAATATTCATTTTAGTACAGCTAAATGTAAATATGTACCTCTAGAAACAAAGAATGTAGGCCATACTTACAGGATGGGGGACCCTGTCCTGGGAAGCAGTGGCTCTGAAAAAGATTTGTGGGTCCTGGCGGATAATCAGCTGAACATGAGCTCCCAGTGTGACACTGTGAACAAAAGAGCTAATGCTAACCTTGGATGCATAAACAGGGGAATCTCGAGTTGAAATACAGAAGTTTTTTTTACCTCTCCATTAGATACTGGTTTGACCAAAGCTGAAATAGTGTGTTCAGTCAGGGCCGGCTCTAACAAAAAAAACCCAAGCGCCGCCCCGCCGAAACAAAAAAAACCTACCCCCTCCCGAGTGCTGCCCCGCCGCAACAACCAAATCCCGAGCGCCCCGCTGCCCCAACCCCACCCGAGCGCCCCGCCGCAACAACGCCCCCAAGGGCCGCGCCGCCCCGCCGCAACAACCCTCCTGAGTGCTGCGCCGCAACAACCCCCCCACCGAGCGCCAGACTGCGCCACCGCAACAACCCTTCCCCGAGCGCCCCGCCCAAGTGTGTGTTTTTTTTTTTTTTTAAGCTGAGAGCCGCCCCAACATTGGCCACTCCAAAGGTGCTGCCCCCCAAGCATGTGCTTGGTCGGCTGGTGCCTGGAGCCGGCCCTGTGTCCAGTTCTAGTGCCCACAATTCAAGAAGGATGTTTTAATTTGGAGATGGTTCAGAGAAGACTCACAAGAATTAGAAACATGCCTTATAGTGACAGACGTAAAGAGCTTAATTTATTTATCTTAACAAAGAGAAGGTTAAAGACTGACTTTATTCCAGTCTTTATTCCAGACTTTATACCTACATGGCAAACACATATATAATAATAGGCTCTTCAATCTAGCAGAGAAACGTATAACACAATTCAATGGCTAGAAGTTGAAGTTAGACAAATTCAGACTGGAAATAAGGTGTAAATTTTACCTGCGAGAGCAATTAACCACTGGAAAAATTTACCAAGGCTTGTGGTGGATTCTCCATCACTGACAATTTTTTACATCAAGATAGGACGTTTTTCTAAGCGATATTCTCTAGGAACTATTTTGGGGAAGTTCTATGTCCTGTGTTATACAGGAGGTCAGACTAGATTATCATAATGATCCCTTCTGGCCTTATAATTTATGAAAAAGATTCCAAAGAAGTGGAGTTTCTAATAAGATACAAGCAGAAAATGTGTGTTTATAAATGTTCTTTAAAGGTTTTGATAAGGCAGAGCAGTATTAAGAATTAAACCTTTCAGGCCTGACTCCATAGCATCATCTCCCAATTGCCAAGTGCTCACTGTTTAAAAATAGGAGACTAATCTTGTTTTTAGAAGTTTCTCATTATTATGCCATTTAGAAATAAAGTAAAATAGTGCAAAATAAAGTACTTCGTAGCTGGAAAAAAAAACCCTGTTTAATTACAGAAGAACTAAGGGCACACTTTTCCCAAGCATCATTGGATTTCTCCCTATTCATTGTGGTGTTATGGGAATGTCAAATCAATGGAAATACAAGGCTAGAATTGATAGCTACAAATATTAAAGTATAAGAGGTAACATTCCAGAGATATATTAAAGCAGATAACGCTGCTTAGTTCCACGCTAGAAAAAGTATCTCAAACTAAACCCAATGAAGCAAGAATTATGAGAATTTGTACCAGATCCTTAGACTTGATTCCAGCTGTCATGTGCTTCTGAGGCAATAGAAATCAGTTGGAAAGCTGGCATTAATAGGCAGCAGAGACTCTAAGTTTTGCCAGGGAATGTTTGGTCCTAGTGGCCACAAGATTGTTGAACAGAAAGGTGGTTTAGGGTATGTCTGCACTGCAGACTCTCCATATGTCGAGGCACATGGAGGTTCACAAAATCCCACCGACCCCGCATTATACACGCTCAAGCTCCTTAAACACAGGCCTGAGGGAGAATAGATCCTCAGCTGGTAATCTTGATTGGATATGTGCCTGGGTTAAACTGTGTGACCCAGCCCCACTACCTGCCTACTTTGCAGTGTGGTGTCAGCAAAGGCGACACCTGGCTCTTCGTGGCCCTCTACTGGCCCTTTGTGGCCCCTGCTGGAAACCCGGCAGTTCTAATACATCCCGCCCCAGGAAGGAGCAGCAAAGGTGGGTCCTCTACGCCTGCCTAGAGGCCTCATAGAAGCAGCCAATCAGAGCCCAGTAGGCTCAGATAAAAGAAGCTGCAGAGCCTTAGCAAGTCAGTTCCTGGTTGGGACCAGAGGGGCAAGGAAGGGTGTTCTGCTCTGGCCACGGAAGCTCAACTGGCTGTATTTACTGGTCCTGGGAGAGAGAGAGAACCTGAGAACTTTTAAGATAATGGGTGAACATAAAGGGACCAGGTGGGAAGAGGCCCAGGAAATGCAGTAGCAACTAATTAAAGGAAGCAGTAGGTGGCTGCTGTTACAGGGTCCCTGTGTTGGAACCTGGAATAGTGGGCAGGACCAGGTTCTGCCACCGACAAAGTGACCTAAGACCCAACAAGGGGACAAGGCTCCTTTATAGGCAAAGGGATGGATTTCAAAGGCCCAGAGATGGGGCTGAAGACCCTGGTGAGGGCTGACAGTTTGGTGAACTTCTTGCTACCCTAGAAAGGGTCAATTTTTAACTGTGTGACTTGGCCAGAAGGCTGAGCCACTGAACATCTGCCAAGTAAGGTAGGCAACCTACAGGGGGCACCAGAACCAGAAAAGAGTGCAGTACAACACACAGCTTCTCAGAGGCACTCAAGTGGTGAGTGTCACACCTGTCACAGTGCCATTCCCAGAACCTTCCGACCTGTCTACATGCTAACTTCCCACTCACCCTCTATGCACAGAAGACCATCTGCAGGTTCATATACCCTAGTTTTGTATTTAACCTTTCATTTTCCATGTGCTCTGTCCTACTCTGTCTCTGTTTTATTTCCTCAGTAATCTGCTTTGATCTGTTTGCTATCCCTTATAATCATTTAAAATCTATCCTTTGTAGTTAATAAACTTGTTTTGTTTTCTCTAAACTAGTTTGTGAAATTCATAACTGGGGTGGGGGGAAGCTGTGCATATCTTCCTTCACATTGAGGGAGGGGGTGATTTTCATGAGCTTACACTGTACAGTTCTCTGTGCAGCACAAGACAATACAATTTGGGGTTTGCACCCCAGCAGGAGTGTGCACTTGAGTACTGGGCAATCCCCTAGCTGATTCTTCCCACGCAGAGCTGATTTCAGTGTCTGCGTCTTTCTGCAGCTGGGTGTATCCCTATCTGTGTGTGTGCTACAGCAGGACAGGGTGAAGGAGCCCAGGCTGGTGGAATGGGTGGGCTCAGTAGGACCCCGGTGCATCAGGTGGCACCCCAGAGTGGAGGGAAACCCGTCACAGCCTCACTATTAGATCAGACCAGATCAGATCAAGTAAGTAAGTGATGCTGCAGCAGAGTCCAAGGAATGGGATCAAACCATGGACCTGAAAGCCCAGGATCAGCCTACTCAGCCAGATGGGCAAGCAGGCAGGCACCACTGGGGAATTCTCCAAGGACCTGTTGCGAAATGAAACTAGAGTAAAGCTTGCAGAGGAAGATGTGCATGGCCAAGGATCCAATTCTCAGCCTGGTTAAGTACTGCACACCATGTTTTGATTGTATGGAGAAAATTGTAGGGTTTTTTAAAAAAGGGATTTCCAGGTTATGGAGAATAAAATAAATGTCAGAGGATATTGTATGTCTTGTATGTTTATGTCTATGTTTCATTTCTGTTGAGGGTGGAAGCCACACCATTTCCTGGGCCCACCTTTCTCTTCGTCCTCCCTCCTGCCACGTACTATCCAAGATGGATGCCAAGGAGAGAAGAAAAAAATGTAAGTCAGTAGTACTGACTCTTCAAATCTTTCATTTTTCTATTTTTAAATGAATAACTGGATTACAGGGTGTATGAATTAGTTAAGTTGTGAGTGATAAAGTTGCTTTCCTCTCCACACCCTCCCAAGCTGTGCTGATTTGCAAAAGAATTAGCAGGTACTACATCTCTTGGGAAAAAATATGTTCTCCACGTACTTTTCAAAACACAGCCCTGGGAATAATGCAGAAGTAACAACATGGCCAGCTACTTCAGAGCAGAGGACAATACTCACACATTTTTACCTTTCTATAATAAAGTGCAAATCACAAAAGTCAGACTTGTAGCACTTTCTACTACAAGCATGTGTGTCACTTTCATAATACCACCCAATGGAGCCCAAGTTTATTCATATCCATACTCAGCTCCACTTTTCCCTGCCTGTAATAGAGCAGTCATCTGCGGAGTGCCTCCCAGTGGCAGGGTATACCACAGTCCTTCTCTTGCCCTGGTGCCCCCTGCAGGCTGCCAGGCAATTAGATGGGTCTCCCAGGGCCCTCCAGCACAGTCACAAAGGCCTGGTCTACACTAGGAGTTTGTCAAATTTAGCAGCGTTAACTCGAATTAACCCTGCACCCGTCCACACAATGAAGCTATTTATTTCGACATAAAGGGCTCTTTAAATCGATTTCTGTACTCCTCCCCGATGAGGGGAGTAGCGCTAAATTCGACATGGCCATTTCGAATTAGGGTTAGTGTGGACTGAATTCGATGCTAATAGCTCCGGGAGCTATCCCAGAGTGCACCACTCCGTGGACGCTCTGGACAGCAGTCCGAGCCCGGATGCTCTGACCAGCCAGACAGGAAAAGCCCTGGGAAAATTTGAATTCCTTTTCCTGTCTGGGCAGTTTGAATCTCATTTCCTGTGTGGACATCGTGGCGAGCTCAGCAGCACTGGCAACGATGCAGAGCTCTCCAGCAGAGGTGACCATGCAATCGCAGAATAGAAAGAGGGCCCCAGCATGGACTGATTGGGAAGTCTTGGATCTGATCGGTGTGTGGGGCGATGAGTCCGTGCTTTCAGAGCTGCGATCGAAAAGACGGAATGCGAAGATCTACAAGATGATCTCAAAAGCCATAGTGGAGAGAGGATATAGCCGGGATGCAACGCAGTGCCGCGTGAAAATCAAGGAGCCGAGACAAGCGTACCAGAAGACCAAAGAGTCAAACGGACGCTCCGGATCACAGCCCCAAACATGCTTTTTCTACGAGGCACTGCATGCAATTCTAGGAGGGGCCGCCACCACTACCCCACCAGTGTCCGTGGACTCCGACGATGGGGTCTTATCTACGGCCACTTCCTCGGAGGTTTTCGCGGATGGGGAAGATGAGGAAGGAGATGAGGAGGACGAGGCAGTCGACAGCGCTTTCAGCGGTGATTTCCCTGACAGCCAGGATCTTTTCATCACCCTGACTGAGATCCCCTACCAACCCTCCCAAGGCAGTAACCCGGACCGTGAATCAGGGGAAGGATCAGTAGGTAAGTGTTTTAAACATTTATTTTGAATACAATTGGCATGGTATGTTAGCAATGGGTTTTTCATGGTTAGTTTGCCCTAGGTGCTTTAGTTTTTAGTCGTTGCCAGTGCAGCTACTCGAAAAGTCTGTCAACATGTCTGGGGATAGAGGAGAAATCCTCCTGGGACATCTCCATGAAGCTCTCCTGAAGGTAATGTGAAAGCCTTTGCATCAGGTTCCTGGGGAGAGCAGCCTTATGGCCTCCTCCATGGTAGGAAACTTTTCCGCGCCAGGCTAGTAGCTGGTACTCCGGTATCATTGCCTGGCAAAGCATGGCGGCATACGGCCCCGATGTTTGCTGGCATTCACGCAGCATACGGTCTTTCTCTGTCTCCGCAATCCTCATCAGAGTGATATCAGTCGTGGTGACCTGGTTGAAATTAGGGGAATTTTAGTATGGGGACTGGTTGCCTGTTCCTTTAAATAACTCTACCCGGCGGTTTCCAGCCACGCGGTGGGGGCAGGGAGGTGAACCGTTCATGCTGAGCGGTTCGCCCGCAGCATGCAGGGATCTTTCCCGAGCACAGCCACGCGATGGAGGCGGGGAGGTGAACCATTCATGCTGAGCGGTTCGCCCGCAGCATGCAGGGATCTTTCCCGAGCACAGCCATGCAGTGGGGGCGGGGAGGCGAACCGTTCATGCTGAGCGGTTCGCCGGCAGAATGCAGGGACCGTTCACGGGTACAGCCGCGCCGTGGGTGTGACGGGGGAGAGTTCATGCTTGCCAGATCGCCAGCAGCAGGAAATGGCCAACGATAGGAGCAGTGCTTGGAACGTGAACGGAGGGCGCTGCTGTAAATTAAGCTTTCATCAGCCAAAACTCTACAGCTTACCATGGCCTCCTGCTAGCCGAATTCCGTTGTCCGGCCCCGCTTGTGTGATCTGTACACCAAGACCACAGGCACTCAATATAAAGACAGAAAATTCGACCTTGTACTGACTGCACGTGTGATAGGTAGTGTGCATGGTCTTGTTCACAGGGAAAGACTATATTAATTGTTTGCGAAAATTTATCTTTGAGGAATTCACTCCCCTTTTCCCATCCCACAGCTGCGAGTGTCTCCCGGGCTACCCCGGCATCCCCCTCCCAGAGGCTGGCGCTGATCAGGTGGCGCAAAAAAAGAACACGGGACGAGATGTTCTCGGAACTTATGGTCTGTTCCCGAACCGAGGCGGCACAGCGGAGAGAGGACATCTCTCAGTACCGGTGAGCATCCAGCAAACGGGAGGAGAGGACTGAAACTCGTGAGGACAGGTGGCGGCAGGAAGAGCAGCAGGCCACTCAGACGCTGCTTGGGCTAATGCGGGAGCAAACGGACACGCTCCGGCGCCTTGTAGATGTTCTGCAGGACCGGAGGCAGGAGGACAGAGCCCCGCTTCATTCTATCTCTAACCGCCCTCTCCCGCCACAAAGTCCCACCCCCCCCCACCCAAAGTCCCAAGACGGAGGGGCAGCAGGGGCCATGGAAACAATCACTCCACCCCTGCGGACTGCTCAAGCAGCAGAAGGCTCTCATTTCCCAAGATTTGATGGGTCCTTTCCTTCCCTCCAACCGCACCCTGCCCTAGCCACCCTTCCAGTTTCATCCCATAACTGTGAAGTCCTTAATAAAAATTACTTTTCTGTTAGGTATTGTTTCCTTGATTCTCTTGTAAAGGATGGTGTATTTGAAGGGGGGGAAGGGGGTTGGTAATTGGAGACGATAGGCGCCTTTACCAGGGTACAGACGGGTGCAGGTTCATCAGAAGGTCACACTCCCATTGCAGCCATTAGGCACCCTGGTCAGTCTGGGAGGTGGTTTTCATGTTCTGTGTGTGTGTGCGGGGGTGGTTACAGATCTTATGCAGCGGTCCATAGCCTGGATGACAAAGCCATGCAGCAGGGGATCTGTAACCGCCCTCCCCCGCCACAAAGTCACATAGCCCCACCACACAGAGTCCCAAAAAGGAGGGGGTGGCAGGCTCCGTTGAAACAACCGGTCCACCACTGCGGACTGCTCTAGGAGCAGGAGCCTATCGTTCCCCGAGTTTAGAAGCATCCTTTCCATCACTCCACCCGCTCCCCAACCACAGTATGGGTCCCAGTTTCAACCCTTTACCAAGAAATCCTTAATAAAGAAGACGGTTTTAATGAACAATGTTTTATTTAGTTTATTTTTAAGGGTGTGTGGAAAGGTGGGGAAGGGGTTTGGTAATTGCAAAGGATAGGCAACATTAACTGGGTAAAGAAACAGAGGCAGGTTCAGCTTCTGCTTAAACAAACGTAATAGTCACAGGTTACCCTGGTCACTCTGGAAGCTAGCTTTCAAAGCTTCCCGGATGCGCAGCGCGTCCCGCTGCGCTCTAATTGCCCGGGTGTCTGGCTGCGCGTAATCAGCAGCCAGGCGATTTGCCTCAACCTCCCACCCCGCCATAAACGTCTCCCCCTTGCTCTCACAGAGATTGTGGAGCACACAGCAAGCTGCAATCACAATGGGGATATTGGTTTCGCTGAGATCAGAGCGAGTCAGTAAGCTTCTCCATCTCCCCTTCAGACGTCCAAAAGCACACTCCACCACCATTCTGCACTTGCTCAGATGGTAGTTGAAGAGCTCCTTTTCACTGTCCAGGGCACCTGTGTACGACTTCATGAGCCAGGGCATTAGCGGGTAGGCTGGGTCCCCGAGGATTACTATAGGCATCTCCACATCCCCAACAGTTATTTTGTGCTCCGGGAAGTAAATACCTTCCTGTAGCCGTCTAAACAGACCAGAGTTCCTGAAAACGCGAGCGTCATGAACCTTGCCCGGCCATCCGACGTTGATGTTGGTAAAACGTCCCTTATGGTCCACCAGTGCTTGCAGCACCATTGAAAAGTAGCCCTTTTGGTTAATGTACTGGCTGCCCTGGTGGTCCGGTCCCAGGATAGGGATGTGAGTCCCATCAATAGCCCCACCGCAGTTTGGGAATCCCATCGCAGCGAAGCCATCTATGATCACCTGCACGTCTCCTAGGGTCACTACCTTTGAGAGCAGTAGCTCAACGATTGCGTTGGCTACTTGCATCACAGCAACCCCCACTGTAGATTTGCCCACTCGAATTGATACGCAACTGACCGGTAGCTGTCAGGCGTTGCAAGCTTCCAGAGAGCTATGGCCACTCGCTTCTGGATAGTCAGGGCTGCTCGCATCCGGGTGTCCTGGCGCTTCAGGGCAGGGGACAGCAACTCACAAAGTTCCAGGAAAGTGCCCTTACGCATCCGAAAGTTTCGCAGCCACTGTGATTCATCCCAGGCCTGCAGCACTATGTGGTCCCACCAGTCCGTGCTTGTTTCCCGGGCCCAGAATCGCCGTTCCACAGCATCAACATGACCCATTGCCACCATGATGTCCAGGGTGCAGGGACCCGTGCTTTGTGAGAGGTCTGTGCCCATCTCAGAGTCAATGTCCTCACCGCGCTGCCGTAGCCTCCTCGCCCGATTTCTCAGCATCTGCCTCTGAAAAAGGTGGACAATAAGGCGCGAGGTGTTGACAACGGCCATAACTGCAGCGATGATCTCAGTGGGCTCCATGCTCGCGGTGCTGTGGCGTCCGCGCTGTCAATCAGTAGAAAAGGGCGCGAACTGATTGCCCGCCGGCTCTTTCACGGAGGGAGGGCGGGAGTGAGGGTTGAATGACAACAGTTACCCAAAACCACCCACGACACATTTTTTGTCCCAGAATTCCAATGGGCAGCAGGGACTGCGGGAACTGTGGGATAGCTACCCACAGTGCACCGCTTGCAATGTCGACGCTTGCCCCGTTAGTGTGGACTCACAAAGTCGAATTACTGTCCTTAGTGTGGATACACATGTTCGACTTTGTAATATTGGTTTCACAAATTCGGTTTAAGTAAAATCAAACTACTCTCGTAGTGTAGACATACCCAAAGTCCAAATGAACCCTTCCTGCCTATTAAGAGTCCAACAAATAAGCATTCTATTCCCCCTCAGTAGGGTCTTCAGCCCCAGCTCTGGGCCCTTTAAATTCAGGGCCTATGTGTAGGGTCTTTGTGATAGGGTGTCCACCCCACACAGGATTGGAAAGGGTTAAGATGGCTAGGAAAGCCAATTAACTCCCTGGACTGCACCTGTCAGAGGAGCTAGGGAGCAGGGGTTGATTAAGTGAGGCCCAGCTGGGCAAGAACAGAAGCGGACTGTATAAAGCCTAGGAGCTGAGAGCAGAAGGGGGCTGCAGTCACTCCCTGGGAGGAGGGAAGTGCATTAGGGGCTAGAGGGTAGTCCACAGTTACTCCCTGACGGGAGGGAGTTAGGAAGCTGATAAACCCAGAGAAGGAAAGCCAGGAAGGTAGGAAAAGGCTCTCGGGAAAAGCAGCGAGGTATGATGTAGGTAAAATCTTGGCTGCTGATGAGAGAGCCCCTGAGCTGGGACCTGGAGTAGAGGGCACACCGGGGTCTCCCTACCAGCCGCTGACAAAGTGGCAGGCACCAGCAGGGCAATGAGCAGGAAAACTACCTGAGCCCATTTGCCAAGAGGGACTCTGATACCTCAGAAGGGGGAACATGTATGGTGACCCAGCTGGAGGACCAAGTCACAAAGAGGAGGCTGCAGTTCCTGAAGCAAGAGGGGCCGCAGGGCAAGACAGGATGGACAAAGACACTGAGTGCAATGCCTGGCAGAGCTAATCCCCAGGACAGCTAGGAAGAGGCGCAACCAGCAGTGATTGAACCCCATGACACTCCTAAATAAGGCCTGTCCCCTTTTGAGGGTTTATTCCACTTTACCTGTGGCCATCTACACAGTAAACACATTCTGCTCTCTCCAATATATTGCTGCTTCTTCCTGGGTCTCTTTCTAATAGGCCTCTTTTATCTCCAGCCCTATCTCAGAGGGGTGTCTTCAGATTATAATTTATCTCCAAGATAGAGAGCAGCACCCTTCATACCTCTGGTCCCAGCTAGGACCTCTCTTGCTAAGGCCCTGTAGCTCCATTTATCTGAGCCTAGGGGGCTCTGACTGGCTGCTTCTGTGAGGTCACTCTAGGCAAATACAAAGAACCCACCCACCTCCATTGCTCCTTTCCTGTCACTTCACTGATTCCTGCAGCAGGGTGTAGTAGGACCATGGGACCTCCTGTAGGGAGCCACAAAGGCCAGGTTACACCCTGTCACACGGCCATAGGCACTGTTGTCTGAAACCCTCTAATTAATCTCTCCAGAAACTTGACAGCAGCATTTGCTTTCTCTATCTTGGTGCAATTAGGAAATCTCATCAAAATAGCATCAAACTTTGACAATAAAGCAGCTATTTATTTTCTTCCATATTTAGGATGCTCCCAACAATATTAGAGAGTTGTAATCTCATCCTTAGTAGGATTAATAAACAATGACAGAAAATAAGCAAAACATCGTATTTTATTTCAACCACATCATATTTTCTGCTTATTTGTTTGACTGGAGTGGAGCCCAGATCATCTTTAGATCTTCACACTCCTTCAGAGAAAGACTGGATAAATTTCCCCTCATTTGCTATACAAAATAACTTAAGTCATCAGTGCAACAAGTCCACTTCACATATTTACTAATACTCAGATTGTCAGTCTCATTTTAAAGCACTAAATGGAATGGTGTTTTTTTTGTACTTTCACAACAAAGAAATTTTTTTAAGTTGAAGGGTCCTTCCCTTCCACTATTAACAGTAGGTGAGGGGCTCCCACTGAAGTCAAGTTGGTATGTGCTTCAGCCCCCTAATCATTTTTGTTGCCCTCCACTGGACTCTTTCCAATTTTTCCACATCCTTCTTGTAGTGTGGGGCCCAAAACTGGACACAGTACCCCAAATGAGGTCTCACCAATGCCGAATAGTGGGGAATGATCACGTCCCTTGATCTGCTGGCAATGCCCCTACTTATACAACCCAAAATGCCGTTAGCCTTCTTGGCAACAAGGGCACACTGTTGACTCATATCCAGCTTCTCAGCCACTGTAACCCCTAGGTCCTTTTCTGCAGAACTGCTGCCTAGCCATTCGGTCCCTAGTGTGTAGCAGTGCCTGGGATTCTTCCGTCCTAAGTGCAGGACTCTGCACTTGTCCTTGTTGAACCTCATCAGATTTCTTTTGGCCCAATCCTCTAATTTGTCTAGGTCCCTCTGTATCCTATCCCTACCCTCCAGCATATCTATCACTCCTCCCAGTTTAGTGTCATCTGCAAACTTGCTGAGGGTACAGTCCACGCCATCATTAATGAAGACATTGAGCAAAACCGGCCCCAGGACCGACCCTTGGGGCACTCCGCTTGATACCGGCTGCCAAGTAGACATGGAGCAATTGATCACTACCCGTTGAGCCCGACCATCTAGCCAGTTTTCTATCCACCTTACAGTCCATTCATCCTGCCCATACTTCTTTAACTTGCTGGCAAGAATACTGTGGGAGACTGTATCAAAAGCTTTGCTAAAGTCAAGAAATAGCACATCCACTGCTTTCCCCTCATCCACAGAGCCAGTTATCTCATCATAGAAGGCAATTTGAGCGCATTTGAAAATCTAAGCTCAAATCTTTTCTGGGCAATAAGGAAATGAAGATCTGAAAATTAAGATACTCAAGATCTGTTTGAGTTAGATCTCTCTCTCTCTCTCTCTCTCTTACACACACACACTCACACACACACACATCATGTGCATGCACCTTTGCCAATTTTTATAACCTTTAAACATTTTAAAAGCAATGGATGAAATCCAGGTTCCACTGAAGTCAATGATAAAACTCTGAGTTTAATGGAACTAGGATTTCACCCACTGCTTTTTTCCCCCCTATTCCGCAGCTCAGCTGATTGAAAGGGACGCGTAATATAAAACTCACATTAAAATATGCATCTTTAATAAATACAGTTTAGATTATTAAAAGCTTTAAGGGCTTACTTTTGCTTTGAGATGAGCGCTCAACTAGTAAGTCAGGAAGTAGCTCTCATATTTTTGAAGGCAGGATTCCCTATTAAATACCTAATTTATGTTTCACTGTGTATGCTGTTTGTTTACTTTGCATTTCATTCAACAAGGGCAGTGAATATACGCAGATTAATAGTATTATGTAAATAGTCAGTTTTATAACACACATACATTCATAGTAAGATCAGAAGGAATCATTAGATCTAGTCTGATCTTCTGTATATTACAAGCCATTAAACTTCTGTACTGAGCCCAATAACTTGTGTTTGGCTAAAGCATATATTCCAGAAGGCATCCAGTATTTATCTGAAGACATTAAGAGATGGAGAATCCACCACTTCCCTTGGTAGTTTATTCCAGTGGTTAATCACTCTTGCTGTAAAAAATTTGTACCTTGTTTCCACTTTAAATTTGTCTGGGTTCAGCTTCCAGCACTTGGTTCTCATTAGGTCTTTCTCTTCTACATTAAAGAGCCTTTAGTACCTTGAAGGTACTTATACACTGTAATAGAGTCACCTCAATCTTCTTTTTGATAAACTAAACAGATTGAACTCCTAGTCTCTCCCTGTAGGGCATTTTCTCCAGCCCTAAATGCTCTTTTCAGCAAAAGTTATTAGCAGAGATCTCCTCAGTTAGCTCTTTTAGGAATCTTCAGTGCAAGTTATTTGGGCCTCCTGACTTAAAAATGTTTATCACTAATAGATGTTGTCAAACATCCTCCTTGGTTGCTAATGGATTGTAAAGTATTTTATCTTCCTCACATGATACCAGCTCCACATCCTGCTTCTTTCCAAATACAGAACAGTAATATTTATTGAATACTTCTGCTTTTTCTGCATCACTAACAATTTTACCATCTCCATTTAGTAATGGACCTATACCATTGCTAGCACTTCTTTTGTTCCTAATATACCTAGGAAACTCCTTATTTTCCATACTCCTGCCAGCCAAAGATTTTTCCCAGATACTTTTAGCTCCCCTTTTCTATTTTCTGCACTTAAAATTCTAATATATATTGGTCGCTATCTATTTTCCCCCTTTTTCTATTTATTATATTTTTTATTTCTAATTGCTGCCTCCAGTTTGCCACTGAACTAGAATGGTATTTAGCCAAAGCTGTCCTCTTTAATTGACTGTAGAATTGTTACTTCGTGGCCATGTAATAAACTCTTCTGAAAGAGTTCTCAAGTTTCATTCACATTTTTCTGTCTGGCTTTAAGAAATTAGCCCTTTTTGAAGCACCACATTATATGTGTGCAACATGAAAAATTATAAGTATTTTCTACCACAGAAAGTATTGCACCTGATATTTTGGACTTCATTTTCACTGATAAAGATGAATTAATCACTGGGGTGGAAGTTGGTGGTTGACTAGGGACCAGTATTACATTCAATACGTGCAATAAAAGGACAATCCCAACAAATATTAATTTATAATATATATGCAATATTATATATAATTCTATATTATATTATATAATACATATAATTATTACTGGTTGAGACTGTCCTCTTTTTGAACATATTGTATGTAGTTAGTCATGACCACTGGTTCCTAGGCAACCACCAACTTCCATGCCAGTGATTAATTTGTCTTTATCCGTGAGAATAAAGTCCAAAATAGAGTTCACATATTGGGTGCAATCCTTTTTGTGGTAGAAAATTATCTATAATTTTTAGAAACACTGATGATGTTTTACTGCTGGCTGCATAAGACCTCTCA
The DNA here is from genome assembly GCA_037349315.1 of Chelydra serpentina. Lineage (NCBI taxonomy): Eukaryota > Metazoa > Chordata > Testudines > Chelydridae > Chelydra > Chelydra serpentina. The sequence continues at coordinate 26,588,309 of JBAIAC010000010.1, forward strand.
AACTGAACTCCCCCATAACAAAACAGTTTTTCTTTCCACACATTAGCCAGGTGCTTAAGGAGTGACTTATCCTTCTCTCTAGTTTGATTTGGGGCTCTGTAACAGACCCCTACAGCACCCCCTTCTGGGTTTTGTTATTTACCACATTAATCCATATGCCGTCACTATCCCATGGTTCTGAGTTATCAACAGCTCTCAAACAATTTATAGTGTTTTTAATGTACCCTCGTAAGAGCATAAGAACGGCCATACTGGGTCAGACTAATGGTTCATCTAGCCCAGTATCCTGTCTTCCAAGAGTGCCAAGTGCTTCAGAGAGAATTAACATAACAGGTCATCACCAAGTGATCCATCTCCTGTCGCCCATTCCTCCCTCTTTTCATAGTCCTACTACACCCCCCATTATGGTTCCTATTAGGGATGTAAATAACAGTTAAAAATGAACCAGTTAAACGATTACATTTATATTGTTTAACCTGTTAACTGAGGTAGCTTTGGAGGGCCTGGCATGGTGGGGACTGGGGCTGGGGTTGCTCCGGCCAGCTGGCACGGCTGGAACTGGGGCCACTCCGGTCGGGTTGGGGTCCCTCACAGCTGGTGCAGCCCGGGGCTAGGGCACTCTGATCCAGCCAGGGCTGGGGCCACTCTGGCCCGACTGGAGCTGGGGTCCTGCCAGCCTGACGCAGCCGGGGCTGCTCTGGCTGGCCCAGCATGGCCAGGGCTAGGGTCCCTCCTGCTGGCCGGGCTCGGCCGGAGTTGGGGTCCCTCCGGCCAATGCGGGGCCACCGAGGTTAACGGTACACCTAATGCTTAGTGGTTAACCATTTAACCTTGTACATCTTTAATTCCTATGCCCCAAAACAATTCTGTTTTGATTACGAAGAGCTACAGGAAAATGTTCAAATTAAAAAGAATAAGAAAAAGATGATTTCATTTAAATTTTAAAAACAAAACCAACTATTTCTACTCATATTAGCTTTTCTACATTCCCATCCTTTTTTATCTTTACAACATATAAATGTAGAACCTAAAATTCATGAACAGTGTCCCTTTAAATCTTTGTTTCTTTTCATACATATTTTTAGAGTGCTTAGCTTTCTACATATAATACTTCTAGTTCATGTTTTCTAATTCTGCTTCAGCCTATTGGGTTTCTTAACTGTCCACATGTATAGGCTAGGATATACAGTGACATTATATTCAGCTGGATTTTCTAATGTGTCCAAGGTCAAATCAATCACAACCTTTTCCTCAACTTCCTCAGTCCTCTGTGCTCAGGTCATCACATATTTTCCCCCTTTTTATTTTTTTTTATCAGTGATTGGCAGGCAAGCCTGGGGAAAATAACAAAATCATTCCTTTTATTACTTCCATTTGCACAGCTTTATAGCATCCGTGTAATGATAGGTATAAGTTAGGTGCAGCAAAGGCCATGCACAATATCGTATCTTGGTCTACCCTCTTTTTGCTCTTGCTTATTACTAGGAATGTCTCTTTCAGTGCTTTTAGAAAACATGTGCCAGCACCAGATTCTATTTTTATTCTCATATTTCACTCCGTGGAGCGGATATGTGACTAGCCCTGACAAGAATACATTTATAAGGAGCTAAGCAACAAGGAGCCCTGAATATATCTAGTTAAAGGTCCTCAGAGACAATGAAAGAAATAGTCCTTAACTCATCTCTGAGCACTTAAACAAGGGCAATTTCTGGGAGGAAAAAAATCGGGTTTTACTGTTGCATTTTGATGTTTATAGCTACTAAATGCTTTCCTACCTCAAAATGAAGATACATAAACAACAGAAGTACAATATCTACATAACAAGGCTTAGCTATTAGATAGCTAGTGGTGATGCTAAACAAAAATCAATTAGTTTTATTTTGTTGGTTGCTATTTTGATTAATCATGGCGAACAATGGTTCCTTTGTGAGATTTTTTTTTTTTAATTTTGTTGTAAGTTCACTGGTACAATCTCTTTCATGGACCTTGATACTATCATCTACACAGGACTCAAACATGGAGGTTCCAGCCTGGGCTCTCCCTCCCTTGACCGCTAATTCCTCATTTTCATTTAATTATAGTTCAACCATCAAAATCAACATAAGGACATAAACCACAGAGGAAGATATTATATATATATATATATATATGGTACAGTTTGAACAGTGATATGCTGTGATACATAGTGGCTACAGTATATCTGTCAGAGGATAACTGTCCTATATTTGTCCTTAAACTGTCCTAATTTGTCCTATATACTTACACCTTAACTGAAGGCTTATATTATCTATCTATCTATCTATCTATCTATCTATCTATCTATCTATGTTTTCTGTCCATCATCTGGTTCAGGTAGCAAATTCTTCCTGAGATGAAACAGTACAGCAATAATTTTGCAGGACTTTATCTGTGGACACACTTAAGGGTGTGTGTGGATATTAATATACTCTGACTGCCACAGATGCATGTGAAAATATCCAGGAAAAACAAAAATGTGGCAAATACATTTGAGTAAATACATTTGAGTAAATTGAAAATATTTAAGTAAAACCAAGTCATGAACAAATATAGGACAGTTATCCTCTGACAGATATACTGTAGCCACTATGTATCACACCATATCACTGTTCAAACTGTACCACAAGTTTATAAAGACTTATTTTGTTAGTTTAGAATAAATAACATACATTTTTATATAAACCATGCACCAAAGAACCTACTCAAATGTATTTGCCACATTTTTGTTTTTCCTGGATATTTTCACATGCATCTGTGGCAGTCAGAGTATATTAATATCCACACACACCCTTAAGTGTGTCCACAGATAAAGTCCTGCAAAATTATTTCTGTACTGTTTCATCTCAGGAAGAATTTGCTACCTGAGCCAGATGATGGACAGAAAACAGGCATCTGGTAAGTATGCCCTGGCTATAACAGTGTCCAGCCTTGCCTCAGTAAATGATATTGACTGTGAGGGATCCAGAGTGGACTTCTTCAGTTTCACTCTGAGGCCCAACCTCTCAAATAGATGTAGAAACATGGCATTTGCTTCTCATGGTTCCTGGTAAGATCATCCATTCAGAAGCCAATCATCCAAGTAAGGATAAACCATCACACCTTGTTGATGAAAGTGAGCTGCTAACACCACCAATCGCATCTTGGCACCATTAAGCATCCAAAGGGGAGACACCTGTACTGGCACAGGTACTGGTGTTAGCTGGCCACAAGTCTCAGGAATCTCCTGTGTGCTGAATGAATGTCCACAAGAAAGTAGGTGCCTGAGATAGAGGGCAAGTGAATTAACTGTCTGGTTTAGAGACAGGATAATTGACGATAGGGTCACCATTCTGAACTTTAGCCAGCAGATGTACTTCTTCAGTTCCCGAGGTCCAAAATGGGTCTCCTCCTCCTCTCTTCTTGGGAACGAGGAAGAATCTTGAGTAGGACCCCTTTCCCATTGCTGTTAGATAATTCTATCTATTCTACAGTATTCTATATTACTAATTCTATTGACTGTGTGGAGAAGTGACTACCTCCTACTGAAGAATTCTCTTATGGGAGGGTTTCCCAAAAGAGGACAGGGATGGAGGGTGAGGTTGTGGTTGGGGAGGGAAGAAAGCTGGATGGCATACCCTGAGGAGATGACCTCTAGTACCCATCTGTCCAAGAAGATAGGTAGTGGAAAGTCAGCCTCCAAAGGGAGGGGAAAGACCAGAGGACTTGTGCAGACGCAGAGGGAAAGTTGGTGCACAGCTCTTGAAGGTCCTGTCACAATGTGGTGGTTGGAAAGTGAAAGACAGTTGGCCGTGGGCACCATTTTTTGTGTGGCAGTTCTTTTTGCAACTGATGATAAGAGGCAAGTGGGTTGGTTGTATGAATTGCAGCTTACTGGGTTTTCTCTTGATTGCAGGTGTGTAAATAACCAGCAATCAAAGTGTGACTTAGGATCCTTTCAAAAAGTGATAAGACTCATCCACTCATAAAAAATGTCTGGTCCTGGGCATGTGGAGCACATGCACAACCCGGAAGTGCGCTACACACAAGAACAATCCCTTGAAGAAAAATAAGGGCATCTGGCCCAGACTCCTCATTTACAACCGCGAGATTCCAAAGAAGTTTTATCAGCGTAACAGAAGAAAATCTGGCTCAACATATATTTATATAGAGTTCAACATACTGAAACATATAATAAACTGGTTAAGACAGACTCAATAAGCAAAACTACTTGTATCTGGTAGGCCAATCTCTGATGCCATTTAATAAGGTAGGGAGGAATCTTAAGGTTCTTAGTCTGTATGACAGTACAAACACCACATCTTCCTATTTCTTTTCTTTTTATATTTTTCCCATGTGACTCACCTTTTTCTTCTAAAAAGTCCACAGAAAACTTAATACAAAAAGTTATGTTCCTATAACAGTACTGTTAGAAAATTCAAATGCACATAAGTCAGGAAATTAAAAGATACATTTTCAATAACAAACTTAGCCACACTGCACATCTTTTTTCATCTGTGTATCAGTATAAACTCCCATATAAAATACTATGTATTAGTGTACATGATGGGGAAATTTAGTTATTATAGGAACCTTAATTTTTAATTTCCTGACATTTGTACATTTAATTTCTCAAACTAATGATCATCTCAATGTATTATTTTGAATTTAATTAATAAGATCATTCTTCCATGACCTAAAGTTTGGGAAAGAGTAAAGAAATCAATTCATAATCTATGGGTTGAGAAAAAGCAGTGTTTGAGTCATATTAGCACAGCTCTTCATGTGCCAGTTGATATTTAAGTTTTTCTAATATTTACAGAAAAATCTCTTTCTATTCCTGTCACTTAGAGATGGGGAAATAGATACATGTAGACCTAGGCACTGTACCAGAATAAATGACTAGTGTACACTGTACACAGACAAGTGACTAGTGATTGGGTGTCCATCTTGAGAAGCCTTAAAGGAATCCAATTTCAAAGTCACCGAGGACCTACTCTCTGAAAATCAGGCCTCTTTAGGGAGGCTCAAGTTGGACATGTGAAAATCAAAAGCATTAGTCACTTTTGAAAATTCACACTGGAGAGAATTTCTGAAACACGTCAAAATGACCTTTCATTGCCAACAAATAGAGAGGTGAAGCTTGAGCAACATTTCTTTGAAGAATTCTAACACAACCAAAAGAAAACTGAAATAATCAAAAATTTACAATCACTGAAAGGGCCAAATTCAAAAAGCAGAAAACAGAAGGACAAGAGCCAAAATTTAGCAAGATACAAGCATTCATTGTCACCTGAAATACATGAGGAGGAGGAGGAAGAGATACCATTGCCGATTAAACAAATAAGAGCTTCCAAGTTTCCTTCAATGTTGATGCAGCCTGTAACTTCAGGGAGTCACAATAGAGTCTGTACTTTCCCAAGGAATACCACTTGCTTTGTCCAGCTAGGAATCACAGCTCTGATACAGTATTAGAAATGGCACATTAACTCCCAGGGCTGTAGGGTTTTTGATTATTTTATTTGTAAGTAGCACTTACATTATAACAAAATGACCCTTCTGCCTGTTAGAATCCTTTATAAATTAAGTGGAAATTAAATACACAAATATGCTGTATGCATTCACACGAAACCTTCATTCTTGTGTAGATTAAAATACTCTTTGGAGATACAAAAGAACCCAGCCAAGTAAAAACATTTACATATAATTTGCAGAATGTTTTCTCCTCTGGAAACAATTGCTACCACCACAGTCATAAAACCCTGCACTTTAAAATGTGAATAATGCTACACTAATCTGAGAAACTGAAGAAATGAAAGATACCTGAGTGGGACTTAGTGTTCTAAGGAACAGACCTGTCTCCAGGCATATTTGTCTGTCAGCAGCATTAAGCACTGCGAGTGCCAATTATTAAGCTTACAACACACATTGGGATAAATATAAAGGGCTGGTTACTTCGTTAATGCTGGAATTTAAAAAAATGTATATACTTGTCATCCTTTTGATAAAAGTGCACAGACCTTTCTACGGGCTTGTCTACACGGTGCCAGCAAAGCATGCCAGAAGGGTGTGAGCTAGTGCCTCTAACCCAAGGCCTCCTTAAAGGGGAAGGTTTATCTTAGCTGTGACAGTCAAGATGGTCAACATTTTATGAATTTTGAAATGCCCATGAAAAATGTCATCAACATTTTAAATTTCAGCAAAAAAAAAGGAATGACGTTTTTACAAAACAAAAATCATAACAAATTTTCCTTCTTTAGGGGAAAAAACCAGACTATGTGACCGTTCCCTAGCATTGTGCTAGGCACTATACAAACACAGAGTAGTAGAGAGTCCCTGCCCCATACAATTTCTTGTGTGCTGCCCATTTAATTAATACAATGATCTGCAGTCTTTTCACTTAGGAAGCAGAGGCAAGGGCTGGGGACACAGCAATTAAGATCTAAACCACTGATTTTTAATGTTTAAATAATGAATACTGTAGTCAAAAATTGTAGTCTAAATAGACCAGTCATTGTTTAAAATGTGTGGATACGGGAAGAGGGTTGGTACCCAAACTAAATATTGTGAATGAGATATTCCTACGTTCACCTATGGAGGCTATAACATGCCCCTAGAAAGAGATTCCTTTATGCTTCTTTCCTGGACCTACATCCTCTCTCACTTGTTGTTATGAACATATCCTTTCAAAATATTACAGAAATAAGCTCTTAATTCATGCTTTATTTCCTTCAGATCATGAATTACATGATTCATTCTTTCATCATGTTCTTCAAAGGCTTTTAAAATCTGGATCCTCATCTCAGTATTAGGCCTTGTCTACTCTACAAAGTTTTGTCAGCAAAAGTTATGACGCTTTAATTAAAATCGCTGTTGCACGTCCACACTATGCTCCTTGTGCCAGCAGAGCACATCCACACTAGCAGCTCTTGTGTCAACACAGAGAGCAGTGCACTGTGGTAGCTATCCCACTATGCAACTGGTCGCAGGGTGCTTTGGGAAGGTGTTTGCAATGCATCACATGATGCGGGTTTCTCAACCCCATCATTCCAGGAGCATCCTAGTAGATTGTCAGCTGCTTTTTCAACTGAAGTGTGTGAGGGGAGGGAGAGGAGAATGGTGTGTCCGGGGCAGGGGAGATAGCAGGCTGACCAGCCTATCCTGAGGAAGGGGAAGGGGGATAGACCGACCCCACGTAAGCTCCCGGCACAGCAGACTCTCCCGAAGCAGCCCGCTCTGCCCACCTTTCCTATGGTTCGGTGATTCCCTCTGAGTTCTCCCACAGCCTCCTCAACTGCCGGGAGCGGCATCTTGAGCAGCTCTGTGAGCTCTCCGCGCTGAGGAATGTCAAAAAGCAGCACAGCAGTCTTTCTTCCCCCACCCTTCCCCAGCACCAGCCTGCTTGTTGCTGTGTTCCTAGTGCTGGGCAGAACAGGAGCATTCCATGCTAATGATTTGCTCTTTGTTCCCCAAACGGAGCATGCTCAGCTGTCAGATACTTCCCGGAGCTTTGAAAGGGGAGGGGCGCATGCCTGCAGGGCAGCAGAGATCAAAACAATGAGCAGAGCGGTCAAGAGAGACATTGTGGGATACTGGCGGAAGCCAGTTCTGTCAACAAAACAAACAGCAGTGTCTACACTGATGCTTTGTGGCTTTAACTTTGCGACAAAAGGCTTTATGCCTCTCATGGAGGTGGTTTTATTTTGTCGGCAAAACAGCAGAGTTTCGCCACCAAACGTAGCTTTGTAGTGTGGACACCTCTCCTGTTTTGTCGGCAAAAGGCAGCTTTTGCCGACAAAATGTTGTCATGTAGACAAGGCCTTAGACACAGATCTATCTACAAACCAAACTTTAGACAAATCATCTGCAATCTACAACTTCATCTCTAGCTCTGCAACATAAGGCAGTGCTAATTTAAAGAGCCACAGTGCAATGTAAATATGTTTTGACTGTCACCTTTAAAAATCCATTTTCTCACTAAACGGTTTGGTAGCCGCTGCCTCTGTTGCTAAGAAAGAAGGCCTTGGGACTTGAAAGTTTATATTTTAGTGCAGATTTTAGAATGCTTCATTAGGAATGGGACATTTCCTGTGTGATGGAAATTCCATTATCCATCAGTCACTCCATTTCTACCTTCAGAATGATCCACGTGGATTAACCTGAGGTCACAAGACTGCTCAGTTATATAATTACTTCAGGGGAACTATTTCATGGAGAGGAGTTTAAGAAAGATTCTGCTAAAAAGCAAATGAGAAACACATATTGCTCCTCCTTAAAATTTTGTTTAAAGACACGTGTACAAAAACAGTAATCACTATCAGGAAATAGATACATAACCTCAGAGTTATGAACACCTGAGTTATGAACTGACCACACACCTCCTTTGGAACCAGAAGTACACAATCAGGCAGCAGCAAAGACAAAGACAAAAAAAATAAAATAAAACAAAGCAAGTACAGTACTGTGTTAAACATACACTGCTAAAAAAATAAAGGAAAGCAGCATTTTTCTTCAGCATAGTAAAATTTCAAAGCTGTATTAAGTCAATGTTCAGTTGGGAACTTTTGAAAGAACAACCATAGCGTTTTGTTCAGAGTTACAAACAACCTCCATTCCTGAGGTGTTTGTAACTCTGGGGTTCTACTGTACAGAAGGTAAAAAATGGCATCACTAGATCACATTTTAGTTTTATAAGAAACGTTCTGTACTTGACGGATCTATAGTACCTAACATGGTATGTTCGGTATCAGTGATACAGTAAAACAAATCAGTTTCTATGAACCACTTAGCAATACTCACATAGCTGTGGATAGTCGACGGCCTAATTTACTGATAGAGGGAGGTAACGTTGTTCAGGGATCCAACTTTCTTATTTTTTTTAAAAAGTAATATGGAGTCAAAAGGCTTTTTGTTTTAATGTCTCTTCTGAAAACATTAATAATGTATATGCTACATTTTTTGTAGTAGACAATACTGAGTACTGGTTTTTTAACTTCAGATATTTGAGATGTCCATTATGAACTAACATAGTCTGCTGATCTTCAAGTTCTTTTCTGACTAATTATTACCAGATGCATCTTAAGATTTCCAAGCCTACTTCCACACTGGTGGATTTTATTTTTTTTCACCCCTTGCATATTAATCAGATTTTTTTTTAAAGTTCCCCCAAATGTGCTTTCTTGAAATATAAAAGCCTTGTACTACCTAATTCAAGTATCTCATGGGTCACTGATTCCAGGTTTCCCTTTATCTCTAATGTTCTCCTCATTTTGCATAAAAGGGTTGCTTTTCTTTTGGATAGAGTCTCTTCTTTCATTCTATTGATATTCAAGAAAGCCATCCCACAAGAGGTTTAAATTATGCCTACTAAATTATAAACCCCATTATTTAGAATCACACCTAGCAGGGTTTTTTTGCTTACACTTGCACTCAGCATATTAACACCTCTATTTTCAGCTTCACTTTGTTCACTGGAATTACATGCCCTACTTTAGTTAATCAAAATCTCCCCTTCTCCCCATTTGTTATGTCTTTTAAATCTTACCTAATAGTGTGTCAATATTGAGCCTATAGAAAGATGGAGCCCCTTCCATGTAAGGCTCCAGTTCAACAAAGCACTTAAGCACGTGCTCAATTTTAATTTAATTATTTTCAGAGTAAAATAACAGAACCCAGAAAATGCTAGAAACATACAGAAACATGCTTTGTATTCTTCTGACCTCAATCCAAGTTTTCCTAAATGATTATCTTTCGGACCCATGAATATTCTTAATACTTATCTCTCACATAAACTTTGTTAACTTAAGAGTTAATATACATCAAGCAACTCAATCAATGCAAACAAACCAAGCAACCAACCCCCACCCCAAGCCACAAGGAATTCACCAATTTCAACTCACTTGACTTGCAACTAGGGTGACCAGATAGCAAGTGTGAAAAATCGGGATGGGGGTGGAGGGTAATAGGCACCTATATAAGAAAAAGGCTCAAATATCAGGACTGGCCCTATAAAATCGGGAAATCTGGACACCCTACTTGCAACCCACATACCATAACTTAAGACTCCTCAATGCAATAAGTTTTCTTTCTTTCAATTCCAAGATACAATATAACCAGCAGGGCCGGCTCCAGGCACCAGCCTACCAAGCATGTGCTTGGGGCAGCACCTTCGGGGCGGCCAATCTTGGGGCGGTGCTTAGGGTTTTTTTTGGTAAAACATACTTCGGCGGGGCGGCGCTCGGGGGAGGGGTGGGTGTTTCGGCTGGGTGGTGTGTGTGTTGCGGCGCTCGGGGGTTGTTGGAGCGGGGCTGCGGGTGAACATGCCGCCCTCCCACTGGTGCTCCAGCCAGGAAAGCAGGGCTGCGGGCGGGCATGCCACCCTCCCCCCGGCACTCCGGCTGGGAGAGCGGGGCCGCGGCCAGGTGTGCCGCCCGCCCCCCAGCGCTCTGGCCGGGAGAGGCACTGGGGTGCGGTTGTTGCGGCGCAACACTGGGGGGGAGAGGGGTTGGTTTTTTTGTTTTGGTGGGGCGGCGCTTGGGTTTTTGTTTTTGTTTTTGCTTGGGGCGGCAAAAAAGTTAGAGCCGTCCCTGATAACCAGCCACAATGCTCACACCCATTTCTCACATCACACTGAAATGCACAAGTAAATCTCCAACCTAAGCTACATTTTATAACATATTTCTTACGTATAGGTGTATGTTAAGATCTAGAATGTGTTTTTTGTACATGAGAAAGTATGATAGGTGGAATTTCATTTTGTTTTGTTTAATTAATTGATTTACACTCCACTTTAAGAGGAAAATACATCACCAACTAATCTATGGAGAGATGCTATGGCACCTTCATTACACTACAAATCAGGATTTTGGAGGTTGGTTGGATGTTTTTTTTTAGTGCTCTGAACCCATATTTAGCCACTTTCAACCAGGCTGCTTCAGGTATGCTCCAGAATTCTTTCCTTACTTTTTAGGTTTACAAAAGAGTTCCTGAAATTCTTGAGAGAGACATCACAGGAAGAATACAGTAGGTGAACGTTTGTGTTGTTATATGCTTTAGTTTGTTGTAGAAATGCTCAGAGTACTTATTTGATAAGTCAAAACATAAATTTTGCATCACTGAAAAGCTGGACCCTGCCCAAATGCAGGTCTCCTTTCTAAAGACCTGATTAACTGGTGCACAAACCCTGTTCATTGTTCACTTTCAATAGGGTAGAATTTCCATAAGGCCACTGTATGTATTGAAAGGATTTCCATTTTACAAAACAGTGTGTGTGTCATTACAAGGGAGCTTCCTCTGAATCTAACACAACAGAGCTTCAGGGCAGAATTAAAACCTGAGAGAAAAATAATTGGAATGGAGCAGACAATGCAGAACTTATTAGAGGTGGAAATAAGAAATTATGAATATAAGCAGAGAAGCTGCAGAATATATGTATACAGACCAAGAGACAGAGAAAGAGGGGAATATATTAGAGTCCCATTTAAAATTATTTTTACATTACAAAATGAATTTTAGAAATGAAATTTTCTGGAGTACACCTCTGATGTAAGATGGGATTTATTCCCAGGATATGTGTCTACATGTAAATTGATTTCCAATTCCTTTTGTAAGGTAATTTCCTTATTCATTCTCAAATCAACTTTACACTGCAAAATACATTTCAATTTACTAGAGACTCTTATATACCAACATAAAGGATCCTGTTGTATATTTATATTTTTTCTGTTGTCTAGGAGATGCTTTTCATTTGTTTAAATTAAACTGGACACCATTTGCCCTTGTTTTTCTCACTTTCACCTGAAATGCCCTCTCAGATAATAACAAATAAGCATCCGATAAGACTATCCATAACAATAGTGAGAGGGTGGTGTCCTTCTGGTAGGACAGTTCTGTAAATAAGGTACAGGGAGGCAAGCTCTTCCCAATCTTGCTTTGTTCCTTTCAAGTGCTACAGACAATATGCTTCAACAGAACATGATGGAAAAGAAACAAATTACAGATCCCATCCTAACACCGTATGACAATATTTGGGGAGACCTATGAGCCACTGCCAGTCTCTCCAGGAAGACCAGATGAGGAGACAATGTCTGCTTTGCATCAGCCTGCAGTGGCAAGATGGAGACACAGGAGATGAATCGCAGCAGAAAGTATTGTGAGATAAATAGCTGCATGATAAATGCATTTATTGTGTACCAAATCCACATGATAAATTGCATTTATCATGCATCTTTGATTGCTTCACCTGAACTATGCCCACTAATCCATCTCTCTCCTAGGATTATTTCTAACATTCCAAACTTCTGAGCAGCATTGAACAAGTGCTATTTAAATTTTTTAAAGAAGTCAGAAAGGTGCATTCCTCTTTTCCCCCAAAATGGAATTTCTCTCCCTAAATGACAATTGAAAATTTGATTTTGTATGTGAGCAATGCAAAATAAATACTATTTGCTCAGAGTTGCAATGTTGTTTACAGAGCTATTGAACAGCAGTTACATAACATCAGTTTTAAAATTGTTAGTGTGGTTTTGTATTGCTACTTCATGTGCAGTTTCACACATTTTTGAACATGTAACTGGAAGTGAATAGTGAACTCATCTTAGAGATAATCTTTTTTCTTAGAAAAGACAACTAAAGTAGGAAAAACACATGTTAATTTAATGTTCAGGTTACAACGTTAAACACTCAAATTTAGGAAATGTAAAATTAAGGTTCTTTTAGGAACCTTAAACACCAGCACTTTATACACATGGAGCTTTAAATGCCTATTAGTTATCCCATGACATGTATATTACATCCAAAAAGATGTGTTAAAACATGTTATTTAGGTAGTAAACTCAGACAGACAATCACAAGTTAAGAAATGACAGCTCTAAGATAACATTTTCAAAAGTGCCTACGTGATTTAGGCACCTGCATCCCATATTCAAAAGGGACTGGCATTTCAGAGCCTAAGTCATGTAAGCACTTATGCAAATTTACCCATTCTTTCATTATGTTTTCAAAAACTGTTCCCACCTTGCCCCCCCCCCCCCGCCCCAAGACCCCTGCAGGAGGGGTAAGGTTGACCTTGAACAGCGATATTGAGAATAATATGTTAATTTGCATCTACAGTAGGGAGAATGTTGTGGGGTTAGTTATCATCTGTTAACTAACCTCAACCTCTCTTGTGCCTTGATCAAGCCTTGTATTCAGACTAGTGATGTCAGACACTGGGCAGTACGTACACCGTGCTAATGGAACTGAGGAGGACTCCTTGGCAGAAAGCCATTTAACAAGCTGTACTGTGTGAAATACAGACGGGCAATTGTGATTTTCAGTCTCTTAAAACTCTGCCAAATCTAAATGAAATTTTCTGAGATCAGCAAAAGACACTTCCCAGACCCCAAGGCTACCTGTCAAATTTTGAAGTCTTTCTCCAAACCACAGAAATGCCAGAACTCTTCCAAAAAGTTACAAGCATTTTTAGGCAACCTATATATAGGATCTTGCCCAATAGTTTTTTAAAATAAAAAGCCACCACATCATTTTTACGGTAATATCACTGTGGATTACTAAAAATGATATTTTAATGGCAACTAAGTAGACTTAACGTTACAGGTTGATTTTTTAAAAACAAATTACTTAAAAAAATTGTAGGCATGCAAGACCTGATTTTCTCTCCCTAATATAAATTTTTGATCAATATCTAGAGACATGACATTGAGTCCTTTCTTCTTTCTTGCCGCTTCCCTGTTCAGGATCAGTGAACATGAGCATATCTATTGGACGAGCTTTACAGGTTGGCTGTGTAAGCCTAACACCCTTGGTTTGAAATTGGAATTTCCTTTCTCCTAGGTGAATTGCCTACACATAAGATACCAACCCCACCTACCCAGGCAAGACTTATTTTAAGGCAGTCTTTATTTGCCTTGACATCCCAGTCATAGGGCCTATATGGCATTTTATACAAATAGTTGCACAACTAGCTTCCCCACCATACCCTACCAAGAGATGCTACGAGTTAGTCTGCAACTACTTATTGAATATTTACAGTTGTCCTGCATCCACAGAATGTTCCCCTATCTACCATCTACGGATGTGGGATAGGGGAGTTGGTCATTTGAGTCATTTCCATTCATAGAAATCTAAATAAGCCATCCTCAGCTAATACTAAATGCATGTGATGAAACTTAGCTAGTTATGTTTATGATGTATTCACTGATAATGGATAAAAATTGGAATAGTGAAAATATAAACACAACACATCTGAAGACATGCATGAGCATTGGAAGAATGGGAGAATTTTCATCTGCTAACAGAAAATATAAGATTTAAAGAACAATATTATTCTTAATAGAAAGGGCCAGTTTGTTAGTCCTGCTATGGGATGACAAAAACAAAACAAAACAAATAAACCCTGCATCTGCGATAAACAAATGTTATTTTATAATACAGAAAATAATGTCCAATCCTGAAAACATTTTATGAATCTGAGCCACTAGCCTCACATCAGAAGTCCACTGGAGTAATCCCATTTTTAACAAAAGAACGTTTTAAAAAATTAGTTCTCACTACCTGTGCTTCAATTTACTTCAGTTTGTATGCTTTTTGTTTACTTCAACTAGGACAGTAAAAATAGTTTACTCCTGTTTTCATTAAATTTCACTTTTTAGTTCTTATCCATTAACACAATTCTTTAAGACAGACCTTGGAAACGCTAATCATGGAAACATTAATACATGTTTTACAAAAGTGTTTGGCCAAATGAAACATGACAGTGCCTCCTAATGTATATTTTTGTAGTTGAAAGAGGTAGCTTCTAAATTATAACAACAAAAACTTAGCATGTAAAATTTTGTACTATGAATGTATTTTCAACCCAAATAACTTAAATAACTCTGACAAACATTACCTCTAAAAAGCCTTGACATAGCCAATTTTTATTTACAGTCAGACACCCTCCTCCCCCACCAAAACAAACACACAGGCAAAGTCTTTTTCAGTATTATCTTAAATACAATGAAGGAAGTGGTTGAGGCAAAGCTCAGATAAGAAGAACAGGCTGTATTTTGTCCGAGAGATCATATGTCCACAATATTTCCACCCTAAGAATAATCATTGAAGAGAGCACCAGATAGCTAAAACTGTTCCTCAACCTTAATAGACTTTAAGAAAGCATGTGACGGGCTCCACCGTGATTCACTCAAACATTTAAAAGTATTTTGGTATGCCAACACAAATAATAATCATCAAGGCTTTATGTCAAGGTACAGCTTGCACAGTTAAAGTCAACATAGACTTGAGTGAATGGTTTAACAGATACTAGAGTCAAGCAAGGATGCATTCCCTCATCTGTCCTGTTTGATACCGATATTTAATTCAATATGAGGGAAAAAAAGTAGATGGATACAGCACAGGCTTAACAGCTTACACTAGAAAATTTTCATTTTTCTGACAAAAGTTCTTCTAAGTGACAGCTGAACTGACATACAAGCAAAGACGAAAAGATTGTCCAGCACTGCAAAAAAGACAGAGTTAATAATTAGTTATAAAAAACAAATCTAATGAGAACCCCGGGAATTCCAGACTCAAGCATTACATTAGAAGGCAGAGGAATATAAGTGGCGAGTTAATCCACATACCTTGGCAGTAACATGCAAAGCAATGAGGATGTCCAAAAGGAAATAACGTCATGAACTGGCAAGGCAGCAGCTGCTTTCACCAGCTTAAATAAGATTTGGTCATTGAAAATCTACAACTGAAAGATCAAACTACGACTCTTCAATTTAATTGTTACTTCCACCTTAGATGGATGTGAAAGTTGGAAATCTATCAAAAGTAGACAGGTGTCAATGCCTTGAAGAGCAAATGTCTCAGAAAAATAATAGATATTAACCAGAATGAATTTACATCAAATGCCGAGATTTGTCAGAGAGGTCAACAACTCCTTATCTCCAAAGTTGAGAAAGAAGAAGAGATGAAGAAAAGTTAGAAAAGATGATGAACATATTTGGGACACATTAAGAATGAAGCCAGAGCATCTGCCATGGTAGGCATGCCATTGGGCAGGTAGAAGAATGAGCAACAGGGGCCAACTAAAATAATCCCTCCATTGAACAGTACTTAGAAAGGGAAAAACCTAGGGGACTTAACAGAGGACATTCAAAGAGCAGTTCAGGATAGACAGGGATAGAGAAGCCTTGTTTGTGTCTGAAGCAATGTTTGACAGTGCAGGAAGGATTCAGATTCAGAAAGGAGTTTCAAGCAAATTCAATATACTACAGTGGTCATCATCACTGGAAAGAAAAAAGAATAAAGAAAAATATACTGGCACTGAAATAGAGATGGAAAACAAGCTCTGGATGAGTGAGTTTGTTTATTCTTTAAAATATCTCAAGCAAACATACCCGGAGCAAAAAATACATCTTTTTCAACCGCTGAAGAGGTACTGATGCAGTTCCCCATATAATAAAGCCTCTTTTCATGGACAAACTTTTATTTAGCATAATCACTTGTCCATCCCTCTTTATGACCCGAATTTCAGCACAAAGGCTTTTCTTTTGCAGCTGACTTAGTAACAAGTAGCAAAGACTGAAAGACTAGGAAATCTGTGCCAAAAAACCGAAAAAACAAAACCCCAAACCCTAGATCAAGCAGCCAGCTGTCTGTAAAACGGGTTGTACATAGCAAACAAACTGAAGAGCATCATTCACTGCAGAACAACATGCTTTTCAGTCCCAGCACAAAAGCTTCAGTATAATGCATTGTAAAACTAGCCTGAGAATAAATACAAGAAAAGGTCATTTTAGATTGAACACAGAGTTTTGATAATAGGAATTATCTAATGCAACACATGGACATGTTCTTCTTTTACCCTGGAGACATTTCAAATCAATGATGGGGTGGAGACATGTGTGCAAGATCTAACCTGTAATGAATTGTGTCTGTGAATCGCAGGAAACAATATTTTTGTAATAGCTAAAATGTGCAGTACTATTAACTAAGGTCAAAAAAGCAAAGCAAAAGGACCCACTCTCATTTGAAACTCCACTTTCTTTGAGATTGTTGCTCCAAAGTAATATTAAAGAAGATGAGCCAGTATAATGTTGCCCCCCTTGATACATGGCTATCTCAGAGCCTTGACTGACAAGTAGTCAAACAAAGAGAAAGGCTTCCATTTTGAATGTAGTGTAAATGCTACAACCTTTCTGCTACATCCCTAAGTGATATATATTATGCAATGTTTCACAGTGGTAGCCGTGTTAGTCTGTATCAGCAAAAACAATGAGGAGTCCTTGTGGCACCTTAGCGACTAACACATTTATTTGGGCATAAGCTTTCGATGAAGTGGGTTTTAGCCCACGAAAGCTTATGCCCAAATAAATGTGTTAATCTCTAAGGTGCCACAAGGACTCCTCTTTGTTTTTATATTATGCAGTGCACCTTACCATCTCTATCTCTCCCTCCTTCTTTTCAGTGTCCTTAAATTAACATAGGGTAATATATTGTAAAATTATTCATATTAACCCAAGAGGTCTGTAAGACATGAAAGGAAACCATTGGAACCATGGAAAATGCAGCAAATTATTCAATTAATATAATGGAGGTGTAAACAGGAATACTTTGGTACAAGAAAGGAATTTATAATGAATAGGTAGGGAAGCCAAGCTAAAAAGCAGCTCATGTTTTTAACTGAGTGCCTGCTTAATTGCTTATCACAATTGGGTGTGCTATGAAAATTATGGAATTAGAGCATTAATTCAATATGAAATTTATTACGGAACTGGGTCACCAAATCAATATAAATGTACCGTATGAATCATAGCTCATATTAGCAACTTTCTGAACATATTTGCAACATGCAGAAATATATTGTGTATTTATGGCTAACCATAACCAGACTTTCATCTATTCTTGTTCAGAGACATTTTAAAGTATCTTTTGAAATAAGTTTCTTTTATACACTGAATAAAAGTCAACCCAAACGCTCAGATTTTGTAAAGCAAGCTTTTTATAAAACCTGTAGCAAAACTAAAAGTATTGCATGCTATTTTCTTTAATTCCATTATAAACCATTAAGAACAAACATTTTTTCCTACAGTGTCTGGAACCCAAACACTAAGAGATCTAGAACCCACAGCACTAAAAGATCAAACAAAAATGCAACTGACTCCAGAAAGTTTCCTTGTCGAGCTCAAAAGAAATCCAAACCATAGAGAAGTAATGGCAGGATACAATATCACAAGACAACAATACAAAATGAAAGTTTCTGTATAATTCATGTGGTGTCAGTTCAAGAGCTATGGTTTACACTGCAGAGGTTCATGTAGGTATTTTTGGGTTAGTCCTACTGTGGTTTGCACTCCAGAAGGCAGATCTCAGATGGGCTAAACTGTCTTAACTTCACTGACTTCAACACAGCTGCTTCTAAGTTTCTATTCAAACAAATCTTAAGTTGAAGTGCAACTCAGACAAAATTCAGATGCAAAATCATAAGTCAGTCAAGGTTTACACTTGAAAGGTTTTACAAGTTCCTGGAACTTTTCAGTACATTTTATGGGATTTGGGTTTGTAAACCAGAAATCAGGCTCCAGGTAAGTTTCATATTATTCATGTTTCATACTGCAATCATCCCCCCCCGCCTACCATTGTATTGAGTGGGGCAAGTCAAAAGAGGAAGACGAAAGACTTTCATACCCAAACCTGCAAAAATATCTTAGGACAAATATTTACGGCAATAGCATAAAGTCACAATGTAGTACTATGTAGGGTAAAAATTGCTAGAGAAAGAGGTCTTAATTGCTTTCTTGGAGGAAGCAGAAGTGCAATGTGCAGCAACATGGATAAGATCAAAAATGGATGAAGTATATAAGGCTGAGAAGAACCTCACCTCGTTTCATGTTTTTTTTGTTTAAACATGCACACCTTCTCCCCACTCTCGGACAGATATGCGTAGGTAACATATGAAAGGCCATGCCTTGGGTGCACTGGGACAGGCAGCTGACTAACAAGGACTCCAGATACTTAAAAGCATAATTAGGCTTGCCATATGTTGCTTTTTATCATTTTTTAAACTTAGCTTTATTTTTAGACAATAAAGCCACAAGACGACGGCTAACAAAGTCAACAAGAACCTACTGTATCCAGACAAAGAAGCCATACAGGCAGCTGGAATTTTCCAGCTCATTTCATAATACATTTTTTTTTATACACTGTCCGTTGTCCTTGGCAGCCAGAAGTAAATGAAATATAAGTAAAGGGTTACTGTAGAAGGAAGAGAAGAATTAACTAAGAGTGAAGTGGTTTCTTTAACTACCCATAAGTAAACTCTAGTATTCCTCCTAATTCAGCAATAGCACTAGAGTTAGAATTCCATTCACAATGTATGGTGCCTCACAGCAAACTGAAAAATGTAAAAGGAGGTGTTTTCAAGTCATTCTACCTACTTTAAAAAAAAAGTCACTTCAGATATAACAGCTAACATTGTCCTTCTCCAGTCTCCAGTAATGGATGGCAATAACATTTCTGCTCAGACAAGCACAATGTACATAATCCTTAATTCTCTCCCATGCCTCTCTTTCCACCCTCCCTCCCCCTTCATTAGGTTAATGAACTTTAAGCAACTGCTACCATCTTAGCTAAAGAGAAGTGTTACTTACAGTATGATAACCACATGTTTGAGTCACCTTAGACTTAAATTAGTAAGTTCCAAACAAAAAGAATATGCCTCTTATGGTTATATCCTTCTACTAAGTTTACACCCTGCTATATCTCCCAGTTTGTCAAATTACAGATACACCAAATAAAGCTTTTAATGTGGTAGGGATGATTTATGCAAAGCAAAGCAAGCATATCAATAATTTCCAGTGTATGTTATGGAGTTACCCCAAGCAAGCAGAAAACATCTTCAGACTTCTGGGTAATGCCGCAGGCTATCAAGACAAACAAACCAAGACATACAGAAACACATAATCCCTGCAAGTCCATACCTCATAGGCTACAGAGTTGGAAAACTCTAACCATTCTGCATATTACATTCTTTTTCTCAGTAACAGATTTTATATTTCTTGCAGTACATCTAGCAGCAATTCATGTTGCTTACTAGTAACTTTTGCAACTAAAGTAGTACAATCCATTTTAATAGTGTGATATTTTATTTTGCTTTAAAACCAATTGATGTCTAGCATATATCTGGGATATCTATATTTACCTGGCCAGTGATTTGGAAAGTAAGTTGGATGCAAAATATTATTAAAATATGGTGAGAATTGGTCATTATTTTTCAATTCAGTGACACTGGAGAATGACAAAGAACAGAAAAATAAAAAGCAACAACACATTGGAATTTGTAACACACTGTAACATTTGTAGCACATCTAACACTGTTCTGTTAGAACCTTTTCAAGAAATGAAAGAGGCAGCATAGTGTTGTGGATATATATCATGTTTCACAAACCCTATATATAGTAGGGAAGAAAACAAACCATCTCTACCATAACCATGGCACTGACCTTTAAAAATCTGTGTTGCATTGAGAATAAACACAATGACCTTAGTCGGAGCACTAACTTCTGTCCCATGCACTTAATCGGTCATGCATCATCTTGGCACTGGACTGAAATTTGGGAGAGCTAGGTTCCATTCCCAGTCTTTGCCACTGACCAACTATTGATCTGGCTGGGATGATTTAGTTGGGGTTGGTCCTGCTTTGAGCAGGGGGTTGGACTAGATGACCTCCTGAGGTCCCTTCCAACCCTGAGATTCTATGATTCTATGATTGATCTAGGCCCGGGCAAGTCACTTCACCTTGTTTCTCCTTCAACCCTTTCTCTTATCTGTTTAGATTTTAAGCCTTTTGGGGGCAGGGACTGTCTCTCACTATGTGTACGTACAGCACACAGACCAATGGAGCGCCAACTTTGGTTGGGGGCAGTAGGTGCTATGGTAATACAAATCACTATTATTAACAACAGATGCATCAGTAAATGTCATTTGTGTCCGCCAGTTGTACCTTGTGTACAGGGTAAACACAATTAAATAAGGACACTCTCATCTAGCCATTAACAGACAAGCTGCTTTCCAATCTCTTTTCCTCACACAATGTCAAATTCCTTATTTTCCTTTATGTAGTGTTATGGTGGTGTTTTTTTTAAACTGTTACACATTTACCTGGTTATCTAACCTCAGTGTAGACTTTCACTATATCAAAGCAAAGTAGGGAAATAGAAAGAAACTTGAAGAAAAGGCAAGAGTGCTTGATGTTTTGGTTTGATGTTTTATAACTTTTTATTTACAGAAGATTTCTGGACACCTTAACTTTTTTATGTTAACAACTATTCTTATTCCACTTGCTTTAAAATGGGCACTGCAAAAGCTTTGATAAATGAATTGAAAGGTTGTCAAGGGCGTTCACAGTAGCTCCTGCAAGCACCCCTGAATCTTTCACTAAAATGCTAGTTTGCCTTGATATAAATTTCTGTGGCTCACATAAGAAAATGCATCGTAGATATCAAAGCGAAAAAACTAACTCTATAAGACTGGTTGCATGTAACAGCTCACTGTGTTCTCCTTGAGAAAAGTATCTATCCAGAATGACAGAAACCACTAAGCCATGAGGTATTTTTTTCTGCCTGCAAGCAACAGACAATATGCAGCCTGAACATGGGCCACATATCTGCTTCAACTGAACAAGATCAGTAATAATTCTCTACATATCTACAATATTTGGATAACAATAATGTCCGTTGAGAACCCACATTTCACTTTCTTGTACCTGTTGCATCTGGATATCTTATCCCCTTTGCTAAACATCTACTATTCCCTTAAGTTTTGATACTCCACTCCATGTTCATATGTGCCTCGTGATCATTTTGACTCCCTGGGGTATTGTTCTAGGAGATCTCCCAATTAAAAGTATGCTCGTTCATAATTTTCTACATATGGCAAATATAATCTGAACAGCAACACCTATCCCCAGACTTCCTAGAGCCACATTAATGGAGAGGAGTATTTTTTCTCTCACTACCAGTGGAATATTAGTCATACAGATCTGCTAAGTAAGACAGCCAGCTACGTACTACTCACATATTTTTAAGAGTGGTGGCTGAACTACCTACAGGGCACTAGTTCATTTCCTTTCCTATCAGAAGATTTCTGCCACTCACTTCCCAGTGTTCCTAGACCTTTTGCCTTCCTATTAAAATGGATAAACTTGCTTCACTCCCAGTGATTTTCCCAAAGGGGGAGTATGCCTTTTCTACAAGTTTCTTTCTATTTCCCTACTTTGCTTTGATATAGAGAAAGACTATTTGATGACTGAGGGTAGATAATCAGGTAAATGTGTAGCAGTTTTAAAAAAACTCCACCACAGCACTACATACAGTTTACCCCTTATATAAATATACTTGTGAATGTGAGTCCCTATCAACCTGGAGTAGAAGGTCAGTTTAAATTGTTCTAGGACTGACTTTACACTGGCTATTATGCTCAAACATGTATCAGTCCTGGAAGTACAAGAAAGGTATTAAGAAAAAGGAAAGTATTGAAAACTGGTATTATACTGACCACCCTACCTATTTTTAAAATCCAGATTCATTCCAATATATGTTAAAAGACAACAAAAATGGTGGAGCAAACATATAGCCCACTCTTAAAGTGAATACCCGTCTCTTAACCCATGGATTATCTAAATGAACATCTCTTTACACAGTACAAAACTGTCACCATCTCTCCTACTGTCTAATTACAAATGCAGAAAGAGCCTAATTCACATTTCCATCATCAAAAGACATAACTCACTGAAATGCATGTATGAATTTTTGGCTTAGAGAATTCTCATATCTCTGAAAAAGGTCTCCTCTCCCATTATAGAAAGTTATTTTAATTTAGTTGAGCACATGTTTGCTATAAGGTGGCGTCAGAATACACAAATATGAATTTACATAGATTTTTTTTAAATGTCTACACCCAGTTTGTTTTTCTAGCTTGCCTGTCATTGGACTTTATTTAATACCTTCTTTCTCAGCTAAAATTCCCATTTCATGGGGCAGATGATTAGGGAATGCTAAGTAGGTCCCTTAGCACATTCATCTTCTGAGTTTTCTAACCAATATTTTTCATCTGATATACAAGCTTAAATATTTTCCACTGCTATAGTTTTGCAACAGATGTTAGGAACTCAACATGTTAACCACTACCCTTTTTTTTAAACTGCTTCATGTTTTCTCTCTACAACAGCATGTTTTCACTTCTTCATACGTGATCTTCATCCATTTCCATCCTGAGGATTTGAACTCCCTTTTCAGCCAGTCCATGAATCTCCAATTTAATGCATTGAAAGAGTCCACTGCCATCTTAAACCTTGAAGTTAATTAATTAAGTTCCACTATTTCCAGATTACTTAAAAACAATTTGTCATTGCATGTAAAATGGTATAATTGAGTATTATAAATGTTTTCAGGCCAAGTCTTACTATGAATTATTTAGTTCATCTGTCCTAATTAAAGACCTATTGGAAGATTAATGTCCCATAACCTGACAAATTACTAAGTAACAAATTATCCATATAATGACCTCAAACTAAATGTAGTAGTAGTAATTTGTATGGGAATACAAAACCCCATGAAAGAGAATTTTCCCCCTTTAAATTCATGTTCAGCACATAGTCCTTCAATCTGTGTTTAGTAAAAATTCTTATGATCAGATATGAACCTGTAGAGGTGAAACTCATCTATTAACATTCATTGTTTTTGTCAGCAGTTGGTGTAAAAGTCAACTCACAAAATGATTCCTATGAATACAGCCGTGATTTTCATGTAAGAGAATTTAGTATATTGCTAAGTGGTAGCATGGATGCTCTCATGAAAACTCAGGTTAGTTTGTATGGGAAATTATATGGAACAAATGCATTTATCAGTTATGGGCTCTTCATTATAATTCTGCTGTATATATTATCGGCCAGATAAGATAGGCAAAGGTATTTAGAGGTAAATATGGGGTCCAAAAATGTATGCAGAATTGAAATATAGTTCAGATCCACAGCAATGTCAATATTTATGCGAGGAAGAAAATTGGATAATATGCTTCTGCGGTTAACTAAGAGCTTCAAACCTATTTGCTGTTGCTGTTAAAATTATATAATAATTTTATATATATGTTAATATTATATATTAATAGTAAGAAAAATACACTAAAGAAAATAATATCAAGCACTAATATAGTATAGTTTCATTTAGGAATGAGAGAGTTGGTGGGGGAGTGGCACTATTTATGAAAGAAAGCATAGAGTCAAATTTAGTAAAAATCTTAAATGAATCAAACTGTACCACAGAATCTCTATGGACAGGAATTCCATGCTTGAGTAATAAGAATATAGCAATAGGAAAGTACTACTGATCCCCTGACCAGGCTGGTGATGGTGATTGTGAAATACTCAGGGAAAAACATAAAACCCAGTAATAACGGGGGATTTCAACAATCCCCATATTGACTAGATGTGTCACTTCAAGACAGGACGCAGAGAGAAAATGTCTAGACACAATTAATGACTGCTTCTTGGAGCAGCTAGTCCTGGAACCCACAAGAGGAAAGACAATTTTTGATTTAGTCCTAAGTGGAACACAAGATCTGGTTCAAGACGTGAAAATAGCTGAACCACTCAGTAATAGCAACCATAAGCTAATTAAATTTAACATCCATAGGGGGGGCGGGGGGAGGAAAATACCAAAGCAACCCATCACGGTAGCATTTAACTTCAAAAAGGGGAATGTGACAGGGTTGGACTCACCCCTGCGGCGCCTCCTGCTGGTTTCTTCTGGGAATTAGCTCACCAGCCTCTGGGACGCCCTCTGCCGGCTGGTGATCCGCCTGACCACTCGGGCCCACGAGTCCCTCCCAGGACCCGGTGCCCCTTTAACTGGGGTGCTGCCCCCCTGGCAATACCTCCCCAGATCTGGGTCTCCCCTCCCCAGGGGAACCCCCAACCCACTATCCCCACCTTGCCTCAGTTGTAGGCTACTGCCAGTCACCAGCTAGCCCCTGCGCCCTGGGGCACAGTGCAGTATAAGCCACTCATCACACGCAAAGGGGGTTTGGACCTGCTGCCTCAGCCTACCTGTGGGTTACACCCGCAACCCCTGTACCTATTGGGCCTAACACTAGGCCGCAGCCTGGGGCTTTCCTCAGGCCAGAGCTCCCCAGGCCCTTCCCCAGCCCTGCTCCAATCTAGGTACCTGGTCAGGTCCCTGCAGCCAAGCCAAGCCCTTCCCTCTCTAAATACAGAGAGAGAGTGTGAGAGTCTCCAGGCCCACTGCCCTTTTATACACGCCAGCTGGGCCCTGATTAAACTGGCCACAGCTGTGGCTGCTTTGCCAAACAGCCCAGCTTTCAGCCTCAGCCCTCTCCCAGGGCTGTTTCCAGCCCCTCAAGGCAGGAGCGGGTATCCACCCCGCTACAGGGAACTACACCGGGAGAAGCGGGAGGAGCTCCAGGCCCTCGAAGACCACCGGGCCCGGGGCACTTTTGTTCGGTCCCGCATCCGCCTCCTTTGGGAGATGGATCGCGGCTCCCGCTTCTTCTACGCCCTGGAGAAAAGGAGGGGGGCCAAGAAGCACGTCACCTGCCTTCTGGCAGAGGACGGCACCCCCTTCACGGATCCGGTGGAGATGTGCGAGAGGGCCAGGACCTTCTACGCCAACCTTTTCTCCCCGGATCCGACCGATGCCACCGCTTGCAGAGTGCTCTGGGACGAACTCCCAACGGTCAGCGCGGGTGACCGGGACCGGCTAGAGCTGCCTCTCTCTCTGGCCGAGTTCTCGGAAGCCCTCCGCCGCATGCCCACCAATAAATCTCCGGGCATGGACGGGCTGACCGTGGAGTTCTACCACGTGTTCTGGGACGTCCTCGGCCCGGACCTCGTCACCATCTGGGCCGAGTCCTTGCAGAGGGGGTCCTCCCTCTCTCGTGCAGGCGAGCCGTGCTCACCTTACTGCCGAAGAAGGGGGACCTCCGCGATTTACGGAATTGGCGTCCCGTCTCGCTCCTCAGCACGGACTACAAACTCGTAGCCAAGGCCATCTCGCTGCGGCTGGGGTCCGTGCTGGAGGACGTGATCCACCCAGACCAGACCTACACCGTCCCGGGCCGTACCATCTTTGATAACTTGTATCTGGTCCGGGATCTCTTGGAGCTTGGGTGCAGGGATGGGTTGTCGTTCGCCCTCCTGTCCCTGGATCAGGAGAAAGCGTTCGACAGGGTGGATCACGAGTATCTCCTGAACACTCTGCGAGCGTTTGGTTTCGGACCCCAGTTTGTGGGTTTTCTCCAGGTGCTGTACGCTTCCGCAGAGTGTCTGGTCAGGCTCAACTGGACCCTGACCGAGCCGGTCAGCTTCGGGCGTGGAGTACGGCAGGGGTGTCCCCTCTCGGGTCAGCTGTACGCTCTGGCGATCGAGCCCTTCCTCTGTCTCCTTCGCAGGCGGTTGATGGTGTTGGTGCTGCGGGAGCCGGAGCTGCGGCTGGTCCTGTCGGCGTACGCCGACGATGTGCTCCTCGTGGTCCAGGACCCGGGCGACTTGGTGCGGGTGGAGGCTTGCCAGGCAATCTACTCGGCGGCCTCCTCTGCCCGGGTCAACTGGGTCAAGAGCTCTGGCCTGGTGGTTGGGGACGGGTGGCAGGCGAGCTCCCTCCCACCCGCACTTCAGGCCATCAGGTGGAGCGCGGGTCCGCTGCTCTATCTGGGCGTTTACCTTTCCGCCACGCATCCGTCTCCGCCGGAGAACTGGCACGGTTTACAGGGCAGGGTGACCGAGCGGCTCCGGAAATGGACAGGACTACTCCGGTGCCTCTCCCTTCGCGGGAGGGCATTGGTACTCAGTCAACTAGTCCTGTCCATGCTCTGGTACCGGCTCAACACCCTGGTCCCAGCCCCGGGTCTCCTGGCCGACCTCCGGACGGCGATTCTGGAGTTCTTCTGGCCAGGACTGCACTGGGTCTCTGCAGGGGTCCTCCATCTGCCCCTGGAGGAGGGTGGGCAGGGCCTGAAGTGCCTGCGCACTCAGGTCCGTGTCTTCCGCCTCCAGGCCCTGCAGAGACTCCTTTATGGTGCAGGTAGTCCGGCGTGGAGCGTACTGGCGCACGCCTTCCTGCGCCGCTTCCGAGGGCTCCGGTATGACCGGCAGCTCCTTTATCTCGATCCGAGGGGCCTTCCGCGAGACCTCTCCGGGCTGCCGGTCTTCTACCAGGACCTCCTCCGGACCTGGAAACTGTTTTCAACGACCAGGTCCGTGGCGGCCACCGGGGGGGCAGATCTCCTCGCGGAGCCCCTGCTACACAACCCCCAGCTTCGTGTGCAGGCAGCGGAGTCCCCCTCGGTGCGCCAGAGGTTGGTCCTGGCAGGAGTCACCAGAGTCGGAGACCTCCTGGATTACGACCGGGGAGACTGGCTGGATCCCCTGACGCTTGCTCAGCGCATGGGGCTCTCCAGGCCTTGTACTCCCTGGCGCGTACTCCAGGAGGTGAGGGCCGCTTTGCCACCCGCTGCTCGGGTCTACCTCGACCGCCCACCCTCCACCCCAGGCCCTCCGGACCTTTTCATCGGGCCCCTGCCCCGTGGACCCAACCGGCCCCCCCCGCCCCTTCTCCATGAGCCGGCTGCACACCTTGCAGCCGGTCCGCTTTCAAACCGCGCCACGGAAGCATCTCTACACACTCGTGCTCCACACCCTTCATTTCCTCGCCCTCGTGTCCCGCCCCGACACAAAGTGTCGGGACCTTATACCACTTCTAGAGGGTGAGGAGCCCTGGTGGGCCAGCCTCTATTCCACCCTCATACCGAGGCCCACCGAGCAGCACCCCACTCTGGCAGATAAAATTCAATGATGATAAATGCCAAATAATGCACATTGGAAAACGTAATCCCAACTATAAATACAAAATGATGGGGTCCCTATTAGCTGTTACCACTCAATAAACAATTCTTCGAGTCGTTGTAGATAGTTCTCCGAAAACATCCAACCAACATGCAGCGGCAGTCAAAAAGCTAATAGAATGTTAGGAACCATTAGGAAAGGGATAGATAAGAAAATAGAATTAATAAATCCATGGTACACACACACACCTTGAATGCTGTGTGCAATTCCAGTTGGCCCATCTAAAAAAAAAATAGAATTGGAAAAGATACAAGAAGGACAACAAAAATGACTAAGAGCATGGAACAATTTCCATATGAGGAGAGAAATAAGACTGGGACTTTTCAGTTTAGGAAAGAGATGACTAAGGGAAGCAATGATAGAGGTCTATACAATCATGAATGGTGTAGAGAAAATAAATAGGGAAAATGTTCTGCTACAGACCTGGAACCGAGTGGCTAGGGAGCAGTTCTGCAGAAAAGGACCTAGGGGTTATGGTGGATGAAAAGCTGGATATAAGTCAACAGTGTGCCCTTGTTGCCAAGAAGCCTAATGGCATTTTGGGCTGTATAAGTAGGAGCACTGCCAGCAGATCGAGGGATGTGATCATTCCCCTCTATTCAGCATTGGTGAGGCCTCATCTGGAGTACGGTGTCCAGTTTTGGGCCCCACACTACAAGAAGGATGTGGAAAAATTGGAAAGAGTCCAGCGGAGGTCAACAAAAATAATTAGGGGGCTGGAGCACATGACTTATGAGGAGAGGCTGAGGGAACTGGGATTATTTAGTCTGCAGAAGAGAAGAATGAGGGGGGATTTGATAGCTGCTTTCAACTACCTGGAAGTGGGTTCCAAAGAGGATGGATCTAGACCAGGGGTCTCCAAACTTTAGGAGACGAGGGTCACATTACATTTTTCAAGGGGCTTCGCGGGCTGGCCCGTTCTCTTGAGTTTACCCTCTGCCAAATTGGTGCCGAAGCCGCGGGACCAGCGGACCTCCTGCAGGCAAGCCGCGGCGGCTTCGGAGAAGGGGGAGGACCTCCCACGGGCAAGCTGCAGCAGCTTCAGCGGCTTCAGAGGATGGGGAGGACCTCCCGCAGGGAAGCCATGGCGGCTTCGGAGAAGGACCTCCTGCAGGCAACCCGCGGCAGCTTCGGAGGAGCGGGAGGACCTCCCACAGGCAAGCTGCAGCAGCTTCGGCGGCTTCGGAGGACCTCCTGCAGGCAAACCGCGGCAGCTTCGGCGGCTTCAGAGGAGGGGGAGGGCCTTCCGCAGGCAAGCCGTGGCTGCTTCTGCGGCGGGTATTCTGGGACCGGCGGGAGCGCCCCTGACTGCCGCCCTCTGTGCCCTGCCGCCGAGGTGGCAGCAGCCTTTAAACTGCTGCCGAAATACCGCCAAGGCAGCGGCAGCATTTAAGCTGCCACCAAAATACTCGCTGCCACTGACGTGCCAAGGCGGCAGCAGCAATTGGTTTGGGGGCCAGACAAATTGAAACCGCGGGCTGGATCCAGCCCGCAGGCCGTAGTTTGGAGACCTCTGATCTAGACTGTTCTCAGTGGTACCAGATGATAGAACAAGGAGTAATGCAAGTTGCAGTGGGGGAGGTTTAGGTTGAATATTAGGAAAAACATTTTCACTAGAAGGGTGGTATCTAGGGAGGTGGTGGAATCTCCTTCCTTGGAGGTTTTTAAGGTCAGGCTTGACAAAGCCCTGGCTGGGATGATTTAGTTGGGGATTAGGTCCTGCTTTGAGAAGGAGGTTGGACTAGATGACCTCCTGAGGTCCCTTCCAACCCTGATATTCTATGATTCGATGATCTTCACATAACACATGAAACAGGGGTCACCCAATTAAATTAATAGGCAGGAGATTTAAAAAACCAACAAAAGAAAGCACTTCTTCACACAATGCACAGTCAACCTGTGGAATTGTTGCCAGGGGAAGTTATAAAGGCCAAAAACATAACAGGGTTCAAAAAAGAATTAGATAAGTTCATGGAAGATAGCTCCATCAATGGCTATTAGCTAAAATAGTCAGGGATGCAACTCCATGCTCTGGGCACAAGCCCTGTCAGGACAAGTCTGTGGACTCAGGCTTGGAGGCTCACTTCCAGTTGCAGTGTAGACATACCTTAAGGCTCCAATCCTTCAAATTCTCATGCATGTGAGTAACTTTTGAGTTTGGTCATAAACTTAGCTGGGAATAGAGTAGCAACTTCAGTCCTTCTTTTTAAACTTAAAACACATATTAAATAGCCTTTTTATTATTAATTTAGGCAAAAAAGAATGAACTGGCCTTTTCCCTGGGCACATATTTTAAGACTGAACTACATCACATAAGGAGAGCAGTTATCACCCATAATTACAGTTCCTGGACAGCTGTAGGATCACAAATATTTGAGAAATCAATTTCAAGTAGTAAACTGGAAGTCTTCCTACACTATGTTGTCTATCCAGTATTATCCCTATCCTCACTGTGCTGGAAAAAATGGAGCACAATGGACAAAACTAGCAAATATGGTCTGGAAATCTTGGTTTATAGAAGATCTCAAAATTCTGTCCGTGCCACACAGACATATGTTTCCCTTGGAGACAGATCAAAGAGAAAAACAAACAAATGAAAACCCCCACATTTTATTCCTTCTATTTCTCAATATTAACTCAATTATTAACAGTTTGTCCCCCTTCACCTTTTTGAGAGTTGTTGCGGAATTCACATCCCAGAACATAAAGGTTCTCCCATCAACAGCAGTGTAAATTTTCTCTGGGAGTAAAATAGAGTCATCTTAGCAAAGGAACCTTCAATCTTGGTTTCAGAAAGAATCAGTTTTGTGTAAGATCACTGTTTGCATCAATCTGCTCAAACGTGTTG
The DNA here is from genome assembly GCA_037349315.1 of Chelydra serpentina. Lineage (NCBI taxonomy): Eukaryota > Metazoa > Chordata > Testudines > Chelydridae > Chelydra > Chelydra serpentina. The sequence continues at coordinate 26,619,055 of JBAIAC010000010.1, forward strand.
AATCTACCTCCTCACCATAACTGGGTAAGTGCCTTCTGTAAACTAGCTCAGGTCAGGCTGTCTAGCCACAAAACATCAGGAAGTACTATGCATGCCCCATCTACTCCCTCCTCCCTCCCCCACAGTTATACATCCAAGCATTGCATTAATCCTTTTTTGCCCTACATTGCCCTGGGCACTCATATTGAGTTGCTATAATCCCTCAATTCTGTCCAGAGTCGCTGCTTTCCAGATTCAGTCTGCCATTCTGTAGGTATGACCTGCATTCCTTGATCCTAGATGTATAACTTTGGATTTGGCTCTATCAAACCACATGGTTTACATGTGCCCAGTTTATCAAGAAATCCAGAGCACTCTGTATGACTACTCCTGTCCTCATCCTTATTTACCATTTGTGACAGAAGTGGCAATTTCTTGCAATACCCTTGAAAAATCTTATTGTATTAAGTTTAACTATCTTTAGTATCCATTGTATTAAAGCAAAGGTTATGTATTATTGAAGACTTGGATGATCGAAGGACTGTACTGAACAATATGACAGACAAGAATGAACTTTGGGAAAATACATGTGAAGTGGATTTCCTGTGAAATATCTAGGGGAAGATGAATGAAAATTCTCCACCCCCTCCTGGTTATGCAAAATCACATCTTTTTGAAGCCAGGCTGGGAGGAAGGAACTATTGTCTACTGATTACCTGTTCTCAGAACCTGAAGATCAAAAAGCCAGGCTGTATAAAGGGAAGACTAACCTGTGCATGTGTGTGTTTGTTCTGAACTAAAGTGGTTATGAACTTGTAACCATGGAAAACCCCCTTTGTGGGGTTTGAAGGACCGACACCTACTAGAGCGCCTACTGGACTTGGGGGTGCAAGTTGCCCTGAACTGAGACACCATTAAACCAATCTTTGTCATTCACACATTTTATCAGCAGTAATTTTATATTTATCTTCAGATTATTGATAAAAATGTTAAATACCATTAGAACTAGTACTGCTTCTTGCAGAACTCCACTAGAAACACCCATATTCAATGACTAGTCTGCACTGACAACTACTTTTTGAGATTTATCAAAGCCCATCTTACTAGACAGGAATTTAGGGAGCTTGGAGGTGGAGTAAACTAACGACGGAGTAATTAACAAATGATTTCAGTGGGGTTTTTAGATACAGAAGGGAATGTGCTTTGGGTCCTATGAGAGCATACTTTTGTCTATACATTAGTAACTGAATTGTAGTGAGTTGAAATTCAGTAACAATATACTTTGGATTCATATTTGAAAGGTGGTTTTTTTTTTAAATTTGGGAGGTGTGAAGAATAATATTAAAGGGGCACCAGGAAAAAGAAAGAAAGAAAGAAAGAAAGAAAGAAAGAAAGAAAGAAAGAAAGAAAGAAAGAAAGAAAGAAAGAAAGAAAACCTTACATTTTCAACTGGAAAATGCAAGGTCACAGTGATTTAATTGAAATCTGGTGAGAAAAACTTTACTCAGAGGTTTACCACAGGGAAATCCTGCAAGGCGGCTACTACTTCTCATGAAATTTTCAATTCAATCAATATGACAGCTCCACATTTAGATCAGAAATAGGAAGGAATCCTCAAGCTCTCTTCTTACCAAGGCCTCACAGAGTATTAAGATGCCTTTGCTAACCAGCGAGGGATCACTTTCTGATCTGAAAATGCTGAAACATATGTTTAAAAAAAATCAATGTTCTTGGTTTTGTTTACTTCTCTTAATATCAAGCAATGACACTTTTTCAACTATTTTGGATGTCTCTACAACTAATCCCAATAAGGATCAGATTTGAAATGCTACAAAATAAGTCCCCTAAAAGGATATGTTGAAGAAAAAAGGACACTCATTTTAAAGAAATATCATACCTCAAATCAAAAGAATCACCCAAATTAACAGTATTCACTAGAAAAACAGATAGCATTCCAATATATTAATTTCCTGCATGGCATTATATATTTTTCACTTTGTAATTTGTGGAACTCCTGAATGATTTCTGTCCTTAAAAGGCTAAATTGAAAAGCACAAAACAGCCACTAAGCCTTTTTGCATTTGATCTCTCATTATAGATTTTTTTAAATAATACTTCCAGTGCATCAGTTTGCCTCACACAGACATAAATACACACAGACTTGCATTAATGCCAGATTTCTCTATCCCCCATATCATTTTGGTAAGAATTGTATAGGCCTAGATCAAAGCAGAACCTGCACTATCCAACTGCTATATTAAATGTGAATTTTATTGGGATGTGATTTATAGATTTTGAAATACTATCTCAACTTTACGGTAAAGGTGAATATATACAGTACCTATGTTTATATTTAAGCTTTACATTCTACTTACTCATCATATTTTTTAAAAAAGGAATGGAAAAAGGGACCTTGAAGATAGTTAGAGAGCATAGAAAAAGTTCTAGATTGCATAGACTGTAATATAAAGCACATTTTACTTGGCTGTTTCTTGAGCTATTTTATTGTGCTTTATTTAATTTGCTGGATACCTTCCTTGGTATACAGTAAGTAGTGGAACACTCTTAGGAATATGTACCCAGAATCAAGACCTCAAAACCAAACAATTTAAAACTAATAACTATCAGGGGGCATTAAAATAAACTGAACATTAAAAGAATTCTAAGCTGATTCCAAGTTTGTTCATGCGTTTTCTACTCTTGTGCGGAATAAACTGATGTGCAAGTTACTTCAACTTTATATATTTTACACACAACTGGAAAAAAAATTCTCAACCAATTTCCCGAGTAACTAGGATATCAAACCAGCATCATTCACTCACTGGTATAATGAGGGTCGTTAAACCCTTTTCCCCCCCCCACACTAAGCCAATTGCGCCTCCCCTATGAAAATAGTATCTGTGCGTCGTCTGCCCCAATACTGTATCAGTGCCATAAAAAGGAAAAAAAAACTCGGTCCACTTTTTGCCTTCTGTGGACTCAACTACCTGGGCTTTTATACGTTTTTTAGGAAAAGAAACATCTCAACCAACATCTCAAAAAATTGGGGGGGAGGGATAGCTCAGTGGTTTGAGCATTGGCCTGCTAAACCCAGGGTTGTGAGTTCAATCCTTGAGGGGGCCATTTAGGGATCTGGGGCAAAAATTGGGGATTGGTCCTGCCTTGAGCAGGGGGTTGGAGTAGATGACCTCCTAAGGTCCCTTCCAACCCTGATATTCTATGATTCTATGATCTCCTCCCTAAAGATGCATCTGGCTAAATAATTTTGTCCAGACTGGAATGACTTATTGAACATGTGGTGCTGTTTGTTTAAAGGTGAATTATATAAAGTAATCAGATACCATTGTGTGTTACTACTATCACCAGTTGTCAGGTTTCAACTCAATTTTGTTAAACATGGCATTCGTATCAGGGTGATTGTACATATAGAGGAGGAAAGGACTTGAGTTTACTGGGTTCAAAACTGTGTAACTCACAGGCTGCAGGCAATAAGACAGGGATATAACAAGAAACAAAATCAACTAAAAAGGAAGGTATGAGTTAAATTTAGCCACTGACTACTTTGACTTGCAAGTTCTTCAGTATGTACATTATACCAACTCAGCCTGCCACAGAGTCAGTGGGTCAGTTTTAGAGGTGATGAGTAAAGGGTATAATTTGTATAAAAATAAGTAGATATACATCTAAGAAAATCTGAGATGGCACAAGTTACAATCAGAGGAAAGTGGAAGAGAGTGCTTTAAAGGGTTTAGCCCAAATAACCTTGATAATAACAAAATATAATTATATAAATAAATATACCTAGATACGTAAAAAATCAATCCTTTGGAAGGAAATTCTGGACAATGTTCCAAAGTCATTGCCCATTAAAGATCAAGAATGTTATTGAGATAAAGACCAGGGGACAGACAGCTGAATAACTTGGACAATGTAAAATCCCAAAGTCAGTTTAGCAATGAAAACTGGACACATTTTGAGGAACACTTTGTCACTGTGACAGGAGATATAGTTAACAGTCTTGGAATATTCTAAGAGATGATATAGCTACAATCTAAAATGCCATTTAAAGAGGAAAAGTGCTTTTTATTCTAATGGCATGAAAAGTAGTTCCTAATATACAGAGCCAAGTTTAAATTATGACCAGGAGTAGATGAGCTAACTTTTGTTTTAAATATCTACAGAACCTTTGCCTCCCCCCAGAGGCTGTTTGAATTTTCATGCAACCAGAAATGAGCCCTTCTCAAAAATTAGCGTGGAAAGATATATCATGCCAACAGAGCAAACTACCACAGAAACCTTTCCTTTCCTTGGCACAAAGATGAAAATCAATATCTGCCTTGTAAACTCTAGAAAAGATCAGTTTTTCCAACAAATCACTCAGATACACTGCAACATCTTCTATTGCCCTGGAAGGGATATTGGTTCAATGACTTTTGAATCTTTTTCGTTTTGAACCTGTATGATACTTATAGGCTAAATTATGCAAGTTAAATGTCACAGGACGGTGCAGAGCCAAATCACTGCTGGTGGGAGCACTGAAAGTAACTGCTTCCAAAAGCAATCTCTCTCTTCGACCTCTGTGTTCAAGGAGGAGATACACAAACTGTACTGTTCCCAAAGCTGTACCCTATTGATCTCCCCGGTGTGCCAGAACTGCTCTCCAGACCAGTGTGCAGAGCTGTGGCATTATGCATCTGGCTTGACTGTCTTTGCCACCTCTTCCCAGGTGATGTGCTCTGGCATGGGTTACACAAATGGTAGGAGCAGAAAGGTTTCTTCTGGGCTCTGCTCCACACAATGACAGATTGTGATGTCAAAGTTGATAGACATTTTTTCTTTTTAAAGTTCTCAGTGAAAAAATTCCTCTGTGAATTATATAGAAAAAAATCATAGAAATTTAATATTTTAATGAAAAATCAGAAAACTCAACGGAGAGTTTTAAAAAACACCAAAATTTCTCTCTTTTTTGACATTTTAAAAGAAAAATACTATTCTGACCAACCCTACAGGCTAGCTGAATATCTATCATGAGCTCAGTAGACATTGGGCATGGTTGTAATGGGTTGATATTATCTCAGAAACTATACCCTCTACATAGAAACTATGAAATCAAGAATCATCCTATGATATAATTCATGTTTCTATATCAATATAATAATGTGGACATTTGTAACAATGAAACAAAACAAAAAGATCCATCTCCAACAGACAGAGAGTGACAGATTTAAAGTATGATCTATTTCCTTGCAACTTTGGAGAAAAATCTATTACACAGCAAAACAAGAATGGGGAAGATCAGAGACAAATGAGTAAGTTATCTAAAATTATAGAAGATCTAAAATTATATTTTTTCTGGGTTAGATGACTTGCTCAGTTACAAAAGATACCCGTTGAAATCCCTGTCCCACTGAAATCTAAGGGAGCTTTGTCACGGACTTCAATGGAGCCAGACTTTTTTCACAGATTCATAGATTCCAAGGCCAGAAGGGACAATTGTGATTATCTAGGCTGACATCCCATATAACACTACCCATAGAACTTCCCAAAATAATTCCTAAAGCATATATTTTAGAAAAACATCCAATCTTGATTTTAAAATGGCCAGTGATGGAGACTCCACCATGATCCTTGGTAAATTGTTCCAATGATTAATTACTCCCACCGTTCAAAATGTATGCCTTATTTCCAGTCTGAATTTGTCTAGCTTCAACTTCTAGCTACTGGATCACGTTAAACCTTTCTCTGCTAGACTGAAGAGCCCATTATTAAAAATGTGTTCCCCATGTAAATACTTATAGACTGGAACCAAGTAACCCCTTAACCATCTCTTTATTAAGCTAAACAAATTGAACTCTGAGAGCCTCTCACTATAAAGCATGTTTTCTAATCCTTTAATCAGTCTTGTGGCTCTTCTCTGAACTGTCTCCAAATTATCAACATCCTTCTTGAATTGTCGGCACCACAACTGGACTCAGTATTCCAGCAGCAGTTGTACCAATGCAAAATAATGAGGTAAAATAACCTCTCTACTCCAACTCAAGATTCCCATTTATGCATCCCAGCATCACATTAGCTCTTTTGGCCACAGTATCACACTGGGAGCTCATGTTCAGCTGACTATCCACCACACCCTCTGTTTTTCAGAGTCACTGCTTTCCACTGACTTTAATTAACGCAAACTCTTTTTAACAAAACATTTTACAAAATGTTGCCTTTTGTCCACTCCAAAATGGTCTTCTTGTGTTGAAAATAGCAATATTTCCACATGATAATTATCCTAGGTGAATAATATCTTCAACACTTTAAAAATCTCATACTTCATTTCCAACTTCACACCAAAAGTGAAATGTCAATGTTTCAATGTGATAGCTGCCATTTTGTGCAAACTTCACAAAAGCTATATAAAATGTTGAACTGTTTCTCCTAAAACATTTGCTGTCTTTTTACAATCAAATATGAAAAAAGGGCAATAAATCTTTATATTAGTTATAACAAAATCAACGTCTGAGAAGTATTTTTACATAGATTATATTCTTAATACATGTCAGAAAAACCAAGAAACTTGCCGCTGAGTTCATAAATGTGTTTGCTTCCCTCTCCCCAAACAGACATTGAAAGGAGAGCTTAAGTTAGATATTTATATTGCTGACCTCTGATGAGCCAATAATGACCCATAAAAGAGTATATGTAATCTGAATTGCTAGAGCATGAGTTCAGAAGAAACAGTGACTGCTAAGGACCTGATTAGGATGTAAGACTTTTGCATATTAAATCTAATTAATTAACACAATTCCAAACCTGCTTATACAACACAAAAAGTCAATTTACACAGGAGATTCCTCCTGGAGAAATCCCTTGGTGTAAAACTGACTATTCCACCACATGGCATCTCCACATCCTCTGTTGGAGGTGTGCCACTCAGTGTAAGATGCGGTGGGGACAAAAGGGGATGTGTCAGAGCAAGATTCTATGTGCCTCTGCTGGCCTGCACGAGCTGTATATGTTAAAGCTGCCCTGGGGAACCAGATACAAAAGAATCAAGAGTCGTGACTGGCTGGCTCCCTGTCACATACCCATCTCCCTTATGCCTGAGCTCTGCTCAAGTTCAGGGAAGAAATGAACCCTTAGTAACTTGTCACATGTCTTTCAGTTTGAATTCCATTTCACGACAAATATTGAGGTTTCGAAATTTGTTTTCATTCTGCATTGGAACAAAACAGGGACCTTTTGAAATTATTAATGAAAAAAAAGAGAGAGACCCAACTCCAAGTAGCCAATAGTTCAGCTGTTAGGGAATTTATGTGGGATGTGGAAAAGCCAGGTTCAATTCCCGTCTCTGAATCAGGTACAGCAAGGACATGAATCTGGGTCCCTCACATCCCACGTGAGCACCTTAACCATTGAGCTTATGGTGACTCTGGGGTATGTCTCTTCTCCCTCCCCACCCCACACCCCAAGCCTTCTCTGTCTAGAAATTCTATCTGGGACCTGAGAAACCTTCTCAACAAAAGTTTCATTTAAACAGATATATATTTTGTGTAACATTGCTGTTTTGATGAATCAGCACCCCCTCCCCCCCAAAAGTTTCAGTTGAAAAATTCCCAACTGGCTCTACTTTTCCATCCATTGTGAGCCAGAATATTTGTTTTATGTATCTAACAATAAATGAAATTAAATGAGAGCTACAGTAGGATTAAAAAAAAAACAGAAGTGAAATTTGGGTAGATCATCCTCTTGATTTTAAACTTGCTAATTGAAGCTTATTCGGACCTATAAAAAGAATGCTAAATCGTGTAAAATATTATAGGAGTGTCACTTAATAAAAAACAGAATCCTTCTAGGAGTTTAAATGTTAAGTGCCTTGGGCAGCTGACAATAGGTTTCTCCCAAGAAACAACTCATCTAGACATAGGAGTCAGGATTATTGGAGCTAGCTGTCAGGCAGCTTTCTGAACTTTCTACATTTCTGTTAGCTGAGGGCATTGGCCCAAGCTGACCTTCTGTATTCTACTTGAGGCAATCACATCACACTCCTTTTCTGATGATCCAGAGTGAATGGCACTCTGCTAATGACTCTCTGTCCCATGCTTCAAGATTCATGACAGTTCCGTCCAAAGGAATTATAGATCCCATATCTTTTGCCGGCAATTAATGAAATCCTTTCAGTTCAAAGACCCTCAGCTTTAATGCTAATTCCAAGGATATCAAAGTAATTGATAGGCTGCATGAATAAATCTGTGTGCTTTAAAATACTTAACCTTCAAAAAAAACCCATCAATTTAGAAATCACCATGTCTTTAAACAGTGAAATTGCTAATTAGAAAAAATCCTGAGCATTTCACATGTAGTTTGTTAACTTGCACTGATGAAAAAAAAGTTTGTTTCCTTATCAAGTGATTTTATATAAGAAATTCAAGCAGAATGCAATTATTAACTGCCACAAGACATTCTCTGACCTCTGGATAGGCAGGACTCCTGCTCAACAACAATTCCATACCCAGCATTTCCAGTTTTCTCCTGATTAAAAAATCCAAACTAATTATCATGTAACAACTGACACAGCCAACATATGCTGGGACTTAAATGAACTTCTAATTTGTAAAACGTTCTCAAGGATGCTGTATTATTGATTAAGAATTAACAGTTTTCTTGTTCAGCAGCAATTAGTGAACATTTAAGATAATGAATATTTATAAAGCTAATCTTAAAAGTATATCTTACTCTCTCTTTTGCAACCAACTTTTTGCATTTAATTGCATTCAACATACTAATGGCAACAAGATTTTTATACTTTGTTTTGGGGGCAAAAGTCTGCTTATGATACACTGGTTCACATGTTGGGGGCTAAGGCAAGTAGTAAAAAAAAGTTCTTCCCCTATATATGCAACAAGGCAGGGTATCTGCAATAAATAGAGCACCAGGAGAGAATCAAGCTAGCACATATTCTCAAGGGATCATCATCTGTATGAAAAAGAAGAGAGTTCAGCTCTCTACCCAGCTTGCAGGTTTGCTGAAGTCAACAGCAATTACTAACGAGGGGGTTCTCACTGCTCCTGTTCAGAAAAGAAGCATGTGCACTTGGTGCTCTATTCAGTCTGGCTAACAGGACCCCTCTAGCAAAGGACACTGGAACAGCCAGCATCTTTGCTCCTGATGACTGCACTGGTAAAGATAGGATTTGACCACATGTGCTTCATTCTTAGTAACAGTAAATTCCACTGTGTATTACAATTTACTCTCATGTCACAAACATTGGCGCCATTAGTAGTTTCCTATGCTATACTTGTTTTCTTTACCTATAGATATATAGATCCTACCAGTTCTCTCACACTAGTCTGGACTGTCAACAGAATTTTTTTAAAATTATTTTTAAAGGTCATTGGGTCTAATCAAACCCTTGTGAGTAGTGAAGGCAAGTTATTACCACTGGGCAACTGTCTGGTGGTATATATTAAATGAGGTGGTGGTCCCAGTTTAGTTCCTTCTCACCAGAGGGGCACACTACAAACACATTAGTACAAGTTGTACTAACAGGTTTCAGTGTAGTAGCCATGTTAGACTGTGTCAGCAAAAAGAAAAGAAGAAAGAAATACTTGTGGCACCTTAGAAACTAACATTTATTTCAGCATAAGATTTCGTGGATTAGAACCAAGTTTATGCTGAAATAAATGTGTTAGTCTCTAAGGTGCCACAAGTATTTCTTTCTTGTTTTCTTTTTGTACTAACAGTCACTAAAGCACAGAAACTGAACTAACATCCCCTCTATCCATGACCCCATCAGAACTTGCTTAAGACACAACATCATAGAAACATAGGGAAACTGGTATTGCCTCTCATCAGGTTGCACCCTCTACTGAATCAGGCCTGGATTCAGCAAAACTCTTAATCATGTGTCTCATTTTAAGTATGTGCTTAAGTCCTTTGAAGTCAATGGGACTTAAGCATATGCTTTCAGTACTTTGCTGAATAGGCATGGATTTTAGCACATGTTTTGCTGGCCTGGGACCAGACAGTATTTCAGCTTGCAGTTCTCTTAATCCAGTACCTTTCACAATCACTATAATGTATTTTTCATTTATTAAATAGATTCTCCACACATGCTATATATTAGGTAAATCACTTCTTATTAATGAATCATGCTACCTAAAACAAGCCATTTTCTTTCTCTTTGCTTTATTTCACAGCTAAAAATGCAGCCCAGTCACCACGAGCAGTGGCTCTCAACCTTTCCAGACTACTATCCCTCTTTTAGGACTCTGATTTGTCTTGCATATAACCAAGTTTCACCTAACTGAAAAACTACTTGCTTACAAAATAAGACACAAAAATACAAAAGTGTCACAGCACACTATTATTGAGAAATTGCTTGCTTTCTCATTTTTAACATATAATTATAAAATAAATCAATTAGAATATAAATATTGTACTTACCTTTCAGTGTATAGTAAAGTGGTATAAACAAATAATTGTCTGTATGAAATTTTAGTCTGTACTGACTTCGCTAGTGCTTTTTATGTATAGCCTGTTGTAAAACTAGGCAAATATCTAGATGAGTTGATGTACCCCCTGGAAGACTTCCGCATACCCCCCCCCCACCCAGGGGTACATGTAACCCTGGTTGAGAACCACTGACCTAGAGGACATCACTATACACCATTGATTAAAAGACCCTGTTTTGGGAATGCAACACTTCCTCTCAGGCCATCTGAGACTGGCTGTGGAGCAGAGCAGATGTTTTAAACTTCTAATGAGGAAGGTATATTTTGAATTAAATTTTCACAGTCCTGAGGCTAATTACAAAGCCATGTTTGTGCCTCAAAGAGGCAGTCAATAATAGGGCAAGCATAGCAATTTTAACTTTAATGGGGGGAAATGCAAAGGGGTCTCTGATAGCATCAGGATCCCCACTGAAAAGAGGTTACCACCTTGAATTATTTAGTTGCTGGGGCAAGGAAGAGCTCCATTTAGATATGCAGTAAGCATAGCGGTTGAACTTGTCTCTTTTGAGGTTAATGTCAAGGCTGGGGAAATACTTTCCACTTAAGCTAAACTACGGATGTGAAAAGGGGAAGGGGGCAAGCCTGGAAAGCAAAGATGGGATAATAAAAATAGTGCTGGAGGATTACAGCTCTATTCAAAGCTCAGAAATTACACAAATGGAATGATGATGATGATGCACAAGGACAGCTTTTGAAATGGTCGTCATTTACACATTTCAAGGGTAAAACCAGTCTACCCTTTGACTTCTTGGAATTACAAAAGAGTATAAATAAATCTCAAGAACTCCATCCCTCATTAGCATGAGTGCCCAAGGTATAGAGATGAAAGCTCATCTCTTTTGGCCTGTAGTCTTTGGAAACACAGACCTGCATCAATCACCAGGCAGAAAAATCTACAATCTATAAGAGGTCCCTTACCACTTCAACAATAAAACTGGACCAGCCCCCACGTGAAAGCATATGCTTTCACTCTGGTAGATAGGAGACTAATGAGCTCTTCTGGGCCTGTTCGACACTAAAAAGGCACACCTGCAAGGCTTCTTCTGTGCATGGATGGGTAGGAGGTGGCTTAAAAAGGGAAAACCTGCCACAGGAAAGCTGCATCTCCAACTGCCAACAACAGAGACAGGTCACCTGAGAGGGGTTGTAGGCCTCACTGCTCCCAAAGCTGCATGGACCAGCTGCAAAGCAGTACATCCCCAGAGATGGGGCTGGAGGTAGACTCCACTAGGGGCAACTGACCTTGATAGACCAAGCTCAAAGAGCTGGATCCAGAAAGACTGCCTGAGAGACAGGCTATCTTTGCCTTACTTTTTTTTTATTTTGGATTCCCTTCCCTCATAGAAGAAAGGTCCTCTCCCCTCTCTTTTGTTTGTTTCACTCAGAGAACCCCTCATGTGCTGTGAACTGGTGGGAAGGACACTAAACAACTGGCAGCAGGGTCTGGAAGAGGCTTGAGGGAATCCCTGCCCTCACGCCCCAGCAGAAAGAAGATGCTCCTAGCCCACCCCCACCTTCACCTCTGCTTGGGAACATTGGTGCATGGGCAGACAGATGTGTATGAGATTTTAATTTCCTATCCCTTTGGTTTTTTGGGAAAGGATGAGTGACTCGGACAGTATTTTCTCTGAAAGGGGCTGGCATCTCAAGCTTTTCATGTGTCTCACTGAGAGCTTGAAATCGCATTTAATTCCCCCTCAAAGAGATCCTTGTCTTTTTGAAGGGGTAGCTTATGTCATGGCCACTAAGGGAGAAACTGCTGATCACTGATGCAGCCATAATATCCTTCAAATTGCAGTCTTCACAGAGATGGTTTTGACATTGAAAGAAATGGATTATACGCTGTTTCTGCCAGGAATCTAGGTGCCATGTAATATATTGAAATAGGAATATTTTTCTTGTAAGCATCTCTCCAAGAGACATGAGCATTTTCTGTTTCCATAGCTGCCAGATTAAAGCTGGAAGAGAAGCCAAAATGATTCCAGCAAGTCAGCTCCTGGATATCAACCCTCCTTCTAAGCACTAGCTCCCTGGCCTTGATCCAGTTATTTGAGGCCTGTGGTACTCTCTCTTTGCAGAACTACAAGTATGATGTCCACTTCAGAAAAAAACGAAACATTGTAGACTTTTTTGGAAGATATTTTACATTTAAGTGGCTTTTTAAAATGTAATCCAAAAGGACCTCTTGGTTGCATGTTTCTTTGCTATTCAACTTAGATGTACCAGTAAAATAGCACCTAACTTACAAAGTCTCGATAGCAGGAGGCTTGAACATAGGCATACTATAGATCTCAGAGAAAGTAATGAGTGGGAGAAATTTGCTACATTGCTCAACAATATCTTCCAGTTGGCTCTAGCTGATTTCACCAGCCAAAGAATACGGTTTCACATTTCACCATCCTCTAGAACAGAACTGGAGGAGATGTCAGAAATTAAAGAATCCACTCTTTGCATACCTTGGTTTGAACTTAAGTCTCTCTTTCTCTCTCTCTCTCCCCCACAGAACCAAGGAAAGGGGGAGGGGGTGAAGAAGGAAGGAAGGAAGTCTGCATTACCCTTTTAATTAGATTTGGATAGAGAAGAAAGAACAGATTTCTGGGGGTAAAAGAAAGTTTCATGTCTCCAGGGTCTCCTCTTTCAAGAATGACAAAACTCCCATTCCATTGACTTCAATGGGGCCAGGATTTCACCTTTGATAAATGTGTTAGTTTAAAACATTTGCCTGAGGACAAAAGTCTCTCAACATCTTCCAATTACCTTAATTTAAAAAGTGAAACTTTCCATGACCCAAACCTGGAGTTATTTGGTTTCATCCAGGAGACCCACAAACCAGGGCTGGATATAGGCAAAGACACATTGTCAAGCATTCTGGAGAGACTCGGGTGTGTGAGTACCAATCTCAGGGCAGACTGTTAAGAAGCAGGGCCCACACCCTAAATTGGTTGTGAGTTCTTTACTTAGATTTGACCAACCAAGGATGAAGTGTGCATTACAACAGTCTCATGCATTACAACAGTCTCAACATGGAGTCACGCATTACAACATGCATTACAACAGTCTCAACATGGAGTCACAGACAGTCCCCTTGGGGATCTTCGGTACATCTTGCCACCCAGAAAAGCTTGCCTTTGTGATAGATGGTCCCTTACACCAAAAAAATCACAACTATATTCAGCAAAACGAAAATAAGAAAGAAAAACTTGTAGCACCTTAGAGACTAACAAATTTATTTTAGCATAAGCTTTCGTGGGTTAATACCCACTTCATCGGATGCATGGCTACTACACTGAAACTATATTCAGGTTACCCCTAGTCCCAAAGGACCAGTCACTTACCGCAGGTCAACTGCACTTTAGATCTCACACCAAAGACAACACTTGTAGCCAATACTATATAACTTTAAGATTTATTAACTAAGAAGAAGAAATGAGGGCTATTTACAATGTCAAAGCAGGTAAACAAACACACACACAAATGAGTTACAGTCTTGGGTTCTAAAAGGTGGTAGAAACTTCTCTAGTAAAAAAGCTCTTTATGTCCTTTAGGGCTACCCAGGCCAAGTACTGGGGATCTTTTGCTTAGCAATCCTTACACCTCAGTCCAATCAGCATAAAGATAGTTTCTTCTTGTCAGGGATTTTAATTCCTTTCCCCCAGAGATCAAGTTGATGGGACAAGTCCACATGCATGTCTCCACTTCATAGGTATGGGGGTAGCAATCAACAAAGTCTTGTGTCCTCTGATGTTCCACAATGGTTTGTCTGGTGTTGATTGGCCTTCTTTTGTTGGGCAGAAGATAACACTTCCTGTTGAAAACTAGTATTTCACACTTGGTATTACTTCTCTCCTGACTGTGGGGATTTACAGTTTCCGACCAAAAACTTAAATATGACCTTATAACATGGGATTCAGATATTATAAGCGAGTAACTCACACAGCAACTTACAAGCATGGTATTAAGTCTAAACACAGTTATAAATCTAGTATCTATTTTACCAATACTAACACACAGGTGAGCCAGACTGGTTTCCAGCTATGCACTGGTCAGTGTTCAGTTCAGGCCTAAGGATAGGGGAGGGATAGTTCAGTGGTTTGAGCATTGGCCTGCTAAACCCAGGGTTGTGAGTTCAATCCTTGAGGGGGCCATTTAGGGATCTGGGGCAAAAATTGGGGATTGGTCCTGCGTTGAGCAGGGGGTTAGACTAGATGACCTCCTAAGGTCCCTTCCAACCCTGATATTCTATGACCTTGGCATGAGCTGGCACCTGGTCTGCCACATCACATGTTGCTAATGCCACTCTTGGGGGGAATAAGAAGGCTCCATGGCAGTGCCCCAATCTCTCCAAAAGGGGAGGAAACCATTGCCACTCCAAGTGAGCACAGAGCTATGGATGTGGAGGCTCTGCGTCATGGTCTATTTAGGAACCTGGAGTGCCTTGCCCTGGCCCTGGCACAAACTCAAATGCAAAATTACCATATACTATTTTTTCATCAGTGTCGAGTTTTGATTTAGTGCTCTTTATTTTCCCATCCATCTCACACATTAACATGAGGTGGGGGAAAAAACAATCAGGCATCTCATGAGGGACCAGAAGTCTGGCTGCGATTCAAATTTTAAAGTATTATTAGGACAGCTAAATGGTCTCTCCGGAGGCTGGTACATAAACTCTTGGAGCTGTGACTTCTGCTTCTCTGCTCATCTCTGTTAGTTTTATTGTTGTGTCATCCTCCCAAGCCACCTGTAGCGAGGCGGTCTGGTCCCCAGCCGCCCCAGAGAGAGAGGAGCCTCCCCGGACCCGCAAGTGGGCAGAGCCAGAGAATCCTGGCCACACCCCTCAAGGGTCAGGGGGCGGCACAGGAAGTATAAAAAACGGCCCTCAGACCGCAGTTGGGAGGCAGCCACCAGAGAGGCTGGACGCCGGTGGTGCAGCTCCCCGCTGAGAGACCCCGGCGACCTGCAGCTGACCGGAGGACTGGCCAGGCCAGCCAAGCCCGCCGCCGGCCCGCTACCCCGAGGAGCTGCCAGGCCCGCCGCCGGCCCGCTACCCCGAGGAGCTGCCAGGCCCGCCGCCGGCCCGCTACCCCGAGGAGCTGCCAGGCCCGCCGCCGGCCCGCTACCCCGAGGAGCTGCCAGGCCCGCCGCCGGCCCGCTACCCCGAGGAGCTGCCAGGCCCGCCGCCGGCCCGCTACCCCGAGGAGCTGCCAGGCCCGCCGCCGGCCCGCTACCCCGAGGAGCTGCCAGGCCCGCCGCCGGCCCGCTACCCCGAGGAGCTGCCAGGCCCGCCGCCGGCCCGCTACCCCGAGGAGCTGCCAGGCCCGCCGCCGGCCCGCTACCCCGAGGAGCTGCCAGGCCCGCCGCCGGCCCGCTACCCCGCCAAGCCTGCCGCCCGCCTGCAACGTGGAGGTGCCGATGGTCTGCGACCTCATGGAGGATGCCCCGCTGGTCCAGGTACCCGGAGAGGGGGAAGCTGGAAGTAGCCCGGGGGCAGCCAACTCTAGACTGGCTGCAGCACTGCCAGAGCCAAGGTCCGTGTGTTGCAGCCAGGATCCACACTGACTCAGCAGCGGGTTTTTCTGCCGCTGCTAGGGCCCCGGGCTGGGACGCAGTGGAGTGGGTGGGCCTGCGTCCCCCCTGCCACCCAACGTGTGGGTGGCAGTCTCCCCCTCTCCCAGGTTCTCCAGAGCCAGGACCTGGGCTTGCCACCACCTTATTGACTGCTCAGCCCCTGCTTGAGGGCCTGAGCCCTGAACTGTTTATTGCCCCGCCCTGACCAAGGGCCAGGGCTTACTGACTTATTGACTGCTCAGCCCCTGCTTAAGGGCCCGAGCTGTGAACTGCTTGTTGCCCCGCCCTGACCAAGGGCCAGGACCTACTGATTTACTATTGCTCAGCTCCTGCCTGAGGGCCTGAGCCCTAACTGTTTGTGCCACACCCTGTCCCAGGGCCTGGGCTTACTATTAACTGTGCTAATTCCCCCAAACCCTGACGGTATAGTGGGGCGGTCTGGTCCCCAGCCGCCCCCGAGAGGGCCTAAAACGCCTACACCACCTCCTGTCTGTTTTGCCCATCTGCTGCTTCCTGTCTGCCACCTTTGTCAGTTAGCTCTCTGGCACAGGAATCGTCTTCTTTGTTACTTGTCTACACAACTCCTAGGTGATACTGTACTATAAATCAATCTGAGGAACTGAGCAAACCCAGTAATAAGGAAAGTTGTTCCAGTACCTTTCTCTGCTGGTGCCACAGGATGTGAATATATTTGTCCAAAATTGGGTGACAGAAGCAGAAAAATGGTTCTACACTGCCATTGTAAAAATTTATTAACATATGATAACTCAAATTATTCAGATAGTTTAACTATTTAACAGATAAAGATAAAAGTAAAAATACAAGTCTGGGAGTTTAAATATGGATTTAAATTTATTTTTGATCATACAAAACACAGTTTATAGAAAACACACTTCTAATAGCTTCTTTAAAATGAACACATTTAAAAACATCTCCATAGTGACCAAATAAAGATTCATTCAAAGGAGAATACAAGAGTTCTCCATACCAAGAACATGGACACTTTTGGGATCCAAGCACTCATCCTTACCATTTATCAGGCAACAGAGAAGTGGAAAACTCTCAGAATCCAAGTTCTTAGCAATGCATGAGTGAAGAAAGAGCTTTCTTCTCTAAGTGAACGACTTCCAGAGAGTAGGTGCCCTCCTAAATGTCCAGAGTATTGAACTGAAACCTTGCTTTAATGCTCTGAGTAATCTGATAGTTACTGGAGATAAATTTTCTATTTCTAATTCACAGAACTCCTAGCACTTCCCTTAGTATTCCCCTTCCTAACTCATAGGGCAAGAATATACAGAATTACAATAATAAGGATTTTTTTTAAAATGCCCCGGAAGGGATATATACCTTCAGTGCATAAACCAGCCTATAAATAATTGGGAGTCAGAAGAAAATTTCCTTGTGGAGTAGTTTATTTTATAACTAATTATTACAAAGTTTATTGAGCATTCCATGGACAGTTCTGGTACTGGTCATTATAAGAGATCAGTAATCTGACCCAGTATTTCCGTTCCTAAAATACTGCCATTGAGTGGCAGCCAGTCTCCTTTTCAGGATGCAACTTGCTTACATAAACCTATTCCAGTATTTAGACTGCATAATGGTAGTCATCAGATACGTCCTTAAGAGCTTGACATACTAAACTCATTGTGTGTATATGAATATTTATCAGAGTTTGGGAGGGTGGAAATGCTAGAAAATAATATATCTGAGACAGGCTATGTAGCATGACTCAGCAGAATTCCATTTTGAATGCAGCGAAAAAGGAATAACTGGAGACAGTATCAGAGACCTTCAGCGTAGGTTGATTCTGAACAGAATATTTCAAG
Source organism: Chelydra serpentina (assembly GCA_037349315.1). Taxonomy (NCBI): domain Eukaryota; kingdom Metazoa; phylum Chordata; order Testudines; family Chelydridae; genus Chelydra; species Chelydra serpentina. Next base: position 26,636,927 of record JBAIAC010000010.1, read on the forward strand.
CAAAACAATAGCAAATCCTGAAGCTCCCCACAACCAAATCCAGGTGTACAGAGATGTAAAAATTCAGTTCTGCAGGGTTGGTTTTTTTTTTAAAAAAAAAACTCAGTACACCTCCTATTGACAATAAGAGTAACTGACTAGATATTCACTTTCGCAGAAAGGTGAAAAAGTACTCACTGTGTGCAGATGATACTGTCGGTCATTCAGATTGTACTAGTATTATGAAATCATATCCCCTGGGGTTTTGATTTATAAATTATTGGTGGAGAAGGAAATGCTCTATAGTCTTTCTTCCACAGAATTTCCATGAAAATATCCAAGACTTGTTCGTTACATTTATCATTTCTCTACTGGACCTGTCCTCTGTGCTAGATCCCATTACTTCCCTGGTTGAAGACTCCTCCTCCTGAACCAGCATGGATGTTCTTGCAAACTCTTTAAGATGGTCCCCAAGTCTTTTGGACCACTTTACAAACATCTGATCCAACAGATGTGCTAATATTTCAGCAAGCAAAAGAACGCATTTCCTTTAGTAAACCAGCCTTTAAAGTTCAAGCTTTCTATAGTCTTCATCTTGAGGACCACATAGCCTTGACCGTGGCTATTTCACCAGGCATTTTTAACTTCTTGACCTCTCCAACCTCCTACGTAGAAGGGAATTTGAAGAGTCTGTGCAATTTTATAAGGTGTACAGAAATGCCTCAGGTTACCACTTTGTTGCTTTGCAGAATTTTCCAGTTGTTAAATCTTAATTCACAATTTCCCACATATGAAACGCTTCTGGGTGTCCAAAGTCTTATCTATATCAGTGAGTTTTTACAACCTGCCCCCTCCCACACAAAAACTTCACCGTTATTTGTAGCACAAGATGTTGCACTGCATTTTATTTTGCATGGTGAGGCAAAATCACGTTAGGCCAGATTTCTAAAGGTATTTGGGCACCCAGTGAGATTTTCAAAAGCATCTATACTTTTGAAATAAACCTCACTCAGTGCCCAAATACCTTTTAAAAATCTGGCCCCTCATCAATTAAATAAATTATTTAAGTGGCAATTTGTTTAGCTTTGCACAAGACAAAATTAAGGCATTGTAAGTTTTTTGTAATAGGCAATCTAAAAAAAAAATCAGTCTGGGCACTAGTGTCAGGAAAAGTGTTTAAAGGAAAAAATAGCAATCCTATATGAATTATTCCCCTATATTTCACATTAGCTTGGTTTATAACAAATTTTCCATAATAGAAGCCATTGTTAAGGGATATATAATAGCTATAAAAATTGCCATGAGCTGGAACTTTGTATCTGGTGTCAAATGAAAAATATTTAATTTTAGTTAAAACTTGCAGTTTTAAGTTATATTTTTAGAAGGTTAAAAAAATAGGTTTATCCCTATACACAACATGTAAAAAGTTTTAGTTTGAAAAATTATATTTAACAGGTTCATAAAATAGTCTAATTGCTTTTTTTGAAAAAAGAGAATAGTCTACATTTTATTACCATAAAACAAAATCATGGGTAATGTTATTTCACATTAATCACACAACCCCCTAGTAATTCCACTTGCTATTATTACTTCTGTAATAAAAGCTATAACAACACTGCTCCTTTAGTAATGTTGCTCATTTTTATTACATCTTTTTTCAAGTCTTCTTTTATCTTTCAAAATCTTTCTATAGCTGTATGGAATTTTGTAATATCTGCCACAGTGGAACACATTCCACTAAAAAAAATGTGTACACCGGATTATTTGTGTGTGTCAATTTCTTACTAATGAAAATACTACACATTTTAGTTCTAATCCACTGATTAATGTTGTTTTTTTACATTCTCTAAACATTAAGGACTCTTAACCTAGTCACAAAAAACCAACACCATGACCCAGATTTTGTGCTATAGTCCAAGGAGTGCACAGTACAGCTAACAAAGGATTTTACATTCCCACAGTTCTGGGCTAGCTATGTGACAGGTGAGTACCTCAGTGTAATTAACAGCCACCTACAGGCTGCTCTAAATTACATTATTTGGCAACTGCCTCTATTGGCCAACATAGCAGTGGATCATCGGTGGAGAATAGGAATGCCCACATATGCCCTTGTCACCCAACTACATCCCATATTGAGGCTGAAGGTAGTTGCACGTGCCATGTAGCATTAACATTTTGTTTGATGTGCACAGTAAATTTTCATGTTTATGTGTAATGGATTTATAAGAAGCCAACTGTTTTCTAATCAGTCTTGATTGTCCAGCATAGCCATAAAACATTCTGCCCATGTTTTGATGCATGTTTCTTTCATTCTTCCAGTTTCATTCAAATTTCTTTCTTGTCACCAGTATCACTATTTGTGTAGGGAACTTTTAATATTTGTCACTTTCCTGTTGATTTCCAATAATACAGATTACTTATGATCAGTCTTCTCTCCGCTTTAAAAAAGTTTAAATAGATACAACTTTTTGGTTTTGATGATGAAAGACTACATTAAAATGGCCATCCTCATAGAATCATAGATGATTAGGGTTGGAAGAGACCTAAAGAGATCATCTAGTCCAACCCCCGATAAATCCAATTTATCCTCCTGTAAGTCACACCCTTTTTTTTTTTTTTTTTGGTTCACCATAGCATATGACCTCAAGCTTTAACTTTTAGTTCCATAGATTTTATTTTGTGTCATATTATTGTTACTTGAACAGAGTTATGTGACTAGTAGTAATAAAATAAACAATGAAATATTAAATATAAACAGAGATCCAAACAGTTTATAGCATTTGTGCACTCTGACAAAAGTGAGGCGAGAAGTGGGCAGGAAGCAAAAATCTTTCATCTGGAGAGTTTGTGCAGCTGCTATACAATGGTTTAAGTACATCTATGGTGACTTATGTAGTTACAAACCTTTCATACACATGCTTGCTTTGAACCAGGCAATCTACACTACTAATTTGGACAATAAATCTTAAAGCAGCATGGATCAGCAAAAATTGCATGTCCAGATTAAATCATAGTAAAAAAAAATAAAGTTTAATAACTTCCATTAAGCACTTTAAGCTCTAATGTAATGCAATACTAATAGCACTAATATATGGCCTTTGGCATAACATCTACATAAATCAGAGCTCTAGTCCTTAATGTTCTTCTGAGTACAAAAGGGTTTTAATGTTTCTTTTTCTTTAAAAGCCCAAGGAAATCAACATGAAAATGGGGAGTCAGAGCAGGAAGAAGCTTATCAAAAACAACAGGTACACATTTAAGGAGTAGATGAGCAAGGGAATAATGAATGCTGTATATTAAGACATGTATTATCATTGTAATGGCTAAATCACTGCAACCAAACCAATTATGAGGATGCCACTTGTGTAAATCTTTTAACATAAAATGAAGCAAAAAGACTCTGAAATTCTGTTGTGACTGCAGCACATTATTCCCCTGGATGTCACAATGTATGCAAGTGCTTTGTGGATTTTATCTTGCAAGGCACTGAGCACTCCTGTGGGCACTGAACATTTTCAACTCAAATGGGAGTTGGGGATGAGACCCGCAACTCCCACTGATCTTAATCATTTTCCGCACAGTCTGAACCCTGAAGGAGTGGTCAGCACTTTGCAGGATCAAACCACTTATTTTTTGAGTGCTCAAACTTGCCAATCTAACAAAAACTAAGCTTAATTTAATGAAGAGTATCTAAACTGCAGACGCTAGATTTCTTTTAACTTTTTTAGGGCTGTCAAGCGATTAAAAATTAATTTCAATTACTCGCACGATAAATTGTGCTGTAAAACAATAGAATACCATTTATTTAAATATTTTGGATGTTTTCCACATTTTCAAATATATTAATTTCAATTTACACTTTGTATTCTGTGTTGAGTGTTCACTTTATTTTTATTTTTGCACTGTTAAAAAACAAAAAAAACTATTTTTCAATTCACCTAATACAAGTACTGTAGTGCAATCTCTTTATCATGCAAGTCAAACTTACAAATGTAGAATTATGTACAAAAAATAACTGCACTCAAAAACAAAACAATGTAAAACTTTAGAGCCTACAAGTCCACTCAGTCCTACTTTTTCTTCAGACAATTGCTCAGACAAACAAGTTTGTTTACATTTGAAGGAGAACGCTGCCCTCTTCTCGTTTACAATGTCACCTGAAAGTAAGAAGAGGCATTCACATGGCAAACTTTCCAACAAAATGAGAAAACGTGATTACTGTCCAGTTTGCTTACTGCACTTTTTGCTGTTGTGATGAATGGAAGTTAAATCTATTCACCAACTTCAGTGTGTCCTGCTGTGATTGACTTGGAGAAAATACCACATACCTACCTCTAAGCTGACATGGTTATAGCTGGTGTTGCAAGGTATTTCTGTGTCAGACACGCTAAAAATTCATATGTCCCTTCATGCTTCAACCACCATTCCAGAGGACATTGTTTTGTTTTTCAGTGCAGTTATGTAACAACAACAAAAATCTACATTTGTAACTTGCACTTCCTTGATAGAGATCGCACTATAGTACTTGTAAGAGGTGAATTGAAAAAAACTATTTATTTTGTTTATCATTTTTACAGTGCAAATATATTTGAAAACGTAGAAAAAAATCCACAAATACTTAATAAATTTCAATTGGTATTCTATTGCTTAACGGTGTGATTAATTGTGATTAATTTTTTAAATTGTGATTAATTTTGAGCTAATCACATGAGTTAACTGCAATTAATCAACAGTTCTACTTTTTAAAAAAAGGTTATATAAACACCAAGAAACTGAACAGTGTCTGTAGGTTTTGAGGAAAGTTGACTTATTGCATATTTTAACTCAGTTTTACCCCATGTTGATTCAACGCATGGGTTTTCCTGTCTAATCAGAATTATTCATTTCCTTTACTAATTCAGGCCTGGAAACACACTAAATAAATTCCTGTCTGGTCAGTATCAAGGGAAACATACAATATAAACAGTTGGCTAGAGTTATCACTATCACACTTAATTTTACTAAGATAAATAAGGAATCCCTAGGCATGTCTAGCATTTACCATAATAAAAAATAGGCTATTTTGACAGCAGCCAGCATATGGGTTCATGAGTAATTGACATAAATCAATAGATGGTTGAAATACCCACTATAGAGTCACTGTTAATTTTCTTGCACCACATCCTAATCCTTGTGATATGTTCACCTCCTTTGCTATATTTGTCTGTAAATAAATGTAAAATAATAAACCCTGGTAATAAATGTAAACTATCAGACCCTGGAATAAATAAAGTCAGCCTATGAGTTTCTCTCCAAAGAAAGTCTTCAAGTCTCACTTCCCCACCAGTCTTTACATGATCTCTGAGATAATTGTACATCCTTCTCAATTAGTGAAATGCTAATTTGGGTTAAACAGAACTTTCCAACAAAATGAGAAAACGTGATTACTGTCCAGTTTGCTTACTGCACTTTTTGCTGTTGTGATGAATGGAAGTTAAATCTATTCACCAACTTCAGTGTGTCCTGCTGTGATTGACTTGGAGAAAATACCACATACCTACCTCTAAGCTGACATGGCCAAGAGAAAAGTGGTCACAAACCAATATTTTATATTTCTAAGCAAGAGGAAGGGTTTTCATCCTGGTAGTGGGACAGGATTGTGTGTTTCTAGGAAGACTGGAGAGGGCTTGGATTGGAGGTAATTGAGGAGGTCATGAGCTGGTGGGCGGATGGGTTAGGTTGAAAGGGTTGCGTGCAGTGGGAAACAAGTCATTTATGAATGAGGATATGAGAGAACTGGTGATGTGTGTGAAGAGGTTGCTAGCTGGGAAAAAGATGAGGGAGAAATTTCGACGAGGTGTGAAAGGTCAAGGGTGGATGGAGAAATAAGTACTATTTTCGTCCACACTGACCGTTAAAGTAAAAGTGCCTTACGTTTTTCATTTGGCAAGTGGAGGTTGGGATGAGGGAGCTTTTTTCCTTTCTTCCTCATTAAACACAATTTGTCATTCACTAAAATACTTCCCTGTTACCTCGCTCCTTCCCCTATAATGTAGCCCAGGTTTTCACCTTGAAAATATGATCAGCCTGCAGCAGAAGGTAGGTGGTGTGTGTAGGCAGGAAAAGAACATAAGAAGGGCATACTGGGTCAGACCAAAGGTCCACCTAGCCCAGAAATCTTGCTACCTACAACCCATCCATTATTATGGGCATCAGGCATCACTGTCCCCTTCCATATTTTTCATTCTTGGAAGAGGTGGCAGGACTCCTCAAACTGCAGAGACACTGGCAGTTCTGCATGCCTGTGTATACATGGCTTTTGGGCTTCATTTACACTAACACATTTTGCTGTTCCAACTATCTTCAGTCGCCTAGCATGCCTCTGAAACTGTTGCCTACTCTACTCTCCTGATTTTAATGCTAGTCTCGTGTTATTTGGGGTTTTTCTTGCCGCATCAGCTCCTAGAATCCTGTGATTACGTGAGAATTTCAGCTTTCCTTCTCCCCTCTTCCTCCCACCCCAAAAGGAAGTTGCTAACCTCATAGTGTGACCAAATGCACCCCTGTATTCACACCCTACACAGTGTTGTAATGATCTCTGTATAGAATATGGCTTGTGAGGAATTCTTCGAAAACTAATAACTCACTGGTCAATAATATGCTGAAATGTGTGTAGCAATATATATACGTAAAGCTATGAACATAAGATGAAATTATGACTGAAATGTGCTTACCAAACTGGGGAGGGGGTAAACCTGTTTCTCAAAGAGAAAGGACAAGCTAATGCCTCTAGGCAGGCAACAAAGTTGATTGGCAATCACTGGTCAAGTGGCCATTCTTTAGCAACAGAGAAGGGCAGGAACTAATTGATCTGCATTTTAATATACACCACCACAACCTCTTTCACCATGAGACTCCATGTTTCTGTCCTCACAGATGGAAGGAACTTTTATCTCAGGGTAACCCTCAGGAAAATGCATTTCTAAGAACAACTGAACTATAAAGGTGAGGGTAAAAATAGCTGAGGGTTCTCTCTTTCTTTTTCACCTAAGACATCAAAGGAACAAACCTCGGGAGGAATTCTGGCATGAGAATTTGGTCAGCTTTGTTGCTAGGATTATGAGGTAAGGATTTTACTTTGAACCAAGTCTGATTTAAGTTTTTAGCTACTAGGAAGAGTTTTAAATTTATATCTTTTGTAACCATTTATTACTTTAATACCTTGTCCTTAAAATCTCTTTGTAGTTAAATAAACTTGTTTTATTTTTTTTTAAATCAAAACTAATCCAGTGTTATGTTTAAACTGAATTGTTTGGTAGCGCAAGTTAAAAGTAGCAAACTCTTATATATTGACCCCTTACAGGGGCAATGGACTTCTGCACTGTCCAGCCCTCTTCTGGACAGTTTGATATTAGAACACACATTTTGGGGGAAATTCAGGACTAGGACTGGGTTGGGGGTCACCCTTCAGGTCGTAACCAAGGCCAGCGGAAGCCAGAGTGTGACAGGCGTGTTGCTGACCAGCTGCTGGGGTCAGACCAGGACTGTAGCTATACAGACACTCAGGGCATGACCCACATGCTGATTGCTGTTTGTGAGTGGCCCAGGTTGGGAGATACAACAGAGATACAACAGCAAAGCATGGTGAGGCACCCAGGGTTGCAAGGCTGGTGGTGACTTAACCCATCATTGGTTTGGGGTTGCACCCCAGAATGTGGCACATTTAGGGAGAAAAGCTTGAAAACATGACCCAACTGAACCCTAAAGGCTCAAAAACACAACAACAAATAAAAAATACCCCACCGTTATTTTAAAAGAGACTGCTTGATATTTAAGATAATATGATTTGGGGGGGGGGGGGGGGGTGTCCAACTTGTGATTTTTGAATATTTAGGTCATCAATCCTGCATCACTCATCCACATGCAAAGTCACTACCAGTGATGCCCAGGTGTGCACTCCAACCTTAGGCCTGGCTTGCTCTGACAATATGCACCTCTCCTTGGAGATTTCGTCATGGTAAAAAAGCAACACTGGCTGCAACAGCACAATCAGTGAGGTAGCCTGGACCAGATGCAGGGATTTTTACCACACAGTCATCTATATATTTTAAGAGTAGCACTTAACACCTATGTGGTATGTGACAATTGGTGAGTTACAATACAATTAGCACCGGAGTGTATACTTGGATTTTTTTTCCACTAGAGAGAATTGAATCATTCCTAACTGAATCAATAAGGTATCACCACTGTTAGTACAGGTGACTACAGTCAGCGGTAGCAGATTTGGGGGCACAGCTGGTCAGTTTCCCATTGGGGAGGGAGGTCGCAAACTACAGTCAGGGTTGGGTTTTTTTTTTTACTGTAATTTGTTTATTTACAAAATGTACACACATCCTGCTTCCTTGAAAAGAGGGAGTTTTCCACTTGTAGTCCAGAACAACCTACCATTGCACTTGTACTGCTCTCCAGCTTTGAGGAGATGGATAAATTGGACTCGGAGAAAAAGGAGAGAAGTGCAGTCACTGTTTTTAAATTATTATAGGATTTTTTTGCGGGGGGGGGGGGGGGGGAGGCTAAACCAGACCGACATGTCAATAGAAAATAAAACACTTCTAATTCCAATCATTTTACAGGTTTAAAAATGATTAGTTTAAAACCACCAGTGTACAGTGTCAGACTTGTATAGCACATGACACAAATCAAACTCCTTTAAATCAGATACAGACCATACAACCCAATCCTATTAAACTGTAAAACTGGGTAAACAGGAGCCATGCTTATTTGCTATGTTGAAGATCTGTCTGCAATCATAGAAATCTGAATCATTCCTCAAAAATTACCCTCCCCGTCCCATGCCCACTTTCTCAACGTATGTTGGCAGGGTGCATATTAAGTGCACAAATCAAGCCATTTTTCTTTTCAGCCATATAAAAAAATGTATAGCATCTGTAAGATGTGTATGACCTTGATTTGTATTGCACTAGCTTTAAAACCAATAAAAATGAACCTGTACATTAGCTCTTTCATTGATTCTTTTTTAAATCATGAGAAAAATATGTTTTAAAAATGCTTTATGGCAGTACTTTCAAACAACGAATTTCAATACTTTCATTTCTGTACATTAAAACAAATAGAACTGTGGCAGTAGACCAAAGCTGACTGATGTAACCCATGTCATTTTAAATGTAAGTCAGTCAAATTAATTCCAGGTGACAGTTCGATTCTCTGTTTCACTGTCTGGTTTCTTATCAAGTCACAACAAATGTGGTCAGCTATCCTTTTCAACTTGGGAAGGGGAGGTGGCAGGTTTTTTTCTAGGACTTGGGTTTGATTTACCTCAGGTTATGTCTATTTTTGGCAGCATTATCCACAGCAGAGATACCCTAGCAACACACAGTCTGCCTAGAAATGGACAGTCGTTAGCAGCAATGGTTACCGCGGCTCTTCAAGATCCAAAAGCGGCTAGAACTCAATAGAGAGGGGGGAAACAGTATTTCAGAACATCCCATAGGTAACCCTCACTGGAGAGGCTCCTGCACTCCAAAAGCTGTGCTGTCTACTCTAGACAACTTAACTTGAGGGAGTTAACATCTTTGTAAAGGTGGTATAGACAAGGATTTGCAAGGTATGATAACAAGTGATAATAGCTTAGTTTAGACAAGGCAGTGTGCTTTTAACATATGCCCTGTCAACACTAGGCTGTTAACATATATTAGCCCAACACCTTTTCAATTCTAGGAAAGGCCTAGGTTCAGTCTTCACAAATGTTAATTACCTCTGGTTGACTAGCAATCAATTAACTCCAGGTAAAAAAGCCTAGTATAGATATATTCTATATATGTTTCATAGATTCTAGGGCTGGAAGGGACCTCGAGAGGTCATCGAGTCCAGCCCCCTGCCCTCATGGCAGGACCAATTACTGTCTATGTTGTATTCCCCTGGTAGAACCTCTGGAGATGGGGCAGGAAAATCAATAACTGTCCTCCCGTGGGATACAATATCCCTTCGCTGCTGAGGTAGAGTAGCAGTTTGCACATCCAGGCGATGGTGGGAATGATTCAAGCCCAAGCTCTCTCTTCCAAAAGTGTTTGTTTTTTTAAAAAAATCTTTCTTATTTAAAGGTGGTAAGGAAAGTGTCACATTCTTGTGAAATTCCTGTAATGCAGTTTAAATATTCCTCTTTTCGGCCTATATCCTGCCTTAAAACAATGCTTTGCTTTTTATATTCTCTTTACTTATGCACTACAGACAAAACACGTGTTTGAATGATGATGAAATATACGATAAGCACATACTCTCCTTATTTATTTTTTTATTTAAAATAATAAGGATGCCTATCCAAGGCTCTGGGTACCCTAACAATGATATAGTAAATACAACTTTAAATTTAAATTTTAAATCTCAGAAGCACTAAAATCAGTTGCACAGGAACTGATGCTAAATCCACACTGCATATCGTACACTGTACATTTTGAAATATTTCAGCCTAAAAGGACTTCCATGAATGGGGTACTGCTGCAGTAAGCGGCAGATGCAAGCAAGCCCCAGGATGTTCTTGAATTCTTCTTTCAGTATTATAAATAAAGTTGATACTATGAATTGAAAAATCTTGGACATATAATTTGTCTCAGAGATGCATTGTGAACTGACTCAGCTGCTGCAGCCATAAAATGATAAAAACACTCTGAAATTTCCTCTAGAAAATCTCATTTAATCTAAGTGTTTTGAGGATTTTCCCCCCGCACCCGTTTCTGGAAGGCACATTGCCCCCACTCCTATATCATCAGTTCAAAATGTGCAATAGAAACCATGAACCTGACTTTAAACAGGAACTGGCCTAGATTCCCTCATTAGACATAGCATGCTGGCTAAATTCCCATCTTGTTAACTACCCTATTCATACAAATCCATCAATCTCAATGGATGAAACAAGTACTGACACTAATAACTTTCTTAATGCTGCTGAATTGAAGCCTAGTCAATGCAGTTGAACTTTTCCATACAACGCATTTTCCCCTGTTTTCTTCTAAAAATAATTTTTGTGAAGTTGTTCTCAATAAAAAGACTGATGAATCTGCACTGACATTATTCATAATGTCCTTAGAGCTGTATAATGAGAGGAAATAGTTCCTGACCCAGGGACCTTAGAATCTGACTGTTAAAAGGCTCCCTGAAATCTTGACAGTAAAGACTGTACTTACCTGCATGCTGAGGATCTACATAGCCTAAAAGTGCTAGCTGAAAAGTACCACACATTGATCACCATCAGCCAACTGTTACTGTGCAAAAAGAGATACCCTAATATAGTGGTTAGAGAGTATGCTGAAGAGCAGAAAATGACCAAATGCCCATTTAACTGCATACAATACAAATTAGTTCATACTTAGGCATGCAAACATCAATTATCTCACTAGCAGTTGTTTCTCCTAATATTGGCACTATCATAGCTATCTGGCTGTTTTTCATTTCGATGTAGACCTCAGCAAATAACTGATTTTTTGGTTCAGCCAGGAAACCGCCCCGCCCCACCCCCTAAAAAATCAGGAAAATATATTTTATTTGGTTTCAAGCATGTTTGCTCTCAATCTCCCCTGTTGAGCTGTTCTATTTTGTATAAATACTTAAGTTCACTGGGCCAAAGAAAAAGAAAGAGTGAGAACAACGCTATAGCCTGGTGATTAAGGCAATCATGGAAGGTAGGAGATGTAGATGCTAATCCCGCCTCTGTAAAATGTACATCTCTCAGGCAAGTGCCTAACCTACAGAGCTAAAGGTTACGAAGGGATGGACAAATACACGAGTTTGCTGGGAAAAACTTCTTCCAGGCCAGACTAAAACTAGTTTCAGATCAGCCATTTCAGCAAATATATTATTTTCACCCAGCTTTATTTTCAAGTACCCAATATGCCCCGTTACCACTGACTGATCTGTATCAATAGCCCCTTCCTATATACCGTGCTTCCTGTTACATCCTTACAGAAGTCCAACGTATTTTATAATTGTGTTTCTTAGGATATTATCCATTTCATAGTAGGTCAGGAAAATGACAGAGTCTAACAGCTCTCCCAAGCCAACTGAGACATTAAACAGGGAAGATCAATTTCAGAGGAAAGTTCACGTATAGTAATTAGTAAGAAATGAGCACTGGAATATCTTATTTAGCCATATGCTGCCATTGCCTGCCTCCCCCTACAAGTTACAAGCTATTAGGAAATCGTATCTTTGTCTACAATGTAAATACACTTTTTAACTGAGCCTGTTGTGAGGAATACAGTAAAAAGCTAAACCAGCTTATACATGTTAAAATTTAAAAGCAAAGAAATGCCTGTTATTCATCTTCCATGCAGTATTCAGACATTCATGAAATTGAAAGTTAACGTACCAGGGCCTTTCATTATCTGACCCATTCCATCCTATCCATTAGAATCCCATAGTACTTGAAACAGAGGAACAATATGTCACTAGCACAAGACAGAAAAAGGTCACCAAAACTAAGCATCAATAAGGCATTACTTCTGTACTAAATTTCACAACGCTCAGCAGAAAATATACCTCCTGAAACCAGAGAGTTTTACTATGTAATGCAGCTAAACTGTGAGAGAAATAGGTTTACCAAGGCACGGGGATAATGATTGGTTGTCTGGTAAAAATAATGGCTTCTTTCTCCTGTTCTTTTATTAAGGACATTGTTTGTTGAAAGAAAATGTGTTGCTTGTTTGTTTGTTTGTTTGTTTTTATGGCTACTTCTAACAAAACAAGTTCACACTGTTGCTTGGACTACAGTGCAGTTTTACTTTCACACAATTGAAAGCTCTAAATATTTGATGGTATGTTCTGAAGTAAAAACAAATGTGATCCCTCTTTTCCTTGTTTACTGGCATATTATAATAAAAAAGTGAGTTTATTTAGGATTGTTTACAGTAAATAATGTATCACTAGTATTCTAGCATTTTAATGTGTCAGATAAAATATGATGCATTGATTCCTTACTCTTGAACCCTCATTTTCCCACTTTTTCCTAAGGTTTTTCAATCTCTACTATTATTTTACATACACACAAAGTATTTTACATATATACACTCTCAAATTCTACTATTATTTTTACATATTATAAAAATAGGGATTGGGGACTATACATGTACCATTTGTTATTTATGCTGCATAGATCAGAAGACTGCATTGACTGGAAAAAAGTACAACAGAACAGGTAGTGGATACACATTAAGTGCACTTGTGAACAATGCAACTTTTAAAATAGCCACTTGCTATTTACTACGAATGAGATATAAATATTCAAGACTTTTTTTTAAATCATCTTGGATTCTCATTCAGGACCTAACTGAGCATGACACAGCACATGGGTCAAGACACAGCACACGCCTGGGACTGGCCTACCTCTCCCCGTGTAATACTGCCACAACTGTAGCTACCCAGAGCACATCCCCGCCAATAAATAGAAAGGGGAAAGATGTCAGGACATTCTCTGTGAATGTTCCAAGATTATGCAACTTGGTTCCCAACTTGGTCCAAAAGAGCCTGTCCAAGCATGATGCAAAAGACGTCTCTTCTACATTTTGAGGGGATTTGTGGGTTTTCCATAACGACTAAAATCTACAGGGGCCAAAATATTTCCTACGTAGCTTTTTCCTGAAATGGAAATGCTGCAAAGTTTGGACAGCTCTAAATTCCAAATGATAACCCAATAGCAGGAAGGCATGGGGGTGGTGGAAGATGACCTAGTCACCCTTTTCCTCACAGAGAACAGGCAGGGGTTTCAAAACCATCAACCTGCCACCTCTGACGTTCCATAGGATGAAGTCATGCAGAGGCCACATGGCTCCACAGTTTCTCCCAAAACCCAAGGTCAGCACTGTCTGTACCCCTCTGCCTCGGGTTGGCCTTGCCTACTTTAGCTCATGGTAAAACTAGAATGCCTTGTCTCCACTGTGCTTTTACATCAGGAGAGCTCACGTGTGTTAGTTACCCTGAGATAAACAAAACTAAAAAAAACCAAAAAAACAAAAAAACCCAACAAAACAAAACAAAACAAAAAACCCAAAATCCACTTCAGCAAAGTCTAGGCCTCATATTATCAACTAGTTCCAGCTGAGCTGGAGTATTATATAAGTTGAGCGCTTATCCACTAAGAACTGGTCTGCGAGCAGTAACCTTGCCTCACAAATGTCACCAACCAGCCTTCAGATGAGGTCTTTTGCTCACTTATGAGTTGGACTGGAGTGGCACCAGTACCAAAGGGTCAAAAGGCTCTTTATGAAATATACCAATAGTATTTTGGATAAAATGATTCATTACTGATCCCCTGAGCTTACCAGCATCTCCATGTGTAATTACATTTACAAAACTGAGGGAACACTTCCAAACTGGATTTCTGAGTGATTGTTCCTCTCCTGTAACATTACAGCAAAAGAAGGTTTGCAATTAAAGATTCCAATTAGAACTGGTTGAAACTCTGAATTTTCACTTTGCAGGAAATTTGGAAGTTTATTTTCATTCTGAATCAAAATAAAACCCAAATATTTTCAAAATGCGTCAAAGCGGAAATGCTGAAAAAAAAATCCTATTATAAAACTGTTTTGGAAAAAAATTTGAAGTTTTGTTTCAAAACTATTTGTTTCAAAAATTTTATTTACATTATTTTTTTGTTATTTCATGAAGTCAGTAGTACTGCATATTATGTCAAGACAACATATAATATGACGATATAATAGTCAAAATATTATATAGTGTAGGTTTTTAAAAATCATTAAGGGCAGCTGCTACTTAGTCCTCTTTGTGTTGTAATGAAACAGTCTATAATTCTTCTTCTTTTGTATGGCTTGGGTAGGTAGCAACCACTATAAATTTATATCCACGTTTGACAGCCAGCACATTGCTGCAGCAGTGAGGTGGTGAATGTCCTTCAGGATCCCGGCAAAGGAACGAAGGGGATATTCAGATATGATGTGCTCTATCGTTTATGCCTGGTGACCACATTTGCATACAGGTGTTCGCCTCATTTTCCATTTAAAGAGGGTTTGTATACATCTCCCATGAGATGTCCTGATCTGATTCAATCTGCACCAGTCTTTCAGACATAAATCAAAACCCGGTGGTTCCACAGCAGGATCAACGACAAGCTGTTTGTTTTAAGCAGTCGAAGGGCTCCATGTGACTCTCCATTGAGCCTCAGCATCAAAGTTGGGTGCAAGGATCTTGATACGGTTCCATAGAGGATTGCAGGATTTTAATCTCGTTTTTGATGGGTTCTGCAGGTCATGGTGCAGTGGGATTCTCGTATTTACATGATTAAGAAAGCGAGATGTCTGAGCAGCTCTTCTAATTTGTGGAGGCTGGATGTCTGATAGGACTGGGAACCAGTCAACTGGAGTAGATTTGAGTGTCCCCAACACTATGCGCATAGCATTATTAAATTGTGTCAAGGAGTTTAGTGTGACTGCTATGAGACCATACTGGGGCACATATTCAGCTGCAGAATATACCAACGCAATTGTTGTGGTTCATAAGGTCTGTGGACTGGACCCCATGATGTTCTGGCCAATTTTCTGATTAGCGCGACATGAGACCTGACCTTATCGCGGGTGTTGAAAATGTTGTTGAAAGGTCAAACTCTGGTCCAGTGTAACGCCAAGATACTTTGGATTTGCTTCGTGGCTGACGCTCTCACCACAGAACTGCACATCAAGTTTGGTATTAGCCATTTTATTGTTCAGATGGAAAGCAGTTACCATGTGTTTTGGTTTTTTTGGATTAGGCCTAAATTTCCTGCATTGGAAATAATCAGCCATTGTGCTAAGATCTTGGGTTAGGATGCAGCTGATAGTATGGAGGCTTGTATGCTGAACTGCTAGGGCAATATCATCCGCATACATGAATTTCCTTGACTCCATCGCTGGTATATACCCGGTGTATAGATTAAAAAGTATTGGGGCCAGGACAGACCCCAGAGGGATGTGCAAGTTAAGAGTTCTTGGTCTACTGATCTGGCCATTAAGGTGTACCTTAAAGCGCCAGTCCCCAGTCATTGCCACCGACGAATCGTTGAGGCGGATCGTTCACCGGCAGTGAATGACATGGGAAACCTTGAGGAGGAGGCCCTGTCTCCAGACAGTGTCGTATGCCGAGGACAGATCAACAAGGGCGATTCCTGTCTTCAACTTACATTGGAATCCTACCTCAATGTGGCTGGAAAGTGAAGCTACTTGGTCACAGCCGGTCCTCTTCAGGTGAATCCTGACTGCTCCACTGGGAGGATGACTTCAATAATATCAGTCAGAAGGTGGAGCAGCACCCGTTACATGAGCTTGCTAGTGGTTGAGAGGAGAGAGATGGGATGGTAGTTGGCTGCGTCCTCTGAGGGTTTCCCAGGCTTCAGTAGGGAAACCACTGTGCTTGTTGGCACTTCTCCAGTTCTATGCACAGCAGTAAAAAGTGCCGTCAGCCATTCCTGTCCCTGACTCCCCAGATTCTTGAGAAACTCTGGAGGAATGCCATCCGGGCATTGTTGAAGGTTTCTGCAGAGTTCCTGATGGACCTCCTGGCATGTAATTTTGTCTGTGGGCATCTTGCTGTTAGAAATAATATGAGAGGCAACAACATTTGCTGTCATCTTTGCTGAGCTTTGTGTTACTGACTGGGATCCTCCAAGTTGCCACAAAAGAGCCCATGCCATACGGCTCGAATGGGTGAAATCAAGGCTTTCAGTGGTCTCTTTCCACCTTTCCAGGTGCACCGAATTTAAGGACTCATGCAGCGCAGTGACTTTATCTGGGTTGCCTTTCATATTCCCTCAGGAGAGACTCTGATTCTTTTGTCCGGCAGTGGGTGAAAGCCTTGTGGTGACCACGCAGGATGTACTTCTTAGTGGTCGATTTTAGGAATTTTGTAAAATGACCGAAGTTTCTAGTTCAAGCCTTGGGATCTGAGATTCTGTTTCTGAAGTGTAGGGGGGGCCAGTCAGCCTTGCAGAAATTCCAAAGTAGCTTTGGCACATACTGTAGATGAAGCACTTCCAGGCCAATTTGGAGAATGATTGGGCGATGTCGGCTATGCAGGAAGTGACTCAGGATGGTTCTTGTTGTGTCCAGTGGGACACCTGTACTATTACGGGTCACAAAACAGGTCAGGGTTGTGATCCGTTGTCCACCTCACAGACCAAAAAGATTCAGATTGCTTTGGATCATAGCGCAAGTGAAGGTCTTCGAGGGAGGCCCATTCTGTGATCTGCTCCCTGGCTGTGTCATATGAGCAGTATCCCCATGCTTCGTGATGGCTGTTAAAGTCACCTATGTAGACGGCTGGATGAGGAAGGGAAGAGAAGATGGGATCCGGCCACATGATGTTAGGTGGCTTTTATATGTTTACTATAATGATGTCCCTAATTCTAACCATGTTGATCTCTCTTCCACTGGTCGATGATTCTTCCAAAACTTCCACATCCTCTAATCCATTTCACATATACACTGCTAGCCCATGTTTTGGATGGCTGACAGCAGCGATTTTGGTATAGCCATAGATTTTATGTCTGGCAACTTTATCTTCTTCTTTCACGACGTATAATTGTTGCTACGTTCACTGGGAGGTTGGTAAAACGACGTTCAGTGGCCAACTTACCACATTGTTATGTTGGTGGATTTGCACAAAACACAGAGCACAAAAAATACCAGCACTTAACAGAAGCACCACATGAAGGTTGTCATCTTGCTCCCACTGTCTGTAATGAAACAGTTTGACACTTTTCTTAAGTGTCAGACTTTCATTTCAACACAAACAGGGGATGCTTTGATCTGCAAAATACCCTGTACTAAGAAGTTGTCCTTAATATTCCTTTAAAAATAAAATTAAAATAGATTATGCCATATATCACATTAGTAATGAATAAAATGACAGCATGTTATAATACTACTACTGATGTGCCATTACATAATATCAAAACAAAAAATATGAAGTGAAAAACAACAAAAATTTCAAAATTGTTCTGAAACCATTTTTGGAAATGAACAAAATTCATTTTGAATTTCTCGCTCTGGGAAATTTGGTTAAATAGATATGATTTCAGGAAAAAATTCAGTTTTGTCAGAATAGCATTTTCTAGCACAATTGTTTTGACAATTTTTCAATCAGCTCTAATTCCAGTAATAGAACAGCAAGGGTCTGGTTGAACTAAGTTCTCTTTTCTAAAAGAAAGTCACAGCTAAATTAGAGCAAGGCCATTTCAGTCAGACAACTCTAGTTTCGTTACTTTCACAAAAGACATTTTTCCTTCACTGAGAAGTCAGTGCATGACAAAAAATGCTTTGTTTGCACCCCAGTAAATGGTTAAAAGCTGTACAAAAGATTTATCTTAAAATAACCTTTTAGTATAACATGAAAAACTCAGAGCAGTACAACATTATGGTGTGAGCAAGCATATGTAAAAAAATGTAATTCTGTCTGGCAAGGTGGCTATTTAACATGTTTCTTTTCATTATAGTTCCCCGTGACTGCTATTACAGTTTTAATTAGGTCTTCCTGCCAAAATTAATTATCCAAAGCCTGGCTCGGTGAAAAAATAATAAACTCATTCTTAAGTTGGTTTAATTATTTTGCTCTTAAAGAACAGGAATAATGTTTTCTACCTTCAATGCTAGGTTTTTGTATTTTTTTTTTAAAAGGTGGTAAAAATAGTTCCAAAAAAATCCTTCAGCATTACATAGTTATAATGAAGTTCACATCATGTCATTTCCCAGGGCCTGTAATACGTCTAACAGAATAGTGCTTCATTAAACCTAATTTTAAAAAGGGCAATGTTGCATTTGCCAGTTAGGTATCAACGATGAAGAAGAAAAAAAATAGTGCAAGAGGAGTCTGTAAACTGGTAAACAATATAGATCCTTCCACCTCTAAATCTAACCTAGCCTAGTTAGTCAGTGACAAAATTATTGATAGTTGTTTGGTGGTCTATGTGAAGCTGAAGTGACAGCTTCAGACAACTGGAAATGCAGGTGTCCAAAGATGAAAGCCAGCATTATAACCAGCACGTTTGAAAAAGGAGTTCAGCAGAGCAGTCTAGGACTCGCTAAGCATGGAGACCAAGTCACTGATACAGGAAACTACATGCTGTCAGGGTTCCCTCCCCACTCTAAACTCTAGGGTAAAGACGTGGGGACCCACATGAAGAGCTCCTAAGCTTATTTTTACCAGCTTAGGTTAAAACCCCCAAGGTACAAAATTCCCTGCACCCTGAGAAATGCTTCTTCCACTGCCACCATCAAGTGTTTTAAACAGGAATCCAGGAAAGGAGACCACTTGAAGTTCCTCTTTCCCCCCAAAATACCCTCTCAAGCCCATACCCCCCCTTTCCTGGGAAGCTTGAGAATAATCTCCTAACCAACTGGTTACACAGTGATCTAAAAAAACCCACCCCTGGGGTTTTAACACCATAGAAAACAGCTTCTTAAAAGAAGGATTTTATTAAAACAAAGAAAGTAAAATCATCTCTGTAAAATCAGGATGGTAACTATTTTACAGGGTATTCAATTTCCAAACTCAGAGGGATTCCCCCTCTGGACAAACCCTTAAAGTTACAGAAAAAAAAAGGAATAACCCCTCCCTCTCACACAGGGAACGTACCAAGCAAAAATAAACAGAAATCTACTCGCTCTGCTATCTAAACTTACTTTAGAAAAGTGAGGATTTGATGAAAAGATGACTGGTTCCTTCTGACTCCAAGATCACTCTGAGTCTGACAAAGACCCACACACAAAGCTTTCCCCCTCCCAAGATTTGAAAGTATCTTGTCCCCTTATTGGTCAGATGCCGGCCAGGTTAGGTGTCGGTCTGGTTACCTGCATTTCTTAACCCTTTACTGACTGGTAAGAGGATTTTATCTGCATCAGACCCTCTCCCCCTTCCCTTTATATTTATGACACATGCTTAAAAGTGAACATATGCTTACGTCCCATGTTTAAAGCTAAGCACATACGTAAGTGCTTTCCTAAATCAGTATCCAAAGTACCTTCTCAGTAACTCCAGCTGAAGCCAGAGATGACCAGTGCGTATTGCCCATGCTGTAGTTAAATAGAAACTTCAGTCTACATGGCTATTAATCCAGCACCCTGCATTACCACTAAACAGAGCTACCAGATCACTGAATCATACCAACTCTATTTTTAGAGAGCCACAGTTCGGGAAAAGGTTGTTTGATTCCTTTCAAGTTTTGTAGAAAAGTTCTCTTAGCCCCATATAATTAACCTACACAGTTTGAGGTCGACACAAATTTTCTGATAGATTTTAGAGGTTGAATCCAAATCAGGCACATAATTGAAAGTCATTTGTAATATTAACTATGGAGCAACTGCATAATTTGGACTAATCTTTGGAAGAGGTGAGACTACAATTTAGGACCCCCTGGCTCTCAGTACTGTGAACATTTTCCCAGACTAAAAGGGCATTTTGATAGGGAATGAAACAGCAGGAGGGTCCTTTTCCCAAGTGTTGAGTATCCTAAAACATTAGGAAGTTCTGGGGACAGGTTAAGAACTTTTCTGAAGATTAGCTGGCTCACTGTGAAATTAAGGTAGCTTTGCATGTATAAACAGTGCATTGTTCCTGAAATACACGTTTAACAAGCTCAGCAAAAACCTTCCACTGAACATGCTCAGTGTGCAGTTTTCAAATGTTCATAGCTCATTCAAATCAAAGCCAACTCACTTCAGACTGAGGCTGTACCATCTTCTTCAGTGAGGACTAGTTCCATGCCAAACCGCAGATTTCACACTACAGCTAATGTGACTAAAGCCGTGTTTATGGATATGGCAAGACATTTTTCTGTAATAAATAAATGACTCTTCCCCTCCCCATCCCTCAAGAGCAACAGAGTAGAAACGTCCTTGTGAGTGGACTGACTTAGTTCAGTGAGCAACTTGCACCTTTTTGGGAATAAGAGGAAAGGACAAGAGAGGGCAGGCAGGAAAAGAAATATGGTCAGAGAAGGAACAAAGCAACTCAGATGCAATTAGGTCTTTTTCATGAAGGCAAGGAGTGAGGGAGAAAAGTAAAAAAAATAAATTCACAGGCTGGGAACAGATGGCAGAGTGTAGAATAGCCCGTAAGCCTCTATATTTTTCCTGGGATGGAAGGAAGATATTAAATGGCTTCCCAGCTGGGGCTCCTTTAAAAGGAGGGAAAAGGAGGCAAGAGACAGAAGGTTTAGGGTATGTCTACACTACAAGCTTAAGTCAACCTATGGGAGGTCATCTTACAGCAGGCCTGCACAACATGCGGCCCCGGGGGCCACATGCGGCCCACGTGGGCTCACTGTGCGGCCCGCGGGGGGGTGAGTAGGTGGACTCACTGTGCGGCAAAAATGCATAATGCAGAGATTTATCTACAACTGCACTGATTGACTGTTGTGTGCAGTAATATAGTGACCCCTGGGGGAGTGAAGTGGGGAAGAAGGGGTTGTTTCTGCGGGGCGGGCGGCACTGGGGGGGGTGTGTGTGTGTGTTTCCGCAGGGCCGGGGGGTTTCGGCCCTCAGCTGTTTTCTTTGGAGTAATATGGCCCTCGCCGCTTTACGAGTTGTGCAGGCCTGTCTTACAGCCACCGCAGTAATTATTGCGGTGGTTCATGTCCACACCACTCTCCTTCTGTCAGTGGCGCGCATCCTCATCAGAAGCGCTTCCACTGACTTAAGAGGTGCAGCTGCCTAGGCTCCCAGTGGGGTGCGGGGAGCTGAGTGGGAAGCCAAGACCCAGTGGGGAGCCTGGGCAGCAACCCGGCTGGGAGTGGGGAGGACTTTGTCCATTGCAGGGCTCCAGCAGGGAGCTGTGAAATTGACAAGAATGAAATCCAACAGTCAATGTAAGTAATGCAGTCCCCTAACTACACCGACATAAGCCCAACACCTCTCGTGGAGTTATGTCGTTGCTGTAATACGGCACTTACATCGGTGGGAGCAAGGCTGTAGTGTGTACACTGACATAGGTCGATATAAGCTGCCTTGCATCGACATAACTGTGTAGTTTAGAACAGAATTAAGGAAGAGAGCGAAAGAACTGATGCCCTCTTGTATAGAGGCCAGCATTCATTCATTTGATTTGGCTGGGAAACCAGCATTAACTGACCTATTTAGTTGGGCAGCACTGATTTGGTTGGGAAAGACAAAACTGATAGCTCTTCTGGACATAGAATTGAGCTATTTCAGGGAAGAGAAGTGTCAATGGGAATTACGCTTTATGTGGGAGTGAGAGTTCATCATATATGAAGCCTTTAATGGCCAGGTTACAAATGAGTGTATAGCTATCTTGAATGCAGTACTCTAGGTGTCAACAGCTCTTGGATGAAAATAATTTCTTCTCCCCATTTTGTACATTTAAAAGAGAAGATTAAAATTAGCAGAATGCTACACTTCAGAGCAGCTTTGAGAATTTAATTTTAACTGAACAGACGGATTTCACTCATGGAGTGTGGACAGTATCTGAATCCAGGTCAAATACAGTACTGATATAATGAGATTTTCCACTCTTCAGCAAATGAGTGGTATAAAGAATGGGCACTAAAATAGGGTGCAGTACAATGCGTCAGATTAGTATATTTAGACTGGGAGGTTTAGGTTGGACATTAGGAAAAAATTCTTAACTGTCAGGGTGGTTAAGCACTGGAATAAATTGCCTAGGGAGGTTGTGGAATCTCTATCATTGGAGATTTTTAAGAGCAGGTTGGACAAACACCTGTCAGGGATGCTCTAGATCCGTGGTGTCCAATAGAAATTCGATGCTAGCCACACTGCCAGCCACACTTGTGGTTTTGAATTTTTCTTATTAGCCACATTATAAAAAAGCCACATGTATTAGCCACAATTCAATAGCCTATTAGCCACATGTGGCTAGTGGCGAACGTATTGGACACCGCTGCTCTAGATAATACTTAGTCTTGCCATGAGTGCAGGGGACTGGACTAGATGACCTCACAAGGTCCCTTCCAGTCCTACGATTCTATGATTTGTTGCTCAGTTAGCTCTTCAGTTCCATTGCAATTTGCATTTTATCCTCTCAGACGTGGGTTTGAGAAACTCTTCACCCTGAAAGAGGCTAAATATAAGAAATTTCCACAATACTCATTCTAGATTCTGCTTTCATCTTTGGGATGAATGCATAGGAGTTCAAAGTCAGCTCCGAATGTATTTTATAGTTACCAACACCTCAAGCCTGATGAAGCCAAACCTCATGCTCCTGAGCACAGGTTCAGTACAGTCAGACAAATCAATGTCTGTTTGCACTCTGAGCTAATTTGTCACAAATGCATTCAGAAAATGCATTTACTTGCCCTACTTCTTTTAATTTATCTCATTTTCCCTTCAATTCCTTTCCTGGCCAGGGAAGATAATCTAATTAAGTCTCCTGTTAAAAGTAGGCCTGTGTTGGTTGATGGCTTCTTTTGTACCCTGGCCAACTGAAAATGATTGACATTAATAACAACCCATACGGCAGTTGGTCTCCCTACTGCTAGCAATAGCAGTGACTGATCCAGAGCCAGCCACCCATGTTTTGAAACATGCTGGGAAACAAAAATGTGCTCACATACCTGGCAACAATAAGAGCACACTCATTGATGGATGGGAATAAATATAAAGGGTGATAGCACTGTAATAAAACAATGATGATAACCTAAAATTATTTATTGCAGAGCCAGAACACTGATGCCTGTGCAGGCTAAACTACAAATGGAAGTTGTCATCAATGGATGACTTGCAGAGAAAAAACATGGCCCATTTTAATTTGGAAGTTGCAATCTCATTGTTTAGGGCGAAAGCTATTATCGGAGGTGACAGTGATCTACAGAGGATCAAGGGAAACAATGAAAGCTAATATTTAACCTCTCAGCCCAGTAAGTTTATTGGAACCAGTGGCCTCCTTTTAAATAGAATCTCAGAGTGTCCTCTTAGGAATCTGAAAAACAATTAGTAACTTCTTCCTTGGAATATGAAGGCCTGCTCTAGATGCTGAATTTGCTAACAAGGCAGCAAGAGGGGCGATAAGTGATGCTAGGAGCATTACCAAGTAATATTATTCACATAACGACTGCCATTCAAAACTAATTCATCCTACGAGGAGGGAGGGAAGGACATAGAATAAAGACTACCGAAATTGCAAAATCTGATGTTCTATGTTCAGTGACTAAGAAAAAATCTACTACTCACCATCACCCACTTCTGCTCACCGCACTTATCCACAACGGCACATTGAAGTACACATTTAGAGATGCCTCATGGTATATTTTGTACATATTCTATGGCCTGAACTAAAAAGTCGCAGACCCACGACAGCAAAACACCAGCGATCAACGCCCGGGGCTGTGAGGGGAAGTGCTATGGCAGCGTCCTGAAGCGGGATGACGAATGGGAATGGCATTGACATTCGTTTCGTGATTGGCTGCGATAGCCCCTCCGAGATGAGGACCTTTGGCGTTGTCTGCCTCGGTCCCGTCGGTGTTCGCTCCTCGAAGCAGAGCAGTTCCAGGAGTCTCGGTCAGACAGAACCCAACCAGACAACCTGGTGGGAGTTGAGGGTGACCCACATGGACTTCACACGGAACAGTCTCTGGGTGGTGAACGGCGTCGGGAACAGTCCCTCGACTGAGACCGGTACCGAGTTAGGAGCGACTGCGGAGATCCAAGTGGTGGCTTGCCTCTGGAGCGCGGGGCCGACATCAGTGGTGCTCCTGGTACTGGCATGGACATGACATCCCAGGCCGCCTGCAGGGCCTCCAGTGTGGAGGGCATCCAGACATCCAGGGAGGCCTGCTCCGAATGGGCTGACTTGAGTCGGAGCCCGAGAGGCCAATGGGGATCGAGGACTGTCCAACATGGATCTAGCCTCTGTCCCGGGTTTACTCCGGTGCCGCGGCGAAGAAGGCCTCTTCCTAGGCTTCTTGGCATTCCCCATGGATGGGGAGCGGTAACAACTAGTCGATGGCGCCGAAGGGTTGCCACGCACCGACACCGCGGTGCCAACTCGGAGTGGCATGCCAGAGCCAGGGTCAGCGCCGACTCCATCAGAATAGCCTGGAGCCTAATGTCTCTTTCTCTCTTGGTCTGAGGCTTAAACGACTTGCAAATCTTGCAGCGATCGCTGAGATGGGTTTCACCCAAACAGCGTAAACAGTCTGTGTGCGGATCATTCACTGGCATAGGTCACCTACAAGTGTCGCACGACTTAAAACCTGGGGGGTGGGGCATGCCCCAACCAAGGCGCTCTAGCTAAACTAAACTAAGGCCTTGGCTACACTTGCAGATGTACAGCGCTGTGAGTTAAACCCGTCTTCGTACAGCTGAGTAGGGAAAGCGCTGCAGCCTGTCCACACTGGCAGCTGCCAGCGCAGTAAGTTGGCTACATTTGAGGCATTTGCAGCTGTATTGGGAGCGGTGCATTATGGGCATTCAAGAGCTGCAACGTGCTTTTCAAATGGGGGCGGTGAGGGGGACTTTGACAGGGAGCGTTTTTGGAGACAGAGTGGGTTTTTGGAATATCCACAGAGTGTCAGCTCATTATTTCCACACCTCCACATCCCCTGCCTCTCTCTCAATCACTGAAAGCAAACAGCAGGGGCTTTGTTTGTTTTTAAAGAGCAGATAAAAGAGAGGAAACGGAGCCTTCCCCCTCCCCCCCACCATTCTTCTCCCCCCCCACACACGCCATCTCTGTCCAAGGCAACTTTGCTGCCGGCATTCCTAACGGAGCCCCTCCCCTCTTCCCCCCCACCCCCCGCCTGCAAACAGTAGCTGTGTTTGGTTTTTTGTAAAGCACCTCAACAACGGAGCTCTGAACTCCAACCCGGAAGTGCCGTTTCAAAACAAAGGCAGCTTCCGGAGATCAGTAACTGCGTTGTTCCTCGGCTACACTGAAAGACCAACGTTCCACCCACTTCGCAACAGCTGTTATTCCTCTCGGGGAGGTGGAGTACATGCAGCGCTGTATCTGAGGAGATACAGCGCTGCACGTGCCTTGCAAGTGTAGCCAGTTAGTGAGTTACAGCGCTGCAGGCAGTTTTATTGCGCTGTAACTCGTAAGTGTAGCCAAGGCCTAAACAACTAACTAACTATAAGTACCACACACTGAACGAACAAACAGTTCTGGGGATGTGCTACAGCAAAGCTGGAGCAGAGCAGTTCCAAAGCACCTTCACTGGTGGCAAGAAGGAACTGAGGATGGGGGGAGCGCGTAGCGCCCCTTATACCGCACCACTCCAGGGGTTCCTAGGGGCATTCCCCTACGGGTACTGCTAGAGGAAAAACATCCGACACCGGCACATGTGGCGAGCACGCACACCTATTGTGGAATACACATGAGCAATCACTCTAAGAAGAATAGGACATGCTGAACAAATCTAACTCTGAAAGAGCTGAGAGGAGAATAGAATCGGTGCAGAGAGCCCCCAGGCTGCCCTGATGTCCTGGTAATGGTACCAAACACAAGAAACGGAGCCATTTCCGTGGTTTTGTTTGTTTGTTTCTGTTTTAAAACTGTGGTTTTGGTTTCAAAGCCTATGTGAGTCAGAGCTTCCCTGAAAATAGGGGACTCTCAGAATCACTGAAGGGCAGTGGTTCAAGATACAGACCACAAAGACTGGCTAAGCCCTTCCTAGGACATTTAGGGCAGAAATACCTGACTACTGTGGCAATTCGAAAGGGTAGTGGAGAGTTGGCTCTT
Source organism: Chelydra serpentina (assembly GCA_037349315.1). Classification (NCBI taxonomy): domain Eukaryota; kingdom Metazoa; phylum Chordata; order Testudines; family Chelydridae; genus Chelydra; species Chelydra serpentina. The sequence continues at coordinate 26,663,591 of JBAIAC010000010.1, forward strand.
GCACTATACATTTTTTCCTGCCCCTCTAACAGATGCTATATTCCACTCTGGATAGGACAGAAAAGTCAGCTAAGGATCTCCAGCTTATTGCTTCCAAAATACCAGGTCCTGGTGTTGAATTTCTACCCCAGCAGTTTAAGGCTTGCTTGCCTTGACTGCCACGTTTTAGCTTGGCCTGGAGCACTGAGTAGCCTGTAAAAAGGCTTGGAGATTTTGCAGAGCCATGTCCTGCGGCTGAACTTTTTCAAGAGCTTAAGGCTTGCCTGCCATGTTGCTGCTGAGTGGGAGAAGTCGGGCTGTGTGCGCGACTCTTTGATATTAGCTGGGTCTGCTATGCTACTGTGTTTCTCTGTTACAACTTCCTGCTGACTTCTGTTCTCCAAAATCCTCTCCCTGCCATGGAGACAGCAAGGAGGGGGAAAAGAAAAATAAAAGAAAACACTCCTGCCTGGAGGTAGAGAGAAGAGACCCTGAGAGGTAATTCCTTCGTCTTCAAGCAGAGCCTAGACACTGGGGAGTTAGAGGAAATCAGCTCTCTGAGTAGCTCTGCTTGCAGGCACTACTTTGTGAAGCTGGGGGTGGGGCTGGGAGTGGGTATTATACAAAAATTAAAAAAGAGCTTGTGTGCTTGGAAGATGAGGAGGAATAACCCAGGTGCAATGAATCACTGGTCATCACCACATGGGAGGAATAAGATTTCTGCAGATGGTATTGTTCCACTTGCCTGCTGGGCTAGTTTAGGACAGTGGAAACGTCTCCAAGCAATTTGAAGGTAACTAGAAGTGCTACAGGTAGTTTCCTGCAACTGTACTTCAGAAAATTTCCACAGCAGCTTTCAAATCTCAGGAAAAGCTTGTCTTTTTCTGAATGTTCAAAATACACATAGGGACCATCAACCTTTTAATGATTTTTGGGTGGCTTGACATTTGGGTTCCCAACTTGACACACTTTAAAAGGGTTCTTGTTTTAAGTGGGTGGTTGCTCATAATTCTTTGAAAGTCAGGCCTCTTTAAGGTGTAACAAATTGAGCACACAAAACTGAAGCACCCAAATTCACTAGTCACTTTGCACATTTCATTCACTCTTGGCTACAGCCATTCCCTGAGCATCCAATTCTATTTTTCTTGTCCTGTGTGCTTGGGAAAAAAAAAAAGTGCAACTTGTTTCAATGCCTTCCCCCACATTCCCCTCCCCACCCCCGGTCAGCCCCCTATTGGGCTACATTAGGGTCATTAGGAAACAAACTAGTAGAAAATGAAGCCACCCACTAAGTCAGAGGTGGCCAACCTGTGGCTCCGGAGCCGCATGCAGCTCTTCAGAAGTTAATATGCGGCTCCTTGTATAGGCGCCGACTCCAGGGCTGGAACTACAGGCGCCAACTTTCCAGTGTGCTGGGGCTGATTGACAGGGCTGACGGTGGGCAGGAGGTGCTGGGTGCAGGGGAGGACAGCTAATGAGGGGCTGTTGACGTATTACCGTGGCCCTTTGGCAATGTACACTGGTAAGTTCTGGCTCCTTCTCAGGCTCAGATTGGCCACCCCTGCACGAAGTGATAGATACTTCGTGCCAGGAACACATCACACCACTGCTCTATAATCTACACTCTCTGCCTCTTAATTTCCACTGTTTCAAGGTATTGGTTTTGACCCTGTAAATGATTTGGGACACAGCTATCCAAGGGACTGCTTGTCTCCCTTAGTACATTTCTGCAGCTGTAATCAGTGCAAGTGCTCAAACTGTCAGCAAGCCCCTGTAGGACCTGACCCGATGAATATTGGAGCCAACGAGAGACTTTGCATTGACTTCCATGGGCTTTGGATCAGACCCTTAGAAGGGAAGATACTGGTGGCAGTCATTTCTATTGTGCATACAGGCCAACAGTTTACAGTAATGAGCAGTAAGACTTTAACCCTTCCTCATGGAATCTGTGTACATCATCCACTACTTAGTGACATGTCTAATGTCTACCTAAGGATAGCGGGAATCCAGACATTGCTTGCAAACTCCAATGTCACATAACAAGGTAAAATATTAGGCTGCTCCCACACTAACTTCATTTCTGTCATTCTCCAAAAGCATTTTTCAACAAAATCAAACTTCAGTTAAAAAGAAGCTAAAATGTAATAGAAACTTGCCTTGCTCACCACATAAAAATCAGTCATAATACTCTTTTCAACCTTAACAGCACCTTTATTAGTACATTTTTCAGTTTAATATTGCATTTATAACACCTTTTCTTACAGTCCAAGTTATTATGCAAAGCATTCAAACATTTTGGACAGTGGAAGACAAACAGGAACCAAAAAAACTAGCTTTGGTAACCCTCGCTGTGCGGAAATTGAATGATAACTCTCTCTGCAGGGGTACACAGATTTATAAGTAATCATGTCTGTACCAACTAACCATTCAGTACCTAGACACTATGTAAATACCAGGCTCCCTGTAGTGATTCTAATATTCTGTCTATGCTATCTCAGCTAATAGTTTTTTCTCCCTTATAACATTTTTAGTAGGAGAAAAACTTTGTACATGGTTCAGATTAGTTTTATATCTTCATCTTTTCAAGAAGAGATTTTGGGTTCAGCAAAACACACAGCACAAGTAAGCAAAAAGGTTACTTTAAAACATCTCATTAAAAATCCCCCCACAACAATGGGTAACAGACTAGAAAACAGTCTTCACTAATACGCTTCTATCATTTGACATTACTAGAGGTATAAGACTATGTCATCTTTTTTACCACTAAACTTGATCATATACATAGTTCCATTCTATCAAGGATTAGACACACCCTGGGAATAGTTTTGGAGAAAGTCAGAGGAAGAGACAATTGCAGTTTTCCTCTGAGTGATGGCACCTACACATGATTGTGACATATGTTCCATAAATACATACTTTAAGTAAGATGATTAGACAGAGGTTGGTGGTTTGGCGGTTTTTGTTTTGTTTGTTGTTTTTTTAAATTGACAGGGTAGAATAAAGGTGGATAAGAGAAATTACTGTTAGCTATTCACCTTTGCTCACTTGGCTCTAGTTTAGAATCCTAATTCACTCAGGGCCCAATTCTCTCACACAGGTGTAATTTGATAGTAAAGCCACTGAAATCAAATGGAGTTACATTGATGCAGAACTACAGTAACTTGGATCAGAATCAGGCCTTCACCCTCTAGACCGTATCTCAGAACTTTTTAGTGATGACTTTGTTCTCTCACTCCAGATGACCTTCTACTACTTTCTTTTTCATATTGTCCTTTTTCTAGCACATCTACTCCACCGTTTCATGCAATCTCTGCAAGTCAGCAGCACCACCATTATTCAGAACCCTCTGTACACTGAACTAAAACCAACCTTAAAAACTTTGGCTGTGAAAGCAGCAGTTCTCGCTGTTACAAAGTAACTCACTCAAAAGGAAATAAAGTCAACTCACCCATATTTAAACACTGCATTTCTGCTTAGATCCAAATGCCTTTTTGTAGAAGAGAGAAAGAGGTGGGTGAAGTCATATCTTTCATTGGACTAACACCTGCTGACAAGAGACAAGCTTTCGAGCCACACAGAGCTCTTCTTCAGGTCTGGGAAAGGTATCCTGAGAGTCACAGTTAAATACAAGGTGGAACAGATTGTTTAGCATAAGTAGTTAACACATATCATAAGAGATACTGAAGGTGAAGTGGCCAGTTATGTGGGCGAACCTAGACAATCACTATGTACTCCAGTGAACTCTCACAGGAAAATAATACAAAAAACCACCATATCACCCATGGGCAAACACTTTTCACAAAACGATCTCTCCACATCTGATCTCTCTATCCTCATCCTCAAAGAAAACCTGCATACCACCTTCAAAAGACAAGCCATAAAAAAACTTTGCTAGACACTAAAGATCTGTTTCACCTTATATTTAGCTGTGACACGGAGCACCTTTCCCAGACGGGAAGAAGAGCTCTATGTAGCTGGAAAATGTGTCTCTTTTACAAAACAGAAGTTGGTCCAATAAGAGATCTTGCCTCACCCAACTTGTCTCTAATATCCTGAGAGAAATGCAGCTACAACATTTTTAAATAAAGATACAGTCTCTTTCAGTCTCTCTTATGGACTTCTCAGCTTGCAGGGGAGACATGCTTAATGCTAGGACTCCATTTATAGGAAAGATTGTAAGAGTTCTCCTGTCCTCCCCCACCCCGTTTGGGGGGGACAATTTTCCCACATTTCCCACACTCTGTAAACATAAAGCTTTTGCTGGAAACATGAAGGTCTTTTACTTTGCCAACTCTATTTCCCTTCTGCATACTCACTACTAAACTCAGTCAGTTTCAGGGTAAGTTTTTTGAGAAAGTGAAAATGAAGTAAATCTGCATGCTGGAGGGTCATATATCACTCTTAGTATGCAAATGATTGTTTTGAGAAGAATAAAAGGCTGTAAATATTTTGAGAAGTGGGCCCCAGTGCCTCTTAAGTATCCAAACTGTGCTGTGTGTTTCGTAATTATGTAATATATAGAATACCAGCTGGTTTGAATTGTGCTCCAGGGGTTTGGATGATCTTGAAAAGCTCTGCTTCCACCGTGGGAGCCAAAAATCAAGCAAGTAATACTGTGAAGTCAGACCAAATTGACATTGAGTAGTTGGCTTCTGATGCATTTTAAAACAGATGTTAATGCTGTACATTGTTGTGATTTTTAAAGGATTGTTTTAAATCATTATTTTTATGACAAATTTATATTTCATTATGTAGGACTTCTCTCAGAAGTATGATTTTATATTTTCTTAAGCAAAAAAATAGCCAGATGTTTGATTAATGCTGCTGTTGCAGGGAGTTGGAAGGGGATATTATTTTGCTGTCAATGTGGTGGAGGGGTGATGAATATATTGTGACACATATACAGAGTGACTACTGCTTTCAAGCAGCATCCTATGAGCAAACTTGTAATGTATTAGTATAGGACAATCAGTTGTAAAACAGTTAACTTTTTCCTCAATTTGAAATTTTTTTGGAACAACTCTATTTACTAGGGAGATGTTGCAGATGGTTTTCCAATGGTTTATGAAAAAGAAACAGAATATTCCCCAGAACTCAGTTCCCTGGTGTGGGCAGGTGTATGAAATAAAATATAAATAAGTTACAAGGCCATGATCAGTAATCAGAGGAAAGGGAAGATGACACTTCTCAAACTCTGGGTTCAACTATGCCATTAAGGAAACAGCAGAATTTCTCTGTACAGTTTCCCACGGAGTACTGCTTCACTCAGTATGTGCTGAGACTTAAAACAGCCCTTCGCTGTGGCCACAGTGAGGCACATCTCTGGTTCTGTAACAGACAAGTCCCCCTTCCCTCCGCATCTGCTAATATTTAGGTGCTGTTCCTTCTAGGCCAAAAGCATGGTAACCCCAAAAAAGAATTATGTACAATGTATCATACTCTCTGTGGTCATGACAATTACTAGAGAGATAAGCACAATGGTTGGTTGCTCATGTTTCTGTCTAGCTTAACAAGTAAGAAAGAAGTCCTGCCAAGCCTCAGGCACACTTCGAAGTAATACTAGGATTGTCCTAACAAAACACTTGGCAGTACAGATAATGGTTCAACCATCACCTCTGCTGTCTCAGTCAATCATTATTCACAATCAAAAGTTGCTAGCACTTCAAACAATTTTTATTCACAAAAGCCTGGGCATCACCATGTTCCTCTCACAATACTAGGTCAAAATCTGCCCAGGTCTCAAGGATTTGATGGTTGCCATGTGACACACATGGCCAATCCATATTTTTTCCATCATGACCTTAGCAATCCTCCACTCTGATCCTCTGACAGCAATTCTGTTGATTTTAAGCTGCTTTGCATCCTGTTGTGTCTGATCTGAGATGTGGGAAATGGGGAATTAAGAGATTACAGGGGCCATCAAACAAAGCAGCTACAAAAGAAACAGAGTTCAAGAACTGCTCAGTGTGATGAAAATAAGACATTAGCGTGACGGTTCTCAGGATTCCCAGGTCAGAAAGTCACCCTGTTCCCCTCTGCCACCAGTGAAAGGGAATATTGCTTGTTCTTAGCGGATGTCAGCTCTGTACCACCATTAGCCGGTTAGCCACTCAAGCACCCTCCTCAGGGCTGTGCCAGCCCTTACTTTCTCTTGCAGGTTAACAGTATGGGTTCACCCCAGTCCAAGTCCCTTTGAAGCATTCCCCTGCAGTGTCCAGTACCTTCTTCACTCACAGAAATCACAGGTCTGTGGTCCTCAAAAGAACACATCAGCTTGTAAGATTCAGCTCAGGACCAGCACTTTGCTTAACACCACAGCACTGCGTTATATTACAGTGAAATCAATACGAGGTATATTATCAAAGTCTAGAGATACAGGAGATATTGAATAAAGATATTGGCAACAAATGTTTACATACAAAATCATAACACACTTTCTAGAGACTAAACTTGACTATCAGTTAACCTCCTGTCTAAAGCAGTTTCTCTCACCCAAAGTCCTTTGCAGAATCTTCAACCAAGACTGATGAAAACAGGATCTCAGCCAATGTAAACACACTGCCCATTTACTTCCTAGGTGCAGGATGAGGATGTGTGTCTCTTTTGTCTCCTACCTATACCCCCAAAGTTCATTGTCTGTGCTCAGATAGGATAACGATCTATTGCTTGTTTTTCCCTGTGTACTGCTTCCTTGTGTACTACATCTCTTCATTAATATCTGACTTTGTATGTAAATGGCCATCCATTATTTTACCTTCGAATGCTTAATTTACATCCCAGCAGACAGATGAACACTTTTCTTACTTTACCACTTGTCTGGAGAAAACCTGTTTTTCACCCCTGCCTTGATATAGACTTTAAAACCACATTTGCACTATATAAACCTAACTCCTTGCATCATATCCCTACGTATACTTCACAGCGATAATAACGACCAGCATGACCCTGGCTTCCATTTGAGACCTCACCTGACATTCTTTGGTGAACCAAAGTGTTCATACCAGAATCAGGATATTCTTTTAACCCCCTGGCCAGTCATCATTAAGGAGTTCTTTGGGTCACACATACATTTAAACACACACTAATTATTTACTGAATATATAAAACTTTTCCAAAAGGCCTATTGCGTACAACATTTCCTACTTGAGATGCTAATATATGACAGGTTTCAGAGTGATAGCCGTGTATATGACAGTTATTCTATGTGCATGTAGCAGTTCCTAACCTAAAACCATATTAATATCCTTTTTTTTCTTCTTGAACAAACACTGAAAAATGTTTTACATGTAATCAATAGCCTCTCTCTAGAGAGCTATGTAAAACAGCAAGCAGACAACCCCTTAGGTAAAGGAATAAAGTAGCAATTATATTATCAATTATTCAGCTGGATAACTACTTTAAAGAACAGAACATAGCTACATTAGTAGCTAATAACATTTAGCATCTTAACAGCCCATGATATCACTAGGGTATCTTTGAGAAGACAATGTTACTGGCCTACTGGGCAACTGATTCGTTGCAATAAGAGACTGAGGAAGACATAAGCATTAAATACCTGCTACGTGAGAATTTTCACAAAGATTCTCATGTCATATTTTATTAGACACTTGAGAATGTTGCACAGATAAAGAAATGCAATCTTGCATACCTAGAAGAATGGACTCTTAAATGATTAGTAATTTTATATATTTTGTTAGTTAAATTTATTTTTTTCCGTTATTTGTTACTCTTTTCAGAAGAATTAAAATAATATTTTGTTTTCCTACCAATCTGGTTATTTCTCATTCGCCAAATACTGATTTCTCTTTTTCTCAAGTGGAGTTTCTAACTAGTCTGTATAAATATGGAATTCTGCAACCTGCCAGCCAAAAGGACGCAAAGACAAATCTGTATATTGGAGCTGGTTGGAACATTTAAAAATGTTTAAGAAAGCTGGGGGGCAAAAATCAAAGAGGCTGTAATGTACGTAATAGTTTCTCAAGGGGCGAGGGAGAACACAAGGGTGAGTGGATGCGGCGCATGTGCACATATTTGCTTCTTGGTATCTAGGATACAACAACTGTATTAGTTTTCTGTATCAGAAATAGGAGATGGAGTGGAAAGCTTTGCCAACATGCAACTTAAACAGAGACCAGAATTTTCTTAACATAGGTGCGTAAAGGTAGGCAACTAAATCCTGAGACACTTAAATAGAAGTGCCCTGTTTTTTCAGGGTAAAGAGAAATTCCACCTCCTTTTGAAGACAACTGGAGCTGCAGTTGCTCAGCAACTGAAAAACAACCCACTTATATTAACTCGACTTTAGGCACCCACACTTGAAAATTGTGGCCTGTTGTCTATTAATAAAAATAAGTCTCAAAGAAAAAAAGAGTGGCAAATTTAGGGGGAAAATACATTATAACAATATTAAGATTAATTAAAACTTTAAGCCTAAACTAGGTAACTGTGTCCCTAGCCATCTGCCAGAGGTCAAATATGGAATCAAGGTCTAAGTTTCCAGATCTGTAGTTTTATTGATTATATTTGTTCTTATAAAAACAAATAGTCAAAAAGGTAATTTTCCTCAGTTTTTCCCCCTAGGATCATCTTCTGCAACTGGGTTTCACTGATTGCTTGTGATTCAAGGACATGACTGTGCAGGAAATTCCTCACAGCAGGCTAACGGGATGAGGTACTCCATTTATGTTCTAAAAACCCACAGGCTTCTTGGTAATATGTCTGCAGAGCAGCTACAGGTCAGTACCCAGTTCTTAGAAAATATCAATGCCTGACTTCTAGACAAAACAAGAGAGCAACATGATTTTTAGATTCACAACGCAGCATGTGGTACCAAGAAAGGAATCCATTCCATTGGGAATATGGGAATAAAAAGACCCTTTGCATGTGGAACCAATAAGATCAGACTAAAAGCTTTAGGTACTACACCCTTGTTTCAAAAGAAGCTTCCAACTTTATTTCAAACTATAACTATCTGCAAATGCAGTCCACGATCCTTTCAACTAAGCTGCCAAACAATTGCACAGATAAACTTAAAGTAAATTCTTCCAGTTTACAATAATACTTTGACTGCAGGATTATTCCTTTTCTTCCATGATCATTGTTAGCTCAACCTAAATAATGCAGGATAAAACAAAAAATACAAGCTATGATGTATGAAAATTGGGTCTTATTATTACTAGTAGTAATAATACAACCTAGTTCTTATACAGCACTTTTCTATTAGTAGTTCTCAAAGCACATTAAAAAGGTAGATATCATTATGCCCATTTTACAAATAGAGAAATTAAGGCACAGAGAGGTGAAGTGATTTGCCTCGGGTTACCCAATTGGCCAGTGGCAGAAGTGGGAACAGAACCCAGGTCTCCTGAGTCCCAATGCCAGGCAATGCTGTCTCAATGGCAAATAAAAGCCAAAAGGCAATTCTTTTTTCCAAGCACGACCATTTGATAACCTACGCAGGGACTGAATTGGGGTGGCTTAGAGTAATACAGTGAGCTGATACCTTTTTCAAAGTGGCTGCACTTTAGGCCAGGTCTATACAAGAACATTTACTGATATACTAAAGTACAGGATTTCGGAGTCAGAGTGGACAAGCAACTCAGTGAGCTTTCAATACGATAATGTGGCAAAAACAGCTAATTGAATTCTCGGATGTATAAACAGGGGGCAGTGCATAGGAGTAGGGAGGTGATTTTGCCACTGTATATGACATTGGTGAGACTGATACTGGAGTACTGCGTGCAGTTCTGGTGTCTATATTTTAAAAAGAATGTTGAAAATAGAGAGGGTGCAGAAGACAGCCACCAGAATGCTATAAGGGCTGGAGAAAAGGCCTTACAATGAGAGCCTTCAAGAGCTCTATATGTTTAGTTTATCATAGAGAAGATCAAGAGGTGATTTCATTACAATATCTTTGTACCTTCATGGGTAGAAAATATCAGCTATTCAAGTACTCTATAATCTAGTAGAGAAAGGCATAACAACAAGAGCCAATAGCTGGATGCTGAAGCCTGACAAATTCAAATTAGACATAAACTGTTAACCATGAGTAACCACTTTAACAAACTACCAAAGGAAGTGATGGATTCCCCATCACTTGATATCTTCAAATCAAAACTGGATGCCTTTCTAGAAGATCCCCTTAGTCAAACAATTCACTAGACTCAATACAGGGGTAAATGGATGAAATGTAATGGCCTGCAATATACCAGAGGTCAAACTAGATGATCTAATGGTCTCACTGAGTTTATGGACAGAAGAATCTATGAAACCCTAACATAGACAGTTATACTGGCCACACACAAAAAAAAAAAAAAAAAAAAGTGCTTTGCCGTTATGGCTTATTTTGGGGGGGAAATCGGTATGAACTATAATGGTGATGACTAATTTTGCTGGTATAAGCTGCGTCTATACCAGGATGGGTTTCTGGCGTAGCTATATCATCAAACCTTTTCTATTGTAGGATAGACCTTGTGCTCCAAACAGTATGCCCTTATGGCTTCAAAGATACCATTCAAAACAAACTGAGTGTATATCTGTGCTCTCATCCCTTTAAAGTGATGTCTGCCCAGGTCTGAAGAGAGCATGAACTGAGCTCTGAGAGATTTTGTCTGAATGTGTTGTTAACTGTGGAGCCTAGTGAGGATAGTTAGAAAGTCAATATTGATAACTGTTTCATTGATGATAGAAGCATGAAGGAGAGGAAGAGAGATAAATCATATTACAAAGATCTGCACAATGAATGGCATCTCATTTTGGTATCATGAAGAGTGAGGGAAGCCTGGGAGAGGGCCACAAACAGATCCCTGGAGTTAATTGGCACAACCATTTCATGATTAGTGAACTCCAGATTAAGTTGCTTAAAAGAAACATACGACACTAGACATGCAGGTAAAGACTTACAGTAAGGATCGGCAACCTTTGGCACGTAGCCCGTCAGGGAAATCTGCTGGCGGGCCGGGACAATTTGTTTACCTGCTGCGTCCGCAGGTTCAGCCGATTGCAGCTCCCACTGGTCGCAGTTTGCCGTTCCAGGCCAATGGGGGCTACAGGAGGCAGCGTGGCCCGAGAGACGTGCTGGCTCCCGCTTCCTGCAGCCCGTGGGAGCTGCGATTGGCCAAACCTGCGGACTCTGCAGGTAAATTGTCCCGGCCTGCCAGCGGATTTCCTGATGGGTCATGTGACAAATGTTGCCAATCCCTGACTTATACCATACTGGGTGAAATTAAGTCAAAAGGTTGGGGAGGTCATATTTCTTTATTGTTATTTTTGAGGTGGGAGAAAGGACAGTGAGAATGTGCGGGTGGGGAAGGGTGAAAATTTGTAGGAATTAACCTGACCATGGGGATTTAAATTTAGCTTAGGCAGTCTTTTGAAATACATAGTAACCTTCCACTGTCACCAGCATAAACAAATTAAGTCAACACAATTCTATTTTACAATACGACAAGAAATGCAGATTATTGTGAATGCCAAAGCTATATCAAATTTCATCTTAAAAGTGTGTTTACATAGCTTTTCCTAAAACATACACATGGATGCATACACTTTAAAATGAGGGATACTTATTGAATTCACATAGCGCTAACATTTCTTCTCTCTGAATTTGGCCCATAATTTCTGAAGTGCCCGAATATCCTTCTGGATGAAAAATGCTACAGAAATTTAAGGAATCACTGAAGATTTACACATTACAAATGTATCTAATAAGAATCATTAAAATTTGCAAAAAGGTTTAAAAAAAAATATTGCAGATATAATTTGAGGAGGTAAAAAAATATCTAGAATGAATTGGGAAAGCTGCAAATCACTAAATGATTCTGTGGTTTTGCACTTCCTAATTAAAGTTACATAATACCGCATGTCAATGAAAATTATACAAGGCAATGGATTGGTGGTGAACCAATTGTGGCTATTTAGAAAATGAATTAGACTGCTGGGCCCCCCTCCTTTTAAAATTTCTCTTCCACTTTAATCTTTAACTCCCCACTTTCACACTGAGAATCTTGGGTGGGGGTGGGAAAGAGTAAAGAGAAGCTAGTACAATATCCATTCATATCAGACCCCTGCCTGAGGTAACCCTTTCTCCCATCCCAGCAAAGGGAACATATTGCGCAAGGAGTAGGATTTTAAGAGGTTATGACAGCCGATATTTTAGATGCTGAGAACATATCTTTTGAGCAGCTGGCAGAGACGTTTAATCTCTCAGCCAATCATTTTTATATCTACCTGTCCTACAGATTCAGTGCACTGCTGGGAAGTAATGTCAGAAATCTAGCCTTATTTCCTGCCTCCACAATTTTTATTACAAAAGTATTTATTTATGCTCGCCAGGATTATTTGGTTTCAAGTTATGAATGATGCTAGACGAGGTCCAAGGAGTTCACTTCAGGGCAAGTGGAAGTCAAAATGAACATATTCTGAATCTTGAAAAGACACAGGCCCCAATCACATGAAACAACTGTGCACAGTCGAGGGCATACAAGGGCCAGAATTTTCAGAAGGGCTCAACTCTGCTCCCATTCAGGTACACAAATAAATGCTCAGAGTTTCAAGAGTGCTCAGCACCCAGCGGCTCCCTTTCTTGTCAACAATATAGAGTTTGAAAGTCACAGTGGAGAATGGGAAGATGTTTTCCCCCACTTTCAGAATAGGGCTGGACACCAATATTTTCTTCACCCCAAGTTTTGGTTAGCTAAAGAGAAGACAGCAGAGGGAAACAAGGGGATTTGGGGGATATGGTTACTTGGGAGGAGGGGCAGACGGGGGCCTTTCAGGGAATGAAGGAGGAGAAAATAGATTTAAGGGGGAGAAAGAGGGAAACTAAAGGTAACGAATGTGGAAGAAATAGGTGTTGAAAGGAGCACAGAATGTGGGTTGTTTGGGGAAAAGGGAGAAAATGAAGGAAACTGGGTGAGGTAAAATACGGACTTTGGGTGGCTGAGGAGGAAACCTATATTGATTTGAGCATCATGGAAGTAAGGCCTGTGGTGCTGAGTTGATAGGTAACACAATTCCACTGTGAATTGCTGTGCAAACCATACAAAATGAGGATGAGCAGTTGGAATCTGACACAGAACAAGATCAGAGGCCAGTGCATGGATTCTTAAAAGTGGAGAGAGAGAGAGAGAGAGAGAGAGAGATGAATGCGAGTTGGAGCATGGAGAGAGAAAGATGATTTTTTACGTATGTTTTCTATACACAGACTGTAAGGGCTCTTACAATAATGGGCCAGTTAAGATATATGTAGCGGGTTTTATAATATACCTGACTAGTCAATCAAGACAACATGCCAAAAATCCTGTGTTTCAACTACACAAATAGTTTTTAATGATTTAGCTATCTTGGGTGTTCTGCCCCTCCAGGTTTATTTAACATTTCCACCTTTTATGCCCCTTATATTGTTTGATATCCTTGAACTCATTGGTTTCCAGTATATATAATCAATAGCAGTTATGCATTCACAGCTGTATGTATAGCAACTCAAGGCAGTTTTTACTTCATAATTCAGTCACTGCCTGTAAAAGTTGCAATTTAAATAATAGTTGGAACTTAAAACCAAGCCCAGGAAGTCAAGTTATAGAAAATTACCACAACAAAAGGTTTCAGCAACCAGATGTCATTAACATTGTTTAAGCATTACTGTGTACTAAACAAACTGTAATATTCACAATGGTATTCACAGGACAAGATCAGCTATTTATTTCCATTTCAATAACAGGAATAGGACAAAATAAGGGGAAGGAAAGGTACAGTACTTTTAGTGTCCAGTCCATGTAGTGTTAAGGCTGCCACATCTTGTCATGGTCAGTGGAAAAAGGGAGATATTACAACGGACAACTTGAAAACTCATGAACTTTTACACCCAAATACCCATTTCACTCTAGCTGACCAAATACTTTTATCAACACACATTTTGGCAAAGAGTTGAAAAGTTACTAAATTTTTTACAAGCAACAAGGCTAAACGCACTAGGCAGAAGCGGATATGAAAGATAAGGGGTGCCTGCAAGGCACATGAGCTGCTGGGATTCCATGGTGCTGGCACTGTACTTAGCTTGAGGGATCCATCAGTCACAACAGTCTCTTGTTAGAATATATTTCATATATCTGGAGCACCTCCCTGTCCCTTTACCTTTCCTGACCCTTCTCTAGGTGCTGAAGTTTAAGAAAGCACTTTTCCTTTCTCTCCTTCACTACCACCTCAAAGCGTTCTGCCTGTTCAGGTGTCCCCACTACTCTACCTCTGCTCCAGCCTCATTGTTCTAGTTTGTCCTATTACAGCAGCCTCTCTCTGCTCACGTGATTCTTATCCAATTCACTGACATTCACAAGTTTGAAAATAGCAATTACTAAACTGACTAGATTTGTGTTGATAGTCTGTGGCTGCCTGGCAAAGCTATGAGCAGCAGCAGAGGCCCTGAAACTTTCTGTCTGCAGCCTCAGGAAAACAACACTACCATCGGTTATACTTATTTCATCATAAGGACTCCAGTGTCGCCAATTTCAAACACTGGAAAATCATGTGTCTACCCCTGCCTTCCCTCTACAAAAAAAAAATATCTATTTTTAAGTCTCATTTTTAAGCCAGCTTTTGTGGTCAGTTTATCTTTTAATGTCACAGCCTTTGTGGTTGATGCTTTCAAATTTTCAGCACAACCATGAGGGCTAAAGATGACTTTTAAAAAGAAATGAAAGTTGACAACTTCAGTTGATCACATACCTCCAAAAGGTGGAGCTTTAAGAAAAGCATCAAAACATGACAAAACTTGTAATAAAAGTCACAAGAGATGGCAACAAAGAGGACAATGTATTTTTGAAATGAAAGATTATTCTGCAAAGAATGACAGTATTGTGGGAGAAAGAGACTATACACAGAGTTTATTTTAAACTAGCCACTACTGAATAGGCAATTGGATATTTTCAAACAACTTTCTTTTGCAATAAGGTTTTGTACAAAAATAAAAAAAGATATTGAATGTTGGGCATTGATTACAGAGAGTGCAACTGAAACAGTAGTAGCAACTGAAATGCTAAACACCCTTTTAGCTCTATATTGCATCAAACAAATCTTAGTTTATATGATGTGTCCTCTTATTATATCTTTAAAGTCAAGTATAAAAAGTAAAGAATCTTGTCCACAACATTTACACAGAAGTATTTTAATTATCTCTAATTTTCTAAGATCATCGTTATACCCAATGCAGGCATTATCCACTGGTATATGTTTTATTGATCACCAGCACATAAAACAGTAACATCACAAATCTTAAAAAATATCCTCCCCGAACTGTCTTGTTTAAGCTTAATTGGTCTTGAAGGTTTCCTATTGTCTCCAGATTTCAGTATAATTAAGGCTGCTTTTCATTATAATTGAAAATAGCTAAATCTGCTGTAAACTTTATCATCTTAAAGATCTCAACAAACAAAAGATTCAAATGGATTTAACATGAATTGTGTATCTCTGGGGCAGACATCTGTCATTCAATTCAATGTCTCAAAAAAATCCATCCAAGCAACTCTATTCTACTGTCTGATCAGCAGCTGGAGCTATTCAGTGTTATTCTAGGGACTTCATACAAAACCCATGTATTAGCCTTAACCAAATATAGTTTCAGATGCTCATGCTGGGCTTGGGATACCCCTTGTCCAGAGAACATTTCTTCTCAGCACTCTGTCAGGAAAGGGTTACTGTGGTTGAAGTATAATTCTAAATACCTAAATGATCTCCGATACCTTGTAAATAGTCTGTACATACATAATCTCATTTTGGCTCCACTGAAAGAATGTTAGCAAAAATAAAATAAAATGAATGTTGTCTCTAATAAAGACACAATAAATGGCATGCAGCTGAAACACCAACACATTTTCTTCCAATCTCATTTCAAGAAGGGATCTCTGCTTCACCAAGCAGAGAAAGATATTTTTCTCCTTGCATCAGACAGAAGCAAGTAGAAGCTTTCGTATATTTGTCTCATGACAACATTTCATCTTAATACAATCTGGTCACAGCAGCTACTGCAGAAAATTGCTCGCAGTTTGCTGGCACCATGGGAGACCATCATTACTGACAAGATTGAGAAACCCATCAATGACAGTTCAAGACTCAATCTAACTGTGCCATCCAATTGCTGTGCTTTTTTATTAGGGCTATTTTCTTGCATTTCTTTAATTCTTATTCATGTCCATTGGTCCTTGACTCACATTGAAATTCACTGCAATAAAGCCTTCAGCTCAACTGAATTCAATTTCAGAAGTCATCAAAATATAAGATTTATACAGGAATTTTTAGAAATCCTTTGGACTACCACCTATTCAGGTGAGGACATTCCCTTTGTATGCTTTGCTTCTTCACGATTTCAGAGACATTCACCCTCGTCCACACAGGAATCATGCACAGCAGCTCACCCTTGGCAGGAACAAGTTAGCCCCTCTGTTAACTTTGTTCACCAGATCTGTGCATGGTAGTAACCTTTTATTCTCAGAAAAATAAATCCAGCTGTACTGCTTAGGATCATATATTCAACACTAGACTGAAAACCCTACCTAGAACACCTAGAATTCAGGATCCCGATCCAACTCCAATTGAAGTCAGTGGAAAGGCTCTTGTTGACTTTACTGGGAGCTGGATGGAGCCTTGGAAATTAAGACAAATTTCCAGCACATAAAATATTCTAGTTAGGACTGGTCTACACTGGGAACTTTCATCCGTGTAGCTATATCTCTCAGGGGTGTGAAAAATCCACACTCCTGAAAGATGTAGATATGATTTACTCCCCCCGTGTAGACAATGCTAGGTCATGGAGCTAGCTGTCACCTCTGGAGGAGATGGTTTACCTACGCCAATGGGAGAACCACTCCTGTCAGCGTAGGTAGTGTCAACACTGAAGCACCACAACTGTGCCACTGTAGCAGTTTAAGTGTATACATATCTTAGGCACAAGCCGCAGAATAAGCAGCTGGGCTCAAACTGTACTGCAGCAGATGAGACAGGGAATAGCCCAAAGGTTCTTCCGGGATACTCAAAGAACCATCTTGCCGACCCTTCCCAGAGGCCTACAGGTGGTTCCATCCAAAGTGAAGTCATCACACGCTGATTCTATTATGGTCAGCGTGTTAAGCTGTCATGTCAGCTATATAATCAGTGTGACTTTAACCAGTGCTAGAAAGACGCTCCTTTGTTTCATCATTACTTTACATAAAACAAAGGGAGAAGTGAGATAGATCCTGGTATGAAGCCAATATTAGCAAAAACATTGGCAACATACCAAGGATGAGCTGAACTCATGTCATCCAGGAAGAAGCAAATGAAAAAAACTGAAATATTCATAAGAGAGACTTGCCTTACTGTTTAACTGTATTCCATCTGCCTATATGCATCTGTTGTCTCTTGTTTTATATTTAGATTGTAAGCCCCCTGGGGCAGGGACCATCTTTTTGTTCTTTGTGCGTATACAGAACCTAGTACAATAGAACCTGATCTATGAGTAGGGTGCCTAGGCACTACAGTAATACAAATAAATAAGAGACTTTAAATGGAAACAAGATGTTGCATTCTATGATATATTAACCCATTCTGAACCATCCATCAAGCCCACTCTTTAAAAAGACAAGTGACAAGATTTACATATTGTATGCGTGCAAAATAATAAATAATGGCATATCCATTTCCTAAGGACAGTCAGGAAGTTGAACCAGCTATTTTAAAGCGTTCATCTAAGTTGCCTTGGAGAGAGAATTTAAATTGGCATGCTCCTCTCAGAACACAGCTTCCCCCAACCACTACCATGAGCAAATAACTAAAGAACAACAAGCCACTTCTGTGGTCAAAAGGAAATTAGTTACTCAAGTATAAGAGAATGATCTAAAAGAAATAAAACTTGTAACCTTTTTCTGTTCTTTTGTATATCTCTGATATTAGTGGCCTACAAATTCAACGCTATGAAAATAGTGAATTTTAGAAATTAAATTCAAGGTAATATCTTACACTTTCTTCTCCCCTATCTCTCCCTATTTTAAATAAAATATATAAGGTAACCTTCACCTGTGATGCAGAGGGTCAATACCAAGTCCTCTGTACCACGGAAGCCACACATAGCAGAGGAGCTGTGGGGGCCATGAAGTGCTATCTGTGTATCACCTCTGTACCATGAAAAGGGTATTTTGGAAAGCTGCAGCAGCGTAGACTATGGGAGAAGCAGTGATTGAGTGGCTACAACCCTCTTGTGTAGGGATGTGCTCTGGCAGATCTCTCACCCCACAAGCTGATGTGGCTGGTCAGTGCCCTGACCCTGAATTAAGGGGGTGAATATCACCTCAATCACTCTAGTCACCCATAATGTGGAGAAAAAACTGGAACACATGACTGAAGGTTTCCTTAAAGCCTCAAAGACCAGGCAGCCTATAAAGAGAAGCTGAAGTTTGTTGTATTTTAAATCTCATGATTTCTTAGGCCTGATTGATGAATGCTTGGTGTTGGTAATACTGGTAACTGCCACAGCCACGGGTATTCTGTTTTTGCCAAACCATTATGGATTTCTTCCGCTCTTCTGTATAGCTAGGTGTGGATTTCAGCAATATGCAGTATAGGCATTTCCTTCCATTACTGATGACTTTTGGTTAAGCAGAATATAGGATGTGTTTGCCCCACAAGTATGGTAGAGTCACTACTTCTTTATCACATCTATATGTCGCTCTCTGTTGAGGGTGAAGCATGGTCAGAAACCATTCAGTTTTAGCCATGGTTGCAGCTAATTTCACTATCAGTCGCTTGAAACAGTAGATGCATTACATATCAGGCAAAAATACCCACCACCGCCAATTAAGTTCACTGCAGTAAACAATATATTTACAAACTGATCAGGCAGCTTGTGACGTATCTGTATATATATATTCCGTAAGTCTTTGCCATAATACAGAATTTAGGAAAAGGAATTAAAGCATGTTAAAGAGTCATGTGTGTGTGTATGTGTATGTGTGTATATATATATAATTTTTATTATATTGTTTAACAGTGTGACTAAAACTGTGATAAATCACAATTAATTTTTTAATCGCAATTACTTTTGAGTTAATTGTGTGAGTTAACTGCAATTAATTGACAGCCTTAATTATATTTTTTTATATATATATATATATATATTTTATATATATTGACAATATATATAAAAAAATCTAAAAATCAGAGCTAGCCAAACTTGAGAAGCAGCTTATTCTATACCACATAAATAACTCATATAGAAGGTTAACAAAACGTTGCACTAAACCAGGTAAGTTATAGAGCAAATGCCAAGATTGTGTTGCTTCATCACCTTCCCTATGGTAAAGATGAGAAGAGAATAAGCCCTTCTTATATGATCTTCTTTACTATGTACCCTTGCAGATGGTCAGAATAGCTGGCTTTCTGGTGTGTGCAGGTGTTTTATTCATAAAGTACTATCACCTCATTCCTTCAAAGTCAAAAGTAAAATGCCTGAAGCAATACACAAGTGTCTACTGAAAAGCACCCCAGCCAGACATGAATGAATTAGCGAAAATGAAAAGCTAGCTAATTGGTGAAGTCATAAATTACTTCTGATTTATAGGCAAGTGATGACATCTGAGTTCATTCAGTGTTCAGGTGTTACTGGGGTCACAAGTTTACTCTTGTCAATTGCCCACAGAAACAGAATCACATGAATGTCACACGTCCTGCTTGAAGCAAATTTTTGCTTCTTTTGTAAATTGGGTAAACATCATAAACAATCAGATACAGCCATAAAATTAAAGGACTTGCATTAAAGACATTCAGTTTATCTCTAGCTGTTCAACTAGGAAAAAAATCTGGTCTTTAAGGCCAATGTAATTAAAAACAGCTTAAAATCTATGGCTCTGCTAGGTGTTCTGACAGTGTGAAAAACGTGTCTATTTAATATGATGACACAAGTCCAACAAAAAGAATTTTGAATAGTGGTATGTATACACCAATCTGAATCTCAGATACTTGTTCTTCAGAAAAGTATTTTCAGTGAAGGCTGCTAAATCACTGAAGCATGTTCAAAAGTTTTATCCCAAATCTCTAAGATGCGAGTGCTGGCTAGGGTCCAGATTCTGTAAACACTTTCTTATGGAAACAGTCCATTTGACATCTGTTCAACTACTTGCATGGTTAAGAGGAGCAGAATTAGGATAATGCTTTTTACTAAGCAGAGTTACTATGCGTTTCTGACTTGACACAGAAAACGTATTCAGGGCAACTTTTCAGTTTTACATGACATGCATTTATATTGTTGATCTGCTAAAATACTTTATTCTATTTTTACTAAATGACTGAGAAAGTGCGATGGTGCATTTTATTTGCCTGTTCAGCCCTCATCAGGAAGTGACCAACTGCTGAATCAGAAAGTTTTGTAAAAAGCTTCTCCATAAAGCAGTTCTATACTGGATTAATTCCATTCCACCTTTTTGTTCCTCTTGTTGAATTACTGGGCATGGATTTTTCAAACAAAGCCCTTGCTGCCTACTATTAATCCTTTTGGGTAAGCAAATCAGCAAGACTTTTAATCACTAGGATTGATACAAACACTACTAGTAAAACATCAGATGCCATCTGCCAATTTCACAACTACCAGATCATGACTAAATGAAAGTACAAGATAAACAGCATGGTACGGAATGCCACAACTGAATTAAAAATCAGAGCCATGACAGGGGAGATGGATTACTGTTTTATTCTACTATAACCCATCGCATAGTTAGATCTGAACATACCATTCCTTTTATGGTATCATACACTTCAAACAGCAGGTCTAAGCATAAACATATTTCTGCATATTATATGGCCATGGAGCAGTAATACAGAATCATTCAAATACACCTTTCAAATTATGCTCATTCCCATTTATGCAGCTTCCATGACTCAGGCCTTCAGCCAGTTCACCTTTCCCATTCAGTTCCCTTCCAGGGTAACAAAAGTCCAAATAAGAGTCCAAACAAACAAAAGGGTTCTTCTGTTCGGTTTACCCTCTAGGCTCAATTCACAGACTCTTCTGGGTTACCTTTACAGTCTTTCCTGCTCTGTTATGGAGCACTGACTCCCAGGCTTCTTCCCTGGGGTCCTTCATACTGTCTCTCATTCATTGGAGTTTCCTGCTTCTTGCAGACCCTTCCGCAGCACTTTCCACAGGCACAGAGCAGATTAAGTCCCTGGGCCAGAGCAAGTGGTGGAGGCCCCGCTCCACCCCTCCTGCCTGGGGTCCCACACCCATTCTTTCCCTTCTGTTGTCTGTGGCCATGCCCACGGCCCCACCCCATTCCACCCTTCCCCCATGGCCCTGGCCCTGTTTCACCCCTGTTCCTGTCCCATTCCGCCCTCCGTGGCTCCTTCCCCTGTTCACTACTTTTTGTCCCCCCCACACTGCAGCCCCAAGACTTGAGTAACTCTGTCCCCCCGGCCATGACCCCGAGCCACAGCAGGGAGCGAGGGCTCCTCCAGTCCTGGGGGGAGCAGTGCAGGCTCCATAGTGTTGCCAACTTTCTAATCGCACAAAACCGAACACACCTACCCCGCCCCTTGCCCCATCCCATTCCTGAGGCCCCAACCCTGCCCCACACCTTCTCAGAGGCTCCACTCTCGCTCCATCGCTCGCTTTCCCCCACCCTCACTCAGCTTCACTGGGCTGAGGCAGGGGGTTGGGGTGTGAGTGGGGAGATGAGAGCTCTATCTGGGGGTGTGGGTTCTGGGGTGGGGCCAGGGATGAGGGATTTGGGGTGCAGGAGGGGGCTCCGGGCTGATGCAGGGAGTTGGGGTGCGGGAGGGGGTGAGGGGTCCTGGCAGAGCTTACTATGGTTCCCAGGAAGCAGCCGCCATGTCCCCTAGGTACATGGGTGGCCAGGGAGTGTGTGTGTGCTGCCCTCGCACCCACAGCGCTGCCCCCGCACCTCCCATTGGTCGCAGTTCCCTGCCAATGGGAGCTGCGGAGCCAGAACTAGTGTAGGGGCAGTGCACGGAGCCTCCCGGGCTGTCCATGTACCTAGGGGCTGCAAGGACCTGGCAGCCACTTCCGGGAGCTGCGCAGAGCTAGGGCAGGCAGGAAAACTGCCTTAGCCCCGTGCCCCTACTGCACCGCTGACTAGACTTTTAATGGCCGACTGGATCTGCCAGGGTCCCTTTTCAACCAGGCCTTCTGGTCGAAAACCAGACACCTTGCAACCCTAGGGCTCTAGGTGCTGGGGCTTCCCCTGCCCACTCCACAGCTTCTGCCAGGGCTCCAGGCTTCAGCTGCCCTGTGGCAGATTTCTGCTGGAGCACCCATTTCTCTGGGGGGCCCACAATTGTCTAGGGCCCCTGGGCACAGGCCCTGTGTACCCAGTGGATAATACACCACTGACAGGCATCTAAACTACTTCTTGTAGTTCAGCCCTCTGAGTTCTCTTAGCCCTTTTCATAAGGCCAGGTGCTCATTCAGATATCACCTGACTGCACTAGTCCCACCCACTCAGGCTGAGCGGCAGCTAATTATGGCACAGGTGGGGCAATTCCCATTTCCCCTTAAACAGGACAGTTTTTTCTGCCACAGAAGGGAGATGGTTAACTAGCAGTTAGGATTGCCACAATGAAATCCAAGGTGACTGATTGTCAGGGAATGGGGAAATGCTGGGTATCTAACAAAACAATTCAAGTGTGCATGTGAGGAGAAGTAACCTGATTTAGGTTAGATGTGTGGCAGAATACAGACACAGAATCATAGAAATGTATGCCTCAAAGGGACTTCCAGAGATCATCTAGTCCATCCACCCTACCCTGAGGCAAAAGACCAAGTAAATGTAGATGATCTCTGACAGGTATGTATCTAACCTGTTCATAAAAACCTCCAAAGACAGGGACATCCTCATCTTAAATAGCATGCCATCAGTTCTTAAGCAAAGCATTTTGCATTGATTGTGACAGGAGTTCTGTGCACAGAAACTGAACTAAATAAAAGGAATGTAAACATCCTTACCCAGGTATGTGGCATATGTATTTCCTTTTCACATTAATTTTCCCTGCATGTCAGACATCTTCCGACTAATTTGAATGAATTCAAATCAGTGGGGCCAGATGCTATTCACCCGAGGGTACTGAAGGAATTACCTAAAGAAATCTCGGAGCCACTGGCAATAATATTTGCAAACTCATGGATGACAGGAGAGGTCCCGGAAGACTGGAGAAGGGCTAACATAGTGCCCATCTTTAAAAAAGGGGTAAAGGAGGAGGGGGAAATTATAGACCAGTCAGCCTGACTTTGATACCTGGGAAGCTACTAGAGAAATGTATAAAACATTCATTTTGAAAATACCTGGGGGATGAAGGGGTAACCACTAGCAGCCAGCATGGATTTACCAAGAACAAGTTATGCCAAACCAGCTTGATTTCCTTCTTTGACAGGGTAACTGCTTTGGTGGATAGGACGAATGCAGTGGACATAATACACTTGGACTTCAGCAAAGAGCTTGGCTTGTTTAGCCTAACCAACTGAGGGGAGATATGATTGCTCTCTATAAATATATCAGGGGAATAAATACCAGGAAGGGAGAGGAATTATTTAAGCTCAGTACCAATTTGGACACAAGAACAAATAGATATAAACTGGCCATCAGGAAGTTTAGACTTGAAATTAGACAAAGGCTCCTAACCATCAGAGGAGTGAAGTTCTGGAACAGCCTTCCAAGGGAAGCAGTGGGGGCAAAAGACATATCTAGCTTCAAAACTAAGCTTGATAAGTTTATGGAGGAGATAGTATGATGGGCACTTAATTGATCTTTGACTATCAGTGGTAAATATGCCCAAAGGCCTGTGATGGGATGTTAGATGGGGTGGGATCTATGTTACTACAGAGAATTCTTTCCTGGGTGTCTGGCTGGTGGGTCTTGCCCACATGCTCAGGGTTTAGCTGATCGCTTGGGGTCCGGAAGGAGTTTTCCTCCAGGGCAGATTGGCAAAGGCCCTGGGGTTTTTTCACCTTCCTCTGCAGTGTGGGGCATGGGTCACTTGCTGGAGGATTCTCTGCACCTTGAAGTCTTTAAACCATGATTTGAGGACTTCAATAGCTCAGACATAGGTTAGAGGTTTATTACAGGAATGTGTGGGTGTGATTCTGTGGCCTGTGTTGTGCAGGAGGTCAGACTAGGTGATCATAGTGGTCCCTTCTGACCTTAAAGTCTATGAGTCTTTTGACACAGTCCCACATGACATTCTGATAAGTAAGCTGGAGAAATGCAGATTTGGCAGAACTACCATTAAGTAGATTCATAATTGGTTAAACAACTGCAAACGAAGAGTAACTATTAATGGGATGATGTCAGATTGGAGGGAGGTCTCAAGTGGGGTACCACAGGGATCTGTTCTGGGTCCTGTGTCATTTAACATCTTTATCAATTACCTGGATGTAGGAACAGAGAGCTTACTGATTAAATTTGCCGCTGACACACAGCTGGGGTTGGTGGGGATTGCCAACACTTTGGAGGACAGAGCTAAAATTCAGAAGGATCTTGATAAATTGGAGAACTGGGCTATAGACAACAAAATGAAATTCGAGAATGACAAATGTAAGCTGCTACACTTAGGGAAGAAAAACACACAAAAATGCACAAATACAGAATGGGGGATAACTGGCTTGGCAGCAGCACTGCTGAGAAGGATCTGGGAGTAGTGGTGGATCACAACTGCAACATGAGTCAGCAATGTGATGCTGTTGCAAAAAAAGCAAATGCAAGTTTAGGTTGCATTGCCAAAGGCATAGCATGCAAGTCACAAGAGGTGACAGTACCGCTCTACTCAGTACTGATTAGACCTCAGCTGGAGTACTGTGTCCAGTTTTGGTCACCAATGTATAGCAAGCATGTGTACAAACGGGAAAGGATCCATAGGCGAGCAACAAGGATGATCAAAGGGATGGAATGCAAGCCATATGAGCAAAGGCTGAAGGAACTGGATATGTTTAGTTTGGAAAAGAGGAGATTAAGGGGGGGTCATGATAGCAGACTTCAAATATTTGAATGCCTGCCATTAAAAGAGATGGAGAAAAGTTGTTCTCTCTTGCCACAGAGGGCAGGACAAGAGGCAATGGGTTCGAACTACAGCACAGCAGGTTTAGATTAAATCTCAGGAAAAACTTTTCTAACTGTAAGAACAATCGGCCAAGGGAACAGACTGCTTAGTGAGGTTGTGGAAGCTCCTTTGCTGGAGGTTTTCAAAAGGAGGCTGGAGAGCCATCTGTCTTGTATGGTTTAGACACAACAAAGCCTGCATCTTGGCAGGGGTTAGACTAGATGAGCCTTGCAGTCTCTTCTAACCCTATGATTCTGGTAAAGTGAAGTGATTTAAAATACTAGTAGTTTGCAGCAGTGAAACTGTAAAATCCTTAGAGAAAAAACAAGGAGCTTCTCAGGTATAGTTTTGTAAAATTATAACTGGTTCACCAAGGTCTATAGCTCTATTAGAGAGGATTTTAGTAGAGGAAGGCCCGGAGTCTGAGAAGCCAAAAAAGAGGCCACATGTGAAGGGTGTTTTGCTGTTCTTAGAAGTTTCTACCTTTACACAGGCTTTACAGTAGTAAATAAGCTCTTGATCCTCAATTACTGAAGAGAATCAATTATTATGCTATGTTAGTGATGTTCATGGACAGTCACCTCCTGAGAACCCCCCTTGTGGCCAGAAGTGGTTTTGCAGAACCCTGCACCTGTTTCCCCTCCTGAGGGCCCCTTAAGACCTCCACATGGTCTTTCCGGTTTAACAACAGAAACAGTTCAAAACAATCGTCAGGGTCCCAAAGAAAGTCCACCACTACAACAGAAAAAGTTCATACTCAGCTTTGGCTCTTTTACCACACACAGAGCTCTTCTCTCCGAGTCTGCTCCTCATAAAGACACCACTCCTAGATCTTTCTAGCCAGAGGCTCAGGCACTGGCTGTAGCCTCCTTCTCCTGTCCATCTCTCCCTCTTCTGAGGGAGAAGGTAGCATATATACTGCCCTCCTATGGAGAGCTCCTCCCAGTTGGCTGAGAGAAAGGAGAACTCTGCCCCTCCCTATGCTACATGGCTCTTGGTCCTGGGCCCTTCAAGAGACAGTCTCCTGGGTTTTTACTATCCAACTACTAATTCCCCAGGACCTCTTCCTCTCTTCTGGCTTCAGCAATTTCCTGAGCCATTGTTTGTTCCAATGTTTCTGGGATAGTTTAGTCTTCTGGCCACCTGTAGGTTTAAAGGCCAGTATACCCTGTAACAAGATAAAATAAAATGTGTTGTAAAATGCTCCATATGATATATAAGTAATGGGGAAAATATTCCTGTGATGTTTCTTTAAAGTTTATTATATGGATTTTTATTTCTAATATACCTATCATTTAACCTTTATCTGTTTGTTTGTAAAACTCTGACAACATCTCAAGTATTTAGTTATTTTTGAAGCTCTTCATACCTAAGCTTTGATGTGAAAAAGATTTGGGTAAAAAGACCAAGGTAATCATAGTAGAGTCTATTTGAATTGTCTGTCATGTTAACAGCTACTGAAAATAAAGGGTGCAGAGCATTAACAAACATTTAAAGAAGAAGATTTTTAAAAAAGCTGAGCTCTGTAAACAATTGTTATTGGTATGTGTTTTTCCCTTTAAAAAATACTAAACTATCTATTGGCCCAGTGTAAAAAGTTGAGCCAATGTTTTCAAATGTGCCTAAAGTCAGGCATCCAAGTAAGTGGCCTAATTTTCAGAATTGCTAAGCAATTAATTTTAATCAGAACTCTTAGGGCTGGTCTACACTAACCTCATAATTCGAACTAAGATACGCAACTTCAGCTACGTGAATAACGTAGCTGAAGTCGAACTATCTTAGTTCGAATGAAAAAGCACTTACCCGGGGTCCACAAGCGGCGCGCAGGCTCCCCCGTCGACTCCGCCTACTCCGTTCGTCGAGCTGGATTACAAGCGTCGACGGGGGAGCACTTCCTGGTTCGATTTATCGCGTCTAGACAAGACGCGATAAATCGAACCCAGAAGATCGATCCCGTGCCTCCAACAGGATGCGTGAGTATAGACCTACCCTTAGTGATCAGCACCTCTGGCAATCAGGCACTTAACTTTAGGCACCTAAATTTGAAATTATTGGCTTTCAGTATCCTATGGCCAAATACTAGAAATCCCATATCTCTTTTTTTCAGGTGTCAAGTAAAATTAAATTGATTCTCTCATTCTAGTTTTCAAATTACATTAATCTACAGAGCACATGCAAAAACGACTACAATAAAAATTGGCAGTCTCCACTCACGAGATGTATAGGACTGAAATGCAGGTTGGTAATTGCATAGCTGCCCCAAGAGCAGGTTACACCTTTCATTTTATTTTATTTTATTTTAACACAACTGTGCCTGGCTCTAAGAAACTGAAGCAAATCAATCAAGTTGGGAAGTGATTAATAGACGCTGACTTCCTTGTACGTGCTGCAGGCATATCTACATTGTAAGGGCAACCAGTCTTTTTAATTTCATATAGTTTATTACTTATTTTGTTCATTTTATTTATTTTTTACTTGAGCAATAACTGTTGGAGCACAGGACATTGCCTGGGAATTAATGACCCTTGGGTGAGCAGAGATTACTTCCAAGCATTAATCCCATGATTTGATAGGAAATGCCCTTGCTGAGATCATCATTGCTATTTTTACTGCTAACATAAAAAGATCTCTTAAAAATATTTGTGCTAGTTATGGTTTTGACTGTTGGGACTCCTTCTAAAAGCCTTTGAAAGATCCTCCCTGTTGTGCAGGATCTTTCTGAAGACCTCAAGCTCTGTATTGCTGGCCATTCACTCTGGCACATTCAGTCAAGGTTATGATTTTTAATGTTTTGCTGATGGAAAAATGCCTGCAGATTTCAGTATTTAAGGGGGAATATGGTTTGTGCTAAATAAGGTCAACTCACCCATATTTGGACAAAGGCCCCAGCACATCCATGCAAGATGAGGCTGCTATTTGGCTGTGTATAACTGGCTTAAGCTGTTTTTGTAAACTAATGACACTTGACGATAATTGGCAGCTAGTACTTAAAACAAAACAAAACAGATTCCTGTGTCAAACGTTTAGACAAGTAAAAATACAAAATTAAAGTTTTCCCTTCAAAGCTTCCAGAAATATTCCCAAGTTATTTAATATGTTTTGTCTTTGTAACATCTCTCTCAATGCATTTTGCAAACTTAACTCCGCAATACATGGAAAGTTATAATCCTGCAGACATCTGAAGCACTGGTTCCCTTTTTCCCTTCACTAGACACTGCGGTTGGAGGGCCAAGGAAGGGTTCCTGAATCCCCTGCACTTCTCTCAGCAATGGTGCCCCATGGGGCAGGAGGCCTATCAACCACATACAGGTGAAAGAGCTAACTTTCATGAGGAAGAGACTTCCCTCCTCACCCCTGCAGGGAGATGGAGTTCTAGGGACAGACTTTCACGCCTCTCTTCTTTGCTTGGAGATCAAGAATAGCACCTTGTACTTATATGGTCCCCAGTACTATAGTATCAGAGTGTCACACACTTTAAATGTATTTATCTTCCCTACTTCCCAGGAGTTTTGTGAAGTATTCTTATGCCATTTCAGGGATGGGGAATTGAGGCACAGAGAGCTAAGCGACTTGTCAAGAACACAGGAGAACTCAATAGAGAAGAGAATTGAAGCCAGGTCTCAGAAGCCCCAGGCTAGCACCTAATCACTTGACCATCCTCCTCCCTTTATGCTTTTATTTTCTTCTCAGTCTTGTGCCCATTTCTTCCCACTATTCACATTTATGATTAAAAGAAACATCTCATTTTGGAATTAACATTTTATAGAAAGAGAAAGAGACATGAGCCATATAGCTACGCTATCATGATCTTGCATTTATAACCCTTCGCCAAATATCCCCCGCTCCTTGGTTTTCTCATGTTTTTTCATAGACTATTAGCTCTTTGGCCAAGAACTAAGGCCTGCCCCTCTCTCTCTCTCTTTCTCTCTCTCTTTTTCTTAGAACAGGTGTTCTGTGAATCCTAAATGATAACCATTTTGCAGATGGGCAAAACTAGACAAAGAGACTGAGTAGAGGAGGAATCAGACTGTAGGAGTCCTGGCTCAAAGTGCCCTGCTCTAAACCACCACACACCGTATTTATCATAGCCAAGATGCCAACAGAAACCATCAGTACAAGGGAGAGGGTGCCAGTGAGCTTATAAATAACCATTGTTGTAACTTTCACTCACTCCCAGAACAGAGCTAGCCTCTTGGCCTCACGAAGCAGAAATTCAGAGGAACTAGAAAATTTTACCCCTTTGCCTTAAAAAGATTCTTTAGAATACATCTCACGAATCCTCCCTAAAATCCTCAGGCCAGCCCTTTGCGTTGTGGTGTGATTATGGTAATCAGGAACTGGTGACATTTTGGAAGAGAGAGGAGCAAATTTTTTCTCACGGGCCCACCAAAAAATGGTAATGCTAACTTAAGTTCATCTCCTTCTTGAGTCACTTTGTAAGCAGAGTGGACGTGTGAGAGTTTCAATCCCTTTGTGATACCTCCATGTGTCTAACAGTTGGTGACTACACGGCACATCAGCTATCAGAAAGTATGTAATTGGTAGCAATTACATTGAGGAAAGATTCCTTAAGAACAAACCTGACAGGTTTACTAGAGTAAAGTGTATTTCACAGGAGCACTGTAAACTGCAGCATTCATCATTGACAGAGATTCACTCTCCATTTTTGTAGCAGGCACATTTTAAAAACACAGTAGCACATGTACATCCCTTGTAACATATCTAAACAAAGGTCATTGCTATTGAGTCAGGTTATTTGTGATTTACTTGCAAGGGACTGGATACCACTAAGTAATTAATTTAAAATAATATGAGCATCTTAATAATCTCATTCCCTGTAGTGAACCACTAGCAGTACTGGGATTTACAATCAATGTCTTTTAAATCTCAAGAGAGAGCACTTCCTTTTACTGGTGATTACTTCTTAATAAAGCCACAATGGTTCTGGAAGGATGAATACATCCTCGACTATAAAAATCTTCTGAAGTATGAATTACCATTGTCACAAATTTTAAAATACATTTCTCCACAGTGATGGTGAATAAACTTCAGAAGGGTGCATTTTGTACAGATAAAAATAGCTACCAGACCGGTGTCCTCACAGTCAGCCATTTATTAGAAACTAAATGGTAGCCCTATATGCTAATACAAATAGATACTCATTGCATTTTAACACTTAAATGCCCACTGAAAAGACAGATTTTGTACAACAAATGGAAACTCAGTTACCATTACAGTGACCATATACCTCTCTATGTTCATTCCATTTTATGTTGCACTCCTTTGTATTTAGATGGTAAGCTCTTTGGGACAGGTATCTGTCATCTATTTGGCCCAATCCACATATTCTACCACATTATACAAAGAATAATAAATCTAGCCACTTATGAGCTGTGTATAAAGAGCACCGGTTCATGTTGTTGTTGGCGTCCGTTAGTCTCGAGAGACGATGGATATGTGCCCATGGGGAATGTTTAGTTGATGGTTGTGCAGCGTCTGTTGTGGCTGTGAAGCCCCACACGAGAGTGGCAGTCTCGATTGCATTTGCTGCATTTGAAGGCGGTGTCAGCTGTGGGTTGGAGCCGCTGCTTCCTTTTTCGTTGAACCCGCTTTTCCTCGGCAAGAATCATAGAATCATAGAATCTCAGGGTTGTAAGGGACCTCAGGAGGTCATCTAGTCCAACCCCCTGCTCAAAGCAGGACCAACCCCAACTAGATCATCCCAGCCAGGGCTTTGTCAAGCCTGACCTTAAAAACCTCTAAGGAAGGAGATTCCACCACCTCCCTAGGTAACCCATTCCAGTGCTTCACCACCCTACTAGTGAAAAAGTTTTTCCTAATATCCAACCTAAACCTCCCCCTCTGCAACTTGAGACCATTACTCCTTGCTGCCGCAGCTCGTCTTCGCCAGTTTTCAATCCAGTGGTCAGAGCGTGTCTCCACCTGCATCTGTCCTGGGCGAGCTCTTCCCAGCTGTTGATGTCGATTTGATACTTTGTATATACTTCCCTCCTAATAGCTCCTTTCATCTTTTTCCTCTCACTTGCACAATCACCTAATGTATTATAAAAAACACATGAAGTTGTGTGAAGTATGTGTCACAACTGGGCCTTATACTCCTGTCTGGATAGACCGTGGTCTGTTGTACATGGACCCAACTGCTGGATCACACATGCTTCTAAGCCCTCTGGGTCTGGGCAGTGACTGGTTCCTAGTTCTGGGTCTCTCAGGTGCACTCCCCAGTACAGACCCCATATCTGACCCCATTCCTGGGCAGTGAGACCCCACAATCCAGCAGCCTTTAACCTCAAAACCAGTACTTCAGCGTCTACCCCCACCCCTCCCTAACCCCCAGTTGCATATATACACTTCTCCGAGTTCCACCCCTTTGTGGAAGCTTAGCGCTTTTAACCCCTTCGGGAACAACGTGACAGACAAGCAAGGAATACAGGTTTAGGAAAGGAATTTCTTAATGACTGACGCTTTACTCTTAACATAGCACTCTAGAGAGTTACAGATATTTGAAAAACAACAAACAGTCCTGAATGCAGCCCCCAAGTCTGATCTCGCCCCTTCTGTATGTTCTCCGTTTGACCAGTGACTCTAGGCTAGGCAGCCATTCCAGCCTCTATTAGCTTGGTCTTGCAAAGGGGTTGTTCCTTTCTTATAAAAGTATTCCTCTTCTAAAACAGTCTGTCTCCTTTTTTGCCCAGGTACTTTCACAGTAGATTTCCTGCTTTGAGACACAAACAGCATGGCTCAGCTGTGAATGGAGTGATGTGGTGTGGCCAGCTGGGACCACACACTCTACCCTGCCCTGCTGCCTCCACCTGCCATGCCCCCAGAGCCCTGCATTGGGGCTGAGTGGGAGGTGGCAGCAGAGCAGAGGAGAATGGGGGCTGCCCCTTGCCCTCATGGTGATGGGCTGTCCCACCACCTGGCTGCAGGTGGGTGGGTGCTGTGGGTGCAGGCGGACGCAATCTCCTTGGGGCATCTGGGGAGTGGGGGCAGAGGCAGGGCAGGTTTGTAAATGGCAGAAGCATGGGATCTGTTTGCAGTGCCCCAGCCATGCTGCTCTGTTGGCTCTAGCTCCTGCTGCTCCAAGACTCTCCGTGCTCGGCCTGAATCCAACAAGACCCAACTACAACTCAACACGCTCAGCCCATGGTGGGCTGTGGTCTAGTCGGGTTCAGCTTAGTCTTTAAAATTAGAGCCAAACAGACATCTAACTCTGGCGATCAGTGGAGACAACACTGGGCACATAGTACTAGCTGAATCCTCTTCCTCCTCCTTTGTCTTCAATGAGCCAAAGAGGCTGGAGACTTGGCAACAAGCAGGAGCCACCCTTAGATGCCTTTACTAAGGGCACGTCTATACTCACGCGTCCCGTCGGAGGAGTCCAATCGATCTTCTGGGTTCGATTTATCGCGTCTTGTCTAGACGCGATAAATCAAACCAGGAAGTGCTCCCCCGTCGACGCTTGTAATCCTGCTCCACGAACGGAGTAGGCGGAGTCGACGGGGGAGCCTGCGCGCCGCGTGTGGACCCCGGGTAAGTACCTTTTCATTCGAACTAAGATAGTTCGACTTCAGCTACGTTATTCACGTAGCTGAAGTTGCGTATCTTAGTTCGAATTGGGGGGTTAGTGTAGACCAGCCCTAAGAGATGCTATGTAGCGGGAAGACAGTAGCCTGAACTGGGCTGTGGTCAGGGAAAGTCCTCTCAAGATGGACTGCCATTTAAACGTGCTCTTCCCATTTCCCATCTCCCTTCTCCCCCACCTCCCATTATGCTAATGAATAAACTTTTCAAATCTTCTTGCAGGCTTCTAATTTTTCAGTTCAATTTAGCACTGTACTTTTGCCTCCAAGAAATTACAGACACACAGAGCCAGCAAGGTAGGGGTTTTTCCCAGTACTGTAATCTCCTTGTCATTCCAAAGATACTGGATTTTATTTGAAAGCATATGCAAATGCTAAAATGGAAATTAGCACACAACACCATTCAAAATATAAATATTATAAAATATTATTTTAAATGGAAATTAGGCTGACACACAAGGGCTTCTGTTTAAAAATACTTTGAGTTAAAAATACCCAAGCTTTTCACACTGCAAGCAAAGACTGACATCCAGCCTCTCCTCTACTGAAAAAAAAAATGGATTTTAGTTGTAAATGCTTAGACTTGGAAGCTAGCTTTGAGGCTGAATTCCTGTTTTGCTCTGCCTGAGGCCATACCTATCACTGGAGCAATTTGCAGTCTAGACTGTAAAACTCAATAGTAGGCCTGGATAAATGCTGGATAAATGGCCCAAAATTAATACAAAGGCTTATATTTTCCTAACAGAAAGAACCTTTCCATACAGGCATGATGTAGATTTCATTGCCAGGTTTTTTACACATATATAGACATACACCAACACACACAGAACAAACAAATTTAAAGAAGGAATCTTGACAGTTACAGTTTCCCTGGAGGCAAATACCTCCAAGGAGACATGGGTTGAAGAACTGAAGCTGTAACAATCTGTGCAAAGTAAGCAACAGTAAAATGAATGATGCAGTCGAACCAACAAGCATATTAAGATTAGGAGATAAAGTCCATTCTCAACATCAGAAGCAATCAGTAAAATAATTAAAAGTCAGATCATACATGACTGAATTGCCCTATGTACATCATGTTAAAGCAGAAGAAACTGAAGATATCTGTGGCCTTCATAACATACAATTCTATTCTCTCTGAAACACACTTCAGAACACAGTACCTAACAGTTAGAATATAGGGAAAGTGGGCAAGGGAGAAGAGGAAAAAAAGTGCCATTTCAATAATTTACTTGGTCTGGTTACTACACGACAAGGCATAATGACTTCTATAAATTATGGAAACTTTACCCTTGTAGTAATGATTTGGTAATAAGTCCAAATGCATTGGGGCATGATATAACATCAAAACATTGTAGTCAGTGTTAACTGTTATCATCTGGTCCAGAAATTATTATAGTAAATAACATCTGGTGCAAACAATTAACAATCTGCATTTCAGCTGTAAAATGACAAGCCTTTTCAGGCAGATTAGATGCAGCTTGTACAACATTTGTATACTACCCTGAACCAAAGAGTTTGAGTCAGAGTGGAAGCTTTTTGATATTCAGAATATGTGTGTGTGTTGGGGGGCAGTGGGGCAGAATGGTTTGGGCTTTTTCTGGTTTGTAGAGTGTGTTGTACTTCATTGGCTTTGCAATATGACTTAGTTTGGGTTCCAGGATATGGATAATATAGACAGGCTGGGAACTGGATTTACATTAGATGATTTTCTGCTTCAGCCAGCAAAGATTAGTCCAGAAGTAAGTCCCTGGTTACCAGGATTTATTTTTGTAAAGATTATATGCTCCCTACCTATAATCATACCATAGTAGATTTATTTCACTATAAAATAACCTTGCTGAATGGGTCTTCAGAGAAAGGCTTATGGGTCAGTATGTCACAAAAGTGTTCACCATTGCCACTCTTGGCCGCCCCCCCCAGGCAATTTACTTTTAAAAAGCAAACATTTGATATATTTTCTTTCAAGTTCTTCTAGAACTCAAGTAGAAATCCCTTTTAATTTCAGTACTTCATTTGTGGAGGACCAAACCAGCAGAGTTAGTGGTTTTACTTAAGGATCACAGGGTTTTTCCCAAAGAGAGTAAAATTATAGCAGTCACATTGTACGAATAAGGTAGAATTAGCTTCCTCATCTCCAAACATGACAGAGCTCCCTATAGACAAATCATCTTTTAAGCCCGATTTAGCCAATACATTTATTGAAATCAACCCTTTTAAAAACTGTGCTACTGTTGGTCTGAACACTTCATAAGGGCAAAGTAGCCAAAGTCACAGTTCTAGCCTGCTGTACTTCACTAAAGCACCATCGTAAATAAAAATGAGAACAGCAGTAAAAAGAAAAAAAATCTATAGCCAGCTCCCCTGCCTGTCGTAAGTCTAAGAAACTACTGTCTAGGGGGACACTGATTAGAGACCCATTAAACTATTACTGTATTTCAACAAGTTTCACTATAATCTAGGTTTTTACTGTTTATTTTTAGGCCCTTGTCTCTACATTATCCCAACCACAGAAACTACACTTTACATACAACCACCCCCATTTCTCTGACACATACAAACACAAACGCACACAGATTGCATGCCTTCATGACTCTAGCACTCTGCCCCTTGAGTCAATGATTAGGTCACATGGCTATTCTTGGAACAACACCCATGGTGCTTCAATCAGCAGAAAAACCTAATTCTGGAAAATGATCATCATTCTGTTCAAAATGAACTCATTCAGCTTGCCATAGTCTCAGTTTCTGTCAGTCAAAGGCACAGAATCCAGATTTAGGTTGCTGGAGAAAATCTAACTTTCTCTGTGAGGAGTACAGCACACAGCTCTTTAGTTCTTCCTAATGTATTCAGCATAACAGACTGCACTATCATGAAGTTGGGATGAACAAATGGGAAAACCAGTTTTGATAATATAAACTCCAATTCCTCTTTCCAACCTTAGATTCTTCACCCAAAATTCTAATCAAACCCAAACTGAATGTTTCTGGAGGTTTGAAACTATTCAATTAACCTCCCTTCCCAGCACAATTTCCCATTATTCACTTCTTCACATCACAGGAATACCAGGAGAATGCTGCTCTTGTGCGAATGCTGATTAGAAGCAGGAAAGCTTTCTAGCACAATTTTCAGACCCAAGAGGGTCAAATGGTTGAATACACATCCAGACTTTTGCAAACTTATCTGAACTCAACTCAAATGCAAAATGTTTTATGTTTCATTCCGCACAAGTACTAAAGGAGTCAAAGCTTGACAGTGTAAACATTCCAGCAAACACCACTTAAAAATAAAGAAAACACACACACTGGCTAGAGCTTCAAAGAATTATCCAGCCTCTCTCCGCTGTCATATGGTTGCTGGTTCGAAACTTAGCCAATACCGTATCAATTTCTCCAGAGGGTTCAAAAACCCACTGACTGTACATGCCAGATCACAGCCAACATTATGCGTGGGCATGTATGTGTTGCCATAGAGTTCCAAGCATTTCTCATGGTTCTGTCAAGAGAAAGAAGAGGATATATTTGAGCACAGCCCATTTTCATAACCTAGTTTTACAGTTGCTTAAAGGTTGTTTTTAACTGCATATGCTCTTGTTAGAGAAATGTGATTGTCTATGCTGCTTGATCAACAAGTTATGAAATTGTAACTGAACAACAAGAAAGGCAAATACAGGGAACACTGTTCATCTCGCAGGTACATAGGGAAGCTTGACCACAAATGTGACATTAATACGTGATTGGATAATGCAAGTTCTGTATGTTCCAAAGTGCAAGGGGCAAAATTAAATGGTTGGTTGAGAAGTGTTCTGCAGCTAACCACATAGCCTAGTACTGTCTTTGTTGCTAAACAGGCCAAATTATTATGACCATTTTCAAGTATGTCAAGTTGGAAATGTGGAGTGTGTTAGGGCATAATGGCTACCTTTGCTGTCTAGACTATTAACTACAAGATTGACATTTGATGGTGACTGGATGATGCTAGGTACACAGCTAACCCCAACTGCAGAAAGGAGTATACAAGTAATGTATAAAACCCCTACAATTCTGACCAACTGGGACCAGTGAGAGCTGCAGGGCTACACAGTAGATTGGTAAGTGTTGCCTTTCTGTTTGTGCTGATTAATCCTAGATGGCTAATATTTGATTAATACTAAATGATTGAGCTTGGCTATTTGATGTCTCACTGATTAATAATTTGAACCAAACCTATTCTAACATTTGGGTTACCCCAGAGGGGACATCAATGGCTAGTATTGATTGGCCAATTAAGGCAGGATAGCAACCTACATGCCGATAAAGACAATGACAGTATAGAGGTTTTGACTTTGATTGTCACAGGTCTAAGGGGCCAGCACACCTGCCAGCAAAGTGTCTTGTGGGGAAATATATACAAGAAATGGATATAAAATAGTAAATACAGAAATGCCAAAATGAGAAAATGCCAGAACACTCGAGTATAAAAAAAATACAAATCTTTGGAATCCTATGTGATGTGTCACTGATTAATAATCTGAACCGAACCCATTCTAACACGTTACATGTCCTCCTCTACTTCATACATTCAGGCTATTATCTTTAGCATCACTGCAAACAAAAGATAAATACTCTAATATAAGACATACCAGACCTGCTCCAACTTCAGCCCTATGATCCAGTGCCTAGGATGACCAGATAGCAAGTGTGAAAAATCGGAACAGGAGGTGGGGGGTAATAGGTGCCTATATAAGAAAAAGCCCCCAAAATCGGGGCTGTCCCTATAAAATCGGAACATCTGGTCACCCTACCAGTGCCAGAGCTTTCACTTTGTCACTAGAAATCTATGTTTGTTTCCCCTGCCAGTCCACGCATATGGAATTTTCACTATGGCTGTCTTTTCTGACACTCACCATTCCCCTTCTTTCTGCTTCTCCTACCCTGCAGTTTTGTACAATGTGAGATACTTTCTATGCTTCCTTTGAAGATGTTCAGAGAGTGGGATAAAACCTTGCGAATGCAATCCTTTAATGCAAGCAAATAAATTCATCTGCTAAGATCACTACCTAAGACTTGTGTAGACAGACTAGCTGAATAAACACATTGCCTCATACAAAATCATTATCCATCTCTTCTCTGGACATATTTATACAAAAGTAGATGCCTGCAGAAGAAAGTATGTACTGCATGGTAATTTAAATGAGTTACTGTAGACACCATATAACTCATTAGTGAAAGAGCAAAGCCCAGCTGTATGTAATTTACTATGTTTCCTTAATTAGTGCAAAATCTGCTCCTTTCCCTACTGATATTTTTATCACGTTAATGTAATGAAATATATTTTATAAATCTGCTAACAAATTCACAAAATTTCATTTCAAAGTCAGAATTTTGGAATGAAGATTCTTCTGTTGGTTACTCTTGTTTTCGCAATTAGTATCGTGATCTGACCAGCAGTTTGGAAGCACAGCAAAGAACCCTCGTAGCAGGGAGTTAAAGGGTGGGTGTTTCAATCAGAGGTGGTGTCTCTAGTTAGTTGTGCCATCAATAAAAAAGCAGAGCTCCTGCTAGGCAAGCAGGTTTGTTGGGGGCATGTAGAACAGTGGGAGCACCATGATTGTGTTTAAAGGTGACCGGCAAAAATATAGTACTATACTGCAGAGCTGATTATGTTAGTGCCAGCTTGTTTTCAAACAAAAAGGCTGGCATACTCCAAAATAGAACATAACAAATGTAAAGAACAAAACTGTAAGAAGTGCATCTTGTCAAATGAAGGGAGAATCAGTAGATGGATATGGTAAGAATGGGAATAATACAGGTTGTGTATTAATGAAAGATAACTATTTACTGAGCAGTAGTTGCTTTAATCCTTTGATGGTAGTTCCACCATTGCTACACAAATGTAAATATGTATGTACATATTTTACCATTAGAGGCTATGCTGGATCAAATCATGCTTTCAGGTACACTGAAGTAATATCACTTAAGTCAATAAAATAGAGACAAATATGGTTATGTGTCTCAATTACTGGACTAGGACTCAGAAGACCTGGGTTCAGCTCCCAGGTTGTCTACAGACTTCCAGTGTGATTTTTAGGCAAATCACTTGATCTCTGTTTTGGCACTCTGTCCGTAACATGGATGTAAATAGTACTTCGTTTTTCCCAGCATTTGTCTGTCTTCTCTGTTGAGTCTGTAAGCTCTTAAGTGTAGGGATTGTCTTTGTCTAAGGGTATGTCTACACTGGCAGAGCTACAGCACCGGAAGTTACAGCGCCGCTCAGAGAATGCTGAAGGGAAATCGTTGTTGTGTGTTCACACTGTCAGCTGCCTGCGCAATAGTGTGTTCACATTTGCGGCACTTGCAGCGCTATTCGGAGCGGTGCATTCTGGGCAGCTATCCCACAGAGCATCTCTTCCTTTTCTGCCACTAAGAGTTGTGGGAAGGTGGAGGGGGTCGCAGGGCATCCTGGGTCCTGTTCCAATGCCCCATGATGCATTGCTTCTCATCCCAGCAACTCCTGTGCTTCCGTCTGCATTTGGCACCATCTTTCAATGGTTTGTGTACTGCGCTCTTTGCTCTGCCTCTTCAGTCTGCAGAAACAGATCCCACACTGTTGACCAATATGCTGCTCACTCTGACCAACGCATCATGAGTGGCAGTAGAGTTATTCCTTAAACTACAAAGGCAAAAGCAGTTCAACATTGATCTCGTCACATGTGGTAGTTATGAGATTGCTTGTGGCATTCATGGAGGTGCTGACCACAGTGGAATGCCGCTTTTCGGCTCTGGAAACAAGCACTGAGTGGTGGATCACATCGTCATGCACGTCTGGCATGACGAGCAGTGGCTGCAGAACTTTCGGATGAGGAAAGCCACATTCATGGGATTGTGTGATGAGCTCGCCCCAGCCCTGCAGTGCAAGGACATGAGAATGAAAGCTGCCCTGTCGTTGGAGAAGCACGTGGCGATAGCACTGTGGAAGCTGGCTACTCCAGACTGCTGCCGATCGGTCGCTAACCAGTTCGGAGTAGGAAAGTCGACTGTTGGACTCGTATTGACGGAAGTGTGCAGGGCCATTAATCGCATCCTGCTCCGAAAGACCGTGACTCTGGACAACATGCATGACATTGTGGATGGCTTTGCACAAATGGGCTTCCCTAACTGTGGAGGGGCGACAGATGGCATG
Organism: Chelydra serpentina; assembly: GCA_037349315.1. NCBI lineage: Eukaryota > Metazoa > Chordata > Testudines > Chelydridae > Chelydra > Chelydra serpentina. The sequence goes on from JBAIAC010000010.1 coordinate 26,703,397, forward strand.
CATATTCCAATTCTGGCCCCAGACCACCTAGCCACTGAGTACATTAATTGGAAGGGGTATTTCTCTATGATTCTTGTGGAACATACTTGTGGATCACCGTGGGCGTTTCACGGACATTTACGCAGGCTGGTCCAGAAAGGTGCATGACGCACGCATCTTTCAGAACACTGGCCTGTTCAGGAAGCTGCATGCAGGGACTTTCTTCCCAGACCAGAAGATCACTGTAGGGGAAGTCGAAATGCCCATTGTGATCCTGGGAGACCCTGCCTACCCCTTAATGCCATTGCTTATGAAGCCAAACACGGGGCATCTTGACAGCAGCAAGGAGCAGTTCAACATCAGACTGAGCAAGTGCAGAATGACTGTTGAGTGTGCTTTTGGCCGTTTACAGGCCCGCTGGTGCTGCCTATATGGGAGGCAGGAACTGGCTGATGACAATATTCCTATGCTTATAGCTGAGTGCTGTACGCTCCATAATATTTGTGAAGGGAAGGGTGAAAGCTTCACTCAGGGCTGGACTGCTGAGGCTCAGTGTCTGGAGGTTGAATTTTAACAGCCAGAGACCAAGGCTTTTAGAGGGGCGCAGCGCAGGGCCATAAGGATCAGGGATGCTTTGAGGCAGCAAATTTAAAGCTGAAAGCCACTGATATTTGTTGCTATGCTCGGGGGTGCAGTGCTTGTAATGCTAGGAGGAGACTGTGATTGGTGCAGACGATGCACTATGAAGATTTAAGAAAATTGCCTGTTGCTTTGCAGGGCTCTGTTTGCTTTCAATTAATAGAAAAAAGATTGCTTTCAAACCAAAACAATTCTTTTATTAAAAAATAACAACTGGAGGAGACAGACAAACAAAAAAACACATCAGCACTGAGGGGGATGAGAGGGTCCCAGGTGGAGGTGTGCTCCCGGGATGGTTAAAGATTTGTGTATGTCCAGGAATCATATCCAACTTTCTCCTTTGGAGTACAGTGCAGCAGGTAAAGCGTTTTGTGACAGAGGCTACAGGGCAGGGTGGGTGCAGAGCTGCTCGGTTTTCAGTGCTAGTACTGCCTGGAGTGTGTCTGCTTGACGCTCCATAATGTTTAAGAGCTGCTCCATGGCTTCGTGCTGGTGTGCCGCGTTTTCCTTTTGGTCCCTATTCTCACTGTCCCGCCACTCCTTCAATTCTTGTTTTACAGATGTGGAGTGCATCATGACATCACGCAGAAAGTCCTCTTTAGTTCTTCTTGGCCGCTTTCTAATTCTGTGCAGCCATTCAGCTGGCAATAACAAAAAGGGAGGCTGGGCTCCCAAGGTTATATCTGTGAAGCCAAAATGCAACATTTTACAGAAGCAGTATTGTTTGCAACACACAGACCACTGATTTAGTGATTTAAAACACAGCCACTATTCACATACCTATCACTAACTGGCTGACCCCAGGCAAGCACACATGAGCCACAAGACCCCCAAAATGGTGAGTAGCTGCAGGGGCAGGGGAAATCAGTGTTCCGGGACCATACTGTACACTGGGCACATGGATCTTGGGGAGAGCCAGCACTGTAGGAGGGGACTTATAATCATTACTGTCCCCACATTTTCCACAGGCTGTGTTCATTATGGACGATATCTCACTGGTGAGGATGAGCAGGGAATCAAGAGAGGGTCTTCTCCAAGACTTCCACCATGGCCCTTATGCGGATTGCCTGTGTGCAGCAACGGTCTCCGCCCCTGCCCTGTGATGGCACAGTGACGCGGGAAAGTTACCCTTAATGGGGCAAGAAACAAAGCAGCTCTGCCAAAGAACCTGTGGCAGCGGATTGTCCAGTATCTCCATGAGAGTTTTGTGGAGATCTCTGAGGCAGATTCCCGTGAAGTGAGGGAGTCAATCAACACTCTATTCCGCCACTCAGCCTTGGCATGTGGTGGTATGCGCATCATACAGACATAAGCCTGCTTTCTGCAACCCTCCTGCCCCCAACAACTCACTTCAGCGATTCCCAAAATCAAAGCCACTTACCAGGGATCTTCTCTCCTGTTTGTGGTTCACCAAACTCCGACATTGTGACTGGCTAGCCTCCTCCAGGGTCGAGAATAGCTCCTGGCTGCATGCATCTCTGACCTCCAAGTCATCCTCTGACTCTGGGTCCCCCTCCCACTCCACATCCTCATCCAAGAGTTCCTCCTCCTGGCTCGGTCCACTCTCAACTGGCACGTGAGCCACCAAAGTATCCAAAGTGGCCTTTGCAGTGGAGGGGGAGGGTCACTGCCGAGTATTGCGTCCTGCTCTTTGTAGAACTGGCAACTCGTAGGCGTGGCCACAGAGCAGCGGTTTGCCTCCCGCACCTTGTGGTAGGTGTTCCGCAGCGCCTTCACTTTGACCCTGGACTGCAGTGTGTCCTGGTGATGGCCCCTTTCTATCATGCATCGTGAAATCTGTCCGTTGGTATCATAATTCCTACAGCTGGAGCGCAGCTGGAACTAGACAGCCTCCTCTCCCCAAATGCTGATGAGGTCCAGCAGCATGGCACTGCTCCAAGCGGGGGATTGCCTGGTGTGTGGAGCAGGCATGGTCACCTGGAAAGATACGCTGAGACCACTGCACGCGTCACCGAGCAAACAGAAAAGGGACCTACAAAATTCAGGGGACTTTCAAAACCTGAGGGCAAGGTAGTAGAGTTCAAACCGATGACCAGAGAAGCGAGAACAGGCATTGTGGAACACCTCCCGGAGGCCAAGCACAGTGCTGTAATCAACCAGGCTGTCAACACTGGCACCGTGGTGCTGTAGCCCCAGCACAGAAAGCTGTACGCATCTCTTCAGGGTGGTTTTTTTTACAGCGGTGCAACTGTGCAGTTTCTGTGCACTAAGTGGCTTGGCAGTGTGTACACCTTGGGAGTTACAACGCAGAAAGCTGCTTTACTGCGCAGAAACTTTCCAATGTAGACAAGGCCTAAGTGTATGTACAATGCTTGAACAACGGGATCTTGATCTGAACGTGCCCCACAGAAAAATGTTGGATATAAACAGGCCTTAAAGCTCATTTAACTCAGTCTCCTTTTTGTGTTTATCAGTTGTGTCATTTCACAAAACATCTAATTTTTACACTGTGCTAGTTGTCCCTAATGCTGCCATAGTATTTTAAACAACAGAAGATTATATAAATAAATAAGCATACTAGATTATATCAATTATACTCCACTTACAGAAATTCCATCTACATTCTTTTCCTGTTCAATTTCACATTAGTTTAAATTCATGGTCTCCTTTTCTTGTGCTGAATATGAATTCAAATACCTTGGTTATCTCAGTCATTAACATATTTGATTCTCTATTATCTCTTTTTTCCATTGACTTTAATGTGAGCTAGAATGGGGCCACAGTATTTTATTTTGTAATATATATTCACTTCTAGATATGACAGGCAAGTTACAAATGCTTAATATAGACACATATTTAAAAGAGACATTTTGTTCACAAATACATCGGGGAAATACATGTTTTGCTGGTGAAGAACAAAAGACAAACATGGTACCATTTTATGACAAGAATATTATACACTTTTAAACTCTATACCTTTTGGTAAGTACATTCAACTGTCTTTTACACAAACAAATAAAAATGGTTGGCAAAGGCATTCCAGATCTAGAATGTGGTATCCTACCTATGTCATGTTATGAAGTTGCATTTCCTTCCTTAAAGTACAGTGCCATTATGATTTATGACTGCAAGAAATATTTTAAATTAAGATTTGTTTGATTGTCTATTTCTATTAAGGCAATCATAATAACACTTCTCCTTTTCCAAACAACTGCGCTACACAGCATAGCATCCTAGAGCTATGCATGGGCATCTGACAGTGATTAATTTCTCTCGCTGAATTCTTTATTTCCAATAACTAATTTAAAATAGACACCACTTTTTAATAACTATAGGATATAAATTCTGCAGGGTATTTTTGCTTAGGTAATTGATAAAACATCTTCATATTAATGACTGGAAATTAGGGTTCTGTTATATAAATCTGTCTCATAGCAAGTCTCCTGCAAACACAGTAGCATAGGTTGCTGCTGTGCATTGGAGCATAGAATTAATATTATTAAAAAACTCCATTACCACAAAGCCAGGAGTTGTCTGAACAAATATCAATAACAATCATTTTTCCTGCAGGTATTTTATCTAGGTGATAAAGTTTTTGGGGAATATATATTTCTCCCCAAAATTTTATCACCTATATAAAATACAAGCAGGAAAAATGATTTTATATACCTGAAATAAAGATATTGGATCTGAGCCTTGCACAACATTAGGCTGTGGGATAGTCTCCCAAGGGAAGTGGGCAAAAGCACCATTTGGTCTGGACCTTTACAAATAGACTAGACAAAATACTGGAAAACTGTCTGTAGGGAACAATCCTGTACTGGCAGGGAGATGGACGGGGCGATTTAGTAGAAATTTTCTATCTCTAATATTTATGAACCTCTCAATCTCCAGTCTTTGCTCAACCAAAACTCTCACTGAAGCCAACAGGATACATAGCAGAGAAGGAACAGCAGGAATAAAATGAACAGACTTTGATCTTACATGAAGAATCTCAGGGGTTCACCCCAGCTCCTGTGCAGTTCTCAGTACAAGATGAAGATTTAAATTAGCCGATTAATGTCAACTGCTGTAGTGTTCTAAACTCAGGACTTCTTTGCAAACTGAGGAAGCAGTCCATGAACAAATAAAAGACTTTCAAAGTATTTTCAAAACCCCTCTCAAAATCTCTCAGACTCTACCATATGAACCCTGTGAATTTTACTTTATTAATGCACATCTAAAAATATGCTTGAAGAAGCTTCATGTAGCAGTTTTAAATAGCTATGCAATCCATAAATTGATAGTGTGGATTGACAATCAGTTTGCTTGAAAGAAGACTACTTCTACAGATAACATGTGTAGTTCCAAGGTTTTCCCCATCTGTAAGTCACTGGAACTTTGCAAAGCTTGCAGAATCATTCCAAATCAGAATATGCAGATACTTCATCCAGTATTAGTATGCACAGATCTGAATTAGATTTTATTGCATTTTACAAGACAAAAAAAGTTCAAGCTCCTCAGTTAATGATACCCAAGAGTGACCTATAATGAAAATGTTTCAGGAAAAGAGATGCTAAACGGAAAAGCAGTACTCTGAAATACCTCCTCAGTACATGACAGAAAAACAGTATTTGCTAAAGGAATTTGTTTGGGCAGCTAACCTGACTGAAAAGAGTCTTTGTAACTACAGAATACTATAACAAACAAAAGGACACTATAGCAAGGCATATGACCACAAGCATTTTATTTATATAGATTGAAGATAGGGTCCTCATTTATTTGTACTACTCTCTCTTCAGCTATATTACCACTATCGTTTACGTTATGACTGCCCTGAAACAACAGCCACTGCTGAGACCAGGAGACAGACATGGGCACTACATCATGGCATATTTGAGCACTTGGGTTATATCTGTGATTAAATACTCTGTAGTCTTCCATCATAGACTCATCTTAAGTCACCTTCTTTATACAAACTGCAAGTAAACACCATTTTTTACTGAGTGAAGGGTAAATCTTGAGGTTCTATCCAGCCAAGAAGCATCAATCAATGTTCCTAGCCCACAAAAGCACCATAAGTGTCCTAGGCTATCCAGCTACAGAAGCCCTCTTTGACAGCCCATAGACCAGCCAGGACCTAGCTATCTCCTCTTTGGAGTATGCAACTGAACTGTCACAGCCCTAGAGGCACAGGAGGCCTTAGCAAGGTGAAAGAGAAAGGGCTGGGAAAGAAGGAGCAGTGTTGGTCTACAGACAATGAAGACATACGTTTTGGATATACATTGTATACAATAGGACATTTTGGGGGTTAATCAAATATAGTAGCAAATAAAATTCTGTTGACTCTGTGGTTGTCTTAAGCAAGACAAATTATTTAAGTATGGTATTCTCTTAACAGAAATGTTGGCTTTCAGTCAATCAGTCATGTCTTTCAGGATCTTAAAGTCTTCCTTAAATTGAAGTGACAAAGCCATTGCATTCCACTGTTTTTATACTGTAAGCAATTTACTAGGCAAGGAGCAGTAAAGTAGAAGTAAATGATAGTAATCCTCAAATTGCTCAAGAGGAACATGCTCTTTCTTTAACTACACACAGCGGATTCTTGAAAGGAGAAGTCTGAATTCCAAACAAATCTTGACATGCCTTCATCTGTCATTGAACATACTTTTCTTTTTTGTTACTATTCGAGTGCACAGTGCTGAGGGTTTCCACGGGCATCACAGCTTGCTGGGGTCAATTTTGTCGCACCCCAACAGGGCTATTGTGTGGTTACATTTTAGCTTTCACTCTGCTGTAACCATAAATAGTACCATATTTTTGTAAACTATAATATAATTAGAGGTTATTATAATGAAGCTCTCTGTGAGCCTTAATTTGCATGTTTTCAACAAGTATGCACAGACTGTCATTTTTCAAATACTATAATTATTACTTGTGTCATTCAAGTAATGCCTTGCCAAACAAAAACAAAACAAAACATCATCTGACAATCTGTCCTAGAAAGGAGGTTCTGAAAGACAGAACTCTGAAACACTGGTAAAGATACTAACAATACATTCGCGTCTGTGCCTAATAGTTTTACAAAATAAATGTACTGAGAAGATTTCAGATGGCATGTTATATAAATGTGGGATCATTTTTATATTACTAATCCCAAAAGTAAAAAATATCCCAGACAGTGTACGGTCTAATCTTACACCAATACCAGCTTTACTTTTGCTGCTCTGCAGGCTTCTCTCCAATTTTGAAGGCTCTGAATTCTCTGGTGTGACAAACAAAATACCTATCAGTACCATACTGTAGAGTGGCTTTCACATCAGCCAAAGTTTTCATATATGCCACACTTAAACACATTACACTTTCAGATTTTTATAGTTTCACTTCTGCTATTACGAGTTTCTTTTAAAATCGACTCTTCAGAATACCAACTTCTCCTATTCAACTGAGCACTGACGTCACTATGCTAGATTTATAAACATCACCATAAATTCCATTCAAAATATTAAATTGCAATAAATCACGAGGACTGGATGGTATTTATCCAAGAATGAAGTAGCTGAGCTGCTAATAAAATCTGAGATGAGCTACTAACAAAAATATTAGCTTCTTAAAAACAGTTAAAATACCAGAGATTGGCCAATAATATTGTACAATGAGTTGGATTTATAATGGGAAATTTTCATCTTTCTCTTAATGGTCTGGCACTGGCTACTTTTAGAAATGTGATAGTGGACTAAAAGAACCTTTGGTCTAACAATTCCTATATTGCTATTTCATGAGAACACAATTGAGACTTTACCCTGAGAGGAACAGTTGGGTCATGATGAAAATTATCTTAGCCAAATGTTTTCAACAACAGCAGGCATAACTGAGAAAATTACTGGCAAAGTAAATTACTTTTAGTAGAAAAAGATTCTATTTCTCAAATATATTTCAGGATCAAAGTCCCTTTAAGAGATAATTTATGGCTCACTGCTAAATTAGTGGAAGATGTGATCAGTGATCAATATACAGTATGTATGCATTCCTGAAGCTGAAACAGAAAGATACTCCCTGTCTCCAGATAAAATAATTTTAAATGAATGGACAGTGCCTTTTTTTTTTTTTTTTTTTTGCACTTTTGGGTTCCCATCAGGGATGACTAATAATATTCTCAGAAGGGGGTCCCTTCATTTTCGGGAAGCCCATAATGAAAAAACTAGGTTTCTCTGAAATCACTAAAAAGGCCTTTGCACCATGCAATGATTCCTGTAAGTTACTATATTTAAACAAAGCCAGAGAGGAGTGTGAATATTGTTAAAGCTGCATAATTAATTTTAGGACACTTAAAAATACAACAAATGTGAAAGGCGTGACTGGTGCAGGCAATCAGCAACGCAGAAACAAAACAGATGGCTCAAACTAAAGTCAACTTTATTCTTTTTTGCAAATATTTTCTTCAGCTAATTTTCATGCTAATTTGAGACTTTGGATCAGGTTCGTCTTACCTGTGGGAAAGGTCAGAAAAGACTAACAGCAAGTTTTAAAAGGACTGCACAGTGATCATTTCCCTATGCCTCAGTTCACAAGCGCATCTCAAAAGGAAGGACAATAAGTAAAACTAGACTGAGCTATTTCAGTTGTTACAAGTGAAATCAGAAGAACTGAAATGTATAAGAATTATTTTCTGCTAATTCCCCACCTCTATAAGAGATGAGACGATATGGGCCCTCCTGCACAATATTTAAAAAAAAATCAAAAGACAAGTTAGTTTGAATAAAGGAAGCGTTTATTTTGTCTCCAAAATACAACATCTGTATGCAATAGATTGAACACTGTATAGCTTTATAAAATTCTAGGGCCAAAGCCTCCTCTCCATCTATCCACTGGACAGTAGGTATGATGGGGTGTATTTTAGTTTGCATCACTGGCAGTTTCTCCAAACATCTTGATCTGCCTCATATAGTTAGTTTAAAGCATCTAGGGTATCCAATTTTCTCCCATCACCGAAAAGCTTCTTCCCATACCAGCCCTTGAAAATTGTTCCTTAACATCAAAATCAAGCTTATTAAAGCAGTAAGACTAAAGAAGTGGGGAAATGACTAACCCTGCTCTTAAGGACTCACACATGCATGATACATGCCAGAAAAAATGGAAAAAAATAGCAACGTAACAGCTGGACTGGCCCATTAAAATAAACATTTGTGTTTTCCCTCTGGCTACTGGAGAGAAATTTGCTGTTTGGATTTTGCTACCCAAATGCTCAGAAGATGCGTACAGAGAATCACTTATAAAAACAAAACTTCAACCTCCTAATCTTCAAAAAATCTTATAAAAACTCAAATCTTTGGTGCTCTGATTGTGTCTTAATTAAGTGATACTGTAGGAGAGGTCAAGAAGAGAAATGATTTAAAGCTAAGCCTTCACTCTGCTGATTTTTGAACACCTTGTATCTGGGTGTCAGCTGAGTATTCTGCAGACCAGAACCTGGGAATCATGTGGCATAAATTAGGTTTCTCCGGGAAATAACTGTGGTATGTCTTCTTCCTCCTGAAAGACACTGATGGAGGGAAGCCACTGATGTGTAGTTCAAACCATTACGAAATGATTTGAAATGAAACAGAATTTGAGAAGGGAGATGCATGGAATATTTGCAAATTTTATACACATAGAACTCTCATGTGTTGTGCTTGAAAATTCCCCTCATATTGAATCCTTGTTTACACCAATGTGTTTTGGGAACTTTCCTCACTTACAAACTGCCATTCGTGCAACTACGCCAATGGGAGCAATCATGTAGACCGTGCTCAGGTGATCTGAGCTCTCCATCACGTAGGCCTGCTCTGAGTGGCACTAGGGGGTAGTGCAATGGCGGGAGACTTGGTGGCTACTTTAGCCCAAAGCTATTTGCATTTATTATGAAACCCCAAACTTCCATTTTAATTTCTTGGCACCAAAAAATACAACTTCCAAGCAATGAAATCCACTGCTGAGTACAAATACTACTTAAGAGCGAACTGACATTCCTAAGCAATACAACAATGTAAAAGAAAACCGCAAAGCAAACATGAAAGCTCAAGGAAGCTAGATTTCTGGTATGACTATCGTCCACTGATTGGTGACTCAGGAACTTCCAACAAGATCTGGCAGAAGAAAATAGAGTTTAAAATGGTGAGTCAAACTTGTTTCTCTGCTGACTTCCCCCTTCTCCAACAAACCTGGTTATTCAGGGTTTTCTCTCCCCAAATCTGAGCTTTACCGTGCACTTGGAATAAAAGTGAGGAGAACTGACAACGACAATACAGAGTTGCTAAATTTTCTTACCACTGCCCCGAAAGGCTGTGGATATTTAGAATCTTCACCAATTTAAAAACATTTTATGAGAAGGCAATGAGCGAAAAAAATGGGACGATATAAAAAAAAATCATATGAAGCCAGTTTGCGAAGTTGACATAGGCCCACCAGAAAACTCAGGTAAAAATCAGATTCCATTGTGTTGAAGTATTAGGCCTCATAGAGTAATTAGCCAGAATAAAGTGAGATATGTGGATTAGTTTGGCTTGATTAAATTGAAAATCAAGAGTGAAATCCTGGCTCTGCTGAAGTCAATGGTGGCAGAATTTCACTCCAAGAACATAACATACTTTACAATAAGTTCCCTTTAAGTATTTAGATTAAAGATAAATTACAGAATATGAAAGTTTTCCCTCCCTATTCAACAGTACAGCCTCTGATTTATCACGTATGGTGGCATTAGCTAGCACTTTAATGGACAGTATGATAAGGGGCCTAAACACTTACTCATAGATGTAAAAATTACAGATGTGCACAAGTTGGCCTCAGTGACCGGCAAATATGGTAGCTCCTTGTTTTGCTCAGACAAGATACTCATTGCTTTGGCAGAGATTAGGGTAGACTGAAGCTGTGTTTGGGATGTGATATGCCTAGGAATTCTGGGTAGCTTTACTATTGGGCAGCCAGCCCTTGAATTCCCCTTTATATACAGGACTGTCTCTCTCTATATTACAGGGGAATATCTCAGCAGCTGAGCCAGCTTAGTTCTGGTCAGAAGTATAAGAAATCAGTTCCTGACAAAATCTTTGTTTGTGCTTCTGAATGGAGCAGATGTGTGATAACTATCCGGACAGCAAGAAAACCTGATATGTAGATACATAAAAAATCCTTCCAACCACACTGGGGTAAAAGGTAGCCCTAATGTCTTGTCATGCTTTGTTTGATCATCAGTGGGAGAATTGTAAAAATAACTGGCTTGGTTTACAAACTTTAACCCTGACATCAAACAATACGTGTATCATAGAAACCTACCCAGTGGAGGGGCTTCCGGTACTTGTAAAAACTAGACTACTGAAGCAATCCCAATTATCTCTGCAGCTTTCCGAGTGAAAGCCACTCACCTGCTCCCCACTTCCTGAAAAAAACCTTATAGCTCCTTCATTCTGTTTTCAGCAATTGCTCTGTTATGTTGTTTCTCACATTTAAGGGCCTTATCACAGATCATGATTCCCCTTGCAGCTTGACCAATCATAGCTGCTACCACACATTATTTAAAAAAGAAATGTCTGGGGGAAACTAGGTGGGAGAATTTGTTCACAAAAGAAAATTAAAATGGTGAGATATAGGATGGCTACTCAGGATCTTCCATAGACAATGCACTGCCCTTAGTAAATTTGTGTGTGTGTCTCTCTCTCTCTCTCCAACCCAAATCACCACATCCCTCTGTTTTTTTTTTAATAATATTTTTAATGGTTTATTGTAGTTTTTTTTACTTAAAACAATGTGTTTAATTTATTGTACTTCACCTTCCTTGAATGTTTTCTTCCTTCATCTCTGTCTCCTCATATCTTTCCTCACTTTATAGTGCTATTTCCCCTCCCACTCATTTTCCTACATCCTCCCATCCACTCCATCACTTTCCTCACTTTTCCTGTTGTGATCTCTGTCCCCATCAAGGTTCGTTCAAGCCCCATTCCAAGCAGTGCCTTCCTTCTTTCTTACCCATCTCCATGATTCCTTCCTCCCTTTTCGGTACTTCTTCCCTACAATTTCTCAATATTCCCATTTTCACTCTCTTCTACTCATTCTTGTCCCTGCCCCCACAAAACTCGAACTCACACTCTTCCCTCACCACAAACCTCATAATACCCTTCAAACTTCTTGCTTTTTCCCTCCTACTCTGATGGTATTTCCTCCTCTAAACAACAAACTAGTGTACAGGATGGAAACAGTTATATACAGGCCACCCTGGAAGAGTGGCATGTCCTCCTCTTCTGTCGGTGATGTTGGTGGAGATTAGGGTACCATGGAGGGGAAAACATGGAGGTAGCATCAATATGGAGGTAGCATCAATATTCAACTCAGCTACAGTATAGTAGAAAGCAAATTTGGAAGGGTATATATTATCCACCAGAGGGTGTAACCTATGGTGCCAGGGATTAGAAAAGGTGGCCTGAACACATGATTAGAGAATAGGAGAGTAAGAGAAGAAGGAATTTATATTCTTGAATATCAGCTTGTTACCATGAGCATTTTCTGACATTACACAGACAGGAGGGACCATTTCCTGATTTTACACTGGTCAGGCTGCCAATAGGAAGACTCCAATGGCAGGGGAAACAGAGCTTTCACTTTTGCTACCACCTCCATTGTGCTGGTCACTACTGACATAATCTGACAAAGAAAAGGTTGGGGTTGTTTTGAGGGAGGGGAAGCTATATCCAGCCATAAATCTTGCATCCATGCTACTAATGGAAATCATTCCATGGATACACAGTTAAAACTATTTTCTATGTGATTTGCTTAACCTAGTTAGTAGCTTTCCACAACCCTCATTCCCAACTCATCATCCTACTTTTCGTTAAACCAGGTTGCCTGAGAACAATTTACAGTCTGGCATAAAGAAGGATTATGCTATAGTTTAATGTGGGGAGCCAATAACTTTCATAAAACAGCTTCTACATTTTAACATATTTTCTTGTAAGGAAAGAAAAAATATCAAAAGTAAGCAATCTTTTCCCCAGTGCCCTTCAGTTTCCAAAATTGGTCCTAATTTCAGGATTTAAAGTAGTAACTAAGCAGAAATGGCAAGAATTTTACCAGGAAATATTCATCTCCTCATTACATAGAATGGAGAAAGAACATACACTTCTTCTGCTAACTGTTTAGAGGACATTTAAAAATAAGCACTTGTCAGTATTTGTATGTATATGTATAAACAATACAATAAATGGCCAGAAGCTTTGTAGTCTTAAAAACACACAAGTTAAAGAGCGGGATGTTGTTTTTGTTTTTTGTTTTTTTCTAAAATAGAGAAGTATAAGCCTATTTATAGGTTAGATTGTCCAACTTAATTTCATTTATTTTTACTGGTGACAGTAAATTGCCTTATTACACACTTTTTCAACCAACCTAAACATTTGATTAATGAGAAAGTCCATAGTACTAGCTAAGCCTTCTTTACCAGATAAGCCTTCAGATTCTAAAATAAGGAGTGAAAAGTAAACAGTCTTTCCATGTAATGAATTTATGTTCTCATCTGTGAATAATTTGTAGACCCATAAGAAACTGCATAGTGGATATAATATTGTACAGGAATAGCCTCAGGACTATTTCCTTCCAACATTTATTTCAGATGAAAATTGCTATTGGGTAGACTTGTCTAGAAATTATCTATAGGCTATGACACAAAATTCAGATGATCTGGGGACCTGTAGGAGACAGTTTTTATTGCACACAATCAGCATCTGTATGAAGAGACATGTAGGTGGGAAAGTGATTGTGACATGCTCTTCTGGACACCCAGAACTGTGAGCCACTCTGTTACCTCTGTGCCTCAGCAAGAGTGAGCTTTGCTGGAGATTAGACTGTGTATCAGCTCCCTGTCAGACCAGCCTGTCTGCCTCACCAGCAAATGCCTCGAGACTGCCAGTCTTTACCTTACACTGTAGGTACCCTACAGTGCACTACAGTTCTCAAGTTCCTCAGAGATATCTCACTGCAATATCCAGCCCTCTCCTAGAATACTCACAGAAGTTAAGATTGTTGCTCCTTTGAAGAGACAATACACTGCAACTCATTAATTTCCCTGGGGTTTCACAAACGTTCTTATTTCAATCACAGCACTGAACTGGTTAACATTAAAAGTAAAACAAGTTTATTAAACAAAAAGACATAGGTTTAAGCGATACCAGGTATAAGGAATAAAGGCAGAAAGGGCTGCAAGCAAACATACATAAAAATATGCTTCAAAGACTAAAACCTGACTTAAGTCTCTTGTTCACATAAGTATTTCGCGCCAAGTCTCTTTTCCAGCATGGCTGACCAGACTCTGGCGAGGACGCTTCACAGAGCTTTGAGTGCTCAGTTCCTTTGTCTCCTTAGGTGAAGGATAACATAGAGGTTCTCTCCCCCTCTTTTATAGTCCAGTAAGCCTTTGAACTGAAGGGTATCTGCAGGTAACGTTCCTTTCCTCACTGGGTGTAGACACCAGGGTGTCTGATGTAGACATGCTGTCTTCCCCCCATCTGGTGATTTTTACAATGTAACCTCTTCCTGTAACCTCTGATACAAATGACTAGCTCACTGAATTTGGTCACACCTGGTTTGAAGTATCGGCCTCTTTCCTTTGTCTTGAGAAAATCTGTTTATCACCTCCCTTCTGATGTGCCTGGTTTGAACACCTTTTAGTCACAATTTTCCAGTCCATCTGTAAAGTTCTTGTGGGTTGACTGTACATACATCACGAAAGGAATTAATGATCAATGAGTTATTAGTTTTCCAGTGAGATATTACATACCTTAATGGATACAATATTATTGACTATACTGTATAACACTGTATACTATATAATGAACTCTGTAACACAACCTTTATTATTAGTTTACTGTATAAATTCATTCAGTTTCACAGATCTCCTGAACAGCAAAGTGTATACAGTGAATTCTGCCCCCAACATTTTCCAACATATCTTTTGAGAGCGGGTGTTTATGAAAGCAGCTTGGGAATTCCTTTCCAGCTGCCTGGACAAAAGGAGAAGCTTTTGGGACATGGGAAAAGGGATGCTCTCTGGGTGTTTTTTGTGCCAGTGAAGATATCCAGTCCACATTCCTCACACAACCAAGACTGTTGCTGGGGAAAAACAATATACAGCACCAGGTTGTCTAGATAAGTGGAACATTGAAAACAACCGGGGAAAAACAAATGTCATAAGCTATGAATGCTAAACATGATAATTCTCAGCAATGACAGACAAGAATTCACACATTAAGGAAAGGTGGGGGGTTTCCTTGCAACAAATAAAATGAAGGCGGAACAAGAAAAAGAAAAAGCTCAGCGTTAATGAAAAGTTCTCTGTGTGGCTAATACATTGTAAAAAAAAAAATCAAGAATTCTTCCTGCAAAAATTCTGCACAACCCCTACAATGTTGTCAGAATTGCTAGATCTTACACAGGTGCACTGCATATGTTTTGGCTTTTAAATTTAAAGGAGCATGGAACAATATTATTGTATAATCCCCATATTCCCATGCACTGATCCTTCCCCCACCCTGTCACTTTCTCAAGATTTAAAAAAACCACACAAGGGAATGTATGTGTTGAAAATCACTCGAGTGGTTCCTAACCTTTTTCATACTTCTTTCCTTTTGGCTATACTGTGCATTCAACTCTTTTCAATCCAATGCAAACTTCCTGAGGTAATACTAAATGTCAAGAGAGACTAAATTATTTGTACAATATAAGTAAGAGGAACCCCCTGTGTGTTCAAATTATACAAAAATGAGAGCTAATCAGGATGTATCAGAGGGTAGACGAAGTAACCATAAGAAACCAGCTTTATGGTGCAACTACGTAGCACAATGAAAGTAATATGGGTGAATACACTGAGTTTAGGGCCAAGAACCTCTGAGAAAACTGTCTGGGTAACGTGATAAACCCTTGCTGGTAAGGGAGTGGGAAGAAATGTTTTGGTGAATAGACTCCTCTCCTGAGAAGTGTTGAGCATGTCCTGTAAGGTGAAACCAAGGGCAACTGAGGGCACTCAGCACCTCATAGTCATAGGTGAGGCCCACTATGAGAGAGAATCTCTAGCCAGAGAGGCACCCTGAAATAGTTGTGTGGGCCATCTAATGTATTAAGTAGGGCTGGTCAAAAATAATTTTTATCACAACTCTTCTTTGATGGAAAAATTGGAGTTTTGAATAAATGAAAATATCCATGGAAAGTGTTTTTTCTGTGGAACATTTAGACTTTCCAGCAAAAACCGGAAATCCCAAAACCCACAATTTTTTTTCAATTTTTTAATGAGAAGTCAAAATTTTCTGCAGAAAAATATCCATTTCCTGACCAGGTCTAGATTAGGTAAAAGAGCTACTGTTGCAATGAAATCACAGCAGGGACGACTGCCTCTCCAAAGATTGGAACGGGTGCTCCTGAGGCTCAGCTGGTACCTAACGATCTTCGAAGCAGAAACCATGATGTGGTAGCTGAATTTTTGTCTGTCATTGTGGTATCCTCAGAAATATTTATTTTGGTGAATTAAATAATGTCATGACCAACAGCACTTTTCCCAGAGAACGAGCAATTACAATGCTGTAGCTCTGTTTTCTAGGTGGCTATAACTGCTTATGAAGGAGGCAATGTAAATAGAATAATCTTGCTAAACTGAGTTGCTGTTTTTTATTTTGAAAGACTATAATATCAACCCTTTTCCCTATTCACTGGCTAAACAACACGCTTGCAGAGGAAAAATCCTGTTAATAAGAAATGCCAATACATTTCATTACAGCCGTGATGCAACAGTACGGAGTTGAAATTATTAAATTCATAGCTTCAATAAACAGCCACAAATTACCTCTTGAAGGGAGCTGCATAATAACACCTGAAGCGTAAAGAGAGGAAATGGAGTTTAATTAAGTGTTGCCCAGCTAAATCATACTGAAAAAGCACAATGAGGTGGGAAGAATACAGAAGAGTTTAGTTCAGCACAGAGAGAGAAGGATTTAGCAGCCAGGTAGAAGGCTCTGTCTGAAAATGTACTGAAGCTAGGGAGTGTGTCACACATCAGCGGTTTTCTGATGAGCAAAAGCACTCACTCCTGCTCTTGCTCACCTTCACGTAGCTGCCCTTCCCTTTTTAGCACGGAACCTTGATTGAAATGAAGCTTCTTTGTCTTGTATAGAAAGAGAGAGACAAAACCACAATACAAAGAAGAAAAAATGAGCAGGACTGGATTGAATCTGCACTAATTCATATTTAATATCTCAAAAATACAAAGCAGTAGTGTAATGTGTCTTTAGAGGTATAAGAATAAAGCCCTGAAAAAGAAAGGCATGGATACATAATAAAACTAGAACTGCCAGGGATGAGATTGGGGATGGAAAGGTGGTGGTACTCAAGGTGGTACAGAGCTAATGGGTGTTTCTAATGAAATGATTAGATTGGGCATTTAAAAAAATGCTAGCATATAAAAGTATTCATCATTGGGCACCAGAGTCAATTTTCAAATGGAATGTTGGGCCATTTCAAACTTCACCATAACTATTATTTCAGGTTCTCCGTCTGCAAACTAGGCCAGAGAGCAATATATCCTATTGCATTAGGAAAGTTTTCCTTACAACCAAAAGAGCTACATAAAGTAAAGTATATATTCTGCAGAAATTGATGTGCTCATTGGAAGTGTGCTAGTATAGCTCACCGACATGTACCAACATTTGGGAGGTTAAAATGAGGTTGTAACACATTAAACACTGTCTCTCTACCAATATTCCTTGACTCAATAGGCCATTAAACTTTGCATTAATGTTACATCACCCTAAATAATTGAGCTTTCAGGAACAGACAATAGATTAACATCATGTCCTAAATTTAGCAGCTTTGTTTTATTAATGTTATTCATCCTGCCAACATCTCCAGTGACAGGAGAGGATGTAATTCTCCAGGATTTCATTAGTGTTATGTAACAGTGAGTAATAATCCTGGTTCTTGTTTTGTTCTCACTCTGATATCTAACTGGAAAGATATCATCAGTGTATGCACAGAGGGAAATATACAAACTTTGTTTTCATTATGTACCTAGGGTTGCTAATATCTGAAGCATGACCATAGCTAGCAGTCTGGAAATTAGGATATGGTCATTTTCACACTTGAAACTCCTGGTCACAATGAGCACTAAGGAGCCAAACCTGTACTCATTAAAGTCAATGGGAGCTTTACCAGCGTCAACAATGTAAGCAGTAGCAGGGCCTAATGGACAAGCCCAGAAATGTGCTGCTGCACCCCTTATGATTTTGCCTTCAGTATGTTAATGCAAAAAAGCACTTCAGGATACTATATTTTAACCGAGCACATAGAAACGTAAATATTTATAACCCAATTTTTGACAGAAATTTCCCATCACTTGAGAATATGGTGGTTCTGTCAGTATATGCCTTGTGCCTCCACGACAGTCACTAATAACAGGAGGCCAAGCAATCAAAACAAAAAGATGTTCATCAGCATACAGCCTATGCTAATAATAGAGACAAACTATCATCTGCTAATTAACACACCAGTAATTGAATATTGATCACAGTTTGTCAACTTTAAAATAATTGAATCCATCTCTCTTCAAAACACCACGAGTTAGTTAAAGATTCGTAGTAAACAATGGGCTTTTATTTCTGGAATGCTTAGCCAGCTTTCCTATTGTGCATTAGCCTCAGCACTGATAAATGTCTTTCAAATAATTGTCCCTTTTTCATAGTGCTCAATTTCTGAAATGAAAACTCTGTGATTATCTTGTGCCCTGTATTAAGATATGTACCTATTCGTATCAAGTCAATGGAATTATAATGACTTATTATTGTTAAAAACTCAAAATATCAATAAGTAAAATTTCCTCCCCCCAAAAACCAAGCACATAATCCGTTTTGACGTTCTGATATTTGAACACAATCGTTTTAAGAGACCTAATACCTGAGCAGATCATTAAATGGACTTCACATCGTGTATTGGAAATGTAGGGTAAAATTATGGGAGTCACACAGGAGCCACAGAAAACCCATCACTGTAAAATTACCCATGAGTGTCCTTGCTTTGGAGGGTACATTCTCTAAGGGCCGCACAGCTACCAAAGGCTTTAAACAGGCTTAATGCCCACTCAACACTTAGAAAATTCAGAGAGAAGTGGAAGGGGTGGAACCTGAAAAAAGTCCCCTCACAAGATGCCCACTTGAAATGGGCAATAAGAATAATGCATAACAATGACTGGGGGTGGGTGGATGAGTGGGCTAACATCATTATGCATCCAGAGCGATCAGGCTGTCAGGGCACAGAGAGGTCATTAATCCTCTAATGTTTTCTTGTTGGGATGAGAAGGAAAATGAGGGGAGAAAGAGAACCCAGTTGAGATGAGAGGAAGGAAAATGAATGGAAATGTGCAGAAAAAGCTCTCTGTCTCCCAAGTCACCCTCTCCCAGATTTCCCCCTTCCTCCATGCACCCTGTTTTCATTCTCCATTCTGATTCCGGTGTTGTTTCCACAATGCTACTCTGAGCTCATTTGTAGCAATAAAATAGTGAAAGTAATGTAACATTCCAATCTCATTAGTGCCTCAAGCCTTCAGCAATCACAATACTGCCAACCCCCAAACATAAATTATGAATCAGGCTCCAAACAGCATGATATTGGCTTTAAAACCGTGTGATTAAAAAAAAATCTGTTTTTTATTAGCCCTTTGGTTTTTGAGCATTTAGAGTTCACATTTTCAAGCTTTTCTCCACAAGTGAGGGCTACCAACTTATTTTTCTTTCCAAGGAGAAAAAATCACTTGACTCCAGGAGCTGGGGTTTTAATAAAAATAACAAATATTACAAGACTCATGATAAAATTGTAAGAGTGAGAAACACTGCAGTCGGGATTTTAGTTACATTCAGTATGCTCTTGCTGCTTTTAGAAGGCTCAAAATGTTCCATTGCTCAAATTAGAGACTATGTAATCAGTTTCAGCTGGTTGAATTATGTTTGGTTTCTTTCTTTAATTTTATTTTTTAAAATATCAATAATAAAACATTGGTTTTTGGATGCAGCTACATTAAAGATGCACTTAAGTGATTTACCATATTCATTTTTTAAAAGGACAGTCAACTCAAATTTGTCCCAAGAACCAAGCTTTTCCAAAATCTAAAACAGTAGAAATGATTTTTTTTAAATAATTGCAATGTCCCCAGTTGATTTAAAACAAATAACATTTTCCCTACAGTATTTGTAGCACAAACATTACAGGACTTGGAATCTGAAAACTGAAAATTGTTTGTAAACAAAAGTGAAGCTGTTTTAATTGATTTTTCTTGTCCAACTTGAAAGAAATGCAAAAGCTGAGCAAAAAAAGAATAAAGAGATGGGTCCGTTCCCTCCCCCCCAGTTTTAACAATCTTAGGAACTGCTGGTAACATATAGCATGTAAAGAATTGTGTCTTTTGGACAACAAATTATATTTAAGTTGATAGTATATTTGTTTACAGTGTTTTCCTCTGCCAGCTTTGTTCCTGCTTTACACACGTCCCCTTGACCAGCCCAGATCCCAGACAGGGCGAAGAGATCCTCACCCAGTATGGAGAGGTTGGGAAGAGAAAGTTGCCACACATGTGGCTGAGCCCCCATTTTCCACACAGAAAGGGAAGCTCACTTACACAAGTTCTCCTTTGTGCATGGCTCTCGTGGCGGGGGGGGGGGGGGGGGGGGGAATGTCCTGGACCAATAATTCTATTGTTTATCAACACCACTGCATTTTAAATTGGTGCCGAAAGGGAAAAAAAAAGGCTCTTACATTGCGACCTTTGATGCCAAATTTCAGCATGTAGGAAATTTTTCTAGCAAATTCTAAACTTCCTGCAAAACACAATTTAAAATGGATGTTCTGACACAACATTAACTATGGCAATGCTATGGTAAGAGAGAAGAGAGAACAAAAATTGTTATAGTTTTCAAGTTCCACCTGGAGGACTTGGTGGCTAAATGGATTACTCGCTGACTTTTCACCTCTGGGACTCCAGCCCTGACTAGAGTGACTGAAAATCATTCTGATCAGTCAAGTGAAAAAAGACCAAAGTGAAATTAGACTGGTGGTTTCAGCTCAGTTCCTTCAATGCTGTAGTTCCAAATCACAAAACCACAGCACGTTGTGCACTGCTGCCAGGGGAGAAAGGCAGAGTCTCTGAGACTTAACGAGCATGAATCTATCTGCCTCTCCAGCCCACAAATACCTTAACACATACCCACAAACATGCACAGAGCACAGGAGACCCCTGTGGATTACTATGTAAATTAATTTGTAGCAATCCCTTATGAGTGTGTAGAGAAATGTCTGCATTATATATCACATCGATATAAGTGTTAACTGTATTAGATTCAAACTGACAGCTGAATGGTGCTTTAGTAAATGTTTAAAGAAAAGTCCATAACAGTATTTAAGAATGTATATAATACTATTCCTTTATCTTTTCAAAGCACTATATAAACATTCAATAATCCTCTAGCACCCTCCATGAGCTCTAAAGGCAAGTATTAACCCAATTTACAAATGAGGAAACTGAAGTACAGAGAGGGTAAGCACTTTATTCGTAGATTTTTGAGGCCAGAATTGTGATCATCTTAGTCTGACTTTCTGCATTACACAGGCCAAAAAGGTTGCATAGTAAATCAGCAGGTGAACTGAAATGAGAATCCAGGAATCCCTGATTTCTAGTCCCTTGCTCAATCCACAGAACTAGACATAGAAAAATTGCCATGAAGTCAGATATGCTCTAGTGCAAATAAAGCATTAACTGGTGCCTCTTTCTTTTACTGCAGTCAACCAGCAAAGGCAGACAAACCCCCTCTTTATCCAGTGATACAATTGTTAAGATTAAAAAGACCTAGCACACAATGTGTTTAAAGAAAGCACCTTGTTAAATTACAGTTCAGAACCAATAAGCAGAGATGTTTGAATCATTTTTAAATAATTCATTCTTTCCCGATGGTAAAACATTTTAAAACATTGCTCCTAAAAGACTATACCTACAGAAATTATTCTTTTACTGTATGAGTGTGATTTACAGCATGACTGTGGAAGAAAACATTGTGTACTTATGTAAATTAGAGTTAAGATGTCTAGTAAAGAATGTTGCTTAAAATTAACTTTTTTAAAAAAATAAAGGTTTTTATTCAGGCACATCTAACACAATATCCTCCTTCCCATTAAATGAAAAATTTATTATTTGTGGGGGAGGTCTGTGTGTATTTCTCTCATGGGATCAAGCATTGTTTCTAACTCAAAAGCTACATTAAGTTGGTATCTCAGAGCATTTTCAATTATTACACAAGAGCAATGTACAGAACACACATTCATACAAAATGGTAACAGCAGCTGAACTGCGGCTTTCAGAACTCCCCAACCTTATTCTTCCCTCAATAAACTACCCCTCCTCCATGTTCCATTTAATGAGATTAAGGAATTTTAGCAAATATGTAACACTGAACCACTGGAAATGTGTGAGAAAATTTTAGAATCTTATTGAAACATCCTGTGTACGTGGAGAATTTTCAAATATGGCTCATTTCAGAAGGCTTGATTAGCTGGATATGATTGCAATCACTAATTTTCTTCTTTAGGGTCATATGGCTGTTCAGATGCCCAGGAAATTTCAATTACAAAGCAAAACAGGCTATGTCTGCTACATGCTCTTTTCTCAAATCTAATATTGCTTTCTGAAATATTACATTTTACTGTAGTTCAAAAAGCTACATAAAGAATTGCTTTATATCTGATCGCCATTATTTCACGGTAATCTCTTGACAGGGTTTGGCTTAGTTTATTTTAAAATGGCATGCTGTGCAAAGCTGCCTGTAGAACTCATCACATTCAACCAGATAATAAGTCAAATGAACGTTCAGAAGCCTGAAAGTGCACAATCATTGAAAAGAAAATAATTAAAACACCTGATGTTCACCAGGTTATCAGTAACATGCACATCTCTCCAAACCTTCTGTCGTACATTGCATGCAGTTTGAAGGGACTTATTGCAAACCCTTTAAATATCTGGCATTCTGTTTGTACCATATCACACTACAAGGAGAATTCTGTCCACACACTAGATTTTCTTTCGAGTCTGTCCTTGCCTTGGACTTTCACAACCGGTACTGGATTACTACTACAGCCTATTGAGTTGGGTTCTACACAAAACAACACCACAGTATTTTTTCCTGACATGTGCATGTTACACTGAAAATTCTTGCACCAAGGACCTCTGTGTAACTCAATCCGTTGAAGGTGGCAAATGGGCTTACTCTAAATAAGATGGAGAATAAAAAGGGGGGAAATGGCAAATCTCACACAAAAGACAGCTATCTAACCTATACAGGTAATATTTCACACAGTTTTTAACAGATCAGGTGTGCCTTATAAATAGGGTGACCAGACAGCAAGTGTGAAAAATCGGGACAGGGGGTGGGGGGTAATAGGAGCCTATAGAAGAAAAAGACCCAAAAATCGGGACTGTCCCTATAAAATCGGGACATCTGGTCACCCCACTTATAAAAGGTAGTGGTGGGCAGTAATATAAAAATAATGTATCTTGATAATATTTGTTGAATGCTCTCACCACTCAAACTAAGAGGTGCATTCGGCACATACACAATTGAAAAATAATCTGTAACAAACTCTTTTCAGATCCAGCAAAGACTCACTGACCTGTTCTGTTCAGTTGTGATACCTTATGCTACGTGTGGGCTTTCTTGTTCAGGAAGGAAATTCAAGGCATTGTATTGCATCCTTCATTGCTCCCAACTCCAATACCCAGACTCTGGTTGGGACTGCTTACAATCAGGCCAAACATTAGACTGAGGCTGGGACTGTTTACATAGGGGGTAAACAATGGCACTATTATAGGTTACAGCGTAGTAGCCGTGTTAGTCTGTGTCAGCAAAAAGAATATAAAAAAGAAAGAAATACTTGTGGCACCTTAGAGACTAACAAATTTATTTCAGCATAAGCTTTCGTGGGTTAGAACCCATTTCATCGGATGCATGGAATGAAACATACAGTAGACAGATATTTATACAGTCAGAGAAACATGATAAGGTGGAAGTGCGTATACCAACCCTAAAAGGCTAATTAATTGAGAGGAACCATAACAGCAGGAGAAGAAAAACTTTTGAAGTGATAAACAAGATGGCCATAATGGACAGTTGACACACAGGTGTGAATGAGGATCGTTAACTTAAGGGAAACAGATTCAATTAACGTAATGGCCAAGCCATTCCAAGTCTCTATTTAATCCTGAGTTGATGGTATCTAGTTTGCATATCAATTCAAGTTCAACAGCTTCTCGTTGTAGTCTGTTTTTGGAGTTTATTTGTTGCAAAGTTACGACCCTCAAGTCTGTCACTGAGTGGTTAGGGAGGTTGAAATGTTCTCCTACTGGTTTTTGAATGTTATAATTCCTGATGTCAGATTTATGTCCGTTTATTCTTTTGCGTAGAGACTGTCCGGTTTGGCCAATGTACATGGCAGAGGGGCATTGCTGGCACATTGCTGGCACATGGCATATATCACATTGGTAGATGTGCAGGTGAATGATCCCCTGATGGCGTGGCTGATGTTATTAGGTCCTATGATGGTATCACTTGAATCGATATGTGGACAGAGTTGGCATCAGGCTTTGTTGCAAGGATAGGTTCCTGAGATTTTGTTTTTGTTGTATGGTGTGTGGTTGCTGGTGAGTATTTGCTTCAGGTTGGGGGGCTGTCTGTAAGCGAGGATTGGTCTGTCCCCCAAGGTCTGTGAGAGTGAGGGATCATCTTTTAGGATAGGTTGTAGATCTTTGATGATGCGCTGGAGAGGTTTTAGTTGGGGGCTAAAGGTGACGGCTAGTGGCGTTCTGTTATTTTCTTTTTTGGGCCTGTCCTGTAGTAGATGACTCCTGGGTACTCTTTTGGCTCTGTCAATCTGTTTTTTTACTTCAGCAGGTGGGTATTGTAGTTTTAAGAATACTTGATAGAGTAGGTGTTTGTCTCTGTCTGAGGGATTGGAGCAAATGCGGTTGTATCTTAGAGCTTGGCTGTAAACCATGGATCGTTTGGTGTGTCCTGGATGGAAGCTGGAAGCATGTAGGTAACTATAGCGGTCAATAGGTTTCCGGTATAGGGTGGTGTTTATGTGACCATCGCTTATTAGCACAGTAGTGTCTAGGAAATGGACCGCTTGTGTGGACTGGTCTAGGCTGAGGTTGATGGTGGGATGGAAATTGTTGAAATCATGGTGGAATTCCTCAAGGGCTTCTTTTCCATGGGTCCAAATGATGAAGATATCATCAATGTAGCGCAAGTAGAGTAGGGGTGTTAGGTGACGAGAGCTAAGGAAGCGTTGTTCTAAGTCAGCCATAAAAATGTTGGCATACTGTGGGGCCATGCGGGTACCCATAGCAGTGCCACTGACTTGAAGGTATATATTGTCCCCAAATGTGAAATAGTTGTGGGTGAGGACAAAATCACAAAGTTCAGCCACCAGGTTACACACACCATACAACAAAAACACTAACCCAGGAACCTATCCTTGCAACAAAGCCCGATGTCAACTCTGTCCACATATCGATTCAAGTGATACCATCATAGGACCTAATAACATCAGCCACGCCATCAGGGGATCATTCACCTGCACATCTACCAATGTGATATATGCCTTCATGTGCCAGCAATGCCCCTCTGCCATGTACATTGGCCAAACCGGACAGTCTCTACGCAAAAGAATAAACGGACATAAATCTGACATCAGGAATCATAACATTCAAAAACCAGTAGGAGAACATTTCAACCTCCCTAACCACTCAGTGACAGACTTGAGGGTCGTAACTTTGCAACAAATAAACTCCAAAAACAGACTACAACGAGAAGCTGTTGAACTTGAATTGATATGCAAACTAGATACCATCAACTCAGGATTAAATAGAGACATGGAATGGCTTGGCCATTACGTTAATTGAATCTATTTCCCTTAAGTTAACGATCCTCATTCACACCTGTGTGTCAACTGTCCATTATGGCCATCTT
This sequence comes from Chelydra serpentina, assembly GCA_037349315.1. Lineage (NCBI taxonomy): Eukaryota > Metazoa > Chordata > Testudines > Chelydridae > Chelydra > Chelydra serpentina. The sequence goes on from JBAIAC010000010.1 coordinate 26,729,016, forward strand.
GTTTATCACTTCAAAGGTTTTTCTTCCCCTGCTGTTATGGTTCCTCTCAATTAATTAGCCTCTTAGGGTTGGTATACGCACTTCCACCTTATCATGTTTCTCTGACTGTATAAATATCTGTCTACTGTATGTTTCATTCCATGCATCCGATGAAGTGGGTTCTAACACACGAAAGCTTATGCTGAAATAAATGTGTTAGTCTCTAAGGTGCCACAAGTATTTCTTTCTTACTTATTTTCTTTTTAATGGCACTATTGTGGTTCACAGAAGAACTGTCCTTGCAGAAGCACCCCCAATCCCAGATCTTCACTCTGATATACAATGTGACTCATGCTATGATCTCATAGGTAGAAGCAGCAGCAGTACAGAGAAATATGCACAGTATTATGTGTAAAGCAAAGTGGCTAATGGTGCGTGGGAAATAGAGTGTGAACTGAATAGGACTGCCAAATCTCAAGAACATATAGGATCAGATTTAAAGGATTCAAGCTTAGGGTATTTAATTTAGTTTGCTTTTAAAGTTTGTTAATGACAAGAAAAATATATATATAGCATAATTCTATATAATTAAACTCCAGTACAAAGAACTGAACATTACATAGTATATGCTGAATTTAAATGTCCAAATGAACTTTCTGGGGTATGCATCAATAAATCCTTGTACATTTATACCGAAAGAAAAGTCAAATATGATATTCATTAAATCTATGGTCAGTAATTGATAACACAAATTCAAACAATGAAAGAGAGTAGTTTTCAGCTTTCTTGGAATTCAGCCTGCAACTCATTTAGTTAGGCAGAAAATTCAAATGATCAAGGAACAGCCTTAAGCTGTCTTCATCTTAAAGGAATACTTTTGTACCCTATGGCTGTTATTAGATTTTTTTAAAAAAACAAGTCAAAGTCTAAATTTAGTTAAAAATCTTATAACAAAATACAATTTGGCCACACATCTAATAGCTACACAGAAATGCACATTTTAGTAGTAATGGTAATTTTGTACTCCTGCCGCAATACTGCCCTAACAACTCTCATTGCCTCCTTCCCCAAGCTTTGCTGGCCTGCATACAGATCAGCATGTGTATGGTGGTAGAAAGGTTCTCGTTCCCTGAACCCCTCACAAAAATGTGTTTTCAAGTGCAGATGGAAATAGTAGCCTCATCACTCTGCAGTGCCTCTCACAGTGGCTCTGGAAGGGGCACTATACTCACCTCTCACACAAAACAATACAACAAATTTAAAATGCCAAGAGCAATGTGTCTCCTCACCAGTTATCCCTATGAGAAGGGCTCTTGAGTTCATTTATGCTGCTGATATTGGCATGGCTTTGTTTTGCTGTTAGCAGTGATTGTTGCTATTTTAGGGAAAATTATATTTTGTAATGAAAATACCTGTAATCACGGACACCTCATAAAGTGCCCCCTAGGCAGAAAAGTAGCAGAACAATGGCTCTATTGCCCTACATTTGCATATACTCTAGACATTTCTTCATTCAGAGGAAAAGGTATTAGACATATTTAATGCTCTATTGAGAACTCATTTCAAAAAAAGTTTTAAAATTCCAAAATGTCAGATTAATGACAATTACTTGTTACATTTGAATTTATCTCACACACAGTGGTATTGATTGGAATATTTTTTTTAATCCAACAAAAAAAAATTTCAACAAGCCTGAGCTATTTGCTGCAGGTGAACATTGTTTTAAAATATAAATGATTATGAAAGAAATATACTTTTCTCCTTTGATATTACCTTTACTAATTTTCACTGTGAAAATTAAAAACACAAGCCCATGACTAAACCGGAATAATATCATATCCTATAAATCTGCAAGTGAATGGGGTAATTTTTCAGCATGGTACTGGAGAATTTAGGAACTTGATCCCATCAACATGAATAGTGGTGTCTGTACATCTAAATACATCAAACGCCACTCTGAAAATCTACCAGAGTGTCTCATTAAAAGATTGATCTCAATTTTAAATCCATATTAAAATTATTCTTTTCACAATGTATATTCTGAGAAATTGTATGTTCTCCCTTGATTACTTAGTCTGGAAGTAGCACAAACAACAGAGAATTTCAGAAATCTTGGAACTGATGTCCATCAAAGTCAATGGAAGGCTGCTCCCAGTCACTTCAGAGGGCAGTGAATCCGACCTTATGGCCTGGATCCACAAAGCAATTTAGTCATTGCAATGCTCAGCATTGCAACGCTAGCTTTTAGGTGTGTCAGAAATCACTGGAACCATATTTGGATCCACAAAGCCTAAATTACGTACGTAGGCTCCCTGTACAATGCATGGGGAGGGAGAGAAAAACCTAAAAATGGGATCCATAAAAGCGACTATTCTTGATGAGGAGCCATCTAAGCTAGCCAATGAGAGATGCTGACTGATGAGAGGGGTGTGTCTGATCCCACTGCCACAAGGCCATCTGCTATTTCACGCACATTTTCAAGCATCACAGTCCTTCATAGCAGAATGTGATTAATAGCCCTGCACATAGACTCATAGACTTTAAGGTCAGAAGGGACCATTATGATCATCTAGTCTGACCTCCTGCACAATGCAGGCCACAGAATCTCACCCACCCACTTCAATGTCTGAGCTATTGAAGTCCTCAAATAATGGTTTAAAGACTTCAAGGTGCAGAGAATCGTCCAGTGTGTGAACACAATCCTCATGGTGGACTTCCCAACTCCAAAATGATTTGCAACTGACCGGTAGCAGTCCGGAGTTCCCAGTTTCCACTCAGTGATTGCCACGTGCTTCTCCACCAAGAGGGCAGCTCTCATCCTGGCGTCTTTGTGCTGGAGGGCAGGGACCACCTCCGTAAACAGTTCCAGGAAAGAGGCTTTGCGCATCCAAAAGTTCTGCAGCCACTGCTTGTCATCCCAGACCTGCATAACAATGCAGTCCCACCACACTGTGCTTGTTTCCCAAGCTCAAAAGCGATGGCCTATCATCATGAATGCCAAAAGTAACCTGGAATTGTTTCTTTCCATGGCACACAGCAGGGCAGGCTCCACGGATTCCTGTTCAGATTTAAAGCTCATGAAATACTGCATGATCAGCAGCGTTGTGTTCATAATACTGATCACAAGACTAGTGAGCAGTGCTTTCAGGCAGAGATGGCGAGCACACAGTTTACAGGGCTGTTGAAAAACAGCACCAAACATAGTCAAAAGCCCATGGAATGATGGGACAGAAAATACTGCATCATGTGATGTTGAGCCTGCACCCATGATGCACTGCAATCCACTCCCCGTTCCCACAACTCCTAGATGCAGAGAGTAGTGAGTTCCACAGTGGGATAGCTACCCACAGTGCACTGCTCTTTCTTTTGATGCTAGAGCACCAACTGTGGACGTGCTCTGCTAAGACAAGGAGCACTGTATGAAAATGCACAGTGATGTAATTACAGTGGTTTATGATCGTCAGTGTAACTTGCATCAACTTAACTCTGTAGTATAGTTAGGCGAAGACGTTGCTTCTTGTGAGAATGAGTTAAGTGTCTGTCTCACTCCACGTTTGTGGTGATGGTCTGCCCACCGCACCTTATAACTTTTAGCCCAGTGGTTAAAGCACTCACCTGGGATGTGGGAAACCCAGTTTTAATTCCCCTTTCTCCCTGATAGGAAGGATTTGAACAGGGGTTTCCTACCTACCTTACCCTAATCACTAGACTATGGGATAGTCTGATGTGGGAGCTCCCTCAATCTCTCCTGTTGAAGCTGTTCCATTGTGGATAAATAATGAAACATCTATTGGGAGACAGAGTGAGAATAACTTTGTAGTCTAGTGGTTAGGGCACCCAACCGGGCGGTAGGAGACCCACAGTCCCATCCTCTGGCTCCAATGACTAATTATTTATCTAAAGTGGAAGAACTTCAATGGGACAGACTGAGGGAGTCCCTTATCAGAATATCCCATATCTCAGTGGTTAGAGCATTATCCTAAGAAAAGGGAGCCCCTGGTTCAAATACTCTCTTCCCCCTAAGGCAGAAGAGGTAATTAAACACAGGGTTTCCATATCCGGGGAGAGTACTCTACCCCTTGGCCTAAAAGTTATAAGGTGGGCTGCGTCTTCTTTTATTTTGAATGGGGCCGGACCCACTAAGCTTTCTCAGAGCATGCCTAACAAATCAGGGCCCACTGGGAAGATAGGCAGAGAAGAACCTGTTGGTGTCATTAGGGATACCCCCCAGGTAACTCGGGGGGGGGGGGGGGTGGAAGACCACGAGTGTCGATGAAGCCCCCTTGCTATGGGCCTTTATGAACCAAAACTTCCTCCATGTTGAATTATGTTTGAATTCTACTCGAGCTAGCAGACTGGCAACTAGAATGGAATGTGCAGCTGGGCTGCTATCAGCTAGCTCTCACATCTTAAGCCTGTGTGAAGTAAATGGGAGGTAGGAACGAGGCAAGGGAGTGAGAAGAGATAGTTCACAGAAAGTTACTAATGAACTAGGTTTATAAGCTGCTTTTTAACAATATGACTTCACTGCTTGAATGTAAGCTTACTGTGGGAACAGGGAGGGGGAGGAGAAGGGGGAGAAAAGGAGGGGCTTTGTTCCTGTAAAATATAAAAACAGAAAAACTGCTTTCTGCTGTGTGCCTGATTTGAGACGTGTCTGTCTCCTCGCACCGCTTTGAGATCTCAAATAAACTTTGTTTGCTTCTCCACCCTGGTGTACTTATTGGAGCGAAGCACACCGGGCAGCGAACCCTGTTACTGCTGCCTCAAGCACTTGCTGCCGGTAACAAACCTATCTTTCCCCAGTTTGCAGATCACACTGGGGTTTAGGTGGGAGGTAGGTGTCTGGATGCCTAGATGGCGGCAGCAGTAGCGTGCATGTTTAGATGCAGAAATATAGGCAGCTAGGGAACTTTTACCCTCAAAATGTAGGCACCTACAGGGTTAGGTGGCAGCTAAGGAGGGGTTTTGTGGCTCACAATAGTGCTAAATCTGGGGTTTAGGTGCCTACGTATCTTTAAGGATCTGGGACTATATGACCAACTTGAACATATGGAAACAACTATTACTACAGCATCCCAAAAGAGCAAGAAACCCTCTCCATGTAAGACTTCTCCAAAAAAAAACATTCTTAAATTCCTCATCTTCTCTAAATAATGTAATCAAGGTCTCTAAAAATGTAGTTGTTCACATAGGCTGACTGTAAAGGAGATCAAGGTAATGAATGAGCACTAACTTACTGTTGAAGGTTAGGAAAATACTTTTCATTGCGTAAACTTTGGCTAACCTAATACTATTCTTTTTTTTACACTTGGATGAACTGCAGACATCATTATCCCCACAAGTATTCTATTAGAAGATAAAAGAAGAGGGGAAAACACTACATATAACATTTGTCGGTACCAGAAAAGTTCTCTTTTAAGAACACTATAATTATAAATATATAAAATATTGAGAAGTTTTGCCAAAAATAGACTGGAAAATTGCAACTCACATATGACGAATCTTGTATTGCCTACTAAGCATCACCATCTTTGTGACTGCAATTAAGAACATTCATGGTTGAAATGTTAAAGTCCATAAACACATAAGTCATAAATAAGAGGACAAAAATGCCTAAGTGGTTAAAAATATAGGTACACTATACATTAAAGTTAAAACAAATAAAAAACATGAGTCCATCCTTGATGGTACTGCTGGCGATGAATAAAAACAAAAGCCCAGATTTATTTCAAAACCTTTTGTTTCAGCAATATGCTGGTTTGGAATTCTGAAAACAAAATTTAGAAGGGTGGGGGATAATTATGGAAAAACACACTGGTAATTTAAAAGTGGTACTGTGTGGCATCCAAGCCTGATGTTTTTAAAATCACTAACCTTAAAAATAAGAGACCATACAAATAATAAAGAGACATTAAGACTCAGTTCACCTTTTTTGCTCCAGTCTTCACTAAAAAGTTAACTGTGACCAGATGCTTAATACAATTAATATTAACAACAAGGGGGGCAGGAACATAGGCTACAATAGGGAAAGAACAGATTAAAGAATATTTAAATAAATTAGATGTATTTAAATTGGCAAAGCCTAAAGTAATTTATCCTAGACTACTTAAGGAACTAGCCAAAATAATCTCTGAATCACAAATAGGGTCCTACCAAATACACAGCCATGAAAAACACGTCACGGACCATGAAATCTGGTCTCCTCCTGTGAAATCTGGTCTTTTGTGCGCTTTTACCCTATACTATACAGATTTCACAGTGGAGACCAGCATTTCTCAAATTGGGGGTCCTGACCCAAAAGGGAGTTGCAGGCGGGTCACAAGGTTATTTTAGAAGGATTGTGGTATTGCCATCCTTACTTTTGCGCTGCCTTCAGAGCTGGTCGGCCAGAGAGCAGTGGCTGCTGGCCAGATGCCCAGCTCTGGGTCAGCTCCCTGTCAGCAGCAGCAGCACAGACATAAGGGTGGCAATACTATACCATGCCATCCTGATTTCTGCGCTGCTGCCTTCAGAGCTGGGTGGCAGGAGAGCGGCTGCTGCTGACTGAGGTCCCAGCTCTGCAGGAAGCAGCACAGAAGTAAGGGTGCCAATACCATACCATGCCATCCTTACTTCTGCATTGCTGCTGGCAGTGGCTCTGCCTTCAGAGCTGGGCTCCCGGCTAGCAGCCACCGCTCTCCAGCTGCCCATCTCTGAAGGCAACACTCCCTTCAGCAGCAGTGCAGAAGTAAGGATAGCAGTACCACAACCTCCTTTACAATAACCTTGAGGACCCTACTCCAACTCCTTTTTGGGTCAGGATCCCTACAATTACAACACCGTGAACCCGCCCGCCCTCCGAGTTACTTTCTGAAGCTCCGCCTCTTCTCCCCCCCCTCCTCCCCTGTGTGCGCGCTTCCCGCTCCTCCCCCCTCCCTCCCAGAAACCACAAAGCCGCCAGATAGCTGTTCTGGCGGCAGAACTTCAGAAAGTAACTCGGGGAGGTGGAGGGGGGCGGGGAGCCCAGCGGGCCGCAGAGACTGTGATTTACAAACATTGACTAATGAAGTCACAATTGTCCAATGTGAGTGGAGAGGGGACTGAGGTTTGAGGGACATCAAGAGTGCAGACTTGTTTATTCAGATGCATGGAAGAGGCAGCAGTGTGGCTGAACAGACTGGGCATTGGTCTGGGAGTCAGGAGCTCAGTCCTGGTTTTGCCACTGACCCACCATGTACTCTTGGTCTTAAAGTCTCCGTGCCTCAGTTTCCTCATAGGTAATTACACTTATATGTGTTTGTAAAGCTTTGAGATCTTTCAGTGAAATCTGATGTAAGAGCTGAGTATTTATAGGTAGCGCTGCTCTGAAGAACTTACAAAATCAATCTAACTCAGAAGCACAGTAAAGATAGGAATGGGGATGGCCTAGGAAAGAGTAGCACAGCAAGAGGCGGACACAGAACAAACCATGATTGTTGCATTTACTCCTTGCTTATTACACTAGATTTCTGTTAGCCTGGGTGTGGTTAATTCACAGCAGCCCTGCAGCTGACCAAAGAAAGAGCCTTTTTACTGGGGTGTCTCTGGGCAGCGTTTTCCGTTGTCTGAGACAAATAAACAGCTCTGCGCTGATCAAAACGTTACATAAAAATCTGCAGACTCTGGTGCTTTCACAACCAAGCCACCAATACTTGCAGCTTTTAAGCTTACATGAGAACATGCAGGTATCAGTCCTGCGCCCCCCCCCCCCGCTGTCCCCAATTCCCTTCGCCCCAAACCCTGCCCACGTCTCCCCTAACCCCTGCCCCTCCACACCCTTTTCCCCTAACCCCCACGTCCTTCTCCCTTAACCTCTGCCCGCCCCCCAACCCAGGTCACGTCCCCATCTCCCCTGCCCCCTTCTTCCGTGGCCCGTGCCCGGTGCGCCCCCCCCCCCCCCCCCCAGGCACTTGGTGCAGAAACTTCCTACCTCCGGTGCACGGTTGCACGTAGAGCGCACGGCCCTTTCGCCTTCTGCCCTTCCCCCCACCCGGGACACTCTGAGTTCTGCCACTGCGGTCCTAGCGCCAGGGGATCCCGCTCCGCCCGGGACACTGCGGGGCACGAGCACCCTGGGCTGCGGCCAGACGCTGCTGGGCCCGAACCTGCACCGCCCCATTTTTGCGCCCCCGGCGGCGCTCGTCCCGCCCTAGTTGCAGCGCTGTACAAGATACCGTGCGGCCCGCCGGGCTCCCCGCACCCCCCCCCCGAGTTACTTTCTGAAGCTCCGCCTCTTCTCCCCTCCTCCTCCCCTGTGTGCGCGCTTCCCGCTCCTCCCCCATCCCTCCCAGAAACCACAAAGCCGCCAGACAGCTGTTCTGGTGGCGGAACTTCAGAAAGTAACTCGGGGGCCGTGGGCAGCCCAGCGGGCTGCAGGGAAGCGCTCAGCGGGCCGCGTGTTTGAGACCCGTGGCCTACATCCTAACAAGTGTTAGGAGGACTTTTCAATCATGATAAGCTAGCCTCACTGAGTGAACACAATTGAAAAAACACACCCCTTTTGGCCAGAGATAGGGCCAAAGAGCGTACCTCTCTGCCAAGCTGGGTGTCAATCTTTTAGCAATAATATATGGCATCTTTTGGCATCTATAGTATTTCCTTTGTGGTTCACTGTATTTTAGCTACAGTTCTGTACCAGCTGAGGATGGAAGTCACTTCCCCAAGTGGTGATCAAAATGTCTCATTTCCTTTCAATGTGTCAAAAGAGCTTTTCTCGCAAATGACTTTTTGCCTGATTGCCCTTCTCTAGAAGCCCGATAAAGCTTTTCACTGGGAAATTATCTTTTACCATTTATAGTTATTCTCCTTTTTAATTAACAACCCAGGATATAATTGCAATAAGACATTTTAGGAAATGCAATTGTAGTTTAAGAAAACACCTAGATTGTTTAAAGGCAAAGTGCCCTAGGTGTTCGTTTACTGCACAATATTTGCATTCTCTGACATGCTTCATGGCTTAGTTGACATGGACTTTATAAGTAGAAATAGGTTTTAATTATTCAGAAGGCAACGGGTGAGAATATAGGTATTTACATTTTAATTCCATACATTGATTCAGACATAATTTGTCTACTTCCTCCAAGAATAAACAGAATTAGGCTGAAAAATTCAGACATACAAATGGTAAAAAAGCAAAAAAGCAAAAAATTTTCAATTCAGTTTTTTCCCCGCAAGAGTTAGTGAATAACCCTAGACCTTACTGTGTTTGCTGGGCAATATTATTCTTTGAGGGAGAATTATAAACCACATTATTTAAACAGATGGATCAGAAAAGAGCTATTGACAGAGATATCACACAAACTGCACAATGATCCTACATGACCCATCAGTTATTTTAAAAGTACATTGGATCCTTCCCTTACCTATTTCCTAATATTTTGGGACTCTATCATCACTAAAGATAACTACAAAGAAAAAAGTACAAGCATATTATCTAGAAAAATGGTCAAATGACTATATAACAAGAGACCTGATTAAATAATACATGTTTCTCCAGAAGCCCTGAAAGACTGAGAAAGCTATATGCACATAAACATTTCCCCCCATTGACTTTTACTGAGTAGAAAAATTTTAAAATACCACAGTAAGGTACTAATAATATTTAGCCTCGGCATCTAACTCCCACTGATATTTGAAAACGGGACTTATCCTTAGTGTTTTAGAATATTGGTGAAGTATACCCTAGTATTTTTATAACTGTAGTGTGTGCAGAGTCAGACCAGAATACAAGAGTATATTAATTCTGCTTTTACAGCTTTCCACATGCTGGCTAGAATATGACCACTCATTTTTCTGTACATTTTATAAAGATACAAAAAACATATGCCTCACTTCTGTCCCTAATCCTTCTTACTTAAACACTGAAACCATTTCAATGAATATGTACAGCATTACTAAAGAGCATATAATTAAACTTAAATCAATAGCTGGACAGCTGGGCTGTGCAATGGCAAAACCCAAGCAATTCCACAGAAACATCCCCCGGGGAATATCCTCCGTTGTTGTGTAGGGTTTTAGCTTTTACTTTTTGCATTTTGACTGATTAACACAAAATGTATCTTGGCATTCCTTCTGCTTGTAATGCAAAGGGGCTGAATCATACAGCAAGACACCTCAATTCCCCCAATATTTCTAATATGAACATTAGCTTAATCTTTCTGAAAAATAGCAGGAGATTTTTATATAGTTTTTAAAATGTTAAAAAGGTGAGCTATTTAGTCGTTTTTTATGAGAATTAAAAATCTGCTTATTTGATTTAATAAACTCATCAAGCATTCTCTTTGTAGTTCTAATTCCTTGAATAGGAATGTCAAGGCATGTGATACCGTATAACCCTGACAATAATCTCAGGAGACTTTCTAATACTGTCATTCACAGTAAGGAATGCAATTTAGCACTGAAGGGATAGCTATATTCATTATGGGTGAGATGTATCCCACCTATCACACAAAGGCTGAGAAAATGGGCTTTGTGCAGGGAACGATGTGGACTTGAACCCATCCCCACTGTGGAGGGAGACTCTGTGGCCCTCCTCATTTGCTACAGTAGTCAGTGGGCCGCTGCTTTTCATATACTGTACCTGGGGGTTTCCAGTTATGTAAGCAAGAATCCATCAGCCTCCTCCATGACCATCTCCAATCATCCCCTCCCACGTCACTCATATTTAGAGCCCGCAAGGAGCCACCTCCCCAGCACACTGGTGTTTCCAGACCTACTCTGCACCCATCTAAGGGTACTGTAGGAATTTCTCGATAAAAAGAACATTACACAGGCTCTCCAATTATGGGTGACTTTCAGTATGCATGCACACCCACCCACACATGTGTTCACAAGATGAAGACATATATGTGCACACACAGAGAAGCTGCTGATTTACAGCACCTCTAAAATCAGGCCATTTATTTTAGGTGCTTAAATATGATTTTATATGCCTAGCTTTATATGTCTATACTTGGAAATAATTATGGTATATATACACATCCTAAGAATAAACTTTATGTATGAACATCCACAGGATAAGTGAACCCTTTGTAAGACATAAGAAAATTATTTAATTCAAAGGCAAAAACCTGGTGCTGTCCCACATGTGCCATTATGCCTATAAGGTTTGGCTGGGACAGACTGATGGCTTTTCAGTGCAGACACACCTCACCCAATCCCCTCATGCTGTACAATCGTTCTTCACAATATCCATCTGCTTCCTCTTACAGACTCATCAGAGCCCAAAGCCCCACTTAATGGTGACAAGAAATCAGTGACACTGTGCTGAGGAGCCCTGCAACGCTGACCAGCATCCATTTAACTGATGGGCCAGTTCAAGAAGGCGGGTGAAATGATTCAATAAGCTTATCTTGATTCTTCGGTTAGTCTATCCCTGGAGAGGGAGGCAGTGGTTTCAATAAAAGCAACCCTTGCTTCTTTTCCTAATCCATTCCATGAGAGATGGAAAGTTGATCCAATGCGTCCTCCAGCTTTATTGGCAAACCCCTGTCACTTCAGTCTCATAGATCAGGAATGTCTTTTCTCTCTGCCTGAACTGCACCGCCCTGATCTCAGAGCATGAAAAGCCAAAGTGCCAGGGGTGAAGACAGTAGTGTCTTTCAGAGTTTATCAATGTCACGTCTGAAGGGTTTTTTGTTATTTTCCTCATATACAATTACCTACAATAACAACACCTTTTCCACATTTTGATTTAAATGGGACATGTGGTGGCCTAGGTACTGATTTAACTATAGCCAACTGAAAACTCTTCTAGGATTACTACTGAAGCTGACTTAAGTTTACAGAAGCCTTTTTGAACATGAATATATATGTTTAAGGTGTAGTCTGCAGAAAGACCATGAATAAAAATTGCAAAACATCAAGTACCATTTTGAATACATACGCCACCCCAGGGTAGCAGCATAATAAAATTAGTCTGAAGTGCCTACCCACTGGACTTAATAGTCACCAGTTAGATTGTAGGAGAAAATCTGGTTTCAATTACTCCTGGTGTGAATCCAAAGTAACTTTACTAAATTTAATGGAGCTACTCTGGATTTATACCATGTGTTGCTGAGAGCAGAATTTAATCTTTTTCTGAAGGATGAACAAAATGTTACTGGAAATTTGTGAATTCTTTCAATGAGATGCTGATGACCAGGGCTTGTCTATCTGATGAGGGTCCTTAGGGTAGGAGTCCCTATTTTTAATACATAGTTACCCTAAGTGAAATTATTGATTTGTTTTTCCTCCTTTATTCTGAAAAATTGTGATGATCGTAGTTTCTTTCTCTTTCCCTGAAGTTCATCTTGGAGCCTCTCATAACACACTAAAAATATGTCAAGCAGTATCTTGAAAAGTCAACTACTGCACTTGGACATTCATGAAGAGTAGCAGATTTGACATGATTCCCCCCACGGGGGAGGGATAGCTCAGTGGTTTGAGCATTAGCCTGCTAAACCCAGGGTTGTGAGTTCAAGACTTGAGGGGGCTAATTTAGGGATATGGGGTAAAAATAAGTACTTGGCCCTGCTAATAAAGGCAGGGGACTGGACTCGATGACCTTACAATGTCCTTCCAGTTCTAGGAGATGGGCATATCTCCATATATTATTATTATATTATGATACTCTATGGAGTGAAGCATGACTATATGCCCAAGAATGGAATCAAAACGGAAGAAGATACTAGTACAGTAGGACAGAATTTGGCTTTATTCTGAGCCTAAGCCAGAAGTACTTAGGTAGCCACGCTTCCATTGACTTCTCTTGGAGTTGGATCTCCAAGACTGGGTAATCAGACCCATTACCTTCTATATAAACAATGTATAAGTTTAAGTTATATGACCATGTGGGCCGAAGCAGCTACAATAGCTCTGCAATAGCTCACACACAAGCTCGGATTCTATAAACTATTGTATTGAGAGGGGAATGTTTTATAGGGCACCAGGCTTGTCCACTACTCTTTTCTGAGAGTGCCATTTAACAGCAACACCCTTCAGCCATCAGAAGTAGGAAGAACTGACCCAGATCTCATTTCCCAAGTCAAAGGATGACACTTCTAACTGCACACCCTTTTCCTCCCAGAATTAGTCTTACCTGTGCACAAGGCTTGAAAGGAATCATCTAATTTTGACCCATCACTGCCCTTAAGACATGGGTTCACTGTGATCTAACTACAGTGCAAAACTTGTGCTTGTGCCCCTACTTCTATAAACACCCTTCCAAAAACCAACAAGCAAAAGAAACTTTAAGGACATAAACTTCAGTAAGTAAAGGAATCAGGCACGCGGGATTGCTTTGTGCATGAAAGAATCAAGCATCTTTTTCCACTAGCAAGAACAATTCTACACAAACACATTAACAAGCCACTTGCTTCTATCCTGATTTATCTTCCTCATCAATTAGATAACTTTTATTTATGCCTGAGGACTGTGCTGTGCTGTTGTTTGCTGTGCACTGTTCTACCAGTGAATTTATTCGCCAGATATATAATTTAATCAGTGATTTCAATTTACCACCAGCAAATCACATTTACCATCATCATTCCCAATAATATTGTTCTTAAAAGATACAGTGCTTCATTGTGTCTCACTTTTAAATACTGCCTTATCTAGTGCCAGCCTAGTAATATGGAGCCTTAGCCATCTCCTCTAAGAATCAATTTCTATTACTTTAGAGTCCGCCATGCATATCAAGGATATCACAAAAATGAGAAAAACTCTGTGTAAGCTCGAAAGCTTGTCTCGTTCACCTACAGAAGTTGGTCCAGTAACAGATATAACCTCACCCACCTTGTCTCTCTAACAGGGCTGGATGTAGGGGGAGGCAACCCAGCCGACTGCCTAGGGTGCTGGGCTCGGGGGGCACCGGGCTCAGGGTGCTGTTTTTGTTGTAGAGGTCCTTTATTATCTTATATTTATTGTCTTATATAATAGGGATAAATCATGCATGAAAATCATGCATCAAAATCATGAAATGGGCTATAAACACAATAAAAATGAGATTCAAAAGTTTAACAAATGGGGGGCACCAAAGATGCTCCACACCTGGGGTGCCATTAGGTCTAGGGCTGGCCCTGCTCTCTAAAATCACGGGACCAACACAGATACAACATCACTGCTTACTACCTGCCTGGTGTCAGTCCCATTTCCATCCTTTCCTGCTATCTTTTCCCCTTCTTTGCCTGTCCCCTCACCAAATGCACCCAACTCATTAAAGTTGAAAAGAAATTGCTTCATGTGGAGACTAATAATTAAAACTGTAATTTTAGGTCATAACTATATTTCTAAATCCTTCTTCTTGGTACTGGACTCAATGCTCCTGTATAATAAAAAGTGAAAGTGAACCAGTTCAGTTGTAACTGCGGTGGGAAGGGCCAGGGATGGCATGACACAGGAAAGTGGAGAAGTGGCTCTGCAGCATGTTTCCTTATGTTCTACTTTATCACCACTCCAGTATGTCAACCTGCAGTATGTCAGGAAGGGGCATGTCCATGGCAGGAGACAGAATAGTCAGGGAGTACCTTTACTTTGCATATGTTCCCTGAGCCCAATGGATATCCATATCTTGCAACGCCCACTATGGCTTTTTCTTCATGGCCATGTCAGGAAGTAGCCAAGGGGAACACAACTTGAGGAAGTTACCAGGGTAGTACTGAGAAGAAAGGGGTCTGGCAGACCTTTACAGAGGAGCAGCTCTTCCCTGCCCTCCCAGCAGGTGACAGAGGACGGATTACTTGATGATTACCTGTTCTGTTCATTCCCTGTGAGGCACCTGGCATTGGCCACTGTTGGAAGACAGGATACTGGGCTAGATGGACCTTTGTCTGACTCAGTATGGCCATTCTTATGTAATGCTTTAGGATCTGTCAACCAGGGAACAGTCTCCCAGATATCCCCTTGTCCTATATGCTTTGAGATCTGTGTTCATGCCACCATCATAGCCCCTTCCCCACATGCTCATCAGCCCTAAGGGGAATGTTAGGAAGCAACTCTGTGAAGTAAAACTCTTGTTCTTGGGCCCCCACTCCATTCTATCGGAGGGTAAAATGTGATCCATAATGATTTATTATAAAACAAAGAGAAAAAAAACATGTCCAGACACATATTACATTTATTGTTTGTAGAACACAGGCTAATTGGAAATCTGCTAGATCTGTAAATGACCCAAGGCTCCTAGCTCCTGTGGAAGCCTGATGTTACATGAAGCCTGACCCTCATTTCCAGAATATGGTGTTGCAATAACAGCTTGTAAAAGAAAACGGGGAGAGGATGGAGGACTGATAGTCCATCCTTGACAAAAATGCTGATAATCAAATAAAGTGCTAGCCACTCCAACAAACATTAACATTAATTTTTCTTAATAAAAATTACTAAAAATTAATTACTAAAAAGATCAACTCATTTCACCCCTTCCTGTTTCTTTGGCTTTTATTAAAAAGAAAATATTAGGTTACAGATTATTTCTACATCCTTTGGTCAGTGTAGCAATCACTATAACTTAGATGTCAAATACTGTGCTGTTACTAAACAGTACTTTGTGATTTACCGCTTGCTGTTGTGTAAATTTAAATTACATTATAGATTTTATAGGCTGTTCTTCAGGATTAGAAATTAACAGCTTCTTAACAATGAAAGCAGTAATGCTTTACAACTACTTTCTGATAAAGGCAACAGGCCTAAAAAAAGTCTAACATGCAAGCAATATATCCGTGTGAATAACTTTTTTCATACCCATTATATAATGTTTAAAGATCAGGATTATTAGTTACATAAATTAATCTGGTGAGAAAATTATCTGTAAAAGTAACAGAATTTTAATTTCTTTCACAGGCTAGTTCTGTTATAATTAGCCAGACTGAGGGAACAAAAAGAAAAGAACAGAACAAAAACGTAAGCATTGTTAAGTGGGAATCTAGCTAACTTCTAAAGATTTCCTAATTTTGCACAAATGAGGACCAAGAATCCCAAATCCCACAACAAAGTTGCTTACGGCTTAAATGAAGCATGTCCATCATTTCAGTTTTTGCTGAATGAAAGGTAGAACACTAAACAAAGATGCCACCTCTTTTTCAGCATTCCCATGCTTGTGTGATACAGACGCCAGGGCTGGCATAGACCTCGTCCCGGAATCATGGAACTGCAGCCAGCTCATTTCCAGTGGACGTTGGGCACAGCTGAACATCTGGGCTATTATCTTGTGTTTCTGTAAGTTTGCTCCAAGTCCACTTCTATGGGTCTATTTTATCTACCCACTTTCAAACTTCACCAACCTTCGCTATGTTCACACAAGGTACTAATGCTAGCCTATGATTTGACAATTGATCAAATTCTGCTCAAGGCTACACCCATAAAACCCCAGGGCAGGCATCATAGACAGTACTGAGAGCATTGGAGATGAAGTGGTGTGAGAGCAGAATTTCACTCTAAGGCAGGGATCGGCCAGCACATCCCTCGGCCCGCGCCGCTTCCCGCAGCCCCCATTAACCTGGAGCAGTGAACAGTGGCCAGTGGGAGCTGCAATCGGACGAACTTGCAGATGCGGCAGGTAAACAAACCAGCCTGGCCCACCAAGGGGCTTACCCTGGTGGGTCGCGGGCCAAAGGTTGCCGATCCCTGCTCTAAGTCTTTAAGAGCAAGATTCAGATACAGCACAGCTTTCCTAAATCTTGCAGGCAAAGACTTGGACATCTGGAGGACAAAGCTTGCCACTTTCTGAAGGCTGCATTCTTCAAGGCGCTCAGTGGCCTGAGCCCACATTATCTAAATGATTGCCTAAAGCAATATGATAAGGTCTGTAGTCAATAACTTCATTCCTCTGACACAATGGAGCTTTCTATCATAAGAATTAAATTAGTCTGTGCAGCAGAGAGTGCTTTGTAAGAGGTCGATTTAAAACTATGGGACCAAGTCCCAGAGGAACTAACGACCATCACACATACCTCACCATCTTCACTCCAAGTGCAAGATGCACTACTCCTATTGAGCCTTGTCTAACAAACACATAGCAGTGTGTACATTTAAAAAAAATCCCACCAATACAAAACACTGCACTGCACATGTAATTTTCCCCTGGGGAGAGGATGAAAGAGGACAAATCGTACATGACAGATGTCAGTTATGTCCCTTAATACTTAGATACTTGGTGACGAGGGTGGTATAAGAACCTATATAGAACAAAACATAAAAAGAATGGAAAATAAAAGGCCATCAGAAAAGGGGCAAACACTGGCATGAAGATGGACAGCACGAATGTGCAAACAAACCCGCCTCTTTCCAGCATAGGGTTGCCAGGCTTCTGGTTTTTGACCGGAACACCTGGTCGAAAATGAACCTGGTGGCTCCAGTTGGCACTGCCGACAAGGCTGTTAAAAGTCCAGTCAGCAGCACAGTGGGGACCTGAGGCTAGGGCAGGCTCCCTGCCTGCCCTAGCTCCGCGTGGCTCCCGGAAGTGGCAACCGCTGCGGCCCCTCCTGCACCCAAACTCCCTCCCAGAGCCCGCATCCTGCAACCCCCTCTACACCCCAACCCCCTGCCCCAGCCGGGAGCTCCCCTCCAGCACTCCAAACCCCTCTTCCCTGGCCCGACCCCAGTGTCCATACTCCTAGCTGTACTTCCCTCACCCCCCACACCCCAACCCTCTGCCCCAGCCTGGAGCCCTCTCCTGCACCCTGATCCTCTCATTTCTGCCTCACCTGGAGCCTGCACCCCCAGCCTGGAGCCCTCTCCCGCACCCCAAACCCCTCATCCCCAACCTCACCTCAGAGCCCCCAGCCGCAGCCCTCACCCCCCTCCCGCATCCCAACCCTCTGCCCCAGCCTGGTGAAAGTGAGTGAGAGCGAGCGACGGAGAGAGGAGGGATGGAGCAAGTGGGAGGTGGGGCCTCAGAGAAGGGGCAGGGCAGCAGCTGGACCTCGGGGCAGGATAGGGGTGGTTGATTTTGTGCGATTAGAAAGTTGGCAACCGTATTCCAGCAAGACAAAGTCACGTTGCTGACGATGTTTTCAATATAATTAACAAAACCGAACTGAAATATCAAGAAACTAGCATAAAACCAAAAAATAAGATGGTTTAATTTTCCATTAAACCCATCCAGAAGATATCATCAGAATTAATATTATTCTCAGAGCTAAATTCTGAGTGGCACCTAGAATCACTGAGGGTTTTCCCCCCACCAATGCAGTAAAGTGTATATAGGATGACACTGACAGCTCTCTGCACCAGGGTCCTGGAAATTTTGACATAACTGACAACATGTAACAACTACAATGGATTCCCATAGGCTTGGTAATAAAACACTGTGCAGATACTCTGCTGGAATCTTGGAATTTAAACTGTGAACTCTTCTCTAAACAGAACAGATGTGCATCTTTGCCCTTCTTCTTCCAGTCATGTATGTAATGTTGTTCTGACTAATTCAGCTGAAAGCTATTTTCACCTAGATAAGGCTACATTTCTGCCCTCAGTTACAACCCCACATCCCACTGACGTTAGTGAGGTTGTACAGGTGTACATTAGGGCAAATTTAGCTCACAGTATTTTGCATATACACAGGCGGGTTATGAGGACTAATGTTTGTAACAATGCTTTCAAAAATCAATTTCTATGTAATGGCTTCATGATAATAATGCATTTGTGGCTGGTTTGCTATGAACTTCTTTCATTATTTGATCTTTTATTTCATCTCTAAATCAAACATAAAATTAATGTCATATAAAACATTACATTTGTTACCAGTTCTTTCTCTATTTATGCACTAAGGAATGTTTTTTTTAATGCTACAAAACCGGCTGAAATTTTTCTAAACTAAGTCTGGGGCTAGATACACTTTAAAAAGTACAGAGATATCAATATCAGCCTGGAAACCTTCTAGATACCAGAACAGGATTGTCAATACTGGATACCTAATAGTGAGATTTTCCTACAATACCTAAATGCAAAAGTCAGAACTCAGGGGCAGGCCAGAAGGATGATCTGGCCTGAACCAATAAAATGCAAAGGCAAAAACCGAACCAATAAAATGATCAGCAAAAACTGAGTTGGTAGCTGGGCTACTTGAGAGAGTCATGCAGACCTAATTTTAACTGATATGAAACAATCCTGTTTGAACCCTCTGTTTCACTAGTACATTGAAAATAACCATCAGAAAGATAGATAGGTTTGAGGATCTCATTAAAAGTCAAAAAGAGATTGTTTTCTAATGCTAGGAAAACTTGCCCAATAACCGAAAGAGGTCATTTGTACCCAAAAGGCTACCTACCCTCACATACAAGGCATGCATGGGCGTACAAGACATACAAGGCATTGATGGGACTGTCTAATATGTTAATGAAGACAATTTGACATGGATTAAAGCAAGATTATCTAGTTGGATAACTAACAAATGAAAACAGGCTTAATCAAAAGCCATCAAATTTCAGTGATAATAGAGCAGCTCAGTAGTCAAAAGGATCAAGACATTCATTTGTATAATGGCTTTGACTGAGTTAAAAGTCTCTGCTTCATGCACTTACATAGCTCAGTCTTGCAAGGTGGTGAAACCTCCTGAAAGGTGTCAAGTGCCCCCAACTCCCATTGAAGGCAGTGGGAATTGAGAATGTTAAGTGTCTTGAGACATCAAACCTATAGGACCTGATCCAGCTCCTACTCCTGTCAGTGAAAACACTCCCATTGACTGTGGTGGGAGTTCAATCACCTTGTAAGGCAGTGAATATCTGAGTGTCTTTCAAAGAGCCATGAGCCACATATTGGATCACATGAGGATAACTGGAATCACTGAAAAAAACCCAACCACTTCTCTTACACAAACAGCAAACAGAATCAGCAGAGCACATATTCCTCACCAGCTGTTTCAGCTGCAAGGCTATAAGATAACTACTCAAATATTCTTTCTGTTAAGTTATGTTATTTTGGAGGGGAAGAGTTCAGCATCCTAATGAAGGGATTGCTTTGAGGGGCAGTCTTGTTACCATTGAGTGGCCCACTGAAGGCTGAGTTTTGCAAAATAAGCTGCATAAGTTTTTATTCTTCATATAAGGAATGAAAGGGAGCATAGTCCATTTCACCTGTTAGATGGTTAGCGAGCGCTCTGTATAGCCCATGTCAGCCCTCATTATTTTCAAGGGGATAAGGATGCCTTCATACAAGTTTCATTTTCTATAAACAGTTTAAACTGGTGATGCTGGAAAAGCTTTTCATCACGCATACCACCTTTTCCTAGATAACAGCAAATAGATTCTTGTTTAAAAGTGTTGCGACTGTGTTAGGCTCTTGATGTTATCTGTGTTATCTATATAATAAACTGTGATAAGGCTGTCATCTTGGAACTTCAGATTTTTTTTGTGAAGCATCTGTTTATAGGATGCCACAAAAAGCCTTCAGACAAAATGCAGTATTTAATATTATTATTATTAATACTTTGCATTTCTATAGCATGTTTCATCCAAAGGTTTCAAAACACTTTACATATGTTAATTAAGCCTCTTACCACCCTAGTGAAGTACAGCAGGTGTTATATTGCCCATTCTACTGAAAGGTTAAATGACTTACCAAAGGTCACAGAGGGAAGTCAATGACACAGACAGATATCCTAACTCCTAATTCCATGTTCTAATTAGTAGACCACACTTCCTTTCTTTTTTTAAAAAAGAAAACATGATAAAAATTGGAATGAGTGTATTTTATTAAATATGTAGTAGTGATAGGCTACCTAACTAACAATAAACAAAACTAAGATGGCGCTGAGCATTTAATCCCCATCACCCTTTTATGATAAATATCTTTAATAAAACTGAAAAGGGGACTTTTTAGAAAAAGGGATCAGAGGTTAATCGTTATCACATTAAACTCTTAAAATGCAATCCCATTTAACACTCCACGACACATGCCACGAAAGCAAACACAAACTGTCACAAGTGAACAAAAAAACTCTAATTTGCAGATGAGCCAACTATATACTACAGTAATAAAGTCAGTTCTTGTTGTTTCTTAATAATGAGCTGTCAGATGGCAGGATTATAGAGTTTGCTTTGACATCAAAGTTCCTCATACTGAAAGGCCTGTAATAGACATGAAATTTATTCCCTTGGCTTCCACAGAGATATTTTGATTCCATTGCTTATAAAATGGAACCCAATTTTATATGTAGTACAAAACAACTTTGAAACTCTTCAAAATAATTCTGTGAGAAAGAAGGGTGTGTAGGAAGCTACTTTGTAGACAACACTGCTTTGTCATAACTAGATTATTATTTATCAAGAACACATTTCCAACCCTCTCTGGTACCCTCTCTCTCTTCTTCTCCTTGCCCCAGGGCATAACATAGTGCTGTGCAGCATATTGCCTTATGAATCTTCTTCAAGTACCCAATTATCCTGGTGCACCAGACTTGTCATTACCATGACAGCTGTGTGCAGTATGCAGTACATGTTGTCAGAGGTGAAAGATTGTACATGGGCACCCTCCTATCCCGCGCTGCATTTCCATTACAATGTGGAGAGTAAAGGATGCATGCGTGCGCCCCCCACCCCCACCCATCCCACTTCATTAGAGATGCCAATTAGGTCAAAATCTATTTAAAAGCAGAGGCTGAGGTGATTTGTTTCAAGTGACAGTGGTTCTGGTGCTGTCACAGACTGTAACTGGATTTTTCCTGTGTAATGTTTGTAACTATAAACAAGGAGATGGTGAAGGCAATTTTAACAGAAATTAATTATAGAAGTATATCTGCCTCAAATTCCTTCAAGAATAAAATGAAGTGTGTGTGTGTTTTCTTTTGTTACTTTTGCTTTCTTTTTAAAAAAAATAATAAACTCTTTTTTTGGTGGGGGGAAATACTAAATTGAATGGTCTAGCTGATATTGTTGTGCTGTGGTAGCTCAATGTGCCAGCAAGTGAGAGGATGGGGTGAAGAACTGTTCAAGGCTTCCTGTCCTCTAGGCAAATGCTAGAGGCTGAACACAGTGATCTGACCCAGAAAATGTCCTGATATCTGCATTACAATGAATCAAATTTGCCATCTGCTTTGGAGGAAACAATTGGTTCTTTTCTTCTCTCTGAGGACAGGATCCTGCAAGGTTCCAAGTGCCCTCAATTCTCATTGCCCTCAGTGCAAGTTAAGGGCATAGGTGCTGGAACTAGGTTGCTGGCACCCCTTGGTTTGAAGTGGTTTCCATCGTATACAGGGTTTACAGTTTTGTTCAGTGACTTTCAGCACCCCCCTACAAAAATTGTTCCAGTGCCTATGACTAGAGCTTCATGTCTGTCATGGAGGTTGCAGAAGTCACAGATTCCGTGGTTTTCCACAACCTCCGTGGCTTCTATAGCAGCCAGTGTTGCTAATCCCAGGGCCGCCCGAGCAGCTGGCCCCCGGGCAATCTGCTCAGGCGGCCCCGGGGATAGCTGCCCCAGGCAGTGGGCCCCAGAGCCACCCGAGCAGCAGACGATGCAGCTGGCCCAAGGGACCGCCCGAGCAGCGGCTGGTGCGGCTGGCTCCGGGGACTGCCCGAGCAGCGGTGGGTGTGGCTGGCCGCTCCAGCTCCCACCTGCCCTCCTCCCAGCAGCGGACCCCCAGCTAAGATTTAGTCAGGGATATATAGTACAAGTCATGGACAGGTGACAGGCTGTACATTTTTTTTACTGCCTGTGACTGGTCCATGACTTTTATTAAAAATATCCATGACTAAATTGTAGCCTTACCTATGGCTAAGGCCACCTAGCACCATGTAAGAAATGTTCAGTGTCTCACAGGATCAGGCCCCCATAGATAAACACCCAGTGCAGATGAGTTGTCACCATTTGTATAAAGTTCCTTACAGATATTGTAATTATACCGTGTGTTCTATGTTTATTAAGGGTGTGTGACCTCCTTAGTGTTGAATTATCCCTGGTAAGCCTCTACTGATTCTTATGTGACCAGGCAACTCATTATAGCTGTACAAATTAAAAACATCTCTTTTTGCACCCTCTCATTACTTCTGAAACAGATAGGGGAAAATATCTGGCTTTACAGAAAACACGCTGAAATGAACTCTTCCCTTAATGCACATGGATTTTACATTTTAACCAATGAATAATAAACTTACGGAAAATATAAGTACAATATTTAATAGGTAAGAAATGTAATGATTCTTTTGAGAGAGAACTGGTTGGAAATGGGTATTTGTCATCGAAAGAGATGTTAAAAGAGAACTAGATAAATTCATGGAGGTTAAGTCCATTAATGGCTATTAGCCAGGATGGGTAAGGAATAGTGTCCCTAGCCTCTGTTTGTCAGAGGGTGGAGATGGATGGCAGGAGAGAGATCACTTGATCCTTACCTGTTAGGTTCACTTCCTCTGGGGCACGTGGTATTGGCCACTGTTGATAGACAGGATACTGGGCTGGATGGACCTTTGGTTTGACCCAGTATGGCCATTTTTATGTTCTTCTGAAATCACTCATCGTTCAAAATTATTATCTCTATACACATGGGATAGCATCTCCAGAGACAAACAAATGCAACTTGAGAACTCTAGCACAGTATTCTAACATATTGGATTCTAAATTTGTGTCTCTCTCTTTTCTGAGACATGGAGACAAAAAAAAACCCCACAAGAAATCTGCAAGGAGAAAACGGAGGAAGGAACTAAAAAGTTCATTTTTCTCTTTTGTGAAGTAGAGCTTACTAGCTGGTGGGTGATACAAAAGACAAAGTCCCCTCGTTTTGGGCCTAAACTAAGGTCACAATTTTCCTTTTAAAAAGTTTTGTCTTTTCAGAGCAATACTCTGAACTTCCCATCAAGAGTACTGTTCTATATTTAGTCATGATAATGCTTTTTTTCTAATTTGTGTTTCAACACAAAGCTGCTCTTTTAAATAAAGTCTTAATTCTGGATGTAATTTTGCAGGTATTTATCTGGGGATGTGACATGATCTGTGTAAGAAGTTAATGCATTTCGTGTTGGCTGAACAGATCTTTTATACATAGACACCTGATGAAATACTGCCATGACTGGTACAAGCTGCTCTTGTATCAGTGGAGTAGCTGAGCAAAGCCAGCTGCACATTAATTACAAGAGCAATCCTGTTGACACAGGGAAGGATGGCTCAGATAACACATGGTCGGACATGGTAGGGGGTACATGCTGCCACGCATTTGACAAAAAAAATGTATGTGCTTCCCAGCCAGAGTATGTTACATACTGCAAACAGCCCTTCAGGGCTGTGTTGAACTGGCTAGTTCATTCCTTTCCTAGTGATTGCGCCAGCAATGGTTTGGGACTCGTGTCTTTTTTGTGAGCAGGAGCTAAAGAAAGGATCTATCTAGCCCCTCTTCCCTTACTAATGCATCAATGCAGCCAGAGCAAGATTTGCCCCTAATCTATACAGCCCTTTCAGATCCTACTGGAAAAATTCATAATCTGGATAAATTCTGTAGCAATCCTCAAATTCAAATTAAAACCTTTTATAGATAACATCTAGGATGAAAAACATCCAATGACTACATTTTCCTTTATTGTTCTTTTTATATTTGGTTTGTTCCTAAACCAACAATACATCATTTATAGGAGAGTAAACTATATATAACTCTACTTCACAACTGGTCACATACAAGACATAGAGGAAGTATAAAAGAAGGGTGGGAATCTAAAAGGAAGGAATATCAGACAGACTATAAAGGGAAAAAAGGAATTAGAACGTTTCATTCTATTACTCTTCAATACCTGTGCCTTACTTAACAACCAGATCCAGAGGCATCTTTCTGTCACCTTTTAATGGTGCACTCACACCATTTTCTACAGAGCGCCAAGCTTCAGCCTTTTGTTTCAAATAGCTCATATCAGATGTGAGAAAAAAAATCACAGTAGTGCAAAGGTTATCAGGAAAAGACAAGGAAAAGAAGAATGAAAAGAGAACCCTAAAAAGGAAGAGCATAACATTAAGATTTATGACTTGTAGCAAGAGGTCTGGCAGGAAACAAAACCAGCAGTTAATCAGCCAACCATAAAGATGTATCCTTTATACCAGTTGTTATGAAACGTTCAGCTGTTTTATAGTAGAAGGTTGTCTATAGGAAGTTCTTTAAATATATATTCAATTAATATTGAAGGATTATTTTACTCTTTTCAGTGATAAAGATTGGTTATTTCTTTGTAAATCTACTGATTTTCCTTTAAAAAAAATACCTAAGAGGCATATGACAATAGTGGTTTTAATTAAATAGTTTAATACACATCTTAAAAGTCAAGTAAAGTCGCATTATTTTAGAGCTATGATTCAGAAACATAAAATGCAAATGAGACAATCTTACATAGTAAGATGCACTCATAAATGTCTTATTAATGTGATCTTTAAAACAAATTTTTACTTCAGTCAGTGAATTCCTTCCATTCTTTTTCAGTCTCGCTCTTGCTTTGTAAATAGAGTGCTAGCTGACTGGAGGACATGACCGTGTTTCTGACAAGGCGAGTATTCTACCAAATACCTGAAAAAGAGCTGATGTGAAATTCAAGGACTGCATTGAGGCCGAGATTTCTATTCTTCAAATTCAAAGGCAACTTAAAGTGTGCCCAGGTTTTAATTTAGTTTAATTCTGTGAAGTGGCTCTCATGTGTAAACTTTTGTTTGCATATGTTCTGTTTCTTCCTTGGTATTGTTTTACTTCCAAGTCTTAACTCCGTGTAATCATAAATAATTTTGACGCACTAGATTTAATAGACTCAAACCACATTCCATAGTTTGCTTAACAGATGCAAAACTCCAATATCTATCCCTGCAGTGAAACAAACAAAAAAATGTTAGAATCAATGGGCCAGATCTTCAGCCCAAAGGAGAATAATTTGCACCACTCTGACAGCTCAAAGCAGCTTAAAGCTGACCTAGGTGGCCTGCTGTGGATTTCCTTATTTCGAGACCCTCAGGTGGCACAGAGTTCATGCTGATGTTAGGTATTCCTGCTGGCCCTCCCAGGTTGAGGACATGTCCTGGGGCAGGAGGGAGCATGATTGGCACATAGTGCACTCTTGCAATTAAGGATGCCACCTATACAGGTTTTACCCAGACAGTACTTTTTTTGGCTTCTGTGTCCGGGTGTCCAGTTTTTGACCGGAAAGTCCAGTTGAA
The DNA here is from genome assembly GCA_037349315.1 of Chelydra serpentina. Lineage (NCBI taxonomy): Eukaryota > Metazoa > Chordata > Testudines > Chelydridae > Chelydra > Chelydra serpentina. Next base: position 26,755,098 of record JBAIAC010000010.1, read on the forward strand.
AAGGGGACCTGGCAACCCTAAATGGCACCCGAACCAGAAGTCCGGTTACCGCCGGGCGGGAGGAGGCACCGTGTCATAAACCTGCAGCAACCGTTGCTCAGTTGGAGCCGTCTCTTAATTGCAGGCAGGCTTAGGGTGACCAGATAGCAAGTGTGAAAAACTGGGATGAGGGTGGAGGGGGTCATAGGTCTCTATATAAGAAAAAGCTCCAAATATCAGGACTGTCCCTATAAAATCAGGACATCTGGTCACCCGAGGCAAGCTCCTTTAGATGATCCAGTGAGCAATATGGGGAGGGGACGAGAGGAGTGAGCAATCGGGGTGGGGCCTTAGGGAAAAGGTAGGGAAGGGGCGGGGCCTTGGCGAAGAGGCAGGGTGGGGCTTCGAGGGTCCAGTTTCCAGCAATTAAACAGGTGGCAACCTTACTCGCAATCCATGGCTACCACAGTAGCCCCTTGAGAACCCTTGCAGAATGCCATAAATTAGAGTGATCCTGGGCTCCTGTCAGCCCCTGGGGTCAGCATCAATCACCGCTCGGCTGGTTCCAACAAGAAGGGCTAATGTAACCTGTGTAGGAAACCAGTAATACTATATACAGCTTTTAGTACAGAAAAGCAATGCTCCTATATTTACATACATATGTTTAACATGAAAATAGCTATCAATTCCTTTTTGGTGGAAAATGATTTAAGACCTTGATAAAGGGAATGGGGGACTCAAAGTACTTGGTGATCTGAAGAATATTTGCACTAGAAGGGGACATTTCTTTATTAAATCTCCAGTCCTACAAACCCTCTACACACAGTATTAGCACTGAAGCAAATGGAAGTTTCCAGCACTGGGAGAAGAATGTGTAAGTGCAACTTCAGAGCCATACACTGTCCACAAACCACTGACGTCAATGGGATCTGTGCTCATAGACTGAGAAGAGAGTACATGCCTTTGAGCTCTGCTTCAGAAATGCTTCAGGCTAAACATAATTTGATTCTAATTTTGATTAGAACTGAGCCTCTGTTTTTAAGTCAGGCCTATTATCCCCTTACAGCACTTCTGCTACTTTCACCATCCTTCAAATTACTGATGAGATTTTCAAAATTTAAAGTTATCCTTCAAGTATACTTCAAAACTGGTTTAGTATGCCTAAAGGAATTCAACAACAATAGGAAGGATAACTTTTTTGATGAGAAAAAAAAAGGCGGGGAGGGAGTATGTGTGATTAACTTTAAGGTATTTGAAAATATATTTCCCGACCGTCTCACATGCATATAAAGGAATGGATTTATCGGCAATATTCATGTCATAGTGTTTTTAATTAGTATTAATAAAATTAAATTAAATAATAAAATAAATAAATAAATAAAAACCAAATCCATTTACAGGTTGAACAAAGATGACAAAAATTGATAGCCACTGTGTTCCACTTCAGCTCAAATGACTGCAAATACAATGCTGGTGTGAAGAATCAGAGATTTTCAAAACCCTTTAGTAGAACAAGTAATACCAGCAGATCATGAACTATGGTTTGACTCAAAGGGAATGTATTTTAACAATACAAGTGTCTACCTTTTTCCGGCTTTCATTTCCTTTCTTTTGCACGATGTTCTGCATTAATTCAATTCTCATTTCCTACTCACCTCCCATCCACCCAGTTAATACAGGGAAGACCATATTTAGGAGGAAGGGAAAAGGGGATGAAAAAGGTGTTTTGAGTGAGTGTATGTGAGTACATTTGTGAACACAAGCATCCTTCAGCTCCTGGCTTGAATTAGCCACCTGACATCACATAAATGAGAGCTCTTTCATCCACTGAGAAACCAACAACTGCAACTATAAGGAGACTCACACAAAGGATCAAATCCTTAAATAAAATCAATGATATATTTGTAAGGGTAAAGTAACAGAAAACATTGATTCTACTGCCTGTTACAATACCAGGTGCTGTAATAATCCTTATTTTTGCATGACGATATTCTAATACTTTAAATCAGCCCCGGGCGCCCTAACTCCTGAGATGTCCACACTGGCAAGGCACTTAGAGCGCCTGGACTCTGCAGCTGGAGCGCTCCTAGTAATCCACCTCCACGAGAAGCATAGAGCTTGCTGCACCCTGGATGAAATGCCGGGGTGTCAGTGTGGGCGACGTGTTGCATTACTGTGCTGTGATTGGCCTCCGGAAACAACCCATAATCCCTTGAAATCAAGTGGCCACTCTGGTCATTGTTTTGAACCCGGCTGCAGGCATGCAGATTTCCCCTTTCAAAGCTCCATTTCTGACAGCCGGCATGCTTATCTGCTCTGGGACACAAAGCAAACCATTACTGTGGAATGCTCCCACTGCAGAGGCAGGCGTTTGTGCGTGTGTGTTAGAGAGAGGCGGGGGGGTCAGGTGGGGGCTGATGCTGGGGTTTCCCCCTCCCCACTGCCGCTGTCTGAACTTACAAGACAGCATGCTGACACAATCTCTGCCCCCAAAACACAATGTCTCTCCCCACACATACACACAACACACTCTCTCCCACATTTGAAAAGCACAGTGCAGCCACTTACTTGCACACTGTGATAGCTACCACAATGCACCGCTCTCTGTGACGTTGCAAGAGCTGCTAATGTGGCCACGCCATTGTGCTTGCAGCTGACAGTGTGAACACATGGCAGCGCTTTCCCTGCTGCTGTCTCTGAGGGCTGGTTTAACTCCCGGCGCTCTACATCTGCAAGTGTAGCCAAGTCCTTACAGTAGCAGAATCACATTGATTCCATTGTGTCTGGGATTGTCTGGGGCGATGGAAGAAGGAGAAGGATTCTCTTCCAAGTGCAGCAAACCTAGTTTGGAGAGTGAAATGTAGTGAATCCACAGAAATCCTGAAGTTGGTTTCACTGCATTTCTCTCTTCAATCTTGTTTGTGTATCCCCAAATCCAATATTGTAAAAGACTTTACTATAACAAAAAAAAGCCCTTCCATTTGTCCTGTTCAATTCAAAACTTAGTCTGACATTCAAGTGGAAATCTAGAGAGAAAAATATCAACCAAACCCAGTGCCAACTAATATGCAATAAAGGCGAAGATCATTTGTGACATTCAGAACAAATTACACCAAATGTGTTAAGATGAATGACACAAACAAGGACAAGGCAGGACTTGCTTTTAAGAAGATTATTTCTACTTCGTTTACAACAAACACTAGAAATGCCTTTAGTGTTCAAAGAGTGCCAGGGCTGTCTGGGGAACTGGGCTTGGATTTCATTTTTATTTCCATTTCAAAAGAAGAAAGGTGGGGGAAGGGGGCAGTTTCTCTTTATTAGATTAATTACATCCAACAAATGGCAAAACAAATTGTGACATGAAGCCTACGTTGCCCAATTGCTTTTCAGTCACGGGTTGGGGCCGAGTGTCATTTGGCTATTTGTTTCACACTAACAGTTGGACACACTTTTCCATGGTAAGCTGCCTCCCTAATAAATGATGTTTGACAGCATCATTTATAAATTTTCTCCAATATCAAAACTGAGGCACTATAGAATCTGAAAATGTATCTGAAATAGCTTAAGGGGTTGGGCAAGAGTGAGCTGAGGGCTATTTCTCTGCCTCTATCTGCAACGTGTATAAAAACACCCCTAAAAGGAAGGGACCTCAGTCCCTGGAAAAATCATGGATCAGGTCCTCAAGGAATCAATTCTGAACCACTTAAAGGAGAGGAAAGTGATCAGGAACAGTCAGCATGGATTCACCAAGGGCACGTCATGCCTGACTAACCTAATTGCCTTCTATGATGAGATAACTTGCTCTGTGGATGAGGGGAAAGCAGTGGATGTGCTATTTCTTGACTTTAGCAAAGCTTTTGATACAGTCTCCCACAGTATTCTTGCTAACAAGTTAAAGAAGTATGGGCTGGATGAATGGACGGTAAGGTGGATAGAAAACTGGCTAGATGGTCGGGCTCAACGGGTAGTGATCAATGGTTCCATGTCTAGCTGGCAGCCGGTATCAAGTGGAGTGCCCCAAGGGTCGGTTTTGTTCAATATCTTCATTAATGATCTGGAGGATGGTGTGGACTGCACCCTTAGCAAGTTTGCAGATGACACTAAACTGGGAGGAGTGGTTGATACGCTGAAGGGTAGGGATAGGATACAGAGGGACCTAGACAAATTAGAGGATTGGGCCAAAAGAAATCTGATGAGGTTCAACAAGGACAAGTGCAGAGTCCTGCACTTAGGACGGAAGAATCCCATGCACTGCTACAGACTAGGGACCGAATGGCTGTGCAGAAGTTCTGCAGAAAAGGACCTAGGGGTTACAGTGGACAAAAAGCTGAATATGAGTCAACAGTGTGCCCTTGTTACCAAGAAGGCTAATGGCATTTTGGGTTGTATAAGTAGGGCCATTTCCAGCAGATCGAAGGACGTGATCATTCCCCTCTATTCAGCACTGGTGAGGCTTCATTTGGAGTACTGTGTCCAGTTTTGGGCCCCACACTACAAGAAGGATGTGGATAAATTGGAAAGAGTCCAGCGGAGGGCAACAAAAATGATTAGGGGGCTGGAGCACATGACTTATGAGGAGAGGCTGAGGGAACTGGGATTGTTTAGCCTGCAGAAGAGAAGAATGAGGGGGGATTTGATAGCTGCTTTCAACTACCTGAAAGGGGGTTCCAAAGAGGATGGATCTAGACTGTTCTCAGTGGTAGAAGATGACAGAACAAGGAGTAATGGTCTCAAGTTGCAGAGGGGGAGGTTTAGGTTGGATATTAGGAAAAACCTTTTCACTAGTAGGGTGGTGAAGAACTGGAATGGGTTACCTAGGGAGGTGGTAGAATCTCCTTCCTTTGAGGTTTTTAAGGCCAGGCTTGACAAAGCCCTGGCTGGGATGATTTAGTTGGGGTTGGTCCTGCTTTGAGCAGGGGGTTGGACTAGATGGCCTCCTGAGGTCCCTTCCAACTCTGAGATTCTATGACCTCCTGGGTCATTGAGTCCTGTCCCCTGCTCTAGCAGACAACCCTATCATATAATACTGTACAGAATAGCAGCAGATTCTGCTGCTGTGTGCATGCCCCAGTGCACCCAGAGGAATTGCGTCTGTCTTAGCCACATTTCCACTTCGAGTTGCAGTTGGTATGTGGTCCCTCCTATGTATGTGCACACACTTCAATGTTGTCTGTAACTTAGAGACACACTATAAACCATACTATTTGACTGCAGAAAGGTATGAAAATTATCAATGTAAACATCAATGTTTTTCTTTCCCACGTAAATTCTTGTCTAAACAGAAGGTAGAGATGAGGTGTTATTTCAATGCAATTCTTCTTCCAATTTAACTGACCAGTTATTGGAAATTGGATAATCAACTTTAAAGTGGACTAAGTTAATTTCAAATCAGTTAGCATGGAAATAAGTTTCTGTGGACACATCTGTATTTCGGATTAATTTTTCAGTCCTCCCACTGCTATCTCACACTGCATTACTTCAGGACCAACCTTTAAAATATGGATCTTATTCATGGGGGTGGTAAATAGCATTGGCAAGAAGCAAGCTTTATTTCTTTGCCCAATTAATGCAATTAAAAAACACACACAAATGGTCACTTCAGATTTAAAAGGGCTGCAGAAAGCCAATATAACTAAAGACCGGCACAGGATTTTCAAAGGAACATAATGGAAAATGGACCTCAATTTCTCAATTATTGTGCAAACTCCCTTAATTGCCTTTGAAATCCCAACTCTGTCCCTTAGTCACTGAATAGGTGCATAGATGCTGGAACTAAGGGTGCTGGAGGTGCTGCCGCACCCCTTGGCTTGAAGTGGTTTCCATTATATACAGGGTTTACAGTTTGGTTCAATGGCTCTGACCACGCCCACTATAAAAACTGTTCCAGCACCACTGAACAGGTGGTGGTGATGGAAAACTCCAATAGTTGTTCTTGTAACACAATCTACAAAAAATAAAAAAGCTGTTTCCTCCACTTTTCCTGATCTGATCACAATTAAGCAGATCACGATGCATGAGTTTTATGCTAGAACATAAAACTATTTTGTGGTGTGTGTTCCGAAAAATTTGAATATTCAGTGAAAGAGCTCTGCAGCAGGTTGCACATAATGCGCTATACCAAAGTTTATATCTAATTTGTAACCACCAAAGAGACCTATTTAGCCTTGAAGAAGACTCAGTAGAAGTACTTGGTACGTCATGTATATTGCAGATACTGCAGCACTTGATTCATGTTGATTTAAAGTATTCTACTTGGCTAATGCCATGTTCACCTAAAGACAATTGTTCATCTATTCTAATTATTTTAAAGTATGTGTTTACCTTTACACTGCCGATGTGTCTAAATGGCCATCATAAAAGAGGAGCGTAGAGACACAACACATTACTACAGAAGCACAAAACTAACAAAAATTTGCATAGAGTGTGGGGAAGCAATATGTGAATTATGTTTGTAAATTCAGCCATTTAAATTTTATTTGCAAATGCAATAACGTCACTACAGTGGAAAGCGTAGCAAAAACATTCTTTCAGGATAAGATCTTCATTATAAGAATGTGGGTTACTACGGCAGTGTCCTCAGTGAATTGCAGAAACATCAGCTGGGTAAACATGGCCAAGATTGAGTGAACCCAACTCTATTAACGGTGTGCCATAAGGCAACTAACAGTGAGGTTAAATTTAATTTTTTTTTAAAAAGGCTATTGTATTCCAAGAGCTGAACAGAAATCACCAGTGTGAAGAGAGAGAATCAAGCAGTGACTATTTCTGCCCTACCACCAGATGTATACTGTATGACTTATTTGTTTTTACTTGTTTGTGATATAAAGGACCGTTTGTTCTTGGAGAGAAAAGAAAACTGGCAACATTCCACTGAACTATTTTATGTGAGGCACCTCAGGGGTTCTAGCCAACTACTTTGTTTGGGTTTTCTTTACACCTGGATATCCATATGTTTTATAAACATACCCATATGCTTTTTCCTTGTGCCTCTGTATAAACAAAATTGGGTTTTGTTACTTTTAAAATGACAGTGAGGTTTTATTACCATTTATCCCATGTCATGAAAGATTATGATAAAAATTCAGAACAATCCTTATGTGCTTTTCAAAAACCTTTAGATGGATTATTTTTTGTTGTTCTCAATATTTAGGGGCAAATTTTCGCACTTTGGGCACAGCATGTGGACATCTACCCGGAAGAGTTTGGGGTAGAAATGTTCTCTTCTAATCCTAACAATCTCCTAAAATCCCATGGAGAAGCTGTTCCAAGAACATAGACACATTTGGGGGCAGGAACTACAAGTCAGGAAGTATTGCCTATCATTGTATGTGCACACCCTCTTGTCAGAGGCCTTTGCATAAAGCAAATAAGTATGAAAATAATTAAGAAATGGATCCATTCTCTTCCAAGCTTTCTAAAGATCCTAACTTATCTCTGGAATATGCCTGCACAAACAGTATATTTTAGTTTGAATGCTACTTCAAAGTTCATATGTATTTTACCAGATCTCACAAATAACTGGGATTTCAGAATTCATTTTTGGGAATAATTGCCATTATTCTGGTGCAAGAACCAACTTTTCACTGTGTAATTTGCTGTTTCCACTCTCCTGTCTCAAGAACCTTGTCCAGTATATCACCTTCAGTTATGCCTCCTGATCTCTGCTTTTGCTTCACATTTCAGATTCCTACACTACTTACTGATCATAGCAGTCTAATTCCATTATGCAACCTCTTAAAGTCCCAGATACGAAGGAAAAAACAGGCTTCCTAACTCGTACCTAACCAACGCACACAAAGTCTCACCTAAATCACTGGTAACATTAACTCATGCAAAACAGAAAAGAAGAATAGATGCTCTAATTTAAATTGCCAAGAGCTTTTCTATCGAAGTGTAACAAAATTTGATTTTCATTACTGTGGAAGTGCCCACACATGCACTTCTGTTGTTCCAGTCGGTCAACATTGCCATTCCACTTTTAAGCCCCTTATCCAGAGGATAACAACTTATATGTAAAAACTCACTTCCACATAAATCTTGATATACAAATACTCTAACCCAGTGGTATTTCCATAAGAAGGGGCAATCAAGCCACACACAGAGAGAGAGAGAGAGAAATGATGGGTGGAGACACTAGCTGACATTGACAACTAATGGCAGAAAAATTTGTGTTTACAAACTCTTTTTAAAAATTAAAAAATATTGCAGAATTAGACACCATTAGATGTCAGAGGTTGCACTTTTTTAAACCCTAAAGAGAGATTTTATTGTTGGATAATTTTTGCTTGATATATAAAATCGGGGGAGAGGAGAATAGGCTGCATTAGGCTAGATTCCCTTCAGAGCTTGGGGAGTGACATCCTTCTCCCCATCCTAGTCAGGATGGAGTAAGTCAGTGCAGAGTCCCCTTCTCTGCTGGTAATTTTGAGGAAAGGCTCCAACTGACTTAAAGACGTTCCCAGTAAGAAGGAGCCAGATCCTCCATTCTGCTCCATTCTACATTGCTCCGGCAGCACAGAAGAAATGTAAAGAGAGTGGAAGTGGGCCCTGAGAAAATACCCACTTTGTGAAGGGCTCCCCTGCTGGCATAGAGTAAGAGGACCCTTCAGTGTAAGCGTGTATCAGGGACAAAAAGGGACAAAGAAGGGATTTAGCTGGAGCGCAGCTATTTTTTGCTTCTCATGGCTCATTGGAGCGTACTTATAGCATCCCTGAGGCTGCACTAACCGATGCCAGATTGTCCCCAGAAAGTCACATTTGCGATCTGACCCCTTCATTCCTAGGATCAGTGCAGGGTTGAACCGACTGAGAATTGCGGCCATATGTTGAGAGAAATGGGCAAAGCAGGTAAAATAGAGGCTCCAACACTCCTGGATGGATACCCTGAAAGAAGAATTTAAAAAATAAAAAAAAACAAAAACAGGTGAGTTATTAACACTTTAAAATCTGCTACTGAGCAAACTTCAAAGCAAAGAAATCACCAATATGGGCCAGGATCTGGAGAGCTGAATTTTTTTTGCGGCCAAAATTCCGTCATGGGGGGAATTATCTGTTTAAATGTTTTGAGTTCTATTGTTTCTTTAGTTGTGGTTGGTGGAAGCTCTGTGAATTCTGTCCAACCTTAAAGTAAAAAGATAATGAACCAAATAAAGACCAGATGTAAGTCAGCACAATTCCATGCTCAATAATTTAATTTTATTTGTGGTAACTGCCATATGACTATAAGAATCGGGGTTGCTACCAGAAAAGTGGTGATGGAGTACCTCTCTCTCTCTCTGGTTACTTATGTGTTAGATTCTATAACTGTCACAAGATAATAGGCAAGTTGTCAAAGCATTATGACAGTGCTCCCTCCGTGGTCACTATTTCCTATAAAACCATCACCTTCTAGTCACCACAAGCAGATGCAGCATGAAATGCAAAGCTGCCTGTCATTTCGTGACATCTTTGAAGGCAAGCACCATTACTGTAAAGAAGGGTCTACGCTACCTTTTCCATTACACAAGCTTAAGGGTTATTTCTTTGCGTAATGTTGTTTTAAGAATTAGAAAAGGTCACCACGCATGGACACCTTAGACCGCTGAAGAGAATTGCAGCACATTGACATGAGAGCCAAGACAAGAGATACTTGACAATAACAGGAGGAATTAAAAGTCAGTGTAAAAGCACATAGTACAGTAGATCAGGGGTTCCCAAACTGTGGGCCACGACCCAAAGGTGGGCCGCAACACAGTTCCGGGTGGTCTGCCGGCGCAACTACATTCTCCAGTCAAGCTCTTAGAAAACCTTTAACTCCACCTGACTCATGTAATCTAAGTAAAAGCTGTATAAATGTAATGTTTTGAGATGTATATGTTGGACACAGCATAGAAAAAACTTTATTTTTAAAAAACCAACATGCAATATGTCAAGTTTAATTCTTGCGAGTACAACGGTGCATTTCATTTCAAGGTAACTTAGCAACGTACACACAGTCCGCCATTTACAACTGCAAAAAACAGCAAGCGGTATTTCAATCTGGCATGGATCGATTTATTATTCGAAAATGAGAAGGGTGCACTAGTGGAGAAGATAATGAAAGTCCCGGATCATCTATAGCTATACAAAACGAGCCAGTCAAAAAAATAAATAAAATGGTAAGAAAATATGATGGCTCATTCTTGAAGTTTGGATTCTCATTTACTGGAATCAGATGAGTACCTGTTGCCTCGGTGTGTTAGAATATTGATGTTATTTTATATGTTTATTTACAATATTTGAGTATTTTATAATTAATAGAGAGTCAGATTGGGTCTTTACTTAGGACAGAAATTCAGATTTTACACAAAAAAATTGAAAACAGTGTTTAACGTTGGACAACTATTTTGTTTTAAAATCAGTAACACCACAATTTGTTCTTGCAGTTTTGTTAACGTTGTGTTGTTTACTGTTCAGTTTTATACATTGTAAATTTATACCTTGTGTTTTCCCTGTCTGAACACTACATTTGGGTTGCAACATCTTTTTAATGTGTAGTTTTACTAAAACTGTTTTGGTTTCAAAGATTTTGAAGCATTTCTTTAAAGTAATATTGCTAGGGATTTCTATCATTAAAACTGTTTACATTAAAATGAAAAGGAACCATGTGTACTGTTTATTTACAGTGTTATAGTTTATATATATATGTAATAATGACAATAAATAATTTCCCTCAAGAAATGGTAATAGTGGGCCATAATGCCTGTTGCAGCTCCATAAGTGGGCCTCAGGGAAAGGAGTTTGGGAACCCCTGAAGTAGAGCACATTTCACTTTGCTGTAACATTCAACTGCACTCACTTCGGACATTGGGAAATAATAACACCACAAAAATAAGTGCATTCTAGGAAGACTAAGGCTTAGAATATGATTTTATGTCAGGATGAAGTTAATTATTAGCATTCAGAGTATCTGTGATACACAGATAAAAGGGATAGGTTGCCAACCTCCATTTTTACAAACAAAGCGAGACCTGTTAATCTGCTCTGTATGTGGTTTATCCATACACTGGCAACAAGTTTTTCACAATATGCATGTGCTACAGAACGTTTTTTTCTGGGGTGAACATTTGAAATAAAATGCACATTTATTACCCAAAGCATTTAGGTCTGAGATCTTGTATTGGAGAAACTGTGTTCCAGTAAGTCCCTTTGTTTGTTTGTTTGACTGAAGTTTAAAGCCAAGGCATTGACTATTTGTGGTCATTAAAATTCACACGGCTTTGGTCTCAAGAGTTAGGTTGATAACTCAGTTTGGGTAACTACATTCCACCTACCTTAACGTGTCCTGTAGTTTCAACTTTACTACTTTCCCTAAACTTCTGTGTAGTGTTGCTCCACTCTGTTGAAGAATTGTACACAGTGGGGGATATAATCTTGTATATGCTGTGTAGGTTGCAAATCCGATAGATCAGGATGATGAAAGACATTACATTAAATTTAATGTACTTGATTATGACTTAATATGGCCATAGCAGAACTTCTTATCTGCCCTCACAAACCTTCTCTGCTTTCCCACTTCTCTATCAATGATGATAATAGCAATCATCCTTGCCATCATTTAGGTTTGAAATCCCAGGGTTAATTTTGACTTCTTTCTCTATCCTTCCCCACACACCTGAGACATACTCAAATTCTACTGCTTCTTCTGTCTTAACAACTCCAAGATTTACCATTTTCTTTCCTACAGCTAAATCTTTTGTTCAGGCCCTCATTATGTCCCACCTTGATTACTGTACCATCCTGCTCTCTGAACTGCCAAACACATACAGCGCCACCCTTCAATCCATAGAAAATTCAGCTGATACAGTCACCTTCCTCACCTGTCAATTTGATCATGTCACTCCCTTCTTTGAAGCCTTCCGGGGGTTCCTCATCCTCTATTGCATCAAACTTAAGTTACTTATCAACTTGAAAGCTCTAAATTGCTTATTGTTTTTCGCCTTTCCCTTGACCTCTGTTCCTTTTCTCTTTCTCTTGAGATTATGAGGTCAGCAGAGCAGGGAATGTCCCCCTTGAATGTTTGAAAAGTGCTTAGCTTTGTGACAGTGGATGCTACCATAAATAAATCATAAAAAATAATAATAATCACTGCAAACTCCATACACAATCACATTCTAAATCCCACAAACTAACTTCTACAGCCCAGACAATGGCAAGGTAAATTCTGCCTCACAGATCATGTCAGCAAGAGTCATTTACCAAATTCTTGTCCTCTGAGTATACAAAAATGCCTTAAACATGAAAGATCCCTCAGACAGACAAAGGATTCCAGTGTACAGATCCCAATAAAGAAAATATAAATCTAAAACAGATACAGGAAACAGCATAACTCTTACATATATTAACAAAGGAATGCATGAAAACAAAATATTTCACTTGTAAAAGTCATGTTGGCAGATCAAACGGGAAAAGAATCCCAGATAAAGTCCTTTGTCTTCTGCATCCATTTCCCATGTGTCTAAGGGAGGCCACTGCCCTCTAACTCATATAAGCCTCATCAACATTGAGAAAATGAGGCATGTTAGAAATGTGTTAGCACATTTTAATTAACACATAGGTAGGCTTAGAAGGACTAGAGTTTGATTGGTAAATGTCGATTTCACCATACACACACAAACCAATGAAAACACATTTTCATCATAATAATCAAAATTTACAGATAGGCAAAGTAAGAAAAAAATCTGTTTTAGAACTTATTAGTGCTTGATTTAAGGAGATTTACTTTGCATATTTTGACATGCAATGTTGACAACTTGTGTTTTAACTGTCATAAAGCTTTAACCTTTTGAATCTCAACCTCTACTGTCATCAAATAATAATTGACTGAGTCCTTAATGTCGGACACTCTCATAATTTCCCACAACTGTGGAAATTTAAATAGATAAAAATTTTAAAAAATGCTTAAAGATAAATATCAATATTATCTGTCATCATTATAAAAATAAATATTGACTTCTACCAAGCCTAAGTATAGGCAAGGATACATCATGTTTAGAAATATGTTAATTATTTGTAGTTAACCTCATGGGTTATCTTTAAGGGTCTGTCTACACAGGAAAATTAATTTGGATAAGGAAAGGTGTAAATGTAAAGCAGAATAGTGATTCCTGATTATCTGCTTGTGTGAATGCTCTTATTCCAGAATAAAAAGTGTCTTGTTCTGAATTAGTTGAGGGAGTTCCAGAATAACTCCACATGTAGCCGAGTCCTTCGAGCTAAGGCATGTTTAACATCATGTTAACTGAAATGTGTAATCTGACATGTCTTCTAATATGATGGATTTTCCCTTCACAGACATGATCATACTGCTGACTGTCTATCTTGAGACAGAGAAAGGAAAGCCACACTTCTCGAGGAGGGGGTGGAGGGGGGTGGAGAGGGAAATAAAGAGGAGATGAAGAAACACAACTAAATCACTTAGGTCTGCCAAGGGAAAAAATTAAATATATGTGTATTATTCTCTATTTGCACACAATTGCTGCTTTATATTGTAAATCTAACTTATTTGCTTTTTCATCTACCCTGTTATGAAGTGTGAATCATATCAATCCAAATGTGCTAAAAACACGCTCACTTGATGCTGAGCTGGCTGGACAGGAGCGAAGGTCATTAAAAATGTACAGAGCTTTGAATCCCATTATAGTTTCTTCAGTGATTTTACTCACCACAATTTCTCACCATATTGCTGCAATGAACTGGGACAAAATCTTCACAAACCTACATTTAAGTTAGAAACCTGTATTTTCCATTTTTAACACTAGAAAGAGGATTATGTGCCATCAGCCACGTTTCTGCCTCTTCTGTTTCAGCTAGAGCTGGCTGAAAAAGGGGAATCCCTTTTCAGGAACACGTGTCCTCGAAAAAAGTTTTGCCCTGAGGAAGGACAAAATGTCAAAATGCAAAAGTTGGGGCCTCCAAGTGCTACCACAATACAAATAAGCAATTTGAAAATAATAATAAAAGAGAGGTAGAAAAAGCCCTACTGAATCATCTTGTCCGTTACTTTCTCAGTGCGGACTTGTTCCCCCGATCCACTTTCCAGTGCTTTTTCTAGTCTAATTTAAATGTCTCCATGGATGAGTCTCCTCAGCCTTGCAGTTCATTTTTAAAAGAGCAGTGTGGTTTATGTAAGAACACACTATCCTTATCTAAGTCACTGTTCAAAACCACCAGATGTGACTACTTGAAAGGAAGATATGTTTAAAGTGGAAGTGCTGCTTATGATATTAACTGAGCAGTATGGTCTTCCTGACGCCTATATTTGCCATATTCTGGGATCTGTACCTAATAGTATGAAGCACAGCAAGTTATAACAGTAAGGATTCTGTACAGATGATATCCTAGTATATCTGACAGCACACAGTGCTCAGATACCCATAGGTCTTCCAAAGTGAATGCAGAAGCCATAAAACCTTTATCTTTTTTTATTTCCAGCATTTTTAAAAGATATGACAGATCAGATAGATATATCTAACGTAGTGAAACCGTGCTCATGTAACAGTGTGTAAGCCCTTGTCTATCAAACTGCTGCTCTTTCTGTGACCATGTCTGACCCCTTTTGTGTGCTCTTAGCAACTTGAAAAAGCCCCAGCAGTCTTCTTCATGCAATATGTAAAGGCAATGAACCTGTCAAGTTTCTTTTACCAACTAGCAATTATCTCTGACATCAGACACAATACACTTGGACTTACTCAGCTAAATTAGAACAATTTTAACTATGGACAAGAACAATTAAAACTTTGGAAACTGCTAAAAAACTAAGTGCAGAACATCTGTCAAAATGCAAGAACTCCACATATAGGGCCTAAAACTATGAGGCGCTGAATGCAGGGCCGGCTCCAGGCACCAGCCGACCAAGCATGTGCTTGGGGCGGCACCTTCGGGGCAGCCAATCTTGGGGCGGCGCTTAGGGGGTTTTTTGGGGGTTTTTTTTTAAACACACTTCGGCGGGGCGGTGCTTGGGCGAGGGGTGGGTTTGTTTCGGCTGGGCGGTGTGTGTTGCGGCGCTTGGGGAGGGTTGTTGTGGCAGGGTGGGGCGCTGTGGGGGGGTTGTTGCAGCGCAACACCGGCGGGGGGGGGGGGGGGGGAGAGTGTTTCGGCAGGGCGGTGGCGCGGGGGGGGTGCTGTTTCGGCGGGCGCTGGGGGGGTTGTTTTTTTTGTTTGGTCGGGGCGGCATTTGGGGTTTTTTTTTGTTTTTTTTTTGCTTAGGGAGGCAAAAAAGTTAGAGCCGGCTCTGACTAAATGTCTGCTGTGAAGCTAAGTGCACGTTTGAGGGCATTCACCATAACCCTAGGAGGTGCTCAGTGTTACAACCTGGCCCAGTCTCCGTGTGGACGGTAACCAGCCTACTGTAAGTGGACCCTGCTGCTGTGTCCAACGTGCTTCCCAGCCTACTGGTCAGGGCCGAGTATAGTGACTGTTTCTAGCTCTGGGTCTCCAGGGCATACTCCCCAGCTCAGATCTCTTGTCTAAGCTCTTCCTTGGGTAGTGGGACTCTGCAGTTCAGACATGCTATCCCCTCAAACCAGTGCCTCAGACCTCCCAACCTGTCCCCCATCCAACTGCTTACACATATTCTCCCAGAGCTCCATCTAGGTGTGGGCACTGTGGCTTCTAGTTTAACACGTTCAGGAAAAGTGTGGCATACAGTGTGACAAAATACACCTGTGTTCAAACCCTACACACTACTATAATAATCTCTGTACAAGGTATCATTCTGGACATTACTGTTCAGATAAAGTATGTGTGGCAATATTGTATTAGAGGTTATAAGCTTTCCCCATATGATGTTAAAGCTGCACATTCAAAACTCAAGTATCACCAAACTAGTCAAAACAGGCCTTAATTTGCATTTAAGCAGTAGAGTCATCAAGCAAGGGAGAACAAAGAAAGAAAGCTCAAACAGGTGAAAAAAAAATCCAGCAGGGACCATCCTTCCTCACACACTCTTTGTCTCCTAGTTCCCAGCTGGAAATATTTTGCAAAAGTGGTCTTGATACTATAAAAAGTAGGGGCAAACACCCCAAGGCACCCTTCTCTCTCTCCCTGACCATCACATTCTCTTCACATGAGAGGACAAAAGGAAACAATCATTGGACTCTGGGGGAGGGGTCCTGACCTGAAGAGTTTGGTCAGAAACCTTGCTGGAAGCATGTGATGAGAAATTTTGCTTGAATCTAATATAGTTTAAGTTATACACCAGTAAGCATTTTATCTTTATTTTTCTTGTAACCATTTCTGACTTTTATGCCTCATTACTTATACTCACTTAAAATCTCTCTCTTTATACTTAATAAATGTGTTTTATTGTTTTATCTAATCCATTGTATTTAAGTTGACATGTCTGGGTAACTATTTAAGATAGTAAGCTGGTACATTATTCTCTTAAAGGAATAATGGACTTAATATATTTGTACTTGCCAGGAGAAGGCTGGGCAGTACAGGACATACATTTCTGGGGGGAAGTCCAGAATGGGGGTGTGTTGGGGTCACCTTGAGGCATATCCACAGCTGGTAGGAGCAAGGGTGTAGCTGTCAAGCTGCAGTTACATACAGACACTCAGGGTGTGGCTTGCATGTTGGAAGGCTGTTTGTGAGCAGGTGGGAGCTTCTTCAGCAAGGTATTGTAAGGCACCCAACAGGACAGGGGTGACAGCATTACAGATCTTTGCAAAATAACACACATCCTAAGATGTTCCCTCCCCTAGTGCAACCCCATCCCTTCTATGAGTCCTAGGTTTTGTAAGCATTTCAGGCTAGGCACAGTCTCTCCTGCCTTCTCTCTCTCTCTCTCTCTCTCTCTCTTTCTCATCAGTCCTTCTTGCATGTAGCAATAGTTGACCCTCCCACACGCCATTCACAGAGACTTAAATACATGCTGTCTCCTGTTGCCACATGCGTAGGCTGAGAAGTCGCACACCCACTGGCTATGTTGGTGACCTAGGGTTGGGCTAGGAGTTGAGACACAATCAAGGTTGATGGCTCCAGATTGCTCTGTGATGGCTTGTCAGGGTATGTCTATACTGTAAAGTAAGCTCAGGCTCAAGCTCAAGCCCTAGCCCCACTTCCGTCTACACACAAATCTCTCAGATTCTGGCTCAGATGCATGGACACAGGCCCCCGTGAAGGAGAAGGACGTGAGCCAAGGCAGGACACGGGGTTCGAGCCCTATCATTTTGCAGTGTAGATGCAGTCCCCCATCCTAGACTGAGGTCCTTGGAATCCCCCCATAGCATTCCACAGTGCTATGGGCCAACTTCCTTTGTCCTCTCTCTCTCTCTCTCCCAAGAATTGCCAGTCGACTCCAGGGAAATGGAAGCCCCTCGCCTTGTTCTAGCAGGGCAGCTTGGCGCTTACCCCTTCCGTTTTATTCTGACTGCCAAGCTGCAAACACACCTTAGCAGAATCTCTGGCATTTGCAATGGATACCGACCAGAAGGAGTCCTTTACAAAGCACGGGTCATCATGATTGCAAGAGCATAGCCAGATTTTCATGAATCTCTGAAGCAAGGCTAGCAAAACAATTGATTTTAGTAAGAGTACTAGATATGACCATAACCACACCTCCGGCAACTCGCCAACATTGTGTCCATTTTATGATGAGTTTGACTGGGTGCTGGACTGTGCCTCACACTGAGCCACCAGTGGTGCATGATGACCTGTCAGCTGGGATGGTGCCTGCTGGTCCCAGAAGCCAGCATGGGAATTGATGGGAGCCTGCAGCAGGCACCAAATGAAGCAATTGCTGATGAAACTGGTCCTAGAGGAGGCTTTCTCACAAGAGCAGCTGTGGCATATTCTGGGGGCCATACTTGGAGGAGCTTTTTAATGTCCCCTCTCACGCCAGAGGAACGGTCTGCCGGGAGCAAAACACAAAGAGGGAGAAACTGCCCCAGAGCCTGGTATGTTTCCATTTTTGAGTTTATTAATACAGGAACAGGAGGGATTTCCACTCTATGAACCAATGCAAAAAATATTACAAGCCCTGGGTAGCAGTATGTAGCTGCTAATACTAGCCTCTTGGTATGTCCCTGCCCCTTTATCCACCACATGGAATTTCAAATGGAGACTGAGAAATGCAAACAGTAAAACAAACATGGAAAACAGATTTTTTACTGGGAAGGCGCAAATTTTTGCTAGTTCATTCCGGTTTGTTAAAATAAGAACCTTTCGGGTACAGGCACCATTCAGTGCCAACCCAACCGTGTCACACGTCTCCTGAAAAGACTGAACTGTATGGGGGGAGAGAAGAGGTTCAACTGTACTCCACTTTCAAATGTAGTCGATCTCTCTTACATATAGTCCATGCATGCTGTGGGTGACAAAATTATTAGTCCCGAATATAACGGGGGGTTTGAATTCAGTCCAGTAATTTGCCTGGAGGAGAAGCAGGGTAGCACTGGAGTTGTGTATGTTTGCATGCAGTCCTAACATCCTGTCTTGGAAGCTGTGGGAAGGCACTAAACTGTGTAGATGTTAACGCCGCATCCTGTTGATTCCCTTGGGAATTCTGACCCAATCCTAGTTGCAAACGTTTCCAGTAGCAGGAACTCCTGATATGTAGTCACATTTCGGGGAAGGGTGTATTTTTCAGGGCCACCTCAATAGCTCACCAGCATATTCCAATTGTAGATGTGCTGGTCAGTCACCAAACATATGAATGCTTCGGTGGCACATGCAGCTGGGTTTCCACCAGCAGCTTGAAATAAAACCTCTCTTGGTCAATCGGGCAACACAAAAGCTGTTACGTCCTCCAGAACGTGCAATGCCTGAAATGATAGAGAAGGCTTATGTAGCACAGCATGACCACCAGCCTCCCCACGAACTCCATTTTTCTGGGGAGAAAAACAAAGTTGTGATTAGCTTATCATTCTTTCGGCACTTCTTTCATGGTGATTAACTTGGCTGTGTCCAGGAAGCTTCTGTGATATGAAGCAGCCCTATGCCACTACACTGAAGTTCAGTTTAAAAAAATCATAGAATCAGTTTTAAAATTATAGAAGGGACTACAAAGTTATGTAGTCTAACTCCCCTCCAAGATGCAGGATTTGTTGCATCTAAACCATCCAAGACAGGTGGCTCTCCAGCCTCCTTTTGAAAACCTGCAGTGAAGGAGCTTCCCTAGAAAGTCTGTTTCATTGTCCTACTGTTCTTACAGTTAGGAAGCTTTTCCTGAGATTTAATCTAAATCTGCTATGCTGTACTTTGAATCCATTGCCTCTTGTGCTGCCTTTTCTGGCAAGAAAGAACAACTTTTCTCCATCTATTTTATGGCAGCCTTTCAAGTATTTGAAGACTTATCATGTCCCCCCTTATTCTCCACTTTTCCAGACTAAACATACCCAGTTCCTTCAGCCTTTGCTCATATGGCTTGCATTCCATCCCTTTGATCATCTTTGTTGTTCGTGTTGACACAGGGGTGGGGGAGAGGACACACTCTGGATCCTTTCCAGTTTCTCTACATCCTTTCTATATATTGGTGACCAAAACTGGACACAGTGCTCCAGCTGAGGCCAAACGAGCACCAAGAAGAGCGATGACTTGCATGCTATGCCTCTGGTGATGAAACCTAAAATTGCATTTGCTTTTTTTTTGCAACAGCATCACTTTGTTGACTCATGTTGAGATTGTGATCCCCCACAACTCCCAGAACTCCCAGATTCTTCTCAGCAATGCTGCTACCAAGCCAGTTATCCCCCATTTTGTATTTTGTGCATTTGTTTTTTCTTCCCTAAGTGTAGCACCTTACATTTGTTTTTGTTGAATTTCATTTTGTTGTCTACAACCCAGTTCTTCAATTTATCATGATTCCTCTGAATTTCAGCTCTGTCCTCCTAAGTGTTGACAACAGCACCCACCAGCTTTATGTCATCTACAAGTTTGATCAATATGCTCTCTATTCCTACATCCAGGTCATTAATAAAGATGTTAAACAACACCAGACCCAGAACAGATCCCTGTGAGACCCTGCTTGAGACCTTCCTCCAATTTGACATCATTCCATTAATAGTACTTTTTGTTTGTGGTTGTTTAACCAATTATGAATTCACTTAATGGTAGTTCTCCCAAGCCCATATTTCTCCAGCTTACCTATCAGAATATCATGTGGGACTGTATCAAAAGCCTTGCTGAAGTCCAAATATGGTATGTCCACTGCATTCCCCCATCCACTAAACCAGTTACCCTGACAAAGAAGGAAATCAAACTGGTATGGCATGATTTGTTCTTAGTAAATCCATGCTGGCTGCTAGTGATTACCCCTTCTTCATCCAGGTACTTTCTGTCCTTGAAATTCCAAAATGATTTTTCTGTACTCCTGCTCTGAGCTATTTGAGACAATAACTCTCTGTGTCTTGTCATATTGCAGGCCCTTAAACCTCTACAGGCTGATGTACCTCTACAGGTCACCCACATTGCAGAAGCCTGGCTCATCATATCCTCACAGACCGTTCCAAGAAGAAGCGTTTCCGTGATGGACTTATGGTTAACGTTCTGTACAGGACCAACAAACAGATCGAGGACCAAAGACAAAGTCACTTGTAACAAGAGGAAAGACATGCGGAGAGGCAAGTGGAAAGGCTCAGGCTTGCTTCACAGCTTGAGGATGGGGTAGCGGTGCAGGAGCAGGCACTTACTTCGCAGTTCTTGGAACAGGAATGGGGGTCAAGTGAAGAAAGATAGAGCACAACAGAGAGAACGATTTGAGTGGCTGCTGTCTCTAATGGCCACAATAACGCATCCCCTCTGTGGTACCCTGGCCTGCATTCCAGGACCAGCTTGGAAAACTCCGTGCTTGGGTGGCCCACGCAATAAGGCTCTATGAATGACTGGACAGGGCAAATGTGCCTCCTGCAGACCTCAATGCTGAACCCTTCCCCCATGGATGCCGCCATCCCTTCCCCAGTGCCAAATGTGTAGCAATTGTGGAAGGAAGGGAAAGGAAAACAGGGGTGGGGGAGAGGACATGCAATAGTTATTGACATTAATCTATACTGTTCCCCCCATGCCCAGTTTCATAAGTGGTCAGGTCTTTCAAAAGGACAATGCATGACATAAAACCCCTCCCCCACAAGCAATCAACACCTCCCCAAGCACGTCCATAAAGGTACTATTCTCACTCTTCCACTGGCCCATCCAAGTCCATAATGTGGGAGCACAAACCATCCCTGATTTCTGTTGCCCCAATGCATCCAGTTCCAGCTAGGGTAACTGCACTTTCTGATTGGGTGCACTGGTTCAGCAGCCCCTCTCTGTCATAGGTCCGTTCAGGGGGACATGTCTCACCTTTAGATTCACAAAGATTGTGAGGAGCACAGCAAGCCATAATAATATGGACAGCACTGACGACACTGGTCTGTAGACATCTCTGTGGGATTTCAATCTGCTAACACACGTTCCACAACCATTATGCACCTGCTCAGAATGTAATTAAACCTGCTTTGCCAAGGCCTCTGAGATCAGGGTATAGTTTCATAAGCCAAGGCAAAAAGGGGTCCATGGGGTCCCCCAGAATTACAGTGGTGACAGTAACCCTGTTTATGACAATGTCATGTGGTGTGAATAGTGTCCCAACCTGTCCACGAATGAAGACTCCCGATTGTCAGAAAACCCTGCCATCATGAACTTTTCTAATACAGCTAACATTGATGTTCATAAATCGGGTTCTGTGGTCCACAAGAGCCTGCAGAACTATGGAACAGTACCCCTGGTGATTTACGTAGCCACGTGCTCCTTGAGAAGGGAGAACTATGGACACATGAGTCCCATCAATAGCCCCGGCACAGTTTGAAAACTCCATTCTCTCAAAGCCAGCAATTATTTCAGGAACATATTTAATGTCTGCCACCTTGGGGTAAACTATATGCCTGATTGCCTCAGAAACCTTTGCCACCACTTTACCCACAGCTGACTTTCCAGCACCAAACTGGTTGGCAACAGACCTGTATGAGTTTGGGATAGCCAGCTTCCAGACAGTTATTGCAACCCACATCTGGACTGGCATGGCCACTCTCATATGTTTGTCTTTACTGTGGAGGGTCAGGGTGAGCTTCTCACAAAGCTCCAGAAATATTGCTTTCTTCATGCAAAAATGCAGGACCCACTGCTGGCCATCCCAGGTGTGTATGATGATGTCGTCCCACAAGTCTGTGCTTGTGGCGCTCCTCCAGAAGTGCCTCTTTACATAGGGGGCATCAGTGGCTATACCAAGTGTCATAAGCAGCAGCTGCCAGTTTGAGTCTGCCACGTTTGTGTCCTCCTCCTCCTGCTCCATCATTAGCTCTGTCAGCTGCCTTCAGTGGGTTGGAAAACACCACCAAAATGTCCACCAGTGTCTCACGGAAACTCTGCCCATTTCCTAATACAGGTGTGAAAGCGCAACCAAGAGAAGTTCTTCAAATGGTGATTCCTCCATGTTGCTGGCTCTGGCTGCTGGGAGGCACAGACCAAAATGACAGCTTGGCAGTACCATGAGAGGAGTAGAACAGGAAAAAGCAGAATTGAGACCTTTCAAAGTTTTGGCCCAAGCGAGGCGGGATGGGGGCGTTATTTGAGCTCCCCGCCTCAGGTGCCAAAATGTTGTGGGCCGGCCCTGGCTCAAACACAGGATCTGCTGACCCAGTTCCCACAAACCAAGGGCTTACATTGCAGTATAGACTTACTCTCAGTGATACTGTTTCAAAGAAGTGTCAAGCACCTTTCCTGGGCAGGGTAGCTGTCTAGAAAACATCACCATAACCTTGTCTTAGGCAAGGTCAGAGAGTTCAACATATAAAACAAAATGAAGACCCTATTACAAAATGGAGGTGACAATCTGACACAGATCTATCCCGCATTCAGAACTTGGCAGGTTTGGCTCCAAAATAATTAAGGACTAGACTGTAACTTGAATACATGACTGCACAACTAAGAAATCTTCCCTCTTTCCCCTTATGTCACTATATGGGCTACCTACACTTTGGATCCGGGTGCATAAGCAATAACCTGGACTACTTACCCACTATTTCCCAGAGCAGGTGTACAGGGAAGACAGACAAAGAGTTGACTCTAACTCACTCTATTCACTGGCCAAAATGGCTGAGCCAGTTCTGAAGGAAGAATAACTTAGTATAGGCCAGATGCAAGTTACTACTGCCTGGGAGCAGACAGAACACAGGGGATGACTTGTGGCTCAGAGGTATATCCTGACTCACAATACCTCATAGGGCTATTTCTGCGGTGGTGCAACTTTTGCACTATTCCTTGCTTAGAGTTGCACCTACAGGCACCATATAACCCTCAATTTGACAAAGAAATAGAGGAAACAAGTAACAGTAAACTCCACTTTCATAGCAACACTTATCTCCTACTCCCTGGGAGTAATGCCATGTGGGTGCATACCCTCTAACAAGGATGTGTACAGGACTGCTACGGACCAAGTTAAATATCACAAGGCTTTCCTTACTTAAGGGGAGAGAACTATAAAAGATTCCTCCAGTGAAAGATAAGTTTATCTATAATACAACTGAAAAATAAAACTTTTACATTTCCTTCACCCACTCTCTGGAACTCATTAACGCCACAGAACCTTCAAGTCAGAGTGTGGTGGCAAAAAAACCCACTTCATTGTGGAAAATCCCAACTGTCAGTATCATAGGGGTTATTTCTGATTCTTCTCTGGGGAAAATGTAATTTAAGCATTTTAATCTCAGCTCTCAAAGACAACAACAAAAAATGAAGATGATGATTCCACAAAACACAGTTCAATGGTTTTAACTACGTTGTGTTTATATATTTAAACCAAAAGGTACATAAAATACCATTTGCTTCACAAGCCTACACAGCTCTTCAGAAAGCTATTGTTAACATTTATTTTGATCACCTATGCAGCTTCCCATCGCTGGTGCAGAATGAAAACTAATTAATTAAATGTAAACCAGGGAAGTGTTTTGTAAACCTTTCTGTTTACCTGACATGACAACTGGAGGGAATAGGAGAAGCACAGCTGCAATTAACAAATTATAGAAATGCTGCAATGGTGATAATTAGGTACTGCAAAAGTTGATTTAGTTCCACAGCAATTTCCACTGGATGTAGTCATTTCAAGAACCTGGAAAGGGCTGATCTAATGAAAAGGGGCTGATCAAATGTTTTGCTTTCTTTTTGCAACATTATAATATGCCTAAGAGGCAGGTCCAAATGGAATTACAGGCTAAATAATTAGAGTTACACCCTATTTTCTCTGAAGTAGAAAGCAATTGCACAGGTGCCAAGCCTAACAGTCAACCTGCTTTTCATTTGTGTGTTTTACTTATGTGCAATGTGTCCCAGCACAACATTGTTAATTGTGAGCAATCCAATATATTTGACTACAAAGCAAAGCAGCCCAGAGTTCAGTTATTGTTTCCACGGTATTTCTCAAAGGTGATTTATGTAAGAAATGAAACTTAAGAAAAAGTCAATATGGCTGTCACTGGAAGAGAACAGGCATTAGAGCTAGGTTAAAAAAAGAGAGACTTCTGTTGAAGAATACAGTTGTCAGGCTTGTAGACCTAATGCACAAAGCATGCAAGATGTGTCATGTTCCCAAATTGCTGCACTTGTAGCTGGCATTTTAGAATGAATTAGGTGGGTGGATGGCTAAATGACAACAAGTACTGTGTATCCTTAAAGCCTGAAGGAAGAGAGCACTTCAGATCCCCCTACATGTCTTTTTTTTCCTTTAGGTAATACATTTTTCCAGGAAAAGGTCAGGCCAGTGTGACAGAAAATCATTCTGATTTGAAGGCTGTTAGAAGTCACATCCTAGTATGCTTGACTTGGCTGCCTGTGTGCAAAACCCCACACTTAAAAACAAACAAGAAAAAGAAAAAGGAAACAAAAGCAAAATCTTTGCAAAGATAGTCACATCTACAATATAATGGAGGAGAAGAACAGAAGAACTAGAACAGTAGTAACATCCACCCAAAATACCAAGGGTCCAATCATGAATTGCCTTGCTTCTCCCCTGCACTGGTTACTTGCTTGCTTTACTGGTCTGTACACTAGGAGATGAGCAGTCACTTCAGGGCCACTATACGCTTTCCCATACAGGTGGGCATGGAGCGAGCAGAACCCTAGCTATAATCTCCCCAGACATGCTAGCTAGCGAGCACAGCTGAGCTAGCATTTAGGTGAGGTAAACGGTGCCAAATATAGGGGTGGCACAGCTTATTTTCTTCCACCCCCAGTCTGATGTGAGGGCAGCATAGCTACATGTTGTCCCTTACTCAGGGTTCTTGGCAACACCTTTATCTAACCTCAAAACACTTAAAATAAAGCTTCTTAGAAGCCCTGATTTACCATATTTCTTACTAAACAAGAAAACCTGGTCTGATCTGCAAGTAAAAGGAAATGGCAAATGTTAACAAAAAATAAGCTGGTTACAAACTAGTCAACCTTACATTATATTACTTTGAACTGTTAATTAAACTCTTTTTATAACTCTCTCCTGTGTCTGCCTGGGGGCCGTACCTTTAAATTACCATTTAATGGGAAATTGATGTGAACAGCATGCAGCCACCAGACCAGGAAAATGTGTCCCCATTCTTAGAATGTATGCTATATATCAACGGACATGAGGGGTTCATGCAGAATTGTTACCTCTATTCTCAGTGGCATGAATGAAGAGCTAACCAATTAACTGGCTGTCAGGAAAGGCACACAGAACTGTAACATGAAGATAGAAAATGAGCATTGCACAGAGATCTGAGAAATGAACACAGGATAAGTGGGACAACTCTGAAAAAAGTGCAAAAATAGCCACTGGAAATATCTGAAAGTATATTCAACTAGACAAACAGTTCCAGGAACAATGTGGCTCTCATTCATCCATTGATTCACTGCAGTTACACAAGGGATGAATTTGGCAAAATGTTTTTTTTAAATGACACACAGACTACTTTGATGTATGCTGTAATGTTTCCAAGCTTTTCTATCAAGTGATCTACACTTAAAAAGATTAACCACTGTAAGTACATGACAGATTAAAAGAGTCAAGGAGATTACTGAGAAGGTGAGCTGCTACAACATCTCAACCTCCACCAAAAAAAAAAAAAAAGAATAAAGTCAAGATTGTTTTATTTTACAGGAATAAAGGACAGACCTGGGAATAAAAAGTTAAAGATGAACCATTAGCTCTGAAGCCTTTTTTATTTCATTATTATGGCTACCTTACTAACATAATAGTAAAAATTAGTTTGACATAAGCATTGTTGTTTTAGCACCTTAAAGTCGTTCTACAAAAGAGATACCAATTTTTGCTTGGCCTATCTGCTTCTAAGAAAATCTAGATGAAGTACCATGATATCACAGTGAAGTGTGACATTAGCTTCATCTCTCTGTAAAACAGATGAATGGCACAGAGCATAAAGTCATTTCAAATAGGCCACCCTTTGAATGAAAATAAAAACATATAAAGTTGAGCCAAATTCTGCCCTGACTTTGTACCACATGGAACTCCTTAGAAGCCAATATGTTTGCACAGAGCATAGGACTATAGGTGAGAGAAGAATTTGGCTCAAATAACGACTAAAAGAAGTGGATACCAACTAAGAATTCTAATGCTAAGAAGATGACAATTCTCAGTCCAGTCACCCCTTTCTTAACAAACCAAATAGCAAGAATGAGCTGTTATTGCCACAGTCACACATTGTATACAGTGGGCCAAACCCCTGGTCCAACTCCAGCTGCTTAATACGTCAGAACAACCCTGAAGGTGCTCTGATTTATGCCAGAGACTATGCCAGAGGCCAGACAACCACAGGAATAGAGGAGCATAAAATCTAAACTGTGGTGTAAACAAGAGTTATCAGTACTGTCTTTTTAAATATGTGCACAGATAGATACATGTAACATCTGCTCCTAGCCATCTTTCATTGGTAAACCAGTTCTTTCTTCAGACTAAAATAAAAACAAAAGGAAGATTTTTTTTCAAAGTTACTGTACAGATTTAGCCCCTGGCTAAAAGACCTTTGCTAGCATTCAAAGCAAAAATTGTAAGTGTCAGAAACCCAGTGAAATCGTCGCACCCTCAAACTCTGACATTTATTACACCTGTATCAGGGCTGTGTCGTGGGGTATACCTCAAGTCCTAGTAATTCCAAAATAACCATTGCATATTTACTGCATTAGGGTGACCAGATGTCCCGATTTTATAGGGACAGTCCCGATTTTTGGGTCTTTTTCTTATATAGGCTCCTATTACCGCCCATCCCCTGTCCCGATTTTTCACACTTGCTGTCTGGTCACCCTATTACTGCGTAGACTCAAAGTTCATCAGATCTAATTCAGCAAAGGCTTGCCTCAAATCAGAAGGCTAGATGTTGTTTCAGGTTATGAGCCCACAGTGGGAGACAGAAAAGTAGTGAGAACCCCCCTTCACCTTCTGCTGCTGAGCAGACGATCTGGAGCTGTGCCTATAAAATAAATACAAAAGACAATTTGGCACTTCACATCCTATTCCTCCCCTATTGTGAAGAGCCAGCATGAGAAGAGATGATAATCTGCTGCTGGTATAGGTCATCAGCCAATTACTAACCCCCTGGAGCAAGAGAAAAGCAAGGAGGGAACTGTGGCTATAAACTGTGTAGTCCGAAGAAAAATCTCTCAATTTTTGTTTTGCAGTGGGATTCTGAGAGTGAATGACAGGCAAATTCCTTCCTAGTCTCTCTCTCTCAAAAAAAGTTATATTACAAATCTGCATAACAACATGTGAGTGTTCACTTCCATACCATGTTGCAGGACTGATGACATGCTCTCCGAGATTCAACCTTGTGACATCCAGAGGTTTGTAACCATGTTTGTCTTTACTGACAATAGTCCAATAATCCCAGAAACAGCAGGAAATCAGAGTTTTCTTTGCAGAGAAGCTAAGCAAAGGGCAGCATGTGGCCTGGTTTCATTTGACCATCAGACTTCTGAACAAGATCTCACACAAGAGAAAATAAGCCACCAAGTTCCCTTGC
Source organism: Chelydra serpentina (assembly GCA_037349315.1). Lineage (NCBI taxonomy): Eukaryota > Metazoa > Chordata > Testudines > Chelydridae > Chelydra > Chelydra serpentina. The sequence continues at coordinate 26,783,075 of JBAIAC010000010.1, forward strand.
TAGAAAAAACATGTTTCCCAGAGAAAACCCAGCTGCTAAGATTCCAGCATACCTAATAATTTTGCACTGGATAAGTGGAACATTTTATTGTACAACATCTAGAGTACGCAGTTGGAAACAAAAGGGTGCACAGCATGTAACTTCCAAATGGTTAAAGGCATATAAAGATATTAAATAGGATGTAAACATATCTTCTTGGAATCCAGAGAGATAAGCTACAAAAAGCATCCTTTTTGTGCAGGGGCTATCCATAGTGGATTCTCTCTCAAAGTACCTGCCTGTGCTGTTTGCTATCAGAGCAACTAAAGCTTCACACAATGATACTACAGAACGGGGGGGGGGAAATGTCCTGCTCACTATACAGACACTTTGTAGTAGGCAACTAGTTTTGCCAGTGGCAATGCTGGGAAAGTAACTTTTAATAGGCAATCAGTTATAACTGTAACAAGTTACTGGCAAATTTTTGTATACAGTTACAGTTCCAAATTACTTTAAAATGTAATCAAGCAGCAGTCATTTATTTCTAGTTACTTTTTCTTACATTGCATATTGTGGTGACACCTTGAAAAGAATAAGACTGAAGAAACACATTGTCAGGGTTCCCTCCCCACTCTAAACTCTAGGGTGAAGACGTGGGGACCCGCATTCAGAGCCCCTAAGCTTATTTTTACCAGCTTAGGTTAAATCCCCCAAGGTACAAAATTCCCTGCACCCTGAGAAATGCTTCTCGCTGCCACCATCAAGTATCTAACAGGAATCCAGGAAAGGAATCACTTGAACTTCCCTCCCCCCCAAAATACCCCCTCAAGCCGTACACCCCCTTTCCTGGGGAAGCTTGAGAACAATCTCCCAACCAATTGATTACACAGTGATCTAAGAACCCACCCCCTGGGTTTTAACACCATAGAAAACAGTCAGCTTCTTAAAAGAAGGATTTTATTAAAAATAAAGAAGGTAAAATCATCTCTGTAAAATCAGGATGGTAACTATTTTACAGGACACTATATTTCCAAACTCAGAGAGATTTCCCCCTCTGGACAAAACCTTAAAGTTCCAGAAAACAATGAATAACCCCCCGCCCCGCCCCTTCTAACACAGGGGATACACCAAGCAAAATTAAACAGAAATCTATACGCTATGCTATCTAAACTTACTTCAGAAAAGGGAGGTTTGATTTTCTGTAGGTTCCTTCTGTCTTCCAAGATCACTCTCTCTCAAACAAAGACACACACTAAAACCTTCCCCCCTCCCAAAGTTTGAAAGTATCTTGTCCCCTTATTGGTCAGATGCCAGCCAGGTCAGGTGTCAGTCTGGCTACCTGCATTTCTTAACCCTTTACTGGAAAGAGGATTTTATAGCACTGCATCGGACCCTCTCCCCCTTCCCTTCATATTTATGACACACATAAGTTCTCTCCCCTTAGGAAACCAAGAAAATTCAGAAACATAGTAAAGGATTCAAGACATTACTGGCTGCCATTTCAAATGATTTACAACAATTACTGTTGCATTGCACTCTCTGTTTTGTGAATCTCTTTAAAATATTTTGGGCTGAAAAATGCTACAAAAATGTAAGATATAACATGAGAAAATATTAGTTTTGATAGCTATAGTGCAGCAGAAAAATTCCTCTCTTTTTTTTTTTTTTTTTTTTTTTTTTTAATGTTAACGTCCACAATCCCATTACAACAGGGTTTTCAACCTGCTGTCAGCTTTGGGGGTAAAATCAGACCTCCCTATCACTAGCAAGCAGGCAAAGGCCTTCCTCATAAAGAGCTCACTGTTTGAGACAACATTCACATTCAGGATAAATGCATCTGACCATGAAGAAAAAGCACATCAATATTTTAGAATGTTCTATAGTTAAAACGTTTTCACTTTCTACAGAGCACCTAGCTGACAGAAATGTGGATGCCAATTCTGGATTCTGATTAGCCAAGGAGGCTAATTTAATGTATAGGATAGAACGGCAATTCTTTAGTGGCTCTAAAGCAGGGGTGGGCAAATCTTTTGGCCCGAGGGCCACATCTGGGTGGGGAAATTACATGCAGGGCCATGAATGTAGGGATGGGGGTTGGGGTGTGGTGTGCAGGAAGGGGCTACGGGCAAGGGGCTGGGGTGCAGGAGGGGTGCGGGGTATACGAGGAGGCTCAGGGCAGGCGGTTGGGATGCAGGGAGGGGTGCGGCAGGGGGCTCAAGGCAGGGGCTTAGGGTGCAGGAAGGTTTCGGGGTGCGGGCTCCAGCCCGGCCCTGCTTATGTTGAGCGGCTCCAGGGTGGCAGCGGCACGCAGCGGGGCTAAGGCAGGCTCCCTGCCTGCCCTGGCCCTGTGCCGCTCCTGGAAGCAGCCGGCACTACGTCTCTGCAGCCCCTCGGGGAGGGAGGGCAGAGGGCTCCATGCGCTGCCCTCGCTGGCGGGTACCTCCTCTGCAGCGCCCATTGGCCGGGAACGGGGAACCGCGGCCAATGGGAGCATGTTATAAGTGAGATGTCAAGGCTGTGCCATGTGTATGAGCAGATAGTGCATCTGTGAAGCTTCTCTTAAGGAGTACTTGCTGTTTGGACAGAAATATTTTCCTTCTGATGTACCCAGGATACTCATCCCTTTCAGTATCGTGATTTTAACTTCCATAGTGAAACCTTCTAGAAGAAATTCTAAGACATGTTTTGCCTGCAGTGATAGAGTTGCACCCTATAATCCTTGCACCAATACCTGTATTTCAGCCAACTACTGGAGTAAGGCCTATTTACAGACCTATGCTTACATCCAGAAATATGCCAACCCACATTGTATACGTTTTTCTTCAGATATTGACTTTCAAAAGCAAAGCAGCGAAGCAGGGTGTTTGTTTGTTTTATGTTTGTATACAATGACTAGTTTAATGGAGCCCAAGTCCTTGTTTGGGGCCACTAGGAGCCACCATAATACAAATATATTAAATAAAATAACATATCATAGTGGCATTGTTGCTAATTTACTAGGTCACAGAACCCTGGTCCTTAGTCAATATAGGACTGTCAGTATAACAGGTGCATTGTCGTCCTTTATTTTCTGTCATGTCATCTGGACCACAGGAAAAGAGAAAAGGTACACAGAAGAGATGTTGGCCACTGGATCCCATTATGTAGAGAAGCAACAATGGGCTGAGGAGGTGTCTCACCGCTAATCCTGAAGCAAATGGGTCCACATCATCGGTCTACCAAATGGACTCACTGGAGATGGAAATACTTCTGGATGCAGATTCCATTTAATCTATTGCAAACTTTCCCTGCTAAATCAATCTATGTTTGTTTTCAACTGCTCTTGAGGTACACGTGTGACGTTGCACTCCATGTGTTTTACGGAAATATGCTTATAAGTGTGAATATAATATAACTGGAATATGCTTTATAAAAAAGGTCTCTTTTAAGGTACCATTACAAAGTTTATAATCTACTGAGTGTGTTCATCCTATTTGTTTGCATGTATTATTTCTATGTCTGGAGTTAGGAGAATAAGATCTAATCTTGTATTACTGATGTAAACACATTAAGTGGAAGCCATTAAGGGTGCTTCAGAATCAATGAACTGTGAATGGGTTTGTTAACCTGCAAACCTCCCTGGGTACGTCCAGGCCAGCCCCGGAAGAATGAAGAATGAGGTCTCACAAGACATGTGACCATGTCACAGGATACTGGGATCCATCTTAAACTTGGTGCTTTTCCATTTAGAAGGAAGGGGGGATCCAGAGAGACAAAGGGTTCCCACCTGGGCCAAAGCTATAAAAGGGAGCGGAGCAAAACAAGGGGGGTCCCCGGCATGAGCAAGCCGCTGCTTTTCACCCAAGATGCCTGCTGGAACTAACAAGAACTGTACCAGGGGACAGGATTGGGCCCAGACTAGGAAGGAGTCTAGTCTGTGAAAGAAGCTTATTGGAACATCTCTGAGGGTGAGATATTACCTGTATCAGTTTCTTAATGTACTAGGCTTAGACTTGCGTGTTTTTGCTTTATTTTGTTTGGTGACTTACTTTGTTCTGTCTGTTATTACTTGGAACCCTTTAAATCCTACTTTTTATATTTAATAAAATCACTTTTGTTTATTAATTGACCCAGAGTGATTAATACTGGGAGAGCAAACAGCTGTGCATATCTCTCTATCAGTGTTATAGAGGGCAATTTATGAGTTTACCCTGTATAAGCTTTATACAGAGTAAAACAGATGTATTTGGAGTTTGGATCCCATTGGGAACTGGGTGTCTGGGTGCTGGAGATAGGAAACCTGCTGAGCAGTTTTTGGTTAAAGTCTGCAGCTTTGAGGTGTGGACCAGACCCGGGTCTGTGTTGCAGCAGGCTAGCATGCCTCGCTCAACAAGGCAGGGTTCTGGAGTCCCAAGCTGGCAGGGAAAACGGGCAGGTAATTCCGGCACGTCAGATGACAGTCCCAAGTGGGTCTCTGTGACCAAACCCATCACAATAAGGTTGTTTAGTAATAACAGATTATGCTCTGCCCATGTGAGCACAAGTCCAGTTTATGGGTTAAAATTTTCAAAAGTAACACAGGCCCCGATTTTTAAAGGAATGTAGGCATCGCTGTGCTCAGTGTCACAACACCTCATTGATTTAGTAGCCTAAATCTCATTTTCAAAAGGGATTTAGGCACATCAGTGTCTAAACTCCATTGATTGTTGATGGGATTTAGACTCCTACGGGCCTAAATCTCTCTTGAAAATAAGACGTAGATTTCTAAATCAGTTAGGCATTGTGACACAGCAATGCCGAAATATCTTTAAAAACCTGGGCCTACGTGACTTAGGCTATTTTTGAAAAAATTATCCATAGTCTTTGTTTAGTGTAAAATGGAACTGTTTTGCTTTTTCTAACTGATTAAGAACCTTTTTTAATTATTATTTGCTGATAAATGCAAAACTATCCCCTGTGGAAGAGTGGGCATTTTTAGAAAAGAAGCCTATCAAGATTTAACAACATAAAGGATAGGCAAAGAGCAGCCCAGCATAGAAAAGGATGGCATTGCCTTGTTCATGCTCTCAGCAACACTTGACAGCACAAGAAGGATTCAGATTCAACATATAAAGAAGTATAATACAGTACAGGGGTAGGCAACCTATGACACAGGTGCCAAAGGCGGCACTGGCCACCGGTCTGGGAGGCTTTCCATTTTAATTTAATTTTAAGTGAATCTTCTTAAACATTTTAAAAACCTTATTTACTTTGTATACAACAATAGTTTAGTTATATATTAAAGACTTATAGAGACCTTCTAAAAACGTTAACATGTATTACTGGCATGCTAAACCTTAAATTAGAGTGAATAAATGAAGACTCGGCACACCACTTCTGAAAGGTTGCCAACCCCTGCGGTAGAACCTCGGAGAGTTACAAACACCTCAGGAATGGAGGTTGTTTGTAACTCTGAACAAAACATTATGGTTGTTCTTTCAAAAGTTTACAACTGAACATTGACTTAATACAGCTTTGCAACTTTACTATACAGAAGAAAAATGCCGCTTTTAACCATCTTAATTTAAATGAAACAAGCACAGAAACAGTTTCCTTACCATGTCAATCTTTTTTTTAACTTCCCCTTTATTTTTTAGTATTTCACATTTAACACAGTACTGTACTGCTGTATTATAGTTGCCTTTTTTTCTTTTCTGTCTCTGCTGCTGCCTGATTGCATACTTCCAGTTCCAAATGAACTGTGTGGGTGACTGGTCAGTTCATAACTCTGGTGTTTGTGACTCTGATGTTCTACTGTACATGCAAACATTATCTGCCTTTTTTTGGCATTTTCCTCCCCAAAATGTTATAGTTCTACAAGGCGGGACTTCTATGAGGAAATTAATTACTTATTTGTATCACAAAGTTTCATTTGCAATTATAATGATGTATGCCTCTTTATTCCATGTGAAAAATATGACCTTCATCACTGCCTTCCATTTTTAATGATCCCTTGCTTCAGTCTTACTACATCATCTTGATGACTTTCAGGTAGAGAGGGGGTGGGTGTGTGTGTGTGTGTTCGTTCCAAGTTGTCCTTGGTCTACCTTCTCATCTCTTGCATTGGGCGGTTCCAGTCCAGTGCCTGTCTTATGTTGTTTCCTCCATTTGTGTCCTAGCAATTCTCCATTTGTGTTCCATAATTTCCTGTCCTATCCGTTTTTGTTTCCTTCTCCTCCAAATCTCTTAATTTGTGATCTTTTCTAGCCATCTGATGTGAAGGCTTTGTCTAATGCAGCTATTTATAAAAACTTTTTTGCACTGACTAAGGTCTCCTTTCTTTGGCAGCTTCACTATATGACTATTTCTCTATTCATTCGGTATTTTTTCCTTCTTCCTATGTTTTTTATAAGAGGCCTATCAAAATATTTACTCTGTTCTTCAAGTCTACGTAGAGTACCTCCACTGGGATGTTGTCTGGACCTGCTGCCTTTCCACTTTTTAACAGATTGACTGTCCCTATCTCTTATATTCTAGAGATAGGTTCTAATTTGACATCAAGATCTTCACATTCCTCTATGTTTTAACTACTGCCTTGCCACTTAGTAATGGACTGTAATAATGCTTCCATATATTTAGTTGTTCTGAAGTCTTTGTTAAATTGCCCCCATTGTCTTGGACTGATCAACAGGTGTTTTCTTCTTCCTGTCTAGTGATATTGCACAGTGTCTTCATGTCATCACTCGTTGCAGCAATTTGTGCATCTGTTGCCATTTTGTCTATAAAATGCTGTTTGTCTCTTCTGGCACTCTTTTTGACCTCTATTTCTTTGTGGCACATTCCTCCTGGAGTCACTGTTGCCATGTTCTTGTTCTTGCTTGATTTAGTTTCAGTTTAACTTTACATCTTTCTTCGATTTTCTGCCATGTATCCTCAAACAACCATTCATTGTGGTGTTTCTTTATCAATCCCAGCACTTCTTCAGAGGTTTTGGTGAAAGTTTCCTTTACACATTTCCATTTGCCTTCTACTGTTTCATTGTCTTCATTTTCAAGTGCCTGGTATCTGTTTGATAGTGCAATTCCAAACCCTTGTTATGTTGTCATTTATTTTAGCATCATGATGCTACAATGTGGGCATTTCTGTTTTTCGGTTCTCTTTTTTTTGTCTTTTTTATTCTCAATTTAGCTACCACTAATGCATGGTCCATTCCCATATCTTTCCCATTCCTGCTATATAACACCCTCTAACATTCTTCTGCATATAAAAAAAATTGTAATGTGTTTCCCTAATCTGTGGCCACATTATTTGTTTGCAGTTATAATGCTGCATAGAAAATTAAAAGACAACAATTCTAATTTTGCAAGCTTGCTTATATGCTATCCATCGAGAGGGTTTTTTATAAGAAACATGATAATTGATTTCTTAATTTTATATGGTGATGTTTGTATTTTTAGAGCACTTTAGGTTTTTTTAGAGCACTTGTATTTTTAGAGCACTGACGTTTTTTACCTTGAGCAGCCATATTAAAAAAATCAAGCAAACAAAAAGTTTTTTAAAAGGAATGGTAACCTAGAAATGCTCTGAGAAACCTAATTTCTGGACCACAAAGAACCTAATTTCTGTCCCAGGTATACCACTGCTTCCACAACATGCATTACTACACATATAAGACCAAATCTGTTTGCAAGTAAAGATTATTTTGAAGGAGTCATCTACTAATCTGATCAGCCATATAAACTATTACATTCAGGTTAGAATTTGTATTTGGATTAACTTTCTTGTGGTTCTAGCCTGTATACTAATACATTCCCTGGCAATCGTGCCCCTTAGGATGTGTGTGTGGGAGAAATGGGACTGGAGGGTGTGGGAGGTGTGTAATACTAAAGGTTTTATCTTAACTTTATACTACCCATTTTATGATGGTGATCTGGGGATCCAAGAAACTGGACAGTGAAAAATGGCAGAAGCTATACAAGTTTCTATCACAACACAAGAAAAGGCATGGGCACTAGAGGGAGCTCATACCTTTACAGACAGTGAAAGAAATATACTACATGTAATATATGTCATACATACATATACACAGATATAAGATTCACAAACATATTGGATGTATAGTACACAGATATTACATACCTAAATCATTTTAAAATGCTCTGTAGTCATATTTTCCATAACTCTGTACCAAATACTTTTTAACAACAAACACAAGGTGTTGGTTTTTTCCTGCTATCACTGTTGTAATATCTGAGGCCCACTAGTCCTACCCCAGTTGTAAGTTTATATGTTGAAAAGTGGGTAAAAGGTCACAAAGTGGCTGGAGGACAGATGGACAAAGGAGTTGAGCTCCATCATCCTAGCTACAGCCTCCATCATCTTCTGGGATCCTGGGTGAAACTTTGGGACCTTCTATTGTCCTGATCCTGAGAAATGTTCCTGACAAGACTGGGCCAGAGAGAGAGAAAACAATGACAACATTAATTTTACCAGCTTCAGGTAAGTCCTGAGCAAATCCTGGAATGTTCCTGCTTTTGTTCACTGTCCCACCATGTGTTGTTTTCCTTCCCCAACTATATTTCTTCTCTCTTCTCTCTCTCTCTTTGTCTTCTATTTAATAAGAGCTTGGCTTAGCCAGCCAAGACTGTCTCTGTCTCTTTGTCAATACTGCAATGAGCCCTTGACTAGAGACACACTTAAAAACAAAGCCCTAAACAGCCTGATGCTGGTACAAGTTTGCCAGGTTTCAGAGTGGCTGATCAGACTGTATGCTGGGCCTGTGTATCTCCAGCACTGAGGCTGCAAGTCAAAGTCAGCACCAGAGACAGAATCTGCATTTTCCATCTCTGCTGTTCTTTCCTTTCTCTTTTTGTGTGAGCTTGTCTTGTTTTATCTTCAAGAAAACAGGACTGGACTTTAACAGCAGCAGCAAAAAGAACAGTTCCAGACCATCTGTGATGGGGCAGAGAGGCCCACACTATCAAGGTGGCTGACAGGCAGGCAGTCCCTGGTAGTAATGAAACAGTTAGGGAAAGCCTGTGGACTCAACTGGCCCCACCTGTAGCCAGTGTCAGATGTGGAGAGGGCAGGTAAAAGGAGAGGGCCTGGGCTCAGTTCAGGGCTGACCAGGAAGGAGGACAGAGCTCTGTTTCTCTTCATGGGAGAGAAGCCTGAGAAAAAAATCTAAAGGAAATAGGAGTTCAGGAGAGCTGTCAGTTTCTCAAGGAGACAGTATTAAAGACACAACTGCAAACTATTCCAATGCAAAGGAAAGACAGGAAAAAGCCAATATGGCTCCATCAGGAGCTCTTTAATGATGTGAAAATCAAAAAGGAATCCTATACTACTGAATATTTTCATTAATGATTTGGACAATGCATTGGAGAGTGTGCTTATAAAATCTGTGGATGACATGAAGCAGGGAGGGGGTTTGCAAGCATTAGAATTCAAAATAATCTTGACAGATTAGAGAATTGGTGTGAAATCACCAAGATTAAATTAAATAAAGACAAGGGCAAAGTACTTCATTTAGGAAGGAATAATCAAATGCATAACTACAAAGTAGGGAATAACTGGCTAGGTGGTACTATTGCTGACAGGAATCTGGGGGTTATAGCGGATCACAAATTGAATACAAGGTGCAGTTGCAAAAAAGATTAAAATCATTCTCGGGGTATATGATCAGGAATGCTGTATGTAAGACATGGGAAGGAACTGTCCTGCTCTACTTGGCACTGGTGAGGCCGGAGTACTATGTTCAGTTTAAGAAACATAGACAGATTGTAGAGAGTCCACAGGAGAGCAACAAAAGCGATAAAAGGTTTAGAAAACCTGACCTCTGAGGAAAGGTTAAAAAATGGGTATGTTTGGTCTTGAGAAATAAAGATTGAGGGGGGACCTGTTAACAGCCTTCAAATATGTAAAAGGCTATAGGCAGCATGGGAGATTTAGGTTAGATATTAGAAAAAACTTCCTAACTATAATGGTAGCTAAGCTCTGTAATAGGCTTCCAAGAGAGGTTGTGGAATCCCTGTCCCTGGAGGTTTTAAATACAGGTTGGGCAAATACCTGACAGGGATGATATAGGTTTACTTGGTCCTGCCTAAGCACAGGGGGCTGGACTTGATGATTTCGCAAGGCCCTCCCTCCCAGTCCTACATTTCTCTGATGCCTGGGAAGGGAAATCGGCAGAAGCATGGACTGTTTTGGAAACAAGTTCTGATTAGAAGGCTGGGCTCAAATAAAGGTTTGTGAGATGAAACTGGTTTAGAGTTGTGTTTGTCCTTGTTCCTGATTACCTTTGAACTTCAACATCCCGAAAAGGGTAGGATTGAAGGGCGCTTTGGCCAGAAGAACAAAGCACCACTACCCTAACCTCTGAAAGACAAAAAAGCTAAATGTCGATATACAGCGGGGTGAACTGTGCCCTGAAGGGCGACATGGGGGCGCTGAGTTTTTCTCTTTTTCCCAAAAAAGACAGGTAACACCATCTACAAAGGTTGTCAGAAAGGGGTTTTCCTAAAAAAAAAAATCTGTCTGCAACTAAAGGAAAAAGGAATGAGAAATATTGATAAAAGTCTGTTTTAATCATTTACATTTGAAATGCTCTAATTGTTATTCTCTTCTTTTTCCTTTAATAAAAGGTTATAAATATTTTTAATGGTGGTTTTTGTCACCGCACTAAGCAGCCCACGGTTTCTGTACTCAAAACCCTCAGCCATGTTTAACTCTTTAGTGTTGTACAGTGACAGGGCCAGGTTATCACCTTTGACTCTGAGACCATTTATCCTATCAAGTTAATACATCACTCCATTTGGATTTGTTCATCAGTTATAGAAATATTCAAAGATACAATTCAATAATATGCCTTCTGGGAACAAACCCAATACTACTTTGTATTTTAAGGGCACAAGAATAGAAATACATCTCTCAATACAAAAGTGTGTATAGATCCACATTTGAGAATGCAAACCCTGTTTTTGAATGTAATGGTATCTATTACTAAAACAGTTTAAATGAATTTGCCTTGCTGCAAATGCTTAGCCATGCAAAGACCAATTATTTAAAACAGAGATTTCAGTTCCCTGTGTCATACTACTGTGACAAAGCCATTCTTAAGAAGCCTTAGTGACACCTGCAAAATATTTTCCAAACAGGATTATATCAATACATATTGGTTCTCCCTTCCTCCAAACGTTATAGAGAGCGAAAGACAGAGAGTGAGCTGAAAATTCTAGTTACCATTAACTACAAGGAATGGCAAAATTTGAACACTTAAACTTTTGTGGAGATCCATTTAAAAGAATAAAAAACCTTTCTAAAACCAAAATCTATAATATGGGCCATGAATTAAAAAAAATAATTGGCTCCTACTTCTTCTTGTTGCCCCAGGCCAATCCTTTTGCCATACAATGAACCTCCTGTTGATTTCAATGGCAGCTGTACATGCTTCCTTGAGGGCAGAACCCAGCCCTTAGCTAGCTGGGAAGGATGCCTTGCAAGATTTCGCCAATGACACCTGAAACATTTTGTCAGAATCTCATCTTAGTTTACTCTAATCTTTTAGCAGCTATGGTGTCAGTATCAAGTACAATTCATTCAGATGGTGTGCCAGGCCCTGAAACAGGAGATTCTATTTACAAGCTTATCAAATTGATGCTGCTGTAGTCAGAGCGATCAGGTTAAATTGCTTTTTCTCCGTGAGCATCAGCCATCAGTCTAAAAATATCGTACGTTTTAGGAAGAAGTGTTACCTGCCACGGTGATGTTTTCTAAAACAAAGGATAGTGACCAAGGTACACTGGAATTTTCATTTGCATGTAATGTAGCATTTTAGCATTCAAAGGTGTTTGCCATCACAAGACACCAACTGTGGTTGTCTGAGTATTGGCTACAATGTGCAGCAAGGAAGAACATAAGAATGGCCATACTGGGTCAGACTAGCCCAGTATCCATCTAGCCCAGTATCCTGTCTTCCGACAGTGGTCAATGCCAGGTGCCCCAGAGGGAATGAACAAAACAGGTAACCACCAAGTGATCCATCCCCCATCGCCCATTCCCAGCTTCTGGCAAACAGAGGCTGGGGACACCATCCCTGCCCATCCTGGCTAATAGCCATTGATGGACCAATCCTCCATGAACACATCTAGTTCTTTTTTTAACGCTGTTATAGTCTTGGCCTCACAACATCCTCTGACAAAGAGCTCCACAGGTTGACTCTGCGTTGTGTGAAGAAATATGGGTGACCTCATTCACCCTCCCACATGAACGTTCTCTTACAAGTGCTGTATGGGACAAACATTAAAAATGAGCTGGTTTTACTGTAGCATGGGCATGTGCATGACAGCTCTGGTAGCACCTCTAATCTGACCTGTGCTGCTCTCCTCTGCTCTGTCTGAAGCACATGGGCAGAGCAAAGGAGTGGAGTGCTCTTTATAGGAGTATTCATCACTTTGCCTGATACAAAAGCAAGTACTCTTTTGATTAGCACTCAGCTCCTCGATTTGTCAAAGTGTATTAGCAAAGCAGAATGATTTCAATATGTTATTTTCATTGCATGATAGACTATTATAACTCCAGTAAATCCTAACTTTCTAATGCCTCTAAAAATCTGTAAAGTTGGAAGATCGTACAGGGCCTTTGACCCCGAAGCCCTCTACTCTGGACTCAGACAGTTAAAGAGAAATTATCATCACAAAATAATTCTGAAGACCTCTAAGTCAGGGGTTCTCAAACTTCATTGCACCATGATCCTCTTCTGACAACAAAAATTACTACATGACCCCAGGAGGGGGGACCGAAGCCTGAGCCCTGCTGACCTAATGGGCCTCAGGCTTCAGGTTTGGCCCTGGGTGGCAGGGCTCGGGCTTCAGTCCCAGGCCCCAGCAAGTCTAACGCCTGCCCTAGTGACCCCATTGAAAAGGGGCCGCGACCCACTTTGGGGACCTGACCCACAGTTTGAGAACCGCTGCTCTAAGCTATCCAATATTTCCTTTAAAATTATTTTTATACTCATCCATTTGTGTTTTATAAGAATATAATAAAGTCCCCTTACAACTAATAAAAACATTTATTGTTGAAATGCCTGTGCTTTCAAAAACAATTGCTAAAAGCTGTTTTCCAAATCAAGTGTACAGAGAATACAATAAACCCTGTAAAAACAGCTATAAAAAGGCTACATTTTAAAGCTGTGACACATTTAATAGATCCTATCATACAAAAATATATGTAATGGAATGAACCAATATAACCCATCCTGGACCCTATTACATTCCCTTTGTGCCACTGGAACTGCAGCGAGAAGGCAGCTAGGGATTCCTGTCAGCCTTTTCAGGGCATCTGTCAGAGTTAGAAAGGGGAGAGATGACGACAGGGCCAGAACACACTATGCTCCAGCGATTGTCGGCCAGAGAAGCAGTCCCCTAGGGGAGTGCTCTAGCTGGTGTAATGTACAGCAGGCCTTAGGCTGCTCTAAATTATGCTGGGGATCCTGGATAGTGGAAAAGTGGCTGATTCTGTGGAATTTACCACTGACCATTATAAAAAGTATTTTAATTTACTATTGTCAGGGCAATTTTGCTGAAATTTACCTTTTCCCTCTCCAGCCCCTCATGCAGGCAGATACAAGTACTAGCTGTGCATCACAATCATATGTATCCATCAAGAATTAACCTGCCTTATAACAAAACATTCAAATTTTTTAACTAATTTTATGAGGGTCACAGTAAGCTTACTCAAGCCCTAAAGCATCTAAAATTCAATATGTATTTGACTCATCCTACAACTGCTGGATTCCCCATGAGCTAGTTTTATATTTCTTTAAAATGACAATCCATGAATGTAATACTGAACGCTGTTGAGACAGTCTTTTCTCTCAGCTTTGTTGACACAAATTAATATTACAGTTAACAGGAGTTAGGCACAAAGATGGAAGAAACAGTCTCCTTCCATCCTCTCCCCCTCCGAAATTACTCACTTTGAGATAGTTTTAAATGCATAAGCTTCAATAAAATTCCTTTTCAGGTGACAATAGCAGCATATTTACCACTCAATGAGACGAATTTCCTCTACATTTTCAAAGTGTTGCATAGACATGGACTTTCCCGCAAGTCATATGTCTAACACTCACAAAAACAACATTATTAACAGGGACATATCATTAAAACACAAATACACAGATCCAGCCTGAGGCATGGCATTCCTTTTTCATTTTAAATCAAGTCCTTTTTTGACCATCTTAAAAATACCCTTTGAGGTGAATACATAAACATACACTGAACAGTGGGTTACACATTCCATCTGGACAGGCACAGCCTATCCCAAGCCCCTGCAGACCATAGCTGCTCAAGTGCTGGATAAACCCCCATATCTGTAAGGGCTGCCATTGTGGCCAACACACTGAAGAGTGAACCAAGAACCATAATACTAAAAGCATGAATCTTTATAGCTTGAACTAAAAAGTCAGGATCCATAGCTAGGACTTCACCATATTCCACCAAGAGGACAACAAAAAAAGTGGAGCGGATTCTCAGGAACCTCAGCTCAAAAGACACAGTACAGGAGAAATGGGGAACAAAGCCACTTTTGAATCTTCTAGACCAGTGGTTTTCAACTTGAGGTCCATGGACCCGTGGGGGTCTGCAGACTACGTCATAGGGGTCCATGAACGGTTGTCATTACCACAAAACAATGGTTTTCAATCTGTGGTCAGTGGACTCTTAGGGTCCGTAAACTATATCTAAGATTTCCAAAGGGGTCTGTACCACCATTCAAATGAAAAAAAGTTGAAAACCATTGATCTAGATGTTCTAGGCTGCTTTGGGGGCCAGTACACAGCATCTGTGGGGTCTTCTCTAATTTACTTCATATTTCCCACAGCTGTCAATAGGCCTTCAGCATGACGTTCCTTCAGCATGACCTACAAGTGGGAGGACACCATAGGGCCACCTACTCCACTTCCTCACTGGCCCTGTTTTGGGGGTTTTCTCTGGGGGTGAGGGTCTATTTCTGACCAGTGTAACGTGTATGCCTCAAAAGCAAGGGCTCAGAGGGTACAGAATCTGTACTCAAAATGATATTTTAAAAAGGAAAGAGTAGCCCAAATTACAGGCCTACCAGATTTGACCGCATCTCTTTTAATGCAGGGTACAGATATTGTTCATTTTCCCCAAGCATTGCAAGTGGTATAACTGAGCCCTGTGAACCGTTTTCTGCACAGAACTTGGGTATGCTTGCTGTCTTGGAAGGCAATCCATAAATATGCATTATGAGTTTATAAATATGTACTGTATTATAAATGGAAAAAAGTTGAATAGAAATCCTTCTATTTTATAATTGGCAGGACACTTTATTTAAAAATAAAAGGCATTAATTATATAATCTGAAAGTGGTTTTCTATATCAAATTATTTTAAAGTTATTTTAAAATAAAATGTAATATGGCAAAATAATTGCAAAACATTTTAGTCTCACATACAGCACATGAAGAATTTGTTAAGTTTCCTTGTCTCCCCTCTCTGTCTGTTGTAGCTGGTCTCTTGTCTTATGCTTAGCCTGCAAACTCTTAAGGGAATGGACCATTTTAGTGAAATTCTAGTACAGTGGCTAGGACAATGGGGCTTTGGCTATAGGCCATACAAATATTATTCACGGTTAGACTACATGAGCCTTGAGTTCCTTTTAATCCTACAGTTCTATGATTCTATGATTAAGTAACGTTAGGAAGTAACCCTCAGAAGTCTGTCCAGACCTGCTATCTTTGTGTACTTAAAACTGCTATCAGCTTCTATAAGAATTTTGTGCAATGAATGCAAGATCGGGTCCTTCATTTTTGCATACTGAATTTCAATATTTGATTTTGCTTATGGAATGAGTTGTTTTAGTTAAGGACAAAAATACAGCACATGGCCCATGACTAAGGCTCCTAAGTGCTATATTACAAATACAGTCTCTCCAATTCCCCAACTTTAGGCTGCTGGCAGCATCACTACAGACTTCTGAGTACTCACAGTTGACATCACCATGTTAAAGAAAGCCGTTCCGTCCCTCCCTCCCCCCGCCTCCCATCAATATCCCCATCTCCAGGTTTCACCCCATGCTACATCCTGCCCACCCCCAATGTAAAATGGACTAGAAAACACAAAGCTGACAGCTTGGGGTAGAGAGACAATGAAAAGGGTTTGGGCAAGGAAGGAAAGGTTAATGTTAAACTAATGTTTACATGGTAAGTTGGAAGGTACAGATCAATAAACATTGGTTTCAGCCCAAAATGAGAAGACATACAGGTTAGATATAATTTCATTTTTTAAAGTGAAAATTAAATATTGATCAAGTCAGTGTGTATCAACCATTCACTCAGTCTAAAAACTTTCTGTGGAGGACGATATCTGCATTATTTTATATGAACAGTACGTGCCTCAGTTTACTTGCATGATAGCATTCTGGCTGACTGCATGGAAATAAACCACAGGAAAAGCAAGCAAGTAATGAAATAATGATAGACACAAGGTATCTCCAAAGAGAATGTCAGGGGCCTTTAAGGATACAATTAAAAACCCACAGCTAGCCCATGCCAGCTGACTCAGGCTCACAGGGCCCAGGCTAAGAGGCTGTTTAATTGCAGTGTAAATGTTCAGGCTCAGGCTGGAGCCCAGGCGCTAAGACCCTGTGAGGAGGGAGGGTCTCACAGCTCAGGCTACAGCCCGAACCCAAATATCTACACCGCAATTCAACTGCTCCTTAGCCCAAGCCCTGCAATCCTGAGCCAGGTGGCATGGGCCAATCACGGATGTCTAACTGCAGTGTAGACCTACCCTTAGAGAAATAGTGGGTGAGCTAGTCATTGGGAAATCCCTACCTGCCCCCTCACCAGAAGGGTGACAGGGTGATTGTTCCAAAGCCAGAGACTACATTCAAAGAACACTAAGCTATTAAAGCCCCTGTCCTAGAGGAAAAGGATGGGGGAGTGGGCAGTAGTTCTCAGGGACCGATATTGATATAGTCAGAGCAGGAAGCAGGGCTGTGGATGCAAGGTAGGGGCTCTGCATGATGTCTCTGAGACAGCAGGGCTCACCTAAGCTTTGAGAGAGGTGATGAACTGCAAACCTGATGTGGTTTAAGCCTGTTTGCTCTATACCTTTGGGAGAAGCTATTTGGAGTCACTTTAATTAACTGCTGGTCACAGGCACCTGGAGAGGAGTGTGTTGCAGGTATCAATGGCAGATGGGCCTTTCGCATTACCACAGTTGAAAAGATGCGGGGGTGACATCTCGGGTCCAGTCTATGGATAGGTCTATACTTAGGCGTCCGGTCGGAGGCGCGGGATCGATGTTCTGGGTTCGATTTATCGCGTCTTGTCTAGACGCGATAAATCGAACCAGGAAGTGCTCCGCCGTCGACGCTGGTAATCCAGCTCAACGAACGGAGTAGGCGGAGTCGACGGGGGAGCCTGCGCGCCGCGTGTGGACCCCAGGTAAGTGCTTTTTCATTCGAACTAAGATAGTTCGACTTCAGCTACGTTATTCACGTAGCTGAAGTCGCGTATCTTAGTTCGAATTTCGGGGCTAGTGTAGACCAGCCCTATGAGAGGTACAACCACAGGGATCTACCAGGAGAAGTGAAAGTCATGAAATTTGTCTCCTGGAACGGAGGTGCACTTGGAAGGGACTGCATGTATGAGGCACTGTTTGTTGTGAGGTATGAGGTACAGCTTCCCCTGTACCGAGAGCAGACGGTGACCATGAGGGGTGTTGTTGCTGGGTGAGCCAGTCTAAAGTGGGGTGAAGTATGGAGTTCCACTTTGGAAAGAGTGCAGGCAGAGAGGCCTGTCACTTGGAAAGGGTAACCATGGAAAAGGACTAGGGGAGAGATCACAGGTGTAGCTTGCCCCTGAGCCATCCTACCTTTCTTGGACTCAAATCGTTCCACCCCCACAGATCTGTGCCTGGAGGGAGACCTTTCAAGGAGGATAAAGGAGGCTCTGCCATTCGATAGTGCTACACCTTGCAGTTTTGGAGTTTCTCTGTGGGTGAAGGTGGTAGAGGCGGGGTAGGTCATTGAGAGAAATGGGCAGGTCATGGGGGGGCCATCATCATACTAGCTCCACAGAACGTCAAGGGACAATGTAATTCAGCCACACAGTGTATTATCATTTCCATGTAAAAGACAGGAGAGGGTCAATAGGTCAGAGGTAATGACGTCCCTGACCTTCCACAGATCCGTATGGGATCCACCAAGTTTCTGGGACTTCATCCAAAGGTTGGGAGGAAACACAAACCTCACCTCCATGAAGTGGGAAGGATCTCCTCTCCGAGATTTTCACCTCCAATTCTCCCCCATGAAAGTCAATGATCTAGTCCAGGGGTTCTTAAACGTCATTTCACCACGACCCCCTTCTGACAACAAAAATTACTACATTACCCCAGGAGGGGGGACCAAAGCCTGAGCCTGCCTGAGCCCCACCATCCCGGATTGAGGGCAAAGCCGAAGTACAAGCCCCACCGCCCCGGGCCAGGCAGGAGGACTATAACTTGAGCCCTGCCACCCAGGGCTAAAGCCCTTGGGCTCCAGCCCCAGGCAGTGGGGCTCAGGCTTCGGCTCCAACCGCCAGCAAGTCTAACACCTGCCCTGGCGACCCCACTTTGGGGTCCTGGCGCACACTTTGAGAACCGCTGATCTAGGCCTTCGGTTGCAGTCCTTCAATTTTCAGGAAATAAAAAACAAAAGGCCTTTGCCAAGTGTACATATCAACACATCCTACTTTGTTCAATGTTCTGCTACACAAAAGTGTAATTTAAATAGGAACACACACCTTTTATTTCAGTAAGTCTAGGATCCGAATGGATTAGAATGGAGCAATGCACCAAGAATATAAATGAAACACATTAGTGCTAAGCTGCCTACAGATAGGGTTCCAAAAGGTCTGTGAGAAATAATTACCATCAAATCTGATTTTATCCCAAACACCTTGTTTTCTTTCAGCAAAGGCTAGGAATACAGTGCCATTTTCAGACAACTCACTCATCCATATCTTGACTGAAAGAAGGTATTTTCTTATAAAAACCTGTAGGAATAATTTATTGAAAGTTTATGAGTAAGAATGTATTAGATTCTTTCTTACCTCCCTCCCACACAAACACCATAAATGTACCACATTTCTCTGGTGCAATATAAAGATGGTGCTTACAGCACTATTTTGAGTCAATTAGTAGGAAATCACATGTAAAATTATTAAAAATGAAGGGACCAAATCATTTTTAAACATCCCTTATGTATTCTGATTGTGAGCATCTGACAGCCTGACAAATGCCTGTGTCAAAGTTTTGCAGGGAACATGGCATTTAGGTTACCATACAGATGACAGAGAGAAATACAGCATGGGAAATTAGAAGAAAGGCTTCATTTAGGTACTCTGTCTGGCAATAGGGAATGAAGATGTGCATCGCTACATATCTTGTGAATTTGGGCATGTGGACTCACAATCACAGATTTTGTATCTCAAATTTTTGATTAGCCTCTCATAGAGGAAGTGGTGAGGGGAGAAGTTGTATTCAAAAGTTTGTTTGATACAGCCCAAAAAATGATGGAAGCACTGTTCCTACTCACACAATGTTCATTTTCTTTTCCGGTGTTCATCCATCAGTGGCTCTCATTTAATTTTTGGGTTAGTTGAAAATTGGCTATGGATTCAGATTTGATTTCTATTAAGGCTGATATTCACATCATACAAATTCATAGCGGTTTAAAGTTCATTTGCAGTGTATTCAGGTCCAACCATGGGACCAAATCATATCAGTCACATGCAGATGGAGAGGTAAAGAAACTCACCCAAATGAGCTAAGCACATGCACAAAGTTATAAGGAAAGATGAGCCTCTGCGGCAGCAATCTAAATTGAATCCATGCAAGTCCTTCTAAGCAAGCTCCATCGGTTGTGAGACGAATGTGAAGGAGATGGAACAAGGATTGCTCCACATAACATCTTGCACCGAAGCTGGAGAAAATGTCCCTGTTCCCCAGGCAGGGCTCGCAGGACAGCTCCACGGCAAGACCACTGTAGGTGAACCTTCACTGCCTGATGCTTCCAGCAGATGCAGAGATATGTATGTTCCCTAAGATTTTGTTCTGTTCCTCCTGCGGTTACAATGGCCTAGATCCACAAAGGGACTTTGGCATTTTGACACTCAGAATCACAGTGCATAACTTGTGGGCACCAAGAAAAATCACTGGAACAATTATGTGAGCCAGAAAAACTGAATGAGGTGCCTAGGCTCCTTACGCAATGCATCGAGAGAGGCAGGTACCTAAGAATGTGACCCACAAAAGCCAGCACGCTTAAGCTAGCTGTAAGGTCTGAGTCAGCCATGAGCTAAGTTACAGAGAGTCACTTCCTCACATTCCATCTATTGCATCAAAACAATGTAATATTGAGCTGTTAAGAAGGCATACCTGTCATAATAGTACCCTCCATCACCAGATAAAGAAACAGATCTTAAGATGTTTAAAGAAAACCTTGTGTGATAACGTTCTGTCTGGCAAGAAACCACTTTTTATGATTGTGAAATTATGGTTGTGATTGTGAAATCCATACTTCTCTATTGTTTGGTCTTTATGGTCCCTACTTCTCTGTTGTTTATCTGTATGGTCTTTCTCTGATTCTTCAATTGGTTTCTGTCCGCTGCATAACTAATTTTGCAAGATTTGAATCAACTAAGGTGGTGAGGTCTGATTAGTTAAAGCCCACGAAGGGGTAAAGTTGGGTCTCTTACTCCCTGAGTATCCATGAGAGAGGGTAGAGGGGTGGGGTCCTAAAATTGTGCAGGTAAAACAGCCAATGGGAGATGTTGAAAAGAGGGGTGTGTTCTAAGCCCCACCCCCTCACAGAGATAGGCTCCTAATTCTGGGCTTCAGGGGGGGCGCCTATCTCTTCTAATCATCCACAACTGGAAACCTCTTGGAGTCAGACAACTTAGGCACCTGAACCATTTCTTTTGAGATGGAGGCTGGCAGCACCTAACTCCACACAAAACAGCTGGAGGAGGTACCCATCTTATATCTTTTAGCCCGATGGTTCGAGCACTTCCTTCGGATGCAACAGACCAAAGTTCTATTTCCCCCACTGCCAGAGGGACAAAGAAAGGATTTGAACAGGGGTCTCCCACACTGCTCAGGAGAGTGCTCTAACCACTGAGCTATGGGACATTCTGATGTGGGCTCCCTGAGTCTCTCCCTGAGGAACAAAAACAAAATTAGAAATTTTAAACAAAATGGAATTATTTTCCTTCCCCGCCCTTTACAAGTTAAGCATGTTGGCAACCCAACAGAGAAAAGCTCTAAAAGACCATTTCACTTTGAGCACACAGGAGTGAAAAATGTGTGTACACATATTACTCAGGTGGAGAAGCAGCTGCCTGTGTGAATGCTGAAGCAAACTAAATATTCATTTGGAAGTTGTTCAGAATTTGGTTCCATATGATTATAATGAATTAAATGCAGTTGGGATTCACAGTAAATCAGAGCTGCCAATCAAAAATAAAATGATAAATCATCAAGCCCACTTGCCTGCTTTCTTAAGTATGAATGGAAGTATCACAGAGCAAATACTTTTTAGTAACACACACACATATATATATACACACACACATACACCAAGGAAAAAAATAGTAAAAACTCTACATCATATATATATATATTTTTTTTCTGCTCAATGGTTTTGCACCTCGTCTACAGAGAACACCACTTTATACATATTAAAAGGAGGGAAGAGTGATTGACAGACAGAGGGATTAAGATCCCCAAGGTTTTTTAGCTTAAAGGCAGCCATGACAACCTGCTGCCAGTTGCCCATAAGCCTACACAGTTACTCAAGCGCACAATCCTCAAAATCGTCCTACGTGGTTCTGCTGTGGAGAGCTGAATTTCAAACAGAGCTCAAGAGAAGGGAAAACATCAACACAATCACACACCAGTCCCTCTCATCTTACATTCATTATCAAGTTTTTCAAAGGAATCCCTAAGCTGGCTATATTTCACTGAGTGAAGATTTAAAGTAACTACAGTTATATTACTTTAAAAAACACAAGTAAATAATATTGCCATAGTTGATTTTAAGGCAAAAATTAATGTATAAAATCTTTTATGTTTTTCTTTTGTAAGTGGAAAAAAACACTTTTCCAATAGAGAAAGTAACTGGAACAATGTTGCTAGCAAACAGAGTAAGTTATAATATGTTGTTTGCAGGGTTGATCTGAAGAAGAGCTCTGTGTATGCTCAAAAACTTGTCTCTTTCCCCAAGAGAAGTTGGTCCAGTAAGAGATATTACCTCACCCACCTTGTCTCTCTAAGTTATAATATGTCATCCAATATTTTGCCTTTTACCAGAATGCAATTTAGTTCCAAGAATATTTGTTTTCCAGTACAGTCTGTAAAGTGGTTTTTATACTAGACTTTTTTCAAAGATCTTCTTGCATAAAATGGCAACTCTTCTTGTCCTGTCCTCTTTGAAAATGCTATATATTACTGAGGCTAAATATAATTTAGTGTGTCAGCAGGTCTCTGTAGGATGTGAAATGCCAACGTGGTCTAATTTTCACTACTTCAGCAGACCTGATAGGTGAAGAAATTTAAAGACCACACATCAGAAGGATTGATAGAGTCTGGTGCTGTACAAAATACAAAATTACAAAATCAGTTTAAACTCAAAATGCTAAATTTGCAGGAAGAAAGGGCAAAAAAAAGAAGACTTGGATGGTGTCTGTATATTTTAGAGAACAACTGAATTTTTCAAGTATTTTGGTATTAGGTTAAAACTTTCCTTTGAAGCAGTTACCGCCCAGGAAAAGGGTAACACAAGAGGAAAAAGACTTCAAAAGGATTAATTTATGTCACATTGATGGGTAAATAAAACACTGTACTTTACTTTTCTGAGAAAGTCTGTAGCAGCCATGCAGGTCAGTATGTACCAGCAGCTGTTTTCGCTTGCAAGCAATCCAAATATACATATTATTGATAGATTAAATAGGTAAGTAGAAATTCAAGGTTAATTTTGTTTGTTGATTATCTACTTCAAGACATTAGTAGTCTGAATCCATTAGTTCTGCCTCCTTGTTAAGATTCCACTGCACGTACAGGCTTTGTCTACCCTGACCTTTTTCTCTGCACTAGTGGGAAATTTGTAAAAAAACAAATCAAATAAATAAAAAGGTGAGTGTAAACAGGCCATACAATTAATGCAACTGACTATAAAAGGCAATTGCCAGAACCCTATATTTAAGATTTACCCAGGACTCTCGCAAGTAAAATGTGAGAACTTCGCAAAGCCTAGCAGTAGGCACAGATGGAAAAGATTCTTCTGTCTGCTAATTGACTTGGAAGAAACTCATTAACTAACACATTTCACCTGTGACAATCCAAGAGCAAACTCAGTTCCTCTCTCAGCAGCACACCCACTGGGGAGAAATCACTGCAGATGAAACTTGCATCTCTTCTGCTACTGAAACAAATGCCTTGTCGCTGAGCGTGACAGAGGCACTGTAGGAATTAAGCCTTGTGGACCTTTCCCACTGTAAGAATTAAGCCCATGTATAAATCACAGCATTGTACACACTTAGGGCAGGTCTACACTAGCCCCGAAATTCGAACTAAGATACGCGACTTCAGCTACGTGAATAACGTAGCTGAAGTCGAACTATCTTAGTTCGAATGAAAAAGCACTTACCCGGGGTCCACACGCGGCGCGCAGGCTCCCCCGTCGACTCCGCCTACTCCGTTCGTCGAGCTGGATTACCAGCATCGACGACGGAGCACTTCCTGGTTCGATTTATCGCGTCTAGACAAGACGCGATAAATCGAACCCAGAACATCGATCGCGCGCCTCCGACAGGACGCGTAAGTATAGACGTACCCTTAGGCTAGGTCTACACTAACCCCCCCTATCGAACTAAGATACGCAACTTCAGCTACGTTAATAACGTAGCTGAAGTCGAAGTACCTTAGTTCGAACTTACCTGTGGTCCAGACGCGGCGCGCAGGCTCCCCCGTCGACTCCGCCTACTCCACTCGTCGAGCTGGATTACCAGCGTCGACGACGGAGCACTTCCTGGTTCGATTTATCGCGTCTTGAGAAGACGCGATAAATCGAACCCAGAACATCGATCCCGCGCCTCCGACGCGACGGGTAAGTATAGACATACCCTTAGTTCCATCTCCACTATGACAATATTGCATTAAGTGCATTTTCGTATGAAATGTGTGCGAGCCCCTTTGGAGTTTGTCAGCTCCTGGAACACTAGACTAAGCCTCTATGAAACCTAACTTATGGATGACATCAGTGGCTCCAGAACCTCCAGCAACCATTTCCCAGCCTGCTTAGAATCTTGGGAAGGGACAAAATACACTGAAAACTCCTGCAAAAGCCAATAGGGAGGCTTTAGATGGAGTGATGTCTACGGACCATTTACTGGGCCAATGAGGATCCAGGATTGCTCAGACCCTCAGTAGGAGGGGACAGCCAGAGATAAAAGAGCTCATTTCAGTTTCAGGCTGTTAGAATTTGGGGCTAAGAGAGAAGCAGAACAGCTCCAGGAGTTTCTAACTCCCGCTCCTCACCAAGGTAGTCTCTGGGCTACTGTGCAATCTAGTGCAGAGGCCAGGCAGGTTCAGCCCTGCAGAGACCAATGGCG
This sequence comes from Chelydra serpentina, assembly GCA_037349315.1. Lineage (NCBI taxonomy): Eukaryota > Metazoa > Chordata > Testudines > Chelydridae > Chelydra > Chelydra serpentina. The sequence continues at coordinate 26,807,687 of JBAIAC010000010.1, forward strand.
AGAAAGGCAGAGATCCAATACGGCACCGGTTACTAAGAGCCAGCTAAGACCTCCACAGGACTCCAGGCCAGGGAGCCAGGAGAAGACCCTGCCCTACTCAGGGGTGAAAACACTGTCCAGTTTTTCCTTTAAACCAGCCATTGCCTGCAGAGCTGCTACATCCATCTCTGAATGCATTCTATCCGTTGCATCTGCCTGGAAAGATGTCAGGAAGGGAGCTGGTGGTTGTGCTACAGTTGTGATTGTGGGGAGATGGAAAATGTGGACTATCAGTGGTTTTCCATTTATTAGTTGACCTTAACCCTTTGCTTCCCTAGAGCCTGTTTCCAATAAAGCCCCCATTTGTTACACTGTTATTTTTGGGTGTGGCATTTAATTCGTTGGGATTTGTAGTATTGTAGTCTCTTGTATACTGGCCCATACTCCTCCTCCTTAAGAGTAGTAGTATTAGTTATTTTCCCAAGGGACAGTACCGCTTGTGTCCTGAGCACAGACAGGAGCAAGTCACCTTGGGTGGAGGCACCAGGCATGGCATCGCAACAAAGAACCCAGACCCAACCCAAGGGTGTAAAAGTCACTCTGATTAGCAAGCATCAGGGAGGGGCTTGAGCCATGCCTTAGAAGAGGGGCTAAATGTGTTAAACCCAAAACTTGAGGGGGGTATCTGTTTAAGCCTTGAAAGCATGAAGGACCCTTATGAAAACATTTTTGACTTACCACAAAAAGTTGGATGAATTGCCATTTTCATGTGACTTTCCTCATTTTCAATAAGCTGTTTCAGGACTATCACTGTTACTCATGCTTATCAGAAAAGAATGTGAAAGGTAATATGTGGGATTTTATGCCTGTTTTGTATTTTATGTTATTGGTGTGTTAAATTTAATAGCAGCAGCATAGTTTTGCAAAGTCTGAAAAAGAGAGGGTGCCAAATTTTGCTCTCAGTTACACAGATGTAAATTCAGAGCAACTCCCTGGACTTTCAGCATTACTTCATTTCAAATTTACACCAGTATAACTGAGAGCAGAATTTGGCCTATGCTGTTTGCCTTATATACGATACAGATCTTAACTAAATAATTTATACAATATTTGTACTTTGTAAAATAATTCAAATGTACTTGGATCTATTTGACTGACTTACTGAATTTGACAGATTATTTAAGCAGTCCCAAGATTCACTGCCATATTTAAAAATTAAGGCTGAAGATTTTTCAGCCTCTGGACTCTATTCCATACTGCCTCTAAAATACAGCAGGTACTGAAGCCCAGTACAGGGAGAACCACGCTTCTCTGGTAGCCATTTATGTTGACATGTGGACAGTACCAGTGAAAAATCAAGGCTATAAAAACCTCAGGAATAAACACTTGTATTTATCGTAGAGTACACCAACTGTTGGCAGCCCATCAGTATCATAGAGCCAGATTCTGCACAATGGAAGAAAGAGGGCACAAAAAGCCTTTTGCAAGCCGTGTAGGGGCCAGGCACAATTCCAGTCCCTATGCTCAGGACAGTGTAAGGGACTGTTTCAGCCTAAATCCTCCAGCAATGTACAGAGCTCTAAAGGAGACTGGGAGATGATTCTGCCCCTTCTCTTCTTCCCACCATACTGACCAACAGGAATGGAGGGGGTCAGCTGTGCCCTGATGCATAATGTCTCCAGTGCTTCTTTTCAGACAGCGCAGCTCCACACCCATGACCTACCATGAGCTGTGCCTATAAGCCACAAACAAGTCCTCATTTATTAAATGAACAGGGTTATAGGTTGAATGCAAGCCTATGTAATTTCTTTTCATTCCCCTCCCTTCAGTTTCAAGGAGGATGCATGGTAGACTAATTTATCTATCTAGAGACTACCCAACTACCAATGTGTTTTACTTTTAACACTTTAATAGCAAGTCTATTCTCTCATGGCTATGTACAGCACAGTGTGTCGACCCCTGAAAAGAGTAAGGGCTTGCCTTCTCTTGAAATGCTACAGCAACACAGCTGCAGCCTTTCAAGTGTAGACACTGCCAACACCAACGGGAGGGGTTCTCCCATCAGCGTAGGTAACCCATCTCCATCAGCCTACCACTGTCTTTGCTGGGTGTTAGGTCATCTTAACTACTCCATTCAGTGGATTTTTCACGCCCCTGAGTGATGTAGATACACCAACTTCATTTTCTAGTTTTGACCAGGCCTCAATAAAAGGACTCAATAAAAGGAGTCCTAAAACAATCTCTATTACAGTCAACCATGCCACATGACATCAATTCTGTAATTTATGATTTTAGCTAAAGAAACAAAATAGTAAGATCAACACTTGCCTACTCCACTGTAGGTGTCCTAAATTCACCACAGTACTGTACAAACTATTCTGTGGAGGGGTTGATTGTTTGCTGTTTCAGGGGGATGGGGTTGATTGAGATATTTGAAGATTACCCTGACCTTCATAAAATATTCAACAGAATACAAACAAATACCCAAACGTTATTTGGTCACTGCCGTCCTCTCTCAAAAGCTTCCCTACTCCCTCCCCTCCCCTGCAGCTTCAATCACAGTGACCCCATTCAGATCACAGACATGGTTAGTGAAAACAATGCTGTCAGGGATATAATGGGCAAAAGTTGTGTCACCTCCCTTCCCCCACCCCCATATGTTTTGTTTGTATGAAGAACTGTGCCAGGGAGCTGCTAAATTATATCATTTCCTTCAATGAAAGTCATTTACTAGGAAAACGAATCATGGGAAAGGCAAAGAAGATATCAACTATTCTATATCCACCCTTTTCCTTCCTGTATCTGTGCCTGGAAAAATCAAGCAACAAAAGAAAATTGTCTGAATTCATATCAGGTGTAATACCATTAAAGTCAATGGAGTTACAATCTGAATTAATTTGGCTCAATATCAGCATAACCCTTTGGCAATGTCCAATCGTATATGATGTAAAAGTTCACCAATTACTTAAAAATATGAAGACATAACTCTGATGTCAAAGCATATGACAGAGTTCATCTGAAGTGGGAATTTTCACATGCTTACTGGCACAAAATAATGCAGGTAAACCACAACTAAAAGCTAAGGTAATGTTTTTCCATAACAGAGTAACTGATAAAACAAACTGCATTAAAGACTAACAGTGACAGCAGCATTACTAAACAAACTAAACAAAACACAGCACAACTAAACAAAACACAGTCTCATCTGCTACAGGTATGTAATTTCTTTCTTTCTTCAGGTATGTGAGCAACAAGAAGAAAGTCAAGGAAAGTGTGGGCCCCTTGCTGAATGAGGGAGGGAACCTAGTGACAGAGGATGTGGAGAAAGCTAGTGTACTCAATGCTTTTTTTGCCTCTGTCTTCACAGACAAGGTCAGCTCCCAGGCGGCTGCACTCCGCAGCACGGTATGGGGAGGAGGTGACCAGCCCTCTGTGGAGAAAGAAGTAGTTCGGGACTATTTAGAAAAGCTGGACGAACACAAGTCCATGGGGCCGGATGCACTGCATCCGAGGGTGTTAAAGGAGTTGGCCGATGTGATTGCAGAGCCATTGGCCATTATCTTTGACAAATCATGGCAATCGGGGGAGGTCCCGGATGACTGGAAAAAAGCTAAATGTAGTGCCCATCTTTAAAAAAGGGAAGAAGGAAGATCCGGGGAACTATAGGCCAGTCAGTCTCACCTCAGTCACTGGAAAAATCATGGAACAGGTCCTCAAGGAATCAATTCTGAACCACTTAAAGGAGAGGAAAGTGATCAGGAACAGTCAGCATGGATTCACCAAGGGCAAGTCATGCCTGACTAACCTAATTGCCTTCTATGATGAGATAACTGGCTCTGTGGATGAGGGGAAAGCAGTGGATGTGCTATTTCTTGACTTTAGCAAAGCTTTTGATACAGTCTCCCACAGTGTTCTTGCCAGCAAGTTAAAGAAGTATGGGCTGGATGAATGGACGGTAAGGTGGATAGAAAACTGGCTGGATGGTCGTGCTCAACGGGTAGTGATCAATGGCTCCATGTCTAGTTGGCAGCCGGTATCAAGTGGAGTGCCCCAAGGGTCGGTGCTGGGGCCGGTTTTGTTCAATATCTTAATCAACAATCTGGAGGATGGTGTGGACTGCACCCTTAGCAAGTTTGCAGATGACACTAAACTGGGAGGAGTGGTTGATACGCTGGAGGGTAGGGACAGGATACAGAGGGACCTAGACAAATTAGAGGATTGGGCCAAAAGAAATCTGATGAGGTTCAACAAGGACAAGTGCAGAGTCCTGCACTTAGGACGGAAGAATCCCATGCACTGCTACAGACTAGGGACCGAATGGCTGGGCAGCAGTTCTGCAGAAAAGGACCTAGGGGTTACAGTGGACAAAAAGCTGAATATGAGTCAACAGTGTGCCCTTGTTGCCAAGAAGGCTAACGGCATTTTGGGCTGTATAAGTAGGGGCATTTCCAGCAGATCGAGGGACGTGATTATTCCCCTCTATTCGGCACTGGTGAGGCCTCATTTGGAGTACTGTGTCCAGTTTTGGGCCCCACACTACAAGAAGGATGTGGATAAATTGGAAAGAGTCCAACGGAGGGCAACAAAAATGATTAGGGTGCCAGAGCACATGACTTATGAGGAGAGGCTGAGGGAACTGGGATTGTTTAGCCTGCAGAAGAGAAGAGTGAGGGGGGATTTGATAGCTGCTTTCAACTACCTATAAGGGGGTTCCAAAGAGGATGGATCTAGACTGTTCTCAGTGGTAGAAGATGACAGAACAAGGAGTAATGGTCTCAAGTTGCAGAGGGGGAGGTTTAGGTTGGATATTAGGAAAAACTTTTTCACTAGTAGGGTGGTGAAGCACTGGAATGGGTTACCTAGGGAGGTGGTGGAATCTCCTTCCTTAGAGGTTTTTAAGGTCAGGCTTGACAAAGCCCTGGCTGGGATGATCTAGTTGGGGTTGGTCCTGCTTTGAGCAGGGGGTTGGACTAGATGACCTCCTGAGGTCCCTTCCAACCCTGAGATTCTATGATTCTATGACAGCTAGTGGTGTGTGTGCATGTAGATGACAGCATCACAAGGGCAACACTGCAGTTATGGTTAAGAAGACATTTCTATTATAAGCCCGTTTCAGGCACTTATAATTTTCTTGGAAAAACTGCCCTTCTCATGCTTGTTTTTATCTCAAAATGTGATGACTTCTTTCCTTTTTTAAAAAATAAAGAGAGAAATCTAAACACATTGCACTGGGATGTTTAAGTTATCCAAGCAAGAGAACTCTGTTTATCAAAAGTTGAGAATTTTTTAGATACCCTTTTCTTTTTCTTGGCATATGGATAACTCTCACACAAAAGTTTTTTAAAACTGCAATTTGCCATTAACTCAATTTTCAGTGGTGAGGGGACAACAGATCCCTCACCAAAATCTCATATATGACTCAGATTTATTTGTTTTTGAGACAGTCTCAAACTAATAAAGTGTATGCTGCTACTCAAGTGATGGATTCCCCAAAGGATGCACAGTTTACGAAAAGACCTGGGAGGACAGATGCATACAAAAGACTACCGTAGGAAGAGAGAATAAGCCCCAGGTTGAGTTGGGTCAGGAATCTTGTTGAGGAGGACATTCAATGTTAAGGAGAGGCTGAGATAAGGGAGGGAAGCTTTGAACTTTTGTGGGATTACTCAAACGAAGATTTTTGTTGCTCTTCCCCCACCACAACAACCCAGAATAATTACGAAGCTACAGTAAATCATATCACAAGGGATAGTAGTATTTGTATTTAAATGTTGAGAGTGGCAAAGGAATAAGTTGATCACGCTTCTTGTTCATATCTCTGTTGCATCATTTTTCTCAGACACCAAAGGAAACTTGTTTCCCCGATGCAAATGCTACAGCAGCTTCCAATCAAGATGCTGCCAGAGCAACTGAATTTCAAATGCCTTCAGAGCAACTTAAATCCAAGCTATTTGCAAAGTTTCTAAATGTCTTATATCAAGCATATATTATCATTTAACATTTGTAGACAGTCCTGTAGGTGGACTGTGATGCTTCATCCTTGAATTATGCTGCCTGAATAATGTCACGTAAATTACAGCTCCCTCTTTTGCATGAGCTACAGTAACTATATGTTTATCACTGGTATCCCTATAATACAAAATCATATTATATATGTAATCCACAGGTATTTACATTCTTCTTATTGTCTAATATGGAAGTCATAATAAGAATGTGCTAAAAAACACTTATACAAAGCTATATACCTTTATGAAATATAATCATTTTAAATTTTAAACTGACAGAAGAGGAAAAATTAGAAAAGGATCTGGTATGATAAAAAGAAGAAAGAGTAAAAGACACAAAACAGAGACTTGTGTTAGCCTTCCGGTGTATTTTTAACGCCATATTAAAGAGTGTTACCCCAAAATGGATGGGAAGAATAAAATCATCTCAATATTTTAGTGATAAACTGCTCAAGCATTGCTCTAGTGCAGGGGTGGCCAACCTGTGGCTCCGGAGCCACATGCGGCTCTTCAGAAGTTAATATGCGACTCCTTGTACAGGCACCGACTCTGGGGCTGGGGCTACAGGCGCCAACTTTCTAATGTGCCGGGGGGTGCTCACTGCTCAACCCCTGGCTCTGCCACAGGCCCTGCCCCCACTCCACCCCTTCCCGCCCCCTCCCCTGAGCCTGCCATGCCCTCGCTCCTCTCCCCCCAGCCCCCCGCCAGAGCCTCCTGCATGCCATGAAACAGCTAATCGAGAGGTGCGGGGAGGGAGAGGTAGGCACTGATCGGCGGGGCTGCTGGTGAGTGGGAGGTACTGGGAGCAGGTGGGGTGGTAGGGGGAGCTAATGAGGGGCTGATGACATATTACTGTCGCTCTTTGGCAATGTACATTGGTAAATTCTGGCTCCTTCTCAGGCTCAGGTTGGCCACCCCTGCTCTAGTGTATCACAAAGTCATTAGAATCAACAAACAGAGAACTGTCTTAGAACTCCATATTGCCAGTTCTCATTACTAACATATGGGACCAACAGAATTTGACTGTCTCACAGATGGAGCACTAGACTGGGACTCATGAGACCTAGAGTCGATTCCTGGCTCTGCCATGAGCCTGCTGGGTGACCTGAGCAAGTCACCTAAAAAAATAATAATAATAAAAAAAAACCCTAGATTGTAAACTCTTTGTAGCAAACACCATCTTCTTATTGTGATTGTACAGTGCCTCCCACAATGAGGTCCTGGTCCATAACTGGGGCTCCCAGGTGCTACGATAATACAAACGATAAATAATAATGACTTTCCCTTTCTGTGCCTCAGTTTCCCCATCTGTAAAATGGGAGATAATTATACTGACCTTCTTTGTAATGTACTTTGAGATCTACTGATGAGCCTCTATCAAAAACTTTGCGTTAAATGCCGCTTTTCTATATAAAGAAAGAATCGGGGGGAAATATCTTATTTTTTAATGCCAAGTTTTATAAATATGGCACAATAGGTCATATACAGTATTAAGGGCTTGAACCTGTGGGAGACCCAGGGGTTGTGCTACTGGGTGCAAGAGACTGGCAAACTCATCAGAAGCATTGGGATCTGGCGTCTGACTTCAGGAGACACCATCATGTATTTCATCTGGATCATTCACTGAGCCCACCAGGGTAGTCTCTTACTGCTATATAGCTTCTTCCTACTTGTGCTCTGAGTGGCTCTATTCTCAAATTATGAGTATTTATGATTCCACCTACCATGGAAACTTACTCTCCAGCTCATGGAAAAACACTGATCTGACCAGTAACTATCAGCCCTTGCCTCTGGATGGTTCTGGGCATGTCAAGTAAATGGCCTTGCTCTGTCTCCTTGCGTGTGTACACAAAATGAGATACAAACAAACAGAAATCCATTGATTTCTCATCTGTGTCCCTCTGTCTCTAAACAAATAAAATACTGCAGTGCAAAAGGCATGTAGGTTACATGAACAGATGTCTTGGATTATTGTTAGTTTTGTTTTACTGTGGATTGCGGGGAAGTGGGGGTAGTTATGTACCAAGGGAGAAGGAGTAGAGTGTGCAGCTAGAAAGGAGCAATATTGCTGTCAAAGCAGGACACTGTGGAAAGAAGGAACAACATTCTTCAGAGTGCAGCCTCTAGTGTTGATTTCAACACCTGGCAATAGTCTCGCTCTTCCAGTCTATGAACAAGGAGGGAGGAGATGAGATCTATTAGCTTTAAAAGTCTGAAGGACAGCCTAAGGAATTTAGGAGACTGTTGTCTCATTTTCAAGTAGAAGCTTAAACTCCAGACACTTTCACTTAGGCATATTTGGAAAATTTTTCCCAGGCTGCTCTGAAAAGATCAGTTTGCTTCATTGACTACAGTTAATCCCTCTGTTCCTTTAATAAATCATTTAGTTGCAAGTGTGAAACATATGAAAAACATTTAAGGTTGTTTTGTTTAATAAAAATTAAGTTTATAGAATCATAGGACTGGAAGGGACCTCGAGAGGTCATCTAGTCCTTTCCCCTGCACTCATGGCAGGACTAAGTATTACCTAGACCAGTGGTTTTCAAAGTTTGGGTCGCAACCCAGTACAGCGTGTAAGGCACTGGGTCACCTTGCTCAGCACCCAGGGACCCTAACGGCTCTGGTCAGCACCGCCAACTGGGACGTTAAAAGTCCCGTTGGCAGTGCTGCCCAGCTAAGGCAGGCTAGTGCCTACCTGTTCCAATACCGCCTTGCACCCCAGAGGCAGCCAGAAGCAGGTCCAGCTTCTAGGCAGGGGGGCCACGGGGCTCTGCGTGCTGCCCCCACCCCGAGCACCGGCTCCGCACTCCCACTGGCCAGTGTCCGGCCAATGGGAGCTGGGGGCAGGGGCAGTGCCTGCAGGCAAGAGCCGCGCTGAGCCGCTTGCACGCCTCCGCCTAGATTGGAAGGCACATATTGTGCACATCTCCGCAGATCTTAATTACTGTGTTTGGTGCTTAGATACCAAGGAGACAGATGCACATATACCTTGAGTAGATTAGAAGAGAGAGACAGTCTGTTTCATAATTGCTCTCCAACTGCAAGCCTGTGAAAATAATTAACTGCAAGTGTCAAAGTAACAGTGCAAGCCTGCTTTTCTGCTACTTCGCATTTTGCATCCTGAGTAGTTTCTACACTTACAGAAAAGGAGTGCAAGGTAGGTGTAAAATGCTGCCGAAGTCTGTGTCCCCACTTTGCACAGGTGCCAATGAATACAGAAGTTGCAAGGGAGTGAGAAATCAGGCCCTTTGGCTCTCCTCTGGCTCAAGAGTCTGGTAATGCATCTGATGAAGTGGGTTTTAGCCCACGAAAGCTTATGCCCAAATAAATTTGTTAGTCTCTAAGGTGCCACAAGTATTCCTCGTTCTAAATGCAAAAGACTCCACTTAGGAAGGAACAATCAGTTGTACACATACAAAATGGGAAATTACTGCCTAGGAAGGACTACTGCAGAAAGAGACTAACAAATGTATTTGGGCATAAGCTTTCATGGGCTAAAACCCACTTCATCAGATGCATAGAGTGAAACATACAGCAGGAAGATATTTATATCTATATATATCAAGACACAGAGAACATGAAAAGATGGGGGTTGCCATACCAACTCTAAGAGATCAATCAATCAAGGTGAGCTATTATCAACAGGAGAGGGGAAAAAAAACTTTTGTAGTGATAATCAGGATGGCTCATTTCAAATAGTTGACAAGAAGGTGTGAGTAACAGTAGGGGGAAACTTAGCATGGGAAAATAGATATTAGTTTGTGTAATGACCCAGCCACTCCCAGTCTTTATTCAAGCCTAATTTAATGGTATCCAGTTTGCAAATTAATTCCAGTTCAGCAATTTCTCATTGGAGTCTGTTTTTGAAGTTTCTTTGTTGAAGAATTGCCACTTTTAGGTCTGTTACTGAGTGACCAGAGAGACTGAAGTGTTCTCCTACTGGTTTTTGAATGTTATGATTCCTGATGTCAGATTTGTGTCTATTTCTTCTTTTGCGTAGAGACTGTCCGGTTTCGCCAATGTACACAGCAGAAGGGCATTGCTGGCACATGATGGCATATATCACATTGGTAGATGTGCAGGTGAACGAGCCTGTCAGGGTTCCCTCCCCACTCTAAACTCTAGGGTAAAGACGTGGGGACCCGCATTCAGAGCCCCTAAGCTTATTTTTACCAGCTTAGGTTAAATCCCCCAAGGTACAAAATTCCCTGCACCCTGAGAAATGCTTCTCGCTGCCACCATCAAGTATCTAACAGGAATCCAGGAAAGGAATCACTTGAACTTCCCTCCCCCACAAAATACCCCCTCAAGCCGTACATCCCCTTTCCTGGGGAAGCTTGAGAACAATCTCCCAACCAATTGGTTACACAGTGATCTAAGAACCCACCCCCTGGGTTTTAACACCATAGAAAACAGTCAGCTTCTTAAAAGAAGGATTTTATTAAAAATAAAGAAGGTAAAATCATCTCTGTAAAATCAGGATGGTAACTATTTTACAGGACACTATATTTCCAAACTCAGAGAGATTTCCCCCTCTGGACAAAAACTTAAAGTTACAGAAAACCATGAATAACCCCCCGCCCCGCCCCTTCTAACACAGGGGATACACCAAGCAAAATTAAACAGAAATCTATACGCTATGCTATCTAAACTTACTTCAGAAAAGGGAGGTTTGATTTTCTGTAGGTTCCTTCTGTCTTCCAAGATCACTCTCTCTCAGACAAAGACACACACTAAAACCTTCCCCCCTCCCCAAAGTTTGAAAGTATCTTGTCCCCTTATTGGTCAGATGCCAGCCAGGTCAGGTGTCAGTCTGGGTACCTGCATTTCTTAACCCTTTACTGGAAAGAGGATTTTATAGCACTGCATCAGACCCTCTCCCACTTCCCTTCATATTTATGACAGAGCCCCTGATGGCATGGCTGATGTGATTAGGTCCTATGAGGTTGTCACTTGAATAGATATGTGGACAGAGTCGGCACCGAGCTTTGTTGCAAGGATAGGTTCCTGGGTTAGTGTTTTTGTTGTGGTGTGTGGTTGCTGGTGAGTATTTGCTTCAGCTTGGGGGGGTTGTCTGTAAGCGAGGACTGGCCTGTCTCCCAAGATCTGTGAGAGTGAGGGATCGTTCTTCAGGATAGGTTGTAGATCTTTGATGATGCGCTGGAGAGGTTTTAGTTGGGGGCTGAAGGTGATGGCTAGTGGCGTTCTGTTACTTTCTTTGTTGGGCCTGTCCTGTAATAGGTGACTTCTGGGTACTCTTCTGGCTCCGTCAATCTGTTTCTTCACTTCAGCAGATGGGTATGGTAGTTTCAAGAACACTTGATAGAGATTTATTTCCCCATGCTAAGTTTCCCCCTACAGTTACTCACACCTTCTTGTCAACTGTTTGAAATGGGCCATCCTGATGATCACTACAAACGTTTTTTTCCTCTCCCGCTGATAATAGCTCACCTTAATTGAATGGTCTCTTAGAGTTGGTATGGCAACCCCCATCTTTTCATGTTCTCTGTGTGTATGTATTGTGATAGACCCAGGCCAGTTGGGTACAACAGAATAATCGAAGGCAGATATACTGGCCATTGGGTTAGCGGTTTTCTGTTCCAACTGACCAGAGCAGGGACTGCTCCAGGCTAATGAGAACACCTGACTCTAATTAACCTGCAAAGAGTCAGGTGAGGCCATTAAGGTGATGTGAACACCTGACCCCAATTAAGGCTCTTCTGAGCATATAAAAGGGCTCACTCCAGTCAGGCTAGGGGAGAGGAAGTGCTACTGCTGTTACTACCACTGAAGGACTGAGTAAATAAGGACACCCTCAAGCCATTGGTAAGGGAGCCCTAAGGTAAGGGTGAAGAAGGGAGAAGCGGGAGAGCTGTGGGGAAGTGGCCCAGGGAATTGTAGCAACTCTGGCAGTGAAAGGTCGGCTGCCAACAGCTGCTACCATTAGGGTCCCTGGGCCGGAACCCGGAGTAGAAGGCGGGCCCGGGTTCCCCCCGCCACTACAAGGGGAAGACAGGCCTCTGGCAGGACAGGAGGCTAAACTGTTCTGCAATAAGCCCAGAGGGACAACAGGGACTGTGGGAGTTCTCTCACCAACCTCCTGGCTGGCTTATGATGAAAAGGGCTCAGTAGACTGTAACCCTGGCCCTAGAGAGAGAAGGGCTATGTGAGGGTCACAGTGAGCCTCTGAGGCTAGCATAAACCGCCTAGAAGCGCGGGACTCACAGGGACAAGATCGGAGCTCTGCCACAGTGTGTGTGAGTGTGTATATATATGTGTGTATGTGTATTCCTACTGTATGTTCCACTCTATGCATCTGATGAAGTGGGTTTTAGCCCACGAAAGCTTATGCCCAAATAAATTTGTTAGTCTCTAAGGTGCCACAAGTACTCGTCGTTCTTTTTGCAGAAACAGACTAACATGTCTACCACTCTGAAATCTTTTGCATTTGTTCTTATTGAATTTCATCCTATTTACTTCAGAGCATTTCTCCAGTTTGTCCAAATCATTTTGAATTATAATCCTATCCTCTAAAGCACTTGTAAACCCTCCCATCTTGGTATCATCCTAAAACTTTGTAAGTGTACTCTCTAGGCCATATCTCTATATACCGTTGTGTATTTAATTAAATTCCAGTTACCATCCTACCGCAACTTCACACAAATCATCAACAAAAAGTTAATTACCCAGTAAATAAGCAGTATATTATTCACCATTTTCTAACAAACTAAAACTTTACAATTAATAATATGAAAATATTGAGCTATATAATTGCTTAAATAAATGTATATAGTTACACTGTATGTAGGTAGCAAAGAGATGTACCAAACCTAGTGCAAAGACTATATATTTAGTTGTAAATGAACATGTTTTAATGATTACATCAATCTACTTAAATGCACCTTTTTTTAGAAAAGAATTGAGGTACAAATGGAAAAGCTGATTTAAATCAAGGCTTTTAATTCCCCTGCTGCTACCAGTAATGCCTGTAGTTGGTGCAGGGGCATAAGAGGACATCTTGTACCTCTGTACCACCATGCTAGCCAGGTCACACATTGGTCGTCTGACATTTTTAAGAGATAGAAGGCCTCAATGCTGCATTTCTCCAGCAACTTCAATAAGAATTTGTGGTGTGTACTGAATTTAGGATAAGGCCTGCAGTCCATTACTTAGCTTACTCAAGTATCAAATGAATGTGACCTGAATCCAAACCAACGACTCAATCCAAGGACTCTCTAAAAGCAAATTTAGTGTATTTTCACCCTGCATGTAAAAAAACAATGAAAAATGACTATACCATTAATAAAAGGAGGAAATATAAAAGGCAAAAAGAATCAAAGAATAACTATACTTTGAGATGCCTTTTAGGGGCTGACATAAGAAAGTAGAAAAAATGTTCACTGATTTGGTGAATTTAATGTGGAAAATGAAAGTATAATATACTGCCAATTAAACAATGCTCCTGTGGTAGTTAAAATAATAATATTTTTGCTCTTTTTTTTTTTTCCCACTAGAGCAATGTGCTTGAGCTACAACACTGTGTGTTCAAGAACTTATCACAGACACAGACGTGTACAGACAGATGTGGGGAGAGGAAGAACGACAACATTTTCTGAGGGCAAACAAGGATTCCAAATATACATACCTATATAACTTCACTTTAAGCAAGCAGCAAACAAACAAAAAACACTCCCAACCTCACAACTTTATGTTGCTTAAGAAACAGCAAAACAGTGCCTTTAAGACAGATGGTTTCAGTTCTGCTTTTTACTCACATGGTTTGTATGTGTGAAACAGATAGGGTAAAGAATCTGGGAGTTGTATTGAAAATACAATGTTTTCTTCAACCAATTAATCTACAGTATCACCTTAATTCACTTGCTAGATACCTTGGCAGCAAGTGAGAACAAGTGTGAGATGCAGCTGAAATTATTTCCTTGGAGACCAAATCAGTCTTTAAAGCTTTAGAAAGGAGAAATCCCAAAGCAGCTTACTAAGTATTAAACCATTTGTTCTTTGACAGAAAATAGAAAAAAAAAAACTTTTTCATATAGAGGCTCCTGAGCCACACAAGCTAGCAATCAAATTCATTGTTTAGAGACAAACATTTAATTAAAATACTTTCCTAAATATTGTGTAACAATGAATTTTTTGCTACATTTTATGTGAGTGGCAACGTTACTTGAATGTCAAAGTATAGTACATACATAAGCACTCTTGTTGTTATATCAGCCTACATAATTTTAAACACACACCCATCCTGAAGTAGTTCCAAATTCTTCACTTGATTTTTTTCCCCATAGGAACACACACAGAGCTCCTGTTTACCAATCAAAAAAAATTGGGATGTTTTCCTTCAGACCCCACTACTATTCTGAAAATTTATTTTATTTTATTTGTACTTATTATATTTATGATACTAAAATAATTTAATTTTATACAGGAGTATGTAATATATTAGGCATAGAGCCACTAAGTACATACAGTAGATCCAAGACTTCTAGAAAAATTGCACTGTCTTCACTCTTTATGGTAAACATTCAGAATGGTGGTTTAGCCTCACAGCTCATTAAACCTTAATCAGAGCCCTGCTGCTAAATCCTTCCTTCCACACTGCACTGAAAATGTATCCCTTCCTCTCCTAACTCTTACCTAATCATTTTGATTACTGCATGGCCATTTCCTATAGTTTAAAGCCCCTGTACTACAGACTTACTATGCACTTACTTTAAACATCTGAGTAGCCCCACTGCCTTCAGTAGGACTTACATTTTAAATGCAAGTATATGCATGTATGAATCCATATCATTAGCTACTCCGGATCATAGATTCATAGATTCTAGATTCTAGGGCTGGAAGGGACCTCGAGAGGTCATCGAGTCCAGCCCCCTGCCCTCATGGCAGGACCAAATAGTGTCTAGACCATCCCTGATAGACCTTTATCTAACCTACTCTTAAATATCTCCAGAGATTCCACAACCTCCCTGGGCAATTTATTCCAGTGTTTAACCACCCTGACAATTAGGAACTTTTTCCTAATGTCCAACCTAAACCTCCCTAGCTGCAGTTTAAGCCCATTGCTTCTTGTTCTGTCCTTAGAGGCTAAGATGAACAAGTTTTCTCCCTCCTCCTTATGACACCCTTTTAGATACCTGAAGACGGCTATCATGTCCCCTCTCAGTCGTCTCTTTTCCAAACTAAACAAACCCAATTCCTTCAGCCTTCCTTCATAGGTCATGTTCTCTAGACCCTTAATCATTCTTGTTGCTCTTCTCTGGACCCTCTCCAATTTCTCCACATCTTTCTTGAAATGCGGTGCCCAGAACTGGACACAATACTCCAGTTGAGGCCTAAACAGCGCAGAGTAGAGCGGAAGAATGACTTCTCGTGTCTTGCTCACAACACACCTGTTAATGCAGCCCAGAATCAAGTTTGCTTTTTTTGCAACAGCATCACACTGATGACTCATATTTAGCTTGTTGTCCACTATAACCCCTAGATCCCTTTCTGCCGTACTCCTTCCTAGACAGTCTCCTCCCATTCTGTATGTGTGAAACTGATTGTTCCTACCTAAGTGGAGCACTTTGCATTTGTCCTTATTAAACTTCATCCTGTTTACCTCTGACCATTGTTCAGCCTGCAGAAGAGAAGAGTGAGGGGGGATTTGATAGCTGCTTTCAACTACCTATAAGGGGGTTCCAAAGAGGATGGATCTAGACTGTTCTCAGTGGTAGAAGATGACAGAACAAGGAGTAATGGTCTCAAGTTGCAGAGGGGGAGGTTTAGGTTGGATATTAGGAAAAACTTTTTCACTAGTAGGGTGGTGAAGCACTGGAATGGGTTACCTAGGGAGGTGGTGGAATCTCCTTCCTTAGAGGTTTTTAAGGTCAGGCTTGACAAAGCCCTGGCTGGGATGATCTAGTTGGGGTTGGTCCTGCTTTGAGCAGGGGGTTGGACTAGATGACCTCCTGAGGTCCCTTCCAACCCTGAGATTCTATGATTCTATTCTAGGAACATCATCAGACAGGGAACCTCAGGGCAAATTGTTGCTGATATCGGGAAACAGAACAATAGTCTGGAGTTGTTATAATGTTGGCATCACTATTGCTGCACACAATTACAAGGGGAACCTCTTTGTCCGTGACCACTTTTGGGACTAAAGAAAAGTGAAGATTGGAGTAAGGAGCCCTCTCAGCCTTGCTTGACTTTTGTTCATGAATCAAATGATTTCACTTTTTTTTCTCTACCCCTCTAGAAGCAGCAAGGAGGTGGCCCCCTTTAAACATAGCTGCTCAAGACAGGCTATGATTTTCTTCCCTTTACAGGACCACCCAGATTCTCCACAGTGAAATGCATTCTGTACCAGACACATTAAACTACTTCATAATTTTCTTCAGACTGCAAAGACTTACAATCCTACAATACAATACATTTCCACCACTAGCACATAAACAGATCATATTATACAGTGGGGGAAATGCACACACATAAGGAGAAAGAGTTAGAAAAAGAAATGTTGTGGAACCCCAAGTATTAAAAAATCCTGACTCAGGCTCACAAATAAAATAAAATAAAATCACAAGATTGGCTTTAAAATAGTGATTTAAAAATATTTTGGGGGTTCTTTTAATTTTCTTTCTAATTTCTGGGCCTTTAAGATTCAATTAAAAAAAATAAACCTTGAAAACAGGAATCTCAAGGGCTAGAAACTTAATCCTTTTGAAAAAAATGAAAGCTTAGATTCTCACAATCATAACTCCAGGAGTTGGGGATTTTAAGAAAAACATCAGCAAACATGAGACATGTGTAAGAGTAACTACACAACACAGGCAGTTTGTTCTACTGGCTATGGCCCTAGACTGGCCCTTAGGAAAGCTGGGTTCTAAGCCTGGGCTCTGCCACTGGCCTGCTAAGAGAACTTTAACTGCAGTTAAACTCTATGCCTCAGTTTTCCCATCTGGCAAATGGGGATAATGATATTCTCCTCCTTTGCAAAGCACTCTGAACTCTAGAGCTGAAAAAGTACTATATGAAGAATGAGGTATGATTATTAACAACATGAAGATGAAGTGGGAACTAACTAAATTATTTTTTCCTGCGTTAGAGAGGATAGATGCTGCTAAGGTGATAGAATAAGACATAAACTAAAGTTATATGATAAAATATGTCTATCTTTTAACATGTTAAAACAACACATTAGACCAACCACTAATTTATATATCTAATTGCGCATGTATATTATGAAAAAGTTGGTATACATTAACCGAGTGGCCCCACTACACTATGTAACTGGCACAGAGGCTATTCCATAACCTGGAATAGTAAACTGATCAGCAGAGGGGATAGTTGGGGACACAGAGAGGAGAGGGGAATTGCATGTTCATCCACATGAAACCCAGATACTTGGATTGTATCCAGTTGGAATGCATTTCACCCATCCTGAACAGCAATATAATTCTTTTCTCCCTGTTATCTGTACTATGGGTGAATTCATCCCTCTGCAGAAGACCAATGTAAGAACTATGTGTCACTTCAGTCCCATTTCTCCACCCCCAGACTAAGAATATTGCCTCAGTGCCTCCATCTCCTTCCCCATCTTCCAGAGTTACCACATAGTGAAGGAGCTCGCCCCATTTCCGAGGGTTTGTGGAGGGTAAAAAAAGGACAGGACAGGCTTTTCCCAACCACATCATCACCAATCCCAGTCTTTACACGATCACATAGTATTTTTGACACAGGAAAAGTAATATTGGATTATACACAAATAAAGTGGCTAAATCCCTTCTCACTAATTGAAGCCGGCACTTTGCTTCCCTGTCCCTGTACGGCGCTGAGCACACTTAACTCATCAAGCCACTCTTCTCTTTCTAGAGTCCGTGTCTGAATCCTGGAAAACCTGCATCCCAGCAAATGACCTTTATAGAGATAACCAGCCTGCCCTATACGGCTTCACACTGCCAGATCCAAACTAGTTCTTTCCTGCCTGCCTCCCTGATCTTCCAGTGTAACCCTGCCTCTGTCCTGCTGGTTCCTGGCTCAAAGACAGGAAGTAGCAAGCAGTGGGAAGCATTATATCAAGAAAGGGTCAGGAAACACGGGGAGTAGGGCCAGTGCAGAGCAGAAATGGATTTTTGCCCCCTCAAGAGTTCTGGCCCAGGCCCACTGTCTAAAGGCCAGAAACCGTCCACAACTTCATTTAGTGGTTCCACAACTGGCCAGTCCCCAAAGTATTAAACATCTGTGGATTCACTGGTAACCTAATAGCATGAATCTGCACTGTTAACAGAGCACACTTCTACCTGTGACATATTTCTGGGAGCATGTGGAGACAAAGTTATAGACAATATGGACATACATAAATAATATTAAATGAAAAAAAATCTGTATCACCACAGGGTGAATGTGGAAAACACAAAAAGTAGGAAACACACACTAGTAATAGTTACTCTGTAAATAGTATACATCCTATATGTTTTATAGGATACCTTTTGAGTAATATATATATACATACACACACACACACACACACACACACATATACATACACACACACACACACACACACACACACACACACACAAACAAACACACACACACATTTAATCCAGGAAAACTGAAATAGGAAACTCTACATGTTGCTACTGAATCTTAAAAATCAAATATCAGCTGGAAACAGTGTATTTAAACAATACACCAATCAGAGTTTCTTTACATTTAATTTCTTATTGTGAGCCTCCATGTGCGCACAAGTGTCTGTCCATTCGGTTCCTATTGCAGAGGTCATATTTGTCTTTCGTCTCTGCCCATTATAGTAATTTTGGACGTTATAACACAAAGAGGTAAAACATCCTCACCAAGAAGTGCAATTTTTTAATTGGTACTGCTTCTTTAAGGCAGTATTTCTTTTAAAACATTTCATCTAGATACATGCAGTGTCCCCTGATGAAAATGTACCCAGCAGAAGCCTCTCTGCTTTCCAGGCAAGCAAGGAGACTGTGCAACGGTGACAAAAGGGGGAAGCTGCTCTTGTCCTACTTGGAATGGTCAGAAGAGATTTTTTTTAAATGGCTTATTACTTAATTTTGTTTCCCTCACAAAATGCTCAATGGCCGTAGTCATCAATAAGGATTATACTTACACTATGTCAAGTTTAAAATTTTTGTTATGTTCGCTGTAGCAGAGTCCAAAAGAACGTTTATAGATATATTCTCACGCACACACACACACACACACAAAATGTTTTTGCTCCAGCTATCCAAAAATATAGCTATTTGTCTTTCAGGTGAAGTTTTACTTCAAAGGTACTTGCTTCAAAAAATATATTAATGTATGGTGAAAATGGGTTAACAGAAACTGTTTTGCAACTTTAACTGTATTGGTTGCAATTAACTTTTGCACTGATACATGCTGACTCACATAAAAACATACACACAACCAGAATTCATACGTAATTTCAAGAGAGCTATATGGCACACAAGATCAACAGAGCCAATTTTTCTTCCACACCACAGTATTCAAATCCATCTTTACAAAAATGTGCAGGTGACAGAAATCATCCCAACTGTGAAAGGTCAAATGTGATTTGATTTTTCTCAAAGGTTGGAAAGAATTTGCAAGAGGAGCTGACAATGCCTTCTCTACCAACCCTCAATTTAGCCCTAATTTGGTAATGTGTAAGGAAAAAAAGAATATCAGACAATAAGTGCATCACATGAGTGTTCAGGTGCAATAGTAAACTAGTCTTCTACACTGCGACTATTATTATTATGTATATTCATCAGTTATTGACTATGAGTTCTGCACATTTTAGTGCGGCAGGAACTGATACAATGGCCCAAATATCCAGCCTACTTCTTTTCAGTATGGGGGATTGTTGAGAAAACAAAAAAAGATTAACAACTTTTCAAAGCTATTCTAGAATTCTGGTTGCTGTTTGTAAAATACTGTAAGACTAAAGTACATCCAAGTACATTCATATTGTGCTAATACACAAAATGAATTACACCTAGCAATGGACTTAAGAGGAAGTAAGATGAGATTTTATAAATACATTAGGAGTGAGAGAAAGATGAAGGAAAGTGTAGGCCCAATACTTATAGGGGAAAGATAGGTAATAACAGATGACATCAAGAAGGCTGAGGTGTTGAATACCTATTTTGATTCAGTCTTCACTAAAAAGGTTAATTCAAGGGGAAGGAATACAAGACAGAATAGGGAAAGAATAGGTTAAAGCATATTTAGATATATTTAAATCAAGAGGGCCTAATGAAACTCAACCTAGGATACTTAAGGAACTAGCTGAAGTAATCTTGGACCTGTTAGTGATTATCTTTGAGAACTCATGAGGTGAGGCTCCAGAGGACTGGAGCAAGGCAAACATAGTACCGATCTCTAAAAAGGGGCAGTCTAATATTGATAAATGGAAAGGCACTGGAATAATGTATTAACCAATCAATTTGTAAGCACCTAGAGGATAATAGGGTAATAAATAACAGCCAGCACTGATTTGTCAAAAACAAATCATGCCAAAACCAACCTAATTTCCTTGACAGGGTTACTGGCCTGGTGGATGGGGGAAAGCAGTAGACATAATTTATCTTGATTTTAGTAAGGCTTTTAACACAGTCCCACATGACAGTCTCATAAGCAAACTAGGGAAACATGATCTAGATTAAATTAATATAAGATGGCTGCACAACTGGTTGAAAAACTCTACTGAAAGAGCAGTTATCAATGGTTCACTGTCAAAGTGGGAGGACACAAATAATGCGGTTCAACAGAGTTCTGCTCTGGGTCCGGTACTATTCAACATTTTCATTAATGACTTCGATAATGGAGTATGCTTATAATATCTGCAGATGACCTCAAGCTGGGAGGGGTTGCAAGCACTTGAGGACAGGATTAGAATTTAAAATGTAGACAAATTGGAGAATTGGTCTGAAATCAACAAGATGAAATTCAATAAAGACAAGTACAAAATACTACAATAAGGAAAAATCAGATGCACAAACATAAAATGAGGAATAGCTGGCTAGGCAGTAGTACTACTGAAAAAAGGATCTGGAGGTGATGATGGATCACAAATTGAATATAAGACAACAATGTGACGTAGTTGTGAAAAAAGGCTAATATTCTCGGGTGTATTAACAGGAGTGTTGTAAGACAGACATGGGAGAAATGGTGCCACTCTACTTGATATTGGTGAGTCATCAGCTGGAGTACCGTGTTGAGTTCCATCACATTAGGAAAGATGTGGGCATATTGGAGAGAGTCCACAAGAATGATAAAAGATTTAGAAAATCTGACCTATGAGAAAAGGATAAAAAATACTGGGCATGTTTAGTCTTGAGAAAAGAAGACTGCTAACAGTCTACATATACCGCAAGTGCTATTAGAAAGAGAACGGGGATCAATTGTTCTCCATGTTCACTGAAGGTAGGACAAGAAATAATGAGCTTAAACTGCAGCTAGGGCGATTTAAGGTGTGTGTAATCCAGGGCTTTTTGATGCGCATCAGGTAACTCACAGTATGCAACTCATACCAATAGAGTGTATATGCATCAGGCGATTAGACAGTGATAGCCCCCGCAGAACATTACTAGTCTGTAGACAACCAATTCAGCATGTGGAGATCAACTATTGGAGTCACACACAAGGCCACTTTGACAGAAGGAAGGAACATTTTAACTCTTGCCTCAGCAGCTGCAGAATGGTGGTCGAATGTGCACTGGGCCGTTTGAAAGGCAGATGGTGCTGTTTATGGAATGCATTGGAAGCAGCAGGAAGAAACCTGATAATTATAACTGCATGTTGTGTTCTGCACAATATTTGAGAGAGCTTGGAAGAAAGCCTTAACAATGGGTGGGAGGCAGTGGTCCAGAGACTTGCTTGGCAGTGCAAGCAGCCACCCAGGCATCCCATAGAAAATGCTAATACCTGGGATCATGCTGTCAGGGATGCCTGTTGTTCATATTTTGAGTCTGATGCCTGAACATGTCAGCCTATGGAGGGCAGAGTTGGGATAGAGACATTGTGAGCAGCTGGGCACTGTGAATGGGTGCTGGAAGTGGAACGTTCCCTGTGTACTTTTGTGAAACCCTATGAATTATTTCAGCTTTATTTAAAATAAATTTCTGAGTTAAATGTAATGATGACTCACAACTGATGCTTTCTCAACTGTTTTTATTATAAAAGAACAATAAAAACCAGAAATAATGTCCTTATGAAACCAATGGAAAAACAACATTGTTTAATTAAATTTTTTTGCAAATACAAAAATCTCCTTAATAATCAACTATAAACAAATCTTAAATTAAAACCACAATGCAAAAAAAAAAAAAAATCAAGAAGAACATTGCAAATAGAACAATATAATAACAGAGACATTTCATGTATTAACATAATCTAACTTTCTGCATACAAAAGATTTTAATATAAAATCTAGGTTAATGCAATCTTAATGCAGCGGCAGTCAAAAAAGCTAACAATGTTAGGAACCATTAGGCAAGGGATAGAAAATAAAATAGAAAATATCATAATGCCACTATGTCACTCCATGGTATGCCTATACCTTGAATACTGCATACGGTTCTGGTCACCACATCTCAATAAAGATATTAGAACTGGAAAAAGTACAGAGAAGGGCAACAAAAATGATTGTGGGTATGGAACAGCTTCCATCTGAGGAGAGATTAAAAAGATTGGGACTGTTCCATTTAGCAAAGAGACAACCGAGTGATATAAGAGAGGTCTATGAAATCATGACTGGTGTGGAGAAAGTGAATACAAGGAGGTGTTATTTAGCCCTTCACATAACACAAGAACAAGGGGTCATCCAATGAAATTAACAGCGTGGAGGTTTAAAACAAAACAAAAAAAGTACTTTGTCTCACAACTTACAACCTGTGGAATGCATTGCCAAGGGATGTGGTAAAGGCCAAAAATATAACTGGGTTAAAAAAAGAATGAGATAAGTTCATGGAAGATCGGTCCATCAATGGCTATTAGCCAAGATGGTCAGGGACATAACCCCCTGCTCTGGGTGTCCCTAAGACTCTGACAGTCAGAAGCTGGGACTGGATGACAGGGATCACTGAAGCATCTGGCATTGGCCACTGTTGGAAGCCAGGAAACTGGGCTAGATGGACCATTGGTCTGACCCAGGATGGCCATTCCTATGTTCTTAAAGTTGAGATTTTAAAAACCTCACTGAAAATAGGAAATGTACGGCATAGACTTTCACTTAGCATTGCATCCATGTCTGTATGCATTGTAATAAGCACTTTCATTACATGACTGCAATAAGATACAGTATTCAGCAAATATTGGTTTTAGAAATGTGTCAAGTATGTGTAGGTACATTTACTAAGTGTATGCACATTAACTAATTCTCATTGAGTCACAAACAAGTCATAGTATCTTTTTATCTGAATTCATTTCCATCGCCCTCCCCTCCCCTGGCCCTACCCTGCATAGTGGAAGATGACTGAGTGAAAGACATGTATGTGTTCTATTTTGGGTAGTGGATCTACTTAGCACACTAACCATTCAGCATCTAAACGCACACAGAAAATGACCCACATCCACAACTTAGGCTATGTCTACACTAGCATTTTGTCGGTAAAACTTTTGTTGGTCAGTGGGTATGAAAAAAATAAACTTCGATCAACATAAGTTTCACCGACAAAAGCACGGGTGTGGACAGCGCTATGTCAGTGGGAGATGCTCTCCCGCCCACATAACTACTGCTGCTCTTTGGGGGTGGTTGAATTATTAGTTCAATGAACTATAAAAGGTTTCTGCATATTTCAGGCAGCTGCCTACTTTCTAATTTGCACCAGGTCCAAGTACTTGGGTATGGTAAAAGAAAGGGGGTCTTGCTTCAGTATGTAGCATTCCTTCCTCACTCACTGCTAAGGGGCACTGTGTAAGAAAGCAGAAGTGATTAGGAGCAAGAGGGAAAAGAACAGGGAACACCTTTAAAGGCAAAAGTGGGTGGAGTGAGAAGGGACTGGATAGATAACGGTACTGAACGGTACAATGGGAGATGTTAGGAGGCAGCCCTGGTTATGTAGGAGGGAGAATTAGGTACATAGAGGGATAGAGAGGTTTAAAAAGCTGCAACTTCTCACCTTGAAAAATGGGGGCCTCCAGCTTGTATTCTCTTGGCTAGAGAATGCTAGGTTAGAATACGTTCTCCTGGAGACTGGAGCACGCTCATTTAAAAAAAAACAGTCAGATTTTCCCCAAATATATGAGAGAGAGAGAGAGAGAGAGAGAAGCAAGTAGGCTGAAGATAACTTTTCAGTGAACCCTGCTCAAAGTAGAAAGACAAGAGATAAGATGGCTGCCAAATGTCCTAAAATAATGGATTTTTGTGGCTTTGAGGGCTGTGACGGGTTGGGGCCACAGAGACCTGCTTGGTGCTGCCACCTGGTGTGCCAAGGCTACTTCTGCCCCTGCTTCCAGGCCTTTTCCAGCTTGGGACTCCCGAATCCTGTCTGTTTTGAGCCAGATTCCACTGATCTGCTGCAAACACAGACCCAGGTCCGAACCAAGTCCACTCACCACTGTAAGGCCCCTGGAAGCGCTCTTGCCTTTGACACCCAGCTGCTCAACTCCAAGGAGGTTCAAACCCTTAATAAATCCGTTTTACCCTGTATAAAGCTTATACAGGGTAAACTCATAAATCGTTCGCTTTCTATTGCAAAGATAGAAAGTATGCACACCTGTTTGCTCTCCCTTTGCACTAACTCGTACTCAAGGAAACTTAATAAGTAAAAAGTGATTTTAATAAGTACAGAAAATAGCATTTAAGTGAGTTCAATAAGTGACAAACAGAACAAAGCCAGTTACTTAATAAAATAAAATAAAATGCGCACATCTATGTCTATTCAAAGTTAACACAGATAAAAGCCTCACCAGATTCGGATATTTTCCTTTTTACAGGCTGTAGAATCAGCCTGGGCCCAGCTGAGTCCACCAGATTCTCACACCCCTTTGTCCTTTGTTCAGTTCCCCTCAGGAATGTCCCTGGGGGGGTGGAGAGCCTCTCCCTTTAGCCAGCTGAAGACAAAATGGAAGGGTCTTGCAAGGGCTTTTATAGCCTCTCTTCCTCTCCCTGTGTAGGATCCAGTTGCCCTGGAGTTTTGGGATCACATGGGCAAGTCACCTGCCCATGCGCCCTAACCAGTCTAACCAGTTGCATTCCAGACCTGGCCCCAATGTGGATTGGGGTCTGCAAAGTCTTTTGTCTGTCAAGTGCTCGCATTTAACAGGCATTCTTTGCTCCAAAGATGATCCCATGCACTTACAAAGGCTATGTACAAAACCAGCAAATATAAAACCAATCTTCATAACTCCAACTACAACAATGATACATGCATACAAACAGGAGGAGTAAATTCAGTAGGTCATAACTTTCACAGAGATATGTTACATGGCACATGTAGCATAAAACATATTTTAGTTACATATATACATTTATAAGCATCTCCCCATAAAGTTTTATGGGGAACACCGTCACACCCTCCTCCTGAACTTACTGCCAGAGACTTGGACACTGTCCATGGCGGAGGCAGTACACATAAAGCCCCTGTTTGTCTTTGGTCACACCCCTTTTCAGTACTGGCACCCCACATGGTGTCGTTCGTAATGGTTTTAGCAAAATGCGAGGTTCCTGGTCCCCGGGCGCCTGAAAATGGGTTGGGGTGTAATATTGCTAACAGGATACAGATAGCAATACCTGTTAAGGCGTAGGAACCTCGGCATTTAGCTCTCAGTGCCATGAGGCGGCGTGCCTCAGTTTCCCCTTTCACACAGCAGCCTGGGCCTGTTATGCTTTTGCTGTTGTGCCAAGCTTCCAGCCGGTTACCCGATATAGGCCGACAGGTAACATGTTTGTACGACCGTGAGGTCACCATCCCAAGCATGTACAACAGTTTTTCCCACCAATCAGGTATGTTCCCCATCTTGAAAGGGTTGACCCTCAGTGTTAACTCCTTTGTTATAACCCACAGATGAAGTAGGGAAAGACACAGGATTACCCGCCCGTCTGTGTACCCTGGTAGGCACTCTGATGCAGATTCTTCTGCCTCTTTGGAGCAGGCTCCTGAATCAGGCATGCGTTTGAGGCTCTGGCAAGGAAAGGGTGTACTGCAACCCGGCCTGCCCTCGGCCCTTCCCTCTGGAATTTCTCTGTGCTGGTTCCCATCCCCTTGTGTGGCTTCACCCATGCAGAGACTCGCTCCCTTCTGCTTTGAAGAGAGAGGTTTGCCTCCTACCCGTGTAGCAAGAACAACCTCTTTCTTGGACACCCCAGTATCTGTTCCCAACAGGTCAGCTGGATGGACTCCCCCGTCCGGGAGGTCTGACCCCCAGCTTCCCCTTCTAACCTGATCCACAGGAGAGGGGTCTGGCATCTGAAATGCAGACTTTTCACCCTCCTCCTGGGCAAGATCCTCCTGCCAAAAGGTGGGCGGGCTCTCCGGCCCCCCCTCTCCTTCCCTTCCTGGGCCTCCCTCTGGGCCAGACACTCCCGTGTCCCCCTGAAGAGAAGGTGACCCTGGTCCAGCTGTGGGCTCACAGCTGCAAGCTAATATAGACCCTTCAGTGGCCCGGAAAATTCCCCCCTTGCTATGAGGTAGAACATTCCCCTCCCCCGGGGAGATGATTACAGGACAGGAACTGGCCACAGCTGCAGTCCCTGTGACTTCACCCCCCCCTCTGGGGTTTTCAGCACCAGGTTCCTGCTTGCTGCCACCCAGCCCTGGGACAGATTCTGCCACAGCAAAGAAATCATTTCCCAGTAGAAACGGTGCAAAATTGTGTGACACTGTTGCCACAGTTAGCTTAGCCTGCAAGTTTTCCGTTTGCATGTGTACTTTTGCCAGAGGTGCAATGACTTTGTAGCCACCCACCAGCTCCAATTCTGCCACTTTACCCGGCAACCAATCCTTCTCTTGGATCAGGTCCCTCCTGACTATAGAAATTTCAGCACCTGTATCTCTCAACCCAGTGATTACCTTCCCATTCAGTCTAACCGCATGCACATGCTCACTGCTTGGTGGTGTAGAAGTCAACTTCACAAACCCTGTGTGGAAAGAGGCAGCAGCTTCATGGGCCGCTTGATGCCTGTTTTCACTCAGCAGGGGACACTTATCTCTCAGGTGCTCGGTGGACTTACATTGATAGCACCTCCTGGGCTCCTCTGATTGTCCAGGGAATTTGGGACGAGTACTAGGAGAATGGGGAGGTGAGCGCCCAGCCTCCTTCTTCCCAGGGGTAACACGGTGACTCTGTTTTCCTTCGACCCTGTACCCCTCTGCCAGTGGTTTATGCTTAATTGCAGCTTGCGCCTGCTCATAAGAGTCTGCAAACCCAGCTAATTCACTAACGGCTTTTACCTGTTTGTCCCACAAGTACTGTTTTACATCATCACTGCACATATTCAGGAATTGTTCCTGAGCAACCAAATCACACATCCCTTCAAAGCTTGTAATGTCTTTTCCCCTCACCCACTTGTCTACCAGAACTGTCATTTCATTTGCATAAGCCAGGTAACTTAACCCATCTCCCCTCTTAAGACTCCTGAATTTAACCCTGTAGGTTTCAGGTGTAACCTGAAACTGTTTCAAAACCAGTTCCTTAAATTTACCATAATTGGAGGCATCCCCAATGGGCATCTTATTGAATATGTCCAGAGCTCTGCCAGTCAATTTGGCTATCAAGGTGGTCATTTTTTGATCTTCAGGGATCGCATGGAGGGAGCACAGTCTCTCGAAGGTGATAAAATATTCGGCTATATCCTTGGATTCATCATACTGGGGGCATAGACGCTCCCATTTGGGGATTTTTGGGGAAGCGGAGCCGGACGCTGAAGGGTTGCGACTCTTCAACTCTGCAACAGCCAGTTCATGCTTCTGGGCCTCCATAGCTCTCTTGTGGGCCGCCTCCTCTGCTTCCATAGCTCTCTTGTGGGCCGCCTCCTCCCTGATTCTTTCTGCTTCCATAGCTCTCTTGTGGGCCAGCTCCTCTGCTTCCATAGCTCTCTTGTGGGCTTCTGTCTCTGCACTAATTTCCAGCGTACGTAATTCGATTCGTCTCCGATGTTCGTTTTCTTTCTCTGTTATTTCGAGTCTGGCAAGGTCCAGTTTTACCGTGGCCTCGCTTACAGACATCTTATTGCTGTCTGGTGCTGGGCCACGCCCCTCTGCAGTTCACTGAAACTGGACTGCACTCAGATCAGGAGCTCTTCAGTTAAGGGACTTTCCCAGCTTCCCTGATCTTCACTCTTACTTATTTGATTTCCTTTTCTGTCCCTACTTCCCTTACCCGAAATAAGCAAACAGAAAATAACAAACCAGTAACCACTTTGTCTGTTTTCCAGCCACCACACTTAAAACTCACTTAAAATCACTACCAGTACGTCAAAGCAATCAGCTGTGCACAGATCCTGCTCGACTACGCCACTGTGACGGGTTGGGGCCACAGAGACCTGCTTGGTGCTGCCACCTGGTGTGCCAAGGCTACTTCTGCCCCTGCTTCCAGGCCTTTTCCAGCTTGGGACTCCCGAATCCTGTCTGTTTTGAGCCAGATTCCACTGATCTGCTGCAAACACAGACCCAGGTCCGAACCAAGTCCACTCACCACTGTAAGGCCCCTGGAAGCGCTCTTGCCTTTGACACCCAGCTGCTCAACTCCAAGGAGGTTCAAACCCTTAATAAATCCGTTTTACCCTGTATAAAGCTTATACAGGGTAAACTCATAAATCGTTCGCTTTCTATTGCAAAGATAGAAAGTATGCACACCTGTTTGCTCTCCCTTTGCACTAACTCGTACTCAAGGAAACTTAATAAGTAAAAAGTGATTTTAATAAGTACAGAAAATAGCATTTAAGTGAGTTCAATAAGTGACAAACAGAACAAAGCCAGTTACTTAATAAAATAAAATAAAATGCGCACATCTATGTCTATTCAAAGTTAACACAGATAAAAGCCTCACCAGATTCGGATATTTTCCTTTTTACAGGCTGTAGAATCAGCCTGGGCCCAGCTGAGTCCACCAGATTCTCACACCCCTTTGTCCTTTGTTCAGTTCCCCTCAGGAATGTCCCTGGGGGGGTGGAGAGCCTCTCCCTTTAGCCAGCTGAAGACAAAATGGAAGGGTCTTGCAAGGGCTTTTATAGCCTCTCTTCCTCTCCCTGTGTAGGATCCAGTTGCCCTGGAGTTTTGGGATCACATGGGCAAGTCACCTGCCCATGCGCCCTAACCAGTCTAACCAGTTGCATTCCAGACCTGGCCCCAATGTGGATTGGGGTCTGCAAAGTCTTTTGTCTGTCAAGTGCTCGCATTTAACAGGCATTCTTTGCTCCAAAGATGATCCCATGCACTTACAAAGGCTATGTACAAAACCAGCAAATATAAAACCAATCTTCATAACTCCAACTACAACAATGATACATGCATACAAACAGGAGGAGTAAATTCAGTAGGTCATAACTTTCACAGAGATATGTTACATGGCACATGTAGCATAAAACATATTTTAGTTACATATATACATTTATAAGCATCTCCCCATAAAGTTTTATGGGGAACACCGTCACAAGGGCATTTTCCATTACAGCATGCCATAAGGAGAATTATGTTGTCTAAAGTATCAGAGGGGTAGCCGTGTTAGTCTGGATCTGTAGAAGCGACAAAGGGTCCTGTGGCACCTTATAGACTAACAGAGGTATTGGAGCATAAGCTTTCATGGGTGAATACCCACTTCTTCGGATGCAAGCCGTGGAAATGGCATCCGAAGAAGTGGGTATTCACCCACGAAAGCTTATGCTTCAATACCTCTGTTAGTCTATAAGGTGCCACAGGACCCTTTGTCGCTTCTATGTTGTCTAGTTACCTAGGTAATTATATGTCTACCTTCACTGTCGTACTTGAATCTCTCCAAGACATGAATGCTCTTCTCCACAACCTACTATAGAGGTAAGGAAGTATTAATATCCCCATTTTACAGATAGGACATTGAAGATCAGAGAGATGACATTAAATGCACAAGTCCTTTAAGAAGCCTGTGGCAGAACTGGGAACCAAATCCACATCTCTTGAGTCCCCATCCAGCCCCTTAACCACAAGACCATCCTTTATGTAGAATTATGGAATTCACAATATCTAGGACTGATGGAGTAATTACACACACAGTCGTAGACTAACTGAGCAAAAACAAACTACAGCAATGTGAAAAACTTCACATTCTAGAGAATCCTTAATCTTGAGCCTGATGGCTTTGACACATTTGATCTCAAACTATCCTACAGACTTTGTAACTCCATTAGATGTACCACAGTAAGCAAAGACTGCTAAGTGAATATGTTATTGTATAAGCATTTCTAGTGCTATTTTCAAGAGCCTGAAAAGAAGTAAACCATTTATATCAGTTTCTACCACTGTTATACAACTGCAACAAATCTTGTACAAAGTGTATCATGTAAGGAGTCAATGAAAAAGTTACAATCTACCAAGTATGATTATCCTGGTTAAATCCATGTATCATATCTGTATCTAAAATTATGAATAATGGCTATTGTTTTGTATCTCAAATGTGTTTGTTCTTGGGGTAGTTTTACATCCCCGTCTAGCCAGCCCAGTATTGATGAACCATTCAATTGTGGAGGGACCATTCAGGGGGTGATGGTCCATTAAGAGAAATCAGCTCTTCAATGAGTCTTCTTACAGATGCCTGAGACAGCAAGGAGCCAGTGGCTGTGATTCAGCAAAGCATATAAGGGCGTGTGATGTGGACATGTGACCTCGGACTACATCTTTATCAGTAACTTTCCATACACGGGGGCTGTGAACTTTGTTTGGGACTGTAAGTTTCCATGCACATTGCAGAGGATATAAAAGACACCTGAGACATCCCCATTTTGCCTCATTCCGGCTTCAATTCTGGACTGTGGATTTACAACTGAAAGGAGCTATTGACCGAGGACCTTCCAATCTTTTGGAAGTTACCAGTGAGACTTTTGCAAGCCAGCAGTCTATTCCATCACTGCTATTATCCTGGTCTATGAACACTGAAAATCACTTGATGTATATGATTCTTTAACCATTCAATAACTCTCTTCTTTGTATTAATAAAATCTTTAGTTCGTTATTAAGGATTGGCTGATAGTGTGATATTTGGGAATGATCTGAAATATATATTAATCTGGGGGTAAGTGGCTGATCCCTTGGGACTGGTAGAACCACAGATATGGTGAATTGGGTTTTCAGTAACCTCTCACTATATTAGATGTGTTTGTCTGGATGAGAGTCAATGCCTAAAGGGGACAGTGTTTGGCTTCTTGTTAACCAGTGTGGTACTACAGAACCTTCTTTGTTATTGGTTTGGATAAACTACCAGTTTTTGGGGGGTGTCTGCTCTGCTTCTTGTCGTCTGCCCTCAGTACTGTATAGTATTCTCAGTGTGATACATTCCAGGCACCTAGTCACAGCTGTCTCAGGCTCCTGGTATTGATGTTAATTTCAGTCTCATCTAATTTTATAACAGTATAGTAGAAGCAGTGGTCGTAAGGGAGGTTACTGTAGTAGAAACATATCCCCTGGGTGTTTAAAAAAAGACTATAATGCAGCCAAATGCTACTATACCCTTAAGGGGTGATTATATTACAAAAACAATGTCCCTGGAGCAGACATACTGCTTATGTCCTGGGTCTCAATGTGGGGGACTTTTTCCCCTTCTTGTATTGCGGTGAGATGAAGTAGGTAAAACAGCAATTTCAGCTGAATTGTATGGTTCGTTTTGATTATCTTCCTCCTATGGCATGTTTACCATCCAATCAAAATATTTTCTTGAGACAAAGCACCGTAATAAATATAAATGAAAATAGGGCCAACCTCAACATCAGACACATAAGAAATTTGTGCACTGCATGGAAAGTATCTCATAAGTGAGAAAATTACATTCATACTTTACAGTGCAGAATTTTCAGCATAATATAATACATGTATCATTTTCTACAGTACAGATATGATTTATTAATTATTATTATTATTATTAAGGGGGTTGAAAATAAGCTGTAAGTGATACCTGTTACAGGACTCACTGGAAAAACTAATCTAGGCAAGGCATTTGAAAAATTACACTCACCTCATCAGACTAAATCTTCTACAAAACTCTTTATTACACAGAATACTTACAGCAGTATAAGTTACAGCCCTGCGAAAAAATGAAGTCAAGTGGTTATATCATAACAACGTAACATGTCTAATAAATAGTTTTCCTCAAATGATTAGAACTGAATTATGGGGGGAAAGGTGCAAGGACTGAGTGAATGTAGAGGTTAACAAATCTCAAAAACAAACTACATAGTCTTTCAAGGGGCTGATATAGAAGATTCCAAGACTAGTGTATTTAAGAAGTCCGTGGGGTTTGTCAGAACATCTGCTCTCATCAGCTGAGGGAAGATATGTCTAACCTAGTACTGTATGGGAAATATGATTCCTTAACCATTCGATAACTCTCTTCTTGTATTAAAATCTTTAATTAATTATTAAAGATTAGCTAACAGTGTGATATTTGGGAAATATGGAATTTCATACATATGAAATCAGAATCATTAGCTTACTATAATACAGGATCCCATTCTAACCACATTAAAGGCAATCAACTCTTTGCTTTATACTTTCATAATTTTTGTAAAATAACTTGGTTCTAAGATTCATAGATTCTAGGGCTGCAAGGGACCTCGAGAGGTCATCGAGTCCAGCCCCCTGCCCTCATGGCAGGACCAATTACTGTCTAGACCATCCCTGATAGACATTTATCTAACCTACTCT
Organism: Chelydra serpentina; assembly: GCA_037349315.1. Taxonomy (NCBI): domain Eukaryota; kingdom Metazoa; phylum Chordata; order Testudines; family Chelydridae; genus Chelydra; species Chelydra serpentina. The sequence continues at coordinate 26,840,511 of JBAIAC010000010.1, forward strand.
TAAATATCTCCAGAGATGGAGTTTCCACAACCTCCCTGGGCAATTTATTCCAGTGTTTAACCACCCTGACAGTTAGGAACTTTTTCATAATGTCAAACCTAAACCTCCCTTGCTGCAGTTTAAGCCCATTGCTTCTTGGTCTATCCTCAGAGGCTAAGATTAACAAGTTTTCTCCCTCCTCTTTATGACACCCTTTTAGATACCTGAAGAGGGCTATCATGTCCCCTCTCAGTGTTCTCTTTTCCAAACTAAACAAACTCAATTCCTTCAGCCTTCCTTCATAGGTCATGTTCTCTAGACCCTTAATCATTCTTGTTGCTCTTCTCTGGACCCTCTCCAATTTCTCCACATCTTTCTTGAAATGCGGTGCCCAGAACTGGACACAATACTCCAGTTGAGGCCTAAATAGCGCAGAGTAGAGCGGAAGAATGACTTCTCGTGTCTTGCTCACAACACACCTGTTAATGCAGCCCAGAATCAAGTTTGCTTTTTTTGCAACAGCATCACACTGATGACTTATATTTAGCGTGTTGTCCACTATAACCCCTAGATCCCTTTCTGCCGTACTCCTTCCTAGACAGTCTCCTCCCATTCTGTATGTGTGAAACTGATTGTTCCTACCTAAGTGGAGCACTTTGCATTTGTCCTTATTAAACTTCATCCTGTTTACCTCTGACCATTTCTCCAATTTGTCCAGATCATTTTGAATTATGACCCTATTCTCCAAAGCAGTTGCAATCCCTCCCAGTTTGGTATCATCTGCAAACTTAATAAGCGTACTTTCTATGCCAATATCCAAGTCGTTGATGAAGATATTGAACAGAGCCGGTCCCAAAACAGACCCTTGCGGAACCCCACTCGTTATACCTTTTCAGCAGGATTGGGAACCGTTAATAACTACTCTCTGAGTACGGTTATCCAGCCAGTTGCGCACTCACCTTATAGTAGCCCCATCTAAGTTGTATTTCCCTAGTTTATTGATAAGAATATCATGTGAGACCCTATCAAATGCCTTACTAAAGTCTAGGTATACCACATCTACCACTTCTCCCTTATCCACAAGACTCGTTATCCTATCAAAGAAAGCTATCAGATTGGTCTGACATGATTTGTTCTTTACAAATCCATGCTGGTTATTCCCTATCACCTTACCACCTTCCAAGTGTTTCCAGATGATTTCCTTAATTACTTGCTCCATTATTTTCCCTGGCACAGAAGTTAAACTAACTGGTCTGTAGTTTCCTGGGTTGTTTTTATTTCCCTTTTTATAGATGGGCACTATATTTGCCCTTTTCCAGTCTTCTGGAATCTCTCCTGTCTCCCATGATTTACCAAAGATAATAGCTAGAGGCTCAGATACCTCCTCTATTAGCTCCTTGAGTATTCTAGGATGCATTTCATCAGGTCCTGGTGACTTGCAGGCATCTAACTTATCTAAGTGATTTTTAACTTGTTCTTTTTTTATTTTATCTTCTAAACCTTCCCCCTTCCCATTTGCATTCACTATGTTAGGCATTCCCTCAGACTTCTCGGTGAAGACCGAAACAAAGAAGTCATTAAGCATCTCTGCCATTTCCAAGTTTCCTGTTACTGTTTCTCCTTCCTCACTGAGTAGTGGGCCGACCCTGTCCTTGGTCTTCCTCTTGCTTCTAATGTATTGATAAAAAGTTTTTTTGTTTCTCTTTATTCCTGTAGCTAGTTTGAGCTCATTTTGTGCCTTTGCCTTTCTAATCTTGCCCCTGCATTCCTGTGTAGTTTGCCTATATTCATCCTTTGTAATTTGTCCTAGTTTCCATTTTTTATATGACTCCTTTTTATTTTTCAGATCTTGCAAGATCTCGTGGTTAAGCCAAGGTGGTCTTTTGCCACATTTTCTATCTTTCCTACCCAGCGGAATAGTTTGCTTTTGGGCCCTTAATAGTGTCCCTTTGAAATACTGCCAGCTCTCCTCAGTTGTTTTTCCCCTCAGTCTTGATTCCCATGGCACCTTACCTATCAGCTCTCTGAGCTTACCAAAATCCGCTTTCCTGAAATCCATTGTCTCTATTTTGCTGTACTCCCTTCTACCCTTCCTTAGAATTGTGAACTCTATGATTTCATGATCACTTTCACCCAAGCTGCCTTCTACTTTCAAGTTCTCAACGAGTTCCTCCCTATTTGTTAAAATCAAATCTAGAACAGCTTCCCCCCCTAGTAGCTTTATCAACCTTCTGAAATAAAAAGTTGTCTGCAATGCAGTCCAAGAACTTATTGGATAGTCTGTGCCCTGCTGTGTTATTTTCCCAACATATATCTGGATAGTTGAAGTCCCCCATCACCACCAAAACTTGGGCTTTGGATGATTTTGTTAGTTGTTTAAAAAAAGCCCCATCCATCTCTTCCACCTGGTTAGGTGGCCTGTAGTAGACTCCTAGCATGACATCACCCTTGTTTTTTACCTAACCCAGAGACTCTTTTAGCCTAACCCAGAGACTCTCAACACTTCCGTCCCCTATGTTCATCTCCACCTCAGTCCAAGTGTGTACATTTTTAATATATAAGCAACACCTCCTCCCTTTTTCCCCTGTCTGTCCTTCCTGAGCAAGCTGTACCCATCCATACCAACATTCCAATCATGTGTATTATATCCCACCAAGTTTCGGTAATGCCAACAATGTCATAGTTGAATTTATGTATTAGCACTTCCAGTTCTTCCTACTTATTACCCATACTTCTCGCATTTGTATACAGGCATCTAAGATACTGATTTGATCTTGCCTCCCAGTTTTGCCCTGACCCTCCTATCTCTTTATCATTAGAGCCCACCCCCCCCTCCTATTTCCGACCCATCTCCCAGGTCCCCATATTCTCCACTTACCTGTGGGCTTTGCTCACCTGTCCCCGTCAAACCTAGTTTAAAGCCCTCCTCACTAGGTTAGCCAGTCTGTATCCAAATAGGGTCTTTCCCCTCCTCGAAAGGTAACCCCCAATGGTGCACCTCTTGCTGATATCAAGTATCTGAGGGTTGACAGTTTTAGAATCCTTCAATAATGGCTTTTCTCTTTGCTTTATTTACATAAGGCCCAGTCCTGACATCCTTACTCAGGCTCAGACAACACCTCCGCTACTTTCAGTTTGAAATTTTCAATCGAAAAATAAGCATTTTAGGATTGTACCATCATATGACAGAATCTACCTACTGTCATGGTGGCAGGGCTAGCTGCACCTCTGTCTCAATCCTGGTGTCTCTGAATGCATTCCCTAAGGTGTCGGACCTTGTATCTTTCCCTATCCCTGGGCAGAATTTCACAATTCTCCCATTTCTAGACCAAGCCCTGTGTACCAACCATCCTTATCCTGCAGGTCCACCTTGGTCCGAGCACCAGTGGTTTTTCTTTTCAGGAGTTTGTGACCAGTATACAGTGACCAGACAGCCTTCTTAAAATCAAAATACTTTTTATTTTAACAGTAGGAACAAATGCATGTTTTAAAAGGATTTAAAAACAAAAAACAATCTACTCACATATCTATCTTTCCTGAAGGCTTATTGTCTCCCAATAGTAACCTATCTCTAACCCTGATGGTGTCTAACTTCTACAGACACCCACAGTGGGATGTCGTATGTCTCAATCTGGTTCCCCCAAGCAATTCCTCTGCTCCTCTTGAGGGTGTGCTCCTCTTTTAATCTGCCTGTGTTCTTCTGATCTCCTGTTTTTGTGGGCCTTTTCCTGTCCTGGCATTGTCCCTTAACAGCTCTCCAGTATTTGTGCAGAGGTGCCTGAGCCATATTTTTCTTGCTGCTCCGAACAGCTCCCTGTTAAATTCAGCCAATGTATTCAGACAGTAAACACCCCAATAATCAAGTCAAAATACAATATTCATAAACGATTATGGAGCAACTCCAAATCTACTGCACCTACTTCAAAAGGGCAGTATTACAATTAGTGCACTATGAAGAGGTAAAATCATATAAAGTGCTCTTCTTTGAACACCCTCTGAAGTTCCACAATGAGAATGATCAAGAGCATGGTAGAACTCTCATGTGAGAAGAGATTGAATAGATTGGGATTGTTTGCCTTCAAAATGAGTAAAAAGAGCCATGGTAAAATAAAGTAATGAGTGGAAAGGAAAAGGTATATTGAGAACTCCTGTTCTCCCTGTCCAATAACATAAGGACAAGGGGACATTCAATGAAATTAAATGGTGGGAATTCAAAAGCAATAGAAGTAAATATTTTTTCCATGCAGCATGTAATTAAGCTTAGAACTCATTGCCACAAAGTTGTTGAGATCAAGAACTTAACACTCAAAAAGGGATTGGATATCAAGAATATCCATGTTTAACACAATTATAGATAACATTTTTGAAGGAAATTAAACCTCATCCTTCAGGACTTAAACCAATCTCTAACTATTAGAGATCAGAATACAACCTAATGTGGAGGGCAGATTACCCACATCTGCCTATTGTGGGGATCCTACATCTTCTTCAAAAGCATTTGGTACTGGCCACAGTCAAAGGAAGACTATTGGACTAGATGGATCTCAGTCTGAGCCAGCATAGCAATTCCTGTATTTCTACATTACTGGCGTTTACATAGCCACTGATCCTGATTACGGCAGAATTGGTCAAAAGGATGTAATCGATTTAATATGCTGTCTGTTGGTTTGAAGACTACAAATGGAGAAAATGTGGTTTTCAATAGAGAGAGAGATATATTTTGAAACATAAATATTACTATGGTTTTAATTAACTCTCCAGTTTTCTTCAATGGAAGACTTTATAAACTTTATATAAAGCAGTTGGCCTAACTTCTACATTTGGTACATTACCATAAAAACTTAATTGCATTTTCTGTTTAGGTGACTGTGTGTTAAATGAAAAACCTATCTTATCCAAATGCAGTAAAAGTCGCAATCCTATGTAACTCAATGACCAAAATCCTGACCTCAGGCATCCAGCCGCTCAGTGGTAAAACAATCATTGATTCTCAGGCTTTGGGTAGAGCCAGACAACTGTAATGAACTTTTTTAAAGCACTGCAATTTAGCAGTGACTACCCCCAATTAGATACGAGACTGACGAACAAAGCCATTTCACTGGCTTCACCAAATACGTTGATGAAGAGCTCTTGTTATAAATAGGGCACTAGCCTTAGAGAAGAAAGATAATCTGGTTGTTAGGACTACCCAGGACTGGGGAGGCTTTGGTTCAATTCCCTGCTCCACTACAAACTTCCTATATGGCCTTGGGCAAGTCACTCGAGACCTGATTTTCAAATATATTTAGGTGCCTAAAGGTGTAGCTAGATGTCTAGAAGGGTTTACAGAAGCTGCTAAACAGATTAGATAAACAAGAGCTAGGTGTCTAGGCACTTTTTTAAAATCCCACATGTACCTGTACATACCTATACGTATCTTTAGGCACCTAAATACCTTTTAAAATATGGCCCTGAGCCTCTCTGAATTTCAGTTCCCCATCAATAAAAGGGGAATAATAGTACTTCCCTCACTCAGAGAGATGCAGAGAAGATAGATACATTAAGGATTGTGGGATGCTCAGATACTGTAGTAAAAGAGTCCTTATAAATATCGTAGCTAGAGAAATATCACACTTCCTAAACTTCCTTACTGTTTATTTCTTCAATCGCTTTTAACCATAATGGTCAGCATCTTCTAGTTTTCCCACTAACATTCACAGACCAATGTCTGCCTTCACCCTCCCATCCCCTGGATGTTTTATATGTTTACTTAAGTACAGTGACATCAGTGTGAGTGGAGAGAACAGTGAATTTAAGCTCATTATTGAAATAATGAAACATAAGATGAAGTCACTTCTGTGAATGCTCCAGTCATAATTCAGAAATTCCATGGAACAGTTTAATTCAAGCAAGATGTCTCAGTCAAAATACTCTTCCAATCAAAGTGACCAAGAGATCTTTCGTAACCTGTCAGAAGATGTGCCAAGATTGGTTCCCTTCCTGTATAATTGGATCCAAAGAAATCAAAGTTTCTGGATCAAGGTCCAGTGCTTCAACCTTGCCAAATGTTATCAAGTCCTTTTTCCCCTTCCTGAAAATAGTTTTGTAATCACACAGGACTTTAATGGGATTACTATCTCCTGGACTCAGGCTGAACCTCATTGTATTAAAATATGGTTAAACAACATGACATTTACTACATATGGCATTACTTCATACATTTATTTTAAAAGTGCGGTGAAATTCTTATGTGACTCACTGTCGTAAAGTTTTGTTTATATTGAGACATTTTTCCTGTCAGAATCTTTGTATTAAGTATGAAACATTATATTCAAACAACGCTAAGAATCTAATTCTACTCTAGTACCCCAGTGTAAATCCAGAGTAACTACATTGGCTTTAATGGAACCAGTATAACTGAAATTTAAACACTAAGGACTTGATTCTCATTTACACCAAGACTCCCTTCACCCCACTCTGGTAGTGTAGAGGGGCCTTAAAGTGTGTGAGAGTTATATTTACGCTCATTTTAAGGCCCCTTTATAATGCCAGTGTGGTATAAAGGGGCCTCAGGATAAATAAGAACCTAGTCTTTCAGGGTCTCATCTAAACAAAAGCAAGGTGGATTTAATACTAATACTGACTCTTGGCAATTTGTTTTCAACTTTCCTGATGTTTCAGTTATCTGTACAAATGGGTAAAACACTTTCCCTAACTCACAGGGCTACGAGAGGCTATAATTAATGTTTATAGAGCACTTTAACACCCTTGATGAAAGGTGCTAAAGAAGTGTAAATTCCAACATTATTAACATTAGAGAATTTCCAAGCACAATGAGAGAAATATATTGCATAGCTTGTGTTTAATTTCAGATGTATGTTTAAAATATTACAATAAGGAGATACCAGTTGAAAATTCATTTTCAGCCCTATGCTCACTCACAGAAGGAACTAAAAGTGGTACTCCCTGGGGAAGCGGGGAGCAAGTGTATTATCTCTGTAGGGAGCTAGGTCTAATCATCCTCAACTGGAAAGACACTAGGAAGGACACTAGTCATGACACGCAACCTAAAATGAAAAGTCAAGAGAGAGTCCCCAGGGCTCAAACCACTCTTCTCACTCTGAGGGGGTAAAGAAACTGTTCCAGTTTCTCAGCTTGAATCAAATCAGTTTTAAATGTGTGTACCAATGACCTAATTCTGTTTTCCAAAGAAGTATTACTCACACAAAAAACCACAATGAACTCTTCAGAGCCATTCCAGACAATTGCGGACTTGCGTATTTGCATAGTAGAACTCCTTGTGAAAATCAGTAAGAAAATGTATAGAACCCAAGTCAGGAAAATAAAATAAAATAAAATAAACAAACAAACCAACCCGTTAACGGGGCTCCAGTTACAGTTCAGTAAAAATAAATCTGTCCATATTCCATGCCATGTAAGTCTATGAAAACTCCAGCACATACACACAAACAAATAAAGCAAAAAACACAAAACAAAAAACATAACTTTCATGAAGCTTTTATATTCTCAGATAAAAGATGTTCTAGAACTATAAAAAAATCCATATATCATAGCATGTCCATATAATTTAATATAGGGTTTGTTTTAAAGCTGTCAGAAGCAAAACCTTCTCTTTCCCACATCCCTCTCCCCTCTGCATTTCTCACAATATTTTCCCCATCTAAATATGATCCCATCTTCCAATCTATTTGTGATAATGGAGTCACTGTAGTTCAAATTGTAAGAGTTTCCACTATAAACTCAATTTTAACTGCACCTGTAGCTTTCTGAAAGAAAAGTTCTTGTTAGCATAATAATTTATGTGTAGTCTCTCAAAAGGACAATTTAAAAAAAAATTAAGGTTATGTCAGACAAGCTGCTTGAGACATGACTTTAAAAAACTGATGGTTTTTCAATTTGAAAGTTATCCTAATGTTTAATATGCTGAATCGTTTCTCAAAAATCATGACATAAAAACATCTGACTTGTTACATACGTGAAATTCTCAATGAGGGTATCTTTATGACACCGGAGTGCAGCATTTGTAGTTATGAGATGGTACTCTCCTCTGGATTATAACTTCCATTGGAGGCCAGATAACTATCACAAGAAAAGTTTGTTGTTGCAGCTTAACTTGAAGATCATGGGTTTTTCATTCCTTTCAAAAGGGCTACTTTTGAGGTTCATGAAACCATGGTAACAAGTTGCTTCATTTTTGGAAAAGCCTAAGCAGTCACTCTACAGCTCTCCTGCTGAGCAACTAGTGCGGCCGCTGGAGAAAAGGGGAACCAGTTCAGTGTGACATGCTGCATGGTCCATTTTCCTCCCTTCTCCTGTAACCTTCTGTAACGATGCTGGTTCTGGCGGGACCCAACTGAGAGTGTCAATTCAGGACAAATTGCTTCCAGCAGGGCAGTTACAGCCCAAGGCTGGGGTTTTTCCACCTCTAAAGTAAACCAAACCAGCCAGACAGAGGAGACTTTGGTTTTACCCCACTGGCTAACCACAAGTCACACACAAGCAATTCCTTTAGACAGTCCAGTTTCACAGTATCACCACCAGTGCCACTCGTTATGGGGACAAATGGTTATGAAAACCAATGCCCCAGTAAAAGAAAAAAGGTTCTCCTGATCCCAAAGGACCAAGCCCTCAGACCCAGGTCAATATACAAATCAGATCTTACCCACAAATCACGCTGTTGCCAATCCTTTAGAATCTAAAATCTAAAGGTTTATTCATAAAAGGAAAAAGGTATAGGTGAGAGCTAGAATTGGTTAAATGGAATCAATTACATACAGCAATGGCAAAGTTCTTGGTTCAGTGATGGAATAAGCTGCAGGTTCAAATCAAGTCTCTGGAGTACACCCCCAGCTGGGATGGGTCATTCAGTCCTTTGTTCAGAGCTCCCATTTTTAGCAAAGTCCCTCCAGAGGTAAGAAGCAGGATTGAAGACAGGATGGAGATGAGGCAGCTGCCTTTTATAGTCTCTTCCGGATGTAAGGACACCTCTTTGTCCTCACTGTGGAAAATTACAGCAAAATGGAGTCTGGAGTCACGTGGGCAAGTCCCTGCATACCTGTCACAAGGTATGTAGTCTGAGTCACAAGGCGTGTCTGCCTTCTCTCAATGGGTCAATTGTATAGCTGATGGTCCTTAATGAGCCATCCAGCCAGGCCTGGCAGAGCTGACACCAAGCTGTCTGGGGTGTCACGCAGCATCATAGCACGGGTTTGAAATACGGACAGTATAGAGCCAGTACTTATAACCTCAACTACAAAACTGATACTTACATATAAATGGCATAATCATAACCAGCAAACCATAACCTGGTATTAGACACCTCATTTGACCCCCTTTATATAAGATTTGGTGCCACTACAAAACCTTGGTTGCAACAATGATCTATACAATCCCAGCTTATGTCAATAACGTCACACCTTCCTCCCCATTATGGGCCTGGTCCTGCTCCCACTAAAGTCAATGATTTTTTTTGCACTTACTTCAATAGGAAGTAAGGAATAGGAATACTTACTATTTTTTTGCACTTACTTCTTTTCCACTGCTTGCATCCGAAGAAGTGGGTATTCACCCACGAAAGCTTATGCTTCAATACCTCTGTTAGTCTGTAAGGTGCCACAGGACCCTTTGTCGCTTCAATAGGAGCATATTTTATAACTACATTAAATTTAAAAGAGAAGTTTCAATTTTTTATTTAAAAAACCCGATAGTAGATTTTTTCCTTAAAAAACCCAAAAATCTTAAGTCACAAAACTGTATATTTGTATCTTTGTACACTTAGAATTGAAAAAGGAGCTCAACATTTTTTTTCAAACTTCATGTTGTTAAGCTAGAGCAAATGTTTGCAAAAAAGTCTGAATGTAAATGTAAGAAGTTACAGTGGAAAAACTAACATGCCCTTAAGAAATGGTAAAAAACAAAGACTGGAAATGCTGTGACACAAAAAAGTATAAATAAAACTAAATAAATAAATAAAAAGAAGCTACCTATCCTAGAAAAAGTAAATGTCTGCATTCTCTATAGAGTACTTATGGTCATGGAATCACATTCACACTTCCTACTAAATAGTAATAATTTACCACCAAAAATAACAGAATTTCAAATAAAGGGTTTTTGTGGAATAGCAGTTTTGATATGTTACTTACTCAGTACCAGTGAGATGCTTCCCTTCAAGAAAGTCCAATATAATCTCCCGCAAAGAGGATAAGACCATTTTTCACCAGTGATTACACAGAAGACTTTTTAGGATAGACAATATTTTAATCCTTGATGTTTTACTAGATTAATCCTTCCAGTCTACTTATTATACATTTAAAAGTAATAGCTGCATAGTTTGTTTCTCTATAGTTAAAATTATCTCAAAATTTCCATTATGAAAATTTTCCTAGGGATCTATACCAGCTGTGAAAGAATGTTACTTGCACTTAAAAGTCCCTACGGTTTAAAAAAGTGCAAACAAAACAGAATTTAAGTGATTTCAGATACTTTTAAATATATATATATATAAATAAAGTTTTTTTCCTTCCGTCACCTTTTATTCACAGCTAGGATTTTTCATGCTGCCCATTAGTGAATTAGTCCCTTTGGAAGGACTGTGTTTTGTCTTGAGAAGTGCAGAGAAAAAAATGAATTGAAGGTAACTTATTTACATTCAATTTATTACAAATTTGTATTAAACATAGTAATCGCCATGACAGATAAAACCAGTGATCCATCCATCTCTCCCAGTATCCTGTCTCCATACGTGGCCACTACTAGAAAACTGAAGGGAAAGTGTAGACTCCCATAAAGGACATATTTAATAACCTACGTATGGTAGAAAAAAATGTCTTAAAATTCATCTAGATTGGCATTGATCATGTTTTATTATGATCTAAAACTAACTGTTTCCAATATATTTTAATTAATAATTTAGCACAAGACAAGTTGATGATCAGCTAGGGTGACCAGACGTCCCGATATTAGGGGCTTTGTCTTATACAGGCAACTATCCCCTCTTCCCTGTCCCGATTATTCCACACTTGATATCTGGTCACCCTACGATCAGCTGAATGGGGAATTCCACATAGTCTGTCTAGAAAGTAGCTGTGCACATCTTGGCAGAACACCGGCAGGCCAGAATGAGATTTGTGCCCTGCTATTGTGCTGCCAATATCCAGTTTATGGTTTGACCTGGCTGTTCTTTAAAGCCTCCCCCTCTTTACCATAACTGAGTGCTAATTCAGCAGAAAGAGGCAATCTACAAACTCTTGTCTTCATGAAATGGTCTTTATCACAAACACAGCCCTTCCTTTCTGGCAGCTGTTTTCGCTTGAAAACTCTGAAGTGCACAATCATATTACAAGTGAAGCAAAGCTGATCTCTGCGCCAATAATGCTGCCTGTCCAAGTTAGTTCCCTTAGCACCATTTAAGAGGAGGCAGATCACCTCATGCTATTGGCAAAGCTGAAGGTACAACAGGCACTCATCATATGCCAAATGCTGCTGTTTATATACAGAGAAACAAATTTGGGGAAAGAAGAATTTTAGAGGCACGGCCTGCTGAGAAGTCTTGAAAGGAAAAATTTGCCCTTAAACTCATATTTTGCAATTCACAGATCTGTTTGAGGAATAAAGCAACACTTCACAGGGGTGAGATTGTCTTAAAGCCTTGCCGAACCCAAGGCAGCAGTGATGCTGCAATGCACTTCTCCCAAGATGTACATATAAAAAATTCCAGAGAGAGACAGATGAACTAATTAAAACACCTACAGCCCATCAGGTGCAACTTTTAGAAACCTTTATTGTTTAAGATGTTTTGCCTTTACAAAATTAAATCTATGTATCAGAGGGGTAGCCGTGTTAGTCTGGATCTGTAGAAGCTACAAAGAGTCCTGTGGCACCTTATAGTCTGACAGAGGTATTGGAGCATAAGCTTTCATGGGTGAATACCCACTTCATCGGATGCAAGCAGTAGAAATGTCCAGGTGCAGATATAAATGTGCAGGGAAGAGTCAGGCTGGAGATAAGAGGTTAGTTCAATCAGGGAGGGTGAGGCCCTCTTCTAGCAGCTGAGGTGTGAATACCAGGGGAGGAGAAACTGCTTTTGTAGTTGGCTAGCCATTCATAGTCTTTGTTTAATCCTGAGCTGATGATGTCAAATTTGCAAATGAACTGAAGCTCTATTGTTTCTCTTTGGAGTCTGGTCCTGAAGTTTTTTTGCTGCAGGATGGCTACCTTTAAATCTGCTATTGTGTGTCCAGGGAAATTGAAGTATTCTCCTACAGGTTTTTGTATATTGCCGTTCCTGATATCTGTTTTGTGTCCATTTATCCTTTTGCGTAAGGACTGTCCAGTTTGGCCAATGTACATAGCAGAGGGGCATTGCTGGCACATTATGGCGTATATTACATTGGTGGATGTGCAGGTGAATGAACCGGTGATGGTGTGGCTGATCTGGTTAGGTCCTGTGATGGTGTCCCTGGTGTAGATATGTGGGCAAAGTTGGCATCGAGGTTTGTTGCATGGATTGGTTCCTGAGTTAGAGTTATTATGGTGTGGTGTGTAGTTGCTGGTGAGAATATGCTTCAGGTTGGCGGGCTGTCTGAGAGCGAGGACTGGCCTGCCTCTCAAGGCCTGTGAAAGTGAGGGGTAGTTGTCCAGGATGGGTTGTAGATCACCGATGATCCGCTGGAGAGGTTTTAGCTGAGGACTGCAAGTGATGGCCAGTGGAGTTCTGTTGGTTTCTTTCTTCAGCTTGTCTTGCAGCAAGAGGCTTCTGGGTACACATCTGACCCTGTTGATCTGTTTCCTTATTTCCTGATGCGGGTATCGTAGTTTTGAGAATGCTTGGTGAAGATCTTGTAGGTGTTGATCTCTGTCTGAGGGGTTGGAGCAAATACGGTTGTACCTCAGCGCTTGGCTGTAGACAATGGATCGTGTAGGTAGGCATAGCGGTTGGTGGGTTTTCAGTATAGGGTGGTGTTAATGTGACCATCGCTTACTTGCACCGTGGTGTCTAGGAAGTGGACTTCCCGTGTAGACTGGTCCAGGCTGAGGTTGATGGTGGGGTGGAAGCTGTTGAAATCGTGGTGGAATTCTTCCAGAGTTTCTTTCCCATGGGTCCAGATGATGAAGATGTCATCAATGTAACGTAGATAGAGAAGGGGCGTGAGTGGACGAGAGCTGAGGAAGCGTTGTTCCAGGTCAGCCATAAAAATGCTGGCATATTGTGGGGCCATGCAGGTGCCCATAGCGGTGCCACTGGTCTGGAGGTATATATTGTCACCAAATTTGAAATAATTGTGCGTGAGGATAAAATCACAGAGTTCAGCAACCAGTTGTGGTGTGGCATTATCAGGGATACTGTTCCTGACAGCTTGTATTCTATCTCTGTGTGGCATGTTAGTGTAGAGAGCCTCTAAATCTGTGGTGGCTAGGATGGTGTGTTCTGGAAGATTACCAATGCATTGTAGTTTTCTCAGGAAATCAGTGGTGTCACAGAGATAGCTGGGAGTGCTGGTGGCATAGGGTCTGAGTAGAGAGAAATCTATGTAAAAGACTTCACTGAGAAAACTAGCTTGTTTGTGAAATGTTTTATAAAGACCTTAAAGCTCTATCCCTTATGAATTTTGGCCTAATGCCCTGAGATACCACCTATCTGAGTTGATCAAATGAAACAAAAATAAAGCATTTAACTGAAAGAGCATGAAAATCGAGGCCCTTGGTCAGCAAAGTATTTAAGCACATGCCTAATTTGTTGGAAACATTTCATTAAGGCAAAGATACAATTAAATGGTAACATAGTACACTGTACATTAGTTATTCAGGATCATGTTAATATTCAGAGCACCTGGCTAAAGATACTGGTTGTCCGAATGGGGAGTCCTTCTCCTCTGAGTACGCTAAAAAGGGTGACCAAATTTCTAAATACCTAATATTTAGGATTCACGTTCCTGATTTTAAGTACATGGGTAATTCCACTGGCCTCAATGGGATCAATCATGTGCTTACAGTTGAGTGTGTGCTTAGATACATTGCTGAATTGGGGTCTTTAATACTATCCGATCAATAACTTTGATACTAAGGTGATACACTGACAATGCACAAGGAGGAAATCTGGCTAACTTATTTCTGTCACATTACTGCATAATTACAAAATAACCACTTCACTCTATTCCTTTTCCTGTCTCAGTCACAACTCCACTCGGTAATCCTTATTTAAAAAGAAACAACCACTCTGTGCCATATGCAGGTTTTCATTTCACACTGATTACGTACTAATGTCCTGGATTAAAAATGATCAAGGAGTGCTATCATATTTGTATTTTATTGCCCAATGTGATTTTGATTTTTTATTTTCTCTATCAGCAAGAAGCAGTAATTTGTTCCAACACATTATGCTTCCTGTGTTTCTCTTGAAGCCATTCCATTACCATTTGACTAAAGATGGAGTCTTCTGTGATCCAATCATGACAAGTACCCATCTCATTGATGCTTTTTTAATCATCAAGGATGACATGCCTGTCAAGCTCTTGATATATTATGTCAAAGCACATATCATTCAACACGCAAAAGTAGCATTCTAATACAGCACATTTGAGTACAAATGGGTTTATTTATGGAAAGCTAAAATTTAAAAAAGCAACTAAGAGAGAAAAGGGAAAAAAGAAAAGATACAAAAGAAGTGTTTTACGTTGCCAGCAGGGAAAGCCACATTCTTTTTTCAACCCTGGTCTTCTCCTGTTGCTCACGCTGACAGGAACTGTGGGAATGCTGAAGAGGCAGTGGACTACTTTTGCTATCATTTGTAACGGTGTAAAGTTGACGCAATTTCAGTGGGTTTTCAACCCCATCTCTCCCCAGCTCCCAATCTCACTGCCCAGCCAGTCCCAATCTCCTTCACACCCAGCTTGCAGTCCCATTCCTCCAAAACTCACAAGAAAGGTCTTCCTCCTCTTCCCCGCTGCCCCAAATTCCATTCTCACCAGGCTTCTTGTGCAAATATACTCCTTTCCTCTCCCCCAGCCCAGCTCTTGTCCCCTCTGCATTCATGTCAGGGGGCTTCCTCCTCAACGCTGCCTGGGCACCAGTTGGGGAGTCACTGAGGGCATAAGAGAGACAGGCTCCCTACTTTCAGTTTTGGTGCCTGATCACATCCTGGCCCAGGAGCAGCAATTACAGGGAAAGTCTACCTTCATCTCTGTCACCTGAAGCTTGGTCAGGCACCCTGTGGGGATGACACATGCCCAGTCTGGTTACCACCAGGAGCTGTGAGAAGCTCAGTCACACTCATTCAATGAGGTTGGAATGTTCAGATATTTTAGCTGCTAACCTCTAAATCGTCTCTACTAGCATGTGAGAACTGAGATTTATAGAAGCTTATAATTTGGTCAAATTTGTGCAGATTTTCACAGGAAAAACAAATGGCACATCCCTAGCACATAGGCCACTATCCTCGCTGCTAAATTTCAAGTCCCAAACCATGGAATATTTTTCAGAATTTTTTTAAATTAGCAGAACTATGTATTTTCCCTAGCCTTGTTAGAAGAAATGGCAGAACCATTTTGTCTCAAACTTTCCAAAAATCTTCAGCCTGAGGCAGACACCCACTATGGAAAGTTTCATCCCAAGTTTGGCAAAGTATAAGCAAATGAAAACAAAATCTTATAATGGGAAATGTTGGGCAACAATAATTAATAACTGGCTGTGCTACCAGCCCCACCTATAATATCCCTCCCCCACTCCTTTAGGGCAAGCCATCACAATAAAAATCAATAGAAAACATCTCAAGTCAGACAATCGGAACTTGATCCTCCTCCCCATTCACCATAAAAGATGAACATTCTTAAGTCTCTATAAGCAGATCCACATGGGAAGGCCCTTACACACCTGTGTGTAATTCCTTTGAAGTCAATAGGACTCCATGCATCTGTTCATCTATGCAGATCAGCTTGTGGGATCAGGACCTAAGTGTTAACATTATTAAGCCCAGGTAATATTTTTGACCACAGCAATTTTTATTAAAGACAAATAAAAAAAAGCAAGGACACTAAGTGCAAAGGCTTATGTTAATAATACAACCCTCTATTGTGTTACCATGCCAAAAAGCCAGAATATAGAAACATTAAAAGTTCCAAGAGCAACATTAGCTCAGTCTCATTCCATATATATACTACATCTATAATAATAATAAATACAATACCGTAATTGGTATTACAGGTTAAATTTGTAGCTCTGATTACAGTTCGTAACACTTTGAGACTACAAATATAATCAGAAAATAAAAAATTGTTGCTAGAATTTTAACTTTTGCATTTCCTTATTTTATTTTAACTGAGCAAATTATTTTTCATTTATGTATACATAGACTTGATTGACTTCACCACAAAGCTTCAACACTTATCTGTACCTTAACATTTTCAAATCCTCTTTTACTATTTTTTTAAACTAAAAGTTAAAATAGAATAAAAACACTCTGAGTAAGGCAAGACAGTATAAAAAAATTAAAGGAAACCAGTACAATTATCACTGCATTTCACATCATTCTAGCCTCTGCTTCATGTACAGAAATTGAGACTCTGCCAATAACAGCTGAACTCTCACTTTCGCTTTAATTCAAGAATCTAATTATTTTGCTTCCTAACAAAACAAAAAGTGACGTCCACTGATCTCCCTCCACAATGACAGCAGTTCTCAAATGTCACTGGATTTGAAGTGCTACAAGTACACTCTAGCATAATTTGACTGTTCTGCTAACATCTTAAGGAACAAACTGTCTGGACACTCACAGTTGATGGCATTTGAGAAAGATCACCAGGGAAGGGTGCTGGTCAAAGGGTAGTTTCAGTGCACTGATTTCCTGATATGTTGTTTTTTTTTAATAAAAATTTAAAAAAAGAAATTTGTTAGCACAGCTGTACTCATACAAGGACACAAGGTATAGAAAATCCTCCGATACATTTTTGTAAATGTGTGTGCTTCTCTCTCTCTCTTGTCTGATACAGATACTACATACAATATTCATCTTCTCAGGGCTATAAATCAGAACTGTTACCACTCAGGCTTTATGATTAAGTAAAACCTGCACCTTAACATGTCTTCCTTCTTTCTCTATTGTCTCAACAAAATGAAATAGATGACTGACACATGAGCAAGGTAGTTACCTGCTGATAAAATCTTCGGGATAAAGAGAAATTATGAGTCCTTTCAAATTGGAACTATAAATCTTTGCCTTGAAGGACAACTACTTATTCCACAAAGATAATCCAAGATGGGTTGAAGCATAAAGAAAAAATATAAAACTATTGAAACATGTCAGTATTACAATGGTCATCATCATCATCGCTGGCAAACTGTGCAAAGAAAGCTTGTCCCTCTCAGCAACAGAAGCTGATCCAGTAGAAGATATTACCCTCACCCATCTTATCTCTCTAGCATCTTGGGACTCACATAGCTACAACAACACTGCATTCAACTTTTCCAAACAGTTTGCTTTCAGATGTTTACATAGCACATCTATTTACGTTTGTGAGAGGTGTGTATACATAACTGCAGGCAGAATTTGGCTCAGAATGATTGGAGAAGTATGTTAATAGATCAGTGTACAGAGATGGTAGACTGGTCATGAAAAACTGCTGTGCACTTTATTAGAGATGTGTGCTAGGTTGTTCTCTGTACCTTCAGATTCAAAGTTTTTCGGAGTGAAGAATATAGGCTGTGATTTTCGATAGGGCCCAGAAGAGCAAGCTATAGATCTTCCCATTGACTTTCAATGGGAGTTGTGCACCTAAGTCCCCTAGGTCCCACAAAAACTCAACCTTCTTACATGCCTATAACATTCCCAAAACATAATGGATGCTATGCACATAAAATAAAAAGTAAAATTCTTTTTTACTAAGGACCAGATTTGTAAGATTTAGGTGCCTAAGGAAGCAGATATGTGCCTAGTGGGATATTCAGAAGTGCCTAGGCACCTAACTTCCCTTGATTTCCATGGGACCCAGGCTCCTAGGTACTTTTGAAAATCCCACTAGGTCCAAGGTCCTGAGTCTCATGGAAAACACTTCTGCCTAGGCACTTCTGAATATCCCACTAGGCACATATCTGCATCCTTATGCACCTACATACCTTAAAAATCTGGCCCCAAGTGCCCAGTATGAAATTACACCAATAATCTGGAATTGTCATGAGACCATGTAACTGTGTGCCTGACTTTAGTAGTCACTAATGGCTCTACTTTGAAAGATAATGAGCACCCACAGGTCCCAATGACTTAAATGAGTTTTGTGGGTGCTCAGCTCCTCTGAGAAATCAGGCCATAAGCCTGCCTTCCCCATCCCCAGTCAGAATTGTTGACAGAAGTGTGATGCTTTCTTTGCCTGAGTCTGCCTGACACAGCATGCTCATTCTCAAGGCTGAAGTGTATATACCTGATTCTAAAGCAATATGTCTGAATCAGTTTTATATCTTTTAGCTAAGGGGCCTTTTCACCCTTAGCTCAACATTGAGGTGATAATCTAAGAATACTTTACATAAATACAACTAGCTAGGCTTCAAGGAGGAAGAATCAGCTCAAATTAAAAGGACTATTAGTGTGCATGGCAAAAGCCATGTAGTTCAAATTATCTAGCCTCTACGTGTCCTTCGCCAGGTGTGATAGGAACTTTCACAACATCCTTCTGTGAAATGCAGCAAACAAAGGCGTTGTTTGGAGGACTCCATCTCAGTGAGACCTAGCTCTGAACTTACTCATACCTATCCAGACAGTTTGCTAGCATATCACAGCATCTCTGTTTTCAAAGGGATCTTGCTATTCAGGCATCAAGAACACATTCTGCCTGCCACTTTCATAACTGGTATCATTCTTCCTCCTTGCTGCTGAAGTAAGATAAGAGTTTTACTTGCAATCACCAATTGCTTTAACTTATTTTTTCTGAAGCCAACTGAGTGGTAGGAAACTCAACTGCTTGAAAGAGATTAGAAGGGAGTGTAAAGACTGTCATGTCTTGAAACAATCTTCCCTTTCAGGTATATTTCAATCTATGCTCTCAGCTGGTTATAAAACTTAGCCCAAAACAGGTGCTAAAAGAAATCACAACAAATTGCCTGGTTTTTGTGTACTGTATGAGGCCAATATATTAATGTATTCTTTATTAGCTAGGAAGACAAAAAAAACAAAACAACCAACCACAGGTCTGTGGTAGATTGCATGAAAGCTATGAAAGAGCCTGTATATCACCCAAATTCTGGAGAACATGTTCTCCATTTTACAATAGGAAACAGAAAACACCCCTTTCCTAATAATAACTATAGTAAGGAGAGTTATAATAAAACAACGACAACATTGACAACAAAGTACTTTTCAAAGGTTGGGGGGGGGGGGAATAGTCTCATTTTACACATACAAATACAGCAGGGGCACAATGAGAACAAGTCAAGGTCACAGAGCAAGTCAATGGCAAAGCCAGGGCTGGAACTCCAAGACCAGGGGTGATTTTCAAAGTCAAAGGGGCAGTGAAATGCTTGATCTGTCACTGGAAGTCAATGGACTTTGTGCGTTTGAAAATCTCTTTTTGGCCTTATATAATTTGTAGAATACTGTATCCCTAGATTTTGAGAAAATGTAATACTGAGTTCTGATCTGATATGAGCACATCTCAAACTTTTTCATATCATTGAACAGATCTTAATGGGGGACTGTCTCAGGGGCCAATTTCCTTCCATTCATAATCACATAGCCTTCCCTCCTCTCTTCAGTCACAATTACATAGCATCCCTTTGGCAACTACAGCAAATATTCTTGCATGGAAGAGTAATGCTGGCAATGTGGCTTTAGCAGTCTTGTAATACGATATAGCAGCTGGAAACAAGGAGAAGAGCCAGAACCATATGATTAGCCCTCTCTCTAAGGACCATCAGCAAATATTTACTAGACCAATGGTCTCGAGACCACAGCTTGAGAACTTCTGCAATACAGTATGTAGCTGAGATAGAATTAGTCAAGGCACAGAAATGAGTTTTCCTATAATTTACCAGGTTTGCTTATTTCATAGGTCACTTCATAACTAAAGTGTTATTTAGCAATATTTTCCTAAAACCACACAACATAAGGAGTTAACACAACAGGCAACTGTGCAGACTGCTAAAACTACCTACTGAGATGAAGTTAGTCAGGATAAGTAAACAAATAGTATGAGACAAATTGTTTTCCCCGGCTATGAGCTGATTAAGAAAACACTTCCCCATACAAGAGAGAGGGAGCAAGCTAAGGAGTTCTCTAGCACCATTTCAATTTGCATTTGGGAAAATTAATGTTTTCCAGTGAGTAGTATGCCATCCTTTAGTTTTTTTGAGTATGCAAGTAAATCTGATTTTTATTTAAAAAAATGATGGTATGACTTTCAATGTCTAAAGTAGCAACAGGTTACAAAAGACAAGATGCTAAACCTACTTGGAAAAATCAGAACGTGGTTTGTTTAGGTATAGGATTGTAGAAAAAAATGGTTCAAATGTTTCACTAAATGGACTGGTCAGATTTTGTTTTTCTAAATAATAAGAAAGGAATTATGGTTTCTAAAGATGATAAAAAAATAATCAAGCTTCTGCCCCTGACATGGATAACACTTCTTGCCTATTCAAAGGAGTTGTTTAGTGTTGTAATTTTTATTTTCTTCCTTTAATAGACTTCAGATATATTCCCCCACCCCCCAGTTGCTCAGAATCCTTTCTCCTACTCCAGTTGTCTCTTTGCTCTGTTATTCACAGTGACACAACTATTGATGGCAGCTGTAATGTAAATGCAGGTTGCTGCATAATAGAGACCTGCCAATATGATGTACATAGCAATCGTCTTTGGCACAGTCTATAGCATAATAGAGTTATCACACAACTTTTCTTCTCTGTGTTCATTTCCCAGAAACCAAACCTGCTGGTCAAAGTAATCCTGAAACTTTCTGCAATAATTTAGGTGAGCAGAAGTGTATGGAACCTTGATGACGTATACCTTGAGTAAAGCCATTTTCACTTACTGTACATTGTCATCTTAGAAACAGCAACTGCTTTAGACTGAATTCTAGGATTCAAAATAAGATTAACAACAATTTTCTTTTAGTTTAAATTTCTCAAGGTTCTTACTTGTTAAATTATGAGGGAGTTTTTGGAGGAAGTGATGGGGGGGCGGAAATAGGTGAAGGAGCAAGCATCTAAGTACTGACAAAAAAATTAACTACATTGCATTAGAATTTACATTTGATCCTGTAGAGCAATTAGAACTGAGTAAGAGAACTACCTTTCAGCTCTCACAGGAGAGAGAGAAAATGATCAAAAGTAATTTCATTACTTTTAGACAACTAAGTCTTCATTACTAAATAAACTGAACTATTTTAGTAAGTGAACACAATATTCTAAATCCATGTATATACTATTTAATTCTGAGAACTCTCACCTTTTAAAAGAATTTGCAAGTGAAACAGACTGGCACTTCAGACTAGGGTGACCAGACATCTCAAAATTAATCGGGGCCATCCCGATATTAGAGGCTTTGTCTTACATAGACAACAATAATACTCCTGCCCAAAACAGAAAGTGCCCCAATTTTCCACACTTGCTATCTGGTCACCTTACTTCAGACACTCATCACTTCTCCAACTTGCACTTTAGGCTGCATAAATAAACTTTTTGTCAAACCAAATCACAAAAAAATGCTTTGCAAATGCAATAAAGAGACAGTGAATGGCCAAAATACCAGCCACTGTTATCAAATAAACAATATTAATCAAACCTACACAAGACAGGAAGTCTTTGTCAGACTTTACCAAGATCCAGCATACATATAACCCATACCTCTGCAGGAAGCACATAAATGTGGACACACCTTGAGAGTAATTACCATTCCCTGACATTTTCTCAGCACAGTACAGTACATTCTGCTGTCACGCAGGTATGCTGTCCTCTCCTAATAATTGAAAAGGGCAAGGCTTTAATCTGTGGATGAGGACAGATTTACAGCCCAACACCCTGTTGCCGTCCTCATGCTCACACATATTCAAATAGAGAGGGCAGGTGGCTTGATCCAGCTGCTCCCTGGATCATAGTTTATTGACGAAATGTGCTTTTATACTAGAGAGTGACCTTTGGCAAAGCATCAAAGGCATGAGTAGGAAAAATACTAAACAAATCCAAGTAGGTAAAAATAGTCTGGTAGTAGCAATATTCTGGTAAGATCACAATTTACAGGTACCAGTTAAGTAGTTTTTAGAAACTGAAAATAATTAAGCCATTATGTTTTTATATGTTAACATTCATTTTTGCAAGAGCTTTTTCTAGGATAAGGGAAAAGGAGCACATTTGAGTAACAACTCCTTAGATTTTATCATGCATTATCCATTCGCAAGCATGTCAGGTGCTTGAATGGGAAAGGTAATAGAGAATAATTAAAAATAGATTTTTACTCACAGGAAAGCTACAGCTCTACCTCTTTAATAAATCTAACCCCTTTTTACTGTACAGTTAAATAAATGGAAGAGTAAGTCATGGTTAAAAAACCCAACAACTAATATTGCTACTCAAGGGATAGTATCTCAATAGACATCGGGAGAATGTACTGATTAATTAATAGATTCATTAGACAGCTGTATTGTTAGAAGATAATTTAATTGTTTGGATTAATAACCCTACTAATTAATCCTAAAGAAAATGATCAACCTTACAGTTGAGAAAATGCTGACTTCCTAAATGTCCAGCTTTGTGATTAACATCACCATTCTGGTAGCTAACTATAGATTGACTTACAGTTCCATATGTGCCATGGGAAGACAGTGCACCCTCGCTATAACAAACCCGTTGGGATCCAAGCCATTTGTTCGTTATAGCCAGGGGTTTGTTATAGTGAAAACGCCTTGCCGTGGGGTTGGGAGCGGGTGACAACTTCTCCAGCCACGTCACTGCGGCAGGGCTCAAGGTGGGATTCAGGGACCAGGTTCATTATAGCCGCTCCTTAATAATACCTTATTATGAAAGGTATTTTAACGAGGATGTACTTTATTGTTACAGAACAATTCTAAAAATGAGTCATGTCTCAAGTCTCTTCTGCACACACACGAACTGTGCGATATCACAATTATCCAGGTATTTCTTGATTTTCTGCTAGGGGATCTGAGAATAACAATGGTAGACAACAAACATCTGTGGAAATATAGTCATGTGACAAACCATTTCTTAAGTTAAAATCACCAAGTTAGGCAAAAAACACACACGCAAAAAAGAAACTCTCTTCTATGAGTAAGTTTAGATTTGGGCCAAAATATTCATATATAACCTTATTTAATAGCCTTGTCTGTTCAAGAATGTAGCCTGCTTCCATTTAGCAGAAAATAACATTTTTTTAATTATACAGAGGCTTTCATACAAACTATATACATTCAAGAATCACTTCACCTACCACTGAAGTGACAAATGATTGAAGGTCATAGAATCATAGAATCATAGAATCTCAGGGTTGGAAGGGACCTCAGGAGGTCATCTAGTCCAACCCGCTGCTCAAAGCAGGACCAACCCCAACTAGATCATCCCAGCCAGGGCTTTGTCAAGCCTGACATCAGAAGGGCAGCCAACTCTTGGGTGGAGTGTCACTGCTGTTCAATACCAAGTCCAAAACCCCATTATGGGACTTGCCTCGTCTTATAGGTGGAGTTGTTAGCAATACTTTCAGTTAAAGTTGCCAGCATGGACCATTAGAAGACCCTTTTTTCAGCTGCGTATACCTTTAAATGTGCAGGCTGAAATTTTCCATACTGGATGTCTGCTCCAGGCCTCTTTTTTCTGGAAAGTTTCAGCAAAAATGGTTCAGCCATTTTTGAGAACAAGATCTAGTAAAAAACATGTCGTTTTGGCCATGTTAAAAAAATTCTTACAACCGTATAGTTGAGAAGCTCTAGTCCTTCCATGTTTTGGAGCAAGGACTTGTCACAGGGGTTGTTTGGTTTCATGGACGTGCCTTTTACTAATCCCATGAAAAACTGCCTAAATGTGGTCAAGTTAGAAACCTCTGAAACATCACACCTTCCACATGTGCAGTAGAGACAGAGTTTGGTAGCTAAATTATCTGAAAATTCTGTCTACGCTGACCATGCTCTGTCCCAAGGCTGAAGGTGCTGAGCAAGACTCTCTGCAATTGCTGTTTCGGGCTGTTGTGGCGCCCAGCATCAGAACAGCAGGGATAGTCTCTCTCCTGTGCTCTCAATGTTCACCCTTCTGGAGCCCAGGCAATGTGAAGGAGTCGTCACACTGAAATGCAGAAGAAACAAGAACTGCACCAGGCAGGGCCAAGGGAGTATGCAGGGCCAAGGAGTCTAAGGATGAGGAGACAGAGATTGGATCATGAGCCAGGGAAGCAGAGGGCAAGAAAATTGGGGTAAGAAGCCTATGGGGGGAAACGGGATGAGGAGCCCAGAGAGAGAGACTGAACCTCAGCTGGAATGGGGAGAAAGGCTGGGAGTCCAAAGAAGGGAGACTGAGAATGGCTGGGTAAAGAGACTGGGACGAGAAGCCTGGGGAGATACATCGGAAACTGGCTAGATAAGGAGATTGTGATGAGAGAGAGAGAGGACTGGGATAGGAACAGGCTTGAGAGGGGTCAGGCATGGGGGTGGAGGGAAGGGGCAAAAGGATCCGTGATCACTAGCAAACACTCCCCTCCGGAACGGAACCCAAGAGTTCTGAGTCTCAGCATTTGTTTGCTGTCAGCAAATATCTGTGAAACCCATGGGCAACATGTCTCATCCCCCTTTAGTACTAGTCCAAATAGAGGATGACAACCTACTACTGCAATCAGTTACTCTGTTAACTCAAGCGGCAGAGGTTGGTGAGATAGACCTAAAGGTTTCAACCCTGTTGATGAACCCTGTGGCTGTCAATATAATGCTACATGATGGAAATGACACACAAAACCTGCATTAAAGGAGAATTAAGGAAGCAAAGTCAAATACTCTCACTCTAGGAAATTCCAAAATGAACATTGCCTGTGCAATTTTAATTCTGCCCTCTTGTACAGATGCATTATGATACATCCTTTTGAAATACATGATCACATACCATTTTTTTTCCACAGAAACCCTGCCTCATTTGGTACACATGATTGACCTGCTCCGGGAATTAATCAGGATGTAAAGGAGACTGTTCTCTGTTGGACAGCTGCTTCATTTGTTGTATGAGCTAGAAGTAATGTAGTGAATGAGGTAGGGAATTGCAGGAAGAGAGGACAGTCTCATTGTTAAGGCAGCTGAATATTGACCTGGATACCTGAATTCTAAATGCTGCCTCTGCCAGAGCTCCTTTGTGATGCTAAACTTTCCACAGGTGGCCACTAATTGTATATTCCTCATTTTCTGTGTGCCCAACTTGAGACTCAGGGGTCTAATTTGCAGAAGTGCTGAGCACTCAGAGCTGCGGCTGAACACAATGGGAGCTGTGGTTTGAACATAAAATGCTATATAATGCAACATAGGCTGAAAAATCTAGTCCTAGGTATGTCAAATTGAGCACTCAAATTAGTGGATGATTTTACCCTTAATCTCTTGGTACCTCAGTTCCTCATTCGTGAAATAGAAATACTACTACCTCATAGGGATGTTGTGAAAATACATTAATAATTTTTATGAAGCAATAAGAGACTATAGTGATGAGCCCCCAAAAAGCACCTGAGGAAATAATTCTTTATTCAGAGCAGAGTTTGAATAGCATGCAGAAAACAAAGCATGGGGCTATATAGAGAACAATGAGGATAAAACAAAATTTGACCACCACCCAACCTGTGCACTGACCGAGGCATGGGTTCTATAGAAAAAGTAGTATGTAATGACATAATTAAAGACTTTTTCGCAATGCATATGCCCAAAGGGAATGAATTACGGCTGCACAGATAACATTAATTTTGACATTTCCTAAACTTTTGACTGCTTGACTTTACAACCTTAATTTTCTTTTAATGTAAGTTTTTGTTTGCAGTAAGATTAATTTTATTAATGAAGTCTTTGCACGTACTTTACATTAGTACTATGCACAATTCTCCCAGACACCATCAAGGGCCATATTGTAAAGGTATTTACGTGCCTAAAGATGCAGACAGGTGTCTAATAGTATTTCAATGGAAGTTAGGCACCTAGGCACTTTTGAAAATCCCATTAGGCACCTTTACCTTTTAAAATCTCCCCTAAACCCATATTTTCAAAAGTAGAGACCCTAGGTTCATGAACAAAACGTATGTACCATTATGACTGTGCATACCAAGAGGGTATATGTGATTGCAAATGGCCGTTTAGATGCCTAACCAGACTTACCAATCTAACACCAATAATTTAATTCACAAATTTATGGTGAAATCCTGTCCTCATTGAAGCCAATGGGAATTTTGCTGAGAATGCTTACTTAATATTCAGTATGACATTTGGATATCCCTACGGAAAAGAAAGTTCCTATTCATCAAAGAGTGGAAGGATATAGATGTTCGCTTGCGTGTCTATGTGTTTTTTCATTGTACTGTCCTGCATCACGCAGACAGCTGGTTTAGCAGACCTCAATAGTGTTATTGTGTTTAGCAGACCTCAATAGTGCCCAGTGTTATTAACTGCTGAAGACCAGAATGTCGTTGCCTCAGTAACACTGTTCAGGCTGCCCAGTGCTTCTGTCATAAGAACATAAGAATGGCCATACCAAGTCAGACCAAAGGTCCATCTAGCCCAATATCCGGTCTTCCAACAGTGGCCAATGCCAGGTGCCCCAGAGGGAATAAACAGAACAGGTAATCATCAAGTGATCCATTCCTTGTCGCCCATTCCCAGCTTCTCACAAACAGAGGCTAGGGACACCATCCCTGCCCATCCTGGCTAATAGCCATTGATGGACCTATCCTCCATGAATTTATCTAGTTTTTCTTTGAACCATGTTATAGTCTTGGCCTTCTGTGGCAAGGAGTTCCACAAGTTGACTGTGAGTTGTGTGAAGAAATACTTCCTTTTGTTTGATTTAAACCTGCTGCCTATTAATTTCATTTGGTGACCCCTAATTCTTGTGTTATGAGAGGAGTAAACAACACTTTCTTATTTACTTTCTCCACATCAGTCACGATTTTATTGACATCAATCATATCCCCCATTAGTGGTCTCTTTTCCAAGATGAAAAGTCCCAGTCTTATTAATCTCTCCCCATACAGAAGCTTTTCCATACCCCTAATCATTTTTGTTGCCCTTTTCTGAACCTTTTCCAATTCCAATATATCTTTTTTGAGATGGGGCGACCACATCTGCATGCAGTATTCAAGATGTGGGCGTACCATGCATTTATATAGAGGAAATATTATATTTCTGTCTTATCTATCCCTTTCTTAATTATTCCCAACATTCTGTTCGCTTTTTTGACTGCCACTGCACATTGAGTGGATGTTTTCAGTGAACTATCCACAACTCCAACATCTTTCTTGAGTGGTAAAAGCTAATTTAGACCCCATCATTTTATATGTATAGTTGGGATTATGTTTTCCAATGTGCATTACTTTGCATTTATCAACATTGAATTTCATCTGCCAATTTGTTGCCCAATCACCCAGTTTTGAGAGGTCCTTTTGTAGCTCTTCGCAGTCTGCTTGGGACTTAAATATCTTGAGTAGTTTTGTATCATCTGCAAATTTAACCACCTCTCTGTTTACCTCTTTTTCCAGATCATTTATGAATATGTTGAATAGAACTGGTCTCAGTTCAGACCCCGGGGGGACACTACTATTTACCTCTCGCCATTCTGAAAACTGCCCATTTATTCCTACCCTTTGTTTCCTAGCTTTTAACCAGTTACCAATCCATGAGAGCACCTTCCCTCTTATCCCATGACAGCTTACTTTGCTTAAGAGCCTTTGGTGAGGGACCTTGTCAACGGCTTTCTGAAAATCTAAGTACTATATCCACTGGATCCCCCTTGTCCACATGCTTGTTGACCCCCTCAAAGAATTCTAGTAGATTGGTGAGGAATGATTTCCCTTTACAAAAACCATGTTGACTCTTCCCCACAAGTTATGATCATCTATGTGTCTCACAATTTTGTTCTTTACTATAGTTTCAAACAGTTCTTTACTATAGTTTCAAACAGTTACTGGCCTGTAATTGCCAGGATCACCTCTGGAGCCCTTTTTAAAAATCAGCGTCAGATTAGCTATCCTCCAGTCATTTGGTACAGAAGCTGATTTAAATGATAGATTACAGACTACAATGAGTAGTTCTGCAATTTCACATTTGAGTTCCTTCAGAACTCTTGGGTGCATACCATCTGGTCCTGATGACTTATTACTATTTCGTTCCAAAACCTCCTCTAACTACACCTCTATCTGTGACAGTTCCTCAGATTTGTCACCTAAAAAGAATGGCTCAGGTTTGGGAATCTCCCTCACATCATCAACCTTGAAGACCGATGCAAAGAATTTATTTAGTTTCTCCGCAATGGCCTTATCGTCCTTGAGTGCTCCTTTAGCATCTTGATCGTCCAGTGGCCCCACTGGTTGTTTAGCAGACTTCCTGCTTCTGATGTACTTAAATTTTTTTTTTTTGCTATTACGTTTTGACTAGCTGTTCAAATTCTATTTTGGCCTTCCTAATTATATTTTTACACTTCATTTGCCAGAGTTTATGCTCTATTTTCCTCACTCAAATTTAACTTCCACTTTTTAAATGATGTATTTTTGCCTTTCATTGCTTATTACCAAGCGGTCCAGCTATATTCATCTTTTGGACCTGATCCTCTGCTCCACTTATGACTAAATCAAGAATTGCCTCTCCTCTTGTGCGTTCCAGGACCAGCTGCTTCCAAGAAGCAGTCATTTAAGGTAGCAAGAAACATTATCTCTGCACATGAATCTGGTTCCCACTCAGTCAGGATCGGGACGGCAGGGGGGCTGCTGGCAGGTATATGTAAATTATTGTTGAATTACAGGCACTGACTGCTGAGTACTCCCAGACATTTAGGAATAAAATTTAAATCACATCCAGTGTCTCCTGTCCTGAGGTTTGTCTTTAAGGAGAAATATATTATTACAGGTTTTGGACATATTTCAGTTCTGACACAAATGCAAAGGACAGTAAAATCTAGTGGAGAAAATACCAGTAGAAAATTGTGACTAGATATTTTTGCTCAATGCATTGCAATATGTGCAAGGGAACATTGTGGTATGGGGAACTAACTATATCTCCTGCAAAAATATTCCAAAATGAAAAATTTCAGATCTAAGTTATGAATTTGCGGGATATATCCCTGAAATAACTCTTACATCAATTTTTCTATTACATGGCGTTATGGAAAGACAGATACGTACTTAGATCCTTGTAACTTCAGCCAATAAATGTATTTTATTACTATTGTTGTCAAAACAAAATACCCACCACAGAAATGTGTTTGACAAGCATCAACAGAATTAAGAGAAACTGAATGATGTATTGCCTGTATTAGATTAACAACTGAAGCGTATGAGGAAAAATGGACCAAGTGGGATAAACTGGTTAAAAATAAATAATCGATATAACATTTTTTGTAATACCTTTAACCCATAACTTACGTTGTTTGACTCTTTTGTATCCCCTTACCTTCTATATTTGACACCCACTTTCTCTGCTTATGTAAGAAAGTAACTTGCCCTGTCAACAATTGTTTATTTTACATAAAAAATAGTACCCTGAAAGCTACAAAATTGCAATCTTAATTTTCAAATGAAAAGTAAAAAAAAATAGATTAATTTCAGAATATGAAAGAGCATATTTTAAATGTGGAAGACAAAGTTATAAAAATATGTAAAAGAATATTTTTGGCCTGATCTGGCACTCAAACCACTGATGTCAATGGGGAGTTTTAGGTTGAACAAGGAGTGCAGACTCAGAGCTATTGAAGTTAATCATTATTACCACATTGCCAAGGGCTAGCACCACTGGTGACCTACGAATGTAAAACGCCTCTGTTATTCGTCAGTTTTCTGATTTACATTATATTCCTTATGTCCCCCTCTAGTCAATTTAATTTTAAAAATATACACTATTCAAACTAAGTAATTACATAAAGTCAGAGATTTTGGAGTTAGTGCAAAGTGATTTTGAATAGGACAGCCATTTTTTAATTCATTGATGTATTTGATAGTCTCAGGGGAAAAACCTTGAACTGTAGAGCACACTAAAATGTAATGCATTAAATCTTCAGTAGTTGGTCAGTATCAGCTGATGATAACTGATCTGTCAGTCAGCAGCCTAAGGCAAAGCCAAGGGCCCTAGATGCTGCATCAAACAAGTTAATTACAGGCGAGTCACATCTTAGGCGCATTTAACATGCGCAAATTCAGCTTTGCGCAGTCAGCAAAAACAGGGGAAAAAAAAGAAAAATAACCATTTTAAAACGGCATCGGTCCTGCGGGCAATTCCGTCCGCCATTCAACTCAATGGCGTTTCACTATACGCGGTTTTTTGCTTTACGCGAACCCCCGCGTAAGATGAGACTTGCCTGTATTGTAATAAAAATGTATATGGAGAATATTGGTACCCTTACAGTTGAGATAATTGAGAAGTCTTATTCCAGTATTTTTGTAATAGATATAATAATAACTATGTATAAAACACTCCCTCCCTAAAGTGCTTGGATAATTTGTGTATAACACAATTTAAAAAAGTACAATAAAAACAACTAAAATGTTCCCTAATTTTCATACATTATAATTCAAAGATTATATTTTGAAAGGATAACACATACATGGAGGGAGAAAGATTTAATAAGGGGAAAACTGATCAATTTTTTTTTTATATGAAGAAAAACAGCTTAAGGATTTTTTGGTTGTTTTTTTTCTAGGGCTCTCAAGCAATTAAAAAAATTAATCCTGATTAAGAGCACGATTAATTGCACTGTTAAACAATAATAGAATACCATTTATTTAAATATTTTGGATGGTTTCCAAATATATTCAATTATAACACAAAATACAAAGTTTACAGTGCTCACTTTATATTTATTTTTGATGACAAGTATTTGCACTGTAAAAAAACACAAAAGAAATAATATTTTTCAATTCACCTAATACAAGTACTGTAATGCAATCTCTTTATCATGAAAGTTGAACTTACAAATGTAGAATTATATACCAAAAAATAACTGGTATCAAAAAAATAAAACAACATAAAATAGAGCCTACGTGTCCACTCAGCCCTACTTCTTGTTCAGCCAGTCGCTCAGACAAACAATTTTGTTTACATTTGCAGGAGATAATGCTGCCCACTTCTTGTTTACAATGTCACCTGAAAGGGAGAACAGATGTTCACGTGGCACTGCTGCAGCCGGCGCTGCAAGATATTTACGTGCCAGATGCGCTAAAGATTCAGATGTTCCTTCACGCTTCAACCACCATTCCAGGGGACATGTGTCCCACTCAGATTTTGGAAGACACTTCAGATTCTTAAAACCTTGGGTCGAGTGCTGTAGCTATCTTTAGAAATCTCACATTGGTACCTTCTTTCCGTTTTGTCAAATCTTCAGTGAAAGTGTTCTTAAAATGAACAACATGTGCTGGGTTATCATCCAAGTCTACTATAACTTGAAATATATGGCAGCCCTGGCCCCAATGTGGATTGGGGTCTGCAAAGTCTTTTGTCTGTCAAGTGCTCGCATTTAACAGGCATTCTTTGCTCCAAAGATGATCCCATGCACTTACAAAGGCTATGTACAAAACCAGCAAATATAAAACCCATCTTCATAACTCCAACTACAACAATGATACATGCATACAAACAGGAGGAGTAAATTCAGTAGGTCATAACTTTCACAGAGATATGTTACATGGCACATGTAGCATAAAAGATATTTTAGTTACATATATACATTTATAAGCATCTCCCCATAAAGTTTTATGGGGAACACCGTCACAGCGGGTAAAACAGA
Source organism: Chelydra serpentina (assembly GCA_037349315.1). Taxonomy (NCBI): domain Eukaryota; kingdom Metazoa; phylum Chordata; order Testudines; family Chelydridae; genus Chelydra; species Chelydra serpentina. The sequence continues at coordinate 26,872,410 of JBAIAC010000010.1, forward strand.
GCTGCAGACATACAATTCTCCTCCAAGGAGTTCAGTCACAAATTTAATTAACACATTATTTTTTTAACGAGCGTCATCAGATTGGAAGCATGTCCTCTGGAATGGAGGCCGAAGCATGAAGGGGCATACGAATGTTTAGCATATCTGGCACGTAAATACCTTGCAATGTAATCTAGAAAAAACCCTTGTGAACGCCTATTCTCACTTTCTTGTGACACTGTAAATAAGAAGTGGGCAGCATTATCTTCCATAAATGTAAACAAACTTGTTTGTCTTAGCGACTGGCTGAACGAGAAGTAGGAAGGAGTGGTCTTGTAGGCTCTAAAGTTTTGCATGGTTTTGTTTTTGATTGTAATTATGTAACCAACAAACAAAATCTACATTTGTAAACTGCACGATAAAGGGATTGCACTTCAGTACTTGTATGAGGTGAATTGAAAAATACTATTTATTTTGTTTATCATTTTTACAGTGCAAATATTTGTAATAAAAAACAACACACACTTTCATTTCAATTACAACAGAGAATACAATATATATATGAAAATGTAGATAACCAAAATATTTAATAAATTTCAACTGGTATTCTATTGTTTAGCAGTGCGATTAAAACTGCGATTAATCGTGATTAATTTTTTTTAGTTAATCGCGTGAGTTAACTGCAATTACTCGACATCCCTAGTTGGGGTTCTTTTTTTTTTTTAAGAAGTGACGAGAGAAATCTGAGACACTGCCTGGGGTCGACCAGAGCAAAACCTGCTTGCAGTTCATAAAGGAATGATCTCTACCCACCTTTGTGTTTAGATACCAATCAGGCGAAATTCAAGAAGGAATTTTTTTAATATAGCCATCAATTCAATGGTTTAGGGTTTTTAAAACCAACTCTGTCAACTTAAATGAAGTCTGCCTCTTTACAGCTGGCCCATGTAAAGAACACATGGTGTGTTAACAATAGTGCCAACTCTTACAATTTTAATCACAAATCTTGAAATATTTGGGGTTTTTTCCTGAAGCACCAGCTTCTGGGTTAGGTGAGATTCTGAGCTTTAATTAAAAAAATGTTTCTTTCCATGGTTGAAAAGAGAAATGTGAAAATGTGACCTTAGTACTCCCTAAAAACTTAAAAACTAAAAGGAAAACAAAACCCAGAAGGACAAAAAGACCCTGAAATGTATTTATTTACTTTAATCTTATGATTTTAAAGCCAATTTCATGATTTATTGGGTTCTTATTGGTGGTTTTAGAATTCTTGAGGTTTGCAACACTGGTGTTATACAACTGCATTTGCACAAACTAGTGAATAAAGCCCTGCTGCATTCTGAAGATGCTGTAAGTAACTTTGGGTATGTCTACACTGGAATAAAAGACCAGAGGCCGCTGTGGCTGGCCCAATTCAGCTGACAGACTCTCAGGGCTCACGCTGCAGGGCTAAAAATTGCTGTATAGATGTTCAGTTTGGACAGAGCCTAGGCTCTGGGATTCTCACCCTTCGCGCGGTCCCAGCGCCTGAAAGTCTACACAACAATTTTTAGCCCTACAGCCTGAGCCAGCTGCAGGTATTTAATTGCTGTGTAGACATAACCTTTGTGGCACTACTGTAAGTCCAGCTACAAGGGAGTTATAGTAAGTAATCAAGCCTTATTATCAAGAGGGGATGTGCTGCTGTTGTGCAGTCAGTAAAGCAGTAAGTGTGCAACCTGCGTATACCATGCTGCCATACAAAACCGAACTTTCATCCCACATGCGGCTTTCCATGGTAAGTACATGCTAAAAAGGGATACTAACTTGATTCACTACTTCTAAATGAATATCCTCAATGAATGGTAACAAGAAAAAGCATCATCATAATTATGATCTTTACCCTCAAACAAGGCTAGTAAAGCTACTATAATAAGACACTATTTTAAGCAGTTAAATAGTGAAACTATTTAGTGCATGTCATCTCTGGAGACCCAAGCTCAGATTCTAATAAGGATGCAGGAGAGAAAGGGTTTAGTCCCATTTCAGTCTCTCTGGATAAATATCAAAAATTAATTCACCACATAGCTACCTAAACTCTGCACAACAGAGGTCCAGGACCACCATACCCAAAGTGTCCTGCAGGACAAGGGCCAGATTTCCTGGCACATCTGTGTGGAGAAGCCTGCACATTACCTTCCCTGTATGATTATCTAGCTCTAGTTCCCAACTTTTATAAAGGCTAAGTTCACCTATATAACTTTCAAGAGAAAATAAGAATGGTTCAATGTAGTTTATTGCAATTCAGGGACAATACTTGCCTGATCCCCCGCCACCATTCCAACTAGATTACCTGAGCTCACACATCTCCTTCCCTGTGCAGAACCACGCTCTGAGCATCTCCCTGCATCCTGATACTGGTGCGCCATGCTTCTCAGAACATGGAGAGTGGAGTAAGAGTAGGCTTAGTCGCTCTGTGACTACACAGATCAACCATTCCACATGAGATCTACTAGTCCTCCACCATATGTCTACGGCTGCAATAGTGGCTGGTGACTGGCTCTGATGCTAATCCTCAGCCTGGGATGAAGATTCCTTCCCTCCTTTGGTCATTACAGAAACACTCCCTCCGCACACTTATCCACTTACTCAGATTGCGTAGGGGTCACGGAGTTTGACATGTAATTAAAAGTAATCAAAATTTTCCAACATCTCCATCGGGCTAAATGTGTTTGTTTCATAGTTACTTGAACACTCAGCTCATACAATCTATTTGTAAAGCTAAATTAAGAACTTTGCTGCAATGCACTGGACTCCTAACTCAAAAGTTCAACTTCTTCCCAGTTCATTTCAGTGGAGGAGAAAAAACACCTGTGTCATAAATGACTAAAGTCTCTTGCTTTGCAGAATAATTTTTTAGCAGACCAGGTTACTTTAATGAACACATCACGTATAACTAAATTTTCACCATCTGTTCTACCTTCAAATTACAAAAGTAAGAAGAATGCACAATTGTGTCATAAAATGTAACATTTACATTGTTTAAATATGTGCATATGTGATTTATTTAGTGCAGTATGCATCTGCTCTCCCCTGTAAGTGCAACTTTTTATGGAATAGAAGGATTAATTGTTTTGGGGTTTCCTTGTACTGGACTTTATGGCCAAATTCTAACATGGCATACATCAGTGTAACTCCATTAACTTGAATGAAGAGATGTCAGTTTACACCATTTAAGGATTTGGCCCTATGTATTTTGGAAGGATGTGTAACTTAAACCAAAAAGATGTCTTTCAAGAAAGAAAGATTAGGCTCACGTGAGGGCCACAATTACCCAGTAATTAATGGACTATCTTAGCTATATTATTTAATTTAGTTCTTGATAAAAGAAAAACATACTGGACAGAATTCTGCTCTCAGATGCATTGGTGTAATTATGGAATAACTGTTGTATTTAAATAGAGTTAGTTTGCATTTATTTCAATGCAACTGAGAACAGAATTAGGCCCACTGTATTTAATCTACCATCTGCCACAGATTTCAGCCATATATATATATTTTTGCAAGTCAGCCTGCTGCTTGAAGTTACAAGTAATGAGATTTATCTTATATTGGAAAAAAGGAAATAATTTTATCCATATCAGATGCTGCTGAAAAAGACAGCCAAAAAAGGACCTATGGGAAATATCCTTTTGAGAACACTTCCAACATGTTAAATATGTATAACTAAATATTTTAAGCAATTGCCAAATTTTTTTCTTCCACACAGTAAAGTTAGATGATGTTGCCCATATTACAAATGCAGCAAAAATATTTTTAATCAAATCAGAAGTTATTTTTATAGTTATATGTTTCCATGCTCCCCACCCCCTCTGGCCACCTATTTCATTCTAATTCTATTCCCTTTATTTTGTATTTCTCTTTTTTGAGGAGGCACGGGGCAGGAATTATTCTTTCCCTTTCATTACTTGTATCTTCCTCCCACCCGCGAGGCTCCTCCCCCAAGCTAAAGTTATTATTAATAATAATAATCAGTGACACAATGTCCAAAAGAGGAAACTCCCTCATTGACTTATTTTTGTATTACACATTCACACAATTATATTATAAATTACAATAATTTGCAGCAGCAATCTAGTGAAGAGATTTACTGGGCATAGAATTGAGCAGTGATACAGTGAAGAAGCATAAAGGCATACGGAGTAGGGGACATTTTATTTTTTGAAGCAGGAAGGCACTTTTGGGCAGCTGTGACTGCTCAGAAGTAGAAATGGCTAAAGGATAAACTCCAGTCTCCAAAATCTGTGGAAAGCTAATACAATACACAGCATTTCTTCAAAAGCATATGTAATGCAATAGTGGTTTGCGGTCTCAGAAGCCTTCACTACAGTGGTACAACGCTCTACATAGGCTATGTGGATTTGCATATGCAGGCTGCAATCAGCTGCAAAGCATCCTATGATACTGTTTCAGGAATTTTGGTATGCAAAAATGAATGTTCCTACTATGCATACTAAATAAAAAAAAGTTACTTCCACACCAGAGATTACATTTGACCCACTGCTAGTTGAACTTTTAAAAGATAATCAAAGTCAGGTCTAAATTCTGCCCTCAAATGCACACAAACACATTTCCTATTGAATTCACATTGTCAATGAGGGCTGACCACATGCTTCTGTAGGCAGAATACAGTTCTTAAAATGCACTCACAGTGCCTCCTCAAATACTCCTCTCCTCCTATTTCAGCAGAACCAGGTGAGAAAGATCTGTATCCCATGTTTCTGAAGGATGATGCACTTCACTGTAGCAATTAGAGTGCTGTGTCCATCTCCAACTCTCGATGAAACAAAAATGGCGGGGGAGGGGGAGAGGAATCTATGTCTAAAAGCTACTCACTTGGGTAAACATTCTTCAAGTTCAAGTTCAAGAAATCCTACTTTCTATGGAAAGAGAGCAAATGTGCTGACAGCAGGGATGCTGTATGGATGCTGAAAGGAGTCCCCCTCAAAGGCCAGGGAGTGACAGCAGAGCCTCAGAGCTACTGCTACCCCAGCAGTTGCTGCATCCTCACTGTACTGAGGCACAAAGCACAAAAACCTATAGGGCAGTGGAACTGAGTGGCTGGTGTTAGCCAGTAAACAAATATTTTTGATATTATAAAGGAAGGCTTGAGAGCTAATTAGCTTATGTAATTATACTGTACTCAACAAATGATCAATAACGAGCATCAATTTAGTATCAGACATCCTCTATTCTGAGGGTCATATACTGCCTTTGCAAGTAATGAGCTTAAGGATCTAATACAGAAGATTATGGCCATATCATACGTCTTGTGATATCTGATTTATGAAAAAATGCAACCACTGAAATAGTTTTCAGCTGTTATGTAGAAATATTTCACTACTCTTCATTTTTCCTGATAGCTCTCAGCAATACATGGCACAAGACTCACAAATGCATTTTGTCAGTGTACAATTTATACCACAGTTTTATTTAGAAGTGTGCATTTTATTTAAGTATTTTAGATGCAAATTTTAAGTAGCAGATTCCGCAGTCTCCTTCCTAGCTGATTTGAGATGATATGGAAAATGGGCCATTTGCTCAAAATTGGAGATAGGTGCCACTGTGCTCAGTGCTGCCAATAGCAGCTGTGAAAGTGTGCTGGTTGCAATCATATGATCTCTATGTAAACAACCAAATCATGTGCCCTTTCTCAACGGAGTTGGCTCATAACCATCTAATTGACAGCTAGCTGCTTTTAATTAATCAGAATGCTGCATGCTTCCTGCTCCTCCAGAATTAGGCATGTTCAGCTCTATGTGAGAATACCCACAGCTTCCCTTAACCCTCACCATCTCCAACACCAATGCCCTTCTGATGGTCAATTGTGCGTAATTAAAAACACAAAGGTATGTTTTGCATTTGTATGGCTAAACTTTCAGAAATAAAATACATTTTCTTCACTCCCTCCTCTAGTTTTGTGAAGTTCAGATTAAATATTTGGCAGAGAATAGGAGTCACAGGGCTCATTCAAACAAACTTTCTCCGTTGGGCAATTTCCCACCTCCCCAGTTCAAGATTTTTTTAAATATATATTTTTATCTTGGCCATTTGCAGCAAGAACCTTTCCCCCAAGAACTAGCATCCATAACCCAGTGCATATCATAAGGCATGAAAGCCCATTGCTTTCCAGAACTGCTGGAGTCAATGTAAGTATTTATACTGTATGCATACACTTCAGTATAAAATAGAAGGGATGTAAGTGTAGCTATTATAGTTTCAGTTTTTACCCCCAACGTATTTTACTCATGTCATGAAAATAAGAACCAAGAAAAATATAGTAAAACAAGAATGAGAAGGAAATTACCTGAATAACACAAAAGTAAAGATGGAGGTCAATGTAATTCTTCCTAAGTAAGCAAATTAGCCTCTAGTTAGAGCCGAAAGAATTCTGTGACCAGCACTGCTGAATGTGTGGCAGGAAACTGTAAATTCTGGGGGCTCCTACCACCTTCCTTTGACACCCTTTTAATTTCCATTATCCCCTGACCTTTTCTCTCCATTGCATTCACACTTCAGCCTGCAGAGCATTGTTGCACCTAGGTCCACCTGTCCACCCTCTGCTCATGAACAGAGCACCTCTCTGCAGTGCCCCTGTTAAGCATTTCTTGTCCCACAAAGAGAGGCTTTATCCCTAGATAAAGGGATAATGTTAGAGATGATGCAGAGGGAAAGCAGAGTCCTCGTGGGCCATCTGGGAGCTGTTGAAGCAAGCTGAAGACATGGGGCTGGCCTTCTGTGATGAAGGATTACGGGTTTGAACTCTGATGCTGGAATCAATCTGGAACTTGTTGCTCTCAGGATGACTGCAAAACTCAAAGCATACCATATTTAAGTTTTTAGTTAACTGGGCCCTAGACAACGTACATCTTATAGGATTTTTTCCCCCTTCAATAGCTCATGGTAGTACTGAACTGAGTAACTGTTCCCCCCTCAGAGCCCTAATGTGACATCTGTTGAAACATCTGTTCCATTTCCTATTCTATAATACAGAGAGTATAAAAGCTATACTCATGTTAAGAACTATAATTTTGCACTTCTAAAAAATTTAACAAGAGGGAATATTTTTTAAAAGATTTAAAAATCTATTTTCACTTTGCATAACCAGGCCTTATGTGGAAAGGTTGGTACAAACCCAATATGCCCTATGTCGATCCCTTTTCCATTACCTCCAAATAAAACATCTTAGTTACATAGTACAACGGGACAGAACAAACCTCAGTATCAGTCTACACGAGCAACTCTCTGCCAAACCAAATACCACCAAGGATAATAGAATTCTGCTTGTTTCATCTTAACTTGATTCCCCGCCTGCCCTCATCCTTGTGCATTTTAGATGTGCAAGGACAAGGATTCATAGATTTTTCATTAAAGAGACGTAGCTCACTATACTCTGTTCCACCAGAGAGGAGACCAAATCAGTTATTCTGTTTGTTATATCCTTTTAATTTAAAGGGGTATGTGCAATTTCCCATTTTGTGGGACTTTAAAAACAGACCTACTAATGAGAAATCAATCATTCTCTTCACTGATACACTGTGTGAGAGGAGATTAGACTTTTTATTTTTCCTCCCTACAATTTTTTTTAATTGAGATTTGTAGGCAAACTTAGCAACTACAGAGTTTGTCCTTTTAAAAGTAAATGTAGTGCTTCTGAGAGATGCTGGCTCCACAGCCTTGAAAAGCAGAATCTTCTTATTTATCCACAAAGCAAACGGAACACAGGGAAACAATGCCTACTTTCCCCCAATACTCCTTCCATGTGCTTCCACCCTGCCCTGGAGGGACCATGTCTAATTGTAAGAGGGGAAGTCTGATGGTGTGTTTTTGAGGAGTGGGCCTAACTCTACTAAAAACTAAACTGAGATCACATACTCCTTTCACACGTTTCATTCCATGCATCCGATGAAGTGGGTACTAACCCACGAAAGCTTATGCTGAAATAAATTTGTTAGTCTCTAAGGTGCTACAAGTTTTTCTTTCTTATTTTCGTTTTCCTTTCACACTGTTCATCACACAATCTTCTAATGGTAACAACCTTCCTCTCACTACCAACATGGGCCAAAGCTGAACTAGTGGTCAAGAGCTCCATATCTCATTATCTCCAAGTTCCCTTTCCTCAAATGTGTGAATGAGGAGAATACAGGGAGTGCAATAAATGTCTGATATAGAGTGTGCACCTAAAAGAACATGCTCCTCAACAAACCTAAGAACATTTATTGGGAAGAGGCTTAAAAATAAAACACACAACATACTGGTTTTCAAAATATCTTTAAGACAGGGACTGATAATCAGAGGCAAACAATCTGGGAACCCAAGACACATGCATAGCACCTCAGAGATGATCTCAGCAGCACAGCAGACTATGTATAACACTGTAGTAAAATTGTCACCACATTAAATAATATTTAACATTTTTATGGCTCTCTCTGATTTGCAGTCAGTCATGTTTTTTCCACATTGTCTCTCTTTCATGCCATCATTCCCACTCTAGCTGGCCACCATTGCAACCACTATCCTCCATGTGGAGGTTAGGATTAGAGCTGTGTGAATAATGTATTTGTTGGTTCACTGGCAATAAGGGGGAAAATGTGTTTCAGGGCAAATGAAACATTTAGTTCTAGCCAAACCAAAACATTTGACTTCAATTTTGAGCTTTAACTGTTCTTTTAAAAATGAAATTGAGGGAAATTTTGAAATGAAGTCATTTTGAAAGGAAAAATTGAGATGTTTTCTTTTGAAAATGTCAAAATGAAACATTTCAGCTTTTTCAGGGTTTTGGGGGGAAAGTTTTAGCTTAAAAATTTTGACCAGCTCTAGTCAGGACAACCATCCTGATTAAGATTACCATGGATTGTATGGCTATCAAAAAGTAGTACAACGTGATGTTGTGCAAGGTGGACACTCCCCAACCCCCACCCCACCCAGATGAAGAGCGCTTCTGCATAATAAATAGCTTCCACCAGCAAGGAAAGCAGAGCAACATGATTTGCTCAAGAATTTTGGCTTTTAAAACAGCCAAGAAACCTGCTGCTCCACCGACCCAAGGGCCCAATCTTTCTCCTCCTGAAACCAAAGGGAGCTTTGACATGGATTCAGTGGGAGCAAGATATTGTCAACAGGAGAAAGCTACTGGTAAATGTAGGATATTGCGTTTCTCTTTTTTCTTGGAGAATTGTATGCAGGTTCGCTTTCATTCCCAAATCTACCCAACACCACTCATTTTGAGATGCCAGCACTCTCTTACAAAGGGATACTTTCTGGCAAGCAGGTAAATTAATTTTCATTAAATTGATGTTGGAGCAAAGTAAGGGGGGACAGCTTTGTTTGTTTTTTGTATAAACTGAAGTTTAAAACTAACAAAAATTGTCAGTCCATCTGAACTGAACCTCAATATTAACGTGTCACCCCTTATTAAAATAATGCAGGATTTAGCAGCTGGTTTATTCCCAAGTGACTGCTGACCTCAATCAAATCATGGGATTTTCATACTAATCAGTTAACTCTGCTTTTCATCTCCTTAATTAGCATTCTTTATCATCTTCTCTGAAACAAATTAAATGGTATATTTAAAAAAAGAAAGTCCAGAATGATTATTTAACAACGCAGTGTGCAAACCATTGTAATGCAACATGAAATGAAATGTAATACTAATTAAATTGTAAGTCTCCCTATTAATTAGTGTCAACAAAAACTTAAAGTAACCTGGCAAGATTCAGAAATCTTAAAGGTAGCTAAGTGCAAACCAGCACATTTTGACAAGCAGTAAACTAAGAGCATAACATTTTATAGTTATTTTTTGAACTACTTTAATGTATAACACACCATGTAGAGTGTTGTGTAAGTAACTATTTCAAAATGCTCTACGTAGTAAAGAGCTGTCAAATACATAGATTCTCTCCTGAAATTCCGTCCATTTAATAGGTCTATTAGTTTGATGGATTTGCCTTTTGTAATAATTTAATACATGTGTATAGCTCTCATGAGTATCTCTGTTTTGGGCTATTTGTGCACCTTACAATAGAGTTTTGAATTATTTTTAAAATACATAGTTTTAAATACACAAATACATGTTATATTCTCCTTTTACTATGGCTTGGCAAGACATTCAAATTACTTTCCTTTTACATGAAATGGTCCTTTATATCAAAATCGTGGCTTAGAATTTTTAGTACAGTGTGTACTTCACAAAAGCAGGAAAATATATGGTACTTAAAGCTCAACTAGCTTTTCTTGGCTAGAGATATTTTTGTGTGCATGTGAAAGATGGGGATTAGAGTAGTGAAGGCTTTATATATTTTTAGCATTTTAAGTACAGAATATGCAACTGCAACATGATGTTCTACTGTGCACTGCTCTTTTTAGCGATGGTTTCAAATTCAACCACATTTTTTTGTTTTCACATTAAAATTATTTTTAACTAAAAGTAAATAAATAGATCTCCTGAATTAATTTTGGCCAATATAATGGTAGGAACAAGCATCTCAAGATTTCTGAATACATTTGCATATAAGGATTATATCAGCTCATTGATAGCATTTTGCTAACGGGCTGTCTAGTATATCCACTGGTGCAGAGATATGGCTTGCTAAGCTCTGCATTATTAAACCTATGATCCTAAAGAAAGTCTTCAGAGACAGCAAATAAAGGACAGGCACCTATATGAACCAATATAATGATCTCCACTCCATTAAGAAAATTATAATTAATCTATTAAACAAAGAATGAAGAGTTGAAAAACCAAATTAGAACGAGCAAAAGGAAAAGCTCCTTTATAATAATGCTATAAAACTTGATCAGTTAAAACACCAAGATGGTGATCTATAAAAACAGAAGCAGACAGTCCAATCTAACTTGTATTTGCTTACCAGAGGATCCCAAGAAAAGATCTAATGGCATACAGGACATGCACTCAAACTTGCTTGGGAGGATTTGGAACATACAGGACTTTCTTTCATGACACCACTAACATAAGAAAGCATTCAAAGCCAGTGCAAATAAGTTGTCCAGAGAATGTAAAATTTCCTCACTTTTAAGAAAAAGATAAGGTCTTAAGCAAGGTGAAAACCAGTGGATTGTCCTGTTTTGTTACTGCAGTGCTTTATGGGCAAAATTCCAGCTTTGGATGCAGAAACACACTGCTTCCATTAATTAATAGGGAATGGGGGCTATGTCTAGATATTCAAAGCTACCATACGGGGCAGCATATGCCTTTACAAATATCACTGTGGCAAACTAAGGGCAAAGGTGGAGGTTTTCCAGGGGAAAAAAACAGTTCAAAATATGTAATGCTCTCTTTTGTCCTCCAACTACCACACTGTAAGAGCACATTTTCTCTTTCTCCAAAGACAAGGCCCTGCTCCTGAACACTTCCTGAGAACTGTCCTTTAAGAACTATCGTGTCTTTTCTGATATTTTTGAGCAGTATTGTGCACAGTTCAGGTGTTTGCTTGCACTCCCACAGTGAAAACTTATTTATAAAAACAATGCAACCGAAATTAAAATACTGGAGTAGAAATGATTTGAGATTTGTATTTGATGTAATAACTTTACATTTTGGCATTCATAATTCATGTCAGAAACAAAGGTGGCCTCATATCTGATATATGGGGCTCTGATGTATTTTTTCATGCCTTAGTTATAGGAACCCCTTAATTACACAAACACACACTGCCTGCAGGGCATTCTGAAGGGAAAATCTTCGATCACATTTAAAATTGTTCAGGATTTGTCTTTTTAAATTAAAAAAAAATAACAGTTTTGCCCATAGAATAATATAATACTTGAATGCTTTGTTATTACATATTCAATTTTAGGCTTAACATTGTTTCTTTGGCACATAATTTATTTCAACAATGCAAATCAGCTTATTCCTCCCTGTTAACAGTTTGTTCTTTTCTTTTGGAGTACTAAAGCAAAATCTAATCTGATCTGTAAACATCAACCATTAAGAAGCTGATGCATTCCACCCGAGAAAATCCCTATAAAAAGGGGTGGACGTTTTGATTTCCTACTTAAAAGTTCCAACCAGCCAAATTATAAACTCATTTTACCCACTGATTACAAAATGGCCTTTATAGCAGCTGCTATTTGGTTTAGGGCCATCAGAGTATGATTTACTGGCAAAACTTGAGTTTCAGCTAGCTAGTAGAGGATGCTCTAAATACAACTAGTAAGCCGCAAGCAGGATTGCTACAGGTTATTTAACATAATAGCATCCATTCAACTTTACAGCTGTTCAGGATGGGCACAGAAGGGTGCAAAGATGCAAATTTAGCAGAATCAATCACTCCCTAATTCATACATTCCAGATATATCATCAGCTTGGTGAAAAATTATGCAAAATTCACGGTCATAAGCCTCTAATATGTTTGATTCCCTTCCAGTCTCTGGGGTAAATAAAACATTCTGTGATCTTCCATGGAGTGTTTTAATTTCTTTTTATGAGGAGATGATTTTTTCCCCTTGTCCATTTGTCAAACTGTGGGAGACAGTATTCAAACATTTGAAGAAGAGAGGTTTTATTTCCAAGTCCCTGTCTATTAATTATCCAATTAACTATCGCTACTGTTTAGACTAGTCACCAAAATAAACATACATTCTTCAGCATAAAATTAATCAATATGGTCTTTTTAAAAATACAATTATCTCCCTCAAAATTTAGTTTGGGGTCCTTTGGGGTTTGCTGGAATTATTTTGCTTACGTTTTTGTTTTTCCTCTCCCTCCTACTTGAGATTTTTTTTAGTCCTAACTCTCCACTATTGCGTATCATCTGCTCTCCTTCCCTCTGCTCACCTTGTCCAAGATCACAGCATGTAGAGTAAAATGTATGGCTAGTCACACTTTCATGCCTCTTCATTTTCTTTTCACAGGCCCAGACACTTTAAAATAAGCTCTGGTCAGTTTTAACCTAAGGATGCTTCTGTTGGCCACACTGCTGGGGAAACATCTGTGTGCAAGAGCAGTAGCCCTGGCATCATTTGTCTTTGCAGGACCATCACCCTACACAGTTGATTAAAATGTAGGCTAGAAAGGGTCACGATGGGATGAAGGTGGAAACATGAGAGATGTCCACATTCCTGTGCAGACTCAGGCTCCAGCTATGAAGGTTTTTACAATAAAAACAATTTTTAAAGTATAAAGAAAACTACACTGTGTTAAATAAACAAAGAAGCTAAGACATTAGAATTAACGCTGATGTTCCTGCTGCAGCTCAGGATGTTCTACCACGTTATTCCTTTTCCTTTTATTCAACAGTGTGAGTTAGGGATGGAGTTTAACATGCCATAATTAACTTCCCAACTTTAGAGTCAGTCCTATAATGATACTTGATATAGGTATGGTTGAGGAGGAAGTTTTATTCTTAACTCCTGTTTTTTAGGCTCCTATAGCTTTCTGGAAAAATTATCATTTGGGTTGAAATCTCTGATGTTTGCTTTCAGCCAGAAGATAAATTTTCTTCTGTTAGTTCAGTAAAATTCTTTTGGGATGTTTCAAGTTATAAGACCATAGGGAAAATGGAGTTTTTCACACTTCATATTTTCCAGATGCTTCCCCAATCCGTGCATACACACATGGATAATTAACAAATGAGTTAATTTTAATACTTCAGACTTGCAGCACACGTAGGCCCCAATCCTCTTTACTTTAAACTTTACTTTAATGGGATTTCTCTTGTGCATAACACTAAGAATGTGCTAAATGTTTCCAGGACTCGGTCCAAAGGAGAAAAGTGCCTTTGATGCCGGTATACAAAGAAAGTTATGAGGGTTTGAAAATGCTGTACTGTGAGAGACTTCTTATATCTACTCATTTTTAACATGCTGAAGTTCAGAGGTCTGTCTGAGGCTACTGCATTTATTTCAATGTGTATTCTTAAAAGGAAAATGTTCAAATAAAAACATATATCGAGATTCACACATTCAAATAAAAGCAAGAGCATTTATTTTTCTCTCTTTTAAAAGAAAGATAAAGGAAATTAATAGCAAACAACATTAAAGCAACCTAAAGCTTAGAATTTATATGGACAAAAGTTATGGTTTCCACAGTAATCATATCTCAGCCATATTGCACATATATACTAAGGTATACTGTACATTTAATGACATACAGAGCAATGCAAATATGCTATGCCAAAATGACTGTCAATGTGTGGCTGTCACAGGACATGGCTGTAGTTCACTACCCTGAGGTGAGTCTCCTTAGTTCTCCTCACACTGGTCTGTGCTGGAGATGTGGCTTAGCCAAGTCACAGACAAACATAACCCCTTCCAGGGTAGCAAAAAAAGTCCCAAACAAGCAAAAAAGGTTTCTCTGCCCCTTGGGGGTTCTCTTAAGCTCACTCTCTGGTGGGCCCTGTACACAGCCCCTTTCTGGGCTATACTGGAGTTTTCTCTGCTCCAGTAGAGAGTACTTGGCCCCCTCAGTCCGTTTTCCCTGGAGTACCATTCTCAAGTCCTAGCCCGAGGTCTTTCACAGAAGCCTTCCCACTCACTGGGATTACAACTGCCAGACTGATCTCTCTCAGCCCTCTAATAAGGCCAGGTGCCTATCAGCTATCACTTGACTCTCCATAGTCCCACTACTTAGGCTGGGAAGCCTGATAATTATGGCACAAGGTGTAACTGGCCCCCGTCTGACCTTAAAGGGACCAGTCAGCCTGTATTCCACTGGAACAAAATAGATGCAACTTCATTATCAGAGTGGCAAGGGAGCAGAAAATGGTGTAAGGAACAAATAGGCAGCAATAACCTATAAGGAGACATGGTCAGGGTGGTTAGGAATCCTGCGGATCCAGTAGGTCCACTTCGGCCTTGTCTAGACTAGAATTTAAAGGTGTGGTTAGAACATGTTACTAACACATTTTAAAAGTCTAATGTAGACAAGGCACACAGCCTTTAACACACGGTAAGCTGGTCGAGTCAACGCCTATGGAGGAGTCTAGGGTTTACCATGACTAGTTAACACATATTAAAACTACAAATTGCCTTGTGTACATTAATTAATGCATTAATTAACATGCGTTAAAAATACACCTTTTTGCCTGGTGAAGACAAGGCCTGTAGGAGTAAATCTATACTGGGGTACAATTTAGCTTAGCTGGAGCAGGAGAGTAACTACCAGCTTTGTTGAGTCTGATCCTCTCTGTTCATAGGATGTAATATACTTGGTTTGTGTGTATAAGTGAGTGACATTGACCTCTAGTTGATAACCCAGAGAAAGGCTAAGGGACCCGCTACTTCTCCAGCTAAAGGAGCTTTCCTTTAGTTCACATGATCACCGTCTAGTGTGTGTTTTGGAATCTGAATGTCTGATGTTCTAGTTGCAGCTCTCCCAAGTATGTTATTTTTGTAGTAGTTGTGTCTGTTGTCTACAACACAGAGGTTCTTTCCAAGAAAGGAGGGACTAGAATTGCCACTGACACAGGAACGATTTCTTGGTGAGCAGGAATTAAAATTTTCAGCCATAGCATTGGGTAGAGATAGTACAAACTAAAGCTATATTCAAAATAAATTGTGACTGTGCTTCTCACCTGTACACATTTCAATTACCCAGTTTCTTACTGACTGAGGGCTCCTCCCCATTCTTGCTGAATAGTTATTTACTCCACTGGAAGGCCCACTGAAGTCAACAGAAGTAATTGTGGAGTGAGGTGATGCTTAGCAGGAATAATGGTATCCCCATCTGGCCCAAGGGCAGCAATAGCATTTTTAAACATTTCAGTAAAAAACTGCCTGTAAAGCATGAATGAATTACTTTTTAAATTATAGGTCCATCCATCCATCCGATTTTCACAGAAGAAACTCTCCTACAGAGAAATACTTTCAGGAATGTATTAAAATAAAAGTGTGGAACCCAAAACAGTATTATATAAGCAATTGCATTGTTGCACAAGCCCTGAAATGATTTTTCAGGGCTTGGGCAGATTTCGGCACTGTTAAAAGATTTTACTGAATTAAGGCATTAGTATTTAAACTGGTTACTAAAAATATTAAATGCGTAGAACCAATAAAACAAATATAGAGAACAATGAAATTCCTGACATTTGCCCCTAGTGATACATACAGGATAAAATAGTGTATTTTAAAAAGCATTTCATTTTCGAAATCATGTCATTTTTACAAAAAGCATGATACAAAAATACGTTCATAAAAGACTCTTCCGGCCTTAAATTATGTTTAAAAGTTTATTTCCTTCCTAATGTTCCAGTGAAACGGCTTTTGGCAAAACTAGCTGGAAAGCAAAAACCAGATCTAAATGTAGACTTTAAGCCATTTGTTTCCAACATTAAAAAAAATGGACATTTATACAAATAAAAAAATTTGTCCCCAAAAAAGCAAGTTCTAGAAAGAGTGCTTTTCCAGTGGCATAATTACTCCACCTCCACGAGAGGTGGAAGCTATGTTGGCAGGGGAGCGTCTCCCACTGACATAGCAGTGGTGTGGACAGTGCTTAGGTCGATGTAACTTACATCACTCGGGGTGTGGGGTGTCTTTTTCACACCCCTAAGTGACGTAAGTTACATCGTCTTAAATGGTAGTGTACACCAGCCCTAAGATAACCAATACCACAGTGCTATACTTTTAGTGGTTTGCAGAGCTCTTACAGATCTTGGGAAATCTGTACATAATGGCTTAAGGGAATCTCACTAAGCTTTCTTTCTTCCAAGAGCCTTCATCCGGGGAAATGATCCAACTATTTGCAAGTATCACAAAAGGCACTTAACTGAAGGCCTGCTTCTCCAAACAAACACATGTAACTTTGCTCATGTCATTAGTCGAAGTCAAAGGGGACCACACATTTGAACAACGATACACACATCATCAAATATTTGCAGGAGCAGGGCCTAAGGTTGTTCTCAGAATAAGTAAACAAGTACATTGCTTTCACAAGCGGGCAATGCTCTGACAAACCTTAACATTCAGTTTATTTTATTTAACAGAAATATGATAGTCTACATTTGCCGCTAAGTGAAATTACTTTCCCACTCCATCATGATTTTATTCCTATTTTTCAAATCATAACATTCATATCTTTGTTGTGGTTGGGGAAGGACAGCATGATCTCTGGATGAATCTGAAAGTTATATTAACATTGTAGATAATTAAGCATATTAATGATACTTATAATGTATAATAAAATATAACCTTGTAGATAATTATATTAACCTTGCAGATAATTAGAATAATTAATGTTTGCAAAGCGCCCTGAACATGAAGAGAGACAACCTTGGTGCTAACTATTACCATTTCAGGTACTACCAGTTATTAGTATAATTTTAATAAAAAACCAAGCTGTTGGAGGCAGCATTGCCTAGTGGATACAGCACTGGACTGGGACTCAGGAGACTGGGTTCAATTTCCAGCTCTGCCACTGGCTGCTGGATGACTTTGAGCAAATCACAGCACTCCTCTGTGCCCCAGTTTCCCCATCTGTAAAATGATGCTGACAGCCTTTGTGTAAAGTGCTTTGAGATCTACTGATAAAAAAGCACTACATGAAAGTTAGGTATTATTAAATACATTAGACTCTTTCAGTCTGTTTGCCACTAAAATATTAAAGCCCTGACTCAGAAGATTCTACTCCATCACTGGAATAGAAAGGAGTATGTGTAATGTGAAAAAGTACTCTAGCAGCCTGTAGGGGATAACTCCTGAAATAATTATTTTTAAAAAAAAAATCCAAAACCTTGCAATAACAGAAATCCCACCTCATGAAAAAAAGGCACATATTTTATTGAGTGCAATTTTAAATCATCTTCAATTCCCCTAAAAGAAAAAAAGCTCTTTCTTCGTTCAGCCAAAGAAAATATTAATTTGGACAATTTGCGTATATTTTTCTGCTTCAGAAATATGATTGGTCTTAAAAGCCAAGAACCTAATTAACTCTGGACTAACCCTCTCTCAAATCCCATGAAATCCAACTGCTAGAACACTAAATACTAGCTTGAAACCACAGGTTTTGAACACTACAGTAGTTAAAAAAAAAATCAGTGTTTATCAAAAACCAATGCCAAAACCACAGACAAGAACTCAAGCAGAACAGCTTATAATTATGTTCTACAGCATTTCCATCTTTGTCTGGGGAGGCACTAATAAACCTCTGCCTCCTTTAAAACAAATAAAAAAGCATAATTAACATAAATGCTCTTATAATGTTTATATTGCACTATCACTAAAAATATATTCAGCTTTGCTCAAAAATTTTGTGAGCATAAAATGAGAATAGTGGCTTTGTTCGAGATAAGAGAAAACGGCATATTGCTATATTACAATATTAAGTAAATAGGAACGGAAGGAACATCAGTCAGCTCACTACGATATTCATATGACTAGTTAATTTTGGGCAGAACAGGGCAAAAAACATCTCTCTTCCTATAGTGCTGCATTAAGATCCAAGCAAGATAAACATTATGTGACTTGGTGGGATGCAAGCCTCAGAAGACCCCAAATGCTGGCTATACATCCTGGCAAACTTTCCAGGAGACCGGCCCATTAGGAAAGGCCAAAAAATAAAACAAACAATTCTCAGAAAGAAATTGCCGTGCCGTTCAAATGGGAGAGGGGTTAACAGTGCATATGAATTAGCTCTATAAGCTTCATAGAGAGGCAGCATGATCTAGTGGTAAGCCACTTGACTAGAAGGCAGGCAGGTGGTTTGGATTCTATTCCCAGTTCAATCACTTTTCACTTCTGTGCCTCTCCCATGCTTTGCAGGGGTGCTGGAACAACATGTATAGTGGAGGTGCTGAGCGCCATTGAACCAAACTGTAAACCCCGGATATGATGGAAACCACTTCAAGCCAGGGGGTGCTAGTTCCTGCACCTATGGCACTTTATCTTGTCTATTTAGACTGTAAGTTCTTGCTATGCATTTGTATGGTGCCTAACAAAATGGGGCAGGGTCTCAGCCGGGGCCTCCAGGCACATACATAATACCATCATCATCATCAAGCACCACAATTCCATTTACTAGGTCAGATTTTCTATATAAGTGGAACAATATGGCTTTAAACTTAGTTATTTTTAGTTACCAATAAAAAAGACCAAACCTGCATTAATTCCTCTCACTTAATCAAGCAGCCAATTAGCGCAAAGCTAAAATGCAGCCCATGCTTCTCCCTAGGGCTTTCACAGCCTTCCCCTGCTTAGCTAATTTTCACTCTCCTCCTTTGGTTCTTCCTTCCATCCTCCCTGTTACTTTGATGTCTGAGGCACCATCAGCTTGTGAAGACTGCTATTGCCAGGCAGGGAGCGGATGGGCAGAAAACAGGCCTGATGTGTGCAGTGGATGAAAGCCAGTCTGATTCAGAGAGCCAGCACAAGTGCCAGGCACCACTTAAGTCCTACTATGCACGTGGGTGTAAGTGACTCGGACTTAAGCAGTGTATGGGACTTGTATTTCATTTGGTAGCTATACAACTTTCCATTTTCCTGCTCAAAACACACAGCACAAACGTTTTACAGGATGTTCAATTTTAAAAAAAGTCACACAAATTGTGTGTCATCCACTATTCTTGCACTTATATTTGCTATTTTTGCTACTTCCCCCATCCCTAGAATTATCATTTTTTTCTATTCAGTTCTTTAAATGCTCCATGTTGTTGGGGTTGTAATTTCTCTAATAAAAGCTGACTTGGTATTTATCATAATGCACATTTAGGATATAGTAAAAATAAATACCAATGTCTATTTTTGATGTTTTCAAGGCTTTATTTTAACCCTTTCCCCCCAAAATTGCTTTGCATTTTCACATATGTGGCTTTGAGGAGTTAATGTTTGGGTCTCCCATTCTGAAGATTTCATATTTAATATAGAATTTACCACTATCCATTTATCTCTATTACATTCCTTCCACTATGTGACATATCATATGTCTTGAATTCATCATCAAGAGGTGGCTTATTTCATGTGTTAGCTCTTCATAGCTGATATTTTTCCACTATGAAGAAAATCATCTTATTTCAGGGCACAGAGGGAGACTAATGAGAGAACCCTCAGGATTCTGTATCTACTTGACAGGTTACTAATGAGAGATTACATTTCCTATCTTATTCTGTAGCAGACAAGCACTGCCTGAGCAGCTCAGAGGAGAGCCAAATGGCCCAGAAGAGACAGCCAACGTGGCTAGCTTCTGGATATCTGGGTTTTAAGAAACAGGATGATTACATAGAGTAAGAAGGAGGTATAAGTGGGCTATGTGTTAGTTCACATTGATGTCTTATGAGACAATCGAAGATGAGGTAAAAGAGACTTAGCGTAATACAAATGAGGCTTCAAGGAACGATAAGAGAGTTGTTCGGGTTGCTACTAGGGGGAGAGAGCATAAAATACTATGCAGATGGGCATAACAATGATTGGAGAATTCATGTGTGTGCTATTATCTGTCATATGGCCCACAGCCACTCATCTTCCCCATGCCTACCCAGTGGGACTTGAGGATCCAGTGGTGGGCACCATCTCCAGCTATACCAGTCTATGTAAACAGATCGAAGGCCGGAAGGCCTAAGTCTGAGCGGTCCTCAGCCAGAGCCACCTGCACAAGGAAGGGTTTCTCTATCAGTCTGGAGGTATGTATGAAAATTAGACTCCAACAGAACAGGTGAGAGAAAGGGGTCGTGCTTCTCAGACAGAGACATTCTCCTTCAGGGGACAAAACATATCTCTAACAAACAAAAAACCTGATGCCAACAAATTGCAAAACTGGCACATGCAGGATTGGAGCCTCTTTTGATAAAAAACTATAGGGAAATGATTTAAAGGGTGTAATATCTGGAATTTTTTTTCTGTACTGCCCAGAAAGGCAGTCAATTTGAACATCTTGTAGCTTGGAAAGAAAACCATCAGAGGCAACAGCTCCTGCTTCTGATGTACAACTTAAAATGCTCTTTTTGCTGCTGTAATTTTTTTCTTTCAGGTGAAAGTTACCCCAGTGGAGAGAATACACAGAAGGTCCTATGCACCAGTTAAACTCTGTGTTACACATTTGAATGGAGCTTAGGTAGGGTAAAGGGCTCTGAGTGGACTTTCCACTCCAAGGTAAATTTCACCCGTAAGATGCAGAGATCTAGTTTCAAATATGAGGACAGGTGCATTGATGAAGGAAGGAAGGGACTAGGACATGCAGGTACTCGTGAACCATGGCTCACACTTCAACACCCAAGCCTGAAGAGGTTCCGCTAGCAAAGTATCAAAAGGAGGGTAGGAAGTTTGAAGAGAGTTTAGGGTATGGAGACATTCCATGTGATGGCCTAGGTTTTTCCAGCCATGGTGAAGTGCAACTCAGATTTGGGAACTGTCATCTGGGGGAGCCAATGAGTTTTGGAGGATTTCTGTTAACCAAACTAGAGTAAGTGGCACTCCTCTCACCTCTGATGGTAGCTAACCCTCACTGAGCTTAGCAAGGGAATATTCAGTTAGCATGCACTAACAATTTGTCCAATAATTCAGACTTGCAGGTTTTAGGCTTAGGTTCCTTGCATAGGATTAACAGATGAAGATAACATCCGGAGAGCAAAAGAGAAGTTTATTCATCAAGTACAGATGCTGAAGGATCTACCTGTATGTCAACAAAATTTCTAGACACAAAAATGTACTTAGTTACTCATAGCAATCTGTACTTGCCATGTCATGGGACTTTAGGAACCTAGAGAATTTTTCCCAGTCTTCATAGAGCAGGTAATATTTTGTTTATACAATGACTATCTGCCTATGTCCTGTTTGTTTATATTTGGGACTGTTAAAGTTTGGCCTGCTTTTTTCCACTTAATATATTGCCTTTGTTCACATTCATGGCATGTCCTCGCCACCTAATGATTTATTATACCTGTTCCAGGAACCAAGGGAACAAATTTAATTGATTGTAATAAATTACTCTGCCTTTCATCACCTTTCCAACCTTATCACTCCTGATCTACACTCATCACTTATCTACCAGGTACCTCTGATGGAAGATGCATTCGTGAAGCTTATTGCTCAGACAGTAAAATATGTTCCCACTTTTCAACGAGTGGTGAAACTAAACTAATAATAAACGCACAAGTTAAAACCTTCAGTACTGAACTTGTCCTAGAACTGATTGACCATGAGTGCCTGTAGTTGACCAAAGCACTTACAGAAGACCCCATAAATTTGCGTGCAGTTTTTTTTTTCTTTTGAGGCCAATCACTGAAGTTGTACCTAATACCACACCTTACAGACAAGTTACATTCCTACTCATGTACAATTAATATACCACACATTAATAAGGCAGACCTTTATTTTTAGGTACAATTACAAGACAATTCCAATTTCACACTTTAAGTTATGTAAGTGCATGCCAGTTGCAAATATTTCACACATATTGTCTTTATTGTGTGAATTCCCTTTTAGTAAACTTTGAAGACTTTTAAATGGGCACAAAAATTTATTCTTGCCATAACTCCAAGCCCTAATTTTGTAACTTTTTATATATTAATCTCATCTTTTGTTTTAACATCAGTGTGCTTGTGATGTTATTCCAGCTCAGGTGGTAGCTAGGGGAATTCTCATGACTGCAGCCCCCTTTGTTCTGTTCCACTCCCTTTATAGCTTTGGCACAAGATGGGAATCTTTTGTTTCTCTGGATCCCCACCCCTCCGTCTAAATGGAAAAGAAGGAGGTTTAAGATGGATTTCAGTACCAGGTGACATGGTCACATGTCCTGTGAGACCCGCCCCCCCCCCCAAGCCTTCATTCTTCCAGGCCTGATTCACAGGAAGGCTTCCAAGTAAACAGAGCCATTTTCAGTCAATTGTCCTGGTTAATGGGAGCCATCAAGATTCCAAACCACCATTAATGGCCCACACTTTGCATAATTACAGTAGGACCTCAGAGTTATATTTCATATTTCTAGTTTCAGATACAAGAATGATACATTAATACAGATAGGATGACCACACCCAGTAGAGTACAAGCTTTGTAATGCTTGTACTCTATCAAGTTGTAAGAATGCTTGATAGCATTCTTACAACTTGATAAATACCCACCTGCTGAAGTGAAAAAACAGATCGACAGGGCCAAAAGAGTACCCAGGAGTCACCTACTACAAGACAGGCCCAAAAAAGAAAATAACAGAACACCACTAGCCATCACCTTTAGCCCCCCACTAAAACCTCTCCAGCGCATCATCAAAGATCTACAACCTATCCTAAAAGATGATCCCTCACTCTCACAGATCTTGGGGGACAGACTAATCCTTGCTTACAGACAGCCCCCCAACCTGAAGCAAATACTCACCAGCAACCACACACCATACAACAAAAACACCAACCCAGGAACCTATCCTTGCAACAAAGCCCGATGCCAACTCTGTCAACATATCGATTCAAGTGATACCATCACAGGGCCTAATCACATCCGCCACGCCATCAGGGGCTCATTCACCTGCACATCTACCAATGTGATATATGCCATCATGTGCCAGCAATGCCCCTCTGCCATGTACATTGGCCAAACCGGACAGTCTCTACGCAAAAGAATAAATGGACATAAATCTGACATCAGGAATCATAACATTCAAAAACCAGTAGGAGAACACTTCAACCTCCCTGATCACTCAGTAACAGACTTGAGGATAGCAGTGTTGTGACAGATTAACTCCAGATGCAGACTTCAAAGAGAAACTATTGAACTCGAATTGATATGCAAACTAGATTGCGTTGCCTCCGGATTAAATCGAGATTTGGAATGGCTCGGCCATTATGTTAATTGAATCTATTTCCCTTAAGTTAACGATCCTCATTCACACCTGTGTGACCATCTTGTTTATCACTTCAAAAGTTTTTTCCTCCTCTGCTGTCATGTTTCCTCTCAACTAATTAGCCTCTTAAGATTGGTCTATACACCTGGACCTTATCATGTTTCTCTGACTGTATAAATATCTGTCTACAGTGTATTTCATTCCATGCATCCGATGAAGTGGGTATTAACCCACGAAAGCTTATGCTGAAATAAATTTGTTAGTCTCTAAGGTGCTACAAGTTTTTCTTTCTTATTTTCGTTTTGCTGACACAGACTAACACGGCTACTACACTTAAAGCTTTGTAATGATACCTTACAAGAGACCTTTTGCAGGAAGCATATTCCAGTTACATTATATTCACACTCATTAGCATCAAAGGGTCCTGTGGCACCTTATAGACTAAAACAGAGGTATTGAAGCATAAGCTTTCGTGGGTGAATACCCACTTCTTTCTTGTTCCGAAAAAGTGGGTATTCACCCACGAAAGCTTATGCTCCAATACCTCTGTTAGTCTATAAGGTGCCACAGGACCCTTTGTCGCTTCTACAAATCCAGACTAACACGGCTACCCCTCTGATACTCATTAGCATATTTTCATAAAATCATATGGACTGCAACGTCACAGTGCTATTGAACATTTTTCTGAGATAATACACTTATGTCCAGCAACAAATTTAGAAAATAAGTATAAATAGACAAATTACTCACAAACTCTGTTGCAAGCAATAGTGTAACCAGTAAACTGAGAAAAACAATTGGGGAGGCACCTTCATTCTTGCATGCAATTATCTTTCTACACACATGCTGGGATGTGGTTTAGACCATTTTTGCAGGTCTATGCACATATACATACAGAACTAATGGCTATATTATAGGACACATTTTAGGGCAGAGAAATGAAAATTTTGATTAGATAGGAAATAGAGGAGGGGACATGAATATGACTAGATGAACAATAATTAAAGAAAGAACCCAAATGTAAATAATGTGTTACTGGAATTCTTTATGGGCCCCAGTAATTCCATTTTGTGACATTTCCTCTTACAAAAAAGTATTTATTATCTATTACAATTTATAATAGGATCCATACAACCGAAAGAAACAACTTTGTTTTAAAAAGTGATCAAGGTGTTGCTGTTGCTATTAATTTAAAGGAAATAAAGAGGGATAAAATGAGCCAAATTCAATGCTAGTGAAGGTGACAGAATTACATCAGGGATTAATTTGGGCCCATAGGTTTTGCAAAATATGAATTATGCAAAAGATTTTACTTATCTATGCACTCAGAAAATGCACAGATCCCTCTAAAAGTTACCCTCTCACCTACTCCCCCCAAAAATCATTACTGCTTTGCAATGTCTATGATGTCATTGCAGAGTTGTGTTTATTAATTTTGGTTCAGATTCTTATCAGCTCTTATGTGGGCATGCAGTGGGTAGGCAAGACGCTGCCCATGGCTGCACAGCCTGCATATAGGCCAGGCAGAATTCTAGTACATCATTACTCCCATGAGAAGGCATGGTGCCCCAAAGGAGGTGGGACAATGGCTCTGCCCAACTATGCACCTTGCAGCAAGCCAACTACACTCCCACAAAGGTGTAAAGTGCTGTGAATACAGACTCCATCTCCTTCAGCACTCTTCCAAACTACAGGCCATGTGCCTAGATAGCACATTCTAGTATATTGCTGGTAATGGCCCCAGTCCTGCAAAAACTTATATAACATGCATAAAGTTACTCACATGAGAAGACTATGTAATCCTAAGAGAGTTAAAGACCTCCTCTGTACACAAAAATACATCAAAATGTGTGTGTTCAATAAAATTCAGGTCAAGTCAGTTTCTAAGCCTACTAAAAATGTATTGATAAAGAAGATGCATGAATTTGCCACGGGCACTTCCCACATGGTCTTGGAGTTCAAAGGCTTTCCAAAAACCTATGCCTGCATAGCAGTGCCCTAGTTGAGGAGCTTAATACACAAGAAAGCAAGCTGCTTACAAAATATTTTTCTTAAGAGACTAATATCATATGACTCTAAAAAAGAGAATAGTCACTTATTTAAATTAGGGCTGTCAAGCGATTACAAAAATTAATCGCGTGATTAATCACATGATTAATTGCACTTGTTAAACAATAGAATACCATTTATTTTAATGTTTTTGGATGTTTTCAAATATATTGATTTCAATAACAACACAGAATACAAAGTGCACAGTGCTCACTTTATATTTATTTTTGATTACAAGTATTTGCACCGTAAAAAACCAAAAGAAATAGTATTTTTCAATTCACCAAGTACAACTACTGTAGTGCAAACTCTTTATCATGGAACTTGAAGTTACAAATGTAGAATATGTACAAAAAAACTGCATTCAAAAATAAAACAATGTAAAATGTTAGCACCTGCAAGTCCACTCAGTCCTACTTCTTGTTCAGCCAATCGCTCAGACAAACAAGTTTGTTTACATTTGCAGGAGATAATGCTGCCCGCTTCTTGTTTACGTCACCTGAAAGTGAACACAGGTGTTTGTGTGCATTGTTGTAGCTGAGTGCTGTAGCTATCTTTAGAAATCTCACATTGGTACCTTCTTTGTGTTTTGTCAAATCTCCAGTGAAAGTGTTGTTCTTAAAATGAACAACATATGCTGGGCCATCATTGGAGACTGCTATAACATGAAATATATGGCAGAATGTGGGTAAAACAGAGCAGGGGACATACAATTCTCCACCAAGGAGTTCAGTCACAAATTTAATTAACACATTTTTTTAACAAGTATCATCAGCATTGGAAGCATGTCCTCTGGAATGGTGGCCGAAGCATGAAGGGGCATACGAATGTTTAGCATATCTGGCACGTTAATACCTTACAAAGCCAGCCACAAAAGTGCCATGCAAATGCCTGTTCTCACTTTCTGGTGGCATTGTAAATAAGAAGAGGGCAGCATTATCTCCTGTAAATGTAAACAAACTTGATTGTCTGAGCGATTGGCTGAACCAGAAGTCGGACTGAGTGAACCTGTAGACTCTGAAGTTTTACATTGTTTTGTTTTTGAGTGCAGTTATATAACAACAACAACAAAAACAAAAACCCTACATTCATAAATTGCACTTTCATGACAAAAAGATTGCACTACAGTATTTGTATGAGGTGAATTGAAAAATACTATTTCTTTTGTTTATCATTTTTACAGTGCAAATATTTGTAATTAAAAATAATATACACTTTGATTTCAATTACCACACAATATATATGAAAGTGTAGAAAAACATCCAAAATATTTAACAAATTTCAATTGGTACTGTATTCTATTAACAGTGTGATTAAAACTACGATTAATTCGCAATAAATTTTGTTAATCGTGATTTTTTTTTTAATCGCATGAGTTAACTGTGATTAATCGACAGCCCTAATTTAAATGTTAACGAACAGTGGTAGTGATCATTAAAAATGTCTGACTTATTTTCTATAAAAATATCAAATAGTTGATATCTCAGAATCTGTCACTTAGAGGCGAGGGGGGTGGTGATTGACAGACTTGGTGGTAAAAGGAGATGATAGTTTACATACTGCAAACTTACCAACATTCAGCAGATCAGAAGGATTCAGTGCAACTTCCAATTACAGGAGAGAAGCAGTGCTACTATAGAGACACTGTTTTGCTTTTCAGACCATTAGTGTTTTATATAGTTAGCTCTACAAACCCAATGAGAAGCACAGAATCATTATGCTCCTAGGTTTCCTGTTTTCATCCACTTGGTAGTCGAATGCTGTAAACACCTGTGTGTTAAACACAAAAGTGAAAAGTATTTATGCACCTTGGAGCTTCCCAGCCTAATCACAAACTCTGGAGACCGGAGTTACAAAGGGTAACTTCTACAGGGAGCTGAATTTCAGATAACAGATTCAGACAAAATTTGATCATTTCACATTTGGATAAAAAGATTCATAAATTGAAAAAATGTTAATTAGAATTCATCTAGCTGTGTAACTTGTATCATTCCATTTCTTATCATATGGAAAAGGGAGTTGGGAGAGGCTACGTGAGGGGCTGAGGCCCGATTCTCTCCTGCCTTGCACCTTGTCAAGTCACTCCTCCATGCAAAATGGACATAAAATGCTGTCTTCTAATTTAGTAATGCCTTAGTATACCCACTTTGCACTGGTGTAATTGACTAGATAAAGGTGCAAAGCACTGGAGAATCAGGCCTTCTGTGTTCGTGCAAAACTCCCAAAGTGATTTAAATGAAGATATGACTGAATCAAGCCTTTGCCCTGCTATAAAATGCAGTCAGTAAAAATAAAAATATTGTTCAGGCATGCAGGAGTGAAATTAGGAAGGCCAAATCACACTTGGAGTTGCAGCTAGCTGGAGATGTTAGGAGTAACAAGAAGGGTTTCTTCAGGTATGTTAGCAACAAGAAGAAAGTCAAGGAAAGTGTGGGCCCCTTGCTGAATGAGGGAGGGAACCTTGTGACAGAGGATGTGGAGAAAGCTAGTGTACTCAATGCTTTTTTTGCCTCTGTCTTCACAGACAAGGGCAGCTCCCAGATGGCTGCACTCCGCAGCACGGTATGGGGAGGAGGTGACCAGCCCTCTGTGGAGAAAGAAGTAGTTCGGGACTATTTAGAAAAGCTGGACGAACACAAGTCCACGGGGCCGGATGCACTGCATCCGAGGGTGCTAAAGGAGTTGGCCGATGTGATTGCAGAGCCATTGGCCATTATCTTTGACAAATCATGGCAATCGGGGGAGGTCCCGGATGACTGGAAAAAAGCTAATGTAGTGCCCATCTTTAAAAAAGGGAAGAAGGAAGATCCGGGGAACTACAGGCCAGTCAGTCTCACCTCAATCCCTGGAAAAATCATGGAACAGGTCCTCAAGGAATCAATTTTGAACCACTTAAAGGAGGGGAAAGTGATCAGAAACAGTCAGCATGGATTCACCAAGGGCAAGTCATGCCTGACTAACCTAATTGCCTTCTATGATGAGATAACTGGCTCTGTGGATGAGGGGAAAGCAGTGGATGTGCTATTTCTTGACTTTAGCAAAGCTTTTGATACAGTCTCGCACAGCGTTCTTGCCAGCAAGTTAAAGAAGTATGGGCTGGATGAATGGACGGTAAGGTGGATAGAAAACTGGCTGGATGGTCGTGCTCAACGGATAGTGATCAATGGCTCCATGTCTAGTTGGCAGCCGGTATCAAGTGGAGTGCCCCAAGGGTCGGTGCTGGGGCCGGTTTTGTTCAATATCTTCATCAACGACCTGGAGGATGGTGTGGACTGCACCCTTAGCAAGTTTGCAGATGACACTAAACTGGGAGGAGTGGTTGATACGCTGGAGGGTAGGGATAGGATACAGAGGGACCTAGACAAATTAGAGGATTGGGCCAAAAGAAATCTGATGAGGTTCAACAAGGACAAGTGCAGAGTCCTGCACTTAGGACGGAAGAATCCCATGCACTGCTACAGACTAGGGACCGAATGGCTGGGCAGCAGTTCTGCAGAAAAGGACCTAGGGGTTACAGTGGACGAAAAGCTGAATATGAGTCAACAGTGTGCCCTTGTTGCCAAGAAGGCTAACGGCATTTTGGGCTGTATAAGTAGGGGCATTTCCAGCAGATCGAGGGACGTGATTATTCCCCTCTATTCGGCACTGGTGAGGCCTCATTTGGAGTACTGTGTCCAGTTTTGGGCCCCACACTACAAGAAGGATGTGGATAAATTGGAAAGAGTCCAACGGAGGGCAACAAAAATGATTAGGGGGCTGGAGCACATGACTTATGAGGAGAGGCTGAGGGAACTGAGATTGTTTAGCCTGCAGAAGAGAAGAGTGAGGGGGGATTTGATAGCTGCTTTCAACTACCTAAAAGGGGGTTCCAAAGAGGATGGATCTAGACTGTTCTCAGTGGTAGAAGATGACAGAACAAGGAGTAATGGTCTCAAGTTGCAGAGGGGGAGGTTTAGGTTGGATATTAGGAAAAACTTTTTCACTAGTAGGGTGGTGAAGAACTGGAATGGGTTACCTAGGGAGGTGGTGGAGTCTCCTTCCTTGGAGGTTTTTAAGGTCAGGCTTGACAAAGCCCTGGCTGGGATGATCTAGTTGGGGTTGGTCCTGCTTTGAGCAGGGGGTTGGACTAGATGACCTCCTGAGGTCCCTTCCAACCCTGAGATTCTATGATTCTAAGTGTGTTTCTAAAGTGTCCTTTCTGTCATCTTGGATGGACAATCCCTGTGTTTGGAGCTTTAGAAGGAAAACAGCTAGACTTTATTTTGGAATATTAGAATGGCCACTGAGGACATGCAGCCTGGATACAGTCAGATGGATGATATTCAGGTAGGAGACATACGGAAAAAAATGAAAAACTCAAATGTTATATGACATTCTATCCAGAGTGAAATTTTGTGCCCTTACTCACATCCATTATTACTAGAGGGATAAAAACAACAATCGTTAAACTTAAGACGCGATTGCTGAACAGACTGGCATAAAATTGCTGTTAATATAAAACTTAACAAGAAAGCACTAAGCAGGATAAAATTAAGTTAGACCAAATAAACAGGTCACCCTACTTAAACTATGAAAAAAACACCTGAGCAGCTGTTTTTGCTGTTTTTAAAGTAAAATCATCCCTACCTCCTTTTCTTAACTGAAACTGCAGACACTTGACAAGCTAATTAAGAAGAGGATGATCATCTGCCTTTGCCCTGCTATAAAATGCAGTCAGTAAGCAGTTCATGACTCCAACAGATACTCCTACTGTACAGAGCAGTAGGAACTTTAAGGGTTTGTTTTCTGTCCTTACTGTACTACATAAGAAGTGTAGTGTGAAGAGAGAAATCAACACAATATTAGTAGTATTGACCCATTCCAGCACAATCTGTTGACAAAGCAACCCATAACCAGATTGCTGTATCTCCATAATTATTTCATAACTAGTAAGTTTGTGCTCTCTCTAGACAAGTATTAGCAACAGCAAGTTTCTGAGCAGGAGAATTTTGCCAGTATTGTTAACTATTCTTCTTTCTTCATTCACTTTCCTTTCCAGAGCTGAACTTATCCTGCTGACAAATTATCTTAATACTCTGTAACAATCAATAATTTACTTGTCTTTCAGTATCTCAAGTATGCGATTTCTAACATCCTGCACGTTTGATAAACCAATTCAAATCCAAAGGACTGTCTGTGATAATTAAAAATAGATTTGGTCAGATTCATTCTTAGTGACACCAGGGATGGAGTTGGGACCTTTGTGCCCGGGGAGGAGTGGGAGTAGGGCACCCCTGCGGGCCTTAAGTCAATTTCCTGACTCTGGCTCACCCTCAGCTCAGGGCTTTCAGCATCCCTACTTTCTCCTTACTTCTGAGAGTGTTGCATGGAAGGCAGGTTTATGCCCTGTCTGCCGCCACAGGATGGTTGGTAGAGGAGCCCAGGCCCTTCCACTCCACTGTGCTCTGACCCAGGGCCCCATGAAAGGCAACAATATCAAGCAACCTGGAGTCCATCAAGGCTGGCTCCACGGGCAACTTCCTATCATTCACCTCTCCCCAAAGTCTCAAAGCCCAACATAAGGTAGCAAAAAGAAAATACCTGCACCCTTATCAAAACTAGTAGCCTCTTCCAAGAAGCAAAGAGTTCTGCAGTCAGAGCTCTCAGGATAGGTCTTGTCCTCCTACTCTGTCTACCCCCTTCTAAGATGTCCAGCTCTGCAGGTGCAGAGAGGCAGAGTCATCTGGGCCCGGAATTGCTCCTTAACCCCGTAAGTTCCTGTGTGGGGTTTATACACCCCATCACTCAACTATGTATATTCTTCACTTACACAGGAATGAGCTTTATGATCTAGTGAATCTTTTCCATCTATCAGCTACTAATATCCAGCCAGAAACAGGGTCACAAGGTGATATAATGAAACCCAAGTCAATAGAATGGCAATATTCCAAGGCCATGCATAAGACATAAAGCACAAGACAGAAGCACTATGTTCATGGACCTGAAATTTGTCCTGACAGTACTTGTTTGACACATGTCAGAAACTGATTAGATTCATAAGTCTGCCTACAGTTCTAGCATCATTATTAATCTTTTCTGATTCAAGTTTATTATACTATAAGCTTAAGGTGACAGATATGGCAATTTCCTGCAACGTCCTGGACTAACCTTATTGAATAAGGTTTAATTTATATATTCAAGGTGCAAATGTATGTATTATTGTGGAATTGTACATAGCACCTCTAGGAGGGGAGATATGACTCTAGGAAATGGTATGAGCTTCAAAGGGCTATCTGAAACAACATGCTAGACAAGAATTGTCTTTTCAGGAAAATCGCTAGGGAAAGGGAGGTGTATGCAAATATACCCCCTCCGCTTATGCAAGAACTTTGCCCTGAGGAGGGGACCTTTGTCTACAAATCACCTGTTATATGAGGAAAAGATAGGAGGCCCAAACTGTATAAAGGAGGGACTCACAGATTCATGGATGTGCTTGTTCTGAGCAAAAGGTGTTATGAACTTGTAATCATAGAAAAATGTCTGTGTGGGGTTTGAAGCACTGATCACCTACCAGAGCCCTTGTTCGAGTTAGGAGTAATCTCTGGTAAGCTTAATAGCATGTGTGTAATTTCTTTTAATGATTTTCAATATGTTTTCTTTATAATGCTTTCATCTTAAGAATAAATGTGCTTGCTTAGAAAGAGCTGTGCGATACCTTATAGCTGTGGGTAATTACACTGTTCAAGTCTTTGAGGAGAAAGCAAAGCAGGCCTACTTAGGTGGTTTGACTTGCTGGGGAACTCACAGGCAAGGAACTGTGCAGCATGGAAAAACCCTGGTCAGAAGGGAGAGAGATGTGTCTCTTCACCCAAGAGAGGTGATAACTGGAGAGCCGGAAGCCTAAGAACGGATACCCTTAGTGGACCACGGGAGGGGATTACAAGTGTAGTTACCCCATGACAGTAACAAGTAAGCCATCTCTATAAGACAGTACGTACTGTTACTGTTTCATCCTAAACCCAGGCAACAAGTGGTTAGCTATATCCTGAATCTTTATTTTATCTTTGCTGTTATAGGAGTTCCTCTCATCTTTGATCCTTACACAATTCTAATTCATGGTCAAAAAGGAAGAAATCTTTGTCTCTGTATTGAAATTCATGTTCAGAGAGACAGTGCACATTTGCATGTTTTGGATGGATATTATACTCCTGAACACTGTGTAGCCAACACACCTTTCTTATCATATGGAAAAGGGAGTTGGGAGAGGCTAAGTGAGGGGCTGAGGCCCGATTCTCTCCTGCCTTGCACCTTGTCAAGTCACTTCCCCCCACATGCAAAATGGATGTAAAATGCTGTATTCTATGCTTTATTATACCCACTTTGCACTGGTGTAATTGTCTAGATAAGGTGCAAAGCACTGGAGAATCAGGCCTTCTGTGTTCGTGCAAAACTCCCAAAGTGATTTAAATGAAGATATGACTGAATCAAGTGTGTTTCTAAAGTGTCCTTTCTGTCATCTTGGGTGGACAATCCCTGTGTTTGGAACTTTAGAAGGAAAACAGCTAGACTTTATTTTGGAAGCTTTCACAGTAAAATACAAGTACAGAAATGTCCCACTAAGACAATCGTAAATTTTTAAACTATCCATATCCTCTGGACTTTACACAAATAAAATATAGGCTAAAAGAAAGTGCTGTAAATTTTGTTGTATTTGATGTTATTGGCCAAAGTAAAAAAGGACATTCCTAATACGAGAATTTTGTAGAAACAAGCTGCTGTCATTCAACAATTGTGAATTTTTCCTGTTATGGTATTTTTTGGTCAATGTCTCTGCTGAATAGTTGTCCAAACAATTACTATACCAGTGTGATTTATTTTGTGACTTGACTGTTAGCGATCAGATCGCCAGCTAATCTTACCAAGTTCAACAAGAAGAGGAAAGTGCATTTGTTTAATGCTGAAATTTTAAAATGTTCTGGGAAAATAATTTGTCAGAATAACATTGACTCACTTAACAGTTTAGGATTCAAAAATGTACCAGTATAGAAATAACAGTTCTTAAAAGGTGGCCTTAGTTTGTTATATCAGAGGGAAATGAGAACAAAACAGAGCAGAGGAATATTTAAGAAGCAAGACAGGAGAAGGGTGAAGAAAACCTACATATTCTGTGACTTACTCCAAACCCATTGAAAGAAAATTTGCTGTTTAAATATGTCTGTTTCTCCCTGACTGAGTGTAAAGATCTCCAGAAGTCCAAAAAGTATCACACCAATTTATGCTTACAAATCTAACATGCTACCTTTAAGTTAATTGTGTACGACTTTTAAATGCAGGTGATTAAAGCATATTAACTAACCTAATTTAAAAACTAGAAATGTATATTTTCGGGAAGAGAAAAGGAGCAAAGACTTGACTTACCATTCTATTTTCTGAGACTGCTGTGACTCTTGCAGCCAATCTTAAAATTTGTAGAAAGTAGTAGAAATCAAAAGACAATGAAATTTATATTGCATTACTTGTTATAATCCAATCACTTCATTTTAACTTGAAATTAATTTAAAACACTGAAAGAGGAGACAAAAGGATACATATGTATTCTTTAATGTACAAGATTATAATTAATATAACGTCTGTTTCAAATTTACTGTTATCTATTAAAGAATAAATAATTTTACAGCTTTCTAATGTGTAGCTCTTAAGCCTTAAATCACTGACCATAACTAATAAGCAGTGTAATGGCAAGAGTATCCTAACGACATCCACAGACTGCAATTTTGTTGATTGTAAATCATCATCATTTTTAATGCAAAAGCAACAGCAAATCTCTGTAATTACTGGGTGCATTTTGAATCACTTTTATGATTACGGCTCTAGATCCATTAAAAATCCAAAACACTGAACTGCACAGGGTATAAAATTGAAATTATGACACACTACGAGCTATAATTGAAATCCATAAATTTCCTTACTAGTATTCAAAATTACTTTGTTGCCAAGAATTGCAGCCCAGCAAAATGACTTTAAAAACATTTACTTTATCTGGCAGAGCAGTTGTGGCAGCAGCCGCACTTTGCCTTGTGGTTTAGAAAAGCCAGGTTCAGGAGTAGCATTGGCATTCTTGCTTGTTTATTTAATGCATCTGGGTTTCCAAATTACAATTAAAAAATCTGCTACAACTGACAATTTAAAAAAGTCATCAACAATATACATGCAACTTGGACCCATGTGTATGGACTAATAGCAATTACCACTCTAAATATCTTCAAAAGGAGATTCTGAATAGTAGTAGGACAGCTTACTTGACAGGGTAAAATGTACATTTTTAAAACAAATGGATCTAGGGAAATCCTCTGGCTGAATGATAAAATATATTAAAAAAACACAACTTATTTTTGGCTAACCTACTGTGTTCCACTGGTAATAAGCAAGAGTTTTATCATATATGAGAGAGTTGGACAGTTGATGTTAAGAGGGCCATAAATATTAGTAAGATAGAAATTCATAAATGTGTATTTTGTACAAATTACTGGAAGAGGAAACATGTTAGAGAAGAAAAAAGACCTATTAGATAACCATTTCCATCTCTCTAGGTACATAGACACGTAAACTAAATAGACGTCATTCTTTGTTTCCATTGTCTCCTTAAAGTTTATTTTAACATCTGTAAGACATATATTTTTCATTCCATGTATGTTTTTTATGGAGCATAACTTCCAACAGACACTGTCTGATAAGTAAATTGTGATTTGCAGGTTTACTTTAAAGGCCTTTGGAAATAGAATATGAACAATGTCAGTTAAAAGTATGCCTTATCTATTATTTTATACTATGAAATAGAAATTCCATGTGAATGATTATCAGAGTAAGGTTAGAGATTATAAATGACATGTTAGTGATACCTGCTAAATTCGACCTAAACTCATAGTGTAGACCAGGGCTAAATTTCTGTGACTCTGAGCCAGCGCGGGTTAAGCAACCAGCAGGCTAAGTGACCCAAAATCAACCTTTAAGGACGTGTTAGAAAATTACTGAAATGGTAAACAGGTCCATTTCTTGTAGACAGTTAGGAAAGCCATGATATATAGTCTAGAGTTCTTGAATTGTAAGCCTGTATTTTGTTAGAGAATCAGAAGTAGATACTAATAGTATTTGTCTGTGTTTACCTATATCTTATTAGAAGTTCAACAATGTGATCTAATTAGCTTGTAGATGCTAAACTTTGGTTCCTGTCTGTAATGTTTCATTACTATATTCTATTGATTCAGACATCAAAAGAGGATATTAACTTTTAGATGAAACTTGTGGTGTAATACCATTGTCTCTATTTCTGTTTGACGTTTGTAGTAAACTACCTATGAGCCGTTTCAATGGTTAATTGCCTTATGCTAATCAATGCAACTAGTTATCTGTGTATGCCTAGGAAATAGAGATTTAGTTCAAAGCAACAATATGTATTACCTATTCTTCATCCAAGAAATGCCTCCTGTGATCACTCGGGGCCAATGGGTTTATCAGCTGAGCTTCTGCCATAAAGGAAGCTTCAGGCTTGATCCTGTTTTATCTCAAATCTGGTTAAACTTTATCAGGGGAAGTTCAAATTGCAAGACTGAGGCTCCAGATGTATCCTGGATTATCCCTGCAAATTCTCATGGAAGAACTGAACAAACTCTACACATGGACTGCCTACTGGATTATGATCTATTCAACTGATTCAGGGAGGATTTAGCATCCTCGCTATCTCTGCTATGAAGCTGACTTGAGAACTTTATTCATATCTATATGTCTAATGATCTTTTAACCACTGTGACTCTTTCTTTTCTTTTAAAATAAATTTTAGATTTAGTTAATAAGAATTGGCTGCAAGTGTGTATTTGAGTAGGATCTGAAATATTAACTGACCTGGTGGGTAATGTGTAAAATGTTTTAGGATTGGTAGAACTTTATATATGGTGAATACGGTTTTAAATAACCCTCACTATATAGACTTGGCTGTCTGAGGGGGAGCCAAAGGCTGGCTTGCTTGAAGGGAACTGTATTTTAGATTCTTGGTAACCTGTAATGTATTATAGAAGCGGTTTTGTTACTAGCTTGGTAAATCTAAATTATTAGATTAGACCACTAATTTGGGGGATTGTCTGCCCTATTCTTTGCAGTTTGCCCCGATTGAGCAATCTCAGTACAGCCCCTCCAGCGACCACAGTCACAGCCTCCATTTTCACTGGCTTACAAACTTTCCTACATTACGTTTAGGGCAGATATTGTTCATGATTATTCTCAGCTCAAAACTTGTGAAAGGTTAGAAACACTCACTGGACTTGAACACCACTGAATAGTGTTTAAAGAAAAAGTGTGCAGGTCTGACTGATCACCTGTTTTGGGATCAGAAAATAATTTTTTCCGTTGTGCTAAATTGACCATGATGTAGTGGGTGTTATTGCCTTCCTTGCAATGTCGTAGAGGCAGAGCTGGATTGAAAGGAATAGAATTAGGAAGTTTAATATTAGGAAAGATGAGACTGTTTAGGTTGTCACATCTTGCAGCCAATGTCCAGTGTGAATAAAGGCTAAAAAAAAGCCAGCTTCCAGAGGTACACGACACTGAGGTGGATCTTGTGCCTATAGGAGAAGGGGAGAAAAAGTCTTTGTGGACTGAGGTCCCTCCCTTGGCACCCACTGCCCCTTTCATGGGGGACAGCAGGAGGATTCAGAAGAGAGCAGAGTCCTAGTGGTAGAGAAAGGAGGGTCTACCTTGAGTTATTAGTTATGTGGCAGGGGCCCAGTAACCCCAGGGCTCAGTTAAATCTTTACGCAAGAGTGGTAGGAGGTATATAGCTTCCCCCCCATCCCAACTTAAATTGATAAAGTTGTAGGCCGCTGCTTAAATCCATACTTGTGTCTGGCATTCATTCACCTGCATATTCAGATCAAATACCATTCTTGCACCACAGGTCAGAGCAGGCAACTCTAAAAGACATGATGAACCCTGAGATCTACTCCTGGCTCTGGCTCTGGCTCTATCTTGCTGGGACAAATCACTCAACTTCTTTTTACATCAGTTTACCCATCTCTAAAATAGATAGAACAACACTTTCCTGCCATTAGTGAGACTTAGGGCTTGTCTACACTTAACACACTATGTCGGCACAATTGCGCCACTACAGCTGTTTCAGTGTAGACACCACCTATCCCGACGGGAGGAATTCTCCCATCAGCATAGGTAATCCGCCTCCCCAAGAGGCAGTAGCTAAGGGTACATCTATACTTACCACCGGGTTCGGCGGTAAGCAATCGATCTTCTGGGATCGATTTATCGCGTCTTGTCTAGACGCGATAAATCGATCCCAGAGCCGCTCCCCGTCGACACTGGAACTCCTGCTCGCCGAGAGGAGTAC
Source organism: Chelydra serpentina (assembly GCA_037349315.1). NCBI lineage: Eukaryota > Metazoa > Chordata > Testudines > Chelydridae > Chelydra > Chelydra serpentina. The sequence goes on from JBAIAC010000010.1 coordinate 26,910,566, forward strand.
GCGGAGTCGACGGGGGAGCCTGCCTGCGCTATTCACGTAGCTGAAGTCGCGTATCTTAGTTCGAACTGCGGGGTTAGTGTGGACCAGCACTAAGTCAACCTAATGCTGTCTACACAGGGACTTCCGTGAACTTAACTACAGCTCACGGGAAGGTGGATTTTTCATACCCCTGACTGACACAATTAAACCTACCTAATTTTCGAGTGTGAACCAGGCCTCAATGTTTGTAAAACACCTTGCAATCCTGGGATAAAGAAGACCATAAAATCGCAAACTATTGTTATTTAGTAAAGTATTTCAATTGCTTGGAAGCAGTTTTCCCATTAAGTTACACATCCAGTGAGCAAGGAGAACAAAAACACAGAATTCATATATGAACAGAAAAAACCCACAAGGTTAGGATTAAAATACATGATAGTCTTATTCCCAATGACCCTGAATTAGGTCAATATATCAGAAAGGAGATGCAACAAACACATTTTTACATGACATGCCTAGTAGGGGAAAACCTTTTCAAAAGGTTTACACTTTTGTGTCTGACTAGTATCAAATGAAAGCATGTCTGAATGTTAAGAGACTTAATTGTGATTTGTCTGTGACCCAGGAGAATTTCTGTTTTCTTTAGCTCCAACTGTGCCAGCAATGCTAGAATGGACACGGTGCAGTCTACTATATTCAATACATGTTAGGCCAGATCCTTGGGAATGGTCAAAATGCTTATTGCACAGATCAGGAGATAGTGCATACGAGTTGCTTAAAGCCCACCTTTACATGTTGTTCTGTGCATGCCATTTTCCGGAGCTATCTTACACTACCTTTTAACAAGTTCAGAGTGCTGAAAGTGCAGCATAGCGCAATCCTCTTTTCCTTACCCCTGCTCTTTTTTCATTACTAAACTAGCAGCAAGAAGGGTGTGGGGGGTGCAAGCTACTATGTCTGCTCTACATCAGTGCAGGATCAGCCTTACACAGGGGTAAACCTAGGTTTATGGCCATATTATACCGGTGGTGACAGAGGAAGTGGCCCACTGCGCACAGTACTCACATTTGGCACTGGGGTTTTTAGCATAACAGTAAAGATCAGCACTTTACTAGCACCATTAAGATCAGATCATCAGAGGCATAAAACTGGCAACAGAGTTTCACAATAACCTAAAGCTGTCAGAATGAAAATGCTGGAAGGAATCTACCCCTTCCTCTTGCACAATTCAATGCATCAATCATTATAATAACCAAGAGCCCAACCTATCAAGTGAGCCGTTCAAAATCCAGCTCAGATTTGTGGTGAAAGTGACTGAAACTTGTTACCATCTCAGAGCTGTTTGGTGGCCTATGTGAAACAACTTGGGGGGTCACATTCCTTGGACAAGTGTCCCTGTCACAAAAAGCTACTGAAACAGTTGACACGTTTGTTGATTGTCTCAGCAGAGAGGCCAACAATTTAGTGTCATAGCCCTGGTCTACACTACGAGTTTAGGTCGAATTTATTAGCGTTCTGTCGATTGATCCGTGCACCCGTCCACACGACGAAGCCATTTAAATCGACTTCTAGGGCTCTTAAAATCGATTTCTCCACTCCACCCCGAATGAGGGGATTAGCGCTAAAATTGATATTGCCGAGTCGAATTACGGTTAGTGTGGACGCAATTCGACGGTATTGCCTCCTGGATCTATCCCACAATGCACCATTTGACCGCTCTGGACAGCAGTCTGAGCTCGAATGCTCTGCCCAGGTAGACAGGAAAAGCCCCGTGAACTTTTGAATTTCATTTCCTGTTTGGCCAGCGTGGTGAGCTGCAGATCTCATCAGCAGACCATGATGGAGTCCCAGAACCGAAGACGAGCTCCAGCATGGACTGAGCGTGAGGTACGCGATCTGATCGCTGTATGGGGAGACGAAACCGTGCTAGCAGAACTACGGTCCAAAAGAAGAAATGCCAATACATATGCCAAAGTCTCCAAGGGCATGCAGGACAGAGGCTACAACAGGGACGCGCAACGGTGCCGCATTAAAATTAAGGAGCTCAGGCAAGCCTACCAAAGAACCAGAGATGCAAACGGCCGCTCTGGGTCAGAGCCCCAGACATGCTGCTTCTGTGACGAGCTGCATGCCATTCTAGGGGGTGCAGCCAGCACTAACCTACCCATGTTCTATGACTCCGTAAGTGGATCATCAGAAACCACCGAGGAGCATTTTCGGGAAGAGGAAGATGATGATAATGATGCTGAAAATAGCGCACAGACACAGCAAGGAAGTGGAGAAGCCCTTTTCCCCGACAGCCAGGAACTCTTTGTCACCCTGGAGCCAGTACCCTACGAACCCACCCAAGGCGTGCTCCCAGACCTTGAAGGCGGAGAAGGGACCTCTGGTGAGTGTACCTCTGTGAAATTAAAACATGTTTTATAAGCAAGTGTGTTTAATGATTAATTTGCGGCCAGTACAGCCACAGCTACTGGAAAAGTCTGTTAACATGTCCGGGGATGGAGCGGAAATCCTCCAGGGACATCTCCAGAAAGCTCTCCTGGATGTACTCCCAAAGCCTTTGCAAAAGGTTTTTGGGGAGGGCAGCCTTATCCCGTGCTCTGTGGTAAGACACTCTACCACGCCAGGCCAGTAGCACATAGTCTGGAATCATTGCATTGCAAAGCATGGCAGCGTATGGTTCCGGTGTTTGCTGGCATTCAAGCAACATCTGTTCTTTATCTTTGTGTTATCCTCAGAAGAGTGATATCATTCATGGTCACCTGGTGAAACGGGAATTTTATTAAGGGGACATTCAGAGGGATCCGTCCCTGCTGGGCTGTTTGCCTGTGGCCGAATGGAAATCTTCCCCGCTGTCACCAATGCGGTGAGGGGAGGGGGAACAGCGATCATCTTGGATCTGTGTGTGTGGGGGGGGATCGAATAGGTTCGTGCTGCACGTTAACCTGAAAACCGCCACCCTCCCTTTTCAATTGCCAAACCGTTTTAAATGGCCAACCCAATGGCTGTTTGTTATGGGAAATGAGGGGGGTTGCTGTTTGAAACCATTCCCACATGTTATGAAGGTTAAAGAAGCCAATAGACTGTGGCTTACCACGGCTGCCTGCAAGCCAAATTCTGTTGCCCGCCGGCCCTGCTTGTGTGATCTCTCATACCAAACTGGCAGACCCTCAATATAACAGGCAAAGTGCAACCTTGGATCAAATGCACAGGTGCTATGTAATGTTTGGAGCATTGTTCTCAAATATGTGTCTTTTAAACTACTCCTCTCCCCTTTGTTTCCTCCCGCAGCTGTAAATGTTTCAACGCTCCCCCTTTCATCACCGTCCCAGAGGCTAGCGAAGATTAGAAGTTAAAAAAAAAAGGAATAGAGACGATATGTTCTCAGAGCTCATGCAGTCCTCCCACACTGAAACGGCCCAGCAGAATGCGTGGAGGCAGACACTGTCGGAGTCCAGAAAGGCACAATTTGATTGCGAGGACAGGTGGCGCGCTGAAGACAATGAGCGGCGGGCTGAAGAGAGTAGGTGGCGTCTGCATGCTGAGAGAAGACAGGATGCAATTCTGAGGCTACTGGAGGATCAAACGGGAATCCTCCGGCTTATGGCTGAGGAAAGGCGTATGGTTCAGGAAAGGCCGCCTGAGCCCAGACCGCCGCTACAGCCCCTGTGTAACCAACAGCCCTCCTCCCCGAGTCCCATAACCTCATCACCGAGACGCCCAAGAACGCGTTTGGGCGGCCTCCGTGCACCCAACCACTTAAGCCAAGAGAACTGTCCAAGCAACAAAAGGCTGGCATTCAATAAGTTTTAAAGTGCTGTGTGTCCTTGTCCTTCACTCATCCCCTCCTCCACCACTCATCCTGGTGCTTCCCTTCCTCCATCACCCATCCCGGGCGACCTTTGCAGTTATCCCCCTATTTCCCCCTATTTGTTTGACTAATTAATAAAGAATGCATGAATTTTAAGCAACAATGACTTTATTGCCTCTGCAAGCGGTGACCGAGGGGGGGGAGGGGAGGGCGGTTCGGTTACAGGGAAGTAGAGTGAATCAAGGGGCGGGGCTTTTCATTAAGGGGAAAAAACAGAATTTTCACACAGCATCCTGGCCATTCATGAAACTGGTTTTCAAAGCTTCCCTGATGTGCAACGCACCCTGCTGTACTCTTGTAATCGCCCTGGTGTCTGGCTGCGCATAACCAGCGGCCAGGTGATTTGCCTCAACCTACCACCCTGCCATAAACGTCTCCCCCTTACTCTCACAGATACTGTGGAGCGCACAGCAAGCAATAATAATAATGGGAATATTGGTTTCGCTGAGGTCTAACCTAGTCAATAAACTTCGCCAGCGTGCCTTTAAACGTCCAAATGCACATTCCACCACCATTCTGCACTTGCTCAGCCTATAGTTGAAAAGGTCCTGACTACTGTCCAGGCTTCCTGTGTATGGCTTCATGAGCCATGGCATTAAGGGGTAGGCTGGGTCCCCAAGGATAACTATAGGCATCTCAACATCCCCAAAGGTTATTTTCTGGTCTGGGAAGAAAGTCCCTTGCTGCAGCAGCTGAAACAGACCAGAGTTCCTGAAGATGCGAGCGTCACGTACCTTTCCCGGCCATCCCACGTTGATGTTGGTGAAACGTCCCTTGTGATCCACCAGTGCTTGCAGCACTATTGAAAAGTAACCCTTTCGGTTTATGTACTCGCTGGCTTGGTGGTCCGGTGCCAAGATAGGGATATGGGTTCCGTCTATCACACCACCACAGTTCGGGAACCCCATTGCTGCAAAGCCATCCACTAGGACCTGCACATTTCCCAGAGTCACAACCCTTGGTACCAGCAGCTCGGTAATCGCCTAGGCTATTGTTGTGTGTGTTGCATCACAACAGCCCCCACTGTAGATTTGCCCACTCCGAATTGATTCGCGACTGACCGGTAGCTATCTGGCGTTGCAAGCTTCCACAGGGCTATCGCCAGTCGCTTCTCTACTGTGAGGGCTGCTCTCATCTTGGTGTTCTGGCGCTTCAGGGCAGGGGAAAGCAACTCACAAAGTTACATGAAAGTGCCCTTATGCATGCGAAAGTTTTGCAGCCATTGCTGATCGTCCCACAGCTGCAGCACTATGCCGTCCCACCAGTCTGTGCTTGTTTCCCGGGCCCAGAATCGGCGTTCCACGGCATGAACCTGCCCCATTACCACTATGATGGCCACTTTGCGGGGGGGCCTTTTTTGAGAGAGGTCTGTGTCCATGTCCTCATCACTGTCCTCACCACGCTGCCGTCGCCTCCTCGCCTGCTGTAGCTGTAGCAGCTCCTGGTTCTCGTTCTCCATATACTGCTGGACAATGCGCGTGGTGTTCATAATGGCGATAACAGCCGCGGCGATCTGATCGAGCTCCATGCTTTCCCTGGTATGGTGTCTGCAGAAGAAAAGGAGCTTCTGCTGTGTAGTCCCGCGACTACCAGCCTCAGGCAGAATGGCCCCCTCAAGGATTGAACTCGCAACCCCGGGTTTAGCAGGCCAACGCTCAGACTGCTGAGCTATCCCTCTGCCCCGGAGGGAGGGGGAATGGCTTGACGACATGTACCCAGAACCACCAGTGACAATGTTTTCTGCCCCATCAGGCTTTGGGATCGCAACCCAGAATTCCAATGGGCAGCGGAGACTGTGGGAACTGTGGGATAGCTACCCGCAATGCAACGCTCCGAAAGTCGACGCTAGCCCTGATACTGTGGACACAGTTTGTCGACCTAATGGCCTTAATGGTCTTTAGTGGGGGGACACACAATCGATTCCATAAAATCGGGTTTTAAAATATCGACTTCTATAACTTCGACCTAATTCCGTAGTGTAGATTAGACGTACCCATAGAAACATGCTCTCAAATGCCTCTTGATCATAGTTTAGGCATACTGAGGGGGAAGTATGGGAAACTTGCACTGCCAATGCCAGGGTAAACAATATGATTTCATATAGTACCATACCATAGACAGGGAGGCTCCATAAAAAGAAGTATTTTTTTTTCCCCCTGAACATCTCCTTCAGGTACTAGCTGCCAACAACATCCAGCTCTATGATTTAAATGCAAAGCTAATTTAAGGAAACACAAGTCTGTTCAAAATTTTCCAGCATTTGAAAACCACTGATATTATTTGGGAAACTAGGGGCCCAATTCTCATTTACGTGAATACTACTTTACGCTGCTCTGGAAGCAAAAAAGGGGCCTTAAAGTAAATGTAAATATTACTTGCACCTCCGCTAAGGTGATTTTACACTTCTAGAGTGATGTAAAGCAGCATTAGTGTAAATAAGAATTAAGCTCATAGGGTCTCAAAGTCACAATTACATCTGCAGTTCGTGTAATAAACCAGAAACTCTGGAGAGAAAACGGATTCTTTGGCAGGAGGCCATTTAACTCCTGTCATCACACTACTAATAAAGAGGAAATGTGAATGTTTTAGCTCTAACGTCTGACGAATTTCCCATTTGGCATTGAAAGGACAAGTCAATGGGCCAGAACTGCCACCCATCTCCAAACAAAATCTACCATCACATTTTAGAGTAAAAAAGTCATCTCTCCTGGAAGTACATAATTCCAAAATAATACAGTGTTAACTCCCAGCCTAAACCTTCTCCTCAAGCCTGGCTGCTCTTATAGTTCCTTTATCTTAGCCTATGCCTTTTCTTCAAGCTTCGCTTCTCCCCCCTCAGGCTCTGGCTCCCTCTACCAGAGGGCAATTTAGGAGGAGGTCCAATGACTCATGCCTGCCCCAGTGAGATAGCAGTAATTAACCTGTAGAGTTCCAACACCTCTTAACAGGATGGGGCAACAGGAAAATCCTGACACCCTGTTACAGAAACATTAGATTAGTGTGACAACACAGTTTTGCAGTTCATAATGGAAAACAAAACCAACTCCTCCTTCCTGCACCTCCCCTTCCAGTCCCCAAATACAGGCTTGTACATAGGAAATAAATTGGTGCAAACAGAAAAAGATGCTCTGTGTTTAGTTTTAAAAAGTTGTACATATTAAAAAAATAAGTATTAAAAATTCAAATAATTTTTTTTAAAATCTGATTTATTACAATTTAGTTTTTAAATCATGAGACGCTTCATTATTCATAAGAGGACAATTAAGTGAACCTTCCAGCAACTGTTCTTTGAATAGTCCATCACTGTCAAAATCACCTATAGAGCTTTTTGCATCATCAGCTATTTTTGATATAGTGATCTGTGATGTTTATTTTCAAAAGACATGTTGAAGTGTCTCATCCTAGCTTGCTTGTATGATTTAAAAGAACAATCTGGCTGACCAGAGTACATACTATATTCCATATGAATAACAGCATCCTAAACAGAGGCCAGGAAATTAGAAAGCAGCTGCTAGGACATGGGACTTCTGCTATGTTTTATTCTATTTTAGACTTGTCATGAGCAAAAATTGCCCAGTGACAGTAAATAACCAGGGTACAGCTGCCAGCCTTTTTACATAGTCTTTTGAGACTCTCTCTCAAACATTGTATGTATATTCCCTTAAAGATTTCTCACATGTAATGTTTTCACTCTGTCTCCCTTACCTCACAAACAAAAGTATGAAAGCAGCCGCAGCTGTGGCACGTTGTTTGACAGCATGCTGCTCAACAATTCTGTGAAATAATCATTTTGAAGGGAAAAAAAGTAGGGAGAGGAGAAGACCTTGCTAATCTTGTAATGCAAGAGAAGCTACAGCTCCTCAGTCTGCAGAACATCCCTTGTTCCAGCACCCTGAAGAGAACTCGTTTTTCAAAGAAATGTGAGAAGACTCAGTCCCTGGTTATATGAATTTATATCTGGAAGAAGGCTCAATACCACACATTCATACATTTTTAAATTACTAAGCAAAGCCTCCTAGAATCAGGGGGGAGGGAGGGAAGAGGGAAAGAGCATCATCCACAACTATGTCTTCTTTGGACAGCATTATGCAATCCTAAATTATTTCATTTAGCACCGTGGCATTAGATTGACTGGTGCTATGCAGTCTGTTCCCTCATCTGTTCACACTGAAATCAATGGCAAAACTTCTATTGACTTCAGTGATACAGGGTCAGGTTCCAAATACCCAAAATAGATTAGAGCAGTTTCCCTCCTGGTTTTGAAAATCCTACCACAAGAGGGAGGCAAGATTAACAGGTAGCACTTAACTCTGAAGCTACAATGGGCTTCTCTGATGCATCAACCAGGTGTTTCAGCAGCAGCCCACTTTCACAGAGAAGCAGTTCAATCAGTCACATATTCTGACAGTATCACTTTCAAACTCCTTGGAAATAGATTATAAAATAATCTGTTTATTAAATACATTCAAAAAAGATTAAAAAAACATGAATTTCTCCTGTTGCAAGCATCCATACACATTTCTGTAACACACTATCTGTGTTTAAAGCCTACCATATTTTCTAACCATGGTAATTAAACACACACCCAAGTCTATCAATGATTAAGCATATGGACATCATCTAATAAATGGAAATGTAGTTGATGACAGATGGGGGGGGGGAAACCATCTGAGGCACATCTGTGGTTTGCACAGTGTTCTTTATTTCATCAACTCTGACTATGTGTAATGCAGAAGTCACATGTTAACAAGATCAGTGTTAAGATACATTTTATATTGCTACAGAAATACAGACGAATAAACCATGGTATTCAAAATTCTCTGCCACTAACACTGTATCCCTAAAACCTGGTAACATACAACATGTGAACCTGTGACAATGGTGTTACAGTGTACTGCTCATCATAAACATGCTATTTGTAATTCAAATAATTATTTAAAAATAGCAAAAAAGTTTCAGAAAAAGTTATTTTTTAATTATTAAGACATCCCTACAATAAATTAAACAGTTTAGACAACAGCAATACATTCTTCATGGAAGGCATTCTTTCAATCTTTTTCACAATCTTTCAACGTAAACAACAACAGAACAGATTTCAGAGTAGTAGCCATGTTAGTCTGTATCCACAAAAAGAACAAGGAGTACTTGTGGCACTTTAGAGACTAACAAATTTGTTTTGTGGGCTAGAACCCACTTCATCAGATGCATAGAGTTGAACATACAGTAGGAAGAACATGAAAAGGTGGAGATGATTGCCATACCAACTTTAAGTGGCTAATCAATTAAGGTGAGCTCTCCAGCACATCATCAAAGATCTACAACGTATCCTGAAGGATGATCCCTCACTCTCACAGATCTTGGGAGATAGACAGACCAGTCCTCGCTTACAGAAAGCCCCCCAACCTGAAGCAAATACTCACCGGCAACCACACAACAAAAACACTAACCCAGGAACCTACCCTTGCAACAAAGCCCGGTGCCAAGTTTGTCCACATATCTATTCAAAGGACACCATCATAGGACCTAATCACATCAGCCATGCCATCAGGGGCTCGTTCACCTGCACATCTACCAATATATGCTATCATGTGCCAGCAATGCCCTTCTGCCATGTACATTGGCCAAACAGGACAGTCTCTACACAAAAGAATAAATGGACACAAATCTAACATCAGGAATCATAACATTCAAAAACCAGTAGGAGAACACTTCAATCTTTCTGGTCACTCAGTAACTGACTTAAAAGTGGCAATTCTGCAACAAAAAAACCCCTTCAAAAACAGACTCCAATAAGAAACTGCTGAACTGGAATTAATTTGCAAACTGGATACCATTAAATTAGGCTTGAATAAAGACTGGGAGTGGATGGGTCATTAAACAAACTAAAACAATTTTCCCATGCTAATTTCCCCCCTACTGTTACTCACACCTTCTTGTCAACTGTTTGAAATAGGCCATCCTGATTATCACTACAAAAGTTTTTTTTCTCCTAATAGCTCACCTTAATTGATTAGCCACTTAAAGTTGGTATGGCAACCACCTCCACCTTTTCATGTTCTGTGTGTGTATATCTATCTATCTATCTATATCTCTATATCTATCTATCTATCTATTTCATGTTCTCTGTGTGTGTGTGTGTGTGTGTATGTGTGTATACACACACACACACATTAGTATGTATACACACACACACCACATGAAAATATATACAATATATATATATATATGTATATATATATTGTATGTTCCACTCTACGCGTCTGATGAAGAGGGTTCTAGCCTTTATTTTTCCCAATAAGTCAGACATTGCATTTTCTACACCAGGAGTTCTCAACCTTTTTCTTTCTCAGCACCCCCCTGCTCCTCCCCACAACATGCTATAAAAACGCCACGGCCAGCTGTGCCACAACAACGTTTTTCTGCATATAAAATCCAGGGCCCATGTTAGGGGGTAGCAAGGAAGGCAATTGCTCAGGGCCCCATGGTATAGTGGCCATCATGAAGCTAAGTTGCTCAGGCTTCGGCTTCATCCCCAGGTGGTGGGACTCAGAGCCCCAGGCTGCAGTCTTGCGTGGCAGAACTTTGGATTTCTGCCCGGGGCCCTATGAGTCTAAATGACAGCCATGCTTTGTGGACCCCCTGAAACCTGCTTGCTGTCCCCCAAGGGGCCTCGAACCCCTGGTTGAGATACACTGCTGTGTTAGGTGAATTTAATACTAATTAATAGCCCTGGAGTCTGAAAACCTTTACCTACAGGACAGGAGCAGAATAAGAAATTGCACTGTAAACTTCCTCTTATAGACCTGAAAAAGCACCGTAACCTTGACATGAAAGAACCTAATTAGAAGAAATCAAATAGATGAATGTATTTCTCTTATGTCCATTCCTTAGCTTCTGTGCTGAAGTTATCAACAAAGGTGCCAGCAGTGCTATTGGGTTTTGTAATGTGGGCACTTACATTAGGAACCAGGAGACACACACTGCTCCTTCCATTTCCCCAAAATGTATGTCTGATGGCAATGACTTTCAGTTCCTTCCAATCTAAAACAGAGTTGAAGCAGTAACGCTACAGGTGAAAGCGTGAAAGTTTTTGTTTGAGTTATCTATTCTTATAAAATACAAAACAAATCTGAAAGTCAATTGCAATCTACTGAAAACAAAAGTGGTGCATATTTCAAGACAACACTTACACTATAACAATTGCTAAGGGCCAAATTGGTAATCTCAGACTCAGGTAAAACACAGGTTTCAGAGTAGCAGCTGTGTTAGTCTGTATCCGCAAAAAGAACAGGAGTATTTGTGGCACCTTAGAGACTAACAAATTTATTTAAGCATAAGCTTTAGTGGGCTACAGTCCACTTCATCAGATGCATAGAATGGAACATATAGTAAGAAGATTATATATATACACATATACATATATACACATATACACACACACAGAGAATCATGAAAAGGTGGAATCTGCCATACCAACTCTAAGAGGCTAATTAATTAAGGAGAGCTATTATCAGCAGGAGGAAAAACTTTTGTCGTGATAATCAAAATGGCCCATTTCAGACAGACAGTTGACAAGAAGGTGTGAGGATACTTGAGATGGAAAAATAGATTCAATTTGTGTAATGACCCAGCCATTCCCAGTCTCTATTTAAACCTAAATTAATGGTATCTAGTTTGCAAATTAATTTCAATTCGGCAGTTTCTCATTGCAGTCTGTGTTTGAAGCTTTTTTTGTTGCAAAATTACCACCTTTAAATCTGTTACTGAGTGACCAGAGAGGCTGAAGTGTTCACTTACTGGTTTTTGAATGTTATGATTCCTAATGTCAGATTTGTGTCCATTTATTCTTTTGCATAGAGACTGTCTGGTTTGGCCAATGTACATGGCAGTTTGTTGTATAGGCAGGATCTTACCAGTTTCCCCAAACTGTGCTAAAATTTTGGACAGTCCCAGTTTAAAGTCCTGTCTACACTACAAAAGAACGTTTTAGTTGTGCTAGCTGACAGCTGGGTTGTAACTGAATCATCCAAGACAGTTATAGTTGAGTGCAGGCCAATCCTTAAAAAACAAACATATTTCTCTAAACTGGTAGAGGGAATTGCCAATTTTTTTAGTCTCAGGTGGAATTAAAAAAAAAAGAAGACTTGAAAAGTACTAGAAGAGAAATGCTTCAAACTCCACTCACAAAGAATAGACTCACTAAAATAAAAAAGGACTATTTCAAAGTGTGATATTTATTACTCTGATAGCAAATGGATGTCTTCCAAGCAGAGGAAATAAATGGAAAAAAAAAAGATTATTTTTTCAGGTTTAAACTTTTTGATTTCCAGTTGCTAAGTTATTGCAGTTACTGGGTGAACTGCACCTCTGACCCCCTCTGGTCTCTGAGTGCACCCCCTTCCCAGGTCTCAGGCTGTCAACTGGTTCTTGGTGGAATCACATGATCCTCCTGCTCTCAGATCAGGCCTCTGGTTGCAATCCCCTTGTACTAACCGGCCCGAGCAGGACTGACTTAGGCTCTGACCCTGTAGTTCTGTTCACTTTGGGGCAATGACAGTGGTAATCACCAATCAAACAGCCTCCTTAAAGCAAAGGATCATTTATTAGAACAAAAAGCATTTAAAAGAAAATATATTTTAAAAACATTAAATCAGGCTGTACTCATACTTACCTTTTCCCTGGACCTGGAAAGGACCAATTTCTTTAGATTCTCTCCACAGTCTCTCTCTCTGCCTTAGCCTATCCCCTCAAACAGCTTCTGACCAGTGACCATGTCTCCTTCCACTTCTCAGAAGCATTTTCATTGTTTAGCATCTTTTTGATCTCTGAGTTCACAGACTGGCAAAACAACCTTGCACGTTCCTTGGAGACAGGAGGTAAGGTCCTTGAAGCTGACAGTTTTGCCCACTGTCTTTCAAGTGTGTGCTGGGGTGTTCTTATCTGGGGAAACCATTTGTGTTTCTTCCCGGTTTGTTCTTCCACCACCCCCAAATATAAGTTATATCAAGACCACCAAAATGTATATTGAGTTAAAGAATTTCCTATCATTTACCCTCAATGTCTTGGTCACAGTGTTCACAAAATTGTTGTTATCCATACTGAGACATATTATACATCTATACTTCTATATAACCGCAGCAATCACAAAGGGCATGCTACATGCATCTCTTTCTACATACATACATTTATCAGTATCTTTTCTGGTAGTCTAAGCGGAAATATAAGAACATAAGAACGGCCATACTGGGTCAGACCAAAGGTCAATCAAGCCACGTATCCTGTCCTCTGACAGTGGCCAATGGCAGGTGCTCCAAGGGGAATGAACAGACAGGTTATCATCAAGTGATCCATCCTAGCCAATAGCCATTGATGGACCTATCTTCCATGAATCGCCAAGGATTAAAAGGCACAAAGAGATATGAACTATCCTCTCAAACACACAGAGGTTGCCTGCAGATTAGCTGTCTATTTAAATCTTATATATCACGTAGGCATTTGATCATCTTTTCTGGTGTATAGGTGAGATGGAGTAGAGAGACTTGCACTGCTACTATCTGTTCCCTGCCTGTTTATGAATAGATTACCTCAGTCTCTGAATACCAGTATGATGGCATTTACCAACATCACTACATATTAAAGGAGAAAAAAATCCAACACTAAAGTGAAGAAATTACATGTGTTACTGTATGTGTATTATAATGTAATCATGGATAGGAAATATAGATACAACTGAAAACATACTTAGTAGAAAATTTAAAAATGTAGAAAAGGAAGAGTGTGACGTCTCACAGTCCTGGGTACTCCTGGGTAGCACCTCGCTACCGCCTGCCCTTCACGTGTCTGTACCTGCTGGGGATCAGCTCCCTACTCCACCAGCATTGCAAGCCCTCCCCTTTATGCCCCACAAGCCCCACTCTCTCTCTGTGTTAGCAATAGGCACACTACAACCCTCAAGCCCTCAGAGCCACTCCCTGGTGTGTCCAGCCCCTGTTCCACTGGGCAACTGCAATATTCACAAATTCAGTGCTTCCAAAGAAACAGTACACCCCAAAGCATAGAGAATCTAGTAGCAGCAAGTAGAAATATTGGAAACAAATGGTCACATATGAAATAAAATCATAACATATTCTAGATCTTAAACTTAATTAACAAAATACGCATATCTTGTAGACAAATAATCCTTGCATTGGTTTACAGACAGGTTGTCTGTCTCATGAACGGAAGATCACAACCATGTGGTCTGCTTGCCGCCTAGGTGAATGCCATTGTGTTTCTTTCCCTCCTCCCAGGTAAAACATTCCCATCCTTTGTCTTTATTCATAAACAGGACATCCCTGCTGTTTGTTTCATCTTGTCGATTTCCTTTCTTGTAGATCTGAACCATCTTTTCTTTTGCCTATGGCTCAGTATGCAAATAGACACACAGCATGAGGCAGTCAATACACAAACGGCTAGACAGGGAGATAGGTGTCTGCTACCTCCTCCTGAAAGGAACATTTCCAAGGTATAGGACAGCTGCTACTCTGAAACCATTTCCAAGGTATGTCACCTCCTGGTGATCGGTCTTAATTTCAAGACCTTAAAAATATAATTTTTAGTATAGATACATAACTCTCTAAATATTATCCATGGATATATTCTGCAATTATGATGATGACCAGTGGGCTACAGGCTCTCGATAGAAGAGACCTTACATGACACCATTCAATGATATATGATATGATATATGCATATTTCTCACCAGAGGATCCCAGTAAAACCCTATACATTCACAAACAGTATATGACTGCTGTAGCAAGCAATGCTAATTGAAAAGATTTGGTTGTTTCACTCCAACTTTGTGACATTTTAGAAATCTTATGGGATATGTCACATTAGTGAGAAAAATTCTTCCATGCTCAAATTAAAACTTAGTGGGAAAAGGCTCTTGGAATTCCTTCACTACATTTGCCTTGTATTTCAATATTATATTAAACGTAAGGCTCCATTAATATACAGCCATTATGTATTAAAAGACAGATTTTTTTTCTTATCCAAGCAGTAAGAAGGGTCATAGCACTATATCCTTTTCATTGTTTTCCAAATACTAGTCAATACTATTAACAACTGCATCATCTGTAGTCACTTTAAAGATCTATAAAGCAAATTCTATCAAATGAAACTGTTCTCTAGTGAAGGTCTGCTGCTTCTTCCTTAAGCCAACATAACAGCACTCCCACCCCTCCACACACCCAGGGAGAGAATACTGTGATGGCCTATTACCTGTTACATTGGATCAAGAATTAAAGGAACATACTGCATGAATAACCTTGTAATGTAAATTCTCTTTTGTACATACTTCTGACACTTTGCATAGTTCAGACACTATAGTTACTTTGGGCTAAATTCTAGTCCCTGAAAAATTCCCCATGGAGATACATGAGCCCCACAGTTTAAAACTAAATGACACAAAGAACCTGATTTTATTACAAGTTACACCAGTGTAATACACCTGCTAGAATATACTATTTGAGTACTTCTAGCAATATTAAGGACCAAACTTTCAGTGATGGATCTGGACAATCCATAATTATGATAATCTTTTTTTCCCACTCAACCCAGCATGAGCTTTTCCAAAGGCAGTAAGACAGCATATTATCATGGCATCACAAATTAAATAAATTCAAATGGAAAACCTTCCAAATCCATCATGATTTATTGTGTGTCCCATACACATTAAAGAGAGAGAAAAAAGAGAGAGAGAGAGAGAGAATCACTGAACCACAATTCATCACAGGTATAAATGGGTGAAATTCCACTGATTTCTTCCGAGTTGCAACCTTTCACGCCAGCAGTGAATTTAGTCCATTTCCTTTAACTCTGCAGCAAATTAAGTTACAAGGGGGGTTGTTTTGTTTTTGTTTTGTTTTTTTTGGGGGGGGGAGAAGAGGGAGGACAGGAGGGATTTTTTTTTTTTATGAGGGGTAGGGAAGAAGGGGTATTGAAAACTGTTCCCAGAGAGTGATCAGACTAGCACACAAGATATCTGTGAGACATTAACGTATGCTATGAAATGCTGCTTCAATTCTCTGGTTTTTGTTTGTTTTTTAATCACAAAGAGGAGAAAATAATCCCTTTAAGGATTTCTCCATACCCTTCACTGGAAACGCTAGACCCACTTCCATTTTAGAGAGAGGCTACATCTGTCTTGTCCTTTTGGCCTATGTTTGTAGAGGCCTCTTGTTACTGGAAAGATCCCGTTGGCTTTTTATAATTTCTTGTCACTGACTGAACGAAACAGGTTTATATGTTAGAACTGGATGGAAAATATTTAACTGTATCCTTTTCAACTTCTTCCTGTTCCACCTTAATCCCGGAGATATAAATCATTCTTTTTAACATTGTACAAAAAGAAATTAAAAACCCTCCATTTTAAAACAGCCTCTTCCCTCCCCCCGCCCCCCAACCCCAATCCTCCTCAGGAGAGTCTGACAATTTCCATTGAACAGGACAAACAATGGAAAGAATTGTCTCTATTTTCTTGATTCTTCAATATAACTCATTTCAGCCATATTTCCTAAGCTTTTTTAATGTTTTCCTTTTTTGAAAAGTATGACAAGCTTAAATTCAGATCTTTCTTGACTGGTTTTTGAGGAACCATGGCCACATCTGGGTTTTCTTTTTATTAAACCTATAGTTCCTCCAAGAGGAAGAGTTTTAAAATGAGCTGCTTGGGAAGTTCGGCCTGAGGCAAGGATGGAATTTGAGCCATGGAGGCTGGGGTTAAAGACAGGATTAAAGAGCAACCATCACATTACATTAAGGGAACTGACTCTCCTAATGCCTCTCAAATTTATTTTAGAACAGTTACTAGAACAGATAAATGGGCCCCTTTAATAGATCTTCTCAAGGACAAGTATTGCCTGTCCTATGGCACTTTGTTCTGGCATTTTCTGGTCAGTACGGAACAGACTTTGCTGGACTAACTATGGGATCTGCTGGTGGAACTGCTTATGCTCAAATAAATGTGTTAGTCTCTAAGGTGCCACAAGTACTCCTGTTCTTTTTGCTGATACAGACTAACACGGCTGCTACTCTGAAACTTTACAGGAAGACTTATCCATGCCCTGCAGCATCTCCATAGAGTCAGGAGGGAGATATATTGCTACTAGATTTCTTGGTACAAAGCAAGCATTTCTTACTGGAGATGACTGAAAATTTCCTAACTTTTGCAACTCTGCAACTTCTGTGAAATTTCTTTGAATTCCAATTAAAAAAAGCCTAAAACAATTTCATGAAAATTTGTTTTCAGATCTTGACTTATACTTCTAGCTGTTTTCTGAACATTTTTTCCAATTTAACAACACTCTTTTTAAAACACTGTCACCAGAAGAGGACACTGTATTCCAGTAATAACCTCCCTAATGCCACATACGGAGGTAATCCGACCTCCCTACTTCAGCCTGTGATTCAACAATGAATAAAACAAAAACAATCCTTGTCAGTAAAAGGAAGCATTTGGAGGACTGTGCAATTTAAACTGGCTCACAGGTCCTGGATTCTCTCAGATGTCTCACTGCTTCTGGATTTTCAGACAGTATCAGCACACCTCCACTGTCAACAGCTAGTTAGGAGACTGCAATCATAACTCTATAATGCAAACTTTGCAGAAACTTATTCATGTGTTTATTAAAGTGTGAACCAGGGTGGATTTTAAAAAAACCAGTTTTTTATTTAAATTAAAAGCACAATTTTTTTAAAATTTAAAATATAATTTGAAATTGACAACGTATGTTAAGGCCTAAACTTGTTATAAACTATTAAAATAATTTAAATTAAATACAAAAAAAAATATTGGAGTAATATGCATTTGCTGCCAAGTTTTAAAGAAAGTCAAACCACTCAACCGGGGGAAGTCACCTATAAGCACCTGGAACCAGCGTTTGTTGAGTGGCTAAACCAACTTTTGGCAGTAGTGGCCTCTTCTGCAGGTGCAGAGATAATATTTTCTTTATTTCAGTTTATTTAAAAAGTTTCAGTTCAATGACAGTTTGCTCAAAGTTAAGAAGCCAAGTGAGAGTTGAAAAAGCAGGAAAGCTTGTTTTTTCTCTTCCAATCGAAGAATAAAGAACTAGGTGTGAGAGGATGAAATCTACTAGTTCTAAATCTTAAAGTACATTGTGACCAGAAACAATCCGTTCAGTTCACTAACTACAGATAATATGTCCTTTGTTTAGTAAATTAGTTTGCTTTCAATGCAAAACATGGTTTGATAAACTTCTTTCTTATGTATCCACTACATCTAAGGTAGTTTTATTTTATTAAAAAAATCCTACTTTTGTGCATTTTAACTGAATTTGAATTTCTACCCAATAAAGTGGATGATACAGATCACAAGTAAAAAATTAATCTAGCAAAAATTTAAGCTGTATTAATAGCTTAAATAAATGTGTATCGATCAGGGGCATGCACAAGGGAGGGCAAGCATGGGCATGCCCCCTCCCCCAATAATTGGCAGAGGCACAGAACTCCTCCTGACAGCTCCTTTGGCCCCCAAGGCCGCTTCGGGGAAAGCATGCCCCTCAGGCTCCGGGGTTATGGTGGGAGCTGACAGCTCCTCCAGCCTGGGGCAATGGCAGGAGCACAGACCATGGTCCTCCAGAACCAGTGAAATTTAAATTCCTGTACATGCCCCTGGTATAGATAAAGTGCATCCTTCTGGCTAGCAAAAATAAGTACCAAGTTTAGTATAAAGGCTATATTTACTTGCAAATCAACAAGTGTCATGGTTATCAACCAATGAAAATCAACTTTTCTTTAGGAAAATAACTAAAGTAAAAATGCAAAACAATTAAAATAAATTATTTAAATCACAGTTTGCTGCTTGCTGATTTAAATCATGATTAAAATCAATTTATATCACTTTGATCTGAATCAATCTACTCTGGTGTGAACATATGAAATATGGTCATTTTTACATTGCTATTGTCTTTTTTTCTTGGTTCAACTCGAAGTGTTGTTGTTTATGGGTTTCAGACCTTTCAGAGTTGGTTGGCAGTGTTTTTTTGTTGCTGCAGTTATCATTATCATCTCACTTCTCTCCCTGTGCACCACCGCAGCCTGAAGCTACAGGCAGTTGCATGAAGCTACAGTTGGTTGGGATGTGCTTGTTATTAGATTTGAGTTTGAACGCTTCAGACCAAACCTTCGTTTCCACTGAAATCACTGGAAAAATTCCCATGGACTTCTGGTCTCAAACCCATTGAATGTGGCCCTCCAAATCTCGCAGCAGGACTCAATTGAGAGGCTCCATCCTTGGAACATTGACAGCCTGCCAGAGCCAGAGTCTAGTGTCCAACAGGGTAAGGAAGAAAACACTTACACTGGTTTGCATTTGATTGACTGGTGTTTGTTGTGTGTTTTAATCATCTGTAATTTTAACTATTTTCAGAATGAGCATGAGAGGAACAATCCTAACTACTCAGCACCCAAATGATTGACAGTTTCTACTGCCCCCAATTCCCACGGAAACCATCAACAGTGGAGGATTCACAGACAAGATACCAGAGAGAAATCTGCAATTTATTTGAATAATAATACAAAACCTTTTCGTGTCTGCAGGTAACATGTTAATATACTATATTAAAAATTTAGTTTTTACCATCAACATTATTTCGGGTTAGTTCAGCTTGCACACCAGCAGTGTGGCAGTGTTGGGGATGGCTCGCCCATGCACTACTTCCCATTGCGGAGCAGTTTTTAAAATAACATAGCAATGCTAAACATCATACTGCCACACTATTTTAATAAATGGAGATCCCTGCAGAGTATATAGTACACCACATTTGTCAAGATAAGTGTATCAGTGTAAAATGTCATATTATCCTAGACAAAGAAATTGACCCAGATAGCAATGTTAAAAACAAAGTAAAGGGTCTAATTTAAACTGACAACACAAGAAATTTGAAAAGTTAAAGCTACCAATCTATTCTTAGCTCACTCCATTCTCCCTAGGTATAGTACGGCTCTCAAAACAAAAAGTAAATCTTATGTAAGGGATATTACATATTCATTTCTAACGTTTGATAAATGATATTCCTGTCTACTGAACAATCTCCCACTGCACGTTTCAAGTAGTGCAGTGATGCATGTGGATATGCCTCAGATTAGAACTGAGCCTGTAATTTCCTTCAGTTCCTACATACATAGACTTGGCAGAACTAAATTTTCTTTATAGGTTTGATGGATAAAATGGTTTATTTATTTTTTTCTTTTTTTAATCGATTTAAATGTCACAGTTGCATGAAATTATAGAAGGGGTGTCAGAAAATGGGGGCGTGGGCAATTATTTAATGACAGTATAAGTTGAGATTCTAAAAGTTAAAGCTTTATAATTGTTAAATCACAAATTGTTTAAAATAAGCTTTCCTCTTTAATTTTTTCAGTCTACGGTATATGATAGTAATAATAATAATGTGCTAAATTCTCCTATATGTGGGAGAAAAAAACCTCACGGGGCAAGAAATAGGAAAATGTATCTGTGCCTATGTCAAAGTTTCCCTTCTTCAAGTAATAAGATTCACAGATTCTTTATAATGGGTACTTGCCAGCTTGCAGCTTGGGGGCAGGACCAGAATTGTCAGTCACTGGCAGCAGGGAAATTCCTTGCCTCTTGAAGTTCCCTCTAAATGAGATAACTTGCACTGCCAAAATAATTCAAATCTACTCTTTTAAATAACATTGTGTGTTAAATATACTTTGAGAAAAAAGTACAACGTCTTAGTAAATTTCAGCTACCAACAACAAACCCAAATCCTTGAATGGCCATTTCCATCTCTACTCTGGATGATTCATTTTTCTCCACAATGGGCTGGATCTGTGGACCTTATTACTCAAAAAAAAAAAAAAAGGAAATTTTCAGGTAAATACAGATAATTTTTCCTATTCTTTGTACTAAACTCCTCAGATCCATTACAATAGGATTTTCATAGCAGTGTGGCTCCAGGGTGGGAAGCGGGTTCATCCTTTAAATGGGGAAATCCAAAATGAGATAAATTTTATATAAATAGCTTGTCTATCTTCCCCTGGGCACTACGATCTGGAGAGACTTCTGCCAAAAGAAAGGAAATGGCATTGGCTAAGATTGGATGACCAATATGCAAAATATAGTGACCTTACATATTGATGACGATGGGGCTGTTTAGCAGTTCTCAATAAAGGAGACATGATTACTATGCCCTGAGACTGTCAGTGCTCTTAAGGACTGGATGTTGATGGAGACCCAAAGGATGAATTTTTGTTGAATTCATTAGGGCTTGAATACTATGATAGTTGTGAGGACTACTCCTCTGAATTATTTTAATCAGATATAGAGATTTGCACCATACCTCCTCTCACAGAATAGGCAGGAGATTTGTATCCCCTAAATATGCACATGTCCTGGGATTCGGACAGATCTCTGAACACATATGGAGACTGAGGGTAAATTCCTGACTCCACAGAAATCAATGGCAAAACTCCCACTGACTTCAATAGAGCCAGGATTTCACCCTCAGTGCCTCCACACTACTTCCATGCCTCCATTATTTCCCACTGATGGGACTAGTATTTTTTTTAAACTTGGTAATTTTGGATGTTCTACAGGGACTGGGACTACCACAGGGTTGAAGTAAAGGAGGCAGCATGTTGCAGAATTAGTACTCCCACTCTTTCATGCCCACCCAACCTTGATGTACCCTATCCAGGGCCTGTAGCCGACAGAATAATCAGAGCCATTAAGATTCACGGTATGTTAAACATTTTCAAAGGATACTAAAGAAAGGCCTGATTATTCTGATCAATATTGAGAAACAGGCTAAATTCAAGTACGGCATAGTACTACATACTTATTACCTTTATGCTTTAGTAGGATGGGGAAGTCAAACTTTTTCCAGTATGTTTGCTGTAATTTTATGAATTATGGTTCTGAATCTAATACCATATATGTGAGGTGATATGTTTGACATTCTTACACACACACACTTGGAGTGAACAAGTAGTCAAAGGGAAGTCCAGGGGTTTCTTTTAATTTCATAAACATTGCCTACAGCTTTGTTAATTTATTGCCATGAAAACATTGTTACTACTTAATGGACTATTACATTTGTCAATGGGCAGCTTTCCCTAAGGTATATTTCAGAACATTCCACTACTGTTAGAATGTTGATACAGCTATTCCAAAGCAACCAGATCTTTAGAGGAAGATTCGTGTTTAAGTCTAGCATGGATGAGTGTTCCCACTTCTGCAAAGCACAATATTGCATTTGCTTCTTTATAAAGCATTGACCAAATTTTCCATTTCTGGACCCGGTACAGTTGTTTAATGTAAATGTGTATAGTTAGTAACCTTACTTCTTAGATATTATCTATCTAAAATATTCTATAATACCAAGGACTTAAACATATTAAAACTAATATTACAGTGGTTAGCTCACAATCCTAATTATAGGATAGTATAATTGAAGAGTTGAGTCTTATTAGCATAGATCTTAAACTTCTGAGGGAAATGAGGGTAGATGTCTGCATATATGCTCATTTGAATCTAGTTTATTGATTTTGAACATTTGCATGCACTCCCAGTGTTATGACCTCAAATGTTACATTATTTTTAGTATATACTTTCAAGCATGCTGATAATCAGCATTCAGGAATAATATTGTGAATGAAGATGAGGTCACATAGGCCTATGTCACAGTACATGGTTTTATGAGAACTCTCTCTAATAAATATTGAAATCTACAACAGTACAAGTTTATTGCTGCTAAGCAAATCATCTTAATTGCTTTGGGGTTTTTTAATAGTGTATGTATGTTTTAATGAATTTATTTTTTATGTATTTGCAATTCTCAGTGGAAGAAAAATTGAATAAAAGTTCCTCAAGAACAGGTCAGGTCATTCATTTCAATTAGAAGCAGTAATGAAATTTCACTATACTATTACATGTCACTTAGACTATATAAAAGATAAATAGACTACTTAATTGCTCTCGACGTGTTCCACAGTTATCTGTCCCCACTTGTCTTTATATTGACAAAAGTGGTGACTCCCCTGTCCCATACCAAAGTAACATTTTAGTAGCCATTAAACAGAATTGTTCAAACTTTAGGAGATTAGATATAGACGAACAAATCTGCGCTAGCACTACTCCTCAAACACAGTGTTGAAATAGTCTGCTTTGCACTGACATCACCAAAAGGGTTTAATGAAGCAAAGGTCCTATCTTCTTTATTTAATCTGATTTGGTTGTTGCTAGCACTCTTCCCCCTCCCCAGAGAAGATATTCATCTCCCTTTCATCTCACTTGTTCCTGAAAAAATTACTTTGTACTCTTCCTTCCGTCTTTCATAAGGCAGATTCCTTTCAGAGCCTGCTTCTCATTCTTTAAGCCCTGTAAGGTAGGCAAGTTAAGTCAGTAACAAGTTTC
The DNA here is from genome assembly GCA_037349315.1 of Chelydra serpentina. Classification (NCBI taxonomy): domain Eukaryota; kingdom Metazoa; phylum Chordata; order Testudines; family Chelydridae; genus Chelydra; species Chelydra serpentina. The sequence goes on from JBAIAC010000010.1 coordinate 26,933,860, forward strand.
ATTTCACGAATCTGTAATGGATTCCAGGGCTTTAATTCATTGTAGCTTCTTTTCACTATTAGACCCATCTCCCGATAGTTGCTTTGTATCACCTGTAATTCCCTCATCAGTCAGAAAAAAAAATAATTAAAAACTGCAGATGTGAATTCTGTGAAGAGAAAGATTTCTCAGAATTTTTTTTAAAACCAGTGACATGTTTTCACACAAATCAACTGCCCTACTTGGCAGCTACTCCATACATGGAGCTCCCATTGATCTCAGTGATCACATTGATCTTCCATGTATAAAGCAGCTTCAGGATTGGGCCCCAAATGTAAACTAGAAATCCACCACCTCTTTACGAATCTCATTGATACTTGTGACTTCTGAATGTGATCAGTCAGATACAGGGGACTTGAAAATAAAATAGATGGCCTTTCAAAATTCAAGAGCATTATTGACAAGAACCAAAATTTTGCTTCTATGAAGTTTTCCTCAATTAGTTTATCGCTGAAAAATAAAGAAGTAATTAGAAAAAGTGCTCTAACTGCCATGTAAATTCACAATATGGTTAGTGATAGTCCTGCATGTCTGAAATCACCCTAGGCAGATGGCTTGAATTCAAAATTCACTCTTTAAAGCAAGTCATATTAAATTATGTCAAGTAGTCATGACTGCTACTTTTAATTTGGGGCTAATTTTGTTTGTTCAGATTCAAAAGAAATACCATCCAGATTCTTTATCTCTACTGATGTGCAGATATATACTTCACTTAAAACAAAAAAACAAAAATATCGCAAGTGATGGCTCTACAGTCCCTCATCCCTACGTTGTCATATAAGATATATATTCAATTTGGGTCTTCCAAGGCCACAGTTCACTAAAAAAGCTAAAGGACACAAACTAGAGGTGGTAGTAGCGTTTCCAGTTCCCAGAGACATTTCAAAATAAAATCCTATAAAACAGTTTGCATAAAATTTGATGTTTGAGGTCTTCCTAAAATACTTTTAATGGAAGCAGTAGGTATTCTCAGGAAACTAATAGAAATCCAAAAATAAATATATTCTTATATAGCATTTTTCATCCACAGATGACAAAACACTTAGGAAAGGTACGTATATTTTATCTTCCATTTACAATTGAGTAAAGCAAGAGGAAATGACTCGCACAATGTCACATAGCAGAACTATGGCAGAGCTGTGAACAGACCTCAAATTGCTTGATGGCCAGTGCCCTACCCACCAGGTCATATTTACTCTCAGATTGGCACACCTTTTGATGAATATATGTAATAAAGCAGCAGTAAACCTTGAAAAGTTGTGTTTTAGTACTCATGCAGCAAATTGTATGCTTAGCTTAGAAGATACTTGCAATTTCTTCTGAAATGCAGACTGTATATATCATCTACAAAAAATATAGCACATATTTTGCTAAAGGCACATCAAGTTTTCTTCTTCTAAAGTAATAAACTTCCAAAAAAAATTACTGCTGTCATAATAAGTCCATTTTCCAAAGTGGTATGATGCAGCATGCTATTTTCTGATATTCAATGGATGTTGTTCTGAGTAATACACCACAACGTGATTTTTTTTAAATGGCTCAAAGGGAATAGTGAAGACTGATTGTACTAATGGGTGACACTCGGAACAACATGTTGAACAACATACACTTAAATCATGCCAACTCTATACTTTCTTTTAACATTATATGATGTGAACCGGTTCAAGAAAAAGATTTATAAAACCAAGAGGTTTTTCTATTCTAAAAATATCATCCAAGAATAAATAAGTTGGCAAGACAAGCCGACATAAAGCTAGGAAATTTAAACTTAAGGCTGTCACTCTGTTCATCAGCCAACCCTTTATATTTCAGTGAGTTGCATTTCAGGCTAAAACCCTAGCAACTTAATTATACAAGTATTCCCATTAAAGTCAATGATACTACTTGCCCAAGGTGAGCAGGGTTTGGTCCCAAGTAGTTAACCTGCACCCCATCACACACAAATAAGGAGAGGGAAAAAAGAAACAGCAGCCATAGATTTGAACTTCCTTGATGCTGTGTGTTTGTATCTTAGTATTTTAATGTTCCAACAACACAGATATAGTAGAAGATCTATTTGATAAGAAATGGGCCACATGAGTATGAAGATAGAACATTGGGAAAAAGTTGTCTTCTTGTAAAGAACAAATCAAATATAATCGCGGAAATGGACAGCATGCAGCTCCAGTGACACTTTCTGTGACTACTATTTAAAAGTTCTAGATTTAAGTGAAGGATTAAGAAACAGAGAGAGAGACACACACCTTTGATGGCAGTTTAGAAAACAAGAGGAGTCAGGCAAATCATAATTTACAAGAGAAAACTCACTCATCCCAAATCACAGTTAATAAGTTTTCAGAAGATGATGTATTTACACGATACAAGAATTCATATAGGCTTTGCCATGTCAGATCATATCACTGGTCCATCAAATTTGGTATGCTGCCTCAAGGAGCGGCCAATACCTGATGTTTCAGGAGAAGGGGGGGGGGGGGGGAAACCAACCACCACCACAATAGAGCCAGCCAACTGTTCAGTACTATACATGGGAAAAACAAGGACACGCCTTCCTTCCAGACCCGAGCAAGTGATCAATTTAAGTCCTGAAGTTTAAGATCCTTTCAGTCCTAGAATGTATAACTGCAACTTAATGGTCATAGAGTCATCCTTTTACACTTCAGAATACCAAGTTTCCTTTCCAGTAACTCTTCTTTCCAGGCTAGTTTTAGCAATCTCCATTCATCTGTAAATAGTGATACATCTCTGATCACGGTGAAAACTGTGGCTATAACCTGCTCAAGTTCCTTGAAAAAGTTAAAATATTAAAGGAAGGTGAGTTGGAGCCTTTCAGTTTCAACTACATTGTAATATGAGGTCTGGACACAGTATACACCCTCATGTGGAGAACTGTTAGATATAGCATTACATTTTCTACTCCTTTTTAAATGCATCTAGACATCCTGTTCACTTTTTAACTGCTTCTACTGCATCCTTGCCAAACATCTTCATTGAGCTATCTTTGACATCTGTGAAGTATTTTCCCCCCACAGGATACCACAAGCTCAGAGTCCATCAATGTATATGAGAAGTTTAGATTATTTTTAATCGTGTGCATTAGCTTATAGTTACCATAGTTGAGTTTCACTTAGCACCCTCACATCCAATGCCCCAGTGGCAGTTACATTCATAGGGAGCTTCTTCACAATCCTTAATAGCTTTCACTAACCAAACCAATTTAGCCTCTTCAGCAAGCTTCAACAACTAGCTGCCAGTTTTTTCCAGTAAAGGCTTTTCAGAGGCACTGAGCATCCACAACTCTAATAGAAGTAAATGTGAATTGCAAGTGCTCAGTATTTCTTAAAATCAGAACCTAAATCATTAAATAAGATATTTACTAGCACTGGTCTCAATACATTGCCTGAGGCACTCACCACTGACCTTTCTCCTAACTGTGAAGTAAACATACACCACAACACTTAAGATTAAAAAACTGGTTCAGTGAAAGAAAACAATGGAATGACCTTTTCACTTAACTACATGAGTATTTATTTTTCTTATCATATTTTCAGTACAGACTATCAAAGGCTTTATGCAATCCAAGTAATTTATATCTGCCAACTCACCTTCCTTTAATATTTTAACTTTTTCAAGGAACTTGAATGGGTTACAGCCACAATTTTCACAGAATGCGATTTCACCAAATTGGAACATTACAGTTCTTGGGGAAAGTATTTTTCTATCCTTTCAAATAGAGTTAGTTCCCTGTGCACAGACTAAATTACACCTGGAGTGGTTGATGAATAATCATACCACTCTCTAGTTAGCAAGAAAGTTAACAGAAGGAATTATTTTCTAACATCCTTTCAGGGTGTTTCATAAAATATTAACCAACAGAAACGAACACCAAAGAGTTACCTTCACCAACATGGATGATCCCTATAATTCCCATATGTAATGGGGAAAAAATAGGATAAAACTGGATTGTGCCTCTTTTTGAACTCAAGACCCAAACTTTGCTAGAGAACTAGTCTAGCCACTTTTACCACAGAGAATAAATAAATAAACCAAACCAAGATCTCGACCCATCCCACCACAACAGCACCACAGAAATCTAAACTAAGCATTTGGATCCAGCTAGAACCAGCCAATTTTTGGCCCCACGCCTTTAAGTTCCTGTAGTTAGGCAGTGAACAGTTGTTTATCCACTCCTATTGTATCCAGAAACCCCAACCACAAACGAAAGGAACTCAAGCAGATTTAGTACCTGGATCCAAATGGAGTCAACCAATATTTGCACCCAACTCTCCAATTCCACTGCCTAAATATGGAGGATACGTTTAGCTCCTACAACACTTTAAGACTCCTGACCCCGATGCACCCAAGCTCAGATGAACTATTGATGCAAGGGGCAGGGAGAAGGGAAAGATACAGGACTCTCTTACCTTGTTGGAGTAAGGGGGCTTGCTCAGGTTGATCCCATCCCGGATGAGTTTATCCCTAATCATGATTTTCAGTTTCAGTTTTGGGTAAATCACCAGCTCCCTGCTGCGGGGCCCAAGTTTCTGGCTCCTAGAAGTCCACTGGTTCTCCTGACGATGGCGAGGGCTAGGCTCCCTCCAAGCCTTAGCCTCATACTGCTCCACCAGGTGGCTAGCGTAGATCTCTGGGGAGGGGGAGGGCGAACCCTGCTGCTGAGGCTCCAAGGTGAAATAGAGACCAGCAGCTGTCTCGTCCTCCTCTTTCAACCTCACCACTGCTTCAAGGATTCGGCGCCTGTGGTGGGGCACCGACACCCCAATGGCATCCAGATCCGGGTCCCCTATTTGCTTGCAAACCTCCAGGTCATCATAGCCATTATCTACGAACGACTCCGCGTACTGGGAAAGCTGCAGGGTCTTCAGCCACTCATAGACTATGTTAGTGCACATGTTAGCTGCAAAATAATACTTGCAACTTTTAACACCGAGACCAGGCTCCCCTTTCCTTCTCTTGCAAAACAAGCAACAAGCAGACCAAAATCTGCGATCAAATTAAAAGAGCAACATGCACAAGTCAAGGTCTGGAAACCAACATCCCCCAGGAACAAAACAAATCTCCAAAGAAGCAGCAGCCGCGGTCGCAGGCGCTGCTGAACGAATCCTCTTACTTATTCCTTCTTCTCTCCTACACCCAAGCAGAGGAGCCTGTGTCAGTGGAGAAGGGAGACTTGGGTTGGAGAAAGGAGTGATACTTAAGGGCGCACCCCCTAAAATCCCGGGTCACTCACGGCAGACATCCGCTCTCTTTTGGAAGTAATTTGCTGTCCCTGTGTTTTCTCCGCCTCCTCCTGATTTTAGTTTCTTTTTTCCTTCATTCCCATCTTCCTTTTTTTCTGTTGCACGACGCGTCTCTGTTTACTATGTGCTGCTTTTTTTTTTTTTAACGTTGTACCCTATTGACTTGAGGAAGAGTACGAGCCTGCACGCTCGCCCAGCAGCATGTGTCTGTGCAAGTCTTCCTGCTAGCTCGCTCTTCGGGGTGTGCAAACCGTTGCTTTTCCTTTTCAAAAGACTCCTCTCGGGAGAAAAAATAAGCCCGGTCCCTTCCCCCGAGTTACTTTCCCCGCTTCTCCTTCACCTCTGCGAGGATGGCCAAGACGCGTCGCTAGAGCAAGCCCAGAAATTCAACAGTTTTCCACCCTCCCTCTCCTCCTTTTCCGCCTTTAATCCCACCTTCCCCGCGCAGTCCTGGGGGGGTAGGGAGGCAGTCTCTTCTTCAGCATCCAGCCCCTACCCTCACGCCGCTCCCAACTTTCTCGTGCCGGGGATGGCCCCGGAACGCCGGGTGGCTCGGGGAGGGGCGGAGGAGGCGAGCTTGCCGGGCGGGAGGCGGAGAGAGGGAGCCGCACGCGGTGCTGCCGAGGGTTTGTTTGGGTGGCGAAGGCGGCCCGCCTGCCCTGTGCATTCACGAGCAGCGGCAGCTACAATTGGTCTTCTCGCTGGATGAGCTGAGCTGAGCTGCAGCAGGTTACTCGCCTGACCCCCGCTGTCTTCTTGTTTCTAACGGATTTTTGTTTTCCCCTGTGTGTGTGTGACACCCGCTGTGCTCCTCCGATACCGCCCTTCGGGCTCGACTCCCTCCCCAGCCCGGAGCTCTCGGAAGCAAGGGGAGCAGATTTCCTCTCTACCCGGGCACTCAGAGGGGTTTTTCTCCCCCCTCCCCGTCTGTCTGTGCCCCCTGCCCACACCTGCCTCCTGCGCAGCCCCCCTCGCTCCAAACCATCCCCAACGCCCACGCCCTGTTGGAGCAAAGCCGCCTGAGGCAGTGACCCAGTCAGCCGCGCCGCCGGGCTCCTCCAGCGGCAGGAGACAAGGGCCCGGGACTGCCGGAACAGAGGTGGAGCCGGAGAGGGACTTCGGGGTAGGTCACGGTAGCAGTAACAGCCCCAGCAGGAAACATGCAGCGCCGTGCGTGGGCTCTGAGTGCTGCGGGCGGGGCGGGGACGGGAGCAGAGCGCTAAGGGGTTAGCGGGCTGCAGCTGGGGAAATGTCTCCCCTGCTCGGTCTCTCTGGGTCGCGGGAGTTTGGGCGTCTGCTGCAGCCCCCGGGGGAGCCCCAAACTTGATCCCAGGCTTGGAAGAAGAAACACGCTGAGATCTGTGCTAGGCAGAGAAGCGGCAGCGCTGGGGGCCCCGGCTAGTCTTGCTGCTGCGCCCCTCTCTTTCCCATCCCCCTCTTCTCCCCCACGGTCCTTCTTCGGAGAGCAGCGGCTACCGGCAGGAATTAGAAGCCGAGACACTGTCATTGTCTGCAGTGATTTCCCTACACTCCCCCTGAATTTCCCCAACACCCCCCCCCCAGTTTTGTGACCTAGTTACATGCCACTTTAGTGACCCCCCAGTAAATTCGAACACTCCCCCCCATTTCAGTTCCTGGGGAGGCCACTGATTGTCTGCTAGGGGGGTTGGTTCTCTTTGCACCCGGCAAGCAGCTGCAAGGGGGATGCTCGCGGGTGGGTGGGGAGTTTTTGGAGGAGTCTCTAAACTTTCCTCTAGGAATTTGGGGGTAGGGGAGAGGAAAGTCCCCAGGCTTCAGCCGCCTCTCGCGCTCTCCCCCGCCAGCGGGTGCCTCTGTGTCAGTGGCTATGGGCGCTAGGAAGCCGGGCTCCTGCTTCACTTCTCTCAGGGTCTTCCCCAGCGCTTCTCCAGCTCTCTCCAACTCTGGACCGGCAGCGCCCTCTCAAGCCCTCTGGTGTAAATGCAGCCCAGAGCTGTCCCCCAAACAACTCTAGCTATCCCCCTTCCCCCACCGCACACCCCGTGCTGACACCTAGTACCCCTCCAGCCAGGCACTCTCTCAGCCCAGTGCCGGGGCTTTCAGTAAGTCTCCCCTGCCTAGGGCTGGGTTCTCCCTTAGAAAGACCAAGCCAGCAGTGCGTTTCAGGGCTCTTCGGGGGGGGAGCGCTTTAGAGCTGGAAGGACACGCACACAGTGGTTTCCAGACTGTCTTCGGCGCAGCCAGGCACCGAGTATTAAGCACGATGTGCTGAATCTAGTTTGCACTTGGCTACCCTTGCAGAGAAAGGACGTGCAGCTGAGGATCGGCAGTGGGGGCTTTCTCTAGTGGGGAAAAATTACTGAGTCCTGTGAAAGTCTTCTGTACTTGAAGGGCTCAAGTAGAACTCACCCGTGGGAGGACCCCAGCATGAATCGAGCAATAGATTATTTCTATTAGGTGTCTAGTAGTAACTGAATGGTGTCCGAATAGTTCTGTTTTTGTTGAGCTTTTGCGAACAGCTGTTTGGTTATGTAAGCATGGAAATGAGAGCTGTTCCTTTAACAGTGGGCCAGGGTCCTCTGTCACACAGCCCTGTTTAAAAGGGGAGGGGAGGGATGTAACCTGGAGTTCGGTGTACAGAAGACTCAGCCTGTTTAAGCTTCTTTTTTTTTAAGTCACACCCGAGTTTAATGACGCTTGTTCTTCAAAAGAGCGATGTTTCATTCTGGAAAGTGTAACAAATTTTCTGCAATACCTTTATTCCAAGGTGTGTGAGCTGATGGTAGCACACTTCAGCACACGTTTCCAGTGCAAGGTAATTCTAGGTAGCCCAGTTTTTATGAGAGGTATTACATGTCAGAAAACTTTACAGAGCTACATTGTACAAACAATTGCAAACCAAGGTGCAGATGGCACAAAGCGGCAGATCACAAATTTACTTATAGCAAAAGATGACTGGAGAGAGGCCAGCATTCATTCCCTCCCACAGCATTTCTGATTTCCCTCCCTGTCCCTTCTCCCAGCATGTTATGTTTCCCTTACCCTTCAGAAGGAGGAGAAAGGGAAGCACACAGAAGATTTTAACACCGCCCCCCCTCTGGGAAAGGGGTTGCAGCAGCATGATCATCTCTTCTCAGACAAGGAGGGTGGGTTGGACTGGAAGAGCCAGAGCAGTTGCAAAACCAGCAGGGACGTGCTGCTTCTCAGCCAGTTGTAGCACTCCAGCCCTGGAGCAGGAAGGAGGAGAACACCAGCTCTTCCAGGTGCAAAGGGACCAGGCTGTCCAATGGTATGTTCAGCAGTTCTGTTTGTCTGCCCTTCCTCAAGAGTGTTGTTTTGTTTTTATTATATGGCAATAGGGACAAGAGTGTAGGGAGTAGCCAGAATGAAAAAGTAACAAGCTGTTCAGTTGTCCACTCCCAGCAGGTATGCTCATGCCCAAATGAGGAGAGAAAGCTCTCCCTTACTCCCCCCTACCCACCATTCCCCTAGAAAGAGAGAATGAAGTAGATATCCCATAAGTTTGGGCTGTTCCCATTCTCTGAGAAGATAATAACCACTGAACATTCTAGAGTGTGAGGGAGGAAGGAAAAGAAAACAGATCTGTAAGCTTCCTTCGAACAAAGACAACTACAGGTAGCGGAAATCTTTTGAGGGAGTGGGCCGTAGAATGCAGGGGACTAGGGAAGGCAGGCCCAGGGGCTTCCATAAATTTAAAATTCTGCCTGCTTATCTGAATCTCCAACCTTCGGAAGCCATAGTAGTTAAGATATTCACTTTAACAATCCATGTTCATTAGGGTTCTCATAAAAAAACCCACCTCTGTTTCAAAGGGCCCTAGAAGCCCCCCAGACAAGATGGCATTGTGGAGAACTGTCTGTGGAGAAAAAGATGGTAAATGTTTCCACCTGTGCAGTGCAGTACATGCTATACAGATGGGATTTTCAAATGCACTCAGCTTGGCTTAACGGCTCCCATTGAAGTCAATTGTAAAATTCTCACCAATGTCACTGGGAGTAGAGTTAGGTCAATGCTAAGCACATCTGAAAATCCTACCCCCTAATTGCTTTTGCCAGTTTAAGTCCAAACCTTAAATTTACTTTGAGCCATTTGAGGATATGTGGATGTTTAGCACATATGATAGAAATGGCACTTGTATGGCTGTTATGTGCTATATAACCTCACATCCCAAAGACCTCTCACTTCATGAAACTCAGCAGATTCTGATATACCCTGAGGCCTTGATCCTGCAAACACTTGAGCACATGCTTAACTTCACTAGGCATAGTAGTAAAATTAAGCAAATGTATAAGTGTTTTCAGGATCAGGGCCTTAGTGTAGTTGTCAAAGGATTAATAATAGTCATAGGGCTAGATCAGGGGTCTCAAACACACGGCCCCTCAGCCCAGATACCGGCCCCCTTTCCTGCCCAAGGATCCAGAAGGAGAAACAGCATGTTACTGGGTCCCAGCCAGGCTTGCATGGAGTTTCCTATGTCCTGCCGTTTCCTTCCCTCAAGGTGTGCTGGGAACTGCCGCTGCCAGGAACTCTGTAGTCCCCTCTCCCACCCCGCAGTGTCATCTATGTGTGAGCTGGGCTCTGCCGGGTCTAGCGACTCCTAGTGGTAGCCAACAACACTGCAGCCCATTTCAGTCAGAGAAAGGAAATTATGCACAAATAACATTAATTTCTGCATTGTGCAGTGGTACAGAATTTCCCCTAGAGTAAATTTCTTAACTTAATTGGAGTAAATTCCATTCAAGCATAGCACTGATTTCATTTATTGTCAACATAAAACAAGTTTATTAACAAAAGCACATAAGTGATACCAAGTAGAAAGTATAGTTAGAAAGGATTGCAAACAAAAGTAAAAATAAACTTTCTAAAGGCTAAGATCTACCTTAACCAGCTGCAGTTTTTCTCCATGGTAGTTTCCTTTTCCATGGTAGTTTCCAATATTCCATTCACAGAGACTTCAGCCCCTTTGGTTGAAGGAATCATCTTTCTAGGCTTGCAAGAGCTCTAATCCCTTGTGTCTGTATATTACTGGGTGCCAAGATGGCTTCTCCTCTCTTCTAATATCTTCCCAAACTCTTTGTATTGTCCTCAGACTCAGGATGACTGTATCCTATTTTTCCCATACTGTGGAGCAGTCAATATTGCTGATCAGTTGCTCACAGGACTGAGCACAATGCATCTGTTAGCCTTGGAAGCAAAAGATACTGGCCAGCTGGTGTGAAAGGGTGGCATTTCAGTGGAGTTTGGCCCATTTATACCAGTTTAGGAACTGGCATCTGGCCTTGAACTTGAACTATTACCATGCCAGCTCAAAACAAAGGCATTTTAAAGTGTGTTGTGTTTTGGTTTTTTTTTTGAAAGCTCCTCTCCAAATAATCAACATTTTAAAGAATAAAAAATTTCCTAAAATTCCGATTAGAAGTTCCCATTTCAGAGAAGGAATGAGAAATAAATCATCCGTGACCTTACTATCATACCTTACCCTTTTCCAGCTCTACAATAGTCTGTCAGCCTTCCAACTAGATCTCCCAAAAGACAGTGCTTCTTGTCAGCTCTTGCCTTTCATGTGATCTTTTTCCAGTTGCTGAGGCTCAGAGTAAGGGGAAGGAGTTGGCTGTTTTACATTTGCAAAGTTACTGTATATAAATGAGATGCTCCAGAACCAAACTCATTAATCCAAGTCTGGATCAAGGTTTGGGTCAGACACAGCAATGAGAACCTGTTTTAATAATGGTCTGAATCTGAACATCTTGAGCTTTCTGAAAGTTTGGATTCAAGTCTGTATTTCAAGCTCCCGAGTTCAAAAGTGTTCAGCTCTAGAGCAAGGGTCTAGAAAGGGAAAGGAGTAGAAGACATTTTCCACCTGCTGGCAGTGCAACAAAGGCAGATGCAGACAATCCTGTGAACTATGCCAGTTGTAAAAGGGTGTCTCCCTCCTGAGCACCCCCTCATGGCCTGGGGTCCATTCTTGCCCTCCTCAATTAACTGTACACACTGGCTTCAAACACCCCTCCTTAGGGTCTGGATTTAACAACACAGAAATTTTGAACTAAACTCCAAGTCCCAAAATAAAATCTACAATGTTCAAATCAGTCCGCTGCTATAGCAGGCCACTCCCAGCCCTTCCTAGCTGGAGCAACTGCCCTGGTGTCTCAGCATCTTCACTGCAGGAGCCTCTCTCACTCTGCAGTCTCTCCCTGCGTCCTTCTGACTCCGGTCAACTGCAGCTTCAGGCTTCTGTTCTGCCTGGCACTAGGGTTGCCAGGCATCTGGTTTTTGACCGGAAGGCCTGGTTGAAAAGGGACCCTGGCAGCTCCAGTCGGCACCACCAACCAGGATGTTAGAAGTCCAGTTGGCGGCACAGCTCCCTGCCTGCCCTAGCTCTGCGTGGCTCCCAGAAGTGGCCACCAGGTCCCTGCAGCCCCTAGACACATGAGTGGCCAGGGAGGCTCTGTGCGCTGCCCCCACCCCCAGGGACAGCTCTGCAGCTCCCATTGGCCGGGAATTGCAACCAATGAGAGCTGCAGGGGCGGCACCTGCGGGTGCGAGGGAAGCATGCAGAGCCTCCCTGGCTGCCCGTGTGTGCAGGGGCTGTAGGGACATGGCAGCCACTTCCCGGGAGCTACAATAACAGCTGCTGGGACCCTACATCCCAAACCTCCTGCACCCAAACTCCCTCCTGGAGCCTGCACCTCTCCAACACCCTGCTCCAACACCCTTCTGCACCCCAAACCCCTCATCCCCAGCCCCACCGCAGGGCATGCACCCCCTCATGCACTCCAAATCTCTTGTCCCCAGCCCAGAGCCCCCTCCTGCAGCCCACATACTGGGTCAGATCAAAGGTCCATCTAGCCCAGTATCCAGTCTTCCAACAGTGGCCAATGCCAGGTGCCCCAGAGGGAATGAACAGAACAGGTATTCACCAAGTGATTCATTCCCAGCTTCTGGCAAACAGAGGCTAGGGACACCATCCCTCCTGGCTAATAGCCATTGATGGATCTATCCTCCATGAATTTATCTAGTTTTTTTTCTAACCCTGTTATAGTCTTGGCCTTCACAACATCTTCTGGCAAGGAGTTCCACAGGTTGACTGTGCATTGTGTGAAAAAATACTTCCTTTTGTTTGTTTTAAACCTGGTGCATATTAATTTCATTTGGTGACCCCCTAGTTCTTGTGTTATGAGAAGGAGTAAATAAGAGAGGGGTATTGAGAGAGTGGGGGTGGGGCCTTGGGGAAGGGGCAGAGCAGGGGTGTTGGGTTTTGTTCCATTAGAAAGTTGGCAACCTGACCTGGCACCCCCACTCAAGCTCCTTACTCCCGGTCAGACCTCTCCCTTATATCCCGATGCCTGGCCTGAGCTAGTCACATGACCTTCCTGTCATGTGACTAGGGTGACCAGATGTCCTGATTTTATAGGGACAGTCCCGATTTTTGGGTCTTTTTCTTATATAGGCTCCTATTACCTCCCACCCCCTGTCCCGATTTTTCACACTTGCTGTCTGGTCACCCTACATGTGACCAAAATCATTTTCCCAACTCGGCAGGGGAGCAGACTTTGTCACGGGTGGGACGAGGCCCATATCCCCTTAAAGCACCAGCCATCTGTTGACGGGGGAATTATCATCGAACAAAAAAATAGTTAATATGACTTTTTAAATGATGCTGTTCCACCAAATTTGGGAGGTCTTTGCTTTTCTTGGGTGTGGAGAGTAGATGCTTTATGCTGCACTACCTCCTCAGATTTCATTACTGGGAAGGATGAGTAAGACATTCTGTAATGCAGTAGGGCTTCCTGCAATCAGTCCTAATAGCAATGGACTGTAAAATGGCACAGTGCAGAAAAGCTACAATGTTGATATTGTTCTTGTACTTTTCAATGGAATCCCCATGAATACATCTGCTTCTTTTAATATTCAGCTATGCTAATGGACCAAAGCAATTTGAGAATTGCAGTGTTCTGCATGCCACTGGAATAAATTGATTTAAGTATTATAAATTGGATTCTGTTTTGCTTACATTAATTTTCTTCACTACCTCAGAACTTGCACTTTACCATTTTTTTTAAAGGGGAATCTAACATGCTAGCTAATTTATTTTTCTTGTTATGTTGCAGAACCTGCTTTTGCAAACTAATAGGCCCAGTCTGAATCTGTTAGCCAACCATTGCAACTACATTTTGAGCAAGTTTTCAGATTTCAGCATAGTTTCTCTCTGAAAAGGCTGATTTATGTCGACAAATCTATTGAGGAAGATCCTTCTGTGGGTTTTGTTTATTAACAGATATTTTAAAATCTTACATTTCATTTGAGTGCAAAATACAGAATTTTGGCCTTAAAGACCAAGGAGGGTAATGTAATTAATGCAAATCAACACGGGTTTACGGAAAATAGATCCTGTCAAACTAACTTGATATCGTTTTTTAATGAGATGAGACGTTTGGTTGATAAAGGTAATGGTGTTGATGTAATATACTTAGACTTCTGTAAAGTGTTTGACCTGGTACTGGATCACATTTTGGTTAAAAAACTAGAATGATACAAAATTAACCTGGCACATATTAAGTAGATTAAAAACTGGCTAACAGGTATGTCTCAAAATGTAACTGTAAATGAGGAACTGTCGTTGAGTGGGTCTGTTTCCAGTGGAGTCCCTCAGGGATCAGTTCTTGGCCCTGTGCTATTTAATATCTACATCTTTATGACCTGAAGGAAAGCATAAAATCAGTTATTCAGAGCAATCTATATTGTTTGGTAAACTGGGCGCAAGCAAACAGTATGCTTTTTAATATGGCTAAATGTGGGAAGAAAGAATATAGGTAATTTGCACAGGATGGGAGGGGGTTCTATCCTGGGAAGCAGTGACTCTGAAAAAAAAATTTGGGGATTGTGGGGGATAATCAGCAGGACATGAGCTCCCAGTGTGACACTGCGGCCAAAAGAGCTAAAACGATCCTGGGATGCATAAACAGGAATCTCAAGCAGGACAATGAAGATTATTTTGCCTCTATATTTAGCACTGGTGTGACCCCTGCTGGAATACTGTGTCCAATTCTGGTGCTCACAATTCAGGAAAGATGTTGATAAATTGGCGAGATTTCTGAGAAAAGATCCATGAGAATGATTAAAGGATTAGATAAATATATCCTATAGGAATATACTCAAAGAGCTTAATCTAGTTAGTTTTACAAAGAGAAGGTTACTGTGTGACTCAATTACAATCTATAAGCACCTACAGGAGGAACAAATATTTAATAAAGGACTCTTCAATCTAGCAGAGAAAATTATATACGATCCAATGGCTGGAAGTTGAAGTTAGATAAATTCATACTGGAAATAAGGCCTAAATTTTTAATGGTGAGTGTAATTAATTATTAGAACAATTTATCAAGGGTTGTGGTGGATTTTCCATCACCGACCATTTTTAATTTAAGATTGGATGGTTATCAAAAGATATGTTCTTGGATTTATTTTGAGGAAGTTTTATCGCCTGTGCTATACAGGAAGTCAGACTAGATGGTCACAATGGTCCTTTCTGGCCTTAGAATCTATTAATTTGTTTCAAGTATTCCAAAGGTGATACTGATTTCAAAATATTTTAAAATCAAACAAAGTTTGATATTCTTTCTATAGAATGTGGCTCTATTTAACCCTTCTTTAGAACATAATGCACACAAAATTATCTACTACAGCAAGGGAGATTTAGGTTAGATATTAGGGAAATCTTTCTAACTAAAACAGTAGTTAATAGGCTTCCAAAGAAGGTTGTGGAATCCCTATCATTAGAGGTTTTTAAGAACAGGTTGGACAAACTGCCATCAAGAATGATCTAGGTTTACTTGGTCCTGCCTCAGTGCAGGGAGCTGGACATGGTAACTCCTTGAAGTCCCTTCCAGCCATACATGTCCATGATTCTAAATTTTACAAGATGAAAGGCACTGTAGAAGTGCTGATTATTTACTACTCATGGTTGTTACAATTTTAAGTGTAAACACACAACAGATTAATCTCCTTTTAAAGTTGACTAATACTCTGCACTTCTGAGTAGCTTCAGTATTGCCAATCCCAAACATTCCAAAATGATAAATTAGTTTCAAAGTCATGAGAGTGTTAAAAATAATCAATTTAAAATTCTTTTTATTTGTCTTTTTGTTCTTTTATTTGGGTGGGTATCGTCAGGGGTTCTTTACCCCCCCTCCTCAGGCCAGATATTGCGGGGAGGGAGGAGAGATCCTTGCTCCCTTCCAGTGAGAATGGTGTAGGCACTTAGAGGGTGGGGAGGAGAGAGCACTGACTGCCTCTCACAGCAGCTCTGATTGGCTGCTCTTTCCCAGGAGGCAGGCTAACAGGGAAAGCAGACATTCCCCCCAGGCAGACCTGCAGTTCACCAGAGGCCTGAAGTTTCTCCATCATCACAAGACTCGCTCAAGTCCCAGCCAAATTCATGAGACTCTAGGGTTGCCAGGGATCTGGTTTTCAACTGGAAAGCCTGATCGAAAAGGGAGCCTGGCCACTCTGGTCAGCACAGCTGACTGGGCTGCTAAAATCCAGTTGGCTGCAATGCCAGCGGGACAGGCAGGCTCCATGCCGAGTTCTGCATGGCTCCCAGGAAGTGGCAGTATGTCCCTCTGCCTTCTAGGCAAAGGGGAGGGCAGGGAGGCTCTGCGCACTGTTCCCACCCGCAGGTGCTGCCCCAAGCGCTGGTTCCTGGCCAATAGGAGCTGCAGGGGCAGCGCTTGGAGCCCCGGTGACCGCCCCTTCGCCTAGGAGTCAGAGATACATGTCGCTGCTTCCCTGGAACCACATGGACTTCCTCCATCCCCGGGAAATGCCGGGGCCGCCTGAGGTCAGCGCCACTCAGAGTCCACACCCTGAACCCCTACTGCACCCCAACCTCCTGCCCCAGCTTGGAACCTCCTGCCACACCCAAACTCCCTTCCGGAGCCCGCACCCCCTCTCATACCCCAATCGCCTGCCCCAGCCCTGAGCTCTCTCCCGCACTCCGAACCGCTCAGCCCCAACCCCACCCCAGAGCCCACACCCCCAGCATGGAGCCCGCACCCCCTCCCACACCCCAACCCCTTGCTTCAGCCTGGCACTCCCTCCTGCATCCCAAACCCCTCATCCCCAACCCCAGCCGAGGGCCCGCAACCCCAGACTGGAGCCCACACCCCCTCCCACACCCTAACCTTCTGCTCTAGCCTGCCGCTCCCTCCCACACCCTCAACCCCTCATTTCTGGCCCGCACCCCCCAGACCAGTGCCTATACACCCTCCCAAACCCCGCCCGGTGAAAATGAGTGAGTGAGCGAGGTTGGGGGAGAGCAAGAAAAGGAGGGAGGGGGCATGGAGTGAGCGGGTGGCGGGGCCGCGGAGAAGGGTTAGGGCGGGGCAAGGGTGTTTAGTTTTCTGCAATTAGAAAGTTGGCAACCCTGTGAGACTCATGAAGAAATGTGAGAGTAGCCAACATGGCAGATGATATCTCAGTATTATAAGTGAGGAAACCGAGGCACAATTGAGGCACAATTTCCAAAGCTGCTCAGCACCTATAATTAGAACCAGATTTTCAGAATTGCACAACTGCCATTTAAGGACCAGAATAAAGGGCCACATTTTCAAACAAGGTTAGGCTCTGAGATTTTTTGAAATGGTGGCCATAAACATCACAATGGGAACTGCTGGGTGTTTAGAGTATTCTGCCGCTGCCAGTCTAAGGCCCTGATTCTGTAAGGAGCTCAGCCCTGTGGAGCTGTCTGCCCATGTGGTGTGCCTTGTAGGAGCTAGACTTAAGTACTAATTTGGCCTCCCAACACCCTACTACCACCAGGGCTGGCCTTACCATGAGGTGAACTGAGGCGGCCGCCTCAGGTGCCAGACTGTGGAGGGGCGCCACTAGGACCTAGATTGTAGAAAATTCTGTCTGCTGCTGGTACACATGTATTCTCTCTGCTCTAGATGCACAGAGATGGTGGAGTGGTGTGTTGGAGGAAGGCGGGCACAAGAGACATAACTGGCAGGCAGGAGAAAAGGTGAGAGGGAATAACAGAAAGCCGCAGGAGCTGCAGGGAAAGAGAGGAGGAGGAGCCTCTTATGTACCTCTCTAGCACCCCAGGAGCCTGGACTGATTAACACCAGCTTCTCAGGGAGCTTCCTGTTTCCTGCTGCTTCTCTGAACCCACTTGAGGAGACCAGGCAGTCAACTGAAGTAGTAGGAGCCAGTTAAGACGCTGATATCTTCCCTTACTCAGGCCCTGCTACCAGCCTGCTTATTTGTCCCCTTCAACTAAGTGTTGAGAGCTACTATAGCTGGCACAGAACAGCAGTCATGAGTGAAAGAAGAAAACACCCCTCTGGGGCAGCAGTCAGAAAAAGAAAGAAAGCAAAGGAAGCTTTTCTATCTAAGCAGGAAGGAGCTCTCCTGAGATAAATAGACACAGATGTTCACGGTGAGCCTTCCGGCCCCAGTGAGGATGTGAGTGGTGAGGAGATGCCTCATATTCCAGTTAGTCAGAGTGCAGGTGACCTGACAGCTACTGCAGCATCCATATCTCCATCTCAAATGGATATAACCATGCACATTCCTGAAGAAAAGTGTAAATCAGAGAAGAGTGGTGCAGGCGCAAGAAACAGCTGCTGTTGAGTTTAGTTCCTTAAGTCTAGATGATCCAGGACTGTGGACTCACTTGAGCAGTGGCCTGAGGGACTTCCCTCTAGTGTATGGGCCACAGCAAGTGAAAAACTTCATGTTCCCCAAAGACAATGAAAATAGAAGTTTCCATCCAACACATTACTGGCGTGAAATCCCCAATGGTGACAAAGTGGAGAGGCCATGGCTTATGTACTCAAAACCCCAGAATGCTGCATACTGTTTTTGTTGCAAACTCTTCCAGTCTAATGTTCCAGCCACATTGGATTCTACAGGAACAAAGGACTGGAAAAATCTGGCTAGAAATCTGACATGCCATGAGAAGGCAGCAAATCACCAGAGAGCATTCCATAGGTGGAAAGAGCTTGAGATGAGACCAAAATTAAAGGCCACCATAGATGATCAGCATCAAGAGAAGATTGCATCAGAGTCTCTTTACTGGCAAAATGTTCTGAAAAGGCTCATTGTCATTGTGAGAATGCCATTTCAGATCAGCTGTATGTGTCAAACAATGGAAACTTCCTTAAAATTGTGGAGCTGATGGCTGAGTTTGATGCTGTACTCCAGGAGCATCTAAGAAGAGTCACCGCCCAAGAAATATGGACACACACACCACTACCTTGGAAAAACAATTTAAAATGAGAGCATACAGTTACTGGCAACAAAAGTCAAACAGAAGATTGTGGCAAATCTGAAGTCAGCAAGATATGGACTGTACACCTGACATCAGCCATACGGAACAAATGACTTTAATGGTGTGTTTTGTAACAACAACAGAACCTAGTGAAAATGTCCCTGCAATGGTGACTGTCAGAGAGCATTTTCTAGAATTTATTGACATTGACACTACAAGAGCTGGTATGACAAATGTGCTTCCTAAAAAGCTGGAAGATACGGGAATTGCAATAGCTGACATGAGAGGTCAGGGCTACGATAATGGTGCCAACATGAGAGGAAAGAACAGAGGAGTGCAGACAAGCTTTTTTTGTCCCATGCAGTTCTCATTCATTGAACTTGGTGATCAGTGATGCAGCATCAGCTTCTACTGAGGCTGCTGAATTTTTTAATGTAATTCAAAGCATCTATGTATTTTTCTCTGCATCAACCGATGGGTGGCAAATTTTGAAGCAACATCTGGGAACATATTCTCTGACACTGAAACCACTGAGTGCCACACGATGGGAAAGTCGAGTGGAGGCGATAAAGCCTATCAACCCCCAAATTGGGAAGATAGATGAGGCCATAGTTGCCATTATGGAGGATAGTGCTATGACAGGAACTGTTCGTGGGAGCGACAAAGGGTCCTGTGGCACCTTATAGACTAACAGAGGTATTGAAGCATAAGCTTTCGTGGGTCAATACCCACTTCTTCGGATGCAAGCAGTGGAAATGTCCAGAGGCAGATATAAATGTGCAGGGAAGATTCAGGCTAGAGATAATGAGGTAAGCTAATCAGGGAGGGTGAGGCCCTCTTCTAGCAGTTGAGGTGTGAACACCAAGGGAGGAGAAACTGCTCGTGGGAGAAGAGTGTTCGTGGGAGAACAGTGGCAGAGGGAAATGGAATCACCAGAAACATACATAACTTCAAAGATCTGTGTGGCTTAGTGTTGTGGCATGACATACTGTTTGAAATAAATGTTGTAATCAAGAGACTCCAAGGTGTTGACCTAGATATATCTGGTGCAAGGGAACAACTGGACAAAGCAAAGTCATACCTACAGTCTTACCAGTCAGATGAAGGATTTCATAGCGTTCTGAAGAGTGCACAGAAGTTGGCAGAGGAACTTCACACTGAATCTCTTTTCCTACCCATTCAAGAATACATGAGTCACCGAAGAAGACATTTTGATTACAAGGCACGGGATAATCCCATAAGAGACCCCAAACAACAATTCAAAGTTGAGTTCTTTAACCAGGTGCTAGATTGTGCAATACAGTCAGTTGAAGAACATTTCATGCAGCTCAAGGAACACAGCAGTATATTTGGGATGTTGTATGATATTCCAAAACTCCTCACTGTACCTGAAGAAGACCTACACCAGCAATGCAGGGCACTAGAGACAGTGTTGACACGTGATGACATGCGCGATATTGATGCGAGTGATTTAGGTGATGAACTGAAAGCCCTTTCAAGATACATTTCAGCAGGATCAACTCCAAAGGCTGTTGTGGAATATATGTGCACAAATAAGATGACCCAGGGCTGGTGCAAATAAGTTTTGCGCCCAAGGAGAAACTTCCCTGCACCAGCCCTGCTCCCCCCCCAGCTAACACCGACACCCCCCCCCCCCGCTAACACCAACCCCCTCCCCCCGCGGCAGCCAATCCCCCATGCCCTGCAGGCTGGCAGCTCAGCCGCCTGCCCGTGGCCAGCTGTCCCCCCAGCTCCCGGCAGAGCCGTGGAGCCGGGAAGCAGCTGCGGCCAGCCGCCCTCCTGCTCCTGGCTGAGCCTTGGAGGTGGGAGTCTGGTGGCAGCTGCGGCCAGCCGCCCTTCCGGCTCCCGGCTCAACTGCGGAGCCGGGCGGCAGCTGGCCGCGGAGCCGGGAGGGTGGGCGGCAGCCATAGCCAGCTGCCCCCCGGCTCCTGGCTGAGCTGCGGAGCTGGGCTGCAGCCGCGGCCAGCTGCCCCCCCGCCCCCCGCTCCCGGCTGAGCCTTGGAGGTGGGAGCCAGGCGGCAGCTGCGGCCAGCCGCGCCCCCGGCTCCCGGCTGAGCTGTGGAGCCGGGTGGCAGCTGCGGCTCAGCTGGGAGTGGGGCGGCTGGCCGCGGAGCTGGGAGGGCAGGAGACAGCCGCGGCCAGCCGCCCCCCGGCGCCCTAGGCGATGAGATGACCACCCTCTTTCCAAATGCTTTTGTTGCTCTGTGCATACTTCTAACACTTCCTGTAACAGTTGCCAGTGAAGAACGCAGCATTTCCAAACTGAAGTTAATAAAAACACATGTACGCTCCACAATGACACAGGAGAGGCTGGTCGGCCTTGCAACCATCTCAATAGAGCATGAGCTGGCCCAGACTGTGGACCTTCAGGAAGCAGTTCAAATCTTTGCAACCAAGAAGGCATGGAAAGCACCACTTTGATTATTCAAATAGATAAAAATGCCAGTGTTTACTATGCAGACAAGAAAAGTTACATTTGCTGTTCAGGAATTTGAAAGTTAAGTGTTACTTAAATTTTTTGAACAAGGCATTTCAAGTTGTTAGTTCTCCTTTATTGGGATAGGTAGCAGAGTAGTACCATGAGAGGAGTAGAACAGGAAGAAGGCAGAATTGAGACCTTTCAAAGTTTTGGCCCAAGTGAGGGGGCATGGGGGCATCATTTGAACTCCCTGCCTCAGGTGCCAAAATGTTGTGGGCCGGCCCTGACTACCACACTGATCCCCTAACAGCAGTGGGTAGAGAGTCCTTGTCACCCCATCACTCTATAGTACAGCAGCAATTAAATGGAAATATTGTCCTCTATTAAACAGACTTTTTTATA
Organism: Chelydra serpentina; assembly: GCA_037349315.1. Classification (NCBI taxonomy): domain Eukaryota; kingdom Metazoa; phylum Chordata; order Testudines; family Chelydridae; genus Chelydra; species Chelydra serpentina. Next base: position 26,955,269 of record JBAIAC010000010.1, read on the forward strand.
TTCACATGAGGCTGGACCAAGCATTTCAACTGTTTATTTTAGTTTAACTTTGCAAGATAGACTGCAGGTTACAGCCTAACTAATTAAATGCTCTTTGATTTGAGTGAAGTGTTTGGTGCAGTTTAGACAACAGAGCCTAATTAGCACTAGACACTTAATGGAACTAAAGACCCATGAAAAGCAAGAGGTGTTCAAATGGGAAGTCAGTGAAAGAGATGCACAGGAGAAGCAAAAACAAAACCAGGAAAATAAAATAACCCTTTGCGTAGCTGGAAAGAAAATATCTCAAAATAAACTCCTTTTAATTATGAAATAGGATAAACATACATTAACTTAAATGTCTAGCAGTCTGAGGTAATATAATGGAAAATAATCTCAAATGTATTATGCTGGCAAACAACAGAGTAAGGTATTTCACAGTCTCACTACATTTCATTACTTTAAGGCCACCCAATTACCCATGTATTTCTACAACAGAATAAAAACTTCACTCAAATTACATTGTGCATTATGATTCATAGAAGCGCAGCAGGGAATAAAGTGTTTGCCTTAACAGCACCTATCCCTTTCAGTACATGCAGCCAATGTATGGTTTTCCTTGGCTGGAGAAATATGCAAACAATACCCACTAAAATAATTTTGAAATCCATTTAAAAATATTTTAAACAAGGGAATCTACTTTAGCTTTAAAGAGTTAAAATTTGATTTGATGTATGCATCATTTCTAAGGGAAGCGTAGTGCAAAGTGGCTAGAGAACAGGACTGAGAATCAGAAGTTCTAGATTGTATTCTCAGCTCTGCCACTAATTTATTGGTGTCAATGGGAGTGGTGGGTGCTCAGCACTTCTGAAAATCAAAGTGTCTCAAATTCAGTAGCCAAAAGTAAAGAGAGTCAAAATCAGTGTCCAATTTAGAAAATTTTTGCCTTAGGCTCTCTCTGTCTCAATTTCCCTGTAGTATTGCCACCTTCTTTGACACGCACTGGCTGATTTCAGGGTATTGCATGTTGGTTTACCATTAGAGGAGAAATCAGTGATGTGGAGTGTGGGTATTTATTTAGTGTAACTTATTTACACTGTAATCATCGGTCCCTGAACAGAGATGATAACAAATGACACACAAACCATCCCTCCCCTTTCAGGTACCCAGCACAAACACCAATGCTTGTTCTCAAAAAACCTGCAACACAAAAGCAACGATATAACATTTCTTGTCTGCTATACATTGCTTGTCTGCTAAGGAAAAGAACTTGCATGACTATGTGTAACAACACTAGATGGTGACTCTCTCCATAAAAAATATTGCTTATGTTCAAACACAGGGATCTTGTGTTGCGAGACTTAAATGCTTTTCCATATTCATTTTGTTGCATTTTCTCTTAAATAAGACTCAGCACTTCAGGGACCATGTCTTCTATGGTGTGTTTTCCACACTTTGCATAAGGGGTTCCAGTTCTGACTATTATTAATTGTTTGTATTACAGTAGTGCCTTGAGGCCTCAGTGAGGAGCTGGGCTGTCCCTGTACAAACATGTAGTGAAAAAGATGATCCCCACCCAAAAGCTCTTGCAATCTTAGCAACTGACAAGATTCAAGATACAAACAAATGGGTTCGAGAGGGGAAAAGGAAAGATGAGGTAGCAGTAATACAAGCACATTTTCATGTGGCCTAATGTTGCACACAATGTAGCACATTGGGTACCTGCCTTTTATCAACAGGTAGAGTTCTTTAGGCCTCACAACAGAACCAAGTCTTCAACAGAGATGTAAAGAATGATAAAATAGTGGCTTTCTGGTGTTTGGGGGAGTTTGGGGGGAGTTTGTGCCATGCAAGAATGCATGGAGATGCTTTCCTTGTAGGATAAGTGGACTAAATGTTTGTAAAGGTTTTATTTTTTAGTGGACCAAAGTCAGCAGTAAAAAAAAAAAAGATCCAATAAAACAATGGATTTTCTAGGGAGGAGAGTGCTGAATCATGATTTTACATCCTACTCTCCTAACTTCTTAATTTGTCTTAAAAATAATTTCACTTTATACCTGCCATCTTTTGAAGAACTTTCATCTCTACTGCCTTCAGCTTTCTGATATCTGTTTCATTTAATGCAGCTGTTTCCAGACCACAGAGTAATACTGCTAGCACACTGGTTTAATAAATTTTCACTTTGGTAACACCATATTTTGATCAGTCCATATTTTAATCAATGTCTGTGCAGCACTTGGGTTCTGTGCAGCATTTGGGACTAAGGCATGTCTCCTTTTAACCTCATCCTTGATGGAACTGTCAGCACTGATCAAGCTTCCTAGGTAGACATAAGTTTCTGCTTATTCTATGACTTCACTGCTGTTGCATTTCAACACTTATATCTATTGTCACTTTTCCAAGATGCAACCACTTTATCTTGTTGCATTTATTGTAAGTCCAAGTCGACTGCATGCATTTTTCAAGGTAGTAAACTTTCCCACCTATTCATGAAAGTTGCATAGGATCATAGTGACATCTCTTCTCAGAATTTCATTAAGGACAGATTGATTTTCTTGTAAAAATTATTTGCTTCATCATTATCTTTCATGTTGGTAGGACCATATGCTGTGATGGCGGTAAGATGCCCACAGTCATAATTAATTCAAAGGTGTTTGCCAGTTGAAAAAGGTCATCTGCATAAGCTAAGGAGTCATGCCCTCCAACTGTAACACTCTCTATGTCCAGTTTAAGAACATGATGAAAAGCAATGGTGATTTCATGCCCCCTTATCTGACACCAACTTTGACTTGACCCAGTTGCTCAATTTTCCACCAATTCTTATGGTACTGCTGGAGTCTTTGTACATAGCTTTCATAATTGCTATTATCTTACCTGGAACTCAATATGATTTTGCTACTTTCCATAATGCTTCTCTCCAAACCAAATCAAATGCCTGCGTAAAGTCAGTGAAAGCAGCAAAAATCTTTAATCCCTATTCTCACTTTTTTTCAACTGTTGGAGCATGAATCAATGCAACATTGGCCTGGTCTGTTGCTGCACCCTTCCTCGCCTGTTACTTTCTCTAATATTGGCCTTAATCTGGTGACAATTACTTTGACCATGATTTTTCCTGGTACTGACAATCTTATACCTCCATAAAATACACAAAATAAAGGGAGTGGCACATTCTGCAGATGATCAGACTCCATCATGTAGGTACACAGTAATGTAGAAATGCCATATCCATAATATACACCCTAGGTAAGATTTAAAGGACTGTGTGTAAGGAGACTGAAATTTAGCATCCAGGAGACTTCCTGCAAACCAGTGACCTAGCTCTGTGGCCCAGGAAAGATTGGTGCCATGCCTTGCCTCACTGCACAATATATTGGTCGAACAGAAACAGACAAAATGCCAAATTAAAGTGGTTCCTCTGTCCAATATAGGCTACGTTCCCAGAGGCCTGTCCATCATCTCTCTCTCATCCAATGCCCTGAGCACAGACTCCTAGAGAAGCCTTTGGACTCCCTATAGTTCCCACTTCCAGGCCATCTACCTGGGAGTCACCTAGTAACTGGATTCTTTCACCCGACTCTGGATTTGTACATCATGACTGTTGACCGCCAACAATTGTTAAAGAGGATATGATCAATAACAATCCTAGTGAAAGTATCTGGAGTGTACCAGGTCTGCTTCTGAATCTTTGGGTGGAAGAAGAGCACGACTTAGAGTTCCTTTACAATGTACAAAGAAATCTGGAAAGACAGCAACTTGGTCATCTCCAGCACATTAGTCAATTAAGGGTAGGATTTTTAAAAGCACCTAAGGTATTGAGAGCCTAACTGCCTTAGCTACTTTTGAAAATCCCATCCTACATATCCAGGCCTCAGCAGGAAAAGCTGGAAAGCCCCGCACATTATGGTACTTCAGTAAAATTTCTAAATACTGTGCATACTCTAAATGAAATTGAAAAGGCCACCCATGGTTTCCACTGCTGTAATTATCTTACTGTAGGAACGGCAGACCTGGATACAAGGGAGAAAGTAGAAAGTAAAAGTTTGTATCTGGTGATTTTTCTTTTCTGAATTCCAGAGTCTCCAATTTGTGATTAAATAATTAGAATTAAAGACATTTTGGACTAAGACATGCCTCTATCATACTCAATAGATGAGTAGAATGGAGAGAAAATTATTATTAGAGTTATTCTAACTTGTTTCTAAAAGTTCTTAAGGTATTTTTCACCTTTGGAAGCAGTCTCATCATGGAGTTTTCCCGAATGGGGAGCCATGTCCCTCCACATTGTTTGAAAGGTTTGCCTGCCTTTTGAAGTTGCAGAGCAGTGAGAGTGTAGGAACCTAGATACTAACAAAATCATTAGGTATCAAGTGTTACTTTCCATCTATGGCTGTAGAAGACTGTACCTTTTCCTTCTGAATTTGGACTTTCCCAATGTGACCATGCACTTGTGACCTCAATACTCACTCACTTGTAATTCCTTGTATTTAAAATGTGTGCTCAGCAGCCCAGGCTGATCCTGCGTTCTTCCCTGATCCTGCGTTCAAAATACCAAATCAAATACAAGGTTTCATTCATCTTCAAAGCCCTCTGTCCAATTGGCTCACATTATCTGAGAGACTGCCTCACCCTGTGTGATCGTGAGCTCCTAATATATACCGTATCTATTTTACACTCCAGTGGAACAATGGAAGTGCCAACCTTTAGACTGAAACTCATGTGTGTGAGACAGAACTTTTTTGGCAAGTGATCCAGGAATCTGGAACTCTGTACTTGGAATATACCAAGATGACCACAAACCTCTGCATCTTCAGAAGAAAATGCAAAACTCACTTCTTTGATCTGTGGACTGAAGTAAGGGAAGAGAGATAAATATAACTTTGTGTACATAATAATTTTGAAAGAAGCTTTATGCCACAGTGATAAGCATCTTATAAGAATCTCGATCAATAAATAGCATGACATGGCCAAAAAAAGCACAGAAATCTCTCTTGAAGGTGCACTCAAGGTAATCTTACAACATAGATAACAAAAACAATTTTATGTCTCGGTGACTGACTGGACAGGGCAATAATGATAGTTCATTAGAGTGACCAAAAAGCAGATTTTTCTAGAGGCAGTTGGCTTAGACCCTAGAGCAGAAATGTAGGGGATGAAGGGTTGGGGTGGAAAAGGAGTATTTCGTACTTGTCAACAGCAAGTCCTCCTCCAACCAGTGAAGTATTGCTATATGCAGGGCTTTTAAAAGAAGTCCACTCCTTTTTATGCCCTCAGATCCAGGGTGGGGAATCCTCGGGGAGGAAATAATTTTGTAAATCATGTGTATTTAATTTAGCAAATATTGATCTAGGAGTATTTGGTTACAGGGGAAAGGTTGCATTTGATCCTTTTGGGGGCTGTAAAAAGAATCACTAAAATTAGTGGCAAGCAGGGGAACTTAACATGGGCCTGGTCTACACCTAAAACTTAGGTCCACCTAGCTATATTGTGCTGTGAAAAATGTCACATCGTCTGTGACACAGTTACCTCAACTTGACCCCCACTGTAGATACATCTAGGTAAATGGAAGAATTCTTCTGTTGATCTGTGTGCTACCTCTCCAGGGGATGGATTTACTACAGCAATGGAAAAACCTTTTCTGTCACTGTAGGAAGTTTCTACACTACAGTGGTGTAGCTGTAGTGCTGAAGCTGTGCCACTGAAGTGTAGACATTCCTGTGGACAAGGGAGCTAGGGCAGTAGCGTAGCCAGGGGGGGGGAGCGGAGGTAGCGGCCGCTCCCTCTGTGAGCAGAAGCGGTGCCTTAAAAAGGAAGCGGCGCCTTTTTTAGCTCCACTCCCCCTTTAAAAAAAGGCGCCGCAGAGCTAAAAAAAGTTGCCGCTTCTCTTTAAGGCACCGCTTCTTGCACTCACCCAGGGGCGCTCCAGCTGTTCGGCGGCACTTTGGCGGCGGGTCCTTCACTTGCTCTGGGTCTTCGGTGGCATTTCGGAAGTGGGTACCACTGAAGACCCGGAGTGAGTGAAGGACCTGCTGCCAAAGTGCCGCTGAACAGCTGGAGCGCCGCGGGAGCACCGCCGGGTGAGTACAGGGGGAGGAGCCTTTTTATAGCTCTGCTCCCCCTGTACTATGGACCTGGCTATGTGCTGAGCTAGGGGGCACAGAAGCTGAGGGCGGCCAGGGGGACCTGCAGAATCTGATGGTGCAGAAGGAGGTAGGGAGCAATGGGCTGGAGGCAGAAGGAGCTGGAGGAGCATTGTGAGGCAGTCACTAGGAAGGATGAAGGGCAACTGGGTGAATAAGAAGGAGTGGTGGGGGCAAAGGCTGAGGAGGGCGGGGGAAAGTGGGGGTTGGTGGATTGTGTGGGGATGGAGAGTGGAGCTAGGAGGAAAGAGAGAATTGAGGAAGAGACAGTGAGCTGGTGAGTTGAGCGGGGAGGAAAAGTGTAGAAGGAATGTAGGGATTTATGGGGAAGGGGGCCTTTGAGACTAAAAACACCAGCCAAAATCTGTTTCTGGGAAAGATTGAGTCCCATTGGTAGGGCCCTCCCAAATTCACAACCATGAAAAACGCATCGCGGACCGTGAAATCTGGTCTTTCGTGTGCTTTTACCCTATGCTATACAGATTTCATGGGGGCGACCAGTGTTTCGCACGTTGGGGGTCCTGACCCAAAAGGGAGTTGCAGGTGGGGTCGCAAGGTTATTTTAGGGGGGGAGGAGTCACGGTATTGCCACCCTTGCTTCTGCGCTGCTGCCTTCAGAGCTGGGCAGCAGGAGAGTGGAGGCTGTTGGCCAGGCGCTCATCTCTGAAGGCAGCAGCGCAGAAGTAAGGGTGGCAATACCATGCCATGCTTGCTTCTGCGTTGCTGCTGGCAGTGGCTCTGCCTTCCGAGCTGGGATCCCGGCCAGCAGCCGCCACTTTCCAGGCACCTAGCTCTGAAGGCAGCGCTGCCGCCAGCAACAGCACAGAAGTAAGGGTAGCAGAACTGCAACCCCCCGTACAATAACCTTGTGAACCGCCCCACAGCTCTTTTATGGATCAGGACCCCTACAATTACAACACTGTGAAATTTCAGATTTAAATATCTGAAATCATGAAATTTATTATTTTTTAAATCCTGTGACTGAATTTGGTAGGGCCCTACCCATTGGGTAGTATGAAGAAGACCAGAGCAGCACGACCAGATTAAGTGCTGGATCGCTCATGATAGTGGATAGGAGTAGAAGCGGAATTTATACTACTGGAAACCTCATGGGGTTGGGGTGGCTCATGGTACCAAGGAGGAGGGTTGTTGTTCCCTGCCAACTCCTGGGGCACAATTATGCCCTGGCCTGGACCCTTTCAGAACATATGGCAAAACAAAACGTCTATTGTTTTAAAAGTCTGAGTTTTAACTTACCTGAAATAGAAATTGGAATTTTTTAAAAAAGGGACACACACACGCACGCACACACACACACACCCCACCTTGGCTTGGCCTGTCTTTGTCCATTATGTTTTAGGTGAAGGTTTGGGTCACTTATTTACAAGTTCAGCTTTATCTGGCATCAGTACACTCATTACCCCTGTTCTCTGTTTAAAAGAAAACAAAAGTTTCTATTGTGCTCTAGGCCATCTTTAATTTGTCCCCAAAGGATTTGCCCAAATATGATCCACAGAGACCCAGACAAGTCCATGGCAAAAATAATTTATTTTCTACTTGCCGCTATCTTAGCAGCCACCAGATTTCTAGAGGATCATTAACAGTGAGGAAAAGGAGAACAAAGAACCAGGTAGGGGTAGCAGATTGGTAGTTAAATTTACGTTGAATTTAGTGTACTGTTTGAAGAAAGTGCATAGATGTAACCTTTATGTCAAGATGGGTTCCAAGCTTACCACAGCTCAATATTTTAGCTACATATTGTCAGGAATCAGGGCCTGCAGGAGAACCAATCTCTGGATAACCTAATGAGTGCAGCTGGCCTGTAGTAGGCTGCCTATTTGGCTATGGCACCTGACTTATTGAAAGAGTCAGCAGACCAGCTCTTAAGCCCAGCAGCAATTCAGTGGCTGCTCAAAGTGGCTGTGATAGCTCCTGTTTGTTCCTGGTCTTGGTCCTGGTAACCCAGTTCTGACCCGCAGCTCAGATTCCTGACATTGGCTGTGACCTTTGTCTCCAACCATTGGGCCGCTGACACCTGCTCTGACCACTGGGCATGATCACCCACATCCTGGTCACTAATACATATCTGCTGATTAGAGGGGGGGAAACTGCCACTGTTCACACAGAGAGAAATTTTTATGCGAAGAGATTTTTGAGATATTTTGAGTCAGAGTGCGCTTGATTTAAGATTTCTGGGTTTCATGTCTACATCTTTTTTATTCTAATTCAGCAACCACTCTTCAGTGTCCATACCGTGTCTCATGAGAAACAGAATAACAATCAGTATTAGTGTGTCTCCATTGGTCCCTCTAATTAAGATGTGGCTAATAAAGCAAGAGAATCTGCACACACTCTGATAGAGGGTCTCAGAGCAACAACAGTACCAAATATGTTTGATTTATTATTATTTGTATTCTACTAGTTCCTAGAAGCTCAGCCAAGACTGAGTACCCATTGTGCTAGGTGCTGTACACACACATCATAGGAGACAATCCTTGCTCTGCAGAGCTTACAGTCTAAATACATGAGACAAAGTAGGAGAAGAGAATAGAGGCAAAGAGGATGAAGTGACTTGCCCCAGGTCACATAGTAAATCAGTGGCAAAATTGGGAATAAAACCACAGTGTTCTGATTCCCAGTCTAATACCCTAGCAACTATATCACCTTGTTTTCACTTTGTAATTATTCCTTTATCCTTGGATTTTAATTAAGCATACGCTGTGTTACATATTAGTAGCCATTAGCAAAGCGATGAAGGCAAATTAAAATACGGGAAATATAAACAGCTAATGTCTGGATGGGTCACTCTAAGTAAAACAAGTAGAACACAGGCTGGGTTGCGGGGGTAGAATAAGATCAGAGAAACACTAAAGCCTAAAGACCAATAGGCAGAGAACTGCAGGACACCTGAGCATGAAGCAGAAGAGACTTTGCAGATGTGCATGATGAGAACCCTAATGACTGAAATGAATTATACCCAGCTACAAGAATGGCTGGATCTCCCTTGAAGAAATAAAGAACAGCATACAAAAAGAAATGCCTTAAGATATGGTCAGAACACAGTTTAAGGGAACCATGTCTCAAGGAAAAACTACTCTTGAATTAATACAACTAGAACCGCACACTCTAGGACTGTTGCTGTTGCCTATTAATTAGCAAAGCAAGCAGCACAAGTGGCTAGAGATTGAATTGCACTGATAAATGTTGCCTACAGTAGGAAAAAACGATTAGCTTTTCAGCCCCAGTGGTACCAAGGGGGAAAACTGTAGTGTAGGTAGTGCACAGGCATTTTTACCACTGGGTCATCTAATCCCCTTCTAAGCCTCAGGAAGAACTAAAACAAAATGTAAAATGTTTTCTGTAACCAGTTTCCCAATCCAATAGCATTGCTGGAACTGTGTACTAATTCAGAGCCTAAAAGCCATGGAAGGAAGGAAACAGAGTACATTAGTATTTATCTGTCATCAGCACACACCGAAAGTTGTTGAAACTAGGATATTTTTATGAAGACCTTTGGTTAAGTCTTTGATTGCTGATATATCAATGGCTAAGTGTAATTTATATTTATAGCAGCAGCACTTCTACAGCGCTAGCAGTGGGGATATTAATCTTTCTTCAGTGGTAGATTGGCCCACAGTGTAGTAATTTGATGCTTTTATGGTTTCTCTCTTGCTTTCAGTTCTAGATAAATACTTCCTGCTAGATAGTCTCTTGTAGCTTGTATTTCTGTAGCACCTTTCTTTGAAGAAAGGCCTTTACAAACTTTAAGCCCCAAAACCTTCCTGCGAGCTAGGTAAGGGGAAATATAGGGATAGTGTCTTCTGTCACTGACATGCTGCCACTTCTGGGGTTAAATGCATCAGTAGTCCAACATTTCACCTCAATGCTACAAAACAGGTTAGGACCAAAAATGAAGAATATTATATGTAATTGAAACTGTAGCAGCAATTATAAGTAGGCAAAGTATAGTTTTTGGAATTTAAAATCCACTTAACTTATGAAATTCTGGGTGGCGGGGGTGGGGGGGACGGGACGGGAAGGGATGTACAAAAGGTAGTGAGGTGCCATGGGAATTTTCAGTGTGAGTTAGGCACCTAGGTGCTTTTGAAAATCCCACTAGGTGTCTATCTGCATCTTTAGGCAACTTAATACCTTGAAAAAAATCTGGCCCATTAATTTACTTTTAAGATGGAGTTGGAGCCTAAGCTTTTGCTGCCCTGTGCTCTTCAGAACACTAGTGTGTTCCATTGTTTTGTGTGTTAATGCTTGCTCAAGATTCCACACCGACAGAATCAAGAATAGTTTGAATATCTCAGAATGCTGTTCATGCTGTGCAGAGCTCACGGCTTGATTGGCATGGCACACCTGCAGAATCCAGGCTTTTTCCTTAGATCTTCCTTTCCTATTTACAATTCTTCCCAATGTATCCATTCACTCCCTGCCCCACAGTTGAGAGGAAGCTGCTCAAACTCATTTATAATTGTTTACAATCTAGGAACTACCGCCAGCATGTTGCCACATTATAAAATATGTATTATTTTAAACCATGGAATACAGTTGGAATTGAAAACCAAGTAAAGTGCCTGATCAGATTGAGGCAAACATGAGACATGATGAGAATTCAAGGGGGACAAAATGTGATTTGTTAACTCCTGCAGTATCTGAGCATGGAAGAAATCCATCAGTCAGTATCTCTTATATAGGATGTCAGCAGAACCCCTCTCTCAGAAGAATCATTTGAGAATAGGTTTATCAGAGGCTATTGAGATTATTCAGTTTCACAGCAAGGTTTCAAAGCCCATTAAATTAAGGCTTTATTTAGAAAAACAGCAGAAGATATTTTCAGCAAGCAATGATTGGTGTGCATCCTTGATACAGAGTTAGTAGCTGGAATAATGTATCTTCATATTTTGTCTGGCACCCAAAAACAATTCTTTTCCATTGTCTATTCTAAATGGTAAAAAATTGTTTCCATGTTATTTATGTGAATGATAATACATTAAAAATGCTCAATATCTGCCGCTTGAGATGATAGCAAATTATCCTCAAAGTGATTCTCAATAGCTGGCTAAGAATCTTAATAAAAATTCAAATTCTTTTTTGGGAACATTATTGGATTTAATGATCTCATCTTTTAGAACTCTATGCATGTTTGATAAGGGCTTCTTGGCTTCAGCTGGCTAATAGATTTAGGACTAGCCAGTTTGTTCAATCCATATTCTTAGCTGAAATACTGAGCTTTGCTATTGCCTACGGCTGGCTAATGGGGACACCATAATATAGGAAGAATAATTGTCAGAAGTGGGGTAAATTGTTTTCTCTGTGCTTTACGCTACCATTATTGTTTTGAGTTTTGTATCAAACAAAGTTACCTAAACTGCCTGTGAAAGCCTCATTGCAATGTGATGGATTCCTACAATTTAGCTGACAGGACAGATTGCTTTGTGGTTCTAACATAATGCTGCACATTTTGCCCCATTCCATTCAACAGCCTTTGTCTTTTAGCTTCTGAGTACAAGTTATACTTGCATTACTTCACCTTCACTGCAATGCCATGACTGGAAGCTGAGCACTTCAAGCAGACTTAAAAGTATTTTTTTCCAGGCAGGGGAAAATAACTCTTAAAGGGCTTATCGGTACGCCAGAGTCCTGAGCAGGGGGCATGACCTCAACTGGAAGAGGCGGGGCCTTTAAATCCCCCAGGCCCTTTAAATCGCCAACGGAGCCCCAGGGGCTCCCGGCTACCACCGCTACCCTGGCACTCAGGGCTCTATCGGAGATTTAAAGGGCCCTGCGGTAGCGGCGGCTGGGAGCCCCTGACCCTTTAAATTACCGCCCAAGCTCCGCTGCCGCTACCCCAGGGCTCCTGCAGCAGGGCTCGAGCAGCGATTTAAAGGGCCCGGGGTTCCGACTGCTGCTACCGCCTGGGGCCCTTTAAATCACCGCAAGAGCCCCCGGCCGCCGCCGCTACCCCAGGGCTCCTGCAGCAGGGCTCGAGCAGCGATTTAAAGGGCCCGGGGTTCCGACTGCTGCTACCGCCTGGGGCCCTTTAAATCACCGCAAGAGCCCCCGGCCGCCGCCGCTACCCCAGGGCTCCTGCAGCAGGTCTCGAGCAGCCATTTAAAGGTCCCGGAGCTCCGACTGCTGCTACCGCCTCGGGCCCTTTAAATCACCACAAGAGCCCCTGGTCGCCGCCGCTACCCCGGGGCTCCGGCAGCAGGGCTTCAGTGGCAATTTAAAGGGCCTGGGGCTCCCCGCACTGGCCGGAGCCCCGGGCGCTTTAAATCACCGCCTGAGCCGCCTCCGCTACCCAGGTGCTCTGGCAGCGGGGCTCCGGCCGCTGCTGGAAGCCCCAGGCCCTTTAAATCACCGGCCTGGGGAAGCCGGTCTGGTCTGGCACGGCGTACCAGCTCTTGCCGGTACGCTGTACTGAACCATACCAGCTTACTTTCACCTCTGTTTCCAGGAGAAAACTCAATGTATGCAGATTTTATTGTAGTTATTGCAAACTAAGTTCTAGAGAGCAGAGACCGTTATGAAGAGTGAGACTGGCCCTAGTTGAGTGAAAATACAGGTAAATTGAGCTCTGAATTATGTCTTACAGTTAAAACAAAGTGCTACTCTGAAAAGTGATTGCATAAAAGTGACCCTCTACTTGCTCAACAGAACAGCTCTGTCATGGGGCACTTTCCCCTTATGGGGAGTTAGGATCCAGTCTGCCTATGCCTGCCTTGTGAAGGCACCACCTAGTGGTAATTGAGGGTATGTCTACACTGCTATGTAAGGCCAAGTATTTGAATGCATGCTCATGCCTGAGCTCCCTTCTGTCTACACACAAATTATGCTAGGCTTGGACCTAGGGTCCTAGGACTCCAGGGAGGTGGAGGATCCAAACCTGAATCAAGCTTGGACCCAGTCTTCAAACCCTGTTGCTTTGCACTGTAGACCCAGCCCCACTGGGCTCCTACTCTGGGAGGTTACCAAAAATATCCCACAGGCTATTTTGTCCTCTGTTCAATCAAATTTGGTGGATAGTCAAGTTTTCCCATACTGCACCACAAACAAAGGGCTAGAAGGTAATAGGAAGTCTGGGATATTGGTAGTTGGATTCAGGCCTGCATAATGTACAGTAGATACTGGAGACCCAGCTTGCAACCTAGGTGTCAAAAATTCCTAACTTGGGGTTACAAATGAGTGTAGACTCTCCAAACCAAGGTTAACAAACCCTGGGTCTGCTAACTCCAGTTCTACTAATCTTAGGCTTACACTGCAATATAGACATACCCTGACTTCCCCAGGTGGCTAATCAGTAAATGAGCTGCTGGATCTAATAAGGTTACTCAAGCTCAGTCAGAGGGGAAACTCCAAAGGGAGATGAGAAGCTTCTCTGGGGAGGAGGCTGCAGGCAGGGCCGGTCCAAGCACTAGGCGACCTAGGCAGTTGCCTAGGGTGCCAAGCTTGGGGGGCGGGTGGCATTTTCGCGTCCTCGGCGGCAACCCCTCCTCCTTTCGGTGGCATTTCGGCAGCGACTCCTCTTCCGCGGCGGCAGCTCCTGGAATCCTCTATTTCCTCGGCGGCATTTCGGCGGTGACTGCTTCTGTCCTCCTCCGTCATCGGCGGCAGCTCCTCCGCTTCTTTACCGTCTGCGATGTCAGTTTTGGTTTTTTTCCCCCTTCGCCGCCTAGGGCGGCAAAAAAGCTTGAGATGGTCCTGGCTGCAGGAGAGGCATGAACAAAGAGGGTGAGCTGTCTGGGGATCCACCACACCGGAGAGCCTGTAAGAGGTGCTCCTAGAGATGGGAGCCTCCTAGATGGAGGGCTACAGTCAGCCAGCATCCAAAAGGGCTTGGTTTCAGCCAGGGGTATCCCTGACATGGCTGGAAGCCTGGCCTGGCCAGGATCACCTGCTGTCCCTGAAGAAGAGAGACAGTGGATGGACCTTCCTGACTCCAGAGAAGGCTCTTGCTCCAGGAGAGGCAAGAGGCCCAATATCAGTGTCATAAACTGGAACTGAGAGAAGCCCTGGGGAAGAGTGTGAGTAGAAGTGAGCACTAGACTCAGGTGGGGGGACAGATGGGCTAAAAATGACCAAGTCATGCAGCTGAGATTTTGGTGTGAAAGCTTTTGTTTGTTGTGCATTGGCTTTTCTGTTAATAAATGAGACTCCCCACAAGGAGATGCTCTTTAGCATCTAACAATCTGTTTGGACTTGCTGGGTGAGGAAAAATCTAGAAAGAATTCACCTGCAAGTGTTATACAGGCAAAACTACATAACTAATACCTATTTATATACATACATACACAGACACACACACACACATCAAATGTTCTGCAGCTGCTGGATAGTTACCAGTCCTGAATGTAGCTTGAGTTCGTGGCTTGGGTTCGCAACTTGGGTTCGTATCTTGTGGCGGCTAACTGTCCAGGAAAGCCCAGCACAAGGAAGAGCTGGGTCTCTGTTGGGCTTGCACCGATGCCTTTCCATGTTGGCAGCAGAATGTTACCCTCCAAAGTCTTCCATCTCACCCATCCTTTCTTTTCTAGGCTTTTAGTTTGAATCCAGAGTTTATAGGTCTTGCTGTGTCACGCTGCCTCAGGGGTCGGTGTGATTGATCACCCGTCAATTGCAGACATGACTTTCAGCCTTGGACCTGGCTTTGATGTTCCTTCAATTGTACCTTTGTTCTTTTCTTTTGGGGTGGACTCTTCTTGCCTTGTCAAGGCTGTTGTCTGCATCTTCAGCCGTTGGTGTTTACGCTTTATTTCATCAGGATGGGCTGGGGCTGGAGGTTGATTCCATCATCCATACATACCTCATTCACATATCTGAACTAAACTAATAAGATTACATCAGGGTTTTGCAAAATGAAGGTTACAGCAGGTTTTTACAAAATGCAGTGAGCATTTTAAAATGGAGTTTGGGTTACAATATGGACAAGTGTAAGGAATGGCAAACAGTGAGCAGAAGTTACAATATAGACAAGTATAATGAATGGCAAACAGTGAGCAGAAATTACAATGTGGAAACAGTGCAATGTGAAGTTCCAGTGATTTAACCAGCAATTGGATTGAAAGTGAAACTTATAAGGGCAGCTGACTGAACAGCTATTGTTCTTAACAAGCAGCTTGATTGTCAATTGTCAGTTATTGGGGTACCCGGTTTTATGAATGAATGTAGTTTCATTCATAAAACTTTTCTTATGAAGTTATATTAATGAAGTGAACAATTACACACAATTTCATTTATCAGTTCTACACAAGACAATTTCTGCTTGCAAGGGGGAGGGAGCACCAGAGCAGCCTGGAATGATGACATGTTCTTTGTGTGTGTGTGTCCACAGTCACATCTGCTTAGTTCAAAAGACAGAAATAAGTTTTTATTGGCTCTTACCCTCGCGACACAGTAAATATGGAACTCCACAATGCCATTTAAAAGTCCCTTCAGAGCAAAACCACATTTTAAAGCTGGGGGAGGGGAGGGGAAATCTCTGAAAAGACCGTCTTTATTATGTTTTGTAATGAAATTTGCAATTTCTCTGATATAGCCAATTAGGTAAAATCTCTCAATTACCACCCTAGATATAGGAAACTACATGATATTAAAAAAAGTATTTTTGCTGAATATGGTGCCTAGATGTGGAGCATGATAAGAATGATTTTTCAGCCATAACCTTGAAATTACTAGTTTTTACGTGGATTTAACATAGATCCTTAATCCTACCGTAATACATTTCTTTTAGTAATGACATACAGTATTACTGCGCTATGTCTTAAGGAAGTGTGACCCAGGGGCGTCTTGGTTCCAACTGGCAGAGGAGTGCATAAGGATTACAGGGATCCCCTGGCTCTGGTATCTACATAATAGTTTGCCAGAGTAAGGACTCTGCTGAGAGCCTATCTCACACTGGTCCTCATAATCATTGAAAAATGTATGCACAGATAATATGTACAGAGTTATGTGTCGATACTGAAAACTATGTTCTTAAGGTCTGTGAGTTGGGGCTGGTTACCAGAAGGTGATAAACAAGTGTATTTCATGCAGTGTGGTTGTAGCCAGGGGTGAAAGTAAAATTGAACTCTTACTGGTATGGGGTCCGGCTCTGCCCCCCCTCCCCCCAGGGGCAGGGCCTCAGGCGGAAGGGGTGGGGTTGGGGGTCAGTGTCCTGCAGTCAGCCCATCTGTGCTGCCTGGCCCGCGTTGCCCGGGGCTCCAGTGGCAATTTAAATTGCCGGCCCCGAGGCAGCCCGGGATGGGGGAGGGGCAAAAGGGGCAACAACATTAAAGCACTTTAAAGTCAGCCGTATGGGCTGGTACCGGCAGCCACTTTTTACCGGTACACCGTACTGGCCCGTGCTGCCTTATTTTCACACCTGATTGTAGCTGTGTTAGGCCTAGGATGTTGGAGAGAAAAGGTGGGCGAGGTAATATCTTTTATCAGACCAGCGTATGTTGGTGAAAGACTCAAGCTTACACAGAGTATCCATTAAAAGATATTATCTCACCCAGATTCTCTCTCTAATATCCTGGGACCTTCATGGCTACAACAACATTGCATACAACAAAGGAAGATGTTGAATTTTGCCATTTGAAATGGAAACTCCACAATATGAAGAAAAAGGAAGCAAAACCCAGCCCTGAAGAAGAGTTCTGTGTAAGCTCAAAGACTTGCCCCTCTCAACAATAGAAGGTGGTCCAAAAAAAGATATTTCACCCACCTTGTCTCTCTTTTTCTTTCAGGCAGGAGATGCTTATCTACCTGTCTGGCTACATGTAGACTTAGTATTATATATTTCACAATAATTGCCTATATACAGTCTGAACAAAATGCTAATCAAGTGATTGCAAAGTCTCCAGGGGAGATTCTAGACAGGAAAAAACAAGCAGCAGGTCTTGCCCTTTTACAAGTGAAAACAATATATTGTTGGAACTATATCTGGGGGTGCAGAGGTATATCCAGTTATCCTTCACTGAGGGGACAAATTGCCAGCTGGCTTGTCTTATGAAAGAGAATCACAGTCTGCCTGGCTGTTTAAAGCTGGATGAGAGACATTGGGTGAGCTAAACTTTATGAAAGGGGAATGTCTTGTTAATTACGTCTAGGAAGCGTGTTATTTTATCTGTAACCATTTCTTTCCATTAATTCTACTTGCATCGTCTAAAATCTCTGTTAAATAAACTTATAGGTTTTACTGTAAACATATCTAAGTGCTGTGTCCTAAGTGCAGCTGTGATCTAAAGTGTAACTGGTAAGATGGGATGATGTGTTAGTTTGGGAGCAGAGGAGATGGGGATTATGAGAGTGTCGAGTGGATCATGTGCTGGGCACGTCAAGGGCTGCTTGGCGTGTACCTATCATTAACCAGTAAAGACAGAGCAGGGTCTGTGGAGGCCTGAAAGGCAGTGCTCGTGTTGCCAGAGGCTGGTGGCGTTGGAGAACTGACCCCATAGCAGACTCAGCCAAGGGTCCCTCATCACTAAGGGCAAGTGATGGCAAGGTGCCGCACAACCCTAGGTACTCCCGGGAAACATCACTTCAGGGTCTTTGAGTCAATGAAAATCACATTAATTGCCTAGAGAATAATACTGTTGCCTTTCTCAAGAGTATAAAAATGAAAGCTGGGTCAAAATATAGGCATGGGTGAGTGAGCTAACAGCAATGGAGCTGTGATGTTCTGTAAAAAAAATTTTGAGGATTTAGAAATTAATATATTTGAAGTGACAGTTTAAGTGCAGTGGTTTACATGACTTGAGTATTTCTGTGATGCAGCGAAGGACACATCGATGTATGAACTTGGATGTAGAGTTGAAAAGGTGCATTTTATTTTAGATGTTCAATGAAAAAAAATCTCTTAAGCCATGACATTTGGTTTCTAAACACACACAGTAAATCAATTTGTTGTTGTGGGCTTGAGCCTGTTCCCTTTGCTATCTGGGGGAAGAAGAACAGGTCTTATATGGTCAGGGCTATGTTATCTGTTAGTATTATGAAGTAAAATATAGCTATAAAATATATCAGGGCAGTTTGCCTGAGGAAGGTGTTGTGGATGACAGCCTCTGCTTGGAAAGGCACTGAATGTCTGATGAGTAGAATCAATGTATGAAATACACAGTAAGAAAAATAAAACTATTAATTAACTATGGACTGACTTGTATTGACCAGCTCCAGGAAGTGCATGGAGGGGAGTGTGGATGAGGAGAATGTGGGTGACAATGAGCAATAGTGAGGATTTATCTGCAGTGAGAGAGAGAATAGAAATAAAATATTTTGGTGAGTAGCAGAGAGCCATGGGGATATTTGTCAACCTAGAACAGTTTCCAAATACGGATTTGGAAATTGACGAGTCGTAGGAATTGAGGTTTAAATATCACCCACATTGTTTACTTACAGGTCTTTTAATCAGGTTTTTGAAGCTGTGTTTAAACTGCAAGAGGAGTATTTTTGTGTAACAGAGCTAAGAACACCTTGCTAGAATAATTACATGTGGATTGAAATGAGCTAAATTTGTATTGTCACTTAGCCCTGGTCTACACTACGAGTTTAGGTCGAATTTATTAGCGTTATTTCGATTGATCCGTGCACCCGTCCTCACGACGAAGCCCTTACCATCGACTTCTAGGGCTCTTAAAATCGATCTCGCCACTCCACCCCCAACGAGAGAATTAGCGCTTAAAGCGATATTGCCGAATCGATGTAGGCTAGTGAGGACGCAATTCGACAGTATCGGCCTCCTAAATCTATCCCACGGTGCAACAGCTGACCGCTCTAGACAGCGATCTGAGCTCGAATGCTCCTCCCAGGTAGACAGGAAAAGCCCCGCGAACTTTTGAATTTCATTTCCTGTTTGGCCAGCGTGGTGAGCTGCAGGTGAGTGCAGATCTCATCAGCAGAGGTGACCATGATGGAGTCCCAGAACCGAAGACGAGCTCCAGCATGGACCGAGCGTGAGGTACTCGATCTGATCGCTGTTTGGGGAGACGAAACCGTGCTAGCAGAGCTAGGGTCCAAAAGAAGAAACGCCAAGACATACGCCAAAGTCTCCAAGGGCATGCAGGACAGAGGCTACAACAGGGACGCGCAACAGTGCCGCGTGAAAATTAAGGAGCTCAGGCAAGCCTACCAAAAAACCAGAGATGCAAACAACCGCTCTGGGTCAGAGCCCCAGACATGCCGCTTCTATGATGAGCTGCATGCCATTCTAGGAGGTGCAGCCAGCACAGACCCTCCCATGTGGTTTGACTCCGTATGTGGATCATCAGAACCCACAGAGGACCCTGATGATGATAATGATGCTGAAAACAGCACACAGACCCAGCAAGGAAGCGGAGAAGCCCTTTTCCCCGACAGCCAGGAACTCTTTGTCACCCTGGAGCCAGTACAGTTCGAACCCTCCCAAGGCGTGCTCGATGCAGGAGAAGGGACCTCTGGTGAGTGTACCTCTGTTTAATTAATAAATGTTTTATAAGCAAGCGTGTTTAATGATTAATTCGTGGTCAGTACAGCCACAGCTACTCGAAAAGTCTGTTAACATGCTCGGGGATGGAGCAGAAATCCTCCGGGGACATCTCCAGGAAGATCTCCTGGATGTGCTCCCAAAGCCTGTGCATGAGGTTTCTGGGGAGGGCAGCCTTATCCTGTGCTCCGTGGTAACACACTCTACCACGCCAGGCAAGCAGCACGTAGTCTGGAATCAGTGCTTTGCAAAGCATGGCGGCGTACGGTCCCGGTTTTTGCTGGCATTCAAGCAACATCCTTTCTTTATCTGTGTGTGTTATCCTCAGAAGAGTGATATCATTCATGGGAACCTGGTTGAAATAGGGGAATTTTAGTACGGTGGGAATCCAGAAGGGCTCCGTCCATGCTGGGCTGTTTACCTGTGGCTGAACGGAAATCTTCCCCGCTGGGACCCACGCGGTGGGGGGAGGGGGCATAGCGAACATTTTGCTTTGTTGTGTGTGTGTGGGGGGGGGGGGGTTGATTAGGTTCTCCCTGCATGTTAACCCGAAAACCGCCGCCCCACCTAACTTTTCAATTGCTAACCTGTTTGTTTTAAATTGCCAGCCCACGGGATGTTTGTTATGGGAAATGAGGGGGTTGCTGTTTGAAAACATTCCCGCCTGTTGTGAAGCTTAAAGAAGCCTATAGAGTGTCTTACCATGGCTGTCTGCAAGCCGAATTCTGTTGCCCGCCGGACCTGCTTGTGTGATCTCTCACAGCAAACCGGCAGACCCTCAATATAAGAGGCCCAGTGCAACCTTGGACAAAATGCACATGTGATATGTAATGTTTTGTTCAAACAAAATGTGTCTTTTACATTTGTCTCCCGTTTGCTTCCTCCCACAGCTACAAATGTTTCAACGCCACCCCTTTCATCACCATCCCAGAGGCTAGCGAAGATAAGAAGTAAAAAGAAAAGGAGTCGAGACGATATGTTCTCAGAACTCATGGAATCCTCCCACTCTGAGGCTGCCCAGCAGAATGCGTGGAGGCAGACACAGTCTGAGTCCAGGAAGGCAGAATTTGATCGCGCGGACAAGTGGCGTGCTGAGGACAATGACTGGCGGGCTGAAGAGAGACAGCGGCGGGATGAAGAGAGTAGGTGGCGTCAGCGTGCAGAGAGAAGGCAGGATGCAATTCTGAGGCTACTGGAGGATCAAACGGAAATCCTCCGGCTTCTGGCTGAGGACAGGCGTAGGGTTCAGGAAAGGCCGCCTGAGCCCAGACCGCCGCTACAGCCCCTGTGTAACCAACAGCCCTCCTTCCCGAGTCCCATAACCTCATCCCCAAGACGCCCAAGAACGCGTTTGGGTGGCCTCCGTGCTCCCAGCCACTCAAGCCAAGAGAACAGTCCAAGCAAGAAAGGGCTGGCATTCAATAAGTTTTAAAGTGCTGTGTGTCCTTGTCCTTCCCTCATCCCCTCCTCCACCACCCATCCTGGTGCTTCCCTTCCTCCACCACCTATCCCGGGAGACTGTGTCAGTTACCACCATAGTCCCCCCTCTGTGTTTTACAAATTAATAAAGAATGCATGATTTTTAAACAAGAATTACTTTATTTCCTCTGCAAGCGGTGATCGAGGGGGGGAGGGCAGGGCGGTTTGGGTAAAGGGAAGTAGAGCGAATGAAGGGGCGGGGCTTTTCATTACTGGGGAAAAACAGAACTTTCACACAGCATCCTGGCCATTCATGAAACTTGTTTTCAAAGCTTCCCTGATGCGCAACGCACCCTGCTGTACTCTTGTAATAGCCCTGGTGTCTGGCTGCGCATAACCAGCGGCCAGGCGATTTGCCTCCACCTCCCACCCTGTCATAAACGTCTCCCCCTTACTCTCACAGATATTGTGGAGCGCACAGCAAGCAGTAATAATAATGGGAATATTGTTTTCGCTGAGATCTAACCTAGTTAATAAACTTCTCCAGCGAGCTTTTAAACGGCCAAATGCACACTCCACCACCATTCTGCACTTGCTCAGCCTATAGTTGAAATGGTCCTGACTACTGTCCAGGCTACCTGTGTATGGCTTCATGAGCCATGGCATTAAGGGGTAGGCTGGGTCCCCAAGGATAACTATGGGCATCTCAACATCCCCAACGGTTATTTTCTGGTCTGGGAAGAAAGTCCCTTTTTGCAGCAGCTGAAACAGACCAGAGTTCCTGAAGATGCGAGCGTCATGTACCTTTCCCGGCCATCCCACGTTGATGTTGGTGAAACGCCCCTTGTGATCCACCAGTGCTTGCAGCACTATTGAAAAGTAACCCTTTCGGTTTATGTACTCGCTGGCTTGGTGGTCCGGTGCCAAGATAGGGATATGGGTTCCGTCTATCGCCCCTCCACAGTTCGGGAAGCCCATTGCTGCAAAGCCATCCAGTATGAGCTGCACATTTCCCAGACTCACAACCCTTGGTACAAGCAGCTTGGTGATCGCCCTGGCTACTTGCATGACAACAGCCCCCACTGTAGATTTTCCCACTCCGAATTGATTCGCGACTGACCGGTAGCTGTCTGGCGTTGCAAGCTTCCACAGGGCTATCGCCAGTCGCTTCTCTACTGTGAGGGCTGCTCTCATCTTGGTGTTCTGGCGCTTCAGGGCAGGGGAAAGCAACTCACAAAGTTCCATGAAAGTGCCCTTACGCATGCGAAAGTTTCGCAGCCACTGGGAATCATCCCAGACCTGCAGCACTATGTGGTCCCACCAGTCTGTGCTTGTTTCCCGGGCCCAGAATCGGCGTTCCACTGTATCAACGAGCCCCATTACCACCATGATGTCCACCTTGCGGGGGGGCCTTTTGAGGTCTGTCTCGATGTCCTCATCACTCTCCTCAGGCTGATGCTGTCTCGTCCTCGCCTCCTGTTGCTCTAGCAGCTCCCGGTTCTCGGTCTCCATATACTCCTGGACAATGCGCATGGTGTTCATAACGGCCATAACAGTTGCGGTGATCTGATCGTGCTCCATGCTTCCCCCGGTACGCTGTTTGCAGGACAGCAGAGTGGGAGCAGAAGCGGCGGGTGGATAACAATGGTGGCAGCAATATGGCGCCCGCACGAAAAAAGGCGCGAAAGGATTTTTCGCTCCCCCCTCAGGTGCTTTCACGGAGGGAGGGGGGAGCAAGGGTTAGGCTCATTTCCTTCTAGCTGCAGATAGTACAATATGCCGTGAGCAGGGGTTAGGCTCCTTTCCTTCCAGCTGCAGATGGTACAATAAGCTCTACTGACCCCCTCAAGGATTGAACTCGCAACCCCGGGTTTAGCGGGTCAACGCTCATACCGCTGAGCTATCCCTCTGCCCGTGTTCCAGGCAGTGCTGAATCTCCCTTAAAGAAAACGTAAAAAAGCGCCCCCGGCCAGCCACACCAAAGGCCGCCGGCCAGGAGCACTGTAATGTCGAGCATATTGTACGATCTGCAGCTAGAAGGCAAGGAGCTTCTCCTGTATGGTCCCGCGACCACAACCATTTATGGCATAGTGCACGATCTGCAGCTAGAAGGCAAGGAGCTTATGCTGTGCAGTCCCGCGACTACCAGCCTCAGGCGGAATGGCCCCCTCAAGGATTGAACTCGCAACCCCGGGTTTAGCGGGCCAACGCTCAGAACGCTGAGCTATCCCTCTGCCCGTATTATACCGTGACTGAATCTCCAGTAGACCTAATGTGAAGGCGCACGCTGGAGATGTACGGTAATTGTGAGCTGAGCAGCCTTCTGTAGCCTTCTGTAGCAAACATGGAAAGCACGCAGACAAGGCGCGAAAAAGATTGCTTTCAAGGAGGGAGGGAGGGACGTTTGATGGCCTGATGACATGTACCCAGAACCACCAGCGACATTTTTTTCTGCCCCATCAGGCTTTGGGATCGCAACCCAGAATTCCAATGGGCGGCGGAGACTGCGGGAACTGTGGGATAGCTACCCGCAATGCAATGCTTCGAAGGTCGATTCTAATCTCGCAACTGTGGACACAGACAATCGACCTCATGGTCTTACCGCTCTTTAGTGGGGACACACACAATCGATTCCATTAATTCGGGTTTTAATATATCGACTTCTATAATTTCGACCTAGTTCTGTAGTGTAGACGTACCCTTAGTTTATCAATTGAATTATTTGATTTGTTCCTTATCTAACAGCCTCCTAATGTAATTAAGTGATGATTGTGAGCAAGGGTGGGTAATCAGTGTGAAAAAGCCCAGCTTTTTTGTTGAATTAATCATCTGTTTACTCTGCTTCCAATCCAGTTTTTAGCTATTATTTATACTCTATTTAAGAAGATTGGAACTCTTCAGCAAAACCACTGTCTTCAGTAAAACCACTGTCAGAAAGAGCAGCTTTTCAAACTGAAATATGTGTCATTTCTCATAGCAGTTGGATGTGCTATCTCTGCTTAGTTTTGGTTTGGAAAGGAAATCATTATATTCAGATAATACTTTTCCCAGCCAAAATTATGCACTCATATGGAAAAGATTGACTGTTTAACTCCAGTAAGATCCCGTAATTTATGCATTGTGAATTTATAATAGAAGCCTACTGTAAGGAAAGGTGGTTTTCTTGGGGGAAAAACACACTCTTGAGAAAACAGATGATCGAGTGGTATGATCAAAAACTAAAGTCCTAAATTCTAATCACAGTTCTGGCAGTGACTCACTTGAATGGAATTCTGGGCAAGTCATTTAACCTCTCCCTGGGCAGGGTCCCTCCCCATCTGTAAAACCTATCCCTCATAAGGGTGTTGTGTGGATTAGTTAACATAAATGCTAATTTATTATTATTATCATCAAATTATCTGGGATTCACTAAATTAGACTGAGGTAAAGGAACTGGCTGCTGCCTGGACCTGAGTCACTGTGCAAATGATTCATTCTCTCCATGTTTCTCAATTCAGAGGACACTGCAGTCAGGCACTAGCCACACAACTTTGGTTTGTGTTAGAGCTCTAGTGAGGTTTCACCAACGTTACATCTTCAGGAAACACAAGCTGGAGATGGAAAATACCTACTTATAGCTCATCCCTGCCCCTTCCCTCCACCACTCTGTGATTATAGTGTGCAACTTTCCCTAGAGCTTGCTGCAGTCAAGTTTTAAATGACTCAGATGATGGCTGCTGTTGCTTTCTTTGACAGACTATTCCACAGTTTAACACAAGGAAAAAGACTGAGACACACTTCATGTGGATGATTCCTATATTTCATTCTGTCAATGGGAGAATAACAGAGTAGTTTTTAAATTAGAAATAAGAGTGATCCTAAAGTAATCTTATTAACCAGATTGATACTTCATGCTTTAGAAGTAGCAATTCGGGCCCTGGCTAACAAATGTAGATTTTTGTTTATTGGTCAGTTAGAAAACATTGTTTATTCTTTTAATCAGAGTTATTACAGAATGGTACATTTTTCCAGTAATGACTTAACGAAGAAGCCAATTGTGACAGGCAGAATGCAGCAGATTCTAAAATTAATTTGAAGGTGTGGGCTCATATGTGAAGTAAACCTCTGGCTGTATTTAGCTGAAATGTTGAACTAGAAATCCTGGCGTGGATCCACAACACAATTTAGGTGCTTGGGTGTTGTGGATGTAAGCACCGGATTTAGGTGCCATTGAAAACCACAAAATCCTGGCTTGACTGCCATCTACCATTGTAGGCATCAAAACTCACATGGCATCTATATTCTGCTGTGAAAATCCCCAAGGCATCTACATTTCTGCCTCTGGGCATGAGCACTTCTGCCTCACTCTAAAGCTGTCTGCATGCTTACGCCCCGTACAGGTGAAGCTAGACATTTCCCTGCCTATCTCACCTGTTGGGCTGGATCCCAGTAGGTCTCAATCTCTCCTGCTGAAGTGTTCCACTGTGGATAAATTATTAGAGTCATTGGTGCAGGGGCACTGGACCCTGGTTCTCCCACCTTCCAGGTGGGTGCCCAGACCACCCAGGCAGTTGAGTCACAGGATGAGCACGAGCCACTGCCCTGTTTCCATGTAGCCTCAGCACATTTTCTGTTACTAACATTTTTGTTCCATTGAGAAAATAAAGCTAGTGCAAGCCTTTACTTCGTATGGTACATGCTGACCAAATAGGGGTGAAGCGCCATACCTAGAGAGGCTGCGTTTAGGACCATAGACTTTAGCTCGTGTTAGTTCATTGTGCAGCTGCGGGGAGCATGGGTATGTCTATACTTCAAGCTGGGCGAGTAATTCCAGCTCGAGGCGACGTACTCGCCCTAGCTCCGATAGATAGAGCATGCTAAAAATGTGTAGCTGTTCCAGCATAGCAGCTGGAGGGGCTAACTGCCCAGACACTGTGCCTCTCACCTCAGAAGAGATTATTAATCCTCTCACTGCTCATGCTGCTGAAGCTGCACGCTATGTTCAGTCAGAGCTAGTGGGAGTATATCTCCTCCAGCTGGAATCACGCCCCCAGCTCAGACTGCTGCTATGCGCTATACATGAAGAGAAAAAGGGACTCTTGCTGCAGCCACCATGTAGCTGGTGACAGCTGATTCCCTGACTTCTCCAGAATGCTTTAAATTGAAAAGAAACACCCTTTCCTGTGCTCTCCAGAGCAAGCACAGTGAAGATGAAAGAGCCTTTGGCTTTGTAAAATCTTCATTATAAATCCTTAATTGGGGGCCAAATTTGACCTGACAGCATCTCTTGCAGTGAGTCTAGTCCAGAACGTATTTATCTTTCCCCAGTGGGCTGGCATGTGTCCACATCTCTCCATGTGGTTTTGCGACTATAACCTCTATCTCATGTGAGGGAGCAGCTCCATACAGTATTCATCTGCTTATAGCTGTTGGCGTCTCAATTGCTGTTTAGTCATAATTCTTCTGCTTTGCCTTGGGTTTCTAAAGATGGGTTTCTAAAGATGGGTTTCTGAAGATGATTCCCTTTGACACACGTCTCAGGAGCAGCTTTTCTCCAAGGGCCTGCTGTGAAGAGTTAAGTTTTGGCTGGGGATAGTTAAAGCTAAAGATACTCTTTTAGAAGTAAGGGAATTTTGCATTCTTTTGCCATCTCTCTATTAGCCGATGGCACAGCTGAGGTGCCCTGTAGTTGAGTCCATGAACTCTTAGACATTAGATGGCTATTCAAGGGCAAGACTAATAGCATGGCATAAAAAAGACAAATTGATAAGTATTATAGGTCATGTAGCTTTTCTCACCATTACCATTCCTTTTTGTGGATTAGAAAAATGTCCCTGTTCTGCAGTGTTTAGATTACTGAAAGACATTACAAGCCTGCACTTGTTTAATTGCAGGTCATTAGGGAGTGATCTGGGTTCAACAAGCAAGCCTGAAGTTGAAAGCTGACTTCTTCCCCCTCGCCCTTCTCTCCCCCCCCCCCCCCCCCCCAACAAAATTTATTATGTATGCTTGGAAACATTTGCAGTCTCACTGTCTTCTAAGCACATATATCCTTTAACCCCTTGCCAAACAGAGTATCACATTGAAAAAGTGCACAGGAGTAAAAGCCCTGTACTATATAAATCCACTAGTTCATGGCTAATCTCTCTCTCTCGATACTTTTTTTGAAATCAGTCCTCCTAAAAAGCCATGCATTTAGCTCAAAAAATTCATCATGTTGCTGTGAGCCAAAAGAGAACATTTTATACAAAATTGTCCTTTGGTATTGTGGATCTGTGTTTGCAGTTCTGGCTAGGGACAGGGGCCTGGATCCACAAAGGGACTTAAGGATTGCAATACTCAGCCTCGCAATAGCTACATTTTAGGTGACTTGAAAAATCACTGGAATCCACCAACCTTGAGTTAGATGCCTGGGCTCCCTATACAATGCATGGGGAGAGAAAAGCACCCAAAATGGGGCCCACAAAAGCCAGGACACTTGGTAGGGAGCTGCCTAAACTAGGCACTGGGTGATACCTAGGAGAGGGCTGTGTCCTAGGCTCCAAATTCTGTGAGGGGGGCAGGGCTTATCTCTGCCTGTGATCCACAGTCCTGAACCCCTCTTCTGGAGTCAGGTGGTTGAGATGTCCAAGCCCTTGTGATGGAAAAACATCAATACATGGAAAAAATGATATTAATAAACTTCTTATAGCTTATTCTTATGCCAGGTCATGATAAACCTTCCTGTGCCTTTACTGAAGCTTAAGAGCTATTTATCATCTTTCATACATATGAGGAAAAGTACCTCGCATGCATACATATTTGTTTAATTATATGAAATATTCAAGCTAACCAAGGGAATTCCAGAAGGCTTCTGCTTTCTGTTACCCTAGGGGCAAGCAACTGTCAGGAAGATAACCCCTCCTTAGCCATAAAGTCATGTTTATTACCCCTAAGAGTGTTATACAAAATCAGAAGACCTGCATTCTAAACCTTACCTTGCTTTAACTTTCTATGTCAATTTCTCTTATATTACATTTTGAAAAAAGGATGTAAGCTGGTTGCGACTGGGGTGTTGTACAGAATGTTTGACAGTTTTAGTTAGAAAGACTGCACCTGGTAAACATGATTTGGTCTAAAGGACTTCAAAGAAGTAGCACTGAAGATCCATATCAAACCATAAAACCTGAGGGTAAAGTGAGCCCTGCCCTCCCCCTCTTTGCAAAGAAAAGCCTCTAAGAAAAATATGTGTAGTTGGAAATTTGTATATGAGGGATGCTCTTTATCCTTAGAGTCTAGGCAATTCCCTGCTTACATCCCTTGGACAGCATCAACCTCTCTATTCTTACAGATTTGTATTTCTACTATTTCCATTTTGGTAGTCCTGGCTCCAATGCTCCCCTCTTCCCCCTGGGATGTCCAGTGAGAAACCTCAGGTGGCATTAATGCTGTTTCAGCTCCTTTAACACTCATAGAATTGCTTCTGCAGTTGCTACTGTGCAACTTTGGCAGTGAGTTTACTTTTTTCCCCCTTCAGGAACAGAGGGAGTGGAGCTGCAGGATCTCTGTGCATCTTGGAAGACCCACTAGTTAGTTTTGGGTGCCAAGTCCTCTCTTCTTCTCCCGTCAGAATAATAAGCAGGAAACTCTGCAAGTAAATATTCAATTTGCTGCCACTCCTAAGGAAAAGCCCACACGGGAGAATTTGGCATTTAGTGAGGGGTGTGTTTTAAGATTCCCTTGGCTTTCCTCTGATTCTGTAGATAGCATATGAAGTAGTGAAGCCTACCATACAGCAGCTTAGCTGTTTATTTTGTGTTTGTGTTGTGAATCTGACAGACAATCAATGTTCATATGGAATCTATGAAAAAATTATTATAGTGTGTGGCTGAGAACTGTCATTAGAGGTTAAGTGATTTATGCTTCTCTAAACTCGTACAAAAAGCCAGAATTTTTGTGTGTAGTAAACACCAAGCTGGAACTGAAAGCAAAACTCCATAATTCCTTTGCCAGTGACACATTTATGCAGCAGAGCAGCATCATAAAGGATGAGAAGTTTGTTCTCAAGACAGATTTTCAACTTTACAGATGATTAAAATGGTCAGTAACTTATACCGAGGCCTTTGAGAATGGAGGTATTGCTATACTCTGAGACAGGTAGTCAGGCTGTTATAACATACATCTAGTTCACCTACATGCGCAGGACGAGTGGTAGCAGCCCACAAACTGTTCCCTGCACTAATTCCAGTGATTGTCTGTCAGATTCACGCTAGCAGCAGGGAACTCCTCAGCAGTTATTCCCTTAACAATCCCTACAGCAAGCAGAGAATATCATAGGTCTGGACTATGCTAGTTATGGGGCAGCTACATAGAAAGTGCACCTCCTCTTCATAGAATTATAGAATCTCAGGGTTGGAAGGGACCTCAGGAGGTCATCTAGTCCAACCCCCTGCTCAAAGCAGGACCAACCCCAACTAGATCATCCCAGCCAGGGCTTTGTCAAGCCTGACCTTCCATTTGCACAAGGACTAATACAATGGGTGGGACCTGGCTGAGGCCTCTGGGCAGTACTGAAATATACACGTGAAATGAGATACAGGGTAAAAATGTCAGGAGTGGCTAAGTGATTTGGGAACCTAAGTGCCATTTTCCAAAATGGACTTGGGCCCTTCTGAGCTGAAGTCACTTTTGGAAAGGGCCCTACAGCACTTCAAAGCAGATTTTCCAAGGCACAGAGATGCCTAATGATGCAGATAGGTGCCTAGTGCAATTTTCAAAGGCACCTAAACAGATTCAGCACTTAACTGCCATTGCAATCAGTGACTTTCTATAGGAGTTCGTCATTTAACTCACTCAGGCACTTTTCTAAATCTCACTAGGCACCTGTGATACACACAGCTGATTCAGGTGGCCCCTTCCTGGATTCAGGAAGCCAGCCAACAATGGTTCAAATCAAATCAGCAAGAAAAGGGCAGAGTCTGTTCACATAACAGAGTCAAAAGACCCTTACTCCTCAGGACATTCAGCTCTATTTACCTCCCTTGCCCCTTCCAAGCAGTTACTAGACCCTGGCAGTCCAGTACTAAGTCTCCAGCTTCCCAGGGGTGTCACTGAGAGCAGAATCAGGCATCTCTATCCTAATAACTGTGATACTGATAGGAGGTACAGGGGCACTAGATGGCACATCTTTTCCAGTTTATTTACATGCACAGGAGGAGTAGGGTGCTAGGCAGCAGCCCATAAACTGTTCTTGTCTCTGGGATTAGCATATACACAGGTGGTGGGGGTTTGGACGATCAGCAGGGAACTTGTCTGGAACTAGTTACTCCTTTAAAAACAAGCTACTTTTAAATTATATAAATGATTTTTAGTCAAACTAAAGCAGATATATTAACCACAGCTGTTTGAGCTGCATTCACTTCTATTGCGTATCTCAAGTTTCTAGAGTCAAACTGTAACTGCTCTGAGGAGAGAAACTGGTGACTTTTCTAAGTGGAATAGTGGAACAATGGAATAGAAAAATTTGGTTTCTTTCTTATCAGTGGCTTCAATCAAGATTTTGTCTCTGGTGATACAGAGAGTCAGCCTGAAACCAAACATGAAGCGAAGGCATGAGAATTCCAGGGCCTTTTATGTTCACTTCTAACACTGATTTTTAAACGTCCTAAAATGAAGAAAAAAAACAATGAAATAAAGTTGTTCCCCACAAGTCTTTCTGGTAGATGTATTGATAGAGAGAGATGAATGTAACAACATCTTCTGCCACATATGTTGTCCCATGCTAGGACGGGTTGGGAGCTTTTTATTAGAAGAGGGGAGACAAATTTAGCTAAGGGAAAATATTTCTAAAAACGATGTAGAAAGTTCCCTTTCTGAATAAGTGACTGTGTATTGCATTTTGTGTAACCTTATGTAAGTAAAGTAGTGTTCTGCCATATAAACAATGGTATGCCAATAACTACTTCCTAAGCTGCTTTTCAATTTTTGGATGTGCCTGGGAATTTACTAGTTCTCTCTCAAATTTGTAATGTTTTTTATTCAATATTGTATGAAAGTGTTTCAGCTTGTTCTTTACCGTTAGTCTCCTGCACCACAAAAACCATATTTGAATGAAAATTCCTTTTACAAGCTATTAAGCAGGCTGAGCAGTTGGCAAACTTACCCCTGCCTGGGCAGGATCAGGCCTTAGAATGCAGGTGCTTCAGAGCAAGACTAGTATTTTCTAGGAAGTGTTTAGAACACTTGTAGGTGCTGCGAAGTCACATGCAGAACTTGAGGCTGGCAACTGCTATAAATGATACTGTAAATCTTAACAGGCTCCTGACTGAGAATTTGCAGTAGTGATCCTTCATGACTCCCATTCTGGCAGTTTTTAAGTCATCCAGCAGTTATGTACTTGTTGCTGTTGCCCTTCTTGCCTCAGTGCCATGCAGCTCTTGTGAAGAGTTTAAGAAACTTGGGGTTGTTATTATACAAATCATAGCATAACCCAATAGCTGTCTTTTGTAGCTTAACATCTTAACGATGACCAAGATGCATGGTAAAATGTAAAGGGGATAGTTATTTCATCTTAGAATATTTATGTGGTGTTTAAGGTTAAATGAATGTTCCAAAAATCTGTCCCTCTGACAAGAAGGTAAAGACTTGATTTTTTCATTAAGAACACAACTGCTTTGAGATGTTGTACAGTAATTTTTGCCATTGGCCAATGCAGAAATGCTAGCTCGGACTGCCCTCCTGTGGTAACAGAATGCACAACCTTATTTGCTTATGACAGTGGTCCCCAACCTTTTTGTGGCCAAGAGCACATTCATGTTTTCAGAAGAGTGTGGCGGGCGCCAAAATTTTTTCAAGACTTATTTTGTATTTGTACATTAAATAATATGAAAACCATCATATTTAATATTACATAATATATGAATCCATAAGATACAAAAGGTAATTTTACATGTAAAAGGTATTAATTAAATTATTCGACAATTATTCTTTCACCTTACCATGTGAATGTGCTCTTTTTTTATTTACCTTTTTTTTGGGGTGGGGTGGGGGAGTAGTTCTGGGCAGTGGAGAGGGAAGCCGCAGCCCCCCGCCTGCCGGAGACAGAGAACACCGGCGCCTGCAGCCCCGGAGTTCTCTGCAGTAGTGTAGCCAGGTCTTGAGCACAGGGGGAGCGGCGCTATAAAAAGGCGCCTCCCCCTCCCCCTCCCCCATACTCACCCTGGGACGCTTTAAAGGGCCTGGGGCTCCAGCCGGTGCGGAGACCCGGGACCTTTAAAGTGCCGCCGCCGGAGCTCCGGCAGCAGGGCTCCGGCCGCGCTTTAAAAGGCCCGCCGCTCCCCAGCGGCACGAGCAGCTGGCAGGGCCGGCGCGCCCACTCGGCAAACCTAGGCGGTCGCCTAGGACACCAAGATTTGGGGGGCAGCGGGCAGCTGCCCGCTGACTCACCGCTCATTGCCTGAGCTGCTGAGCGGAGAGACAAGGGGCGGCTTGCCGTGGCTGCTCCTTGTCTCCCCGCTCAGCAGCTCAGCGGGGAGACAAGGGGCGGCTCGCTGCGGCTGCCCCTTGTCTCCCCGCTGAGCTGCTGAGCCGGGAGACAAGGGGCGGCTCGCCACGGCTGCCTCTTGTCTCCCTGCTAAGCTGCTGAGTGGGGAGACAAGGGGTGGCTTGCCCTGGCTGGCTGCTCCTTGTCTCCCCGCTGAGCTGCTGAACGGGGAGACAAGGGGCGGCTTGCCGGGGCTGCAGGCACCGGTGTTCTCTGTCCCCGGCAGGCTGGGGCAGCGCGGAGAGAAGCCGCAGCCCCGCGCCTGCCGGGGACAGAGATCACCGGCGCCCGCAGCCTGGCCTGCTGGGGACAGAGAACTCCGGGGCTGTGGGCGCCAGTGTTCTCTGTCCCCGGCAGGCGCAGGGCTGCGGCTTCTCTCCGCGCTGCCCCGGCCTGCCGGGGACAGAGATCACCGGCGCGGGCACCCATAAATGCCCCGGCGGGCACCATGGCACCCGCGGGCACCGCGTTAGGGACCACTGGCTTATGACAAGTGAACAGGACAAAGCACAGAGGTAGTCAATAGGTGAACCACAGGCCAAATCTGGACCACCAGATGCTTTTGAACGGACCCCAAAATTGTTTTACTTATTTTCTCTGTAGTCTGGACCTTGACCAAGAAATCTGGACCTTGACAAAAGATAATTGACTAGCCTGATTAGTATGTATATAAAACTATGAATAGATAAGGCCAGGGGCCATTGTGATTATCAAGTCTGATCTGCATAACAGGTAATTCCCCTGAATTAATTTGTTTCTGAACAGGTCTTTGAGAAAAACATCCAATCTTGATTTAAAAATTGCCAGTGATAGAGAATCCAGTACAACATTTTTCAAGCATTAATTACCATCACCTTATTTCTAGCCTGAATTGGCCTAGCTTCAACTTCCGGTAGTTATGTCTTGTAATACCTTTGTCTACTAGACTAAAGAACCCTTTATACATTTTCTGTTCCCTATGCAGGTATTATAGATTGTGAACAAGTGATCTCTTAATTTTCTCTTTGTTAAGCTAAATACATTGAGCTCCTGGAGTTTCACTATAAGGAATATTTTCCAACTCTCTAATTATTCTCATGGCTCGTCTCTGAACCCCCTCCAATTTATCAACTTGTCTTCAATTGTGGACACCAAAACTGGACACCTCATTCCAGTAGCAGCCAAGTACTTCATCTCCCTACTTCTACTCAAAATATCCTGTATAACATCTAAGGATCACGTGAGCCCTTTTGACTGCAGTGTTGCACTGGGAGCTCAAGTTGAGCTGATGATCTGCCCCAACTCATTTTCAGTCATTGCTTTCCAGGATAGAGTCCCCCATTGTGTAAGTATGACATATTCTTTGTTTCTACATGTATAACTTTACATTTTGATTTATTAAAATGGATATTGTTTGCTCAAGCAAATTTATCACGTAATCCAGATTGCTCAGCATCAGTGACCCATCCTCTTCATTATTTACCACTCCCCCAATCTTTGTATGATCTGCACATTATCACTGATTTTGTTTTCTTCCGGGTTATTTATAAAAATATTAGATAGTATAAAGCTAAGAACCAATTCTTGTGGGACCCCACTAGACAAACCCCCCCCCCCAATGATGATTCCCCATTTACAATTGCATTTTGAGACCTACAGATTAGCAAGTTTTTAGTCCACATAATCCACTATGTTAAGAGCATTATTTAGATTACAAGGTCAAGCACACAAATGTTTGAAAATGCCAGATTTATGGCTTTCTGTGCAATCTCAATTCTGCCTCTTCTACACTGAATTAGGCAGGGGTTCTGTGGTAAACAATGTGATAATGTAATTAAAGATATCAGAATGTACACACAGGTTGCATGGGCAGCAGTAAATCTGACACTTAACGTTTGAGCGCTTGACTTTGCAATCCAAATAGTGTTAAGGTTTTTTGGGGGGGGGGCGTTTCTGTGCCGGGGGGGAGGGGAGGCGCTGTCTTTTTAAAAGAAAAAGCTTAAGCATTCTTTTATGTGCAAGTGGCAGTCCCCCCCATCAGATAGCAGCAGGGTCTGGATTCTGCACCTTCAACACCACAGCACAGACTGCTACCACTTGAGGTACACAACTATGTTAGAATATAAAAAATAATAGCTTGCAGCTGTTATCCCAAAGAGGGATTGGCTGCTGGATCCTAGGCATGGTCAGCTGAAGGGGATGGGGAGGAGAACAGTTGTCTTCCTTTCCTACCCCTGATGTTAAAGAAATGCCTGCCGTATGTGTAGGGCCCTACTAAATTCACGGCCATGAAAAACACATCACGGACCATGAAATCTGGTTTCCCCCTGTGAAACCTTTGTGTGTGTGTTTTTACCCTGTACTATACAGATTTCACAAGGGAGACCAGTGTTTCTCAAATTGGGGGTCCTGACCCAAAAGCAAGGTTATTTTAGCGGGTGTGTGTGTGTGTGTCACAGAATTGCCACCCTTCTGCGCTGCTTTCAGAGCTGCTTTTCCAGAGAATGGCAGCTCTTGGTCAGGCGCCCAGCTCTGAAGGGGGCACCCTGCCAGCAGCAGTGCAGAAGTAAGGGTAGCAGTACCGCAACTCCCCTTACACTAAACCTGCGACACCCCCCCCCCCCCAACTGCTTTTTGGGTCAGGACCCTGACAATTACAATACCATGTAATTTCAGATTTAAATAGCTGAAATCATAACATTTATTATTTTAAAAATCCTATGACTTTGAAATTGACCAGAATGCACCATGAATTTGGTAGGGCCCTAAGTATCTGATAGCCTGGGGAGGTGGATGGGGTCAGAAGACTGGACGATTGGGATCAGGGGGTGTTTGGTGGAGGGAACTTAGCCTTGTCCCTGCCCCATTGGGATTCCCAGAGAGGGCATGGATACTGGGGCCAAATCCAAGGGAAGCACAGCCTGGCCTTTTTCCCCTCTCCACTTTCCCACTACAGTTACTCTGGCAGCTCTGAGTCCAGCCCAGCTGCATAAACGCAGCTTTAGAAAGTTTGTGATGAGTTATTTTGGCACAGTGCCAAAAGTTCCCTGACAAATTCAAGTGAGAGAGGGTTCAGTAATTTCTCTCTCAGCAAAAGCTGATTTAAATTGCTGGTACAACTTGTGGCCAGTCAAGCCCTAACTGTAGGGGTTGCCAGCAGCTTGCCCTAAAATATTTTCTAGCTTCATGCTGCTGTATTCTGCATCATTCCATCGGAAAAGACAGGAGGCTTTGCCATAGCTTCAAATAACCTGTTTTAGGGTTGTTGGTTTTTTTTACTGAATTGAATATGCCATGATACCCCTCATTTCATAGTAAATTAAATTTTAGTCACTACTTTAAAACGTATAGTGTACTGCAGAATTTAATATTTAAAATGCATAATTATAATAGAAGCTACACTAGGGAAGCTGGAGGTTTTGGGGACTGAGCACCCCAAGTAAAATGCAATTTGTACTTGAGCAGTTGGATGTTAAAATAACCAGTAGTGCAATATTTAATGTTGATAGTAAAGTTGACATTATCCGGTTTCAAAATCGACACTCCCCTGAGATGAATGGGGCAGTTCACACATCTCAGAGCTATTATTTCAGGTTGTCTCCAGACTCAGGAAAATATCACTGCATTAAGTCTTACACTTGGTCTACATTTGGAAAGGTTTTCGTCACAACTGTAAAGGCCAGAAGCAATTTTATAATTGAAAGTTAGAGGCGATCAGCTGCAAATTCAATAGGCACCATATCACAGCATACACAGTGCACTGATTTCATCAATGGAAGTTCACAAATGTCTCTATTCCCAGATAGTGAGAAAAAAATAGAAAATATTTAATTTGGTCTCTTTTTCAGAGATTTGCTAATCAATTATTAGAGATTTGCTAATCAATCTTAAAACGTCAGTCTATTTTGCAAAATGAGTGATCATAACCGTCTGTTGGTAGTCCCAGGGCTAGCTTAGAGTCATAGCATTTAAGGCCAGAAGAGACAGCCAGATCTAATCTGACTTCCTATATATCATAGGCCTCTAAACACCACCCAGCCACTGCCACACCAAGCCCAACGAACAGCATTAGACCAAGTACTATAACCCTCAGGAGATTGAATTAGTATGTGCCACAGGGAGAGGGTAGGAGGGAGTGAGGTACACCAATGCTTGAGGCCTCTGCAATGCCAGGGAAATGATTAAATGAGATATACCCAGATGATCCTAGGAAGTGATCCATACCCTATGTTGCAAAGGAAAGTGTGTGTGGGGGGTGGGGTGGGAGGAATGCAAGCTGTCTGCCAATTCCTTCCTGACCCTGAATACAGTGAGCCATTAGACCCTGAATTTATAAGCAAGACCCACCTGCAAAGTATCTGGGCACCAACTCACTGCATCAATTGTCAACTCTCCAGCTGTGGCCATCTTTGATGCTCCAGAGGAAGGAGACAAAACCCAGAATACATTGGGGGAATAATACATCATATGAAACTTTCTGATAAGCAGCCTCCTGACTTTTTTGTACAAAAATACATTTACAAATTTTTATGAGTTTTCTGGTCCCCCCCCCCCCCCCATTTATACTTAGAAGCAACTTTTGTATGTTTTAGGATCCCCTTGTCCAGTATGCTCAGGTCCACCCTTCCTAGTGATCCCAACCCTTCTGGATTGGCTAAAAGTCTCCCAGAATTGATCTCCTGGTGGCTACCGAAACCAATCGGGGAGATTTTAATAGGCTGCTAAAAGTCCCGTCAGCGGTGCAGCAGGGCTAAGGCAGATTCCCTACCTGCCCTGGTTCTGCATGGCTTCCAGAAGCAGCCAACACGTCCCTCTGGCTCCTAGGCGCAGGGGCAGCCAGGGAGTCTCTGCATGTTGTTTCCACCCTGAGTGCCGACTCTGCAGCTCCCATTGGCCAGGAACCGCGGCCAATGGGAACTGTGGGGGCAGTGCTTGCAGGCACAGGTAGCACGCAGAACTGCCTGGCTGCCCGAGCCTAAGAACCCAACATGCCAGTCGCTTCCAGGAGGCGCCTGGCCGGAGCCCACACCACTCACCCTGCCTGCACCCCAACCCCCTGCCTGAGCCCCCTCTCGCACTCCAACCCCCTTCCTAAACCCAAATTCCCTCCCAGAGCCCGCACCCCAACCCCAGCCCTGAGCCCCCTCCCACACACAAACTCCCACCCAGAGCCCGCACCCCTTCCTGCACTGCAACCCCCTGCCTCAGCCCAGTGAAAGTGAGTGAGAGTGGGGGAGAGCGAGCAACGGAGGGGGGCGATGGAGTGAGTGGAGGCGGGGCCTTGGAGAAGGGACAGGGAAAGGGTGTTAGGGTTGCAAACTGTAACCACACAAACCCAAACCCTTCCATATTTGTGTGCACATTTGCCTGCTCCTTGCTGTTCATCACTTTCAGTTCTGCTCTGGCTGCTGCTGTTACTGGTACACACCGTCTGTGGAGCTTATTGAAGGGCATACATCAAAAAAAAAAAAAAAAACAAAAAACTAATATACCCAAATTGTTGTCAAATTAACAATGTACAGAAACTAATATGTTCTAACAGTACTATGCACAGAATTTTCAGACAATATGCTTGTCAGATGGAGACCATCCTTTCTTAATAGAGTAATTGAGCACTATACAATACAACGAAACAAAACATACAGATCACATTCAGTAGAAAACAATTAACCACTAATTAAAAAAAAAGTCAGTTTGATATCTTTCAGGAGAAATTTGAGTAGTTTATTTTGCCCAATCAGAGCCCTTCAGCATAATGAGACATTCATATACACATATATGAACATTTTTCTGAAACATTAATGTACAATACATTTTTCATTTAAAATACCAGCTGCACAGGTATTTATTTACAAAAATATTCCATACTTAATTTTAACTGTTTTGTTATGATGACAGTTTAATTCAAGTACAAGTAAAATAACTCTACACAATCTAACATTTGTGTTTGTAACAGTACAATTTGCAATTCATATGAAACTATATTTGTAGACAGATGGATTTGCAACCCTATCTAAAATGCATTTCCCAATAATAACCCTCAAGAGTTAAGGGGGGCTCAGCAAGACTTAACTGAAAAATAAATGGCAATGAACAAAAAAAACCCAAAAAACAAAACCCCAACACCCCCCCCCACCATACACATGTACAAAGATGTACATAAAGCAAGAACTGCACCACAAGCATGCTTACCCAAAAAGTGGGCAATATTAGAAAAAATTACCGATGTTTTTCATTTTTCCATTGTGCTGGTACAATGAAGCAGTAGCATAACTAGAAAGCAGCATGTTTCTTCTAGTTCTAACCACTGAACCATAATGGAGCTCAGGTCTACAGTAACTTAGTACTGTTTATTTACATTTTAAAAAGGGAATATTTAAAATATGTTCCCCCCTCTTGCATTGCCTGTTGCTGAATATTATTGGTGCTCCATATACAACTCCTTACATGTTTTAAACAAACTAAGATTAATGTCTATGAATCACTCTTGACTGGTAATATATAACAAGTATTAATAAAAGGCATGCAACTGTCAAAAGAAATTACTACAGTTGCATAACAAAATTAAAATGGTCTTTGACATGCTTTAACTTGAAAAATTAAAAGTAATACTGATTTAGTCACATCTTGTATTTGATTATTTTCTGATTACATCTCTACCTTTAACTGCTATCTGGATCTCTGGGCCTGGAATTCATTACTTTTTCCTGAAGTGTAAAACATTCCAGAAATACACTGCTCTCTTGAAACACTATAACCAAATATAAGGTTTACAGTACATTTATACAAGACACATGATGATTAGAAATGGGCATAATTTAAACAGCTTTAAACTGTCAAAATGGAAATAAAGTTAAATCTGTTACTTCAGCAGATCCACATACATTTTTCACTTTATCTTGACCCCCTCACCCTCGCAACAGTTAATTTCGGTCTACAAAGTATTTGAAATTTTTGCAGTGGCAGCAAAGTCATTAAAATCCATAGGAAAAGATTCACATAAGACTATTTAGGAAACTGGTTAGAATGAGGAAAAAGTGCAACTGAGAAATTACTCTGTAAAGGAAGGCAATCATTGCACACGATTCCAACACAGCACTGCAATTGCAATCCAATTTTCACCCAGGTAAATCAAACCATGAATAGAAAGAGGAGGGCACTTCAGCCACAGACAATATGCTTTTTAAAACACATTCTGAAAAGAAATAATATTGATCAGTGGGTACAAAACTGATGAAGAACCAAAATTAGTGAACTCCAAAAGGAAAACTTTAATTGACAAGACTACATAAGACTCCCTATTAATATTTGGAAATTTATTAAAAAAGCTGAAAAAAATACCTGAAAAACTAGTAGTTTTATATATATACATATATATCTTAAAACAAAAAAATTATGGTAAACATCCAACAGCAATCTGCAGCTATTGAGAGAGGTTTTACAATTAGGTTTTGTTTTTTGAAAGTAATACTTTCCCTTCCCTTTATTTTGGAATGTTCCAAAAGGGAGGTTACAATAAGTATGATTCATTTCTGCAGAATATTTCTAAAGAAGAAAATGGGCTTTTTTGTTTAATATTTGTATCTCTATATGAGATATGAATGTATTTCTTATTATAAGCTTAAAACAACTTTTTGTATGGATAATATACATACTTTTTAAGTACATCGACTTAAATTTTAACACAACTTTTTTTAAATTAAAGGTTAAAGTGTACATATATAAAATTTTCTTTTAAAACTAAAAGTATTTTATAACAGTATGTATAAATATAACAGATTGCCACTGTATGATCTTGAAACAAATCTGAAAGTGTTGTAGTAATTTAAAAACCACAGATGCTGACACAGGGTAAGTGCCTTTCATTAGATTCTATATTGTATATATTTATATACACAATGTTTGCTGATTAAAAAAAGCACACATTTTCTAAACTATATTCTAAACTGTAATTATCAGCTCTGAAGACTACTCTGTTCTAAGCACTGTGTATTGTCCGAGTGTGTTTATATACAAATAATGAATCAGAACTACAGAAATATGGAAAGTAAAATTGAGGAATAAAATACCAAGCTTTTAAAGTGCAGGAAATAATTTCAAGTTTAAAGTTCAGGTCAGATCAGTGCTATTTATTAAGCCAGGAAAAAAAATTCACTGCCAAAAAAATCACCTTTGGATATAGCTTTCGAATGTAATTGTCATGCAAGGAATACCACAAGCAAAACATATGTATAAAAACAAATAAGGAATAGAGTTGTAAATTAGTGTAATACTTTCTAACTGATCATTTTCCAAAGAACAAATCTCTCTTGAGATGCAGGTTGTGTAACAGTTTCAGACTTATTTGGAATATGCTTATGTTTATATGAAATAACATTCAGAAAAAATACAATTTGGCAGGATTTCTAAACTCAAGAAATGCTTCTTCAGTGTAAGAGAATTAAATTAAATGTGATGCACAACATTTAACACAAATAGCAGCAGTTTCTTGCACTTCCATAAAAAAAGAGAAAAGTGTAATAGTTCAATTGTATTCTGATATTTTTCTAAACAGAAAAAAAGGTTCAAACAACTGAAAAGCTAATCAATAGAATAAAAAGGTGATGTCTCCCCTCTTTGTTTGAAACGTGGGTTCACTGTATAAAATTTGTCCAATAATAGCAAATAAAATGCCACATAGCTTCTGTATCACAAACTTCCTTCCAAGGAAAAACATTGACAAGCATCATTTTAGATTAAAAAGCAATTAAAATTGGCTATGTAGTCCCTATAATTGACTAAAGAGCCATTGTGCGTTCATTTTGTAAGCGACGATTATTTCACTGATTTTTCAAACAAACAGATACCATGACACATGAGAAACAGAAACGATGCTAAGGAAGATGAGAGACTCTTCAGTGCCTAAGAAATAGACATCTTCCTTGTTCTAGTATATGCTCTCCCATTCCTTCCAGTTTTGCTTTGCTTGCTGATGGCTGCCAAATGCTTCTTTCTGGGAAGACTAAGCAAGACTTCCCTTTTAATCTGATGGGAGCTTCCATGGATCTGACATCATGACTTGTTGATAAGCACTGCTCAGAGCATCTCTCCCAAAGACTGATCAGAGTAGCTTCTTGGATAGATTCCTGTTGCCCTGAAATGCAGTTCCACTGGGTGAAAGTAACACAACTAATTTGAATTTAAGGGTGAGGGAAAAATTAAACATCCACTTCAGAATTTCTTTTTAAATTGATCTCATGTAAGTTTATCTGGTTTTCTGCTGCTGGATTGCAAGCAAATACAAGATTAATTTATATTGAATATACAGTAGGCAAACTGACTGCAAAAATGAAACAGGTAACATACAGAAGAGATGAAACAAATGTGTGGCCAAAATAGCTGGAGCTAATAAAATCCTTATCTATATGGAGAAATATCAAGAATTTAGAATGCTTCTTGTTAGCATTTCATATCCACATCAGTAGCTGCTTTCTTTGGTGCATCACTTTTTTCCCCCCGGAACAAAAATTTAAATATATAGTCAGACTTGTTGTTTTGTGTGATACAGCCCAGAATGGTAGGATGTGTGGTACACCCTCAAGATAAACCAAAAGGCAGTCAGTGAATTCCCGTAACAACTTCCTCACCCACAAATAAAATTAAGTTATTTCACCAGTTTGCATACAAATTCTGAACACATTTTCTGGGACAAAACTTGCAATTTTTGAACTGTATTAAAAAACATTAACCCTTCACATCTCACATCTCTCAAATAAGCCACGCTTACTGTAAATGTATATACCCATGACAGCATTTTTCAATTAGGTATAACAACAAATTTTGCCCTGGGAATACCTGAAGAGGAATGCATGACAAATATACAGCTACAGTGCTAGAAGGAGTTTATCTTAATGATTCAATATGGGAAACTTTTCAGAAAATTTCTCTGCTGTTATTCTCTATCTATTCCCCCTTGCAAAATGCAATTAGTCACTATTTCTAATTTCAGATTAAAATAATGAAATTACTCAGTTTTTACAATGCAACCATTTTCTTCTAAGGAATTTTTCTCTTTCTTTCTAACTCTATTCATCCATACAGTTATGGCTTTGGAGCAGCAGTTATATGCTAACACAATATTCTGCTTTGATTTTGCACAAATGCTTAAATTTCATCAGGAAAAAAATGTAAAGAGTGGTCCTCCACTTCATGAAATACTGAGAACCTCTTTAGTGTTCATTTTCAGTATCATACCCATTTACTGAAAACATAGTTTTGCAGACTAACTCCAATTTGTAAGTAGGTCTTGAATGTTTGAAGCTAAGATACAGACTTGTACAGCAGCTCTACAAACAGGATTTAAGAAATAAACTAAGACTTATAGCTACTTAACATTAGATGCTTGCCCTTATCCTTGAAACAGCATCTTCACTGAGTTTAAAACTGTTTCAAACCTGAGTCCAAGGTTATTTGATTTGGTAATAAAGAACTAAAGGGGGATATAAGTTCGCTCCAGTTTTTGCTTAGAACCATCTCACCAATTTTAATTAAATGGCTGTAAAAAGATATTCTGTTAAACATTTATAAAAATTCACAGGATGAATGAAACCGATAGCCAACGACAAACATTTTACAAACTGAACCAATAATTGGTTGGTTGTTTTGTTTGGTTTTTTTTTTGGGGGGGGGGGGGGGGGGATGGGAGGAGCAAGAAAGATTTAGCTGAATGAAAGAAGATACATAAAAGACACTAACGTATTCTTCTCACCACAATGGAGATGTTTTCACTTTTCACTTCGCACAGCCATAACACAAATGAAAACTCCCAGCATGAAACGCAATTCAGTCATATTATTCATTTGATTTCTTTTTAATGCAAAAATGTTTTATCCTTTTGTTTTGCACTTGATAGAGTATGATGTGAATACAAGAATACTAGATCAGGGGTCCAAGAAGAGACTATGAACAGGTCAACTGTAAATACATTTTCAATAGGGATCTTTCAGACTTCCACGTTGTCTCATCAAAGAGATGGTAGCAAACAGAGTACAACTCTTCTTCAGTAATAATGGAAGGGAGGGTAAGTGAAAGTCAGCTATTTATAGTTCAGTAAGACAAACAACTTTATTCCAGCTCTTGGACCCCTGATTTATTGCCTCTCCTCACAGGAGGGTGAAACACTGGCAGCAGTTACAACACCACAAACTTTTGGCATATGACATATTAACACAGGATTGATCCTGCATTGCCACTGCCCATCTTGCATCTTTTCCCCTTTGCCTCTCTTCTCCAAGTGTCCTGTCACCTGCTCTGTTCCCAAGCTCTGAGTAAACCCACAGCTACGACAAACACTCAAGTTTCTGTGTGTGTCTGTTTTAAATATAATGCTCCTCAGTTAAAGCCATATGACTGAGGTAAAACTGTATGATTTGTGCTAGGAAACAACACTATCCAATAGACAGTGAATACTTCTCCAACTCCAATGGTCCTGCAGAAATTAATTAAAAGAAAAAAAAAAGGACATTTTCCCTCCTCAAGATAAAGTTAAATTGATCTATTTGGATGTACGTTGTCAGAATTGGTACCACTTCTTATCTTTGTACTTCATCATCGTCTAAAAATAAACAAAAAAGTAAAGATATAAATACAATTAACATTTCCATACAATGCCACAGACATGCAGAGAGAGAATCACATAAAAGACAATCTGTTATTTATTTTTCATTATCTCACAAAGTTTGTCACACTGATGAATTTCTTCAGCAGATTCCATCACAAATCTGGTAAGGGTGAATCTGCTGCTGCCTTTCTGGCTCCTGATTGTGAGGGTGACAGCTCAACAAGGACAGGAAAGTTCAGTGGCAGGTAGCAGGACAGGCAGAGATCTGGAGGGCCAGCAATGAGGGAATCTGTTCCTGGTGGCTGCTCAGAATGATCAAACTGGGATTTCTGCAATTGTTTGTATGCGGTTGGTCTATCTG
Source organism: Chelydra serpentina (assembly GCA_037349315.1). NCBI lineage: Eukaryota > Metazoa > Chordata > Testudines > Chelydridae > Chelydra > Chelydra serpentina. The sequence goes on from JBAIAC010000010.1 coordinate 26,999,693, forward strand.
CATTTAAGGTCCTCAGCGCTTGTGTGCATAGTGTAAATAGAACATCATGTAAATAAAGATACCCGACTGCAGGACATTAATTCCTCTAACAATGGAAACTAACCTGCAGTATCCACCATGACACATGCCATATAGGTACAATTCAGCTCTGTAAAAAATTCCTATACAGTGAGGCTGGTTAATTTAATAGCAGAGATTGTCAGCTTAACCATTAGGGAAAAATGTGATATGCCACAGGAAAACAAAGTATTAATCATATTGATTCCCATTTCTTGCACATCTTTTCTCTTTTTCAGTGAATATAAAGTTAATTGCACATCTTACACAACTCTGATATAGTACCATATTGATGCACTAAAAGGACTCACCTCATGAGCATGTTTAGAGAAAGATTCCGCACTATTTAGCATAGCAGCAGTTCTTTCGTCCAATTCTCCTAGTTTCTGCCCTCTTTCGTCTAGTGCAATTCTGGCTCGTGCTAGTTCACCAATTACTCCAGATGCTGCTCCTTTAACACCTTCAATACCACCAGGCCCTGGGATATGCTGAGCAAGACTTCTTGATGCCTTTCCAGATGCTGATTCTCCAACTACATATATTCAAGGAACAAGATACCCAAAACAGAAAAATAAGGCTTCCTATAAACTGATTAGTGGTAACATTAGACACTGTTTAACTCCATCTTCAAAGCAGAAAAAACTAGGAATTTAACTCAAAATGATCATCCATTTAGTCGTTCTGTTTGACTAAAACAACAAATACTACTGTTTAAAAAATGCTATTAACCTCACATCATATGCTACTGTAAAATTACTACTTTTTTCATTAGCCAAAAGAGGGGGCCAAATTATTTTTCACTTAGGATACCAAATACCTAATGGCAGACCTGATTAAAAATCATACTGATTATTTGATATTTGTGAGGTAATGTCATCAGAGAAAAATTATTTTTCATAATAATCTGTTTAAGTCTTAGCTTAAGAAAACAAAATAGTGTCAGATATCAAAAAGAAAAATATTACTTCTAATTTCTGGAGCATTATTTTTTTAAATTTCCATTTTAATTTATTCGTACTGTGATCAGAATATCCACATTTCTGGTTGAAAGGGTTGTTGCAATATCTTGAGATTTTCTGGTCAGATTTTATATTTCCATGCAGAATGGCCTATAGTTAAAAACTACCATTCTGGAGACATTTTCAGATACTTATATAACTTTGCCAAACTTTTGTGTTTCCTGCAGAAATTTGAGCCAAGACAGGTTTGCTGTTTTTGAGAAAAGCGTGAGTGAAAACACAGGCTTTTGCAGTTATAAAATAACAAAACAAAACACACTTGTGGACCTTTTTATACATCAGTCTAGAGTTTCAGTGGAAAATGGAAAAGACTTGAAATATGGCAAGGATGTAATCCCTATCTTACAAATATGCTCTTCTGTGGCCTGGTGAAAATTGTTTTCCTTAGCTGTGTTACGATGGTTTAATAACGTTCATTATGAAAATACTGTTTTTTGTTACGTGATAAGTGATCTGCAAACATTCTACTAGGACTATGCATAAGTATGAGTGGAAATGTCAACCCAAAAGATGGTCTCTCAACATTCAAAACATGAAATATGTTCATGCGTGCATGAGAAAGTTAAGATGAATTTAGTTATCTCAGTGCCTCTATTCAATATGATAAGTAACAGTGCATATGGAAAGAGACAAACATTCCTGCCTCTGATTGCATATCCATTATAAAGCACTTTACAGTGCTGCCTTGTACATAATGGAATTAGATTTTCTTCAAGCAACTACAAAACAATCCCTCCCCCACTTAAAATTCTATATAAAAACTGCAGTAAAAGACTAGTAAGGTTGAAAATTGAAGTACCTGGTGAAAAAATTTGAAACAAAAAATAATTTGTCCCACACATTCTTAATTATACAGCCTTGTACATGTGTATCACAATACAGTTTTTAATTACATGGTCATGGCTGCCCCACACCATCTCTGCCTCTTTCAGTGAACAAGCTGAGTGGTGAGACAGAGATATGTAATGAATGAAGCACAGAGAACTTCTGCCTCATTCACTGTAGTAGAAGTTAGATGGTGTGAATGAATAAAGAAGAGATGGTCCTGACCTCAGCCTCATTCATAGATTATAAAGCCAGAAGGGAGCACTGTGATCATCTAGTCTGATGCCGTGTACAACAGTGGTTCTCAGCCAGGGGTCTGGGACCCCCTAGGAAGCTGCGAGCAGGTATCAGGGTGGGGGAACCAAGCATGGCCGGCGTTAGACTCGGTAGGCCCAGGGCAGAAAGCCGAAGCCTCACTGCATGGGACCACAGTCCAAAGCCCCACCACCCAGGGCTGAAGTCAAAGCCTGAACAACTTAGCTTTGCGGTACTCCCTGTGGTGTGGGACCCTGGGCAATTGCCCTGCTTGCTACCCTCTAACACCGCCCTGGCTTTCGTATGCAGAAAAACAATTGTTGTGGCACAGCTGGGAGTTTTTATAGCATGTTGGCGGGGACTCAAAGAAAAAGGTATACAACACAGGCCATAGGACTTTGTGAATTAGTTACTGTTTGAAATACAGCAGATCTTTTAGAGAAACATCCAATCTTGATTTAAAATTTTCCAGTGATGAGAATCGCCAAGACCCTTGGTCAATTGTTTCAATGGATATTGTCCCCACTGTTAAAAAATTATGGCTTATTTGTCTAGTTTCAATTTCCAGCCATTGGATATTGTTACATTTTTGACTGCTAGACTGAAGAGCTAACCCACGAAAGCTTATGCTGAAATAAATTTGTTAGTCTCTAAGGTGCTACAAGTTTTTCTCTCTTATTTTCATTTCATCAAATTTCTGTTCCCCATTAAGGTACTTACAGAATGTAATCAATTCTTAGCTTAACCTTCTCTGTGTTTAGATAAATAATTTGAACTCCTTGAGTCTATCACTATAAGGTCTGTCTTCTAACCTTTAATCATTCTTGTGGTTCTTCTCTGAATTCCAATATCTAAATTCTGAAACTAATAATCAGCATCCTTGAATTATAGACATTAAAACTAGACACAGTATTCCAGTAGTGATTGCATTAGTGCCAAATAGAGATCTTTCCCTACTCCTACTCAATGTTCCCCTGTTTATATATCTAAGGATCACATTAGCCCTTGTGGTCAACGTTGCATTGGGAATTCATGTTCAGCTGATTCTCCAGGTGGTGGTTTGTTTTTTTCCCCCCCAGAGTCACTGCTTCCCAGGATAAAGCTACCTATTTTGTAAGTATGGTCTACATTCTTTGTTTTTAGATTTATAACTTTACATTTAGCCATATTAAAATGTGATCCAGATCTTTCTGTATTACTGACCTGTCCGCTTCATTATTTACCACTTCCCTCCCATATTTGAGTAATCAGTTCAGTGGGTGGATGGTGCTCAGTGAATCAGGTATGAGGCCACATATGAATATTATGTATTAGCTGTTTTAGTTATTGCATCATCCAATCCCTGCATAAATGAGGCAGAAGATTCAGTGGAAAACAATAATATGTGATCTCGAACTTAAGGATTTCATTATATTGCATATAAATAAGAGATGTTTGCACAGGAAATCTTATTTCCTGGTTTCTGAGTGCTTCTCTTTGCAACATGAATCTTCTTTTAATGTACAATTTGTACAGAGTATTTAAATACATTCTGCATCGTTCATCACTTTCCTCATGTGGAAATACGTTTCAGAATAAAAGAAATGAACTTACAGAGTTCTTCTCTGTCGAGTGACTGTGCACCACCTCCAAACAGGCCTTTAAAGAAACCCCTGTTTGGGGCTTCTGGTGTTTCTACTGGAGTGAAGAGCTCACCCAACATTTCCTTGTAATGAAAAAAAAATTATTGCTAGAAACAACACATTTCCTTTTTTAAGACTCTTATAAAAACACAAGATTACTATAGTCCATTTTCACTTTAACCATCTACCTTCAGGGTTTGCAATTTCATAATGCAACATATTCAAACTAGGACAGAACTTTGCAGCAAATATTCAGAATAATTTTATCTTCTGTGTTTGGCAATATGCCTGAATAGAAGTCAAGAACAGATCAGGAAACTCTTCAAAGTCATCTGCTATCTAATAGTTTGAGCTTGTAATACAGGAGTACTTGAACATAAATATTTGAGAATAGCCATGTCTTCCCTCAACTAAAAATTGGGCAACACTAACTCTTTTCCTGCTGAAACTACATTTACCACATTTGTAACATTAACATGTCCAGTTTATGTCCAAACTTATGTGTAGTTCATGTTATCCTGCCTCATTTTTAAATATTGGATAATTTCAAGACATCAAGTCATTTCCATAGCTTCTGATACACAAATCTGTGGCTATCTAATATTTCATTGTGGCACCATGTCTTCATTATATAACAAGCTGCCTTTATGATTTTTTTTGGTGACTTCTAATATGCAAAACATACAAATTCAAGAACATATACATCAGGTCCAATTAAAACAAACACTCAGCTCCTTTTCTTTTGACTTACAGCTGTGGCTGAAAAGCTGTCTTAGTTCTGCAATTTTTAAAATGAGATACCATTAGGATGGACAGCGACTGATATTCATGGATTCACTTTTTGGAATTCTAGGGTGAAATCCTGGCCGCACTGAAGTTAATGTGAGTTTTGTCACTGACTTCAATAAGGCCAAGATTTTGCCCCTATTGTGTTACTTGAAAACTCCCGCAAAATGTTATCCTTTCAGGGCCATTTTTTTTCATTTGGCTTTCTATTTCACCCAGAGGCTCATTAGCATGGAAAAGAACTGATACAACAACATGGGAGCAATAGTTCCCATGAACTTAACTCTAAAATAGATACGTATGTAATAGTATAAGATGATGTAGAGTGCACACATTCCTGATGGATGTCGGAGGATAGATTTCTTGTTGTTTTTATCCCAGAATTTCTGTTTCTACAGTGATATTAACATTTGCACTTAATGACATAAAGGTATATGAAAACACCCTTACTTTTGATTGAAGTTCAGAGATGCTGGGTCCTCTCTAGATCCCCACTCTTTGGTTTCATCTCTCTTGTGGAAAGTAGACAATGGTGGAATTTTCAGGAACACTTGGTGCTCCTTAACTATTCTCCCATTGAAATTAGCAGTTAAACTTCCAGTAACTTCAACAGGAGCAGAGTCAGGACAATGCTGACTGCTTTTGAAAATCTCACCCAAGATGCTTTACATGATATTCACAAGGCAGCCAACACACACACACACCCTGGTATTTAATGGTCAGTTCGATTTTTATTTAAATTATTCTTTTGAGAGTTATAAAGCCAGAACAGATGACCAAGTTGACTAAGAATCAGGTTTGTATGCTCACATGCTTCCAACTATGCACTGATGTTGAAGATCCCACAGTACTTTTCCAAAAAAGAATAATGCCCTAATCCTGCAACATGTTGCTTCTTGCATGTGAATCTTCCACAGTTCCAACACTGCAGGAATTCTTCCCCATCCAGAACTGGCCCTTGTGGAGTACCTTTATGCTGCTCTGGGCCTTTTATTTGTCTTATGGGGCCAAAAAAGAGATGAGTATCTCATGCTTTGTCTCTGAAATGTCTGCAACATAATGCGTCAATCAAAATGTCTCGAGTTTGTGCTCCCTGCCTCTGGCAGCATGCATCTTTGATTACTACCATTTTGACTGGAGGAATTTTGAAGTCCTTAACTGCAAGAATTATCAAGGAAGTTTCACATGGAACATGATTGCCAAAAAAATGGAAAAGACTTCCCCACAGTACAAGGGATGTTTTACACCACCATTTGGGAGAAAGGGAACTGAAGCACCGGAGATCATGATGTGTTCTATACTGTAAAGCCCTCCAGTGCACCATAGCTTCTTTAGAAGAGGTTTTAATTTACCATGTGATTAGCAAGAATTAAGATCTGGAACCTGTAGAGGATACCTACTTATGAAGAAACAACAGTATTAACAGTATAATCTTTACCTGTAGGTTTTCACAAGTTTCTTGACTGTACGTGAGTCTCTGGATTTCTGTAGGTGAGACAAGATACAACGCTTGTCCATTGTTGGTGAAGCAGAATGTTCTGGCTATCCGCATGTTGGTAAGTGGCAGGTAATATACATCCAACAACGGCCTTAAACTTGGCAAACTTGAGAAGAGAATTAAAAAATCATTTAAGTTAAGGAGGACTACCTTTATTATTATTGTTCAGTTTCTCAACTTATATTTACAACTATAGTACACTCTTCTTACTCTTATCCTTTTTAATCACATTACTAACAGTACTGCAGTAGACTGGTCTCAAGTAAGTATAATTCAGTGTGGACATGAAACTTCAGTGATAATAAACACAACATGTAGTGAATCAGGTAGCTCCTTGATTTTAGACCTAAAAATCCCCCGGTAGTACAAAAGTCTATCGCCTAAAATTTAAAGTAGCATTGAACTATTAATTTCTAGCACAAAATTTTACTGCCCTTCCATATTAATACAGACACACATGCTTTTAAACCTACAGTATAAAATCAAGATGTGTCACTTTTGGAAGAAGTAGAATTTCACTAGAAGAGACTATTTCATGGTATAATTTTTTTTTAGAGCATCTATTCTATTCATAGGGAAATGGGTATGGAAAGTACTCTCAAAAAGAAAAAGACTTCTACCATCTTGGTGTGAACTAGTCTCCCTTTTCCCCTAATTTAGTTGCATTTCAAGAGGAAACAAAGCTTACCTACCTTGTACATACATACATACATACATATATATATATACATACATACATACATACATACATACACACACACACACACACACACACACACATACATATACATATATATATATATATATATATATAAAAAACCTTGCGGAATTCTCACTTCTTGGCCTCACAAGAACAAGTCAGGCTGAATTCTCCAAAGGCAGCAATAGTGGGCTAGACCATAAACCATGCCCCGTACTAGTGATCACATACAATCTCTGGGATGTAAACATCATCCTTGGAACTTTTCAGTCAGCTTCTTATGTTATTGGGGAGCATTGCTTTCCTACACCCCCACCCCCTGAAATAAATTAGCCAATCATAAATAAAATGACTGAAAAGATTAACGCAAACAAAGAGACCACCATCTTAAAGTTCCCTGAGAAACTTGGCTGAGAGAGCAAAAGTCATGCAAGAGGTTATCTTCAGAATTGAACAATTACATGCCAGGTAGTTTCCTCCTACTCTAAAGATACAAAGCTGTGTTGGATTCTAACTCCTGGAGATTAAAAAAAATGTAAAGGCAAAAATGAAACTATAACAAGCAGCAAAGAAGAAAAAGGGTAATAGCAACAACATGTACAAGAAGATATTTTTCTTCATATGAGAGATCTCTTCAAAATATCAAGCTTATCAAGCCTGATAGCCTGTAGAAAACAAAATTTCAAAAGCATAGCCAACTAAAAAGGAAACATCTCTTAAGAGAGATATCAAGGAAGTGGAGAGTTTGGGCTGCCCTGCTTCAGAAACAGGTTCTGCAGGAGAGAGACCAAAGCAGGATTCCTCCGTAGGGGCTGAATTCAAGCAGTATTGCTTGGTAAATATGTGATTCAGGGATGAAGTGGCTGGCCTGCATGCATCTGAAATAAAAATAACTGAAGCCAGAGAGGAAGTTGCTCTAATGTTGATTGAGCCAACACGTTTTCCCAGCTTCAAGCTAGGTCAATCATAGCTATCTTAGGGCTGGTCTACACTAACCCCATAATTCGAACTAAGATACGCAACTTCAGCTACGTGAATAACGTAGCTGAAGTCGAACGATCTTAGTTCGAATGAAAAAGCACTTACCCGGGGTCCACACGCGGCGCGCAGGCTCCCCCGTCAACTCCGCCTACTCCGTTCGTCGAGCTGGATTACCAGCGTCGACGGCGGAACACTTCCTGGTTCGATTTATCGCGTCTAGACAAGACGCGATAAATCGAACCCAGAACATCGATCCCGCGCCTCCGACCGGACGCGTAAGTATAGACGTACCCTTAGTGATGGATATCAAACAAAGCAATATATTGGGTGGACTTTGTGTGAGGTATTTAGTCTGTTCCATTAGAATGGAAGGAACCTTTAACATTATGGACCTCGAGAAGGGAGGGCTTCACCAGGGCATGTGAATATGAGAAAAACGTTGTCCTGCCAATATGCTCAGAAAGGTGAAGCTCCATCATTACTTTGAAGATGACTCTGCAGCGCCAACTTATCCTAGTAAAGCTCAGTCTAGGAGGATCAGTTACTAGAGTCTGAAGTTCATGCACTCCGCAAGCTCAAGTTTCTGCCACAAGGAAAATAATCACTGAGTGTTTTAAAAAGAACATAATTTGTGGGAAAATATTAACGTTCAATGACACAGGAGGCATTTTAATTGGAAAGGGTGGTAAAATATGTCAAGCCCTGGGCCGCTGCATGAACGTGATGATTAGGGGCTGTGGAAGGACTGATCTATCTTTGACCAATGAATGATAAGTCAAAGCAGCTACCCAACGAATTTAGATGGAGCTAGACTTTAGGTTAGTCTCAGACAGGTGAAGAAGGTTGTTCAAATAATTTCTGCACTACAATGTGAATAGGTGGCATTTGGAAATCCATTCCCTAAAGAAGATTGGGCCTGGTCTGCTATCAGGCCACTGAGCCTGGGATATCATACTGTGTCATACTAATGTGATGTGAAAGGCCATTTGTTGTGTGCTTCAAGGTCCACTGCAGCTGCCTCACAAGGCCAAACATTTGTAGCATCATGCAAGATGTCACTTGCTGGCTCTTGTATATCCTTTCTGCCAGACCAGTGGTCCCAGATCCTGCCCTGGGCTAAGAATGCTTTGAGAGTTAAACCATATCTGACTGAATTCCTATATATTCCATTTGCTTGCTAGGAACAAGCTGGGACATTGGGTAGTTCATAATCAGTGGTGAAAGAGACTGATCCTTTGAAACCCCCAGAGCGGTGTCATTGAACAGCCAATTGTTCAAGTAGGAAAACACATACACTGTCAGCCTATGCAAACAGACTTCTATTACTGCTGAGCATTTTGTAAAGCCAGGTGGCTTCAATGCTAGCCCAAAATACAACACAAAATTGATAGTATTTATCAGATAAAAGGAACTGAAGATGCTCAATTCCTGACATATATTCCTAGCTGCATGTAAGTGTCTACAGGTCAAGAACACATTGCCAGTCTTCTGTCTCTAAAAGAGAATGAAGGCTCCCTGGGTGACCATCTAAAACTTCTTTGATCAGTTATCAATTCAGGTCATTACCACTAACTTCAATTGGCAACACCTAGATGCCAGTGGATTCAGCCTATGATGGAGTCCAGCTTTCAGGAAGCTGGGCACTTTGGTGGTGAAGCTAGGCCACTGACCCTACAGGTAAATTGGGTCTCTGTTGACACAGGCAATGCCAACGCTGAGTTTTCATTTCCATGATTAGCAATCAAAACGGACTCAGGTTTATACTTTGAAGCTTTCTCTTTCAAAGCACTCTGATTGGTGTTATGCCAGATAAGGTACCTCAACAAGCAATCTGAGGTGTTCCCCATAACAGCGAGTGCATATGGTGACATCTGAAGATGCAGAACACTCCTGCACAGCATATTAAAATTCCCAAGAATACAGGACATTTGCTGAGGTAATGACATCTTTCTGATACATCATCCCTTGAAACTGATGTGTCCTTCCTTCCTTCCTAAGAAACAAACAACTGCCTGAAAGAACAAATAGCTGTGGGAATGAATAGGAGTAGAATCCTTGGAAAAGACACTAAAGCAACAATTGTTGAAATTACAAAGCAAAACTAATGAGCAAGAGCAATGAAACACCAAGCAAAAGCACCAAAGTGCCAAGTCAGTGGTGTCAAAGACCAATGCACTCAACACTGAAATTAAAAGTTAAACAAGTTAAAACACAGAACCAAAAGTTTGGGCTCTTAAAAAATTGGGAACTGGCATCTTCGTGGTGTTCCCAGACCTGCAGTGGAGAAAGAGCTTCAGAAAAACTAACTGAACAATGAAAAATTAGACATGCCTGGAAATGAGACAACATCACTAAAATGGGGCATGATGGAAGAGTTGGAGTGGTGGTTGGAAGAGTGCAACACCCAAGGGATGTCCCTTTGCGGACCATGGTCAAGAATGAACAAAATTTAAGATCCCAAAGGCAGTGAATAAGTTGGTGTGTGCAATGACCAGTGACAGGGATTATGGTGGTATCGGTCTTTGGGAACCAAAAAACATTAAGAGCTTTGGTAGTTTCATTTGTCTTTTGCTCAGGGGCTAAGATCCTGGAGTAAGAATCCTGTACAGAAGAACCACCATTTTCTCTGTCAACACATCTAGAAGATCATACTGCTTAGATCTTTGATATTTAAAAATGTACATACTGCATTTAAGTCAGCAATCTAAAATACTAAAGGAGTCTCATGCTCATAATTTAACAAGAGGTTTAGTTTGAACAAGTGATTTGCTTAAAGAGGAAGTCCAAATTGGGTCAATTAGTTAGATTTAGAGCAGAGCTACGTGAAAATGTCAGCAGCAGTCATCAGCTCAGCTACCCTGAGATTCCCAACATTGATAACACTGGTGGAACTGAACCAGTGGTAGCAACAATGAAACATTTTTACAGAACTTCCCTAGCGTACTTTTTGGCCCTATGCTCTGTAGTGCTATGTAGTACATTTGGTTTCTGCTCCTATTTGCTTATTCTTTGCGGATTAGCAAGCACTGTAGACACTGCATTGATAGCATACTGAGCCCTGGGTGGAGGGAGTACCTGTAACCTCCTCAGTGACCTGTTTAGAATGGTTTTAACTAACTCTGAAAGAAAAGGAGTGTCTCCAAATTCTGGCTGGACACTTGGTTGCTGAGAGGTGAATCCTTGAATTGGTGAAGGAGAGATGCGGGTAAAATGGAAAGGAAAAGTGACGTATTCTTCAAATTTTGTCGAAGTGTGTCAAAATTGAGATTAAGGGTCCTGTGGCACCTTATAGACTAACAGAGGTATTGGAGCATAAGCTTTCGTGGGTGAATACCCACTTCATCGGCTGCAATTGTTTGCATCCGATGAAGTGGGTATTCACCCATGAAAGCTTATGCTCCAATACCTCTGTTAGTCTATAAGGTGCCACAGGACCCTTTGTCGCTTCTACAGATCCAGACTAACACGGCTACTCCTCTGAAAATTGAGATTGGTAGAACAACAGCAGATGTGGTAGTACTGTGCAGGCCAACACTGAGAAATAGAATTGGATTCCCAAAACAGAGACAGAAATGGGGTCTGCAATGAACACAGTAATTCAAGTCTCAGTAGGAGTAGAGAGAAAATGACTGACTTGCTACGGAGTTTGCTAACCTCCCTGCACAAAGTAGTTCTCGTCATTTAGTCTCCACATATTTATACTTGTACAGTTGTGTGGAAAACAACCTGAACCAAGAACAATTAAAAACTGTGTGAATCTAAGTATAGAATGATTTTAAGCAGATCTAGGAAAACCCTGCTTCACAACAGATGGTCTCTAAGTTATCAGAACTTGGTGGTTTGCCAGCCTCATTAAAATAGCTCAAGTATCAGAGGGGTAGCCGTGTTAGTCTGGATCTGTAGAAGCGACAAAGAGTTCTGTGGCACCTTATAGACTAACAGACGTATTGGAGCATAAGCTTTCGTGGGTGAATCCCCACTTCTTCGGATGCATGCAGTGGAAATATCCAGGGGCAGGTATAAATAAGCAGGGAAGAGCCAGGCTAGAGATAACGAGGTTAGTTCAATCAGGGAGGATGAGGCCTTCTTTTAGCAGTTGAGGGGTGAACACCAAGGAAGGAAAAACTGCTTTTGTAGTTTGCTAGCCATTCATAGTCTTTGTTTAATCCTGAGCTGATGGTGTCAAATTTGCAAATGAACTGAAGCTCGGCAGTTTCTCTGAAGTCTGGTCCTGAAGTTTTTTTGCTGCAGGATGGCTACCTTCAAATCTGCTATTGTGTGTCCAGGGAGATTGAAGTATTCTCCTACAGGTTTTTGTATATTGCCGTTCCTAATATCTGATTTGTGTCCATTTATCCTTTTGCGTAAGGACTGTCCAGTTTGGCCGATGTACATAGCAGAGGGGCATTGCTGGCACATGATTGAGTATATAACATTGGTGGATGTGCAGGTGAATGAACTAACACGGCTACCCCTCTGATGCTTGACACCATGCAAGGCACTGCATTTAGCCATATGGATGGAAATCCATCAACCTCATGAAGAAACTTGCACAAGTACAGACAGATATCATCTTTCTCTCCAAATGCAAACGGATGGACATCATACCAAATGGACTGAAGGTGAAAAATCCATTGCTATCTACATACTGCACGGACTACAGTGAGAGATTATGCCATACACTATCAAAGTAACTGAGGAACCACCTGATCAGCATCCTATACAGCAAACAGGAAAACATCAAAAAAAAGCTCTCCAACCTGGAGACTTCCATAAATAACCAACCTTCCACAGAAACGGACTTTACTAAAATAAGACAGGAGATCTCCACTAAACACTTCACCTCTCTACAAAGGAAAAAGGACTGTAAGCTGTCTAAAATCCTACCTGCCACATGGGGCCACAACAGTGGTACCCCCAATTCAGCCAGCAATATCGTCAATCTATCCAGCTACACACTCAGCCCGGCAGAAGAATCTGTCCTATCTCGGGGACTCTTTTTGTCCCACCACCTCCACCAACATGATCCAGTTCTGCGATGATCTGGAAGCCTACTTTCGCCGTCTCCGACTCAAGGAGTACTTTCAAGATAACACTGCACAGCACACAGATACCCTCCCACCAACCGCACAAGAATAAGAACTCCACATGGACTCCTCCTGAGGGTCGAAATGACAGTCTGGACCTATACATAGAATGCTTCCGCCGACGTGCACAGGCAGAAATTGTGGAAAAACAACGTCACCTGCCTCATAACCTAAGTCGTGCAGAACGCAATGCCATCCACAGCCTCAGAAACAACCCTGACATTATAATCAAAGAGACTGATAAAGGAGGTGCTGTTGTCCTCATGAATAGGTCTGACTACCAAAAGGAGGCTGCCAGACAACTCTCCAATACCAACTTCTACAGGCCACTCTCCTCAGATCCCACTGAGGAATACGCTAAGAAACTGCACCATCTACTCAGGACATTCCCTACGCTAACACAGGAACAAATCAACATACCCTTAGAGCCCCGACCGGGGTTATTCTATCTACTACCCAAAATCCACAAACCTAGAAATCCTGGAGGCCACATCATCTCGGGCATTAGCACTCTCACTGAAGAACTGTCCGGATATGTGGACTCTTTACTCAGACCCTACGCCACCAGCACTCCCAGCTATCTCCGTGACACCACTGATTTCCTGAGAAAACTACAATGCATCGGTGATCTCCCAGAAAGCACCATCCTAGCCACCATGGATGTAGAGGCTCTCTACACAAACATCCCACACACAGATGGGGTACAAGCTGTCAGGAACAGTATCCCTGATGTTGCCACAGCACAACTGACTGCTGAGCTCTGTGACTTTATCCTTGCGCACAATTATTTCAAATTTGGTGACGATGTATACCTCCAGACCAGTGGCACCGCTATGGGCACCCGCATGGCCCCACAATATGCCAACATTTTTATGGCTGACCTGGAACAACGCTTCCTCCGCTCTTGTCCACTCACGCCCCTTCTCCATCTACGCTACATTGATGACATCTTCATCATCTGGACCCATGGGAAAGAAACTCTGGAAGAATTCCACCACGATTTCAACAGCTTCCACCCCACCATCAACCTCAGCCTGGACCAGTCTACACGGGAAGTCCACTTCCTAGACACCACGGTGCAAATAAGCGATGGTCACATTAACACTACCCTATACCGAAAACCCACCGACCGCTATGCCTACCTACATGCCTCCAGCTTCCATCCCGGACACACCACACGATCCACTATCTACAGCCAAGCACTGAGGTACAACCGTATTTGCTCCAACCCCTCTGAAAGAGACCAACACCTACAAGATCTTCACCAAGCATTCTCAAAACTACGATACCCACATGAGGAAATAAGAAAACAAATCAACAGGGCCAGACGTGTACCCAGAAGCCTCCTGCTGCAAGACAAACCGAAGAAAGAAACCAACAGAACTCCACTGGCCATCACTTACAGTCCTCAGCTGAAACCTCTCCAACGGATCATCAGTGATCTACAACCCATCCTGAACAACGATCCCTCACTTTCACAGGCCTTGGGAGGCAGGCCAGTCCTCGCCCACAGACAACCCGCCAACCTGAAGCATATTCTCACCAGCAACTACACACCGCACCATAATAACTCTAACTCAGGAACCAAGCCATGCAACAAACCTCGATGCCAACTCTGCCCACATATCTACACCAGGGACACCATTACAGGACCTAACCAGATCAGCCACACCATCACCGGTTCATTCACCTGCACATCCACCAATGTTATATACTCCATCATGTGCCAGCAATGCCCCTCTGCTATGTACATCGGCCAAACTGGACAGTCCTTACGCAAAAGGATAAATGGACACAAATCAGATATTAGGAACGGCAATATACAAAAACCTGTAGGAGAATACTTCAATCTCCCTGGATACACAATAGCAGATTTGAAGGTAGCCATCCTGCAGCAAAAAAACTTCAGGACCAGACTTCAAAGAGAAACTGCCGAGCTTCAGTTCATTTGCAAATTTGACACCATCAGCTCAGGATTAAACAAAGACTATGAATGGCTAGCAAACTACAAAAGCAGTTTTTCCTCCCTTGGTGTTCACCCCTCAACTGCTAAAAGAAGGCCTCATCCTCCCTGATTGAACTAACCTCATTATCTCTAGCTTGGCTCTTCCCTGCTTATTTATATCTGCCCCTGGACATTTCCACTGCATGCATCCGAAGAAGTGGGGATTCACCCACGAAAGCTTATGCTCCAATACGTCTGTTAGTCTATAAGGTGCCACAGAACTCTGTGTCACTTCATTAAAATAGTTATTTGTGAGTAGCCTCTTTCTACGCTGTTTATCTAAACTCCTAAACATCTTGTCTAGAGGAGTAGGATGGAAGGTGTGTAAATTTCTGGACCTCTCACTGGCAGTGACTGATACTAGTAGGTCAAGAAGAATAGTTTACAAAAAGCTCAATTCAATTTTGATACCTGATAATGCCTGTCTAACATTTTAGTCATTTTTTTATTCTTTTGTAAAGTCTAAGGGCTGGTCCACACTGGGGGGTGTGTGTGTGTGTGTCAAACTAAGATACGCAACTTCAGCTACGTGAATAACGTAGCTGAAGTCGAAGTATCTTAGTTCGAACTAAAAAGCACTTACCGCGGGTCCAGACGCAGCAGGCAGGCTCCCCCGTCGACTCCGCTTACGCCTCGTGCGGAGCAGGAGTACTGGTGTCGACGGCGAGCACTTCTGGGATCGATTTATCGCGTCTAGATGAGACGCGATAAATCGATCCCAGATCGATTGCTACCCGCCGAATCAGGCGGGTAGTATAGACGTAGCCATGGCTGCACAGGCAGCAGGATTGGCTACCTGCCTCAAGTATGTACCTAGGGTCTTGGACGGGATTGTACTCAGGACAGCTAACCCATCCTGTTGCCTGTGCAGCTGTGCATACACTGTTAATTTTAGTATGATAGCTCAATTGGAACTAGCATGGGTATATCTAGCTGAGATGGAAATTACACGTCCAGATCCACTGTAGATATACCCTTTGAGACACTATAGTGCCTAGCACAGAGTCTAGAACAATGGGCCCTACTCTTCGTTGGCCTTTATGCACTCCTGTAATAAACATTATTAATAATTATTAAAAATCTACCCCAAATCAGCCAATGTATAAGCCTTTAAAAAAATTATGTCACATGCTTAGCAGAGACTTGCTAGATCTTTGCACTAAGATCTATGAACATTTTATCTGCACTGAGAAGGACTTTCCCCACAACTGTATCTTGAACTGCTGGTGGCTCGGTGGTACACTGGGTGAGGGCACCAGAACTGAAAGCAGGGAGCCCGTCTCTCTTGTGCACTCAATGCTTCTCCTGCAGGGGCCCAGGCAGGTGGATGAAGTTTCCTAATTTGAATGCTGAGGGCAAGGGCCAGATCCGGGGGAGGGTAAATGTGGTCAGTAGATTGGGACAAGGAGCCTAGGGGAGAGGCAGGGTAGAACTGTAGGATAGTGGGAGTAAGGAAATGGATTGGGAGTTGGGATTGTGATAAGAGACTGAGGCTGTCTAGGCAAGAAGACTGGGAGTTGGGGTATGGACTGGGAGTCCTTGAGGAAAAAAAGAAAGGGATTGGGAGTGACTTGCTGTGTGTGCACAGACACGCTGAGATAAGTAATGTCATCAAAGATGTGATTAAAAACTGCATTATAATGCATACATACACAGGGGACTAAATTAAAGCAACAAGAGCAACCTTAATACTGGCATTTCCTAACTTGAGTGCTTGACCTTGCAACCTTAATAATGTTCTTTTGGCATTTTTTTTCTTTTCTGTGCACTATTTTAGACAAATAGTTCATGTTTCTGCAATCACTGTTGGGAAGAAAGTAATTCTTGAGACTATTAAAGCAAAAATAAAAATAAAAATCAATCAATACATAAGTGAACAAACTGAGGGAAAAAAATAAACTAAAACAAGGGACAGGGATAAGGAAGAGCAGGTTTTGGCTTTCAATATGTAATGTTTTTACACGAGTTTTGTAACATCATGAAATCAATAAAGTAAACTATGGATTTCATAAGAAAAACTTAAACAACACAAATTTATATTTTACTTTAGAGGAGTTCAGCCTAGGTTATTTGTTAGCAATTCATCTAAACTATAACTTGAACCTAATTTGTATAGGAACAAATTTCAAGTTCAATATTATCCAGTTGCCAAATTACCCCCACCCCCAAGATGTTACTATTCCTACAGACTTGAGGGTCACAGTGTTGCGACAGATTCACTCCAAAGACAGGCTTCAAAGAGAAGCTGTTGAACTCGAATTGATATGTAAACTAGATTGCATCACCTCTGGATTAAATAGGGACTTGGAATGGCTTAGCCATTACGTTAATTGAATCTATTTCCCTTAAGTTAACGATCCTCATTCACACCTGTGTGGCCATCTTGTTTATCACTTCAAAGGTTTTTTCTTCCCCGGCCATTATGGTTCCTCTCAATTAATTAGCCTCTTAAGGTTGGTCTATGCACCTCCACCTTATCATGTTTCTCTGACTGTATAAATATCTGTCTACTGTATGTTTCATTCCATGCATCCGATGAAGTGGGTTCTAACCCACGAAAGCTTATGCTGAAATAAATTTGTTAGTCTCTAAGGTGCTACAAGTTTTTCTTTCTTATTTTCGTTTTGCTGACACAGACTAACACGGCTGCTACACTGAAACCTATTCCTACAGGTTTATTATCATCATTGAATATATATTTTTTGTTTTTTCTGTGGATTGAGGAAACAGGGTGCATTGGGGGACAGGGTAGGAGGTGGCAGGGAACTATAATTTATCTCTTTTTAAATGTTTAAATCATGATTAAATAGATCTTACCTAAAAGTCATAATATGTCCATTGGCACAGAAACATGCAAGGCAGCTACTATTACTCAATGCCACTATATCTCCACGAAGAACAAAAGAAGTCTCTGTTATGTTTTGTTTATGAATACAGTTCTGTGATGGCAGTGAAATAACTTTTGCTTGTTTTTCAGAACATATCACTGCATATTGGTTTTCACTGATTTCCTGAGAAGAGGAGGAGGGGGACACTGAGACAGGCCGCCGTTTTTTCAATTTATCCTTTTCATCTTTGTCTTCAGAAACATTATGTTCTCTCCATGGTTCATATGCTGGTGGAACTAAAGATCCTGTGGTGTCCAGAAAAGCCATTCTTAGGATTGCCCCTTTTAGCCTCAAAATGGTTCCTAGGATATAGAATTTGACATATCTAAAATAATTCTCCTGAATTGTCTTCCAAACTACATACTAATTGTCTTTAAAATAATTGGCAAACATAAAAGGCATCCTTCCAAACAAAACCTTCAGATTTACCTTCTGTCTCTTCTACAGTAAAACTCAGATTGGCCAAAATGTTAATTAATTTAATTTAAAAAACCCAAACATTTAAACTTGTGCTTAAGACCATCCCTATTCAGGAAAGCATTTGAGCATGGACTTAAATTTAAGTGTGTGTATATGTGCCATTGACTACAATGGAAATTAAGCACATCGACGTTTCTAAACAGGGATGTTTTCCTCAGAGAGACTGACAAGAAAGTGCATCAATAAATTGTACTGTGTTTGAAACCATCTATGATGAATACTATTAACTGTCAGAAGTGTCAACCTGTGTTTCCTTCTTTGAATTAGACACATTTAGGTATAAGCGAGCAGGCTCTCTTGCATTTTCCCTTGTTGGCTTTGTACTAGAGATAAGGGGATTACAAAATAAGGTCTGTTTAGCAGGGAAGAGGATTTTCACCCACCATTGTTATTAACTGAATTGCGGTCTCCTGCATGTGTTAAAACTGAGGCATCCTTGTGCTGTGCTGCTTCTTTTGCTAAGGTCATTTTTATTTACATATAGTTAGATACATTTTGATTTGCCATCTATAGAAGAAAGCTTACTTAGGTCAAAATTCGCCTCTTAGATCCACACTGCAGATCTAGTGACTAACATTGTATTCAGTCTACAGCCTGGTCTATATTAAAAAATTTTACTTTGTCTGACTATGGTTGCCAACAATCATGTTAGCTGAACAGCGGCTGAATGCATTGTAGCAATCAACACAGGCCAACCACATTCAGCACTGCACATGATAAACCACATTCACCCTAACATGCTTGTTGGCAGAAGTCCTCAGGCACATGTGTGTGTAACTACCATTAAATCAACTGGATTTCTATGGAGAAAGAACTAGGTAAACTTGAAATGGTATGATAGGAGATGGTGTTATAGGTAAGTGTTACATGTGTACCTATATAATGGGGTATGTTGTCGGACAAAGACCAAAAGAACATATGCCGGAGGTGCCCACAGACACAGAAGTTTGGACTCCTGGACAGAAGTTCCAACCAGACTGCTCCTTCAGAACTTTGGGGTTCTGAATTTGAAGGGTGGTGAGTAGGCTCGTGAGGGAAGAGAGAGCAGGATTACAGAGTAGGCCAGGGAGCAAGACTGATCAGGAAGGGGAGCACTGCCAGGCTCTTATAAAATTAGGTTTTCCTTCTGGGAGTAAGTACTATAATGGCTACTGAACGCTATTGTTGTGTTATGTTTACTCAGATTAAATACAAGTTTTTGTTTTTTCCAACCTGTAAATTGAAGACAATCAATCAGGCTTTTTTTGAAGAGATCTAGAGGGCCCTTGAAATAGAGGTAAGAAAAGCAGCCAGGCCAGATATTCACAGGCAAGTGTTATGAGAGGACGCTGGGACAGGCAAAAGGGCTGTGTACTAGTGACCCGCAGACACTGGTGTTGAACAAGGTGTGTGCCCAGGAAGGAGCAGGTCATGATAGTTTCTATGCATTGGGGGAAAGCAGAATATTAGAGCTGAAATCTGCCACATGGATCTGAGAGAAGAATGTTGTCCTTAGCACATAGTACCAGCCGGTTCAATCTACAGTCAATCAATTTTTATTCTTTTTTGTAGTGGGAAAATCTAATATGAACTTCGTTGAGAGCAAGGTGAAAAAAAGATTGTGGCATCTAACAATATTCTTCTCTTGCGGTCTTCCTCTAGTTATACTGTTAACACTGTGTGTGTTGCAGTAGGGCTACTCAAATGTCATTCTTTCTACACAAACAGTAGTCCATTTACCGGATATTCCTATACAAGGTTGTAAACTTGCAGTTCAGACTTAACTAATTTGCAAAATTGCTAATCAGGTTCTCTCTAAACGCACAAGTGACATAGCAACTTTCTAGAATACCAAAACACTACACTGTCCTGACCTAAACAGTGAGCATTGTATAATTATTTATGGAATTATTACATAATTGAGAAAAAACAAAACCACATTAAAAACCCCTCAAGAATAATAATGCAGAATACCAGCCACATTATGCAGCAAATCTCCTGTCTTGTACATACCACTGGGAGAAACAATTACTGGCTGAATTAGTCTTTGTTCTCCTCCTGGGGGTAGGTTCAGTACAATGACTAGCACTGTACCCAGAGTAGTCCCAACCCATAAACATGGAGAAGGTGATGTATCTGCTTTCCGTGTGAAAGTCTCACAGAAATGAAGAGCAGAAATTGCTTCTCGGGATTCCTTATCGATGCTAGTTACACTGGAACTCCGCGATCGACTGAAGGAGTTGTCTCTGACATCTGAAACAAGTTTACATTAATTAAAAAGCATTGCAAAATACATCATAAAGTTTCAAAATAAACTATAGTTAGAAATTTTTCGCATATTTTGTAAAGATAGTTCCTTAAAAATCAAACATGTGGTAACTTTCACTCCATAGATTACTTCCTTTTGCTAAATATTTCCCTGATTACATTTCCTCTCCTGCCCACTGACCCCATTTTCCATGCTGTATTCTAATTGCAACACTCTCTTCAACTGCAGAGTACACCATTATATAATTGTCCTGGATGGTCACTGTGTGTGTTCATCTTTTGCATGGGACAAAAGACAGCAGTCATTTATCAAACAGTAGAAGCTTTTCATTATCTTAGTAAGAGACAAACTTCTCAGTTTAAGCTTGTAAAGGGACCCACATACCATGGTGATAAATAGCTTGTCATGTTCTCTGACTTTAGGAGATTGATGGAAGGAGGACTCACTGGCTATTCATACAAGCCTGAACTTCTGGCATAGGTCAATTAAAAAACCTAAAGTTCTTTGATGGTGATGTTCAAAAACAAAGAAATTGGGTAGTTGGAAGATTTTCTTCTGGAGTGCTATAGAAAGTAACATTGATAAGCTTTTCCGGCCATCATCCCTGGACTAAAAGAAGGTTGAGCACAAAGTAGCTCCATAAAGAGGAATTCAAATCATAAGCACAAAGTAACGTGGTTTAATTTAATTCAAAGTAACTGTTGAACTCCTTAAAAGTAGGATATTATAATGGAAATGCTACCAACATCCGCGTGCGCATGTGTTATCAGCTGCACACATTGTAAATACCAGAGGGGTCAACATTTTTAGAGATTCTCTTTTGTACTCAAGCATCAATGTGATTTTTAAATTCCTGACAAATCATTCTCTTTCCGCTTGCTTCTCCCAATGCTTTTACTAAAAGACAAACCAAGTTTATCACTGAAAATATGGTGTAATTTACACTATGGCTTTGTTTAGGCCTGGATTATGCTGGTTTCAAGCCCTCACCCGTTCACAGATACAGTTGGCAACTCTATGCACTAGCAGAATTGAGGTTTAACCAACAGAATTTACTTATGTAATTTATTCATAAAGGGATAATGAGCCATTTCATTAATGGGCTACATTGTTTTCCCCACTGAGAGAAAATCTCCTAGGTAACTAGGCAATCTCCTAGGCTTTCTTCATTATAGAAAGAAAATATGGTACAGAATCATATAGCCAGTGAAAATATCTGTGTAATGCACTATGAATCATTTGTTCTGCTAACTTCAGCGGCTGATCATGGCACCCTCTTCATAAAGATGCTTCTTCAGATTTTAATATTTACTGGGGAAGAAAACAAATCAAGGGTTTTTCCATTTAAATATCTTCAACACCCAAATTAGTAGTTTGTAGACATGATTAGCTACAGATTTTTTCGGACATTAACAAGAATCTTTGAAAAATCAGGAAAATCAGCTTTAAAGCTGTCCATTTTTTTTTATAGAAGTGCCTTAATTATACTGTCTCCAACTAAGCTGCATATTGAAGATAAAATTGAATTGGCCCATTACCAAGCATATGAGAAGCTAACCAAAATTCTGGTAACTCACTGAAACTGAGGGTTGCAAATGACTTCTTGAATTCTGTCCCTTTGACTTTTGAGCTGCATGTACCTTTTTTGTGTGCATTATATAAGAATTCTCCAGTTTCTTTTTCTGAGCAAAATAGGATTGTTGTGACAGATATAAAATTAAACCTGTATTTGTGGATTTAATATTCAAGTAAGATGTAATAATGTGCTGAAAAAATATGCTTATTTTAAGCTGCTTTAATTATGCAATGGAATGATCATTTGTGTTTCTAAACTTTAATATGCAAGCCATACAACTAGAATATTTACTATGAAATTACTGTACTACATCTCAAGAAACAAAAACATCAACTTAGCTCTACACGTTAGCTTTAAATATGTTAGTAGCCTGGTTGTAGTCAACTACAAGTGTAACTGTTTGCAGAATGGGACCTTAATTAAAATCTCCTGTGAGGTCTGTAAAACTTCATTTTCTTCCAAACGGGCATGAAATTTTTCTGATAATGTTCCTCTTGTAATATTCCTGACATCACAAGGTAACTGACAACAAAAATTACAGCAGCCTCAAAAAATTCAGATAAAAATTTTACAACTGCGCACAAATCTGTGTGCTTACATTAGGATGACAACAACTGAGATTTGACATGTCTATTTAAACACAAATTTACTCTTCCTATATAAAACAGTTGCAATATGGGTCAACCTTTATTTTTGAACTTACCTAAATCAGGCTTTAGCTCAGTTGGCAAACTTAACTTTCTGGACATCTTTGCTGAAAAATAAAATATATCTTTAAAAGATATATGATAGTGCTGGCCTTTTTATTATCAGATTGCCATTTTCCAAATGTTTAATACATCACAATTTATTAGTCCAATTTCAGTATTAAGCAATTAATACAAATTCTATGTGATTGAAACCTCGTGTTAAGCAGTGTTTCCACTAGAGTTGAGCCTGACTCAAAATCCCCACATCCAAAATCACATTAACTTTTGGGTAGGAGAGAACAAATTCAAACTCAAATTTTTAAGCTTATGCCATCCTTAAGATCTTGCCTGAAACTTGACAAAACTCATGGATTTTGTTTGCATTTTTGGCTTTGTTCAAACCCCAAGTTTAGACCAAAACTGATGTGGGGGGAGGTTGTACAAAGCCCTGGCAACAAACACAGTTCACACAAAGCCCTGTGCATGCAAACAGCTGAGTTTTACACAACTTTAGTGAACACCACTTTCTCTCCATGTCATCATCATCTTGACATATATAAAAGACAGAAGATGTAATTTATAATTATGCCACATTAAGATAAAAGACTTTACAACTATGTATAAATGTTTTTAAAGCCATTTTAAATATTCTGAAATTTAGGGCAACAAACTTATGGACATACAGAAGCAAGCAGCAATATATTGTCTATATACAATATGCACAATGTTTTCTTAGGTAAAATATAGTAGAACCTTGATAATTTGCACCAATGAGGGGATCATTGTGAAATACTGAGTTTTGCAAATTAGTATGTTAAAAAGGAAAACACGATGCAGTACAATGTAATTTGTTCATTTATTTCAATAATTTATTTTAATTTTAATTATATAAGTAGTCTTGGCTACTTTAATCCTCGTCTGCTCTTTGGGGTGAAGAGACACTTGCTTCCTGTAGGATAAGAAATTCCAAGTGATCAGGGCTACACTAGCACAAACATTATAGTCTATTTTGTAAAAAAAAGTAATTAAGCCCAAGTAAAAGGACATCTCACTACAGCATCTTGTATTTAAAATGGTGTTTTCCCCACATAAGAGCAAAGACGAATGAATTATAAAAGTAATTAGCAAGGTTCTACTGTGACAGTGAGTGACAGGTATAGCTGGATAATGTGTCAGTCATTCTAATCTTGATATATTTAGTGTTAGTCACATAAAATGCAGGTTTGAAAATATTATGCCAGTCAAATTAAATACAGATTTAAATACTGTACATTTAAGAAAAACCTAAAAGTAGTCCTAAAGAAATGCCTTTTAGAGAGTTCTTTAAATTACTTCAGATGTTAAGATGCTTTTCTAACTTAAGCATAGCTAATATCTAGGATCCAGCTGTGGGTTACCTTGTAGAAGACAATGTAGTTTTTTGTTTTTGTTTTTTTATTTTAAAAAAGCAAGCCTCATTAAAACTCAATTTCTGGAACAGTTAGGTTGATATTGCTAGATGTCACAGTGAGTGGTGCACTACCAATATGTAGACAGAAAACTGCTCTTTTTATGGACACTGAAACATTGCAAAATTAAGATACCAGGAATGTAAAACAAAGTAATAAAAAGGTGCAACCATTTGACAGGTGAACTGTCCAATTCCTCAACTTGTCTCAAATTCTGACAGCCATTCACGCACATTGTCTTCATATATAACAATTTAAAGCCTACAGCCGAAAAAACTGTAAAACCTTAAACACAACACAGAGCAACTAAAGAGCTTGCAGTTCCATACACAGTAAATAAATTTCTCTTCACAAAACGTTTCTTCGAAAGAAATAAGACAACCATTAATTCTGTCTTATCACCACAAGCAATACAACTGATAGATTTTTAAAACCACTCATTTAGGGATTCATAGAGCTACATAACAAAACCTGATTTTTATACTATAATTATTCTAATATAGTTCAGAACTATCAGCCTTGTAATGATGAAGTGAAAATTAAATTAACATGGTGAAATTTTACTTATAGAAAACAGTGATTACATACAGCCCATTTATAAAGCAAGTATACAACTAAAATACTCAAGCTATAACTAACTGCTACTAGAACAATTAATTAGCACACTTTTGTCTTATCAGAAATAAGGCACAGGACTGGGACTCAGGAGATTTGGATTGAATTCCCAGCTTCATGTGTAACCTTTGGTAAATCACTTAAGGCTTGTGTGCACTAGCTGGTGTGTAAATTGTAATACAAACTAGCATGTCATGCACTAATTGGCATGTGTGTACCCTGTTGGTGGGCACTGAAAGTTTCTTAGTGTGCATTAATGTGTGTACTGGGGAACTTTTAGTGCATGCCAGTAGAGTCCAAATGGACCAGTTAGTGCACATCATATTTCACATTACAATTTACACTCCAGTTACTGCAGACAAATGCACCAGGTAGACAAGCCCTCGATAGGGATAATACTTCCCTACCTAAAAGAAATGTTGAGAATACCCAGATACTACTATGATAGACAGACTCTTCCCCCCCCCCCCACCCAATTACCTGATTTCCCTTTGCTGAAAAACAGCTCATTCTCACTTGTCATCTTTACTGAAGTTAAATAAGTGTTCATTTTTTCCACCCACACTGATGACGCATGTGTGAGCTCCCTACGCTTGCAAGGTACAATACCACTCAGTCTTAACCTTCTAAACTTTCTTTCCATTTGAAAAAAGTCTCAGATTTAACAATTAAGTATATTCTAGTATAAGTCCCAATTATCACCACTCTGAGCTCCAGATCATCCAATTATCTGAATGTTTTTGTTTCCATCAGTCCCATTATCAAAATTTGACAATAAAAAAAAATGGTGTAGGGAGAACAAAGGCAAGCAAAATATTCAAAATTATCTTTATATATATATATATATATATATATATATATATATATATATATATACACACACACACACATACAGAGAGAGAGAGAGAGAGCGCGCGCTAAGAGATCTGAAATAAAAATACATTGAGGCAATTGTTTCACACATGTTGCAAAATAAATCCAACTCAAATCCCTTGAATCTATTCTCTGAAATATTAGTTAATTGTAGGTTTGTAATCAGAGACTTATTTCCATACCTAGATACCCTATTAATCAGAATCTTGTTTTTTAAAAGAAAGCAAGTTATAGCCAGAAAACTACTGTAAAAAGCGTTTTTCAGCTTCTCAGCCTTTAGGCTGCATAAATTATTCTTACTCTTTGGTAAATGGCAATTCAATGTAACTTCTTCAAAGACATGAAAATCTTCCCACATGGGAGTTGTAGACTTTCCATAACAGAAACACAGAAATACTGGAAAACATCTGCTACAAGAGGAATGGCGTTATGTATTCTGTTCCTCATTGACTTAGCAGGGACAGTATTTCCCTCTCTGAAGAGATGTTTAAAATACTCAGATACTACTATGAAAAAGGGCATATAAATACACATAGACACTCCCTCCCCTCCTTCCCTTTGCTGTCCTGTGCAGGCGGAGCGGCTACTTCAGATCCTATCTGCTTATCAGTGTAAGAAAGCATCGGGGAGGGTCAGATATCTTTCGTACGGGAGGCATGGTGAATGCCCAACTGTGTCGTGTTGTAATTCCATGGACCCCAGTGTGGCCATTTGCCCAGGAAAGGGTATTGGTGGTCCCATCCAGGGGTTATCATACCAGGGTGGGTAGCCACTAAGCTAGGAGGATCATGCTTTAGTGCGTCTCCCATTTGCAGGTGCTCAAACCTGGGAGGAATATTGTGAGGAAAACATATGTTCACCGTCCTCCTCCTCCTCGCCACTTGAGAGGCTTGAAGCGGTAGGGGAGTACTGCAGATAGGGTGCTGAAGGTACCAGTGATATATTGGTGCCCAGTAGTGGAGATTATGGGGCATAAGACACCCTTAAGTCCCCTTGATGTAAAAACTGAGCCCGTGCAGTGACTCCAGGTGCCAAATGGTAAGGCACGAGAGGAGTGAAGGATGACTGATATGGAGCTGGTGCCACTGCAGTTGGTGCGGGCAGAGTCTGTGGAGGCGGCATAAGTATCTGCACCGAAGGTTGCGTCAGGGGTGCATATTGCGCCGCTGGATGCTCTAGACATGAACACTGTCGGGCAGGCACGCGACAGTAGGAGCGTCCTCTGCAGCAGGTGAGAAACCGGTGCTGAGTGTTCAAATGGCAGTGCCGCAGCATCCACTTGTGCTCTCGGCACTGTGACAGCTCTCGGCACAGTGTTGTCAATGGTGACCGATGGAGAGCTGTATGAGACGGGCAGCTGAAAGCCCTGAGCCTTGGCACCAGGTAGTTGAACAGCTGACTCACAGTTGGTGACTGAGGTGCCTGCTGAGTCAAAAGTGCTGAGCTGCGGAGCAATAATTTACTGCTCTAATTTTACTTTAGAGCAGTAAAAGCTCTAAAGGCCACATGAGATGTGCACTGTTGTGTAGTAGCAAATATTTACCATGCCTCACTGCACATGTGGTTGTTTTGAGCAGTGGTCAAAGTATTTCCTGTAGTATAGTTTGTAGAAGTAGCTAGTAAACCATGTTAAGTATTTGGGCTCTATCTGGATAAACAGAGCTATATAAATAGAAGAGCATTATAATTATTCCATAGACTCATAGAAGATTAGGATTGGAAGAGACCTCAGGAGGTTTAGTCCAACCCCCCGCTCAAAGCAGGACCAACCCCAACTAAATCATCCCAGCCTGGGCTTTATCAAGCCAGGCCTTAAAAACCTCTAAGGATTGAGATTCTACCACGTCCCTAGGTAATCCATTCCAGTGCTTCACCACCTTCCTAGTGAAATAGTGTTTCCTAATATCCAACCTAGACCTCCCCCACTGCAACTTGAGACCATCGCTCCATAGTTAGCTTTTCATACAATTCAAATGAAAGTTTAGCTATAATAATGAGCCTACAGAAAGGGATATTGTAGGTGCTTTGGTGTCTGAGTCATGTTCATTCCTGAATAGTTTAGTAACACTCCCAGGACTAATCAAAACACTAGATAACTAGAATACATCTGGTAAATTTGGAATGGTGACTTTGCGACTCCAGTTTATTTTATATTCTTTTTGCTAACACTGCAGGTGTGTGTGTTTAGGCAAGATTTTTTCAACAACCAAGATTTTTCTTGATCCTGTAACAAACCAATAATTCTGACTCTGATATCAATTTGTTGCTATAGATATGAATCTGTAGGAATGAAGAAGCTTTACATAAGCAGATTTGTTTTAAGTAGGGCTGTCGATTAATCACAGTTAACTCATGTGATTAACTGAAAAAAAATAATCATGCTGTTAAACAGAATACCAATTGAAATTAAATATTTTTGGATGTTTTTCTACATTTTCAAATATATTGATTTCTATTACAACAGAATACAAAGTTACAGTGCTCACTTTATATTATTTTTATTACAAATATTTGCACTGTAAAAATGATAAAGAAATAGTATTTTTCAGTTCACCTCATACAAGTACTGAAGTGCACTCTCTTTAACGTGAAAGTGTAACTTACAAATGTAGATTTTTTTTTTGTGTTACATAACTTCACTCAAAAACCCCCCACAAATGTAAAACTTTATAGAGCCTACAAGTTCACTCAGTCCTACTTCTTGTTCAGCCAATCGCTCAAACACATTTGTTTACATTTACTGGAGATACTGCTGCCTGCTTCTTATTGACAATGTCACCTGAAAGTGAGAACAGGCATTCACATGGCACTTTTGTGGTCAGCACTGCAAGGTATTTACGTGCCAGATATACTGAACATTCGTATGATCCTTCATGCTTTGGCCACCATAACAAAGGACATGCTTCTATGCTGATGATGCTCATTAAAAAATAATATATTAATTAAATTTGTGACTGAACTCCTTATGGGAGAATAGTATGTCTCCTGCTCTGCTTTACCCGCATTCTGCCATATACTTCATTTATAGCAGTTTCGGAAGATGACCCAGCACATGTTTGTTTTCAGAACACTTTCACAGCAGATTTGACAAAACGCAAAGAAGGTACCAATGTGAGATTTCTATAAATAGCTACAGCACTCAACCTAAGATTTAAGAATCTGAAGTGCCTTCCAAAATCTGAGAGGGATGAGGTGTGGAGCATGCTTTCAGAAATCTTGAAATAGCAACATTCCGATGTGGAAAATACCGAACTCGAACCACCAAAAAACAAAATCAACCTTCTGCTGGTGGCATCTGACTCAGACGATGAAAATGAACATGTGTCAGTCCACTCTGCCTTGGATCATTATTGAGCAGAACCCAACATCAGCATGGATGCATGTCCTCTGGAATGGTGGTTGAAGGATGAAGTATGAATCTTTAGCGCAGGGGTCTCCAAACTATGGCCCGCGGCTTCAATTTGTCCGGCTCCCCATGCTGCCGCGTAGGCGGCACTTTGGCAGCAGCTCAGACACTGCCGCCCGCCTTGGGAGCTGCCGCTGTGTCGGCAGCTTTTTGGCAGCAGCTCAGACGCTGCTGCCCGCATCGGCAGCATTTCAGTGGCAGGGGGGCCCTCGTCTCCTTAAAAAAAAAAAAAAAATCTAATGTGGCCCTCGTCTCCTAAAGTTTGGAGACCTCTGCTTTAGCGCAGCTGTCATGTAAATATCTTGCGACGTCAGCTAAAACAGTGCCATGTGAACACACTCATTTTCAGGTGACATTGTAAATAAGAAGTGGGCAACATTATCTCCTGCAAATTGTAACCAAACTTGTTTGTCTGAGCGATTGGTTGAAGTAGGACTGAGTGGACTTGTAAGCTCTAAAGTTTTACATGGTTTTATTTTTCAATGCAGTTATTTTTTTGTACATAATTCTACATTTGTAAGTTCAACTTTCATGATAAAGAGATTGCACTACAGTACCTGCATTAGGTGAATTGAAAAATACTATTTCTTTTGTTTTTTACAGTGCAAATATTCGTAATAAAAAATAAATATTAAGTGAACACTGTACACTTTGTAATCTGTGTTGAAATTGAAATCAATATATGTGAAAATGTAGAAAACATCCACAAATATTTAAATGGTATTCTATTATTAACAGCACGATTAATCACAATTAATTTTTTTAATTGCTTGAAATCCCTAGTTTTAAGATTTAGACATATACAAGTTTCCTTTAGGGAGACAGATACTATTCCAGTGACGGGACCATGAGGAACTATTTCTCTCTTCAGTTAGGTGGGAGCTAGATTTTCAATTATCCTTTCATGAGTGACACCTCCTTGTTGGCGTCCATTAGTCTCGAGAGACAATGGATATGCGCCCATTGGGAATGTTTAGTTGATGGTTGTGCAGCGTCTGTTGTGGCTGTGGAGCCGCACACGAGAGTGGCAGTCTTGATTGCATTTGCTGCATTTGAAGGCGGTGTCAGCTGTGGGTTGGAGCCGCTGCTTCCTTTTTCGTTGAACCCGCTTTTCCTCGGCAAGCTGCCGCAGCTTGTCTTCGCCAGTTTTCAATCCAGTGGTCAGAGCGTGTCTCCATCTGCATCTGTCCTGGGCGAGCTCTTCCCAGCTGTTGATGTCGATTTGAACAGTCTTCAGGTCCCTCTTACAGACATCCTTGAAGCGAAGGTGGGGCCGTCCTGTAGCTCTGTTTCCGGAGGCAAGTTCGGCATACAACAGGTCTTTGGGGATCCGTTCATCTTCCATGCGACTTAGATGGCCAAGCCATCTGAGGCGGTGTTGACGGAGGAGAGTGAACATGCTGGAGATCTTGGCATGTTCCAGCACCTCGTTGTTCGATCACTCCAAGTGATCCCGAGTATGCGACGGAGGCAGCGCATGTGGAAGGCGTTCAGTCTCTTTTCTTGCGAAGCGTAGAGGGTCCAAGTTTCGCTGGCGTAGAGAAGAGTGTTTAACACACATGCACGGTACACAGCGACCTTTGTGTTGATGGTCAGCATGTTGTTGTTCCATACTCTCTGTGACAATCTGGCCAAAATTGTGAAGGCCTTGCCAATTCTACGGTTGATCTCAGGGTCCAGTGAGAGGTTGTCCGTGATGGTAGATCCAAGGTAGGTGAACTGACTGACCACCTCTAGCACATAGTCATTGATGGCAATGCTTGGATGTTCTGCATCCTGGGCCATAACTTTGGTCTTCTGAAGACTGATTGTCAACCCGAACTCTTCGCAAGCTCTGGAAAAGCGGTCAATCAGATGTTGGAGATCGGTTTCTGTGTGGGTGGCCAAGGCAGCGTCATCTGCAAACAGCATGTCTCTAATTGTTGCCTCCCGTACCTTGCTTTTGGCCTTTAGTCGAGCCAGATTGAAAAGTCTCCCGTCAGACCGGGTGTGGAGATAGACTCCCTCTGTGGAATTTCCAAAGGCACGTTTCAGGAATGCTGCAAAGAAGATGCCGAAGAGTGTGGGAGCAAGAACTCAGCCTTGTTTTACTCCACTGTGGCTGTCTAAGGCATCGGAGGATGAGCCATCATACAGTACTGCGCCTTTCACCTTTCCTGTTGTCATGAAAAGACTGGATCACGGTCAGCAGCTTCGGTGGGCAGCCAACCTTTACCAGGATCTTGAACAGCCCATCTCTGTTCACAAGGTCGAAAGCTTTGGTCAGGTCTATGAAGGCAAGGAATAGCGGCTTGTGCTGTTCTCTGCATTTCTCTTGCAGCTGCCTTAAGGAGAAAACCATGTCGGTTGTGGATCTCCCTGCTCGGAACCCGCACTGTGACTCTGGGTAAACTTTGTCAGCAAGCTTCTGCAGTCTATTCAGGATCACGCGTGCGAAGACTTTACCCTCAACACTCAGGAGCGATATGCCTCTGTAGTTGTTGCAGTCGCTTCTATCACCCTTGTTCTTGTAGAGGGTCACGATGTTGGCGTCTCT
Source organism: Chelydra serpentina (assembly GCA_037349315.1). Lineage (NCBI taxonomy): Eukaryota > Metazoa > Chordata > Testudines > Chelydridae > Chelydra > Chelydra serpentina. The sequence goes on from JBAIAC010000010.1 coordinate 27,031,287, forward strand.
CATATCCTGAGGTACTGCACCTTCGTCCCAGCACGACAGAGGTGGTCATGGAGGTGTTCTAGGAGGACGTTGATGCCACACTTGATAACTTCTGGTGGGATGCCATCCTTTCCTGGAGCCTTTCCTGTGGACAAGCTCTCAATTACATTCTTCAGTTCTTCCATGGTGGGCTTCTCGTCCAGCTCAGTTTCAACAGGAAAACCATCCACAGTATTGCGGGCAGCTTCAGTGACGGTGTTTTGCCTGGAGTACACTTCAGAGTAGTGCTCCATCCATCTATCCATCTGCTTGCCCTTGTCCTGGATGTTTTCGCCTGTTGCAGACTTTAGTGACACTCTCCACTTCTTTGTGGGTCCCATGGCCTTCTTGATGCCATCATACATTCCCCTGATGTTTCCAGTGTCAGCAGATAGTTGAATGCTCCGGCAGAGCTGGAGCCAGTAATCATTTGCACACTGTCAAGCTAGTCTCTGTACTTTGCTCCTGGCAAATCGATACTCTTGTAGAGTCCTCTGACTGGGGGAACGCTTGTACTCCAGGTGAACAGCGCGGCATTCTTCAACGGCTGGAGTGAGTGTGGCAGAGTTGGCCTCAAACCAGTCATTATTCATGTTTTGTTTCTTTCCAAAAACTTTCATGGCTGTGCTGTGTACTGCGTCTCTGATGTGGTCCCATCTCTCTTTGGCGCAGCCACCAGGAGGCATACAGTTCAGCAACTCGGAGAGCGCATGGGTGAATTTCTCTGCCTTGTCTGGGTGTGCGGTCTTGCTCACATCGATGCGGGGTTTGCCCTCTGGCCTAGAGCGGTGGATCTTCTTTGGCTGTAGCCTCATCTTGCTGCACACCAGCGAGTGATCACTGTCGCAGTCAGCACTGTGGAAGGTGCGAGTAAGCACTTCAAGGCAGACCGCCTGATGATGATCAGGTCGAGTTGGTGCCAGTGCATGGAGCGAGGGTGTCTCCAGAACACTTTGTGTTGAGGCTTTGTCTGGAAGAATGAGTTGGTGATGCTGAGGTCATGGTACAAGCACAGTTCCAGAAGTTGTTGTCCATTCTCATTCATTTCTCCAACGCCAAACTTTCCAAGACAGGTTGGCCAAAAGTCGTGGTCAGCGCCCACTCTGGCGTTGAAGTCACCAAGTAGTATCAAGTGCTCTTCTTTAGGGATACTCCTGATGATCGTATCTAACTGATCATAGAACTCATCCTTGGTATCCCTGTTGGTGCCGAGTGTTGGTGCATACGCGCTGATCAGGTTGACGGGTCCAGTGGATGTGTGGAGTCGGAGTGATAACAGTCTTTCAGTTCCTTGCTGACCAGGTTCCACCATCCCCAGTAAAGAATTTATCACGGCAAATCCAACACCACACTCTCGGATTTCTTCGGCACTCTTCCCTTGTCAGAAGAACGTATAGTTCTTTTTCCTGAGAGTCCCAGCATCTGGCAGCCGTGTCTCCTGCAAAGCGACTATGTTGATTTGGAGTCGTGCTAGCTCATCGTTGATGACTGCAGTCTTCCGAACATCGCTGATTGCCTGAAGGTCCTGTGATAGGCCAGTTGTCATGGTCCATACGTTCCAGCATCCTAACTTGAGGGCTGGTTTCTTAAATGTTGGTTTTCTTTTGTTGTTGCCTGGTGCATGGTTCGCAGTCCACTTGTCGGGTACTCACGTACACTAAGCCCCACGCACCCAGTGACACCTCCTTACCCTTACTTAATTGGTGCATGACGGCAGCATGTAACTGAACACGACAAGATTAATGTCTTCCTCTGAAAATAATACTTTGCAAGTTAGAGCAATGGGCAGTGTGGGTACTTTCATCTTATCTAATAACCAAGAGTAGCCTCTCTGATGGGCTAAATCCTCAACAGGTTGGGGACAAAGAATTCCAGAAGCTTATTTCTGAACTCGGGTTCCTTGTGTGGCAATGAAATGAACTGCAGGCATGCCACAAGACAAGTCCCATCTGATCATACATTTGATAAAGTGAAATGATTTGTTTTACAACAGATAAATAAAATTGGCAACAATAGATGGCGCACACGTTTTACAATATATCCCAATCCCCATCTAACTGCTCACAATTCATTATGAAACAATGAAGTAATAAAACATGCAATTAACAACATCAAATAATGACAAGACCATGACATTCTGCAATATGACAGATTTAAGGAAGAGATTAAAGTAGCACCATAAGCTCACAAAACAACCATGCAACATAAACATGCCACATACAATGTACAGTAAATGGCAATGCAAAAAAAGTATTTTTGTTGTCACCGACTTCAAGTGGTCACTCCTTAATACATTTCAAATTGAACATTACACAACAATCCTATTAATAGCAGCAACATAAGAACCATGAAGATGGGCATTTTCTAATTCTTCTAGATAGATTCACTGGGCTCCTATTTACATTATTAGTAGGACATCTGTCTACTCACAACCCTAGTAAATAATTATGAGACGACAACATTTTCAAAATCTTCTACGATGTGTCAATTTATTAAACCGATAGCAGAAATTTAAATTACAATGTGGAGTTCATGGACTATGTATAAAACTAAGACTTTGTCATGGATATTTTTAGGAAAAATCAGGGACAGGTCAGGGGCAATAAAGAAAAATTCACAGAAGCCTATGACCTGTCCCTGACTTTTCCTAAAAATATCCGCGATAAAATGGGAAGGGACTGGGCAGCTGCAGGGTGGCTGGGAGCTCTGGGCTCCAGTGGTGGCGGGGGCCCTCAGGGCCCCCCGCTCCCTCCCCAGCGGTGGGGAGCTGTGGGGGGTCCCCCTGCCCATGGCAGCTGGGGCTGCAGGGCTCCCTCTGTCCCAGCCATCGCTGTGGGCGGATGGCTGGGGAGCTGCCGGGGTCCTCCAGCCTGCTGGTGGCGGCGAGTTGCCAGGGTAACCCCCTCTTGCAGCAGCTGGAAACTTCGGTGTACCCCCACTGCCCACGGTGGCTGGGAGCTTGGGGGCTGGCTGCCTCAGGCAGCAGGGATACCTCACAGCTCCCTGCAGCTGTGGGAGGCGGCACGACCCTACAGCTCCCAGCTGCCAGGGCTGAAGACACGGAGGTCTTTGGAAGTCATGGATTCTGTGACTTCCGTGACCTTTGTGACAAAATCGTAGCCTTAATTAATGCATATATTACACATAGTTAACCTCAGTCTCAACTTAACTCTGCATATCACTTTCTTCCTGAAAGATGCAATTCTTTCAAACTTGTTCTAGAAAGTTCTTTGAGCTGTGAAGCAAATTCAAGATACTATTCTATTCCATTAGAAAGAAAAAAAAAGACTTTAGGCTGGAACAGATGTCTATAATTCTGCATAATTATCACTGATTTGTTGTATTAATATAATAATGCTGCAATATAATGATGACAGTAGAAATTACAACATCAGAGCCAAGTTAAACAGCTCAGTCAGCCTGGTCAATAATTAACGTAACTAAAAGCAATTTTTTGCATAATATTGGTCATTTTATTAAAATACAGAGAAGAACATTCCTTTTGGAACACTTAAGAGGAAGACAATTTACCTCTTTACCAGGCAAAGGTAATACGTAAAACATCAAGTAAAGTTTTGCAAGCTGTGTCAGATTACTCTACCATTGTGTTATAAAACTGACTTTCAACACTCTTCTTATTTCAGTCCTGGGATGTTCAGAATAGAGAGAGCCTGTTACATCTGATGCTTTTATTATTGTGGCCAGGTCTGCAATCAGGGTTGGGACAAAGATACATCCTCTTTCCACCTTCCTGCTCTCTCTGGTATAGAGTATTTTAACTAGGTTGAGAGGCCTTTCTTACTTTCTCCATATGTGGGACAAGGTAAGCAGCCTGCACAACCCCCTCACATCAATATTCATACAACTCTGAATTTTGAGTCCTATATTTTTCCCTTTAGTTGCTGCATTGTCATTACTTGTTGGTCTCCCTTTGTTCCATTCAGGTTCAGAAAAAGTTGTGAGTTGCCAAAGGTCAAATAATAAATCAGAGCCAGTAAAAATCCAATTATCTCAACTCCTAGTCTTGTACCTTATTGAGCAAATTCTGCTGTTTGTAGATTACTTATAAAATACCTCTATAGTGGAGGTAATGGCAAAAACTACAGATTCTTGTGTATAGAGGGTTTAACCTTTTTGGTGCTTAGTACTCATGATTAAGATAGGTAGGATCCCAGATAGACTCGTTGCCTATTAAACTACAATAGCTAGTAATTTGCCAGCCAGCAAGCATTAGAATTCCTCACCAGCCACTTTTGTCTCCGCAGTAGTATGTTTGTGGATATTACTTTATGAAAGAGGTCCAGAAAAGATCATAAACGTAATAGCTAGGTACCAAAATCCTATGGTGGAAGTTGGACATGTCATTCTGGATTGTCACTTTCAAACTTACTTTCACTCATTGTCTCAACAATTTATTTATTTTTGGTAAATAATTATTACTACACTATTAGTTATTCTTTCTATGAAGTATACTTATATTCTAAAGACATTAGAGGTATACCAAAACAATCTTGTTATACATAATAACACAGATTAAATCTTTTGAATAAAATATCTCCAAAGGAATATAACTAAATCTTATTGCTATCGTACAATATAGATAAAACAAATAAAAACCTTAAGGTACTAATGCTGAAATAAGAATAAATTAGAAAAAGAGACCACCAAAAACCCATTTGCCTTATTTCCTTACTGACCAATGTGTTAGATTATCAATCCATCATATTTCCATTCTGACCATAAAAGGGTTCAATTCATAGCTTGCATACAACATAATTCAAAGAATTTTTGTGAATTCATTTGCAACTTTTATTTAAAAGAATGTATAGACTGGTGACTTGTCATATTATGGCTGGATACCACTAGCATATACCGCTTTGGGTTACAGTATTGATAATGAGGATAGGTATGTAAAGCTCTCGTTCCTTTTTATGTTGAAGGAAAATGCAATTCTATCACTATCTTGAAAACCTATAGGGGAAACTAGGCCTTATGGATATGGGTGTAACATTTACAAGGAAATAAATCAGCAACAGTTTCTAAAGTATACTGCACCACAACAAATGTAATAGTATTACGTTGCAACTTGCATAGACTGAACCCTTCTAATATTTCAGAATAAAGTAGAACCTCTTCTCCCAAATAAATAGGAAGGTGCACATCATATAAATTAAAGTATTAAAACACCATTTCTCCTTGATTTTATTAATCATTGTGCCCAATATATTTAGCACAGAAGCAGCCCAAAGGATTACCATTTAGCACAGGGAAAGATAGATTAATAACTAAATAATACAGTGCAATTTGAAAATTTTTGCTATTGGGTTAGCGTTGCATAGAGTAAGGCACTAGATTAGGAAGAAAGCAGAATTTTTCTAGTTCCTACCTATATCATTGGCTACCATCTTGGAAAATTTTCTGCTTTTGGTCTTCACTGTAAATAATATTTTAACAAAAAATGTCAAAAACTATAAATGTACTAAAAGGATGAATTGAACAAAAGAAATAATGCTGTTAAAATAAAAATACTGTACCCTTTTCTATAAAATTATTCATTTTTTGATCATCATCATCATCAGAATTGTTTGGAGAACCAGAACCTATATGAGTGAAGACAGAATGAAATAGACATGCAAAATGGACATTCACAAAACAAGATACATGTACAACACTGATTTGACAGACTATGCATTATATTTAAAAAGTCTTATGAGACAACATACTGTCACACTGACTTCACAGCTAAGATACATCAAAGTACTGATCAAAGATAGAAAGCTTAATTAATATTTTGGTTATGTGATGGCACTATAGATGCCAAACTCTGCAATAAAGGAGCGTACACAAAAATAAGCAGGTAATCTGAAGCAAAATTACTTATTAGAGCAAGACACCACCACAACAAAGTGCATCTGGGTTATTTTGGTTAGAGACATTTCTTTTATTTAATATAAACATTTTAATATGTGGATACCTAGAATATTGCTCTGTAAATAAGAAGAGGACAAATAATTTATCCAAATTTTGACCTATAGAGCTAATGCAATATGGAGCATCGTTTGGTCTCTAAAAGTAAGAAATCTGTTTAGAGCAGCAATTTTATTCTGCAAACAACTCCTATCCCAACACCACAATAGAGAACTTACTTCTGCAAGCAGTGGTTCTAAAGACCACTGATGGTGAATCGGCTACGATTTGTGAATCGATGTTTTAGCGATATTTAACTTGGTGGCTTTTTTAATCTTATTAAAATGCCAAACACAACCAGTTTTTATATCGCTAAAAAAAAATCACCAATAAAAAGGACAGAAAGTGTTACAAGGGTATTATTTTCTTACTATTTTAGGTATCCGAGCATTGCACTTTGTATATGCTATGCAACTTTATCCAGGGCACTGGATGAGGGGAACAAAGTTTAAAGCTTTTATAATCTCTTCATTTTGGGTTTCATATTATTTCTGCTGTAATTTAGTTCTCTGTCTCTCAAAGCTAGAGGATGCTCTGCCAACTAGCAAGGGCATGGAGCCTTTTCTATAGCTGTGAATCTGTGTAACCACTCAGTCGAGGAAGTTAGAGTGTAACTGAAGTTGCAGCTTTGTTCATTTGGAAGACTGAAATTGTCACACCATTCATGCTGTAGTTTCATTTGACCTAAGATGTCTCAGACTGTCAGTCCCAAACACTGATCTTCCAGACTGTTGTACAACCAGTCTCCTAATCAAGCTCTAGTTGAGCATTATTTTATAACAGTAAACTATTCTAAAACCATATTTACTGAATTTTTTAAAAATGCAAAGCTTAATAAAGTTAATGACAAAGTTATATCTGGATATTTCAGTCTTACCCCCTAGCTAGTCTCTCCCTAACTAGACAAACTCCAACAACCTAAATCTGCCTTCTCCTATTCTCTGCAGCTTTAGTCCACCACCGTCTGATCCTCTGATTTCTCCTGGTGCTCATAACTTCTGACAATATCCACTCCCCACCTTCCTAGCATCTCATGGCTCCTCCCCATTCTTGTTGCCCTCTCTAAGGCCTTGTCTACACTACTGCAAGTAAGTAGATCTAAGTTACGCTACTCCAGCTAGGTGAATAATGTAGCTGCAGTTGATCTAGCTTAGGTTGACTTACTGCGGCGCCTACATCACACTGGGTTGATGGGAGACACTCTCCCGTCGACTTACCTTAATCTTCTTGTTCCAGTGGGGTACTGAAGAGTGCTCTGCAGTAGATTTAGCGGGTCTTCACTAGACTCACTAAATTGACCTCTGCTAAATCAATTGCAGCAGCAGCATCTATCCCCAGTAAGCGTGGACATGGCCTAAGAGTCCCTCTGTGAAGCCGACAACTTATTATCTCCAGCCCCATAGATCCTATTTCTACATTTTCTATTACTGCAAATTAATATTAAGTTATCTTGAGAAGCCCACTTCTGAATTTTAATCTAATTCAAGACAAAAACATACCCAGGATTTTATTTTTATTTTTTGATTACTCATCCAGTAGTGTGTTTCTGCACTATGCATGCATACTCTTTGGTTCTTCTATGGCAGAATGCAAGTTGAATTTATTTAAATACTGTACCTGACCCCTAATTCAGAGAAAACATTTTGATGGGAGGGAGGGGGAAGAGATGATGTTAAATAAATTTATTGAAACTTTTGAATTTCAAATTTAAGTACAGTGTTGAATCCAGTGGTTTTTTTCCCCCCCATAAAGTCTTTGAAGACTGGTGATAATCTGGAAAAACTGATCAAAAATCTACCCTATTTCTTTTCTTATCACCTTCCCAGTCTTCTTCCTTTCTGTGTTTTTCAAGTTTTCCTTCCTAAGGAAAGTTAGTTTAAGCTTCACTATATTCCTTCCACTGGCAATATCTAAATGAAGATTTTTCTGAGGACCATGATACCCGACTTTTACAAAAGATGCTAATCTTTGCAGGATGAATATTTGTGGGTGTCTCCTTTCTTATTTTTCTACTTTTCCTTTCCTCCCCATGTGTTCCCCATGCTTGTTTCTCTTTGCTTGCCCTCTCCTCATCCATGAAATGTCTCCTCTTTCCCCTCTTCGGGTTGTCAGTCTTTTCTTGTGAACCACTCATTTACTGCTAAAATTACTGTTTTTTGAAAAAACAAAAGAAATCAACAAAATCAAAACAACCCACACATATCAAATAATTATACATCAGTCAATATTTTAAGGTTCATTTAGCTTAATCCTTTTATATGAATTATCTCCTTAGCTCTATTAACTGAATTTTTTTTTTTTAAATCAAAACTTGCCTAAATGTCCAGGTTAGGTCATTTTACTTACTCTACCTGTCAAATTCAAGTAGTTCAGTTAGAACTATCACCAGCATCATCTAACATGTAGCAGGAAGTGCTTCACTGCAACAACAGCAGAATACAGTAAGTGGATCATAAATTTTTGCATCTACTGGATTTGGTGGTATGGTGGTGGGTGAGTGTTTTTTTGTTTTGTTACACAAAGAGGAAGCACATCTTTGAATCCAAATGAGGGAAATACTTCTCTACACCAGAGAATAGGGTAGCCCCAAATCAGGTTTAACACTTCAACAAACTCTATATTTAGTAGATATTTATGTCATAGCAACACACTTTAGTAGAATTTGGTTTTAAAATGTGAAGTAGAGTTAGTCGGTTTGTTTTTAAATGTAAAGCGGAACTAATCTACTAATCATGATGTCCTGGCCAAATTCCATTCTCAATTTGCTCTTCTGAAAAGAAAAATCTTAACTTGTGATAGACTGACAGTCTGATGATGTACATTGAAACTCTGAATACAGTTTGAATGTGTGTCAAAACAAAATTGTCAATTCAAACTGTCAATTCAGAAATTAAGTTTAATACTTTATAAAAAGTTTTCCTGATTAAAAAAAAGAAAAAAAAAGGATATTTTGTTTTGTTATAAATTCATATGGGTGATGAAGATGACACGCCTCTTGTCTAAGTGTGAGGGGGCGATGAGAAGGTGTTTTCAGTTAATGGCATTCAACTTTTGAACTTGCATACTCCATTGATCCAACGGAGGGCCATCTACACTTACAGCGCTGCAGCAGAGCTCCTGTAGTGCTTAGTGAAGATGTTACCTACGTTGACAGGAGAACTTCTCCCATTGGCATAGGTACTCCACCTCCCCAAGAGGTGGTAGCTATTTTGACGGGAGAAACCCTCTCATTGACATAGCGTTGTCTACACTGGGTATAACTGTGTCGCTCAGGGGCATGATTTTCTACACCCCGGAGCAACTTAGCTATACCAGCGTAAGTTTGTGGTGTAGACCAAAGCAGAGTATGAGTTTGTTGACCTTCTGGGATCTCTAAAAGGCATATCCTTTTTACCCAAGCTTTCAATAAGGGCTTTAGGCTATAGAGGGTATAAGTAGGATCAAAGACTTTGGTATTTAGTATTCTTTATAGGATGTTGTGGTGAGGATCATTCATAATGGCATTAGTTTATTCATGAGATGAATTCATTTTAATATACATGTCCCCACCCAGACCTTTTAGGCACTTTTAAAATATCTAGATAAAGTAAATCTGCAATTTTAAATCCTAATCTACGGCATCAGACTAGAGCTTCTGAGGGAGAATGAGTGAAATGATAGATCCCACTCAGAGTCTGATCAAAGTGATGGGAAAGTGAAACAGTGACAGATATTTCTAGACACTCTCGAAAATTCATTTTTAAGACTATATATATTCATTATGAGTGCATTCTTAAGTATTTGGAAGAGCATTCATTACACTTTTGAGCTATTAGAGTGAATCACCGTAGTTCTTTAAAAATGCCAGCTCCAGTGTAATGGAAAAGCCAACTTATCTGGAGTGGGGAGCTCCTCTTTTGGAAGTCTGATAGCTTCCAGAAAGTTCTGAGAGCCTGACAAAAATTTTCAGCTACCACTCTAATGAGAAAATGGCAGTAAACTCATACTATAGAATTCAGTCAAAAATAGCTTTCCCCCAAAAAACCACAGGATTTTTCCCTTTATCAATGAGAGATATTTTACCATGTAAAACCTTATTAAAAACAGAAAAACCTTAGAAGTAGCAGGTGGAACTTGTGATCTGCACAGAAATGAAAACTACTTGTAGTCACAAGTGTGGTATATTACCGGTATCTCAGGAGCTCCACACTGCAAGTTCTAGCCAAGATCCCTTTTCCTTCCCGGCTGTGCAGTGTGTGTGTGTGTGTGTGTGTGTGTGTGTGTGTGTGTGTGTGTGTGTGTGTGTGTGTGTGTACACATACACACACACACACACATTAGTGGTTTGACAAAATTAATAGGAAAAGCACTAACAAAATATACTGTAGCATGAGAACGTTACTTTCCTCACAGCCTCATAGATAGCATGCATTTCCAATCTAGGAATATCTTTGCTTGTGTGCCGTCTCCCTTAAGCATAAATATTTGAAACTTACACATGCCACTTGACTCATCCTTACTAGACACTAGGTTTGTATTTCCAAGTCAGATAAATTGTCCTTGATTTAAACCAGAATTCTGTAATGGTTAGTGAAATCTTAAATAGCAAAATCAATACAATGTGATGGAAAGAAAAAAGCTACAATAGACAGTTTCTATATAATTACTTAGCAAGCATTACTGGCATGACTTAGAACAATGCATGTCACATTCTGTGCGACTATAATGTTAAAGTATTTGAAAAAAACTGTAGTTACCCGAAGTGGGTGACTTGCAGCGATCCTCTGGCACTGTAGTCCCTTCATTAATATCACAAAGACCTGCTGAAAAAATACAAAGAACAATTTAAAATAAAAAATAAAATAGCTGTTTACAATCTTTCCTGAACTAGAACTTCTTTGAATTTTTAGCCTCTATATTACACTAAGCAAGTGTTTCTCCCACTTGAGGAGGGGGGAGGAGGGAGAAGATTTTTTTTTACAAGTCTTTCACTCAAGAGGCTGACCTTAATTACGGCACTAAAATAGTCTGTTTGACAGAAGAATTACAGTATTACCTCAGTATTATTTTCGTTTTAGTATTACCTCAGAATACTGAAACTTTTCACTTGATTTTTTAAATCAATTCATCAATATTTAATCAGAAAAATAATATTTAGCAAACATTTAAGAAAAAAGTATAGCCTTATATAATCAGAGAAAGTTCTTTATTTTATTAGAGGTAGATATGTGCATTAAACATGTATACTGTCCAAAACAAAAAAGAGTAAAGTATGTCCTAAAATCTTATTTAAGTGAAATAAGTAAACTAATTCATGTTTATGATAAAATCAGATGAATAGGAGGATTTCAATATTAAGGAATTCCATAAAATACTTTAAGATTAACATGTGACCACTATTGTGTATTTTTACATAATTTCTACTTTCCTTTTTTTGGGTAAAGTTATACTATATTCCTGCAGCCACACTTTTCAACCGAACTCACTGATTTCATTTAAGAAATGGATTGATGATATAAGGCGGTTATGGTTTATTTTTGGGGAGTGAAATGTTTTTTTCCCTGTTGAGGACTTTCATATAACACTCAATATGACATCATCATCATACAAATCACAAGACTGTAGTTACAAGATTCTTTTACTGAAAGAAATGATAGCTTTGCACACTTAAAGAATGCAGAATTAGATGCAAAGAAGGAAGTCAAACCATAGGGATCACATATGTTGCATATAGCCAACTGGAGATACAAATGGAACTTTTGATCCCCCGTTTTCTTTAGGACTTGGCAAAGGATGTGTTGAAATTTAAAGTTACCAGTTAGATCTTTTAATGTTTTTTTAATTAAAAGCTTTCATTAATGTTTTAAGAATATTAACCTATTCTCAGACTTACTTAAAAATAATTTTCTCTTTGGATCTGTTATGATGTTTCCTGTGCGGGAAAGAAGAGTTACTTAGCTTTACTGTAACTATGGTTCTTCAAGATGTTGTCATCAATGTGGAACCCACTCAAGGTGTGCAATCAGAATCTCTTGTACTGCATTTTCCGTAGGGCCACACCTGCGCTATGCATGTTCTCATAGAAATCACAGAATCATAGAACTGGAAGGGAACTCGAGAGGTCATCTAGTCCAGTCCCCTGCACTCAAAGCAGGCCTAAGTATGGTCTAGACCATCCCCGACAGGTATTTGTCCAACCTGCTCTTGAAAATTCCCAGTGATGGAGATTCCACCACCTCCCTAGGCAATTTATTCCAGTTAACCACTCTGACAGTTAGGAAGTTTTTCCTAATGTTCAACCTAAATTGCCATTGCTTCAATTTAAGCCCATTGCTTCTTGTGCTATCCTCCGAGGTTAAGAACAACAATTTTTCTCCCTCCTCCTCCTCGTAACAACCTTTTATGTACTTGAAAACTGTTATGTCCCCTCTCAGCCTTCTCTTCTCCAGACTAAAGAAACCCAATATTTTTAATCTTCCCTCATAGGTCATGTTTTCTAGACCTTTAATCATTTTTGTTGCTCTTCTCTGGACTTTCTCCAATTTGTCCACTTCTTTCCTGAAATGTGGCATCCAGAACTGGACACAATACTCCAGCTGAGACCTAATCAGCATGGAGTAAAGCGGAAGAATTACTTCTCATGTCCTGCTTACAATGCTCCTGCTAATACAGCCCAGAATGAGGTTTGCTTTTTTTGCAACAGCATTACACTGTCGACTCATATTTAGCTTGTGATCCACTATGACCCCCAGATCCCTTTCCATAGTACTCCTTCCTAGGCAGTGATGTCCCATTTTGTATGTGTGCAACTGATTGTTCCTTCCTAAGTGGAGTACTTTACATTTGCTCTTATTGAATTTCATCCTATTTACTTCAGACTATTTCTCCAGTTTTTCCAGATCATTTTGAATTTTAATCCTATCCTCCAAAGCACTTGCAACCCCTCCCAGCTTGGTATTGTCCGCAAACTTTATAAGTGTACTCTCTATGCCATTATCTAAATCACTGATGAAGATAGTGAACAGAACCGGACCCAGAACCAGTCCCTGTGGGACCCCACTCGTTATGCCCTTCCAGCATGACTGAACCACTGATAACTATTCTCTGGGAACAATTTTCCAACCAGTTATGCACCCACCTTATAGTAGCTCCATCTAGGTTGCATTTCCCTAGTTTGTTTAGAAGAAGATCACGCGAGACAGTATCAAAAGCCGTACTAAAGTCAAGATATACCATAGCTACTGCTTCCATCCTACCCACAAGTCTTGTTACCCTGTCAAAGAAAACTATCAGGTTGGCTTGACACAATTTGTTCTTGACAAATCCATGCTGACTTATTTATCACCTTATTATCTTCTAGATGTTTGCAAATTGATTGCTTAATTATTTGTTCCATTATCTTTCCGGGTACAGAAGTTAAGCTGACTGGTCCGTAATTCCCCGGGTTGTCCTTATTTCCCTTTCTACAGATGGGCACTATGGAAGCACTATGTGCTTCTACCCCACTACAGTGATGTTAACACTGCCTTTTCAAACTTGGCATCTGACCTTGCAGCTAGGTCAAGAGCACAGGTCTTAACAAAAGTCAAGGGATTACTCTAGGTAGCTTCCTTACAGATTTCAGACACAGGAATGTTGCAGAAGCAGGCAGAGGATGCAGTTTGTCTACTAACAGAGTGACCTTTGAAATTTGGAGGGAAAGGTTTATTAGCCATTTCATAGCAGAATGATATGCACTATGTGGTCCATTTTGATATTCTCTGGCAGAGGAAAGCTAGACCCTTCAAAGCACTGAAGATGGCAATAAAGAGATGAGAAGCCATAATATAACAAGACCCTTTAAATGTCCAAATTGTGGAGTTCTTTCCCTTCAGAAGCAGAGTGAGGTTTAGGTTTAGGGGTGTAGTAGGGCAGCTGCCCCAATCCATGAGAAAAAAGGACTAGAACAGGCCAGAGAGGCTGTGCAGACCAGCAGCCAATCAGCAAAGGCCTGTGGGGAGCCAATCAGGGCAAAGAAAGAGGCAGCCACTCAGGGCCAGGCTGGGCCCTATATAAAGACTGCCTAGCAAAGGAGAAGGGAGTCTCTCCCTGACTAGCAAGGGAGGAGGACTGGCTTCTGAAGTAAGGAGGTAAGCACCTTGGATAGAGCAGTGCTGGGAAGGCTCAGGGGAACAGAGGAGAGCTCCGGCCCATTACCTGCCAGGCTGTGGCCCCAGACTAGAAGGTGCAAGGGGCCAAAGGGGAAGTGGCCCAGGGAAGATAGTCTGACAAGGGGAGAGGAGGAGGGCAGAGAGGCTGTCGCTAGAGGGGCCCTGGGTCTGGGTCCCCCTCCTTCCACCTTATACTGCACCTGGCTGCGGAGGAGTGTGGCCGAGACAGATTGCAACATACCCCTGAGGTGAGGGGCTAGACTTTGGGGTTGTGGTTGGCCACTGAGGCAGGTGCAAGCCGAAGGACTGTTGTTCATTCTTACCCCCCTCCAGGGAGGGGGAGTGAGAATGGAGTAGTGGGCACTGCCGAAGGGCAGTGTCCTGAAGCGGACGCTGCGGAGCGGGGAGCAACGCGGGTCCCAAACTAGCAGAGCAGACAGCGGGCGAGACACCACGTGCAGAGGGCGCTCCATGGCTGACAAGAGCCAATTCCCGGACTGAGCAGCAGGAGGTGTCGCAGTGGTGAGTCCAGCACACTGTTACAAGGGGAGAAAACAGGTAAACTGATGGCCTGTTTTAAAATGAAATTCCAAAACCCCTTAAGGGATAAACTTAAGATAAAGTCTCAATACCACCTTATGTCTGTACAATGTTGGGTAACGGGGTATCAATAAGAGCGTGGAGTTCACTGACCCTGCAGCAGATGTGACAGTGACTAAGAATATCCGCTTGAGAGTGAGGTTGTCATTCTGAAAGTGGCTTGAAAAGGGGGCTCCATGATTTGCATGGACAATATTAAGATTCCAAGTAGGAGGGTTCTTGGACGCATGAATAAGTATGCAGTAACCCCTTCAGGAATCTGGTTACTGTGGGCTGTGAGAAAACTGAACATAACTGAACAAGTGGATGGCATACAGAGACTGCTGGTAAGGTGGGGCTTCATGGAATTGAATGAAAAGCCAGGTTTGTAGGGATGCAGCCCCAGAAGGAAGTACTGGGAAGGGCTGAGCACTGGTCACAAGCAGGTTTATGTCCCTGCATTTCCTTCCCTGGCTGCCATCTCGCAAACCTGCCTGTAGAGCTAGGGCCTTTTTTCTCAAAAAATGTTGTCAATAAATGGCATACTGTTGCCAGTACCTACATACCATTTACATTAAAGTCAATGGGACAGTATTGGTTCCTGGCAAAATATTGTTATTAACTAGATGTTGTCACTATCCAGGTAGCTATTAAGTGGACTCCACTGTAATATATTGCAAATGTGTTGTCTGTTAAGGGCTGCAGCGTGGAATTCTGTAGTATAGGCAGCAATGCTATGCAAGCTAACCTGATCACTTGCAGCTGTGGCACATTTTGTGAAGGGACACATCTTTTTCAGACTATATTCCATGTATCTGGAGGTGATTCAGGTGGGCACCCCCCACCTGTTCCAGACACATCCATAATCAGTGCAGTTGTGGGAGGCAGGGTAGAAAAGCCTCCTTCGAATGTTTTTGGGATTAACCACCAGGTCAGTGCTGATAGGACCACGGACAGTAATGCTGATAATGCTGAGTAGTATGGTGGGACCACAACTCATGCTCACCTGATGTTTTGTGGGAGAATGGATGGACTTTAGCCAGGCTTATAATGGATGTGGGTGAAATCTGGCAAGCAGTGTCACATAAATGCAGGCTGACATATGCTAGGCCACATGACATAAGGCCTTCTGACTTTTCACCAACTTTTGAAAATATTCTGAAAAACGTTCATCTTGTTAATTCATTAACTGATACATTTTACATAGTACATCAATGTTCTTTCTACAAAAACACCTACATATAAAGAAACACCTTTGACATATGGCTGCTAGTGAGGTGGGGCAGCTATAGATCCATCCTTTCATAGCTAGTTTTGTTCCTTCATTTGGTCAGAACATAATGGAAGAGGTTGATGCAAATGCAAGAGATTTCTCCCGTCAGCCACTCTCATCCCTACCAACCCTGGAAGCACTAGATTAACGTACAATAGCAATATGTTTTGCTGTCACAAGAGCACCATGCTGACTGAACCTAGTTTGTTTAAAGGAGATAAAAGGCCAGAAAGCCTCTTGGCTACATACTCAAAGTACACACATCTATGATGTGATGCCATGATTTTAAGGTAAGTTTTGACATTGGTGCTCCCATTGCAGAGAATAGCAAGGTATTCTCAGTTTCTCTTCCCGCAGCAATAGCATCAATGAATTTACATGAGTTGTTATTTAAGGGAGATGGGTAAGAGGAAGACTACTAAGAAGAACATAAGTCTGTTACGAGGTTATCAGCATGCTATTGCTGCTGAAGATGTGCTGTGTTATGCACGTACAACATTTTTAGATTTTTTAAAACATCAAATTTCCACATCAAAAACCACTTTCCAAATAAATTGGAGAAGATATACTCCCTTTCAAAGCTCAAACAAGACCATGTTAATAGTTTGCATTTTGTAAAAACACTATACCAGGTTATACTTGAGTCAGGGATGCTGCAAATAAAAAAAAATTCTGATAATTTCACATAGCTCTACCTTATAAGATATTTTACTTCTTTGATAGTTCTATTTAAACATAAAACCACCAATTATGAAACACTATTGCTGTGTAATTTTTTGCAAGCAATAAGACACTAAGTTAAATAGAAAAATCTCTATCCTGATGAATCTGATGAACTGGGTTTTATGCCCACAAAAGCTTATGCCCAAATAAATTTGTTAGTCTCTAAAGTGCCACAAGGATTCCTCGTTGTTCTAATCTCTATACTGGTATGCATTGTGTTTCTGTTTTAGAGAGGACCACAAACCATAAAAAAATAACAAAAATATGTTAATGGTGTGTTTGGAGGAAAACCTTTCCATTTTTTAAAATATTCTTGTATAAAACCTGCATTAGTAGAGATTAAACATTTGGCTTCAATTAATTATCCGTACTAAGGCATGTGGATTTATTTATCAGAGATGATGATAGAGGATACAAAGGATTAGGTAATTGCATGGTTGCTGGAATAGTTTCCTCTCTCCCGGCAAAAAAATACATGCCAACAGCTGGAAGCTAAAGATTATTTTAGTAAGCAAACAAGTTTTTAAAAAGTTAAATTAAAGTACGTTTCTTTCTTCTCATAAGACAACAAAGTCTTCTATGTGGTCAGTTATTCTCCTCTCCCTTGTTTAAAAAATAGAATAAAAAACAAGAATGAGATTCTGTGTTGTGCCTTTTTGAAGTGCAGCACAGAATAAGCTGCCCTGGGGAAGGATTTTATGCTTGCTTTGCACCCTCTTGATTATGGAGTATTCTGAATCTAGGGGCTGGAACGGGTCTAACATTTTATTCAGTTCTGTGGGTCTAAGTCATGGCAGCCTCCTGGGGGTGCCCTATGTGCTGTAGCGCTGCCTTGAATCTCTGTATTGCTATGTGCTACGGGCCCTGCCCAGATGTACCGTGAGCTCCAGCCACATATGCTTGGGCTCATTAGGGAGTCCTCAGGAGGCAGTCTTATGACCGTCTTTCACAGTTCCTGTATCTGGGGAATCCTCCCATGCCCACAACCAAACATATTTTGGTGGCGCCACAGGTAAAAGATATGGTACACGTATATGATTGAACAAATCATGCCAAAATCAGTTTCTAAAACTAGAGACAAGGTGGGTGAGATAATATCCTTTATTGGACCAACCTCTGTTGGTGAGAAAACATATTACACCTCGTCCACCACCTTCTGTCTCTAATATCCTGGGACTGACACAGCTACACCACCACTTTCTAAAACTTGACAGTTATTTAAATGGACTAACAAAAAATTCATGGTGAGTGAACAGCAAGTTATTTACATCAAATTCAGATGTTCAAAAATATTTTATTGCCATTAAATGACTTACTTATATGAGAGGTGCGAAGTTTTTTCACAGACTGAATATAAGTTAGAAAGGCTGCACATGCAAGAAGTCACAGTCAGCATACCTTAATGAAGCAATGAAAAAAGGAAAGACGAGACACCAACAGAATGTTTGAGACAGAAAAACCTACTGAATAACTTGAATAATCAGGATTATACAATGCTTTTGCCAGGCAGACAAACTGTTGGTAAGTACAACTAAAGTCTGAAGAAAAAAGAAGTCTAAATATCTAAATTCAAAATACATGTCAAGATTCACACAAGCGACGATTCTCTTTTCATTATCTTTATGAGCCGTACTGGATATTTCAGCTAATAAGCATGTACACAGATGTGAAAGAAGGGTTCAGGTAATCATGCTGACAAGATGTTACCATGACAAAGGGCAATAGCACTAAACAAATAGTTTCTAATGTCTTCCAGAGTGACTTGTAATCTGACTGTATAAAAGCAGTACTTAAGATTACTAACATTTTTCCCTAGGAACCTAAAATATTAAGCCTATTTGACTGCCTGTTTTGATCATATCCCATAGAGGTGAGGAGGGAAGTTTCTGTTCTTTTAAAATGAAACTTTAATCCATTAAGGAAAATCAAAGACTAAAAATCTTTGAAATGCTTTATAATACAGTAGGTAATATAAGCAGTAATTGGTGCCTTTTTTTAGTTGTGTTCACAGTTCAACTGTTGAACTTAATTTTGTAGTTATTTTGATGTTTCTCAAACCAATGATTTACTATCAAGAAATACCTACCTCAGTTACAGCATCTATACATTTTAAAAAAGAATGGTGCGTATGTGACACTGTACCTCAAGATAGCAACCTGGAGCCCATCATATTCACCAGTGTCATATGATTATGATAGGTTTTGTACAAAGTATGCCTTGTGATGTATCATTTTAAAAATATTGATCTGTTGAACCTGAATATCCTATCCGATTGAATATACTATCATTGAATGAAGTTTTCCTGTATGTTGAGAAACACCCACAGCTTTCAGTTGCAACAAAGCAGCAACCATCATGGTCCAGATGGGTGTTAATGGCTCATCAAGAAGAATCTACTATCCCAGAGGCTTCTCAGAGAAGGCAGGTATGCAATGGACTGTCTAACCAATAGGGATTGCCTGACCCCCATGTCACAGCAATGATTTTTCTAGCTGCAGGAAGAAAGTATAAAAAAAGGAACAGTGACATCAACACTTCTCTCTTCCCCCTCCACCCCCCACAATCTCAACACCTGTAAGATTGTCTAGAAGACAAAGACTTGAAAACTAGGGAGGTTAGTCCCAGGCTGGAAGGGAGTCCAGTCTGCATATTGAGGAACTGTAAACATCTGTTAGGGTGAGAGACAGCTTGATTAAAATCTTGCTTAGTCTGTAAAGTTAGAATTTACACCAAGTTTCTATTTTTATTTCTTAGGTAACCAACTTTGATCTCTATGCCTGCTACTTATAATCACTTAAAATCTGTCGCTGTAGTTAATCTGTTTTATACTGTATTTTACCCGAAACAGTGTGGTTTTGGTTGAAGTACTTGGGAAATCTCAGCTCTGATTACAAAGGCTGGTGCATGTCAACTTTCTGATGAAGTAGCAGCAAACTTATTAATGAGTTTGCACTGTCCAAGGGAACCTTGAGCAGTGTAAAACGGTATATTTCTGGGGTGCCAGGCTGGGGGGACTTGCTGGTGCCTCTCTGATTCATGAGTGGCTGAGGGATTATTCATGCAATTTAGCTGGGTGTGTGGCTCCACATGCTGATGGCTGAGTGATCACAGTGCCTGGAGGGGTTTTGCTACTTATCACTGGCATAGCTTTGTGAGACACCCTAGGTTGGAGAATTAAGGGGGCACAGCAATCCCACAATTCCAGGTTGTACCCCAAGGATCCTGTCACTGCGTGAAACACTGAGATTAAAATAAGAACATGCTTGAATCTTCTCCTGGACCACTTAATCTGAACCAAAACTATCACTGGATGAAATTTTTCAAATGATTTCCTTTTCACTGAAAAGTGGCCATTTTGAGGTAACAATTTTTTTCATGCACACTATCATTTATCATTTTCAAAATATTTTTTCATTTAAAAAAAACCCACCCTGTAACTACGCTGAATAAAAAATTGTTTCTCAAAAATATTAGCTTCTTTTGATTTCAGAAATTATAAATGAAGAATTGAACAACAAAAGGTCACAGTAATTTAAGAAAAACAGAATAGCGATTTCAAATCCTCCTCTTGACACCTAGTTTTTTGATGCGCTCTATTTTACAAGTTTGGATTTGCAAATTTAAAATATCCATTTATATTTCATAAACTGAGGTTTCCCCTCTAAGATGCACACAATATTCTACGAGGCCAGATAATTATGGACGTTCCTAGTGATGAGAAATTTTAAACTAGCAGCAGAAGCAAAGGTAGTCAGCTGTGATGTCCCTTCTATGCTAAGAAAAGGGGTATATGTAAGTGTGAGAAGATTTGTGGGGCGAGCAGATGCGTTAGGGAAATTGCAGGATATTGTCTAGGCATATTTACAAAACTCTGACAATTATACGGCTATGTTGGCTATTTAAAATCTTTAAATACAAAACAGTTATATGAACTTTAAATTTAAACTTCTATGAATGTGTACAATGCTTGCCTATCTGTTGCTTGAAGTGCTTTTAACACAAATTAAAAACACTACTGGTCACAATAAAAACAGCAAGTACCTTCCCACCATAAAGCTCAGTCTACAACAAAGATTAGTTTCATATCACAAACACAACTTAACAACAAGAGAAATGAAATCTGGGATAAGTCAGGGAGGATGGGACAAAATGCAGTATTGTACTTAATTAGGGAGAATCTAGCAGAGCCCTTCAGATACTTCTGATTCAAGACATTGGATTGTGAAGAATCATGATGTATTAGAATGCAACTACAAACCAATGTTCCATTAATTATTCTCAAAGATCAGACATGTAATATTCATACAAAAATATACATTGTGTTGCTAATGTGCTTATATTCAAAGCAGTGACTGACAGCACAACTATGAGTTATGGAGCAAGGTACCATTGTTGAAATGCAACATCCAGAGATTCTTACCTCCTGATGGTTGCCGAGATTTGCGAGGAGATCGAGGTTCCCTACGATAGGGATCATTAGAGCCATACAATTCAATGGTGCCAAGGTTCAAGAGCACTGTCTTCTGCAGGTAATCAACCATTGCAATACCATTACAATTGCCAAAAACTACTCTGGAAGAAGAAGAGTAGGAGGAAAGATTAAGGCTCCAATAAAGTTGCTAATAAGTCAAAATGTTCCTATGGTTTTTATTCTTGTATGTAGTACTGTGCTTCACAATTATAAAATCACTTTATTTTAAATTGATCATTTAAATGAACCTGAAAACGGATTAAAAAAATACTTGTGTGAACTAGTATTTTAAAGTGCAGTTCACTGCTCTAGAAAGTGACTAAAAATAGTGTTTCTTCCTCAATAAACCAGCTTCCTGTAGCTACAGAGTTCACTTACTAAAGAGACAATTTGACTAGTTTTTACTCCTGTTTGACTCTGCAGAGCCAGCATAGCTGTGTGAGAATTAACGGGATTTAATTATGACTTGTTCATCAACAACACAATTGCTAACTAAGCTGTAATTGTAGAAACTGATGATGAGTGAGTCTAAAGGAATCTCGAATAATATCCAGATTCTAAGCTGGGTTTGTAGAGATGGCATTTAGCAGAACAATCATTTTATTTGCAAAATGAGCAAATTTAAATCAGTAAGACAGTTTCTACAACTCATTTTATGAAATCCACTTTTTACAGTAGATGCTTTTCTTCCACAGTTAAGTTTCATCTCTGCAATTTACATTTCCCTATATTTTTTTTGGAAGTTCAATATACATTTATGGTGTTATATAAATAGATATAATTAACATCGGCCAAATAATTGGGCAAATTGCCTAATGAAAGATTCTCTTAAAGAAGCCTCCCTCCAATCCCCGAGACTCTGTCCCCTTCACTATGATGGATTCAAAATGGTATCCCTAATTCTGCCAATACAATTACTTTTGGTCATTTACTTTATTATTTTAGTGACGATCACTACCATTTCTATGAGGAAAAGGTCTACTAAAATTCCTATTATCAATCTCTACTTTAATGAACTTATAACTTGCTCTTAGCTAAAACAAGTCAGCTGGACAGGATTCCTTTAAATATATGACACACACAAACTCACATAGAACTCTGTTCATTTTAAGATTTTTGGTGCATAAAAAAAATCTGAAATTTCCTGTTCATATAATTAAAAACATTTAAACTTTATACGTCTTTTTGTACATATAACTTTCAAGTTCCATTTAGAGAAGCGTCTTAATGCATATATATAAAATAAATAAATCCAAATAGATTAGTTTAGGATATTCAGTAACAGTTTATAAATTCAGGTTTATAAACATAGTTTAAAAGACTGATTACCAGTAAAAAGTCAAAATGTGCCAAAAGATACCACCAGTTACCATACAAGTATTGCAGCTATTTACTTTCAGTATAGGGGGAAACTGATGGCATCTCCAATATTCCTACATAGTGGGTATAAACAAATGTTGACTTTTTAAATGACAGCCACTCTAGTGAAATTTATTAGAAAACTAGTAAAAAGTACAGAGTATACTTACAGGCCATAGGCAGAGTTCACTGCCAAACTGGTTATCTGCTGCGGAGGTTCTCCACTCACCCATACCAGCTGAATAACCTGTTCAATCTGGTAGCCTGCAGACTGTTTGAGGGGAGAGCTTTTTATTCTGCAATATAAATACAATGTATAATGTCTTTATATTCATCTCTCCACTTTTATACAATAGGATCTCATTAACTTATACAAGGCAGGGAGACTGAGAATTACTGAATTTTGAAATCTACTAAATGAATACACACAATATAAATTAAGAATAATACACCAGAAGTGTTCATTTCACTTTAATTGCCATTATTTGTGATGATACTTAGCCCAGGTCTACACTAACCCCCCCTGTCGAACTAAGGTACGCAACTTCAGCTACGTGAATAACGTAGCTGAAGTCGAAGTACCTTAGTTCGAATGAAAAAGCACTTACCCGGGGTCCACACGCGGCGCGCAGGCTCCCTCGTCGACTCCGCCTACTCCGTTCGTCGAGCTGGATTACCAGCGTCGACGACGGAGCACTTCCTGGTTCGATTTATCGCGTCTTGACAAGACGCGATAAATCGAACCCAGAACATCGATCGCGCGCCTCCGACCGGACGCGTAAGTATAGACATACCCTTAGATTTACTACTTAAAACAACCTGAGAAATGATTCTAAACACTGAGGGATGGGAAAGTACAGGACGAGGGTAAACAGCACTAGTACCATATGATGGCTTTAGTAGAGAAAACATGTCACAGTTTCTGTGGTTGTAAGAGGGGAGAATTAGGAATTGTAATTTTAATGGAAGAAGTTTATATTGAGGAGGGATTTGAATACGATGTGCAAGTATGGCTAATTGAGGTAGGAAGATGCTTTCAGGCAAAGGTTGCTGGTATGACAGAAGGGCACAAGAGTGCAAGGTGAGAAAGTGGATTTTTAAGACAGATAGCTTGCATGGAACAAATGTAGAAAATTGGTAGCAGCAGAGATTTTGAATACCCTCCCATTCAAGGGTCCCCTACTTTTCCACAAGACACAAGGCTCTGTATGTGCCCTCCATTCTCTCTTTTCTCCCACACTTTAGGGTTCCTCAATCCTCCTGCCAGGAGGTCTATGCATACCCCTTCCCATAGACCAGGATCTGTAAAATTCCCACCCACTAGGGGACCTGTGTGCTTCCCACCCCCAATACCAGGGTCTCCAATTCTCGCCCCATGACAGGGCTCTGTGTGCATCCCCCTTTCCCTAGACCTGGGTTCTCCAATCTTCCCCACACCAGGGTTGTATGTCCCTCCTCCCATTCAAGGCTCTTCCATTCTCCCTCCCAGGGCAGGGCCTCTCTGCTTGCCCCCTTTTCCCCATTCCAGGGTCCCTATTCTCCCTCCTGTGCGAGAGGCTATGTGTATGTCCCTAATCCTCCTTTGCACCACCTCCAACTCCCCACTATTACTTATCTTCTTTCAGTTAGAGACAGGGTAAAAACAAGTTAAACTTAATTGGGAGAATAGTTAGAGATGAGATGGGCTATTGTTCTGCTGAAAGGCATTAATTAGTGCCATCAACCACTTGCTTGATTTACAGACAATTGCAAAGGTGCTTGAAGTTGTGGCTGGGGCAGGGGCAGATGACAGGTGCTCTATGTTCCCCCCCCCATGTCTCCCTTTTCAGTTTTCCAATTTTCCCCAAGAGAGTTCACTGTTGCCAAGAACATTCCCTGAAATGTTGGAATAGAGTGGATGCTGCGTTCAGAAGTTATGGCATTACATACAGAGAGCAGAAATGCTGCTGAGTTGAATGCAAGACGTTCACAGCTCAGCCAAAAATACAATAGGAGTATGCTCTAACTTTTTCTCAGGTTTTATTATTTATGTTGGTGCTTTAGAGTCTACAATTCAATATACTGGTAGGGTGTGAAAGAGCTCCCACACATAGAAAACACGTGTGTCCACAGAATCAGTTTTTAGGATGTGGATTTAACCCAGGATCGCAAACTAAGATGGCGGGTTTACTTTTACTATTTAGCAGCTAAAGCACATGCCAATCTAAATATTAAAATCTGCAAGTGAGGATTTTCAATTGGCATTGTTCTCAGGTTAAATATAATGATCTAGAGGCATAACAACACTGCCGTTAGCAGGTAACAAATTGGGAACCCCTCACTCCATTCCTGATTCCTCAAATGAATAGTAGCTGGTTTTAGAGAGATGAAGTGGGTGAGGGAATATCTTTTATTGGACCAACTTCTGTTGGTGATAGAGACAAGCTTTTGAGCTTACACAGAACTCTTCTTCATGTCTGGGAAATATACACAGTGTCACAACTATATACAAGGTGGAACAGATAAGCATAAGTAGTTAATACATTTGAAAGGACAATGTAGGGAATGTAGTGCACTAGATGAGGTATATCACATGGTATGCTAGGCATGGGTAGGAACAATAGATCTTGAAAGGTGTCTTGTCGGGGGTACGATCATCATAGCTGTGGAGATATGTCTGCAGATTTTGCATCTGTTGTTCTAGGCAGGATCAAGTGCTGCTTTAAGTTCATATGCAGGTGAAACCAGACAATCACTACGCTCTCAAATGAACTCACAAAAAATGATGTTTGTTACAGTATTTATAATTAACCGATGGAACAGATGCTACATCTATGGTCACGTCTAATGTCAGAAAACAGAAGTTTGAAAAAAATCCAGTAGAACAGGTCATCTACTCCATCCTTCAGACCAATGTTTCCCAACGTTCGGGTCACAACACCTAGAGGGGCTTGAAGAGCAAGTGGTGGGTGGGTGTGGGGGTGTGTGTGTGGGGTCTCAATTGTTCTCCAGAGTCTCAGACTTATTTGTATCCAGTTTAAACTAATTAGTATGGCATGAAGCAAGTGTAACCAATATAGACATGTCTCCCTGAGGTTTCAGAGAGCCTTAGAGAACAGTTCTGAGGTGTGAACGTTCCCATTCATTTCAAAGGATGTGAAATCAGATGCTTCAGATGTCAACACTTAACTATTTTCTCATCAAAACATTTTAGAAAGGAGAGCATGTATATTATGATTTATATCAGCATTTTCCTAAGCGTGATGCATGGCCACTGAGGGGGCATTAAAGACTAACTAGGAACGGGGTATGTAAAATTACGACAGGCATCCTTAAACAACAGACGGCAGAGTTTCTGTATGCGTGCATATGTGAGTGGAGGGGCGGGGTATTCTTGTACTCTTGATAGGTTTCAGATTCCTGAAATGGGGCTCAACTTTGAGAAGCTTGCAAAATGTTGCCGTACACAGTATAGGATAGATTTTCTGTAGTAATATGAATGCACACAAACATTTATGTCAGTGTAGTCTTGTCAAGGTTATGGTCAATGAAAATAAGAAGATACAATATTATAAATAAACGTGCACCATAAACTTTCCATGTTCTTACACTTACTTTAAACATGGGACATTATCACGGAGCCCATCAGATGAGCTGCTGCTCGTAGATGGATGTGACTGGGGGGCAATGGACTGAGGATTGGAACCTGTGCCTGGAGTTGGCAACGGTGGTGCATGCTCACCATCTGGAGATTCTACGTCATTTATTTCATACAACAGGCGTACTTCAAGCATCTGTAAATTAAACCGAAGCAAAAGCAACAATAAAATACACTATCTTTCTTCTCTATGAAAACCACTCTCCTTTGATTCCCACATTTGCCTCTTTAAAGCCACAGAAAGGTATATGTGAATTAAATAAAGTGCTAATAAAAACTCAAATGGATGATCAATATGTCAGGCCGGATTTTGTACAGAAAAGCAGTTCAAAAATATCATCACTTTTTGCAGCTCTTTGCTGAACAAAAATGAAATACTACATACATAAGGGCTAAGGCTTAGATTTTGAAAGATATTTAGGTGTTGCTGCACTCTGTCATAATACCTAACCACATGCCTACATCTCATTTTCAGAAGGGATTTAGGTACTTAGAAGCCAAAATCCCTTAACAGTCGATGGGATTTTGACTCTTAAGTGCCTTATGAAACAGAGATTTAGGCTCCTAAATCAGCTAGGCGTTGTGACACTGAGCATGCAGCAACACCTAAATACCTTTAAAAATCAGGGCCTGTGTTATTCTCATACTATGTCAACAGTAAAATTTCTCAGTCATGAAATAGCATTTTCTTTATGTAGTTACTGCAATCTCTTTTAGGATAAAAAGATAAAAAGAATGGAACTCAAAGTTAAGGGTGAACTGTACCATACTGTAACACTGAGCAGAACTGGATACATCAAAACAACACTTAATGAGTTGTTCCACCGTACTGATCTCTACACTTTAGAAAACATTAGACAGGTTTCACCCTAAGTCAAATTTATCTTGCTTAGTTCTTTTTCTCTATTATAGCCTTAATATGATTTTAGTGCAGTTTTTGGAAGGTAGATTTCCCCCCTTTTCTTTTTTTTTCCCCCTCAACCAAATATTTTTGTCATCTATCAACCAGAACTTAATACATAGGCTGATATATAGCAAAGCGCCAATCAGTAATTTGTAAAACTAGACTATCTGGAAGAACAGTTTCACTATCGGATAACTTTTTAAACAATCATTTAGACGCATGTACCTGCTAAAACAACCATTATGTTAATTATCCATTGTTATACAAAGGTAACGTCAAAAGATAAATACAAGAAACCATGCTAAAATCGTCAGAGATTTTACCCAAAAAATAATATTAAAACTAGAAGAACTGCATTGCAATTAAACTTTGTTTAGGACACATTATAAAGAATTTTAAAACCTAATGATGTCATATTTGTTAAGAGATGATAAATTATTTTGAACTCTCTAACAGTTCTTTGTATATGGGTATGCAGGCATACAGTATGACAATGCAATAATCAGAGGGGTAGCCGTGTTAGTCTGGATCTGTAGAAGCGACAAAGAATTCTGTGGCACCTTATAGACGAACAGAGGTATTGGAGCATAAGCTTTCGTGGGTGAATACCCACTTCTTCAGATGCATGCAGTGGAAATGTCCTGCCCCTGGATTCACCCACGAAAGCTTATGCTCCAATACTCTGTTAGTCTATAAAGTGCCACAGAATTCTTTGTCGCTTCTATTAATGCAATAAAGCTCTCACCTAGATCTACCTTTGAGATTTTGTACTGCCACTCATCACCCTAGTACCTGAAAGCCTTCCATGTAAGATCAATAACAATAGCAAAATCTCTAATGGCCTTCATGGAGTCTCTGGGAGTTCTCCATCTATGGAGTCGTAACTCTGCTTCGGGTAGGTTTGTTTTTGGTCCAGGGGTGGGAGGGAAGGGGAAAGGCTAAGAGTGGAATAAAAGAGCTGTTTGAATGGTGAGTGTCATTTAGGGTGCAAAGGGTTTCCCAAAGAGAAAGGCCTTGCAACATTTCCCGAAGACAGCCAAACTCTGGATTTATCAGATCTCTTCTGAAAGACTGTTCTATTGCCAGATTCCCTTGAGAATACTCTGTCTCCTGCTCTCACCCAAAACAGTGGTTCATGGATTGAAATTTGACCTTTGATGCAGCTTGGGCTTGATTCATCAATTGCTTTTAAAATTAGAACCAAAACCTTTAACTGGTATAGGACCCTGACCAGGAACCAGTAGAGGAACTTAAGCACATGCTTAAGTGCCAATGAAGTTAAAGTTAAGCAGGTGCTTTAATAGGTCCAATTCAGCAAATCACTAAAGACACACATCCAACTCTTATAAAAAGATATAAATAGGGATATAAAACTTTTGTTCTATTTTTTTTTTGCAAGAAGCTGCTCCTAGTTTTGAACATCTCCTATGTATGAGAATTCAACCAACAGGATGAATGATAAAAATCCAAGCCATCAATATATTTCCATTACAGCCAAAATCCATACAATTAAAAAAAAGTGATACTATTACCGGAATGACTTCTGTTGTCACTTCCTGTTTGCTGAACCTGTAAATAATGACATGTGCAGAAACTCCTGCTATGCACAGCATTCTACTTTCTGGACACCACGAGATGATCTGAATGGCATATGGATCTTCATCTACTATATCTGTGTTTGGCCTATCATCCTTATTTCGTGATTTTTCGAATACTTTAGCTGTTTTTAGCTTGTAAAGTACTTGCAGTGTTACTAGGAATAAATAAGAATGTGTAACAAAGTTAGTTTTCCATTTAAATAGGTATCTTTCTCTAATTCATTTCTCCTTTTTGGCGCTCTTTTCCCTTTACAAAGGTAACCAAACTATTTTCAGCAAGAGAGAAGCATAGAAGCAGGGTTACACAGTGTTAACATTCTCAGTTCTTTCACGAAAATATATCCACATTTAGACATTTAAAAAGGAAAAAACTTCATGAATCTAGGCTAAAATCAGTTAATTTCTCCTAGAAAGAAATCGGGTGAAGATGGAAGAGTTACAAAATAGGATATCCATGCACCAGGAAATGTAGTACTCCTACAACATATAAAGGATAAACCTCTTCCTTTTGAGCTGTGCTTGAATACCAGTGACACAACATGACCCTAAATATGTGTATGTACGTATTTGCATACTAGTGTCAACAATGCTCTTCTAATTCAAAACTGTATCAGAAACAGTTTACTCTCTAAGCTTAGGGCCACTGAATTATTTGGGTGCATTTATGGATGCACTTAATTCTTCTCTGTGGTTTGCTAGCAAGAATTGTGGGAAACAACAATTTCTAGCTGCTATTATTTATCTTGAGCTTATATTTTGTAAATATACACTTGTTACTTTTTGCATTAGAAAGAACAAAATATAGACACAGAGGTGCCTCACTAAAATTCCACTGTTTTCCTGCCCTTCTCCTCTCTCATATCTATGTGCCAAGAGAGGATAACGCCAGGAAAATAAGACAGATTTTAAGAATGTCGAAATTCCCATTTCTTGTTCCAGCCTGCTCTAATAATTTGGGGGGGGGGGGTTGGGGGGGGGGGAGTAAAAAATCAGTCAAACACTAAACTATCCACACACAAAAAGTTAATAGACTCAAGTTAAGTCTATTACAATTCAAAGATTAACATAAGGCACTGACAGTGTGTGAAGCAGATAACATGAGAACAGCTTGCCAGCAATTATACTACAGAAGCATGCAAGTTTAGGGAACTCTTTGGCTGTCTGAGTAAGTTACAATAATTATTCATAATACTTACTTGCAGAGGCATCCCAAAATTTGATTGACCCATCAGCATGCCTATGAAATTAAAAAATATATATTAAAAACCGAGTTCCTGGAAAAAATAAGGGGGTTAGCAATGAGTAGGGGAGATTTAGACTAGATTACATTAATGATTAAGCATAAACCACAGAGCTAGCATATTCTGATTAGCATTATGACTCTGTTGCACTACCAGTAGGTACCATGGCAAAGATTTAAAGAAGTGCTTAGTGATTTCAGGTGCCTCAATTTCTGGTACACAGCTTGAGACATTTTAAGAGTTCTGAATTTTTCTAAGAGAGTTGTGTGCCCAAATCAATTGAAGTTCAATAGGGATTAGGAACAGGCATCTAATTTGCTTAGGCCCCTCTGAAAATGTCAATCACAGACTAATAGGGAGACAAGGTGGGTGAAGTAGTAGCTTTTACTGAACCAAGCTCGAAAGCTTGTCTTTTTCACCAACAGACGTTGATCCAATAAAACATATTACTTCACCCACCTTGTCTCTCTAATATGCTGGGACCAGCATGTTCTACAGAAACATTGCATAAAGTCACAGACTAAGATCTTTTAGGCTGGGACAGCATCCTTCTGAATTTCTGTGCAATGCCTAGCTCAATGGGTTCCTAATTCTGATTGGTGCCTTTGGGTGCTAAAGAAATATACAATAATAAATGTTTAGTTCTGCTCACGTTCTTCCAATGCTGTCCTGCCTGGTCTTTCAGAACCCCTTTTGTCTGTTTTTCCTGCTACTCCCTTATAGTGGAGTTGTTGGGACTTATTCTCATTTAAAAGAAAAAGACTGACAGGTTGGTAATCCTTTGATTACTGAACTCAACAGCTATCTAAACATGAACATATATTTAAAAAGCAGTGTTTCAAGAAAGCCTATGTTGTCAATTAAAATAGTTTAAACATTATCAAAGTTATAAATAGCAAAGGAAAATATATCTAAGAATTAGTGACAACAAGCAAATGCAATATATTTGAAGGTGGCAGCTTATTCTAGTGAATACACCTCCTGACTGGAATTATAATATTATAGTTATAATTATAACAATAGTTATGCACTGGATCAGGTTAGCTAGGGAGGTTGAGGAATCCTTGTTGGAGGTTTTTAAGAATAAGTTAGACAAACACTTCTCAAGAATGGTCTATGTATGCTTGGTCCTGCCTTAGCATGAGGGGATGGACCAGATGACATGTGGCAACTTCCACCCTACAATTCAATGATTCTGTTATTGTAACAATGATGGATACTAGAGACAAGAAAGTACAATGACGGAATGCAGGAAGAAAAAATGTGGTTTTTTGCAGAGCATAAGTAACTGTTGTTTCTAGATATATTATGCAATATGCAATAATAGAGCAGGTATTTTAGTAATTGGCTACAAATTATCTGACAATGAGATGAGAATCTTCCACAAAAGCAAGTTGGTAACAATGACTCTGCTCCCGTCCTGCTATGGTTCTCTTTTCAACATATAGTTGGCTTCACTTTGTTTTAACTCCAAACACTTTGATAGAGTTACACAGACAGAAGATCATCACCCAATGTAATGGTACATATTAACTATATTTTTTCAATGTGTTCAAAAGCTATTACTTGGAGGTTTTTTCAAGATAATGAGTTTTCTGTACATTCCATTAATTCTTCACCCCTCCCATAGAAATTATTTTGTTTTCTACAGGTTATGTGAATATGAACTATAAAAATGCACTCTACTTATTCTGAGTAAGTTAGTATATTATCACTTACCCTGTAATAATTATCTCTGGGTAGCTTTGAGTGACCAAACCCCAGTTGCCTCCACTGATAGGCCACTCCTAGAAGGTTAACAACAACAGATTGAAATAAATGACACTTTACACCGACATTATCAAATAAGTATAAGCACACTATACCGTACCTTTTTACTGTAACCTTGACGTTTCTGTCGAGCCCCAACTGAATAAAGTGCAGGAATGAGGTCCGCGGGACAATCAGCAAAATATTCACAACAGGTAACAGGAGATTCATGTATATTCAAAGGATAGGGATTCTCAAATATAGGATACCTTTATTGGAGGAAAGGGGAAAATTGTTAATCCAACAAAAGAAAAGTGATCAATTTAATCCAGAATATAAGTGAGGCACTGAAGCCTGTCAATTTACTTAAAAAATATTTGTATAAGTTACAGAAATAGTGCAGATTGGATTGTCCACTTCTTAGGGCAGGAACCATGCCTTCTTGTCTGTCTGAAAAGTATTTAGCACACACTGGGTAGCATTATGCATAAACAAATACTACAGTGCAAAAGAATTAAATGAAGCTACTGCACTCCGCAAAGGTTGCTCGCTCAGTTGATGAAGATGTTGAAAAGATTTTTACTATCCTAGTATTGAATTTTTTTTTAAATTGTCACTGTACAGACTACTACTTAATGGTTCTGTAGCAGCAGAAATGAAAAAGTAAGTTACTGAGCTCTAGTTCTTGTGCTCTGCAGTTAAAAGTCGATTTCTGACTCTTGGGTCTATGCTTCCCAGAGGAAGGTATGAAGCCTCAACTTTCCTTTTTTTAAATCTTGCTCTCTTTCCAGTCAGGTATCTTAGACTGCCTCACTCACCCTTCATTACTTACCAGGTTTTGCCCAATTTCTCTAAATAAATAGACACACACAAATCAATTCCCCTAAATAAAGAAAATTATTTCAACGTGTGGACTAAGGATGCTGACTGTAAGATTAGGGTTGCCAGGTGACCTGATGGCTCCAGTCAGCCCTGCTGGCTGGTTGGTGGAGCAGCAGGGCTAAGGCAGGCTCCCTGTCTGCTGTGGCTCAGTGTGGTTCCCGGAAGCTGCGGCATGTCCCCCGTCCAGCTCCTAGCATAGGGGCAGCCAGGGGGCTCCATGCGCTACCCCCATCCCAAGCGCCGGCTTTGCAGCTCCCATTGGCCAGGAACTATGGCCAATGGGAGCTGCGGGGGCGGCCTGTGGATGGGGCAGTGGGCAGAGCCGCCTGGCCGCACCTCCACATAGGAGCAAGAAGGGGGACATGCGGCTACTTCCAGGAGCTGTTTGAGGTAAGAGTCACTGAGAGCCTGCACCCCTGACCCCCTGTCCCAGCCCATATCCCCCTCCCGCCCTCCGAAGCCCTCGGTCCCAGCCTGGAGCACTCTCCTACACCCCAAACCCCTCACCCCCACCCCAACCGGAGCCCTCATGCCTGCCCCACAACCCAACCCCCTGCCTCTGGCCAGAGCCCCTTCCTGCACTCCAAACCCCTCAGATCAAGCCCAGAGCTCCCTCTCACACCCTGAACCCATTTCTGGCCCTAACCCAGAACCCGCACCCCCAGCCCAGAGCCTGTACTCCCCTCCTACACTCCAACCACCTGCCTCAGCCCAGAGCCCTCTCCCCTCAAAATCCCTTTGCTCCACCCCCCAGCCTGAAGCCCCATCCTGCACCCCAATCCCCTCATCCCTGGACCGACCCCAGAGCCTGCACCCCCAGCAGGAGTCCTCACCCCCTCCCGCACTCCAACCCCCTGAACCAGCCTGGTGAAAAAGAGCAAGTGAGTGAGGGTGGGGAGAGTGAGTGACAGAGGGAGGGAGGATGAAGTGAGCAGGGTGCGAGGCCTCAGAGGAGGGGCGGGGCAGGGAGCAGGGGGCAGGGCAAGGATGTTCGGTTTTGTGCGAGTAGAAAGTTGGCAACCCTACTTAAGATAAAAAAATATTAATATTAATTATTTGTATTACTATAGCACATAGATGGACCAGGACTCTGGTTTGCTAGACATTATACAAAAAAAGGCAATCCTTGTCCAAAGAGTTTACAATCTTAGCAAAATACTAACATGCTAAGTACAAGGTGCAGGGCATCAAAGAACTTTCTCCTGATGGGCTTAGCATGAATGAAATCACTAAAATTCTCTCTTATTAGCTGGAAGCCAATAAACTTGTCAGAAATAGAATATGGTACTCAGTTATAAATGTATGCCATGTTACACCTGCCTGCCAGAGAGTAGGCCATACTCAGAAGTTCTTTGTGATTATAAAAATATGGAAGAAATTTTTAAAATAAAATCTAGTCCTTAAAACCAAAATGTAGAACAGAAAATTAGATGCTCTTTAAAAAGGATTTGCTTGTCAAGAATCCATCTGGGAGTTTTAGTAAGGCAGTAATCTCAAACATAGTTCCAGTAAGTCTCATCAAAAATTATTTTCATTTACAAGTGGAGCATTGATAGGTGACATCAAATGGATACACAGCGGCCTGCCATTAAGTAGACACGGCCTGCCATTAAGTAGACACGGCCTGCCATTAAGTAGACACGGCCTGCCATTAAGTAGACACTCCATACACCCTAGATTCTTACCCATTTTGTGCAAGGTCTATAAGCACTAAATCCTTTTCTAGAAGAACCACCACAGCATATGGTTCCTGAAAATCTAAAAAACAGACAAAAAGAAAGGTTACATATTAGTCATTTTAGTTCTCCTAACATATAGGCTCAGCAGTCCACATTGCAGGAGACTGCATACCACACACTTCACTAGCCATAAGCAGTAACACCATTAGAGCATGCACAGGTATTCACAAATCTGTATGTTCAAAATTGAGGTTGTAAAGACCTCATCCACCTATCTTCATTTCCTCTCCCTCTCAATTAAATCCATTTCAAAAGACCGAGAAAAAGTGGGAAGGAAGGCGTTTTGATCTGCAAAAGCAATATTTTCAAAGAACGCCAGTTACTAACAGTAACCTTATTTCCCCTCACAGAATTGTTTCTTCAGGTCTTCACTGTGTGAGATTAGGAAACAGTAAATGACCTAATTTACAAAAGGAACTGAGGGACTGTCCACCTGAAAGGAGAACCAGTGTAGTACCAGAATCTGGAGAATTAAAAGGCAATTCCAGAATTTTAACTCTGAGTAGGCCAGACATTCTGAGCCACGAATGCCTGCAAACTAGGATTTCTGTGGAGAGCAAATGAACCACAATGTTGGAGACATGAGAAGTGTGCAATACTTGTTTGAACAGATCTTGTTCTTCCTGGATGGTCAACTGCACCCTCTATCCTTTAAGGACTTGGCAAAAAGTTTGCAGGTAAGACTGAGTGAACAAGACATTGAAAATACTGGTCTGCTACAAATAAATTGCTAGTACAAAAAGTACTCTTAAATGAACCTTGCTGTGTCTCAATGTCCACCATTGGGTCCTCTGAGGTACACCTATACCCAAATTTATGGCTAAGAGTTCACATTAGTTCAGTATCAGCCCACCACAACTCCAAACCCGCATCCAGTAATAACTATACTAACAGCTATTTTTATTTAATTAATTAACTATCAAACAAGAAGATGAGGAAAACAAAAATGAACCAGCAAGTTCAGTGGTTGCTCCAGCTAATGGAAATAAATGCACTACAGAAGGATATGTGACAGGGGTCTTTTGTAAGCATGGTTTAGAACATTTAAATCTGTGGATGACGGACATATACACTGAAGGTTTTACTGCTTTAAATAACTCTGGGTCTTGAGACATGGCAGGTGACTTCCTAGAGTGGGGATGTGCACAAACTTTTCTCCCTTATGAAATTTCATTTCTTTTTCCAATTGCAAGCCCCGGAACGGGCACAAAAATAATGTCATGCTTTAATCTAAAACATCATTTTGAATATATTGCTGACATGCTTCAACAACTCATTTTTACAGTGATCTCTATTCTGACCATGTGATAGAATATCTAACATTTCAACATTGAAAATTTACACATTAGATGTATTGATATACGATTCTAATGATCTACAAAAGGTATTTTATTTCTTCAATGGGTACACTGCATTTCAAATAGACAATAAAGAGGTGTATTCTAATGGCCTGAGCACAAAACATAGTACCAGAAACCAATTTCTAATCCCAGATGAAACATTGTGCTTTCTCTGTCAATTTGAGCAAACTACTTAATATCTGATGGAGGTTTCCTGCCTGTAAAACATAGATAACTTACTTACTAACCTCACAGGAATGTTACAATAATTAGTAATATTTACACAATCACTGTAGATTAAAAAGCCTGGGTAAGTGCTAATCATTATTAATATTATTTATAACTGTCTTTGCATTGTAATGCATACAGATGTATTTTACAAATGCTTGTATGCATGCACATTTAGGTTGGGGTTTATTATGAAACCTATTTCACCTTTAAAAGAATGCTGAAACAAAACTTGACAGACAATAGCTACAACAGATGTTATTGTTCCAGTCGTGTCCCTCAGAGATATAATAGTGAGGAAGAAGCAGTAAGGAGCATTCTGGCAGAGTAAAGCTACAAAGAGAATAATCATTAAAAGTAAAGTATAATCTTTACAGAACCTACCACTGGGGTACGGAGTTTCACAGAGGGTTAGAAAATCAACAATAGAATAATCCATTTCTAGCACAGCAGTGCTTTTCCCATGCATGACTGTTAAACAGGGTCTTCTTCCTACAGTATCATATGACAAGCCTCCCGACAGAATGATGAAAGGCTCCCTGGAAATAAAACAGGCATTTATGACCACGAAAGGTACACTGAAAAGGCAAGAGTGATCAGTTCTCCCACTGGCCCATAATATGAGTTCAAGAGGACAAAACTAATGGTAGATACATTTAGAGTAACTGGAAATAGCTATCCATACAGTGTGTACTCGGTCTGTAGCTTTGACTACTGATGGAGGTCAGAGTTAAGTGCTACAACCTGAGCAACTGAAGGGGAATGGATTGTCAGAGACTAACATTGTTTTGGTTTTGTTAACACCTACATAACTTTACTTCCTGACACAGGCTTGGGAGAAGAGTTCTCTGCAAAAGACATTGTTTATGTCCTCTCAGTTAACGGCAGAGCCAGTTAAGATGTGCTGTCAAACATCCAGCTGCATGGACACCCCAAATCAGAGGATCCTATCAGAGATGGGTTGAAATAGCACTATGATGTTTACTGCTTAAGTCTCCTTATCGTGCAATTTGGAGTATGAACTACTTTGTGCTTACAAAGCTCTGTGGTCATAATAGCTTTAGCCCTTTGGAGTAACAGGATGTCTCCTCTTTTATAACTGGCCTGCCTGATATACTTTGCAGATGTCCCCTTCTTTCCAGTTAACAGAAAACCTTTATTCAATGTACCCCATAATCTCTACGAACACTCACCTATTCTGAGTGCTTTATCTATTCTGCCCCATAGCACACATCACATAAAACACAGAGATAGTATATGGATTTGGGTTAGGAATCAGAGAGAAAGTTGCACATTGAATCTTATTAACACTTACACAGTTCAGGACCCTGATCCAATAGTTATGCATGGAGCCCCAGATTTGCTAAAACCAGCACTGCTTGGGGTGGGGTGGGGTGGCTAAGAATACTTGCACTCCAGGTTTTTTTAAACTTGCCAGCAAAGACAAGACTTGATATTCTTAATATTTCCTCATAAGAACAGTCATACTAGGTCAGACCAAGGCTCCATCTAACCCAGTATCCTGTCTTCCAACAGCGGCCAATGCCAGATGCCCCAGAGGGAATGAACAGAACAGGTAATCATCAAGTGATCCATCCCGCTGCCCATTCCCAGCTTCTGGCAAACAGACTAGGAACACCATCCCTGCCCATCCTGGCTAATAGCCATTGATGGACCTATCCTCCATGAACTTATCTAGTTCTTTTTTGAACCCTGTTAAAAATTAAAACTAGAAAAACACAAACACAACAGCTCCCCCCCCCCCTCTTTTTAGGTCAACTTTAGGGAAAAGGGAGTGTTGTAATACTGAGGGGCTCATAAACCTACCCCAATTGTAAGCCTAATTGTGGGGAAATGAACAAACATTTATAAAAATGTTCCAATCACCTATAACAACAGATGTTGATAGGTACCAATGAGATACAAAGACTGAATTAATCCAAACAAAAATGTCTACTAATATAACCCAAGGATGGTGTTAAAATAATGTTTGCTAAACAAGACAAGTGTGGGACAGGAAATCAATTAACCAAAATTGATGTGTTGGAAATTAGGCATAATTGGACGACAAAATAATGAGCAAATGAGCTATTCCACCCATCACTTCTTTTTGGAGTCCTTAAAAAAGACTTTGGGGGAGAAAAATCTAACCAACTGTTAGCTGAGAGATGAGTGAACCAGAAGAGGCAAGCTTCACCATCAAGGCTGCATAACACACCCTCTCCTGGGACCCCAGGATTCACTGTGGCAGTTAGCCCTTTGTTGTCCTAATCCTGAGAGATGTCCAGGTGAGACCAAAAGTCAGAGAAAGCTAGTAAAGTCAGTATATTTTGCAACACTGCTGTGAACCTCTGACCAGAGAAGCAATTCAAGACGATGCCCTAAAACACCAGACGCAGGTAATAGTTTGCCAGGACTTGGAGTGGCTGATCAGAATGTGTACTGGGCCTGTATTTCTTCAGCAGTGAGGCTGCAAGTCAATCAGCAACAGAGATGAAAGCTCAATTTTTGTTTCTCTTTTCTTTCCCCTTTTGTGTAAGCTTCTCTTGTTTTGTTTTCTAGGAGTGGGATCAGACTTTAACAGTAGCAACAGCATCAGCTCTAGACCATCTCGACTAACTTCTCTTACCCCAAAAGGCCAGTTATCAACATATTTAATACCATATAAAAAACTTGTTAGCAAAGGTTTTCTCTTCCTTCCTCTACAGCTAAAGGGAATAATATTGTGAAAATAAAAACCTTGCTTTATACCTTACTTTTCAAAAGCTTTTCCTTCTTTTTCTGTATCTTTAATACATAGTTAAAAAAAAATTAAACTATGTGTTTGCCATAGGACTAAGCAGGCTGAAGTTGCTGTATTCCAGTACTCAAAGCCTTTTATAACAACTGTTTAATGTTGTGCAGTGACAAAAATCACATTAACACCTTTAACTCTCTGGGTCCAGTTAGTCCCTCAAAATTAAAAAACAATCAAATCTCAAACCATATGATGTACTGCTGACCACCCCAGTGGTTAAAAAGACATTTTTCTCCCTTCCGTATGGCATCA
The DNA here is from genome assembly GCA_037349315.1 of Chelydra serpentina. NCBI lineage: Eukaryota > Metazoa > Chordata > Testudines > Chelydridae > Chelydra > Chelydra serpentina. The sequence goes on from JBAIAC010000010.1 coordinate 27,070,173, forward strand.
TGTGTTGAACTCAGATTCATAGACTTTAAGGTCAGAAGGGACCATTATGATCATCTAGTCTGACCTCCTGCACAACGCAGGCCACAGAATCTCACCCACCCATTCCTGTAATAAACTTTTAATCTATGTCTGACATACTGAAGTCCTCAAATCATGGTTTATCCTGTGGAGCTAAGTGCTTTAAGTTTCCCTTCTTCCTAAGTATCATATATGGGGCTGTCTGAGAGGCAGGATACTGTACCTGAAATACTAATGGATCTAATGTGGTATGGTGATGTTGCTAGCTTATATTCACAAAGTATTTCAAAGTACAGCAATATAACTTAATAAGGAGTAAATACTTGTGGGTTTTTTCCATTCTGTAGAATGGAAATAGAACAGTAATGTTCTCATACAATTATGGAACATCAGGTGCTTAATGTAGGTGATAGAAGGTCAAAAAACTTCATTTTGAATGAAATGGATTAATTGACTACACAGTAAGTGAATGTGCAAACTGTATTACTTGAGGCAAAGTTATACACACTACATTGAGATTATATTAAATTACATTTACTGAATAGGCCAATGCTGGCAACAAAAATTTTGTTACAAATAGAAAATAAAAATATTTAACATTTATTTTTTTAATGTAATGCATAAATATTTTAGAGTGATTTTGAGCATAAAATCACAGATATTTAGGATTTTCAAACACAATGGGAACAATTTTTCCTTTAGAAATGCTGACAACGCTCTAACTTCAGCACAAGCTTTCCACCTGTATCCGAGGACAGAATATTGTCCAACCATTCATAATTCAATGACACTAAAACATTGTTAGGTATGCTAATCCATAAAAATACTGGCAACATCACTAATTTCAATATTAGGGGTTTTTTTTTATTGCTTCATTATAACAATTACATAGGTGATAAAGAATAACCAAATTTTTAATTTACTTCTTTAAAATAATACAGTTAACTCTTAACACAAATATGCAAAGTGGTCTTGAATTATAGAAATATAAAGTAAACCCATTTCTCCAATTGTTTATATGATTTTTTTTTATTTGAAGTGACACTATCAATTTAAAAATCATACTTTTTAAAAACTTACTATGAACATCTAAGTTAACTATACTGTAAACGATGAAAAAATATTTTACTATTTCTCGATTTGTTTTCTTGGTGTATTTGACAGTATAACGTTTAGCCAAGTTTCAATGTTTTACTTGTTTAGGCTTTTCACCGCAGCTACAGGAGAAAAATATTTGGAAGATAAAGTATGATTATAAAACCACAAAAATGGCACAAAAATGGCAGCAGGACTTAAGAGGACGTATATACCGTAAGCAAGCTATTTCTTAAGCTATTTCTTAAGCTATTTTGAGGGTGGAGGGATAGCTCAGTGGTTTGAGCATTGGCCTACTAAACCCAGGGTTGGGAGTTCAATCCTTGAGGGGGCCATTTGGGGATATGGGGCAAAAATTGGGGATTGGTCCTGCTTTGAGCAGGGGGTTGGACTAGATGACCTCCTAAGGTCCCTTCCAACCCTGATATTCTATGAAGTGGACATTTTAAATTTTTGAGTTGACAGTGTCCCTTTAAATAAAGGCCCACAACAAAAACTTGAGTATTGTAACAACACTCAATAACTAAATAAATCTACTAATGTTCTCCTCAAGTTGATGATTCAGCCTTTGATGATTGATTGTTTGATTACTTATAATAAAAATGAATAGCTTTTTGAAACAGAGGCAGCTCACCTGATCTAATTCTAGACATAAATCAGTTTTATACTTATCTGGAGAGGGTGCAACTATCACATACATTAAATGCCTACTGTTTAATTAACTTCTTTATCTGACTGAAGACGACAAAGACAAATTAGTTCTGCTTTATGGAAACATTTACCCCTTCCTCTTGGGAAAGCAGATTATGGACTTTCCATTAAATTACTGGAAAGTGTTTTCACCTATAGTACAATATTTTATACACACACGCGCAGTCTTTTCAAAGCAAATAAGCACAAGTTTATATTTCCTTCAATAAAATTGCAAGAGTGAAACACAGTTGAATATACCTAAGAAATGGGATACTGGTTCTTATTCAACCATCATCAAAATCAGCAGTAATTTTAACACTGGATACAATATATCCCTGGGAAAAATTGAATCACAATAGATTGTCAACACTTTCTTGAAAGAAGGCAGATTGGCGGCTTCTCTTACTTCAATATGGCCTCTGCTCAAGAAGCCATAGCTTGGCATGGGCTTGGATCCACAAAGAGAAAGGCATTGCAACATGCAACTTTTAGACACTTTGAAAAATCATTGAAATCCAAAAACCCTGGGTTAGGTGCCTAGGCTCCGTACACAATGCATAGGTAGAGATAGGCATCTGAAAATGGATCCACAAAAAACAGCAAACCAGGTGGGATGCTGCGTAGGTTAGTCAAAGGGAGATGCTGATGAGAGGAGTGTGTCCTAAATCCTGTGCCTCTCCCAGAGTTAGATACTTAAGTGAGAGCTGAAGGGAGGCACCTATCTTTGTTTGGGATCCACAGCCAGGAATCCTCTCTCTTGGAGGCAGACGCCTATCCCGTTCTTGCAACAACTTAGCGGTCTTCCTCCCTTCATACAAAACAACCGGATGGGGATAGGTGGCAGAAGTGGCCTCCTTTATAACTTTTAGCCCAGTGATTAGAGGACTCACCCAGGATATGGGAGACCCCAGAACAACTCCCCCTTTTTCCTCATGAGGTAGATTGGGATTTAAATAGGGGTTTCTCACCTCTCAAGTGAGTGCCCAAACCACTGGACTATGGAATATTCTGATCTGGGGGGTCTCTCAGTCTCTCCTGCTGAAGCCATTCCATTTTGTATTAAACAATTACATATTAATTGGGCTAGACACAGAGAGGATGCCTCTATAGTCCAGTTCTGAGCATGCCTAACAGATCAGGCCACACAGGTGACACACGTGTTTAACCCCCCCCCCCCCCCCATCTAGTTTGAGGATCGCACTGTCTTAGGCATGAGATAGAGTCTGGACATCTGCCTGAGACAGCAGTGTACAGGACCAGAGGCAGAAACTATTACAGCAATAACTAGGGCCCTACCAAATTCACGGTCCATTCCGGTCAATTTCACGGTCATAGGATTTTAAAAATTGTAAATTTCATGATTTCAGCTATTTAAATCTGAAATTTCACCGCGTAACTGTAGGGGTCCTGACTCAAAAAGGAGCTGTAGGGTGGTTATTGTAGGGGGGTTGCAGTTCTACTACTCTTACTTCTGCACTGCTGCAAGCAGCGGCGCTGCCTTCAGAGCTGGGCAGCTGGAGAGAGGTGGCTGCTGGCCTTGAACCCAGCTCTGAAGGCAGAGCCACTGCCAGCAGCAGAGCAGAAGTAAGCATGGCATGGCATAGGATTGCCACCCTTACTTCTGTGCTGCTGCCTGCAGAGCTGGGCCCTCAGTCAGCAGCCACCACTCTCCAGCCACCCAGCTCTGAAGGCAGCAGCACAGGGGTAAGAGTGGCATATGATATGATATTGTCACCCTTACTTCTGCACTGATGCTGGGGAGAAGCACTGCCTTCAGAACCGAGCGCCTGGCCTACAGCCACCGCTCTCCAGCCACCCAGCTCTGAAGGCAGCGCAGAAGTAAGGGTGGTAATACCACAACCCACCTAAAATAACCTTGTGATCCCCCCTGCCCCCTCCCCCCCCCACAACTCCCTTTTGGATCAGGATCCCCAATGGGAGAAACGCTGGTCTCCTCCATGAAATCTGTACAGAGTAAAAGCACACAAAAGACCAGATTTCATGGTCCATGATGCATTTTTCATGGCTGTGAATTTGGTAGGGCCCTAGCAATAAGAGATGCTAAATGAGTTTAGGCACCAATAGGGTTAGGAGGAGCTAAGTGAAGGTTTTGTGGATCCACAAAACGTAGGCACCTAAATCTCTTTATAAATCTGTCCCACTGACTATCCTACTACCATTCTGTAAACCCAATCTTCCATTTTTGGTAAAGATTATTCAAAACATTATAGCAAGACATCTCTCACATTAGATACTACAGTGATAAGCTCAGTACAAAAACCTATCTAGAACAGAATATAAAATAGCTGTCTCAAAGCTCTGTAACCATGGTCAATGTTTGTACCAACCTGGGTTTGAGATAGAGAATGCAATGGTTGTATTGGTAATTCTCTTCTTGGTGGTGGAGCTGATATCATTAAATCTATCATCTGCCTTCAATACAGCTGATCATGAGAGGATTTTGACTAGTTTGTGGATCAACCTGTCCTTATACTGTATTCTCAGAAGGCAGTGGTGAGAAACTCCTCCTCTCTGATAGTGTTTGTGGGCAATTTTGCAGGGGTTTCATCTGGTCTCCTGTCTTGTTCAACATTTATATGGGGCCATTGGGATGGTTAGTAAGGAAATATGGGCTGCAGTGTTTTTGTATTAAACAATTACATATTAATTGGGCTAGAGATGGAGAGGATGCCTCTATAGTCCAGTTCTGAGCACGCCTAATAATCAGGCCACACAGGTGAGACACGTTACCCTGTTATGCTGATGACATTCAGCTTTATGTCTAGATTTCATCTGACCTGGCCAAAATAGTTAACAGGCATACACGGTGTCTGGACGAAATTGGTAAAGAGGAGAGCTAGATGAGAGATGCTTAATACAGGCAGGACTGATCTGATGTTCTGTTTTATTCTGAATAGGTTCTTTTACCATGCTCATTATAATTATCATAGAAACGAAACAACATCCAGTAGCGCTCATTTAGTAATATGACTAACATCTCACATGTGATTCGTTCTGTTTCTCATCCTCTCTCTGTGTGTGTGACTAAATGTTTTTTCTTAAAATGTTGTAACCTTACAAGCCCTGCAGTGCCCACTGGCTGATGGTCAACTGTAACACAAATCTGGCCTGACACACTCACTACCCCAACACACTGTCATAACATGTATATAAAAGGTGTCTTGTAAGGTATCATATGTAAAAAACAGTTACTACACTTCCATAACTGTTGTTCTTTGATATGTGTTGCACATGTTTCTTTCACATTGGGTGTGTGCAACCTACTCAGTCAGAAATTTTTCCCACAATGGTACAAGGTGGGGCTGCTTGAGCGCCCTGTGCTATTTTTGTCCTAACATAAAGGACCCAGCTGCCCCAGAATGCACTCTGCTCCTTCTTGATGGACAACTCCAATGCAGAGGTAGGAGCGGGGGTCATGGAATGGACACGTGCAACACATCTGGAAGAACAACAGTTACAGCAGGTCACTAACCACTTTTTCTTCGAGTGATTGCACATGCCCACTCTGCTCTTGCTGACTCACAAGCCATAAAGCAGGTGGAGGATTCAGAGTCTCTGTACACACAGACTGGAATACAACTCACCCAAATTTAGCATTGTTTCTAGAGTGCTGAGTGATGGCATAATGGGATGCAAATGTGTGGACTGCAAACCAAGCTGTCACTCTACAAACATCTTGGACAGAGAGTTTTGCAAGAAACGCCACCGAGGCTGCTTGTGATCTTGTCAGATGTGCAGATACTTTGCTTGGTGGGAAAATGCCAGCCAGTTCATAACATACATAAACACAGGATGCTAACCACAACAAAATTCTCTGTGAAAAGTGTGGGAGAACTTTTATTCTTGTCTGTGATGGACATCAATAGTTGAGCTGACACATGGAATTGTTTAGTCCTGTCTATGTAGGACGCCAAATCCCTTCTTCATCTCAGTTGAAGCACAGTGTCGGGTAAACTGTAGGTAAGTAAATGGACAGCTTAATACAAAAATTAGACACCATTTTAGAGAGAATTCTTGGATTACGGCACAGATATACTTTGTCCTTAAAGGCGATTGTATAAGGAGGTTCAGATCTCAAAGCACCCAGCTCAACCATGCTATGGGCTGAAGTGATGACTACCAAAAAAGCCACCTTCATTGATAGATCTAGCAAGGAGCACATTGCTAAAAACTCAAACAGAAGCCCCATAAACTTTGACAAAACGAAGTTCAAGTTCCAGGGAGGAACAGGTTATTTTATCTGTAGATATAACATTTCCAGGCTTTTCAAAAATCTGATTGAGGTAGCGCTAGAAAAAATAAAATGGTTGTCCATGTGGGGTTACAAAGCCGACATTGCTGCCAAGTGGACCTTGATAGAACTATTTTGCCAAATTTTAATGCTTTAGGGACAATAGATAGTCCAGACTATGATGGATTGAGGACTGTACTGGCAAAACCCTGAATTGACAAGAGCAAATGGAGAATCACTTACACTTGGAAATGTAAGTAACCCTGGTGGAGAACTTTCTAATTTTTAAGCAAAACATCCCAAACTTGCTCCGAGCAAGACTCCTCTTTAGAAGTTAGCCATGGAGCCTCCAGGCTGTTAAATGAAGTGTCTGCAGGTTCAGGTGGAGCAGCCAACCATGATTCTGCAAAATTAGTTCTGAGTCTAAAGGAAACGATATTGGAAGCTCCATCAACAGATCCAGGAGAGTGGAGAACCAGTGCTGCTGGAGCTACAAGTATAACTTGGGCATTGTCCTGTTTGATACTGTTTAGCAACACTCTGTGAAAGAGTGGAATTGGAGGGAAAAGCGTAGCAGAGCTTGTTCGACCAGGATAGTAGGAAAGCATCTGTGATGGAATATGGACTGTGACCCTGTAGGGAAAAAAACTGATGTCATTTCCTATTGGTTTTTTGTGTGAATAGATCTCTCTGGGGATTCCTCCAATGCATTTGGATATATCTGATTGAAGACCCCACTTGTGGTGACTTGCGACGGCGAGTAGTGCCGGCCACTTGAGGACGCCGGGGGACCGTCACGCACCGAGGACAGGGTACCGGGCGCCGATTCCGCTCGACGCACCGGTGCAGGAGCCAACGCAGACTCCATGAGGAGGGCCCGGAGTCGAATGTCTGTCCTTTTTCGTACGAGGCTTAAAGGACCTGCAGATCTTACAGCGTGCGCTGACGTGGGACTCACCCAGACAGCGGAGGCAAGCTGAGTGCGGGTCGCTTCTAGGCATAGAGCGCCTGCAGGACTCGCACGATTTAAAGCCCGGGGTTTGGGGCATGCCCCGACCCGGACACTAAGTCTAAACTAACTAACTTACAAACTAACTGAACGATACTACTAACAACGAACACAACAGAGTTCTAGGAAAGATGCTGCAGCAGAAGCTGGAGCAGAAGTTCCGACGCACCTACACTGGCGGCAAGAAGGAACTGAGGGTGGGGGGAGCGCGCGGTCCCCTATATAGCGCGTTATAGCGGCGCTACTCCAGGGGTCGCGGCAGCGCTCCCCCCTACGGATACTGCTAAGGGAAAAACGTCCGGCACCGATGCACATGGCGAGCACGCACACCTACGGTGGAATAGACCTGAGCAATCACTCGAAGAAGAAGTGGCAATGTAGACATAGCCTTAGTTTTCACACCACTAAAAAGGAAATGAAAAAAAAATTGTACAGTCAAGAAACTTCACCATATTGAAGTTAATTGGTTTTGGTGAAAATGACCCATTTCAAATGGACATTTTACTGTTGTACTGCTACCCACAGAGACTACATACCTCAACATACAATATTAGATCTTGATTTGAGCAGCATAACCCATCATATTATAATGAATGTTGCATGCTGGTACCTGTAGTTTCTGCAGATTTCACTTCTGAGGTAAATTTGAGGGTAACTGGGCTGTACTTGGCAGAGTTTCTTGTAAACCAAAGTAACTATACAGTTGACAGTATCCAGGAAATCCATCAAATATATTTCTATCCCACAATTGACTCAACCAGAGAAGGGGGGGGGGGGGGTAAGCAACGGATTTAAGATATTTAAATGTCATTTGGAAAGGATGACATAGTAGCTCCAATATGAGAAAAAGGGAGTCACAATAAAATGTGTTGCAACAATGTTGAGGTTAGAAAAAGAATTGTGTCAAAGTAAGACTATTCCAGGTTTGTATTGCATTACTTTGCATATTTTAGTGAATGAAATAAATCAAAGTTTACTACTAACAGTAGGTCCTAATATTGAAATGACAGTGTAATATCATTATGTTTGCTAATTACGCACTTTGAATAAGAACATGAAATTGAGATATGCAATAATATAAAACCCAAATGTATGATTACATAATTGAGATGCATGATTACTGTAAACAACCTTTTAGGAACTATTTTGGAAATTATTTTAGATGCCTGCGAACCAGGTTAGGTAATTACAATCTGCCTAACTAATTTTCTCTTGTACTTTCAATTAGAAATAAGTTTTTCACTTTGTGGAATCACTGCTATGCAGGATTACTGGGAACTGTTGGAAATTTGTGGTTTACCTCAGAAGCGGTTCTACTTCAGAGACAGATGAAGTGGATCCTTATAAATTTACACATTTAATTTTACAAATGATTTTGGCATCTTTTGCTATAAATCACTATATAAACCTATGGAATTACACAATATTGTTAAAATTTAATGTAAACTACTAAAAAGGAATCTAGACTATATCATGCAGTTTGGAGCAAGAATACAACAGTATGACTGAGATCACTGAGTAACCTAAACCTACAGAGTGTTTCTGCTGTGGTTTAGTGAATCCATAATGCAAAAATAAGGCAAAGATTTAGGTCAAAACCCCATTGAACATGTAGATGGGTGAAGGACTGGATTATATGCCGTGCCAGGCCATTAACACTGTATAATTCACTTTTCAGTCTTTGAAGCATTTTCAATCTTTTTTCTTTTGCTGAAGAGGGTAGAAAAAATGTGGATGAAAGGCCCTCATTTAGGCCCTCTCCTAAAACACATTTCTGCAATGGTCAAAAGGTGGCAAAAACACTAAACTTAAGTTACCTCAACCTCTGTACTTCCTAAATCTTCTAATCTTAAATTACATCTTCAGGGGAGGAACTGAATTTTTGTATTTTGCAGAACCAAACACAGTGTTGGTACCTAAAAAAAAAATTACTGAGCTCCTGAGAAAATAAAAGATGAATGGCAAAGCGAAAAGGAAAGTTGAGTTAAGCCCAGATTTATTTGCCGAATTCTCTACATTAATATTGTACCTGGATATTGTAACATCTGTATACGTTACTCTACACACACATGCAGACGACCACAGTAACAACTATAAGCCACAGTGGGATGTGCATTAGTAGGCTATTCCAGCATTTCTCTGGTGGTTGAAGTTACAAGGTCCTAAGGAGTGCTCCAATAAGCTACTGAACATCATAGCTTCTAACTATATAAGAGAGACAAGCAGGTCAGTGTGATGACTAATAAAGGAGACTGCACAACAGAATTTCAATACAGATACTGGCTGACACAGTTTATTACTTAATGGATTGTTTAAAGGGAATGAAAAGAACCTGTAAGTTTTCCCCAGTCTAGAGCATCAAATAGAGTTCCTTCAGCTAGACTGGGTGATCACTAACTTCTACATTTCTGCAGGCCTGACTATTACTCCTGCCCTGCCACTCCTATATAACCAGAACTTCTGGGTAATCCAGTGCAGGATCCCAACAGAACACATTAATTTTACCAAGAACTCCTGCTGGGCAGTTAGCCATGATAGCTAGACTGATTGCAGTCAGAATTCTCCCAGCAATCTTAGTCTGTGACTAGACTAAGAGTTTGGATCTATAATTCCTAATGCATGTAGCTACACCAATGGAGGCTACAGTGTAGACAGGCTCAGGCAATTTTACCATCATGTCAATGCAATTAGATTTCATAGTGGTAGCTGTACCTGGACCAGGATGCATCTTTTCAACACTACAGCTTTCACAAACACCCAAAGCAGCATCTGTTGGAAATTACTGGTCTGAAAAATCCCTGCACAGACAAACCATGAAAGGAAGGCGGGGTGCTATGTTTTAAGCCCCTGCTCATCAGATATTATTGCAGGTATACTCATCCAGTCACATGACTCAATAAGAAATGAATAAAGAATAAATCAGGGATTCTGAATTGGTTTAGCTAATGAACTACTGTATTTTTTAAAAGGCTTTTGAAATCAAAGGGAGACGTGAAGGAAGGTAAGGACAGTTAGGAAGGAATGAAAAGCTTGCCAATATAAGGCGTGGGGATACTTAAAAAAAATGCCATGTAAAAATCAGCAAGTCCCAATATATATTCCAGGGTCTATAACAAAATTAATAAACTTATTGCGCCAATGGCAATTCCCTTGAAAGATCATAGTGAACTTGATGTTGAAAAGATGAGAAAAATACAGTACTTGTTTAAAAAAAAAGAAAAAAATTATCTTGCTAATTACCATCCAGTAAAGCTAAGGCTATCTTCGATACCTACTGAACTAATGAACAAATATTAAGAAAAAATAACTAAGCAGTGAAATCAATATGGCTACTTGTGGAGTAAGGTACTACTCAACTAAGGAAGGGAATCAGAATCTAATCTACAGAAAATGAAATCATGAGCAACAGACCAAAAGGTTTATAAAAACAAGTAACTGAAAATTGGAAAGAGTCCAGCGGAGGGCAATGAAAATGATCAGGGAACTGGGTCACATGACTTACGAGGAGAGACTGAGGGAACTGGGCTTTTCTGCAGAAGAGTAAGGGGGGATTTGATTGCAGCCTTCAACTACCTGAAGCAGGGATTCCAAATAGGATGGAGCTCGGCTGTTCTCAGTGGTGGCAGATGACAGAACAAGGAGCAATGGTCTCAAGTTGCAGTGGGGGAGGTCTTGGTTGGATATTAGGAAACACTATTTCACTAGGAGGGTGATGAAGCACTGGAATGGGTTACCTAGGGAGCTGGTGGAATCTCCATCCTTAGAGGTTTTTAAGGCCTGGGTTGACAAAGCCCTGGCTGGGCTGATTTAGTTGGAGTTGGTCCTTGGGATTGGACTAGGTGACCTCCTGAGGTCTCTTCCAACCCTAATCTTCTATGATTCTATGAACATGACAGAATATTCTAATCAAAACCAAAGTATGAATAAGTAATTTTTAAAGCAAGATTTTGAGTTAAGACAAAAACTAAACTAGTTAGAGCACTAATTGGAACCGGAAACAGCAATATGCTAAACTAAGGTGTCCAGTGAACAGCTTGTTTCAGGGATTACTGTTAAAGCAAAGTCTATTTTAACTTCTCTATTATCGATATGGAAGATAGTGTTATCACATTAGTGACATTTTCAAACAGGGTGGATAAAAATCAATGATATAAAAAAAAATCAAAAACTTCAGATAAAATGCTTTTTGAGGAAAAATCTAAAGGAAACTATCTAAAGATAGTTTTAATTAAGATACATTATAGCTCAAAGATATCTCATCATGGAATAGGGATTATAAATTCTAATTCCATAGTATGAGACAATATATTCATGTAATGTTTAATAAGTTTTGTAAATGAGTTCCAATAGTTCATGGATTAGGGACCTGATCTTATGGAGTTCCAGGGGCTTCTGTATAGATTTAGGTTAATCCTTCTGTCTACCCAATGGGACTTGGTGCTCAGTCTAGAATAGGGGTTCCCAAACTTGGTTCGTGGCTTGTTATGGGTAAGCCCCTGGCGGGCCGCGAGATGCTTTGTTTACCTGAACTGTGGCCATGGGGGGCTGCAAGCAGCCGTACCTGCAGACGCTCAGGTAAACAAAGTGGCTCGCGGCCCGCCAGGAACTTACCCTAAACAAGCAACGAACCAAGTTTGGGAACCCTTGGTCTAGACGATACCATCAGAGATACTTCGTTTTGCAGTTCTCAAACTGTGGATTTGTGTCTCCAGAGATAATATGCTTGTTAACAGCCAAAAAAAAAAAATACACAGAGATGAGAAATAACAGACCTCAGCCCTACTGTCCCTCTGCAAATTTACGTACACAGTCAATCCCTTACCTCTCTCTAAAAGTGCAAAGTTTCAAAAAGTTCAATGAACAGAAGATTGCTGGGGTCGGAATAGATCTGGACAAGGAGAAGTCTGGAGATAAATGTGAGAAGGGAGGGACAGGCAGTAGAAACAAAAGTGAAACTGAGCAGCACATGAGGTCTTTCTGAGTGTAGCCTTCATTGATTTGACATCTACCAATACCATTCTCTCTCTAGAAGGGAAAACCTATAATGGCAGCAGGCCGTAAAAGAGACCCAGTTCGGGAATATTTTAATGAAATTCCTCTACCTGTGGTTAAGACAGGCATGCGTGCAAAATGCAAACAGTGCAACCAAAAAACGCAAGGCCTGATTGCCTGAATGAAACAACATCTCAGGAGGAAGCCACGTTGAAGATGAAAGGAACATGGCTGAACATGCAGGATCTTCAGGTTGGTAAACTTTTTTATTTCATACTTCTTTCTTAAGGACTGCTGGTCTTCCTTCTGGACTATTCTGGAATTCTCATGTTTGAGCAAAAAATATAGTTGTTACTCTATGGTACTATCATTTTAGATGCAGTTGTGATAAAAAATAAATAGCTGAAATAGGCTGATCTTCCTTTTACAATTTCACCTTTAAAGTAGTACTGTCAGTGAATTCAATGAGTAATAGTAAATGAGCAGTATGGTAATAATAATTAACTGCATTGACTTATTTTGTTTAGTAGAATCCATCCTCAACATACAGGATTCTGCAGACTATCCACCTTCAAGATCACCATCATTTGCTATAGTTTCAGAGTTATCTGCCAATGATAGTGTTTCAGTCACATCATGTATGTGACATAGCCACAGTGCATCACCTGTAGCAAAAAGAAATTTTTTTTCCCATCATCCAGAAACAACAATTTTGTGATAAGAACCAGCAGATTACAAAAAGAGGTAATTGATGAAAAATTGTCCAGTTTGTTTATGTAACAAACTCTCCTTTCCGTATGATTGAGAACCCACACTTCATTAACATGGTTCAGTCATTAAGACCAGGATACAGTCCACCCAACAGAGCAGATGTTTCAGGCAAATTGCTGGATAAAGTGTATGAAAGAGAAATTGAGCAGCGTGCAAAAGGTCTAGAGGGTAAAATTGTTAATCTGAGTCTTGATGGCTCGAGCAATGTTCACAATGATCCTGTTGTATGTGCTTGTGTGACAACAGAAAAAGGGAATGTCTTCCTTACAGAAACAATTGATACATCAGGAAATGACACACAGCAGAATACTTACAAGAAATAGCAATAAAACCTATAACAAACTGGAAAAAAATTCAAATGTCTAGTATGCAGCTTGGTCACAGACAATGCTGCAAATGTATCCAAGATGAGAAGAAATTATTTAGAAGAGAGTGAAGAGAGTCCCAAGCTAACAACATATGGTTGCAATGCTCATTTGATGCACTTCCTAGCCAAAGACTTCAGTGTTCCAAAAACAAAGGCTAATGCTGAAATTGCAAAATACTTCCATAACAACCACTTTGCAGCAGCGACTCTGAAAAAAGTGGGAGGAACCAAGCTAACTCTCCCACAAGACGTGCGATGGAACTCAGTAGTGGACTGTTTTGAGCACTATATCAAGAACTGGCCTAATCTGATGACAGTTTGTGAACAAAATCGTGAAAAAAATAGATGGCACTGTCACAGCCAAAGTTCTCAACATTGGGCTTAAGAGAAATGTTGAACACATGCTGAGTACCCTGAAGCCTATTTCTGTAGCCTTGAACAAAATGCAGGGAAATAGCTGCTTTATTGCTGATGCTGTTGAAATTTGGAAGGAACTGAGTGAGAACTTAAAAAGAGAAATATGCAATGACAGAGTTAAATTACAAGTATTGAAAAAACAAATGGGACAAGCACCATCTCCAGCTCATTTTCTTGCAAATATTCTCAATACTCGGTACCAGGGTCAAACCTTAACTGCTGAAGGGGAGTTGGCTATGACATGGACATCCAGCAATTATCCCTCCATAATGCCAACTATAATATACTTCAGTCTAAGGGTGAACCATGCAAGAAATATATATTTGCTGATGATGTTTTAAAGAAATTCACACCAGTGGAAGTCACTTAAGCACTTGGATTCAGAGACTGTTGAAGTGATAATCTCACTTTTAATAGCAGTAGTTTCTTCTGTAAGTGTAGAAAGAATATTTTTTTCCTTTGGACCAAATTGAGAAATCATTTGGGACCTGAAAAAGCAGGAAAGCTTGTTTTTCTTTTCCAGATTATGAACAAACAGGAAAATGACGACTGAATTAGCTGCAGAAGCCAATATTTTAAGTTTCTCATGTTGACCTGGCTGACAGTCTATTTAATTTTTTTTTAATATATTTAATTTAACTATTTTAAACAATTTTAACAAAAACAAACCTGATTTTAAAAAACTTGAATGTTTAACTAAATTCAAAAATTCATATGCTTGTTTTGTTAAAATATTATATGTTGCCTGTTGAAGAAAAAAATCCACAATACATAACGCTGCTTTAGTTAAATAAAACAAAAACAATTTTAATGTCTGTTTGGTGATGTTCTCCTTCTAATACGGCACGGCAAGAAAATCCTCCAAATATTAATGATTAACCTGCTGAATTGGAGATTGTTCAGCTCCCAATTACTTCATAAATATCTGCTTCAATTACCTTTGGTAAATGAAATAACCAAACAATCATTCATTTTCTGATATAGCTGAAAAACTAATCTGAAAAGTCTTCAAAATAAACCACTTTAAAAATGTATACTGAGTACCTTCTAAAAATGAAACCTACATCTATCTCTGAGTTGTGAAGAATACGTATGAAGGTTATAACAACCAACAAGAATGCAATTTTATGTAGAAATCCATGATTAAATCGAGTCTTCCTGACTAGTGATTTAAATCATGATTTAAATCAATTTGATTTAAATCAAATCCACCCTGGTTTCAAACTATAATAAATCTGACAGTGTTCTGAATACTATCAAGCATGAAAAATAGCATAAAAGGACAGTTTTAAGGTAAGAAATAAAGGCAGGGAACAAGTTGAGACGCAACAACAAAACAAAATAATGGAAAAGGCAAAATAATCTTGGAAAAACAAATACAGTTGGAAAGCTGTACTAACAAGATGTTGTGCATAGTTAAGCTTGTTTTATTGCAACTCTTATCTTGTTTAAAACCAAGTCAAATATCAATTAAAGTTTGCATGCTGTAAAAAAAATTGTTACATGTTGGAGATTTCAAATGACATTTTTCAAATGACTGTTTGCAGTGTGAACACTTCAAATTGCAGAATTTTTATCTTGCTGCATGTTTGAGGCTGCTTTTCAGTTACTTTTAGCATAATTTGGGTCAGAAGCTTGGACACAACAGTTGAGTTGTCAGTTTAACATATCGTGACTTCATGATTATTCAGCATTTTTACTCCCCGTGGAAAGGAAGTACCTGGACAGATGTAGACTGTGCAAACAGTGCAATAGAACAATTGTTCTCTGACTGGGTCATGGCTTTTCAAAAAATTGGGAATTGGCCTCAAAACCTTAAACCTCCATTAAATTGACTTTTAGAGAAGAAAAATGGTTCATATAACCATTAAAATTAACAGTGGAGCATATCAATATATATGGAAGCATTTGTTAAACTATCAGCAATTTTCAGTAGTCTTATTTACTTAACATTCAAGCAATACAGAAAGCCAAAAAATAAGAGAAGGTACAACAAATAAATCAACAGAAATAAAATGGAGAACATTATTTGAAAATTGAACATCTGCAAATGGCTCCAAGGATTTCCATGAATATTATTATTTTAAATAGCACCTCTCACCCAAGCATATCAAAATGCTTTACAACTGTAAATAAGGAACCCCACATTGTATATAAAAGGATGAAAGTCTTCTATTAAGTTCGAGTGACAAGAACATGCTACTCAATATGCAGTAATTTCATCAGAGCCCCTTGTTGGAATTACAGCTTTATTATGTATACACAAATATACATAATTATGCACAGTGACTGCATAAATTACTGCAGCATATGAAAAGAATTCAGCCATACTCCAAAACCATATTGCTTCACTAAAAAAAAGTTACTGATGGTCTCATTACTAGATAAAGTTAGTTTAATTCTTCAAAGAAACAGAATTCCCTTAAAACTTAGTACAACTGAAAATTTACTTAATGTGCTACCAGTTTTTCCTTAATATTGCTAAAAGGTGGCATGTAATCATGAAGATTTAAAAAAAACCAACAACAAATATTTTATCACATTTTTATATTTTTGCTAGGCCTTTGGTTTTAAAGAAGGAGCATATAGATATGGAGCATTCATCAACATGTCGTTTTTACCTATTCTAGTCACACATATTTTAGAGTAATGGCTATGTTTTACCCAACAGTAACTATAGTTCATCACTTACTACTGCTTTCCAGAGGTTCCCAAGCTCAGTGACACTGGGTACATATCCCACAAATGAGAAGATACAAAGGACATTCTCAAAGACTACAAATATAGTGTTAAGAGTCTTGTAAGCAAAGCTTATAAAGAGCTTATAAGCAAAGTCTTACCCAGATCTAGCTGTTTTGTATTCCACTTTTAGGATAGGTTTGCAAGGTTCTGGCTTCTTCCCATCTTTTAGCTGCTTTCCTAATAAATACATACATAAATAAAATAAATAAATATTTCTGTATATTAGTCAAAAAAATTCTGTAATGTGCTGAAATCTTATGAAATTTTTACATAAATTACAAATTAAAATATACACACAATTTATTACATTGTCACATACTGTATTTTATGCCTCAATATAATGCAAAGTACAATTAATATTGCCACTCACCATATAAACATGGAAGGTTTGTTTGGAACAGCCTTCAAAAAGCAATATGGCAGAAACCAAAAAAAAGTTTTCCTCTATAATGTAGTTCTACTCTGAAAACTGATTAAAACAGACACTGGAAAAAACAGGGGGAGCTGATCTAGTGAATAAAAATGCTATTTTTACATGACCTATTCTCAGAGAACTGATTTCCTACATAAGAGCAACGCTAACTATTTTATTTATTTGAACATTCAATATACCTTTCATTAGGCGACTAGTTTGGTAACGGGCATATTTGCTTTACAACTCTAGAATTTAATAGCAATTTTGATTTTCCAATAATTCACACAGTGTGTGCATTTATACACACAGATACTTGCTTATCCACAGAAATATTTTCAACAATACATGGACTGCAAAATTAAGCACAATGCAAACTCTATGTTCATTCATCTGTGTAGCAATTTACAAGAAATGCACTGGAGATGTTTCTGCCGACTTAGGAAGGCAGTGATTTACACTATTCACATTCAGAAGTTTATTTTCATACGGGCTTGAAACTTTTTTTGGGTAAACAACAGCTTGGATTTTGCAGAAGTTGTTATTATACGCCTAGGAAAAAACTCCTTTTGCTAGGAGAGTCGTTTTTAAGCTCTGGAATTAAATAAAACAGGATTTTATAGAAAGGTTTAATGACATATTTCCAGTGTAAAAACTGCCAGACCCTGTGTGTATTCATTCTTTTCTTACCATGTGGAGTGATTGTCTGAAGTGGCTTGGCAGGGGATTTTATATTCCATATGGTCAAGGTACCATCTGAATGGCTACAAATGAACTGTTTTCCTTCATGGTGCCAAGCAACAGAGTGAATAGCCTGTGTAAAGGGGAAAAAAAGAAAGAATTGAGAGTTTTTGGCAGAAAACCAGCAACTTAGGACATGTCTACACTACAAAATTAAGTCAACTTAAGTTAGGTCGACCTACAGCCAATGCAGTAATTAAATTGGCTGCCCATGTTCACACTACACTCCTTCTGCCAGTGGTGCATGTCCTCACCAGGAGCATTTGCACTTACTTAAGTGGGGCATTATGGGGGGCTGACAGCTCGGAGCTCTGGCTGTCAGCCCTGGGGCAGTGGGGCTCTGGCGGTCAAAAATAGCAATAGGTAATGTAAGCAACACAGTGTCTACATGGACAGTGCATCGACCTAAGCATTACACCTCTAGTGGAGATGGTTATTAGGTTGATGTAGTGGGCGACTTTCATTGGCGGGAGCTACATTGTAGTGTAGATGCTGACAGAGTTAGGTCTATGTAAACTGCCTTATGTCGACCTAACTCTGTAGTGTAGATCAGGCCTTAGGATCAGCTGCAGTCTAAAAAGACTATAGCAAAATTATTTAAGGATGCTTTGATGTTAAAAAAATAAACTAAAATTATAAACTCACCAACACACTTACACAACAAACAAAAAAAAGTATAGCTCTTCAGTTGATTTATATCACAATTCTCTAGCAGGCTTTAAAACGTCAGTGTGTCTCCAGGTGGGTTTTAGAAAGTTGGGGTATTTTTGGTCAGAAAATTGTGAGTAGGTTTCAACCTATTTTATATTTTTTAAAGGCACCAGTCACCATAGCACCTAGACATCAGTTACAGTTATACATCGGAGGCATTTTCAGTGGAATATGATATTATTTAGTCTACAGCTGTCACATACAGGAAATTTCAGAACTGCAAAACTTAGTCCAGTGGCATGCAACATGTGGCACCTGAATGGTGACCAGACCTTGTAAAGAAAATGTATATTTGATTATTAATTAAAAATGTGTTTCCCGAGTCAAGCACCACAACTTTTAAAATTAAGGGTTTGAAAATCAATCCTACTGTGGTAGGTGAAGAGATAGGGGCACAACCTCCCCAACTGCCTCCCACCACTCCTTCGGTAGCCTCACCTGGTAACTCTGCTATGAGACAGAAGCAGTATGAGCAAACCCACCCCAGGGCTTGGAGGGTCGCGCTCAGCTGTAGCGTAGACATACTCTAACTGGCTTTGCATGTGCCTAGGGAAGCACCTAGAAAAGGCTTCCTTCCTTCATACAGCCACCCAGGGGAAGAGCAGGAGAAGCAGATAACCAACCACCAAGTACAGTCACCTGATTTTCTGTCTCAAACCAGGTTAAAGCCTGTTGGTGAAAGTTCACTAGGAATCAAATGCCAGCTGGGGATAGACAGACGACAGACAGTTCAGCCACTCCCCAACCATCACCACTGAAGCATTTCTATGCATCAGAAGCTGCATGGGGGAGACATAGAAGCCAGCTACATTGGTTTTGGATAGAGAACAACTGTGTACTGTAGACCGGCACTGAAGCGAATTCATGATGAAACTGGGATACTACTACCTTTAGTAGAGACTTGGGATGCAGGTGCAGGGAGACTTTGTCCTTATGGAACGTGGTGAAAAGGGTGTCTGCCATCATGGCCCCAAGTTCACCCACCCTTCTCACTAAAGTAATGTGCGCTTCCCACCTGCAAGGAATGTGTCTGCGATGCTCATCCTGTCCAGGAAGAATGAGAGGAAGGGAATCCCTGCACAAACTTGCTGCAAGTCTGTCCACCACTAGAGGGAAGAGAGCACATCGGGGGGACTATCAGCATAAGGTCCATGGTGTGCCATGTGGGTGAGTAAACTCTCTGAAGCCAAATTTGCGGACAGCGAAGGTGGAGATGTACATCCAGCCTGCCATGTGGCCAAAGAGGGATAGGCAAATCTTGACTGGGACAAACTGTTGACTACCCGGGCGACGAGGTCCTGCAGAGTCTGGAATCTGTCCCTTGGTAGGTAAGCTCAGGCTGTGATCAAGAGGCTGGAGGCCCCTACGAAGTCTAGGACTGCGTGGAAACCAAAAGTTGATTTTTTTTTTTACATTGGCCAGGGAGGCAAGGAGTCTGAGCAATATGGGTTCAAGATTTGAGCTATGTCTCTGGATTACACTGCCAGTAGCTGGGAGGTCTTCAATGGTATTTTGCACCTCCCTGGGGAAACTGGATGAGTGAAGCCACGATTCCCTTCGTGTGACAATATCTGTAGCCATAAAGTGTGAAGAAGTATCCATCGTATCTACAGCAGACTGAAGTGCTGGCCTCGCCAACAGCCTGACCTCCTCCAAGATAAACTGGAAACAGGCTCCATCTTGCGGAGGCAGGTTTTTCAGTCAAGTTCCCCAATTTGCCATAGTTGATAAAGTAATGTTTGGCCAACAAGGCTTGGTAGCTCAAAACTGGAGATTAGCTGACGAGAAGACCTTGTGTCCCAGCAGGTCTATGCATTTGCCCTCCTTATCTGTCAGGGTGGAGTCCAGGTGTTGCTATCTGAACCATTCCATTGCTGCTTGCACCATGAAGGAATTGGGTGGGGGTGTATGAGAAAAGAAACTCAGACCCCTTAGCTGGTATGTAGTACCTCTTCTCTGCCCCCTGGGGGGTAGGCATGCAAGTGGCCAGGGTATGCCAAACTGCTCCAAGCCAGTTATGGAAGATGCACCACTTAGTCCAAGTCACTGTTTGAGCTGCTTGGAGATGGGCATAGTTGATCAGTAGAGCAACCCTGCTCAGTATTGAGGAATGCCGAGGAGTTGATGCTGCTTGTCTTGTACTTCCTCCAGTGGAGTATGAAGGTTGTCTGCCATACTTTGCAGAAGTTCTTGGAACTGCCGAAAGTCATCTGGGGATGAAAGGGAAGCTGAAGTCACTTCAGATTCTGGAGAGGACATCCTTTATTCCTCTCTAACTCTACCAATCAATGATGCCATTCTCCAACCAGCTCAAACAGTGACTCAGACGGAGAGGTTCGTCCTCCATAACTGGTTCGGAGCACCTGTTCGAGGACACCCTAAGCGGGGATAGTGGCAAAGTCTCCCTTGCTGAATGGGTGGGTTCTGAGGGTGGGTGCAGGATCCCCAATAGGGCCAGCAGGACAGATCCAGCAGATGCTGTGGAGGGCTCCATGGTATGGGAAATCAGTGACTTCCCTGCTGCTGGATAGGAGGGTACTGTGGTGGTGCCTTTGGATAGGGCAGCGATGCCCTTGTACTCCATTGGAATCCTTAGATGATAATTCAGACCCCGGTACAGCAGTGGCTGTACCATTGGAGCCAGTGGGAGTGTGTAAACCATAGGATGAGTTGAAGTGTGACTTCACTGTGGTCGGTCCTGGATAGGAGATCAGATCTTCCTAGGTGTGGATGGCAGAAGGCGGCATGGAGATCTCAGTTCTCCTAAGGTGAACTGTTCACGTGACGCCAGTGCTTTCTCTAATCTGCGTGGAGTTAATGGTACTTGTTCCATAGCCAGAACCAGACCAGAATGGAAGACTGTCCCAGAACTGATGGATCCCTTGGTTTAAGGGAGGCAGACATTGAGGGTGTGCGCAGCTCTATACAAGAGGATTTACTGGTCTGCATTGTTTCTTGTCATGCTTGTGCATCCGTGGCTGGAACTTGTAGAAGGTGCACTGTCCTCCTTCGGCTTGGAGGAAGACTTATTTCCATGTTTATGAGCATGCTTCCTTGCCTTCCGACTAGGCTTGTAGCCGTGGAAAAAATAATGATAACTCAGAGCCAGACTCTCTCTGTAGCCTGAGGTGCACTCCTGGCTGTCTAAGGCCAATGTACGGAGGGGGCGGGGATCTGACTGAGGCCTCATAGCGGCTTCCATGAGGTGCTTCTTAAGGCGGAGAGCTCAGTCTTCTTGGGCATGGTTTGGGAAGGACTGGCAGATACTACACCGGGATGAAGTGTGGGCTTCTTCCAAGCAGTAGAGGTAGCATTGGTGCTTGTTGACCACGAAAGAACACAGGCAGGAGGTGCACATTTTAAATCTTGGCGTCTTTGGCATAGTCCGGTACCTGTGTGGGTACTGGGATGGGGAGGAACCAATAAACAGATTCCCCCAAAGTTTCAGTTCTACTGAAACTATTACTAAAAGCTAAAACTACTTAAAAAACAGTAAAGACTAGAGGAAAAAACTATATAAAATTCTAAACATTTTTTCAAGTGTGTCAGAGACGGAAGACACTAGTAGCTGCAACTCTAATCATACAGCAGTGAGAAGGAACCCACCCTTTATTACCTTGGATAAATCATGAGGCGAAGCAAGGGCACATGTGCGGACCAACAGACACTACGACTTTCAAATTAACTGGCTGTGGATACATGTGAAATACAACAGGGACCATCACTCGAAAAGGCAGTTAAACATCTACAAGGGACAAACAATTTTAATCAGCAGGTCTGGCGAATCTGCACCCAAGAGTCCTAAAAGAGTTGGCTAAGGAGATCTCTGGCCTATTGATGTTCATTTTTAATAAGTCTTGGTATACTGGAGAAATTAGAGCAGACTGTAGGAAAAGGGCAAAGAGGATAACTCAGGTAACACTGGTTAGCCAGACATCAATCCTGGGAAAAATAAAAAGAAAAGTTGATATGGGATTCAACTGATGAATGAAAGGATAGGAATATAATTAATACTAGTAAACATGTTTTTATAGAAAAAAAGTCTTTTCAACAAACCTGATTTCATTCTTTGATAAGATTACAAATTTGGATGACCAAGATAACGCCGTAGATGTAATCCAAAAGTCTAAGTGTAAAGCATTGACTTTATACCATGTGACATTGTAATAAAAAAAAATTAGCAGACAATATCAATAGAGCACATGTTAAATTGATTAAGAACTGGCCAACTGAAAGCTCAGAAAGTAGTCATCAATCGGAAACCATAATCAAATGGAGATGTTTCTAGTGGGGTTCTGAAAGGACTAAATATAAACTCACTGCTGATAAGATTTGCATATGTCACCGAATTTATTTTTATTTTATTTTATTTTTTTAATTGGCAGATGATAAATAATTATGAGAACAGGGTAGTCATGCAGAGCACTCTGGATACCTTGCTAAGCTGGGCCCATGCAAACAAACGTGTTTTACTACTATGGCAGAGCGCCGACCTTGTCCCCATGGGTCCTGCGCTTCTAGGCGGTTTATGCTAGCCTCAGAGGCTCACTGCAACCCTCCACATAGCCCTTCTCTCTCTAGGGCCAGGGTTACAGTCTACTGAGCCCTTTTCATCATAAGCCAGCCAGCAGGTTGGTGAGAGAACTTCCACAGTCTCTGTTGTCCCTATGGGCTTATTTCAGAACAGGTTAGCCTCCTGTCCTGCCAGAGGCCTGTCTTCCCCTTGTAGTGATGGGTTGGGGGGAAGCTGGGCCCGCCCTCTACTCCGGGTTCCGGCCCAGGGACCCTAATGGTAGCAGCTGTTGGCAGCCGACCTTTCACTGCCGGAGTTGCTACATTCCCCTGGGACACTTCCCCACAGCTCTCCCGCTTCTCCCTTCACCCTTACCTTAGGACTCCCTTACCAATGGCTTTTACCCAGCCCTTCAGCAGCCCTTCAGCAGCACTTCCTCTCCTCTGGCTCCCTGGCTCTCTCCAGCCTGACTGGAGTGATCCCTTTTATATTATCAGAAGAGCCTTAGAGTCAGGTGTTCACATTACCTTAATGGCCTCACCTGACTCTCTGCAGGTTAATTAGAGTCAGGTGTTCTCATTAGCCTGGAGCAGCCCCTGCTCTGGTCAGTCAGGGAACAGAAAACTGCTAATCCAGTGGCCACTATATCTGCTTTCTACTATTCTGTTGTACCCAACTGGCCTGGATCCATCACACTACATAGAAATGCAAAATTACACACCTAGGAACAAGGAATGCAGGACATATCTACAAGATGGGGGAGTGTATCCTGAAAGCAGCAACTCTGAAAAGGATTAAGGTGTCAGTGGAGAAGCAACTCAACATGAACTCCAAGTGTGATGCTAAAAGGGCTAATGCAATGCTTGGATGTATAAACAGGGGAGTAGCAAGTATAAGGCACTGGAATATTGCATACAATTCTGGTGTCCACAATTTAAAAAGGATGGGAGTTTAGAAGACAGCCACAATAGAACTCAATCTGTTTAGTTTACTGAAAAGAAGATTCAGAGGTAACTTGATTACAGCATAAGTATGTTCATGAGGAGAAAAAACAGGTATTAAAGTGCTCTTTAATATAGCAGAAAAAGGCATAACAAGAACCAATGGCTGGAAGCTGAAGCCAGATAAATTCAAATTGGACATAAAATACACATTTTTCACAGTGAGGCTGATTAACCATTTGCACAAACTACCAAGGGGAATAGTAGATGCTCCAACTCTTGACGTCTTCAAATCAAGACTGGATGGCCTTCTGGAAAATATGCTTTAACCAAATACAAGTTATTGGGCTAATACAGGGTAACTGGGTAAAATGTAAGGGTCGGTGATAGACACGTTAGAGTAGTTGACCTAGTGGTCCCTTCTGGTTTTGAACTCTATACATGTTAATTTAGGTTGCCAAGTCAAC
Organism: Chelydra serpentina; assembly: GCA_037349315.1. Taxonomy (NCBI): domain Eukaryota; kingdom Metazoa; phylum Chordata; order Testudines; family Chelydridae; genus Chelydra; species Chelydra serpentina. The sequence goes on from JBAIAC010000010.1 coordinate 27,094,314, forward strand.
CACTTAAAAGTTAGAAAATGCCACATTTATGGTTGTCAGTGCAATCTTAATTCTAATCCCTTGTGTATGTGCATTATGAAACAATCTTTAATTACAGGAGCATGTACTATTTCTCCCCCTCCACCAGTTTTCCCTAGCTCCATGACTCATTCTGTGCACAGAATGGCCTCACAAAAGAGCAGAGAGAGTTAAGATGGCAGGGTGACTAAATTGGTACTGATTTCTGAATGCTTCAATTTGCAATCTAAATAATGGTCTTTATGAATTTTTGTAAGTAATATTATATAGAATAAATCAATTTTTAAAACAGCATGTAGAAATGTCATTCACGATCTCTATAAATGAACATTTTTCAGTAGAAGCTGCTATTTTACCCATACCTGCTCTTACCAAAGAGTGATCCACTTAGATTCTGTACAACAGAGTAGGGCACTAGTTCTTGTTCGAAGGTACAAGAAAGCAGGATACTTTCAAATTTGTTTTAAGGCAAGGTGTATGCTCATATACTACCATTTTGGGAGAAAAACTGGGGACTGAACAAAATTAAAATAGTGTGATTAAAGTTATTCTGTTTCAGCAAGTATTCATGAATCAATTTTTACATATATAAACACAGCCCATCACCGGGTATTAGATGGAAGCAGACTGCCCGCTGAGAGCTCCGAATAGCCTTGTGCTTCAGAAAGGTTCTCTTTTCTTCCCCATTTTTTCTCTCTCTCTACCTCATATCCATCCTGTCCTCTTTTATTCATTTCACCATCTCCATTCTTGTCCTGATGCCAGTTCCTTAGCTTCCTTCTCACTTTCTCTCTCAGCTCAGTGTTTGCCACCCTATATTTTCCTCTGTTCTTCCACAATATTTCAGGACATAAACTTCTGCTCCCATTCTACAAGATCCCTCTCATCTCTTCCACATCTCACAGGAACTAGCCCCACCCCAATCTCTACCTCTCTCATTTCTATTTGACACTGATAATTAACTCTTCTGTGCAATTAAGTAGCAATTACAAGACTACTGGGAAGATCTGGTTTAGGAACTTTAGCCATTTTTTAAATTAGCAATGTTTGCCTTCACCCATTTTTAGAGTGCTGTTCAGACTTCACAAATCAAAGACACCTGCCAGGTATGGTCTAGAGATACTTAGTCCTTCCTTGAATTCAAGGAACTGGACTAAAAGACCTCTTGAGGTTCCTTCCAGTCCCACATTTCTATAATTCTATGTATAGGAGTACCCTTCTCCCCATATGGTGTAAAATAGTATTTTCTGCTATTCCTTGGTGGTAAAGAGCATTGTTTCCCTATTTTTATGATCTTGCAAGAATGTATAAACTGAGCACAGCTTGGGAACTAGTTCAAAAGGGTGAACCCAGAGCCCTTTCCCTTCATTAATTCTCCATAGTAGTACGAGAAGGAAAGAGAGAAATGTCATGGTGACGAAGAGAGATGGGATGGAATAAAACCATTAATTCCTATTTGATAAAAATGTAAACAATATCTGAAAGCATTTAAAATCCAATAGTATCCTGTCGAGGTATTTATAATGCATCACTCAATGTGACATCTAGGTACCAAGTGCATAATAAAGAATCGCACAACAAACTGATAACACTGTCCCATACTCTAATCTTCCATAGTCTTTGGTAGAAACAGATTTACTTCTTAGCTTATTTTGTATGGCTAACTTGCAGGCATTTCTGACCTTTCTAAGAATACCATTTCCATCATTATGTGCATGAGAGAGAGTGGCAAGGGGAAGGTTCCTGTCGGTATCCATTCTTTTGTCATAAATAGATTGCTTGGTAGCTACTTTGTTGACTAAATGGCAACCCCTTGGGCTATTTTGGTATATCCTCTATAAAGCTCAGGGATAAGCTCTGATGTTTACCCACTTATCAGAAGGCTGAGCCTAAAAATAGTCATCTATAATACATTTTCTGAGTTAATGCTATTAAAGTTTCATTTAAAACAGAGCAGGCAAAATATTTTTTCATTTAAAACCTGACAATTTTAAATGACAAAGTTACAACATTTCCAAACATCTATTTAAAAAGCAGTTAAAATCATGCTGTAATGTCTTTGTTTTACTGTTTTCATGTCCACAAAACAGCAGAAAATGAATGTTTACAGCATAAAATTAATTCTATGTTCATATTGTATGAATATAGCATGAAAATGCTTTTTAATTACAATAGCTATATTTGAACTTCAGGGCCTTTCAATACAAAGAAACTCACAAAGGAGACACAAAGAAAGCGAACATTTTACATTCTATCATTTCACTGTGCATAAACATCTTGCAAGACAATGATAAGAAATGAACTGCACAGGATGGTTTGATGGCATTATAAATAACTGCTCTAAAACGTTAATGTATAACCACAGGTCTCTAACATTATAGCTATCACATTCCAGACAAATTGGTTTTTTCCTAGCTCTGTTAAATATGAATGCTAGATTTTGTATTCTTTCAAATGATTCTCTGTCAAATAAACGATGGATCATGCACTATTCTTACAATAAAGCATACAATACTAGTTTTAAAAATCCAACTTGTCTTGCATGAAGGGAGCAGTTTTTTTAAACACACATTGAGTGTCGTTCTACAGACTTCACCTTGCAAAAAAAGGGAAATTCCCTGGCAAACAGGTTTAATTCTAGGTGTCCACAACTGTAGTTAAAATGTAAAGGCAAAGATTATATTGGAAGATTTCAGGTATCTTTGCTGTTACATGAAAGGAATCCATAAAATCTTATTTCATTTCTGCATGCAGAAACCTGCAAATCATCCTCACTGCTTCCAAAGTAAACATTGGTAGTGCAGAGGATGGAATAACTGACTTGACATCCCCTAAACAATTTTGCTCAATGACTACTTTCAAACTACTAGGACAAACTTAGTATCCTAAATGCTAAGTATTCTGTTCTCTACTTCTCACTGTCAACCGGAATGCTTAAGCCTTGTCTACATAAAACAGTTTTGGCAGCTTTTGCTGACAAAACAGCGGAGGTGTACACAGTACAGAAGTAACTTTTGGCGGCCAAACTGCTGTTTAGCCAACAAAATAAAACCACCTTGATGAGAGGCATAAAGATTTTTGTGGCAAAGTTAAAGCAACAAAGCATCATTGTAGACACTGCCATTCATTTTATTGCCAAAACTGGTATCCTCCAGTATCCCACAATCCCCACCGTGACATGCTCTGCTCACTGTTTTGAACTCAGCTGCTCTGCAGGCATGCACCCCTCCCCTTTCAAAGCTCTGGGAAGTTCTGACAGCTGAGCATCTGGCAGCAAAGAGCAAATCATTAAGGTGGAATCCTCTTGCTCTTCCCCACACTAGGAACACAGCGGCAGGCAGACTGCTGCTGCGGGGGTGGGTGGGGCCATGAGAAAGAATTTTTAGCGAAAAGCTCTACTAAAGAGACACTACTGATGATTCAATAACAATTAAGCTAATACTGGTTATAGTACTTCAGCTGTTATGACATTTACACTTGTCTGCATAAAATGATTGGAATGAGAGTCCGCAGAGTAAGGAAATATTTACACTTAAACTAAAAAAGGCTAGAGATTATAGTGATATTCTTCTCCTGCAGATTTAGATTGCTCCCCACCCTAACTCACAAAAGGGCCTTTCCTACAAGTTCCTGATGGTAGAAGAGAGATCTTAAACACCCATTGCATCACAGTTCTCTCCAAAGCAATTAATACACTGGCCCGCTCAGCCCATAAGTAACTGCATTCCGGACTGGTTTTAGCCTGCAGTGTTAACTAGATCAGTGGTTCTCAATCAGGGGTCCGGGGTCCCCTGAGGGGCTGTGAGTAGGTTGCAGGGAGTCTGCCAAGCAGGGCCAGTGTTAGTCTTGCAGAGGCCCAGGAAAAAAAGCCGAAGCCGTGCTGTACGGGGCTGAAGCCCAGCATCACGAGCCCTGCCACCTGGGGCTGAAGCCAAAGCCTGAGCAATTTAACTTCACGGGGACCCCTGTGGCATGGGGCCACAGGCCCCAGGCTACCGCCTAACACTGACCCTGGCTTTTATATGCAGAAAAAACAGTTGTCACAAAGGTGAACTTTTTATAGTTTTTAACAAAAAAATACTCTATTATATCTTTTAGGTTGAATTACCAAGCTACAACATGACGTCTCAGAACAAAGAAAATATCACTATTTTACTAAAAAAAAAAAAAAAAAAAAAAATTTCAGCATAGAACAAACCCTAAAATATGCCAAAAATAATGAATCAAGAGAAAAATGGTGGGGCCTGTAACTCCTTAAGGCATGATTATAAATACACTCAAGACATGCATGTCAATCACTTAATAGCTTGCCTTGAAGCTAGATTCTCAATTGGGCTCAATTCACGTCAATCACTAAGTCATATGACCTGGAAAACTGAGAACAATGCAGAAAGTTCACTAGTTGAGCAAGCATCATGTGCTATAGGGACAAGTGATTTAATTTAAATTAACAGAAAATCCTTGGTGGAAAGTTTATAGAGGAAGGAATTCCACCTGCCTTACTGTAAATTTGTTTTCACTCTTTTTATAGTGAATATTCTGAAATGTATTGAGCTCTCTCAATACAAAGTCTTCAATTTTTTCTGTCCCTCTCTGCTTTGTGGTAATAGCACAGTATAGAAAACAGAGACAAAACAAAGATTGTGAAAGTGTAAACTTCAACTTTTAATTCTCTATATTTCATGATTTTCTTACATGAAAAATATGAAGATTAGAAATATATTTTCATACCTACAGATTTATACTGTGATTCTAAATGAGTAAGCTGTTACATGTGAATCTAAAATTTACATTCTAAATTCGACTATTTACTTTAGTACTAGGCTAAAAATACATATCTACCACAACTTTTGTAAAAGCTGAAAGATACTAAGGTTTTTATGGTCATGAGAAGTCCAAATTAATAGCTAGCAGCTCCAGAGGCAGTCCGTGTTCTAGGAATATGAATGCATAACTGGAAGTCAGGAACTCCTGAGTTCCGGTATCAGCCCTGCAAAACGACAGCCATATGAACTTGGGCAAGTCATTTCTCTTTCTCTCAGTTTTCTCATCTATAAAATAGGATACTATTTCAATATCAACTACAGTCCCTCATAGGACTAATATACAGTGTTTACAATATATGAAGCGCTATGTTATATGGGAGATGGGAGCTTGGGTTGCTTCTTTATCTGCAATCTGGCCAGGCCTCCTTCCCAACCTGAAAAGTATCTCAGGTGGAGTTCCAAATGAGCCCCCCACTTTTCTACAGTCAAGTAGGACTGTGAGATGGACAAAGATCAAGACAAATTTGCTTCTCCATCTGTTGCCTGACCCAACTCTCATCTCCAAACCAGAAGTGCATCTTAGGGGAAGCATTACCCTAGCTTCCCCATGGTACATCCCAGCAGGCCTGAGAGCATGTCTACACTGCAACTGGGAGGTATGATTGCATCATGTGTAGACATAGATCTAGCTAGCTAGATCTAACTAGGTCACAGCTACCTCAGGTAACAATAGCAGTGAAAATGTGACAGCATTGCTTGCCTCAAACCCTGGGTACATACTTGAGAGGATGAGCTGTGCTGCTGTGGTTTCATTGCTATTATTACTCAAACTAGCTTTAGTTCAAAGCTAGATATAGCTAGATCAAAGCTAGCCTACATATGTCTACTTGTGCTGCAATCACACCTCCCAATTGCAGTATAGACATAACAGGAGAGGCAGGCAGTAGCTGCATTGCACCTGCAGGCTGGCCCTTCTACTGAATCTGGGAGAAGAAAATCTGAGAACTATAAATATTCATCTCTGCTTAAACATGAGATAGATGCAAGACTGTTGCTTTACACTTACCGGTACATGCAGGAGACATACAATGGATGACGTTTACTGCCTGCTTATATCAGTACAAACTATGTTAGAAGGCTTTGGTGGCCAGAATTACACAACCAGATTGTGCAAACTAGTCACAAATCCACCTGAATGGGGGCTTCATGGGTCCTGTGCAGACATGAAAATGTGAGGCAAAGTCCAAAAAGTAAGCACTGCCAGAATGGTGTTAAACTGCACAAAATCAGCACCTCCCTTCACAAGATTCCATTAGTTTTATTTTTGTGAAGAAAATAAAGGATATTGAAACAGTCTCCCTGATGCAAACCCCAGCAGAGAATGGAAGAAAAACACTCCTTTATGGCCTGGAGTACAACGGCCTTAGCTGACACAGGAAAGAATACTTCACACCCCTGTGCCATCTTTGTTGGACTTGGCCCATTAACTATTGATTAACAGTGATTTTATTTTAGATAATAGATATTGATATCTATAATAGATAATATTTGTAAGTTGTATTTATATATTTAAATTTTCACAGCTGCACAGAATTATGGGTAATAGGCATTTTTTCCTATTTTTCCTCAATACAAAATTTCAGTTGCAGGAAATTTAGAAAAACTGAAAATATTTTAACCATTTTAAACATATGAGCTGTATTTACCAAACCACAGCAAAAGAGTAAAAAAAAAAAAAAAAGACAATTTAATAATAAATGTCTTATTTAGAAAAAATGATTTTAATATAGCAAAATGTTTAGAACCAAATGGTATCCTTGCAATAGACAGTACAGATTCACTTACACAAGTATTAAACAGTTATGAGGAATATAGTATTCACTTCTAAACATCATTGTTCAAACATACAAAATATCGCCAATATTTAATGATTAAATCACAATAGGAAAAAACAAACATTGCAACACAACTGGAAATCAGTCAATTGAAGCATAATGTCATTACCTCATCATGTGTGTATCTGTAATCTGCCTTCTTTGACTTGAGGTCCCATAATACTACTGTTCCAGACTCGTAGCCAATCAGGAGCTGCAATAATCAGAGTAAAGAACATTGAAGGAAATAAAGTTACTTGAAATACCTGTAATTCTTGTTCTATGAAGTAGATACAGCAGTAACATTACAGCCACGCTCTTGTATCTTTATTCCTACACGTGACAAGGGATCCTCCATGTGACGGGGCGCACTTGCCCCACACTGGTACTGCGAGGGTTAACTTCAGTCTCTGGGCCAAGGAGCCCAGGCCCCCGCAGCCCTGCTGGACATGCTCTAGCTGGAGAAATAGGTATAAAAGGGAGCAGCTCAGCTCATTCAGCGCAGACTGCCAGAGAGAACGAACGCACGCTGCAAGCTCCAGCCCAGGAACCGCAGAAGTCCCAGACGGCGGGAGCCAGGGACGCGGAGACTCCAGAGGATGCCCAGGAAGTGGCGGAGCTGTTGGGAGCTGCCCTGACCAAGGAGCCCAGAGCCCATGGAGACACTTGGACCCCGGTATCAGGAACCAGATAGGAAGTAGCTCAGGGAGACCAGTTGTGGTGCTGAGTGGAGTCAGCGAATTACGGGCGGAACCCCCGCTGACAAGCACACTTTCCAATAGGTCATACAGCCTCACTGAAGAGGCAGTGATACGGACTCTGGCCAGTAGGTCATGCAGCCCCATGGAAGGGGCAGCTATACTCATTCTGGCTACTAGGTCATACAACCCTGAGAAAGGGCAGCCCTACTGAATCCGACTGCTAGGCCATACAGACCTTCTGAACTGGGAGATCATACTGACTGACTGCTAGGCCTTACACTCCTATTGACGTGGGCAGTTAGACTGACTCTGGCCATTGGGCCATGCAAACTTGAGAGAGGGGGCAGCCCTACTGACTCTTGCCACTAAGCCACACAGTCTTACTGAGTCAGGCAGCCACCCTGACTCTGACCACTAGGCCATGCGGCCCTGAGAACGAGTGGCCCTATTGATTTTGTCCATTGAGCCATGCAACCCCGAGATATGGCGGCCCTACTGATTCTTGCCGCTAGGCCATACTGCCTTGCTGAGCCAACTGGCCACACTGACTCTGATCACTTGGTGATACACCCTGGCCGAACCAGAAAGCCATTTTGATTTGGGCAATTGGGCCCCACAGCCCTGTGGGATGGGGCCGTCCCTGACTCTGGCCATTGGGCCACAACCTTGAGAGGAGACGCTGACATATTGACTTTAACCATTAGTCCTCACCATCCCAAGACAAAGGGTGGTCGTAAGGACGCGAGCGTGAGGAAGTTATTGCCCCGCCCCACCCCAAGAGGGGATGGGGCACACTTGCCCTGCAACACTCCACAACAAAGTTCTAAAACTATTAAACTACTTCACTATTACACAGCAGGTACATGGTCTCAAAAAGTAACTCTGGGGCTATCAAACATCTATTGCACCATACAAATTGGTCTATACACCTGGACCATCATGTTTCTCTGACTGTATAAATATCTGTCTGAAGTATAATTTCATTCCATGCATCCGATGAAGTGGGTACTAACCCACGAAAGCTTATGCTGAAATAAACTTGTTAGTCTCTAAGGTGCTACAAGTTTTTCTTTCTTATTTTCATTTTGCTGACACAGACTAACACGGCTACTACACTTAAACCATACAAATTTCTGTAATCACAAAATATTCACATTTAATAATAAACTGAGTACTACATCACCAAACCATGCTCAAGCCAAAGTTTCATAATTAAACATGTGTACATTAATGTTGTGATCGAAGACAATATTTTTACTTATATTCTGGGATACAGGCCTTAGCTAATACAGGAAGTAGTATGTAACTGTCCATTGTTTTTTGATTTATTCCATTAACTAATTACCAGTGATTTTATGCAATAGAAAATAGATAATTTTAATAACATTTGTATGGTGCGGAATGATTTTTCTTGATTCCTGCTTCTCTCTCTGGTCAGCATGCATTTTCTCAAAATTAAGTTTAAAGGACTGTTAGCCAACCACTATACTCACTTTTAAAGTAAAGTTCCCTCCCAAACAACCAATTCTACCACAAATACATTTAAACTTTTCTTAAGCATGGTAGCTTGCTCTGTATAGACAGGTCCTGAATAGGTAGAAATGTAAATCTCCTCTTTACAGGTATATCTTCCAGTAATTAGTCATGTCGCAGAATCTCTCTCTGTCATGTGTGGTTTGTTCTCTTTCTCGTCTTCTCCCTAGGAGGTATATTTGTGTATGCTCTCCAGCATTTTCAGAGGGTTTTATTCAGTAGCATAGCCGGGGGGGAGCAGGGGGAGCGGCGCCTTAAAAAGGAAACGGCGCCTTTTTTTAGCAGAGCTAAAAAAAGGCGTCACTTCTTTTTAAGCGCAATTTCTTGCACTCACCCGGCAGCGCTCCGGGTCTTCGGCGGCATTTCAGTGGCAGGTACCACCGAAGACCTGGAGTGAGTGAGAACCCGCCGCCAAAGTGCTGCCGAAGACCTGGAGCTCCGCCGGGTGAGTACAGGGGGAGGTACCTTTTTATAGCGTCGCTCCCCCTGTGCTCCGGACCTGGCTGCACTACTGGTTTTATTTTGTCGGAATGTTTTTTAAATGTACACATTTCTACATGTTTGATGCATAACTAAGGTTGAAAAAAAATGTGCAAGGTCAAAGAAATGCACCTTGCCCTGGGAGCAGAAGGTGGTGACATTTGTGATGGTCTTTTGTTCTGTAGGAGTTCACCCCACACAGATAAGCTCTCTCTCTCTCGGCGCCACTTGCTATTGTCCCCTCTAATCTATCAGAACCACTTCGGAGTGAATTAATGCATTAATCTTTGACTTTAATGTTGCAAGATAGAGCAAGGAATTCCAGTTAAAAAAATTAGTAAAAAAAAAAAATCAGTAATCTACCATTTCAGTTCTATACACAGTGTCAAACTTCTCCCAAAGCATGTCTTGCAGAACTAAATTAGTGATTTGAAAGAAGCAGATATTGAAAAATATCTTGTAAGGAATGCTTGCTCTCCACCTCTATTCACTTTCAGAATAGGTTTATATCTTCCATAGATTGCTTAACTAAATTTACAGCTGCTGTAGTAACCCTTTCCCTCTTCCCTCCAGATAGCTCTGGTGTTCTGAACAACTATATATATAGAAAGGTGCCTCTTTCTCTCTTACATATTCCTCCATTCTCTGTCCCTCTTACTTTTCTTTTCCTCTCTATAGGCACACACAAGATGACGCAATCTTCTGTACCCTAGTGGTAGCAGAATTGTGACACTCCCTTCTGGCTGCTACCAAAAAGCACAGCACTACCTAATCCTGCAAAGAATGGAAGTCCTGCAAGGAGAAATATTGTCAAGGAGAGCAGGAGGTGAGAAGCACTGATCAGTAAGGAGGAAGACAAACACAAATTACTCAATGCCTCTGCACTGTTCCTTCGGCATGGGGAGTGGGGGTTTGCTGAATGAATGGACATTTGTTACCTGAATTATCCAAAGGCACCAGCTGCTTTTAGTGGTTCCAAATCCACTAAACATTTTATAAAAATCACACAGTCACTGATGACAGCAGCCCTAATAAGCACATGCTAAAGTTTATCTATCTTGCCTGTTTTCAGCCTCTCCATTTTCTTTCACTATCTTCCTATTGCCCATCACAGTAAGCTCGTTCCTCATTTATACCTTCTCGGATTTTCACAACTAACCTTTCTCCTATCTCTGCTTTCATCCTTGCTTCAGCACACACACTCAACTTCATTTAGCCCAAACAGCTCATCTGATCAAACCCTTCATGTCATTTTACTATGCCTATCTCAATACTTTTGGGCTTTGCCTAGCCCCGGATATCCTTGATATATCCATCAGGAGTTTTTCCTTATTTATTGAGTACTTCCTCAAAATCCATGGCACTTATATTGGGTTGTCTTTGGTTTCTCTCTTTTTTAAAAAGATAAATAAATACACTTTCACATCACTCAATCTCGCTCTTTATTGAGATTTTTTATTAATACAATTTTCAAATTCAACATACCTTTCCTTCATCCATTGGATTGTCACTAATATGGACAACAGGTCCTGGATGAGATTTGGATGACCTGAAGGGGAAAACATTTCCATCTTAAATAAAAAACACATTTCTCCTCCCCTGCCCTCCCCTCAAATATATTACAACTAGTTCCTATTAAAATGAGATCTTATTTATGCATCCCAGGTTCACATTAGCTCTTCTGGCCACAGCGTCACACTGACAGCTCATGCTCAGCTGATTATCCACCATGACTACCAAATCTTTTACATAGTCACTGCTTCCCAAGTTAGAATCCCCGTCCGGTAAGTATGGCCCTACATTCTTTGTTCCTATATGTATACATTTACAGTTAGGCATACTAAAACATATATTGCTTGCTTACATCCAGTTTACCAAAGAAAACATATTGATCTAAATCAGTGACCTGTCCTCTTCATTGTTTACCATTGCCCCTATTTTTCTGTCATCTACATACTCTACCAGTGATGATTTTATGTTTTCTTCCAGGCCACTGATAAAAATGTTGTGAACAGCTACATATTGCAATTGCTGCAAATATAGTGAATCTGTTACTATGTTACATTTATTTTATTTACCTGATTTTTTTTAATTGAGAAGCAGTGATACAGCAGGCTTTATTATTTTATCCCATAGTAGAAAAGTAGCCTTAAAGTTGACCATTCAGTATGTGTAAAACAATGTGCAAAAGTGTATACTACCAGTAATTTATTAGCTGCTAAATCACAAAGTGGCAGAGAATGTAGGACTCTACATCCTCACAAATCATTAGCCCCAGCCAAATCTCATTTTTTGGGTAATAAATTGCATTTTATTATTGAAAAAAACCTTTACAGTAACTGAAAGGCCCATAGATATATTTTTGTGTGAAACAGGATATTGCATGCTCTGTTTGTAATCCAATCAATCAATCAGATAAGAAAGCTTTGAAAATAAATTTACAAATACGAATTGGTCTGCACTATACTGAAGAGTTGGCTGAACACCCACTATTTTTGGATTTATTTTCCATTTCTGTCAATACATCATCATCTGTTCCTTTCAGTTTAACCTAAATATCAGTATCATTTATTACAGACAATTTCAGATACGCATTTTATTCCTGGCTATGCTTAGTATGTGACAACTGTTACTTCAGTAATGAAATATTCCAGGATCAATAAAACTGAATTTGCTTATTTTAACCAATGTTATGTAAGCCTAAAAATTTATTGTGAGCACAAAAATAATCCTGCTGAATTGTACAGTTAATGACTAATGCGTTTTATGGTCTATGGGCCCATTCTGCAGCTCATTGTATTCAAAAATGCCATTTAAACAATGGCATTTTTGACAAAGTGCATGCATGGGTCCAAAAGTTGTAACCCTAAGTTAAAGTTACAATAAATGTTCTGTTGCAATGGTTGTTCTATAAAAGATCTGAACTAAAAAGAGCCCCAGAAACCTTTAATTAAATTACCATTACGATGATGCCATCTGACACTAGACTATAACAAACACTACCAAAGTCATATGGATGAGATAAATTAACACTTTTTGAACAGTACAATCCTGTAGTCAAATCCTTGAACAACAAAAAACTGGTTGAAAATCAGGCAGATTCAGGCTTCTGTCCCCACCTTCTGGGCATTGGTGCCGACTCCGTGGGTGCTCCGGGGCTGGAGCACGCACGGGGAAAAATTGGTGGGTGCTCAGCACCCACTGGCAGTTCCCCGCGAGCCCCGGGACCCGCGCCCAGCTCACCTCAGCACCGGGTGATGTTGCGGGGTCCCGCCCCCGACCCCCTGAGACGTCGCCCGGCGTCGGGGGCGGGCCCTGCAACACGCCCGGCGTCGGGGGCAGGACGCCGCCGGGCGACCACACCCACCGGCGCCGACAGAAGGCGGCGCCTGTGCTTCTGGGGTTATGTAGTAATTTTTGTTGTCAGAAGCGGGTCGTGGTGCAATGAAGTTTGAGAATCCCTGTTCTAGAAACATGCAGATGAGGATACAATATAGAGAATTCTACGTACTGTAGATAATTCAGGGAGATTTACATCCAAAGTGAATTGTATTGTACTTTAAGACTACTTTTCTATTAAGAAAGTCTGGCAGCTGCAGTTTCACTTAAGAACTATAAAATAAAATGTATTCTAAATTTCAGAAATCAGATAAATGAAATCCATACTGTACTTCAACAACATGATCTACACTCCCATCCTGGCAATGTTTATCACATTGCATAAAAGATTTAAGTTTTTTTTGTTTATTCCCTACACTCACGTAGAAGAGAATTTTAGACCAGCACAAATGTATATGTTTCAGATTTCTGGGAAATAAAATGTATTTATATTATTTCTATTTCAATTTGTTAGCACAACTGACATTTCTATAATTAACAATGATATCCGGGACAAATTTATTTGTTTTCAGCTAGATAATACTTAACCAAACTCACAGTTCAATGGCTTTATTCCACATGATGACATAGCCTGAGAGTGTAAAGGACTCCACATTGACAATGTGAATGTTTCCTCTTTCAGTACCCACATATAGCCATTTACTTTGGAAAGGCAGATGGCAAAATGTTATCCTGCAAGATACAATGCATTCGAAAAAAGTAATTAGGAAGATTGTTTATAAATCCTACAAATGCTTTAATAAAGCCCAATATCAGAAAATCAAATCCAAGAAGACAGAACTATTTTATCTTTATCATATTTTATTTGTATTTATAGATCACTCAGCCATATGAAATTTTAAAATTCAGAGACCTGGTGTAATTGCTACATAAAAGAGCATGCTTCAGAAATTATGATGTAATTAAACCTGTCTATTACAAATACAAATTACAAGTTTAAAAGTTAATCTTGGAACAAATGATAAATCCTCATTTAAAATTTGAATACCTTATTTGGGATTTATTTTAAGATATTCTAATTGTACACTGAGTTTCCAACTGCTTTTTAAAATTAATCTCACCGTATTACTACTTTTTTTTCTAGTTTCAAGGACACAATGCATTTTAGATGGTGCCTTCTGTTTTATATATTGGTTTCAAGACACCAGGTTAATAAATCAGATACAATAAATATAAATTGTGACAAGTCATTTTAATTGTATACCAAAAGTTTTTCTTCCAAAAAATATTTAAATAATGCAATATTGAATTATAATCAATTTCAAGAAAAAATTAAAAATAGTTTTAGGTACTGAAATTGCTCCAGCACTTCCTTCCTAAACGTTAGAATTTTACAAAAAGATTTTTTTCCTCTGACTCCTGTATTTCTGTCTCGAAGACCTACATATACATGGGAAAAAGCTAATGGTCACTTTATGCCTGCACAAAACTGCTTCATAAGAGACAAATATGTAGAAAACAGAGTTTTTGCCTAGAACTTGTTTTGGGCAGGGAGACTGGGCTGAGAAGCATGAGGAGTGAAGACAGACTGGATAGGCAAGGAGAATGGGATTAGGGCAAAGGAAGTTGAATAGGAAGGCCTGTGCAGTATGTAGATAGCAATGGATTTTTCACCTTCAGTCCATTTGGTATGATGTCCAACCGTTTGCATTTGGAGAGAAAGATGATATCTGTCTTCATGAGGTTGATGGATTTCCACTCCATACGGCTAAATGCAGTGCCTTGCATGGTCTCAAGTATCCGAGGGGTAGCCGTGTGTGTTAGTTACCACAGCACAACTGGTTGCTGAGCTCTGTGACTTTATCCTCACGCACAATTATTTCAAATTTGGTGACAATATATACCTCCAGACCAGTGGCATTGCTATGGGCACTCGCATGGCCCCACAATATGCCAACATTTTTATGGCTGACCTGGAACAACGCTTCCTCAGCTCTCGTCCACTCACGCCCCTTCTCCATCTACGCTACATTGATGACATCTTCATCATCTGGACCCATGAGAAAGAAACTCTGGAAGAATTCCACCACGATTTCAACAGCTTCCACCCCACCATCAACCTCAGCCTGGACCAGTCTACACGGGAAGTCCACTTCCTAGACACCACGGTGCAAATAAGTGATGGTCACATTAACACCATCCTATACCAAAAACCCACCGACCGCTATGCCTACCTGCATGCCTCCCAGCTTCCATCCCGGACACACCACACGATCCATTGTCTACAGCCAAGCTCTGAAATACAACCGTATTTGTTCCAACCCCTCAGACAGACACCAACACCTACAAGATCTTCACCAAGCAGGGCCAGACGTGTACCCAGAAGCCTCTTGCTGCAAGACAAGCCGAAGAAAGAAACCAACAGAACTACACTGGCCATCACTTACAGTCCCCAGCTAAAACCTCTCCAACGGATCGTCAGTGGTCTACAACCCATCCTGGACAACGATCCCTCACTTTCACAGGCCTTGGGAGGCAGGCCAGTCCTCGCCCACAGACAACCCGCCAACCTGAAGCATATTCTCACCAGCAACTACACACCACACCATAATAACTCTAACTCAGGAACCAAGCCATGCAACAAACCTCGATGCCAACTCTGCCCACATATCTACACCAGGGACACCATTACAGGACCTAACCAGATCAGCCACACCATCACCGGTTCATTCACTTGCACATCCACCAATGTTATATACTCCATCATGTGCCAGCAATGCCCCTCTGCTATGTACATCGGCCAAACTGGACAGTCCTTACGCAAAAGGATAAATGGACACAAAACAGATATAAGGAACGGCAATATACAAAAACCTGTAGGAGAATACTCAATTTCCCTGGACACACAATAGCAGATTTAAAGGTAGCCATCCTGCAGCAAAAAAACTTCAGGACCAGACTTCAAAGAGAAACAATAGCGCTTCAGTTCATTTGCAAATTTGACACCATCAGCTCAGGATTAAACAAAGACTATGAATGGCTAGCCAACTACAAAAGAAGTTTCTCCTCCCTTGGTGTTCACTCCTCAACTGCTAGAAGAGGGCCTCACGCTACCTGATTGAACTAACCTCTATATCTCTAGCCTGACTCTTCCCTGCATATTTATACCTGCCTCTGGACATTTCCACTGCATGCATCCGACAAAGTGGGTATTCACCCACGAAAGCTTATGCTCCAATACATCTGTCTATAAGGTGCCACAGGACTCTTTGTAGCTTCTACAGATCCAGACTAACACGGCTACCCCTCTGATACTTGTGTTCATTTGAGTGCACATTCCTTCAGAGTCTGGAATGGAATCCAATATTTCCTAGAGTTACCCTTCCTTTGCAGTCAATAAATATCTCTGAAACCCTGTGGGCAAAGCGTCCAATCCTTCCCATTTCCCCTCTAATGCTTGTCTAAACATAACGGTCAGCAGAATCTTGCACTTTAGGTTCTTTGGACTCAAAGACACAGATCATCCAGCCATGTGAATTTACCGTCCTGTAAGTTTCTAGAGGCCTTAATATCTGTTAATTCTACACAATGACACCCTAATAAACAAATGCTGGGTCCCTGGTGCTGGGAGTGGTACCAACTGCCGGGGATTGTTGCCTGGGGCCGCAGACTGCAGCTACTCTGGCTGGCTGCTACCCGCCCAGGGACTGCTGCTGAGGGCTGTGGCTGCTCCGGCCGCCCACCCATGGACCACTGCCCAAGGCCACCTGAACTGCGGCCAGCTGCAGTGCCACTCCAGCAGCGGCCGGTGTGGCTGTCCCAGAGCCAGCTGCTTCGGCGGTCCTGGGATAAGCCACTCTGGCCTCTGCAGAAGTCACGGAGGTTGTGGAAAGTCACGGAATCTGTGACTTCTGTGACCTCCATGACAGACACGGAGCCCTAGCTATAAGGTTTGAAATATTCTATGTTCCAGAGTTAAAAAAAAACCAACCACTTCACTTGGTAGGCTGAAGTTGAATACAGTCTGAACTCAAGAACAAAGTTGGGTTGCATGTAGCATGTAAATAAGCATTTCATTTCTGTTATTTTGTGTTCTTGTTCTTTTCATTAAAGTCACTACAGCTAGACAAACATGAAACTCTCCTTTGCCGTGATGCCCACAAAAAAGTTTGACAACAGTTAAGTTGTTGATATGCTGAGACCACTGCTTGTCACATGACTAATATTGTCTCACTGTTGACTTGTACTCCCCTCATCTGTTGTCTTGTACAGTATTTAGATTGTAAACCCCTTGAGAGGAATTGTCTTTTTTTGTGGTCTGTATAGTGCCTATCACAATGGAATCCTGGTCCATTACTAAAGACCCTAGGCACTGCAATAATACAAATAATTTTCATTATCAGGATCTGGAGACATAAGAAAACTTCATTTTCAGACCTACAGCCCCATGTCATTCATCACATAGCCCTGTCTCATTAACCATTCTCCCTGTGCATTGAATAAGACTGGAAGGTTTCTGTGGAAGTTAATTATATTTAACTGCCTGATCACATACTATCACAATGCATACAGACACAAAGTGGGTTAAAGTAAGATTGATCAGAAAAAACAATTCTGGCATTTCCCAACTTTTGAGTTCTTGATTTTGCAAGCTTAAAATATTTTTGTAATTTTAATAAATTAATAAAATATATTTCTGTATGGGTCAGAGTTAACATAAAATATCAAGAATTTGATCCCTATTATTTACTCAAAGGTGTATTTTAAAAAATCCTTACACCACAAAAAATGCTCAAAATATACCTGTACAATTTTAAAGGAACAAAAATACAAACACTGGAAAAATGCCATACAGAATATAAATTCACTGTACTAATCCTACTACAACCACATAAAATAATCAGTTACTTTGTTTCAGTTTTGTGTTGAATGCAGTAAATGAGCTGTTACATTTTCAAGAATGTTTCTTTTATTTCTTGAACAGATTGAAAAGTAATGTTTTTAATTGCAATGAATGTCACTTAAATATTGGTACTACCGTGGCAAGAGCTCAAACCTAAAATATTTCAGTTATACTAGCGTCACACAGAAAAAGTAACGTATTCAACCAATGTACTTTTTTCCCCCCTTCAAGCAATACAATCCTTAAGGGTTGATATCGAGAGCAGCAATTCTATGCTAGTTATAAACTCTAATCTTATTAAATGCAAAAAACGTATGTCAAATCAACATTAAGGCTGCAGAGTTAACACTGAAGTAGGAAAAGTAGAAATTAAAGTTCTAACAGCAACGTTAACTTGGCTATATTACAGATCCTGTATATTTTACAACATGGGTATTATAATAAGCTTTCAGTTCCCAAACCTGAGTTTAACTGTTTGAATTACTTATTATGACGACTTCAGTATTTTTCATTGAAAAAATCTCAGATGTGCTGCAGCCTGAACCAAAAATATGTTTGAAAATCTGGCATGCAAGCATTTATAATAAACATCTGATCTTCCAGACAATTATACATATTTAGGTACCAGCAATGTGATGCTGTTCCAGTCAACTTGAACATACAAGTGCAATGTGTGCAATATAAAAAATGTGCAAGGTTAGATTGTGATCAAGACTTATCAGTTTGAGACACTGACATTGCCAATGTAACTATATGCCAAACACCAGGTGGTATATCACAGCATGGATACCACATACTATTTCCTATAGGGTCTTATTTTAATGGATGGGTGTGCACAAATGTGTAGAAAGCTTGATTTACATGTGATAACACCATACCTGCATGTGCAAATTTTCTTATTTTGTATATGGCCAGGTAGATGCACATTTTTGCACATGCAGACAAGGTATTTATGTCCATTTCAAAAGTTAAGACATCAGTAAAAGATGGAACAATTAAATTGTTCCTTTAAAAAAAATCATAAGTCTTTCTTGAAGAGGTGGTGGTGGTGTTTGGGGGGCGGGGGGAGAAGACAGGATTCTTCTCATCAAGAATTTTGGCCTGCATTATTAATTTAACCCAAAGTCGTGTATCAAGTTATGCAAGTAAAGCACAACAGTTTCATTATATTTTCACCCCTGGAGAATGTTTTGACATATGGATTAGTAAGTAATAAAAAAAAAAAATCCTAACTGAACAGAGCATCGCAAAGAATGGAGTTTTTCGGACAGAGCAGCTTGATAGGTTCCAAACATCCTGAAATAAGTAGAAACTGCTAAAAGGAAAGCTACTGCAGGATCCAAGGTAAGCTGATTTGGAACATATCCAATACATGAAAGAAGGCCATGACAGACATTTATTAAGTGCAAACTGAGATTTTTACAGAAGAGCAACAAATTGACTAGCAGATGCACTGTCCAAAGGATGGCATACTAGATTGAGCAGGTATTTATATACAGGTGTACAAGAAATCTTGTTCCCTTTGAGCACTACATGAAAGTCCATAGTACACGAGATAACGATGGTACATGTTGAAAGATGGAGAAATGAAGATATCATGGAAGTGTAACTAGTAGGAAGACCAAAAAGGAAACCAATACAGAGCAATTTTGCATCGATGCAACATTAATAAGTTGTCTTCAAGAACTGGAGAAAGAACAGGACTCAAGAGAGGTCAGCAGTCTAACTATTAATCACAAACCAAGCACTAAAGAAAACGGGAGCCATCACAAGTAACTAACTGATCAGTGCCATCATAGTGAAAAGTCTGGAAAAAGACATCTGTGGCTCACAAGAAAATAAGATGGTATGCTACCTCCCAAGTGCCAAGATAAATGCTGTCATATGACACTGATGGGAAATTCACAATATTTCTAGTCCACATTAGAAAACCACCCACTGGTTCACTTCATTCCCGGGGCATAATATTGGTACTTTGTTAGGAGTATAGTTAACAGACTCTTCAGGTGCACAATTTAAGAACTGATCCCCTAATCCTGATAACATTCATCTATTCAGGTTTATTCTCCACTCATTAGTTCAACCTGTCTGTGATGGTGTTTTCTTTTCCTGCAAGATAGGTGATCACTATAAATGATGCTAGAGAACTAAAACGCAGTGCCACAGCTAAATCATGTGTTATAACAAGTGTTGCACAGCCAAAACTCTGTGCAGAGAAATCTTTAGTGTTACAGAGATGGTTGGTGCTTTCAAATCCAAAATTCAACCCTGAGAATTACTCTGGTAACACTAAGAGTAGAAAAGTAGAGTACTCAATAGCACATTGAGTCCTGTGGCACCTTATAGACTAACAGACGTATTGGAGCATAAGCGTTCGTGGGTGAATACCCACTTAGTCAGATGTCCGACGAAGTGGGTATTCACCAACGAAAGCTTATGCTCCAATACGTCTGTTAGTCTATAAGGTGCCACAGGACTCTTTGTCGCTTCTACAGATCCAGACTAACATGGCTACCCCTCTGATACAATAGCACATCGTTTTTCCTGTTCACCTTGATGCAATGGATTCTTCAAAGGGAATAGGACCAGAGCACCAAACTCAAGGAAGTGTGTCTCATGCATTTGTGAGAGAGGAATTCCTTGGTTCAGAGGAAAAACTATATAGTTTTTGGAGGGAGGACAGGGAAGAGGGGAGAAGGATACAATGCTATTGAAGCACCTCTAGCTACTTTGAAGGAGTGGGAAGAGGGCATGTGAAAACTACAATTGTAGATAAAAGCAGCCATTCTACTGGAAGTCTGTCTCAATATGAACTATAAAATTTGTTTTTTAATTATTTACAAAGTTTTTACCAAAGACTACTTTTGCTGGAAACAGTGTAACGATATGATGGAGAGGGAGCAAAAGGATGTTGCTATGCACTGTGTGGAACTTGGAGGAGTATTGCTAGTTGGAATGGCACAGCCCAAGAGGAACTCAATTAAACTAAACTGGACCACTGACGTCAGCATGAGGCTTCCCCGATAGAGCCAAGGGACTTAAAACTTTGAGCTGTAGGAGTAGGAATCCTTTAATATGCATATTTTTAGTGACAGAAAGACTTGTATCATGTCCTGCCTCATAACTTTGTCTCCTTGTTTTGTACACTTAAAGATGGGATGATGGCAGAGTGGGGCAACAGAAGCTAAAAAACGGAGGCTAGTTATGTAAGGGAAAGAATAGGATTCCAAGACACTATCTTTCTATTGAACATTTGCAATCATTAAGATCCCAATTTCCATCCACCCCCATTAAGAGTGGGCACACTATTTCTGGTTTGAAGCTGCACAGGGACTCTGGAAGTACTTCCTCTGCAAGAAGGAGCAGGCGATTCAATAAGATTCTAGCAAGAATCTTGCCAGCGATGGAGAGGAGAGCAATGTCTCGATAGTTGCTACAGTCGGCCATCTCCCTTTTTGAAAATGGTGACGATGATAGCATTCCGTAAATTGGCAGGGATTCTTTGATGTGCCAGATTTTGAGGAGCTTTATTGTTCTTCATTTGTTTAATTGCTTTGCAGACCTCCTCAGGTGTTGGTGGGTTGGCAAGCATTTCCCAGATTGGGTGCTGAGGGATGGAGTTGATGGTGTCGTCCGTCACAGTCGATTCTCAATTTAGAAGCCTTTGGTAGTGTTCCTTCCAGTGCTCTTTGATGGATACATTATCTTTAAGAAGGGTACTAGATCTTCAGATCTCAGAGGTGTGAGGCCACATGAGCTTGGTCCATACACCGCTCACAAAAAGCACTCCGCATATCATGTCTGTCAGTGCATGTTTGGATTTCTTTTGCTTTGTCCTACCACCATTTGTTTTTGATTTCTCGGATCCTCCTTTGAACTTCAGCTTTGAGCTGATGGAAAGAGCTCTACTTCAGACTGGATAGTGGTTGGTTTTACCAGTCACAGAAAGCTTTTCTCTTCTGGTCCAAAAGGGCTGTAATTTCACTGTTTTTGTTGTCAAACCAGTCCTGATGGCAGTGGGTAGCAAGACCAATGGATTCCTCGCAAACCTCATGGATGGTCTGTTTTAGGGCTTCCCACTTTTCAACACTTGTGTTGTCATTTCCAGGTGTGCATATAGCCAGTTTTTCACTGAGGAGTGTTTGTAAGTTCTCTTGGTGCACTGAGGATTGAAGTCTTTGGATGTTTTATTGCAGTCTCTGAGATTTGGATTAATTTCTATGTTTCAGTGCAATCCCGATGGACATGACTGACCTCACCAGGCAGTGGTCAGTCCAGCAGTAGTCAGCTCCTTTCATGACATGCGCGATTTGGACATCTCTTGGATCCTTCCACTGTTTTGAGCGGGGGTGTTGCCAAGTTGTTTTGTACTTGTTGCTTTGTCTGAAGTTTGTGATCGTGATCACGAGATCGTGCTCTGCACATTTGCTGAGTAGAAGGATGCCATTGGAATTGGTCTTGCCCATTCCTTCCTTCCTAATGGTGCTACTCCATACGTTAGAATCTTGGCCAACTCTTGTGTTAAAGTCCCCTAAAAGGTTCTCTTATCTGTTTTTGGAATGGATGACAAAATTTTAACAAGGTCAGTGTAGAAGGATTCTTTCTGTTCTTCTTCAGCATCAAGAGTTGGTGCATATGCACTGATGATAATGGCAAATGACTTATCGACCAATTGGCTGCGGAGGGTCATAAGGCACTCATTGATGCTGATGGGGAGCTCAGACAGGCGGTTGACTAGCAGGTTTTTTATTGCAAAATCAACACTGTGTATTTGCCTGTTGCGTGCTGGTTTTCCTTTCCAGAAAAAAGTGTAACCATGGCCCTCTTCCCTTAAAAGGCCTTCATCTGCACTGACAGCAGTGATGTCAATGTTGTACCTCAAGAGTTCTCAGGCAACAATTGCTGTTCTGCATTTGGATCTTTCACTTTTTGATCCATCCAATAGAGTACAGACATCCCAAATTACAAGAAACATTTTTGTTTTTCAACCGCATTGGGAGTGATCCCTCTGGACACAGTTATCCAGCCAGGTATGGTGGGATAGCCTATGTTTGGGGCACTTTTTCTAGCCCCTTCCCTGTATGGGGTGAGCAGAGGGGTTCCTAAAAAGGCCTGTTCAGTCATAACCGCTGCTGCTGAAAATGCCCCCCATCCCAGCCCAGGAGCACATGACAACCATCTTGCGGTCATCGCCTGCACGTGGGTCTGACTAGGAACTCCTGGTGATTACTTCACCTATCCCCGTCACCACTTGCCCATCACCATAAGACTTTTATGGGTAGGGGTGGGGAAAAAGTTCTTCCTGTGAAAGAAGCCTGCGCGTGAGTAGTTTAATGTGTGCGAGCTGATGCGCACCAGCAGCCACACAAATCTTGGTGGAAGAGGCACCTGTGTCTGGTGGCAAGGAGGTCCAAGACTATTGGGGGTTTCTCCTCCATTGCAGCCTCTGTCTGCCTTCGCAGCCATTGAGAGGTGATCCTACTTCATCCACCTGTTCTGTCGTTGAGGTCTTATACTGGGTTGTGTTGTGACGGCACCTTTTCACAGCCAGGCAGATCCAGAAAAAATTTCAAGAACACCACCAGGAGCTGTATATGGCCTTTATCGATCTGACCAAAAAAGCCTTTGACTCTGTCAACCATGAGGTTCTGTGGAAAGTCATGTCAAAGATTGGCTGCCCAAGAAAATTTATCACCATTATAAGACTCCATCCTGTGCAGTGGCTCTATCTCTGAGCCCTTTGTCATCCGAACTGGCATAAAACAAGGTTGTGTAGCCTGTGGCTGAAGAACTGGACTCTTCGGTCACCAAAGGATCCATTAAAATAACCTGTGAAAGAGATCGTACTCGACCTCGAGGGATCACCGACGACTATTTCTGGTCACCTGTGCAAACTGTACAATGAGCAATTTGGTCATAAAGTTCTGTCACTGTTGTATAGGATTATTGTTCACTTATAAGCAATTATTGTTTTTAATTCAGGAATAGGCTACTCCTTTAGTGGAATTTATGGATCCCTGTATAGCAT
Source organism: Chelydra serpentina (assembly GCA_037349315.1). Taxonomy (NCBI): domain Eukaryota; kingdom Metazoa; phylum Chordata; order Testudines; family Chelydridae; genus Chelydra; species Chelydra serpentina. Next base: position 27,117,956 of record JBAIAC010000010.1, read on the forward strand.
GGAATGTAGTTTAGGATTCCACAGAATGAAAGGATAAGTGAAAAGCCATCATCATATACACATCTGTGCATGCAGAATATATTAAATTAAAATCTACACACAAAAATAACGTCGCTTGCTTCTGTTTTCTCCTTTATGTTATTAGAAAGTTCACTTCCACTTTTAAGGAATCTAAAAAAACTCCAAACCTTTTAACTATTGAAAGGGAGATTTTTTTTTTGTCAACTCTAGGATATGTATATTTGTTTTCCTGTACTATTTCTAGGGAGTAGTTTAACATAATAAACTTTAATAGAATAATTTATAGAATAATCTAACATTTGTTGGAGAGTTTATTTTTTTCTAGTGAGTTCCTCAGGGAGCCTTTAACTTTTGTTAAAAAAAACCTCAATGCTGCAGATCCTAAACAACTTGGCTGGAAATCTGAGTCTTGTGCTTTATAAGAAATACTTAGAGTGAAATAAGGTAACATATCACAGTGGAAAATGTCACAATGTATCAGAACGAACAGGAACTAGCAGGTAGTCTGGTAACACATTGTTATAACCTAGCACCTCACAAAATACACATGCTGGTAGAAGCATGTTTTATACCCCCATGGGTTAGCTCCACTTAATTTCAGCAGTTGTAGCATCACAGCATGCAGGGATGTCACAGCTGCATGTTAGTTGGTGAACCAAACTCTCTAAAGACCTAAAATTCATCTCAAACAGCACACTGGAAAGGCTTGCTCCATTTCAGAATGAGATTTGGGCTTGGATATGGGCTAGCTAAATGAAATACAATCTAGAATTGGGAAAAACAAGAAAAAGAAATGGAGTAGATTTTATCACTACCAGTGACTACAGGAGAGCACCCCACATTTCTTTTATGTAATTTGGGGGTGGGTGGGTCTTGTTAGATCCTCGAGTAATACTGCTTTTACAATTTAGCACTTGCAAAAAACATCACAAACCTTTTATACAGATGTAGATTGTGCTCTAGTTATCCATGCCTTTATCATCACATGTTCTACATCAGTGGCTCTCAACCTTTTCAGACTACTGAGTTGTCTTGAGTACCACTAAGTTTCAACTCACTTAAACTGGATTTTGGGAAAGGGAGATGAAGATATTAGCCTCAAAAGAAGAGCTGAAAGAATTCTAGCTAAAACACAAAGTCTGCACACTTTCAATGGACAACCATTTTCTTTTGATGTTTAGCTCTCACTACTGACATATATCCACTAAATAAAACAAAACAGTTTGTTTACCTGAAAAAATATCTGCCTGAGAATGTGCCTTTCAGTAAATCAACAGAATACAATTTATTATTTTTTCCTTCTGTTTTTTTTATTTCGGACCAGAAAAATCTTCCAAACACAGAAGTATTTATAAAGTAAATAGGGATGTGAGAGGTTTCAATTTTGTATATTAATATGTTTAACATTACTAAAACGGAATATTTTTAGATTGGATAAATCATGATAGTTGAAATATGTTTGTGCTTGACACCTTTAAGAACATCCTAGTGCTTTCTTTCCCCGAAAACACAGCTGAAAGGCTACATAAAGTATTTGTGTTTAGGGTCAAGACCAAGCATACTTGTCAAATCTATCTTTATGGATATACTTCTGGCAACTTAAAAACATAGCAGCCAGAAAAAACAAAACTAATGCACCACTGACACAGTAGAGCACTGATCCAAATAAACTTACTATATTAACTTTTCCTTACTTTACATTAATGAATTTTAAAACCTAATTTGCATAATTGTGTATGGGAATATATTAACAGTGACACGCGGATCACTTGAGAAGAAATTTACAAACATGCGCCAAGGATTTCCTTTGCTAGTTGCATACCATATGCCTCTGATAAACTGTCAAAGTTATTTAAGAAAAATGTTTATCATGATCCCACCACAAGACATATCAAAACACTAATTACAATAAGAGACAGTTACTGAAAAGAACAACTTCATTATGGAAGTCTCAAAGAAGGATCACTGATATGTATACTAGCTTTTTAAAAAAAATTATTTTATGCATATTATGGAAATCTTATGAAATGTACCAAATAGATAAGACTGCTATTCTTTAACAGTGGTTTTATTAAAAAAATAAGAATCCTTGTAAACTAACCTTTAATTTCCCTACAGTACATCACTATTTAATTGCTTGTCAAACCAATCAAAAAACTTCTATTCATCAGGTTACTCCCTTGCTTTGTTGAAGGACAGAGTGACATATTTTAATCAATGGAGAACATTGATCTATGGGACTGCTTTTCATTCAGAGTAACTAGATGCATTTCTAAATTGCAAACTGCAGAGAGTCATTAAACTCATGTAATTACTTGTTACATCATACATTTAGGTCATTGTCAATTTACATGTAAAATGCCTTTGATCTTTCAAAAACAAAACATTAAACAATAATAAAGTTGCCTTTTAGATATTCACGTGTACTGTAATCTGAATGATGTCAGCAAAATACTGGCTTAAATTTACAATTTGAAAATATACTAATGTAAATTATTTTGTATTGGTTGAATTTTTCAATCCTAAATTGCCAAGCTAACCAAGCAAAATTTTCCATTTAACATAATTTCTGTTCATTTTCAGCACAGCATTTACATATGTAAAATGAAAAAGGGACTAAGTACATTAAAGTTAAGGAGCTAACCAGTAATTACTGGATAGGAGTAATGGGATTATTCCCAAATTCATTGCAATAAAAACTTTACACCCCACATGACATAGTAAAAAGGTTTTTATATACTGACACAGCAAAAACATGATTTAACATGCATATTAACCTTCATGACCGTTAGTCTAAGCAGCTGCTTTTAATATAGAAGTCTGACTTCCACCAACACTAACTAGTAAAACTGTTCTTAATGTCTTTGTGCACAATGTATAAATATTTTAAACATTTTTACTGCTTACATATAGACTTTAAAGTGTGTGCGTGCACACACACAGAGATTATATACACATACACCTGTACATGTACATATGTAGAAAGAAAGTATGGTATACTTAAATTTCAATGATTATAATTTGGGATACTTATATTACTCATAAGTGGTAAAGTATGATGCAGGAATACTTTGCTGCAATGGGAAGAGAGACTGAAGTCTCAAAAGTCTCCAATCTTTTATTTAGAATATGAGGCAGCTATAGTCCTAATATAAGAGTAAATTCATCTCAATAAAAACCAATTCAATTGATAGCCAGGACAAAATTTGAAATCTAAACTTAAGTATAACAAGGGTTCTTCAGAGTTAACTAGAGGGCAGAGATCTTGACAGGGTTTTTTGTTTTTTAAGACAGTGGTTGAAGATATTGGCTCAGTTCAACCTAGATTTACATTAGTTTATTTCTAAGACTTCTTGCCAATTATCATGTTGCTATTTCATAAAGTTATATTGAATTATCCAACTAAACAATCCTATTCTTGAAACATCAAGAATTCTGCATGGTCTGAAATACCATGTTTGCAGCAGAACAATTTTTACAAAATAAATGGGTAAGTTTTCCTTCGATGGAGCAGAAAGGAATATCTGCCTTAGAAACAGAATTTTTGAGAATAGGGATGTGTGCATAGTCTCTAGGCTAGGTTTTGGAATCAACTATATTGATTGACATCCTGATGAAGCAGCTGTGTTTAAGAGAGAAAACTGGGGAAGTGGAGATTGGACACAAAAGGGACTATGAAGGTGACTTGTTGTTTTCTACACTTTACCTAAAAAGGAAACACAGATGGGAAAATTCACCAGATTAAATTTGACCCAGCTTAAACTTCAGAAAGTTGGACTACATTTGGAAATGGTAGATTCATGTTTATACACAGACTTATTATGCTTTAGTGAATTTACCGTGGACTCTTTACAGTATTTTATAGGAAAACTGATTCAAGAGCGTTAAGAGAATTTTTATTTCTCGACACCAGTGGAGGTCCTTGGGAAATCTAGCACTTTAAATGACAGAAGTGTAATATGTTAAGAAAACTAAATGCCAACAAATAAACTTCCTATATTCTCAGATTTGCTAGAAAAGGTATTAATCTACAGACCCTTCAATGAGAAGCTCAGAATCTTTGACAATCTGGCCACTTTAATCAAAGTATCTGAATATGAATTTAGGTGATTAACTTTAGGCATCCAAGTTTGAAAATTCTGGCCATAGTATGTTATTTACTTTCAAGACCCTCACAATCTTAGTAGAAGATAAAAAATACCAAAAAAAAAAAAAAAAAAGGAGATTCAAACACCAAACTGTAAATTCTGTCATTCAAGCAGTGGCGTACCCAGGTTTAGAGCACAGGGGGAGCGGCGCTAGAAAAAGGCACCTCCCGGCTCCCTGGCACCTCCCACCTCCCTGTACTCACCCTGGCGGTGCTTTAAAGGGCCTGGGGCTCCAGCCGCTGCAGAGCCCCTGGGCCTTTTAAATCCCCGCCCGAGCCCGGCTCCAGCAGCGGGGCTGGGGAGGGGGGGAGGCACTTTAAAAGGCCCGCAGCTCCCCGCAGCAGCAGGAGCCGCCGGCCTTTTAAAGCGGACCCCCCCCCAGCCCGGGTCCGGCAGTGGGGCGGGGGGGGGGGGCGCTTTAAAGGGCCCATGGCTCCTGCAGTGGCAGGAGCCGCGGGCCTTTTAAAGCGCCTCCCGCAGCGGGAGGCGCCGCTTCTCCTCACAGGGGGAGCGGCCGCTCTCCCTGCTTCCCCCCCTGGCTACGCTACTGCATTCAAGCAGGAAAGAACTTCAAAATTAGTATTTAGTAAGCAAGTATTTAATAAGAAAGAGACAATCAAATTGTCTCAGCTCTTGCCAATATAGCATTGGTATGAACAGCATGAAACTTGCACTGTTCGGGGTGGAGGACGCAAAGTGGGCAACATACGTTAGATCAACTTAAGCAGTAGTGTAGACCTGCCCATGACCATTTAGTTTTCCATCTTCCTTCTAACACCAGTACTAGCATACTCATCTGACAAATTGATAAACTACTATAGAGGATGAGTAGATTGCTCAAGACTGCAGAGTCCATCAGTGGAAGAGACAGGATTCAAACTCAGGAGTCCTGATTTTTAGTTTTCTAGCAACACTGCCTCCTCTCAAATATGGGAAGGGGGCAGGAAGGAAAGAACAGATTAAGCCCTTCACCCCTGCAGGCTGGATTGCCATTCACAATGCACACTACTAGAAATGGCTGTAACAGTTCCAATGCCAAGTTAATGTCCATTTTCTTTGGGTTTTTCCTGTATTTTGAACCAAGAGGCTAGCCAAAAATTCAGGGTCTTGCTGGTTGTTCCAGTTAAGAGGAGAACATAATGATGAAATAGGTACCTTTAATGCAATCTTATTTACAAATAATGTACAAAGTCCTGCTTCCCCTAAACCCAGAAGGAATCAAACAATAGGATATAGTTTCTTTGCTTACAACCCCAAAGATTTTTTAGCTAGCACCAGACCCAAAAGCCCTCTCTCTATGCTTCTCACATACTGCTTGTCCAACCTGATTCCAACTTCCTTCTCTGTCTGAAAGAAAAATCAACCACGGGATGGGAGGGTAGTGGTCTCTTTCAATGAGCCCTTGAAGCGTGTCTATTATTTCGGTGGAATTTACTGGCTGACACAAAAGATGCCTATTTTGTTCTAATGGGGAATTCACCACTCTGAATTTCCCATTCTCAACTTCCACAGCAACATTCTCAGTTGCAGGGGTCAGCCATGCTGAAATCATGTCCCACCTTGAATAGTCCTTAGGGATAACTTTGGGCTTAGTCCTGGGACCCAACTGTATCCTATACACAACTTCATTTATTGTGTCAGTACTGTATAGGGTCCCTCCAAAGGTTTATAAAGCGTTGGACTCCTCCTCCTCTTTCTTCCACGATTTTGGAACCAGACCAAGTCCCCCCTTTAAAAAGTTTCCCCATATGAACTTTTGATCTTATCAGAAGCTATAATTAAATTCTCTCTAGCAAAGGTGTGAGCTTTTCCAGTTTTGAATTTTAGGGTTTCTACATAGTCCAAATTCGTTTATTCCTCTTCAGGATCTCCATACAAGAGGCTGCTGCTGTCCTTAGTGCAAGCCCAAACATGAGGAATGCTTGGTATATGTGGTACTTTCACTGACTGCTGTTCTATAAACCAGTGGTTCTCAACTAGGAGTACATGTACCCGTGGCGGTACACAGAGGTCTTCCTGGGGTTACATCAACTCATTTAAATATTTGCTTAGTTTTACAACAGGCTACAGAAAAATAACTAGCCAAGTCAGTACATACAAAATTTCATACAGACAACGACTTGTTTATACCGCTTTATATATTATACACTGACATGTAAGTACAATATTTATATTCTAATTCATTTGTTTTATAACTACAGTAACTCCTCACTTAAAGTCGCCCAAGTTAACGTTGTTAAGTTGCTGATCAATTAGGGAACATGCTCCTTTAAAGTTGTGAAATGCTCCCTTCTAAGTCGTTTGCAGGCTATCAACTGTGGCAGTTCAGCTGCCCCTTCCCCCGCTGCCATGTGCTGCTCCCTGAGACTCCTGCCTTCTTGCTGTGTGGGTGGGGAGGGGAAGGGAAAGAAGAGGAGAGCTAATGTCAGGGTGCCTGCTAGCTGTGTGGGGGGAGCGGTGAAGAAGAGGGGGGCTAATGTCCCCCTGCTCCTGCATCTTCCATAGAGCAGGGGGGACACACAAGGGAGACAGCTACTGCCTTAGGCAGAAGCTGCAGGCTTGCTGATCTAATTAACAAGGCAGTGTACTTCTGACCCCACTATTGATACCTAATTGGAAATGCGCATCTCTATCTCTCAAACAAACAGGGCTTGTAGAGTGTGAGAGTTAACCCTTGAGGGCTCATCCAACTGCTTAGTTCATTTAGCAGTAAGACATTCCCTGGGAAATATCCCACCCTCTGACTCCTCCACCTCAACCAAGCTTCACACCTTGTTTACATTAATTCTTATGGGGAAATTGGATTCGTTTAACATCGTTTCGCTTAAAGTTGCATTTTTCAGGAACATAACTACAACGTTAAGTGAGAAGTTACTGTATATGGTGAAATTTAGAGCATACGCAATTTTTCAGTAATAGTGTGCTGTGCCACTTATGTATTTTTACATCTAATTCAGTAAGCAAATAGTTTTTAAGTGAGGTAAAACTTGGGGCTACACAAGACAAATTAGATTTCTGAAAGGGATACAGTACTCTGGAAAGCTTGAGAATCACTGCTATAAACTGTCAAAAGGAATGAGATATTCTGTTACCAGTCTATTTGGTGCTGTTTTATAAAAAGGTAGTGAGCTGAACCCCACCATCCCATTAGACTATGGACGAGCTGGGGTATTGCATGTTTTGTGAATCTCTGTTGAAACACTTTGGATTCTAAGTTTCAGAGAGATCAAAAGGAGAAATTCAGTTGGGACCCCAATTGGGTGACAAATTCATTCACTAGGACGCTTGCCACTGTCTCAGTGCCTTGATTTTTTACTGGGTAAACTTCAACTCATTTTTTGAAGCAGTCAACAGCTACCACAAAATATTGATGACTATTCTGTCTCATACAAAGGCCCAAGCATATAAACAGCAATGTACTCCACTGCTGCCCCCACAAAATATTGTTCAGAAAGGCTCTCCCAGTTTTAGGAGAACACTTCTTTGCAATGTAAGCATCAATTTTCCTGCACCAGTATTTTACATTCTGCCTGCATTTTACCCAATACAAAACCTCTCAGCTTGGCTAAGATTTTTGCAACCCCAAAGTGTTCAGCAGTTTTAAAACAATCATAACCTCAGAACTTCCTTTTCAATGTATATGGTACAAATAGCTAATACCTTTACCCATCACCTGCTGGTTTTTTCCCCATCTTTTAACTTCAGGTTTTCCCACTGTGACCAGAAAGCATTTATTTTGGTACTGTGAAGGGATACTGCATTCCAGAATGGCTGTGTTTGCCAATGGATTTTCCCACCACATACTATTCTTATATCAAGATCCTTTCTTTGGAAAGCTTTTAGTTGCTTTAGAGTCTACTTCTATGACACCAAGAACATATTCACTTCTGCAAATGGTGGGAAGAAGGCAGACAATCATTTTTTTCTAGGAACACTCTTTCTTTAGCAATGAATTCCTTGCTCTCCTGGCACTGTTTGCAATTAGACTCCCAACAAAGCATCAGCACTATCATGTCTGTGCACAGACATGTGTGCAATTGTGAAACCACAGTATTGCAAGTTTTTCCAACCACCTGGGAAGTTGCCTTTCAGGATACCCTGAATCTAAAGAGCCATTGCAGGGACCTTACACTTTCTTGCATTCAAATAGTGATGAAAATATTCTACAGATTTAACCACTGACAGGAGATCCTTTCAGTTACTGCAAGAATCTCTCTCAGGAAAAGTTATTGATGTAATAAGCCACCACCTTCTCCAGTGCTTTGTGTTCTTCTGTCAATACTGACCCCAAACGAAAGCATTAGCATCTTAGTCCAATATAAAAAACATTCTGAAACATGGATAGGCAAAGACAGGAGCAGTCACAAGAGCCTTTTTCAACTCTGAAAATGCCTCTTCACACTCTGCTGACCGCTGAAATGGTTTCCCTTTCTCAACCAACTTGCGCAGTAGTTTTGCAGCACTAGCAAACACACCAATAAATCTTCTGCAACAGGAGCAGAGATCTACAAAACTCTACATATCTATGAATGTCCTGGGTGTCGGCCAATCTGTACAAGCAGGGCCAGCTCTAACCATTTTGCCGCCCCAAGCAAACAAAAAACAAAAACACACACTGAGCGCCCGCCAGGGGGAAAAAAAAAAAAAACGAGTGCCGCCCCACCGAAACAACCTCTTCCCACCCTCCCCCGAGCTGCCGCCGAAGTAAAATAAAAAGATGCCGAGCACCGCCGCCAAAGAAAAAAAAATCCCAAGCGCCACCCCTTGTAAGGTGCCGCCAAGCACATGCTTGGTCGGCTGGTGCCTGGAGCCGGCCCTGTGCGCAAGGGGGCTCAGGGCTGGGGCATGGGAGGAGGTGAGGGCTCTAGGCAGCATTTACCAGAAGCGGCAACATCCCTCAGCTCCTAGGAGGCGGCATGGCCAGACAGCTCTGGGCATTTCCTCCGCCCCCTCCCCCAACACCCGCAGTGCTCCTGGGCCACCCATTCCCCTCTCTAGCATCCACGGTGCCCCCTTACTCCCTCCCGTCCCCTCCCCCCCCCCCCCCCAAGATTTAGTCAGGGGTATATAGTACAAGTCATGGACAGGTCACGGGCTGTGAATTTTTGTTTACCGCCTGTGACCTGTCCATGACTTCACTAAAAATACCTGTGACTAAAACATAGCCTTAACTATAAACTTTACTCCAAATGTAAAAATAAGCAAAGTATGAGACATTAGGGATCCGTCTTAAGTACTACAAACAAGGCTATTCAATCCCATCAGTCAGTGCAGCAACCTCTGTTTCAATTACAGGTGAACCCTATTGTGTTTCACGCTAATCATAACATTCTCCTAAATGAATTTTGGAACAAAAATATTAGTACTATAAACTCAGGAAGCCAACTATCTCGGCTTCTCTCACAGCACAAAGCAAAATTAATGAACTACTATAGAATGTTTACCCAATCCACTTAGGCAGCCTTTAGTACTTCTTAGCACTTAAAAAATTTAGGAGTAGCACTTCAATAATCAATGACATTCTAGTTTTCTAGGCCACAAATTCTTGTACTCCTTTTAATTTCAAAGGAAGTTTATGATCCCCTTCTACTTTTCTCCAATACATATTTTGGATTTTTCAGTGTCTCACATATAAGGATGATATAAATGGTTTAATGAGATTAGTATCTATTAGAATATAATTAGTACCAGTGTTACTCTGATACACCGAACATGTAAATACAACTGATTATGAAGTGTCAACTTCAAAGCCCATTGACTCTATTAAAAGATTCTAGCAACTTAGGTGTGTTTTGGATCAGGCTGCAAGTAATTTTGATCATGGTGACTATCTTTAGCACATGTTCTTGTCAGATAATTGAGTTGTAAGTAACTGTGCAGAAAATAAAAGGGTGTTTAAATAAGTTAGTGTTTCTACTTGACTCAACTAACTTATGTCCCAATTATCCTGCAACTCAAGCCCACACAGTCAGTTGCAGGACCAGAACCTTAATCTGTAGCAGTTTAGGCAAGATATTCTTGACATGGTTTGCTGTTCATCAGTCTGTTCTTTAAAACATATTACATACATGTACACACACATACTCCATATACTTTTTTTAAAATATACAGATGCAGGTGATTATGACCCAATTCTTACCTCTCTCTATTAAATTTGAGTGAATGAAGTATAGCAGGTCTCTTCTGACGCAAATTCCATAGGTGTAAGGTGTCATCAGCCAAGGCACTCACAAGAGCTCCCTTGAGAAAAAGGATCATTGAGATGTTTATCTGCATTTAAAGTTTATACTATCTTTCACTTGTGTAATATTTAGTTTCCACAGACCTGTTTACCAACATCAGTGTGAAGAAATTTTATAGCAAGACCGTTATTCAAACTCAAAAGTGCTATAGCAAATTTATACTACTACTAAAAGGAACAGCTTCAATTTTAAAAATTTAGTTTTGGGGTAAATGTAATAAAAACATTAATAGAACACGAAAATGAGTATCAGTTTTATTTACTGAGAAGGTGCATATTTTAAGCTACTGGATCACATTAAATTCAAAATACAATGTGTATTTCACCACAGAAAAAATGCCTAATTCTGAAATAAGTCACATGTTGCTTTGTAGAAAGTAATGAAGCTTTTAGTGATATTCCTGATGGGAGTATTTAGAAAAATATTTACCACTTCTTTTTAGAAAACTATTTAGTTTTTTGATATCCCTTATAGCTGTTAGTGATTTTACATCAATGTCTTAAGAAAACAGTAGTTTGTTCCATAAGAACTACTGTATCATATTTTATGAATATTCTTGAAACTATCACAAAATTTATAAATGTAAGTTTTAAAAAAACCCACAGTTTGGTCTGAAAATGTTTACATCTACTAACTCTTACAGATTACACCTCAGAGTACATTATTTAAGAGCCTACAGGAAAACAAATATTTTTATTTTTCCAGCTTGTTTACTTCTCGCATATGACAACATTTTTGTAAGTTTCCTCTGTTTGAACTAAGCAACAGGAGAAAGCAAAAAATAATTAAAACTCAGAATTGTGAAACCACAAAAATTGACCAGGTGTTTCTGGAGCAGGTGTTGATAAATTCATCTCTTTTATATTAATGTTGTCCCTTTAAATTCCACATGTATAGCTACTCAATTCACAATGTTTTTTAATAAAGGTCAGACTAAATAGCTTCAGCAATGTTTAGAAAGAGACGGTGAGTGAGATCATATCTTTTACTGGACCAACTTCTGTTGGTAAGAAACAAGCTTTCGAGCTTATCCATTCTGCAATGTTTGACCATAGTTTTTCCAAGAACAATTAACAACGCTATTATCTTGTTTACTGTGATAAAGAACCCCAAAGAGAAAAATTACTTTAGTAATAATTTATTTGGGGGCATCTGTATTTTTTTCTTGGAACAGAGCAAGAAGAGAGTTAACTTATTCATTGTCCTTATACGTTATTATTATTCGATAAATATATGAAACAGTAATTCATATTCTTATTTGTATTCGAATGCTTTAAAAACACAGCCTTAAATACATGATGTAAATTCTTTTTGAATTACAGTAAAGATTAAATTCTTTACTAACCTCATTAATCAGGAACTGGAGCTGGATTACTGCAGCTTCACCATCATGTTGGCAGTAGCATTCAACTCCTGGCCGACCAAAACTGAAAATGCTATTAAGGAATAACTGTTGTATGTAACAAAAAATTAGTAAAATGAATATTATAAAAGACTTGATGTTTATGAACAGGTCCTAAATAGCTTTGAAATTTGGTGCTTGTATTATTACCAATTTAGTTAATTATAAAACATGCTTATGTAATAACCAGAATGGTTATGAATCACAAAGCCATTTCAAAATGCAGATCAGACACTTTATTCCTGTTATTCTTATTTAGAATATAAGTTCAGACCCATCTTAATGATGTTTAAGTAATAGTTTTTGAACTTTTCACAAATTTGGCTGAGGAAGTGTCAAGGGAATGGCAGAGAAGTAATTCCAAAGGACAATGAGGTATTATGGCAGCTGTGAAGTCACTGTGACCCTCTCTATCCTCAGAGGAGGACTGAAAGGTTTTCATATTGGTAGGACTGAGGTAAACCTGGGACTGAACCGCAAAAGGTGAAACCTAGACTTACTTCTCAATGATTCCTTTATTCTCTCCTTAAGAAATAAGAACTCCTCCTCTTTGGTGCCTTGCAGAACTGTAGGAAAAACATTACTTGCTAGTTAATTTTGATCTTTTGCCCTTTCCACTATCTCACATTGAGTTACAGAGCAGTGAGGAAATAGAAAAAGCTGCTGGAACACCTCAAGACTGGCAGGCTAATCAAATCAGTCAGTGTAGAAATGCAGGGCCATGTTTAAATTAGTATTTAAAAGATTATTTGAAAGCTCTCTTGGAAGAAAATTCTAATCTTCTTATGCTCTCCTCTAAGGGTCTGTTCTCCAGTTTAAGGTTAGAGAAACAATCAACCAAAGGGGCTATTCAGTGGACAGTACTTAGGCCAAAATATTATAATACTATCATATGCAGTATATCGGTGAAACACCATCTCAAATACTGTGTTCAGGTCCTGTCACTTCATCTCAGAAGAGATCTAGCCGAAAGAAAAAAGAGCCAAAGATGGGCAACTATAATGTCTAGAAGAATGGAAACAATTCCATGCAAAGACAGATCAAAATATTTGGTCTGTTTAGGTTAGAGAGGAGGTGAATAAAAGGGAATGCTGTAGAGATATATAAAATAAAGAATGGTATGGAGAAGGAAAACAAGACAATCCTATTCGATACAAAAACAAAGAGGGCAATAAATTAAATTGAAAGGGAATTAAGACTGAAAAAAGAATGTTAACAATATGTAATTAACCCGTGGAACTCCCTGCCACAGAAAATCGAGGAAAAGATGCAAGAAAAGATCATTTATATGGACAGCATCAATTATATGGAAGGTTTAGACAAATTAAGAAGTCTGGCATAAGCCAACTACTAACTGCTTGAGGGCAGAAAGAAGTTTTCCCTGTGGACAAAGTTATTCAATATTTGTCCACTAATGGTTTTGTGAAGCATTTTCTAAAGCATCTGATACTGACTACTATCAGAGACAGGAGTCTACAGTACATAGACAGCTGATCTGGGCCAGTACAGCAATTCCTATCCGTTTTAACCCTTTAGGAGCTCCAAATAACACTGTTTGAATATTCAATCAAAATTACTTCCTAATTTGATTCAGCTATGGTGCAGAAAACTTTCATCACAATAGGATAGCCACAATTAGTTCTTATCTTATTCTTGTCTAACTTAATTTGACATCTAAAGGTTTCATAGAGCAACCACGACTGTAGTACTAAAGTGACACACAGTACCGTAAGTCAGTTTACCATAACCACCTCATGAAATGTCAACTTTCTGAAGGAACAGCCAAGAGAAAAACAGTAGTTATGTCACAAAAACATATGGACTGTTAATTGATAAGAGATTAAAAACTCCCATTTTTTACAATCTCACTACAACATGTTATAAATGTAATTTAAAAACAGGATTGACTTTTCCTCTCTCACAGCAAAAATAATCTTGGTCTTTCCAGTGTGAACGGTCTGACAACAGAATCTGGTATACTCCTAGACAGTAAATTAAAAACTGATAAGATAACATTTTCTGATGCCAAAAGACAAAAAAGGAGGATTTAGAATTCGTGAAAGTTATCAGAGAAGCTTTTATTTATCTTTTAATAGTATATCCATGTATCCACTACTGTATTAACTACTGAAAGAAGGTTGTATTAAAAACATGTTTGGCACTTACATAGAATTATACAGCTTTTAAGATTGCTCTACAAACACTGAATATTTATCACATATACTATAGGGATAGCAGTAATTACCCCTGGGTAATGGGTTGGCAAACATTTTTTGAAAAGCTGCAGGACTCGCACCAGAAAACCCAGTCACAATCCAATCATATCTAGCCAGGTTATAAATCGTAAAAAAAAATAAAAAATTATTTTGTGTTTTGCTCACTATGGTTGCATTTGGCATCAAGCCAGGAAGAATCAAAATTCCATCAGTGCTGGTCATGCACAGCTCCAGTCTTGTGCTTCGGCAACTCAGAGCACTAAGCTTCTGGAGAAAACAAAGGCAAATCATGATGCTTTCTCCCATCAAAAGACCCTGTGCCCAAGGAGGTGGTGCACAGAGCTGGTAACTAGAAAACTGATGTCTAGATACACTTCTACTGATCAGTGTTGATTCTGTGTAGTTGTAACTTTTATTATTAATTGAGGTCTAATGCCCACTAAAAAGTCACATGGCAGAGAAAAGAACCCAGAACCTGCCTCAAATGTTGTACATTCTGCACACTGTTTCAGTGTGTTACATGTGCTCCACTAACACCTAGTCCATATAGGATAATAGTCTTCTGCTGCTAGCTAATGTAGGTACTACTTTAACCTCAGCGGTAGAGGTTTGTATTAAAGTACTGAAGGTCCAAGGTACCTTGATGATATTTATGATGTGAGGGTAGACTGTGAAGATCATTACAGTTGCAAATAATCGAATTTGCTTCTTTTAACATTTTTAATGTAGTTTTTTATGTCTAAGTATGTAGATTTTTTTTTTTAAGACTGCAAAACCAAGAAGTCAGAAAATACCAAAATTAAGATTGTCTATACAACCTTAGTGTGTATGCACAAGGGAATAGAATTGATACAGTCTTTAATTACATGGGCATATAGCATTTTATCCAGAAGATCATTGCCTTATTCAGTACATAGGATGGATGGTGGTGAGGCACTCTTAGTTTCTGGAGATGTTATATAGTAGAAACAGAATTAAATGAGAAACCTCAAATAGAAATTGATTTGGCACATCCAAAAGCATAAAGAAAAAACCCACAATCAGGTACGTATAATTGTGTGCAGAGCTAATTCTGAACATCTACTGCTGAGAAAACAGAGTTATATAAAGTATGATATACTGAAAAAGTCTGGTAAAAGTTACTAGCTGAGATACTGGTTCATATCCAAATGTCATTAGTGGTAAGCTATTAAGAAGCATCATCTCCAGTAATGTAACAATTGAAATCATCAAGCTTTGTATGCTATGATTCCCTGGGTTCACACTAACAAAAAATATTTGCAACAAAGGGTTTTCCCAGATAGTCCAATTAGCACTAAGCCACCAGAATGAATAACAACTGACAAATGACAGAGAGGCTCTTCTATCTTCACACCAAGTATTTCAATTGTTTTAATTTAGAATTTGCAACAGTACAATGTTTCCAAAGTTTCTCTCACAGGCACCAATTTCAAGTTTAAATTAAAGTAATTCACAATTTCACTGTTAAAAGATTTTAAGGGTTTTCTTCCCCCCCAGGAGAAAGAAAAACACTTACAGAAAAATGAGGGGAAAAAATAAAAAAGCCATGAAGAATACAAATGCTCTGTGTGAAGTAGCCCAGAAAGCAAGCTTGTACTATAGTAGTAATTTTGCCAAAGGGCTGTGTATCATGTTCTCAAAAAAAGGCAACTATTTAAAAGCACAAAACAGTTCAGAATGTCATTTAGGAAAAAATGGAAAATATACAATTAATTCTTTCTTCATACAATATAACCTCAAAGTTCATTACAGGAAACTGGCAGAACCTAGACCATTCTGCAGTTCTGCAACTAGTTCTTGTTTGTACTGAAAATTTGCCGTTAGAAAGTGAAATGCATACAATATATACATGTTTTGTGTACGGTCAGTTCCATTCAAAGTGGAGCCTGCATATTAAAAGGATGACAACAAATTGCATTTACTTAATTCACTTTGGCTGGCTGCTAAGATCAGAAATGCTGTGGATGTCAACTGGCTAGTCACGTGCCTCCAACAACTTTCAAACAGGGTAGTCGGTAAGGGGGAGTGAAACATAAGTGAGATTTTCAGGCAGGAATGTACTAATGGTAAGGGAGTTGGTCTTTGCAAGTTTTTTTAAACACTATACTTACAGAAAGTACAGACACATTAAAGTACTCTAAATTACCATCTGCTTCAATACACACTAATATTGTGTTGACTACTAAACTTCAGTTCATTTGTTTTTCCTTTACTACACTGCTGAACCTGTACACAATTGACTAAGTGATGCAAAATGCAACGAACAGATGTCACAATTCAGCATCCTCCACAATGCCATCTTTATTCCACACAGAATTAGTAGTTTACTTTAACCTCTCAGGGCCAACAAAAATGCAACAGCTAGCTATGTTTCCTTCCCAATCTTGGTTTAGGGTTTTATCTGAATTTACAATAGATATAAAGTAGTATCTTTACTATTACTGTAAAATATCAAATTACTCATAAATAATTTCTTTTGGAGTTGGTTCACACAACCAGGCATACAGCGATAATACCCTAGCATCAAAAACTATACTCCAGTGGTCCCCAACGTGGTGCCCGTGGGCACCATGGCGCCCACGGGGGCATTTATGTGCGCCCGCCGTCAGGGCCGGCGCCAAAGAAGGAAGAGGAGAGGAGCATCCACGGGAGAAGCGTCGCCACTGAAATGCCGCCGCGCAGCGCTTCCGGCGGAGAAGCTTTTGCTGAAATGCCGCCAAGGAGCGCTTCCGGCGGAGAACCATCGCCATCGAAATGCCGCCGAGAAGTGTCGCTGCCCGCCACACTCTGATGAAGGGATGAATGTGCTCTTGGCCACAGAAAGGTTGGGGACCACTGCTATACTCTATTGTTTTATTTATACCAATCTTTTGTATGGATGAGCACAAGAAATAGGAAGATACCGTAAAACACAATTCCCACAAACATTAACTGAAATTCCAAAGTGAATTTGCTTCAGCCATGCTCACACCCCTTCTGCCTTCTCTTGAACTAAAATTACACTTGCATGAAGGTTTTTAACTTGCAAACTCAAATGCTCATAGGTAGTGAATTTTCAACTCATGGATACGTATCTGCACTGGACTCAATATGCTTTATACGGAATAGGATACTATTCTACAAAGCAGGTTACAGGGTTTCCAACCCTTCGCACCTCCCTCAGAGCTCAAACAAACAAAGCACCAATTAAGTGACCGCACAAGGATTTATCCTCAGGTTTTGTGACCTGTACTGCACAAAAAAAGACATACAATCATAAAGCCGCAGGGGTGGAGAAATGGGGCAACGTGGGGCGGCACGCAGGGTCATGTGCTCCCCAGATTTCTGCTTTCCATTTAGCACAGAGTTTTTCAAACTGTCACCTCCGCCCAGGAGCTGGCAGGTTAGAAGCGGGTGGGAACCACTCGGGCCCCTGGCTCTCCACACTGTGGGAGCCAGGGTGCTGACTGGCTGCCTAGCAGCCCTCCCTACCCTGCTCCCTGAGCAGGGGAGTGCCCAGCCAAGCAGAGGCAGTGCTCCCTAGGCAGGTCAGATGGCACATCTCTGAGCTGTGCCCCTCCCACAAAGGATCCTGGTGAGGCCAGCGACACCCCTTGGAAGCAAGCATCTCATGGTAGCCAGGCTCCGTGGGCAGGGGCCAGCTCCAGGGGCTGTCACTGGGCTCCTTCGGGGGAGAGGCAAGAGTGTGTTAGGGGCACAGCTCAGAGATGTGCCAAGTGCATGGCTGTGCAGAGGTGGCTTGGCTTGGGGAGCAAAGCAAGGAGGGCTGCCAGGCAGCAAGCTAGTGCCCAGCTCTCTCATAGCATGGACAGTCAGTGACAGATCCGCTGATACGCCCTGCAGTTTGAAAACCTCTGTGGTAAATGGAAGGCAGAAATTGCTGTGTGGGGGGGGTGGGGGTGGGGCGGACGGGACGGGGGACGACACAACCTCTAGGGGGCACAAATATGATTGCTTGCCTCAGGCACTAAAATAACTAATTACAGCTTGATAATGCCTCAGACAACAGGTGTATGGGCCTGGGGAAAAAAGGGCCTATAATTCCTGGGGTTATCTACTACCTCTGAGAAATTCAATGCCTCCAGTGGTTTCATCAAGCATTCCTCCCAATTAGAAGTTATTAGCTTCTAGAAACAATATCACAACTAGCCAGTGCAGCATCCACTGGATTTGCACCTCACCTACTGAGGAAAAGGAAAACACCCCCAAAAGAATCTTGTGATCACTAGTAACCAGATGTTAATAATATCAGAGTTGCTATTTAGTGGCATACACTGTATTTCCTAACTTGATTGCTTGAGTATGCAATCTTAACACGCTTAATATAAATAAATTACATTTTTAAAAGTCTGTTTTTTTAAAGCAAACTGACAAAACTGAAATTTTATGTGGAACCACATCAACACCCCTCCCACTGCTCATCATCTCAAACCTGATTAAAACACAATGCCACGAGTCAGTGCTTGTTTCTCAGGCCTAGAACTCACACTCCACAATCTGCAGCTGCTCCGTGAATGCCACCAACAAACCTGAATTGTTTCTCACTATGTCCCACAGCAATCTGTTCTCCAAGGAATCATCATGTTCCCTGTGTCTATTCTAGCGGCTCTGCAAAGACTGCACAGCCATGCACTCTGTGCTTGCAATGTTCAAGACAATAGCACAGGCTTCATGCTTCTGTTAGAAACGGTGGGCAATGAGAAGGGCCACGCAAATTTGTGGGATTTTGAAAAGGGGATGCAGGTAAAATTATGGGATGGAGAACAAATGCATTATGGGAAGATGACCCCATGCTTCCAGTCACCCCTGCATGACTCATTTTGGCCCCATCATGGATTGCCAAAAGAGAGAGTGTGCTAGACGGTGGCAAGTTGTACAGTGGGATACCTGTCCATGATGCAACTGCACTCTGCATCGATACAAGCACTTCTGGTGAGTACACACTTTGCAGACACAAAGAGCCAAGCATGCATGCACACAAGTGATGTACTACTGTGGCAGCTGTGTATCACACTTATTTGAGTCAACATAAATCTGTAGTGTAGTCATGGTCTCAGCCTGTTATCCTCCATGTGAGCCAGGCATAAGACATTTTGTCAGTGATATTCAAATCGACAGCAGAGGAATGCCAAGACTCATGAACACTAGTTCACTTTCAGGTTCTATAGTGGAGCATGCTCTAGTTGTCACAGACCCTACTGCTCATCCCCCATGTCTGACTCTGACCATGCCTTCACCCCCAGCTCCTACTCTCTCTATCTCGTCTGCTCCTATAACTCCCTGCCTATTCCTGACCCTTCTCGCCACTCTGTTCTTCACCTATGGCTGCCACCTCTGATGTACAAAAAACAGGGACATCCAGGATGATCCTGAGTCCATACAGCTAGACAATGTGCACTGGGCACACTTACAGATTTCCTGGGACAGCTACCTCAAAAAAAAAAAGGGGGGGGGGGGGCGCGGAGGACAATCCTGGGAAAACCTACGCAGGTGGCAACCCTATCTTACTCTTTTGCATTCAACTTAGGCGGTTTCCTCCTTCCCCTCCATGCTGCCTGGGTGCTACCAAAGAGCACTGGTGCCTGGAACCACAGTGGTCCCCAGCTGTCAGGTGGAGCAACTGCAGGACAAATCCTGCTCAGCCTCAGAATGTGCTCAGTCCCTGGGGCAGCAGTGGTACTGTGCAGTAGTTTCAAGCTCAGTTCAGATGGAATCTTTGAGAATCTTACTTTCAGCCTCTTAAAAACTTGTATTAAGAATGTGAAAATTGTAATTTTTCTCCCCAGATTCTTATAACTTGACCAAATCAGGGCAGATTTTCTTGGGGATGGCAAAAAGCATGTTTTTGACATCCAGGCAAGCTTATTGACATATCTCAAGTACGTAATCAAAGCAGGATAGCCCTAGTGTTTCCTTAATGAAATGGTTTTAAGAATTTAACATGAACAAAACAATATTTTCTCTAACCTCATTCTTGGAAAAAAACTGAATAATTTTTGCTGAACCTTAAAAAAAAAAAAAAGTCTTACCTAGACAGAACATTTCACAACAAATGCTTAAGTTTGACAAAAATTTATATACACAAATGAAAACAGGGTCTTAGAATAAACATTAAGCAACCTTAACTACAGACATTACAATAAGTGCTGCCTACAATACATAAAAATGTGTGCACACAAATGCATACATATACAAGCCACAAACTTACAGCATTACCTACCCAAATATTAAGTGTATCTTCAGAGCACATGCTCAACTGAAGTTTAGCATACTAGGCACTTTTCCCAAATGAAGACTTACTGAAGAGTACATGAGTGGGGCTTCTCTTCCATTTCCCTTAGCAGATTCACAGCTCAGGAAATTCATAAACATACCAGACTAACTTGAGAGAAATCAATGAACCAAGAAAGCCATTGAAACAAAAATAAAATTGGTTTAGAAGACCTCTATGCATTTGGATATTTTTGGTGGCAGAGCTGTTAAAATAAGTTCTTGTGATGCAACACAACAGGTAAAGTGTTTTCCCCACTTAAATTACAGCTGAACAACTTTCACTCATTCGTTGTCTTGCTATACCAAAAGGAGGACAGGAGACATTTGACATGGGTTTAATCAGGCTGCAACTTTATTATTAGATGTCTTGGACTATCCAGCAGATAAAAGTGTACAGTGCAGGTAACCCCATGTTTATTTCGTAATTACCCAGTGGACTTTTAACAGCTCCCCCTCTTTTTCCACTCAGGTGCCTCCAGCAAATCCATTGCTTGGACCTTACTATCCACCCCCCGCCTCCCCATAAGAGGGTTAATGGGGGTTGGCTCCCTGCTGTACCAATCATAGGAGTCCCCAACTGCCCCCTCTCCCCCGCTCCTTTACCAAACACCTTTTTAAGTCCTTTTCCAAGCCATTTATCCTGTCACTGTATACCTTTCCTATGCAGTACTTGCACTGCCCTACACTTAAATAATGAGTTGCGACATATAGCCTACCATCCTTCATGCCGTGCATGAACAGACCCCTTCCTGAACCTACTGTGGGGAAGGCGAAAAAACCCCAATGCCACTCAGGCCAATATGGTGGCAAGAGAATAACTCCTTCCCAGCCCCTCTAAACAAAGGGGCAGCTAGCGTAATGCCCACAGCAGGTCTTGACCAAACCTGGTATTTTATTACCTAAAGGAGAGTGAGGGAGCCGCCTCAGCCTGCTCCATGCAAAAGGGAGTGTTAAGGCACAGGGCTGCCCCTTTTAAATCCCTCATTCCCAGGGGATGAGTCAGTGACCACGCTGACACTTTTTGCAGCCGTTTTCATCTGCCTTCCCCCCCTTCCATAAAGCACAGTTCCCTTCATTCCAGCCAGCCAGCCAAATACCTCTCCACCTCCTGCTTAAAGGTGCAGGGCAGTCATTCCAGCAAAATTCACCATTAGCCATAGACTACGTTCAAAAGCTTTGTTAGAAAATGAATTAAAATGGGTTTTGAAATGAAACGACTATGTAACCCACCCTAACTTTGAAGCTTGCTACCGTTCCCACGTCTTCACGCTTTACAAAAAGTACTAACTGCAAATGTGTACTAACGATTTTATACTAGTAATAGTGTCATTTTTCAACAGAAAGCTATTATACCCTAAAATTAACATGTCACATGTAGTTTGGTATAACCCACAACAATAAATAAATCTAGAGTTTTTGCATAAAAAGTCACATCTAGACAGAGACCTTGAAAATCAAGTTTCTGCTCAGAGTAAGTAGTCTGGATTTAAAGTTTGATTTATAAACCCTGATGCCACCTTAATTATACTGCCCTAGAGGCTGCAGTTATAATGAGCAATAGCATACAACAGATAGGTCCAGATATTAATCATGTTCAAGAGGGAAAATGTTTAAAAAGCTGGACTCCTCATGTTAGCAGGTCTATCTAGTCTTCCTTAAAAGAAACTACACATCAGAAAAAGAAATATTGTTTCAATTCACTAAATACATAAGTTCTGAAATCAATGAACAGACAGCTGCTTATTAGGTTATAGTAAAAAAACCAAGACAAATAAAAAAAAGCAAAACAAGTTGTTAGGGTATAAATGGCACAGTATTTAAATGTGTAGAAAACCAAGAAGAAAATATTTGAGAATTTATCTGACATAACTGATATTATTTACCTAATTATTTGCTGTAACTCTTCCACAGGGGAACTCATTACAACATCAGGGACTTTACTTTGCTTTGAGATAAATATATAGCATTGCCTCTAAAAGCTAACAAAGACTAAACTAAATCAAGAATATTTTCTGCATCCTAGATTGCCTCTTCCTTTTGAAATACAGTACTTAAAATAACCATGCCAAAACTTTTGTTGGAAGTCAGGATAGCTCAGAAGATCATCTTCAAGTCACTAAACTCAAATCCATCCGGAGTCATTTCTGAGTTGAAACTGCTGTCAGCAGGTTTCAGTGACATCAGAAAAATCATTTTAACATTTGATAACTTTGCTGGCAATCTCAGCAAAGACGACAAACAATAAATGAGCGTCACACTGGTTTTCCTCTCCGATCATGAGACAATGATAAGACGGTGTAGAGTGGTGCAAGCATGTACTTGCTACCTATACTGCAGCTATTTCTGTGGATGCATTAATGCAGTATTAAAGTTGTGAGATCAAATACTTAAAGCAACAAAAAACTATTTTTCCACCACTGCCAGATAAAAAACAAAATACTTTTTTTTGCTTACTCAAAAAACCGAAACAAAAACAAAAACATCTTCAGGAAGGCATTAAACATTGGAAATTTTAGCCAAAAGGTCATTGTTTCAGAAAGCTATAAATGTGAAAACTGTAGACTATAAGCATAATTTTTTCCCCACAGTAACTATGTTGGGAGCTGCCTGCTAAAACGGATTTTGCTATTTAAAAAATAAATGTATGTACTGTAATTTAAATTAAAAAAAACTGATTTAAATAATAATCTATTTTTAAATTGATTTTTATCCACCCTGCTGAATTCAAAACCCTATCTTAATCCTTCCTTGCTGAATCCCTTATTAATCTTAGAGACTTCCCCTCCAACAAATCCCAACGTCCTCACACACTTATAGCATTTTGACGCACCTTGCTATCCTTTAATTGATTTTTAACACTCAGAGTCAAGATATCAGATCCTTCAAATCTAAGATCCTTAAAAATTCCAAAGACCCTTTTAAAAAAATCTCTCTTTGCTCAAGCTCTTACTAACCCTGATAGAGAAGTAAAACACCCCCTGAATATATACACCAGAATAGTTAAAGTACTAGCTACTTTACACTCAGAAAAAATTGGTCAATTAAGATCCAAGCTTCCAGAGGTCTAGCTGTGCCCAAATGGTCTCCTCACTGGCTCTCAGCACCAACTACCAAATTCCACCCAGTGGAAATGACTTGAACTGGCTTTTATGACTATGGACCACTGGCTGACTCTCCTCTCTGACCCTTGACTTAGTTCTTGCAGGTAGCCACCGCCACAAGGGCAGGAGAAAGCTTCTATCGGGTTATGCTCCCATCCCTTTCTGAATCCAATGAGCACCGCTCAACTTTCCAACCTGTCTCTGGCATCCAATCCTCCCTTAATTGCATTAAGATTGTCCCAACAGTCAATAAAACCTCCATCAATTATTTTCCCTTCAATAAATTGGGTCTGCTGAGAAAGCAGCCTGCTGTCAAGTGTAAAATACCCACCCCAAGGGGTGTGAAGTTGAAGGTGGCCAATCTTGTAGTTCATGCAAAGTAATTTCCTTGGACGGCCCAGCCCTCCTAGCCAACTCCTACAACCCTGCCAGTTTAACAAGAGGGAGTACAGATATCTATCTACTTCAGTCTCTAACCTGTTTCCAGACAAGAAAGCCTACTGGGGAGAAAACTTTCTGCATTTCATCTGCTGGTGACGCTTCTATCCTACCAGCCAATCTGCAATTAAGTCACTGGGCTTGAATCATCTTGAAACCACCCTTGCTGCAAAGAAAAGTGTATGTAGGTGGCCCACCACAAGCAAAGCTCATTTTAACAAAGCTGTAATACCTGGGATTCAATTACTGTCAATCAGTGTCAGATGGCAAAGGGATTTAAGTCCTCCTCCCTCATGCTATGGCATGTCCTATCTAGGAGTGGGAACGGGGGATGTTTCGCTCTATTCCTGGGCTGTATTTGAGGAAACCAACTCCCCTTCACAGGTTAACCATGCTCCTCCCCCAAGGACAACTCCCTCTTATGGCCTGGGCTACATCTAAAACTTTACATCAACCTAGCTATGTCACTCAGGAGTGTGAAAAATTCACATCCATGAAAGATGCAGTTACAATGACCTAAGCCCACATGTAGACACCACAAAGTCAACAGATGAATACTTTCTTCAACGGAGCTATCACCTACAGTGATGAGAAAACTCCCTTCAGCTGTTGTAGCAAGTGTCTATACAACAGTGCTACAGCAGTATATGTGCAGTACCATAACTGTGCCACTATAACGTCTATTGTATACACAAGCCCTCCGTTCTGCTTCTGTGTCAGCTAAGAGTCAGGACCCCTTCTTGACTGTGGCATCCCCCAATATCCATGGACACCCTCTGTAACAGGTCCCTCTATCGCAGGTCACAACCTCATGAGAGAGTTCCTTGCCAAATTCACGGGGCATAAAGATCCTCCGATTCTCACAGTGCACACTGTCGATCACTTGGTTTGGCCACTTCCTGATCCCTCTTTGGTTCCACTCAGATAAGTGGAACCCAAATGCAGTGGAGACCTTTAAAAGAGCCAATTGCCTTTTCTTTCACTTATGAGTGAGCACGTAACAAAAGCATCACTTCTTTTAAATCTTTATTCTTTTAAGAAAAGGGAAATTGAAATTATACAACCAGTAAGGCCTGTTTATAACATCACTCTTCTGTGTCACTTCCAAACCCCACCAAGCCAGACTGCACATTTTTCCATGAGTGAGAACTGGTTCTTGTGCCTTTTTATAAAGCACCCAAAACATACAGTTGATGCTATAAAAATAAACTTATTTTCTAGGACTCTAAATTCAGCACTTTTACTACTACTAGCTGGAACCAATGAGAAGTGGAATTGAGGATATTTGGTAATGCTAACTTCCTCCAAACACATCATGTCTTGCTCAAATCCACTAGTTTATATGTTAAAATTGATTTCTTTATTAGCTGGGAATGGGAAAATTAAAGCCAGTCTAATTTAACCACTTTTTTTGTTTTAAAATAAGGAACTGTAGCTGTATTAGGAGCTAATCCTTAAAACCATAAGGGTAAATATGTAAAACCCTAATGTGTTCTTAAAGTAGTTCCATCTGATTTGGGAACAAAAACATTAAAATGCTTTAATCATAATCATATGGTTAGTGCGCAGCATTACACAGTGTCAAGTTAAGGTGGTTTGGATGCCTTAATTCTATTTCATACTTTAACATTTTTTTTTTGTTTTTAGGTTAACGCTAAATTTACTGGATTTGTTATGCTTTGTTTTAGGATAATTAAAATATCCCTGTAAGACGTTTTATCCTTAAATTACCATCATGTAATCTCAGTCTTCACTCCAATTTAATGGAGTTTTTTTGCCTGGGAACCGAAAAAAAAGATATTGAAGTCTTCTCTCACCAACATTCAGGATGGCCTGATGCAGAGAAATAAAGTGCAGTGCTATAAAATGCTAGGATATCCATTAATAATTATAGAAAGCTTTTCTTTATAAAAGGCAGAAGCTGTGGAGCCAAAAGAAGACTTGCTCAAATGTTTGGAGGCTGTCAAGTTAGTAAAGAGCCAGCAAATGTTCTTACACCACTACCCCGTTTGTAAATGTAAAATATTCACATTTTATGGAATTATGATTTTGTCACTATATAATTAAAATATGGTAGGGAAAATACTCTGTAAGCAGCAGCAATTAAACACATTTTTATTTCACAAAGGGCTGGTTAGTTTGTACTGTAATTTCTGGATCTTTAAAATAATAATATTGAAAACACTGGGTAGGGGTAGAGAATAGAAAAAGAGCAGAAAGACAACATTGGAAGCTAGTAGGATCTATTTACTGTGAGATTAAAGTTAATCTGATGAAATGTATGTTTTCATTATGCAAGGTAAGGAGAGCCTGAGAGAGCAGGAAATTGACATGCGGGGGGTGGGGGTGTGTGTCTGTAAACAATGAAGACACAATCAGAAGACACTGGTTGCAATTCATATGAATGAAATACTATCTTAGTGTGTACCTTTTAGATAGAATGAGACATGGATGGACCTGTGGTTGCTTGGAGGGAGAGTAGTCAATATTGTGTGATGCAATTGACAACAAATGCAACTACACTGAAGACAATTAGATCCGTGGTGAGGTATCAGGATAAACAGACAGCATAATTAAAACATTAGGGGAAGCAGGAGCCCTTGTCCAGTGGATAGAACACTGCACTGGCAGTCAGAAAACCTGACTTTACTTTCAAGGCCCTTCACAGGCAATCTCTACCCTATCATCTCTCATTCGCTGCTCACCTCTGATTGGCCCAAAATGCCAGGTTCCATTGTCCACTTGTTAAATTTTTAAACAGGCACCTCATGCTTTGTTCCATGCTGCCCCACAGATTTAGGAGGCACTCCCCATGAACATCTGCAAAGCTACCTTAGACAAGGCATTTTACTTCTCTGCACCTCAACTTCCTTCTCTTTAAAGTGTCTCTATTTACCACCTCTTTGGAAATTGCTTTGAGATGTAAAGCACTATATACATGTTAAACATTACTACTACTCTAATGTACTTTTTATATAGTTATCTCATAATGTGGTACAAGTGGTATGAGATGCATCCATTTTTAATCAAGTGACAAATATTATTGAGTCACGTGAAAAGGAGAGGCAAATGAAGCAGATGCTAAGTAATTTAAGTAGCCACAAACAAAGGGCAAATGTGGCTTTTAAAATTAGAATCTTTAGACAGCTGTGCGTGCACACATTTTTATCTGGCTTCTACATTTTAGATCTGTTGTGTCCATTTGGTCAAACATCTGAAGTTAAATCTGAGTTTCACAGCCAACTGCTTCCAAATACAAATTAAGAACGCACTGTTCTTATTATCTGCAGAGGGGAAAATGTCACTAGAGGGCAATGAAAGGCTGCTCTTAGCCAAGGGGAAGCAACATCCCACCACTCTTCTTTGCTGGAGTTACTACCCCGTAAAAATTTGAGGTACTTGGAAAAAAGTCAGAAAAATAAAGGGAAATATGGCTGCCTCGGGCCTGAGAGGCACTCAAATGACTTTCTCCCTTTAGGACTAGAGAAAGGTGGAAAGGGGAAAATAAATAGGAAAGAGAGAGAGTATGTTCATACCCCAAGAAAGCTAGAAATGTATTAACATTTTATTTTAAATTGTAACAGATAAAGATTACTAGAAAGCAGAAAGTTTCCACTGAAGTTATCGTTGAATTTTAACGTGCTATTTTCTTTGTGAAAGCTATTGCATTAGATGGTTTTAAAAAAGTATCCGGTTTCAAACTGTATTGATTAAACTATACCAAGGTTTCCATTCAAATACAGGTTTCTTGAGACTCTCCTTTAGGTCTCTCGAAAAAAATATTAGTGTTTCATATGCATTTTATTGGAATTACGTGGTTACACTTGAATTCAAGAACTTTTAGATAAACTAAGGTATGTAAGTGTCAGTGTTTCTCCTGCAGGAGACTAACCCATCAAACTGGAATTGTACACTCTGTGTACACTAAAATCAAGATATAGTGGTTACTCTCTCCCTATAGATGTGCAATGGGGTGGATAAAAATGGATTTTAAAAATATCAAAATACTTACATATAATTTTCTTTTTAAAAATAAATCTGTTTAAATTTTAAGTTTGACAACCTATGTTAATGCCTAAACCTACTATGAACTATTAAAATTATGTTAATTTAAAATACATTCTAGCAGCACACGTTTGCTGCTGAAGTTATAAAAATAGCCAGAGTGCTGAGCTGGTCAAAGTCTCCCGATAAGCACCTAGAACTATACATTTGTTGTTGTGCTAAACCATCTTTTTGACAGCAGAAGCCTCTTCTGTAGGTGCAGAGAGTGTTTTCTTCATTTCAGCTTATTCAACTAATTTAGTTTGATGACTAGCTCACTCAAAGTTAAGAAACCAATAGTAGTTGAAAAAGCAGGAAAGCTTATTTTCCCTCTTCCACTGGATGAACAAAAACTAGATGCGAGAGGATGAGATCTGCAACAGTTGTTCTAAAATCCTAAAGGACAAGTTGACAAGAAAAATCAGTTCTAATCACTAATTATAGATAATTATTTATTAAACAAAGAATGTTATTTTAACTGCAAAGCATGTTTTGATAAACTTACTTTCTCTCCTTATGCATACAAAACATTTAAGGTAGGTTTTGTTGTTGAGGTTATTTAAACCAATTTAAAAAAAATGTAAAATGCTGTTTATATGCATTTTTAATTTTCATCTAAATGCAGCTTGACGCAATCACCAGTAAAAAGTTACTCTTGTAAATAAGAAATGCATTATCCCCCATTTTCTAACATAACAAAAAGAGTAAGAATTGAGAATCTGAATAACTGTTAAGCTTTTTAATTGCTTAAATAAATGTGTATAGATTTTGCTAACCAAACAGGATATAGTAAGTACCATCAAATTTAGCATAAAAGCTGTATTTGATTGCAAATCGACATGTTTTAATGGTGACCAACCAATTACTTTAGGAAAGTAACTAAAAAGTACAAATGCAAATAAAGGTTCCCTTTTTAGTGATTTAAATATTGATCAAAATTAGTTATTTAAATCAATCCATCCTGAGCACACCACTCATTGGTAACAGGGCACATCACTAATGAAAAGGTAGAGACACACTAATGTAAATTTTTAAATGGTCACAATTTTATTCAAAACACTAAACAAAATACGCTGTGGGCTGTCCATGCTAATTTTGTTCCCTGGCTGCCTGTAACACCCACTTGTAAGCCACCTCCATTATGGCTACCCTACACACCAATTTATGAAGCAAATATAACCCATGATCACCAAGTAAATTCACTAAAGAATATCCTTATCTAGACAGTATTTTAAACCATTGCTACAGTCAAACAATAAAAAGAATGCAAAAAATAACAGTAGCTTAACACAACAGATATGTAAAATTGCTGATAATCCATTGTTCCATTTACAGGATATATTTTTTGCATTTCACCCAGAGATATAAACGATAACATATCAATTCATTACAGTTGCATGTCTAAATCCCTGACCATAGCAAAAAAAAATTACATCTATCAAATAGCAATAAACTGTGGAAAACATTGGAATACTTTGGTGCTTAAGAACGCCTGAATACCAGGGATGAAACAAAAACACATTAAACACACGTATAAAAATGAAATTTTGGAGTCAATTTATGCCTAAAAAAAAAGTAAGTCAGAACAATAGCAGCTATCCTAAACTAAAATCATTTTGAAAATAAAAACAGTTTTTAGGACAAATTTGTACATTATTCTTCTTCTGTGACAAGGAGAGGAAAAAAGTACATAAGCAGCCAGGGAAAAAAAAACAAAAAACCCACCAATGGTTATGTGTAGGTTTTATTAAAAATAACTGAATGATGAGTGTTTTTATACAGAGCTTTTAAAAGAGAGTATACAATATACCAGTAAAATGACTAGCCTACAACACCGCTGTTGTGTCTACTAAGGAGGGGGGAAAAGCATACTCGCACTTCTGTCTGATTTTTGGAAAAACTATATACAAAGAACTAAAATTTAGAACAAATCAGTGAGTAATAAAAGTAAAAAGCTGTGTATTAACTCAGTATTAATTATTACACTCAGCCTAGCCTAGGCATGTTGGTGAGCCAAACAATATGTGCACCCAGTTCATCTGTTCTCTCAAAATTGTTATTTAATTTAATACTAGGTTTCCTATTATTATAAACATTTTCTCCTCCCCTTTAAGTATCATCTCCTTCTTGGTCTTTCAAGCTTCTCCCTTGTCATCACTCTCTACAGCCTGATGACAACGCAGCTCACTGGACACTTAACCCTCTGTCCAAGCCCCTTAACCAAGACTGAAAGGGGAGATAAGTTTCAGAAGCCTTTCAGCACCTCTCCTTAGAGAGGTTCTGAAAGTTTTTTCCCCTTGGGGACACCATGAAATTACTCATACAATAGTCATTTTAACCAAACAAAGAACAACAAAAAGTGTATTTAAAACAAAAAGTAACAATTTGCTTATCACTAGGTATACTAGTGATATTTCATATGGTGAACCAGATAAGGAATGTTCATGTTAAGATATATGTTCCATGTGAAAAACAACAGTAAAGTCATTATATGCTGCAAACAAAATCACTGTCAACATTTTATAACAAAAAAATTGAGCTTAGTTCATTCATTTTTCAAAACCTTACTGCATTTAAATTCAGATGTAAGTTACCAGGTTGAGCAACTAAAAGTTTGTTATTCTGCAGAACAGGTACAGCATAGAGAATAAGCCTCAACTATTTCTTGATGAGGAAAGGGGGACAACCACCACGAGGTATGAGAAGGATTAGAAAAGAAAGAATTATTGAGCATCTGTGGTATGAGAAGAGTTGTGTTTTATGATATTAGCCATCCTATCATAGGATGAAATGTACATTAAATATTTTAAAAATAGCATGGGGTTATTTTCTTGGAGCTTATTATTCAAGGATATTAATAATTTAAGACAGTGCCCTGTTTACAATATAATGGTATCCTCAACTAAACATAAGGGCTGAAGGCAGGATGGATTATCACAATATAGTTATTTAATTAATAGGAAGACCTCCAAATCGTCATACTAAAAGCATGCTCTTCAGCTTCTCACCCTTCCACTCTAATGTTAGTTTAAGTCTGTGACGTTTTGTACCTCATGGGAACACCCTACACCCCTTATAAAATGATTGTGTGGTATCTAATGCAAAGTTTGTCATGTCGGGTGTCTTCAGAAGGCTCATGATGTACTAAGCATTTTTGTTATGGTAATGTTATAGTAATTGTTGTTATAGTAATGTTATAGGGTGTAATTTCATGTATATAGTTATGGGGCTGAAAAATGTGTCCTCATGGCTTAAAGCAAGCCCAGGCAAAAACTCCTTAAGATCAGAGGGGCAGTTCACACCTCATCAGGACATGTATTGGACAAACCAAGCCCAGCCTCATAGGAAAAAAGGACACTGGCCTAGGCAACAACAAAGGATCTGCTGGACACGTGAGTGAGTCACCCTCCTTCCTTTAGTCAGTTTGGAACTGCGATGAGGTACTGACTGGCTCTGAAGAGGGGGGGGGGGGGGGGGGAGGCGCGAACCCAAGAAGGAAGAAAAAACATGATAAAAGGGAGAGACGTTTGCCATGCTCTTCCTCTCTCTCTTCCACCTCCATCTACAGACATAACCACCAAGTGACTGAAGCACTGATCAAAGGGGAGAGCCAGCCTGTGGTGAGAAGCATCTAAGTTTTTAAGGACACTGAAAATGTTACAATCAGCTTAGGATGTGTTTTGCTTTTATTTCATTTGACCAAATCTGACTTCTTGTGCTTTGACTTATAACCACTTAAAATGGGGGAAGTGCAACAATAGCCTCATTCTTAGGAGCAGCAGTTTGATCTATGTCTTCCGCATAAGATAAGCAGTACAAGTCTACTAAAGTTTAAGCTAACTTAGGCTGAGAGAAAAACCAAATCATACACGAATGATGAGGGTTATACATTTCTTACTAAGAAATTACATACAAAGCAAGTTTTCAGAGTGGCAGCCGTGTTAGTCTGTATCCGCAAAAAGAACAAGGAGTACTTGTGGCACCTTAGAAACTAACAAATAACTTTAAAAAGCAGTGTTTCTGAACTCTCATATACTTGTGAAAGACAAAAACGGGTTGCCAGAACTACCAATGTTTAAGGATTCCAAACAGGTATATTAGGCCCCCTCAACCAATAACTCTCAAGGCAGCAGAGACAAAAACACACACAAACAGATTAACAGAGTTCTCTGTAAAAAACAAAACATTTCTTCTGTGTTTGTACATCTTCCTTTCGATTAACAGAGTTCTGGTCTTGCCTTTTACAGGAACATACTTCTGCAACTCGTTCCATGAAAGGCAGCAACAGTGAATTCAGGAGAGAGGTCAGAACGTAAAGTACTATGCAACAAAATATTTGGCACAATTTTTCCTCTATTACTCGTGCTGTTAGCACATGACCAAAAGTTCCATAACTGCATATCAGAAGTTGGAACACTGCTTCTTTATATTCTATTTCATCATGTTGCTTTTCTAATATGTGAAGTATAAGAATTATGGAAGATGAATAAAGGTTTTCAAATCAAATATGTCAAAAATTCATGCAAACTGAATATAGGAAGTAAAAATAAAATATAATTTTCATTATTAGTTTTCCTTGCAGCCTTGTACAATGCATTTTGAAATTTACAGTTTTTTCTTTAAGAGCAATTGATGAAATCTTTCAGTATTTCTAGTGTCCCATACCATGGTTTAAGCATCAGTCAATGAATGAGTCTATTTCTGGGCCCCTACTGAAACCAGAAGGGCAAGAGAAGAGGCTGAAGTCACACCAGCAGAAAATTTGGCTCTAGGGCTTTAAATCCCCAGTTTATGGAATGTTTTCATCCTGCCAAGGCAGGCTCTGAAACTGCAGTCATTAGTACTAAAATGGAGCTATTAATACTACACTAGACATCCAACTATCAGCTGTTCTAAATTAAATTAATCCAGACAATGCAGAAGATGAGCTAGACCACACACTAGAGGCCCTTTCCAACCGAAATGCTAATTATGTGATCTTTGTTTATTATTGGCATTTACACCCATGCAACACTGCTCTAATATTAAATAACTTAAAACTCTACTCCAAAACATTAAAGGGTAGTTTCATTCTGAAGAATGCACATGTAAAAACTGCACTCAAATCTAAAAAGCAGATCTGTTATCAGAGTTTTATCTGCTAACTGAAGAAACAAAAAGTTTTTACTGCTTTTGTTACCAATAAAGAGCCAACACAGCTAAAATTGAGTGTGTTACATAGTTTCTGTTATGTCTCATGCATCAACACAATTGTTTACCAAGGTCCAATCAGTCAAACCTATGAAAACCTATTTAAGGTAAAGAGGTTACAAAAAGCCTAATTTGAAGACAATCGAATAGCACATATATAACTGATGACAAAATCTCATCTACAAAAATGTTATTTCTGGCCATGGTGAGCAAAAGGTAAAGAACCCAGTTTATTCCTCAGTCAAGGCAGAGTTTACAGGGCTGACAGTTTGGGAGGAAAAAAAATCTTTCTACCTGTAACCCAAATATATTTGATAGGGAAGTTGATGTACCAACATGGGTTCCCACAATGGCATTTTTGCAGAGTGATCGCTTAAAATAGTTTCCATCCGCTAATATTTAATACAGCAAAATCCATACAAGAGACAAGCCCTGATTTATGAGTCTACTCTAAAGCATCCTCAAAACACATACAAGTCTGCTCCACCTTTATTATCCATTAAGTTACTTATTTTTGCAGGTCCATTGAATGATCACTAAAAATGGGTCTACTGCAAATCTGAAATAGAAAGAACGAGCAGTCAAGTTATAGGCAGGTATATATGCTGCAGAAAATGGAAGAATCTTCAGGACAGATTTCTAAAGGAATGGGAGGATAGAAACTAAAAGGAAAGCAATTTAGCAACAGACATGGAGTTAGATGATGCTACTGGATCTACAATCACCTTTGGCAGGGCACTGCTGTAGAAAAGCAGACATTGCCAGTACAAGAAAAGACTATGTACTTTCAAGAGAGGTTGCTGAACTAATCTCTCTCTCTCTACAACTTCTCATCTGGAATTCTTCCAAAAAAATACTGTTTTGAAGAATGAGATTAAAAACCTTGCCATGTTAGTGACAAGAGTTTTTCAGTTGATTTCCTTGCTATAACCCAACTTCAAATTGAGATTTTCTGATTTTATTTGTATTGCACCAGTTTGATACACAAATATCATGTGACAAGTGCAATACAAAGGAAGGCTTCAAAAATCAAACTGTTATTTTAATATTGCTCAGGCAAAATATTGCATACGAGTAAGCATGACTTTTTAAAATGACTAAATTATCTCTCTAAAATGAAATAGTTCTCAACGGCAACAAGGTGAATTACTATTCTGTAAACAAATTAATATATTTGAAAATGTAACAAATGCTAACTGCATGAGGGGATGCATACTAATGGCACCCAAGTACATTAATCCAGTTAATGTAAAATTAATGTAAATGTAAATTAATCACGAAATCTATTATTGTATTCGCCACATGATACTCAAATACAGTAACAAACAAGTACACAAAAAGCAAATTAAGCACTATGGATTATAGATATCAGAACAAGTGCTGCCTCCTTCACAAATAAGATCAGAATTTTGCAGAGCAACTGTTATTACGACTTGAAACCACTGTGCTGCATTAAATACAGGTTGGACTGATAAGAGAACAGCAGAGCTGTGGAAGTATTTAGTAATATATTATGATTCAATGTGTGTGTGAATTCAAGATTTTATTGAAAACTCAACAGTAATGACAGCAACTGTGCAATCAGTTAAAAAAAAAAAAAAAAAAAAAAAAAAAAAGGACCTTCATAACTGCCTGCAGCCAAAATCTGCAAAAAAGTTAGCAAAAATGGAGGACTCCTGGTCTCCTGCATGTACTCAGTAATTTGGTGGGCACATTCATTTGTGCTTTAGTTGGCTGCTATTTACATCAAGATAAAAATCTCTTCCTTTTCTGTGATGGCCACAGTCCAGCTTCTTGCCTTCAGTTGGGACAAACAGTGGCTTAGCAGTTGATTTTGCAGATTTGCAAAACTTATATCTGATCTTCACCTTATCAAGTGTCCTAAGATCAGCCCCGGCATCTGCTTTTAACGAAAACTCTATTCAGCGTCGTTCTTATTACTGGAAAGCCAAGTTTTGGAAACTTTAATCGGCATGATCAGCTTTGCCTGACATTGCTTAAAATCCTAAAACAAAACTTCATTTACACTTCCATTTTCTCTGTGCTAATGAAAAGCATATGTTTAAAGACCATTATACATTAACTCAACATTTCAGCTGACAGAATTCACTTGAATGAAAAACATCTGTGCTTAGAGCCTCTCTCTGATACAGTAGAAATACTAAAAGCCGAGAGATTAGGAGAGTCCTATCCCTGAATTCCAGCAATGCAAAATTAAAAACAAACATTTTAAAGAACTATACGGTAGATAAATTCTGACTGACTAGCATTGCAGAATCTCTATTGGCAGAACTTCTGCAGCTACCTACCATATACTTTTTAAAAGGGGATGTTTGAATCCAATATCAAGTCAAAAAATTGTCTTTGCAAGTGGCGGCTAACAACAACAGTGAGTAGTGTAAAGTGACTCACCAGCTGGTGCACTGCCCTGTGGCTAGGTGCAGCATGGCCAAGTTTCCCCCCCTCTATACACCTGTTGTCCTGATCCACTAATGGTCCCCTTTTGCCTTGTGACTTGGCCCTCCTGTGAGGTCACTTCTGGTCTCATCCCTTTCAGGTAAAACAGGGTTTTCACTCAATAGTCCTAGGATCTCAGACCAGGTTATTGACCCTGGTCTAGGCCCAACAGTCCTTCTAGCCCTTTGTGTCTGAGGTCTTCCAATTAGTTTTCCAAGTGATGTCGCAGGGAAACCCAGTCCATTCCTCTACTCTGGGTTCTGACCCAGCTACCCTTGTAGCAAGTAGTTGAAGTGTCTGGTCAGGTATCTTGCTTCTTCCATGGACTACTTCCTAGACTGGCCCACCTTCTTCTCAGGGGGTCTGCTACGGAGCAAAACCCTTAGTCTCAGTTCTCAAGGCCACAAAGGAAAGGAAACTAATTTAAAATAAATAAAGAGTACCAACTTCTCTGTCCTATCACGATCCTCCAGCCATTTGTCCCATCACTCTGTGCTCATAGGTAAGGCTGTGATTTAGTCACGGACTCCGTGACTTCCAAAATACCTGCCCTGCAACGCCCAGCCGCCCTCCCAGCCACCACGGGCAGCAGGCAGGAGCCCTGCAGCTCCCTGCTGCCGCTCCCGGCCATCGCAAGGAGCAGGGGGATCCACCGTTCCCAGCTGGCAAGGGGGACCCCCCCTGCTCCCCGCTGCCACAGGCAGCCTGGGGGACGCGGCAGTAGGGGGAATCCCCGCTGCTTCCAGCTACCGCAGGAGGGACTCCTGCAGCTTGGAGCTGCCAGCGGAGGGGGACCCTAGAGCTCCCCTCCCCACTACAGCTGCCCAGGCTACCCATTTTGTCACAGGTATTTTTAGGAAAAGTCAAGGACTTCTGTGAATTTTTCATTATTGCCAGTGACCTATCAGTGACTTTTACTAAAAATACCCATGACAAAAACTTAGCCTTATTCATAGGCAACCAAAGGTAGCTTGAGTCTGTGCAATGCTCCCTTCTGGGAGCTGAAGATAAGAGGTCTGTCTACCTCTCCAGGCTACGTCCCTGATGAACTGATCTCCAAAGAGTGGCATGCCTTGCAGGTGCGGGACTGCCTGAGCCCAAAGCTGCTCTTCAACTGCTTCTTGCCTTCTGTGGCGTTTGACTGCCCCATCACACCCCTCCAAATACCTGGACAATTTCAGATAGATTTAAAGTGTATTTTTCATTTTGCCACCAAAGATGTGGTTTTGACTGACAAAACAGCAGTGTGTAAATTTGCAGTATGAGGATATTCTCAAACAGATCCTCTGGAGCAGTCAACATGTCAAACCACATAAGTAATCACCATTTAAAAATCTTTAAGTTGAATAGAAAGAGGGTCATTTTATGGGTAAAGTGCATATTAAAATAAAATTAAAGATCTGGTTTAAATAAAAAAAAAGAGGCAAATCAGGTTTCGGGATGAATCTCTATACTTATCTCATCCTATAAATACTGTATATAGGAGTCATCACAGGCTACAGATTTACACTACTCTTCCATGCAACAGAATTAGTAGTCCAGAAACTGGCAAGCACAAGCTGGTGAGTATCAGCATCAGTGTTATGGACATCAGCGATGCCCCTTGTGTACTCTGTAGCTGAGAACTGTGTGCTGGTACAGACCAGAAGACGCCATACACAACTTGATGATGTCGAGCTAAACACTGCAATGCAATCACTAGAACCCTGAAGTCGACCCCAACACCTGGGTTGCCGGTGGTGTTGCACATTGCTCCCTCATCCATTTGCCGCGATGCCACAATCCTCCGGGAATTCCAGAGGGTCATGGAAAATTTATGTCTTCCCATCCACCAGGACCTTAACATCCTTCACCACCACGTGAAGTCACATAAGCCCTTTTGGACCCACACATTTAACCTTCAACAATGCAACTTCAACCCTGACGAAGCTTGGAAAGCTGAATGGAGTTCACAAGAAGTCACAAATAAACGCCTTATGAGGGACCTGACGCAGAAGATCCCTGGCTTTCGTCTCCCATGAAGCTCACGAGCTACCCTAAACCATATCCACGCAAACCACGGTAGATACGGATACTTGCTGTACAAATAGGAAATTAAAGACTCTCCAATATGCGACTGTGGTCACCCAGAACAGATCATGAAATATAGAACAACTCACAAATATGAAGGAGGCATCACTTTAATAGACTCTGCTACTTCAGATGCAATTATCTGGCTTAACCATCTGAACATAAAATTATAGTTGTTACTCTACATTTACATTAGACATACGAAGAAGACAACATAGATGATCGCCTTGGGAATAGTTAAAATTGAAGCTCTCTGTTTCACACCAGGCCAATTCCCCCAAGTTTTTAAAGTGGTGCACAGAGTGCAACTGCAATTGATTGTCAATGGTTTTTATGCCAGTAAATCTTTACATAACCCTTTAAAAAGGTAGGTGCTCACATTTAAACCAACAGTGAAGGTGTTTGAACAAATATTTTAATTTACAAAGCAAATAAAGTAATAGGAAAAAACATTTTAATGCAAGATCATAATTAAGAGAGGGCCTGAAATAAATCAAATGACACAAATTCAGGTCACCTCACACGTCACTAGCTGACCTGAACATTACAACCACTGGCATAGCCTGTTGATCTGATAATACAACTCAAGAACCTACTGTGATTCAACATAAAATGAAAAAATCAGGAATCACAGATTCATAGATTCTAGGGCTGGAAGGGACCTCGAGAGGTCATCGAGTCCAGCCTCCTGCCCTCATGGCAGGACCAAATACTGTCTAGACCATCCCTGATAGACATTTATCTAACCTACTCTTAAATATCTCCAGAGATGGAGATTCCACAACCTCCCTGGGCAGTTTATTCCAGTGTTTAACCATCCTGACAGTTAGGAACTTTTTCCTAATGTCAAACCTAAACCTCCCTTGCTGCAGTTTAAGCCCACTGCTTCTTGTTCTGTCCTTAGAGGCTAAGATGAACAAGTTTTCTCCCTCCTCCTTATGACACCCTTTTAGATACCTGAAGACCGCTATCATGTCCCCTCTCAGTCTTCTCTTTTCCAAACTAAACAAACCCAATTCCTTCAGCCTTCCTTCATAGGTCATGTTCTCTAGACCCTTAATCATTCTTGTTGCTCTTCTCTGGACCCTCTCCAATTTCTCCACATCTTTCTTGAAAGGCGGTGCCCAGAACTGGACACAATACTCCAGTTGAGGCCTAACCAGCGCAGAGTAGAGCGGAAGAATGACTTCTCGTGTCTTGCTCACAACACACCTGTTAATGCAGCCCAGAATCAAGTTTGCTTTTTTTGCAACAGCATCACACTGTTGACTCATATTTAGCTTGTGGTCCACTATAACCCCTAGATCCCTTTCTGCCGTACTCCTTCCTAGACAGTCTCCTCCCATTCTGTATGTGTGAAACTGATTGTCCTTATTAAACTTCATCCTGTTTACCTCTGACCATTTCTCCAATTTGTCCAGATCATTTTGAATTATGACCCTATTCTCCAAAGCAGTTGCAATCCCTCCCAGTTTGGTATCATCTGCAAACTTAATAAGCGTACTTTCTATGCCAATATCCAAGTCGTTGATGAAGATATTGAACAGAGCTGGCCCAAAACAGACCCTTGCGGAACCCCACTTGTTATACCTTTCCAGCAGGATTGGGAACTATTAATAACTACTCTCTGAGTACAGTTATCCAGCCAGTTGTGCACCCACCTTATAGTAGCCCCATCTAAGTTGTATTTCCCTAGTTTATTGATAAGAATATCATGCGAGACCCTATCAAATGCCTTACTAAAGTCTAGGTATACCACATCCACCGCTTCTCCCTTATCCACAAGGCTCGTTATCCTATCAAAGAAAGCTATCAGATTGGTTTGACATGATTTGTTCTTTACAAATCCATGCTGGTTATTCCCTATCACCTTACCACCTTCCAAGTGTTTGCAGATGATTTCCTTAATTACTTGCTCCATTATTTTCCCTGGCACAGAAGTTAAACTAACTGGTCTGTAGTTTCCTGGGTTGTTTTTATTTACCTTTTTATAGATGGGCACTATATTTGCCCTTTTCCAGTCTTCTGGAATCTCTCCTGTCTCCCATGATTTACCAAAGATAATAGCTAGAGGCTCAGATACCTCCTCTATTAATTCCTTGGGTATTCTAGGATGCATTTCATCAGGTCCTGGTGACTTGCAAGCATCTAACTTATCTAAGTGATTTTTAACTTGTTCTTTTTTTATTTTATCTTCTAAACCTTCCCCCTTCCCATTTGCATTCACTATGTTAGGCATTCCCTCAGACTTCTCGGTGAAGACCAAAACAAAGAAGTCATTAAGCATCTCTGCCATTTCCAAGTTTCCTGTTACTGTTTCTCCCTCCTCACTGAGTAGTGGGCCTACCCTGTCCTTGGTCTTCCTCTTGCTTCTAATGTATTGATAAAAAGTTGTCTTGTTTCCCTTTATTTCTGTAGCTAGTTTGAGCTCATTTTGTGCCTTTGCCTTTCTAATCTTGCCCCTGCATTCCCGTGTTGTTTAAGAAGTTGCTGCAAGACAGTCTGATGGCATTAGCAAGGGGGAGGGATTGCTCAGTGGTTTGAGCATTGGCCTGCTAAACCCAGGGTTGTGAGTTCAATCTTTGAGGGGGCCATTTAGGGATCTGGGGCAAAAATTGGGGATTGGTCCTGCTTTGAGCAGGGGGTTGGACTAGATGACCTCCTAAGGTCCCTTCCAACCCTGATATTCTATGATTCTATGCAGATAATTCTGGTTCACAACCAGACATGGGTCTCTTGTTCTCCTAGCCAGTGGAGTGTGAATACATCGGGTCTCCGAGTCAGTGGGATCATGCTTGCATGCAGAGGACACCTTAGTGAAAGTTGAATACCAGCATTCCCATCTCAAAAAAGGAAAGCACAGTCACCTCGTGATGAGAATGGGTCAGGCACAGCAACAGAACAAAAGGGATTAAAATATGACATACATTAAAAACCTAATGTAACCTAAAGGACGATCTGCGTCCTTCAAATGAGAATCAATCATCATATAATTATTATGCAGGAGTGAACGAAAACTTCACCCGTGTTCTCGTATCATAAATGCTATCCAAATATTTGTATCACTGTACTGTCATTCAAGTGCTGGCTACAGGAATAAGGATTTACTTTATAAATTTGATTACCTTCTCTTTTCTGATAGACACTGTTCTAAGTAATGGGACTCTAATATCTTTTCTCCCATTGTGTCTGTGCCTTCTGCAGTGTGAGGTCTCATCTTAATGTCACCTCATATTTGCTAATTGGACACATTAGCAAGACCAAAACTATACCTTTCTAGAAAATGGAGTCCATGCTGACAACAGGCTGCCAAAACTAAATGAGCTCTGTTTCTGTGGCTTTCATTCAGCAGTGTGTGTGTCAAACTACCACTCTGCACGTGCTGCTTTTCGGGGGTCCCACACTGTAACATACAAGTTGAACATACTTCTACTGTTCCAGGCCATTAATTCAGAGATAAAGCAAAACATGCTAACTGATGCAAATTCTACTGCTTTTCCAAAGCTAAGTGAGGACATCCTCTTCTAGAACATACTTCACCCTCATAAACCTCTTCTGTAATCATGTTGATTGGACTTTGAACAAATATGAATAGTAGGAAGGAGTACAAGAGTTTAAACAGTAGCAACAGAATAGTATGTGATGAGGTCAGAACTTGCCCTGCGATTACCTACCATATTTGTGAGACATATGTATTGCTCAGTGCTATCACATACTCATCCAAAATTGTGTTGGCACACAAAGATTCTGCTCTGAATAAGAAAGGACCTTCAGACAGACAGACAATTATAACCAAAATGGTTATTGCACCACAAGGTGGCAAATTAATTTGACATTCTTGAATCCTCAAAACAAACATTAGAAGATCTATATGGAAAACAAAAAAGTTAGTGGTTTACTCTGAATATATAGAGCCACTAATTCTATGAACCTACTAAGCCCTTTCCATTTCCCTGGAGGCAGTGGGAAAGAATTAAAGCTATTTAATATAAGAAAAACATCAGTCTGCCTCACTGAAGGGGGTCAAAAAGGGGGAGGGGGATCAGAACTGTATAATATCTTCACATGCACAGGGAATGTAAGGGGATATTAACAATGTTCTTTTAAATTACTTTCTATGATCTGTAAGAAAGTTAGTGATTAGTCTCTCTTCAGCTCGAAGAATAAGTCAATACCCAAAGATGGGAGGAAATGGTTTGGTGGATGCAGATATTCAGAGGAAAGTATGATAGGCCATTTCTTTCCTCTATTACCCCAGGACCATTAGTCAGAACAATGAAATCTTAATGGCAGTGGAACTCTGAAGGAGAATTATACATTTAGTCAAAATGCATGTACAGAAAAAGATTCAAATCTAGAATAAGATTATTTAGGTACTTCAGCATGAAGCATTCTTTTGCCAAAAGGGGCATCAAAAACTTCACATTCAGCGTATAATGCCTTGAAAACACAAGTGTATGTCTTTTTTTGCCCACGTTGTAGGTATGACC
Source organism: Chelydra serpentina (assembly GCA_037349315.1). Taxonomy (NCBI): domain Eukaryota; kingdom Metazoa; phylum Chordata; order Testudines; family Chelydridae; genus Chelydra; species Chelydra serpentina. The sequence goes on from JBAIAC010000010.1 coordinate 27,160,069, forward strand.
ATTGCAGAGGGGCCTTAACTCAACCAAAATAAGTTTTCTGTGCCGCAAATATGTAAAAGTTTAGCCATTCACTTACTGAAGATTTGGTAGTTTTCTTCTCTTTCACTGCCAGAAAGAAGAGGACAAGAGGAGAGAGTCTGGCATTTGGAAGAACTTGGACCTTTCAATCTAAATTATTTTGACCATATGATCAGGGCCAGCTCTAGCTTTTCTGCCGCCCCAAGCGGAGAAGCAAAAAAGCTGCCACCGAAGAGGAAACAATGTAGAACCTGCCACAGACGTGCCCCCGAAGAGGAAACAATGTAGAACCTGCCACAGCCGTGCCCCCAAAGAGGAAACAATGTAGAACCTGCTGCAGCCGTGCCACCAAAGACAGAGCAGTGTAGAAAAACCCGAGTGCTGCCCCAAGAGCAGCACAAGTGCCGCCCCAGGCACCTGCTTCCTTAGCTGGTGCCTAGAGCTGGCCCTGCATATGATGAGTATCCAGATCACCAATGATTTACTTTTTGTGAATTGCGTATATACATGAAGAAGAAGTGTCTCCTGTGGTTAATAAAAGAATCTATTCAGATTTTTTAAAAATATATAGAAATCCCGTGGAGTCCTAGACACAGTTTTGTCTGTGCTGAAGACGCAATGTTGTAATTTCACTGAAAGGCCCCTACTTCTGAAGATCTTCTAGAGTAAATAACCACAGCCAGGAAGAGTATCTTGAGTGTTAGAGAGACTGAACTCCAAGATGCAACTGAAGGCTTTAAGGTTTGTAGGATAATATTTTTTATTTATGGAGTACCTTTCTTGAGAGAATCTGAAAGGATTTTACAGAGCTAGGAAAACTAAAGCACAGAAAAATGCCCAAGTTCATAAAGCAAATAAGCAACAGTAGAGTATGGGGTCCAAGTCTCCTCACAATCTCCTGGTCTAACCATTAACTTTACCTTGCCTCCCTTAAAAGAACCAGATCAAGTTTTCAACAGGTTGGACTCCCTGGATCTTTTGTGCTGTAGCTTTTAATGATCTTTAAAATGCATGAATGAAAGGGGAAAAGGAGCAGGTTTATTCACTAAGACACTGGCATGTCCAGGGCCTTCAACAATTCCATTATTGAATTAGACAACAAAGGAAAGGTCATCCTGAAGACCAGTATTGAGAAAGCCTAGCAGCTATGCTTTATTTTTTGGAAGTGTATCATCAGATAAACTTTAGACAAATCTGAGTACGCTGTATCTGTAGAGTAATTTCTGAAAAAAAGGAGATTTGAAATGACTGAGAAAGGGGAAAAAATATTCTAATAGTTTCCTTGCAGCATCCAGGATACTAAAAAAAAGTGTCTAAATTCTTAGGTATTTCTTAGCAGGTCCTTCCATCCAGGGAAAGAATCTACTGAGTTATCAAGTGCAAGAACTAGGGTCTCATCTGTGAACATGGCATACTATTAAAGATCTTTCTCAATCTTTCATGAAATTCTGGAAAGGAGAGACTGCATAGAGAAGTTCCTGTGCTCAGGACTAAGACAAGGCAACAAGAACCATGGTATCTTTTGCCTCCATCTACTATAACGTCATGTGATTTTGTTTGAAAGGTCTAGAGTGAGGTCACCACATTTCTCAGACCATAACTGTCCAACACAATTACAGAGACTCCATTCTGACTGATTCACTTGTTAACAACTCAGTCTGCGATGGAGCAGAGTTCCTCTTATTTGAAGAGCTGAGATAGGGAATATAGTTTTCTATCTCGGGTGTATAACAGCTTCTCAAACTAGCACAATGCTGCAGAAGGATATTTACTTAACAAAGTTTATATTTTTAAATTAATCCTGTTAGAAATGTTCCTGATTCAAATTTGGCTAACAAACTTTATGGAAATAATAAGAACCACCAATAGGTTGCATATTTAACCACATCTTCAGAATTATATGGTGGAGTGGGTTTGTGCACTAGTTTGTCACTCTGAAGACCAAAGTTCAAACACTGGGTAAGGTCACAAGTAGAAATAAGTTTTTTGATCTCTTCCTAGTACTTTATGGACAGCTCTGTTTCTCAAGCTACAAGATCAAAAAGCAATTGCTGCTCAAGGAAGGAACAAGCTGGCCATGGAATAGCAAAGCCTTGTGTGAATAAGCCACCCGCCTAAGCAAGGTAAGTTACACGGACCTAAGCGCAGGTGTGGACACCACTATATTGGCGAGGGAGCTTCTCCCACCAACATAGCTAATCCTCCCATTGAAGTGGTTTTATTATGCGAGCAGGAGAGCTCTCTCCCATCAGCATACAGCATTTTCACCAGACATGCTACAGTGGCACAGCCTAAAACAGAAACAAAACAAAAAAAAAAGTGCATTTTTAATGCTACTATATGTGCTAAATCCTGATATTTAAACAGTCATTTAATGTGCTAAAAACATACCATTTATTCCCGGTGCAGACATGGCCATAATGGACAGGAATTAAATGGCAAAGCAGTAGGGAAGGTGTCACGCTCCAGCCCACACTATGTATAGCTCTAACCAGTACTTATTTTAAAACCTGAAGCAGTTCAAAACTACTCACTAGAACAGTTTTTTAAATGGTTTAATTACTCAATGTAGACATGTTCAAAAAGCATTAAAATAGTTGAATAATATTAATTACTAGGTAGTCCCATTTTGGCCCCATTCAGTTTTGTCAGTTAAAATCATGTTACCTTTTTAAACGTAAAGTGCCTTAGAACCCTGTTTTAAAACTGCATCACATAAAAATTTTAATAGAAGCAATGTTGAGGCCCTCTCATGAAAAGGAATTTCCCATATAAATTGGTAGAGAAATGTGTAAAAACCTACTCATCATACCTCATATTGGATTTAACTTGATATTAGACTGATTTGATTCTTTAAATATGAGCTACAGCAGTCATTACAACTCCAGAGTTAAAAATATGCAACGAGTATAATAAAACACTAGAAGGATTTTATAACCTAAACATTTACTTAATATTCACTAGTCAGAGGCCAATACAAAAGACAAGGGGAAATCCCACCAATTAGATTCAGGACAATGAGGGGTGGGGAGACTTCACATCTAGCTGAAAGACACCCTACTTCCATCTAAATGGTACCAGAGAGTGTGCGGAGGCAGAAAGATGGGTCTGTTACTCAATACCTTTCCTTAGGACCCAAAAAATGGAGCCTATTCCCCTGTGAGTAGCTCTGGGCCATGTTTCTGTTCAGAGTATTCATTATATCGTCAACAGTGAAAGATATTCTTGTCAATTTCATTGCCCTCTGCAAGGTTCTGACTAATAGCGAAAACTAACAAAGGTCAATTTCCCTCTCTTTTAGAAGGCTATCAGCAGAGTCATGCCTATACACTCAGGAAGACAAACTGTTTTATATTTGGAATGCTTCCCCTCTCTAACAAACAAACAAAATAAAAAACAAGAATTGAAGGTTTAAATTCTGCAGAGACTGATGGTTTAGCCCTCCATTTCAATTCAGACAAAATTTAAGTGCCTTTAGCAAGTAGATTTTTCAAGCCCTGTAAGTAATATCAAACATTAGCCAAAGATTTACCAGTTAATGTTTCAGATAAGAACCACATTTTGAAATATTTTTCTCCATTTCACTAGTTTGATACAACTGTTTCAACATTTCCATTACAATATCTAAAGAGTAAAACAAAACGTTTGCATTTACACTGCTGTTCAAGCTAAACTTGCTTGTCCTCCAAGAATGCTTACTCTTGCCTACTAAAAAACAAGCACACTCATAAGGCACTATTACACTGATATTAGGCAATTAATTCCCTTCTTCATTTAACCACTTTTACAGGTCACCCTCACTATAATCCTTCATTGTAACACTCATAATACTTAACTAGGGATGCCATGTATTGCTAATTTATTTATAGGAAACAAATAGCAACCTAATTCTAAGAGATGTCTTCAATAGATAACTACATAAATACTATTCACATAAGGATAGTTTTAATAAAATATCAAGATTATCCTTATAATATAATGCTCCCATGAACAATGCACTATTCTTTAATTATAATAAAATACATCAAATTTTTACACTTCTTACCTCATTCAGTTTATAGCTAAAATTTTCTCCTCTGAATCTCTCATAACACTTAAATCATTGAAAAGAGCTTAAAAAGGACTGAAAAATCCATTAATATTATATTTCATTTTTAGTTGAAGGAGGTGGAGTTATCATCATGCTACTCTAACTCCCAGAATACTATAAGTAGTAGCAAGGAGTACCAAAAGTAGCCACAACAAAAATATGAGATTTACCTGCAGTTTATAAAGGGATTAACTTATTTTTCCTAGAAAGATGATTTGAAGCTTCTAGAAATGTCAAAGCTTCAGTAGATTTCAGAAGAATAGCAAATTCAATTGGACTACATTCCCCTATTAAGTGATGTTAAGTACTTAGGCAATTCCAATCTGTTTTTGGAAAGACATTTAGGCCCCTTCTCAACCAAATAAATACAACTACATTTGTATTTAGTTAGTACAATGTACGCACTGTTAAATATAGAAGAACACAGTTATTGTTGATTTATGCTACAAATTCCATATGCTAGTTTGAGTAACTTATATCATCAACACTGAAATGTACAACTGTTAGAAGATCAAATGATGCTGCTAAAACAATCTTTTGGTGGCTTAAAAACAAACGGCAAATAATTACAGCATTAGAAAGCAACTCCCCAAAAGAAAATCCACAAACAAGCATGAAGCCAACACTTCCCCTTGGAAGATTTTCAAGTCCAAAAAGACAACACCACCACAATCTTTAACACATCCTAGACCAGGCCTCTATTCAGATTTGTGTTTAACTGCTGTAAAAATGCCAGCACAACAGAGACTTCACAGACACATATACCAACCCAAGATAGTGGAAACTGAGGAGCCATACATCACAGCGCTGGCACATCTTCAAAAGATGGGTGCACACACTTGCACACACAAAGACAAAAAAAGATAGAATCCAACAACAGCAACCAAGGCTTCTCCATCTCCCCTCTCCTTCAAATGCATAGCAGGTTTCCAGAGTGCTTCCTCACACTAGCTCCAGCAAAGCAGAAGAATAAGCCAGGACAGGACTCCAATCAGCAGCACAGTGATTTTCTTTTTATAACAGAATGAAAGGATACAGCCTTAAAGCTCCAGTTTGAGTCCCGATTGCCAGTATCTTCTGAACAGGATCAAATGCCAAGGCCGAAGGTTGATAGGGGAAACCATGGCGTACGGTCTAACAAGTCAGAGCAGTGAAGTAACGGTGGGTCAAGCAGCAGACCAAAAATAAATAAAATCAAGAGTGTATTAGGAGGAAGGGTTCAGTTTTAATTGCACTTCAGTAAGGAAACAAGCATTTAGGAAAAAAGATTTGATGCAAAACAGCACTTTAGCCTGAATTCATTACAGAAAATTTCTGTAGAGAATCTATTCATATTTTATTTTATGTTCAAGGTTGAATGGTTACTGAAACCTGGATTTGATTTTTCTCTCTTTTCTTAAAGCCACCAACTACTTCCATTTCATTTTGTCCCTTCCCCTATTCTCTGGCTTCTTGTTTATAGCTGTGTACAAGTCATTTGACAATTAAAATATGAGAGGTTTCCTGGGAAGCTTGACAACGCAGCCAGCACTGTAAATTAAACTATTACTAATCACTAGAACTGCTCTTCAGAGAGCCATCCCCATTTCTCTCAAACAGGACACAGTGCATCCTCTCTCCAGGATAACGTTTTAAAAGTAATCACACAATCCCACCTCCCCCCCAAAAAACCCCCAATTCTTAACATTAAGCTATTGGAATGGCTACCTTTTTTGACTAGCCAGGATTTTAATTACTGCTTGTGCAGTTATCAAAATAACTGTACTGTAGGACAATAATGGATTCAAATTAATGAATTGTGCTGTTTCATTGCATGACTCACTTTTCACACAAAAATATTAATATAATGATCTAACCATGATCACAGCTATGCAAATGAAAAAATAAAGCAATACAAATGCTAGCTTTTCTATTTTAAAGAAAAAACATTAAAATTATAAATATACAGATGCCAGTGTGGTTATTTAGGACCTCAGAAATGCACGTGCACACACAGGTTTTACTTTAATGAGGTTAAATAGGTTATGTTAAACAGCCATGCCTCTCAACTTTCAATAATTTTGCAAGTGATAAGGTATTACCGTGCAACTGTAAACAAGGCCATTTAACTCAACACTGCTTTTTCCTTTCCAGATCTCTTACCTCTTTTAAATTGCTGGTAAAAATGCATGGAACACTAGATAAAATAAAGCAATATACACAAACAAGCCAAACCAAATAACAAGCAGGCCCTGGGTGTTGTAAAGATAAAGATGGGTGTTAATATTCAAATTAGTTTTTATTCCTCTTGGTGCAGCTGCTGGATTAATTTGCTGCATCATCCTTTTATAAATGTATAGACCTCAACTGCAATAATTAATCCAGCAATAAACAATATTAACTTCTCTCCCAACTCATGTTGGGAATATCAGCAGTGTCTACTTGATAATAAGCGCCAACAAATTCGGCACACACGTCTACAGCCCATTTTAAATGCAAAAGGATAAATGCACTTCCAAATGATGTGAAGAGTTAGATTCTCCATACTTCCAGTCCATCATCCACATGCAACAGCAATCAGATTTCCATTATGCCCAGGTACCATTACTCTCCTCCCTACTTTTCACTTTCCCCCTCCCCAACTTATTCTGGACACAATATTATGTGCATGAAATAGCCTAGAGGCAAGAGAATCAATCCAAAAATTGTTAAGGGAAGGAAAAGACGATGATTCCCATAAAACAATCGAGCAAACCCTTTACAACTCCCCCAGCATTTCCTCCCCATCCCTAAAGAGTGGAGGGATTCAGATAATTGTAGGTACTGAAAACCAAAGAGCCCAAAGCCTGCAGAGCCCATCATGGCTACATTATCTCCCCCAGGGCTGCGAGCGGGGCTCCTGGCTGCAGTCTTCACCTTGCAGAGCTGGAAGTGCTCGGACTGGAGCGTCTCCGGGATGTCGCTCTCCCGGTTCCCGGACTGCTGTTGCTGCGAGGAGGAGGAAGCCGAGGAGGAGGACGAGACCGCTGTCAGGCCGTCCAGCACCTTCCTGATGTTAAATTTCCTCATGGTCTCGGCGGCGGCGCTCCCTATTCTTCTGCCCGCCGCCGCCTCCCCCTTTTCCGGGCGCTCCCCGCCGCCTCAGCCCGCCGCACAGAGAGGGAAGCGGAGAGCCCTGCAGCGCAGGCGGCGCTAGGCGAGTGGCGGAGTCCAAGCGGTTCCCCTCATTCACAGGAACAGGGAACCAAAAGCGGGGCGGCGGGCGGAGCCAGGTAGGCGGCGAGCCCCTGAGCCGGCAGGGGAGGAGAGATCCTAACGCAGGGGGGGAGCGTAGGGCGCGGTGTGGAGCACAGCCTGGGAGACGGGGCACCTCAGGTGCCCCCTAGAAGGTAAATCTGCTCCCCCGGCCTCCTCCGCTCGAGACCTCAGACGACCCCCGACCTGGTCCCCCTTCCTGCAGCTGCCGAGGCCCCAGACGCGCACACAGCCTTGGCCCCGCTCCGGGCCCTTCCCGTCGCCGAGGGCCCTGGCCCCCGCCTGAGGCTACCTCTCGGTACAGCGGCGACGTGACAGCGACGGCCTGGGCCCCTCTCGCCCAGCCCGCCTCACATAGCGGCAGCAGTGGCCGCGCTGCTAGCCCTCCATGTGCCCCGCCGCCGCAGTCCCTGCCTGCCTTTCACGCTCGCCCTTCCCTCGGCTCAGCAGCCTCCGCGCGTCAATTTCAGTGCGGCGCGTGCCTCCTTAGCAGAGAGCGTCTCGCTGCTGCTGCTGCTGCTGCTGCCGCTGGCTGCCGGCCCGCCCCCCAACCACCATCCTCCTGCCCCTGCTCCAGCCGCCGCCGCCCCCTGTCTAGCCCTCTCGCCCCACAACGCGGAAGCGCAGCGCCCGAGGAGCAGCTGCCACTGCTGCTGCCTGCCGCCGCTGCCTGCTCACCCACCCAGCGGCGGCTCTGTAGAGCATGCGCGCGAAGGGCCAGCACCCGGATGTCGGAGTACCTCTCCCTGCCCCTGCTCTGGGGGGAAGCTTGACGGGCCGGGGCGGCCACCCCAGGAAGGGGTGCACGGTGAGGTGGCGAAAGGCAGCCTGTTAGCAGAGGCAGAGCTTCCCCCAGAGGTTGTGGGTGCCTGCTTTGAGTCCTCTGTGCAAACACCACAACAACCTTCTACCACTCTGATGTGGCACCGGCGATCAGATGGCAGGTGTCGAGAGGCTGTGGTTCTTTCCCTTTGTGTCTGTGTGGTCTCAGTGGTTCAGCCATATACCCACAGGTACCGGGGTAAGGTACCCATAGTTTAACCATACCCAGTTATGGTCCTGGGTGGATACCAGCTGTAGTGAGGCTGCTCACCATCTCTTCATAACTAACCCATCCACCTGAGGAGATGGACTAGACCCCTGATGCTGCAGATCTAAAAACACTGATTACTGCCACTTGATCTCAAGAAGGAGCTACCTTAACAATGAACTTCCTTGTGTTCTTAGGAAGTGGCAATCAGCCAATAGCAACATGATCAGAGATCAGTGGCAAAATTGTATAGTACCGTTGAGAGCAGGATTAGTCCCAGAACTATTTACAGAATAGTAGTTAATATTTTTGCCTAATTACATACATTTTCGTAACACTACAGGTGCTTCATTGGTGTTCAAGGAAATGTAATGTAATCTTGAGCATAATGGAAGCTGGTTTCAACCTTAACTATGGAGGAGCTACTGTTTTTCCATAACAACTAAAACAACTTAAATTACCATAATAAAGAAAGTATTGATAAGGGCTGTCCATCCTCATTCTACAAGGCATAAACTGATTGATGAGGTTAAGAAGACATTTCCTTTCATGGGTGCTATTACACAACTGAACAATTTAGATGGGTGGAGCAGTTACACCTTTCTTTGAAATATCAGACACTGGCTATTGTTGAATACAGAATATCAAGATAGACTCCATTTCTCTGTTGCAATATGACAGTTCTTATCGCTCACTAGTGGGTCATATACCTAACAATGAAGGGTAATGTCATTATCCTTGCCTCAAACATTAATTCCTTTATTTTAAAAAAAGTTTAAAGAAATCTTCTGAAATGCAAATCATCCCCAGCTCTTCAGTTGGTTAATAAAGAGGGAGAATCTATTATAATTATGACTAATGAGAAAAATAATTCCAGGTCATAATTCCATGCAACCCTGGTAATATTAGGTAATGCCACTGGCTATCTGTAACAAGAATACTTTAAGAATAGCATTAGACCAACACAGGGCACTTACATAATATCTCTACATTATACATAGAATAGAGGTTTATTGGGGGAAAGCATAATAACTTTAAATTCACAGATTATATATATAAGGGTTCCTTTTAGTCAATCTGAATGTGGCATAGCAGTGATGGTGCAGGTGTTGTATAACTTGAAAAGATTATCTCATGGATTCTCCATGGCATCTCTGAGGTAACAGAAATGAAATTTATATTAATTTTTTTCCTGGGATTATTAACTCAGTAAATCAATTTCGAGCTGTATGCCAAGCAGGTCTATGTTGCATGAGTAGTTGGGAAAAGCTAAGATAGTTCACATAGTTTTAGAAAATGGTTGACAGACCTTAACTCAGGCCTGCACAACATGCGGCCCGGGGGCCACATGGGGCCCGCGTGGGCTCACTGTGCGGCCTGCGGGGGGGGGGGGGGGGGGAGGGTGAGTAGGTGGGCTCACTGTGCGGCCCAAAATCTGGGACTGTGTCTGTTGGTCCTTTTTGCTGCTTGGCTCTGGGCTGGGGGTTGTCCCAATAGGAAGGGTGTTCCCAAAGGAAGGTGCTTGCTTCTAACCCCCGAGGCCATCAGTATGTCTGCTCTTCTCTAGTCAGCCCACTTGACAAGTTTGATTGTCCTTGGTCTGGTCCTCCAAGGGTTGCAGCTGTGTGGAGGTGCCTTCCTTCCATGCCTTCTTCAGTCACACCTCATTCATTCAACAGGGAAATTGGATACAAAGTGGGGGGAAGATCTTATTCTACTTCTAGCAAAAAGACATTTTTCTTTTACCTTAATTTACTACCTTAGGGGCACACTATAACATATTACCAAGGTTCAATACAAAGTCATATAAAAGTTATATAAAAATGTATAATGCAGAGATTTATCTACAACTGTATTGATTGACTGTTGTGTGCAGTAATATAGTGACTCCTGGGAGGGTGAAGAGGGGTGTGATGGTGGGGCCAAGCGGGGAGGGGGCGGGTCCTATTTTACTGCTGTGATCTGGTCACCCTATGCGCACTGTTTCTTTCCCCCTCTACAGGCTTCCACACCCCAGTGCTGGGGAAGGAGGGGTTGTTTCCGCGGGGCGGGCGGTGCTGGGGGGCAGCAGGGTTTCCCTGGGGCCGGGGGGTTTCGGCCCTCAGCTGTTTTCTTTGGAGTAATATGGCCCTCGCCGCTTTACGAGTTGTGCAGGCCTGCCTTAACTGAAACAGTCGCTTCCTTACATTACCTGTGAGAAGAGGTGGGTGAACATTGGAGTTCCTCAAATTATCCTCAAAGGAGTGCTCTCAGTTGACCCAAGATATGGCATGAGTCTGTTGGAAATATTTAATAGAAGTATGCTTAGATAAGGGCCAGAGTACATTTTGTATACAAATATTAATGTTTTGTTGTTGTGCTCCTGTTTATAAAACAAATTCTGTTCCTTTTGTAAAATATTTAGGTAGTTCCAACTCCTGTTTTATTATCCATTGCTCTTATACATTGTTAGTCCATATTTTTTAAGTTTTTAAGTTAACCGGGAAGGAAAATACTGCAACTTGACGGCTCTTCTTGTATAGTTACATGTATAGGGCTCAATATTGCAAAGACTTAGGCTCGTAAGTAATTTTACTTTAATGATGTGAGTAGTTCCATTGTGTTCACATTGTCAGCCTTAAGCCTGCAAATACTTAACCATTACCTTAACTTTACTACCGTGAGGAGTTCCTTTGAAGTTAATAGGACTATGCACCCCAGAATAACAATCTAAAAACACACACAAAAACCCTGAAGCGGGACACACAGGTGTGTTGTCAATCAAAACCTGTAACAACCATGAACTGGTGAACTCAGCAACAATCGGAACAAAACATGATGACAGTCCGAACAGCAGGTAGGTAGCAGCAAAACAGGAATGGAAACAGGAAGTAGGAAGCAGAAAGGCAACACACACACCAGCCATCACTCACAGTAATAAAGTTAAGTATGTGCTTAAGTGTTTGACGATTTGAGGCCTGTATAACCATTTTTTTCCTACTATAGTCACCTTCATTTCCTGACCCTCTCTACTGTGTGCCCTCCAGTTAAGTACTAGTGTCTTTAAGTATATGGTAAGGTCTTTGGAGCAGACACTGTTTTGCTGTGTTCTTAATACAACACCCAGCACAAGAGGATAACTGATTCTGACTGGTGTCTCTCGGAGCTACTGTAACACAAATAATAAATTATAATAAAATATGCAGTTGTTGCTATTTTGTGTACTACTGCAGTTCTCCCCCTCCCCCCATGCCTCTCTGACTGATGCCTTTCACCAACTTGACCCTTCCTGCTACTTTAATTTCTGCTCCCATTGAAGTCAATGGCAAAACTCCCATTGACTTCCATGGGAGCAAGAGTAGGCCTTTCATTTTATAGTGCAGCAAACATCCTCCTTATCTCTTCTCTCAGGCTTTAGTTGCAGTATTTCAAAGCTTCCTCCCTCCCTGCTCCTCTTACCCAATAACCACATCCTCTCTTTGCAAACTAAACTGACTCTGCCCAACCTCCTCCTTGTGCCCTACTCAGACCTTTCTGCCCCTGATGTCTGAACTCTCTTTTCAATGTTTGACACTCCAGTCCCAGTCAGGGACATCATTTGCTATGGGGCAAGAGGGCAGTTGCCCCACCCCCTGACTTTGGTTTGTCCCCTCTCCAGATTTTTCATAGCTCTATATGCTCCATTGTGTCTTCCTTTCCACCCAACTCTGCAGGATATAATGTAATCACATATAATGCTCCATATGCTGACACAGCTTTGACCACCCCACCCCACTCTGAATTATTCTGAAATGATGCTCCCGGTCCCAGTCCCAAATCTTTTACATGGCTAGGGAAGGGGCAACCAGACCAGGTTTCCTGGAAGATCCTCGGGCTCTCCCCAACTGTCACAGAATCTTGTGGCTTGGTTGCTACGGCACCCTCTGTAGAAGGGAGCAGAATTTCACTCAGCCTAACACTGCGTTTTAATGGGCCTTATAAATTCCTCATCTGTTATTATGCCACATGGGGCCCCTTAGCTTCACTGTCTTCAGCTAAAGACTCACTCGTCTGCTGCCCTTGGAAAGGGAAGAAAGAGCTCTCATGCTCAATGCTGAATGCTCCACTCTTCAGAAACTTTATAAGAACTCAAACTTTTCTTTGATCTCCATAATAAACTGAAGCTTTTATCTCAAATTGTCTGTTCCTGGAAAGGGACTCTCCTTCCGTGGCCTTCACCTGGGTCACCTGGATCGATCGGACTTCAGCTGTCGTTAAGACTGCACCGATCACAACACATCTGCCATTCTTCTCGCACTCTTGCCTTTCTTCTCCACGTTCATCCAAAACGTTTAACGATGTCATCTTCCCATCTCCTTGGAGGCCGACCGGGGGGTCTTTTCTGTTCTCGCGGGTACCACTCAGCAATGATTGCGGTCCACCTGTTATCCGTGAGCCGTGCTGTGTGGCCCGCCCATCGCATCTTGTTATGTCTGCTTTCCACGACAGTATCTTTCACACCGCTGCGTTCTCTGATGATTTCATTTGGTATACGATCCAGAAGGGAGATTCCCAACATAGCTCGTTCCATTGTCCTTTCAGCTACCAACAGCCGTTGCTCTTCTCTCTTCGTCAGTGCCCACGTTTATATTTAAATCCCCAAACAGACTACTTTTAATTATAATATTCTTTATTCTGGAAAAATTCTGCTATACAGGTATAAATCTGAACTAATGCCATGAGATCACTGGAGCTACTCTGGATTTACAATAGTATAACAGAGCAGACCTTCACTCTACATTAGCACAATAACACTTTGATTCCATAATGTAGATTACTTAACTATTTTAACTTTGTATAGGTATTTTATTTTTTCTTGTTACTTCACTATGGAATCTTGTAAAAAATACTTAATATATTTTACACATTCACTTGTCTCCAAAAAAGTCTTTGGCTTTCCTTATTGTATATTACTGATAATACATACAGTTTTTTATTCCCTGAGTTAAATATTGCTGTTTAAATCTCCATCTCGTTTTCAGTAGATGAGTACTCTATCAATAAATGTAAGTTATTTTGAAGAAATATTTAAGATCCAGATGTGCTTTCTACATTTTCTTCATTGTCAGTTACTTCTTCAGTTCCTAAAGTAAGGTTGTCTTAGCAGCACATTCTTCTGGTTTGGCCCAGCCACTCCTTTAATTCTATCAATGTCCGAAGAAGTAATTTATTTTTCTGCTTATCCAAATCTTCCTTGGCCAGTGAAAGCACTTAATTAATTTCCTCCCAATGTTGTTCTAAGAATGCACAGTACTCTTCCTTTTGTTTACGTAGTCTGTCAATTTCTTCTTGCTTTCTATGTTTCAGTAAGCATGAGGCTTGGCCAGAACAAATGCAGTAAGTTAGTCCTTTGCTATCTCCTTTTCTAGTTTTTGTTTAGTATTTACTGTAGCCTTTTCAATGTTCCTAAGCCCTTTCAATAACTCACTTAATGAAAATCACCCACTTTGTTTAACATACACAATATTACTTCTATTTATAGAAGTAACCATACAGCACTCTTGGTAATACAACCCAGAATTATATTAGCCTTTTTTGCAGCTGCATCACATTGTTGACTTGTATTCACTTTATGATCCACTATAATACCCAGATTCTGTTCAGCAGTACTACTGCCTAGCCAGGTATTCCCCATTTTGGTGGTGTACATTTGATTTTTTTCTTACTAAGTGAAGTACTTTGCACTTGTCTTTATTGAATTTAATCTTGTTGATTTCAGACCAATTCTCCCATTTTGTCCAGGTCATTTTGTATTCTAATCCTGTCCTCCAAAGTGCTGTCACCTCCTCCCATTTTAATTGTATAGGCATTTTGTACCCATCTAGTTTGTTCCCTTTCCTATGTAATAATATCTGCATGAAAGCAGATTATTTCTCACTAAAGAATTCATCTCCTCATGCTGGTTATGATGTGGATTTTTTGTTTAATTTATTGTTGAATATGCATGTATGAGATTATCACTCTAATACAAGAAACAGGCAACAAAAATTAAAATGTGCAAACTGTACAACCAAAATGTGTAATAAAGCTGCTATTTATCTTCAAATTCAAGTCTACTTAAGGTGTATGGCGGTGGCTTCAGAGGTACTAGTAATGAATAATACTATTAAAGAGCTTCAGATTTTGGCCCTGATTTAGGATAACACTTAAATGTATTCTTAAAGTTAAGCATTTGCTTAAATCCCACTGAGTTCAAAGGGACTTTTACACATACTTGAAATTAAGCCACATTCGTAAGTGTTGTCCTAAATAATTAGGAATGTTTTCCTGAACTGGGGCCATTATTATCAATTAGGGCTGTCAATTAATCGCAGTTAACTCACGCGATTAACTCAAAAAAATTAATCATGATTTAAAAAATGAATCGCGATTAATCACAATTTTAATCACACTGTTAACCAATAGAATACCAATTGAAATTTAGTAAATATTTTGGATGTTTTTCTACATTTTCAAATATTTGATTTCAATTTACAACAGAGAATACAAAATATACCCTTCTCACTTTATATTATTATTTTTATTACAAATATTTGTACTGTAAAAATGATAAACAAAAGAAATAGTATTTTTCAATTCGCCTTATACAAGTACTGTAGTGCAATCTCTTTATCGTGAAAGTGAAACTTACAAACGTAGATTTTTTTGTTACATAACTGCACTCAAAAACAAAACAATGTAAAACTTTAGCGCCTACAAGTCCACTCAGTCCTACTTCTTGTTCAGCCAATCACTAAAACAAACAAGTTTGTTTACATTTACGGGAGATAATGCTGCCCACTTCTTATTTACAATATCACCTGAAAATGAGAACAGGTATTCGCATGCCAATGACACTCATTAAAAAAATAATGCATTAATTAAATTTGTGACAGAACTCCTTGGGGGAGAATTGTATGTCTCCAGCTTTGTTTTACCTGCATTGTGCCATATATTTCGTGTTATGACAATCACAGATGATGACCCAACACATGTTGTTGGTTTTAAGAACACTTTCACTGCAGATTTGACAAAACTCAAAGAAGGTACTCTTATGTGAGATTTCTAAAAGTAGCTACAGCACTTGGCCCAAGGTTTAAGAATCTGAAGTGCCTTACAAAATCTGAGAGGGATGAAGGGTGACCAGATGTCCCAATTTTATGTCCCGATATTTGGGGCTTTGTCTTATATAGGCTCCTATTTGTCCCGATTTTTCACACTTGCTGTCTGCTCACCCTAGAAGGACAAGGTGTGGAGCATGTTTTCAGAAGTCTTAAAAGAACAATAGTCCGATGCAGAAACTACAGAACCCGAACCACCAAAAAAAAAAATCAACCTTTTGTTGGTGGCATCTGACTCAGATGATGAAAATGAATGTGCGTCAGTCTGCATTGCTTTGGATCGTTATCAAGCAGAACCCGTCATCAGCATGGAAGCATGTCCTCTGGAATGGTGGGCAAAGCATGATGGGGCACATGAATTTTTAGCACGTAAATTTCTTCGCATGGCACTGTTGCCAGCTAAAAACAGTGCCATGCGAATGCCTGTTCTCACTTTCAGGTGACATTTTAAACAAGAAGTGGGCAGCATTATCTCCTGCAAATGTAAACAAAACTTGTTCGTCCGAGTGATTGGCTGAACAAGAAGTAGGACTGAGTGGACTTCTAGGGTCTATTTTATGTTGTGTTATTTTTTTGTACATAATTCTACATTTGTAAGTTCAACTTTCATGATAAAGAGATTGCACTACAGTACTTGTATTAAGTGAATTTAAAAATACTATTTCTTTTGTTTCTTTTTTACAGTGCAAATATTTGTAATAAAAAATAAATATAAAGTGAGCACTATACACTTTGTAATCTGTGTTCTAACTAAAATCAATATATTTGAAAATGTAGACAACATCCACAAATATTTAAACAAAAGATATTCCATTATTGTTTAACAGAGCAATTAACCGCGCAATTATAAAAATTAATTGCACAACTAATCGCAATACATTGTTTTAATTGCTTGACAGCCCTATTATCAATACTAAATATGCATTTTACTGGAATATATTGCTTTCATAATTAAGTTTATTTTAATGCAGATTTAAAACATATTGATGTATTCATGAAAAGTTGAAATTACATTAGAGAAGTGACCACATACTGAACTTCTCTAGTGTCCCAGTGTTTGCATTAAAAGTTGTCCTGGATAAGAATTAGGTCTCAGTCCTGCAATTTTAGCAGGCAAAATACCCACTAAAAGTAATGGAAATTTTGTCCATACAAAAAATGTCAGGATCATACTTTATCATTTTTTATGAATGAGCATTGTTTCATATTTATTAATCATAGAGGTTGTGTTGCATTGTATTTGCCACATAAGTACCACACAATGATATGAAATATGAAATATAATCTGTCTCCATTTAAAAGGAAGTAATATATTGTAAGTCAAATGAGCAACAGCCTTATAACAGTCATATAAGGATGAAATATGATTATCTGCCAAGTGAGGAGGATTTTCTGACTAAATAAATTAAACTTAAAATACGGCCAACAAAAGTAGTTTATATACTCCTAAATGCAATTATAGTGCTAAAACTTTGAAAATGGCTTTCCCATATAATACTCAGTGCATGTACAGTATTTTACATAAAGTATACAATTCCAGACAAAGAATCTTTCATCAATGACTCATTGTGAATGACTACCCACCTACAAGATTTTTTTTTAAAGTGCCTCATTTTTACAACTGCCATAGTAATAAAACCACTTCTCATGGAAGGTTTCGTATTGTAGTGTAGATTCAAAATTCAGACAAGTATACATATGTCAATCACAAGTATTTTTCATTTATTTCATTTTGGTATATGGGTCTTACATCTAGAATACATATAAGCAGTGATGACTGGAATGCTGCTGTTTATTTCCAACACTCTATAATGATTACAAAGCTGACAGAATGGAACAGGAATCAGAAGTACTGTATAATAGACCATTGCAAATAAGCAAAAATAAACAGTTTATTCCTCTATTTGCTATTTACTGCACATTGTATTTGTAACAAAAAGAAAAAGTAGTGGTGCTGTTTTCACACAATGATTATAAAAGGTTTCAAAAATCCAGTTGGGTGGAACAAGAATTCTGATCTTCCTACAGAAGTTGCCACATATTTATGTATGTTTTGTTGCCACATATACAGCTGAATACATTTGGATTGTGTGGGGATAGTCTTGTGCTCCTAAGGACACCCATTGTATACAGAAGAGACAAGTCGTCTATTTGTTTTTGACATAAATCTCTTTTTTGATCTAAAATACATGATCTGTGCCTGGTAAATACTGGAAATTGCAGAATAATTGTGTGCTTCACATAGTTTTGACTGCAAAAGTCATTAATATAATGACATTGAAAACAGTATAATACAACTGCTGAACAATTGTGTACTGAATATAATTGCATTTTGCATTAAATTACAGCTTGATGGACAGACAGGAAAATATCATTCCCATTATATATAGCTTCTAATTCTGTCTGTATCTTCCCTTACAATTTGTTCCCCCGAAATGGTCTGAGTCCATGCTTTATCAAGAATGAATATATTCATATATAAATAACGGGCTAGATACTTGACCACTGATACATCTCCAATAAATAAAGATATCCTAACAAGACATTTGGGTATTTCCCTTGCTTAGAAGCAGCCAGGGCACCACTTCCTTTTGGCCACTCCCATCATTTCAGGAAGCATGCCACAATGGTTCACAGCTTCTGTGACTTAGGATCCCAAGAAAATTATTATTATATAAATACACACAAAACATCTTTCTTCCTCCCTCTTTTTTCAAAAAATATCATACCCACCAACTCATCTCTCTACAGTTTGATTCCTTACGACATAACACCTATGACTATGAAAGTTGTCAATTATGGGTAGTCCTCTTAAAAAAACCTACCCCCCAGAAAGAATTCTTCCAGAGTTGTAAAATAGCAAAATTGCAACTCGCTCCAAATACAAAATAGTAGCATTAACAAACATGAACAAACAGGAGGGCACAGGAACAAACCATCCCGATGTGCAGAAAGAATAGCAAATATGGCAAGTAACCAGCTTGGCTTAACAGTGAAATCTTCGGTGAGCTTAAACACAAAAAGGAAGCTTACAAGAAGTGGAAACTTGGTCAGATGACTAGGGAGGAGTATAAAAATATTGCTTGAGCATACAGGGGTGTAATCAGGAAGGCCAAAACACAATTGGAGTTGCAGCTAGCAAGGGATGTGAAGGGTAACAAGAAGGGTTTCTACAGGTATGTTAGCAACAAGAAGAAGGTCAGGGAAAGTGTGGGACCTTTACTGAATGGGGGAGGCAACCTAGTGACAGATGATGTGGAAAAAGCTGAAGAACTCAATGCTTTTTTTGCCTGGGCTGCAGGCAGCTGTGCCTGCGAACAGTCAATGTAAACACTGTCTTGCGGCCGCCAGCGGATTACCCTGATGGGCCGCAGGTTGCCCACCAGTGAGCTAGGCTGTTTTCAGTGGTGGCAGATGACAGAACAAGAAGCAATGGTCTCAAGTTGCAGTGGTGGAGGTCGAGGTTGGATATTAGGAAAAACTACTTCACTAGGAAGGTGGTGAAGCACTGGAATGGATTACCTAGGGAGGAGGTGGAATCTCCATCCTTGGAGGTTTTTAAGGCCCAGCTTGACAAAGCCCTGCTGGGATGATTTAGTTGAGGTTGGTCCTGCTTTGAGCAGAGGGTTGAACTAGATGACCTCCTGAGGTCTCTTCCAACCCTAATCTTCTATGATTCAATGAACCCTCCTTTCTAATAAAAATAACTCAGTACAAAACTTTTTAGGATGAGTAGACATGATATTTCTGAGCAAAGAAAATGACTGGTAAAGTGGAATAAGCACTGTAACTTGTATTATGGGTTCTTATTCTGCCCTCATCACTGTAGTATCTGAGTGCCTTCTAGTAGTGCATTAAATGACATGACTAATATCTATTATGTGCAGTTTGTTCTTTGTCTCAGCCTCTGGAGAGAATTGTTTGTTTAGTGTGGTGTGCTGTTTTTGTTCGTACACACTGCTATGTGTTTATATAAAAGAAGGCAAGGTTGAGATAGTATGCCTTGCACTTGGAGCAGAGGGTGGTGAGTTTGTGATGGTCTTTAGTTCTTTAAGGGACATGGTAAAATGTGTTTGATGCAAACATTAGAATTTTGGAAAAAATATTCAATAAAAAAACACAAAACCAAAAGAAAAGTTTTTTAAATAACCCCAACCCCAAAAAAATAAAGAAGGAAAAAGTTTTTTTTCTAAACAAACATTCCCTTACAGTGTTTGAAGCCCAAGCATTGACCTAAGTGCTGTGCATTGCTGAAAATGAAACAAGAGGGAAACTTTCCAGTTTATTTTCATTGTGGGAAATACAAGGTAACGAAAGAGTAGACAATGAAAAGTAAAATAGATTCTGCTCTCTTTTTTTCCTCCTTTTTAAAATATAATCAGGGAAGGATTTTGCCACCACTACACATGTTGATTAATACCTTACTCCTCAGGTAGTTCTACTGCAATAATACAAAATAGACTAATGTCCTCCCCAAACCACACACATTTTGACTTTCCTACTATCTAATACAAACTACTCGACTAAGAATCGCCTGGGAAAAAGGATGAGCTTTGCAGAATGGCCTGAAGGTCTGCCAATTTGGGCGCTAGTAGATTAACAGAGAAAACATGTAACAAAACTGAAGATCTTTCAGTGAAAACATTCTGCCTCTAGCCCCTTCCTGTTTCAACCAGAGGGCTATTAGCCTGAGCACTTCATTGGATCTCAGCTGTAATGGTACTATATGGGGATAGAGGCATATACCAAAGACAATTAAATTATATATAATTTTCTCATTTGGTTACAAATTTTTGTCTTCTAAATTGTTCTAATCAGTGTCTCTGGCCCCGTTAGTTCTGTTTGTTCTTATGATAACATGTGGATACTTTAAAGCTGGGGATAAGAGTACACGTAGTTGTTAATGGTTTATGAAAACTTTTGGAAATATATTTGATACAGAAGAGTTTTTACACAAGAGTGGAAAGGAATAATTTTGCATGCAAATTTGTCAACTTTCCAGTTACATGGGTATGTCGAGACCTGGAAACGTGCATCTGCTATATCAGTGGATATCAGGTAATCATCAGTCAGAGATGATAGGCCTTTAGTAGTGCCATTCTGTCCTGGTTTTTCTTCTGCTGCACTGTCCATTCTTTCTGCCTCTCTCTTGGTCACTTCTCATTCTCCTTCTCACTTTCAATGGGAGGTACCCCAAGTCACTGTCGTTGCCCTTTACACCTCATCTCCAGGCAATCTAATCCATTTAGATGGTTACAACTGCCATCTCTAGGACTGATTTTCAAGTCTCTATCTCCTTCCAGCCAATCCTGGGTCTCAGCTCATCTATTTGATATTTCTCTGTAGATGTTTCATTGTCATCTTAATACCTTACCTCAACATAATGTGTTAATAATCAGACTACAGAGTTCGATTCCCAAACCCGCTCTACTTTCCACCTCCTCTATTACGGTTGAAAACTCCACCTGTCATCCCATCACTCAGGTTAGCAACCTGGATGTTAGTTTTGATCCTCCCATCTTCCTTGCCCCACACAATTAATCCAGGTCCAAATCTTGCCTCTTCTTCCTCTTCAGTATCAAGGTCCACCTCTTTCCCCTGGTCCTTACATTTATATTACTCATTCAGTTGCTCACACCCCACATCTACTACTGTAATATCTCTCCAACCTCCCTAAAATCCATATTGCCTCCCAGGCCATATAAAAGGCTGCAGTGCAAGTTATCTTCCTTGCCCCTCTTTTGATCATGTCACTTCCTCTCTTTGAATCCCCCACTGACTCCCCATCCAATATTACATCAAATTCAAGCATCTTGTCACCACTTTCAAAGTTCTATATACCTCTAACCCTCCTTACATGTTCAAATTCACATTTGCTGCTAAAGTTCTTACTTTTCATCACTTGTTTGTCACCTTCTCCCATAAGCACTTCAGTATCTTCTTCCATGCTTTAGTGTCTTCTTCCATGCCCAATGTGACTCCATGTTTAGTCTATTTTAGTGCTTGAGGAGTTCACACTTGATACTTGGTTGCTTAAATCTAAGTATAGAATACACAACCAATTTGGGGTTTGTGCCCTGTTTCTTAACAATCTGCCCTGAGGTTGGCACTCATGGTCTTAGAATCATAGAACTGGAAGGGATCTCCAGTGGTCATCTAGTCCAGTCCCCTGCGCTCATGGCAGGATGAAGTATTATCTAGATCATCCCTGACAGGTATTTGTATAACCTGCTCTTAAAAATCTCCAATGATGGAGCTTCCACACCCTCCCTAGGCAATTTATCCCAGTGATTAATCACCCTGACAGGAAGTTTTTCCCAATGTGCAATCTAAACCACCCTTGCTGCAGGTTAAGCCCATTGCTTCTTGTCCTATCCTCAGAGGTTAAGGAGAACAATTTTTCTCCCTTCTCCTTGTAACAATCTTTTAAGTACTTGAAAAATGTTATCATGTCCCCCCTCAGTCTTCTCTTTTCCAGACTAAACAAACTCAGTTTATTCAATCTTCCCTCATAGGTCGTGTTTTCGAGATCTTTTCTCATTTTTGTTGCTCTTCTCTTCAATTTCTTCAATTTGTCCACATGTTTCCTGAAATGTGGCACCCAGAACTGGACACACTACTCCACCCGAGGTCTAATCATCATGGAGTAGAGCAGAAGAATTACTTCTCGTGCCTTGCTTGCAACACTCCTCTTAATACATCCCAGAATGATCTTTGCTTTTTTTGCAACAGTGTTACGCTGTTGACTCATATTTAGCTTGTGAGCCACTATGAGTCCCAGATCCCTTTTCACAATACTCCTTCCTAGGCAGTCATTTCCCATTTTGTATGTATGCAACTGATTGCTCCTTCCTCAATGGAGTACTTTGCATTTGTCCTTATTTAATTTCATCCTATTTACTTCAGACCATTTCTCCAGTTTGTCCAGATAATTTTGAATTTTAATCCTATCCTCCAAAGCACCTGCAACCCCTTCCAGCTTGGTATCATCCACAAACTTTATAAATGTACTCTCTATGCCATTATCTGAATCACTGATGAAGATATTCAACAGAACTGGATCCAGAACTGATCCCACACGATAAGCCCTTCCAGCTTGACTGTGAACACTGATAACTATTCTCTGGGAATAACTGGTTTCCCAACCAGTTATGCACCAACCTTATAGTAGCTCCATCTAGGTTGTATTTCCCTAGTTTGTTTAAGACAAGGTCATGTGAGACAATATTAAAAGCCTTACTAAAGTCAAGATATACCACATCTACCACTTCTCCCCATCCACAAGGCTTGTTACTCTGTCAAAGAAAGCTGTTAGGTTGGTTTGACATTATTTGCCCTTGAGAAATCCATTCTGGCTGTTACTTATCACCTTATTCTCTTCTAGGTGTTTACAAATTTATTGCTTAATTATTTGCTCCATCATCTATCTGAAGTTAAGCTGACTGGTCTGTAATTCCCAGGGTTTTCCTTATTTCCCTTTTTATAGATTGGCATTATATTTGCTCATGTACCACTCTAGACAGCTTGACACATGGTACAAGCTTCTTGATCTTATCTGCGATGCTTCTACCCTGTCTGTACTTAAATCCCTCTCACATACCCAGTTCTGCTTTGATATCTCCAACGAAATATGTGAACATGTATATTAAATGAAAAGAAAGAAAAAAATGTTATTTTTCATTCAATTTCTTTTTCTCTATATCTGATTGTGAACTCTTTGGGACACAGACTGCTTCTATTTATCTGTCTGGAATGCACCTCACACATAGTTAACACTACCACAAAGAAATACATAATAAATACTTATAATGATGAAGAATATATTTGTAATAGTGACAGAAATGATAGTGACAGGTCCAAAATCTATATCTCTTATGCTTGAAAACCTTTCTTGTATGAGGGGGATTGAAATAACTCCTTCTGAAACAGTTTTATACACTCAGATAAAAGTTTTATACACTTAGGGATGGTCTACACTAGCCCTGAAATTCGAAATAAGATACGCGACTTCAGCTACGTGAATAACGTAGCTGAAGTCGAAGTATCTTATTTCGAACTTAAAAGTACTTACCCCTGGTCCACACCGTGGCATGCAGGCTCCCCCGTCGACTCTGCCTACTCCGTTCGTGGAGCAGGATTACCAGCGTCGACGGGGGGAGCACTTCCTGGTTCGATTTATCGCGTCTAGACAAGACGCGATAAATCGAACCCAGAACATCGATCCGACGCCTCCGACGTGACGGGTAAGTGTAGACCTACCCTAAGATATCTACACTGTTCAAAGACTCTTTGACTTCTTGGACATCACAAAGAGTGCCAAGAGGAGCACTAAACATTTCTAACTCTGGTTTTATCTACATGGGAATAATGTATGGTCATGTTTATAATCTTTTACTTGGTTACTTGGTATTGGAGACTATATATATATTATATATAATTGTTCTGAATGCAATGAAGAGCCAACAATCTGATATTATATATATATATATCAATCAAGGATATCTTTAAAAAAAACCAATTCTCAAATTGTTCTGAATGCAATGAAGAGCCAACAATCTGATTGATATATATATATCAGTCAGATTTTTGGCTCTTCATTGCATTCAGAACAATTTGAGAATTGGTTTTTTTTTAAGATATCTTTGATTGTAATAACTTAGAACTGGAAATTAAATAATTTTTTGGGCCAGACCTAAGTTGCCTCCTGTGTACACCTGAGGTATACCTACACTACAGCTGTGAGTGTGATCGCTGTACTCTAGCTAGCTGAGTAGAAATGAGGATGCCATGGTGCAGGATTTGGCACAGACAGCACAAGTCTGCCTGACCTCCACCCTACATGCTTCCTTGTGCAGCTGCTGCTGAAGCCCACACCATGGTGTCCTCAATTCTGTTTTTAGCGAGCTAACTAGAATACAGCTAGCACAATCATATCTACACAAACTGTCTTTCATGCCACCAGCTGCAATACAGACATATCCATAGTTCTCATTTCTTGTGGCTCAGAATACAAAAAGAGTATTTCTGAAACTTTCTTAGGTTAAACGGATAAAAGTAATTCTTAAACCTGTTTGGGGTTTTGAAATCTTTCTTGCCTATTTTGTAAGGAAGACCCCTTAATTCACTACTTCTTGGAACAGACATTTCTAGAGGTACAAAAAGAGAAGCTATTCTTGTGTTAGCCCTAAATAACACAGAAGAGTTATATCAAGAAATAGCTATAGCTATACAGTGACCACAATATAATTAGATTTCACATCCTTGGGGGAATCAAATCAAACACTAGTATTATGGTACTACACTTCAGAAAAGAAGATTTAAAAAAACTTTGTCAAAAAAAGTCTAGGGTTGACAACTTTCTACTCACACAAAACCAAACACCCTTGCCCTGCCCCTCCTCCAAGGCCCCACCTCCTGCCCTGCCCCTTCTCTGAGGTCCCGCCACCCACTCATTCCACACACACACCCTGTCACTCACTCTCCCCAACCTAACTCACTCGCTCATTTTCACCGGGCTGGCTCAGAGGATTGGGGTGAAGAAAGGGGTGAAGGCTCCGGCTGGGGGTACGGGCTCTGGGCTGGGGCCAAGGATGAGGGCTTTGGAGTGCGGGAGTGGGCTCCGGGCTGGAGGTGGAGCCAAGGGGTTCAAAGTATGGGAGGGGGCTCCAGGCTGAGGCAGTGGGTTGGTGTGCAGGAGGGGGTGAGGGCTCTGGGCTGGGGGTGCAGGTTCTAGGGTGGGGCCAGAAATGAGGGTTTCAGAGTGCGGGAGGAGGTTCCAGGCTGAGGCAGGGAGTTGGGTATGCAGCGGGGGGGGGGGGGGGGGGGAGAGATAAGGGCTCCGGCTGGAGATGCAGGCTCTGGGGTGGGGCCGGGGATGAGGGATTTGGAGTGCAGGAGGGGGCTCCAGGCTGGGATTGAGGGGTTCGGAGGGCGGGGGGGGGGGGCGATCAGGAGGTTGGGGCATGAGGGAGGGTGAATGAGGGCTCTGGCTGGGGGTGCAAGCTCTGGGGTGGGGCTGGGGATGAGAGGTTTGGGGTGTGGGAGGGGGCTCCGGGTTGGGACTATGAAGTTCAGAGGGCAGGAAGGGGATCAGAGCTGGGGCAGGAGGCTGGGGTGCAGGAAGGGTCAGGGGTGCAGGCTCTAGGCGGCGCCTACCTCAAGCAGCTCCCGGAAGCAGTGGAATGTCCCCTCTCTGGCTCCTACATGGAGGTGTGGCCAGGTGGCTCTGCACACTGCCCCCACCGCAGGCACTGTCCCTGTAGCTCCCATTGGCCTCGGTTCCCAGCCAATGGAAGCTGCAGAGCCGGCACTTGGGGCGGGAGCAGTGTGCAGAGTCCCCTGGCTGCCCCTATGCATAGGAGGCAGAGGGGAGACATGCCGCTGCTTCTGGGAGCCTCACGGAGCTACAGCAGGCAGGGAGCCTGCCATAGCCCTGCTGCGCCGCTGACAGAACTTTTAGCGGCCCAGTCAGCAGTGTTGACCAGAGCCGCCAGGGTTCCTTTTCGATCGGGTGTTCTGGTTGAAAACTGGACACCTGGCAACGCTAAAAAAGTCCCTAATGTCAGAAAGGCATAAAATTAAAATCCTAGACTAGAGGCTACTTGAACATTCTATAATAGTCACAGAAGGGATGCACATGTCAAAAGAATAAAGAAGCAAAGTAAGCAAGTAAAAATCCAGTACAGTTAAATAGCAAGATTCAAGAGTGTGAGTCAAACATCATCACCATTATTATTACTGTCGTGACCTAGAGCTTGTCAGCTAAATAGTGGATAAAGGAAAACTGGTGGACCTGCTTTATTCAGACTTTCCAGAGCCTTTGACAAAGTCCATCACAAATGGCTATTAATAAAACTAAATGGCCAGAGGAGGTAAAAAATGTCAAATTAAAAACTGTCTAAGAAGCAAAGAGCAAGAGTAAAATAAGACAGAGTAGGAATAAATAGTCAATTAAAAATAATTAATAGTAGAGTGTAAAAGTGATGTTTAATATAGTTATCAATGATCTGGAAAAGAGGGTTAACAACAGAATGGCAAAATTTTCAAAGGACATTATTTAAGTTATTAGGGAGACAAGATGGGTGAGGTAACATCTTTTATCAGACCAACTTCTGTTGGTGAAAGAGACAAGCTTTTGAGCCACATGGAACTCTTTTTCATGTCTGGGAAAGTTACTCAGAGGGTCTTTCCCCAGACCTGAACGCAACCTCTGTGTAGCTCGAAGCTTTTCTCTTTCGTCAACAGAAGTTAGTTCAATAAAAGATATTACCTCACCCACCTTGTCTCTCTAATATCCTGGGACCAACACAGCTACAATACCACTACAAACAATTATTTAGGATAGTGAAGACTAGAAAAGAGGAATGTCAAATGGATCTAGCAAAGCTAAAAGAATGCAGAGTCTGGTGGCCATGGAAATTCAGTGTTGACAATTTAATGCACATTGAACAGAAGTATTTCAAATTCTCATGTCTATTTCCAGGTTCTAAATTAACTGTAAACATTCAGGAAAAACACCAGCAAGTTACTGTGGACAGCTCAATGAAAATATCTGTTCAGTGTGTAGTGGCAGTTAAAAAAGCAAATGAGCTGTAAGATTGTATGAATAATTAATAGAAGATATTTCTGAAAATATTTTAATGCCATTATATAAATTAATGGTATGGTCTTACCTGGGATACAGTGTTGAATTCTGGTCACTCTTAAAAAAGACAACATATAAATCAAGATGGGTGATAAAATGGTGAGAGGGATGGGGAGACTTCCATACCAAAAGAGATGGAAAAGAGTGGACCGATATTCAATTTATCATAATTCAAGAATAAGGTGTGATTAAATGAAATTGAAACATAGAAAATTAATAAAAGGAAATGTCTTTTTATACTACACAGTTAACCCGTGGAGCTCATTGCTAAAAAATTCAAGTGAGGTCAAGACCTTAGTGAGATTCAGAAAGGACTAGAAATTTATATGGCAAGAATAATCACAATTACATTAGTTAGGATAACTTTTTAAAAAAAGAAATAGAACATATAAACCCTCATTTTCAAGGGATAAGGCAATCAGGAGGAATCTGGGATTGGAAAGAAACTACTTCTATAAGCAGTTTATTGGCATTTGTTCATTATGGGGCATCTTGTAGCTTGATCTGGAGTGTCAGATATTAGCCTCTGTCAGACTGGACAAGATGGACTACTGATCTGATCCAGTATGGCAAATCCTATGCTCCTTAGTTTCAGGTAAGACAGCATTTATTTCTTGTGAGGTATCTTTTTTCTTCACTATTAAAGGGTCTTCTTTCTACTCACATCTTGTGACAGGCACCTCACACACTTCTTGGGCGGGGGTGGGGGGGGTGAAATGGAATCTTGAGGCCTCTCTTACCTAAAATTTCCCTCAGAGTCTTGGAACAAGCATTTACTGCACTCTAATATTGGTTCGAGGACACATCATGTTCTAAGTAATAAATAGGAAAAAGGACCACTAATACATTGTGTATGCGCAACTGAGATTTTATCTTAAGCTTCATATATATTTGGCAAACAACACCTGACATTTAAAATCTTATTAATATTTGTACTAGAATGCCAGAAGACACTTGAAACTTATGCAGCCAATATGCCTAGACCTCTGTAGTAAGCTTTTTCTAGGTACAGAGAAGCTACTTTTTCTGTGAAGTATCAGAGGGGTAGCCATGTTAATCCGGATCTATAATAACGGCAAAGAGTCCTGTGGCACCTTATAGACCAGGGGTCTCAAACACGCGGCTCGCGGGCCGCATGCGGCCCGCCGGGCTCCCGCCCCCCATTTTTTTTAATTTATTTTTTTTACCCCCCCAGGCAGTTCCCACCACCAGACAGCTGTTCTGGCAGTGGGAACTGCCTGGGGGTTTAAAAAACAAAACAAAAAAACAATGGAGGGGTGCGGGGAGCCTGGCGGGCCGCAGGGAAGAGCTCCACGGGCCACATGGGAAGAGCTTCGCGGTTTCTGGGAGGGAGGGGGGAGGAGCAGGAAGCTGTGCGCACAGGGGAGGAGGTGGAGAAGGGGCGGGACATAATGGAAGGGGTGGAGTGGGGGCGGGGCCGGGGGCAGCGAGGGCGCGGGGTCAGTGATGTGGCCCTCGGGCCAATGCACTAGTCCTCATGCGGCCCTCGTCGTAATTTGAGTTTGAGACCCCTGTTATAGACTAGCAGACGTATTGGAGCATAGGCTTTCGTGGGTGAATACCCACGCATGCATCTGAAAGCATTCACCCACGAAAGCTTATGCTCCAATACGTCTATTAGTCAATAAGGTGCCACAGGACTCTTTGCTGCTTTTTCTGTGAAGCATTTCGAAGATTTTGATCCAGGATTGGACGAAGTTACAGGAGATGTAAGCGCTCGTAATCATAACTCAAAGCTTTTTAATGGCTTTTTTAAATAGAAGAATTCCCTCATTATTTCAGCACCTAATAAAACAAATGACATTCTAATTTACTTTTCATAATTAGTAGTGTTTATTTTTTGCACTATATTCAGGTTAGAAAATGAACACCAACAAGCTGGTTCAATTTCAGATTTTCATTTATTAGTACAATGCGTTCTGGGTCACAGACAATGCAATTAAATATTTAAATCCAAACACACACACACCCTTTTTTTTCTTTGATTTTTATATATACATTGCTGTTGATAAGAGCTTTTGTCTAAAAGCCTAATTTGGGAGCATCGGGATAGCGAGGTGCCTTAATTAGCGAGATTAAAAGACAGAACAAGAAAGAAAAAAGTGTTCGTCAAATGCTAATCAGAAAAATTGCATCTGGCTTCATGCCCTTAAGGTTGCAAGATTCAGGCTCTGCAGGTCTGTTGGGGACTGCAAATCCCAGTGGCAGGATCCCTCAAGTGAGAAATTTCTGACACCAGCCATGGTGGCTGGATTCAGCCTCAATGGAAACAGATGTAACTCCATAGCTGCTCAGATACTGCAACGATGGGGGCCATCTGTGACGAAATAGGACCATTGTTAATGTTTTCCCTGAGTACTGTGTGGGTGCCTCGGTTTCCCCTATGCAGTGCTTGAGTATCTAGGTGGTGGGACAAGGGTGCATGATTGTTACAGAGCCCTAGAAGGCAGGTGTGGGCAGGGGCCTGGACACAGAGAATGGCCGACACTCTGTCTCCTGGCAACTGATGGTTCCGGCCCCTCCCCTGCAAAGGTGGGAGCTGAAGGTGTTCCAACAAAGGGATCAGGTGACCTCCTGGCCCGGGAAGGAGACAAAGGGGGAGGCGGGGCTGGGCAGTTTCAGTTTGGAGCTGGCTGGGGAGGAGGGGAGAGGGGCAGACAGGGTCTGGCCTTCCTGCCCCGTTTGGAGCTGTGGGGTGAAATGCAGGGAGCCCCAGGCTGGGGTTTAAGCTCCCTGCTCCCCGGAAGGGCCCGACTGAGGGGTCCTGTTTGTACTGACAAGCTCGGTTTGGACTGTGTTCCTGTCATCTCTAATAAACCTTCTGTTCTACTGGCTGGCTGAGACTCCCAGTGAATCCAAGCAAGAGGGGTGCAGGCGCGGACTCCCCCATACTCCGTGACACCATCTAAGGCAGGGGTTCTCAATCTTTTTCTTTCTGAGGCCCCGCAACATTCTATAAAAACTCCAAGTCCCACCTGTGCCACAATAACTGGTTTTCTGCATATAAAAGCCAGGGCTGGCATTAGAGGGTAGCATGCATGGCAATTGCCTGGAGCCCCATGCCACAGGGGTTCCCGCAAAGCTACATTGCTCAGGCTTTGGCTCCAGCCCCAGGTGGTGGGGCTTTGGGCTTTCTACCCTGGTCCCCAGTGAGGCTAATGCTGGCCCCGAAATCTGCTCGCAGCCTCCCAAGGCCTCGGACCTTTGGTTTAGAACCACTGATCTAAGGTATTTAGATCGGTAGAGTGTTGTTGGTATTTCATATACACCTGTTAACATCAAGCCTGTAACTGGCACAGAAAGTTTCAATGCAGGTTCTAATAGAGAACGCTTCCAGCTGCCATGATGGGTAATACACTTCCTGACTATCCAGAGCTTTAATCATCACCAGCACCTTCAATCTAAAAAGAAATGGGTGCAGCGACCTGAGCAGGGCTACTACATGTTCAGACCAGCTCATGCCGCTCAGGAAGCAGGCAGCTCCACTCTGCACTAGTTGTAGTTTCTAGATGGGATTTTAAAATGTTATCTTAACTAGAGTATATTATATGAGTAACAAAACCACTGGATCCCTACTGGTAAGGAATGGGCACTAGTTCTTTTTGAGATATAGCAGGTGAAAAACACAAAGTACCACTGGTGACATCAGGGACTCTGGGAACAATGGCTGGCCCAATAAGATGTTGAGGCTGAGAACCTTTTGTTAAAAGCTGGTTATTCTCTTTAATTGACATTGCAGGAACAACTTCTATATCCTCCCTCAACTGACCTTTATGTCAACATTACTCCTGTTTTTTCTGGGCTGAGCTTTAGCCAGCTCATCTAGATCCCTATCTGCTAGAGCCTGGCCAGATAACAAAAAATGCAGAATTGGGTTTGCTGAAAAGGAGAGACAGCTGAATTTCAGTATATTAGTCTCACTACAATCCAGAATGCCTCACAGTATCCCTTGTGGCTTTGTATAAAACCCAACTAGAGAGGTAATAAGATGGAACGCTGCAGGACCTTCAGGAAAAGCCTTTGAGGAGAGGAGCAATTGTCCAGCACTACCCTCTAGGATTCCCTATCAGGAGGCAGTGAAATCCTTGAAGAAGCACTGTGACTGAGAACACTGGTCTACATTTTTTGAGAAGTCGTCTGCTTCAGAGATAAAATGTGCTATTTAGTATGTATTTTGATGTGCTGAATTCAAATATGACAATTAAAACAACTGATTGGCTACTGTTTCTAAGATATTTAAGTTTTTACATTTTATGTCTATGTATATTGTGTAGATAGTAGAGTTTTAATCATAAATTGTAAACCTAGGTCTTTTCATGTGTTTATGGTTGCTTTACATGATACTATTTCACCTGGCCTGTTTATGTAACACTTTACAAATCAGCAAAGGGGTTATATAAATAAAATTTATTATGAAACAAAAGGCAAAAAACTATTATGTACATAGTTTAGTCCTATTCAGTGTCTACTCGGCGCTTCTTGGCTTGTCTCTTGTATTCATTAAATGGAGCATCTCTTGTCACTGTCCAGCAATAGTCTGCAAGCATTGATGGGCTCCATTTGCCCTGATAGCGTTTCTCCATTGTTGCAATGTCCTGGTGAAATCGCTCGCCGTGCTCGTCGCTCACTGCTCCGCAGTTCAGTGGAAAAAAATCTAGATGAAAGTGCAAAAAATGTATCTTTAGTGACATGTTGCAACCAAGGCTTTTGTATGCCTTGAGGAAGTTTTCCACCAACAACCTGTAGTTGTCTGCCTTGTTGTTTCCGAGAAAATTTATTGCCACTAACTGGAAGGCTTTCCATGCCTTTTTTTCCTTGCCACGCAGTGCATGGTCAAATGCATCATCTCGAAGAAGTTCACGAATCTGAGGACCAACAAAGACACCTTCCTTTATCTTAGCTTCACTTAACCTTGGAAATTTTCAACGGAGGTGCTTGAAAGCTGCTTGTGTTTTGTCAATGGCCTTGACAAAGTTCTTCATCAGACCCAGCTTGATGTGTAAGGGTGGTAACAAAATCTTCCTTTATTCAACAAGTGGTGGATGCTGAACACTTTTCCTCCCAGGCTCCAATGACTGTCGGAGTGGCCAATCTTTCTTGATGTAGTGGGAATCTCTTGCACGACTATCCCATTCGCAGAGAAAACAGCAGTACTTTGTGAATCCAGTCTGCAGACCAAGCAAGAGAGCAACAACCTTCAAATTGCCACAAAGCTGCCACTGATGTTGGTCATAGTTTATGCACCTCAAAAGTTGTTTCATGTTGTCATAGGTTTCCTTCATATGGACTGCATGACCAACTGGAATTGATGGCAAACATTGCCATTATGCAGTAAAACAGCTTTAAGACTCGTCTTCGATGAATTAATGAACAGTCTCCACTCATCTGGATCGTGAACGATGTTGAGGGCTGCCATCACACCATCGATGTTGTTGCAGGCTACAAGATCACCTTCCATGAAGAAGAATGGGACAAGATATTTTTGACGGTCACAGAACATGGAAATCCAAATCATTGGCACTGCAAAAGGCATAGATTTCCTTTTCCTGTTCAACCACTGGCGAAGATTTGTTGCACAAGTGTTGCAGCATATGTGTGGGGCCCACCTCTTGTCCTGATCTCCAATTTTGCAGCCAAAATAAAGGTGATAGGTTTTCTTAACCATAGTGGTTATACTGCACTTTTGTGATGCAAAAGTCACTTCACCACAAACATAGCAGAAGTTATCTGCACTGTTCACACAAGTACGAGGCATCTCTGCTCACTTTGGCTAAACAGAAATGTGTCCCTTTGCAAAATCAAACGCTGACAAATAAGAGAGCACGCCACTGTATGATTTCTAGAGCTGATATAGGGCAATTTGTTCAGCAGAGTGATGTAAGCTTCGTTATGATTGCATCATCCACGACTTCTAGGAATAACATGATGCAATTCATATCATGTATGACGCAATACCAGCTTCAGATTGCATCATTCATTGTTTTGCCTAAAAAGCAAGTACTGTCCAAACCCAGTCATAGATTTATTCATAGATCCAGTCAAAGATGTATTTTAGTCATTTCTGGTTTAAATTGAGATCCCTTCCCTTTAGAACTCACTTATCCTCCGCCATTCCCAAGTCAAGGGTCGTATATACTGACCCGATAGCATGTCTTGAAAACTAGAGCCAATCAACAATTTTAAGCATCATTTTCGTTCTCAGTGACCCAGAATTAGTAACGTTTGACTACATTTATTTCAGAAGCATTTTGGCTGTGGAGCAGTGGAACAGCTCTAACAAATCAGTATGGACATTTTATCCCTGTTTCTTGCTGGAAAGAGATCAATTTTAATACAGCCTAATTAAGATTAAAGAAAACTAAGTATGTGGGTATAGCTAGACTTGGCCCAATAACACCTTCCAGAGACAGCTCTAAAAGTAGGATGTTTCAGAGTAACCAGTTATTGGTGAGGATGTCGGTATCCAAGGATAGCCCAGTCTAACCAATGAGTGTTTAAGCATGGTCAGCAGCTTGCCCTCATGAAGGGAGGCATTAACAATTCTCAGCAGCAATGTGTCTCTTATTACCAGTGTGTCTCTGCTGACTTTAATCAGCCATGAAGAATACACTTAATAATGGTGAAATCCTACATAATGATGTAGGTTTGAAAATGGTTAACAGAAGACCTCTGTGAGTATGACACATGATGTATTAATCGAAAGTCATGTTGGATCTTCAATACCATGCCCCATGATGAAATCAGTGTTTTTGAATGGTAGTACCATTTCTACAACCATCTCTCTGATAATATTAAGGATAATTTAATCAATGTTTAGTGCTTCCTCTATTTTATAGTTACATTTGAGTTCAGTTTATAGTAGCGTGACCAGATGTCCCGATTTCATAAGGACAGTTCTGATATTCAGGGCTTTGTCTTATATAGACGCCTATTATCCCCCACCCCCGTCCCGATTTTTCACACTTGCTATCTGGTCACCTTATTTTATAGGAATTGTCTCAATTTTAGACCCCCTCCCCACCTGTCTTAATATATTTTACTTCCTTAAATGTACCAAGTTATCAATTTACTGGTTACAATGTCTGGAACTTATAGCTTCTGGATGTGAAATTAACATCAAAAGGAGTCTCCCCCCTTGTTGGTTTTCTGATAGGGAAATAATCTTTTGCCACATACAATTTTTAACTGTGAAAGAATCCCTTTTAACCATGATGCAAACACTGCAAAAGCTGTGCATTTTGATGCTTAGGTTATAAACAGTGATTCTCAAATAGTGTGTGGGCTGGTGTTTCATTGGGTTTTGCAGATTTAAAGAAGCATGGTTCCACTCAGAAAGTTGATTGTAAAATAGCATTTTGGGATTTCATGTTTATTGCATATCAATGATTTCCACTAAAATCCATTCAATTTATAAGAAAAAAAGGTTTTCCTCTGCTCCCCCAGTCGCTAGCAATGCAAACTCCAGGGAGCTGAAAGGCAAATTAGATTCTTTCTGGCTCATGCATCGTAAAAATGGGCACCCCACTTGGCACACTAAAAATAGAGCTACAAATAAAGGCTGCAGGCCAAATTTTGCTTTTATTTACATCTTTGTAACCCATTGTTCTCAAAGGCAGAACTCACATGTCTGTTAGTTATTGCCAGAATAGAATCCAACTCATTCTCCCATAACTGTATTGGTGATACCATGATAACAGAAGTAAGAAGTGGACAATAAAACTTAAACTTCCTTACAAATATAAGATGATCTGACTGAATAAACACAAGGAGCAGAACTGATGGGCCAGGAGGTGCCATATATTATATCATAAATTTTCAGAGAAGAATTTCACTTTAAAGCAAAACACAAAATCTAAACTATAATCTTTGCCAAATCAAAAGTGAGTTTCAGGTTATTTGCAAATCTGGAATCTTGGAGACTAACTCTGAGGTGTGTTCCACCCATGGAAAGGAACTGTAAGTACTTAAACTTACCTTTGGATGTGGCATAGGCCCAACACTGCATAGTTGCTATGTTGAAAAGCACTCATCTCTTGGCAGCATAGAAAACAAGGGGTTGCTCTTTTCACAGGTAATGCAAATCTAGAGTTATACATGTGGGTCTGCGAAAGTGGGCATACTATTTCTAAGGGCCATGTCCACACATACTGGCTACCTAGACACCATAAACTAAGATTATATACCTATGATAGACAAATTATGGACCACCAAGGAGTTTCTTACTGTTAACTGGTGGCTCCTCACTTTCTGCAGAATTTAAGGTTTCATTTAAAAAAAATAGTTTCTACCCCTTATTGTTGTGAAGAAAACAGTGTAAATGCCAACTCAGTGTGTAGGCAAATAGCCTGACATAATAGTTATGAAAAGTGTAACTTGCCACATTCATTCCAGGTGGGTGTTAACTCTGAAGCCAAATGAAGTATCAACATCAACTATTTAAGCAGAAGAATCCATTTAGCCATCACAGAAGCTAGACAGAGGAGAGAGACCCAAAAGATCTGAGGTATACAGCCTGTAGTTTCACTAATAATCTCTCCCTGCAAGACCAGAGTTTAAGTAAGAGCTGATAGGGTAGGAGAGTAGAAATCTCCTGTGTGTATTGGATAAACAGAATCATTTCTTGACTTTTGTGAAAATGTATTTCAGGCACTCAAATATTACACCTCTGAGAGAGCAATGACTTTTGTTTGCAGCTGCCAGGAAGAAGTGACCTTTGCTTGCAGCCTGTCAGAGGAATGACCTTTCCAACTTGCCAACTTATGCTGCAGAAATATAGGTGTGATAGTTGTCCCTTTGCAGAATATTTCAAGATTCTTCCAATTTTGTTTGATCATCGGTTCAGCAACTTTCAAGCAGAATTAAACAAATTCAGATTTTTTGCAGACTCATTTTCAATTGGACGTGAAGCAGCTAAGGCTAATGTCCATCTAGAAGTAATCCATGTTTAATTAAGGAAATGTATTGAATTTCTATACATGTCTGCCATATGACAGATATCCAGAGTTATGTAAGAGGACTGCTGTTTGTACAAGCCTCTTTGCAAGTACTTATATTTGTGTTCAAATGTTTTCCTTTATGAACATGAATAAACTAAACCCCTGTAATTGCCTAACAGATAACTATCTGCATTCTGTAATGCATATAGCCACCTCAAAGATAAAGTCTTACATCAAAAGTTACTTTCAGAGAAGCAGAGCTGGTCTAACCACTGATGCTTTTCTTCTGGCTATCTTCAAAGGAAATGTTGACTTTCTGTTGTTTATTATTGTATAATATGTACACAATTAACACTAATTATATATAAAACTGTATTTATCAAATTAAAATAATGAATCTCTAAATTTGGTTGCAGTCTTATCTGTATCATAGTCTCTTTTCCAGTTGAGAGGAGATAAATAAAGAGTTAGCTGCTGTTGTGGTGGGCTGGGCATGAGCCTGTAATGGGCGTGGGTATTTATTCAGGTACATACCCTATACGGCTCTCTACTCATCCAAGCCATGTGTGCTCTTCTATACTGCTATTTTATCAATGTAATGTCTCTGCTTCCCCTGCTGGAGCCTTTTCCTGCTGCAGGAAAAGACTCCAGCAGTGGGGAGAGAGCAGGGAAAGGTTCCAGCAGTAGGGGGAAGGCTCTGCCAGCTCCCCGCTGCTAGAGCCCTGCCCCACCACAAGGAAAGTCTTCAGCAGTGAGGAAAGGCTGTGGCACCTCCCTATTGCCGGAGCCTTTCCCCACAGCAGGGAAAGATTCCAGAGGCAGCAGTAAGGAAATACTTTGGCAGTGGGGAGGCAGTGGGGAAAGGCAGTCTGACTCTCCCTGCCAGAGCCTTTCCTCATCCCAGTGAAAGGCCCCAACAACAGGGAGCTACTGAAGCCTTTCCCCGCTGCCTCACCTCTTTCAGTCTTTCATGAATATGTGTGTAGCTACCCATATACTACACCTCACCAGCCATGGTGTGTAGGGTAGATATAGCCTAATGGGCTGCACATCAATTGATCTGGGTAGACCTTGCTGGTGCACACTAAAAGTTCCCTGGTGTGCTTTACTGTAGTGCTATTTCAACTGTAGGGCTGATTCAAGAGTTTTTGACTAGAAATAGAACACAGTCAACATGATGACTGTGTAGATTAAAACCTCTAGGATCATATCACAGTGGCTTCCTTTTGTTTTGATTACCACCCTGCATTTTTGCTCTTATCTGGTCTGTTCTTGACATTTTTTCCTCTCTCTCTCTCTCTCTCTCTCTCCCTCTCTCTCTCCTTCCTTTTCAATTCCATTAGAATGTCTCAAAACTTTCAGGAACTTTGCAGGAAGATCTTCTGTACTTTTAATTTTGCATCTGCAGAAGCTGATGCCAAGAACCTCCAACACCCACCTTCAGTCAATAAATATCATTACTGCAAACAAGCATGAATTGTAGGAGCAGAAAAAATCAAGATGCGCTTTTGACAGGTTCTCTTGGCAGTGTAGGAGGATATTCTACAATTCTAAAAATAGCTTCTATTTTCACAGACATTTTGGGATGTTTCTGTATGTTCTCACTACAGAAGATGGCCCCAGATCCCACCTGGTAAAAGTCAATCTGACAGATAGATATTATATAATAATCCTTCTTGATTAGACTAGAGAAAGATATTCTCTTCACCTCAGTTCCCAAACAAGGAGCAAGAAAATAAAATCAGATCCAAGATAAAACAACATAGCCTAGATAGAAATGATAGGCCCAGAAACCACAACAGATAATAGCATTACGGCATTGTGTCCCTCTATGCCACGTAAACAATTATCAGATGAGGTAAAGTAACAAGCAGCATTTATTAGTTATAGAGCTAATATTCAATGTTACTACCATGAAAGCAGAAATAAGGATGCAGAATAAAAGAAATGTAAATAATTCTTTACAAAATAAAAATAAGGGGTGAGCAGAATGCCAGAGAATGGCACAATATTTATTGACAGGTTACAGTGTAGTAGCCGTGTTAGTCTGTGTCAGCAGAAAGAAAATAAGAAAGAAATACTTGTGGCACCTTAGAGACTAACAAATTTATTTCAGCATAAGCTTTCATGGGTTAGAACCCACTTCATCGGATGCATGGAATGGAACATACAGTGAACAGATATTTATACAGTCAGAGAAACATGATAAGGTGGAAGTGCCTATACCAACTTTAAGAGGCTAATTAAGTAAGAGGAACTATAAACAGCAGGGGAAAAAAAACCTTTGAAGTGATAAACAAGATGGCCCATTGCGGACAGTTGACACACAGGTGTGAATGAGGATCGTTAAGGGAAATAGATTCAATTAATGTAATGGCCAAGCCATTCCAAGTCCCTATTTAACCCTGAGTTGATGGTATCTAGTTTGCATATCAATTCAAGTTCAACAGCTTCCCGTTGAAGTCTGGTTTTGAAGTTTATCTGTTGCAAAATTGCTACCTTTAAGTCTGTTACTGAGTGATTAGAGAGGTTGAAATGTTCTCCTACTGGTTTTTGAATGTTATGATTCCTGATGTCAGATTTGTGTCCATTTATTCTTTTGCGTAGAGACTGTCTGGTTTGGCCAATGTACATGGCAGAGGGGCATTGCTGGCACATGATGGCATATATCACATTGGTAGATGTGCAGGTGAATGAACCCCTGATGGCGTGGCGGATGTGATTAGGTCCTATGATGGTATCACTTGAATAGATATGTGGACAGAATTGGCATCGGGCTTTCTTGCAAGGATAGGTTCCTGGGTTAGTATTTTTGTTGTATGGTGTGTGGTTGCTGGTGAGTATTTGCTTCAGGTTGGGGGGCTGTCTGTAAGCGAGGACTGGCCTGTCTCCCAAGATCTGTGAGAGTGAGGGATCATCTTTTAGGATAGGTTATAGATCTTTGATGATGCGCTGGAGAGGTTTTAGTTGGGGGCTAAAGGTGATGGCTAGTGGCGTTCTGTTATATTCTTTGTTGGGCCTGTCCTGTAGTAGGTGACTCCTGGGTACTCTTTTGGCTCTGTCAATCTGTTTTTTTACTTCAGCAGGTGGGTATTGTAGTTTTAAGAATGCTTGATAGAGATCTTGTAGGTGTTTGTCTCTGTCTGAGGGATTGGAGCAAATGCGGTTGTATCTTAGAGCTTGGCTGTAAACAATGGATCGTGTGGTGTGTCCTGGATGGAAGCTGGAGTCATGTAGGTAAGTACAGCGGTCAGTAGGTTTCCGGTATAGGGTGGTGTTTAGGTGACCATCGCTTATTAGCACAGTAGTGTCTAGGAAATGGACCGCTTGTGTGGACTGGTCTAGGCTGAGGTTGACGGTGGGATGGAAATTGTTGAAATCATGGTGGAATTCCTCAAGGGCTTCTTTTCCATGGGTCCAGATGATGACGATGTCATCAATGTAGCGCAAGTAGAGTAGGGGCGTTAGGGGACGAGCGCTAAGAAAGTGTTGTTCTAAGTCAGCCATAAAAATGTTGGCATACTGTGGGGCCATGCGGGTACCCATAGCAGTGCCGCTGACCTGCTGTTTATAGTTCCTCTTACTTAATTAGCCTCTTAAAGTTGGTATAGGCACTTCCACCTTATCATGTTTCTCTGACTGTATAAATATCTGTTCACTGTATGTTCCATTCCAAGCATCCGATGAAGTGGGTTCTAACCCATGAAAGCTTATGCTGAAATAAATTTGTTAGTCTCTAAGGTGCCACAAGTATTTCTTTCTTATTTTCTTTCTACAATATTTATTGTAGATGTTTTACTGATTTATCAATATTGCCAAAGTTTAATTAATTTTTAGAGAGGGACTGGAAGCTCTCCAGTTACGTAGAAATTTTGGGCTACATTGTGGCACACATTAAGTCTCCTTTTTGCTTCTGTGTCAGGACAAAGGGAACTTAAAGCTTCCCAAACAGGCATCAGAGGATTCCCCTGAGGCAGGGATATTCTCCTGTCCCACCACCATTCTACTTTAGGGGGCATGTTAAAGTACATGGTCAGTGCACAGTGTACTCAAGTGACCGTGCCCATCTGCGAGTCCTTAAAAAGGCTGTTAAAAGTCAGCAAAAGATAGAGCAGCAAAAGATATGGCTGTTTTAAATTTCACCAGAGGCTAAAGTGTTCCCTCAGATTTTTGATCAGGAGGCAGAAAGGTTCAGTGAGACCACCTTTGCCTCCTGCCCCTTCAGTGTGCTCAGGACTGGCCTTACCATGAGGTGAACTGAGGTGTCCGCGTCAGATGTCAGACTCAGCGGGGGGGCACGGGGAGTTGCCACTAGGACCCAGAGTGCAGAAAATTGTGTCTGCTGCTGGTGCATATGTATTCTTGCTGCTCTAGATGCACAGAGATGGTGGAGTGCTGTGCTGGAGGAAGGAGGGCACAAGAGACATAACAGGCAGGCAGAAGAAAAGGTGAGAGGGAATAACAGAAAGCAGCAGGAGCTGCAGGGAGAGAGAGGAGGAGGAGCCTTTTATGTACCTCTCTAGCACCCCCAGAGGCTGGACTGATTAACACCAGCTTCTCAGGGAGTATCCTGTTTCTTGC
The DNA here is from genome assembly GCA_037349315.1 of Chelydra serpentina. Lineage (NCBI taxonomy): Eukaryota > Metazoa > Chordata > Testudines > Chelydridae > Chelydra > Chelydra serpentina. The sequence goes on from JBAIAC010000010.1 coordinate 27,200,741, forward strand.
TGCTTCCCTGAACCCACTTGAGGAGAACAGGCAGTCAACTGAAGTAGTAGGAGCCAGTTAGGCCCTTAAGACGCTGATATCTTGCCTCACTCAGGCCCTGCTACAAGCCTGCTTATTTGTCCCCTTCAACTGAGTGTTGAGAGCCACTATAGCTGGCACAGAACAGCAGTCATGAGTGAAAGAAGAAAACACCCCTCTGGGGCAGCTTTCAGAAAAAGAAAGAAAGCAAAGGAAGCTTTTCTATCTAAGCAGGAAGGAGCTCTCCTGAGATAAATAGACACAAGTGTTCCCAGTGAGCCTTCCGGCCCCAGTGAGGATGTGAGTGGTGAGGAGATGCCTGATCTTCTAGTTAGTCAGTGTGCAGGTGACCTGGCAGCTACTGCAGCATCTATATCTCCATCTCAAATAGATGTAACCATGCACATTCCTGAAGAAAAGTGTAGATCAGAGAAGAGTGTGGTGGAGGCGCAAGAAACAGCTGCTGCTGAGTTTTGTTCCTTAAGTCTAGATCAGCGGTGTCCAATAGAAATTCGATGCTAGCCATACTTGTGGTTTTGAATTTCTTATTTGCCACATTATAAAAAAGGATTAAAAACATACTACAAATGACATTTCAAATATCAAAAATAAGTAGATATTCAAAAAAAATATTAATAGGTACTACTAATACAAAATTACTATATCCTAGCCATGTTAACAAGCTGTATATCAAAGCACGCACCTGTCTTCCAGTACTGCTGTCTTCAATACACCAACACATTGCTCATGCATTAGCCACAATTCAATAGCCTATTTGCCACATGTGGCTAGTGGCAAACGTATTGGACACCACTGGTCTAGATGATCCAGGACTGTGGACCCACTTCAGCAATAGCCAGGGACTTCCTTGTACTGCATGGGCCACTGCAAGTGAAAAACTTCATGTTTCCCAAAGACAATGGAAATAGAAGTTTCCATCCAACACATTACTGGTGTGAAATCCCCAATGGTGACAAAGTGCAGAGGTCATGGCTTATGTACTCAAAAACCCAGAATGCTGCATATTGTTTTTGTTGCAAACTCTTCCAGTCTAATGTTCCAGCCACATTGAGTTCTACAGGAACAAAGGACTGGAAAAATCTGGCTAGAAATATGGCATGCCATGAGAAGGCAGCAAATCACCAGAGAGCATTCCATAGGTGGAAAGAGCTTGAGAGGAGACTAAGGTTAAAGGCCACCAGAGATGATCAGCATCAAGAGAAGATTGCATCAGAGTCTCTTTACTGGCAACATGTTCTGAAAAGGCTCATTGCCATTTTGAGAATGCTTACTACCCAAAACTTAGCACTGTGTGGCACTTTAGATCAGCTGTATGTGCCAAACAACGGAAACTTCCTTAAAACTGTGGAGCTGATGGCTGAGTTTGATGCTGTACTCCAGGAGCATCTAAGAAGAGTCACCACCCAAGAAATGTACACACACACCACTACCTTGGAAAAACAATTCAAAGTGAGATCATACAGTTACTGGCAACAAATGTCAAACAGAAGATTGTGGCAGATCTGAAGTCAGCAAGATATTACTCTGTTATTCTGAACTGCACACCTGACATCAGCCATACGGAACAAATTACTTTAATGGTGCATTTTGTAACAACAACAAAGCCTAGTGAAAGTGTCCCTGCAATGGTGACTGTCAGAGAACATTTTCTAGAATTTATTGACATTGATGATACTACAGGAGCTGTGTAGCCGTGTGATGACTCACCCCTGCGGCACCTCCTGCTGGTCACCCAGGGGAATTAGCGTTCCAGTCTCCGGAGCGCCCTCTGCTGGCTGGTATCCCACTTGCCCTGGGCCCAGAGTCCCTCCTGGACCCCGGTACCCCCTTTCACGCCAGGCTGCTGCCACCTGCGGTACCCCCCTATCTACCCACCCAGGGGAACCCCTACCCACTATCCTCACCTCGCCTCAGTATATGGCTACTGCCCAGTCACCGTGTAGCCCCCGTTCACTGCAGTATATAAGCCACTTATCACAGGCAAAGGGGGTTTGGACCTGCTGCCTCTGCCTAACCGTGGGCTGCCCCCTGCAAGCCCAGTACCCTGTTTGTCCTTACACTAGGCCTGCAGCCTGGGGGTTTCCAGGCCAGAACTTCCCAGCTCCTCTGGCCTTCCCCCAGCCCTGCTCCAGTCTAGGTACCCTGCTCAGCTCTAGCAGCCAGGTCCCTCCCTCTCTGGAAGCAGAGAGAGACTGCCTGAGCTCCCAGCTCCCAGCCTTTCATAGGGTCCAGCTGCACCCTGATTGGGGCATGGCCCAGCTGTGGCTGCTTCCCCTTTCCACCCAGCTTTTCTCCCAGCCACTAGCCCTCTCCCAGGGCTGGCTTTAGCTCTGTCAGGGCTGGAACGGGTGACCAAAAAAGCTGGAAGATACGGCAATTGCGATAGCTGACATGAGAGGTCAGGCCGGGGCTACGATAATGGTGCCAACATGAGAGGAAAGAACTGAGGAGTGCAGACACGGATCCGAGAGCTAAACCCTCAACCTTTTTTTGTCCCATGCAGTTCTCATTCATTGAACTTGGTGGTCAGTGATGCAGCATCAGCTTCTAGTGAGGCTGCTGAATTTTTTAATGTAATTCAAAGCATCTATGTATTTTTCTCTGCATCAACTCATCGATGGCAAATTTTGAAGCAACATTTGGGAACATCCTCTCTGACGTTGAAACCACTGAGGGCCACATGATGGGAAAGTTGAGTGGAGGCGGTAAAGCCTATCAAATACCAAATTGGGAAGATAGACAATGCCATAGTTGCCATTATGGAGGATAATGCTATGGCAGGAACTGTTCGTGAGAGAACAGTGGCAGAGGGCAATGGAATCACCAGAGACATACATAACTTCAAATTTCTGTGTGGCTTAGTGTTGTGGCATGACATACTGTTTGAAATAAATGTTGTAAGCAAGATATATCTGTAGCAATGGAACAACTGAACAAAGCAAAGTCGGACCTACAGTTTTACCAGTCAGATGAGGGATTTCAAAACGTTCTGAAGAGTGCACAGAAGTTGGCAAAGAAACTTCACACTGAAGCTATTTCCCCATCCATTCAAGAATACAAGAGTCACTGAAGAAGAAGACATTTTGATTATGAGGCACGGGATAATCCCATAAGAGACCCCAAACAACAATTCAAAATTGAATTCTTTAACCAGGTGCTAGATTGTGCAATACAGTCAGCTGAAGAACGTTTCATGTAGCTGAAGGAGCACAGCAGTATATTTGGGATGTTGTATGATATTCCAAAACTCCTCACTATACCTGAAGAAGACCTACACCACCACATGATGACATGTGCGATATTGATGCGAGTGATTTAGGCGATGAACTGAAAGCCCTTTCAAAGTACATTTCAGCAGGATCAACTCCAAAGACTGTTCTGGAATATATGTGCACAAATAAGATGACCACCCCCTTTCTAAATGCTTTTGTTGCTCTGCGCATACTTCTAACACTTCCTGTAACAGTTTCCACTGGAGAACGCAGCTTCTCCAAGCTGAAGTTAATAAAAACACATCTACACTCCACAATGACACACAGGAGAGGTTGGTCGGCCTTGCAACCATCTCAACAGAGCATGAGGTGGCCCAGACGGTGAACCTTCAGGAAGCAGTTCAAATCTTTGCAACCAAGAAGGCTTGGAAAGCACCACTTTGATTAGTCAAACAGATAAAAATGCCTGTGTTTACTATGCAGACAAGAAAAGTTACATTTGCAGGTGTTTGAAAGTTAAGTTAATACTTAAAATTTTTGAACAAGGCATTTTAAGTTGTTAGTTCTCCTTTATCGGGGCAGGTAGCAGAGCAGTACCATGAGAGGAGTAGAACAGGAAGAAGGCCGAATTGAGACCTTTCAAAGTTTTGGCCCAAGTGAGGGTGCATGGGGGTGTCATTTGAGCTCCCCGCCTCAGGTGCCAAAATGTTGTGGGCCGGCCCTGAGTGTGTTGAGTACCTCTGGCACAGCTGAAGACTCGCCTCTTAAGTAAGCACAAACACTGTAACCTCTTTTATGGTAGCACTTATAACAAAAGACTGGGAGCACTTGGACATATTAATTTGATTTCTTTACATCAAAACAGCTCAAACATTCTGTTTAGTAAGGGACTGGGAGACTTAATATCACCATTGATTTACAGTGACACTGTGTACTATACATAAAACAATACTGGTCACATTCTGTCTACAGGCAGGGTCACTGAAAAAGCAGTTTGAGCACTGCCAGCAATTGCAGACAGGAGAACACTCTGCAAAGTGCCAGTTCAGTGCAGAAAAAGAGTGGCCATATCATTTTTGCATTTTGCATTTGCGTAGCATTTTTCACTTTGTTTATAAAGTCCCTTTTTGTAGCATTTTCTGACAGTGATATACTCTGGATTGCATCCCAAATCAAACTAACTACAGGCGAGTCGCATCTTAGGCGCATTTAACATGCGCGAATTCAGCTTTGCGCGGTCGGCAAAAACAGAAAAGAAAAATAACCATTTTAAAACGGCATCGGTACTGCGGGCAATTCCGTCCGCCATTCAACTCAATGGCGTTTCACTATACGCGGTTTTTCGCTTTACGCGCTAACCGCGGAACGGAACCCCCGCGTAAGATGAGACTTGCCTGTATATACACTCAGGAAAGAGTAAACCTTATAATATTTGCAATAGAGCACTTCATGCTGTATCTGGTGGTGGTTGTGGTGGCAGTAGCCGCAGCAGCACTGTAGGAGAAAAAGGAAAAGACACAACATTGAACCTTTTTAGTCTTCAATAGAAAATGATAGCCTTCTTCAGCTGAGGTTTAAATAGCCCAAAGTGTGGCATTTCCTGGTAGTCAGAGACAATTGTGAATACTCATACAATATCTAACCTACTTGTGTACGAAGGAGACCCCATCCTAATAGCACCCACTATCACCAGATAAAGAAACAGATCTTAAGATGGTTAAAGAAAACTTAGTTTGATAGCATTCTGTCTGTCAAGAAATCACTTATCAATAGTTGTGGTTGTGAAATCCTCATTTCTTTATTGTTTTGTCATTATGGTCCCCACTTCCCTATTGTTTATCTGCATGGTCTCTTTAATTATTTCTGTCTGTTACATAATTAATTTTGCTAGGTGTAAATTAATTAGGGTAGTGGGATATAATTGGTTAGAGAATTATGTTACAATATGTTAGGATTAGCTGGATAGATTTCAGTATAATGATTGGTTAAGGTACAGCTAAGCAGGACTCAAGTTTCTCTGTATAAACTGGGGTCCAAAAGGAAGTTCTTCGGGAACCAGCTTCAGGACACAGCCCCAAAGATCAGAGCTGCCAGACCTCAACATTCTGTCGATAACACCGTGCAGAAACTGGAGTCCCCCAGATGGACCTGATCCTGACTGGCCATCAAAAAAAGTTCATCTGTCTTATTGGGAAGGGTGAGCACTGTATGTGTAGCGTGTGCAGTGTGTTTTTGGTAACTGTTAATAGATAGAGGCTATGTAGTATATTACTGTGTAAGGCTCTTTCAATGTTAGTCTATAAGGTGCCACAGGACTCTTTGTCGTTTCAATGGTAAAACGCCCCGCAAACCTGCAGAAGTAGTATACACCCAGAGTCCTACGTATTGGAAAAAGGTGTGGGTACTTAAATTGACCAGGTTAGTTACACCCTGAGCCCTACGAATTGGGTACGGGTGGCCCTTAGCCCTACGGTTTGGGTAAGGGTAGGTGCTTTTTGCTTGGAGCCCTACAAATTGGGAAAAGGTGGGGTGCCCTAATGTATGCAGGTAACACTCGAGACTATAGTTCTTTCTCTTTTGGGTTAATATTCTCCACTCACTAGCATCTTGCTATCAATTAGTGTAATAAACCAGTGGGAATTTTCTGAGGTTAAGGCTTAGAAGCCTAATCTCTGGCAGCTGTGGGGCCTTTGTCTGCCTGAGACAGGTTTTATCCCCACCTTCCTTTGGCTTGCTAGGAATTATGCTAAATCTACCCACTCATAATTGTCAACATTTAAAAAAAATCCTGGGACAATTCTTCAAATTTGGTGGGAGATTCAGAGAAAGCTAATGTGCCAATATTTAAAAAGTGTAAATGGGATGACCTGGAAAATTACAGGCCAGTCAACTTTACCATCAGTCCTGGGAAAGATAATAGAGTGATACAGGACTCGATTAATAAAGTACTAAAGGAAAGTAGTGTAAATAATGCAAATCAACATGAGTTTATGGAAAATAGAGCTTGTCAAACTAGCTTGATTTTTTTAATGAGATTACAAGCTTAATTGATAAAAGTATTAATGTTGACGTAATATATCTGGACTTCTGTAAGGCGTCTCACTTGGTACCATATAACATTTTGATTACAAAACTAGAATGATATCAAATTAACATGGCACACATTCAATTAATTAAAAACTGGCTAGTTGATAGCTCTCAAATTGTAATAATAAATGGGGAATTGTCATCAAGCAAAGGTGTTTCCAGTGGGTCTGGTAGGGATCATTTCTTGGCCCTGCGCTATATTTAGCATTTTTAATCAATGATCTGGAAGAAAACCTAAAATCATCACTGATAAAGTTTGCAGATGACACAAAAATTGGGGGACTGGTAAATAACGATGGGGATAGGTCACTGATTCAGAGTGATCTGGATCACTTGGTAAACTAGGCGCATTTGGGGGTAAATCCAGGACTGGGAATGTATTGAGGTCACCTTGCAAGTGGTAACCAAGGCTGGTGGAACCCAGAGCGTGACTGGAGTGTTGCAGGCAGGCTGCAGCTATACACAGACACTTAGGGTGTGACCAAAATGCTGTTCAGCTGTTTGTGAGTGGCCCAGGTTGGGAGCTACAGCAGCAAAGCATTATGAGGCATCCAAGGTTGCAGGGTAGTGGTGATACAGACCCTCACTAGTCTGAATTGCACCCTGGAATGCAATAGAATGTTTGGGGATTTCCCCTTCAGTATGCTCCTTTTTCTCATTCTTTTTTTATTCGTTCACCCCATCTTCTTGTAGCTCTGTGTGTCTGCACTGCACCATGTCGTATTCCCACCTCCAGTATTACTAACACTTGCAATTTCATTTTAAGTCTTGTGATATTTGGAGCTTAAGGGGTCTCATGAATTTCTGATATCTGTCTTCAGCTATAGTGATGAGGGCAGTAAACGAATCTTTATGGAATAGAATTTTGCCCTTATTCAAAATAACTGCCATCTCTCACAAAGGACAATGAGATAGAATCCCCAGACTGCCCTCAGCAAGATGGCCACCATTTCTCATCAACTTTTGTAGATGAAAGTATGGGTGACCCCAGCAAAAACAGATGCCTATTGTTTCCAACTGGGCTGAAGCCAGGTTGCCTTTGGGAAAGATGGTAGCCCGATAGATCCTTTCTTGAAGGACAAAAACCGGTGTGTTTTTCAATCTCACTTGAGTTAGCTTAACACAATAGAAAATCCCTGTCAAGGCATGGGCTAACAATTGAAAAATACACCCATTTTGGGGGTCAAGATAGAGCCTTATTCACTATGCAGGGGATGGAAAATTTAAAGGTGCTGAGAATAAGAAAAAGAGGGGATGTGTTAGGAAAAAAAGACAGAAAAGTATAAGGAGTCAGGGGAATATGGAGGTAGCAGAAGGCAGACTTAGGGGGCAATCAGGGAATGTGGCATGGTAGAAAGGAAAATATGATAGGAGACTGTGGGAGAAAAGGGAGGGAAACCTGGAAGCAAATGAATATAAGAGGCAGATATGGGACAAAAGACCATGGTGAATCATGGAGGGAGAATGTGAGTAGGGCAGCTGCCAGCAAGGGAAGGGACTAGAGAAGAACAGAATGGCAGCTATCCACAGTGATGTATCCTCCAATCAGTGAACAGGGAGGTTATATTTGTGTGTGTTTGTAATGTTGAATTTTGACCCCGAGATGATCACACAAAAATTGGGGGTAAGTGCCTTCTCCAAAGATGATTAAATTCTCCAGGGAGAGAGAAGTAAGGCATAACTCAATATTTCACCACACATGGGGGGGAAAAGTTCCTGTTTTTATCTATATTAAAAGAGCATACTTATAAAATGAGGACATACTTTTTTCTCTGAAACCAATGATATACCTGAGATACACTGATGATATTTTCATCCTCTAAACAGACAGCTTAAACTCCCTCATAGGCTTCCACCACACCTTCAACAACCGTCACCCATCATGCATCAGCTTTCTGGACACCACGATTAGCTTCAACAATGGAACCCCACAGACAACTATATACATGAAACCTACAGATCACCAAACCTACCTTCATAGATCCAGTAACCACCCACAAACACACCAAGAAATCTGTTATCTACAGCCAGGCACTCATGTACCACAGAATATGCTCCGAGGAGAAAGTCTGGGATATACCTTAACACACTCAAAACTGCCTTCAACAAACAAGGACAGTCCACCAGATTAGTAGATTGCATCATGGAATCATAATCACCCAAAACCCCTGAGAGAACCTGCTTCAATACAGAAATAAAACCCCTCTGACTGCATACTCTTAGTTTTCACTTGCCCCCCCACCACACTGGAGCCCACATGGGGCATCATCAAACAACTATAACCAATACTCTATGGGAAGTCCATCCTTATAGAAAGTTTTCCCGAACAGTCACTTCTGGCCTTCAAACAATCCCTCACCTCCCCAAGTTCATCATCAGAAACAAACTTCCCACAGACCAAGACACACCGAAGTGGCCCCAGACCGGGCCAGAAGAACAGTTGTAAAACCTGCAGACATATCTCCACAGCTACCGTGATCAACAACCCCTACATCACACCTTTCAAGATCCATGGATCCCACACACACCTATCACAACATGTGGTATTCTTCACTCAGTGTATTAAATGCCCCAATAATAACTATGTGGGTGAAGCCAGACAATCATTACACTCTCGAAGGAACTCACCCAAGAAAATGATAAAAGACAAAAACACCCTATCACCTGTGGGTGAACACTTTTCACAAAGCGATCATTCTATATTTCACTTATCAGTCCTCATCCTCAATGGAAACCTGCACAACACTTTCAAAAGATGAGTCTGGGAGCTTAAATTCATAACGCTACTAGACACTAAAAATGATAGAGTGAACAGAGACACTGGATTTACGGTTTAGTACAACAAACGGTAACCCACTAGTCCCGCTCTTTTTGTCCTAAGACTGCTGATGTGTTAATGGGCCACTCTACCTTGAATGGTTCATTAGAGTACGTGCTAACTACCCATGCCAATCAATCTGTTCCACCTTGCATTTTGCTGTGACGCTCAGAGTACCTTTCCCAGACCCGAAGAAGAGCTCTGTGTAGCTCGAAAGCTTGTTTCTCTTACCAACAGAAGTTGGTCCAATAAAAGATATTACTTCATCCACCTTGCCTGTCTGATATCCTGGGACTGACACAGCTACAGCTACACTGCATACGAGCTTTTGAGTGTCACAACTAAATACAAGGTGGAACAGATCGTTTAGTATAAGGAGTTAGGATATGTGTTTAGGGACTATTCAAGGTGAAGTCGGTGGTTAACACCTCTGCAGTCATAGGACAAAGAGGGAGTTGTAATGCGCTGTAAATCCAGTGTCTTTATCGAGTCCATGATTTTAATGTCTACCAAAGTTATGAATTTAAGCTTCCAGACTCGGTTTCTGAAGGTGCTGTACAGGTTTACTTTGTACAACTGAGTACAAAGGACTGAGTTGAGGTCAAATATGGAGTGACGGTTTTGTGAAAAGAGTTTGTCCCTGGGTGATGTGGTGTTTTTGTCTTTTATCCTATTTCTCGGTGAGTTTATTTAGCAGTGTAGTGATTGTCTGGTTTCACTCATATAGTTGTTATTGTGGCATTTAGTGCACTGGATGAGGTACACCATATGTTGTGATAGGCATGTGTGGGGGCCCATGGATGCTGATAGGCCACTGGACAATAGAGGTGCTAAAGGAGCACTCAAAGCAGTGGCGAATTAACCACTGGGCCCATGGGGCCTAGGGTCCCTGGACAACTGGGAGCCCCTGGCAGGGCCGATGAGAGGTGGGGGAAGCTGGTATAAATTACTGGGGGTCCAGTGGTCCGGAAGGGAGCCTCGGGCTCAACTATCTGGGGCCCGGCAGTCCAGAAGAGGGTCCGGGGCCCAACTATGTAAAGATTTTTAGCTGGTCCACCCTTGCTGGGGGGCCCCCCAAAATGTTTTCACCTGGGCCCGAACCCACTCTCGGCGGCCCTGGCCCCTGGCTTCCACTTGGTGGAGGAGGGTGGGGGAAGCCCCCGCATCCCTTGACCCCATCCCTGGAGAAGCCATGGGACGGGGGAAGCGCCCCTGCAGCGTCCCTGACCCCATCCCTGCCAGAAGCTGCAGGCACCAGCCCTACCCCCCAGTTCGCATCCTCAGCAGAAGCAGCAGCACAGGGGAAGTACCCCCAGCAGCGCGCCCCCCCTTACTTCATCCCCAACAGAAGCCGCAGGATGGGGGAAGCCTCCCCGGCAAAAGCAGGTTCCCCCTGACCCTGTCCCCGGCAGAAGCTGCAGGATGGGAGAAGTGCCAGCAGAGGAAGCCCCCAGTTCCATGACCCGTCCCTGGAAGAAACTGCAGGGTAGCAGGGGAAGCCCCCATGATTGACCCACTCTCTGGCAGACGTTCTGGGCGGGGAAGGAGAAGCCCCAGCGAGCGCCTTGACCCTGGTCTCCTGCAGAAGCGCAGCACCTGGACCCCTGCTGTAGCTCTGGGACTGGAGGAGCTCTCACTCCCCACTACAGCCCCGGGGCCATGGCGCGGGAACAGAGCTTCTCTGGTCGTGGGGCTGCAGTGGGTGTGGGGGAGAAAGGAGCAAATGGGTTGTGGGACAGGCGGAATGGGGGGACCCTGGGTGGAACAGGGGCGGGGTTCCGGGGAAGGGGCAGAAAAGGGTGGGGCTATGGGCAGGGTCATAGACAGAAGGGGCGGGATGGGGGCAGGACTGCAGGTGGAAGAGGTGGATAGGGACCCTCCACTTGCTCTGGCTCAGGGCCCAGACCCCGGGAAACCTTAATCCACCTCTGCAAGGAAGACAAGCTGTTGAGGAGAAGCTAAATGAATTCTTTGCATCGGTCTTCACTGGGGGAGATCCCCACACTTCAGCCATTCTTTTAAAGTGACAAATGAGGAACTGTCACAGACTGAAATGTCAGTAGAGGAGGTTTTGGAACAAATTGAGCACTTAAAGAGTAATAAGTCACCAGGACCAGAGGCTATTCACCCAAGTTCTGAAGGATCTCAGATACGAAACTGCAGAACTACTAACTATGGTATGTAACTTATTGTTTAAATCAATCTCTGTACCAGATGACTAGAGGGTAGCTAAGATAATACCCATTTTTTAAAAAGGCTCCAGAGGCGATCCTGGCAATTACAGGCCAGTAAGTCCAACTTCAGCATCGGGCAAATTGGTTGAAAATATAGTAAAGAACAGTATTATCAGATACACAGATAGACACAATATGTCGGGGAAAAATCAACACAGCGTTTGTAAAGGGAAATCATGCCTCTCCAATCTATCAGAATTCTTTGAGGTAGTCAACAAGCATGTGGACAAGGGCGATCCAGTTGATATAGTGTACTTGGATTTTCAGAACACCTTGGACAAGGTTCCTCACCAAAGGCTCTTAAGCAAAGTCAGCAATCATGGGATAGGAGGGAAGGTCATCTCATGGATCAGTAACTGGGTTAAAGATAGGAAACAAAGGGTAGATTAACAATATTAATAAGATTAACAGGCAGCAGTTTTAAAACAAACATAAATAAGTACTTCATCAAACACTGCACAGTCAACCGGTGGATCTCTTTGCCAGAGATGTTGTGAAGGCCAAAAGTATAACTGTGTTAAAAAAAGAATTAGATAAGTTCATGGAGGATAGGTCCCTCAATAGCTATTAGGCAATATGGTCGGGGTTGCAACCCGATGCTCTGGGTGTCCCTAAACCTCTGACTACCATCTGGGACTGGATGACAGGGAATGGATCACTAGATAATTGCCCTATTCTGTTTATTTTCTCTGAAGCATCTGGCACTGGTTTCTGACAAAGACAAGAGACTGGGCTAGATGGACCATTGGTCTGACTCAGTATGGCCATTCTTATCTATGAATCATCATAGCAGTGGAGTTATGTCTCCAGGTTTTGCATCTGTTGTTATGGCAGGATCTGGTGCCACTTTGAGTTTGTATGTCCTGGTCTGTGGGAAGCTTCATTCTGATAATGAGCTTGGGGAGTCTGAGGGGTTGTTTGAAAGCCAGAAGAAGGGGCAGGGGAAAGATTTGTTTCAAGACCCGGTCCTCATTGACTATGGATTGTAACTGTTTAATTATACCCTGTATGGATTCCAGTGTAGGGTGGTAGGTGACAACTAGTGGAGTTTTTTTCTCTGACATTCATCTTCTATAGTTCTTTGAGAATTAACTGTTCTTACACAGTTGTACAATTTAGAGAGTCAGAAACAGCTTATCCAGGCATGCAGTTCATCTACCTGCCAGTGTTAGATTGTGCCTCACAGTTCATATTTATTGTTTTGTTCAGACCTAGTTTTAAAACTCCCAGTCATGAAAATTCCACCAATTTCTTTGGGAAACTATTGTGCAACTTAGTAGATACCAGAAGCAGAAAGCTTTCCCCTGATATTCATACTAAATGTTCCTTTTTGTAGTTTAGTGGTATCCTTAGTGGTTAAGTCTGACATAAAGAAACCTCCTACTACTTTGATTATTGTGTCAAATTTCCTGGGAACTAATCACAAGTCTCCTTTTATGGGAAAATATATGAGCATAGATAGAGTAGCAGTTTACAAACAGGGTGTGTACTCACTTTGCTTAGGTCCATTATTGTAGCCTACAGTATTGTTCACAGATGCAAACAATGCTCCAAACATGAATTGCATGAGTTGCTGCTCTGTTGCCAAAAACAGCTATTCAGTACTTTGGTTACTTCATATCTTTTTATAAAGTAAATAATGTCATTAAATTGAGTACTCTCTTCCAAGTGAGTAGTATGATAGAGCCGTAATTGTCTTCTCCATTAGAAGTTTCATATTTGATTGCTATAATGTCTGTGTTCATTAAATGAATGCTATAATCATTAGATTACATTTAAGTCCCTGATTCAGCAAAGTACCGAAACATGTGCCTAACTTTAGCACTTCTGTAGGATTACTCCAGGGGTGGGCAAACTACAGCCCGGGGGCTGCATCCGTCCCTCCAGATGTTTTAATTTGTCCTTTGAACTCCCTCCGGGGAGCAGGGAGCAGGGTCTGGGTTTACCCCGCTCCGGTGCTCCAGCTGATCAGTGGGGTCAGGGGTTTGCCCCACTCCGCGCAGCTCCTGGAAGCAGCAGCATGTCCCCCCTCTGGTTCCTACATGTAGGAGCAGCTGGGGACTCTGCACACTGCTCCTGCCTCAAGCGCTGCCCCCACAGCTCCCATTTACCAATGGGAGCTGCAGGAGCAGCACCTGTGGATAAGGCAGCTTGCAGAGCTGCCTGGCCGCGCCTCCATATAGGAGCCAGAGCGGGGACATGCTGCTGCTTCTGGGAGGTGCTTGAGGTAAGCGCTGCCCAGAGCCTGCCCCCCTTGCCCCACTCTCATGCACAAACCCCCTGCCCCACCCTCTGAATCCCTCGGTCCCAGACCGGACCACCCTCCTGCACCCCAAAATTTTATCCCCAGCCCCACCCCAGAGCTCGCATGCCCAGCTGGAGCCCAGAACTCCCCCCTCACACTCCACCCCCTTGCCCTGGCCTGGAGCCCCATCCCGCACCCTGAACTCCTAATTTCTGGCCCCACCCCAGAGCCCACACCCCAGAGCCCACAGCTGGAGCCCACACCCCAATTTCGTGAGCATTCATGGCCCACCATATAATTTCCATACCCAGATGTGGCCCTTGGGCCAAAATGTTTGCCCACCCCTGGATTATTCACACACTCAAAGTTAGATGTGCTTAAATGCCTGGATGAGTAAGGGTCTAAAGCATCAATTACCAATAATCCAGATGATGAAGTGCAAGATAGGTGAGTACATTTTTGGTTTTTAAATTACATTCTGGTTTTTGAAACTTTAGGGCATGCTTGGGTCACATTTTCAAGCTTTTTTCCTGCAACTTGGGGTCTAAAAATTTGCTTTAAAAATGAAAGCTGAGATTCTCATTTTATTACATGACTCCAGGAGCTAGAGTTTTAAACACCAAATATTGTGAGACTCATGATAAAATCATGAGAGTTGGCAACATTGCAATCCAGTACCCTCCTTACGCTTACTCCAGTGCTTGAAAGCATGAACAAAGTACATTAGAATGTTAGAAACAAGTAGACAATAGGAAAGTAGCACTAAAAACCATATTAGGAGAATACTAAGATTGTAAAACCCTTATCTAACATTATTTAATTCACAAAATTCATCTTGGAGCTTTCCATACTTTTTCGATGGTAATAACAACAGTAGGTTCAATTCTGAAATCTTTATTCAGTTTCAGTGGGAATTTTTGTCCAAGGACTTCAGGGATGGACCTATTGAAAACAAGAGGCATCTGTTCTGAAGGAGGTGATTGAAAATATGCTAAGAGGTACATTTGTGAAGTGACAATATACCACTGATCCAGTATAAATGCTAAGTATCAGTGATGCCCTACGTCCTATTCCCAGGAATCTATAAAACTTCAAGTGCTTTAGCACAACCAGCAGTGTCTTAAGAACACTATAGAAAGATTAAACTGCACCTTTGAGCCTGACCCTAGCCTTGATATAGAGGGTGTGTCAGATGTATTTAAACAGCCACTCCTTATAACTAGCGTCAGTGGAAATTGCAGTGAACAAACAAGATTGACTTACCACATTTGTCATGCTTGTAAAAGATTTGCATTAATAATGCAAATTTTGTCATAGATTTTCCCTTTCTCAGAAAAATATTTATTTCACTAATATAATAGATATAATATCACACCACATTGCTCATTATGGGCCCGAATCAATGTCCTTGAAGTCAATGGCAGTCTTTCCTTTAACTTCAATATGCATTGGCTTAGGCCCAGCAAGAAGGTATAGTGAAAGCATCTTAATTATTCAAAACAAGAATTTTGTGTTGTGTATAACTCTAAGCAGATGTTTATTCTGTTTTCTCTGCACCTTTAAATGCAAGGAGCATTTCTATCTGTTCCTGCAGGAGGCAGTGCAGTCAGGCAAAACAAAATGGGGGATCTTAGAATGACTGTATTGTGTCATGTAGACATGTTTTCTTTCATTGTTACTTCAGTATGCCATTGTCATTTCTAGTTCTCTAGTAGGCAACATGTGCTTTAAGTTTAGATGACTTTCATTTTAGAATTCTTAGAGTGTTAGCTCTTTTGGTCAGGGAGTCATGTCTTCATGCAAGTTTGAACAAGCAATGGGGCCTCCATCTTGAGTCAGGCATCTGACTGAAAACATTTACGCTTTCTTCCAGAATAATACGCCAAATACAGGAGACCCCTGCTAGAACGCGCGTCAACCTAGCATGAATTCGGAATTAGTATGGGGGCGACCATGGATCCCAAAATAAATTATTTAAATTGAATCCATGGTAACGCCCCCCCCCCGCTATAACGCGGTCCCCGCGTTAATTTGGTACAGCGCATGGCTCCCAAACCCCGCGTTCTAGTGAGGCTGTGGTGTATACTGATAAAATAGAAACGTGTGTAATTTAAGGTGTGGGATGGAGATAAAAATCTTGCTCACATCCTCATCCAAGACATTTTTAAAGATACTTGTTTTTATAGCAAAATGGTACATTCCAAAGATAAAAGTTTCACGGCCAAGGGTTTTAATTTTCAGTTTCACCTTTTCAGGTGTTTACATCTGAAATTTCACAGTGTTGTAACCATGGGGGTCGCAACCCAAAAGGTGGTCAGGGTGGGGTGGGGGGCTGTTGTAGGGGTGTGGGGGATTGCCACCCTTCTGCCCTGCTACTGGCAGGGGCACTGCCTTCAGAGCTGGGCAGCCAGAGAGGAAGGCTGCTGGCTGGGTATCCAGCTCTAAAGCCAGCGCCACTGCCAGCAGCAGTCATAGGTGCTGGAACTAGGGGTTCTGGGGGTGTGCAAATTTTCAAAAGAAACTAGTGATTTTGATTGTCTCAATATTTAGTGCCCAACCTTAAAGGGACCTGACTTTCAGAGCTCAGCACCCAAAATTGCTAGTCCCTTTAGAAAAATGTAAGTCCAGCTGATGTTTAAAGAAAAAGTTGGTAAACGTCAGTGATAACCAGAGTCTTAATGGCAACTAACTTATATATAGTCCTTCTAATGAAATGTATGTTCTAATGATCAAAACAGTACAAGCCTTCTGAATGCATGAGGGTTTTCAGGATCAGGGCCCCAGGTGGTTTTGAGGAAGACAGGTTTTTTTAATAAAGAAACAAGATATTCAGGTATGAATAAAATATGTTTCAGAAGACCCTACTGACCATGTACCTAGCTGTTATCAGTTTCCCATAGGAATCTGGTGGAGAGATAAGAAAGAGGGACATGAAAATGGCTTTCTGGACTACTTCAGGGTAAGTGTTCAGTGTTTATGGGGTAACAAGGAAGAAAGCATGAAGATGCGTTTGCTTTGGCTCTGTTAGAGATTCAAGCTCATGTATTCTTAGGTTTCTGATATTAAAAAAAATGAGTTGAGGAAGAAGTAATTTTGCTGTATGAAAAGTAATCCTACTGCTAACTTCTCTTATGTAGGCACTGACAAGAACAGATGATGATGAAACTGGCAAAAACAAAACCAGGTCTCATTCTCCTTTCAATATTGGAACTATTTCAAAGTTATTCCTACAGGACTGACAGAGGGTTAACTGACTTTCTTTCCTGCAGGCTGACTTTACACCAAGGCATCAAAAATGTTTGACAACTGTCAGAGAAAGGGCCATGCATAGCCTTAGAAATCTGCCAGCTATAACTGTTTCACTTCAATGATATCCTTCCTCCAAAATCATCAGCTTTAAACAGTTACAAAGTGTGGCTTCCTCATACTGTACTCTGATTTGATGAATAAGTTAAACATTGATCCTGGAAGACAATCATTTTACAATAAGAAGAATGTATTCATCCTAAAACATATAATTTTCCTCACACATTCTTGCCTTTTTAGCCTGAGAATATTAATAACTTTTGTTAAGCTACTGATAATGTTCATTATCCCTCCTCAAAACTACACCAATCCTTCAAAACTCTCCTTTGCCATGAAGCTTACAAAAAAATTAAATAAAATGGTTCGGCTGCTAGTGTGCAAAAACCACTGACTATCATGCCAACCAATATTGCTTCATAGTTTACTTGTACTTCCCTGTCAGTCTAAACTAGAGTTGCCAACATTGTATTTCAAAAACAAGGGACTGTTTTCTTAGTACCCCTGCTCCACCCCTACATTCATCAAGGGTATTTCTTGCTGCTTTTTGCTGCACTCAGCAACTTCAATCCTTTGAATGGTAGCATCCTCGTGGACACAAAAGTTAAATGATCTTTTCTCACAATAGGGAAAATTTATGAATTCTTCACATATATACCACTTCACTAATAACTATTCTTCTTCGAGTGATTGCTCATATGTATTCCAATTAGGTGTGCGCGCCGCAGCTAACCAGCAGGCCTTTTGAGGCATTGTAAATATAACACCTGGAACTCAATGTGGAAATTAGGGGAATTTCCCCCAGAAATCCAGGCAGGAGTACTCAACCCTAATTGAGGAAGGCAAAAAGTGGCCAGAACATCTTTGCAGGCCTCCTTGGACGTCGCCGACTCGGCGGCTGGGACACCTGCATCGGGTGTTGCCATATGGCGTACCTCGTGGCTGCAGTCCTCTAACCTCCTGACGGGGGTACAATTCACGATTCAGGTCTTGCCCTTCGATGGGCAAGGCCCTTGTCTTCTCTGAAAAACGGACTCAAGACTTCACACCCTGAAGGACGACCGCGCTATAATACGGTCGCTGGGGATGCATACCCCTGCCACACAGCACCGGCCCTTCTGGGCCCTCGAGCATCGCCCCTACCCTACGCCCAGGCCTAGGCAGGACTTTACTAGAAGACGAGGCCAGGTGGTACGAGGAGGCAGCCTGTCATCAGGCTGGCCAGAACCAGGGCCCCCTTAAGCCATTGGCGGGGCCCAAACAAAACTTTTGAAGCTACGCCCGAAGGTGGAGCACCACTCCCCGTCCCTCTTCAGGGACCCTTCTCATGAGCAGCTCCTAATTCAGGAAGCGCAAACGCTCCTCGATATAGGGGCAATAGAGGAGGCTCCAAGGGAGTTCAAAAAAAAAGGGGGGGGGGTGTTTACTCCCGTTATTCCTAATCGCCAAATCAAAACGAGGGTTATGTCCTATCCTGGACCTTCGCGAACTCAACTAATTCATGGCAAGTTGAAGTTGCACATGTTTTTCCCTGGGTATTTTTTTATACCTTTATGGGATCCTGGAGGCTGGTACGCTGCCCTCGACATGAAGGATGCGTACTTTCACATAGCTACTTACCGCCACACAGACGTTTTCTTCGCTCTGTGGTCGACCAAAGGCACTTTCAATCCACCATCTTTCCCTTCGACCTCTCCACGGCTCCGAGGGTTTTTCATGAAATGCATGGCCGTCGTAACGGAATCTCTTCATCGATGGTGAATCCAAGTATTCCCATGTCTCGACGACTGGCTCATCCGCAGCAGCGCCAACAGCCAGGCCCAGTCGCAGGTTCAGATTGCCATGAGTTCGACTCTCATTCGAGCGTTCCTGCCAGAGGCACACTTTCAGGCCTTAGTGACCATCATCCGTGGCCTGCAGAATTTCCCAACTTACCAGCACGAAGCTGCCTGGGTCTACTGGGTCACATGGCGTCCGGGCTCTGTTCGTTCCCGGCCTGGCTCTTGCCAGCGTGTCACCCACGCAGAGACAACATGGTTGTGGGACTGAGGGTACCATCGCAGGTCCTTGCCTCCCTAGACTGGAGGCTGGACCCCAAGAAGGTGCCAGAAGGGGGCCATTCCATACCCCACAGTCCTCCATGGTCCTAACCACAGATGCATCATCCCTCGGTTGGGGGACCCATCTGTAAGAACTTCAGACGCAGGGCCTGTGGCCGGAGCAAGAGTTATCCCTCCACATCAACGTAAGGGAGCTGTGGGCAGTGCGCCTTGCCTGCCAAGCCTTCTCCAAGCACCTTCAGGATCGTTGTGCTATAGTCCTCACAGGCAAAACAACAGCCATGTTTTATATCAATAGGCAAGCAGGGGCACGTTCGTTCCCGCTCTGCCGAGAAGTCATACAATCGTGGGAGTTCTGCATAGCCCACTGCATCCACCTGGTGACCTCCTTTCTCCCCGGGATTCAGAACACCTTGGCGGACCGCCTCAGCAGACCCTTCCAGGCACCAGAGTGGTCCATTCGCCCGGATGTTACTCACTCTGTCTTCCGGAGCTGGGATTTTCCCACATACACCTGTTTGCGACTCGCGAGAACCGCAAGTGCCACGTGTTCTGCTCGCTCTGGGGACGCTCCCCAGGCTCCCTGACGGATGCCTTTCTCGTGCCTTGGACGGATCACCTGTCCTATGCCTTCCCCCATTTCTGCTGATCCACAAGGTCCCGCTCAAGCTGCTCAGGGACAGGGCCCACCTACTCCTAATCGCCCCGGCGTGGCCCAGGCAGTACTGGCACACTGCTCTCCTAGAGCTCTCGGCGACCGCCCCGATCACTCTCCCTTTGGGGCCAGACCTGATTACTCAGCGGCACGGCAGGGTTTGTCACCCTGACCTGCAACCTCTCCACCTCACGGAGTGGCTGCTGCATGGCTGAACCAGTCCGAGTTATGTTGTTCCGACCTGGTTCAACAGGGTCTTCTGAGTAGCGGGAAGCCCTCTACCAGGTCCACCTACTGGGCCAAAGGGGAAACGTTTTCCTGCTGGTGCGCCCCTCGGGTTATCACCCCTCGCTGGCGGCGATCTCGGCCTTTTCACTCTGGCGAGAGTGGGCACTCGATCTTTTCCAACCCCATGGTCACTAGCTTCCTGAACCCACTAGTCCACCATCAGGTCCCTACATGGGACCTCAACCTTGTGATAACCAGGCTCATGGGGGCCCCATTCGAGCCTACGACCACCTGCTTGCTCCTGTACCTCTCCTGGAAGACTGCCTTCCTTGTAGCCTCGGCGAGGCACATATCTGAGCTCAGAGCGCTCACTTCGGGACTCCTTACACGGTGTTCCATTGGATGAGGTACTGCTGCGACCGCACCTAGCCTCCCTCCCTAAAGGGGGTCGGCCTTTCATGTCAACCAAGACATTTTCTGCCAGTCTTCTACCCGAAGCCACATGCTTCTCCAAGGGAGCAACATCTTCGCTCCCTGGCCGTTCGTAGGGCCCTCGCCTTCTACATCCAGCGGACAAAGCCCTTTCGCAGAACGATTCAACTGTGCGTTACTGTGGCAGACCGGATGAAGGGCCTCCCGGTCTCCTCCCAACGCATCTCGTTCTGGATCACGTTGTGTATCCGGGCGTGTTATGACTTGGCTGGTGTTCCCTCCACGCACCTTGCGGCCCACTCCACCCGAGCTCAAGCCTCGTCTTCCGCCTTCCTGGCACATGTACCTATACAGGAGATATGTAGGGCAACAACCTGGTCATTGGTGCACACCTTTGCCATTCATTATGCCATAGTCCAGCATCCCAGAGAGGACGCTGCGTTTGGTTCATCAGTCCTGCATTCTACAGTATCTCACTCCAACCCCACCGCCTAGGCAAGGCTTGGGAGTCACCTAATTGGAATACATATGAGCAATCACTCAAAGAAGAAAAGACGGTTACTCACCGTAGTAACTGTTGTTCTTCGAGATGTGTTGCTCATATCTATTCCAAACCCGCCCTCCTTCCCCACTGTCGGAGTAACCGGCAAGAAGGAACTGAGAGGGCGCTGGGCCGGCTGAGGTAGATATCAGGTGCCGCAATGGCGCCACTCCAGGGGGCGCCAGCCGGCCCACCGAGTGTTGCTAGGGTAAAAATCTTCCGACGATCGTGCACGCGCGGCGCGCACACCTAATTGGAATAGATATGAGCAACACATCTCGAAGAACAACAGTTACTACGGTGAGTAACCGTCTTTTATTCAATTTAGATAGGGAAAAGACCTCTTATTAATATTTAAGTGTCATTAATGTATTCTGTGTACAACAAACGTAGGGGAAGACAAGTTGCTTGCCCTAACAAGCCTAAATATACTATTAAAAAACTGAAATCTTAATAAATGTATCTTGTCTGTTACAGATAAACTCATATTTGCTGAAAAAACCCAGAGATATAGCTCTCTCTGTATTAAATTCCCTTTGTATCACTCCAGTGGCAAAACAGTCATATTTGGGCAGCTCAGAATTCCTCCAGGACTGAGGAAGCCTCAGCTGCTACATAGTCAATATAGCCATCACTACACCATCCCCTTATGGCCCAATTTAATAGACATAGAAAGTTTGGTAGGGACATGACCAGAATGCCCGGCACTCCAGCAATGACAAGTTGGGTATTATAAACTAATGTAATTAGAATAGGCCACAGGCTGCTGTTGACTACAGCTAAGTGAATAATTGATTTTTTGATTTGACGGACAAACTGGAAAAAAAAGTCAGAACAAACATTGTTTTGGGTCATCTTGAAATGATTTCTTTCTTTCTTTCACACAATTTTGTTTCATTTTCAGGTTTTTGTTGTTCAGGTGGATGTTTGACAAAAATCTTCATTTGTGCTCAGTTCACTTGTCAATATGCATATAACTCCTATTAATGCTAAAGTGGGTTATCTGCATATAGTTGGCAGAATATATGCCAGAATATGCTCTGAAAAAACCATGTCTGCAGGATTCTTTTATATATCCATGTTGGGTACCAACAATACAGAGAGGAGGCAGTGCTAAGAAATAGGCATGAAAGAAGAGGGACTCAAACAATAAAGGAGGCTGTGCTAAGAAAGTATTCCTGATTAGTTAGCAAATGTTTCCAGGACAACACTGCAAATACCAATATTTCCTTTATCAGGCATTTAAATTGTCCACAGATTTAACCAACACGTTTCAATCCAGATTTATAATCTAATAGTTTTTTCTAGGTATTGTTATCCTCAGCTAACCCTTTTCCCAGCTAATTTGCTGCCTCACCTGAGGTATAGAACTGTAAATCATTGAACATGTTGGCTAATGTCCTCCAAGATATCAGTCCACTCTGGAGCATATGGAATCAGAAATAAATTTTAACTTTTCCTATTTAAACATTTGCAAAGTATATCACTTAGATAGCTCTGATATACAAATCTGAAGCATAAATAAAATTCACACCCTGCTATCATCTTCCTTTCAATATCACATATACACATCCTATGACATTAGAAACATTAGCAAGTATTCAGTGTTGATGTGAGTGTGTGGTGCATTATGTGGTTGTGAAATGAATGTGTTGTATGTGATTCCTTGGGCACTAGAGACAGACAGAAGTTCCATTGGAGGTGAGAAGTCTGTCACTGTCATGGAAAATATGTAGTGTGGGCACTGAGGTGCAGTTAAGAGGTATCCCATAATTTGCCATTTCATAGAATCATAGCATATCAGGATTGGAAGGGACCTCAGGAGGTCATCTAGTCCAACCCACTGCTCAAAGCAGGAGCAATCCCCAACTAAATCATCCCAGCTACGGCTTTGTCAAGCCTGACCTTAAAAACCTCTAAGGAAGGAGATTCCACCACCTCCCTAGGTAACCCATTCCAGTGATTCACCACCCTTCTAGTGAAAACGTTTTTTCCTAATATCCAACCTAAACCTTCCCCACTGCAACTTGAGACCATTACTCCTTGTTCTGTCATCTGATACCACTGAGAACAGTCTAGATCCATCCTCTTTGGAACCCCTTTTCAGGTAGTTGAAAGCAGCTATCAAATCCCCCTTCATTCTTCTCTTCTGCAGACTAAACAATCCCATTTCCCTCAGCCTCTCCTCATAAATCATGTGCTCCAGGCCCCTAATCATTTTTGTTGCCCTCCGCTGGACTCTTTCCAATTTTTCCACATCCTTCTTGTAGTGTGGGGCCCAAAACTGGACACAGTACTCCAGATGAGGCCTCACCAGTGCCGAATAGAGGGGAATGATCACGTCCCTCGATCTGCTGGCAATGCCCCTAATGCCATTAGCCTTCTTGGCAACAAGGGCACACTGTTGACTCATATCCAGCTTCTCGTCCACTGTAACCCCTAGGTCCTTTTCTGCAGAACTGCTGCCTAGCCACTCGGTTCCTGGTCTGTAGCTGTGTATGGGATTCTTCCGTCCTAAGTGCAGGACTCTGCACTTGTCCTTGTTGAACCTCATCAGATTTCTTTTGGCCCAATCCTCTAATTTGTCTAGGTCCCTCTGTATCCTATCTCTACCCTCCAGCATATCTACCACTCCTCCCAGTTTAGTGTCATCTGCAAACTTGCTGAAGGTGCAATCCACGCCATCCTCCTGATCATTAATGAAGATATTGAAGAAAACTGGCCCCAGGACTGACACTTGGGGCACTCTGCTTGATACCAGCTGCCAACTAGACATGGAGCCATTGATCACTACCCGTTGAGCCTGACAATTGAGCCAGCTTTCTACCCACCTTATAGTCCATTCATCCAGCCCATACTTTAACTTGCTGGCAAGAATACTGTGGGAGATCATATCAAAAGCTTTGCTAACGTCAAGGAATAACACTTCCACTGCTTTCCCCTCATCCACAGAGCCAGTTATCTCATCATAGAAGGCAATTAGGTTAGTCAGGCACAATTTTCCCTTGGTGAATCCATGCTGACTGTTCCTGATCACATTCCTCTCCTCTAAGTGCTTCAGAATTGATTCCTTGAGGCCCTGCTCCATGATTTTTCCAGGGACTGAGGTGAGGCTGACTGGCCTGTAGCTCCCCGGATCCTCCTTCTTCCCTTTCTTAAACATGGGGCACTACATTAGCCTTTTTCCAGTCATCCGGGACCTCCCCCAGTCGCCATGAGTTTTCAAAGATAATGGCCAATGGCTCTGCAATCACATCCGCCAACTCCTTTTAGCACTCTGCTTTTAAGGATTTGCATCATGTGGGTGTCACACTAACCAGCCTTAATGGATTTTAAACTAAGTTTTCCCCCTATGGGAGAATTAATAAAGGAAACACAGCAGCAAAAATTGAAAGGGACATTGATGAAAGTAGTGACAACATCTGAAAACCCAGAGGGCTGAATTCAGCAGTGTTGTAATGGGTATCCACTAATATCAATGGATTTATACCCACTTAAATCAAGTCCAAATTTGGTGCAGACATATCCCATTAGTCACTTGATTTGAACACTTCTTATCTACTTCCAGTGCTATATTGCAGTGTAACAGCAAACATATAACTTGTTCAAAAGCTTTGTTATAAAGTATGCAAAACTCATCTGATTCCTTACAAACTTGATCCTCAGTGCAGCTTCATGAACCTTCAGAGTGAACCAGGGACAGTTTAGAGTTTTATGTTTCATAATTGTGTGAAATTAGTGGGTATTATGTTTTTAATGTGAAACACAGTGAAACTAGATGGAATCTCACTTTAAGATTTTGATTTCTGAACCCAAAGCTTATTGTTAAGCCTGGGTTTGTGCTGTATTGTGGGTAGTTTGCAAATGTATGCAAAGGGTCTGCACAAAAAACCCTGTGAAAGATGTTCTAATTACAACATCCCTCATCTCTAACCTCTCCTCCTAAAAGGAAGGAATTAATATAATAAAATGTGAAATTAAAGTGTTATAGTTTAGGTATAGAATTAAATTTTCTCATTCAACTTGTTATACAAGTTCCAGTATACAGGAAATAAAATGACATTTTCAGGCATCTATCCATTTTAATACACTTTCTGCACATAAATATGAAACATGGAGATACACTAAATTTGGGGATGAATTTAATGTATGCAGATGCCTACCCCCCTGGAATGAATCAATTACTATTTGCACTGGGTTATTGATGTGATATGATAAAGCCTTAAGTTCACCTTTAATTTCTTTTGAGACGAGCTCATAATTGTGTACCTTATGTTTCTTATATTAGATTATTATGCTGTCAGCAAAGGCGGAGGTGACATAGCAAAATGGTGTCTCCTGATTGCAGTTGCTCATAACTTTAGAAAACTCACTTTTTGGCTGAAGTTTCCCAAGCTTGGTCTCTGCCCAAAAGTGAATTATTTTTGAAGTGTTTGGCCAAAAAGGATTAAACCATTCTGAGTATGATAGTGATGAAATAGATTTCCCACCCCCATTATTAAAAAAAAAAGATTAAATCTAGTGCTGTGATTTTGAACAGCAGCTCTACAGCTGTAATGGTTGGATGTGGGAAGCTTAAATTTACCATCAAAGTAGCCCTCAGCGGGCGGAGTACTTTTGAGTGCATAAGTGAAAGTTTGTTTTGATTTAACTGAGGTAGAAGCCTTCGAAAACAGTGTCCTGCACATGGACAGTGCACATTTTACAGGTTTATTCTCCCATGAAGGCTCAGATCCTCAAAGGTATTTAGGAATCTAACTCCCACTGAAATCAATGGAAATTAGGCACCCTAAGTACCTCTGCGAATCTGGGCCTAAACTCATAAAGTGGCCATGCTGTGATGCTTGTATGGTTAAGATAACTGGATAATTAAGAGGTAGGGGCTGAGGGAGAGTTTTTGGCACTTGGGGCTAGAGCAGGTGGAACATTTTCTGTTGAATTTTCTGTTCTGTTTCTCTTTTTAAAATGAAAAATGGCTTTTTGATAAAATGGAAATTTTCACACACAAAAAATTATGTTTACAATGTTTTCTTGTTTTGGTTGAAATACTGAAACCTGAAAACATTGTTGTTGTTGTTGTTTTGCTTTTGTATTTGTTTTTTGTTTTTTGTTGGCAAAAACTTAAAAAAATTCTAAAACATTTTGACAAAAATGAAATGGTGCAAAACCTTATGTGTACTTGTAATATTGTTGAAATACATAACATGGTGCTATTAAAATAGTTTTACAAGTTCTGATTAAGGGAATTCATAGACAGATTTTTGAGAGACATTGGTTATTAGTTGCAGTGCAGTCCTTTTTAGAAGCTGTTGTATATTTCAGTAAAGTGGTTCTGCACCTGACTCTGATTGGAACAATTTGCTAAGTTGCACAGCTGCTGCCTAGAGGATATACTCGCATACATAAACATAGGAACAGCCATAATAGACCAGTGGTGCATCCAGTCCAGTATTCTGTCACTGACAGTAGCCAGTACCAGATGCCTCTGAGGAATGTGCAATAAACACTACAATAGACAGTTATGAGATGCCCTGGGGGCAGGTTAAGTTTTCTTCTAGGTTAGGATATGTCTACACTTAGGGTGATCAGATGTCCCGATTTTATAGGGACAGTCCCAATTTTTGGGTCTTTTTCTTATATGGGCTCCTATTACCACCCCCCCCCCCACCACCACCTCCGTCCCGATTTTTCACACTTGATGTCTGGTCACCCTATCTACACTTGGAACTGGAGGTGTAATTACTAGCTTGAGGACATATACCCAACCTATCTCTGATAGAACTGGAATGCTAAAAATAGCAGCGTAGTCACAGTGGCATGAACAGCAGCAAGGGCTAGCTGTCCGGAATGTGCACCCATCCAAGATGCTAGAAGTTAGCTCATGTGCTGAAGCATGAGGGCTTATAACCTTTCCCAAATTCTTGACTGTTTTTAAAATTCTGTTTACTATTATAACCGTGTAATGTGGTTCTGTCACACACACAACTGCTCTGGGTTCTAGCCCAGGGATGATATGTCTAGCAACTATGGTCTACTTGCTCCCAGACCTTGTCACAATTTCCCTGAATTCCTTCTTACTTCTCTTCTCTATATTTGATGCCCTGGGTTTACCAGTTCAAACAGACCTCCCTTCTGCTAGGGAGTAACTTCAAACTACTTTCCCTGCAGTCTCACTTCTGGCCTCAGCTTCATCCCTTTATACAGGCCCAAACTGCTCCTTCCCAGTCGAACTGCTTTTTTCATTAAACTTTAATCAGCCCTGACTCTCCTCCAGAAGCAGCCTATAAGGCAGGCCTGCACAACTCGTAAAGCGAGGGCCATATTACTCCAAAGAAAACAGCTGAGGGCCGAAACCCCCCCACCCAGCGCCGCGGAAACAACCCCTCCTTCCCCAGCGCTGGGGTGTGGAAGCCTGTAGAGGGAGAAAGAAACAGCGCGCATAGGGTGACCAGATCACAGCAGTAAAATAGGACCTGCCCCCTCCCCGCTCGGCCCCACCATCACACCCCTCTTCACACCCCCCCAGGGGTCACTATATTACTGCACACACCAGTCAATCAATGGAGTTGTAGATAAATCTCTGCATTATGCATTTTTGTATAACTTTTATATGACTTTGTATTGAACCTTGGTAATATGTTATAATCGGCCCCTAATGTAGTATAATTAAGGCAAAAGAAAAATGTCTTTTTGCTAGAAGTAGAATAAGATCTTCCCCCCACTTTGTATTCAATTGCCCTGTTGAATGAATGAGGTGTGAATGAGGAAGGCATGGAAGGCAGGCACCTCTAGACAGCTGCAACCCTTGGAGAGGGGATGGGAACTAGACCAAGGACAATCAAACTTGTCAAGTGGGCTGACTAGAGAAGAGCAGACATACGGACGGCCTCGGGGGTTAGAAGCAAGCACCTTCCTTTGGGAACACCCTTTTTGCAGCATTGGGACAACCCCCAGCCCAGAGACAAGCAGCAAAAAGGACTAACGGACACAGTCCCAGATTTGGATGTGGGAGATTTGCCCCCCTCCATCCACCGACTTGCCGCTCGCCTCCTCACCCTCCACCCAGTATAAAACCTCGCCACCACTGCCCGCCAGCTCGGCTCATCATCCCCCCCACTTCCCTGGCTCGCCTCCTCAGCCCCACCCCGCCGCTGGCTCACCTGCTGCCCTGCCACTGCCCACCCACTCGGCTCGTCATTCCCCCACCCCGCCTGGCTCGCCTACTCACCCCCCCCGCGGGCCACACAGTGAGCCCACGCGGGCCGCATGCGGCCCCCGGGCTGCATGTTGTGCAGGCCTGCTATAAGGTTAATTGACCTACTTTAATCTGCTCTGCTTGCATGGGGTGGACATCCCAACACAAACCCTGAATATACTTCTCCTCATAAGTGTCTAAGGTGTTTTGAATTCTGCTATGCTGCTGGCATCAAATATATTCTGTGGCAATGAGTTCTGCAGACTAGTTGTGTGGAAAAGGTATTTCACATGAAGGCATACCACTGATTTATATAATGCCATATTTTTTGTATTCACCTACACATTCTTTATGCACCCTAACATTTTGCTTTTTTTATTTTTATTTTTTTGAATGCAGATGCACATTGAGTGGAGGTCTTCATTGAGTAATAGTCCACAATGGTGTAGTAATTAGTTGCATTAGTTGTGCACGACACAATGAAACAACACTGATCCTCATGGAGAATTTTGATTCAGCCCAGTGTTAACTTTCACCAAGTTAAAAGCTGACCAATTTGTTCTTGCCCTTTGTTTCCTGTCTCTTAGGCAGCTTCTTATTCATGACAATACTTTGCCTCTCACAGCATGACTACTTAACTTCTTTAGTAGCTTCAGAAACAAAGACATTACGTAGTGTCAAAATACTTTCACTCCTTCGTCTGGATATTTTTATAGAATATATGACTAGTTATTAATAATTCTGAGTTATTTTGCTTGTTTGAGTCATAGTGTGTCTTACTTTAGTAACAGAATATTTGTGTGACAGATGGTGGGATCACTTCCTGAGTTTAAGTCAAGATAAACTATTAATAGTTTGCATGTAAGACCTGGGTTTCTCCAGAATATATTTTTAGATAAGTTACATAGTGCTCAGCACCTTAACTCATGCATGATAACACCCTTCCTCTCCCACATCTAAACTGCAGAGAAAACCAGAGTTGCTAGTTTGTTTTCATAGGGCTTTTAACAGATAATAAGCTTTTCAGTGGTCCTGGTGTGGCATTATGCCACATTATTCTTCATAGTAATATTATTATGATATGAATATGGCATCGGTATAATGTATTTTGTGCAAGATAGGTCATGCAAGGAATCATTAAAAAGGTTATGATTTACTGAATATTATTATCCTATTTATTTGCTTGTATCATTTTTGTATCTGAAGTTAGGAATATTGTCTATGCAACTATTACAAATGTGTTTACACCTGGGGAACGCCCACTAGACAGAATACAATCAGTCTGGATGGGTGGCTGGGAAGGGCCATTAGGGAAAACAATAGGACTTTGAAGATGCTAATCTCCCATAGGGGAGCCTTCCTGGGAAGCCTTCCTGAGGACGTTACAAACAGCCTCTGTCTCATGGCTGCTATGCCTACAAAGGCATGTGACCAAGTCACCTGGTACTGGACTCCATCATAATACTAGTGTTTTTCCACTGACCAGGCATAGGAATCAAATGGGGAGACAAAGGGTTCCCACTATATTCTAAAGCTATTTAATGCAGAGGAATGGCATCATCACGGTTCTTCACTGACTCCCCGCCCAAGATGACTGCTGTAAACATCTAAGAAACAAAGACTGAACTGGGGGGAGAAGGGCTGAACCCAGGCTAGAGTCTTCTAGCCAGTGAAAGGAGTACATGGAGTTTTAAGCTGCAAGCAAGTGTAGCTTGCCCTCAAGAATCTCTGCAAACTGCCCAAAACAACATTTAGGGTGAGAATTTGCTACTTATGTCCAATTTCTTTAGTATATTAAGCTTAGATTGCGTTTTGTTTTATTTGCTAAGTAATCTGCTTTGATCTGTTTGCTATCCCTTAAAATCTATCTTTTGTAGTTAATAAACTTGTTTTTGTTTTGTCTAAAACTAGTGTGTGGAAGTTGTAACTTGGGGCAGAAAGCTGTTGTATATTCCTCTCCACATTGAGGAAGGGGGTGAATTTCATGAACTTACGCTGTACAGTTCTCTGTGCAGTGCAAGAGGGTATGATTTTGGGTTTACCTTTCAAAGGAGTGTGTGTGCACTTGAGTAACTTGGTAGTTCCTTAGCTGAACCTTCCCATGCACAGCTTATCTCAGCATCTGTGTGAAGCTGCAGCTGGGTGTGTCCCTACCTGTATGTGTGCTGGTAAAGTGCAGTCTGAAGCCTGAGGGAAGGCTTGGCTGGCTTGCCTCAGCAGTACAGCGTAAAGGGAGCCCAGGTTGGTGGGTCAGGCAGGCTCAGTGGTACCCCAATTCCAAGTGGCACCTTGTGGGGGGAACCCATCACATCCTGTTCTAGTTTTGTTTTCATTATTCTTTTTTGAACACAACATCTTTGGAATTAGAATAATGGCATGGAAATGAATAAACACATTTCAAAGTGATACAATACTGTCCCTTTAAATTACTTTCTATCACTTTAAATTAAAGCTGGCCTGAGAAAAATTAAATTAAATTAATTAAATTAAATGCTGAGGACAGCAATTCTGTTTCAGGACAACTTTCGAGGTTTTGAATTTTTTCATTCCACACTGAAATAAAAACAAAAATCCTTTTAATGTTTCATGAAATGGAATTTTGTTAAAATGTCCATTTTGGGATTTTAAAAAGGCCAAGTTTTTGATTAGGGGTTGGTCTCTCTCTCTCCCCCCTCTCCCCTCCTCCTTCGTGACCAGAGAGCCACTGTAGGTCAAACTTTCAGTTTCTGATAGGAAATCGATATGACTCTGAAAAATTTCAGCTTTGATAAAACAGCATTTTTCAGTGAAAAAAAAATCTCACTGAAAAAGGTTCTGAACAGCTGTACTTTAAATGTACTGTGGCCTCCAGTGGACCAATTGCAGGACAATGAAGGAGTTCACAGGAGCTGCAAAATGTTGGCTGTCACCTGGGATTGTCTCCATTTATTCCCATAGTTGCTTTAGAAGCCTTTAAAGTCAGGAGAATATGAGCTTTATCATATGAAATCCTCAAGCCCCTTTCCCACACAAAAAAGGAAGACAAATTAAACTTTTTAGTTTTCTGCTTCTTGCTGTTCTTGCCACTATCTTGGGAGATACTGCCTACTTTGTTGCCATGCACTACAAGTGCTGGCAGATCTGGGAGAGAAATGATGCAGGGACTGAATTATAAAGGAGCTAAATACTATCTACTCTATTTTGAGAGGGAAAGTGGGACTAGACATATGGGAGACAATTTAATGGACTTTTAATTATCATAATTACTCTTTACCAGTCAAATCTTTGTTTCTAATTTGAACCTTCTGATAAATAGCAATACATTTGTAACATCACAATAGCTTCTGTAGCAACACAGTGATGTCATAAACAAAGGCTTACGTCTTCTTGCGAACAGGAGCTGCAAACAGGGGAGTTTGAGAGGAATTGCTCCAGGTAAAGCAGGAGCAAATACAGGTCCCTTGGGGTAAGTGGAGTTTGGAAGGGGAGTGCGAAGGGGGCAAGCTATCCTTGCCATTCCTAACTCCTTTAACCCAAACTAAAGGCAGAGGCAGAGCAACCAGGTGGCTGCAGATGGGGGAGTGAGTATCTGTTGAGGGGACAGTTTGGCAGTTTGACCGTGTGCTTGATTGTTTGATTTCCTGTTTGAATAGTGTGACTTGGGAGTGCTTCGTTCCAGGCTCTTCTAAAAAGACAGTCAGTCAGCTGCGAACCAGTTGAGCAACGCATAGCAGAGAAGCAAACAGGTGGAGTTAGCCTGGGAGTTCGCCTGGAGAGAGCCTACTGTGGCATCCCCCTTGCAGGTTTCCCTGAGTAGCTTCTGCCACAAGTGAGGAAACTCTTCGAAGGAAGGGACTATGGATGCTGAGCGATCCGCTGTCGTGACCTGCACAGGATGTGCCATGTTTGTCTTTCTTCCGCAGGAAAGAAGCGACTTTGTCTGTACAAAGTGCAAGCTGATCTCCATATTGGAGGAGAAGATTCAAGGTCTGGAGAAACGAGTATCAACCCTGCATTCCATAAAAGAAAATGAGGAGTTCCTGGATAGACGTCAGGATAGGCTTCAGCGGTCACAGTGTTCTGAGGATTCAGAGCAGGCTGCGCAGCAGGGACAGAAGGCCAGTGAGGATAATTGGTGGCATGTGACCTCCAGAAGAGGAAAAAGTATGAGACAAGTCCATGTACAAGAAACGCATATTCAGATGAGCAACCATTTTCATGTTCTCTCCACAGGTACTAGTGCAGAGAGTGGAGTGAATGATACATCTGAGGGAACAGAGCAGAAGGAGACTCCACTGACTGGAAGGCATGAGATGCACAGTGCTAGGGATGGGGGTTCCACAACCACCACTCCCAAGAGGAGGAGGAGGGTGGTGGTGGTCGGGGACTCTCTCCTCAGGGGGACTGAGTCATCTATCTGCCGCCCTGACCGGGAAAACCGAGAGGTGTGCTGCTTGCCAAGGGCTAGGATTCGTGATGTGACGGAGAGACTGCCGAGACTCATCAAGCCCTCAGATCGCTACCCCTTCCTGCTTCTCCACGTGGGCACCAATGATACTGCCAAGAATGACCTTGAGCATATTACTGCAGACTACGTGGCTCTGGGAAGAAGGATAAAGGCGTTTGAGGCGCAAGTGGTGTTCTCGTCCATTCTCCCTGTGGCAGGAAAAGGCCGGGGTAGAGACCGTCGAATCGTGGAAGTCAACAAATGGCTACGCAGATGGTGTCGGAGAGAAGGGTTTGGATTCTTTGACCATGGGATGGTGTTCCAAGAAGAAGGAGTGCTAGGCAGAGATGGGCTCCACCTGACAAAGAGAGGGAAGAGCATCTTTGGAAGCAGGCTGGCCAACCTAGTGAGGAGGGCTTTAAACTAGGTTCACCGGGGGAAGGAGACCAAAGCCCCGAGGTAAGTGGGGAAGTGGGATACCGGGAGGAAGCACAAGTAGGTGAGTGCAAGAGGGGAGGGCTCCTGCCCCATACTGGGACAGCAGGACAATCGGTGAGTTATCTTAAATGCCTATACACAAATGCAAGAAGCCTGGGGAACAAGCAGGGAGAACTGGAAGTCCTGGCACAGTCAAATAATTATGATGTAATTGGAATAACAGAGACTTGGTGGGATAACTCACAGGATTGGAGTACTGTCATGGATGGATATAAACTGTTCAGGAAGGATAGGCAGGGCAGAAAAGGTGGGGGAGTTGCGTTGTATGTAAGAGAGCAGTATGACTGCTCAGAGCTCCAGTATGAAACTGCAGAAAAACCTGAGAGTCTCTGGATTAAAGTTAGAAGTGTGAGCAACAAGGCTAATGTCGTGGTGGGAGTCTGCTACAGACCACCAAACCAGGGGGATGAGGTGGACGAGGCTTTCTTCCAGCAACTGACAGAAGTTACTAGATCACAGGCCCTGGTTCTCATGGGTGACTTTAATCACCCCGATATCTGCTGGGAGAGCAATACAGCGGTGCACAGACAATCCAGGAAGTTTTTGGAAAGTGTAGGGGACAATTTCCTGGTGCAAGTGCTGGAGGAACCAACTAGGGGAAAAGCTCTTCTTGACCTGCTGCTCACAAACAGGGAAGAAATAGTAGAGGAAGCAATAGTGGATGGGAACCTGGGAGGCAGTGACCATGAGATGGTCGAGTTCAGGATCCTGACACAAGGAAGAAAGGAGAGCAGTAGAATACAGAGCCTGGGCTTCAGAAAAGCAGACTTTGACTCCCTCAGGGAACTGATGGGCAAGGTCCCCTGGGAGAATAACATGAGGGGGAAAGGAGTCGAGGAAAGCTGGCTGTATTTTAAAGAATCCTTATTGAGGTTGCAGGAACAAACCATCCCGATGTGTAGAAAGAAAAGTAAATATGGCAGGCGACCAGCTTGGCTTAACAGTGAAATCCTTGCTCGTCTTAAACACAAAAAAGCAGCTTACAAGAAGTGGAAGATTGGACAAATGACCAGGGAGGAGTATAAAAATATTGTTCAGGCATGCAGGAGTGAAATTAGGAAGGCCAAATCACACTTGGAGTTGCAGCTAGCCGGAGATGTTAGGAGTAACAAGAAGGGTTTCTTCAGGTATGTGAGCAACAAGAAGAAAGTCAAGGGAAGTGTGGGCCCGTTGCTGAATGAGGGAGGGAACCTAGTGACAGAGGATGTGGAGAAAGCTAGTGTACTCAATGCTTTTTTTGCCTCTGTCTTCACAGACAAGGGCAGCTCCCAGGCAGCTGCACTCCGCAGCACGGTATGGGGAGGAGGTGACCAGCCCTCTGTGGAGAAAGAAATAGTTCGGGACTATTTAGAAAAGCTGGACGAACACAAGTCCATGGGGCCGGATGCACTGCATCCGAGGGTGCTAAAGGAGTTGGCCGATGTGATTGCAGAGCCATTGGCCATTATCTTTAACAAATCATGGCAATCGGGGGAGGTTCCGGATGACTGGAAAAAAGCTAATGTAGTGCCCATCTTTAAAAAAGGGAAGAAGGAAGATCTGGGGAACTACAGGCCAGTCAGTCTCACCTCAGTCCCTGGAAAAATCATGGAACAGGTCCTCAAGGAATCAATTCTGAACCACTTAAAGGAGGGGAAAGTGATCAGGAACAGTCAGCATAGATTCACCAAGGGCAAGTCATGCCTGATTAACCTAATTGCCTTTTATGATGAGATAACTGGCTCTGTGGATGAGGGGAAAGCAGTGGATGTGCTATTTCTTGACTTTAGCAAAGCTTTTGATACAGTCTCCCACAGTGTTCTTGCCAGCAAGTTAAAGAAGTACGGGCTGGATGAATGGACGGTAAGGTGGATAGAAAAGTGGCTGGATGGTCGTGCTCAACGGGTAGTGATCAATGGCTCCATGTCTAGTTGGCAGCCGGTATCAAGTGGAGTGCCCCAAGGGTCGGTGCTGGGGCCGGTTTTGTTCAATATCTTCATCAACAATCTGGAGGATGGTGTGGACTGCACCCTTAGCAAGTTTGCAGATGACACTAAACTGGGAGAAGTGGTTGATACGCTGGAGGGTAGGGACAGGATACAGAGGGACCTAGACAAATTAGAGGATTGGGCCAAAAGAAATCTGATGAGGTTCAACAAGGACAAGTGCAGAGTCCTGCATTTAGGACGGAAGAATCCCATGCACTGCTACAGACTAGGGACCGAATGGCTGGGCAGCAGTTCTGCAGAAAAGGACCTCGGGGTTACAGTGGATGAAAAGCTGAATATGAGTCAACAGTGTGCCCTTGTTGCCAAGAAGGCTAACGGCATTTTGGGCTGTATAAGTAGGGGCATTTCCAGCAGATCGAGGGACGTGATTATTCCCCTCTATTCGGCACTGGTGAGGCCTCATTTGGAGTACTGTGTTCAGTTTGGGTCCCCACACTACAAGAAGGATGTGGATAAATTGGAAAGAGTCCAACGGAGGGCAACAAAAATGATTAGGGGGCTGGAGCACATGACTTATGAGGAGAGGCTGAGGGAACTTGGATTGTTTAGCCTGCAGAAGAGAAGAGTGAGGGGGGATTTGATAGCTGCTTTCAACTACCTAAAAGGGGGTTCCAAAGAGGATGGATGTATACTGTTCTCAGTGGTAGAAGATGACAGAACAAGGAGTAATGGTCTCAAGTTGCAGAGGGGGAGGTTTAGGTTGGATATTAGGAAAAACTTTTTCACTAGTAGGGTGGTGAAGCACTGGAATGGGTTACCTAGGGAGGTGGTGGAATCTCCTTCCTTAGAGGTTTTTAAGGTCAGGCTTGACAAAGCCCTGGCTGGGATGATCTAGTTGGGGTTGGTCCTGCTTTGAGCAGTGGGTTGGACTAGATGACCTCCTGAGATTCTATGATTCTATGATTCACTAAATGAGCTGATGTGAGGAAAAATCCCTTACTGAAATACAAATAACAGGAAAGAGAGTAAAGGAGATGGCTGGCCCTGTAAATTGCTCATGTATAAATGTTCCCCTGCACTAAATACAAATGTTTTGCTTCACTCTGAAAAGTCAGTCTAAATGTCAAAGTGGACCCACTCTGCTTGGGTGAAGCATCCTGAGTTCTTCTAAACCAATGACTAGATCACCTCTCAGGAAGTAGTACCATTTTATTTCAAGACCAAATGATCCTTATTCCAACTGCTCAGAATTAATTACTCCAAATAAGAGCATCAAAATTAATATGTATAAGACTAAAAGTGACATGACCTAAGTGCATGCTAATCAAAAATATATCATGCCAGGGGCTATATATATTGTCCCTTCTGTAGATAGTGAAAAGAACAAAAGTAGTAAGCACTTTCATAGGAGACTAATACAAGAAGGGAGTGTTGCAGGCTGGAATTTCACATGATCAAAAGCCTTCACACGGGAATATCATTCTTGTAATTACTCTATACTTTCTGTCAGCTCCTGGGAAATTAATTCTAAAGAATGTGTAGAGAACATGCCCGTCAATCTTTAGTATGCCACCATCATTATTTAATGACTACAAGGCTAAAGACTGAGCGTTGCTGACATGACTGAATTTACAGACATTGAAATGAAATCAGGTCCAATATCAATACTAGGCATAAATATTTCAAAAATCCTGTAATTTCTTTTTAAAAACCTGTCTGTTTTCTATTTAAATTTGTTGGTTTTCATCTTAATTACAGGCTTTAGTCTCCTTGTGAGATTAACCAAGATTCCATGCAAATAGAACAGGGTTCTCTAGTATATTGACCTTAGCTTTTGCTTATGCATTTAAGAAGTTTTTATTTATTTAAGGAATTCATCCAGTAAAATTGTTTCCTCAGAAGCAGCATGAATTCTGCTTTTAAGGCACAAAAACCGATTTAACACCTCCACCCCCCCAGCTTTAAATAGTGTTATAGAGTTTCTTGGTAATATAGTAAGTTACCTCAACCCCAGTCCTGCAATGAGAATCTCTGTACCTTTGCAGAGGGACTCTGTCTGGGTACAGGGCAACACCCACATGGTTCTCAATGCAGAGTTGGGACGAGAAAGTATTTTACATTTTTGCTTAGTAGCTACAAGGATAAAAGGTTAGTTGAGAAGAAAATGACATGAAACTAATGATCTGGTAGTGAGTGTGGATTGAAATATAGTATGCGAGTATAACCTGATGGCATTCCAGAGCAGGATAAAGTAGTACAAGAATTCTGAGAGTTCTGTCTGCAGAACTGTATCATCTGATTACCTGTAGTAGCTCAGTATTAGCTGCGATTCTCACTCTTTTAAAATGGACCAAATCTTATTAATCAAAGAGAATACTGCTCTTAGATCCTGTGTTTAGGACTAGGTCCTGCTTTGAGCAGGGGGTTGGACTAGATGACCTCCTGAGGTCCCTTCCAACCCTGAGATTCTATGATTCTACGATAGGTGTGGGGACAAGGATTTGAAATTAATACAGCACCATAACAATAGCCTATGTCAGCTATGTGTGTGCGTGTGTGTGTATACATGCATATCTATTATAGATGAAGCTGCAGTGCTGCCTTAACACTTTCCATTATAAGATTGTGTTTTTGGTTACCTTGAAGTTTGGGAAAGTTATTTCAGGCTGAAGTTTTTAATAAGTGTCTGCTTCAGGATGATTTTTTCTGTGTGTAGGGGGCGGAATTGCTGCAAAAATGGTTCAGCCATTTCTGAGAGTGAGATTAGGGAAAAAATACAATGTTTTGTCCTCGATTAAAAAAAAAAGTCGCTTTGTTTTATTGAGAAGCACTAGCACCCCTATGCTTTGGAACAGGGACTTGAAATTTGGCAGGGGCGGACCACACTAGAGTGAGGGAGGTGCCCTTTGCTGTCCCCATGAAAAACCACCCAAATTTGTCCAAGCTATTAAACTCTGAAAAAAATCTCAGTTGATAGTTACTTAATAGAGACTTCATAGGGTATGTCTACACTGCAGCTGAGAGGGTGCTTCCCACTGTCAGTAGACAGATTGGTGCTAGTGCAGCTCAGGTAGTGTGCTAAAAACAGCAATGAAAACATTATGGCACTGGCGGCAGGTCGGGTTAATTGCCTGATTCCAAGCCCCGCCTCACCCCCTGAATCTGAGGTTGGAGGGCTAGCCTGAGCCACCGCTCATGCCACAACATCTACACCACTATTTTTAGTGTGCTTGCTCAAGCTGAGCTAGAGTGAGGCTGTCCACCCACACTGGGAATCACACCGCCCAGCTGCAGTATAGGGATAGACTGACAGTTTGCCAGCAAATTCTCTGGGGACCCCATCTGTTTTGGGCATGCTCCAGCCCAGAGATGTATTGGCTGAGTAGAATTTTCCCTGCAGTTACTGTTTTGGGTTGCTGAGGTACTGAGCCAGACCCGAGAGCAGGGAGTCTGTCTCTTCTGTGCTCTCAATGCACCTCCCTGCCAGCTGGGCTCAGGCAGTGCTGAGGAAGAAGCACCCTGACTTGAAAGCATAGAGTTACAAGAGCTAAACTGGGGTCGGGTTGGTTAGAGGGAATAGATTGGGACAAGGCCCCTGGCAGGGGACAGGTGGTGGGGAAAACTAGGATTGGGAAGAGGGGTGGAAAAAGGACTGGAGCTAGAGGGAAGAAATTGGAATTAGCTGGGCAAAAAGATTGGAAGAGGAGCTTGGGTGTATGTGGAAAGAGACAGGATTGGGACAGGGACAGGCTGAAAAGGACAGGGACAGAGGGAGTCAGATTTGGGGGCGAGTAGGGGAAGAAATGTCTGTGAACAATAGAGTATACGTCCCTTCAGAACCTGCAGTGGAACCAAAGATTCCAAGTTGCATCATTCATCTGCTTCCAGCTAATATCTGTGAAACCCACTTGCAAACTGTGTGTCTCGTACCCCTCTAATGCTAGGCCACAGAAAGGATCACAACCTACTACTGCTACCAGCTCAAGTGGCAGAGGTCTGTGTGGTGGATCTAAAGGTTCCAACCCTGTCGACGAGCCCTGTGAATGTCAACATGATGGAATTTCTGCTTTTGCTCTGGACGACGGGGCTGCAAGCTCCAGGCGGGCAGCACAGCTGCAGAGCTGCAACCTGGCCCAGTGCTCTGTGCTGCGCTGTGGCACGGCTGGCTCCAGCCAGGTGGCATGGCTGCCAGTCCTGGTGCTCTAGGCAGTGCGGCTGTAGCAACGCCAGCCACCGGTGCTCCAGGCAGCGCGGTAAGGGGTCGGGGGGGGGGGGGGAGGGAGTTTGGATAGAGGGCAGGGGAGTTTGGGGTGGTGGTCAGGGGGCGGGGGTGTGGATAGGGATCGGGGTGGTCAGAGGGTGGGGAATAGGGGGGTTGAATGGGGGCAGGGGTCCCCGGGTTTACAGTTTGGGTCAATGGTTGTGAGCACCCCCTCTATAAAAATTGTTCCAGCACCCCTGGGTGAGAGACACAAGCTTTAGAGCTTACACAGAGCTCTTCTTCAGATCTGGGAAACTAACTCAAAGGGTATGTCTACACAGCAATGTGAGCCCGGGCTCAAGTCAACTCCCCTTGTATAGTCACACCAATTACACTAATCTAGGGCTTGGCCCCAGGGTCCCAGGACCCTGCAGAACTGGAGGGTCTGAGCCTGTGTTAAGCTGAGACCTATGGTCCGAACCCTATTGCTTTCCTGTGCATGCATGGTGCCATCTTGACTCATGTTCCAGAAGTTCTCTGGATGTATTCCAGAGTTACTGGCAACAGAGGAGCAGCACTGCAGGCAGCCAGCACAGTGTCCGGAAGTGCCATTACTGCCTGGCTGAATGCGTTCCTCCTTCTTGCTCCGTCTCCTCCTCGCTGCTGAGCAGAGTTTGCCCAGAGTTTGAGCAGGGAGCAAAGCTGACAGATGGGAGGCAGTTCCCAGGATGTTGTAGATTGGGGTTGGGGGGAGGGATAGCTCAGTGGTTTGAGCATTGGCCTGCTAAACCCAGGGTTGTGAGTTCAATCCTTGAGGGGGCCATTTAGGGAATCTGGGGCAAAAATTGGGATTGGTCCTGCTTTGAGCAGGGGGTTGGACTAGATGACCTCCTAAGGTCCCTTTCAACTCTGATATTCTATGATTCTATCCCTCCCTCAGCCTTGCTGAGCCGGGAGCCCTGCCACTCCCGCTCCCTGCGTGCGGTGCTTGGTCCCCACTTAGCTCTCTGGTCCTTGCTTCCCCCTCCACCCCGCTCTCTCTGGGGCTGTGTGTGCAGGGGCACCCAGGCTGCATGAACTGTGAGGGCAGTGAGTGGGAGCTAGCCCTAAAATTTCCCTGCAGCCTCCCAGCGATCCCTTATCCCTGCCTCCCAGGGTGCAGTAGGGGCAGAAATAAGGGATCCCCAGGGGGTGCTGGAGCACATTGCACCCCAAGCCCTGGGGATGTACGTCACCACTCCTCAGCCAGCAGTAGCCAGGCTGGGGTGTGTGTGTTTTTTTCCTCTGATACCTTTGTTTTACGTCAAACTTCAAAACAACCAAACAAAAACACCTTAATTGTACATCCCATTTTAAAAATTAAGAATTGTGAAGTTTCATGTTAATAGGTTGACAGTCCTGGAGACTGATGTCCTCATTATCCTCGGAACAGGTGCACCGGGGCATTTTCCTGCCAATGTGACTCAGCCTGGAGCTGGAGAGCCCAATTATCAGATTAGGTGGTAGTTCAGTATAAAGCCTTCTCAAACTGCACTCATTCTACTGAGACAGCCACCAAAAGAGCTACTTATGTGGTTTAGGTTCTCATGTGCTCCTTATGGGCAGCTAGGTCCCATCAATACACAGCCGCAGTTAGGAAACAGGGTGGGCAGTAGAGTTTTCCCACAGTGCACCACATTTGTAAGGCTAGAGTGTCAACATGGGGGGTGAGTGGGTGCTAGGCACTTTGGGATATGTTTACTTTGACTTGGGTCTGTGCACTGCAGTGTGGAGGCCAGAGCCCTAGGTTTGAGCATGGGTCAGAAAATTCTTAACCTAGGGTTCAAATTCAATGTGGATGATCAAGCCCAGGGTTCCGTGACACGGGTCAGCTGATTCGAGTCCCACTAACTCTTGACTTACATTGCTGTGTAGACATACCCAAAGTGTCACTGATAAATACAAAGTTTGAACAGATTGTTATGTCAATGGACCAATGAACCAAGGTGAAGTGGCCCATTAACACCCCTCCAGTCATAAGAAGGAAAGGAAGGGAAAAGCAGCTGGGGCAAGTGTTGTTGGTGATTTAGATTGTAGTAATAAACCATAAATCCAGTCTCTAATCAGTCCATGATTTTTAGTGTCTAGCAGAGTTATGAATTTAAACTCACAGGTTTGTCTTTTGAAAGTGTTGTTCAGGTTTCTTTTGAGGATGAGGATTGATAGGTCAGATGTAGAGTGATTGCTTTGTGAAAAGTGCTCACCCACAGCCGATAGGGTGTTTTTGATTTTTATCATTTTCCTGCGTGCGTTCATTTGAGAGTGTAATGGAACCAAGCAATCATTTGTGTTCTTATACATATATGCATAACACATTCAGATAAAGAGTTTTTTATTTCAATGTGCAGAACACAAGATATAGTGGCATGCTTCCTCATTGTTTGCGTGCATTTTTTTGGTACATTATTGACCATATACAGGACTAGTCAATATTTATTGTACATACATACTCTGCAATTTTCAGACATAACTTCATACTTTTAAAGTTAAATATATTGAGACATGCTAAAAGCATTAGTGTTCACTATGGCCTATGTCCATGACTTGTTTTATTTTATTTTTTTAAATAAAGCCATTTTGGAGTAGCTGACTGCAAAAGCAGCACATGAAAAACGTCACTAATGAAAGAACATTTTTCATACTCTGTTAGCGCACTCAAAAGCAGCCAAATGGAATTTTATCAAACTTTCCAAAACATTCACCTTTAAGCTGAGAATAAGCATGAGAAATGTGAGCACTAAAGAGCATTTCCCCCCTAAAAGTTATAAGCTCCTGAATTCACAGATTTTAATGACAATGTCTCATCAACCATAACATGTTGTAATTGACAATCTGCTTAACGAGCTATGAAGCCAGAGAACATATAGAACGCAATAAAGCCGCGAGGGGCCCTTCCTGAATTTTCAGTCTTCCAATCTGATACAGTGTCTCATGACTAGGACGACCTTTTTTCTAGG
This sequence comes from Chelydra serpentina, assembly GCA_037349315.1. NCBI lineage: Eukaryota > Metazoa > Chordata > Testudines > Chelydridae > Chelydra > Chelydra serpentina. The sequence continues at coordinate 27,242,839 of JBAIAC010000010.1, forward strand.
AGGAGAGGGTCCCTCTAAAGATAGATTCTGAGCTCTCCTCTGAAAAGAATGGAGGGTAAAGATTTCAATCTCCTGAAGCAGGCTACTCAGGCTTTCACAAATCAAGGGTTCTGAGGATCTCTTATAATAGTGAGGAGGGTATTTGCTATCTCCACCTCCTTCTAATTTCACTGTCATAATAGAAAATTGGCTTAATTAAAGTAAAATATTTCTCCCACAAAATGAGATCAGGACTGGGGAAGGTGGAATTATATTTTAGTTTTAAAATGAATATAATCATGAATGGATGGAATTTATCACTTGTGTCTAGGAAAGGTAATTCTACTTTGCAGACTAAAACCTTTATTTTCATGTGTATACATGGGATTTGTTAGCTTCAAGAGTGTCTAGTATGTGTGGTGTATCTCTAGGTCAGACTCATTTGTGTAACTGTACATTTGTGATCCAGGATACTGAAAAATTGATTTGATAAAAATGTAGGTATGTATTATCTTCTCTGAAATGGCTTGACCACCTATTTTAAAATAGCTCTCTTGTCACTTTGTTAGCAATTAAAAATGGCAAAGAGGAAGGAAAAGAGAACATGGAAGGGAGAAGAAAAAAAGAAGGAAAGAGCAAAACAGACAGATAGAAAAGGGAAAGAAAATAGGGGAGAAAGATCAACACAAAAGGGGAGTGAGAATGGGAAGAGAAACACCGAAGACAATATTAAAAAAGGAAGAAGACATAATGAGTGAAAAAGAGAGAGAGAAATATGGGAGAGGAGGAGGAGCACTCGTTGTGTAATATAAAGCTTCAGAGCTATGAAACACAATGCCTTGGCAGGACTTAAGTACTGTAAATTCATGCATTTTCTTGAATTGTGTTTCCATAATATATTTGCCCATTTCTAATGTGAAACAAGGTGCCTGTCCCAGTGTCTTTTCTGGTAGCCCCTCTGAAAATCACATCAGCAAAATCAGCTTAATACCATGTTGATTAAAAACCTCAGGAACTAGAAATTCATTTTTCTATATTTTCCTTCAAAATCCTATAGTTTTAGGAAAATATGTCAGCAGTTTCCCACTGCCATAATCATTAACATCCTATTAAAAATATAGACAAATTCCTAGGTATGGCACAGGACATTCGAGTTTTGAAAACTTCAGACTGGATCCCCAGTGGGAGCTAATAGGTGTAAGTCTTTCTTATCCATCTGCCAGCTAAAACTCTTGTCCAAGCTCTCATCATCTCATGTCTCAGTCTCCACTACATCCTTCTCTCTGACATGGACAAATGCCATTTTGTCCCATTCACATCCATTTCAGAATGCTGCTGCAAAAGTCATTTTCCTAGCCCACCGCTATGACCATGTCACCCCTCTCTTTGCATCCCTCCTTTGGCTCCTCTTTCTCTATTGCCTCAAACAAACTTTGTATTCATTTTCAAGGTTAATCACAGTCACTCTCTCATATGCTCTTGATATGTTGACCCTTGTCTTTGACTGGCCCAGCCTCCATCACCCATTTGTTAAATTTTCTAACAAGCACCTTTTGGTTTTCCTCCCTTAGCACCTTTTCCACTTTTTTCCACATAGCACTACTCCTCACGCTTGGGAGAAGCTCCCTGTAAACATCCACAAAATTAACTCACTATCTTCCTCCAAAACCCCAACCCATCTTTTCTGAGTTGCTTACAAAGGTGTTGACAGCCGTTAGGCTGCTGGTATACTGTACATTGTTTTTCAGTTGTTGGTATAATTGTTTATTTTATGACAAAAGCATGTTTTCTTCTGAAATAGGGCTTTGAAAAATAATTTCCAAAAATTTACATAAAGTCCGGGGGGAGGGAGGGGGCGGCTGAGAGAGGAGGCAATCACTTTAATCTGAAGGAAAGAAACTCTACCCATCTGTGCTGGGGAACACGGAAAAGGTCCCTTGTTCCTATTCGATATGTTTGAGTGGGAAAAGCTTCCTTGAACCTGGAAAGATTGAGAAACAGATTTCACTATGAGCAATTGTCATGCAGGTCTAATTCACCTGCACAGTACTTAGATAGTACAGTGCTATGGAAAAACAAGATGGACACCAAACTATAGCAAGATCTACTGCCAATCTCCAAATATATGGGTGCCTGTCCTGACCGTGGTTCATGAATACTATAGGACTTGGTCCAGCAAACCATCAAAGCTCATGCTTAACTTTAAGTAAGCAAGTATTTCCACTGACATCAATGCTCATATACTTAGAGGTAAGCATGTGCTTTAATGGTTTGCTGGATCAAACTCATAGTACTCAAATGACTACTTCCTCAAGTTAAATATATATAATTGCAAGCTGGTGAAATTGATGGAATGCTTCATTAATTTAAAAAATGTTGATTTTTAGTAGGTTTTTCTACTGGAGTCTTTTTATGTATTTTACTAGTAACCAACTCATCTAAACCACCACAACAAAGGTTTCAAATTGTTAGAAAAAATTAGGAAACACCCAGCATGTGCTATTGCCCATCCCACACTATCAGAGGGCTCTTTCTCTTCCAATGTATCATCTACCTACCATGTAGCTTTTTTATAGAGTTTTCTGCCTTCTCTCATCTGAGCATAATTGGGCCTTCAATTTACAGTACTAAAGCTATCCAAATGGCCATTTTTTAAAGATTAGAGCTCTTTGGTTAACTATATTTGGCTTTAAATTTGATTTTATTATTTTATGTATGCATGTAGAGTCAAGTGGTTTGTGTAATATGGACTTTCCAGAAGGTATTTAATTTCTGCAAAGATACATATTCTTATAATTTAGTAGCTTTCAATAGCTGACCACAGGCTTATGTTGTATTCCCAAAAGGGGAATGAATGTGTTTCCTGGCTAAATTACACTTCAGCTGTTTGCACTAAACTTCTGCCTCCTCAATTATATAAAATAAGGGAAAGTTTCACCTCTGTATTTTCCCCCAGTTTCAGTCAGAGTGCATTGCTGCTGCTAGCAATCACTTTGTAAGATAGGAACCTGCTCTTTATACATATCTATGGAGTTTTTGGAGGAATTGGTTGCAGATCTGAAGGTGGAAGACAATTTGGGTGAAAGTGATAATGAAATAATAGATTTCATGATTCTAAGGAAAAGAAAGAGTGAAAACAGCAGAATAAAGACAATGGACTTCAAAAAAGAAGACTTTAATAAACTTAGAGAACTGGTGGGTAGGGTCCCATGGGAAGAAAATCTAAAGGAAAAAAAAGTTTAGAAGAGCTGGTAGTTTCTCAGAGACAGTATTAAAGGTACAACTGCAAACTATCCTGGTGTAAATGTAAATAGGAAGAATAGTAAAAGGACAATATGGCTTCATCAGGAGCTGTTTAGTGACCTGAAAAATCAAAAAAGGAATCTTACAAAAAGTAGAAACATGGACAAATTGCTGAGGATAAATACAAAAGAATAATATAAGCATCTAGAGACAAAATCGGAAAAGCTAAGGCACAAAATGAGTTACTCTTAGCAAAGGACATAAAAGGCAATAAGAAGTAGTTCTTTAAATACGTTGGGGGCAACAGAAAGACAAATAAAATAATAGGTCTACTAAGCTAAAATGGATGACACCAAGAAGGCTGAGGTGCTTAATGCCTATTTTCCTTCAATCTTCCTGAAAAAGATTGTGACCAGATGTTTAATACAATTAATGTAAACAAGGGGAAGGAACAAAAGCCAGAATAGGGAAAGAACAGTTATAGAATATTAAAATAAATGATATGTATTCAAGTCAGCAGGGCCTGATTAAATTCACCATGGTGCATAGGAGCCGACTTTTGTCGGCCCCGGTGGGTGCTCGGGCCCCGGCCCCGCCCCAACGTCGCCCGGTGTCGGGAGCGGAGGTGAGTTGAGCTGGGCCCGGGTGTGGGGCTGGTGGGGAGCTGCCGGTGGGTGCAGAGCACCCACCAATTTTTCCCTGTGGGTGCTCCAGCCCCGGAGCACCCCCGGAGTCGGCGCCTATGCCATGGTGTACATATGGAATTAGCTGAAGCAATCTCAGAACCATTAATGATTATATTTGAAAACTCATGGAGAACAGGTGAGGTTCCAGAGAACAGGAGAAGGACAAACATAGTATCTGTCTTTAAAAAGGGGAATAAAGAGGACCAGGGGAATTACCGAGCAGTCAGCACCTGGAAAGATACTGAAAGAAATGATTAAGCAATCAATTTGTAAGCACCTAGAGAATAACAGGGTGCTGAATAATAGCTAACATGGATTTGCCAAGAACAAATCATGCCAAACCAACCTAATTGTCTTTTTTGACAGTGCTACTGACTTAGTGGATAGGAGGGGAAGCAGTAGACAGGATATATCTTGATTTTAGTGAGGCTTTTAACACAGTCCCATATGACATTCTCATAAGCAAAGCAGGGAAATGCGGTCTAGATAACATTACTACCCCTACAAACTGATTGAAAGACTATATTCAAAAGAGAGTGGTTGTCAATGGTTTGCTGTCATATCTAGTGCCACCCCCTACTCACCTCGCAGCGGTCTGTCCTGGATCCAGTACTAGTCAATATTTTCATTAATAGCTTGGATAATGGGGTGGAGAGTATGCTTATAAAATTTGCAGCTGACACCAAGCTAGGAGGGTTTGCTAGCACTTTGAAGGACAAGATTACAATTCAGAATGACCTTGACAAACTGGACAATTTGTATGAAATCAACAATGAAATTCAGTAAAGACAAGTGCAAAGTACTACACTTGTGAAGGAAAAATTAAATGCACAGCTATAAAATGGGTAATAACTGGGTAGAAAGTTGTACTGCAGAAAATGATAAAATGTAGAAAACCTGACTTTTGAGGAAAAATTAAAAACCACTGAGTATGGTCCTGAGAAAAAAAAAAAGACTGAGGCGGGAATCCAATAATAATCTTCAAATATGTTAAGGGCTGTTCTACAGAAGATGCTGTTCAACTGTTGTCCATGTCTCCTGAAGGCAGGACAAGAAGTAATGGGCCTTAATCTGCAGCAAGGGAGACTTAAATTAGATATGAGGAGAAACTTTCTAACTATAAGGGTAGTTAAGCTCTGGAATAAGGCTTCCAAGGGAAGTTGTGGAATCTCCATCATTGGATGTTTTTAAGAACAGGTTAGACAAATACCTGTCAGGGATGGTCTTGGTATATTTTCTCCTGTCTCAGCCTGGCAGGTGAGGGGTGGGGCCTGGATTAGATGACTTCTCAAGGTCCCGCCTAGCCTTACATTTCTATTATTCTTTCCTCCACATTTTTAGCTTCTCTCCGCATGGCACGCCACGCTGACACAGGTTGCTGTATTTTCTATGTCTTTTATTTCATTACTGTTGAATGAATGCTGTCTATTGCAGTAGATCTCAGACTTTTCCATACCATGACACCACGTTACAAAAGAAAAAGTTTTGGGATTCCCTCTCCCTCCTCCAACATCTAGCCATAAGGAGAGGCAAGTGGCCATGACGCCTTTGGAGCTGTTTATGACCCCCCCCTGTTTGGGAAGCCACATTCTATTGGTTTTACCTTAATAGCGAGGGTGAAAGAGTCAGTGAGGATATTTCCACCCACTCTTCTCCTGCTGTCTCAGTTAAGGCAGGGATTTCCTCCCAGCTTTCAGCAGCTATTTAAACACAGAGGGATATTTTCTTGCTGGCTTGAGTTGCTACCACTGGCAATCTAAAATCAGCTCTTAATCATCAGCTGGTTGGATGGTTCCTTTGTTTTAGTTTATTCACTTATGTTGCCAACAGGCCCCCAGCACTCTCAGCTGTTGTGTCTTTCTGCCAATGCTATTGTACCTCCTTCTTTGGCTCTAGTTTACAGCTTGTTTTGCTCCCTCATATGGCTGGCTTTATGGTAGGACTGCATTTTGCAGCGCCTCCTGCAAGCAAAAGAATGAGAAGTGGAGTGGAGGGAGAAGGGGCAGGCATTTGTCCATATGTATGTTAGCCCTCTAGTTGTAAAGTTTTCCCATTGATATACCCAGCTGCCTCTCACTCTGCCTATGTCATCTCTCCACAGAGGCCATGGCAAAGGAGCATTTTCAGTAAAAATACTTTCAACCTACAGCTGACGAGAACTCTGGTGCAAGTCTGTGATAAAATGTTGTGTGAAATATTTGGGTGACAACTGCGGTCTTATCTCTTTTCCTTTATCAAGAGAGAGCTCTTTCCCCTGGTTCTTCTCCAGATTCCAAACCTGCTCACCCAGATAGGTATAAGTGTTTCAGGGCTGGCTATGCAAATCCCCAAGTCCATAGAACTGCTGTCCTAAATGGCTGCAAAGCTGAGTTTATTCTGAGGAATAACTGGCATCCTATTATTAGAGCTGGGGGGAAAAATCAGGAATATCTGGTGAATAGAGTACAATTCTGTTTGTATGAATGGCACTGGGGATATTCAAAACCTCTGCATAAGCAGGCATTCAGAAAAATATTTTCTATTGCTATTTTTAGCTGCAGTTTCACACATGGGGGAACAAAGGGAGTAATGTTGATGTCTGCTTAATGATAATACTTTAATAGAGTAAAACAGCAACAACTTCATTGAGTTCATTAACACACCACAATTACTTATCTTAGAAAAAAATTAATCACAATCTGTTTGTCAGCATTGCTTTTTTATATAGCCTTCTGCGATTATTAACTCAACAGTAGAATGTGTAAGCCGTCTGCACCAGTCTGGTTTTCTGATCAGATGATAGCTTTCTCCAGGCAGTTGTCAGCCTCACAATCAGTCAGGATTCGCACATCATCTGGTTCCACCTGAGTCTGTCACCAGTTTCATAACATTTGGTCTGCTCCTGCTGTAAGACAGATTGCACAACATCACTGTTGGACAAGTTGCTGTACCCCACATCAGTTTTCTCACTCTGAACCCAGTTCTTCGCTTCCTGGGCATTAAAAGAAAAAATTGTTCGGCAATGGCCTGATGGCTTCTTGCTCTTGATCTGGGGCATCGGGGCCTCATTGGTAGCCTTTTCAGGTGTCTGCAACAGTGTAGGTTTAGCCCAGCATTTTTTTACTGTCCGTGTTTGTATATCCTTCCATGACTTGGCCAACATGTGGGTGGCTTCCATAATGGATATTGACTGGATAATGAGGACAACTAACTCTGAGATTAAGGACACAGCTGAGCAATGTGCCTCTGTAAATGCTTTTAGTGTATCCAGCACCCCTGGTCTAAGGGTTGAATTTGTATCCTGGTGTTAGCTGGCAAAAATTCACACCTATATGGACCCATCAGCAGTTCTTAAACTCCCTGTCCCTGGATGTGCACCAGCATTATTGATTAGAAGGAGTATATGGATGGGCAGTCTCTTTTCTGAAGAAAGGAGTGCATAGCAAGGGATGTTAAGAGTAACAAGAAGGGTTTCTACAAGTATGTCAGCAAGAAGAAGGTGGTCAGGGAAAGTGTGGGCCCCTTATTGAATGGGGGAGTGACAGAGGATGCGGAAAAAGTTAATGTGCTCAATGCTTTTTTTGCCTCTGTCTTCACGAACAAGGTCAGCTCCCAGACTACTGCACTGCGCAGCACAGTATGGGGAGGAGGTGACTAGCTCTCTGTGGAAAAAGAAGTGGTATGGGACTATTTAGAAAAGCTGGACGAGCACATGGGGCCGGATGCACTGCATCCGAGGGTGATAAAGGAGTTGGCGGATGTGATTGCAGAGCCATTGGCCATTATCTTTGAAAACTCATGGCGATCGGGTGAGGTCCCGGATGACTGGAAAAAGGCTAATGTAGTGCTCATTTTTAAAAAAGGGAAGAAGAAGGATCCGGGGAACTACAGTCCAGTCAGCCTCACCTCAGTCCCTGGAATAATCATGGAGCAAGTCCTCAAGGAAACAAATTTGAAGCACTTAGAGGAGAGGAATGTGATCAGGAACAGTCAGCATGGAATCACCAAGGGCAACTATGATGAGATAACTGGCTCTGTGGATGAGGGGAAAGCGGTGGACGTGTTATTCCTTGACTTTAGCAAAGCTTTTGATACAGTCTCCCACAGTATTCTTGCCAGCAAGTTAAAGAAGTATGGGCTGGATGAATGGACTATAAGGTGGATAGAAAGCTGGCTAGATCATCGGACTCAATGGGCAGTGATCAATGGTTCCATGTCTAGTTGGCAGCCAGTATCAAGTGGAGTGCCCCAAGGGTCGGTCCTAGGGCCGGTTTGTTCAATATCTTCATTAATGATCTGGAGGATGGAATGGATTGCACCCTCAGCAAGTTTGCAGATGACACTAAACTGGGAAGTGATAGATACACTGGAGGGTAGGGATACGATACAGAGGGACCTAGACAAATTAGAGGATTGGGCCAAAAGAAATATGATGAGGTTCAACAAGGACAAGTGCAGAGTCCTGCACTTAGGACGGAAGAATCCCATACACAGCTACAGACCAGGAACCGAGTGGCTAGGCAGCAGTTCTGCAGAAAAGGACCTAGGGGTTACAGTGGACGAGAAGCTGGATATGAGTCAACAGCGTGCCCTTGTTGCCAAGAAGGCTAATGGCATTAGGGGCATTGCCAGCAGATCGAGGGACATGATCATTCCCCTCTATTCTGCATTGGTGAAGCCTCATCTGGAGTACTGTGTCCAGTTTTGGGCCCCACACTACAAGAAGGATGTGTAAAAATTGGAAAGAGTCCAGCAGAGGGCAACAAAAATGATTAGGGGGATGGAGCACATGACGTATGAGGAGAGGCTGAGGGAACTGGGACTATTTAGTCTGCAGAAGAGAAGAATGAAGGGGGATTTGATAGCTGCTTTCAACTACCTGAAAGGGGGTTCCAAAGAGGATGGAGCTCGACTGTTCTTAGTGGTATCAGATGACAGAACAAGGAGTAATGGTCTCAAGTTGCAGTGGGGAAGGTTTAGGTTGGATATTAGGAAAAACTTTTTCACTAGGAGGGTGGTGAATCACTGGAATGGGTTACCTAGGGAGGTGGTGGAATCTCCTTCCTTAGAGGTTTTTAAGGTCAGGCTTGACAAAGCCCTGGCTGGGATGATTTAGTTGGGGATTAGGTCCTGTTTGAGCATGGGGTTGGACTAGATGACCTCCTGAGGTCCCTTCCAACCCTGATATTCTATGATTCTATGATAGCAGGGATGAAGTTGTCAGCACACCAGGCGTGGAAGGTCTCAGCATTTATCCAGGTGCTCCTTTGGGCTCTGTAAAGTACAGGAAGGGACACAAAGTTGATGTGCTTAAAGCATCAGGGACTAGCAGACATTCTGCTGAGTAGGAGAGAGAGCTTATGTTTTCCCATGGCATTACTACAGGCTAATATGGTGAGGTGTTAATTCTGAAGTCTGGGGCTCTGTGGTTGTTAGAAGAGGCTAATGTCTTCTCTGGGAGTAGGCACCAATAGAACCCAGTCTCATCAGTGATGTAAATCTGCTGGTCTGCGAGTTACACGGTGTCATTTTGTAGCTGACTGCTGAAGATTGTTTTCATAATTGAATCATTAGCTGCAGTGGCATAGCCAGGTTCTAACACCAGGGGAAGTGAACACATTAAAAAAAGGCGCCACCTGACCCAACCTGGGTGAAATAACCCAGGCCAGCAGTGGGATCCCTGCTGGCGGGAGCCCGGGGGTGGGGCGTGGAATCCTAGAGCGGCGGCGCTCAGACAGCCGCCGCTCTGGGATTCCCACCGCAGGTCCCTGCCAGCCGGGGTCTCTCAGCCCGCTGCCGGCCTGGGTTCTTTCACCCAGGCCAGCAGCGGGCTCTTGGTGGAGCCAGCGGCGGGACCCCTGTGTTATTTTGTCGCTCCACCTCCGTCCACTCCGTCGCCACCCTTTCAAAAATTAAAAAGACGCCACTTTTGGAAAATGTGCTCAGGGGGAGCGACTGCTCCCCCTGCTCCCCCCTAGCTACGCTACTGATTAGCTGTGCTCATTATTTCACTGGCGATACTCAGCTGACAGATGCCAGGCCAGTGTTTAAACTGGTTGAGCCAGCCATCACTGGCAGGAAAAATTGCTTCTTCACTGTTCAGCTCTTTATGGAAGTGTCTTGCCTGCTCTTTAAGCATGGGCCAGGATATCAGCATAGCTTTCATGTGGTTTTATATAAACCACATGAACACAACCTTATTGGCACGGCACACATGCATGGTTTTTCTTTCTTCCATCTGAATGCGGCTGTCAGTGGCTACAGTGAAGCTCCACAGCTTCTCCCTTGCATTCCAGGTATTGCAGACAGTGGAGTTACCAGATTGTACTGCTGTGTGCTATCAACATTTTCTCCCCTTTCCAGGTCCTTGAATCTATAGTTTCTGCTTCAGATCCAAAACCAATTTTTTTCTTTTTGACATTGTCCTTCCAAGCTGATGAAATGGTAATTGCTCAGAATACTTGCATTTGTAAATATTTATGATGTAGAATTTGGTCTGCATAGTGACTTGGGTGACCAATTTTGAAGCTTGATTACTGAACGTAAATACTGGATTTTTACCAGCAATCCATTATGCCATTTGTCTGCTTCTGGTGTGTGTGCGTGTGTGCGCGTGCGCGTGCGCGTGCGCGTGTGTGTGTTCTAGAATATGTATATTCTAATTTTGTATTCAGCAATTACTATTTGACCAGATCTTCTTCCTAACTATATTTAAAACATCATAAAAGTCACTTCATGATGCAACAACATCTTGTAACATACCACAAGAACTTCTGCTGTAACATGATCTGCTTCCTGTTTTGGGGAGAAGAAAACAAGAAAAGAACTTTATTTTTTGCTAGCATGGTCATTCATTGTGATTGCTAATCTTTATACAGTGGAGTGTAAAGAGATCAGAATTTTCTGAAATTATTAAATATCTTTTATACCATAAAATTACTAATATAGTAAGACTCATTATCCAAGCATCCTTTACTTTTATTTGATACAGTATTAAAGCTTTACTATATACACTACTTTAAAATATTTGTTATGAAACTGCATGGTTGGACCTGACTTTTTTCTAGGAACTTATTGCAGAGGTGTCCCTCAGAGTTCCTCTTGCACTAGACCAGGGGTTCTCAAACTTCATTACACTGCGATCCCCTTCTGAAAACAAAAATTACTACATGACCCCAGGAGTGGGGACTGAAGCCTGAGCCCTTCCGCCATGGGGCGGGTGGGAGGTTCCCAAGCCCCCACTGCCCTGGGTGGGGGAACCAAAGCCAGAGCCCAAAGGCTTCAGCCCCAGGCAGGGGGCCTGTAACCTGAGCCCCACTGCCCAGGGCTGAAGTCCTCAGACTTTGGCTTTGGCCCTGGGCAGTGGGGCTCGGGTTTTGGCCCTGGGCCCCAGGAAGTCTAAGTCAGCCCTGGCAACCCCATTGAAACAGGGTCCCGACCCACTTTGGGGTCCCGACCCACAGTTGAGAACTGCTGCACTAGAACTAGGCAGGAAGCATATTGTCCAGTCTCTTCATCCACTATTTGATTTAGTTGACAAAGTTTTGCCAGACCACAGTACTCCAGAAATCATAGTACAATACCAGTGAGTCAGTATTTCTGGCACTATAAGATTACTCCTGGCATGAGTGCTTCTGGGGATGATATCAAGAACACGCACCCAGAAAGTAAGAAACTTACAGCACCCTGGTCTCCTGGTGCATACATAGGTATTGAGTTGTCCACCAGGAATCTCTCTAATGTAAAAATAAGTGATATTTACAGAAAATTCTGATTTTGAAGTAAGTAAATTTAAGTCATAACTGGTTACATTTTGAAATATTGTGGTACATATAAGGTGACCAGATGTCCTGATTTTATAGGGACAGTCCCGATATTTGTCTTATATCGGCTCCTATTACCCCCCACCCCCTGTCCCGATTTTTCACACTTGCTGTCTGGTCACCCTAGGTACATATAGTACAAAATATCGCAGTGCATCCCCTCAGCAACATGGGCTACCACAAGTATCTGTCCTCTGCTCTCTACAGTGGCTTCCCATAGGATCTTAAATCAAATTCAGGGTTTCAGTCCTTATCTTCAAGGCCCTTAATGCACTTAGCTCAGGATACTTAAATGATTGCCTAAACCCCAGGATTAAGACCATGGTAGACAACTCTATTCACTAGGTATAGTGGAACTTTCTACCTTAGGGATGAAACTTGCCTCTGCAGGGGACAGAACTTCCTCAGGGGCCAGTCTGAGACTAGGCAATGAACTCCTTTAGGAACTAAAGACCACCACAAACCTCACCACTTTCCACTGCTAGCTATGTGCATTGCACTTTATCTTTTGTACTATAAATACACAGCAGCATATATATATCAGCTGCCCTCCTCCCCCCTCAAAAAACCTCAAACAAGCAAAAAGACACTCCAGTGCACATACATTTATTCCCCTGGGGAAAGGGTGACAAAGAACAAAACACGTCAGACATTAATCATATCACTTAATGCACTACTGAAAGGTGCTCAGATACTAAGCCAAAATAAATGGTATAAGAACCTATATAAAACAGAACTGATGTAACGATGTGTGGATCAATCCCCAAGAGGAATTTTGACATGTACTCCAACCTATATTTTCCCCTCTCCCCACAATAACTTATCATTGTCACCCACTTACTTTATCAATATCTTGTTTGACTCTGTCACAGGTTTACCTCAACCAGTGGAATATCTCATGAGGCAAACTTTCTTTAAGTCAACAGATATCCAGGTCAACATGGCCAGCTGGGCTTTACATTTCACAAAGTAAAACAAAAACTAACAGTCAAAAAGGTGCAATCAGAATTCAGCCCCTGATTAGGCCAGGCTCTTGTGGGTGAAGACAGGAGATCCATCCATCCTTCCTTCCTCCCTTCCCCATCTCAGCTTCACCCAGAACTGACCAGTGGAAGAAGCAGCCAGCCCTTGTTATCTTGCCTGCTGGGGGCTTCTCCCTGTTTCCAGATCTTCTGGCCACTGGAGGACCTATTATCATAGGTTCCACCAGTGGCTGATCCTGGGTGGCCTCTCTAGCCAGCTCTTAGGAGTCTAAACATGCTGCCCTTTTCCTTCCAAAAGGGCACCTTCTTTGTGGAGGGATGATTTACCAAGGGGCCTCCAGCAAGGGGCAGCAACCGATCACAGACTCCTTTTCTGTGTGGCGACTTCACTTATAGTTGCAGCAGTCAGTATTAAAAATTCACTTAGATGTTCTGATGATTGGCTAGTGGCAGTGAGGTCATAGATGGGGGCAGAATGAAAACTGGTGTTTTCCTGTGAAAAGTATGAATCAAGCCAGCTCCTGTGGAGCAAAGTGCTGGTGTGTCACTGTCACACTGAGGTATCTCAACATAAGACTATCCTGCCAGCTGCTGAGCAACTCCTGAAAATTCCTGAGTGCCCTGAACTCCTACTGACTTCCAAGGGTTGAAGATGCTTAGCACATTTAATTGTGTTCAGCACCTTGTGAGGATCAGGTCCAGGAAGAAGCTAGTCCCTGAGGACCCACAGCCTAACACAGTTTTTCTCTGGGGAAGAATCACACAGGAACAGGAGAAGGAAGGAATATTTTTCTGTCAAACTGTTATTAAAAATAAAATATGGAAGCTGTTTGAAGCCACTCGGGGATTTGGAGTGACAGAATAAGTGCTAGGAGAGATGGATTAGTTGGCAGAAGGCAGGTGAGGTGGTTAAATGTATGTAATAAATAACACACATTATCACATTGCCCTGAAACTTGCCCCTGTGCTTCATCTGCTTTTTCATCCCTCTGCATTTGAGTCAGGCTGCTTTCTTCTTCTCCATGCAGTCTGGGTACCAGAGGAGGGAGCAATGAGAGCACAGGAGAGAGAGAGACTCCTTGTGCTCATGAGTTCCTGTGCCTGGCCCCACAGCCAACTGCCAGAAGGAGCCATTACAGAAATTTTACTCAGCCTCTACAACCTTTGTCTGGAGCATGTTCAGTGTAACAGAAAGTCTGATGTTTTAGCTTCTATTGAGCATGTGCAAACATCACTTTTCAAAGATTTCTAACTCAGCAATATTTGAGCAGATTTGCACTAGGACAGGAAAAGGGTGATCGCATACCCACTGCCAAATGTCAAGTCCCTGCCCCAAAGCATGGAGGTACTAGAACTTCTCAATCTAATAGCTGTTAGGTTCTAAAATGGACAAAACACACCTTCCCCTAATCTTGTCCTCAGAGGTGTCTGACTGTTTTTTGTTGAAGCTTAAAAACAAACCTGCCTGAAGACCAATCCAAAGGAAAATCTCAGTCCTAATTATTAAAGATTGGCAAAGTTTTATAACCACGAGAAAACAGGGTCTTATATTGGAATGTTAGGCAATCTTAACTACAGGTGTCACTAACAGCTCCACCTATAATTTATATATATTACAGAGTTTATAATGTAGGTATATAGTTATGTACCTCTAAGGCTTGCAAATATTTTTTAAAGCAAGCAAATTGAGAACCTCAGCAATATATACTGTGTGCATACTGTTTTTGTTTCTATGAAAAAAGTAAAAATATTCACATTAAGTTACTTTTGTGCTTTCAACGGACCTCTGCAGGTAAGTAATGCTGTTGCTAAATATAGTATTTGCTGATTTTTCAGACTGACCAAGAATCAAGATAGCAAAAATTAATTCAATTTCCAGGGACTATTTCAAAGCTCTACAGTGCCTTTCCTCTCAAGAGTACTCTCAGTGACTTCCCTGGGGCTATACAGGAGAGAGAGAGAGAGAGAGAGAGAGTACGAAATTGGGCCCATCAACATAGATTTGCAGTTCATATACACATGTACTATCACAATTCAGTGTCAATAGAACTGATCCTGCAGACCTTAAACCTTAGCCTTCAATTAGAGCTTTGCCTGAGTAAGGATTGCAGGATAGCATTCTATATTGTTAGTCATAGTTAAGGATATGATTTTGTTGTGGAGGTCACAGATTCTGGGGCTTTAACAGACCTCTGTGACTTCCGGCTTCAGCTTCAGCCCCACGCAGCAGCGGGGTTCCAGCTTGGGCAGTCAGTGCCCCACAGCAGCAGAGTTCCTCCAGCTGTCAGCCCCCCGCAGCGAGGGACTGGGGCTTCCATGATTTATTGTTTTTTGCCCATGTCCTGCCCATGAATTTTAATAAAAATTCCCATGTCAAAATCTTAACCTTAGTCATAGTATCCCTTTAATATCACTATTGCTTTTCTGAGGGGGCACATAATGCTCCTTGTGGAATGTGGAAAGCATCTAGAGGTCATTGATTAAGATTAATAAAATATAATAGTCACTGTGGTCCAAAGAAAATAGCAAAATATTATTTGTTATAGCAAAAACAATTCTTGCACAGAGAGACATCAAATCTCTAAGAAAAGACAAAAAATATTCTTGTCTCAGAGTTTATGGGCCTGACTGATATCAATGGAGTTACAGTGACATAAAACTGGTATACCAATGGGGGGGAATTAGGCCCTTTGTCTGGACATACAGCTATGTTATGTAACTTCACTGACAGAACATGTCAGGATGCGTGACAATACTATGTAGCAGCAGAACAACTTTAAATAGCTCTCACAGTCATCTCCCTTCTCAACATGTTTTGGAAGAAAAACACGTTTCTGAACGATGTTTTCTCCATAAAAATTTCCTAGGAGAGTGGTTCAGACACTACCCAGAGCTTTGCAAGTACTAAATTGTTAGTGTGTTTTACAACATATCTCCCTTTGACTTTAAGGGGAACCACAGGGCTAGCTCTCAAGATCAAATTTTGAAACCATGTAGCCAGGGAGTAAGTACATAAGCTTCTCATTCCTATAAATGTTGACTCTGCGCCAGCCTGATTAATCCAGAGGGCAGTAAGACTAGCAAAGAAAGGGGTCCAGGGCACTGTTCCCTCTAAGCTGTGCCCGTGTGCGCACGCACATAGATCCTAAACCCCGCGCACACGGCGAAACACCGCGCGCACAAAAATTTGCACAGAAGCACAACAATTTGCATAGGAGACATTTTTTGTGCACACGGCCTGTCAAAAATTTGCAGAGAAGAAATTTTTTTGCGCACACGGCCTGTCAAAAATGAGAGGGAACATTGGTTCAGGGGGCTCTGAATCTGCTCCATGATTCATGCTGGGTTAGTGAAATAGGCTCCCTATCAAAACAGCCATCTGCTCTCCATGCATGGGACACAATCCCTCCATGGCCCATGTATGGAGAGAGAGTAGATTCAGGTCCTTAGGATGCAATGACTCCCCACAGGGCAGACAGAGGGAGAAAGATGAAGACCAAGACTGCTACCAAATAAATAAAAGCAATCATTTGCTGAATGTGGGTGTGGGTCATAGAATGAATGATATGAACCACTCCCAGCCACTCACTCTCTATGGGGATGTTTCTTCAACCACATAGCAATATTGTCAACCGCACTGTCGCAAATGGTGTGTCTCATGCACCCCCCTCCCCGCCCTGGGAAAGGACAGGCATTTCATTTGCCTCAGACATTTCCTGGAGAACAGCAGTCCTGTAGACCAGCCCCAAGGTATGGGGTGCAATTCTCTGGGATTAAAGAGCTTTGTTGGGCAAAATCAGCCTCAACTTGGTGCACCTATAAGGTCTGTTGCACCTGGAGAAGGACATTTCTAAAATGGAGGATCCAAGCTCAGTGCAGCACAACATGTAGAGGGAAGCAAAGCTAGAGCTCCCTAGTTCCACAAAGCAGGGGCTGCTTACCCAGAGAGCTTCTGAAGAGCCTCTGTGGTCTTGACTCTCTGGAGAAGAAGAGGGACTGTTTTTACTTTGCTTTTCTGTTCATGAGAGCCCAGGGCACTCAGAATGGACATCTTAAGGTACAGGGGTGCTGAGAACCATTGAACCAAACTGTAAACCCTGTATATGATGGAAACCACTTCAAGCCAGAGGGTGCGGCAGCACCCCCAGCACAGCACCCATAGCTCCAGCACCTATTTTAAGGTATGTCTATGCTGCACAGTAGACCCAGGTCCATGGGACTCAGCCTTGTGGACCTGGTGTTTCCAAGCCCATGCTTGAGTGTCCATGCTGCCATGTGTCTATACTGCACTACTCAGGACTTTCTGACTTGGGTCTAAGGCTTGACCTGCTTCCACACTGCAAAATGACAGTGCTTGGACCCACCCCCACCTAGCATGTTCCTAGGACACAGCAGGTCCTGAGTGTTTGTTGACCTGACTCAGATTTGTGTGTGGACAGAATAGGGGCTCAGAACCGGCCTTACAGGAGGCCCTGGGTGCCGTAGGCAGGGGGGCACCATGGACAACGCCCCCCCCCCCCCCCCCAGCCAGCCCAAGGTCCCTTTAGCTTGCAAGTGCTCAGCCCAAAGCCAGGGAGGAGCAGCGCTGGGGGCACCCCTGGCAGGGGCTTCTACCATGTGCTGGCCTCCAGCTGCTAGTCCTGGCTGGGCTGGGGAGGTACGGGACTGCCTCTTCCCCTGCACGGGCTGCTCCCAGGGCCAGGTCAGACTCAACTCCAGGAACCTCCCCCAGCTGCAGGAAGCTCCGCATCCTTCTACCCCACTTCTTGCCCCCATCACTTCCCAGCCACCGAGGAGGGGTCACTATATGGGGAGTGCCCCCCCGCCCCCCATCTACCCAACTTCCATGCATGCAGACTCCAAGAAAGGATGCCAAAATACAAGTTCTCCCAGGGTGCCATTTTCCCTAAGGCCAGCCCGGGGGAGCAGGGAGAGTGGGCTTGGGGGTCAAACCTAAGTCAAAACCCAGGCTTAGACAGATAGGGGATTAGGAACCCAGCCCCCTTCAAAGAGACTATTTACCTTCTGCTTTGTGGAAAATGGCAGGGCAAGCTGCGGCTGCTTTGTGGGCTGCAGGATTAGTTTGTTTGGCTTTTTCTTTGTTTGGACTGCTGTCATGCCCAGCAGATTTACAGCCAGGGGACCACACCCCACACTCCAAATCAGCACAACAGTGACACCTACAGCCAGAGAAGGACATCTGGCATGAGAGAGGTGCCCACTTTCACCCCACATGGGCACCCTAGACATACAACCTACAACACTCCTACAAGAGGCCAGATTCTCTGCAATCTCATGCAAAGAAGAATTCTCTGGGCCCCTGGAGAGGGGCTCAGATACTTCCTTCTGCACCCACTGAAGCCCAAGGCTTAGTCCCAGAACCCAAAAAGAAAGCCAGACCATCTTCATCTTTAAGAGGCTCAGCAGTTCCCCAGTAAGTGACTCCTGCACTTGAGAACTCTGTATTCCAGCTCTGCTTGTTTCAGGATCCAGCTCACAATTAGTGTAAGATCCTCTCTTATAAGGGCCCACCCTTCAGGCTGGACAAGCCCGGCAGGCAAGGCAGTTTGGTGCTGACTAGGGTGACCAGACAGCAAGTGTGAAAAATCGGGACAGGGGGTGGGGGGTAAAAGGAGCTTATATAAGAAAAAAACCCCAAAATCGGGTCTGTCCCTATAAAATTGGGACATCTGGCCATCCTAGCGCTGACTGTGATCACAGAACCTCTTTAACCCAGTCTTGTCTGGTGGTGGCGGGGGTCTTTCTTACCATACCAGGCATTCAGAAAGCATGAGTCAGACCTCAACAAAATAATGAGATTTTAAGCCAATCATGAGCTTTAAAAAAAACCAAAAAACGTTGGGTTCATTTTATTTCTGTTCTGGTTTCTGAGCCTCTTGGGTGAACTCGGGTCACATTTTCAAGCTTTTTTTTTTTCTATGGAACCATTATGGGCTGAAACTGTTTTTTTTCACAAAGTGAAAGTGGAGATTCTCACATAAATCACTTGATTCTAGGACTGAGGGCATTTAAAAAAGCCCCCAAACCTAATACTCTCAGGGAGAAACTGTGCATGTCCAGTATCACAATATGGCAAAGTCTAATGTTTGATGATGTTGTTGGGTGGGGTGGTGGGTTTGATGGCCATAGATCATATAGGGACAACCCCTCAATGTTCAAATAGGGACCCTGTCACAATTATGAGACTACTTGCATTTCTGTCTCCTTTCTGGTCTCTCTAAGTGCACCTCTCCGTTCCCCCCACCCACCCAGAGGTGTTAGGCCTCGTGCCCTTGCTTGTCTTGGGCTGGAGTTTCGCAATTCTCCGTCTTCTCACAGGACCAACACCCTTCCTATGCCAGCCACTTATTACTGTATAAGTCTGACTGGACGCTTGTGTCTCTTCCCTTTGGAGTCTGTGACCAGGGAGAGTTACAAACAGCCTTCTTAAAATAAGTAGGTTTATTAGCAAATGGAACAACGCATTAGAGAAACTTATTTCAGAACAACAAAGGGTCTGCATGTGTAATCTCATCAGATCTTTTGCTTTGCTACAAGCTAAGTTAGGTTTGCTTCCCTCTCAAGTTATAGGACAAGAACAGTCCCAATGTGTATTTTTTTAGGAAGTCCTAAAGCTCTTAGGACCAACGCTAGCGTCTGTTTTCCTTCTAGAGATTTTATCCCAGAGACTGCTCCCCATTTTCAGGGAAAAACAGCTTTCTGCTGGCAGTGAAAAAAACTTCTGGTAGCAACTGATTCCCTTTCCTTCTCTCTTCTCCCTTCCCCTGCTTTCTTGGTCTCAGTTTCCCTCTCTTTGTTTTTTTTCCCCTATGCCAGTATAGAAAGCATTAAAGCCAAAGGCCCACATTTTTAAAGGTATATAGGCATTCAGCACTACAATACCTAAGTGACCTAACCATTTTTAAAAGTGATTTAGCCACTTAAAAGCCAAAATCCCATTGACAGTCACTGTGTTTGTGTGTTTGTGTGTTCCTTACTGGATGAGCCCATCCCTTTATTTGGGTGACTTTGAGATCTCAGGAGAACAAAGTATTTTTGCCTTCAGAATGGATCAGGTTGTAACAAAGGACACAGATATTCAAAATATTTTCCTTATAGGAATTTTCTTCCCACCTTTGCCTCTACAAGTTCCTCCTTTCCAACACTGAAAAAACGTATTTCCAGTATTCCTTTCTTATAAAAATAGCTTAAGATAGTCTTTGTTTATTTGTTTTGTTTACCCCCTTCACTCCTCTCTCACGTGTTAATCCTTAATAGAAAATTATTTTTCAAACACGACATATTTCTATTGTGGATGTGAATGGCATCCAGAGGGCAGTGCTGATTTCTCCATAGGACCTCCTGCTTCCAAATGTTATACCACTGCTGGTTTTTCTTAAGCAGGATTTGCTACTTTTTAAGCCAAAGAAGAATCCATCGCAGAAATGAATTTACACTGGCTCAATGCCACCTAACTGTGAGAAGTAAGAAATTGATTTCACTATGTTCCACATGAACTGTACCATTATGTATGCAATATGGAACCTCAATTTTTACTATTATTTTGAGAGCTTGTGTGGATGGTTTAATGAAAAAAATATAAAAGACTAAACTCCAGCTAAAAAGACTTAAAAATAAAAATAAGTTGCAGACATTCCCTTTTTGTATTTTGGGAACATGTTTTTAATATGGCAAACTGGGCCACATCCTAATCTCTAATGGGAAATCCCTCCATTTTCACCAGGATTTGATTCACACAGTATGTATGTTTGTGGAGTAACTACTGAATATGCATAGCAGTAACTTTTCAAAACTCTCTGAACATTATACAGTGCAAGTTGCTACTTCATAGTAAGTCAGAGATCCACAAACCACTTCAAGTGCAGGTCCCTGTAGACCCTATTAATTGCCATTATGATTAAACTTGTGTCAAACTGTTCTCTCCCTCTGGCTTCTGAGCTTTCTGTTTGCTCCTCAGCGAGCTCTCTCATTATTGGGGATGGAAATGCACTCAACAGACTCAAGGTAAAGAAAAAAAGAATGTAAAGCAAGATGTGAAATATCAGCCTACTCAGAGCCACATAAATGGCATATGATTTTTTTTCTGCAGAGGAAGCAGTGTAGCGACAAATATGCAGCTGTGCCTACTGTTTGGCACATACCAGGAGGTGTTTGATCATTTCACTTGCCTACTTGCCAGTCAGCAGTTAGATTGTTTGGGGAAGAGGGTGAGGGGAAGGGCAGGGTCACCCTGAGCTGTTCCAGAGCAAGAGACGCGCACAGAATTTTCCTGGTCTACCAGCTGTAATTGCTTTTCTCTGCATGAAGCTAAGGCCACTACTCTCCCTTCTCCTGCCACATTCTCAGCTGCTATCATGGGTTTCTGCATCCACTCTTTAACGGGAGTACAAAATACAGGTTCTGGGATGAAACTGGATAAACAAGGGAGGTACAATCTGCTCTACATTTTTGTTGGCTGCAGAACTGACTTTGGAATTTTTCTTCAGTGGAAAAGGCATAGAAAAGAAGGCTCTAGAGTCCAATGGGCTCGTGTTCACCAGTATTATTGAGGGTGAGAGGGAGGAGAGGGTTGTTTTATTTTTGCAACTACTGTAACTTCACAGATGGATAGATGAGCTGACTGTACATGGTGCCTGAGTTTGTACATGCCAAAAGGGATTCCAGACTCTCATTCACTGTACTGTTTCAAGGATTAAAAACATCCCTGAACTGATCTTAATTTCCAGTTTTGATACAGATGCTATAGAGTGCTGCATAGGCACAAATAAAGACTGGCCTCAGAAATCAACAGCTCTATCTTTACAGACTATGCTAAATAGCAGTGCAAGCCTTTAATTCATTACTGCCTGGCCCTTTTGCATAAACAGGTGTAGAGAAAACCCTGGCTTCGCTTTACTAGTGCTCCCTGAATGAGCCAAGTAATGATATTCAAATTACACCACACAAATCCAAGCCTCAAATCTGAACAGTCCTGAGTTTTCAGAAAGAGTGCATCTAGATCCAGATTTTCCAGCTGGCTCTCATGCTTGTAATGGGCGGAACCAAATGGCAGGGTCTGACCATCTGAATACTTTAGTGAAGTCTAGAGTTGAACTGTGCAGTTTGGCTCCATCTCAGAATTGTCATAGAAGAAAGGAGTGTCTTTAGGTATAACAAAAAACAACCTTAAATATCAAAGTGTTCTTAGTCCTGCACAGGAATGCTTATATTACACTAATCGTTGAACAGTGACAATAGAGTAAATGCTGGAAAGGCTGGCAGAGCATCAAAAAGCCATCCAGGTGTGCCTAGGAGAACATTCAATATACAAAAGGGAAGATGTCATTCTAACTTCTAGCCAGTGAAGGTTAATTGAACACTAGTGGTGGATTTTGAAGCCTTTGGAGGAGGACATGTAACAACAAAATAGCTTGCTCTGAACACTCTTCGCGGTAACACCTTGAAAATAAAAGTGAGAATATATGAGCTACAGGGAATGGTGTGTGTGTGTGTGTGTGTGTGTGCGTGTGCGTGTGCGTGTGTGTGCGCGTGTGTAAAAGAATGACCAAATCCATCCATTGGTCAAATTCCACTTCTGCATACTTGTGCACAGCTCCTGTTTGTTTCCACAGAGTTGTACACATGTATAAATTCAGATTCTGCCATTGGATGTTTGGAGACTTCATGGAGTACAGTCTTTCCAAAATGCCACATAAATTTACAGTGCACTTTCTATACACCAAAGAAACAGTCCATATATTTTAGTGAGCTGTGCTTGTCTACTAAGGGCTAGTTTACACCCAGTTTTTCTAGCACTTTAACTATATTGGTTTAGAAAAGGTATTAGCCTCTTTATAAAAGTATAACTGCATTCACAGTAAGGGTTGTACTGATTTAACTGTATTGGTATAAACTCAAACCCTAGCAAAATAGTTAAATAGGCAGAAAAACTGTATGTATAAAAGGCCCAAGATACTAAAAATACATTGAGAGGAAGGGAGGCAGAGTGGTTATTAGCCTGGGACTCAGGAGACCCAGGTTGAATTTCCTGCTGTGCTACAGCCTTCCTGGGTGACCTTGGGCAAGTCATTTAGTCTATCTGTGCCTTGGCTCCCCTCTGTAAAATGAGAACAACAGTATTACCTACCTCCTGGTTGTGTTGTGGTGATAAATACGTTAGAGATGGTGATACTGAGATACTGAGGTAGTGGACAACATATAATAGATAGAATCAATATACTGGTAAGTAATATACTAACTTAGGCCCCCATCCTGCAACCTGATCTATACTATTGGACTCCTCCATCAATTCAGAGTCAATAAAGTCAAAGGGTCTCCACATAGGAGCCTTATTTATACACGATTGATAAGGACATGACTTGAGGTCCTCTAACTGTGTGTGTTGGAAATCAGAAAGCTGAAAAGAAGCTAGCTTTTGGTAATATGAAATATTTGGATCCCACCACCCAATTTCATCATCTCTAGCATATTTGGCAAAAGCATGATTTTTTTGTAGTGTTTGACAGCGGTGAAAGTCCCTCTCTTCTTCCAATCCAGCTCTACTCACAACCAGAATTATCTCCTTGCGCACGGCAAAAGCGGATCCCCATTGGTTCACCGTTTGTCAATATATTTACTTGTAAGTTATTTTCATAGTGTAGAAAGTGTTCTGTATAGCACATTTTCAGGCCAGCTTGGCCATGTCCATTTCTGGCCAGCAATGCCCATTTTATTGCTACTCTGTCTGCCCTGAGGCCATAATCACTCCAACACTGGAGAAGCAGCCAATGTATATCGCCTCAACTTCCCCTTGGCAGAGTTTTTACATTTCATCATTCAGGCTCTCATGTACACAGAAGCCACTGAACCATTCATGCATATGCATGCAGCAAAGGGGATTCAGTTTGTTTAACAGCACAGACCTAGGACTCAGCCTAGCAAAAATGTGTAGCTCGAAATAAACATTTGGGAAGCGAAGCATCCATACTAGCCATTACAAAGGTGTAAACTATCTTCAGTTCATTGGCAAACATTACTCCAGGGGTAAAAACAAATCCTGAGGTATGACTTACTCCACCATTTAAATCACTCCAGGATTTGGACCTATGTATCAAGAATGGGAACAATTGCTTCAGTAATTTAATAGTGCAATCAATGCAAACCAGGGACACTGCTGCTCTAAACCAGCTCTAAGCATTCAGGAATTTCTTAATATCAGTACACGTATCTGAACCTTCTCTCTCTCTCTCTCACTCATTCTGCCTTTTGCATTATGGTTTGCTAGATACAGATCTAGACCTGAGAGGTGTGGAACATCAATAACTCCCACTGAAGTCAATGGGATTTGATGCATGTAGGATCCTCAGATCAGGTCTTTGGGTATGCCATACAGATTAACCACATTCTAATCTTGGGCCCAGATCCTCAAAGGTATTTTAGGAGCTTAACTCCTATTGGTTTCACTGGACATCTTTGTGTAGCTTCCCCCAACCCATACTGCTACTTAATGTAACCCTTTTGCAAGGTGGAGTCGGCAGCAACAAGGGCTGAGTTCAATATTATGGGGTTCCAATTACAATATAAAACAGAGCTGGCTCCAGCCCCCACCAAGTTATCTGGGGAAACTAAACACTACCCCTGCGTGCCCGTAAGAGGCAATACTTCCCCACTTACACGTTTGAGTCAGTGTATAACAAAAGAGAACTTTTAATAAAAAGGGACCAAACATTAGTTTGGGAAAACACCACAACCACATTCAATAGCATGTTACCATAAACAAACCTGACCCCACAATGCATTGGGAAGTATCCCTTGCCTCAGTTGTCTGACGACTGAATGTACCTTTAACACATCGCTCCCCTTTCCCTCTGCTACACTCCACTCACAGTTGGCTGTCCTTGGTTAGCAAAGGCCCAGAGTTCAGAGATGTGTTCACAGGGTTTTCATCTCACACCCCAGATAAAGGGGAAAGGACGCCAAAGAATGTCTCTGGTGCTGCTGTGAGACTCTGCAACTAGCTGTTTGCCACTGCCTCTGTTGCTTTTCTCTGTGTCTGCCAGTCCCGTGCTATTGCTGCTTTTCTGCTCATGTGCTGCCACTGTTGGACCCTCACTGACACGTCTGCAGTACTATGTTCTGAGGTTCCACCACTTAAACACAGGTCTTTAGTGATTTCAGTGGTTAACAGAGAACCTCACTGCCAATACAGCTTCTGTGTTGTCTTTCATTTCACCATGGTACCTACGCCAGATGAAACATATAGCCCCTAGACCGGTTTATCCATGATTCAGTTCTAGTGATCACTGAACCTAGACAAGGACTCTCAACTGAGACTAATTAGCCCTGTCTTTAGACACTGGAGAGAGGAAGGTCAAATGGTGTCTAGGACTCTTGGGACATACTCCACACAGTAACATCTCTATCTGTTCCTCTCCCACCCTGCCCCTCACAGGGGTTTGGCATCCCTAACCACTGTTTAGCAAGTGATGTTCAGTTTAAGGTGATCTCCCCTCAATCAGGGCAGGCTATGTAAAGTTTTACTATCTTTTACTCATTCAATAAGGATTACCCTCACAATCAATACTAAAATGATTTGTAACTCAAACACCGGCCAAAAGCGATCATTTTGGCAAAGCAGCTCCATCATGCTGCGCATCTAGACAGAGTAGGTGTGCCCATGCAAACACGGTCTGTTCCTGAAGTCTTTTCCCCAGGCTCATCACTGGATGTCATGGGAGAGCTCATTCAGGCTCTGCTTACATCTATATTTACAAAAAAATCATTGCATTGATTCTCTGTACCATCAAGCATCCTATTTTCATTATAATTAATCTACTTTCTCATTGTACAATAAAAACAGACCATTATACGTATGTGATTGGCCTTATTTTAATAGCAGGCAACAATCTGAAGTGGGGATTTAAAGAATATAAAACTGTAGTTATGTAAATTTATAATTCAGAATTACTTGGTTCAAAATTTTGCAAGATTTTTATTTTTTAAAGGGAAAAAATACTTGTGCTCTTCAGATATAAAACATTTGGTACCATCATGCAGCTGCTGTATGCAACAAATGCTGACAAACCAGTTTTCAAGTGAGCAAGAGCTGCATGACACGCTATGATTCACGTTCGTGTTGACCTTTATCTTGTTTATGACTGAAAACAATTAAAATTACTGGAGTCAACAGTGTGCAAACAATGAAGTGTAATTGGGTTTAGTTACCTCTGCCTTTAACTGTGTTTCCATGTTTCGTCATTTAGGATCTCATGTACACAGAAGCCATGGAACCATTCATGCATATGTATGCAGAGAGTTAGTGTTTGACAGTTCAGGAATGTAATAAAGTGGTGTTGCACAGAAGATGCAAGAGGCATTAGCTAAGCTGTCAAACTATAACAACATTGATGTAAATTATCAAATCAAATTAATCAAACTAGCCCAGTGTAAACATACATTTATAGTAATGGAATGATATTTGGATATCTGATGACTAAGCTCTATTTCAGGAGTACAGAATGGAAGTATT
This sequence comes from Chelydra serpentina, assembly GCA_037349315.1. NCBI lineage: Eukaryota > Metazoa > Chordata > Testudines > Chelydridae > Chelydra > Chelydra serpentina. Next base: position 27,269,060 of record JBAIAC010000010.1, read on the forward strand.
AATCATATTCGTATTTGAGTTGTTAACTTTGTGCATTTCCTTTAAGAATGATTTTCCTGTAGATGGCACCCTGATCACAAGCCACATTTCTTACATGGTTATATTGCTCCCTCATATATAATGCCCCAGCGACTACTAACGGCAATGTGAGATGGTGACAGCTTCTAATTAGAATGAAGAGGATGACACCCACCCAATACCATTGCTACCAAGGAACGGCCTTAGATTCTAGGTGTACTTCTCCTCATGCCAATTAGAAGAAGTTGTCATAGCCTTAATAGTTCTTGGACTGTCTTTTTGGTTCTGGTTATGTGTAGCACCTAACACAATGGGGTCCTGGTCCATGACTGGGGCTCTTAGGCACTATAGTAATATAAATAATAATAAAAATTCATTTTAAGGGATGTATTCCTTAAACTAGAGATTCACCTCCTCCCTCTCTCTCAGGCATAGTTTCAGGATTGACCAACAATAAAATAAAAGCTTTGTTCAGTTTCACAAACCTTTCCTCAAACCCGTGACATTCATCGTCTGTTGCTATGAAAAACAAGCACAACGAAAGGACATTGTCAGGTCTCTGTTTCCCATATACTGGACATCCCCTTCTCCCATTGCCCTCTGATTAGAGAAGAGAATGAAAAAGGTAGGCATTTCAGGAGGTGACTAGAGCCTGCTGCCATTGGGTAAGGTTGGGTGAGCAGGCAGACGGTTTTCATTCTTCTCCATAAATTAGAACTTTTAATGCCTATTTCCCGTGTGACAAATCTCAGAGGTAAAATATGGGGCCATTTCAAATTATGTAGGGACTAGATCATGACAACTACAGTCATTTATTTTTGTGTAAAAGAATTTTATTAATGATACTTGATGGTGTATAGTTAGAGTAAGCAGTGCATTTCCTTCCAAGGACATCAGTCCTGATTAGGGCACACAGGTATAGTAGGTAATCTAGTAAAAAAAAGAAAAAAAGAAAAAAAAGGAAGATTGCATCAGGCCAGAAACTTCAGATTATATGAAGGCTTCAACAAAAAGAGAGTGTGACAAAGATTATGGGCATGAGAAAATGAAAGATCATACAAGATTTCTGAAACTGTCTACAGGTTAGGAAAATAGAATTAGACAGTGCTCACTTTCAGAACAATTTTTCTTCAGCTTTTTCTTATGGCAGTAGCAATGTTCTGTAACAAGACACTTTTTCATCTTTGCTTGCTTTCTTGTTTTCCTATGGAGGGAATGTGTATTCAGTATTGTCTTCTATTCTGTCTACTAATAAACACTATTGCACTTGGATAATTACGAGAAAAATACTTCAGGCCTCAAATTAATACTCTCTCTGCCTTTAACTATATGTTTCCTTTGTCTTGATTGCATCTTCACACAAATTACCAATAGACGTCTCACTGTTATTCTCTTTCCTTCAAGAATACCTCAGTGCATGCTGACATTCTGCATTTGTCCTTTCTTATCCCTTGTAGTTTTTTTTTCCCCTGGTGATCTCATCTATACAGCTCTTTCAAACAGTTTTTCTTTACAGTTTTTCTTCCTTGCTTTACATCCCTTAGCCTTTTCCATCATGCTTCTCATAGTAGCATTCTAGTCATTTTCTTAAAAAAAAAGAAAAAGTCATTTCTGCCAGTTTCTGTCCATCATTGCCTAGGGTCCTTTTCCTCTTTTCTTTTTTGCAGGAGCTAAGAAACTATTGTTCATTCCACGAGTACAGTTTTACCTTCCACTTCCTGATCTTTTCTAGGTTAATGTTGCTATCTTCTTGCTATTACTTCCAGAACTCTATCATCATTGTTCCCTTTTAAATCCTAATCTCCATTCCAAAGTGATATGACTGCTTCTTGCACATTTTTTCCTACTAGACGTGCGTATGTGAGATCTCTGATAGATTTCTGTTTTTTCTTCTTTAATTCCCCTTCCCTCTAAAATCTCCAGAGCTACATCACAGTCATTTATATAATAAGCAAAGCTTTTTCTAGGGTCCCATTACTGGAAGGTCAAGTGGGTATTTTTTGAACCCTAGGTGTCTCTATTTAAAAAAACAATCTTTTGGGAGTCCAGGGGAAGTTAGATCCTGGAAAACCTTGGATTTTAAGAGTTTAGATGAGTAAAATTTGGCTACTGTGTCAATGTTTTTCTGTGATTTATTATTTATATAATGGATAAACATTTTCCAGTGTGCTCCTGCTGATCGCTGCTTAACTTTGGATAACTTTGCACATATTTTGGCCTTTCTGACAGTATTTTGGGGCCCCTTGAAGATCATTTTGGGAAGGAACAAATGTCCCTTTCCTCCCCCCCCACCACCAGTAATGCTAGGCCTGATAATGAGAGTCACATGAAGGGTTGTTTCTCTTTGAGAAGCTGAGCACTCCTAAACCTCATGCTTCAGGGTATAAATGATTAAAGAAACGTCTCTATAGGCAGTTTTCCCATGGTTATCCTCTACTGGGTTTGTCTGAAGCATTTGGTACTGGCCACTGACAGAGACAGGATGCTGGAAGGGATAAACAAATGGTCTGATCTGGTAATGTCAATTACTGTAGTCCCAGCTCCTGCCTGCAGAGGAAATAAAAGAACAGGACTGTTTGACCTCAGATTGTGTATTTCAGGTTTCCACAATAATGTTCAACTTTTTCATACAAGTGGCTACAAGTTGGTATGGAATACAAATCTCTATTATTTATTTGTATTGCCAGAATGCCTAGTTATGGTCATGGACCCCATTGTTCTAGGCACCGTACAAAACATAGAACAAAAAAGACAGCTCCCACGCCACAAAGTTTACAATCTAAGGCCTTGGCTACACTTGCAGATGTCCAGCGCTGTGAGTTAAACCTGTCGTCATACAGCTGAGTAGGGAAAGCGCTGCAGCCTGTCCACACTGGCAGCTGCCAGCGCAGTAAGGTGGCTACATTTGAGGCATTTGCAGCTGTATTGGGAGTGGTGCATTATGGGCATTCAAGTGGCTGCAACGTGCTTTTCAAAGGGGGGGGGGTGAGGGGGACTTTGACAGGGAGTGTGTTGGGAGAGAGAGTGGGTTTTTGGAATCTCCACAGAGTGTCAGCTCATTATCTCCTAAGTTTACACACCTCCACATCCCCTGCCTCTCTCTCAATCACTGAAAGCAAACAGCAGGGACTTTGTTTGTTTTTAAAGAGCAGATAAAAGAGAACTTGGGAAAATGGAGCCCTCCCTCTCCCCCCCGCCATTCTTCCCCCCCCCCCCCCGTCTCTGTCCAAGGCAACTTTGCTGCCGGCATTCCTAACGGAGCCCCCCCTTTCCCCCCACGCCTGCAAACAGTAGCTGTGTTTGGTTTTTTGTAAAGCAGCTCAAGAACGGAGCTCTGAACTCCAACCCGGAAGTGCCGTTTCAAAACAAAGGGAGCTTCCGGAGGTCAGTAACTGCGGAATTCCTCGGCTTCATTGAAGGACCAGCGTTCCACCCACTTCGCAACAGTTGCTATTCCTCTCGGGGAGGTGGAGTACATGCAGCGCTGTATCTGAGGAGATACACCGCTGCACGTGCCTTGCAAGTGTATCCAGTTAGTGAGTTACAGTGCTGCAGGCAGTTTTATTGCACTGTAACTCGTAAGTGTAGCCAAGGCCTAAGTATAAAATGTGAGACAGCAGATAGATAGAGACAGATAGGGGAGTATAAGGAAACAACGAGGCAATATTGGTCAACCTGATGGCTCATCACACCAGTGACCCAACTAGTACAAATTTTTTTGTAGACATCACACCAAGGAGAGTTTTGAAGAACAATGAAGTTGCTTTTCAGATGTTTATGGGGAGCCCCTTTCAAACAGAAGGGAAATGAAGGTCAGGGTTGAAAATTTAACAAATGGGTGATGGAAGCTGATGGCATTGGCTGATTGGAGATGGTAATCAACATCTTGATAGTGAATGAGAGTTGGCAAGAAGGGTGAGAATAGGCTGCAAAGGGCCTTGAAAGTGAAGACAAGTATCTTGTGTTTAATGCAATAGAAAAAGGGAAGCCTGTGGAAGGATAAAGGGAGGAATGATGGGGTCAAAGCAACAGACTAGGAAAATGTCATTGCAGCAGCATGCTGAATGGATATGAGTGGGGCAAGAGTGCATTAGTCAAGACCAGTGAGACAGATGTTGCAGTAATCAAGATGTGAGACGGGAGCCTGGATGAGTATTTTAGCTGTGTGGATGAATAGAAAAGGCTGTATTGTAGAGATGTTATGTAGAATTTTGGTAAGATTTAAATCGACCCTCAGATTACTGGCCTGATTGACAGGCAGGATGGTGGTGTTGTCTACAGTGATGGAGAAAGTAAGTAATGTGCAGAGCCTGGGAGGGGCTTGTATAAGTTAGGTTATGTTGACGGCTAGACACCCGTGAGAAGATGTCAGAGAAAGGCCAAGATTCTAGTTAGGATAGGAGACAGGCTTGGAGTAGTGAGGTAGATCTGAGTCATCAGCAGAGAGAGAGAAATTCGATTTGTGTTTGCAACCGGAGATTACCCAGAGATAAAATGTAGAGGGAGAGAACGGAACCAAGGGCAGAGCCCTGTGGAACCCCCACAGAAAGTTGGAGAGGGGTTGAGGAGGATCACCTTAGCTTGTGTCTCCTTTAATTCTTGTTTACATATTTTGTATGATGAAAAATCCATTTACCTCAGTATTCAACTGCTCCACAAACGCACCAAAACGAATCTGTTCTGTCAACATGATCTTAACACCCCACCTGAAGTTAATTATTTGTAAAATTTCTCATTCTTCCTAAATAAACAGCTATATTACAAAGTTTATTGGAGCCCTTTATTTATCCAGAGGAAAGGCATATTATGTCACATGACTGGGGTGTGTGCATTTGGGCCTAGTGGCTGGAGCAGGAGCCAGGCCTGGTGGTTAGAACAGGAGGTGGTATCCAATTATCGAATCCCAGGATCAGAATCTTAGTCAGACGCCAGGTGCCACAGCCAAGGATCAAAGCCGGAGTCAGAAGTCAGGAACTGGAATTACGGGTCAGATCCGGGTTACCTGGAGTGAGGCAAGGCAGAGAAACAGGGCTGGAAAGAAGCAGGTGCAGGAATTATCACAGTCCTGGGAAAATGTCTGAGCAGCTACTGAACTGCTGCTGCTGGGCTTAAGAGCTGGTCTATTGACTCTTCCAACCAACCAGACAGCATATCCAATCAGGCAGTCTACTGCAGGTCAGCTGCATTTGTTAGGTTGCCCAAAAACTACCTCAGCTGCAGGCCCTGACCTCTGATGTAGCATAGATGATTTAGATGATGGCATAGAGAGTACACTTCTAAAGTTTGTGGATGATACCAAGCTGGGAGGGGTTGCAAGTGCTTTGGAGAATAGGATTAAAATTCAAAATGATCTGGACAAACTGGAGAAATGGTCTGAAGTAAATAGGATGAAATTCAATAAGGACAAATGCAAAATACTCCACTTAGGAAGGAACAATCAGTTGCACACATACAAAATGGGAAATGACTGCCTAGGAAGGAGTACTGCAGAAAAGGATCTGGAGGAAATAGTGGACCACAAGCTAAATATGAGTCAACAATGTAACACTGTTGTAAAAAAAGCAAAGATCATTCTGGGCTGTATTAGCAGGAGTATTGTAAGCAAGACACGAAAAATAATTCTTCCGCTCTACACCGTGCTAATTAGGCCTCAACAGGAGTATTGTGTCCAGTTCTGGGCGCCACATTTCAGGAAAGATGTGGACAAATTGGAGAAAGTCCAGAAAAGAGCAACAAAAATGATTAAAGGTCTAGAAAACAAGACCATTGAGGGAAGATTGAAAAAACTGGGTTTGTTTAGTCTGGAGAAGAGAAGACTGAGAGGGTACATGATAAAGATTTTCAAGTACATAAAATGTTACAAGGAGGAGGGAGAAAAGTTGTCCTTCTTAACCTCTGAGGATAGGACAAGAAGCAATGGGCTTAAATTGCAGCAAGGGCGGTTTAGGTTGGACATTAGGAAAAACTTCCTGTCAGAGTGGGTAAGCACTGGAATAAATTGCCTAGGGAGGTTGTGGAATCTCCATCATAGGAGATTTTTAAGAGCAGGCTGGATAAACACCTGTCAGGGATGGTCTAGATAATACTTAGTCCTACCTTGAGTGCAGGGGACTGGACTCGATGACCTCTCGAGGTCCCTTCCAGTCCTATGATTCTATCGGCAATGGCAGCAGAAGCTTTGTCACACTCTCTTTCTAATATGCTCAAACCTTGAAGATACATCTAGTCGTTAGAGCGTATTCAGTTCTACATATTCATTCAATCCTTAGACCCTCCTCTGATACTGTCAATGAGAGTGCTCATTAGCATCTCTTCTGAAGATGATGTGGTGTAGAGACTTAGCCAGTAGGAACTGGACTGAGACTACTGTCTGTTACAGCTGTCCCCCTGCATTCTTTTTCCCCCTTCCATTCTGTTTGTGCTGAGTGGCCGCCCCCCCGGCCCTGGAACTGACCAAAGTCACAGCCTGGCCCTGCTCATGGAAATGGCTTGTGCAGACTGACTGGAGCCATTGCTCTGCTCAGGAAGGGGGGGGGCTTTTTTGCTCCTTTGTCTAGCGTCTTTGTTCGGACCCGGCTCGGTGTAGGGGTGCTCTGCCCAGGTATGCAAGACCTAAAGTGGCCACATAGCTAAGCATATGAGTCATACCTGTGGCTCAGAAGATGCCCAGGCATGCCTATGCTTAGCTGCAGTTTTCCCTGCCTTCTCTCCTCCCCTGTATCCAGAGGAACCAATCAAAAGTACTGGTGGGAAACTGCCTAAGTTTGCCTTTAAAACCAGACATTTTCTGATCAGACCCCCGGAGAAGGTCCTTGCTTTGCCACCTGGTCTGATCAGCTAGGGGTCTTTGGGGGTCCCTCTCCCCGCTCTCGTTTGTTTTTGAGCGTACCCCCATTTTAAACTCCCCTCCCATGAACAACAAATTTGTGCCTGGAGATCTCCTGATTATTGTAAGCGAATCAAGTCTTCTCTGCGTCCTCTGATGCTGAAACTGCTGTTCCTGCTGCTGCTTTGGGGATTGGTAAGGAAAAACCTCTTGCACACTTCCCTTGTTTTAACTGCTGGCTTTCTTTCCCCAGCAGGCAGACCCAAGCTAACTCCTTGGTCTGTATCCTGGGCACACACCACTCTGCCCTCTGGAACTACCCCTAGTATAAGGTGCACCCATTAGGTTTAGTCTTTAGTCTAGATAAATTGTAATTTCATTTTGCATAGCTGTGGTTAAGTTAGCTTTAAAGAATTGTTTGTATTGTGCTCTGTAAGTTTTGTTTAACAAGTTGTTGCATTGTGTTCTGTTACTTGCTAACTTGTGTAATCTTGGTTAAGATAGATCATAGATAAGATTTTGCTGTGTTCTGTATAAACCCCCCAACCTCATTCCTCTACCACTGCCTCTCTCTCTCTCTCTTTTAATCCCTTCCACCACGTGCTCACCCCCCCCCCCTATAGCTGCCAAACCTCAATTGCATTACTAAAGTCTAGCATAAAAACCCCATTGGTTACCTTTTTTCTCTCTAACACACCTCACATTTTACATTTACACCACTGTGACACATTTTTACCTAGAGTTGTTGGTTATTTAACACATCTTACCCATAACTGTTAGTTGGTTATATGCTGCTGTGACACACCCTTTACATAGAAATTGTTAGCTACCTGTTACATTTATACTTCAGTGTTAATTGGTTACCAACTGTATTGTACCCCACTGTATTGTACCCCACTACTAAAAACCCCCTATCCTGTTTACTAAAAGAAACCCCTCCCCAATTGTCTACCTTAACAAACCCCATACCCCTCACTATTAAATTTTCCCCTGTTTTTATATTTTCTTAATAAAGTTTATTTTGCACCCCACCAGTGCAGTAATTGTCCCCCAAGATCCCCTACCTGCTGGCAGGGACAACTACTAACTCATTTCACTTAGGCTGCCTTACAGTAATAAGTTACTAAGAACTTTTGCTCTCTTCTGCACTGAGACGTTCAGGAGAAAGACTTCATATTCTATTACCAATGCCCTGTGTCATTCAGTCCACTACCAATTTTACACCTTAATATTCTAAATTCCTGAGTCCTAAAAGAGATTATTTAGAAGACCAAAGCTACATTTTAATTCAAAGTTATATTTGGTGACAGGTGGGTAATACGGAGGGGCAGATGCAGACACTGTTCCCTCTAAGCTGTGGGTGTGTGCACACACACACAGATCCTAAACCCCGTGCACACGGCAAAACACCGCACGCACAAAAATTTGCACAGAAGCACAATTTGCATAGAAGAATTTTTTTGCGCACACGGCCTGTCAAAAATTAGAGGGAACATTGGATGCAGAGGGGTTCAGGCCTACCCCCAAGTCCCCTATGCATAGGAACCCTAACTCTAGGCCTGGGTTTCTATGGGTAGGATTCCTCATCCTTGGGTTAGGGGTCATATGGGTAGGGCTCCCCACCCTAGGGTTGGGTTTCCTATGGGTAGGGGATTTGGGCTGGGATTAGGGTATCTGTGGATAGGGTTCTCCGCACTACAGTTAAGGTCCCTATGGGTAGGGATCCCAGCACTAGGGTTAGGGTTTCTATATGTGCAGCTCCCTGTGCTAGGGTTAGGGTTCCTGTGGGGAAAGCACTTGGGGCTGGGGCTAGGGCAAGGGTTCCTCTGGTCAGGGTTCCCGCCCTAGGGTTAAAGTTCCTATGAGTAAGGGACATGGGACTAGGGTTACAATTCCTGTGGGAATGGCTTCCTGCCCTAGGTTAGGGTTTCTATGTGTAGGGGACTTGGTGCTCGGGTTAGAGTCCTATGGTTAGGGCTCCCTGCCCTAGGGTTAGAGTTCCTGTGGGTAGGCCCCTGCCATAGGGTTAGAGTTTCTATGAGTAGGGGTACTTGGGGGAAGGATTAGGATTCATAACAGTAGGGCTCCCTGTCCTAGGATTAGGGGTCCCTGCTCTAGGTTTAGGGTTTGTATGGGTAGGGGACTTTGGGCTAGGGTTTGGGTTCCCATGAGTGGAGCTCCCCACCCTAAAGTTATGGTTACTATGGGTAGGGATCCCCGCTCTAGAGTTAGAGTTCCTGTGGATTGGGGTCTAGAGTTAGGGTTTTGATGGGTAGGGCTCCTCCCCCTAGGGTTAGGGTCCTATGGGTAGAGATTACTGACCTAGGGTTATGGTTCCTATGAGTAGGGTACTTGGGGCTACTGTTAGGGTGGGGAGCCCTACACCCAGGAACCCTAAATTTAGAGCTCCTATGGGTAGGACTCCCTGCCATAGGGTTAGGGTTCCCATGGATAGGGGATTTGGGGCTAGGATTCTGGTTCCTATGGGTAAGGCTCCCCACCTTAGGGTTAGGGTTCCTAGAGTTAGGGCTCCCCACCCTAGAGTCAAGGTTCCTATGGGTAGTGCTCCCCCCTGTAGTATTAGAGTTCCCATTGGTAGGGGACTTCGGGCTCAGGTTAGGGTTCCTATGGATAGGGCGTCCTGCCCTAGGGTTAGGATTGCTATGGGTAGGGGAGTTGGTGCTAGGGTCCTATAGGTATGGATCCCCACTCTAGGATTATGGTTTCTAAGGGTATGTCTATACTTACCCGTCGCGTCGGAGGCGCGGGATTGATGTTCTGGGTTCGATTTATCGCGTCTTGTCAAGACGCGATAAATCGAACCAGGAAGTGCTCCCTCGTCGACGCTGGTAATCCAGCTCGACAAGTGGAGTAGGCGGAGTCGACGGGGGAGCCTGCGCGCCGCATCTGGACCACAGGTAAGTTCGAACTAAGGTACTTCGACTTCAGCTACGTTATTAACGTAGCTGAAGTTGCGTATCTTAGTTCGACAGGGGAGGTTAGTGTAGACCTGGGCTAAGGGTAGGGCTCCCTGACCTAAGGTTAGGGTTCCTATGGGGAGGGGACTTGGGGCTAGGGTTACAGTACCTAGGGGTTGTGCTCCCCATCCTGGGGTTAGGTTTCCTAAGAGTAGGGGACTTGGGGCTAGGGTTAGGATTGCTATGGCTAGGGGACTTTAGGTTGGGATTAAGGTTCCTATGGGGAGGGCTCCCTATCCTAGGGTTAGGGTTCCTAGGCGTTGGGGACTATCTTGAGTCCACAAGCCCTTGCAGGAATGGGGGCATAGGGATTAAGGAGGAAAGAGGTCTCGGGAAGGAAATCCTGCATAGTATATAGATTCAGGCATACAGACAAACTGAATTTGTCTGTTTAATGAAGTTCTCTAAGTTTATGATGTTGTGCTGGTGTGTTCACCTCATACTAGCTTGGAAAGGGTTAATTTCACTCAGAAGCGGCTAAGTAACCTGACAGGCCACAGCTGAGGGAGAGAGAGTCAAGCTTGCTAGGAAAGCACAGATTGAGAATGGAGCCTACTTGGGCAGGAACAGGCAGGCTGGAATAAGGTCAGGAAGTGAGGGCAGAAGGGAGCTCCAATGGGGAAGCCTACTGTCACTCTTGAGGCTGAGAGAGGAAAGAAGGAAACCCAGGGGGAAGAGTAGAAGCATTGGGATCCTATCCCTGAAGGAAGGGTTTAGCCAGAAGGGTGGTGTAGCAGAAGCCTGATAGAGGTAGAGTAGGAAAAGGCTGGGAAATTGCAGCAAGTTTTGGGGTGCTGTAGACCTTAGGCTCTGATCTGAACGTCCCTGAGCTGGGACCCAGAGTAGTGGGTGAGTCTGGGTTCCCCTACCACCACTGGGGAAGTGGCACAGCCTTCAATTGAAGGACTACTGGTAACAATACCCATTCAGCCAGACCAGAGGGACTTTGATACTCCTTAAGGGGCAAAGCCACCAAGGGAGAGCATCCTGACTTAGGAAAAGGAAGCCCTGCAACTCCTGCAGCAGAAGAGGAGATGAAGTGCAAATGAGAGACAGAAGGGGGCACCAGACTGGGTGGAGCTATTTCCCAGATGCAGCTGCAAGGAGGTGCCTCAGTAGTAAGCAGAGAATCTTGTGACAAGTGTGGTAACATATTTAATGAGTGCAGCATTTAGAGTGCTTGTATTGCCAACAACTTCATTTTAAAATGTTGCTGTAAGTGTGAAGTTTATACATGTTCTTTGTTAATGAGTTGGAATGTGTTTAATTTTTTAAAGGATTTTAGTTCTTTATAGTAGCACATTAGTTTAGCCTGAATCTAATCTACTCTCCCTTGATATTTCTTGCACCTGCTTACACCAGAGCTGAATTTGCCTTTATACTAAGCAGCAATAAGATTTTTTTCATCTGTCAGCTGTGCAATTTAATCTGCCCTGTCAAAAAGCATAACCTCATAAACCATATTATAAATCTCATAAGACAATGAACACATGTAACCAATTTACAGTTACTCATGCTCATGATGATCCACCCTTTAGAACATTCAAAATGTTTACATAAAGATGTAGTGATTGAGCTAGTGCTTTCTAACATCAAATAAAATCTCCAGTTGTAAGGGGTGGGTGGGAAATTGGACTGTTCAACAAAGCTGTAATATGATCTCTTTGAGTTAATGCTAAGTTAGATGAAATAAGACCAAGAGTATACCCAAACTCATTTTCTAAAACACCCGAAAAAATGTTTTCACCCATATTCAGTGAACAATTCAAAACACAATGCAAAAAAAAATTTTTTTGTATTTTTTGCATCCGTTCAATAGTTTTTATAATATTAGCCAGAAAAATTCTAGAGTTCCTTTGTCCTTCTCTTGCTGGCTCTCTCAGATGGCAGTCAGTCAGATTTTTTTACAGAACAAAGTTATCAAATACTACTTGAACAATGTCTTGCAGAAGCTTGAGAAACCCCTGGTAATAAGACTCCTCCAAAGATGCTAGTCATGCAGCATTATGTTTCATGGAAATAAAGGGCCAGATCTCCAACTGGTGTAACTCAGCATATCTTCACTTACTTCAGTGTAGCTGTACATATTTACACCAGTTGATGAATTGGCCTAAAGAATTTAACTGGGAGAGAATAAATATAAGAAAGAATAAATACATTTTAAAGTGTGGAGGAAAAAATCTTCAAGAAAGATTGTCACGTATCTGGTTGATGGAGATAATACTTCCCTTCTCCCACCATTTTTCTGTCTTGTCTCATTTACATTTTAAGCTCTTTGGTGCACATACTCTCTCTTATATGTTAGTACAGCATCCAGCACAATAGGTCCTGGATATCAGTCGGGGGTCTCTAGCAGTTATTTATTAAAGTAAGACATTTACAAGTTTATCAGTACATATTTATTTCAAGGTATTTACTGTATGTTCCTATATCGCTAATTATGAAATTTTATTACTACATTTTCTAGAAGAGAGCTGAAAGAAAAGTGGGGATGCACAGAGAGAAAAGTAACTCCTACAAGTAGTAGGAAAAGGATCATTTAGATAGATATGTGGGAGTGCATAAGTCTTTAGAGAAGCACAAAGACATATTGGACCCTGAACAAGGTGGTGAATGGAAGATTGTAGATTTAGGGAGACCATAACTAGATTACAGTTCTCAAAATAAGTGATGTTGGGTTGGGCTTGCAATGACAAACTGGTGTAAAGAATGGGTTATCTGGCCTGATATATACAGAAATAAGTTATAGCAGAGGAGTGGTCAAGAGTGTGTTTGATGTAGGCGTTGCTAGGTAGGTGATAAGCATCCTAAAAGATGTGGGAGGTAAGAGTGAGTTTAAGTTCAAACTAAATGAACATTTGTGTGGAGATTGTTAGATTTAAGTGGAGGAGAGAGGTGAAGGTAGTGAAGAAGTAGTATTGGTTATAAGAAGGGGAAGATGGATAGGTAATGTGTAAGGTAGTGGTGGTCCCCTTTCCATAACTTGATCCTTCTCTACTCCTTAATATGACTACAATTTAGTATACCAGAAAAAGAAAAGAAACAATATGAATATACGAACTCAAGCAGTACAATATTTTATAGTCATCTTCATCGTACCACTTTCTTACTCCTAATACAAAATATTGTCTCTCTTATCCAAAGTATTTGGAGTCTTTCTGCCTCCAAGACTGGCTTTTGGATGTCAAGCTTCCTCTCAAGTCTGGTTTTCTTCAATGTCAAACAAAAAGTTCAAGATTTTTATATTTCAAAAGCTTCTAACATTCTAGGGAAAACTGAAAAGCACCCACTTCAGAATCATTATGTATTTGAATAGCCTTAAAAGTGAAGGGTAAGTAGTTTGTATTAAATATCAAGGAGAAGGGGTTGAAGCAATGAGCCATGAAAGTGACCTTTGCAACACATTTGAAATGGATATGAGTGTGACAAGATGGGATTTGTCAAGACTAGAAAGGAGGACATTGCAGGAATCAAAATATGAGATATTTAGGAGTTTGATGAGTATTTTAGATGTTTGGATGAAGAGGAAAGGCTGGATCTTAATGATGTTATGCAGGAAGAAGTGGCAAGATTCAGACATGGCCTGGATATGAGAATCTAGCTAGAGGGTTGAGTCAAAGATCAAATAAGTTACATGACTGAAGGATAGGAAAAAATGATGATTTTGTCTGTCCTTACTGAGAAAGGAGTGAGGGTAAGGGCTTGAGGCAAAAATTGTGAGTTCTGTTTTGATCATGTGGAGCTTCACTGATGATTGGGCATGTACAAGATGATGTCAGAAAGACAGGCTGAGATTAATACAATGTGGATACGTTAAGGAAACAGTTGGGGGAAACAAAATTTACCAGGTTAGAAACACCAGCTACATGCAGTTTGTAAATTTTTTGAAAGATATAAACAAGACATATTAATGCAGTTCATCTGCTCCAACTCTTAATTTGTCAGCTGCAGACTAGTCATTCTCTGTGGCATCATAATAATCTCCACAGCAACTGATTGCAGTATTACAAAGAAAAGATATGATTTCACATGAAGAATAAGCAGCGGAAAAAGATGTATCCTCATTAATAACATTCTTGTTTTCAAGTGCTTTGAAATCTCTCCACCCAGTCAAAATATAGAAGACTATTTTTTTCTCTGTATAGAATACCTTTACAAGTTTTCCATGAGGCATGGGTGGGTCCTTACGGTATATGTAATGATGGTATTTTGGAGTTCCATCTTTATTCTCTCATTGACTTCCATTTATTTTGTTTACAGACAGAAGATTATTATATTCTAACTACCAGCCCAACAAACCCCCACTAGGATCTACTAACAGTTAAGTTGTGCTCCCTCTCGTAATAAAGATTACCAACTGAAACATAATTAAATGATTCTGTTGATGACCTGGGAGTCAAAATGGAATTAAGACTCTCATAGTTGCATAGGTTCCACAGTGCTATAGGGGAAAAAGGTAGCAAAATATTTTGGTCACTGTGGATAGTAGATATGACTCTGAATATATACACGGAAGAGAACCATTAAGATTGGTACTATTCTTATGCAGTCATGTGTCTGACCCCTAACAACACAATGGTAGCACAAACACAGAAGCAGCAATACCAGCCTTCTAAACAAATAATTGTGCCTAGGGACATCTCAAAATAATACACTTACTCCACTATAATTTGCCAGTAAGAAAATCTAATGATTGCTTCTCAACTAATCCTTCTTAGCAGGGAAAAATTCTTTACTGTCCTTCAAAGCCTACAGCATTAAAAACAAATTTATTTTTGTGGTAAAAGTAGTGTCCATAAAATCCCAGAAATAATATCCTTGTGGATCTTTATGCACTTCGTTTATGGTCAACTATCACATTACCAGGTCAGAAATAAATCAAAATATCGTAAAATTAGCACATCAATTCTTTAGAAAAGCTGAGAAGCAGCTTCTGTTCAGTGTATTCTCTAGTCAGTGAAGCTGATTGCTCTGCTTGCTTTCAAGCTTATAAGTGAATTTTTGTAGCGGCACTATGGATTAAGGAATCTGCAAACCATTCTACTGCAATGCAATGATCTGCAAACAAGTTGGCTGTCAGCTGCTTACCACTCAGCAAAGGTGACTGCATGTCAACCGTGCACTTTATGATCCTTCACAGAGGATGACATAGACATGAGTGAATTCCCAAAGGTGCTGAAGTTCCCTTCTGTTTAGATAAATACCCCCCACACACACACAAAAAGTAGGTGTTTATCTGGGCCACCCAAACCTTTGGGGTTTGCGAAAACGGAGGTAGAAAAATCTCATGAGGACAAAAACCTGAAAGTTTGCACAGTTCTTTCTTCTCGTCAACAATATTTAAGGCTAACTCTATGTCTAAAGAAGCGACAAAGGGTCCTGTGGCACCTTATAGACTAAGGGTACGTCTACACTACAGAATTAGGTCGAATTTATAGAAGTCAATATTTTAAAACCCGAATTTATGGAATCGATTGTGTGTGTCCCCACTAAAGAGCATTAAGACCATGAGGTCGATTGACTGTGTCCACAGTAGCGGGGCTAGCATCGACTTTCAGAGCATTGCATTGCGGGTAGCTATCCCACAGTTCCCGCAGTCTCCGCCACCCATTGGAATTCTGGGTTGCGATCCCAAAGCCTGATGGGGCAGAAAACATTGTCGCTGGTGGTTCTGGGTACATGTCGTCAAGCCATCAAACGTCCCTCCCTCCATCTGTGAAAGCAATCTTTTTCGCGCCTTTTTTCCGGGGTTTCCGTGTTTGCTACGGAAGCCTGCTCAGCTCACAATTACCGTACATCTCCAGCGTACGCCTGGACATTAGGTCTAGTGGGGATTCAGTCACGCTATAATATGGGCAGAGGGATAGCTCAGTGTTCTGAGCGTTGGCCCGCTAAACCCGGAGTTGCGAGTTCAATCCTTGAGGGGGCCATTCTGCCTGAGGCTGGTAGTCGCGGGACTACACAGCATAAGCTCCTTGCCTTCTAGCTGCAGATGGTGCAATATGCCATAAATGGTCGTGGTCGTGGGACTACACAGCAGCAGCTCCTTGCCTTCTAGTTGCAGATCGTACAATATGCTTGAAATTCGTGTGCTCCTGGCCGGCGGCCTATGTTGTGGCTGGCTGGGGGCACTTGGACATAAATGGGAGTGACCAGAGTGACTCTGGTCATTCTCTTTTTTACGTTTTGTTTAAGGGAGATTCAGTACTGCCTGGAACACGGGCAGAGGGATAGCTCAGCGGTCTGAGCGTTGGCCCGCTAAACCCAGGGTTGCGAGTTCAATCCTTGAGGGGGCCAGGAGATGATGATGGATATCAAGCATATTGTACCATCTGCTGCTAGAAGGGAAGGCGCCTAACCCTTGCTCACTGCATATTGTACCATCTGCAGCTAGAAGGAAATGAGCCTAACCCTTGCTCCCCGCTCCCTCCGTGAAAGCAACTGAGGGGGGAGCCAAAAATCCTTTCGCGCCTTTTTTCATGCGGGCGCCATATTGCTGACACCATTGTTATCCACCCGCCGCTTCTGCTCCCACTCTGCTGTCCTGCAAACAGCATACCAGGGAAAGCATGGAGCACGATCAGATCACCGCAACTGTTATCGCCATTATGAACACCACGCGCATTGTCCAGGAGTATATGGAGAACGAGAACCAGGAGCTGCTAGAGCTACAGCAGGCGAGGAGGCGACAGCAGCGCCCTGAGGACAGTGATGAGGACATGGACACAGACCTCTCTCAAAAAAGGCCCCCCCACAAGGTGGACATCATGGTGGTAATGGGGCTTGTTGATACAGTGGAACGCCGATTCTGGGCCCGGGAAACAAGCACAGACTGGTGGGACCACATAATGCTGCAGGTCTGGGATGAATCCCAGTGGCTACGAAACTTTCGCATGCGTAAGGGCACTTTCATGGAACTTTGTGAGTTGCTTTCCCCTGCCCTGAAGCACCAGAATACCAAGATGAGAGCAGCCCTCACAGTAGAGAAGCGACTGGCGATAGCCCTGTGGAAGCTTGCAACGCCAGACAGCTACCGGTCAGTCGCGAATCAATTCGGAGTGGGAAAATCTACAGTGGAGGCTGTTGTCATGCAAGTAGCCAGGGCGATCACCAAGCTGCTGGTACCAAGGGTTGTGAGTCTGGGAAATGTGCAGCTCATACTGGATGGCTTTGCAGCAATGGGGTTCCCGAACTGTGGAGGGGCGATAGACGGAACCCATATCCCTATCTTGGCACCGGACCACCAAGCCAGCGAGTACATAAACCAAAAGGGTTACTTTTCAATAGTGCTGCAAGCACTGGTGGATCATAAGGGACGTTTCACCAACATCAACGTGGGATGGCCGGGAAAGGTACATGACGCTCGCATCTTCAGGAACTCTGGTCTGTTTCAGCTGCTGCAGCAAGGGACTTTCTTCCCAGACCAGAAAATAACCGTTGGGGATGTTGAGATGCCCATAGTTATCCTTGGGGACCCAGCCTACCCCTTAATGCCATGGCTCATGAAGCCATACACAGGTAGCCTGGACAGTAGTCAGGACCTTTTCAACTATAGGCTGAGCAAGTGCAGAATGGTGGTGGAATGTGCATTTGGGCGTTTAAAAGCTCGCTGGCGAAGTTTATTGACTAGGTTAGATCTCAGCGAAAACAATATTCCCATTATTATTACTGCTTGCTGTGCGCTCCACAATATCTGTGAGAATAAGGGGGAGACGTTTATGGGGGGGTGGGAGGTTGAGGCAAATCGCCTGGCCACTGGTTATGCACAGCCAGACACCAGGGCTATTACAAGAGTACAGCAGGGTGCGTTGCGCATCAGGGAAGCTTTGAAAACCAGTTTCATGAATGGCCAGGATGCTGTGTGAAAGTTCTGTTTTTCCCCAGTAATGAAAAGCCCCGCCCCTTCATTCACTCTACTTCCCTTTACCCAAACCGCCCTGCTCACCCCCCCTCGGTCACCGCTTGCAGAGGGAATAAAGTCATTGTTGCTTAAAAATCATGCATTCTTTATTAATTCGTAAAACACAGAGGGGGAACTATGGGGGTAACTGCCACAGTCTCCCGGGATAGGTGGTGGAGGAGGGGGATGAGGGAAGGACAAGGACACACAGCACTTTAAAACTTATTGAATGCCAGCCCTTTCTTGCTTGGACTGTTCTCTTGGCTTGAGTGGTTGGGTGCACGGAGGCCGCCCAAACGCGTTCTTGGGCGTCTCGGGGATGAGGTTATGGGACTCGGGAAGGAGGGCTGTTGGTTACACAGGGGCTGTAGCGGCGGTCTGGCCTCAGGCGGCCTTTCCTGAACCCTACACCTTTCCTCAGTCATAAGCCGGAGGATTTCCGTTTGATCCTCCAGTAGCCTCAGAATTGCATCCTGCCTTCTCTCTGCACGCTGACGCCACCTACTCTCTTCATCACGCCACCTCTCCGCGCGATCAAATTCTGCCTTCCTGGACTCCGACAGTGTCTGCCTCCACGCATTCTGCTGGGCAGCTTCAGTGTGGGAGGATTCCATGAGTTCTGAGAACATATCGTCTCGATTCCTTATTTTTTTAACTTCTAATCTTCGCTAGCCTCTGGGACGGTGATGAAAGGGGTGGCGTTGAAACATTTGCAGCTGCAGGAGGAAACAAATGGGAGAGGAGTAGTTTAAAAGACACATATTAGAGAACAATGCTCCAAACATTACATATCACATGTGCATTTGGTCCAAGGTTGCACTTTGCCTGTTATATTGAGGGTCTGCCAGTTTGGTGTGAGAGATCACACAAGCAGGTCCGGTGGGCAACAGAATTCGGCTTGCAGGCAGCCATGGTAAGCCACAGTCTATAGGCTTCTTTAACCTTCATAACATGTGGGAATGTTTTCAAACAGCAACCCCCTCATTTCCCATAACAAACAGCCTTTGGGCTGGCAATTTAAAACTGGTTGGCAATTGAAAAGGGAGGGGTGGCGGTTTTCAGGTTAATGTGCAGCGCGAACCTAATCGACACCCCCCCCCCACACACAGACACACATCCAAGATGTTCGCTGTTCCCCCTCCCCCCACCGCGTGGGTCACAGCGGGGAAGATTTCCGTTCAGCCACAGGCAAACAGCCCAGCAGGGACAGAGCCCCTCTGAATACCCCCTTAATAAAATTCCCCTATTTCAACCAGGTGACCATGAATGATATCCTTCTGAGGATAACACAGACAGATAAAGAACGGATGTTGCTTGAATGCCAGCAAACACCGGGACCATACGCCGCCATGCTTTGCAAAGCAATGATTCCAGACTACGTGCTACTCGCCTGGCATGGTAGAGTGTGTTACCACGGAGCACAGGATAAGGCTGCCCTCCCCAGAAACCTTTTGCACAGGCTTTGGGAGTACATCCAGGAGATCTTTCTGGAGATGTCCCCGGAGGATTTCTGCTCCATCCCCGAACATGTTAACAGACTTTTCCAGTAGCTGTACTGGCCGTGAATTAATCATTAAACACGCTTGCTTATAAAACATGTATTAATTTAACAGAGGTACACTCACCAGAGGTCCCTTCTCCTGCATCAAGCATGCCTTGGGTGGGTTCGTAGGGTACTGGCTCCAGGGTGACAAAGAGTTCCTGGCTGTCGGGGAAAAGGGCTTCTCCGCTTCCTTGCTGTGTCTGGACGCTATTTTCAGTATCATTATCATCATCATGCTCCTCTGTGGTTTCTGATGATCCACATACGGAGTCATACCACATGGGTGGGTCAGTGCTGGCTGCACCTCCTAGAATGGCATGCAGCTCATCATAGAAGCGGCATGTCTGGGGCTCTGACCCAGAGCAGCTGTTTGCATCTCTGGCTTTTTGGTAGGCTTAATTTTCACACGGCACTGTTGCGCGTCCCTGTTGTAGCCTCTGTCCTGCATGCCCTTGGAGACTTTGGCATATGTATTGGCATTTCTTCTTTTGGACCGTAGCTCTGCTAGCACGGTTTCGTCTCCCCATACAGCGATCAGATCGCGTACCTCACGCTCAGTCCCTGCTGGAGCTCGTCTTCGGTTCTGGGACTCCATCACGGTCACCTCTGCTGATGAGATCTGCGCTCACCTGCAGCTCACCACGCTGGCCAAACAGGAAATGAAATTCAAAAGTTCGCGGGGCTTTTCCTGTCTATCTGGGCAGAGCATTCGAGCTCAGACTGCTGTCCAGAGTGGTCAAATGTTGCACTGTGGGATAGATCCAGGAGGCCAATACCGTCGAATTGCGTCCTCACTAAGCCTACATCGATTCGGCAATATCGCTTTAAGCGCTAATCCCCTCGTTGGGGGTGGAGTGGCGAGATCGATTTTAAGAGCCCTAGAAGTCGATGTTAAGGGCTTCGTCGTGTGGACGGGTGCACGGATCAATCGAAATAACACTAATAAATTCGACCTAAACTTGTAGTGTAGACCAGGGCTAACAGAGGTATTGAAGCATAAGCTTTCATGGGTGAATATCCACTTCTTCGGATGCAAGCCTATGTCTAAACTGCAAGCACTACAGCAGCATTGCTGCAGCACTGCCGCACCATATTGTAGATACTTCCAACATCAATGGAAAGGGTTTTTCCATCAATGTAGGTAACCAACCTCTCTAAGAGGCAGTAGCTAGATTGATGGAAGAATTCTTTTCTTGACACAGATTCATCTACACTGGGAGTTAAGTCGAACTAACTGTCGTGCTCAAGGCACAAAATGTTTCACAGCCCTGAGTGACACAGCTAGATATCTCAGGACTAATCTACTCTTAAAAATTAGAGTTATGTCAAAAGGAATCCAAGAGATTTAGATGCTCAACTCCTATTGAAATTGAATGGGATTTTGGTTCCTAACTCTTTTAGGCACCTTTAAAAAGGTAAGTCTAACTGTTTATAGTGATGCTTCTTGTTCCAGTTCACAAATATGACTTAGAAGTGGCAAGATGCACCCAAGTTTAAGATGGAAAGGGTGGGAAAATCTGAACTATTTAAGTATTCAGGTCTGATTTATTTTGGGTTACATACGAATTTTGCTTGAGAACTGGGAGGTGATGGCTTTTGTTTTAGCCCAACCTCTTTGCCCATCTGTAGTAAGGCATCTTGTGGGTAAACAAATCAGTCATTGCTGAAGTCACACAATAGTTGGTCTTTTAAGAGGGCTGCTTATCCCCCTGCCTCATATCTACTATGGGCTGTTTTTCTGAAGCCTCAAGTACCTGTACTAAAAAATGTCTTGCACAGAGTGGTCAGGAGGCAAAGGAAGCCCATCCCACCCACTTGTGATGTGAAGTTTGGGGTCATTAATATTGGATTATTATTTGCTCTTCAATTACTGCAGCATGTTCCATGCTGTAGATGAGACAGACTTTTGGGTTGCTTGCCCTGTTTATTTACAACATTCACTAGATTATGCCAGTCCTGGTCAAAGAGTCACTAGTGTCTTTTGGCCTACAGATATTTTTTATTTTGCATGTAGCGTGGTACTACCTAATCCTTGTATGGAAGGTTCATTCAGGACATTGAATTCAATCTGTGGTCTGATTATAGTGACATCTCATCTGGTTAGATCTGGTCACACATCTTCTGTCATGAATTTTAACTTGGACTTTCATACATGGACATTTTAGACCAATGTTCCATGTAGGGAGCCTGGAGTTAGAAACCATAAAGCCAGACTCTTGCACTGAGTAATAATAGAAATGACATATCCAAGCCCAAATATCACCCTCCATGATGTGCGTAACCAGATCTAATGTGATGAGATTTTGCTGCGACAAGACAGCCTCAGTGAAATGTCACATGAAGAAATGATTATAACAAGATGACATGAGGCCTGCAGTAGCAACATTATTCTGGTAGTTTGGTCAAAGTTATTACTAGGAAAGCAGGTGGCTTTTGTTGCTCCATTGCTCATACACTTGACAGTTTGTGGCTGCACAGTACTCCTTGATCATCTATGTGATGTGATCTGCACAAGAAAAAGGAAATGTTATTTTCTGCCAGCATGCTGACAAACGCCACATCTTCCTCCATAACCTTTTGAATCTCTCTGTGCACTGAAAAGCTGTTTCACTTTCTTGCTGCCAATGACAAGACTGTGAAATCACTTCCACAACAAGTGCAAAGCCAAAAAATGTTACTCCAGTCCTGCCCTTTTTTGCAGCAGCTCGGGAACTTGCATTTGCAAGAGGTTCCCCTCCTATTCTTTTCTGTCGCTCTCATTTCCTCTGATTAAATCAGAGTAGTCATTCTGAATGGATGCATCTGTGACTGTGTGAAGACTGAGCAAAAATGGACACCCATAAATGCAATTTAAGGATCAGTGGCAAGGAATAAAATGAAGTTAGCATGAGAGCAAACTGGCCAGAAGGCACTGAGATTTTAAGAGGATCTTAAGGGTTCTCCCCTCCCCTCTTTTTTCAGATTCAGAAGTTATCCCTCAGGGTGAATACTATATTTGCAGCAAGTAGGGATTTAGCTGCATTTCATTAGCATTTCTGAGAGTTGTGTGGCCCCAGGAATCTTTCTGCAAAATGTGGCCTAAGGGCTTCAATATGCACAGTGCAGGTGTGGATGTTGCCTGTGTATGACAAAAGGTGCTAATGTCTTGCACATGAAGTGTCATTGGTGTATACTCTCAGGATGAATCTTCCCACAGAAAGCACTAAAGAAGCCATTCAGTAATTGGACCCAGAAAGTCACTAAGGGTATTGTATGGATTAAAGCTCTTTTGTCTGGCAGTTGAATTTTGGAGGTTCCTGGGTGTTGCAGAGCAGCTGTGCAAAATGGCGAGTAGACATCCAGGCTCATCTTTCTACACCAGGGTTTTTCAAACTTAAATGAAACGCGACTCCCTTCTGACAACAAAAATTACTACATGACCTCAGAAGGGGGGGGGGGGGGAGAGCACAGCCTGAGCCCACCTGAGTTCGGCTGCCCCAGGCAGGGGTGCCAAAGCCCATCCCGGGGGGGCAAGCCGAAGTCCAAGGGCTTTGGCCCTGGGCAGTGGGGCTCAGGCTTCGGGCCTGGGCTCCAGCAAGTCTAATGCCACTCCGGGTGACCCCATTAAAATGGGGTCCCGACCCACAGTTTGAGAATCGCTGCTCTAGGCCATGTGGTCTCTGAGCAGCCTTGGCTTAAGTGTGAAAGTCAGGGACTAGTGCAGGAAGAGGAAAGTGAAGCAGTGAGGCTACAGTGAAACCCTGGGGAGAGAGATTGAGGCAGGCAAAAGACAGCTGCTTCCAGGGATGGGGCACAGATGCCTAACTTGAGGGTTCTATGCAGTGTTTTCCCCAGGAATTGAAATTAGGGGGGGTGTTTGAATTTACAGGGTGTGTGTGTCAGGGCCAATGAGGGGTGAGACTGAGGGTGAAGGTGGGCTGTATGGCACCATAGTAAAAACTGAAAAATGTTTCATGACCATTTTATTAGATTTAACCCATGTTTTAAAATCACCACACAAATTAAAGTTGGCTCCTCAAGCCTTCTATGAAGCACTACATCTACATCCTTCTTGGTTTCTTGTTATAATTTTGCACAACTCTGCTAAGTAACTTCTTGAATGCAATGCGTTCATCTTTGGTGGCTTATTGTGTGTCCGGTACTTCCATTCCTTCAGTTGATATGCTCATTAGTTCATTCACATGATCAGGCAGAAGGCGACTTCTTTCAGAACACAATTCTATTCAATGATGAAAAAGACCACCTGTAGTTGCTGTGACTGGGAGTAGCAAGACATGTATTCCTACTTTTCATCCCAGGAAACAAAGCACAAAGATCAGATTGAGCCACTAGTGATGATAAAAAAAAAGTTAAAGTCAAACCTTCATTCATTCTTCGTATGATATTCCACTCTGTGTTCAAATTCTCTATTCTGTCCTGAGCACATGGGAGCTCCATTGCTGGTAGTGCCTCACTCCACTCAACTGTCAGTATTTTATAGGACAGGGATCTGTAAAAGCTACATAGAGGTTGAGTAGAACCTAGAAGTCGCTGTTACAGATTTAAGAATCAAGTCTGTGTACTTTTTCAGTTGTCTTAACAAAACACTTCTTGTCCTCTTCACTTAAGGATTCCATATAAATGCCTTCATTAGGCAACTTCTGGACTGAAGTCTTTGCTTCTTCCAGTACTTTTTCAATGGATAGCTCTCTGATTGATCCAAATGTAGCTTCTATTGCTGGACAAAGATCTACTACTGTTGTAGCAGATGCCTGGATGGCATTGTTTAATGACCTAAGTGGTTTCAACAGTAGACTTAGGAGAGAAAGAATGGCAATAGTCTTCTTTTGCTACTATATTCAGAGTAATTCACCAGCCTCACTACTTAGATCCATCCCATCTTGGTAGATACTTTTCAAAGCCAGTAATAACGCCCGGAGTAATTTAAGACAACAGCCAAGGATTGCTCATGAGAAAGCCAGTGGGTTTTCCCAAGTTGGACTAATTTGAACTTCAGTCCCAGTTAGGGTGACCAGATGTCCCGATTTTATAGGGACAGTCCCGATTTTGGGGGTCTTTTTCTTATATAGGCTCCTATTACCCCCCATCCCCTGTCCCGATTTTTCACACTTGCTGTCTGGTCACCCTAGTCCCAGTGTATCTTCTATATTTTCCAATATATTCAGTCTTTTTGGACTCTTGCTGAAAAAAGAATATAATGAAGACCTTAAATTTATAGCTTTATGTCTTTTGAAGAGTCTGCAGCTCGTACTAGTGCTAGTTGGAATAGATGGCCTCTGTAGTGTGTATAGGAGAGATTAGGGTTACACTTTTCTCTGAGCAAAGCTTGTACTCCACCATGTCTTCCAGAGACGTTTGCAGCTCCATCAAATGCACAAGCAGCCATCTGTTGGGGGTCCGACTGACAAGCATTTAACTCTTCTAAGATGTGGGTTGTCACAGATGCAGCTGATGTGTCTTCTATAACTTGAACATCTAGAAGTGCATCTACTGGCCTACCACTGACATCAAGATAACATACACAATGACTTAATACTTGATGTCCATTTGCATCGGTGCATTCATCAGCCATGCATGCAAATTTTTTGAATGTGGTGAGAGTTCTTCACTTTTTCAACTGTTGAGTCTTTCACTGTTGCACCGCATGCTTCTAGCCAACCAGTGTTCAACTTCAGTATGAACAAGTGACAATGCACTGAACATTGGCCTCCAGTTTGTAGTGTGTGGTATCTCTTGCTTAAATAGAAAGTATGATGCCACAGCCATGTTTGTTCGCATGAACTGTGTTGTGTCTCCAGCATTCTTAACAGCCTCATTAAGTACTTCTAAAATTGGCTTTGAAAGTGGGCTTATAAGGCTTTCTGCATGCTGATGCACTCCAGAGGCACGGCGTTTTGCATCCTTTTCACGTAGTTTGTCAGGACTGGCTTTGCTGATCAGTCTGACAAACCAAGCTTCTCCACTTTTACCAATTATAGCATTGGAAAGCTTTCCTTCTTCATAAGCTTTTTTGCAAGAGGTGCACCAGTAGCCATCTTTTGTAACTTCAATAAATGGGAACACTTTGACCAACAAACATAGGGAACTGCCTTTAGGTTTTGAAAACACTTTCTTCAGTAGGTAGCTGTATTTGTGCTTCAGGCTGGTCGGATGTAGATACATCACTTGAACCTTCAGATGACATGTTGATATATTCTTGGTTCTTGATGTGTTCTTCACCTTGGTAGGTTTTTGAGGCCTTTGAGTGGAAAAATTGTTGCATTGTTTTTTGTCTTTTCATTTTCACTTTCACCTGCAACCTATAAAAGAGATATGGATAAATTAAATGTTTTGTTAGGATAATGCACATTTAACATAAGGATAATGCAAAATACACCAAAACACATAACAGGTCTAGATTTTTATATTATATATATACATACACACACACACTTATTTTTTTTAAAATAATTTAAATTGATTTTTGAAAAGTAAGCCTTCATGGGATAAGAGGGAAGTCCTCTCATGGATCAGTAACTAGTTAATTTATTCCTACCCTTTGTTTCCCATCTTTTATCAGTTTTCAGAATGGAGAGATAAATAGTAGAATCCCTGAGGGGTTGGTACTGGGACCATTACTGTTCAACATATTCATAAATGATCTGGAAAAATGGGTAAACAGTGAGGTGGCAAAATTTGCAGATGATACAAAACTATTCAAGATAGTTAAGTCCAAAGCAAACTGTGAAGACTTACAAAGGGATCTCACAAAACTGGGTGACTGGGCAACAAAATGGCAGATGAAATTCAATGTTGATAAATGAAAAGTAATGCACATAGGAAAACAATCTCAACTATACATACAAAATGATGGGGTCTAAATTAGCTGTTAACACTCAAGAAAGAGATGTTGGAGTCATTGTGGATGGTTCTCTGAAAAATATCCACTCAATGTGCAGTGGCAGTCAACAAAGGAAACAGAAATAAAACAGAAAATATCATATTGCCTCTATATAAATCCATCGTACGTGCCACCTTGAATACTGTGTGCAGATCTGGTCACCCCATCCCAAGAAAGGTATATTGGATTCGGAAAAGGTACAGAGATGGGCAACTAAAATGATTAGGGGTATGAAACAGGAGGAGATTAAAATGACTGGGAATTTTCAGCTTAGAAAAGAGACGACTAAGGGGGGATATGATAGAGGTCTATAAAATCTTGACTGGTGTGAAGAAAGTGAATAAAGAAATGTTATTTAATCCTTCACATAACACAAGAACTAGCAGTCACCCAATGAAATTAATAGGCAGCAGGTTTAAAAAAAACAATAGGAAGTACTTCACACAACATAAAGTCAATCCATGGAACTCTTTGCCAGGGGATGCTATGAAGACCAAAACTATAACAGGATTAAAAAAAGAACTAGATACATTCCTGGAGAATAGGTCTATCAGTGGCTATTAGCCAGGATGGGAAGGGATGCAACACCATGCTCGGAGTGTCCCTAGCCTGTTTGCCAGAAGCTGGGAATGGACAACAGGGGATGGATCACCTGTTCTGTTCATTCCCTCTGAAGCACCTGGCCTTCACCACTGTCAGAAGACAGGATACTGGGCTATATGGACCATTGGCCATACTGGGTCAGACCATTCTTAAGTAAAAATTAATTGTACTAATAAAAATGTTTAGTACAGAAACTCCCCAACATTATCTCACATCGCAACGATGTGAGATAACAACCTTGGCAAATAATATACTTTAAAAATCTAGGCCTACTAGGAATCATTTATATAAGTTTCCATTCCCAGTCACAAATATAGCATTCTGGAGCAAAGTCACTAAAATATAGTCCAACAAACAAATGTTTATTTAACGTGCCCCTCAGTTTTCCCTCCACTGCACTCCACTCACCGGTGTTGTCCTTGGTCAATGGAGGTTCAGAGTTCAGAGGTACTTTCACATGAGTTCACCTCCCAGGTGGGGGGCAAGAAGGCACCTTGCTTGTTCCTCCAGCTGCTCACTGTTTGCTCTGGCCACTGTTAGGTGTGCCACCATTCACTCCATCGCTCTGTTGCCAATAGCCTGTGCCGTTTCCTTCTGCTACCACCTGCCACTGTGACCTCTGTGAGTTGGTCTCTTGAGGTTCCACCCAGCTCTCAGTGATTTCAGCTGAGCTCTCAGTGAGGGAACCTCACTGCTAGTGCAGGCTGGGCCATCTCTTCCATGGAAACACTGTCCCACAGCAGGTCTAAGCACTTAGACCTGATTACCAGTGATTTCAGCTGTAGTGGTCATTTAACAAAACAAAAGAGTATCTATGGAGCCCAATCAGCTCTGTCTTTAAACAGTGGAGAGGGGCAGGTCAAATAGTATTTGTGACTCAGGCAGACCATCAAGCAAAACACCTGTCCCCACCCTCTCTCTTGATGCCCTCAATCAGCACTGGCTAAGTACAGTTCTACTGCCCTTTACTCATATAATAAGAACAACAACATTTCATTACCGCCCCCTGCATTCAAGTGATTTGTAACCCAACCCCAGCCAAAATCTATCTCTTGGGCAACACAGCTCTGTTTGCTGGATACCTAGGTAGATTAGGTGTGAATGTAAATACAATCTGGTCCTGAAGCCTTTCCCCCTGGCTCATCACTAGCTGTCAGGGAGAGCTCATTTAGACTTTGCCTACAAATCATAATTTGAAATTATTAGGTTGGCCAACATCACTGAAATGAATGCACTGACATGGTCATAAAAAACAACAGCTGTATAAGGAAGCTAGTCTATGTTTATACTTTTCAAATCTATTATACTTTTTCCAGATACATGTATTTTATCATACACTGTATATGCTTTAAAAGTGTGTATTAACGTTTCAATTTCAATTCAAATTTCCAAACAATCACTAAATTGGCAACACTGCATGTAAATAGTTCACAAAACTGATGGGGGGCGTCAGGGAAATTCAGGGGAGGGGTAGGGAAATCCCTGGTTCTGTGAGAAGGGAGCTGGCTGTGTGATGCTTGTTATTCCCCTGTTCAAGGCAACAGGACTTGTGTACAGATCATAAACAAACCTATTACACTAAGACGGTATCTGTCACCAATCTTCTACTTCAAAGAGGAAGCTGACCTGAAAGGTCCTAAACATCTATCTGGGTCAGGCTATAGGAAGGAGCACACAGCAAAGGGCTTCAGTAACCTGATGGGCTCTCACTTAAGCATTTAGTGCCCATGCCCACTTTTTAAAAAATTCCATCTCAAGAGTAAAGTAGTAGCATTCAGCATGGAGGTTTACGCTTTGTATTTAACCTTGTTTGCACTCATTTCTAGTTTCCCTGCCAAGCAAGCATGAATAGAAACAAGAGTTTTCTTCTCCCTACTATGCATTGGGTGAAGGCTTCTGTGAGGAATGAAAAGATGGTGTCCATTTGGAGCTAGTGGTCTGAAATAGCACTCAGTAGACATTGAAACATGTTTTACTTTGAAGTATCTCCAGCTGATTAAGGTTCCACAGCTTTTCTGTCACCTTTCAAACCCATCAAAGGTACGTTCACGGTGGTGGTGGTGGGTGGGGACGACACTGGTTATTTCACCACATAGTGCAGGGAGCATAGCATCTCTATTGCAGGCTTCAGGATGTTCCAGATCCTTCTTATGGTCCTTGCTATATCCAGCATCTTAGCACCGAGGTCACTTTGTTAGTGGGTGTCAAAAGCGTCACTTCTTCATATCCATACAGTACAGGCATTTCATCCTGATTAGTAAGTAGTAACTTAAGTCACAATTTTCCAAACTGGCCACCTAAAGTGTGGTTTGCCAGCATACCCATCCAAAAACCTACCTGTGTTTTTGTGCATAAAAAGTTAGCAGTTACACTTGCAAATGGCCATTTTTGTGCAGTTATCTGTTTGGCAAGAGGAAGTGGTGGTCTGGGGGTGCAAATGCATATTTACCTCTGTGGAAATTATATTTATACTTTTAAAGTTTAATTCAAACGGCCCGATTTTTTTTTAAAGTGGCCCTCAAAGCTTACAATTAACCATCAGCTTTGCAACGCCAAACGTAGAAGTGTTGTCTTCTATGCTTGTATAATTCCCTAGAATTTCAGCTTTGCCTTCCTATCAACTTCTTTAACATTATATGGTTAAAATACATTCTCCTCTTCCACTTATAAAAAAATACAAGTTAAATCCATGAGCATACACAAAAAACCAAAAACCCATAAGCAATCCTTGTACTGGGGTCTGGAGGACTGTTTAAACTATTGCAGTTTAGAATATGAATAGCTGAATGGAAGAGGACAGTGAACCCACTCAGGCCTTGGCTACACTCACGAGTTACAGCACAATAAAACTGCCTGCAGCGCTGTAACTCACTAACTGGCTACACTCGCAAGGCACGTGCAGCGCTGCATCTCCTCAGGTACAGCGCTGCATGTACTCCACCTCCCCGAGAGGAATAACGTTTGTTGCGCTGCTGCTGGTGCGCTGTGGCTACAGTGTGGCCACCCAATGCGCTGTTATTGGCCTCCAGAAGTATTCGGAAGTATCCCACAACGCCTGTTCTAGCCACTCTGGTCATCAATTAGCACTCTACTGCCCTGGCCTCAGGTGACCAACCGCCATTCCGACCCTTTAAATTCCCTTGGAATTTTAAATATCCCCTTCCTGTTTGCTCAGCCAGGCGTGGAGTGCTCTCAGTGCATCTTTCCAGGTAACCATGCCTCCACGTGCGAGACGAGCCCCAGTATGGAGCAATGGCGAGCTGCTGGACCTCATCGCTGTTTGGGGGGAGGAAGCTGTCCAGTCCCAGCTGCGATCCAGCCGGAGGAATTTCGATACTTTTGGCCAGATATCAAGGGCCATGATTGAAAGGGGCCATGACCGGGACGCAATGCAGTGCGGGATAAAAGTAAAGGAGCTGCGGAGTGCGTACCGCAAAGCCCACGAGGCAAACAGCTGCTCGGGTGCTCCCCCCAAAACCTGCCAATTCTACAAAGAGCTGGATGCAATACTTGGGGGTGACCCCACTACTGTTCCGAGCACCACCGTGGACATGGGAGAGCGGGATGAGGAGGAGGAAGAGGAGGAGGAGGAAGCAGAGGAGGAGGAGGAGGGGGTTGAAGAAAACAGAAGCGAGGGTGCTGTGGCTGGGGGAGACACCCCTGACTCCCTGGGTGCATGCAGCCAGGAGCTCTTCTCGAGCCAGGAGGAAGGGAGCCAGTCGCAGCGGCCGGTACGCTCTGGGAGAGAAAGAGAAGAACAGGTTCGCGGTAAGCAGCTTTTATTTTCGGGAAGGAGTTTTTTCGGTGTGGGGTCCTTGGGCGAGGAGGGTTTGGGCTGCATGCATGCCTAGATGCGGAAGAGCGCATTGATGTGGTCTATCACATTGGAGAAATCGGCCACTGTAATCTCTTCAAAAGTCTCAGCCAGGACGTGGGCAATGCGCTTGCGCAGGTTTATTGGGAGAGCCACCATGGTCTTTGTCCCATTCAGGGTAACGTGTCCGCGCCACTGTGCCACGAGGGGACCATTGCTGCACACAGGCAAGCTGCATATGGGCCAGGGCGGAAGCCGCATTGCAGTAGAAGACCCTCCCTTGCTTCCCCGGACACCCTCAGCAGTGAGATATCTTCCAGGACGAACTCCTGTGGAAAATGTGGAGATAGTGTTCAGTTTCCCCTGCAGCTGTTGGCTCTCCCCAAGGCACAGAAACCCGTCGGACAGTACATCCATGAAACAATCAGTCCCCCTTTACCCTGTGCTTACTCACCATTTTGGGGCTCCCGTGGGTTCTGTGCGCTCTGTTTGGGATGGGAAAATTGTGCTGTTTTGGAGACTGTGCGCGCCCTCCTTAAGTGTGGGGCAATCATTGCTCTGTCTGGCATAAAACAATGATGCCTCTGTTAAGTGTTGCATTTTGCCTTCAAGATGCAACCTTGAGATCTCCGCTATCCTTCTTATCACGGCTGAGAGACTCCAAAGGCTCAGGAAGAGGCCCAGAAGAACGAAAGAAGACATGCTGCAGGAAGTTATGAAACAGTCTCTTAAAGAGAATCAAAAGGCTCGGGAGTGGAGGGAGAGTGAAAGCAGGCTCCGCCAGGAAAACGCAGCGCAGCGGCAGCAAAGCATGCAGCTCCGGCAGGAAAGCACAAAGGAACTGATTAGCAACTTGGCGCGCCAAGCGGACTCTATCCAGCCGCTCGTCGCCATGCAGGCGGAGCAGTACCGCACCCGCCCCCCCCCTGCAGCCAGTGTCCCAAAACACTTGTGCCCCCATGTCACCACCTGCCCACTTCACCCAACATCCAGGTTCTTATCGCCCACACCAGAGGCCCCCAACACCTGTAGCTTCACCAGACAGCCCTGGAAACTATGACCCTTACCCACTGCACTCAACTCCCATCCCGAATTATAGACATTCTGAAGTGCCGCACTCACTGCACAGCACTCCAGACAGGAAGCCCGAGTATGAAAGCAGGACATACCATACCCTGTGATTGAACCCTTCCCCACACCACTCACCACCCCCTTGCCCTTTCTGTCTCACAAGCAGTTGTGTTTCTTTTTAATACATGTATTTTCTCTGTAATAAACGGATTCTTTGGATGTGCAAACAGTCTTTATTATTGCATAAGGAAAAAAGATACCTTAGCCCAGGAAAGAAACAGGCAACGCAAGTGAGCTGAGCAAACACAAATCAGCTTAGCAAAGACAGATAACTGATAACATTGGAACCACTTAACTTCAGGGTCGTGCAAGGCAGCACACATTACTGGTGGTTTTCAGCCTCAAATTTCTCCCACAAGGCATCCCTGATCCTTGCAGCCCCACGCTGGGCCCCTGTAATAGCCCTGCTCTCTGGCTGTGCAAATTCAGCCTCCAGGTGTTGAACTTCTGAGGTCCACGCCTGAGTGAACATTTCACCCTTCCCTTCACAAATATTATGGAGGGTACAGCACGCGGATATAACCACGGGGATGCTGTGTTCGGCCAAGTCCAGCTTCCCATATAGAGATCGCCAGCGGCCCTTCAAACGGCCAAAAGCACACTCCACAGTCATTCTGCACTGGCTCAGCCTGTAGTTGAACCGTTCCTTGCTGGTGTCAAGGCTCCCTGTGTAGGGTTTCATGAGCCACGGCATTAAAGGGTACGCGGGGTCTCCAAGGATCACAGTGGGCATTTCAATTTCCCCTACCGTGATCTTCCGGTCTGGGAAAAAAGTCCCGGACTGCATCTTCCGGAACAGGGCAGTGTTCCAAAAGATGCGTGCGTCATGCACCTTTCCGGGCCAGCCTGCGTTGATGTCAATGAAACGCCCATGGTGATCCACAAGCGCCTGGAGAACCATGGAGAAATACCCCTTCCGATTAATGTACTCGGATGCTAGGTGGAGTGGTGCCAGAATAGGAATATGCGTCCCATCTATCGCCCCTCCGCAGTTAGGGAAACCCATTTGTTCAAAGCCAGCCACAATGTCCTGCACGTTACCCGGAGTCACGGTTCTTCTGAGCAGGATGCGATTAATGGCCTTGCAAACTTGCATCAGCACGATTCCAACCGTCGACTTTCCCACTCCAAACTGGTTCGCTACTGATCGATAGCAGTCCGGAGTTGCGAGCTTCCAGATTGCAATAGCCACCCGCTTCTCCACCGTCAGGGCAGCTCTCAATCTCGTGTCCTTGCGCCGCAGGGCGGGGGCGAGCTCCTCACACAGTCCCATGAAAGTAGCTTTTCTCATCTGAAAGTTCTGCACCCGCTGCTCGTCATCCCAGACTTGCATGACAATGTGATCCCACCACTCTGTGCTGGTTTCCCGAGCCCAAAAGCGGCGTTCCACGGTGCATAGCATGTCCGTGAATGCCACAAGCAAGTTCGTGTCGTACGCGTTTTGCGTGACAATTTCATCGTCGGACTCCTCGCTGTCACTGTGGATCTTAAGGAAGAGCTCGACTGCCAAATGTGACGTGCTGGCGAGACTCGTCAGTATTTTGCTCACCAGGTCGGGATCCATTTTCCCACTGACCGAAACGGAGCACAGATCGCGCTACAAAGAAACCGTTGAAAGATGGCGCAAATTGTGGCCGGAAACACAGGGATTGCTGGGATGCGAAGCGATGCATCACGGGGCGTTGGGACAGGACCCAGAATGCACCATACCCCACACCCCCTTCCCACAACCCACGGCGCCAGAATTGGAAGAGGTGTTCTGTGGGATACCTGCCCATAATGCACCTCTCCCAAAACCGCTGCAAGTGCCGCAAATGTAGCCACGTTAGTGCTCGTTACTGTGCTGGCAGCCGCCAGCGTGGACAGGCTGCAGCGCTTTCCCTACTCAGCTGTACGAAGACGGGTTTAACTCACAGCGCTGTACATCTGCAAGTGTAGCCAAGGCCTCAGGTTCAGCTTAGGGGATTATCATATACTTAGAAGCTTTGCCTAACTAAGGAGTGAGTTTGGAGTGCTGAATAAGTTGCTATGGCAGAAGAATCTAGGGTATCAGCCACAAAAGCCTTTAGTACTAATAATAGACAGCTGTTAGGAATAGGCCTGCTTGGAAGGTATTTCCAGCAGAATTTTTGTTTTTGTCAGAAAACTGTTTCATTTAAGTTGACACATGTGGCAGGAAAGTGTCAACTTTGACAATATGTTTTATGGGGAAAAGTTGGAACAAATTGTCTTGTTTTGATAATGCTAAAGTAAAAAACTTTCTACTTTATCATTGATTCATTTAGTTCACAGATATATATATATATATCTCATTTTAATATCAAAATGGAGCATTTTTACCTTATCAAAACAATTTGACATCAAAATGAATGCATTGGTAGTCCTGCATCAAAACTTCATAAGGTTAATTCCATGGGAAATTTGGCACTCTGTTTAATTTTGGAATGAAAAAATGTTGAAGTGTTTGAATTTCCTGCGGAATGGAAATTCCCTTTTCTGGTCAGGTCTAGTTGTGTATCAGTCATCTAAGTTGTTCCCTGTGGGCCAGATTGAGACCTTTTTGCACATTGAACAACAGTATTTAAACTCTATGAGCAGCTCCATCAACTTCTGTGGAAGTGACTTGATTAATACGAGATTCAACAAGGGTGGGGGGGAAATCAGTACTTTTATTGTAACTTTTTTCCTCCACTGTTAATGCGTTCCTGTCTGCAGAGCCAGTGGGAGAGTGACTCTAAACTGGCTGATCATCATACAGAGCTATTATTGGGGAGAGGGATAGCTCAGTGGTTTGAGCATTGGTCTGCTAAACCCAGGGTTGTGAGTTCAATCCTTGAGGGGGCCATTTAGGAATCTGGGGCAAAAATTGGGGATTGGTCCTGCTTTGAGCAGGGGGTTGGACTAGATGTCCTCCTAGGGTCCCTTCCAACCCTGATATTCTATGATTCTATCCTTCTCCCACCAGTAGACTTAGCATTGGAAGGATGCATTGTAGTTAGCAGATGACCCAACAGCTGCTGGAAACATGATATCATAAAGCAGAAGGACCCAACAAAGCTGGTATAAATTAAGCAATAATAGTCAAGGTGTAAGGCATTTTCTGGGGGATTGATAACCAGCTGGGAGGAATTAATGGCCCAAACTGTGCTTTGGATCATTAATTTAAACCAGTAGGTAATCTCCAGGAACTTTTCCATGCTGAGGTTGTTGCTGTTATGTTAAAGTGGCAAGATTTTTTTTTAAGCCTACCTGCTTTATGCCAATTGACTAATAGTGTGTGTGGTGGGGTAAAGCATATTGATCACTGGTCCCAATAAGGGAAGACAGTGGAGTCATTGAGCAGAGATCCTTGAGTGCAATGCAGTCTTCCCCCAGAGAGAGAGAGAGAGAGAGAGAGAGAGAATGTGTGGGAGTTTCATAGGGCTACTAGATTTCACCAGCATGTGTTATGGCCATTCTGAAGTTAGGATAACCAGTTACAAGTCTGTGTGGCAGGGAGTTATGTACCAGCGGGGCCAGCCCTATATGGTGTTATTTTGGCTTAGTTCCATATTGGGATTACAGTTGTCTCCTTTTTCACATGTAGTATGTTACAGAGATGAGACAGTGAATGATTAAATGACATTAATGCAGAATTTTATTCAAGGAGTCCTGTTATTTAAGCTAAAGTAATTATTCCATAAAGAAAGTTGCCCCACAAGTGCTTCTAAAATATGAAGACATAAAACAAATACACAGCTATTTATAGAAGACATAAAAATGTAACAAGAGAAGCTATTGATGAGTGTGCCATAGTCAGAGAAGCTCAACAGCATTTTCAAACAAATCACATCCACAGCATTTTACAGCTTCCTAACAATAATGGAAGCTAGCCTCTTATTTTTAGTTAATGCAATCAAAGGGATCACTTATGGCATAGTATCATTTTGTGTGTATGTTTATTATTTGTATTTTGTCCTCAAAAAGGTGAAGCTAATGAACCCCTAACTGAAAAAGAATAGCTCCTCTTTCCACTCCCTCTCCTAAAACATCAGGGACAGTCTCTTGAAATCATCATCAACTTAAACAGCCCCTCCAGGGAACAGATCATTGAAGAATCATGGTCAAAGTAATCCCTTGTGAAACTCCGTTCACTCTAATAAAGTTAGGTTTCAGTGTAGTAGCCGTGTTAGTCTGGGTCAGCAAAACGAAAAGAAGAAAGAAAAACTTGTAGCACCTTAGAGACTAACAAATTTATTTCAGCATAAGCTTTCGTGGGTTAGTACCCACTTCATCGGATGCATGGAATGAAACATACAGTAGACAGATATTTATACAGTCAGAGAAACATGATAAGGTGGAGGTGCACCTTAGTCTCTAAGGTGCTACAAGTTTTTCTTATTTTCGTTCTAATAAAGTTATACCAGTGATGAATTTGACCCTTGTTATGAGGGGAGAAAATGAAAGGTCTGTGGATATTAAGATAAAGTCTGAATATTTATTTCACTGTATGTTCATAGTCTAAAAATACCAGTAAGCATATTAATTCCTAGTCAGAATTGTTCTTTCCTTCTGCCGTGCAAGTGTAAGCGAGAACCTATAACAGTGCAGGGAGGAAGAACTAGAAAGAAAGTAAGGGCTGCTACCCAGTGAGAGGCACTATATTCAAGACATACCCAGGTCACTTTGTGAAGGCATTTTAGAAATCTTATTGTTTTATATCTAGTATTTTAGACACATTCATTTGTGTTATCAGTGTCACTGAGGAGATTCATAGCATGGTAAATATGTGGGTTCCAGGGTGCTACTTTGAGGTACAGAGTGTCATGCCTCCCCCCTTAGTTTATTGCAGGAGTGTTAGTCACTGACTAATGTGCAGGCAGTGTGCCCAAGTGAACCGCCTTATGGCAGGTTCATCTAGGCTATATTTACCTAGTTTGCTTAGAGAAGATCACATGAGACAGTATCAAAAGCCTTACTCAAGTCAAGATACCACATTACCGCTTAGGCTTGTTATCCTGATAAAGAAGGATGTTCAGTAGCGTAGCCGGGGGGGAGCAGGAGGAGCGGCCGCTCCCCCTTGAGCGGGAGCAGCGGAAGCGGCACCTTTTTTTAGCAGCCCTAAAAAAAAAAAAAAAGCGCCGCTTCTTTTTAAGCACCGCTTCTTGCACTCACCCAGCGGTGCTCCGGGTCTTCGGCGGCATTTTGGCACGGGGTACCACCAAAGACCTAGAGTGAGCCGCCGAAGTGCCACCGAAGACCCGGAGCGCTGCCGGGTGAGTACAGGGGGAGGTGCCTTTTATAGCGCCGCTCCCCCTGCGCTCCAGACCTGACTGCGCTACTGAGGATGTTAGTTTGGTTTGACATGATTTGTTCTAAACATGGATGTTAGGTTGAATTATCACCTCATCTTCTAGGATGTTTACAACTTAATTTCATTATTTGCTCCATTATCTTTCAGGTACCAAAATTAAGATCATTAGGGGTTAATAATTCACTGCGATGTCCTTATTCCATCTCTCTCTCTCTCTATCTATATTTATTTGCCATTTTCTAGTCCTCTGGGGATCTCTCCAGTTAGACTTCCAGCTCTGAGCTCCTTCCTACTGGTTTCTGGAGGTTTTCCAGCCTGTTGGTCTAGTTGTCCCTTCTCAGAGTACTGTTTCCAAGCAGCTTTCAGCAGCTTGCTGGCAGGAGTGCCTTTCTCCAGCCTGCTTGGTCCTCTGGCAGGCACCCTGCCCTGCTGCTTCCCAGCTCTTTTATCCTCCTAGCTGGTGCAAGTGTAATGCTGACAAACCCCCATTGTCATCAGGTGGGATCGAACCTGGGACCTCTGGAGCTTAGTGCATGAGCCAAAAGCCAACTGGCTGTTAGCTAAGACTGTAGAGCAGACTTATTTTATCTCCCTCTTTAAGTGGTCTTGGTGCTACTAGATGGGACGGAACACCACAGCCAGAAGGTTGTGGCAGCCTTGTGTACACAAGGTTGCCAGTCAACATTTACTAGCAGGACCTGCATTAACCTGTTGGTTGCTGGGCCAGTATAGGGTATATTCACCCCATGACAGACACCAATTGGGGTTAATTTATTTCTGGTCTTCTACTGTTGTTTACCAGTCAAAATTAGAACAGTCCTTGGGTAGTATCAGTACAATGTTTGTTTTGATTAATTCAGTCTCTCCCCTTCTCGTATCTTTTCTTAAGCAGTTTCAAACAGGTCATTGTGACAGTTTCTCTCAACTGTAAAAAGTGAGTGAAACTTCATAAAGTAAATTTGTAGACCCAGTTATTGCAACATCTCCAGACATAATCAGCACAGTCTCTATGCTGTACACAGGCCTGTAACCAGAATGACAAGGTCAAGAAAGCCAGCTGTATCTAGATACTGGGAAAGTGATTTCACCACAGCCTTTTAATAATCTTAACTAGAAATGGCAGATTAACCAACTATCACCATGGATATAGATTGCCCATTTCAAGTATTGGTTTATTGATCCAAGGCCACACAAATGCTTCCTTAAGGGACGTCAGAAACCTCTCTAAAAAAGGCATTAATGATCAAGTAATAACAGATCCAGCACTTTCCCATTAACCTTCATTAGCCAGGAAAGCATTTTTTACGTTTTCTTAACATATCATTACAGGTAATGGGTACTGGTCCCAGCTCTGAAGCCACCAATTAGTTTGTTACAGGAAGTTCTATCAATGCCTTAAAGGACTTTTCTCAATAAGTCTTGCAAAGATACCGCAAATAGCTGTGCAGAGAGCCAACTGATTGCCAGAGTCCGTGAAAGCAAAATTACTGTCACTACTGATCAAACTGATGGAAGGAGGTGTGGGTGCAGACACACTCAGACAACCCTTGCCTGCTGACAGTGTGGGGTGGGGCACAACCCTGGAACAGTTTGAGTCAGGCCCCTTCCCCCTCCTCCCCCAGCCCTCTCTTCTGGAATGCAGCGGCCCCTTTGTGCCGCTCACAGCTGTTCCTCTGCTCCTGCTGGGCACAGCTCACTGGCTCAGGTACTCTGCAGGGCGGTGGGCCTGGCCAAACCATGTGTCTGAACAATCTGAGGGGGCATGTGATCCTGCATGCCTCCTTCATCCCCCCTCCCATCCCCCACGTGTTGCCGCTGCACACACTTAGTCTTTGTTTCCCCCTTAATCTAGAATATCGGAGATTAGGGTGCATCTCCTCTGCAACAGGATGTATCTGAACTGAACACAAAATGGCAGTTGCATAGCTACAGAAACCACAGCCTGACTCATCTTTTATGCACTGCTGAACAGGAAAATATTTGGTTAAAGTGATTAGAGGCAATTGATAATCAGTGGATGTTAAAACAACGATGTTCTCTTAGAGATGCTGGCAATGTTAAGCCCTCTAAGTTTCTAAAACAGACATACACGGTTATTATCTTTGGAATACATGCTCTCATTCCTACTTAGACACTACAGATTACTTCCTGCATATAAACAGTCTCCAGCCATGAGCCTCATGATCAATGCTCTCCTGCTTTCATTCTTGCCAACAGTCAGAATAACCTGCAAATGCTTCTTCACTGAAATAGCACAGCAACAAAAAGCAAACAGGAACACAGTGAGGTGGTGTGTCACCCACCCTGTACTACTTCTTCCCCCGCCCTCACTCCATACCTAGGGCCCAGTTGGCACAAGATTTCACATTGTCCAGATGGTGGCCTTCCTACTCCTGCTGCAGCCCTTTCTCTGCCTAGTCACTGAATGCCAGGCTTCTAGTGAGAATCTGAACTAATTTATCCAGTAGGGTGACATCATTTATCTCATACCTATTATGTAGTACAACTGATTAGAAAAGCAAAGAAAGGAGTCAGTGCCGAAGGAGCACATTTTATTTCTGCACTTTCTGACTGCTGGTCTAGTGTGTATAGGCATGCAACTTTAGGAAACCAGGTTAATGATAGAATCGTTTAGTTGTGTGCAACTCAGTCTATTGAGCACTACGTGTGACCTTTTTACCTCTTCAATATTTTGCTGAAAGATTGAGTGTTAGGGGAATGCTGAGTACTAAAGCACTGTACAGTTGTAGATACTTGCATACAAAAGTCTATCTACTTACCTTAGAATAGAAGTAAGCCTGAATGAAAACCCCAGATATAAGTTACTCCTGGACTTTAGAAAAGTTCAGGTCTCAAGCTAAACTTTGCATCTCAGGCCCAATTATCTAACTGGCACCACTCACTGAGTTACACTGTCCAACATGCATCCAAATATAAGGGCAGAATTTTGCACCTTTACCATATTTTCAAAAGTGGAGAGGGAAAATGAGCCAAGAGATGGTAATCTGCAACCAGGAGTTTCTTTACCCCTGTATAAACATCTGTAAATGTAGTGTCTCTAAAAAGGTGCTGGGCTCATTTTAGACAATGAATCCTAGGACAGATGTAGCATGGAAAGTGGCAGAAATGTGCCTCACTCTTGACCTAAAAGGGGCTATTCTAATGCTGGTAAACCAAGTGCCAGCTCTGGCCAAAGCATTAGGCATTACCTAAGAACTGAAATTCACAGCTGGAAACCAAACCAGCTCATTTGTATGGTAGTTTTGTTCAAAAAGGTGTATTAGTCTTATAAGAATGTATTTAGAGTTTAGACCATGAAATGCTTATAAATTGCTGCATGTGTTAATTTCACTTGTAAGTCTGTATTCCAGGCTATAAGGAAATATGTAAGTTTTGCTTTATAACTGAAAATGTTTGCTCTGAACTTGTGAACCCAGGCATAGGATTTCTCCCCCTACCTATTCAGGAAACCCACCAAGATTAACTGGGCCATTAAGTAACATCACAACATAAAGGACTGGTGAATGGCCCTATCACATTTTGGAGATGATACTTGCAGAAAGTTTTTCATATATATTTGCTGTTTGAATTCTCACAGAGCCAGAGACAGTAAAGCAGAGAACCTGCAGGTCAACCTGGGTTTGCCCTAAAAGACATTTTGAGCTGACAGATTACTACAACTCTGTCACCTTTAGGATTTAGACTGTAACTCATTTGTGTGTGTATGCTTGCTTTAACCTGTAAATAACTCTTTTTCCTAATTAAAAAGCCTTTAGATAGATCTTATACTAAAGACAATCCTCCTTAGTAATGAGCTAAGATACCAGTCACTTACCCCAGGTCAATTTGTCTCTTGGGACTGGAAGCAACTTGAATATTTTGTGATTTTTAGTGTACAGCACCATTTATCACTAAGGCCAGCTTGCCTAGGTGGCAAGATAGACTGGAGAGCCTAAGAGGACAGGCTGACTCCAGGGTAAGACTAATATAGTGATCTAGGAGTTCACCTTTGTTATGGGATTTGTGAAGTCTAATTATGGAACATAAACAGGGCAGACACCCCAAACCCGTGCTAACAGTCTGCCTTGAGATAGGCACTCCCTGTCGTGAGCCATTCCAAGCAGCATGACAGCCACCAGTAGGGATAATTTACTCAATGCCTATTCAGTCCTTGGCCTCTGAGACTCCCAACAAGGGGATTCATGATGCTAGTTAGGGGATGTTTTCTATGATATGGATCCTGTCCCCAGAAGACAGGATTGAGACTTATCAAGCACATTCCACATAGGTCCCTGGCCAGTCATTAGATTTGTAACAATTTTCATTACTA
Organism: Chelydra serpentina; assembly: GCA_037349315.1. Lineage (NCBI taxonomy): Eukaryota > Metazoa > Chordata > Testudines > Chelydridae > Chelydra > Chelydra serpentina. The sequence continues at coordinate 27,310,376 of JBAIAC010000010.1, forward strand.
ACCTGGACTGGATTCAAAGTAGAGATTAAAGACTCTGGTCCTGATTCTCCATTGTCCTGTACCTAGTGCTGTGATCCACAGCAGAGCAAGGTGAGTGGAGGAAAGGAAGGGGGGAAAAAAAGGCTACCTTTCTCATCTAGCAGCATTTTATACCCCACTTTGTACTGCTGTAGCTGACTCAATAAGGTGCAGTGCAATGGAACAACAGACTTGCCATCTCATTACCAGCCCTTCAGTCCTATTCTATATAAGCAGTGTAGCAACTCCAGAATTTAGTGTTTAGATTTGCACTGGAGGACAAAAATCCTTTCAGTACAAAAATTAAGTATTTTTTGTAGTTGGCACAGTACTACTTCACAGGTCTACTGCCCTTGTTTGTTTTCTCTTGTTCTCTTCTCAAAAGTTTGCCTTGGTTTTACCTCATTTATTTGGATTTCTCCAACTTAAAAGATAAATGTTGCACAGGCTTTAAGTTTCAACCAGTAATGTTTCTTTACAATCTGAGAAAAAGCTCAGTAGTGGAATTTGGAATATTAAAGTGCTAAAGTTATGACAAATAGCAATAATTGAGTTTCTCCAAAGCCAAAGGAAATGAGAAATGTTTACTTGGGACCCACACAGAGTTATGGATCTGTAGTCTTATAAAAATGTGCCCTTATTGATGGGGGGAGGGGAGTTAGTATGGGAGAATGGATAGGATATGGTGAAGCAGGGGGCAGAAAGAAAAGGGATGGAAAAGCATAGGGGGATGGGTGGTGACATAGAAGGGTTTGTGGGAGCTGAGAAGGCAGGGGAATACCAGCATTTTCCTAGCATCTCTGACACACCTGCTGTGGCTTGCTGAAGACAGTAGTGGGAGAAAGGGAGTCACTCTGTTTCAAACCATAGCAAGGGTGCTTCAGGAGCTCTGCTTCTGCATAGTCAGCCAGTTACCAGGTCTCTATGTCCTGGTCAGTGCAGGAGTACTTAAGGGCTTGCACCTGTTTGACAACCAGATTTTAATTTTAGTTTTAAAAAGGGAATACAAGCACATTACATACTTGTGCAGTGAGTGTGTTGATAAAAATCTCTTAATCTCCCCCAGCTTTTAGTTAAAATTTCACATCTGAGTGAGATTTAGAGGATTTGGACATGTGTGCTGTGAGTGATTATATGTGGGAAGTGAAAAAATTAGCTATGGAGGTAAAATGCCTGACAGTCAAGTGCATGTGAATGTTATGATGTTTGGGTAAAATTGAGTTAGTTTTTATTTATCTCATACAAAGGAGAGAGAGACAGTAGCTATAGCCAGCTGCAGCTTTTGGAGAAACAAAACCATGTCCTCTTTTCTCCTTGGCTCTTTTGGGAATGGCAGAGTGAGTCCCAGAGGTGCATAAGGACTGTCTCTGCCAACTCATCCACTAGTGCAGATTTGTGAATAAACTGAAAGAACTTCACTCACTTGAGGGAGTGGCTTTGTGATCCCATGGACCTGGTTGCAACACCACTCACCCGAGTGAGTGAAGTCTTCAGTTCATGTGTAAATCTACACTGGTAAACCACAAAGAAATTTTGCCACGTGCTCCTCAAAACTGGCCCCATGGCACATGTCTAGTTTGCTTGTGTGTTAATCTGGCCCTAGCATCTAAAATGAATACATGGTCCACATTCAGGGCTAAGTAGATTAGTCCTTAACAGTTCAGAGCCTTATCAAAACAATCATGAATACTAAAGCCCATCAGTGGAAAGTGGCAATTTGCAGTTACTACCACCTTCAAATAAATTATCTTTTCCTTCAAGTTGAGGATTTTCTTAACGACCCCATTTCTAGTTTCTCAGTTTGATATTGAATATTTGAAGTGTGATAGCTTTAGGTTTATCTTTGTTTCTTTACCTCATACAATGCATTACAAAATGCTATCAGAAGCTGTGCAGGCCTAATTCTTACCTTTGTGACAAAGTCTAAAGGCCAAGGCCAATTGCAGATTTGGGGCCTAAGGACAGGTCTACACCATTGCATAAATCGATCTAACTTACATCACACAGAGGTTTGAAAAAGACCCCACCCCAAGTGATGCAAATTAAAGCAACTTAAGTGCTGTCCACCCTGGTGCTACGTTGGCAGGAGACGCTGTCCCACCAACATAGCTTCTACCTCTCACAGAGATGGAGGCATTGTGCCCATGGGAGAGCTCTTCACCAGATGGGCTACTGTGGCACAGCTGGCTCAGTGCAACTGCACCAATATAGCGTTTAGTGTAGACCTGGCCTGCGTCTAAACTGTGATTGTGCTAAAGAGCTGAGCTATTCTGAACGTTTGTCAGACATTGTGATGGATTCTCTCTACTCACCACCAGCTGGCACTGCATCCTGGCAGTTCTGGGGATTAGCTCTATCAGGCCAATGCCCCTTCCAGGAGTTATACCCAGTCAGTTTCTCTTCTGCCTCGGTCTGCAGCCCCTCTCACTCCAGGAGCTGCTGTAGCCACTTCATAAATCAACCTTCCAGCCAGGTCACTATCATGGATCCCCTTCCAGGTGGCAGTTTGTCAAGGTTCTTACTCGCCAACAGCCTCACAGGGCCACTCCCACAGTGGGTGGCAGGAGAACCCAGGCCCACCCTCTACTCCAGGTTCCAGCTCAGGGACCCTCTACACAGCAGGTAAGGTCCCTTTCCAGTACCTTGCTGCTTTTCTCTGAGCCATTTCCATACCTCCTGGCTTTCACCACTCCTCTGAGTTTGCCAGTCTCTTCATTCCCTCCTCCCAGAGAGCAACTTTAGACAATATATTTACAGCCTCACAAACCCTTCTCCCAGGGAATAACTACAACCTTTGCCCTACCACATCTTCTGCTTCCAATTTCCTGTCTTTTGTAGAAGCCCCACCTGTCCCTCCCAGGTCAGCGTCTCTAATTAGCTGCCTTCAGCCTAGGGCACCCCTGTTTGCAGGGTAATTAGATGATTGGGCACACCTGGCCTAATTCAGCTCTTGCAGGGTCAGTGTGGGGAGCACACCCCATCACAGACATATAAGAGTATTTTTCACCACCACATCTGGGAATTTGTTCTTGTCAGGTCTGATATCCCTTCTACTGCTTACTGCACATACTACTGCCCTTTGTGTTCTCTCTCTCTGCCACTCAGGGTGCTTTGTCTTTGTGGCTTGGCCCTCCAGCTACTACCCAAATTGGTGCCACTTCTATTCTGGGTTCTAGCACAAGGACCCTCTAATCAATAACCAAAGTTTACACCATTTTAAACCTTGCTGCTTTTTCCCTGTGCCTTCTCCTATACGCTCTCTACCTAATTTCCTATTCTTCCCCCCCATCCAGAGAATGGCTAGAGGCTTACTCAGTGCAGCCCCATTATACTGCCAGCTTCCTGGTGTTATCCTATTTCCACCTGTTCCTTCCCAACTGGGTTCTATCACTGTTCAGGGGTTACTTACTCCCTCAGCTGTGGTCTATCTGGTTAATTGGCCTTGCCTCAACCTCATACTCCTTCTATGCTGGTATAGGGTAAACACCCCATCACAGTATTGTAGATGAAAACATCAACAGCAGTCACTAGCAATGTAACTGTCCTTTCTATTATCCCATTGGTAGCTATCTGCAATTTTAAGTGTACAGGCGAGTCTCATCTTACGCGCATTTAACATGTGCAGTTGGCAAAAATATAAAAAAACCAAAAAAGAGAAAAATAACAATGTAAATACTTTACCTGTAGTGTGGGTGATTCCGCCTGCCATTACACTCAATGTAATTTTGACTACACGTGATTTTCGCTTTACGTGCTGACTGCAGAACGTAACCTCAGCGTAAGATGAGACTCGCCTGTAATGTGTTTTCTCTCCTATGGCTCCTCTCTGTATGTGTAGTTGGTCCCCAGTTTACATGTGCCTATTTAACACTGACAGACTCCAGTCATCAGCCAGCAGGATTGAGCCTGGGACTTATGAAGCTTAGCGTGTGAGTCTCTACTGCATGAGCTAGAAGTTTCTTGGTGTTTCATCAAGGCTGTAACTGGCTCATCAATCTCTAGGTGCCACTAGAGGAGGAACAAAGCACCACTCCCAGCAGGCATGGGTTACATCCAGCCTGGTACTTTATTTGGGGGAAATCTTTCACCCCATTTCATACACACCAAGCCCGAGAGGCAGGTTCCCTGAAGATGATTCTGTGAGAGTAGGAGAAAGGAATTTTCCATCCCTGCACTAGAGCACTGCTAGAGATGTCCTATGGGTGTTACCATAGTCAGGGCCGGCTCCAGGCACCAGTCTACCAAGCATGTGCTTGGGGCGGCACCTTAGCGGGGGCGGTGCTCAGGTGTGTGTGTGGGGTTTTTTTTTTTTTTTTTTAAATACTGTGGAGCCGCCCTCGGGGCCAGCCGCAAGAGTGGGACCGGGCTGGCCGCCCAGCCCCTTGCGCTCTGGCCGTGGCCGGGAGAGCGGGGCCTGGGGCCGGGCTGGGCTGGCCAGTGCAACACGGGGGGCGGGGGGTGTTTTGTGGGTGCTGGGAGCGTCGTTTTTTTTTGTTTCGGTGGAGCGGCGCTTGGGGTTTTGTTTTTTTTTGCTTGGGGCGGCCAAATAGTTAGAGCCGGCCCTGACCACAGTCCTGAGGCTGCAATAATCCTTGTTGGTTCTAAGCCCTGCTTCTTGAAGGAACAAAAGACCAGGGCTGGTGGGTGTGTTTAATCACAGATACACTGACCTCACTTCTCCTGTGGCCTGCAACTGTCATCGCTTGTGGGGGCAGCTTCTTTTCAGAAACTTTGCATGTTCTTCTCCCCTTGCACAGCAAAACTGAACTCGTTCCACATAGACAGAGCCTCCTGCAGCTGCAAAGGAGAAAGCAACATTCTATTATTTTCTCATTACATTGCAGTATATGTTTACATTTTTTCTTCTTTCCCTTTACTTCTGTGCACTAATCCTCCAACACTGAGGATTTTAGGAGAAGGTATTAAAAAAATGCATCTATAAATAAATCAACTTCTATCCTCCCTTTAGCCACTGTTTTAGCTCTGTGGTGAGTTGTCCTTTTATCAGCCTAGAAATGTGAACAAATAAACCCTCTATTGTCCAACTCACATCCAAAGGTTGTTCCTGCATTTTGTAGCCTCAAGGCTAAACTACTTGTAATGTTCTGAAGCTTCCCTAATAAGGTGCTGCAATAGCTCCAGTGGGTGCAAACTGCAGAAAGGAGGATCCTTATTCCCTCTAAATTAGCATATTCCTTCAGTTTTGAAGTCTTTAGCTGAGTTCCTATTCAGCCTGTATTGTACATGATGACATTGAACTATTGGCCTTCCCTCAAGGCAGTACATCAACTCAGTGGGCTGTTGGCTCTCCTTACATGCTATGTCACACATTACATTCCGCTGCTTGCGGTCTGTGCCTCATTTCAAGCTGAAGTCCTATGGGTTTAACTTCAGGGCATTTTGTTGTTTCTGTCAAATCTGGAATTCTTTCCTTTCTGAGGTTTGTTGCTGAATCTCATGTCAGGGTTTTGTTTGTTTGTTTGTTTGTCTGTTTGTTTAAAGAGCCACCAATCTCTTGTGGAAAACACTGAAAATTATTCTATTTAAAAACAACTGATGACAGAAGAGATTTTCTGCATTCCTATTTCTCATCTGTATTAATAAGGGTCTGAATGTCTAAAAGTAAGTAATGATTTTCGGTGCCTCAGTTTTGGAGTGTCCAATTTGAGTTAGATTCAAGGCATCTGATTTTCAAAAGCAAATGTTCAGCACTTTTGGAAAAGTCTCAAGTTGGGCACCCAAAAATGGAGGTATCCAAAAATCACTAGTCACTTTGTAAAATTTAGGTTTTGGTCTTTTGTACACTGGGCCCAGTTATGCAATTTTTACTCAGGCAAAACTCCCTTTGATTTTAACAACAGTATTATGATAGAAAGTATGCCTCTTTGCTTCTATATCTTTAAGGATTTTAAGCTCTTCAGAGCAGGGTCTGTCTTTCTCTGTGTATATACAGTAATCAGCCTATTTTGAGTGCTAATGTAACATATAAATAAGATATAAGAGCAGAAGTACTGATCCTAAATAAAAACAAAATAAGAAAGAAATACTTGTAGCACCTTAGAGACTAACAAATTTATTTCAGCATAAGCTTTCGTGGGTTAGAACCCACTTCATCAGATGCATGAAATGGAACATACAGTGAACAGATATTTATACAGTCAGAGAAACATGATAAGGTGGAAGTGCCTATACCAACTACACTCAATGCTACACTCAGGCTGAACTTCCACTGAAGTCCCTCCTGATGTCATAATATTGCTGTAAGAATCATTGGTTCCTGTGGATACAATTGTCATATGACAAAATGAGGGGTATGACTTCAGCTGGAGAACAAGATCATTCTACGGAATGAAAAATCATTTTTTCCTCCAAATGCCATTGGTTTCCTAGGCTTTGTCTACACAGGGAATTTTTGCGCTGATGTAGCAACACCATGCTAGCCTCTAGCATAGAAGTACTGCATCAGCGTAAAAAGTGATTGCACCAGTGTGGCTTATCTCAGTGACAGTCCAGGTTACATTGCACTGGTACAAGTCACTTCTTATAGCTAGAGATTGGCACTGATGTAGCTGCTCCAGTGCAAAAACCACCAGTATGGACAAGACTTAAACAGTAAATAATGTAAAAAGGAAGACATACTGTATGCTGTACAGATGGAATTTTCTAAATAGATTTGTGACAGAGAGTTTTCAGTGAGTAATCAGCAGATTTTTAAATTGTATTTATTTAATTGGGACTTCGTTATTTAAGCAAGCTCTTTCTTGGTGACTTTGACTCCTGTCCCGCACCACAGGAAGCCTTCACGTTAAGAGACACTAAGGTTTACTGCTCTACTGTGGTACCTGTACTGTACATGTTCAGAATCAGCCAGACCCAGCAGGCATGGCCTTCCCTGTTGGATGGTTTAGAATAAGCCTGCATTATCTCTGCTCTGCAGCAGGAGCATGTCTGAAAGCAGCATTTTGTCAATCATTGCCTGGAGGAGCAGTTTTCCAAAGAACAAACTCAGCAGAACAGGAGGCACCAGTGGACTAGAAACAGTAGACGCAATCGCGGTGAGAGAATTTTAAAATCAGTGAAGACTTTTAAAGCTGGGTATGGCAGAAATAGGACAAAACAGACTATGAAAAGGAAAAAGAGGAGGGAGTGGGGAAAGGAACAGAGAGGAATCCTCTTCCATCCTTGACTCTTTAGTTGTAATAAACTATAATCCAGTCTCTGTTCAGTCCATGATTTTAGTGTCTACGAAAGTTATGAATTTAAGCTCCCAGGTGTTGTGCAGGTTTCCTATGAGGGTGAGGACTGATAGGTCAGATATAGAGTGATCACTTTGTGAAAGATGTTCACCCACAAGTGATATGGTGTTTGTCTTTTATCATTTTTCTGTGTGAGTTCATTTGATTGTCAGGTTTCACTCACATCATTGTTATTGTGGCATTTAGGGAACTGGATGAAGTACACCACATGTGATAGGCATGTGTAGGACTAATGGATCTTGAAAGGTGTGTTGGTGAGGGGTGTTGATCATTACAGCGGGGGCGGTGGGGGGGATATATTTGCAGATTTTGCATCTGTTGTTCTGGCAGGATCTGGTGCTGCTTTGAGTTGGTGTTTTCTGATCTGTGAGCAGCTTGCTTCTGACAATGAGCTTGGAGAGGTTGGGGAGTTTTTTGAAGGCCAGAAGAGAGGGGAGTCAGGAAAGATTTCTTTCAGGATGGGGTCCCTATCAAATATGGGTTGTAATTGCTTACTGATATCCTGTATGGGTTCCAATGTGGGGTGACAATTAGGAGTGTGCCGTTGAAAGGGAGTTTATTTCCATATTGAAGCAGGTTCTCTCGGGGTATTCAGGATGCCCATTCCATGATGTGATCTATTGTTCTGGTGGAGTGACACTCTGACACCAGAACTGAAGAAGAGCTCAGTGTAAACTTGGAAGGTGGTCTTTCTCAGCAACAGAAGTTGGTCCAATAAAAAATATCACCTCGCCCATTTTGTCTTCACTAGGAGCTGAACTAGCACCTTGCAGTCCATCCTGCAAGTGTCAGTACACAACTTCATTGTCCCAGGAGCACAGCAGCGATGGAATGGTGACTTAAGAGTCACAGATCCTGCTTCCGTTGTGCTTTTATTTTTGGGGGGGAGGAGGAAAAGGGGGGTAAGGGTAACCTGCACTAGCCTTAGCTCTATACCTTGTGATGCTTACTTCTTTTCTGTGCTGATGTAACTTCTTCAGGATGTGACATTGAAAGGGTAAAGTTGAGGCTCCACTCACTCCTCACACATGCCTGCCCACTCCCTACCAATCTGCATAGGAGTAGCCTGCCTGAGGCTGCCCTCCATTCTGCGCTGTTATCTATGGCATGGTGTGATGGGGTATACCAGACCCTTTGAGGCCCCCTGCTGGAGTCATCAGCATCCTACCACACCACATCCCAGGAAAAGAGCAGTGAAGGTGGGTCCTCCAGGCCTGCCTAGAAAGGCTGCAGTGAAGTAGCCAATCAGGGCAAAGCAGGCACAGATAAATGGAGTTGCAGAGGCTAAGCAGCTCAGTTGCTGGCTGGGCTGTGAAACTCTCCAGGCAAGGAGGCCTGGGAGAGACCTTGTTCAAGCATAGAATAGACAGAGAACCCAAGGGCTGTAACCTAAAGAAAAGGGCAAAGAAGAAGGGGTTATGTGGGAAGTGGCCCAAGGAAGTAGCAGCAACTATTAAAAAAAGCAGCATGTGGCTGCTATTTGTAGGGTCTCTGGATTTTAAAATCAGTGAAGACTTTTAAAACTGGGTATGGCAGAAATAGGACAAAACATACTATGACCAAGGCAAAAGAGGAGGAAAAGAACCGAAAGTGGGGAAAGGAACAGAAAGGAAGATCCTCTTCCATACTTGTCTCTTATTATCTTTTCCTTTTTCTTTTCTCTCATCACTCCTATTTTCTATAGAAGCAGCATGAACTAAAACAAAACAACGAAGAGGCGCCTGTATTTCCCTCCCACATACCAGTTTTGCCTGGCAAAATGTTGTCAGGTAGCATACACAGTCCTTTCCTCATGTGAGCCGGAAGTGCTAAAATGTCAACCAGGCTGATATGAAAAACTCATGGCAGCTGATAAGAGACAAAAGTCACCACTCTACTTCTGCTTGTAGGAGTCATAGCAGCTAATGGAGCTTTCCTCCTATTGCAGCAATTCTTGCTTCACATAACTCAGCTTAACTTTTCAGAATGTCTCTTCACTAGAAATATGCAGTGGTGTTGTAGTCATGTTGGTCCCAGGACATTAGAAAGACAAGGTGGGTAATGTAATGTCAGAGTAGCCAAAGCCCTGAAAAGAGAACAAGTTTTGTTTAGAAGCCCAAGAAAGTGGCTAGAATTTAAAGAGTCAAGAGTGGGGCTGAAGACCCTGCAGAAGGCAAACCTTTTTTTGAACTTTATTATCTCTGGAAGGGACTGAGTTTGAAGGAGTGATGTGACTGGAGAGCTGGGGCAATAAGAATTGACGAAGGCAAGGAGTCTTCAGGGAGAAAGCTCTAGGGGGCACTGCTCTATACTAGGGCAGGCACCGACTTAAAGCTAGCCCAGAAGGGGCTGAGGCCTGAGCTCAGAGACAGGGCTAAAGACATTACCAAGGTGTAATGAGGCGGCCTATGGTGGGACACTACTGAGAGTATCAATTCAGGATAAATTGCTTAGAACAGGGCGGTTACAACCTGTTTTATTTCCTGTTGTGGGCGTATGGCCAAAGTCACAATCATGCACTAATCCCCTATCATTGATGAGTTTAGGCAATGAAGAAGAAACTGTACTTGAGTCTGTACAGTCTCTCACTCTCTTTTAGCTTGTACCTCCTTGAAGAAAATGCATTCTTTGTTAGAGAGCATGTATGAAAAATAAATCCAATCTCAAACTGAATTAAATTTTTCCCACTGACCTTGCGGGAAGATGTGAAGACAATGGGAGTGTTGAGGTCAATCAACACCTTACAAGCTCAGACCCTTAGTGAAGGTCTGAACCATTTATAGCCTTGTGTTGATTCAAAACAGTTGTTGATGTGAAATTTATTTATTTAGGGACTGATCGTCTCCTAATAGTCAATTGGAGTTTTAGCACAGACTTCAGTGAGAGCTGGGTTGGGCCATTGCTTTATAACTTGGGTCAGGAACTTCTCTCATATAGCTTTATTTTTTGCCCTTTCCACCCAAAACAAAAACAGACAAACCAAAATTAGTGCTGTAAATCTATCCATCTCCTGACTGTCTGAGGAGTATTCCTCACTGAGTTGTGAACCTGTTTGTAATTGACTTCCAAAATGCACCTGTACTACAAATTAAACCATCCCCACTGCATCGAAGATTTTCTCTTTGTGGTTCAATTTGCTCACCAGTTATAAGATTTGCATCATCTAAGAAAGTACACCATAGCAAATGATGGCCCTGTCCTCCTCCATTTTGTGTAAACTTGCCTATAGGGGCCTGATGGTATCCTGATGGTATCGAATGGTAGGCGGCCTCTGAACACACTTATCAAATCAGGCCTTGCATGTGACTTAGGCAGCTGAATGCTTATTTCCCCTACTTTGTGAATCACTCTGAGATCGGTGTTTGGACACCTAGAGAGACTCAGCAGTGCACATGGCATTGCCCACAGGCAGAAACATAGGCCCCAAGGGAAATTTTATTATAAAAAGTTAAGCAACAGGTGAGGTTTAGGTGCCTACAGGAGTTTTGTGGATCACAGTGGAAACTAAAACTGGAAATCAGGTGCCTTAAACCCAGATTTAGGTGCTTAATTTATGAATCTGACCCAATGCCCACAAGTAGCCACATCTAGCTAGCTACTGATATGACTGTATCTAAGCACACCCCAAGTCTTTCAAGATAGACAAATCTCTATAGTTGATATGCTTTCTAAAAAGTATGTCTTTCCTCTTATAATATCTAAACTTTGTGGTCCCACAGATATTGATACAAGCATTCTTGAAAGGAAAACAGGCTCAAATTCTGATTTTTTTTTAAATGTTCACATTTGTATAAAATAAATAAACTGACTTTTTTACCTTTAATAACACCAACTTGCTATCACACTATTGAATGAAACATTTAAGGTTTGGGGTGCTCACACAGTAAGTGGCTTCATTGCATCCAACATAAAATGTACACTTAAGCACAGGATGTAAGAGCAGTATTGTCTTTGAACAGGATTTCGCCCCATTTTAAACAGGGATACAGTCAATGCTAACAGCTAGCATCTAATTCGATAACATAGTTCTGCAAACAAACCTCTCAGAATACTTGCATTTCTTTATTCTGCTCTCAGGTTGCCAGCAGGTTTTACCCACTGACTGTATTTCAATCCACACTCACTACCAGATAATTACATCAAATTTATTTTCCCCTCAGTTAATCTTCTATCTATTATATCAGCTGCCTTGTTTAATTCATGGATGTTTGTTTTAGTCTTAGACTATATTACGTTTTTTCACCCTTCAATCAATCTGCTAGCTAGCTCTGGTGCATTAGGGACAAGTGCCTGTTTTTTCATACCCTCCTCCGGTTTGGTTTTAAATAAAACATTTCCTGCCAGTTAACAAAAGTAGTTTTTGGTGGATAACCCGTAAAGAAAGAGTCACGGTTATTTACAAGATATCTAAATTATCTGTGGGAAATTCAGGAATCTAAGCACTGTGGTGAGGTGAGATTGAGTGAATAGGGATGGCAAAAGGAGTTATGGCAACCTAAGGGTGATTAAATTTCAGTGTTTAGTGAAAATTAGATTAATGCAGCACAGTTAATATGGGATTTGTATGTTCTGCTTCCTAGTACATATTTATGGTGGCTGATTCTCATGTAAGTGACTAGTAGGAATGGATGAACTCAGAAGCAGAGAGAAGAGATGAGGGCATTTTGAGAGAACATTTTTCCAAACTATTTTTGATTAACTACTGAAAATCCTATTAAATGTACCTAATTTTCATGGACGGTAGTGACCAAAGCTCTTTGGAAAATCACTTACTTTTCCATAACAAGATTTCTACAAAAACAAATGTTCATGTTTGTCTTTTTTTTTTTTTTTTTTTTTTTGGCGTTTTCATAAAAAAGGAACCCCCTCAAGCTGTTATCAGTTTGGATGTTTTCAAAGAAAACCCCACGTTTAAGAAACTGATATATGTAATGAAAATCTCTAAAAGTAATTTTTTGTCAAATTTCAAAAGGAAGATTTCCAACCCGCTGTAGTAGTGACAGCTATTGTACAGCAAGAGCATTTTTCTTTTCACAATAGAAAGGAGCTCATATTCACTGTGCAGGAATAGGGAATCATCATGAAACTACCAACTTTTTTTTAATGTTCAGAAATGGTTCAGTTGGAAACTTAGGCCATATCTACACCGGAGAGCTTACAGTGACACAGCTGAATCGGTACAACTGTGCTGCTGTAAGATCTCCCATGTAGCCGCTCTATGCCGATGGGAGAGAGCTCTCCCATCGACATAATTAGCCACCACCATTAGTTGGGGTGGTTTATGTCAGCTCTTATTCTCAGATGATTTTTAGTTCGGTTGTGCAGACTTGAGAGAGAGTTTAGATGAGCTTGAGATATGCCTGCAAACATTCATATATTTTCCCAAGCCCCTGAACCTTTTAAGGTTCTTTCTCCCCACTCCACAAATAAAATGAGATAGGAATATCTATAGATTTGTTCCTTTCTTGACAGATTAGAATTAACCACAGCATTAGTGTTGCCTTAGGTCAAATTACTAGCATGGTCCAAAGGCAACATCTTTTAAATGTAGCCAATCTCATGTTCTAACAACTGACATCAAGGTAATAGTGTTCCTTTTCTATCTTCTGTCTTGTTGCCGTCTCTAGCTGACTTATTGGGAATTTCTTCCATTTGGCTCCCTTCCTTTTATCTAGCGTGAGTTAAAGCAAGGGAAGCTGAGCAGACACATACTACCAGGAAGAGAACGACTGTATCATTTACAGTATCAGAGCAAGGGATGACTCAAGAGGTAAAGATGCCCTGGCTCCAACTCCCCAAATTTGCCCAGACACAATACATTTGTAGTCTCTTGGGAGCCATAGGGTTTATCTACACTGCAACAACAACAACAAAAATCTGCAGCACCAAGTCTGGGTCTACAGACTCGGGCTTGCACTACAGAACTAAAAGTAGCAGGGAAGACATTCCTGCTCCGGATAGAGCTTGGGATCCGTGAACCACCTCCCTTACCAGCATGTTATGGCCATGTTATTTGTGTTTCGAAATCAGTGCAAGATGGCCCAGGAGTGCATGTAATGTAAAGACACTTTTCCATTATAAGTTTTTATCCACTTCAAGTTTACATTGCCTTGTCAACTTTTGGAAATGTCGGTATGCAAAATCTAGGTCAATTATTGTCTGGCTTTAAAAACAAAACCATACACTTCTTTGTTTTGAATTAATTGCATATGTGGGCTTGTGAGGTCTTATGAACTCCCCATATTGTCATGGGAATTTTTTTTTTATAACTTAATATTTATGGTAATGTTTTATAATAGATCTGCAATATTCTATACCTTGGAAACAAAACACATTAGGTCCTGATCTTCTTCTCACTGCATAAATGGGGATGCAATGTTATGCTTGCCCCATTTTATGAGTACAAATAATGTCACTTTGATGAAAATCAGTATTCAGACATTCCAGTGACATTAATTGGTCCCCATAGATAACTGCAGGTGGAAACAGCATGACCAGCTTTTACAAATTTTACTCTGTAAGTAGCATGTGTGTACATGACTAAATTTCATGTTACTGATATGTACATTTATTTTTTGTTATACTGACCTATGGATACTTTAAAATATCTCAGGGACCTTGATTTTCAAAGTCAGAAAATTATGCTCATGCAGTTACACATACAAAAAGCCTCAATTTATACTAACCCTGTGAACACTCACCCAGGACTCAATGTGTAGTCCTGTTTATTAAATCCTGCAAGGTCAAAGAAACTGAGCAAAGGCATGACTTCATGTCTATATCCTGACAACTTTGTGAAACTTTCTTGAAATTAGAAGCCACTTTACTATTTCTAGTCTCCTGTTCAGTGAGAAATAGCCCATCACCCTTACCGCAATAGCCTTGGATGGAACTCCATTTTCTATTTTTGTACATTTTATGAATCACTCTCACTACTATTAATTACCAATAATACTATTAGTATTAATTTCAGCATATGGTTGGAAATATTCATGTGAAACCTTGCAACTTCCCCATCTCACTTGAATTAGTCTAATGATCATGGTACAAACCCATAACTCAGAGATGATTCACCTAGGTTCATTGGCCGTAAAATGAGTTTGGGCTGAGTTTTGAGTAAGTCCAGGCCATGTTTTAGACAAAACATGTTCAGGAGAGGCTGTGACAGGGAGGGATTTATTGTTGAGGGTGGATGCCAGACTTGGTGACCATGGCTGAGTTTTATTCTGAGTTTTTGGGTTCTCTCAAAGACAAATGTTGAATGAAATATAGGGAGTTATGAAGCTCTAAGAACTGAATCCAAAATAAGACTCTGTATACCTCGTAAACTGAAATGACCAAGTTTCACACAGCTCCGCTGGTTTCCTGTAGTACTTGGTCCAAAACCATGTAGAGAGACTGATGCTCAAGTGAATGGGTGTCTTTCCATTGACTTCAGTAGGGCTTTTTAAGATGTCACTTCACTACTGTCGCAATGAAAAGATGCTCTCCTTACATCACCACAATGGGAGGATATTGCTCTCTCACTTCTGGTGGCCCTTACATAGAGAAATGTTGATGATGGAAGGTTGCGTTTCTCCCTTCCAGACCACAGGAAAGATAAAGCATGGGGTGAGGCACTGAGGGGAAAAAAAACACACTAAATGATGAGATCCATAGGTCACAGTGGGATGTCTGACGGGGATGCTGCCACAACTTCGGTGTTAAAGCATCACAGAATAAGAAGAGCCAGATACATTTCTGGTGTAACTCTATTTCATGAAGGTTGAATTTTGCCTAACAATTCAATTAGCCTTGAAATAATTTGAATATTTTCCTCTAAATTCATAAAGCTCCCAGCATCTTAATCTTAGTGCCCACTGCTCTGATTGCAAATTTATTCTTAAGCCTACGCTTTTCTAGAGCACAGCTATTCTCAATCTTTCTGTTAAACATTTGTTCCAATTTTCTATGGTGAAAAATTGTTCTGACTGTCCAGCCTGCCCAGTCAGGCAAAATAGCTTATGATAACTGCTGACAAAAAGGTCACTTTGCTAGGATTTTGTTACTCAGCCTCCGCTTCAGATCTTGATTTTTAACTTGACTCTAAAATAAGTCACTCCATGTTCCCCAGGCCTTCAAGATTGCCAAGCTGCCTTTAGAATATTTGGAATAATTTTGTTTGAAGGTGGGGTACTGAAAAGACTAAGTTGCTCTTATTTTGACAGGTACCCACAGGAAAGATCCTTCATGCTTATCTCTTCCTCCTCTTAAATCTTACTCTGTCAAGTAAAAAGATAAATTTGTATTTTAGTTTTTCAGTGAAGCGATAGTCCATCACTCCGAAACAAACATTTTTCACTAAAACCAAGGCCCCGATCTCTTGTGGTCATTAAAAGGATCCCATGGTATTTTTCACAAATCAAGAATGTTACCACCGGTACCTTAGACCAGATTCCAAAATCAGGTTATTGCAGTTTGCCTACCTAAGTTTCCCACTCATTTTCAATATGAATTTGCCTTCACTTCCTGTCCCAAACTTGTTTAATAAAGGTGCTGTTAAATAGTTACTATATTTCTTCTCGGAGGTAGCATTTTCAAAGTGAATGAAGCAAACTTTGCATATCCTATCACTCCGTAGAGGATTTTGGGGCCCTTGAGAATGAAAATTTACAGTATGGGAATGTAAGCTCTGATTACTCATATTTTATTACATTTGCAGTAATTCAGAGTTTGTGTGATAGTACTGGGCATAGCAATATTGCCACCTTCCAGACATTCCAACAGAACAGCAATTGCAAACCTCACTTGTCCACTGACTTTGAGCATAGGCATAATGACATAGCCGCTCCTTAACTGAATTTACTCCTGGAAAGTCTCTAAATGAAAACAATTTTTTCCCTCTCGGTATTGGTCCATAGGAGCATCGGCTTAAGTCTTGCTGAGGGTCTGTCCTGTATGCTGCAGCTGACAAACACTATAAGCAGACTTAGCCAGGCAGGGGAAACTCACATCTTATGAAAGAGCTTTGTGAAAGTGTGTATACAATCTGCACGGCCTATTGGCTGTACCCTTCCCTCTCCCCGCACCCCCCAGACACACACACCCAGGAGAGCTAAAAAAGACTCCTGCAGGATCTGTGGGCAGCTGTAGGCAGAATACCTGTGAGACACTTGATTTCTAAAGTGACCTTTTAGACTCTTGATCAGATCTCTAAATGAGTGAAAGCTGAAGGTTAAATCCTGTTCAACTCCCCTTGAATAAAATGAGTAACATACCGATGGGGAGTAAGGATGTGTCTGTGCAAGTAAGGGCAACAGGTTATGACCCAAGTGAGATTCTGACAATAGTCTTGGTTTCTTAGGGAATAAGAGATAAGACGGCAGATATGCCCTCCATCAAAGGATGTGGCATTGTCAGCAAGGGAGAATGCAATATTTTCTACTTTCTCAGCCAAAGAACAAGTACCATCTACTAATTGCCATTTCAGGAGTTGTCTGGAGAGGTAGAAATGGGTTTTGGTTTTACTCCTACAGCCACATTTAGAAGTCGATTCCCTGTCTATATAGAATTTTGTTTTTTGTTTTTTAATGAAAAATTCCCCCACCCAAAAAACTTTGTTTTCCCCTGGTTAATCATATTGTAACAACTTGCCCTAACGTATATTGATTGCTGTCAGACCCCAGCTTGGAAACCTGGCTAATTCTTGAGTTTCCCAGACTGAAGTACCTTTTACATCTTATCAGGATACCTTGGTATAGAAACATAGGCCTCAATGCTGCACGCAGACCTTTACACCAGCTCAGAGCCCCATCAAATCAATGAAGCTTTATATAGGCCCAGGGGTCTGCCTGCATGGATCAGTTTGCGCCACTGGAGCCTTAATTTAGAATGACAGAAAAGCAAAGCTATGACTTCTGACAATCTTTTCTTAAACCGTAACCTTCAACATCTGTTTGCAGCTATGAGATTGAGGGGGTGGGGAGAGGAGGAGGAAAAATGGATAACAGATTTATTATTAATGGTACAGTAGCACCTAAAGGTCCCAGCTGAGATTGGGGCCCAATTATAGTAAGCGCTATACCCCGTCCATGTCCTGAAGAGCTTCCACTCTGAACAAAGGGTGGCAGAAAGGAATTATTTCCCTGTTTTTGGAGGCAGTGAGAGACTAAATATTTTACCAAGGTCACACTGGAAGTATCTGGCCAAGCTAGGAACTGATCTCAGGTTTCCTAACTCCATGTCCAGTACCTCAGCAACAAGTCCTGTTCTTCCTTTCTAACTGAACCTAGCAGAGCCAATAGCGCTGGAATATATTTAGTTGTTTTGTTTTAATTGCACCACTTTTGGACACAAAATAAGGGGAAATATGAAATCCCTGAGCTCCTTTAGGATTCTTTTGTGTCTTTGCAAAATGATTCAAGCAGTTTCTTGCACTCTTGTCACACTCAGGACATTACCAACAAATCATGACACTTTAAGAATACTCTCCAAACACTGAAGGTTTCTAAAATGAAACACCCTTTACTTCTTTTGAAACTGAATAGACAAACACAGTTTCTCTTTTTAGCAGTCACAAAGTCTTTCCCCCTCTGGCTGTAGCACATTCCCAAGGGACTATAGAAAAACTGTTTCAAACTCTCTTACAAAATAAATTCATTGGCACATCCTTCAAAATGAAGACTCGTGGGGTGTATTATCTCCTTAGTATACACTCTCCTTTGTATTCTCTTCTTAGTTTACATCGTCCATGTTCAGTAGCAGGGAAATCAATCAATATAGCCACCGGCTGCCAGTGCAAGGGGGAACAGAGGCCAGTCCTACAGTCCAGCTTTTTCATTCCTCTTTAGAAGGAAGAGAAGTGGGAAGGAGAGGAGCCAAGATAATCATAAATCCCAAAGAGATGTGACCTTGTAAATCAAGCCACACCCAGATCGATCTCTGGCAACATACTTAAGGTTATCTGATTGTACAACTGTGAAATGAATCAGCATAGTTTCTAATGCTAGAGCTGGTCAGAAAGCTAGGCTTTTTCCAGTAAAAATTTTTTGATTGAAACATTTTCAATATAAACTTTTTGGTGTTTGTTTTAATTCAGCATTATCATTAAAATGCCTTTTTAGGGGTTATGGGTTGGGGTTTTTTTGGGTCTGTGTATGTCTTACCTAAACATTATCAAAATTCAATGAAAATGTTTGTTTTGAAGTTTCCCATGGGAACACCACAATTTTTCATTGGAAATGTTAGATTTCCCCCCACGATAACTTTAGTTTTCAACTAAACCATATTTTCAGCGGGAAAATTCTGTTCAGTGTTTGTCAGCCAGTTCTACCTAACACTTGCCTCCTAGCCCCCACCATGCTTCACCTTCTAATAAGGACCAGCTGTGAACAGCGAGAGGGCCGGGTGTAGAAAAGGGAACCAACAGAGACTATGTTTACACACTTCATAGCCACATTGAGCCAAGTCAGGGATCACCGTCTGTGCCATGTCTGAGAGGGAACCAGAACTAGAACAAACCAGGATCATTTTGTCACTGAAATGTGAAAAGACATAACTCAACCAATTAACTGTGCTACCATTTTAAAGGCAGGGAAAGAAAAAGTAGTGTTTTTTTATTGCAATCAGGATTCAGACTGGGGGAAAATGGTCTTCCAAGCTCTACCCAATAAGACACCGCTCACAGGAGTTTATGCACTTGTTCAAATGATGATCAAGAATGCTCTCTGGACTCAGCTCCCCCTCAGTGGTATCTGGATAGATCCAAGGACTCAGCTGGGCAATTTGGGCTTGGCTTCTCCTTAAGAGGGCTCAGATGCCCTGTTAGGCTCCCTCCTGATTGTGGGTAGGAAAAATTAGTGTTACTCTCCCAAATACCCTCATTGGCAGTACCAGAATAAGCTGATACTCAGTTTGTGCAGATGTTTATAGTCTGAAGCCTTCCCTCTCCTTTCTCACATGCTTTGAGCAGCAAATTATCAAGTTGACATTTAAAGTATTGATTGGAAATCTGAGTTAACACCCGCTGAGGTGACTGGGGCAGTTCATATCTCTCATAGCTATTGTTTTAGGTTCTGTAAACACAGGTAGACGTTATTGCAGTTACACTCTGTTGGCATTTTCAAGGCTCACTCAACAACCATAAGCAGAGGAGTTTTTTTTCTTTTAAGTGAAACCTTAGAATCTGGAGAACCATGTAGGGGGTGGGGGGGCTGATATGCCATAATGTGGTATACAAGCTGAATGCAAGCCCTGCCTGAATTCATACCAGACATCTTATCCAAATCCAACCAGTGACGCACATCTCCAGAAATATATTCAGCTTGTGCATTAATTCTTGGAATTCTAGTTTTTCCATTTGTCATAAAGCCCAAGCTCTGTATTTGTCAAACACAGCTTAAATAAAAACTCAGAATATCAAAGGAAGGTAAATGATAAAGTAACAGGCATAACCTTTATTTTAGGCTACATCTACACTATGAGCTACCAGTATGATTCCCAGATCATGTGCACATACTCATGCTAGCTCTCATCTGAGCAAGCATGCTAAAAATAAAAGGGTAGCCAGGGTAGAATGGGCAGTGGCGAGCAGTAGTATGGGCTAGCTATTCCAACTACAAAGCTGCCTGAACCCCATGGGTATGTATTTGGGGAAGCTAGCCCATGCCACTGCTGCCCATGCTCCTGTAGCTATTCTACTACTTACAGCATGTTAACTCAGATGAGAGCTAGTGTGAGTATGCGTATGTGGACTGGGAATCACAAGCCTAGCTTGAAGTGCAGCCATACCCCTAGAAACTGAATGGGCATTGTGTATTATGAAACAATCATGCAACTGAAGATTAATTTTCCACTTTGCACCACTGACGAAGAATATATAAAACCTTATATAATAGTAACAAAAGCAAGCGGGGAAAAGTTTTGATTTCCTAATGAAAGAGGAAGAATGGAATGAGATAACAGAAACCAGTAAAAAAGGAATTTTTCCTCAGTTAGGGACATTTGGGTGTCCTGAAAAGATCAGATCTAGACATTTGCCTCCATCTCTCAAAATTCAGGTGGCTGGCAACCCTACCCCATAAATGGCTGCATTTCAGTTCTGGGTGAAGTAAGCCCTATATATACACCCAAAACTCTACATCAGATTGAGAAGCACTTTGAGTCCATCGGGACAGAAGGTCAAGTGGTTTTCTGACAATGGCGCACGGAAGATAGGTGCTTCATGGACTCTTTCTGGCAGTCTGCAAAATGAAACATTTTGAGAACTGAATGGGTCAGCTGATGAAAAGCTTTCTCCATTTCTTACAGAATGATCCACAGAAAGGAAAAGATGGAGGACCACAGCACTGTATAAATATTTAAAGAATATGCCTTCATTGCTTTTCGAAAGTGCTTTTCCAAAAAATCTTATTTAAAAGCTGGAATCTTTAACAAGCGATGACAGACCACTGGACTGGGACTCGGGAGATCTGGGTCAATTCTCAGCTCTGCCACTGAGTGAGCTGTGGTAAGTCGCTTTACTCTCTGTGTCCCAGGGCTTGTTTACACAGTGCGTTACTGTGGGGCAAGCCAGGGTATGAATCTACAACACACAAGCTTACCTGGAAGTAACGTCCCAGGTGGACACTGCTACAGTGCAGTGAAATTCCCAGAGTGAGGGAACTGCTTCAATACAGAGAAGAGAAACCTTATGACCATACACCCCTAGCTATCACCTGGAATCTCTACGACGTATCTTTAAATCATTACAACCCATACTCTATAGGGCCTACAACATGAAAGAAATCTTTCCTCAACCCCCGCTACTGGCCTTCAAGTAAGTCAACAAACTCATCATTAGAAGCCACCTCCCCACAGATCAGGACACGCCAACTCAAAGTGGCACCAGACCCCGCCAGAACAACAGGAACACAACCTGCAGACATATCTCCACTACTACAATGATCAACACTCCCCGTAACACACCTTTCAATGTCCATGGGTCCTACACAGGCTTATTACAGCATGTGGTGTACTGCCTCCAGTGCACTAAATGCCCCAACAACAACTGTCTGGTTTCACTCACATTATCACTACACTTTCAAATGAACTCACGCAGAAATGTGATAAAAGACAAAAACATCCTATCACCTGTGGGCAAACACTTTCCCCAAAATGATCTCTCCATATCTGACATCTCACTCCTTATCCTCAAAGGAAACCTTCCTAATACCTTCAAAAAGATGAGCCTGGGAGCTTAAATTCATAACTTTGCTTTCCATAGTGGGTAGGTAAGGGTGTGTGTGTGTGAATGATTGCGTCTGTGCATACATGGAAGTGTTTGTCAGGTTGGAAACAGGCTCCAGGCTCACTTCTCACTCTTCAAACTCTATGCTGGGATTAAACAGGCAGATTCCCACTCAGTGGGACAGCAGCTTAGTCCTACTTCCTCTCATTCCTGCTGGAAACTTGCAGAAGGTTATGGGGTCTCTGTAGGGCACCCTCCCCCCCCAGGCACTCTTAGTGATATTACTGGGAACAGAGGAAGTGCGTTTTCCTTACAGCAGTTGCTGTGGCAATGACAGGTACATCGGTTTTGTAGCAGCTGCCTGAAGTCCTCAGTCCTCACTTCAAAGAAAGCTGAAAATTCAGGGGCAGGCCAGGAGAAACAATATATTGCTGAACTACCACCTCTCTAGTGTAACAGATTGCTGTATGGTGGGCTCTTGCCCTATACACAGTACCAGGCTGGGGATTTGGGAGCCAGCTAGGGAGATGAATTTTGAGGGGACACAAACGTAACTGGCTTGTGTTTACATTGGAGGTGAGAGATGTTCAGGACTCCCAATCTCCCACTTCAGATGTGGAACCAAGCTGCTTATTCCTTTCACAATTAGCAATGGGTTTATGCAGTTCCAAGCCTATTGTTCCAACAAAGAGTAAGAAATTAATTTGACAAACATAAAACTGACTTTTCCTCTTGTAGCCTAAAAATCAGCTCTGGTAGCAAGCATAGGTGCCAACTCCATGGGTGCTCAGGGGTTGGAGCACCCACGGGGAAAAATTGGTGGGTGCTGAGCACCCACTGGCAGCTCCCCACCAGCCCCGCGCTCGCTCGCCCGCCCAACTCACTCACCTTCCCTGCGTGGCCGGAGGCGCCTCCCGCCGAAGGCACTTTTTTTAACCACAGAAGGTGGCCGCCTCTCAGCTGAGCGCCTTCGGCGGGAGGCGCCTCCAGCCGCGCAGGGAACCCAGAAGGTGAGTGAGTTGGGCGGGCTGGCGAGCACGCGCGTGGGAGGTGCCGGTGGGTGCTCGCGCCCCCAGCCCCGTCTCCTCCCCCGGCCCCAGGTGCGCTGCATCCTCCCCCACCCCTCGGCTTGCAAGCGGGGGGGGGGGAGAGAAGGGAGGCGGAGAGCAGCAGAGAACCCACTGGGCCCTGCAGCTCCCTGCCCCCGCGCCCGGCTGCTCACCTCCTCCTGGGCTTGCTTCCCCAGGCAGACGCCCCGGCAGCAGCTTTTTCGCCGCCCATGCAGGCTCCTCCCTCCAGCTCTGGTGGCACGCAGGGGGTGGGGGAAAGCGCAGGGGAGGCGCCGCCAAGTCTCTCCTAAGAAACCCATTTCACACATACTGTCTAGGGTGACCATATTTCCCTACTCTGAAAATGGGATGTGTGGGGCTGGCCTGACCTGCCTGGCATCACTGCTTGTCCACACCCCCCACCCCAAACGTTCCTCCATCTCCCCAGTGAAGCCAAGTAGCAGAGATGGGGACAAGGGGGAAGAGGAATGGGTATGGGCTGGGATCTGGGTAGCAAAGCAGGGTGTGAATGTCTGAGTACTTTTGGGCACAGAACCAGGAGGTGAAGCTATTGGACTATGATCCAGCTAGTGGTGCAATGCCTCTTTGGGGCCTGGGATAGCAGAGGGGCAGGATGGGGGCTTCAGGTAATGGGCGGGACCAAAGACACTCCAGGTAGCAGCCTTGGGGAGGTGGAGAGAGGCTGGGATGCGGCAGAAGCAGGAGACTGGAGGCATACTGGGGAGGGAAAGAGGCCAGTTGGGGCGGAGTGGGGGTTGGAGAGGGCTCTGGAGACCAGCCCCAAAGGACAGGGTTGGGGTGGACACAAACCCAGGGGGGGGGCTCTGGGGACCGCTTGAGGTCAGGGGGGCATGAGGCCAGGGTGGGGGGCTGCAGGGTGGGCCGGTGCACATGTTGCCTCACCACAAGCAGATGCTGCGGGCAGGGGTGGCACTGCGGGAACTCGTGGGGGCTATAGCCACCCCAAAATGTGCCTTAGCTCCCCTGTAGCCACCACTCCCAGCGCAAAGGTCAAACATTATGCAGAAGTAAGGGTGGCATGGTATGGCATTGCCACCCTTCTGCAGTTCTGTGCTGCTGGTGGTGGTGGCACTGCCTTCAGAGATGGGCGCCCAGTCAGCAGCCGCTGCTCTCCGTCTGCCTTCAGACCTGGGAAGCTCATGCTCTCCTCCCAGAATATATTCCACACACCCCCAGTTTGAGAACCTCTGGTATACAAGGCTAATCACAACAGATGGATTGTCCTTAAGTGAACATCTTCTCTGTGGTGAGTAGTAGCTCAATCTTTGTACATGCATTTTTTTTCTTTCATAATGTGTGTCAGTTTTTCACTGGTTTGGTGGAAATGTTGAAAAACACTCGCCACATATTGTATGTTTAATAAATTACTTGTATTTACATCTTGACTGTGGCTCATGTGAATGCACAACAGTTACAGGAAGCGTGACCTTCGCCCCGCCCCCAAAATCTTTAAAAACATTTTAAATGTTCAGATTATATGTATTTGATTCGGTTTTGATTTGCCTGGAAAGAAATACAGGCTTTATCAGCTAGGGAAAAAATATGTACTTAGTTTTGGTCAGTTGTTTATTTTGCTTTAAATAGGGGTGTGTGTGTGTGTAAGCAAATGGCTAATTTAGAAATATAATACAGTACATCCTCCAATTTAAATTAAGTAGCTATTAGTATTATTTAACCATTTTTTTCAGACGTTTGCATTTATTGTTATTTGTTAATATTATTAGTATAATTATTTTATTTATTGGCTTACATATTTTTTCCTATTGATTTTCTGTGAATAAATATTGCACCAGTGACCTGCCATAGATGAAGTTTAAAACCAATCTGTTCATATATATTTTTATTCTTTTTTTGAGGATAACATAGATAAAACACACATTTAAGTGCATACTGTTAAAAAAAATAAGTATGTGTGCCCACAAGATGTATAGTGCAGCCCCCACAATTTTCTGTCTAGCCCACCTCAGCCCCCCAATTGGGAAGAGGCTGGCACTGCTCCTGCCTGTAGGACCTGGTTGGACTTATCAGCCAGGTTGCCTGGTAGGGCCTGGGGCCCACAAGTTGCAGCTCCATGGGCAGGCCTGCCATCTCCATGGAAACCTGAGAAGAGTTTGAATTAGGGCCCTGACTGTGCTGCCCTTTGATTGGATTGCAGAATGAGCATATGGCATCCCATTGTTCCCTGATTGGAGGGACAAGGCATAGCAGAGACAAATCGTCCAGGCTCCTGTGCAGCCTCCCAGTGAGGGGTGGGGCATGGGCTTTGGGCTACCTGCAGGAGGGATGTGGAGATGTCCCATTCTCCCCTCTCCCCCAAATGTTCCTCCGTGCCTCACAGTTTGAAAACTGGGCATTTGTCGTATTTGCTCTTGCCAAATGGCACAAATACCCTGTTTTGCCAAAAAAGTTGGGGACGTCCGGGACTGAAAAAAGGGGACTGTCCCGGCCAAAATAGGATGTATGGTCATCCAAGTATTGTCCCAAATAGTTTTTTGATGTTCCTAACATTTGCATTAGTTACATCCCTTAAACAATTATGTACAATCCTACAGTAACACATCAACAATTACATTTTTAACTTAATGGACCCCAAAGGTATTAAACCTAATTCAATAAGGTTTAACTTAATTTAAAACAAAATTATTTAGGATAGTGCAGGAAATAGCCATCTGTCACAGCAACAAAAATGCAGCTTTAACCCTTTAAAGTGAATATGCATAGAGCTCAAGTCTTGGTATTGTCTAGTTCTGAGAGGTAGTAAGCACCTCAAGGATATGCACAGCACTGGGAGCAAAGAATCTGTGAGTTCTAAATACACGTGTGCACTTGAGCAAGTCATATAGGCCAAAGTTTTCAAGCTTGGATGAATGAAGTTAGGTACCAAAACTATAGCAGGGAACCACAACTCTATCTATCTGGGTACCTGCATAGAGATGTCTAACTATAGACTTGGAAACCAGACCTTAGTCACCCAAGCTTGAAAAGTTTGCCATGAACGAACCTTGGTCAGATTCTAATGTACGTAAAATGGGCTGAAGAAAACTTTGCTAGGACTGTTGAAAAAATTGATATTTACACATCACTGTTGAGGACCAAACTTTTATATACAAAAGGCCAACTTGTATGTATATTTGAGCGCCCACAGTTTATCTATATGCACATTTACCATAATTTCACATAAAGAGATTATTTGTGGTTCGGATGGTTACTTAGCTGGCTTAGTCCCTATTAATATGCACATTTGGAGAATTTATGCATTCTCATTTACCTTTTTTTTTTTTTTTTTAATTATATATAGAGTCTGGCCCTAAAACATAAAGAACTTTATAAATGGTATGGTAGGTTATGTAGGATTAATGCAGATATGATATGTTTATAGTACTATCCATATAGTATTACATCTATCAGTTTCCACTTATGTGTTTCCAAATCTGCATAGTTTAATCACATGGTCATGTTTACCCTGGGATTTAAAAAAAAAGGGGGAGTGGGGAAAATGGGGTAGAGAGAAAGATACAAAATTTATTCTAGATCTTTTTACTGAAGATTTTATACTAATAGTCTTCTCCTTAGGGTCAGCAGTGGGGAGGTGAAGACAGACATTTCCTTAAAGGCCAGAAAAAGATTCATACAGGTTTTTTTAAAGTTTAAACATTTCTTTAAAAGCAATAAATGGATTTCAGTTTATCCAACTGTAACACATTTCTCAAGGCTTATATTTTCTTGGATTATAATTGTAGGCTTGAACAAAAGGATATCAAACAAATGTGTCACACAATTCAAAGGTTGAGAAATAACACACTAATGGCTCTTGATTCAACAGGGCTGGCTTTGCCTTTGTCCTTTCAAAGAGGAGAAGGAAGTAATACACAGTAAGAGACATGATTGTTTGGAAATGCACAGTTGGATAGATACATTCGTTGGAGGCTTATTTCCTTTGGGAGACAGAACTATACAGGGCCAGCTTTACCCCACAGACAGATTTCTGCCATCTGTAGACATTAAGCAAAGCAATTAAATGTTTCTCTCAGTTGCACAAGTGACCAGTAGATAGGAGAAGTGAACATTTTCCACTTGTCAAGGGCATCAAAAACCTCATTAGGCAATTTTGGTGGCAAAGTACCTTGGCCACATACACTTATATTTGATATCCTGCTTCTACAGCATTACAGTTAAATGAGTTAAACAATATGCAAATTGCAAACAGATGAGGAAGAGGAGATTAGAGCATTATAGGCTGTGTGTCTAATGAAAGAGACCATCTAGCTCACTAGGATTCCATTATAACCCTCCTTAGAAAATGAAAGACATGATCTGAACCACTTTGATAGCAAGATTATCAATGCTATGTGATGGGTTAATTACCTGTTAATCTAGTGGCACACACCCAGCATCCTATTCTTCCAAAGAGTGGCACGGACACTTGTCACCAGTAAGGGACTGTGGGTACAATCCTGGCTGTATTGAAGTCAATGGCAAAACTCCCATCAACTTCAATGAGGCCAGGATTTCACCCAGTGATTCTTCATTGGTTTTAGCCAGCCAAGATAGAAGGTTCAATTCACAAGTGTTCCTAACAGGTGGGAAAGGACTACAATGCAGTACCAGCCACTTGTGATAAAACAACAACTACTCAGGAGATGATGGTAAAATATACGGGAAACAACAGAAACACCGTAACTAAAAGAGGACCATAGGCAAATGTAGAACTTTGTTATTTGTAGAACCTTAACTTAAAATGTCCTGACTTTGAATATGTTATTGGTTCTGTTTAATTTTTTTTGTTTAAAACATTTCCACCCCTATTTGAAACAACAGTGTATTGGGATAAAGTTTAATTTTGATTTCTAGTCTAGATTAACCAGCAATGACTGCATGCAGCCCATAGTCTTTGAACTATTATTTATTCTTATTGAAGGACAATGTATAGTTCTTGCCACATTTATTGAAGGGGCAGATGGATACCCTGCAACTTCACAAACTCAGAAAGGCACATCCATCTAAAGTCTTACAAGAGTGAAATAAAACTGCCAGCAAAGAATCTTTGTCTTACGTTTCTGGAAATCCTAAGTGATCTTCAGAATCTCTGTGTAAAATAAACAAACTGATAATTCAATAGAACAGCTGCGTGCAATGAGAAAATATATAATTCTTCAGCAAATGACTACAATCTGACTTATTCATGAAGTACATGCTTGAAAACAATTCCTACATTGTCCTATTACTCCAGAAATATATGTTAGCTTATCAATAGTATAAATGGCCAGTGATGGCAAGACAAGCAGAAAAGCAAAACATGTTAGGGACTCCCCATTTGCATACAATGGGTTTTTTTAAAATCACTAAAAAGGGATGCGTTATATTGGCAGAGACCTGGAGCGGGCAGGAAGGTTCATCTTCCTCTGCATCATGGTGCATGAGTCACTTGCAGGTTTAAATGGTGGATTCTCTGTAACTTGAAGTCTTTTAAATCATGATTTTAGGACTTCAGTAACTCATCCAGAGGTTAGGGTGCTATTAGAGGAGTGTGTGGGTGAGGTTCTGTGGCGTGCAATGTGCAGGAGGTCGGACTAGGTGATCATGATAGTTCCTTCTGATCTTAAAGTCTATGAGTCTATAATTGGATCAGTTTTGAGAGGTACTGAAAGAGTGTAGCTCCCCCGGACTGATGACAGTTATGGGTGTTTAACAGTGAAAAAGAGTCAAGCAGCAACTAACAGATTTGCAAAGCTCCACAACATAGGATTAAGATACAACCTGTTCTTTCCCTTTTCTTGCATCGATTATACAAGTGTGTATTTATCCAGGTTTAGTTAATTAGAAACAAATCTATGAAAGCCAATGCTCTTTTTAGTACACAATCCTAGAGCATATACTGTATCTGATAACATAATATGGTGTTTGAATTACCTATTATGTACAACAAAGATTCAATGGAAGGTTATTACTATTATGCAGTACCATAATTATGTGCAGGTAATATGCATCTAGCCTAGCAAAGAAAAGAGCAGTTAGAACTTTGATATATGCCCACTCCCACAAAGACTATTCAAGTGATAGTATTTTGTCCCCCACCTTCACTGAAGAGTATGGAGGGAAAATACTTATCCCTTGAATCTATTATTGAAACCCACCCACCACTGTACAATGAATTTTTTAAACTTAAAAACATTGTTACTTAAGCAGAATACAGAATGGCACCTACGGAACTATATTTCAGCCTCCTTTTGTATTTTATTCCTGACTGACTTGTTAAGTGTTCAGTTTAATACATTTTCTCTCAATCTATGGACCACATTTCACCTGGTGATGGCTTGTGGAGAGTTAGGAGGTTTTCCAACTATGGGCATAATGGAGGCACCCACAAAGTTGCACACTCACTGGCAATAGCCAGAGCACCCTGACTTGCATATACAACTAGATATGTGAACTTGCACCTCAAGTAGCTTCAAATGTCTCTTGCCATTTTTTATGTAGTTAGCATTTGTTTTCCTTCTTTCTTTTTTTAAGCACACATACAAGTGAGATATTAGAAGCATGATAAGGGTATGTATCCATTGCATGTAGTCTGAAAATTTGACCTTTTGTGTCAAAAATAAAGAAGACAGGATTTTTACATTTAAGGTCTGAAATAAAGGATTCAAACAAAGTAAATTATATGGTACTCCATATAATTTATGGACTGCCTCATAACTGCCTCAGAAGGATTGACAAAAAACACAATGGGCATGAAACAATAAAAAACATCTTTTCCCTCCCTCTTGCTCAACCTCCCCTACCCCTACAAAAGGCACCAAGATGTAACAAAAATTGGGCAAATGAGTTAAATCCATACTATACTTAGGTTTACACCTGATTGGTCCAAATTTTCTTCACCTTTCTCAAGCAGAACTCCCAAATGAATCAATGGGAGTTTTTCATGTGAAAAGTGAGCAAGTTTTGACTAAGCGAGTGAGATTTGACCCATTATTTATGTCAAACAACAGTCTCAGAAAATCAAGGGTATACATTACTAACCTCTTGCTAATTTATCAAGAGTCTTGCACTTGTGACACCAATTATTTTGTTAAAATCAAAATTTTGAAATATAATTTGAAATTTTATTGTCACTTCACAAAATCTATTCTCTTGTCAGAGCTGACTCAGTCTGTTCACTTTGTAATAATCTGGCTAGAGTGAAATTGCAACTGAA
Organism: Chelydra serpentina; assembly: GCA_037349315.1. Lineage (NCBI taxonomy): Eukaryota > Metazoa > Chordata > Testudines > Chelydridae > Chelydra > Chelydra serpentina. The sequence continues at coordinate 27,340,118 of JBAIAC010000010.1, forward strand.
ATAATTTCATTTACATATAAATTAAATTAAATATAATTATGCATTATAATTACCACTTGCATCTGAAAATGACTTTCAGAAACTCAATAGCAATAATTTCTTTGGCAATTTCTTCTTTGTAATTAAACGAGAGGCTCAGCTAAAAAAATAATCCTGCCTGCTGGATATGCCATGCAGACAGCATTCATGAATAAAGGGATACTGACTTCATCTGACAGCAATTTAACACATGTACTGTTTAGCACTCTCTTCTCTGTTCTCATGGTCTTTTTCCAGTTTAATTGGATCAATACTGGAGTGGTTATATCCAGGGGAGATTAAACAAAGGAAACAGTGTCTTTAAAACACATTGTCTATGCCAGTGTATGTTGAATAAAGCTATCTGGAAACAATCATTTGTGCCATAACATAAGTGGAGCTATTCACATAGGGGGAAAAAAGCAATGGGTTCTCGGCTTAAGATTGAATTTATTTAATGTCACTTATCAGAAAGTCAAGCTAAAGCGGAGGCATAAATTGTGTTTAATAATTGCTCATTCATAGAGTTAACAGTCCATTGGCATGGCTACTGTTGAAAAGACATTTTATTAATCTACCCTCTTTAAGACTACCCTTTGGAGAGCACATTTTGCTCCTTCTTGCATAAGTATATTGGCACTGACTTCAGCAGGAGCTGGAAGGGACTGGTGTCTTGGCTCTCGCACAGTGAACATTCTAAGAGGATTTTCTGGTTCTGGTTAAAGGAGTTTAATATTAAGATTGGCATTTAAAGATTCTGGTTTCTTCTTTTAAACATAGAATCATAGAATCATAGAATCATAGAATCTTAGGGTTGGAAGGGACCTCAGGAGGTCATCTAGTCCAACCCCCTGCTCAAAGCAGGACCAACCCCGACTAGATCATCCCAGCCAGGGCTTTGTCAAGCCTGACCTTAAAAACCTCTAAGGAAGGAGATTCCACCACCTCCCTAGGTAACCCATTCCAGTGCTTCACCACCCTACTAGTGAAAAAGTTTTTCCTAATATCCAACCTAAACCTCCCCCTCTGCAACTTGAGACCATTACTCCTTGTTCTGTCATCTTCTACCACTGAGAACAGTCTAGATCCAGCCTCTTTGGAACCCCCTTTTAGGTAGTTGAAAGCAGCTATCAAATCCCCCCTCACTCTTCTCTTCTGCAGGCTAAACAATCTCAGTTCCCTCAGCCTCTCCTCATAAGTCATGTGCTCCAGCCCCCTAATCATTTTTGTTGCCCTCCGTTGGACTCTTTCCAATTTATCCACATCCTTCTTGTAGTGTGGGGCCCAAAACTGGACACAGTACTCCAAATGAGGCCTCACCAGTGCCGAATAGAGGGGAATAATCACGTCCCTCGATCTGCTGGAAATGCCCCTACTTATACAGCCCAAAATGCCGTTAGCCTTCTTGGCAACAAGGGCACACTGTTGACTCATATTCAGCTTTTCGTCCACTGTAACCCCTAGGTCCTTTTCTGCAGAACTGCTGCCCAGCCATTCGGTCCCTAGTCTGTAGCAGTGCATGGGATTCTTCCGTCCTAAGTGCAGGACTCTGCACTTGTCCTTGTTGAACCTCATCAGATTTCTTTTGGCCCAATCCTCTAATTTGTCTAGGTCCCTCTGTATCCTATCCCTACCCTCCAGCGTATCAACCACTCCTCCCAGTTTAGTGTCATCTGCAAACTTGCTAAGGGTGCAGTCCACACCATCCTCCAGGTCGTTGATGAAGATATTGAACAAAACCGGCCCCAGCACCGACCCTTGGGGCACTCCACTTGATACCGGCTGCCAACTAGACATGGAGCCATTGATCACTACCCGTTGAGCACGACCATCCAGCCAGTTTTCTATCCACCTTACCGTCCATTCATCCAGCCCATACTTCTTTAACTTGCTGGCAAGAACGCTGTGCGAGACTGTATCAAAAGCTTTGCTAAAGTCAAGAAATAGCACATCCACTGCTTTCCCCTCATCCACAGAGCCAGTTATCTCATCATAGAAGGCAATTAGGTTAGTCAGGCATGACTTGCCCTTGGTGAATCCATGCTGACTGTTCCTGATCACTTTCCCCTCCTTTAAGTGGTTCAAAATTGATTCCTTGAGGACCTGTTCCATGATTTTTCCAGGGTTTGTTTTATTTTAACATTTAGACATGTTTGTAAGACAATGATTTACCAATTACTGCTCAGAGAAGGTCAACAGAGATGTTATGGTAGAAGTAAATAATGGAAAACCTAAGGTGGCCATGTCACATGAGGCTGAATCGTATTTAAATATGTGCATCTAAGGTTGTAGGACAATATTAGTTAACCTGTACTTAGGATAACATGGAATTAGATTTTGATTTGATGGGATCCCTTTAGTCAATTAAAAAAAAAAGTTTAAAAGGAATTTGTGCCTTAGGCTAGTGGGGAATTATTTCAGTCAGAGGGCATCAGGGAGGGAATTGTGACACCCTGAGCTGTAATTCCTTCTCTAGGGTACTTCTGGTGCAGGGCCACAACATGCCACTGCTTACTATGGGCTGTCTCCTTGGGACACAGTCTCCCACTTAGAAATTTAATTAGGCAAAATTGTGCTTGACCCTTACAATCATGCAAGATACAGGAGAGGCCCACTTGAATGCTCAATATCATTGCCACTCAACAGCTGCAGTTCCTGCTCCCACTGAGCAGAGCAGAGCTGAGCTAGGACTATGACTCAAGTGGCTATTTTCTATTCAGCAATTCCTTACAATTCTATTACTGACAAGGCCAACTGAACAAGAGTCAGCCAATAGGGCAGCCTTATTTGTGTCACTCATTGATGTGAACAGTGGGCAATATTGATCCAGCATAGATCAAAGGTAGAGACAGAGGATATTAATACCAATTGAGGCACCAAACAGAGAAGCTTAGTTGGTTGTCGAAGGAAGAAAAACAGCTTCATGCATATTTACACAGGCCATATCTATCAGGCTTTTAAAAAGCTCAGAAAGTTCCAATCCATGTTGCATGAACTATGAACCTTGCATTTACACACCAAATAAGAATGCTACTGTGCAGCATGTCTGACAAATCAATCAGGCAAACTCGATGTACCTAACAGTCTGATTCAAGTGGCTGTGTTATCAGAGCTTCTTGTTGAACTCTCAATATTCTAAATCATTATAGTCTAACAAAACTAGCTAGACACTTCGGAATGATTGTCACAGAAGTCGAATGCTCCTCACTGTTTGTGCGATATTTATGATGATGCCATAATTACAGTTAGAACATGGAAGTGACACTCACGTGATTTTATTATCAAAAACACAGACGGTTAGTTTGTTCTATTGTGTTATCTGTTGCAGATATTCTCTAGTTAGCTTTGAATGCAGCTGCATTTGGCAAATTATGGTAGATTCCCCTCCAATAAAGGCAGTGGTCCAAGAGAACCACAACACTGATGTATGATTTTTGGTACTTTTGGATGGTGATTTGATTAGTTGTAATAGTTTAACTCAGAAATCTGCAGTCGTTCCCCAGAAGGGCAAACATTACTTACCTGTGTCCAAAAGTGGGATGCAAAAGTGTATTGAAGCCATCTGACACCTAACAGCACTGTAACAACAGTATGAGAGAACCAGTATGCTGCTTTTAAATATAAAGCAGCATACACCCTAGGTGAATTTCCACCCTCTTTCAAGAATGTTACAAGAGTTATCCTGTGAAAGAAGTTGCTGGAAGTTCTCCATGATTTGTCAAGAGTTTTCCATTTCTCTGAGAGACTTTTCTGAAGAGAAGAAATAATGTTGCCCAACTTCACGGAGCAGGCGTATTGTATACTGTTATTAATTTATTGCACATCATGATCCATCTGTCATGTGACAATGGCAAGGAAAATAGAGTTACCTTCTTCTAATGGTCAACAAGGAACTTTGTAAGAAGAAGGAAAACAGCATTATGCCTGAAGCTACTCTCTCCCTCCAGGTCACTGTAGAGCTTATGCCCAAAATGTTCCCACAGTGTGTTTTGCTTGGCTTCCTGCTATAGATGTAAAGAGCCAGTATATAGCTCCTTGGACCAGACTATATCTTCTGTGCAAAAACCAAACTTCTCCATTGTTTTTCATGTTAGCTTGTAAACTCCTAGTAACAGTTATAGTGACAGTATGTGTGGCCTGACTGAATGACTCATGAATTTGATACTATGTCAATGGAAGTGTCTTGTATGTATCGTATCATGTCTCTCGTTCCTAATAGTGGTCTGTCTAAGTCAGGGCTGAGGAGAGAGTGAGGAGGCAGAATGGGGGCCAAAGCCCCAGCTAGAGTAAATTTGCCTCGTTTCAATGGAGCAATGATGATTAGGATAAAATGAAACAAATATAAAAATAAAATATAAAGTAAAAAATCTAATAGAATGTTTCAACTATTATTTTATGACATCACATGTAAAGGTATGACATGGTTACAGTTACAGAGCAAGGTGCACCTTAGACCCTTTTACAGTACCTCTCAAATGAACCCCTCGGGCAACAGCCTTCACTTCCTTCATTTTTCTCAGGCAGAGCCCAAAGAAACTTCCCTCTAGGGGCCTGTTACCGACAGCTGATTAAAAGCACACAGAACAGTTTCTTCAAAATAAACATATTGTTTATTACAATTACACAACAAGGTGTCCAGACCTATCCCACAGGGTCTACATCTCAGTCTGTCTGCAGCCCCTGACAACTGAACACTCCTCACACCCTCCAGAGGAAGAGTATTGAACTGTTTGGTGTCCTTTTGATCTTAGGCCCTTGGCAAATCAACTGTGTAATTTTGGCTGCCTGGGCACAGCATGTTCCCATTAATGGCCCAGCCCTCGTTCTCTTAATTCCTTGAAGTTGAAGTTTGTCTCTGAGGTGTCTTAGCTCTGGGCATTGTTTTGTTTCCTGTTGGTTTTTCCTTATAGCCCTTTTTGATTCACTTCTAGGTAGCCAGACAGAACATCATCAGGCAGGTAAACTGAGGTACACGTAATAATACAAAATACAGATATCTTTCTTATTCTCCCTGTGTCATGTCATTATGAAAGTATGTTATGACCTAATATAATAGTTGAAACATTTATTAAGCCAGGTCAATAAAGCTGAAACAAAGTTATTTCAACCTTATCAAACCTAAATGTTTCAAAATGGAATGCCATTTTGATTTTTTCCTAAATGGAATAGGAATCCCAGGTTCTGACAAGCACTGAAAAAGAGACATTATACACAGGTCACAGCTAATGGGACTGGCAGGAATCAAAGACTTGCATTTGCAATGTAATTGGTGGACATTGTTGCAGATGTCAACATTAAGGAGATATCACGCACTTCTTTACTCATTCCATTGCTGTTTCAGCTAGTCATATCTTACCTCTGTGAATTAAGCAATAATATATAGTAAATGCGTGTATTTACTTGTATGTCATGACACAAGTCTAGGTCACCTAGACTCACAGCATTATCAAATTACTAACAATTTAAACTCTTTCTTTGTAAGGAGCCAGAAGAATTACTACAAGTTTTAAAGAGGCTTAAAAAGACAGGTGCAAGGAATCATTTTGACTGGAATAGATATTGGAGTCCAGTCAAATCTAGCTGTTAATAGCAGAGAAATCTTTTCTGTGTTTCTTCATAGTTTCTGCTATAAAAGTTGATTTGAAAGTATGAAAGCTTAATGAGTAACTTTGGTTCTATGTAAATGCAAAAAATCAAAGCGATCTGTTTTTGAAACGTACCATATAGAACCAGCAGAGCAGAGCAAGTTTAATTTACCCCACTACTCTTACTAATTGCCTGTTTTAGAATAATAGAATTGGATGACTTCAAAGCAAAAGATGCAGGTTAGGGATTAAACTGGCTTCTTGTGTATTTTTAAATCCTCACACTTATCTTTTCCTTTTGCTAAAGGCATGCTTTAATGCCTAGCAACTGCCAGCTATCAGAACTGTTCTTTACAGTCTGTTCTATCCAATGGTAAGTATTAATGAAAAAAAAATCAAAGTTATGCAGATTGTTCATGGGAAATAATTTATTTTGCAAAGTAATCAAAACAGTTTAGAATGATCCATTTTATTCCATGCGGAGTCATTGAAGAACTCATTACAATTCCTATTCGATACCTGTGGAAGTGTTTCCTCTGCTCACAAATGAGCAATAATCTGTCAAAATGAAAAGGCTGTCCAAATACAAACGAAGGGCTGGATAACGTGTCATTTATCTTCAGCCCTTCATGTATGTGTAATATATATATTACACACACACACACACATATGACACATACATTCTCTCTCTCTCTCTCTCTCTCTCACTCACACACACACACACACACACACACACACCCCTCTCTAGGACAAAATCCTGCTCACTGGACTAAAAATGAGTGATTTAAATGAAGCCAATAGGATGGGATTATTCATGTGAGTAAAAAAAGAAGGATTTGTGTGTATGATTTAGAGAGATTATTTAACATATTTTAACTACCAACTGTGTAGTTGGTCCCATTGGTAGTGGGATCTGAGATCCTTGTACTGCCCCCAACATTTGGGTCAAAATGATGGCACTGCCCACTAGGGAGTTAAGTAATAGTGTATCCACTTTACACATGGGTGAAACAGGCAGACCTGAGTAAGTGAGTTGCCAATGGTCACAAAGTGGCACTGGTGAAAAAAGAACCCATCACACTTTGCACATAAGTTGCACCTGTGAAGGGCAGAGCTGCACACTTTATTTCCTGGTATGTAAAAGGGACACAACTGGGTCCAATAAACTTTACAATTTCCTCATTTTAGAAATGATTGCTCTACCTTTTGTGACAGGATTTGATTCCAATGGGACTTAGGCACTTACATATCTGTGAGGATTTGGACCTAAGAGACTGGTTACATGAACCTCTGTCCTGCCCGCCTGCTCAGTTTGGTTAGGAATATCATAGCCCCTTTTCCATGTATAAGCTTATGTGACTATCATGGAGCATTCCCTCTTTCTCTTTCATATTATGTCCTTTAGAGGCTTATGTTATGCAAGGGCAAACTCTTCACATCACCCAAGCAGTGGCGCCCAATCTTATTACACAGAAGGGCCACATAAACCTAAGCACAGTCTTGTGTGGGCCAAATGGATCCTACATATTTTAATACGATTTAAAATATAAATCAATACAGGTGATTTTAAGTTCAGCATGTTTTGTATGTATTTAGATAGAAACAACCTATGTGCAGTATTGTCTATTTACACGTGTGTAAACTAAATGAGGTAAACATGACAACAAAAGGCTAATGAGTCGGCCATTAGCATATTGTGTTGAAGCAGGCTGTGGGTCTTCTGAAATGCTCTGTTGGGCCATGTATGGCCCACGGGCGTAGGTTGGGGACGTCTGACCTAAGACACACAAAAAAATCCCTTTTTAAAAGCTCTCTCAGAAGAAGAATCATTTGTTCACTCATTGACTAAGATTTTGTCTAGTAACAGAATTTGCACTGGTTTGAGTTGAGTGATTTTAAAGACACACCCTTAGTTAAAAATGGTGCGAGCTTGTTTATAGACAAGGCTCTAGTTTATCAGTCCAAAGAGAAAACCAAAATACATTACAAAGGTCTTGCTGCCCCATTTCAACAATACAGCCAGAAAGGTTCCTGAGGGTTTAAATTAAATGGATGATTATACTAAACTAGGATTGAATTAAGCAGTATTGACTTATGTTTTACTTCAGAATCTATCAGTTTTTCTACTTGTGTTGAACCTATGTGTTTTACCTCCTTAAAGATATTTTGTTTTGCAAGATAACAGTTGGGCAATTTAATTTTAAAGGACGGTGACATTTGTTGTTATGCTTTTTTACACACTAATTCTTGAAATAAATGGAAATTTAAAGACAACACTTTGCTCTTGGAAATAGCATTGGATACAGATGTAGTCAAACTGAGAAAACAATAATTTGAGATCTACATGGGAGAGATAGTATAATTCTTTATCAAAGGCTTTAAGGGATGGGTAAATCAGAAGCAGTTTATATGTAAATAGGGATCAGGTATAGGTGAGTCAAATGCCTACTCTCTGCTGGATAAAGCTCTAAATATCTGTTAACCCAATTTTGGATGGGAAAAGGAGAGAAATGTGGAGTCTTCAAGTAGTAGTAAAGAAGAGTTCTCGTCTAAAAATATACACAGGGAAAAAAACAACAACTCAGCTCCACATCAGCTGCATGAATCTTGAAATGGTTGAGCATACTTTTTATTTCAAGAGCAAATTATTTGTTTTTTAAAAAAGGAAAAAGAAATTAAGAGATTCTGGCATGGCGGTCATTCTACCACATTAGCTTTACTGTAAAGTTAATGTGAAAAGACTATAAAAGCACAGAGCCATACTGAAGGTTAAGACAGGCCAGGGAATTCATAATTTTAAAGTAAAGCCTCTATATGAAATAAAATGACTTTAAATATAAGAAAGAAAAAGAGTGTTTAGCCTTGCCTCTCCTCTACCTGGGATAAAATGGGAGTCTTGTAATAATAGCAGAACATTTCCCCTCCTCCACAAAGATGTATTCTGTGCCTTGGGGTAAGATGACTTACCCCCTTGATAGTCCATTTTAAAAATGAATAAAAGCTCTAGTGTCACATGATAGTCTTTGAAGCAATGCATTGCTTTGCTCCTTACATATCCCAGACTTTCTATCCTGTTTGTTTCTCAGCAGGTGCCAGATCTTTTAGAAGTTTCATATGTCAAAGTTTCATATGTCAAAGATAAACATGAAAAAGCAGTCAGAGTATAATCTATGTACAATGGGACACTTTGACAGGAGCATACAGCCAACAAACTCTATCCCTCCCCAACATGGTGTTCTCAAACCAGACTTACTACCCTGCCACCTCACTCTCAGGCTCTGTCTGTGATCACCAGTAAAATGAATTCCTGCTCTGCTGATTTATAATCATAAGTGCTAGTATGTGGAGTTTCCCAGTTCACAGGTTAATATGTTCAACTCAGTGGGTGGAGAACAAAATTAGTGAAAAAATTCAGAAGGAAATGTAGCAGCACGCAGTGCCCTTCATATATATTTATCCCCCAAATCCAGTGGCCTACTTATTGAAATGACAGACAGTCCAAACAAAAATATCAATGGGTTTCAATTTAAAAAAAAATAGAATTGGAAGTTTTCATTCCTGCTACCTTATTTTCAGAATTTTGGGGGGGCAGTGAGGAACACACAATGGTATATATTGGAGTATATTTTCTACCATGTGATGGAAACTACCCATTAATGAACCTTTTCTGCTGAATTTCCACATTTGCAGCAGAACAATATTCTTATGTACCTCAGAATTAACTTCTAGTCTTACAAATGTGTTCTACTGCATTTGTAGACTACTGGTCCAAACCTGCACTCACAGGTTATTCCTGTTTCCTCAGAAAATTATAGTTTTGTTTGTGGATCAGTCCTTACTTAATTGCAGGATCAATTCATCATGCTCTGAAGAGTGTTCCAGCCACTGGAATGATTATTGTTAGACCAAGTGCTGAACTCTTATTCATGCAAAACTCTTGGATGTCATGACTGTATTATAGTAACACCCAGAGGTTCCAGTCAGGATAAGAGCCCCATTACACCGGGTGCTGTACACATGTTTTAACAATGTCCCTATCCCAGATAACTCAATCTAAATAGGGAGTAGACATGACAAGTGTGTATGAGACTCAACTGAGAAGGTAGGAGAGGGGAGAAAACGTTGGCAGCAATAGGAACACAAACTTGTGCATATTAACTAAGTGTACAGTTTGGAAGCTTCATAGTTTTTGGGTTCCCCCACCAAATGAGAAAAATGAGTAAGATCAATAAATCACTATCAGGTTACCTGCTTAGGTCAACAGGTGTTTTGCATGATTTAGCACAGTGCCATTACTGAAAATAAAACAGAAAACTCTGCAATGCACACATGGCTGACAGATGCACGCATATACTTTGATGGTGCAGCTGAACAATACTCACTATCAAAATTGACTCAATTTTTTCTGGTTTGTTTAGCGAAAGGAATCTAATTCTTTGGTTCAGCCATTTAGATATTTTTTTAATTACACTTTTATGCAAAAGAGTCATTTGTTTTCTCTAAGGTTTTCTGCATTGCTCCAGAGCTACAAGTCTAAGGTTTGAAGACTAATATTTAATTCTTTCTAGCTAAGGAATGCACAGACTATGGAAAATGGCCACCAGACCATTCAAACCATTATTCATTATTGTATCTTTATGAGACCATTATTAGTGTAGACTGTGAAACTCCATGGATTCTCTTTATTACTCTTTTTCTCTATTTGTCCTTTCCTTTTTCAGTAAAAGGCTTTTAGGGGGAAAGCCCAAATAGATTATAAGAAGCCCCGGGTATCCAACTAGTAGACCCACTTCCATTTCTTTTTGGCTGAAGAGTTTAAATAAAGTCCAATATCCTCTTTCAGGCTTTGTCTGCTTGTTGCTGTCAATTCTTTAGAAGTTACACACTTTTGCTGTTATTGTGTAGCTCCCAGGTAAGCAGCATTTGGAACAGTGAATTGACTGTCTGAAAAAAACCCTCTCTCTAAATCAAGGAAGTCATAAAAAGGGGGGAAAGTTTCCATCTGTCCTTCTGAAAATGGGTAGTTTCTGAACAGTAAAAATAAACTGCTGTGCTTATGCTCAAAAATGTATACGCTATACACAATTCACTTTTTTTTTTTTTTAAAGTTGTCCTACACTAAATACTTCACAAAAATATTTTTATTCATCAAATCAGGCAACTAAAAGAAGTCAAATGTTTGGATGGATCTCACATTTGTTATACACCCCAGAGTTTCAAAAATAGAGGATGAGGCCCTTTGAAGCCACAAGCTATTTTAATACATGCCTGAATAATATATGTTTATTTAGTACAGCAACCAGAGCACATCTGTCAGAACCATTTCTAATAGTAAAGTTAAACATACAGAACCAGGGTCTAATCTCAGTTTATCTGGATTTACTTTACTGCTTCAGAGACTTCTGGATTTACACCATTCAGCTCCAGTGATTAGATGCAAATAGCTACTGGCTCATTGATGTACTACATTAATTTAAAAAAATTACAATAGAAATGTAGAATCCAAAATGTAACTAGTGATCAATGCTAGAATGAGATTTGTTTGCTCCTGCCATGATCCAAAATGGAGCCTCCTTGCAAAAAGGGGAGAGATTGGCCAACTTTAAATTTGGACTCAGCAATCAGTGCATACATCAAACAAGGCAGCTGCTTGTCTGTGAACAGCTAATAGACGACTGTCTGAGACCCATACTTGTTTGGTACTTGGAATCACTCATAGAAAGACCCCCAAAGAGTATGGAGCAGAGGACAAAATGATTCCAGATCAAGTAACCATCACATACGTAGTGGAACCAGTGTAGTATCTGAACATTATTCTAGAGGCAGGTCAAATTCACATCTGGTGTAAATCGGTGTAGCTCCCATGGAAATCTCTAAAGCTGCAGCAGCATGAAGAGTAGTGTAAGTTTTGCAGTACTTAATGATGTAGGTTTTTCTTTGTCTCATTCTACATCCAAGCACCTCACAAACAACTAATGAATTTTACCTCACAGAAGACGGAAAACAACCAGATTAAGTGATTTACTCAGTGTCATGCAGAAAATCTGTGACAGACCCAGGAGCAGAGTCAAGATTTCCTGAATCTCTGTCCATTGCCTTCACCGCACAGCCAATGTACCTATGTACCGCTCTCCTCGTCCCCAGAAAAATGTGTGTAAGTGCTAAAGCAAGGCAACTAAGGGCATGTCTACACTTATCTCCAGAGTGATCGATCCAGCAGGGGTCAATTTATCGCATTACATTACGTCTAGTGAAGATGTGATAAATCAACCACCGAGCACTCGCCCTTCGACTCCGGTACTCCACTGACGAGAGAAGTGCAAGCAGAGTCGATGGGGGAGCGTCAGCAGTCAACACATTGAAGACACTGAGGTAAGTAGATCTAAGTATGTCGACTTCAGCTATGTTATTCACGTAGCTGAAGTTGCGTAACTTAGATCCATTACGCCCCCCCCCGCCCAGTGTAGATCAGGCCTAAGACTGATCCGGCAATCACTGAGTGTATAAAAGAAGCATAACTAGTAAAAAACAGTTAACAGGAGGGTATAAGATAGAGCATCCCACCCTATCACCCCTTCATGCACACACTACCTTACACCTTCCTATAAGTGATAGGCTATCGATGGTCCCTGCTACTATAATAATTGAGCACCTCATTATCTTTAGTATATTTTGTGACATTGCACCCCATATTCTTCATAATGATATTATTATGTTATGATTATGACATAGTTTTGGTGTATTTTATGCAAGATAAGTCATGTGAGATGTCATTGAAAAGGTTATGATTTGCTGAATATGATTATCCTATTTGTGTGCATGTATCATTTTTGTATCTTAAGTTATGAATATTGACTATGTCTCTGCATTTCAAATGTAGTTACACCTGGGTGACTTCCACTAGACAAGATGTTTTCATTCTAGACAGTGGGTGGGGAATTGGCCATTAGGAAAACAATAGGAGTTAGGAGAAGCTTATCTCCCACCTGGGGAACCTTCCTGTGAATGCTCCAAACAGCCAGTGAGTGATGGCTGCTATGACTCTACAAGGACATGTGATGATACCACATGTCTCCAGACTCCATCTTGGGATGTCAGTGTTTTTCCACAGTCTGTTCTGGGAACCAAGCTTTGAAACAAAGGGTTCCCGCCATATGCAAAAGCTATATAAGTTGGGGAGTGACATCATCTAGGGTTCTTCGCTCCCCACACAAAGAGACTCCTGGAAACACCTGAGGAACAAAGTCTGAACTGGGTGAAGTGCTGGACCCAGGCTAAAAGGAGTTTTAGCCTATGAATGGAACACCTGGGGTTTCCAAGATGTAAGCAAGTGCAGCTTGCCCCTTAAGAATCTGCAGCCTGCTTGTATCATCTCTTAGGGTGAGAATCTGCTATTCATATCCAGTCTATTTAGTGCATTACGTTTAGTTTGCATTTTTTGTTTGTTGGCTAGGTAATCTGCTTTGATCTGTTTGCTGTCACTTATAATCACTTAATCTATGTTTTATAGTTAAACTTATTTTTGCTATATGTAAACCAGTGTGTGGGAATCATTACTCATATATTCCTCTCCACACAGAAGGACGGGGGCAAATTTTATGAGCTTACACTGTACAGTTCCCCGTGCAGCACAAGATGGTATAATTTTGGGTTATACTCCAGAGAGGGTGCATGTCGAGGAGCTGGTTATTGCCCTCGCTGTTGCTTTCCTATGTAGGGGCTGGTCAAAGCGCCTGCATGTAACTGCAGCTGGGTGTGTCCCTACCTGTATGTATGTTGTGAAAGTGCAGGCTGAAGCCTGGAGGGCTTTGCAGCTTGTCACAGCAGTACAGTGTAGAGGGAGCCCAGGCTGGTGGGTCAGAGGGGCTCAGTGGTACCCCAGTTCCAGGTGGCACCCCAGGGGGAACCCATCACATATTCATCCTCACAACACCCCTGGGAGACAGGAATAATACTGTTAGCCCCACTTTGCAAATGGAGATCCAGTGCACAAAATCACAGTGTGATTTGACCAAGGTCACACAGAGGTCTGTGGCAGAGCAAGAAATTGAACCCAGGTCTCATGACTCCTATGTTAGTGCCTTAGCCACTGCACTGGTTCACTCTTTTCTTCCCTTTGGCTCCTCAGCACATAATTTACACTTGCTCTAGTCACCTAATGAATGTCATACAGGTGCAAGCAATATTATGGTATCATTTACACCTGGTGTTCAACTTATGCTGCTTAACATCACTACTGAATATGGCCCATTGCATCAGACTAACGACTTTGAAAAGTTTAATTTTCTTTCAGCTGACTTGTTTAGAAGCAGAGCTCTTTTCACGATAATTGCTGTGGATTTTATCTTTCTTTTTAAATCAAGAATTTCTTAAGTGTCTCCTACATCTGTCAGCACATTACTCTTCAAATCAGCTCTGATCAGATTAGTAAAGACATTCCTGGTCTATTCCAGAATTCTTTCCCAAAGCTGCATGCAACAGGAGATTTTGGCCTTTGACACAATGCTCCAAATGTATTCCAGTGTCTGCAACAATTTATTGCATTTCTCCTCTAAGTTTAAAGATGACTTTGCTTTCCTTCTCCATCAAGTATATTTTTGTATTGTAACAGCTTATAGGGAATAAATGAGAAAACACACTCTTGAACTTGAAGTAAAACAGAAACTGCAAATCCTCATCTCTTGCGTGTTTATAAATTTACAAACTCTCCCAGGGGTGGCCAACCTAAGCCTGAGAAGGAGCCAGAATTTACCAATTAACATTGCCAAAGAGCCACAGTAATATGTCAGCAGCCCCCCGTCTGCTACCCCCCTCCAGCCCCCAGCACCACCTGCCCACCGGCAGCTCCCCCAATTAGCACCTCCCCCTCCCTGCCCACGCTTCCCGCCTGCCACAATCAGCTGTTTTGCAGTGCACAGGAGGCTCTGGTGGGAAGGAGGGAGGAGCGAGGCCATGGCAGGCTCGGGGAAAGGCGCAGGGGCTTTGTGGGAAGGGGTGGAGTGGGGGCAGGAACTGAGGCAGAGCAGCGGGTTGAGTAGTGAGCACCCCACAGCAGATTGGAAAGTTAGCATCTGTAGTTCCAGCCTCAGAGTCAGCGCCTATGCAAGGAGCCGCATATTAACCCCTGAAGAGCTGCATACGGCTCCGGAGCCACAGGTTGGCAACCCGGATCTATCCTAACCTGGATAAAATTATAGTCCTATATATGCATGCCTAAAATTCATGGACTGAAGACCATTAAGTTTTAACATCAAGCTTCTGACTATATTAGCAGGCATTAATGTATTTGCACATTATGCAATTGTTCTGTTAACCTTGTTTGAATATGCCCTTACAGTAGCAGTCCAAGACTGACAAGTAACTGTGCACTGAAGCAGGTGCCCTTGCCCTTTAGGATAGTAAGCCTACCCCATACTCCCCTTCTGTGAGATGAATACAGATATAGGGATCCTTCTGCTCCTGTACTTCAATCTCCAACATGGCAGCACAATGCAATATTACCCTATCACCTAGTCAACTGATGATAGGGTTAATGTTTTTGTACCAACACACTTAGACTCTCTTAGTGCATGGGATTGTGATGAACTGCAGTGACTCAGATGCATGACTCAGAGACTAGTTTCTCCCTATGCTGCCCTGGAGAAAAAGGTTGGAATGGGGAGAATTTGTGATGTTCCTGCTTCACTGAATTCAGCATATGCCGCTGACTCAGAGGCATTCATGGACAAGAAGCAAATCTGGCAGAAGTTCTCCTATAACTGCATTACTTACTGCATGGGCTTCAAATGCAGTGAGAGATAGATCAGGTAGAGCACCAAGAAGGTTATAGATAGTAGCAACATAACATTTTCCTACCATTGTTCACATTTCAGCAACTGTTCAGAGTAGCTGCTACTGGAACCAAATCTGAGGTATAGCCTTGAAGGAATTTGCTTGTTTTTCCTTCCATACAGCAGATCAGATTAACTCTGTTTTAAGTCTGCCAATTTACATTAACATGTCATTTGTCTATGTACCATGAAAAATGTGCCTCAAGTTACAATGAGGTCCATGTTTAAGGTCATTAGTCTTGAAGCATGGAAATGAATCAACAGTTTCCAGATTACTGACAGACACACAGAGAAATAAAGCAAAATATTGTCTATGGGAGCTGCCTTTTCTTGCCTTTCCTACAAACTCCCATAACAGCCCATCCTTACAGCAATCCTTGCAGCATTTCATCTACAAGAGGAATGATTAGGAATCACATGTCCTTAGCTGGAGGTTTGAGAGTTTGCTTGTACATTTGGCAAACCCAAGTCAAATGGAAGGACTGAAAAAAGTGATTAGATAAGGAAAGATAAGAGACTGCTGCACAAAGCAACAGAAGCAGGGATGGATCTGCACACTACTCTCCTAGGCTTACAAATACCCGAGTGACAGATCTGCAGTATCATTCAAGAATCTTCTAAGTGAGTAAGTCACTCTGAATCTGATTGTTTACACAACTGTGGAAGTACAAGATAAACATACTTTTCTTTTTAATGCCCATTAGGACTGGCCTGCCCATTAGGGGGTTGGAGTAAATGACCTCCTGAGGTCCCTTCCAGCCCTGATATTCTATGACTCTAGATAATGAAAGACAAAGGTTCTATCCTAGGATTGCAAGAAGTCCTTCAGCATTCTAACCAGGTATCCCCTGTGTAAATGAAAATGGCACAGATTAGTTAGCTGTAACTCACAAAGGTAGGACAAGAATTCTTATCATGCCATGTTACTCCCTATGGGAACACTTATGGGGAAGCCAGGAGATACCAGTTTTACCTTGAAGTAAGTGCCACCACCTAAAGCAGAAGACAATAAGGACAGAAGAAGAAATAAAAAAGACAGAAATGAAACATGTCAAGAAATATGATTCTGAATCAGCTATATCCAGGTATGTAACTTCCCAAACGATAACAAGAAGGTGAGATCCAATAAGGTTGTGTTATGTTTTACCACCAGCTTTAACCCCACATCCCAATAAAATTAAACACTAGTAACTTCCAGCTCTAGTCCAATAGATACCAACATAAACATTATCTAGCTGAAGAAGGGGATCTGTAAAATAGAGGGCAAATTTCCCCCCCAAGTGTGGAACTGCACACACAATTACTGCATTTATTTGGGTAAAATTATAGGTCATCTCTAAAAATGTGGCCAAGAGAGCTCCTCTGAAAGCAGAGAAATTAAAAGAATAGGATTTGTAAAGAGTTTATAAACAGAGGTTTGTACCTCTATAGTCATTGAAGGGCAAGATGAAGTGGCAAATATTTTTTTAAAAATGCCTAAAGTTAGGCTCCTAACTCCCTAAATTAGGTACCTAAATGGGTGGCCAGATTTTCTTAAATGCTAAGCACCCAGCAGCTCCCATATGCCAGATACTCCGCGCTTAAGAAACTCAGCTCACTCATTTAGGCACCTAAATATGAACTAGAAGCCTAACTTTAAAAACACACACTTTAACATCTTGGCTGTGGTTTCCACTCATTATCCAAGCTAGGAGTTAAACAAAGAAAATTTCACAGCTAAGAAAATATTCACACACAAGAGGAAAGAAAATATCCACTTAGGTATATGAATGCCATAATTAAAGTAAGAATTTTGTTTCATGGTTAACTGAGTGACAGAGCGAGATGGGTACCCAGAAGTCACCTACTACAGGACAGGCCCAACAAGGCCCAACAGAACACCACTGGCCATGACGTACAGCACCCCAGCTAAAACCTCTCCAGCGCATCATCAATGGTCTACAACCTATCCTGGAAAATAATCCCTCACTCTCACAGACCTTGGGAGGCAGGCCAGTCCTCGCTTACAGACAGCCCCCCAACCTGAGGCAAATACTCACCAGCAACTACACACCAAACCACAGAAACACTAACCCAGGAATCAATCCCTGTAACAAACCCCATTGCCTACTCTGTCCCCATATCTTCTCTTGTGACACCATCAGAGGACCCAACCACATCAGCCACACCATCAGGGGCTCATTCACCTGCATATCTACTAATGTGATATATGCCATCATGTGCCAGCGATGCCCCTCTGCCATGTACATTGGCCAAATCAGACAGTCTCTACATAAAAGAATAAATGGACGCAAATCAGACATCAGAAATGGTAACATACAAAAGCCAGTAGGAGAACACTTCAATCTCCCTGGACAGTCAATAACAGATTTAAAAGTAGCCATCCTTCAACAACAACAACAACAAAAAACTTCAAAAATAGACTTAAAAGAGAAACTGCTGAGCTACAATTCATTTGCAAATTCAACACCATTAATTTGGGCTTGAATAGAGACTGGGAGTGGCTGGCTCACTACAAAAGCAATTTTCCCTCTCCTGGTATTGATACTTCATCAGTTATTGGGAGTGGAACACATCCACCCTGACTGAATTGGTCTTGTTAACACTGGTTCTCCACTTGTAAGGTAACTCCCTTCTCTTCATGTGTCAGTATATTTATGCCTGCATCTGTAATTTTCACTCCATGCATCTAAAGAAGTGGGGGGTTTTACCCACGAAAACTTATGCTCAAATAAATCTGTTAGTCTTCAAGGTGCCACTGGATTCCTCATTGTTTTTGTGGATTCAGACTAACACTGCTACCCCTCTGATACTTGTTTCATGGTTGTATTTCTCTTTCCTTTGCTGCATTTCACTGTTGTCTAGTCACCCTTCCTTTGTTTCACATCTCTGCCTAAATCAATGACACAGTGGGACTTGATTAGCCCAAATAATATTAAGAGACGATGATGATACTGAAACAGTGAAGAGAGAAAAAACACAAAGTGCAGCATACATAGTGGCTGTATTCTACATGTTTAAAAAAAAATAAAAATTAAATGTCTTTCTCTTTTAGATCTTTTGATTTGATAAATTCCATGGTTGATGAACCATTTAGCTGCAGACTCTGAAAACCAACAGCCCAAGGCATAGCATTAATCAAGTGAACCATCATACCAGCCCTATTTGGTTTGTAATTTTTTTATTTTGTTGGTGGGAAGCTACTACAAGATACAATGTATCCCACAAACTAGAGAAATATATGACCAGTTTGATAGCAATACAATAGACTATAAATGAATGGATATTTTTAAAGATGTGTATTTCTTAATTGCTTGTAAACTAACCTAGTTGAGAGCACATTGTTGGTATTCAGATGAAAGCATGCATTCTCCAGATTTCCACAGGGCATAGAGTGGTTTATTATATAGTGTGAATGGGATGCTGGCACTGGCTGACAGAAATACAGTATTTTTAAATCAAGGGAATCAGCTATACAACCCTTCCCTGTCCCTGCCCCTCAGTTTTCACCTTGGGAGGGAGATATGCCAATCAAAATTCAGCCCTGGCTCAGAGTCAAAGAGAAACCTGGATCTCTATGAATTGGCATGAGCCAAAGAAAATCCAAGCCAAGTGAGAACATCCTCCTGGTAATTCTTAGAAATGAATTTTCAGTCATAGGGATGCATAGGTCCCTTACTGCTTCTACTATGATTAAGGATAGAACAGGGGCTTGCTCCTTAAATTATAGAAGCCTCGTTTTAGTAAGGTGGCAAATTCCTTTCACCAGAGCAGCAGTCAGATGGCCTGAAACAGATGGGACCAAATCTAGCCCCAGCTTAGGCAGGTGCAGTTATCATAAAAGTCATTGGGAGTTATGTTGTGTGTATACCAAGTTTGCCCCATAATATCCAGGTGAAATGCATCTGTTTGGACCAGCAGTCTTCTGATAGGACTTCATTTTTGCCAGAACACCAGTGAACACTACTGGTGCTCTCATCTGGCCTCATCCTCAGTTCTCATTCCCTGCCACCCACAGTCTTTTACCACACGCAACTGCTCTTCTACTGGTGCATTACTATGCTCTCCAGTGTTAACACTTCCTAAAACTTCTGGGTGCTCCCTCTGACCCAGTCTGTTCTTAACTGTATCACATCCCTCTTCAAAGTTCCCCTGATCCTGATGTCCCACTCCACTGCTCTCCAACTCATTGCCCCTCTGCCTTTCTAATGCTTCTGCCCTTTACTGTGTTCTTCAAGCCATTCCTACTGCTTCACTCTCTGTGAAAGATTCTCCCCTGAACCTCCCTCCTAAATTGATCTGCTAACCACTCTTTCTTGCTTTTTACTACCCAGTGGCCAAGATTTGTTTCAAGGAATTTCTGCAACTTAAGACTTCCAGAACTGAAGTGGTGATTTAGCAGCTGTGGTTAAAATAGCCCTTTGACTTATGTGGATTAAGTAGTTTGGTAATGCCAGACCAGGCCCACTGATTTTAAGTCTGGGCTTTGGGTTAACATTTGTAGGATCAGCAAGAGACCCTATATTGCTTGTATTCCAGTATTCTAATTGGCATCTTTTTCTGGTAACATTACAATAATTTATGTCCTAGAATGACTTCTGATCAATAGACTCTGGTCTTTATATGCACTCTGAATTTCTGTTCTGCAATATTTGAAGTTTCTAAAAGGAGTGAAAAAAGCTCTGATCCATTACAGAACCCTCACCTAACCTACATGACAAATCCTGAGAATACAGATCAAAGAATGGTTAATGCATGCAACAGGTTGGCTGAACTAAACAGAAAACAATTACCTATGGACTGCAAGGAACTAGAAAGCACACATACTAGCCAATATGCTGTTGTGATCTACAGCTGTGACAGGGTAGAAAGTAGCACATCTGCATGTAAAGCACTCTGATTTTGCCTAAAACCTGATTGAACAGTTAGCCAGAAAATATAAAATGGGAAGCTTTACTTTGTTTGGTGATGTCATTCCTGCTGTGAGAGAGAGGGGTCCTTACTATTTATAATACTAGAGAAATCTTAATATCTACATTCTGTAAAACCCTCCCTTTCTGAAAAAGTCCTATGGAATTTAAATTAGGCATTAATACTCTCACTCTTTTGCCAAGCAGTAGCAGATTTCAGAGTCTTGCTGATCAGTTTCCCATTGCAGGAGAAATCAGTGAATATATTCTTAGTGTGACTTGTTTATTTACACCAGTCTTCAAACAGAGACAGTCAAACAACATGCAGGCAATGCCCTCTTTCAGGAATCTCATCCAAAACACTAATGCTCCGTTCCCAGGAACCAACTCTAACTTCAAAAATTCTCTCCACGTAGACAGGTTAGGCAGAGAGCAAACTCTTCAGCTGTTCGGAACAGCTCCCCCAAAAGAAACCTCATTACAAAGCTAACGACAATACAACATTTCTTCAAAGATTGAACAGCGTTCACGTGCTAAGAACTTGGAACACTGTGAGTAACAGTGCCATCTACTGACTCCAGCTAAAACAGTACTAATAGGGTTCCATAATAAATAAATTACTTTAAAATCCAATAGAATTTGATAGAAAATAACTTCCTGTGGGGTTGTGAACCAGCCTATAGAATGCTAAGACACTTTTCTAACCTACATGAGGTCAACAAATCCTATAGGAAGTGATCATTTTCTAGTCAACTTTTCCATAAGGGCCTGGAAGTGTGCTCTTTTATTAAATACTCTGACTTCTGCAGGATATTAGAATTATTTTAGTATATCACTAAAGCATATAAATGTGTTAATTATTTTCTCATGTCTTTCCCCAATTCATAAACATATGTGCTCTTGGTCCTGGCTAACTGTCAGAATGCCTGTCTCTGCTGGCAGAAACAAAGCATTGGATATCAGCAAACGCTCCTAGATTAGCCATCAGGAGGCTCTCAGCAAAGAGCACTCAACTCTGGAGCTCCTTCTGTGCCCCCGGCTTCCTTGGCCTGATAGACTGAATCTTCTGCAAGACCCATCTGTTTCCTCCGGTTCTTGAGAAGTGAATGGGCTAGGAAGGCCATGAAAGGATTTAAGGGTTTTAATATTTATGAAACTGGACAGGGTTGGTG
This sequence comes from Chelydra serpentina, assembly GCA_037349315.1. Lineage (NCBI taxonomy): Eukaryota > Metazoa > Chordata > Testudines > Chelydridae > Chelydra > Chelydra serpentina. The sequence goes on from JBAIAC010000010.1 coordinate 27,361,633, forward strand.
GGGAGAAGAGAGTTCATGATTCATTGGTTTGTTTTGTAACCTTTGTTATTATTTTTAACCTATGTACTTAGAGAGGGGACAGGTGCATTTTTAAAAATCTAAATAGACAATCAAAGTTGGCTTATACATAGTTGCTGTCTAAACTTGTTGGTGGACTGAAACCTGGACAATCACTGTCTACCAGGAGTCCACAACTACAGTGGATTGAGAAAGAAAACAGGCAGGTTGGGTTTGCCAGTTCCAGAAAGTCTCCAGTACGTTATTCACCATGTTGACAACTTAGGGTTCTGGTGTGGACCAGAGGTTTATACCCCCAATTATAGCCCCAAGGTTTGGAGAGCCCAAACTGCTTCCTCATGTAATAAATATCTAAATTTTTCATGCTACCTAAGAAGTGCTTGTACTTCAAAATGCTATCCCTGGAGTGAAGGTGGCAGATAGGGCAGGCTGTAAGGAGAAGATGGTGGTGGTCTTCTTTCACAGGCTCTAAGGAATAACTCCTCTCCTGCCACTCTCACACTGCACAGAGCATGTATTCTTGTGGGGCTGGCTTGATGTCAAAACATCATATCCCATGATGCCATGTTGGATCCAAACTGAAAAGAAACATTAGCTAGACAGACTTGAACCAGGCAGATTTGGGCTTTCAACCTGTCCTCTTTGCTAGTATGTGAACAGGCTTACATAAACAACAAGCCTGAGGCAAGAGCAACGTGATCAAAATCAAAGTTGAATCATAGAATTGTAGGACTGGAAGGGACCTTGAGAGGTCATCTAGTCCAGTCCCCTGCACTCATGGCAGGACTAAGTATTCTCTAGACCATCCCTGACAGATGTTTGTCTGACCTGCTCTTAAAAATCCCCAATGGTGGAGTTTCCACAACCTCCTTGGGCAATTTATTCCAGTGTTTAACCACCCGAACAGGAAGCTCCTAAAGTCCATCCTAAACTGCCCTTGCTGCAATTTAAGCCCATTGCTTCTTGTCCTATCCTCAGAGGTTAAGGAGAAATTTCTTTCTCCCTCCTCCTTGTTACAAGCTTTCACGTACTTGAAAACTGTTATCATGTCCCCCCTCAGTCTTCTCTTCTCCAGACTAAACAAACCCAATTTTTTCAATCTTCCCTCATATCTTATGTTTTTTAGACCTTTAATCATTTTTGTTGCTCTTCTCTGGACTTTCTCCAATTTGTCCACATCTTTTCTGAAATGTGGCGCCCAGAACTGGACTCAATACTTCAGTTGAGGCCTAATCAGTGTGGAGTAGAGCAGAAGAATTACTTCTTGTGTCTTGCTGACAACACTCCTGATAATTCATCCCAGAATGATGTTTTCTTTTTTCTGAAACAATGTTACACTGTTGACTCATATTTAGCTTGTGATATTTAGCATATTTAGCACTGTGACCCCCAGATCCCTTTCTGCAGCACTCCTTCCTAGGCAGTCATTTCCCATTTTGTATGTGTGCAACTGATTGTTCCTTCCTAAGCAGAGTACTTTGCATCTGTCCTAATTTAATTTCATCCAATTTACTTCAGACCATTTCTCTGGTTTGTCCAGATCATTTTGAATTTTAATCCTATCCTTCAAAGCACTTGCAACCCCTCCCAGCTTGGTATCATCCATAAACTTTACAAGTGTACTCTCTATGCCATTATCTAAATCAGTGATGAAGATATTGAACAGAACCAGACCCAGAACTGATCCCTTCGGGACCCCCATTTGATATGCCCTTCCAGGTTGACTGAAGCTCTGATAACTACTCTCTGGGAATGGTTTTTCAACCAGTTATGCACCCACCTTGTAGAAGCGACAAAGAGTCCTGTGGTACCTTATAGACTAACAGACGTATTAGAGCATAAGCTTTCGTGGGTGAATACCCACTTCTTCAGATGCATCTGCAGAAGTGGGTATTCACCCACGAAAGCTTATGCTCCAATACGTCTGTTAGTTTATAAGGTGCCACAGGACTCTTTGTCGCTTCTACAGATCCAGACTAACACGGCTACCCCTCTGATACTTCACTACCCACCTTGTAGTAGCTCCATCTAGGTTGTATTTCCCTAGTTTGTTTATGAGAAGGTCATGCGAGACAGTATCAAAAGCCTTACTAAAATCAAGATATACCACTACTGCTTCCCCCCTGATCCTCAAGGCTTCTTATTATGATAAAGAAAGATATTTGTTCTTGACAAATCCATGCTGTTACTTATCACCTTATTATCGTCTAGATGTCTGCAAATTGATTGCTTAATTATGTGTTCCATTATCTTTCCAGGTACTGAAGTTAAGCTGACTGGTCTGCAATTCCTTGGGTTGTCCTTATTTCCCTTTTTGAAGCTGCATCCTAAATCTGCCTTAAACATTGCAAGTATCGTATCTTTGCACTGTGTTGGATTCTGTTTATAATACAACCTCTCAGATACTTATATGGGCCCCCTCACCATTATAAGTGAGTGCCTCGTAATCTTTAATGTATTTATCCCCTGTGAAGTAGGCAGGGCTACTATCTCCATTTTTCTGATGGGGAATTGAGACATAGCAAGAGTAAGGCCCAGATCCTCAGAGGTATTTAGGCACCTGCATCCCCATTGATTACAACAGGAGCTAAGCACCTAAATACCTTTGAAGCCTAAGTGCGTTGTTTAAGGTCCCATTGGAAGTCTGTACCAGTACAGGGAATTAAACCTGGATCACCAGACCCCAAGCTAGCACCCTAAACATCCTTCCCTAGAAAGCAGGTACAGAATATTGGACTTCATCTGCTAGCCAATGTTCTCACACTGTTTCTCTCCTCCTCAGTAAGTCCCAGCTGTCAGAAACCACATGCTAGTTCCTGCCTTCTCCCAAATGTCTTCAGTTTTGTTGGCTTGCAGCATAGTGTTCCTGTTATTTAAACATGCTGGCGGAAGGGCGGGCAGGGTTCTTATTGAATAACTGTTAAAACCTGTTTGGAGTCTTGTGGCAGAAACTTTGAACAGTTCCAATTAGGCAGCTGCGCAGAGATTACCTCAGCTTCTGCCAAACCTGAAGTACAGCCCAGCCAACCTTAAGCTATTTTTCATAATAAAAAAGTTAGTTAGCAATAAGCAAATTCAGAAGTGTTGTGGCTTTCAAGGAGGAACTTACTGTATTTTGGCAGCGTTTTGGAGGCTGACCAAGATGCTGCTGTTAGAGGGTTTATATGAAATGATTAAATAGGAGGTAGCTAATAATTATTAATGTTATCGCAGGGGCGGGAGTGTTTGTGTAGCCAGACAGACTGGTCAGTGAGTACACTGAAACAGCTTTAAGATGTAACCTGCTCCCTTGGGCCTGCTCCACTTAAGTCAATGGGAGCTGGGTGTATCTTCCCAGGAAGAATGAAAATAAGGAGCTATTAAGTTTCACAGTGGCAGGTGATATCTCATGCATGTACACAGCAACTCTAATCATAACGATAATCTTATGAATGCCTGCAATAGTAGGGGACTAGCCTAGCTGGCCCAGGAGGCCTCCTCCTGTCTATGTAAAGAGCATACAACATAGCAGACAAGAAATTAGGGAACTTAGATTGAATTGTCATGGTCAGTTTGGAACAGCTCAAGTCACTGTGTCACATGACCTTTCTCAAGCTATCCTGTAAGCAGCACTGCATAGACTATTTTCATGCGCTCCTATTCACAAACACGCACAGTCTGTTTCTTTTCCACCATGTGTACCTTTAACCAGGGCTGGTGTAAACATTAGGTGAACTAGGTGGCCACCAAGGGTGCCAAGATTTGTGGGCACCAAAAAGCGGTGCCCAACAATTTTTTTTATGCTATTGCTGGTCACTTCCGCGCCCGGTCTCAGCCCAGCCTCTCCAAATGCAGCTGTTGGGAGATTTACTTGGTTTGCGTAACGCCGTTTAAACAGCCTTTGTGGCACATTTTCCTCTGGGAGAGGTTTGCTCAGTGGCGCGCCCGGGTAGCCTGGAGCCCAGCGCAGCAGCGAGCCCAGCTCCAGAGAGCCAGCAGGGCCTCTGGGGCATGGCTGCCACGGTCACCCAGCAAACGCCCGACAGGGAGATCCCCCTGTGAGAGGCGGCGCGGAGCCTCACGCTTTTCCAAATGAACAGGTGTGTGGTGGCTCGCTGCGGAATAAGGCGATGCATGTCCTGGCACCGCGCCCTGCTCTATTTCCAGGTCAGGCCATGCTGCTCGGGCCATGAGCTGCCGGGCAGCACTGGGTGGGAGAGGCCTGGCTGGGTCAGCGGAGCCGTGCCACGGCCATCGCACCTGCTGAAGCAACCCTGCGCCTAGGCCGGACAAGGACCGAGCCTGGCCGGAGCCCCCAGGGCTGGGGGCACACCACGGCTGGGGCTGAACAGACAGGACCGGGGGCGGGGGGGGGCGGAGTCTCTGCCCAGCTGCAGTGATGGGGAAACAACAGGGAACACACCCGGGCTTCCAGGCAGCTCCCTTTCCCCTAAACAGTGTCTGGGGCAGGGGCGAGCAAACCGGGCGAACCCAGGCACAAAGAGCCCGTACTAGGGGCAGCGAAAACACATGTGCAGCTGGCAGGGACCAGGAGCGGGAGCCCGCCCTTGCAGCACCAAAAAACTATTCGTTTGGCCGAAAAATTATCCCCCATTCTTAAAAGTTTATAATAAGCGATGCTCCAGGAGGAGGGGAGGGGGACGTGGAAGTTTCGCCTAGGACGCAAAATATCCTTGCACCGGCCCTGCCTTTAACCATCAGCTTCCAACCAGGACAGGCCATAGAACAGGCACACAGCACGAAAAGACTTTCACACAGCTTCTCTCCTCCACCCAATTCACCCTCTGAGCTTTCCCCTTACTTCCTCTTCCTCCCAACTGGCATTACTAAGCTAATTACCTCATTAACCCAACAAGTATCAGCGATCCCCACCAGTAACAGGCTGACTGATTCCAATTAAGCCTGCAACCTTATCTTGGCTGCAGCAACTTCGGTGCCCAGGGTGTTACAACTAGTACTCTGTCACAAGCCGGTTTGACTTTTTCCATTTCTATAATATTTGCATTTTACAGAATTTCACAGCTAATTAGCCTTACTTACTCAGCCACTCCCCTCTTGGGAATGGGAGGGAGGAAAGGTATGGACCAGAACAGTGTTTCGCTATTGGTATTGTATCTTGAATCCCACTCAGTCCCTTCATCTTTTCATTTCTGTAGGACGTTGCTTAGTTGGTCTTTAACCCTGGTAGGCTCCTGTGGGTGCTACTCCAATACAAATAACACACTAAGTTTTGGTATGGGCTTAATTCTGGAGCCCTCTGCTCACAATGCAATTAAACTGTTCTAGCTGAAACACTTAACCTCTTGCAATCAACACATCTTTCTGACAACACCCCGCATAGTCAGGGAAACTATCAATTGCACCAGTTTTTAATCCAGCGTCAGAGATGCACTAGTGTGAAAGGGACTGAACGTGCATCTCTCTCTCTCTCTTCCATGAGCAGTGTGTGCCACAGCATTGTTTTGCTAAGGTTACCGAAATAAATGATCGCTCTTCTCATTGGTAAATGTGTATTTGAGTGAAAATGTTTGTTAGATATTTAACTTATAGTAATACAATATCATGTTCCATTAAATATAATGCTTGGGACCATCTCAGTGTCTGATTGTACTCTGCAGTCTCACCTGAAAATCCCAGCTCTGATTCCCCGTGCTGGTTAATCATGCACAGAGGCAGTGGAAGAATATATTCCATATAATTCAGTGGCAAAGTGCGGGAGGGGGAGGAAGGCTCTTCCAGTCATATTTGGTGGCTAGATGTGGGACCAACAACATCACTTCACAACATGCACCTCAAGGAGGGCAAGGTTTCAGCAGGGACGCCCCATTTCCCAGGTTTCTGCCAGCGACATGTAGGATTCTTCTCCTCATCCTATTTTTAAAGTGAAGACCATTGGCATTGCAGTATGTTCACCATCAGCAAGGATGGTTTAAAATTACTTTGAAATACCCTTAATACTGTGTTTTGAACCATTCTTGAAGTTATGAACTCCTGGCTATTGACATTTTTTTAACTATGGTTAAGAATTTTCTATTATTGGAGTATTTCACAATTTTAAGTTAATTTTATCTGGCATATTTTAGTGAACATTTATAGCCCTAGATATAAAAGTAATTTCTTCAGCTATGCAAGACACACAGCAAGCTTCATCCAGTATGCATCATGCTCTTCTGGAAGGAGCAACGCTAAGGCCTTGTCAACATGGGGAAAGTGACCAGGATACCCAGTAGAATAAGATATTCCACTACAGCCAGGGGCGCCGACTCCGTGGGTGCTCCGGTGCTGGAGCACTCACGGAGAAAAATTGGTGGGTGCTCTGCACCCACCGGCAACTCCCCGCCCGCCCCGGACCCGCGGCAAACTTACCGGGCACCGGGAGATGTGGCGGGGCCCCGCCCCCGACGCTGGGCAACGTTGCGTCGGGGGCGGGGCCCCGCAACGTCGCCCGGCGTCGGGGGCGGGGCCCGGCGTCGGGCGGGGCCCCGCCCCCGACGCCAGGTGACAGCACCCACGGGCGGGGCCGGAAGTCAGCCCCTGTGACTACAGCTATGCCCAAATAGTTCCCCTTTCTGACACTCTATTCTGGAAGAATTACTCCATTCACAAAGTAGAGCAATTATTCTGGAACAGAGTCACATTTATTCTGGAATAGAATGACCACAAGGGGATCTATTTTGGAATGGACATAGTAGAACAGCTTATTCTGCTATAGCTATGCTGGTCAATTTCCTCATTTAGATAAGCCCTAAAAGTGCTAGAGGATAAGTCAGTCTTCGTATCCATTGTCTAAGACAGGGATCTCAAACTCAAATCACCATGAGGGCCACATGAGAACTAGTAAATTGGCCCAAGGGACGCATCACTGAAACCTATCATACAATGATACAAAAGTATAGTCAAAAATGAAAAAAATGAAGAGTAATCTAGTATTCTATTAAAAGTCAATGTATTAACTTTTTAAAAACTGCAATGCAAATAGGGGTTTTAATAAAATATAAACACTCAGTAATGTTTGGAGTTTGGCTGCCAGTGGAGTCGGCGCTATGGTGGGCCGCAGGAAATAACTCCGCGGGCCGCGTGTTTGAGGCCCCCTGCTCTAAGACAACCCAGAGGGGTGACAGTTACAGCCAGTATGATTGATTTGTTATGCACTTGTTTTCTAGCAACTGTACTAAGTATTATACATACAGCACATCACTGAACTAGAGGGCTACGGGCTCAGACCTACATGCAGGAGCAGATGTTCAGATTTTAATTCACAGTCACAGTCACTCTAGATGTACTATGTTGAAAAACTAAACATACTGAGTTTTGCAGAAGTGCAGATTTGGGACTGGAATTCAAACCTCTATATATGCCAGTATTTGGATCCAGGGACTTTGTTTTCTGCCCATCACACACATAGAAAGTGTGAGCTGGATCCTGAGTTTTGGTCTGAGCTTTTCTGGATGATGAACAGCTACAAAACAATCAGCCAAAGCTGACTTTGAACCAGCAGCCATGAGTTGGAAGGTTTGGTAATCCTTTATGATTCCCCTAAAATCAGCCAGTCCCCTATGATAGTATTCAACTGAGCACATGCAAATGGAGGCAGTTCAAGAGTGAGCAGCACCAACTAACATGCTACAGGAGTATAATCCATTTCTTTGGCAAAGGTTTTTTGTTTTATTTTTGGCTGCTCGCTGACTGCATTATTTTTTGTACACATCAGATTATGCAGTGTAGAAGGGATCAACCAAACAACAGTCTATTGCTTTAATACCTGTATGTGTGCTTAATCCCAGAATTTCTATTTATATGACTGAACACAGTTTAATCAGAAAAGAAGAGAATATTACCTTACCTAGATGAATATTAAGAACTTTAAAAAAAGCTATTTTGGACTGGAGTTCAAAAATTATCCTCCACTTAAAACCCAAAGAGATGTATTTACTGTATATGCAAACACTTGCTCAAACCCTAAGAGGCACACTGTATAAATAAGAACAGAAAAATAGCAATACTGGGTCAGACCACTGGTCCAGCTAGCCCAATATCCTGTCTCTGACAATGGCCAATGCCAGATACTTAAGAGATAATGAACAGAACAGGGCACTATCAAGTCATCTATTCCATCGTACAGTCCCAGCATCTGGCAAGTCACAGGTTTAGGGACACCCAGAGCATGGGATTGTGTCCCTGACCATCTTGGCTGCTCCAAGAACTTATCTAATTATTTTTAATTCAATTATACTTTTGACCTTCACCATATCCCCTGGCAATAAATTATACAGGTTGACTGTTCACAGTGAGAAGAAGTACTTTCTGTTTGTTTTAAAACTGTTGCATATTAATTTCATTGAGTGACCCTTGGTTCATGTGTTTTGTGAAGTGATAAATAACACTTCCTTATTTACTTTCTCCAGAGTAGACCATTCATGATTTCATAGACCTCCATCAAATCCCCACCTTAGTCATATCTTTTCTAAGCTGGACAGTCCCAGTCTTTTTAATCTCTCCTCATATGCAAGTTGTAACATGCCCATAATCATTTTTGTTGTCCGTCTCTGTATCTTTTCTAATTCTAATATACATTGAGATGGGGTAACCAGAACTACACGTAGTAGTCAAGGTGTGGGTGTGTCAAGGATTTATATAGTGGCATCATGATCTTTTCTGTCTTATCTATCCTGCTCCTAATGGTTCCTAATTACAAGGTCTCTTTCTTGAACCTATTCATTTTGTATGGATAGTTGGGATTATTTTTTCCAGTGTGCATTGCTTTGCACTTATCGATGATGAATTGTATTTGCCATTTTGTTGCCCAGTCACCCAGTTTAGTAAGATCCCTGTGAAACTTTTTGCAGTATGCTTTGGATTTATCTTGAGTAATTTTGTATCTTCTGCAAATTTTGTCACCGCTTTACCAGCTCATTTATGAATATGTTGAACATAGGTCCCAGCACAGATCCTTGAGAGACCCTGCTATCCATTGAGAAAATGGACCATTTATGCCTATTCTTTGTTTCCTATCTGTCAACCAGTTACTGATCCATGAGAGGACCTTCCCTTTTATCCCATGACTGCTTACTTTGCTTAAGAGTTTTTGGTGAGGGACCTTGTCAAAGGCTTTCTGAAAGCCCAAGTATACTATATCCACTAGATCACCCTTGTCCACATGCTTGTTGACTCCCTCAAAGAATTTTAATACATTGATGAGGCATGATTTCCCTTTACAAAAGCCATGTTGACTCTTCTCCAACATATCGTGTTCATCTATGTGTCTGATAATTCTGTTATTTACTATAGTTTTAAACAATTGCCTGGCACTGAAGTTAGGCTCACTGGCCTATAATTACCAGGATTACCTCTAGAGCCTTTTTAAAAATTAGGTTACAGTGTAGTAGCCGTGTTAGTTTGTGTCAGCAAAAAGAAAATAAGAAAGAAAGAAATACTTGTGGCACTTTAGAGACTAACAAATTTATTTCAGCATAAGCTTTCGTGGGTTAGAAGTGGGTTCTAACCCACAAAAGCTTATGCTGAAATAAATGTTAGTCTCTAAGGTGCCACAAGTATTTCTTTCTTTCTTATTTTCTTTTTAAAAATTAGGTGTTACATTAACTTCAGTCATCTGGAACAGATGATTTAAGTAATAGGTTACATATCACAGTTAGAAGCACTGCAATTTCATATCTGAGTTACTTCAGAACTCTTGGGTGAATGCCATCTTGTCCTGGCAATTTATTCATGTTCCAAAACCTTCTCTATTGCCACCTCAATCTGTTACAGTTCCTTAGATTTGGCACCTAAAAAGAATGGCTCAGGTGTGTCCTCTGCAGTGAAGTCTGATACAAAGATTTCATTTAGCTTCTCCACAACAGCCTTGTCTTTCTTGAGGGCTCCTTTAGTACCTCAATTATCCAGTGGGCTCACTTACCTCTAACGTACGTTAAAATTTTTACTCCTTGTTTTTGTGTCTTTTGCTAGCTTTCTCTTCAAATTCCTTCTTGGACAGCCTTATCATATTTTTACACTTCAGTTGCCGGAGTTTATTCTCCATTCTATTTTTCTCAGTAGGATTTGACTTCCAATTTTTAAAGGATGCCCTTTTGCCTCTAACTGCCTCTTTTACTCGACTGTTTAGCCATTGTGACTTCTCTTTTGGTCCCCTTATTTTTTATTATGATTATTTAGGGTATACATGTAATTTGAACCTCTATTAGGGTGTATTTAAATAGTTATCATGCAGCTTGAAGGTATTTCACCCTTGTGACTATGCCTTTTAATTTACATTAAATTAGCTTTCTCATTTTTGTGTAGTTCCCTTGTTTGAAGTTAAATACTACTGTGGTATTTATGTTCTTATGTGGTGGGTTTTTTGGCATTTTCCCTCTACAAGGATGTTAAATGTAACTACATTATGGTTATTACAAAGCAGTTCAGCTATATTCACATCTTAGATCAAATCCTGTGTTTCACTTATGACTAAATCAAGATTTGCCTCTCCCCTTGTGGGTTCCAGGACAAATGGCTCCAAGAAGCAGCCATTAAGGGTGTATAGAAATTATATCTCTGCATCCCTTCCTGATCTATCCCATACCCAGTCAATATGGGGATAGCTGAAATCCCCCTTTATTATTGAGTTTTCTGCCTTTGTAGCCTCTCTAATCTCCCAGAGCAATTCACAATCATGAATACCATCCTGTTCAGCTGGTCAGAAGCATATTTCTCCTGCTAATATATATTCCTGCTGTTACTGTTCAAGCAGGAAATGTAATTTTGCAGTAGGTTTAAAAACAAACAGATTCAGAAAAAAATCACTGCCATCCATTTTTCCCAGTTATTGCAATCAATGATTTGTTAGGTAGCATCTTTTGTGGTAACCCTTGGCTACATTAAAGAAAGAACAATAGAATTAAGCACTTTCTAATACTCTCCTGATGAAAGGATAGTTGTTCAACAGCATCCATGGTGGTCTCAGTCTATTTCCCATAGGAAACCCAATGTTTCTGTTGGCAGAGATACAAAAGAAAGAATGTACATGGAGTCTGAACTATTCACTCCTCTACAGGCAGGCTCTCCAGGGCAAGGTGAAGGCAAGTTAAGAATTGTGGAATCTGGAAAGCCATTGCTGCTGCTTGGGTAGTGACTGTTTTAGGAATAAACAAAAGCAGTCTCCATCGCCCCCAATCCAGCTCCTTTCACCAGCACTTCATTTAAAAAATAAATCTATATTAAGAGGCTTTGCTCATGAGACACACATACAAAACCTTCATCATAGGACCAACCTCAGAGCTTCTGATGCCCTGCAAGAGACCAGAGGGAAGAACCTTCTGTGGTGTCTCTGATGGGTAACTTTGTACCTGAGTGTTTGCTCCATCAGAGTGCCCCAGGCAGAGTCAGTTCAGACATCACTTCTGAGCTTGCAGCCACCGGCATGCCCCATCCCTTCAAGATCAAGCACAAGTGGGAATGCTACCATGATATTTACTATAAAGCAGCTTTATCCCAATGGTTTTGACACTCTTTTACTGAGAATGTGGCACCATTCATGTATCTCCTCAGTGCACATTCATTTTGATGTAGACTATTTTCTGTATTTTTTGGCTCTTTACATTTGTTACTGAAAACCAAGATTATTGCCTCGTAGATCAGCAATGATCCACTTATTCCCCCACTTATAATTAACATCAGAATCAATTCCACAGCGATCAGTTGTGAGGTCACAGATGAACCTAGGAACTGAGGCAAGGGAACAAATTAGCTCTGGAATGGGAGATCTCATGTTAAATGCAAATATCTAAAGTCCTAAAGCAGAAAAGACATTTCTGAAAATAATCTAGATGATTACACTGCAACATGATTTCTAAACGGAATTCTCAAAACCAGGCAGCAGCAGCTCTTAAAAACTACTCGTAAAACAACCTCCCAAACACTAACAAGACTGTGTCAGGGCGACACTTTATCATTTCATTTGGCCACAGCCGTAATTTGGTTTCCCAGCTTGCGCTAACCAAGTTGTGTTACAGTACTCACCACAGGCAGCAGCTTGGGCTGAGTATACTTACCTAGGATCTTGGACAAGGGGGTACTTGGGTGGCTAGCCTGAGCCACTCCTGTATTGCTGCAGCCACACTGCTTGTTTTAGCACACTAGCTCAACTAGAGCGAGCACATGTAAGTGTACCTGCTCCTGTAGATCTGGGTTCAAAACCCTAGGGAACGCTTACAACACCATGTGAGTTCAGGGTGGGCAACAGCTGACTGGAGGATTGTAGTAGTGCCTAAATCTATGGAGCTGGGCCATTGTATTTCCATCACCATCACAGCCTTCCCTACAAGTAGGAGCACAGCTTTCAAAAGATACCATTGTTATACTTGTAGCCTTAGATTAGGAATGGGTTTTATTGCAAAGACTGTGGGGAGAGAGAGAGAGGTTTTGTAATATGTCAGAGTTGGCCAGGGCAGCCTACCTGCAAACACTTCTCACATACAAAGCTTTTCTTGCAGGTATGTAAACAAAAAACCCAAAACAGAACAAAAATAAATAACTAACCACCAGAACTTCACAGCCCTGGAAACAGAAAATAACAATGTCCAGCACATGTTATAACAAAAGCCAAGGCCTGAAAATCAGATTTTGCTGTCTGCTTTTTCCAAATTGACTAAGCTGGCCTGTTTCCAGCAACTTCAACCTTTCCCCCTTCTCTATTTACCCACAAGTTTCGATAAGATTTCAGTGTATACGTCCTCAGCATGCAGTTGCCCTCAGTCAATAGGTCTGCATCAGTATTCCTGCAACCCTTCATACCTGTGTGTGTTAATGCTCTGCTCACCTCTCCAGCAGCTAACTGTTTCTGCCTCATGCAAAGTAGGGCTCCATCCATCAGAGTCTTAAATGAAGTCGCGTTACGGTGTGGTTTGGGGTTAAGTTTGAAAACATGGTGTTCTGAGCCCACATTTGTTCAGGTTTCTGAATCCTAATAATTCATTTTATATCTTTCTGTAAAGACTAGAACTAAATTGCTATAGTATTTGATACATGTACACTTATGAGCAATTAAATGTTACCATAATATTCCTTCATGGTAAAACAGCAAAAACAGTCAGCTAAATTCTGTAAAAACAGCAAGTTAAACATTGCTCTATTAATGATGTCCCTAAAACCACAGGAAGTCTTACACACACACAATTCTGTTTGAAAGGATGAAAGAGTTTGCCTAGCAGTTACCTAAAAGCAGAAGGAATTGAGTAATTCTGTTATTTGTTTACAGATAAGGGTTCAAGAAGCAGAACAGTTAAGCAACTGTTCCTTCCGCTGCAGACACTACTGCTAGATAACGGACCTCAGGATTTCTGTTGTGTTTTGAATCCGAGGGAAGGTCATATAATAGGATATGAGTTCATTTGTCTCAAAGTGAACTTATCTTCTGCAATGAAAACCCTCTTAAAAAAATCCTTGGGCCAAATTCTATCCCTCTGCATCTAAGTGGTGTCACACTGCTGTAAAAGAGTAGAATTTGACTTCAGTGAAATGACACCAGTGTAGGAGACTGGAATTTGGTATGGTAGTTTTTCATTTTAAATTACTAAGTCATCCTGTTTCAAAGTTAGTTATCTTGCTGTTGTGGAGCAATGTCATTACATAAAAATAAATAAGTAAACCCAAGAGCCCCACACTGCATGATCTGGATGTCTTAGTATGCTCCTAAAATGAATCAGCATTAGTCAGACCATGGTTGGATTTGAACAAGGTTTCAAGCTCTGTGTAGACAGAGTCCTACAATTGGAATCTGTTTGGCTAAGAGAATCCCAGTGTATCTGAGACATTTAGTTTCATGAGGACCTGGAAGTTTTGTGAACTGGCTAGATATGACCTGAAACCAGCAGTGGCAGATTAGTCACTGTCCATGGGTCCCCGTCAACTGGGGTGGGCCTGGGAAAAAATCCACATATGGGCAGCGGAAGCCTGGACCTTAGCTCCTGGGCAGGTGGGGCAGGGCCGGGGAAGCCCCCATGCCCTGACCCTGCTCTGTGGCAGCAGCATCGAGCCGGGGAAGCCCCCCTCAATAGCTCCCAACCCGGTCCTTGCTGAAGCTGCAGGACGGGGGAAGCCCCCCTTCCCCAGCTGCTCCTGATCCCATTCCCAGCAGATGCCCTTGGGTAGGGGAAGCCCCAGCACCCCCCAACCAGCCCCCGCAGAAGTTGCAGAGAGGCAGGGGATGCCCCCACACCCGACCCCACTTTCAGGAATAAGTGCTGGGCACAGCGGGAGAAGCCCTAGCGCCCCAACCCTGGTGCCCCCAAGGAAGCGAGGGAGGTGTCAGGGGAAGCCCCTGCACCCAGCCCCACACTGCAGCCTTGGAACTGGAGGAGCTGTCACTCTCCACTGCATCCCGGGACTATGGCGTGGGGATAGAGCTTCTCCAGTCTTGGGGCCAGTGGGTGTGGGGCAGAAAGGAACAAAAGGGGCTCTTGGGCTGTAGTGTGTGTGTGTGTGAGGGGGGGTGCGGAATGGGGCCCCACCCCCAGGGAAGGGACAGAAAGGGGGGGCTGTGGGCAGGGCCACAGGTGGAAGGGATGGGGAGGGGTCCCCCACTTGCTCTGGCCCAGGGCCCCAGGAAACCTTAATCCACCTCTGGAAACCAGGTGCCATAGGTTGATGTATTTATAACAACAACAGAAAAAACAAAACAAAACAAAAACAAAACAAACCCAACCCCCCGCCCCCCAAAAACTGCAACACTGGCAAACATTGCACATGTACAAACTGCAGTCCATCACTGGAGTAAAATCAGGAGAGAAAAGTACACAGATAGATAGCTCTTTGGAGGGCTGCTACTTTTAATTTTAGCTACCGACCATGTGGAAGATGGGTATGCTTTTATATTATTATGAGCAAAAATGGTGGATTATGTAGCACCTAGACACTGAGGTATTTACATTTCTCCTGTTACTGAAAAGAGCTAATGAAATGATGTAGGTACTGCTGCTGGGAAAACAGAGACGTTATTTATGAGTGATAGTCACCATCACTAATCAGATGCAGTGGATTCATTTCTAACATAGGGCAGAGCACCCGGGGCGTGAATAAATACATACATATGTCCCCATTCTGGGTGGTGGTCTCTTGAGCTGAAAACATCCCACATATACAAGGATGCCAGTAACTAGCAGGTGAAAGAAGGAAACGGACTAGGGAATGTGAAAGTCATGGCCTCGGTAGCCCTCACAAATCTTTTTAATCAGGCTGAGGAAAATTAAAGCGTCTCCTCCTGTTATCTTTGGAAAGGTTAACAGTTAATGAAGGCAAGGCAATCTGTACTGATAAGAGCAGAGGCTGAACAGCACCGCTCTCACAGTCAAAACCGACACATTTATCTCTTCTCGGAAAGGCTGTTGCTTGCAATGTATTGTTTTAAAGCAAAGGGGAAATAATGCATGGAGTTGGCACCTTTTGAACGTTAATGCCACAGCAGAATTTAAGTTTATGAAGCTCCTGATAACTTCTTTAGTGTTTGCCCTCCATATCCCCTTTCCAGATGAGATAGAGCACAAGTGATTCAGGAGCAGTTAAAGTGGCAAAATAATAAGAACCATATCTAGCTGTTTTGAACATGCATCTTGGAGTTGTGAGAGAGAGACACCCAAGAATGAGCTCTTCCAACTCAATTTCTGAAGTAGCAATATGCATGACATCCCTTAGGTCTCCTCCATTCCCTGCTCCCCAACCCCAACTTTTATCCAGGGATGACAAGAGGAACAGTTTAATTCAGGAGGCATTTATTGATGGCCACAGCCAAACACCTGTGTTTTCTGTTTGCAGCGCAACAGCAGGCTGTCTGAGTCTTGGGTTATCACCTGGCCATAACTGCTCAGCATGGCGACAAACAAAGCGTTCATTGATTTAAAAAATGTTTTAAATGGGTGAAGGAGGGTACACAGTCAAAGATAAATTTGAAGTGATTGTCTGAGGCAGGAAATAATACATCACCGGGTAGCACACAGTGTTGAGTTTGGACCCTCTTTTCAGCATATTGATAGCAAAAAAACAAACATTAAAAAAGGAAGACGAAAAAGGCCAAACACTAAGATGGACAGAGCAGGTATCTTTAAAATAAACTTTTGTCCATCCATCCCACATTCATCCTTGTTGTATCTGAACAAGGTACCACAGTGACTGGTGCCTTCAAATGCCTGTAACATAGAAGCTATCATAGCTGGACTCCATTCACCAAAATGTTTTATGATGTCCAAACAAGCTAGTTAGTGGCTTGACAAATGCAGGATGTCAAATATTGGTTGCACAGATATTCATTGTTCTGTTGTCTTTAATAGTGCCTAATCTATGACAGCACAGATCATGTATTTATATTAACAACACATGAAATAGAAAAGAGATTTGTGCCATAAAAAGGTCCTTGTAATGTGTCTCGAGGCGTTCTCTGTGTTTTATAGGTTAGAAGAGACTCATTGGTGTGCTTTAATATTATGAAACGCTAAATGAAGACCCCAGGACTGAACACTTTGTATAAAAAAAGTCTCATTTTTGTGGCGGGAAAAGGTGAAGGTGAAGAAAGCAACTGCAGCATTGCACAGAGTAATGTTGTAAACGGGAAAAAAATCATTCCCCCAATGTAAGTGCCACATATTGCTTGGAGGGGAGAAGGAATTGTGGCATGAACAGAATATTTCTGTGCGGCTTTCCTCTTCTGTTATGGCTGCTTTTCTGTACGCATTGTCCGAGCTTTTCACTGTCACCCTGGATCTGGCTCCTGCTGAGATGCATCACACACCCTTTGCATGCTGCATGTCCTCAGGCAAAACATCTCATGAAAATGCGATCACAGTGGAGTCACAGTTCGAATTAGATCTGCTCAGGGTTTTGTTTGTTTGTCACATTTCCACTGGCTGTTAATTTTTATTGCTTGCAAACTTCTCCTGTCTAAAATCTGCGGGAAAAGCTGGGCTATCATATTAAAGGATATTTACCCGATCAGGACAATATTGATGATTAAAGTGGCTGCTTCCATCTTTGCTCAGTGTTGTGACACATCCTCACATTGGGTAACATGAAAGGCAGAGAAACAACAGCAGTGAGTGCTGACAACTTTGTGTGTCATGCTTTAATGCCTGGAGCTGACTAGGGTTTATGTTTCGCAAACCTTGTGGAGCTCTTGAGTTTTGTTTTTTTCCCCTCTCAGGTATTGCTGAAGAAATGGAAGGGCGGGGGGGAAGCATCTTGCTTTCTACTTTAGATTCCTGTATGCAAAATGAAGGAGAGGCCGAGACTTTGGTCTTTATGCAATAATCTTTATTTCTGTATATCATCTTTACTCTTCCCAGCCCAGAGAAGAAGGAGGGTCTTATGGTTAAGGCACTAGATTAGCACTCTTGAGATTTAAATTGAGTTCCTAGTTCGGTCACTGAGTGACCTTGGAGAAATTGTTTATTTTATTTGCTTCAATTTCCTATCCATATCCATGGAGATGATAATACTTCTTTCTCTCATCCTTTGTCTATCCTATCTATTTAGACTGTAAGCTATTTACAGAAGGAACTATTACGATGTATGCATACAGTCCCTAGAACTCTGAGGCCCTGATTTTTGTGGGGGCTTCTACTATATACGTGATAAATAAATAATAATAATAGCCTTTCATAAAAAGAGAGTGTTGTAGACCATTTCACTGCTCAGTAGTTTATACTGTACCTACAAATATTGTACCATTCAAAGCTGTGTAAAGTAGTTCACATTATATTCTGAAGGTAGAGGTAGGGTGAACCTAGATGCAATGGTCAAGTTTCAAGGGCCCAAGATAATTGTAAAAGTGTAAAATGTGTTTGTTTCTGTGATGCTGTGAATAAGACAGATGACCATTTGTATCATGGTTGCTACCACTGTTATACAATTGCAATAAATCTTGTGCAAAGTATGTCATGTAAGGTGTCAATGGAAAAGTTGTGATTTGCTAAGTATGATTATCCTGTTTATATGCATGTATCATCTTTGTATCTGAAGGTATGAATATTGGCTACATGCTTGCATCTTAAACCTGTGTTGTATTGCTGGGTGACACACCCCAGGGTAGGATTTACATCAGGGCTAGACAGTTATGTGTTGATGGCCTATCCAGGACACTCCACTCTCACAATGGGCCATTGAAGAAACTCATCCTGTTCATATAGCTCTTCCTGTGGATGTCTCAGACAGCAAGGAGCCAATGGCCATCCCCTGTGATTCAGCAAAACATGTCAGGACGTGATATGCTCCTGTGACCCTGGACTTTATCTTGGGCCAGTAAGTTAACTTTCCACAGACAGGGTCCGTGGGCTTTGTTTGGGACAGTAAAGTTCCATGCACCTGGCAAAGGATATAAAAAGACACCTGAAACACTCCATGTTGCCTCTTTCCTGCTTCCAGTCTCTGGACTGTGGCTTTACAACTAAAAAAAGCATCATGAACTATGGATTGGGGGCCTGTCAAGCTTCTGAAAGTTACTAGAGAGACTTTACAAGCCAGCAGTCTATTCCATCACTGCTACAAACCTGATAAAAGGACTTTTGCAACCATTTGTATGTATATGTTCTATTAACCATTTATAACTCTCTTCTTTTCTTGTATTAATAAATCTTTAGGTAGTTTACTAAGGATTGGCTGACAGTGTGATATTTGGGTAAGATCTGAGATTCGTATTGACCTGGGGGTATGTGTCTGATCCTTTGGGATTAAAAAGAACCTCACATATGGTGAAATGGGTTTTCAGTAACCACTCACTATGTTTGAATGAGTTGTCTGGATGGGAGCCAAGGGCTGGAATACCTAAAGTCTTTAAAGAGGACTGTGTTTGGCTTCTGATTAACCAGTGTGATACTGCAGAAGCTCTTTTGTTACTGGCTTGGTGAATCTAAGTATAGAATAATTTGTATAGAACCAGTTTTGGGAGGATTGTCAGCCCTATTTCTTGCAGTCTGCTCTGAGTGTGGCATTCTCAGTGTGGTCCATCCAAGGCTCCCGGTCACAGTTTCATTAGGGAAGTAGGAGTGTTAGTGAATGTATAAACATCAGGCATTTGGGATGTGAAATAATAAACAAGAATCTTTCCACCACTGCAGCACATATTTATAAGCAAATACACTAACTTGCCCAGACTCCTTCCAATATATTGGCTCTGTGTTCTAGCGGGGTTCTGTAGTAGCTGCAATGGTGTGAGTTGGGGTGTCACAATAGAGTGGGAGCTGATTGGCCACAACAGCATGCATTTTACATTTCAAAATTAAAATCAGTTGTGCTGGCTGCCCCTCCCTTCTCCCCCACCCAGCTGTCTCTCTAATTCCATGTCTATCACACCCTTCCCAAAGAGACAACTGGCATCCCTGCCACCCAATCCTTCTCTGCTCCCTTACCAACCTTAGGTCTTCCTCTGATTCCTATAGTTTACAGCATTGTCACTGACCCATCATTCCCCTCAGCTAATGGCAGAGCAGAAGCCCCCTTGATATCCCCACCTCACTATTTTTACGTGCTGCAAGGCTAATTCTAGGGCATTAATTGCTGAACGGTCCCTTCCTTGGCCATCACTAGCTTTTTCCATAGCTCACACCCAGGCATAGGCTTCAATTAGGTCTTTAACCTTGTCTATCTATTGCTTTTTTCTGTACTAATGCCAGTACACAGTTTGCCTCACCAATCTGTTCTCTGCAGGGTTGGTGTCAGGGCACTGATTTCCATGCTTCAGAAAATCCTAGTCTGCTACAAGTATCATTATGAGGCACACTTGAACTTGCTAAGAGTTAACTTGTAATTAAAGGAAGAACTAAAACAATCAATGTTAATGTGAAATAGTTAAGCAAATATGAGAAATTACCAGAAAATGGCTCTAAGCCTCCATTCAGGGAAAAGTGCACTTAATTCTATTGACCACACATCTGAACAGAAAACTGTAGATATCCAAGTGTGCTGAGGGAAGAATGACAAGGAGGTTATTAGCTCAGCCAATGAAAATACAATGAAAAAGATGAGAGGATTCTCAGGTGCAATTATCCTAAACTTATGATTTATGGGTGTTCCGTGCACTATTTAACCCTGGTTTAAAAGGAAGTAGCACCTAGCACAGTGCTAGAGCACACAATAGAAGCTGAAAATTCTTCTCTCTGGTTCTTGGGGTTAATCTGCAACAGCCCTGGCCCTAAATTTGAGGCTGCTATAATTTAGGAGAGCTGGTTACAGCTTTCAAGGGATTGCTAGAGTGTATCACACTCCTGCCTCACTTCTCAGCTCACGCCTCACCCTGCCCCCTACACTATGGATTATTGAGGCGCTTGGGAGTAATATAGGAACCCAATATGTCAGCAGGGTGGAGTCCACAGTTGTGGAAATATGGGGGTGTGTCCTCAGGCAGCTCAAAGGGCATGGAATCAAGCCTTACTATCTGACCTTGTGTCTCTACATGTGAATCCAGCTATGGTAAGTGTGTGGAAATTGGCATGGAGTAGCAGGAGGCCTTTGATCAAAACGTAGTATACATTATACACAACAAGGGATTCTACAGAAAAATAGCAATTGATTAAAGTTTCAAAGGCAGATTGGCAGATTACAGGCTGATGGCACTAATGTCACTGTCTCTCAGGAAATTTTGCTTTATCTAATTAACAAAAAGAACTGGAACCACACACGAGGACAGAATTACAAAACAATTCAGAGAAGCTATGGAATCTTTCCAATACTTAGCCAGCATAACTCATCCTGATTACATAGGTAGAGGTGAAGTGATGAAACATGGCAGATGGAACATAATCCTGAGTTCTTCTTCCAGCATTTACAATTAATGATCCAGTTTTCTACCCCAAATCTTTGTTTGGGAAGGAAGTTCGGTTTGTTGTAACTAAATAATGAGCATTTGTGAATATAAACTCATGGAAAATTCAGACTGTTGTACATTTTTAGAAGACCCACGTGCCTGTTCAGTCAGCTCAGCATCGCTCAAATGTAGTTTGAACACTCTTACACTGGGATTCATAATAGGCTCAGTGCTGACAAACAAGTTGGTCTATTCATAACTAAGGGCAGGTACAAAAGAGTGGTGTGTTTTGTATTTCATAAATAAACAGAGGTTTTTTTCCAGGCTGGAGAAAATCAAAACCCAGCAAGAAGCTTAAAATAATGCTTATGTGTCAAACAATGAATTTGTTTCTGCATTGTTTGTGTTACCTTTCCTAGGGCCAGCTTCATGAGTCAGTGTTCATCAGATATTGTAAATTATTTATAATAACCATGGATGGGACCAAGGTAATGAGTTATATCTTGTATGATGTGCCACCTAGTGATTCAGTCCACCACCATTGGCTTGTTTCAGTATTGGGATCCAGCACTCTTCTATGTCTGAGCACAGGCCAGAGTGCATTATATATAGGGTGACCAGACAGCAAATGTGAAACTTCGGGTGGGGGTTAATAGGAGCCTATAATAAGAAAAAGACCCAAAAATCGGGACTGTCCCTATAAAATCAGGACATCTGGTCACCCTAATTATATACCTTTGGGAACAAGGCATGTAGAAGATGCAGCACATTCAGTCTCTGGTGAGCCAGAGAGAGAGAATGACACTCTAGCCTAGTGGTTAGCACACTCACCTGTAGATTCATGTTCAAGTCCCTGCTCCAATAACTATTTAAGCATTTTCTACAAAGTGGAACAGCTTCAACAGGAACGACTCACTGCAGAATACCTGATAGCCCAGTGGCTTAGGGTACTCTCCTGGGAGGTGGGTAATCTGGGTACAAATCCCTATTCTTAATCAGGCAGACTGGAGACTTGAACCTGGGTCCTCTACTTTCTGGGTGAGTGCTGTACTTACCCGACTGTAGGACATATGAGGGGACACTATTCCCTATTCAACTGTGTTTGGTGTGGGGTCTAATCCAGTAAGCACTTACCTGATCAGGCCCCCAGGCGAGCTAGGCAGGGGAATATCTAGTTTGAGAGTCCTGCCAGGGGTTAGGTACCGAGTTTCTCGGCGGTGTCAGGATTCAGGCAGTGTTGTGCATGTGCACTGGCAGAAATTTAGCCACGCAGGGGGGTTCACTGGCGTAAATGTGGGCGCTTAGGGAATATATGTGCCCACAGGATTAGCGGCAGCTGAGTGGTGCGACCTGAGGATCTGAAGTTTAGAGTGATGTGCTTAAAGTGGTAGGTAAGCACCTAAATCCGTTACTGGATCTAGCCTGTATTCTCACAGAAAGAGAAAGTTGTACAAGCAGCAAGAGGTGGAAGGACAAAAGGGGGCTGCTGGGAATGGGGGTGTGGCAAATGATTTTTTTTTTTTTTGAAGAATACAACTCTTTTTTCTCTTGCTCCTCTCTTCAACCCCTGGACTAGATAATAACTATATAGCAAATCTGCTAAATCTGTACATGACGTACATGCAGCATTGTAAATTGGCACAAGGCTTTTCTCTGCATATCAAATAGTCCAGAACTTGACACCTAAATGCTGTGGTGCATCTATAGTACTGTGAGTTTAAATATTCATATAAATAGGAGAATGATGAGACTAGTACTTGCTGGGTAATTTATGATCTGGCAGGCAGGCAATAGCTTATGATCATCCCTTAGAGGGTATGAAGTGCTTTCTGCCAAAAGGAACCGTCCTTAAGACATTTCTTAACTTGTCTCAGCTAGGCTTTTCCTCTCAGGCTTATTAGCAAAGACTGCCTGCCAACTCTGTATCCAGTTGAAAAAGAAAACAGAGGGTAGTGAATAATTTTCCTACAAGAATCTGAAATACATTTGGACCATGTAACGTCAGGCATGGAAAAGGCAAGGGAACTCCTTTCAGGAGTAATCCTGTTATTGGCCTATTGAAATAGAGCCACTGGCCAAGAGTTTCAAAAGTGACTAGTGGTGTGGGGTGCCTCAGTGTTTGCACGCCCTCTTGGGAGGCACCTTTCGGGACCGGCTTTCAGAGGGTGGGTGCTCAGCACTTTCTTTAAGCTCTGCTCTCTTTGAGGTGTCTGAAGTTGGATACCCAAATACAGAGCCAGTCATGTCACAGGGAGGCTGGCCCCCGGTGATTGAAATAGGTCCAGCACCCCTGTGCCAGAGCAGGTGCTCCCAACTAAGCCGACTGAAGGGATGGTGAGGGGGGTACTGTACCTGGGCTATACAGGTTCAGAGGGAGTTCAGTGAGGGCAGAGCTGGAAAGGGAACTGTAGAGTGCAGCTGTAGGGAGAGAGGGTCTGCTTTAGTGGTTCCCTGAAGAAGAGAGCTGGAGCTGGGTATGACGCAGCCAGCTGAAAGGTTTGTTTTCCCTTTGGGAGAAGGCAGGCCAGGCCTTGCCTAGTATCTTTTCCCGCTGCCCAGAGAGCAGGAAGGGACAGTACGTCAGGGAGGAGGGGATGTGAGCAGCTTAAGACTGGATGGAAGATTTGTTGTTGTGTTTGCTTTTTGGAGCTTTGTGTTAATAATGACACCAGACCTCAGAAAGTGATTGGATGAGCAAGACTGTGAAGTTTTGTTTAAAGATTCTGGAAGAAAGGGAAAATGCAGCAGAGCACAGCAAAAGGCTGTCTGGCCACAAGAGGGTGCTGGTGTGGCAGCCATTGTGTTTCAAGTCTCTTCTGAAAAACATGGCCATTGAACAGCTGAAGGTTTGAGTCGTTAGTTTCAGGATCCAACTGTGCTATTACTGTTTGTGGTCTGGATTTGGTCTAAACAATACCTTGGCTGGATCCCTTAATACAATCATTCACTGCCAACATTTGTGGTGAGTTTGCAAATGACCAGAAGGCCTGGGCAAAAGTGGAAAAGTGTGAGAACTGACAGTGAAACACTTATTTCTAGAAGCATGGTTTATGTCATTACTTAAAAAAGCCCCCAAACCTTCATTCAGCCTAGCCACACTTGTTTCTTGTTCCTGTTTTCATGAAATGACAGCTTTCTACATTACCACTCGCTGCATGGCATTACGAGCTCAGCCTACTGCGGGCACTCTGGCCACAAAGCTTCCTGCGATGCTCCCCTCATGAACTGTGAAGGGATTATGATGGTGTGCAGTACACAGCATTGGATGACAGGGGCACTGCTATTGTGGATGTGTGCCATGCATCCTTAGAGCACTGCAGCATTTGGAAAGAGACTTTGGGTCTCATTCTGATCTCACACCAGTTTTTACACTGGCGCAACTGATCTGGACAGAGTTCCTTCCTCTTTACCCACTTGACAGATCAGAATCTGTCCTGCTGTCCAGTCACTTAAGCTACATAAAGATTTTACAAAACAGAGTGACCTGACTAGAATGGTTTCCTGATCTAGTCTGAATTTAAATGAAAAAGAGCTGTGGGATGATCAGAAAGTGAAGCTGAGGAGAAACTGACTCAGAAGCTCAATTGTTTTGAGTTGGGTAAAATGCAAAAAGTAAACAACACAAATGGTGGAAAGTAAATCAGATTTTTAAAATGTGTCTAATAAGACAGGTGAGGAATTGGTTATTCAGCACTAAATTTATGCCATTTTAAAAATAATGCTCTATTTGATCAATTCAGTGACTAAGGGACTATCGTGGAGCAGATTCTGATACCCTTACTTATGAGAAATAGTACCTTATTTCTCAAATGCTCCCATTGACTTCAGTGAGAACACCCATGGAATAGGATCCTACTCAGTGTGAGTAAGGGTATTAGAATCTGTTATCCTCAGAACAAGGAAAGCCTGGACAGTAGCAGTGCAAGCTTGATCACGTTGCCCTATTAATGTGCATTAACTTCCATCCCTGTGGCTGAGGGAATATTTCAGTCTCTACGCCCATTGACTGAGCCTCTTTGCAAACAATAGAATGCCAATTGTGAGGGGGACACTTTTTCATGAGGGGCCTGATCCCAAGTCCATTGAAGTCCCTGGGAGTCTTCCCTGGACTTTGGATCAGGCCCTAGGAAGTGGTTTGAAACCGCTTCATCATTCTAAAAATATATATTTTTTAAGGCTGACAGTGTCCCATTCACTTTTTCTGAACTCATTTTTTCTCTTCAGTGTTCCTGTGATTACTTTCCTTTTGACCCTGTCTCTCCTTAGCAGCATGCTTTGCCTGTCTAATTTCTCCTGAGATTATATCAGCAGGGATGATCAGCAGCTGAGCTCCTTTTATTAATGCTGACGCAGGCAGGCTGACAGAGCTCTTCAGAAGCTCACAGGGGTCAGCCTTTAAAAAGAGAGAGAGACTAGCTGGCAGGTAGCAAGAATTGGTTGCTTTTGATTAGTTTCTTTTGTTGTTTTGAACCGAGAACGACACAGGGGAAACTTCCATGTGTTATGCTTCCCTTGATTTGCCCAGAGGAGTCTTGCTGGCTACTGGCTGGTCAACAACCTGCTCACACACACTGCATTATGCAATATCCGACAGCTTTTCATGTCAGCCTGAATTATTTCATTCTTCCTCCCTTCTGAGATGGTACCTTTCCTCAGGAGTAACCTCTGAGCTTTAACCTGCTAGGCCTGTTCTAAGAGAAAACTCCACGTTTTCCAGCATTGCAATTACTTCTGTGAAAAGTGACGTAGCCACTAAGGAGAGGACAAGTGAGCTGTGGTGGAGTCTCCCACGGCCTCTCTCCAGGGGAGGATTATGCGCTGGATGCTCTAATCTTGTCAATATGTACTCTACACTCAGAAAAGTGAATCCGTGAGCAGCAGGTGACATTGTTAAACACTGGTAGCTGTCAACTGGACATCTGTGATGAGGCCGTCTGGAGAGGAAGAAATACATGATGGACAAATGATATGACCTTCAAGAAGCAGGGGGGAAAAAGTGCCTGGGAGTAACGTTGCTGCCTCCTCACCAGTGTGCACAGAATATACTATTAGTTGTCCAGAAGGGGGGAAAATGTTTGTGGATTCAGGTCTTGCTCAGTCTTAACCCACTTCTGCCCCTTCCCTCGCTATACCAGTAGCTGGTGGCCTCAGGAAAAAATATAATTATTATTGGATGGGAAGCATTTCAGACAGGGTTGTCGTCTTGTTCTAGTGGCACATTTACCAGTCCACTGAGCAGATAGAAAATTCCCAGAAGAGGACGGAGTCCACAGAGGTCGGAATATCTCCCACCCCAAACCACAAACAAACAGTAAAAGGAAGCGACAAACACTCCCCGCCTCCTCAGAGCTTGATGCTTTTACAGCACTGAATTACACACTAACCACTTTGTACCATATGGCCTCTCCTCAAAGAATGATTTTGATTTAAAAAGGAGAAGCCACAGACTTGACTCTTGTTCTCCATTGGCAGAATCAATTTTATAGCATTGCCAGCTCTTGTTATTTTTTTGGAATGGCTAATTTTTTCCTTCATTAAAGTTGAGAGTGAGGCTGGCATGGCAACCTTGCTAAACTCTAATCTTAAACATTTATACATTTGTAGGCATATAGATCTATACTAGCATAGCCAGAAGTAAGCAGCCAGTTCTCAGTGGATTTTTCATGGAAATGAGATTGTAAATGTCCGACAGGCCCCACTATAATGACTTACTCTTCCTCTATTTCCTGCATTTCTCTTACTCACTGAGGAATACTTTCACCTAAAACCATAAAATCATTATTGAGGAGTTTCTTTCATCCCCAGCTCCTAGAGTCATCTGAATACAAAAGAACCTCCACTATCATTTTTTAAAAAGTCAGTTTCTAGCTCTCATGGGTGTGGATAAAAGCTTGAAAATATGACCTGATTTACTCTACAGGCTAAGAAACTAGAAGGCAAAGAAAAATACCCAAAATGTATTATTAATAAATCCCCAAACTCCTGATTTTAAGCCACTCATGGTTTTGGGGGAGCTGACTTGTGATGTCCTGTTTGGAAGAGTTCAGCAGTGCCTAGGCCTTGTGCTGGCTCCTCTGGACTGAGGTGACTTTCATCCAAAGTGAACGGACATAATGTAAAGTCAAATGCAAAAGGCTACAGCCAATCAGTACTTCTCGGCCTCGGTGTGGAAGTCCATATGGACTTCCCAGTGAAGGGCCTGCTGATGCATTGTCTGTGCTCCTTCTGACTTCACCTAACTAGTCTAGATGAGAGTCACCGTTTAAAATGTTTCACTGCGGAATCTCTTTGTGCACAAAAGAAGGGGAATGAGTTGGGGAGAACATAGATCGTCTTAAGTAAAGTACGTTAGTGGGGAGGGAAATGCCCTAGTATCAATTCCTCCATTGGGCACTGTAAAATTAGCTGTCAGAAAGGGTCCTTTTAAAAAAAGCCTTTTGTGCTGTTAAATTCTCATTTAAATCTGTACAAAACTGTGAGGTGGGAAAAGAGCAGAATGGGACTTATGTTAATGGTGGACATTTCTGTGCCTCCTTAGGGGAGAGAAAAACCTCAGGCAATAACCCATTACTGTTCATTGCCCTGTTCAGTTTGACTAGCTGGTATTCATTTTCCATTAGCCTGAGTAAAACAAGGACAGAAGCTAAAATAAGTTCCACAACATACATTCAGTATCAGGTTGTTCAGTATAGCACTAGAAATCTGCAGCTAAATTTTCCCCTCAGTTACAATCTCATTGAAGTCAATGAGCAGACATTGAATACCTTTAGTGTGTAATTAACCAGTTTTTTCCTACCACTAGATGTCATTCTTGTCATATGAAATGATCCTCACACAGAAGTTAATTTTTGGGAGCTTAGCTTATTTTGGAGTCCCCTCTCCAGATGGAGGTTTAAAATCCAGCTCCCTGGGCTTTTTTCCCCCAGTGACAGTCACTTCCTGATTAATGAAAGATGTTGCACAGTAGGCAACGACTCTTCTTACGTTTAAAATAAGGCGAGGAAAGGTTGAATTTACTTTAAATTACAGGGACTTTCCCTGCTAGCAAAATAAAGCCAATGCTCTTTCAGCTAAGGGGATTCTCCTACTGAGCTCTAAAGTTTTGTATACCATTTAATAGCATGAAAAGAAGGGCAATTTTACGGTTAAGTCACTGGATTTGTACTCAGGAGATCTGGCTTCATTTCCTGTTTCTGCCTGTGTGATCTTCACCAAGTCACTTCTCTTAGGGCTTGTCTTCACTACCGCAGTAAGTTGACCTAAGTTACGCAATGTGAATAACGTCACTGAAGTCGACATAGCTTAGGTCGACTTACCCTGGTGTCTTCACTGTGCTGCATCGACGGGAGACGCTATCTGGTCGACTTACATTTCTCTTCTCAGGGAGCTGGAGTACTGGAGTCGACAGGAAAGTGCTCTGCCATTCACTTAGTGGGTCTTCACCAGACCCGCTAAATCAACACCTGCTGCATCAATTGTAGCAGCGTCGATCTCCTGGTAGTGAAAACAAGCCCTCAGTTATAACAACACTTCTTTTCCCTATCTTGGCTGGGATCTTTGGGAACTATTATTAATAGTGACACTTCTTTACCTGTGAGAATAAAGCCATTAATGGTTGTGATGTACTCAGATGCTATGTAACGAGAGGCTAAATCCTTACCCGCAATGGAAGAAATCTCCAGAAGCTCCCATTGAAAATCAGTCCCGTTTTATTTAGGTGGCAAAAGTTAGACTCATAAGTTGGAAAAATGTTGGCCAGGGTAGACAATGAAAACACATGAAAGTAAATTGATTTTATGTTTTTAGGTGAAAGTATTCCTCAGTGTGACAAGTTTTCGTTAAGAGAAATGCAGAAAATAGAGGAAGAGTAAGTCATTATAGTGGGGCCTGTCAGACATTTGCAATTTTTATCTCCATGAAAAATCCACTGAGAACTGGCTGCTTTCTTCTGACAATGCTAGTATATGCCTACAAATGTACAAATATTGAAGATTCGAGTTTAGCAACATTGGTGTGCCAGCCCCACTCTCAACTTTACTGAAGGAAAAAATACGTCATTCAAAAAAATATCTGCGATTGCAGCTCTGGACCTCAATCCTGTACTCTGATGTATGTGGATGGACCCTTATGCCCGTGCAGAACCTCACTGGAGTCCATGGAGATCCTTAAGGGCTCAGGTGTTGACCTCTATGGATCAGATTGTACGATCAGGGCCAGAAATATATTTATTTTAACAAGCAATTGGGAGATACTGGGAGCAATTCTTCACTAAACTAGGGATACCATATTTCCAGTTCCCAAATAGAGGACACTGCCAGGGGAAGGGGGAATTGGAGGGAGTAGGGAAAGGGTGGTAGAGTTTCTTTTTCTTTCTACTTTGAATATCTAGCATTTATAAATAACAAGTGTAATGGCATCAAAAATGAAAATAAATCAAGTTTACATGCACTCAGTACTGTCCTACTGCGCTTCTTCCTGTTGTGCCTATTTCTCTGTAGACTTATCTTTCTCAGCAGTGGTTGATTGCTCATCAAGTAGCCAGGAAGGTCTTTGCAAGGTGTGTGCCTGAAGTTGTGCTGTACAAGCAGGATCCCTTTCAGCAACTCAACAGTCAATACCATGCCACTCCTACTTCTGCGTGGCTACTGTCAGCGGCGTTGGCTTCAGATCTGGGCAGCCAGACTGCGGCTGCTGCTCTCCTGCTGCCCAGCTCTGAAGGCAGAAGTAAAGATGGAAAACCAGTAAACATGCACACCGCTAGTAGGGCACGCTGGGAACTGGAGTTCTATCAGAGTCAATGTTGGGAAAAGGATGAGCAAGGAAAAATCTCAGATATTTGTTCATATTTCAAAAATCCATCCGACCGGAGATCGGAGGACCAAAAAAGAGGTCATGTCTGAGAAAACCCATACGTATTGTAACCCTAAACCAAATTGACTCAGCTGGGGGGTTCCTGATTTAAGGCCCTTCCCCTGACATAGCACATCTGAAATACACTAAGATCAGCTGTTTGAATTTTCTATTTTGAGCAGAGTAAATACCTGCCCCACTGGCACATAACACCTGATTGTACCAACGTGCATCCTCTGGCCAGCCAATGTAACTTTTCACTCAATGTATTGATTTTGGGTATTTCTGGTATATGATACACCAGGAAAGGAGATGGGGATAGTTTTTCCTATGTGATTCTAACCAGCTTTTTACAATAATCATGAACATTTACTAGCTCTTACACAAATTTTACTTACCCACATCTTATCTTGAAGATGAAACAAACACATGATATTTTACTTGCCGGTTCCCAAAAAGGTATTTGCCCTAGAAGAGTAGGGTGAGTACATTTAGCAAGGCTGAAAACTCATTACATTGTTACCCTCTTAGTTCTTATGTTGTTATTGTGGAAGAAAAGAAAGCAAATATGTTTTGTTAAAGCTGCTACATACAATGAATGGAGAAGGCAGATCACAGTAGGGAGCCTATTGATAGAAAATAGCCTTGTTCAGTCTTGCAAATACAGAGTCCTGACTCCTGCAAAATTCCTACTGACTTCAGTGGGACATTTGCATGAGTAAGGACTGAAAGATTAACACTATCTTACATGCTCTTAGTTATATCAAGGATGATAGGTTAAGGCTTTCAAAGCCAACTTTAGGGGATCTAGCTTTATTGTCCCTATTAATTTCAGTGGCATGGCTAAATCCCCAGGTTGATTTTGAAAATCTCAATCCTAAAACTCGTTATTAAGCAAATGCCATGATTTGATACAAACTTTGACACAAACACAAACTGTTTTTAAAGAAAAGGCCCCACGATCATCTAGGAGCCTATTTTGTTGCCCCTGCATTGAGAAAAAATTTACCATGGTTATGGCAGTATAAGCCACAAAGCTCATGATGAGAATACTCTCTGCATCCCACTCCTCTGACAGAAGATGGAATCCTCTGAGCCCATGGTGCTTGTTGACATTTGCAACACAAAGAGGAAACAAATCAAATCTAAATGGTTCACTGAAGTACTAAATGCTGTAATTAGGGTAGTTGCTCAAAGGAAACAAAATATTAAAATCCAACAGTTTCATAAACTGAAGAGAAAGGTCATTCTGTTGTTTGAAACCCCCTCATAAGGTGGCAGCAAACAGGTGGGGCTCCAACTACAAAACAAATTACAGCTGCATTACACTACAAGTGGCCTGCATCTCAGTTAGTGAGAAGGAGTAAAATGGTCCAGCCCAATGTGTTTTCTTTTAGGGGTACATTCTCCCCTGTGCAAAAATATCCCACAGAATGGCATGGAAAATCAGGGCATTTCCTTCTGTCTCTTTTAATGGGGAGGGTTACAGGTTTTATCTCCAGTGGAAGAACCTGGGTGTTCCAATCCCCAAACTCAGAGCTTAACGGGGGGAAGATCTTATCCCTTGCCTCCCTGCTGCCCAACATACAGCTCCCCCTGCACCCTTGCATGTTGTGGCACCTCCACAGCACAGCTTGTACATAAGAATGGCCATATTGGGTCAGACCAAAGGTCCATCTAGCTCAGTGTCCTCTCTTTCGACAGTGGCCAGTGCCAGGTACCCCAGAGGGAATGAACAGAACAGGTAATCATCAAGTGATCCATCCCGTCACCCATTCCCAGCTTCTGGCAAACAGGCTAGGGATACCATCCCTGTCCAACCTGGCTAATAGCCATTGATGGACCTATCCTCCATGAACGTATCAAGTTCTTTTTTGAACCCTGTTATAGTCTTGGCCTTCACAACATCCTCTGGCAAGGAGTTCCACAGATTGTGCGTTGTGTGAAAAAATACTTCCTTTTGTTTGTTTTAAATCTGCTGCCTATTAATTTAATTTGGTGACCCCTAGTTCTTGTGTTATGAGAAGGAGTAAATAACACTTCCTTATTTACTTTCTCCACACCAGTCATGATTTTATAGACCTCTATCATATCCCCCCTTACTCGTCTCTTTTCCAAGCTGAAAAGTCCCAGTCTTATTAGTCTCTCCTTATATAGCAGCCATTCCATACCCCTAAACATTTTTGTTGTTCTTTTCTGAGCCTTTTCCAATTCCAATATATCTTTTTTGAGATGGGGCAACCGCAGCTGCACACAGCATTCAAGATGTGGGTGTGTGACAGATTTCCATTACCAATCTGCCTGGGCCTCAACTGATCAGGCTAAGACCGCAGGATCATAGGGGCAGAGATGAAGGGAACACACCATGTGTCTCAATTTTAAAGCTTTATTAATAAAATAATAAAAAGACAGCAGTGAGTGCGGGAACTGCTTCCACGTCACTCAAAGGAAGGAAGAAGCGTTAGTGCTCAAACCCTGACCCACTTTCATACTTACAGACACGCGGCCCCAGGCTGGCCAGGCCTGGGGGAACCATCAGAAGAGGAGGGTGGGGGATGGACGGGAATCTGTCCTGTGCATAGGTTGTCCGGGGTTCTGCTGCAAAGTCTCCAACTTGCTTCTGATCTTGGGAGGGTTTTATGTCCTGGGGTCTCTTGGGGGTGTCCCCTTCAGAGACCTTTGTTCCCCATGCTCGGTATTCCAGTCCAGACTGGCCTTCCGTGGCTTTTTCAGCTTTCCCCAAAAGCCCGCTCCAGGGTCGGAAAGGCAGACTGTTGAGTCTCACTGGGCGGCCAACCTTCGCAAATGTGTAATTTCAGTCCTGCAACTTGTTTTGCTTGTATCTTTATTTTTCACAGCCAGCTGGGGCTCAAAGCAGTTTTTTGGTGCTTGGCATGCAAAGAGTATGTCGGTGTCGATTCTTGACCTTGAACACAGAGCACCTTTCTCTTTATCTCTAGGCCAAGCTGACTTTTCAAATTAACCCGTTCTCTGCTCTTTTCTTCTTCTTCCCCCTCTCTTGGCCTCTCATAACCTGCAAAAGAAACTTCCATTTCCATTCACACCTTTAACTTTTCCCAAAATGCTTTGCGATTCCTGCAACACCGTTAACAATGTACAATGCTGATCTACCTCCCCAGGGGATTTGAGGTCCTGATCCTTTTTCAGATCTGCTTTCGCTTATCAGGGGAAGTTTGAGTCGCAAGACTGAGGTCCCAGTTAAGCTGCTACACAATATGATATTGGACATTGGACTACAACCTATGAACTAAATTTTAAAGGAACTCTTTGCAACTACAAAGCTCACCATCTCTGCTATATATCTGAACCTCAACAATTGAGGTTCAGATATATAGATACAAAAGATCTGTATGTATATTGATCTTTTAACCATCCCCTCTCCCTTTTCTCTTTTAATAAATTTTAGTTTAATTAATAAAAATTGCCTGTAGCATATATTTGAGTATGATCTGGAATATTCATTGACCTGGGAGGTAATGTTTCCAATCCTTTGGGGTTGGTAGAACCTTTTTATTTTTGATATGATGAAATAAGATTTTCAAAAATCTTCATCATATTTGACTTGGGTACGTGGATGTAGGCCTGAGGCGGGGTTACTTTAAGGGAACTGTGTTGTTGGTTTCTGGGCAACCGGTGAGGTACTAAAGAAGGTGTTTTATGCTGGCGTGGTAAATCTAAGTATTAAAAATATCCACCAGCTTTGGGGATTGTCTTCCTCATTCTTTGCAGTTCACCCTAATTGAGTGACCTCAACTGGCCCTCATTGGGACCCCGGTCACACCTGCAAAGCCTAAATCTCCTCTCTTCTCCCACCCATTACCTCCAGATACTGAACTCTGTGGCATCCCAGCAGAAAGACTTCTCCAGGGCCAGGCAGGTGCACATGCTGTGGAGATGGCATTTGCACACCATGCACAGAAGGCCCTCTGCACCTGGATCCCCAAGGCATGATCTTGACATCATAAACAGATGGAGGAAATGCCACTGAAAATTACATTGAAGTTATTAAACATTTTTCACATTGATTCATCTCTGGGTCTGTTTTAAAATGACAGTGTCATGTCCAGTAAGAGGATACAAATGTGCTGTGTATCGATACCCGCCAACATTTCCATAGTCAGGTACCTACAGCCAGAGTTAAGCAGCTGAAACAGTTGATTTTACCCAGTGGCTTAATTTGAAGTGAATGGGAAGCATAAGCGCTCAGCATGTCAGAAAAACGGAGCCCTTTTAGTTAGATGCCTAGGTTCGGGTAACTGATTTGGAACATTTTGGAGCAAGTACGGTATAACTTGATACAAAATCACTGGGGGTGAAGAGAGTGTTATGAGATGATAGATACTTTCAATGCAAGTTACTGACTCCCTAATGTATTAGATACTGATCATGATTCATAAAATGTGTCATGGCTACAGCATACCAAGAGGGACAATGGGCAGAGAGTACTTTTAATGTTTTAATCTATCAATCCCCTGAACAAGTACTTTCTGAAAGTTTACTGTACTACACTGTTCAGCTATCAGTATTTCAGCATGACTCTGTATTGCACTGAGCTCAATACTATATCTCATTGTCTTCCTTGCTAAGGGGCAAAGAGATCAGCTATGCGTTATATAAGGAGAAAGGCAACACACTAGGTAAATATATTCTTCCAAGTCTCAGAGGTCTGTGGCAATTAAATTCATGTGCAATAACGTAAGTAATTCATGGAAGTGTATGCTAGTGAAGATTTATACTGTTGCTGTAATAAATGTGCCTGGAATTTACTGCACAACAGTTATATATATCGTTTAACTATAAGCAATACTTTAGAGCAATACAGAATACTCACAGTGCATTCAAATTCAGTGGCTGGGCTAGGCCAAAACAGGGCACAGCTTTAAGTAGTCTAGCTAAAAGCATTATGTTATTGTTATTTTGCAGGCTAATGCCTTTCAGGTATGTATTTTTATGTAGTCTGTTTATTTATAGGGCCACTCAAAACTGAGTACATATTTTGCTGTAGGTTAAATACAAGACTAAAAAGATAACTATCCTGCCTACAATGCCTCAGAAATAAACCCAGCTCATCTGAAGATTCAGCATTTCTCTCATGGGCTTTCATTTGCTCAGCTGTGTGCTTATTGCTGGTGTATTCCTGGGGAGGGGAGCTAATCAATAATACAGGTCTTACCTAGAGTTCTTTTCATCAGTAACTTAGCACTATGGTGGTTTACATGTGGAAACGGTCATGTTTGTGAAAGGCATGGATGCAACACAAATAAGCTTCAAGCAGACAGGGCTTCTTGCATGCATGTAGCTGATTAAATTGGTAAATTGAAAAAGCTCAAGTCAGCTGCACTACTTAAAAACAAGGCACATACAGAAATGACTCCCTCTACTGAACAAATGCAGAAATTGCTGGTGTGTGTTTGGTCAGCTATGCAGCTGCCTGCCTGAGTCTTCTGCTATGCATTGCAGCTTTGGTTTTGGCTTCAAGTTTGCACCCGAAGTGTGTCTGACCCTTTCGAACTGAGGGAGGGAACTTCATTGCCATGTCTCTTGTGTCTGCCTGAGGAAGGCTTGTCTTTGTCTGAATCAAGAAGCTATGTGATCTGACAGAAGTGACAGAGCTTTGGGTGCTGGAGGCAAATGTAGCCCTCAATTAATAGAGTTTGTTATAAACGGTACATTTGCCAGAAGAGACATTATTATATCTGATATAGAATGTTGATTAATATTAAACCTACGATGAAGGCTAAAAACTCTTTCTCCCAGAACTCCTAACCAAGAATATTTCTTTTGTGAAGATGGCAAAGAACCTTTAGTTTATTCTTTGAGAGAGCTAGTATTTATTTTTCTGGGCAGCGATGGCTGGAGGTGATATGATGCAGTAGAGTGTATAGCTGTGTGACTCAAAAACTCCTCAAAGTTACCACAAATATGTTGTGGTTTGATAACTGATAAATGCAATTGTTTAATTTTGGATGCCATTCAGCGACAGTTCAACACAGAAATTCCCAAGTCATTAGCCAAGTTGAATGTGCTCTTCTTTGCTTCATCTCTGGCACTGCATATAGTACATGTTGGCACTGGCACGATTCACATTTCTGATCATGTGCTCCTTTCAATCTTGATTAATATTGACTCTTCCAAGCAACAGTCATGCTCATGAAGATTTAATAATGCTATGATTCAGGTTCTAGATCAGTGGTTCTCAACCTATTTACCATTGTGGGCTGCATCCAATACTAACTCTATGCCCTGAGGATGTCACATGGGCCGCAGCTCTGTGCTGATTGGGCCACAAATGGTCCGCAGGCTGAGAACCACTGTTCTAGGTTAAGTGGTTCAAGGGTGACTCTTGTCCCTTTGTTAATTGTATTGTCTTTGCCTCCACCAAGGGCTCTTAAGCACTTCAGGATAGAGATCTGGTATGCCATTTTCTAGCTCTTCACTACTTAAAAATATCATTTACAGCACATCCACACTACTGAGATTCCCTGCTGCAGCCCGTGAAAAGGATTCTGGGATGCATTAGGAAGTAAGGAGGCACCGGCTTTTGTGGTTACTTAGGTTGTCCTTTGTGATAATTCTTGCAAATTGAGCTGAAAATCTTCAACAAAGCAAGTGCTGAAGAGGAAACCCCCTACTCGTGTCTTTCAGGCAGTGCTCATCCTCTTTTACTGTACAAAAGAAAAGTGTTATCGTTTATTCAAAAACCAAAACCCTGCCAGGCTTCATAATGAGCAAAACCAGGTTGTTTTCCTGGGTACAAAGTAACACTTTTTCAGAGAGTCCAAGTTTGTGTGCCTGGAGCATGCTCATCTCGCAACCAGGAACATGCAGTGGCCACCTGGTAGCAGAACTTGGTGTTCTCTTGCTTGTCTAAGTCCTGGTAAGAACCTTTGTTTGACAAATGGTGGTCTCATATTCCTCAAATAATAGCAAAATAATTTAGCCTCCCTGATCATTGTTTCTCCATACTGTAATTTCGTTTTGGCAGTTTCTGGGACAAAATTACTTGGTGCTTAACACCCCAACTCATATATATTTTATAATGTATATTATGAGCATGTTGTGGATGAAATCCTGGCCTTATTGAAGTCAATGGCAAAACTCCTATTTCCAGAGCCAGGTTTCACCCCCTAAGTTTTATCAGGCCTGATTTTCCATTATCCTGCAGCTTGTGTGGTCAGGTACACTGGTACCAAGTGGGAATAAAATGCTACTAAATCAGAATGGTAGCATTGTACACACACTTAGCACACATTTCAATGACTATAGAAGATACAGGGCAATGGAGAATCTGGTTCCCAGGAAAGTAGATGGAAAGACTGGAAATTGGAGATGGATAAAGCCTCATTCTTGACTTTTCATTTCCTTCTTTTCAGTATATGGAACTTGTACATCATATGACAGGCAAGTACAAAGTTGTCACCTGGCAACTTTTATTAGCTTTTACATCTTTTTTTTGGGGGGGGGGGGGGAGTAAATCAGAGTCTCTAATGAAACATATGGATAGAAAAAGAAACAATCAGAAATCTGGGAAACTGCTTTTCACTTGAGCGTCCTTCAAAACATCATATGGATAAATTATAGCTTTTTAGAGTATCACTTATAAAAAAGTGTTCCCATGTGGAACATAATTAGAATCACTGAGATGTTCTAATCAAGATGTAATATTTATTTTAAAAATGAAAGCACAAATGAAGTTCTTATAACTTTAAAGCTAAATAGTTGATACCAAAATTCACCTAAGACCAAGTGAGAGATTTCTGAATTGTTGGTCTGTCAGCCTTCAGGAACACCATCCTATGGACTGGGTCTCATGACGACTGGGTGGATGATAAAGAAATACCTCTAAACGTTCGGGACCAGGACAAAGGAGGAGGCAAGAGGAAGCTATTTCTGAGGGGTGGGGTGTATCTGTCATCATGAACAAACTGTATTCCCTCTTTCTTCTCATCACTGGTGCTAGGAATACAATTTCTGAGGGCTGAGAGAGAAAACACAGAAATTGCTCAATATACTTGCAATATAGTTAACAATTTCTATCTATACTGTTGTTCAGGCCTGTCCCCCAGTCACTGAGCGCTGCCATGCCTGGAGGGGTGGTATAAAAAATACCTGTAATGTCAAAATGGCCATCCCCTTTATTATCCCTCTGCCCACGGCTCTGCTGAGATGGGACAGCTTCAGTCTTTGCTGGTAGCTCCAGCTGTGGCTTCACATATGGAAGTTGCAGCAAGGATACTCTGAATCTGGACATAGCTCATTGCCTTAGCCATATCAGTCGAGCACTATTTACTCTTCTGGCAAAACTGCTGCCTGTAAGATCCCACCGTGAGTAGAGGTTGCAACCTTACAGGTGCCTTGTGACACTACGGAGTGTGAGTGAATTCTTCCTCTTTCGGGGCCTTTTGCCAAGCTGGCCCATTAGCTAATTAATCCTGATAACATCCCTGTGAGATATGTAGTTATTATGAACCACCTTTTACAGTGGCAGATTCTGAGCCGAGAAGGCCCCCATTTTTACTCTTTTATGCCTAGAGTTAGCCATCTAAATCCATAAATAGGCTTCTAAATAAAGTGACGTGATTTTCAGAAGGGCTGAGCACCTGCAGCGTCCTGAGAAGTTGCATCCCCCTCATCTGTCTTCCGCCTTTTTCCAATAGGAGGTGGGGTCGCTAAACACCTATGAAAATCATCCGTTTTTTTCAGGTGGCTAAATATGGGTTTAGAGCCCTGTTTTTTAGGCACCCAGGTTTGAAACTGTTGGAATAAGTGACTTGCCCAAGATCACCCAGGAAGGCTGTGGTGAAGTTTCAGGATCCCAGGTCCTAATTCAACCGTCATTGAAAGTCAATGGGACTTAGGTTCCGGCGTACCTGAAACACTTTTGAAAATGAGACATAGAGTACACCTCTGCTACCTATGCTGTGATTTACGGTATAATTTGCAGGTTATGGAGAAGTACCATACTAGCTTTAATCTCGCTAGCATGCTAAAAATAGGTGTGTAATTTGCAGGAAATCTGTGCAAAACAGGGCATTGACCCAGGCCTCCAGAGTCACAGAATAACAACGGACCATTTGTCCTCTTCACTACATCACTAAGCATGTGGTTAAATTCCATTTACGTCAATGGGCCCCAATTCTGGTCAGACCACACCTCTTTCTCTCTCTCCTTTTATTTCTACTGTTGTTGTAGGTGGCATTTTGAACATGCCTTTGTTTCGTGCTATTTTCTCTCTCTCAGCACCATATGGACTTTCTTCTGCTCTTCCCTGGCTTTCTTTTTTCTTTCTGCTTTTATCTTTCTTTGAGGTGGGCACATCCACTGTGATGTCATGAAGATCTTGTTTTTCTGAAAACAACAAGAATATCTAATCACAGATAAGTTACTTGAATTGTGCAAATAGAGGGAATAAAGTAGGGTTGATCCAAGAAATGGATGAGACAAGGAACAAAGGACATTTGGAGCCAAACACCTGTTCAAAATTACAAAGGAGAGATTTCTGTCATTCCACTAAAATGCTTGCAGCTCAGATATGCAAAGCTGTTCCCCTAAGTTTCCTGCCAGACAAAATACGCTGTCAAATCTATTTCCTGTTGGAGGAGAAATGGTATCATAATAGTGTGTGTGTGTGTGTGTGTGTGTGTATAAATGTTGTAGCTGGTCTAGATTATGATTGCCTGTTGCTGGGGTGAGCAGATTGGCATCTTGAGATTGAGTGTCATTTCACAGCACACAGCTTGTCTTAGTACTTCAGATGTAAGACATCCTGGAACAGACTTGTCAAGTTTTCTGCAATTCGTTATGCAAATCCAAGACAAATTAAAGTAATGCAGATGGGAAAAGGCATTTGCAGTTTAATGAAGCTATTTGCCTTTAAAAGAAAAAGAGTCTAAATGATTTTGTGCATCTAAGGTAACTTTGGAGATGCAGTTTAATTACAAGGATGCTTTCCGGCTTGTGATTGCTTGCTGCATAGCCATGGATAAAGGACCAAACCGATACCCAAAGCTTAGCAGACTGCACCAACAGATTGTTATTTAAAGTGATCAGCTTATCACAGAGATGACCCCATATTTCTTCTCTAGGTTTCTGAATTGCTTTGCAATCATTTCAACAGTTATCCTGAAATGAAAAAGTAGAGCAACCAAACCCAGAACAAACATGTCACCAATTCACTAGCAAGTATATGCTGTTTATAAAGTATTGATGTTACTGATGCTTTTCATTGCAGCTCCTGGATAATGACGCAAACCTCTGTTCTTAGTAGACATGGCTACTGGAGATACTTTTGATAACTATTTAGGCATTATTGTAAACCCAATCCACAAGGTTAAACCATTTTCATTCTTCCATGCAGTTTATTTTCAACTTTGACCAATATTTCCAAAGCTTTTATTGAATAGCATAATTCAAACCAACGTAGGACGTCAGTGTAGCAGGCAGCATTACCAAGGTGGAGGTGAAATAAGAAAACACTGTCCTCCTCTGATT
The DNA here is from genome assembly GCA_037349315.1 of Chelydra serpentina. Lineage (NCBI taxonomy): Eukaryota > Metazoa > Chordata > Testudines > Chelydridae > Chelydra > Chelydra serpentina. Next base: position 27,401,792 of record JBAIAC010000010.1, read on the forward strand.
ATTTCTGTCTAAATCAAAATTATAGCTCACCAGAGACTGTATTTGTAAAGTACTTGCAATACTGCTTTATGGTCGGCTCTTGTCTGATCTCACAAGATGCAGAGCTGGTCTGGAGGAGAAAAGCCTCCTGCCTCTGGCATGCCACTGCTCTTCATTCTTAGAACTGTTGTATTCATGCCAGACACATAACCTGCAGGAATTACCACTATCACACATAACATCCCTGTGTGCTTATTGGGATGGGGATGGACTAGGAATATTGAGGAGTTAAAAAAAATGACACAAACATAAAAAAAAAAATCTTACCTGCATTCGCTATGGAGCAGCGGGGCACAGATCACCCCCAGTACCCATTACTTTTGAATTGTTGGCCACTCTCCAATGTGTTGAGATGGCAATTACCATTTTCTCTTCTGGGCGGTCAGGAAGGTGTTGCGGGGAGAGGAGTCATAAATGTTCAAACGCCAAGACAGCTAAATTACACTAAAAACCAACATAGTGATCTAAATAGCTCTTTATATAGGACCAATCCCTAAGACTAAAATTGGTGGAGTGGGAAATCGATGTGTGCAAACTTTATCAGCAATCATTTTTCTCTGTGTGTTGTCAGAGTGGGAGAACATTCAAAAACAACAAAAGATCTCCATTCTAGTGCTTGGTCTATCAGTTAGCCCATTAAATTTAATTATTTACAGCTATTTCTATGGTGCTCATCACCATAGTCCCTAAAGACCTGATTCAGAGAGACACTTAAAACACATGATAGGTTTAAGTGTAGTAGCCGTGTTAGTCTGTGTCAGCAAAATGAAAATAAGAAAGAAAAACTTGTAGCATTACAACTACAATACCCACCTGCTGAAGTGAAAAAACAGATCGACAGGGCCAAAAGAGTACCCAGGAGTCACCTACTACAAGACAGGCCCAAAAAAGAAAATAACAGAACACCACTAGCCGTCACCTTTAGCCCCCAACTAAAACCTCTCCAGCGCATCATCAAAGATCTACAACCTATCCTAAAAGATGATCCCTCACTCTCACAGATCTTGGGGGACAGACCAATCCTTGCTTACAGACAGCCCCCCAACCTGAAGCAATTACTCACCAGCAACCACACACCATACAACAAAAACACCAACCCAGGAACCTATCCTTGCAACAAAGCCCGATGCCAACTCTGTCAACATATCGATTCAAGTGATACCATCACAGGGCCTAATCACATCCGCCACGCCATCAGGGGCTCATTCACCTGCACATCTACCAATGTGATATATGCCATCATGTGCCAGCAATGCCCCTCTGCCATGTACATTGGCCAAACCGGACAGTCTCTACGCAAAAGAATAAATGGACATAAATCTGACATCAGGAATCATAACATTCAAAAACCAGTAGGTGAACACTTCAACCTCCCTGATCACTCAATGACAGATTTGAGGACAGCAGTGTTGCGACAGATTAACTCCAAAAGCAGACTTCAAAGAGAAACTATTGAACTCGAATTGATATGCAAACTAGATTGCGTTGCCTCCGGATTAAATCGTGATTTGGAATGGCTCGGCCATTATGTTAATTGAATCTATTTCCCTTAAGTTAACGATCCTCATTCACACCTGTGTGACCATCTTGTTTATCACTTCAAAAGCTTTTTCTTCCCCTGCTGTCATGTTTCCTCTCAACTAATTAGCCTCTTAAGATTGGTCTATACACCTGGACCATCATGTTTCTCTGACTGTATAAATGTCTGTCTGAAGTATATTTTCATTCCATGCATCCGATGAAGTGGGTACTAACCCACGAAAGCTTATGCTGAAATAAATTTGTTAGTCTCTAAGGTGCTACAAGTTTTTCTTTCTTATTTTCATTTTAAAACACATGCTTACCTTTTCACATGTGCTTAAGCCCATTCCTTTTCTGCAAAGGATTTAATCAGGTGTTGAGTCCCATTGACTACATTTCTTAATTGCTCTACTGAATAGGAATTGACTTCACGTTGAGCATGTGCTTATGTGCTTTGCTGGTTCTGGCCCTGAGCCTGGTCTGAGTGTTAAGTTTTGTATAAACAGCAATAATGGCTCTACAAATTTAATTAAAAGGAATCTTGAGAAATACAGGACTTTACACCATATTATATATTTCTGTACCATGAAACTTACAATCGGCAATAAAAGTAGTAGAATGGTATTTCTTGTACTGGTTCTTGGAAATATATTTCTACATTAGAGATGTCACAGGCTAACAAATTTAGAGCTGATTCTGAGTTAGATCTAAACACCATAAAATTCTGGCTGTTGCCTCTAAACCTAAAATGGAAATATGGTTTGTCCTGGTGAAAATGTAACATAGCCTTTGTTATGCTTGTTTTAGTATTATAGGTAACAATTAGGTAAATTAAAACATATTGGCCTGTTTTAATTTGATCATCAGACTCATTGTAAAGTGTTCATAGTTTATGGTTCACCAACCTGTGCAGCGGACATGGTTGGAACTGACCAGGGGTGCCAATTTCGGTTGGCCGTATTCCTGGAGGTTTCATCACATGACATAATCTTTAGTTAAAGATTAATCTCTAATTCCTGGAGACTCCAGGACAATCCTGGAAGAGTGGCAACCCTAGAACTGACCCACTTTCCTGTATATTTCAGCAGTCTCTCCTTTTTCTGCTTATTAACTATCGATCCTGATGTGCAATGAAATGTGTGAGAAAGACTGAGTGGATTTATTAGGCATGAAACTACTCTACATTAGGAACTTCAGCAATCACCTGTTTCTGGGAGTATAGTTACCCAGAATCTTCGGCACAGTCCAAAAGCATCACACTCCAAATTAGGCTGATTTTCTTCCCAGCTCTATCGGCAGTGAAGAGAATATTTTCATTACTGGAGTATGTGTGGGGATTTTGTAAAATGGATGCAGTTCTCCTAGCACAGCCCTACATTCCAGAGTATATTCAATTAAACAGGCACAATGTGTATGGTAATTTACTCCATCTCAATATCTACATGGGTAAAATGACAGATGAACTGATGGAGCCATTTCATGAACTACATCAGTCTTAATGTGCCACTTTACCTTTTAAAATGAGACATTATGACCATTCAAATTGTGCCTATGTCATCAGAACAGCGTTTGATGATGAAGAGCTGAGTACGTTTGTCAATAGTTTAACTCAGTTTGTAACTGTATTCCCTTCGGTGATTCATTGTCATCATGAGGATTATTAGTGCCATTCTTGACACTTTATACAAATTTACTTCCTCTCTGTTTTGATGGTTTTCGGAAGTGATTCAGTTTCCACAACACAATGTCATAGTAGCATTTGCAGTGACATCAAGAAGATCACTTTAATCTCATCCTCTTCTACAGAATTCACAGAATCACACAAGAAAAAGGCCAACACGTGCTATTGCCATGGAAACAGTATTGAATATAGCAATAATGCTATATTATGAAATGCAGAGAACAAAAAGAGCCAGTCCTGCACACTACTGACAAGGTTTTTCATTTGCAGTCTACAGCTACAAACCAAAACTTTCTAGGCTCCTGAGCTCTGAAATATAGGTGGCCAATGTACAAGCCATTTCATATTCTTATTTGCATACACAACAAAATTAATTGGAACAGGCTTGAGGGGGTGGAGTGTCAGACTGGGCTTCACAGGAGAGGGGTGTGTGTGAGAGAGAGAGAATGCACAGAATGGAAAAGGAACATCACAGAATGAGTGGAGGAGGATGCTGATATGCTTCAAGATGAGAAAGAAGCTGGAAAACCCAACAATCAGCCAGGGGATGGGTGGGAACACACTAGAATGGGAAGAGGAGGAAAGCGAATACAAAAGAAATGTCACCTTTTAGCATCATCTGCTGACAAAACAACTGAGTTTAAAGCCACAATTTTAATTTGATTTGTTCCACGTTGGAATCCGAACAAAGTTGGCTACAGCCGAGAACTGTGTTTACAGTAAACACAGTTTTTAAAAGTGACTCATACAACAGTGCAGCTAGTGCCATGGGGGTAGGAATGGGGGCGTGGAATGACAGATGTCCTTCCCACAGATTACGCCCTTAAATCAGTTTAACAAAGGGATTCAAACCAACTAATGAGGAGTTGATCAAAGTGGTGGTGACCTGAATAGCTGGTGTTTAGTAGTAGAGGAGGAATGGTATATTCTGCAATGGCTGCTCAAACAGCTAAATATGACTGAGTGACCTCAGAATGTTTTCAAGTCACTTGCTCTAGCTGTTGTGATTTAGAAAGAGTTTTGAACATGGTCTCTTTCTACAAGGATTGGATGTCGCATACATCCAGCTTCATGTGTGAGGACTATACCCCAAAGTGAAGGACCTTCTATACCCATATAAGCAGCTGCTCTAATGAGTGCTTTCACCCTACATGGAGAAGGCCAGGTAACTGTCACTGCATATCCCTAGTGGTTTTATCTATAGGGAACAGCTTTAAATTCCAATCAAGGCTCCATAGGCTCTAAGGCTATGTCTACACTACCACTTATGTAGGTATAAAGTAGGTCCTGAAAGGGTGTGAAAAAACACACCCCTGAGCGACATAAGTTACATCGACATAGCACTGTCCACACCAGCACTTATGTCGGCAGGTGAGGTTCTCCCATAGCTACCGCCTCTCGTTGGGGGTGGAGTAATTATGTCGACCTGAGATCTCTCTCCCATCAGCACAGAGCGGCTACATGAGAGATCTTACAGTGGCACATCTGCATCACTACAGATGTGCTCCTAAGGTCTCTAGGGTAGACATGGCCTATCAGTGGTTCTCAGATGCTGCCACCGTGACTGCATGTGGCCACCAGGGGCTTTTTTTGTGCTGTTGGGTTAGTTGTTATGGCTCGCCACTGATCACATCCAACCAGAAGATTTATATGTTCTTATCCAATTCAGACCACAGAGTTCAAGAACTCAGAGAGTTCTATATCAGGAGAGGGTGCTTGGCAAGAACACATACACTAAGGACAATATCAAATTGATAAAAACTTTATTGAAATGAACATAAGAATAAATAAATGCTATGAAACTTATAACTGAAAAACAGTAAAAGAATTCCTAAACTCCTGGTGGTAACATTTCTATTATAAGTACCTTAACCTAACATACTCACACCCTTCCTTGAGGACCCGGTAATAGGAGGTGGATGGCCAGCCTCACTCCTGGCATGCCTGATAACACGATGGTGCTGGCTTCCCCATTAGTTAGGAATGTTGAGTAGTTATACTATACTGCACAAGCTGAGCTGATAGCATGATAGAAGATAGTCTATAGAATATAGGAGCACTGGAAAAAGCACTCCAAGAAACCAACGCTTCAGGAGCTAGAAGAGCCTCCTGACTCTTCCTTACAGGTATTTTATAGGATCCTGAGACTATGTAATTCAGGCCCAACCTACTATACCCAAATCTTATTTTCGTACCCTAAGAAATGTATGGGTACCCTTCTCCTATAGGTTAGAGGATTATGACACTTACTTTCTAAATATATTAGTAAGGATTCTCTCACTCCAAAACTGCCAACTTAGGCTCTCTTGGTGACCTTCAAGTTGTGGTGTACCCTGCAGTTACCAACCAGTTGTAGATGCTGGATAAACATGTTGAGTGACGTGGATAGTTCCTCCCTTTGGTTCCCCAAAGTTCAGGGACCATTCTTATCTGTGCCAAAGGTTGCCAGTTTTTATGCTGACATATTCTTAACTGATTATACTTTTTGCTATATAGCAGATCTTACTGGATCTTACAGACTGGTAGGCTTCTTGCATTTCAGCAAAACTTATTATTAGGAAACACATGCCTCAAAACATCATAAATGCCAAGGAATTAATACTGATAAAATATAAGGATGAAATAGATTAATTTCAGAAAAAGAAACATATTATTTGATACAGCTGGCTGAATTAGTAGGATATAATAGCTAGCAAAATAATCCTATGGGCTACAGTGCCAACAGCTTCCTGGGCTGTGATGGGTTGTGGGGTGGGGGGCGCTCTCCCTCTTCCTGTTGCTCCTGGATGCTCCACCTTGGTGTTGGTTGCTGGGGCTCCCAGGAGGGGTTGGGCCCTGCCCCCCTCTGGAGACACCTGGGGCACAACCCTGGAGGAGCTGGAAGTTGATGAGTTCCCCACCTTCTCAGAGGCAGTGGGGTTCAGGCTTTGGGCTTCAGCCCTGTGGTGGCCAGATAGTAGGTTCTGGCCGTGGGGCTTTAGGTGCCAGCCCTGGGCTTCAGCTGCATGGCAGCAGGCCCAGCTACATGGCTTTGGGCTCTGTCCCTCAGATTAGGGCTTCAGGCTCCAGCCCCCCGCTGCCTCCCCTGGCCGCCAACCCCCATTGCCCCTGGCCCCTGCTGCCTCCCCCAATCCTCCATCCAGGGCTTAATTTGTCCCCAGGCTTACCGGGGCTGAGTAAATCTGCTATGAAAAGTGGTACGTGTATGTTTGTTAATATCACTTTTCACAACAAACTTAGTAGCTAGCAATAAATACCTTACAATGATTTGGATATGTCTATGTGCATATTTATTTGTTTTTCCTAAAGTTAATTAAATATTTTAGGGAAAAGTGTGAGAGCAGCCACCAGCAAGAGTTGGTGGCTGCACTCTGAGGCCAACAAATAATTTGTCCTGAGAACCCTTGGATGAAAGCCCATCAGCAACTGTGCCATGGGACCCGTGGACATGAATTACACTGAGCAGTAACCTCAACATGAAATGCCCCCTCCTCATTGCCCCCCAGAAAAGATAAAAACTACTACATAAAAATTGAAATGAGAACTGGACAGGAAGAAAAACAGGGGAAGAGAGTAATGTGGTCCAGTAATTCACAATTTTTAATGTACAACCATAAATCTAGCTTCTTAATGGTGTGACATGAGGGTCACAGTTGGCTAGTCTAGGGAGCTATCGTAGGATTTGAAAGAATTTGTGAGGGCGGAGCTAGATGTGAAGAAAAAAAGTTTTAGTAGCCAAATACCTTGGAGATGTCTAGTATGATATTCTTTTCTAAACATTTTGAATTCTGCATATGAAATAGAATGGTGTGGTACTACTTAATTAGCATGCATAACACAAATCATCATCCACTGAAGGAGTTCAGGTTTCTGCAAAGTTCAGTGACACAGAATCTAATAGCCCAAATTCATCCTTAGTTTGACCCTAGTGAAGTCAAGAGTATAAGCCCATAGAAGAAGCTGGTCCTAGGTACAGTCTTGAAACTGGACATCTGTAAACATTTTGGAATGCTAGAGAAATTTCCACATGAGGTTAAGCAACTTTTCTTGATTCCTTGTGCCCTATTAAAAATAATAGCTCTTTTCTTTTTGATCCAATCCTTTCAGAGATGTTATTGCCTTCTTTTTAACTGTTTTTTAAAATTGAAAAATAGGGGGACAGACACGTGGTACTGGGAGAACAAGTCCGATACAATTTGAATGTTTTTAGTGAAAAATTTTATTTCAGTTAAAACAGATAAACTGTAAATGTAGTGATTATCATTTATCATATGAAAACCACAAACTTTTTATCTTAAAAAGAAAGAAATACTAGATGGATTTTGGAGTAATAACTGGAAAAGAGAAAAAACTGCATTTTCTGGGTAACAAAACATTGACTTAGAAAAATATAGAATAATTCTTTTCATCATTAAAAATAAATTCTCTTTCCTAAAGAATGGGTAGAGTTAACCTTTCAGGCCGTTACTTTTTTTTCCCGGCATTTTTTCCTTGCTTTTTTTTCTGTGCATCTGGACTTTTCTTTTCTTGCTCTGCTCGTACAGCTGCTTCTTCAGCAGCTAGGGCTTCTTGTTTTTTGAGTTCAGCCTCTAGTAGCTTACTTCTGTATGCTTCCCGAGCACTGAGAACCCCGCCTCGTGCTTCATCTAAGGATGCCTATCCAAAAACAAATAACGCCCCCCCCCAAACAAATGAGCATGCATATATATATAATAAGATCATGTACCCTGCCATTTAGGTTTCTTGCTCCTGGTTCTGACCTTGACCATATCGAGGACTTCTAGTTTCTCCCTTACTTGTTAATGCATATGCATTGTCTATAGTCCTATCTGGTCCTGCGACAGAGTAGCTTAGTGATTACAAACAGATGATCTTTTACATCATGAAGAAGAGGAAGTAGTTTACAAAAATCTTCTTTTTAAAGGCATTTCTAGTACCATAAGCAATTACTGTGAATAGAGGATAGGGCACTGGACTGGTCAGGCCCCTGGTTCTAGTCCCAATTCTGCCACTGACTTGTTGTGTGAGCTCAGAAAAGACACTTAGGGTAAAGTTTTCCAAAAGTGATGCAGTCCCATTTTCAGAAGAGACTGTGGGACCTACGTATCATTGCAAGTCAAGCTCCTAAGAGCTTTTGTCACTTTTGAAAATGAGATTTAGGCACTTTTGAAAATTTTATGCTAAGTCCCATTTTCAAAAGTGACTAAGCCGTCTAAGGCCTTCTGACCTTCAATGAGACTTAGGCCCCAAACTCACTTTTGAAAATGTTTCCCCTTATCCTCTCCATGCTTCAGACTCCCCATCTGTAAAACAGGAATAATGCTACTTAGCTTTCCTTGTAAAGTGCTCTGAGATCTATGGATGAAAACACTTTAAGTGCTGATTTGTGTGGCCAAGATGTTCAGAAGTAACTAAAGATTTTGAGTGCTGAACAACAACCCTCTAAAAATCAAGCCCCTTTAAGCTGTTCCAAGTTGGGCACCTAAAAACCCTAGTAAATTCTGAAAATCATTGTGTGCGCTTTATGAAGGACCTAGTCCTGCAAGCTCCCGTCACCTGCTGCAGGCCTGTAATGGGTCAGTCTATCTTATATGCCTGTTTATGTATTGTGCATCATTCAGTATGGCATATGGGAGCTTTTATGAAGGAAAAAGGTAAAATGACCACAATAAATCAATCCATCTTATTGGAAGGATACTTTCACTGGCTCTTATCCAGCTCTAAAAGATCAGGACTGGGGTCATTTAATTCATGGTGATTAATGCATCACTGTGGCTTGCCTGTCAACAATCATATTGCTCTTATTGACTCTTAAAGCTTAAGTCAATTTTGTTAAGGTATCATTACCCACTTCATCGATTAAATAGATCCCAACCTTGACATACTGCACTAATGTTGTACCATCCACTGAGTGTATTATTTACAGCTGTGTTTCATCAAGACTTAAGAACTCCAATAGTTTGCTAGCTGGCCTTATGCAGATTTCAGGAAGACTGGAACGTACCAATATTGTATTCTTCAGCATCTCACATGAAAACATCAGCAGTGATTACTTTTTTTGTCAATCCAGTTTTCTATTTTCTACGAAGTTTCCTCTCCTTACTGAAAAAAGCTACATGGCTCTGCATCAAAAACAGGCCAAACTGGAAATGCCAGATCTAGTACAAACATACGGGTATGTACCAAACACTCGGCTTACTCTCTTTGAACCATCATGCTATGCTGTTATTTACAAAGTGGTGCCCCTAGAATGCAGTACCTCAAGAAATGTTTTCTAGAATATCACCTCTACAATGTTGTGTGACACTAATATGTTTCTGGGAACCTTGTGCTTTAACCATGGCTTAAGTGAAATTTCAGGTTCATTTACTCTAATGAAGTGCACTTATTATAGAAGTCCAAATGTGTGTGTGTGTGCATAGGTGGTTGAAATCACAGAAAACCTATCTATGGACTTACTTGTAGATGCTCATACATTTCAATTACATTTTGCTTCAATAATGTGCGAGCATTTTGGTCTTTTTCTCTCTGTTCCAGAACCAGCTGCCGAAACTCTCTAAAATGATTTATTTCTTCTGCTTTACGCATCTCCTGCTGTTGAATGATAGACTCATTTCTTAGCACAGGCTCAGGCATTGTTTTTCTGTAGGAAATACAAACATTATTTGTCTCACTTCAAAGGCAGATTAGAACAGTTTTTACATGACCGATCGCCTGTATACAATATATCTAATTGTACAATTCAATGTTACTATCATGATTCTATGTATGGCTAAGGAGCCACTTTTATTCTCATCCACTATATACCGATGATCATAACTGGAAAAAGGATTCTTTTTGCCAAAATTTCTCATGCTTGATCCTTTGTTTTAAAAATTTGGTAAAATGGTGCTCATCCCTATTTTAGTTATCCGGATGGGAATTCAGGCGTTTCTCACAAAACAGGGACATTTTCAGATCTTTTTCCTATTGCAATAACTCAACAGGATTTTTAAATGGTATGTGCTCAGTGAGTATCTGTGAGTGTTTTGATAATGTTGATAAAAATTGATTGAGAAATAAAGAAGTTATAAACTATTGAAGACATAACATAAAATCCTAGAAAGAGTCAAGCATGTGACAAGATATTGGGTCAAATTGGGTCAAATTGTCTGCTGTCTTAATTTCATTCTCTTCAGTATTGTACCAGTTTCCTTCCCAATTAAAGCCCTGATTCAGGAAATTGTCCTTATGCAGGTCAGCACTTCAATATGTGCTTAACTTTAAGCATGTGTGTGACGTTGCAGTCCATGTGATTTTATGAAAATATGCCAAAGAGTGTGAATATAATGTTACTGGAATATGCTTCACGCAAAAGGTCTCATAGAATCATAGAATCTCAGGGTTGGAAGCGACCTCAGGAGGTCATCTAGTGCAACCCCCTGCTCAAAGCAGGACCAACCCCAATTAAATCATCCCAGCCAGGGCTTTGTCAAGCCTGACCTTAAAAACCTCTAAGGAAGGAGATTCCACTACCTCCCTAGGTAACCCATTCCAGTTCTTCATCACCCTACTAGTAAAAAAGTTTTTTCCTAATATCCAACCTAAACCTCCCCCTCTGCAACATGAGACCATTACTCCTTGTTCTGTCATCTTCTACCACTGAGAACAGTCTAGATCCATCCTCTTTGTCTCTTGTAAGGTATCATTACAAAGTTTATAATCCACTGAGTGTGGTCATCCTATTTGTATGAACGTATCATTCTTGTATCTGAAACTACAAATATAACATAACTCTGAGGTCCTACTGTAGTTATGCAAAGTGTGGGCCATTAATGGTGGTTTAGAATCTTGATGGCTCCCATCAACTAGGACAATTTACTGTAGATGGCTCTGTTTACTTGCAAGCCTTCCTGTGAGTCAGGCCAGGAAGAATGAAGGCTTGGGGTCTCACAGGACATGTGCCCATATCACCTGGTACTGGATTCTATCTTAAACCTGGTGCTTTTCCATTTAGAAGGAGGGGTGGGGACCCAGAGAAACAAAAGATTCCCGCCTTGTGCCAAAGCTATAAAAGGGGGTGGAAGAGAACAAAGGAGGTTCCAGTCATGAGAAATCCCCTAGTTACCACCTGAGCTGGAGCTAACAAGGATTGTACCAGGGAAAGGATTGGGCCCAGACTAGGAAGGAATCTAGTCTGTGAAAGAAGCTTATTGGAACATCTCTGAGGGCGAGATTTCATCTGTAATCAGTTTCTTAAATGTATTAGGCTTAGACTTGCATGTTTTGCTTTATTTTACTTGGTGACTTGCTTTGTTCTGTCTGTTATTACTTGGAACCACTTAAATCCTACTTTTTATACTTAATAAAATCACTTTTTGCTTATTAATTTACCTAGAGTAAATAATTAATACCTGGGGAGTAAACAGCTGTGCATATCTCTCTATCATTGTTGTAGAGCAGGGGGTCTCAAACATGTGGCCCGTGGGTCACATGCAGCCCACAGGGTTATTTCCTGTGGCCCGCCAAGCTCCCCGCGCCCCCCTGGAGTTATTTCCTGCAGCCCGCCAAGCTCCCCTCCCCCTGCTCCCCTTCCCCTCAGCGCACCGCGTCCCCGCTCCTCTGCTTACCTCCAGGCACATCCCACTGCCAAACACCTGTTTGGTGGTGCTTAGTGCTTTCTAGGAGGGAGGGGGAGGAGCGGGGAGCCGCACGCTCAGGGGAGGAGGCGGAGAAGAGGCGGGGCAGGGGTGGGGATTTGGGGAAGGGGTTGGGGAATGGAGGCGGAGAAGGGGTGGGAAGAAGCGGGGACTCATGTATAGTTTACCTTATATAAGCTTTATACAGAGTAAAACTGATTTATTTTGGGTTTGGATCCCAATGGGAACTGGGTATCTGGGTGCTAGAGACAGGAGCACTTCTTAAGCTGTTTTTTAAGTCTGCAGCTTTTGGGGGACGTGTTTGGACCTGGGTCTGTGTTTGCAGGAGGCTAGTATGTCTGGCTTAACAAGACAGGCTACTGAAGTCCCAAGGTGGCAGGGAAAACGGCTCAGCGATAGTCACAGCACATCAGGTGACAGTCCCAAAGGGGTCTCTGTGACCCAACCCGTCACAATGTGTTTAAGTTCCATTGAAGTCAATGATGAGCTTAAGTGCTGGCCTGAATAGGAATGGACTTAAAACATATGCTTCAGTGAACTGGGGCCTAAATGTGTCTCTATCTAGATAGCTGCACATTAATACACACAGTAAAACATGTATTTATTCCAGTGATTAGACATTTATTTAAATGTATCATTACACATACATGTGCATTAAATATAGTACTTGAATCTTGCATCACACCCTGACTTACTGGAAGTGCACTAATTATGATTATTTTAATGTATGATAACGGAAACAAACACACATTAAAATCAATTTGCCAGCACGTGCATTGTCTGTCACATATTTAATTCTCATGTCACATATTGTGCTATTGTTCAATTCCTTTTGTATTTATTTTTATACAAAGAAAATTAATTGCCCATAGATATAGTAAGGCATAGATTTTAAACACACAAAAGTCAGGTATCGACCAAATTCTATCACTTATACCTCTGTAAATGTGAAAAAACTATTGACTTCAGCTAAATTACTTCAGTTTCATAGCATGACAGTGAACTCAGAATGCGATCGTGGTTTCTACAACTACTGTGACAGGCATATGACAATCATGGGTTGGGCTAATAAAAGCTGAGGAATAAAGGCTAATACCATATACAGTAAATCAAAGTACTGTCGTCTATACTGTATGCACCCAGGGATGAGTTACAGTTGCATAAACAATATAATGAATTTCTAACTCTTCTATTTGTAAATTCTTACTGTAAATACTGAATTAACATATTTTTTTAGCATTTAATTACATTTGCTACAATTTACCTAATGTAGGGGTTTAGGTCTAGCGGTTCCAATTCCTTTTGCTGAGCTTGTGTGCTCGTGTCAGTGGCTGCTGGTGATGCTGTTATTTCAAGCACAGGGGAAACTGCATCTGCAATAAAATAGATTAATCTGGTTACTTTGTTTTGCCATGAAACTATTCCTCTCCTTCTTAATAAAGTTTTATCTTATTCTGGCTCAGCAACACACATTATTACAGGCTGAGCAGAAGAACTAACATGTATCAGAGTGGTAGCTGTGTTAGTCTGTATCCGCAAAAAGAATGAGGAGTCCTTGTGGCACCTTAGAGACTAACAACATTTTGTATATTTTGTAGGAGAAGTCTAGACATCAAGTGTCTCTCTCTCCAGATAAGGGGAACTCATCCTAAAAGCAGCTGCAGGATAACTATTAATTATGGGGACTCTGTTCTACAACCTAATATACAAGGAAAGAAAAATTCCAGATTTAACTCCATTTAAAATGTAAGAAGTAGCTATTGCAGTATACATATAAAGCACAAGACATGGTGGGCTAGGTGACGATCTCTTGTGCTTTATGTTCAGAAATATACAGTTGAGAATTATTTTCCTATTTGGCAATGTATTAGTGTTAACAGTTTAACGAGTGGGTGTGGGCATATTCTTGATTCTTGCACATATTAGTCACACGTTTTAATTCCACCCACATTCACACAGAGACCAATGTTGTTACAATCAGATTGGTATTTGATACAGTGTACTCTCTGGTAGGCAGATCTCAGTACTCTACTATTCTTAGCAGAAAGATGCTGCAACAAAAAACCCACCAGGACAATTTCACCCTTGTTGGAATTGCCACAGAGTCCAGAGATTGGTAGGGAATGAAAAATGAACTACCCCTAGAAATACGCCCTACCAGAAAGTTGGACGGCATTTGTAGAGTCTGTGAAGAAGCTTGTGCTGCTGCAGTATGTGCTGCATGTGCTCTGTGGCTAGTACTTCACTTTCCAGAACTGTCAGTCTGGCCCTTTTCAGAAGCATTACATTAAGACAGTAATAGTAAGGATAGTAATGTCCTTGAATCACAGTGACTATTTCACCTTCTGAATTCATTTTTAATATTTCTACAGCTCTGACCTCTAACATCAAACATAGATCAATAGGGTATGTGTTTTTGCAATGAACGTACATAAATAACTATAGTAGTGCTTACTACTACCAATGTGCACTGAACAACCTTGAGGAGAGCTATTTTATCCATTTGCCATCAGCATTTAATGAGAGAGGTTGTTCTGATCAAAAGAGTAATGCACAATGGGATGTTTAATCTCTGAGGATCACATGTCTGTATTAAAAAACAGGCTAGGACATGCATTGGCCATATTTTAGGATGCATCATGGGAAAGTCTGTACTACAGTGATTCACAGAATTTTCATTTCTGCAACCTCCTGCCTGCCATGTAATTACTCCTTCTGAATAACTTTAAATTAGAATTCTTCTAGGTAGGACAACTTCTTTTGCAGCAAAGTTATACCCATACCTCCTTCTACTGGACCCAGTGCAACACTGACACTTTCAGGCTCAGCTGTGGGCTCTGTGGAACCCTTCTGTGTGCACTTATTAATAAAGTGCATGCGTTCCTGAAAAGCCTAGAAAACAAAATATGATTTAGTCTAGATAATTAAAAAATAGAAGTACTGCAAGCTACTTTAAATGTCAAAGAATCTTTTTAAAAAAGGAAACTAGCATAATGTAAGAAGTCTTTCAAAGGAATTTTTAGCTATAGTAAACCCTTAGTAAGGGTTGATATATGATTTATGATTATTGGTGAGTAGTTTTCTTTTGATACGTAGAGAAAGTCATCCCTCGCAGCTGATTAGTGAGCCACTGAAAAAGGATAAATATGGGAGAGTGACTTGTGTCACAAATATACTCTAGGAGCACTGGATCAGATGGCTTAAATCTTCTCTGAAGCAATGACAATTTGTCAGTATCTGACATTCAGTTTTTCAATATATGTTTTTAAAACATCTGTTATTTAGTTTTAACATGCCATACTCATGTGAAATAAAGTGACACTGCTATTTATGTCAAGTGCACCTTAAGTGAATGGGCAGGAGCCCATAAATAAGTCTTCATGATTGTGGTTCAGTAATGCAAAGAGTACGCAATACAATTTTAATAACAGCTTAAAACTCAAGTGGCTGACTTTTTTATCACTACAAGTCTTTGCATACTAAATATATACAGTATATGCCACGTATATGATACTAATGCTGTCTGAATCATCTATAAACAATGCATCAGTAGGCTGTTGTCTATAACTCTTCCTGAGGCAGGAAGCAAAAATGGAGATTTTTACACCGATCTAGTGCTGGTTACCTGCAAATATGTCTGAAGAAACAAAGCCTGTTTTACACCTTGCCTTTCCTCCTGTTATGGCATCATATAATATATATTGTGTCAGCATTTGAACTGACATAAGAAATCAGCAATACAAATAAATATTTAAACAAATATCTTTCCCCCTTAGATTAAGCACTGTTGTAATCATTTGGTGCTGTTTAACTTAGCACTTACACAGTAAAAATAACCTGTTAACCATAAAGAACAGAACACTTACAAAAACCAGAATTTAAAGTGCTACTCACTAACAGGCAATGAGAGGTTCTGTAGAAGTTTGGACTGTATTCTTAATACTATGATCTGTTTTTTGGAAAATTAAAAAAAATTCTCTAAAATTGTTTTTGCATTTCATTAAATTTAGCAACAGTAAAAGGTAGTAATAAAATACTAAATAAAAAACACTCTTTACTAGGGTGACCAGATGTCCTGATTTTATAGGGACAGTCCCGATATTTGGGACTTTGTCTTATACAGGCACCTATTACCCCCCCCCCCCACCCTCTATCCCGATTTTTCATATTTGCTGTCTGGTCAGCCTACTCTTTACTCTGGGCCAAATCCCAAAGTCTTTCCTCAGGCAAGAACTACCCCAACTTCAATGTTTTTCCTCAGTAAGCTTTTCAAAATCTATCTCTGTGAAATTTGGGCCGTGTTTCCGCAATCAGCTGCTCACAGGTGCAAGGATCGGGCTGTGTGGGTCTGATTGCAGGAGTAGGACCCAAGTAATGGCTATGAAGCATTTCCTTACAGGTTTGTCCCCAGGGGAAGGCCGTGAATCCACTCCCACGGGTACTTCTCACTCTTTAAACTGTGCAACATTGTCCCTCTTCCTGGGGAGGGAATGCAGATCTCCTAATTGGCACTGTTCTGACACAAACCATCCTTGGGACTTTTTACACAATGTAATTGTAATAGGATGAGCTCTGATTACCTTGACAGCTCTTCCTGGTTCTGCAGACTCCCATGCTTGTTTCATGGCTTTGATCTCATCTGCTCTCTCTGTGTCTTTCTTCAGTTCCAGCACCTCTGCCTCACTCTGTTCAATGACTAGACGCAAAATCCAGTAAGGTTTGTTTGGATCAGATTGCTGAAGGCGGAATGGAGAAAAGCAAGTGAACTAAACTTACTGGTTAGTCTACATTCATTATTTCTTTTTAGGATCTAGTCTTTTTTTTCCTGCTCTTTGATAATTTCCCACTTTTTGAGAGTCCTGCACACTTTTGATATTCACTGCTTGGTAGAGCGTGATTGCCAAAGGAAGCCTCTTTTTTATTAATGCAATCCTCTGACGTTCACAGGTGTGCTCACACTCAGTAAGGAGTGGCTGCACACCAAACGGCTGGAATTAAATAATCATGAAAGTTCTCTTTTCCATTTCAAGCATATCAATGTTAAAAATAAATGTATCTCACTGATAGTAGCTTATCAGTGAGATAATCATTTTGGAAAAGAATGGTAATTTTCTGCCTAAGAAGCCAATTGTGCTTGATCGGTTCAGGTACAGAGCTCCTTTTGAATAGAAAGAGTCTCAGCCACCTCTGTAGCAGCATGTCACCTTTTGCCTACATCCTACAAAGGGCCCTCTGAACAGTCAAGATACATGCAGAGAGGAGGTAGGCATGTCTTTTCCCATTCCCAGCAGAGACGATTGTAGAAATCTAACACAATCAGAGGTTCTATCGAGTTTCTGAGGACAACACCTCCAGCTGCAGAAACTCTGACAGTGTGGCTTTATTGAAGGTGTACTGCCAAGGACTGGGGGTGCTAAAGATACATCCCATAGTTAGCATGGATGTCCCTGTCTTCCCCCACATATATCACAAGGAAGCTGTAGGTATATGAAGAGGCCTCCCAGAACAATGAGGGAGCCATTTTGCATGAAAACCTCATGGAGACATCCTCCACTTTAACTCCCTCCTATGGGTTTCCTGTAGAAGGATGATTACAATTAAAATGATACCACTAAAGGATGAATTATCATTCATTTTCCTCTTTGGGAATTAGTTTATCAGCAATCCATAAATTAGACCATTTAGTAAAGATGGTATGCTAAAAATGGTTTATCGTGCTTTTGCCCCTCACTCCATTTTAATGACTTGGCTCCTTGTTCGGGAATTTACTGAGCCTGATTCTGCTCTTACTTATACCTGTGTATATGGGCAGTAGCTCCAATGAGGTCAATACAGTTCCATGAGTATAAGCTGGATTTTGTCAGTTTGCACAAATCTTATTGTCATCTAAATTGTTTTTTATTATACATATTTTTGAATTTTAAGGAATCATGAAAGTTTTTAGAAACAAAAGAAATTAGCACTTGGAGCAATTTAAAAACAAGTTTTGAAAGCTCTGAAGGTTTCTACAAATCACATTTTCTCCCTAAGAGTTTGCGTTCATGAGGGGATTTTACAGTAGTGTTTCAGTTATCAGAACATTGTCCATTTTGTGAGCAAAACATTGAATTTTCAAAATAAAAGAGATGCACTATAATGGTCAAATTCTTCTCTCAGCTCCTCATCCTGGGTCTCTTAAAATAGGAGTATACTGTAGATCTGAAAGGCTGACAGACAGTTGATGTACTGGTGGTCTGCTCTTTTGCAAAAGGAATAAATCCTGCCTACCCACCCCTGGCCAAGGGAGGACCACATGAGCAAGCAGGATGTGAGCAGCCTCCGGAAGGAATGAACACCGCTTGCATGCCACAGAACCCCTACATTGTGCTACCTCAGAAGAGGGGAGTTGGTGGGCAGGGCAATGCCAGCAGATCTACCACTAAGTGGCTCCACCAGCCACTCCACTCTTGCTGCCTGATAGGAGGGCTGTAACCAACACCGAAGCTACTTCAGACCTGAAGCTGGATGTGGTGGAAAGACTCCTTTCTTCGTCCTTGGGCCCTGTGGAAATCCCGAGTACTGCATAGCTGCTTAGGCTGTGTACTAGGGCCAGGAATTCCCCTGAAGTGCAAGTCATGAGATCAACATATCTTTCATGTAAGTGAGGCTGGATCGCCAAAAGGGGCTCGGTGTAGTTTGTCTCCAAAATGATATTGTGACCAATCAAACAGGTACATCAATCATATAACACAAGATGAACATATTTTACATATATAGGCCAACATTTCTACATATTTAGGAAGGAGACAAAGCATGGTCTAGAGTAATATATGTATTCCTGGCTATGCTGGATTAGCTGCCTGTAAGCACTTTTACACCCTGTACGAGGACACAGTTTATTTGTACATATGAAACCACCAAGTGAGGGAAAGTTAATATAATTTTGTGCCAAAGAACATCTAGGAAATGTTGGGGTTGCACATACACTTTATCTACAGGCTTCCTGGATTTATTCTTACCTGAGATTCTGGTCTAGATGTAGCTGTTTTATCTTTACTGGACTTTTCTTTTTCTGCCTTCTCAGTTGCTTTATCTTTTGTTTTTCTAGTTGTTTTAGGAGTGCTTGCAGATTTTGGCCCTTCCAAATTGCTATAACCATCCTGGTTTACTGCCGGAATGGGTTCATCATGTTTCTCACCATGTGCTATCCATAGTTGTGAGGATTGTGTGAATTATATAACACCATTGCCAACAGCAAACAAATGTCCCCACGTTATATCCGGGATGGAACAGAAAAGCCATTCAACAATATAGAAAGAAAAAGAGAAGCCAGTTAATGATTTTGTGATATTAAGCACTGAATTAGCACTGTTTGGCAGAAAAGGGAGAAAAATAAACCTAGGGCAAGACAAACTTTAATACTTGGCTTAGAAAGGGCCAGATTCTGCTATCCTTATTTGTCTTAAATAGTACCTTACTTAGGGCTCAACTGTGGCGTTGCCATGAGCCCAGTGTACAGAACAGTGCATTCTTTCACTGACCCAGGAGCAGCCCAGAAATCAAACTGTGACTCAGAAAACCACACTCTCCCTCTTGGTTCCCCACCATGTTCCAAGACGAATGTCACCTATGCCAGCCCAATACTTGGTGCAGCACATATCACCCCATGCACCAGCAGGGCTGTGCTGGCCACAGTATTGGGTGAGTGTGAGTGGGGCGGGGTAAAGCTACACCTCTTATTGCTCACAAGCATGGAGAGTGAAATGGGAAATACAGGGGAGAGGGAAAGCAAAATATTGCAAGAAACATTTTAAAGAATTTCAAATACACTAAAGTCAGGAAATTCAAAGTTATGGCTCTGATGTCAATCCCTACATATTTTGTATTACTGTATGCACCATAATATTTGTGTGTTTTGTGTGGCAGTGTGTCAGAGTAAAAGATGCTGAGAAAATCAGAACTGAACTTCCTGAGGTATCTTCCCTTAGCTATGTGTGCATTAACAGATGTTTTTGCATTAAACATTCTTGTTTTTAAAAAGGAAAAATACAGAAATCTGAAATAGCGCACACAGTTTATGTGTTGAACTGAACAATGGGCTAGACCTCAAACTGTCTCAGAGAGCTAAAAAGCTTTGAGTTTGAAATCTGAATCTTATCACCACTTCATATGCCTTGAAATATACAGAAAGATTATGTAGAACATTTAGATATGGTTACAAAAGGCAGATAGTTAATCCTATTTGGGAAATGGGGATTGGTAGTGTAAAGAAAAATGTAACTATTTTATAGCCTGTCAATCAATATTTCTTGAAATCTTTTGTTACAAAGCCCCCTTTCTTAGGGATTATCTACACGGTAGAGTATGCACACTACAGGGGTGTGATATCTAAAGTGCACTAACGCGTTGCTCATCAATTGGTCAGTGTAGACCCTGCTGGGGATCACTAAAGGTTCCCCAGTGTGCTTTACATAGTACTGTTTCAAACAAAGCTATAAAGTGCACTAGGGAATCCTCAGTGTGCACCAGCAGGGTGTACACAGACTAAGTAATGCTCAACACTTTAGTGCACTTTGGAAATCACACCCTTCATAGTGTGTGCATTATCCCACATGTAAACAAGCCCTCAGTGCCAAATGCAGTGCCATAACTGTGCTTCCACCCCTTCAACTGAGTGCAAACCATCCTGCCGTGAGGTCAGATCCAAAGCCCACTGAAGCCAGTGGAAAGATTGGAGCAGTCTCCTTCTTTGGGTTATATGGGACTATAAAAAGATAAGTAAACAACAGAGAAAATATTATTTTTATCATGTAGAAAAATGTCTTCTCGTACTAGATTTAAATAATATATGATGGCACGGCAGTGCTAAGCTTAACTTGACTCAAAATCGCTGAAGCATATATTAACAAACGAAAGCAAAAATTAAAGCAGTCACTGTAAATATTGAAAATAATAAAAATGCTAGAGAAAATGCCAGTATGAAATAAATATTGATGATATAACTTGAAGTTACAATATCATTACATTAATGACTTTCTATTTAATATCCTATTACCATAGCATATTACCACAATAAATCAAGTTGGGGCATGTGCACTATTCTGTGAATTATTAACGTTTAAAGATAAAATATTTATATATAAAAAGTTTGTATTTATCTGAATACATTAGAGACAGGCAGTGCCATTAGCTAAATGATGCTTGATACAGTCATCTGCGTTTTGGGATGCTGCAAGTTTTTGCTGACTTCTTTAAAGACCTTGAAGGGTTCTGAATTTTAGTGTGTTGACATCAGTGATGGGCAGCTGAGCGATCGCTACTGGGGATGCTTTAAAATATGAATTTCCAATGTTTTTAAATAAGCACCTCCACATTACTAAAAACTAACACTCACTCTGAGCCAGATTCTTGGCCCAGCTTACAGTTTGCATTGTTCCAGGGGTGGAAAGAGGCTGTAAATCTGGTCCAACTAACACCCTGTGAGAAGGAATCAGATGGCGCAGGGCTGGCATAAGCAGCTCTATGTCAATTTCTGCCCCCCAAACTCTTGGTGTAAAGGTTAAACAGGGCATGGCTGGGGTTCTGTTATGTTGTGCTCCAGAGTGATCCAGTGGCTGCGGGAATGGCTCAGAACCTGGCTGAGTTGTAGTTCTTCTGGTCTTGCACTGGGTACAGCAACTGGTCCCTTAAGACCCTGAGTCAGTAAGGTGCTAAAAGGTGCTACCTGCCTAACTTTAAGCAAGTCACCAGTCTTACTATGTACATGGTTAAAATTAGACAGGTGCTTAAGTGCCTTGCTGAACTAGAACCTAATAGGATAGGAAAAAAGAGGAAGAGACAAAGGAGGAAAGCATCAAGGACACAAGTGGGCTCCAGCTCACTGATCCTGTGACAATCATAGGAAACTAAATGATAGAACATGGTCATTTTATAACCCTGCAACTTGGATGCAACAGATATTGATAACTGACAGCCACTAATTAAAAGAGAATAGAGGAATCTGGTAGCAACTGCTATATTCACATTGTATAACAATTTCCATTTCATAAATGCCAAGGTTAGAAGGGTTCATTAGATCACCCAGTCTGACCTTCTGTTTCACAGGCCATAGAATTTCACCAAGTGATTTCTGCAACAAGCCCATAACCTCTGGTTGAGTTAGAGCATCTCTTTTAGAAAGACATCCAATCTTGACTAAAAGATTTCCAGTGATGGAGACTCCCCCACATCCTTAGGCAGAATATAAAGGTTTCTTGTGACCTTGCCTTTGAACAGTGTTTATACGCCCATTGTCTGCAGCAGGCCTGTTAAATTTGGCAGGTGCAACCCCTCTGGGCTATGGCAGTGTCTTTTCTTTGTCCCATGAAATCCTATTCAAATTTGGCTGAGAATGAAAGTATTAAAAATTGCCATTTCCTTTCTCTCACTTGTGCTCCTCAGGAAATTTCTGGAAGCTTGTCAAAAATCAATGAACATTTCAAGGCTGAGCTCATGCTGCCACCATAGCAGCACCATAGCAGACCGGGGCATCAGAGAACTGCCATACAGCAGCTGTCAGAGAGGAGTGGGAAGAGAGCTGGGCTTGGTTCTCTACCCACTGCAAACCTCGAAATCCAGTGCATGGCCCCAATGGCCCATTCATCCGAAAGAACACCACATCAGGCAGGAAATTTCCCCATCTCCCAGGTAGGGAGAGATATATGGACCAGCCTCCCCACATTCCCCTCCCCCAGACTCACTTCATGGCCCAAGTGGACAATCCCTCCTGTGGGGGCAACAAACAAGTCAGGAGGATCCCCAACTCCAGGGGCAGAGGAGAGAAAGAGAGAGAGAGAGACAGGCCAGGCAGGGCTTCCCCCTAACCAGACTTCAGCCCAGCACCTGGACCCAGCAACCCATTTCCCTGCCACTCTGGGAAAACTGCCTTCTCCTACTGTCAGTTTATGTTAGTCTGGCAGCTCAAATAGTAGCAGATTATGCTGCAATGTTGAAGGTTCATGAGTCAGACCCTGCTGATGATTCATGATAAAGGGTGGAGGCTGCTATAGCTGCACATACAATTTTTTTACCATTATCTTAAACACACACACACAAATCTGTGACCCTAAGAGCACCCCAATGTCAGTTGACATACTGTTGTCATGATATATACCCAAAAGATGGTAAGTAATATATCATTAGAAAACTAATAACTCACCAATCATTAATATTCTTGTGTGATGTATGTACAGTAAATCCAGAAAGGACTTTATCAATATGTACTGGAAGTATGTTCTTAAAATATATTTGGCAAGCAGTGCCTAGGCCACACTTGTTCCAGACAAAGGAATGTGGTTCCACCTGTTTGACTATGTTTCTTATGTAAATTAAGAAAGGTGTGACCAAAGACTAAGCAAAGCACATTAACATGCAAGCTAAACAAAGCCAGCAGGACCAATGTTCCCTCTAATTTTTGACAGGCCGTGTGCGCAAAAAATGTCTTCTATGCAAATTGTTGTGCTTCTGTGCAAATTTTTGTGCACGCAGTGTTTCGCCATCTGCGGGGGGTTTAGGATCTGTGTGCGTGCGCACACGCGCACATCTTAGAGGGAACAGTGCTCAGGGCAGCAAGTGGAGAAAGCTGACTACTTAATCTCAATAGGGGATGGAGACTGCACCTACGGTGACGAGATGTCCCGATTTTATAGGGACAGTCCTGATTTTGGGGTCTTTTTCTTATATAGGATCCTATTATCCCCCACCCCGTCCCGATTTTTCACATTTGCTGTATGGTCACCCTAACTGCACCCCAGGAAGACTTCTATCCGCTTGAAGCAGGGTCAATGAACTTTGGAAAGATAAGGAGAGAGAAAACTCCATTTGGGCATTTTTCATCTGAGGAGGCAAAGGAGCTGAGCACTTTGAGCTCTGCAAAGGGTCCTGGCCAGAGAATCTGGTCAGCTATGCTGTCAAAGAGACTTCTGGGTACCTTCTGGCCCTGTCAATCTAAGGTTCAACCACATTTGCTCCAATCCCTCAGACAGAGGCAAACATCTACAGGATTTCTATCAAGCATTCCTAAAACTACAATACCCACCTGGTGAAGTGAAGAAACAGATTGACAGAGCCAGAAGGGTACCCAAAAGTCACCTACTACAGGACAGGCCCAACAAACAAAGTAACAGAATGCCACTAGCCGTCAACTACAGCCCCCAACTAAAACCTCTCCAGCGCATCTTCAAGGATCTCCAATCTATCCTGAAGGACGATCCCTCACTCTCACAGACCTTGGGAGACAGGCCTGTCCTTGCTTACAGACAGCCCCCAAACCTGAAGCAAATACTCACCAGCAACCACACACCATACACCATACAACAAAAACACTAACCCAGGAACCAATCCTTGCAACAAATCCTGTTGCCATCTCTGTCCGCATATCTATTCAAGGGACACCATCATAGGACCTAACCACATGAGCCACATCATCAGAGGCTCGTTCACCTGCACATCTACCAATGTGATATATGCCATCATGTGCCAGCAATGCCCCTCTGCCATGTATATTGGCCAAAATGGACAGTCTCTATGCAAAAGAATAAATGGACACAAATCAGACATCAAGAATTGTAACATTCAAAAACTAGTAGGAAAGCACTTTAATCTCCCTGGACACTCAATAACAGACTTAAATGTTGCCATTCTTCAACAAAAAAAATCTTCAAAACTATACTTCAATGAGAAACTGCAGAACTGGAATTAATTTACAAACTAGACACAATCAAATTAGGCCTGAATAAAGACTGGAAGTGGCTGGGCTACTACAAAAAGTAATTTTCCCTCTGTTGATACTCACACCTTCTTGTCGATGGTTGGGAATGGGTGACGTCCACCTTGATTGAATTGGCCTTATTAGCACTACAAAAAGTAATTTTCCCTTTATCAACTCACCACTTCTTGTCAACGGTTGGGAATGGGCCACATCCACCCTAACCGAATTGGCCTCGCTAGCACTGACCCCCCATTTGGTAAGGCAATTTCCATCTTTTCATGTGCTGTAATATATATACTGCTTACTTTATTTTTCACTCCATGCATCTGATGAAGTGGGTTTTAGCTCACGAAAGCTTATGCACAAATACATTTGTTAGTCTCTAAGGTGCCACAAGGACTCCTCATTGTTTTTTGCTGATACAGACTAACATGGCTACCACTCTGAAACCTGTTCTTTGAACAAGAGACTCTAATTTATTAAATCAGGTTTTAGTCTTAGGGCTGGTCTACACTAGGGGGGGGATTGATCTAAGATACGCAACTTCAGCTACGTGAATAGCGTAGCTGAAGTCGAATATCTTAGATTGATTTTTTAAAGTACTTACCCCGGTCCATATGGCAGCAGGCAAGATCCCCTGTCGACAGCGCTTCCTCCGCTCGTGGAGCTGGAGTTCTGGTGTCGACGGGGAGCGGTTCTGGGATCAATTTATCGCGTCTAGATGAGACATGATAAATCGATCCCAGAACATCGATAGCTACCCACCGAATCGGGCGGGTAGTGTAGACATATCCTTAGAAGAGTATTTTTACTTTTGTTTGCTTGTAAACCTTTCTAACTTTATTCCTCATACTTGGTATCACTTAAACCTATGTCCTTTTGTTTATTAAACTTGTTTTACTTTTAATATAAACCAATCTAGTGCTGTGATTAAAACAGTGTTTGTTAACCTGCGTTAAGGTAATAAACTGCTGGATACTGTCTCTTTAAGGGAGCAGCTAATTTAATAATCTCTGAGAGTGTTAAGTGAGAGGGCTGGACACTGCAGGAAGCCATCTCTGGGGATCTCAGGAATTGGGGTTCACTGATTGTTACTTGTTAGACAAGGGCTGGACTGGCAGAGTCCTGAAGAGTTTGCTGGCAGGACAGACAAGCTAGTGTGTCAGGGAGCTGATACATAGCTTTGCAGCAGCTAAACTCTCAATTGGGGCGGCTGAGAAGGGTAACACCAGCTGGGAAACCCAGTCGATGGTCACACAAAAACTATAATAAAAATTGTATTTGGTGTGCAAAGTACTTGAAAGTTAGAACATGCCAAATGTAGAGTTGCCTATGCAATTTTAATTTGCACTCCTCATGCTATACATTATAATCCAGTCTATAATTACATGATCACCAACTATTTTTTCCACAGGATCTCAGCCTCATTCAGAGCACAGGATGGACACACAGGGAGCAGAATTAAAGGTTGCACAGGCAATCAAAAATTTCCTAACTTTCAAGTACTTGACTTTGCAATCTAAATAACATTCTTTTAATGTAGTTTTGTTTATGTAATATATAGCAATATCTCCTGTACAATACAGACATTTCCCAATATAGCATGTATAAAAACCAACCTATTATTATGGCTGAGATAGTATTTGCTATTTTCCCCCAGTCCTCATCACTAAAAAAAAATACTGCCAAACAGCAGCTCTAATGAATTTTAAGAAAGAAAAGAAAAAACAGCAAAATTTAAATCAATGGAATTCAGAATTGTGGGCAAGATATTGGTTTTCACCTGCAACCTGGATTCAGATTCAAAATCTGGTACTAGCATCCACCTATCTTAAATAGATCTTGGGCTGAACCCAAACCCTGAATCCAAACACCTCTGAATTTCGAGGGGGTTGTAATGCAGATTAATATTTAGTAGCTCAGGCACATCTCTTGGATATTACTATTATTATTAACTATTTATCTACACTAGCACTAGGGATATATGTAGCACTTTACAAAACACAAATGAAAATTGTGTGCAAAGAACTGACTTTCACCTAAACATTTGTGAAATAATAATTTATAGACCACGTGAGAACTACTGGTCTTCATCTAAAAGGTGAATTATTTAAAAAAAAGAAAAACCTCTGACAAATGCAAATGTTAATTTAAAAGAAGAACAAAGAACAACATGTTCTTGTCCTGACAAGTTAATTCCAGTACAAAAAATCTACTGCAGATGGCACTATTGTCTTATATTAAAAAGTACCAACAGAAACCATGAAGGTTTGTTACAGGAATTTTCCATCTTGCTCAATGCAGCTTTCTTAAAATTCCCATGGCGAGAGAGTCCTTTTTTGTTATACACCAATATTGCCGTATCTATGAATCGTGTTTGAAAATCAATGTTCACTTTACATTTTTTGTTATGAATCCTCTTGGCACTATCCATCTCTCTGAAAAATGACATAATTTGTTACACCACAGGGGAGCCCAGGATAGTAGAGCCAAGTTTCCAAACTGCTTTAATAATGGGGTTCACATTCAGAAGGAGGTTTAGAATATTCAGTGTCGTTTTATTCCGAATATGCTTACTGTATTTTAAGTATTTTCATACCATCTATACAAATCTGTCCAGATAAAATATTACTATTAGTAACATTGGTTCATATACTAAATAGCAGTATTAATTTAAATTTTGCAGTACTTTAAAATATACCTTATTTTCAGATATGTCCTGTGAGTTTAAAGTGCAATGCAACTGAGTTATCTTGGAAGATGGATAGTATTAGGGGACAGAGTAATCTCTCTTAGCCCTTAAAATGAATCCCTATACAAGGATACTCGATCACTCACCAGTCTAAAATGCTTGTATTGAGCCCAATGTGGCAAGCACTACTCTTGTGAGGAAGCCCTTTGTTAATAAAAGTGTGACAGCAGGCCCTTTGTTAATAAAAATCCCTCCTAAAGGCTCTCTTATCTCTTCCTCATGGGCTCATTCCTGCTCTCAGTGAAGTCAATGACACCACCACTCCCATTAGGCACAGCCTGGAATAAGGGGTGATGTGGAACTGTACTGTCCTAGGGGGAGCACTGAGAAGCAAATTGCATCCCTGAGCTCCCAGTTATAAAGGGGAAGTATGCTCACTACTGAACCCCATCAGGCAGTTCAGCCTGCTCCCCTTTATATGCCCAGCTCTATAGGGTGTTTAGAGGCGACTGACACAGTCATTGCCCAGCTTTCTCTCCTTTTCACTCTTCAATGCTTCCATGCTCTTTCAGGAAACTAGGATCTGAGTAGTTCCTGCACCCTCTTTGAGTCTAGGGACTGCAATTCTGCCTGGCCCTTTTGCAGGCTGCGAGGCGTAAGACTCCATATTCCCTCATCTCCCTAATGCATATCCATATAAGGGCCAGGTAGAATGGGCATTGACTAGTGGCAGAGTGGGCTTCCATTAAATACTCTTGAAATAATGTATGTGTGTGTGTTTGGAGGTTGCTGAGGCTCCAACCGGGTTCTACCAGCAAAGTACTGATTTACTGACAAGGACTAGTACTGTAGTTGATTGAGAAATAGAGATGTTTTTGACACTAAGAAAGGAGGAGATGTCAAGAAGAGGCACTTGATGTGGTAAGCGATTTGAATTGCATATCTTGGTTCAAAAAGCTATCCAATGACTATGACTGACAGCCAACTGCACCAATTCATGCATTAACACACTCCTTAACTTCCTGTCCTAATTATTACATAGTGGTGTCGTGGGCTGCTAAACAGCAACCACGTTTCACTCCAGATGTGGCAGCATTTCAGTGGTGGATGAACTGATCCTTGTGTATAGACAGTAAAAGGCTGAAATGGCCGCTGGTATAATTTAAAATGATCCAATGGCTGCTCTCAGTTATGTCATCTGTCACTGGTCCATATGGACCACTGCGCTGGCGAGGATCAGGAAGAATGTCATGTGCACTGGCCTATCCTCCCCAAACTTGACATGTCCCTTACGCAGAGATGTACATGGCTCCCCCTCTGTTCCGAGAATCCTCGTGGAGGGCAGTTATCCCGCTGCTTTGTGCTGCCTCCTGAGTGCAGAATAACTACAAGGACCAAGAATCTAATCCATTACTTTAAGTTATACATTAAAATTCTGTCACATACACCATCTTGGACACTTTTCAGGAAAGTAATGGGTCTTCATGGGAGTTAATGATGTTGGAGTTGTGGGGACAGAATCCTGTTCCTAATCCATGACCAAGATACATGTAAAATGGCCCTGTAGTTGCTTTGTGGACACTACTCCGGTCTCTGGACTGAAACAGAGATTATGATTTTATGACTACAGGATGTAAAATTGTGGAGCCATAGGTCATAGAAGGAGCCACGTCCTTCTATAAACTGGCTCATGGTACATGGAGGTAACATGCAGCCTAATGTGATGGTGTGGATGGGGTGTTAAGGCTACGTACGAGACTCCTGCAGCACCTATGCTGTCTGGTGAATTTTCTCACAGAACGATAATTTTTTAGATGTCAAAAGCTTAGTTTAAAATGACTTCTTCTAAAAGTAACATATATTTCCCTGCATCTTCCAAAATTATAACTGAAGACTCAGACAATAGCAGCAAGAAATAAAACCTCCTTTTAAAAACGTTTAACCAGATGAAACAGACCAGCCAATACAAAAAGAGAACAGCAGTGACTGAAAAACCAGCTACAAATGTAAGTCATAGAATTGTTCTTCACAAATATTCTTGCCGTTAAATCAATCACTATGTTATATCCAACAGTGGGATCCTTTTTATGTTTATAGGAGTGCCTGTTGTGCATCACTTGGTAATGGGAAGCTTAATGGTCCTTTCCCCTTAAAAGTACAAGAGGCATTCATAAATAATTATACTAGCACATACAAAATGAAAAAGCTATCGAAAGAACATTTGCCTACCACTTTCTTTAAACAATAAAAAACGGTTGCTAACCTTCAGTAACTTGTTCTTCGAGATGTGTTGCACATGTTCATTCCACTCTAAGTGTGTGCATGACCCAAGCACAGTCACCAGAAATTTCTCCCTCAGTGATACCTGTTGGGGCAGTTTGAGTACCCTCTGCTGCCGTGTGCCTATAGTGCCAGTATGAACTGCCCAGCCGACCTTGCACCCCTTCAGTTCCTTCTTTCCAGAAAAACTGGGATGTAAAGGGAAAGGAGGGTAGGTCATGAATGGACATGTGCAACACATCTCGAAGAACAGGAATGGAAGTTAATAACCGTTTTTTCTTCTTCGAGGGATTGCACATGTGCATTCCACTCTAGGTGATGCCCATGCAGTTGAATAGGTGGAGAGATCGGAGTTCATGGAAACACTGACTGCAGGGCAACTCAACCAAATTTGACATCAGCACTGCACTGTTGAGTGATGGTGTAATAGGAGGAGAATGTGTGCACCGAAGGCCAGGTTGCTGCTTTACAAATGTCCTGAATAGGGATCAGCACTAGGAATGCTGCTGAGAATGCTTGCGACCTTGTGGAATGAGCAGTCAGGGTAAGTGGAGGCGGAACACCTCCTTGATTGTAACAAGTATGAATGCATGAAGTGATCCAGGATGAAACTGTCTGTGAAGAGATTGGGGGACCCTTCATCCTATCTGCTACTACTTTGAACAATTGGGTGGACCTTTGG
The DNA here is from genome assembly GCA_037349315.1 of Chelydra serpentina. NCBI lineage: Eukaryota > Metazoa > Chordata > Testudines > Chelydridae > Chelydra > Chelydra serpentina. The sequence goes on from JBAIAC010000010.1 coordinate 27,432,053, forward strand.
AATGGTTTAGTCCTTTCTATGTAGAAATCTAGGGCTCATCTAACATCCAGTGAGTGAAGGTGCTGTTCTTCCCTATTTGTATATGGCTTTAGGTAAAAGACAGGAAGCTAGAATGCCTGATTGCTATGAAATTGTGAAACCACTTTTGGGAGGAGGATGTAACTGCACCTTATCTTTAAAAAAGAGTATATACAGAGGCTCTGATGTGAGGGCACGGAGCTCCGAGACCTTTTGGCCAAAGTGATAGCCACTAAGAAAACCACTTTCCAGGAGAGCTACAATAATGAGCATGTTGTCAATGGTTCAAATAGAGTCCCATGAGCTTTGATAAGACCAAGTTCAGGTCCCAGGGAGGAACGAGCTCTCTTACTTGAGGATATAGCCTTTCTAGGCCCTTCAGGAATCAGACAGACATGTCATTTGAAAACACGGATTGGTTATCCACAGCAGCCCCTGACCCTGTCCCTGGCAGAAGCCCCCCCGGCAGGGGATGTCACAGCGCCCCTCACTTGTCCCCCCACAGAAACTGGAGGGCAGCAGGGGAAGCCCCCATGCCGAATCCTGCTCTCTGGAAGAAGCACCGGGCAGGGCGGGAGAAGTCTCAGCGCCCCAACCCTGGTCCCCTGCAGAAGTGTGGAGGGTGGCAGGGGAAGCCTCTGCACCCAGACCCCCTCTGTGGCCCTGGGATCAGAGGAGCTCTCACTCCCTGCTGCGCCCCAGGGCTGTGACGTGGGGATAGAACTTTTCCGGACTTGGGGCCATGGGGAGGGGGAGAAAGGAGCAAAAAGGGTTGCAGGGCTGCAGTGGGGAAGGGAAGAATGGGAGAGCTCTGGGTGGAACAGGGGTGGACCCTGCCCCCAGGGAAGAGGCAGAAAGGGGTGGGGCTGTGGGCGGGGCCACAGGCAGGAGGGGCAGAATGAGGTGAGGAGGGGACCCCCACTTGCTCTGGCCCAGGGCCCCAGGAAACTTTAATCTGCTTCTGATCATAGGCAATGGTATGGTGATGTCGAGTGTCCCATCAAAAGGCCTGCTTAGATCTACCTGGATGTCTGGATGGCCAGACATATCCATCATACCCACACAGCGGGTTTCCCCTTTACATACCAAAGGGCCTGGTACTGAACAATGATCAGAACCAACGGGTTCCTTCCTGACCGCCAGCACTGACACCGCCAACTCTTGTACGGTCGGTGATACCAGTATTGACAGCGACAGAAGGTCTCTGGCAGTGGCAAACACCACTGGCATGGTCGGCACTGAGATAGTGTCGGTACTGCACTGTATCACACATGTGGATGGCTCATCTGGTACTGGACTCGATGGTGTCTGTGTAGGTGACAGAGTCAATGGTGCTGACTTCTGTGGTACTGAGACAGAGGAGTACCCTGACGTAGGTCACACTCTACTCTGATCCCCATGCCTGTCTGTCTTTGGTACCGGGGATTGACAGCCAACAGTTTTTTGTGTCTTTTCTTAGGCACTGGAGATGGTGAATGGTGCTGGGACTCCAGTAGGCTCCTTACTGACACTGAGGCCCACTCTATGCCCAGTCAGACTGGCCTGGCTCAGATGGAGGTCTCAGTGCTGCCTCCATGAGCAAGAACTTCAGCCTGGTCCCTCTTCATGTGAGGCTTAAAGTCTGTGCAGATCTGGCAGCGGTCCCCCCCGTGAGCTTCTCACAGGCACTTCCGGCAGCTTTCATGCAGGTCACTCAGGAGCATAGCTTTGTTGTAGGAGGCACAGTGAATGAAGCCTGGTGACTGAGGAATGCCTTGGCACCAGGTAACGGACAAAAATATCGCTAACTCAGTAAGTTACCAGCCTACACTAAAATTGACAAATACTATTTACAACTAGCTAACTATGTACAAATGTATAAAAGAGAAGACGTCTGAGAGAGCCAGCCAAAGCAAGGATAGCAGTTCCAGCAACCATGACGGGAAATAAAAAAAGAACTGAGGGAGCACGGGGCACTTTATACTGGCGCTATAGCCATGCAGCAGCAGAGGGCATTCAAGCCACATGATGGTACCGAGGGAAACATTTCCAGCGACTACGCTTGGGGCATGCACACACCTAGAGTGGAATGCACATGTGCAATCACTCGAAGAAGAATATGCATATATGTGTAGTATACATAAGGCTTCCAGGTCAGGTAAAAGAGGAAGCAAAGATGAGCAATTTACCTGACTTCAAAGCCATTTATTGAGAGTACTAATTACTTCTGACCTGTGACAATGATAGAAAGAGTCACTTTGTTCTAATATTGAACAAGAAACTTTATTAGAATATGGGGAATAGTATTATCTCTAAAGCTACTTCATCTCTCTCTGCTGAGCTCCCCTAGGACAGAGGTGGGCAAACTATGGCCTGCGGGCCACATCGGGCCCGTGGGACTCTCCTGCCCCGGGAGGCTACCTCTGGCCCCTCCCCTGCTGTTCCCCTCTCCCCCGCAGCCTCAACGCGCCCCGCCGCCGGCGCAATGCTCTGCAGGGGCTGGGAGCTCCTGGGGCAGCTCAGCTGCAGAGCCCAGCTTGACCCGGTGCTCTGTGGGGCGTGGTGGTGGCTGTGTGGCCCGGCTCCAGCTGGGCGGTGTGGCTGTAGCGCCGCCAGCCACCGGTGCTCCAGGCAGCACAGTAAGGGGGCGGGGAGCAGGGGGGGTTGGATAGAGGGAAGGGGAGTTCGGGGTGGTGGTCAGGGGGTGGGGGTGTGGACAGGGGTCAGGGCGGTCAGAGGGCAGGGAACAGGGGGTTGAATGGGGGCAGTCAGGAATGAGAGGAGGGACGGGATGGTGGGCGGCAGTCAGAGGCAGCAGTTCTGGGGACAGGGAGAAGGGGTGGTTGGATGGGGCAGGGGTCCCAGGGGAGGGGGGGCGAATAGAAGGTGGGGGGCTGGGCCATGACCCCCTCCCCTAACTGGCCCGCCAAACAATTTCTGAAACCCGATGAGGCCCTCAGGCCAAAAAGTTTGCCCGCCCCTGCCCTAGGACCTTTCCCAGCCTTCGTCATGCCTGGCTTGCTGTTATAGAGTGAAAGAAACAGTACACATATCACCACGGCTTCTAAGCTTTATTACTAGAAGATGTCACCTCAAACAAACAAACAAACAAAATCTAACTAAATGAAACCAGTCATTCTGAAGAAACAAATTGCAAGAACCACTTTCGGTTTCAAGCTAGGTGATGAATTTTTAAACACTGAAGAAACTTAACTTCACTCGTTTGGATTAATTAATTTGTTTTATTCACAAATAGCCTGGATTATGCATTCTGGCACGGAGTCTAAAATTAGGCATTCTGGGGGTGAATCTATAGCACACATGGTCAAGATGTGTTAACTCATATGCAACCTGATTTAACCATTACCCCACATTTTATGCAGTTTCTTCTGCTCCTAGAAAGACTTAACTGGGCAGGTGACATTCTGAGTCATAATAGAGATGCACTTTAGCATAGATTTTGAAATAAAAAAGCCAAATAGGAACTGAAATTGGCCTGTGGAATGCCAGAAATTGTGAAAGATATTTGAAGCAAACAGTAAGAGCCAGATGCATTTACTTCTGTGAAAAGGGGGGATTGAGGGTATGGAACATACAATATGATTAAACAAAAAAGGAGGAATTTATAGTAACAAAAAAAAGCCAGTGGCTGGACACATTGCCTTTTTCTTATTGCTCTATTACCTCATATTATACACAGATATAGTTCAGAATTCTCAGTCTGCAGAGTCTTTTCTTTTCTTAGTCTTACACTGGTTTACTTGTACAGTGAAGACAAAACTTTATATACACCTGATAAAGTATTCAGGACTATAGTTGCAGTCACTCTCGTCCTACCTTCCTGTGCAAAGTTGAGCCCTGAGATCCCAATGTATGTGTTGCAGACTATGCTTTGTTGTTTGTAATTGACTGGTTAGCTGTGAATTATGGTTATAAAATCAAGCAATAAAAGTTCATCTCTGAAAGTTATTGGGCAGAGAATCTTTTGATATTTAATGCCTGGAACTAACCAGTGCACCTAAGAAAAATATTGTATGATGTTGTTCTGTGGTCTGGGCTACCCTGTCTTTTTTAATATTGATGGTATTTTTCATTTGTTTACATATCCTGTAAAGATGATGAATACTAATAAAGAGACAAATTCCTAGGTTTTTGATTGAGGTTTAGGCTTTGCTATAGGAAGTTATTCATTTTGTTTCCACATAATGGATAGGGCTAAGAATGTGTTCTATGGGGTGGTGGTTAATATGCCACCTTCTAACATCTCATCTTTCCTTGTACTGTGGTAAACATGACCATATTTTGCCTGTATAAAGAAAATACTTTGCAAATTACAGCTTAATAGCATTATGTAATAACCCCTTTTCCTTGCTATTTAAATTGACAAAAGCGTGATGTTATTACCAAAAGACAATAATACAAGTTATGGAAATATGTTATCTATTTACTGAATAGAAATAAGTGATATACCAATACAACATCTTTAAAAACAAATCATACTGCACACTTTACCAGGTGTGTGTAAAGTGACATACCTTTCATTTCATTTTTCTCCATTTCTTTTAGTGCCTGAACAAATGCCAACTGACTCTCGGTAAGTGGCCAACTGTTATACAACACCAGGGCTTGTATAATGTACTTGTGAGTCTGTGAAGCCAAAGGCAATATGTTAATCTGCTGATGACATTAATACACATCCACAGTGAGCATCACAAAGTACTTCAGTAAACTGTTAGACATTGAACACAGGCTGCCTAACTACAGCAAGAGAAGTCATAAATTAGTTCACAAACTTATACGTCACATTATTCACAAGAATCTCAAAAGAAGTCTCAGTATTAATGCCAAACTACATTGTTGTAATTTCCTTCTAGAACTGCACACTCACTTGCATGTTTATCAAAGTGAAACTAAGCTGAGCTATAGAATAAGGAACTACACTCATTTAAGGTTTTCATGTAACATTTTCCTGAGCATATGGTGCACAAAGACTTCTTTTCTTCTATAAAACCATCAACCCTCAACAGCTTACTGAGTTTTGAGTGCTCATACTGTAGAGTGTCCGCTCCGCCACCGTAGAACGTGCATTTACTTGTGTTGTTTTAGCCGTTAACTTCAAGGCATCCCACTGGCTAGGTGGGCAGGCATGCGTACCTCCTCAAGCTTAGCTAGCCTTCAACCTCTAAGGAGAAGGAAAAGCGCTCCTCTGACAGAGCAACCCTCCTCCCTGGATTGGATAGTCCGACACCTTTGTAGCATGGTAAAACCTACCAGAGCATACGCCCCACTACCATAGCTGTCAGACGGCCAGGGTCACCGCTGCACCACGTTGAGGCAGGATTTTGCAGAGCAACAAGAGGTTGCTAAAAATGTCAGGTGGTAGGCCAACATGGAAAAGGACAATCCTCGCTGTGTGTACTTACAATTGTAGGTCACTGGCAAAGGAGGAAACTTTAAACCATCTGATGGAGGAGAAGAAAAGGATAAAATGCGATATTCTCGGTGTCTGCGAAACCCAACGAAAGAAGGAGTTGGAAGTCAACTGGAAGGATGGAAGTGCTGTGAGGCTCGGAAAGGGAGATGGCGCTAGAAATGTTGGAGGAGTTGGATTTATCGTCAATAAAGATTGGTCTTCGAAAGTCATATCATGCCAGCTAACATCATCACGTATCGGTGTGCTGCATCTTCAGATGGAGTCAAAAGCTACCCTCAAGGTCATCCAGGCCTACGCTCCCACAAGTGCAAGTGAGGACGAAGAAGTGGAAGAATTCTACCGAGAGCTTGAAAGAGCTCTCGCGCAAAAGTCCACTTACACTGTCACAATGGGAGATTTCAATGCCAAGGTCGGGCGAGAGAAAGCTGGCAAAAAGTTCATAGGGAGATACGGCAGCGGTGAAAGGAATGAAAGAGGAGAGAGGCTGGTAGCGATGGCGGAAATGAAAGAACTGTACGTGGCAAACACCTGGTACAAAAAGAAGATCTCAAGAAGGTGGACATGGATTGCACCAAACGCGAAGAGTAAGAATGAAATCGACTATATTTTAGTCAATAAAAGGCGCATCGTTCAAGATGTCTCTGTGGTGCAGCCATTCAACACCGGCAGTGACCATCGCCTGCTTGGAGCGAAGTTGATTTTCGATGAAGCGGTGGAAAAGAAGGCGTTACAGATGGCAAACAGGAAACAGCAGCCGAAGACATTCGATGAAGCAAAGCTGAAAAAAGCGATTTCTGGGTTTGACTGGAGCCAGATGGAAAAGTGTGATGAGGACTATAGTATCTTTGCTGACAAGTTGAGATGTTGCATAAAAGCAGCTGAAATTAAAAAGCTGAAGAAGGCGAAGGGAAGAATCTCGATTGAACCAAAAAGCTTGTTGGAGAAGCGGAGAAACATGAAAAGGAGCTCGGATAACAACCTCGAGTACTCCATTCTGTGCAAGCTTATACGGCGAAAACTGAAGGATGACTTCGAGAACTTCCGGAAAGAAAAGCTCCTTAAAACAGCTGAATCACGCAAGAGCCTCAGGACATGCAAGCGGGAATTGACGCAGTATAGATTGAGCGTAACAGCATTGAAGAACAAGGATGGAGAGACAGTAATCGACAGAGCAGGGATGGAGGAGGTCTGCAAGGACTTCTATACAGAACTGTTCAAATCAAGAATCAGCATCCCCCTCCCAACCCTCGAAGAGTCAGAAGAATGCGTCCCCCCAATAATCGTCAGCGAAGTCCGAAGCGCACTACACCAGATGAAGAAGGGAAAAGCTCCAGGCAAAGATGGAATAACGTCAGAAATGATGTATGCAGGAGGCGAAAAACTTTGGAAGGCCCTCGCTTTAAGATTCAGTCGATATCTTGAAGAAGGAAAAATACCATCAAGCTGGAAGGAGTCGAATACCATCTTGCCGCACAAGAAGGGTGATCGAGAAAATCTTAAGAACTACCACCCTATATGCCTGCTCTCTCACATCTACAAGCTCTTCACAAAGGTGATAACGAATCGACTTTCGCAGAGTCTGGATGAACAACAGCCGAGAGAGCAGGCAGGGTTTCGAAGAAATTTCAGTACAATCGACCATATATTTACCTTTTGCCAGCTCCTAGAAAGAGCGAAGGAATACAAACTCCCGCTGTGCATTGCTTTTGTCGACTAAGAAAAGCCTTCAATAGCGTTGAGTTTAACGCAATATTAAAGGCGCTCGCAGAGCAGGGCATTAACACGCAGTACATTAGTTTGTTGAAGGAAGCGAATACTGGATGTACAACAGACATTACTCTCCTTAAAACTCCCCTCCGCATCCCAATCGAGAAAGGCGTAAAGCAAGGAGATACAATTTCACCGAAACTATTCACCGCCTGCCTCGAAATGGTTATGAACAAGATCAATTGGAGGAGTGGTGTCAACATAAACGGAGAGAGATTATCTCATCTCAGTTTTGCAGACGACATTGTACTAATTGCCGAAAGCACCAACCAACTGCAGAGCATGCTACGAAGACTCGACAAGAAAAGTAGTCAGGTCGGCCTGAAAATGAACTGCTGCAAAACGAAATATATGCGATCAGACGTCTTACGAAAAGCCTGAATAACGGTAACAGGAGAAGACATCGAAGAAGTGGAACAGTACATATATTTGGGCCAAGAAGTTAATATGCGCCAAGACCTGAACGGAGAACTCTCGCGAAGGATTCGGGCAGGATGGTGTGCGTTTAATTCCATCAAGGACGTCCTCAAAGGAAAAACTGACAAGACCACACACAAAAATATTTTCAATTCAGCAGTGCTGCCAGCCATGCTGTATGGCAGTGAAACGTGGGCACTGACGAAGAGAGAAGAGCAACGGCTGTTGGTGGCTGAAAGGGCAATGGAACGAACTATGTTGGGAATCTCCCTTCTGGATCGTATACCAAATGAAATAATCAGAGAACGCAGCGGTGTGAAAGATATTGTCGTGGAAAGCAGACATAACAAGATGCGATGGGCGGGCCACACAGCACGGCTCACGGATAACAGGTGGACCGCAATCATTGCTGAGTGGTACCCGCGAGAACAGAAAAGACCCCCTGGTCGGCCTCCAAGAAGATGACATCGTTAAACGTTTCGGACGAATGTGGAGAAGAAAGGCAAGAGTGCGAGAAGAATGGCAGACGTGTTGTGATCGGCGCAGTCTTAACGACAGCTGAAGTCCGATCGATCCAGGTGATCCAGGTGATACTGTAGAGTTATGTTTGTAGAAGATTGTAATTTGGAGATGCTCCCTCATAAGGGACAGTATTATGAACATAGGAATTTGGAGATGTGCCCCGGAGTTGGGGATTGGGAACACCGCATGGCTGTGTGCAGCAGTTCACCACAGTAACTCTCAAGTTTGTTTTATTAAAGTTTTATTCCTTTCTCATTCACTGGTTTGTTACTTAATGAACCCCATGATCATTATATAGACAAGGACATATGATTCACTTTTCAATAGAGATATGTGACTAGTAAGTTGCACTATTCATTATTTACAATAGTAAATTATTCTAAGAGTATCTCTGATTCTCTTCATCTACTAATGTAATCACTGTGGTAAAGAAACAACTGAAAGCAGGCATGATTCATCTACCTGTAGAGTTAACATTTTATTGAAACTAAACCCCAGTCTTAAGAACAAAAAATCACATTTAGCTAACAGGGGAGCAATTGGATACAGAAAAACAAGCACTGTTTGGCAGCAGGAATATGTCCACATTATTTTCCTACAAATACGTAAATGATGTTAGGTGAAGGCCAAGGGATCCTTCGTACCGTAAGTTTTGATCTCCCTCCTAAAAAATTCTTGCCTCAAGTAATGGGCAATTGTTTTTCATGTGCTGCATAATGGAACATGAACTTATAAGAAGTCTCTCTCCAGAAGTATCACATGTCAGTTCCAAATGTCTTACAAAATTTTACATGGAACAGATGAGGTGCCTGCACTTCATTTGACCCCGACTCTATCTTGGCATGTCTTTCTTTTTCTAGATTGTAAATTCTTCCTTGTCTTTCTACAGATCTGCACTTCATCTAGCACACTTTGAACACTATTGTAATATAAATAAATACAAACAACATAGTAAATAATCTTTCCAACAAGGGCCTGGCTGTGGAGGACCTCTTACCATTTAGAAGCTGTGATGGGTGGCAGAGTAGGGACCCTGTTTTTTCATTGGTTTCCTGGACACACATTACCCTGCTTGGGAAATTTTGCTCTGTAGTATGAAGGCATTAGAGAAACACTAGGAGCACGGATGGACATGAGGACTTCTCACTCTCTAGCTTTCCAAGCTGTCACACCTGAGAAGCAGTCTGACTCACTGAATGGGGAGCTATTGGTGACCCTGGTGCCACACAGCAAGCTACTGAAAAGCGGACTTATATAATTGAATTTGGTGTCAAGGGGATTCCTAAACAAATATATTTATGCAGATACCTCATTGGCTCTAGAGGAGGGTTGCCAGGGGTTATCATTCTGAAATTTATCATAAATCCTTCAACTGTTTGTGAAAGTTCAGCGTTTTCCATAGACACTTTGGAAGCAAAGACAACCACCGTCAACAAGGAAGATTACCTTGCAAGTACAGATCTATGAAAAGTTTTTTAAAGTATTCCCAAACATCAAATCTATAAAACATTCTTGCAGTTTTCTTGGAAATGAGTGTCATGCCAATGGCAAGTAAAGCTTTTCAATCTGTACATTGCTTCAGGGCTGTTTAGCATAATTATAATTAGGCAGGCCAAAAAAGAATTTGAAGAGTAACTACCCAAAGACTCAAAAACTAACAGCAAGAAGTTTTGTAAGTATATTAAATGTAGGAAGTCTGCCAACAATCATAGGGACCACTGGATGATCGACATGCTAAAGGAGCACTCAAGGAAGATAAGGCCATTTTGAAGAAGTTAAATGAATTCTTTGCATTGGTCTTCACTGCAGAGGATATGAGGGAGATTCCCTCACCTGAGCCATTCTTTTTAGGGGACAAATCTGAGGAACTGTCCCAGACTGAAGTGTCAATAGAGGAAGTTTTGGAAAAAATGATAATTAAATAGTAATAAGTCACCAGGACCAGATGGTTTTAACCCAAGAGGTCTAAAGGAACTCAAATATGAAATTACAGAACTACTAACTCTGGTATGTAATCTATCATTTAAATCAGCTTCGGTACCAGATGACTGGAGGATAGCTAAAGTGACGCTGATTTTTTTTAAAGGCTCCAGAGGCGATCCTGGCAATTACAGGCCAGTGAGCCTAACTTCAGTACCAGGCAAATTGGTTGAAATTATAGTAAAGAACAGAATTATCAGACACATAGATGAACATGATTTGTTGTGAGGGAGTCAACATGGCTTTTGTAAAGGGAAATCATGCCTCACCAATCTCTTAGAATTCTTTGAGGGGGTCAACAAACATGTGGACAAGGGTGATCTACTGGATAGCGTGCACTTGGACTTTCAGAAAGCCTTAGACAAGGTCCCTCACCAAAGGCTCTTAAGTAAAAAAAGCAGTCATGAGATAAGAGAGGACATCCTCTCATGGATCAGTAACTGTTTAAAAGACAGGAAACAAAGGGTAGCAATACATGGTCGGTTTTCAGAATGGAAAGAGGTAAACAGTGGTGTTCCCCAGGAATATGTACTGGGACCAGTGCTGTTCAATGTAGTCATAAATAACCTGGAAACAGTGAGGTGGCAAAATTTGCAGACAATACAAAATTTCTCAAGATAGTTAAATCCAAAATAGACTGAGAAGAGTTACAAATGGATCTCACAAAACTGGGTGACTGGGAGACAAAATGGCAGATGAAATTCAATGTTTATAAATGTAAAGTAGTGAACATTGGAAAACATAATCCCAAGTATACATACAAAATGTCGGGATCTAAATTAGCTGTTATCACTCAAGAAAGATCTTGGAGTCATTGAGGATAGTTCTCAGAAAACATCCGCTCAATGTACAGCAACAGTTAATAAAGCTAACAATATTAGGAAACATTAGGAAAGGAATATCTAAGAGGACAGATAATTATCATACTGCCACTATATAAATCCAGGGTACACCCACACCTTGAATTCTGTGTGCAGTTCTGGTCACCCCATCTCAAAAAAGATATATTGGAATTGGAAAAAGTACAGAAAAGGGCAACAAAAATGATTAAGGGTATGGAACAGATTCCAAGTGAGGAGAGAGAAAAAGACCGGGACTTTTGAGTTTGGAAAAGAGATGACCAAGAGGGATATCATACAGGTCTATAGAATCATGAATGGTGTAGAGAAAGTAAATAAGGAAGTGTTATTTGTTCCTTTGAATAACACAAGAACCAGAGGTAGCCCAACAAAATTAACAGGCAGCAGGTTTAAAACAAACTCAAGGAAGTACTTCACATAATGCACAGTCAACCTATGGAACTCGTTGCCAGGAGATGTTGTGAAGGCCAAAACTATAATGGGGTTAAAAAAAGAATTAGATAAGTTCATGGAGGATAGGTCCATCAATGGCTACCAGCCAACATGGGCAGGAATGCAACCCCATGCTCTGGGTGTCTCTAGCTTCTGATTGCCAGATGCTGGGAGTGGACAACAGGGGATGGATCACTCGATGATTACCTGATCTGTTCATTCCCTCTGAAGTACCTGCCATTGGCCACTATCAGAAGACAGGATACTGGGCTAGATGGACCATTGGTCTGACCCAGTATGGCTATTCTTATGAGAAAGTAGTTTATCTCCTAAAGTTTTGGGGAATGAAAATGCTTATATACCTAGCAAATATTTTTGATTGTAACAGAGTTAGAAGACTTCCTAAGACTGTATCTTGGCTTACGTAGATCTGTAATAGACACTGGGTTTTTTAGCAAAAATGAGGAGTCCTTGTGGCACCTTAGAGACTAACAAATTTATTTGGGCATAAGCTTTCGTGGGCTAGAACCCACTTCATCAGATGCATGAAGTGGAAAATACAGGAGCAGGTATAAATACATGAAAAGATGGGAGTTGCCTTACCAAGTGTGAGGTCAAATTTCCCCCATACTAATTTTCCCCTATGTTACTCACACCTTCTTGTCAACTGTTTGAAATGGCCCACTCTCATTACCACTACAAAAGTTATTTTTCCTCCCGTGGTATCCTACTGTTAATGGAATTGTCTCGTTAGACTGACCTCACACTTGTTAAGGCAACTTCCATCTTTTCATGTATTTATACCTGCTCCTGTATTTTCCACTCCATGCATCTGATGAAGTGGGTTCTAGCCCATGAAAGCTTATGCCCAAATACATTTGTTAGTCTCTAAGGTGCCACAAGGACTCCTCATTGTTTTTGCTGATACAGACTAACATGGCTACCACTCTGAAACCTGGGTTTTTTAGCAAAGTATAGAAAAATATTTTAATCCCTTTCTATCCCCTACTTCAAGATGGAATTCATAATAAACGTGTGCCAGGAAATAGCTGTTGTCTCTGCCAGAGAACACAAGCATGTTTCTCAGAGGAAGTGGCTTTGCCCCCTTCCTTCCCCATGCTCTACTACAGGAACGTCCAGAGGTGTTTGTTGGATGCAAGAAAGACTAAAAATTTGGCAAACAAGAAGCAAGAGTTCACCTCTGACATTCTGCTTGGCTGGAATTAGTGATTTGGGATTTACTAATGACAAACACTCTATAAGAGCTAGGTGTTAATACATACAATATTATTATTATTATTATTACTATTTATTAAATAATTTTATTAGAAACCCATACTTTTCTAAATTTGCCCACTCCAGAATTCTGGAACCAGATCACTCCAAGATAGGATGGGGAACTTCTTTTGGGTGTTAAAGAATAATTGGGTTACAGGACTTTTCACAAGCCTCACTAAGCTTGAACATAGATGTGCTTTCAGTCTTGAATACTCTCAGGAATTCATCAAAGTTTCCATACAACTGGAAGAAATATTCTGAGTCCCTGGGTGTGCTCCCAATTTCTGTATCTATTTTCATTTCCCCACTACTCCAGAAAGTCTTGAGAAAGATAATGAAGGACCATCAATACCAGGGCTTTGTGATCCTACCCCTCTAGCTTTCCAGACCATAGTTCAACTTAATGTTACAATTCCTGACAGGCCTTCTTGTAGTCTAGGGCAGCAGAAGAGCAATACTCCGGTGAGGTACTCCTAATGATTGCATGCTTGCTATCTGGGATCCTTGGAAAATACAAAACTCCAGGAACTGTCTATTGAATTCTTGATTTCATGTTGGAAAGATTAAACTAATAATTATAATAACTGGACTTATTGGGATTTTGTTCTGTGGGAAATATCACCCTCTGCTTTTTAAAAATTCTATTTTAGGAGTTTAGCTTCTGATAGGCTCTGCTCCAGCTTCCGTTTTTCTTGGTGTTTCTAAACTGGTGAGTTCAAGAGATTGGTCAGAAGTGCTTCCCTAGACTAACCAGGAAAGGCCATGTAAGTTTGTTTTGAGATATTAATGCTTAATTGACAAGTCATCCTGCAACATCAAAAATTTAGCTGCAAAACTGACTCTCTTTTTTCGGGGGGGGGGGGGAGAGATTTTAGCTCTAAATTGGAATAGAAGAACTAGATCTGCTGAAGTACAATGGACCCTGAATGAAGAAAAATCCTTAAGAGGAAGAAAATAGTTCCTCTCTGGGAAACCTAACACTCACCTAGGACAAGTCTGTACTCAGCCACTTGCATAGATGAATAAGCCTTCCTCCTTTACACCTGCAATCCCCATTTAGCAGCCACTATAACGGCAGTTCTTCTGCTCTCCTCAGCACATGGACTGCTGCATGCTAGCAATCCTTAGTATGAAAATTACCCAAAGCACGTGTGTAGACCCTGGTGTATCACAGAAGAGTATATATACTACATCTCTAAAGAAACAGTGCTGGGTGCATGTTCCCCCTACCCCTGTATGCTGAATGTTGGTGCAGCTTTGCATCACTCTCTATTGAGCATTGTGCCTAGCAGCCTTAGAACATAACGAGAACCAGATATTGCTTTATCTTGTTAAAATAAGCAAGTCCCAAGAGTTTGTGTTCCCTTTGTCCTAGTAAATCACACTGAAATGTTCAAAAGTCTGTTGATAATAAGGATGGGATAGACAATCCTTTTGTAACAGCTGCAGCTTTCTGCAAGCCTGTCAGATCTAATACCACAAAAGTTTGGGAATGAATCCCATATGAAAAGTGCAGGCACAGAAATGTCTAAATCTGATGTCCATTGCTGCAGTCAACTGAGAGTGTGACATTCACAGTACTGTCAGGAGAAGGAGAGATGGAGAAAAAGCTTCTGAGTGTCTGGTCTATGCCTTAAATATAGTTCTGCCCCTGAGATCTTTTGTTTTATTGGCTGGCAAAACTCAGAACCAACAACCACAATTTACATGGAGAAAAGTAAAAATGTACCTTCATAGAATCATAGAATATCAGGGTTGGAAGGGACCTCAGGAGGTCATCTAGTCCAACCCTCTGCTCAAAGCAGGACCAATCCCCAACTAAATCATCCCAGCCAGGGCGTTGTCAAGGCTGACCTTAAAAACCTCTAAGGAAGGAGAATCCACCACCTTCCTAGGTAACCTACTCCAGTGCTTCACCCCCCTAAAAAGGTTTTCCCTAATAGTCCATTCATCCAGCCCATACTTCTTTAACTTGCTGGCAGGAACACTGTGGGAGATGGTATCAAAAGCTTTGCTAGTCAAGGAATAATACATCCACTGCTTTCCCCTCATCCACAGAGCCAGTTATCTCATCATAGAAGGCAATTAGGTTAGTCAGACATGACTTGCCCTTGGTGGATCCATGCTGACTGTTCCTGATCACTTTCCTCTCCTCTAAGTGCTTCAGAATTGATTCCTTGAGGACTTGCTCCATGATTTTTCCAGGGACTGAGGTGAAGCTGACTGGCCTGTAGTTCCCCGGATCCTCCACCTTTCCTTTTTTAAAGATGGGCACTACATTAGCCTTTTTCCAGTCATCCGGGACCTCCCCCGATTGCCATGAGTTTTCAAAGATAATGGCCAATGGCTCTGCAATCACAGCCGCCAACGCCTTTAGCGCCCTTGGATGCAGTGCACCTGGCCCCATGGACTTGTGCTCGTCCAGCTTTTCTAAATAGTCCTGAACCACTTCTTTCTCCACAGAGGGCTGGTCACCTCCTCCCCATACTGTGCTGCCCAGTGCAGTAGTCTGGGAGCGAAACTTGTTCGTGAAGACAGAGGCGGAAAAAGCACTGAGTACATTAGCTTTTTCCACATCCTCTGTCACTAGGTTGCCTCCCCCATTTAGTATGGGGCCACACATTCCTCAACTGTCTTCTTGTTGCTAACATACCTGTAGAAACCCTGTAGAAACCTTCAAATCTGTTATAGTGGAACTCACTTCTAGTGTACTCAGAAACAGTGAAAATCTCTACAGTGAAGACCTTAAAGTCTCACATTTTTCAGATTATTGCAGCATGCAATTAATATTTTAATTGTAATGAATTGACTTGTTTTTCTATAAAAACTTATTTCACTATAAGAAAACTCAGGTGTATATTCAGAATGTTAAATGATGTTGATGTGATGGACTCAATAATTCTTAGCACTTACATAATGCCTTTCATCCTTTAATTGTTTAAAAAGTCTCACAACACTGTTGATGTATATAAATATTATCGAACCACTTTGCAGATGAAGAAACTGATGCACAAAATCTATGTTGTATTCTTGAGGGAACATTCAGTCTCTTTGCATTGCCAAATCTGGATGTTGTTTCTTCTACACATTCTCCAAAATCCATTCTTACCTCTCTAACCCCACTGTCAAAACCCTCAGCCATGCCCCAATAATCTCACATCTCAGTTTCTGCAGCCTCTTCTTCCATGACGCAGCCTCTGATCTCTCCAGTCCATCTAAAATGCAGTTGCTAAACTCATCTAAGTTTCCTGCCTTTCTCAGCAATCCTAATTAAATCCTGTTACTGGCTTTTTCAAACTGTTCTCAATCAAATTCAAGCTTTTTGTTCTCGCTTTCAAAGTCCACCACCACAACAATCTCATATTACTTTTCTGCCAGCATATACTTTTATTTCCTGCTCACTCCCTTTACTCCACCCAAGATGCTCTCACTTATAACTTTTTCCTGCTCTTGGACATCGGCCACCTTCCATGTAACTCCTTTTCCTAACTGGAACTCTATTTCCTAACCCAGTCCACAATGCTTCCATCCTTTCTCCCTTCACATTTCTCATCAAGACACACTTTTCCCATGAGGGCCATGTAAACTAATTTTCCCCTCTTTGTACCTCCATCTGCATTTGTGTGTACATGTGCACATACTTAAAACCATCATATCACCCACTATTGGAGATGTCTGTTGCCAGACTGTCATATAAGCACACAGCCTTGAGTTCATTATGGACTCCTGTAATGAGGTGCAGCCACCTCTCATGAGCACCTCTTGGTTGAGTGCGTGTGCCAGCAGTCTCTCAGTTTGTGGTGACCCCTGTTTGTGATTTCTCAGGTGGGTTTTCTCAGCAGGCCTAAGCTAAGACAAGGTGGGCAAACCTCAGGACAGCATGAGTGGATACATTTCCATTTAGAGATCTGGGGTGAAGTCCTGTCCCTCTTGAAGGGAATGAGAGTTTTTGCCCATTAACTTCAATTGGACCAGGAGTTTTCCTCTGGTTCTTCAGTTCAGGTGGTAGACTCTCGTGCTTTTAGCATATTTTCTGAAATATATATCTGAGCTCAATCACAAGATATGTGGTTGGTGCAGGAATTACTGGGTGAAAGTATATGGTCTGTGTTATGCAGGAAGTCAGACTGGATCATAATCATTGTCCTTCTGGCCTTAAAATCTGTGATTCTATGACAGAAGGAGATGGTTTCAGTGATCAGATAATGTGGTTGTGAAGATTTTGATGAATGCACCTTGAAGGGGTTGTATGTGTGTTTTGTGACATAACCCTCTTTCTTCCTTCACACAGTCAAACATATACACATGCATGAATGCACAAATACAGACACTAAAGAATATGAGTATGAAGAGTAGGCCTCATGAGAAAAGTATGTTTTGAACAAAAAGACTAAGGGGGAAAGGATGGAGGGCATGGCAGATTGGGTTACCAAGGGAGGTACTGGCATGGGTATGTATGTAAAAATATGATTGCTGAAGAAAGATACAACAGGGCGGGTTAATTTAGAATACTGGGTGGAGCAAAAGGGCTGAGGTAGGGAGTAAATAGAGTTCCATTGTTAAGTCAATGGTATTCTGCACACACATATTATTTTGCAGTATTGGGGCCTTAGCTTTTTTAATCCTCAGAGCAGGGCCAGTACTATAAATATTTGTGGCACTACAGAAATAAAATAAACAACAACAACAACAACTATATCATTCTATTAGAATATAAGGTTTGCACAGTATCAGGATATTAGATTTTCACACTTAATAAAAGAATTCAGGACCACTCTTTTATTGTGCTTTTCCAAAATCTTTGCATAAATTTGGATTTAAAATCTCTTACCGGTTGAGGATCTACAGCATTCTTTTCAAGGGATGGGAGGATGACAGTCTCTTCTTCTATTATAGTCTGGCCTTCTAGTGCACTTCCTGGCCTATGAGATTTGATGCCTTTCTGGGGAGCTAAAGCACCTTTTCTTTTGGTTCCTCCAGTTTCTGGGTCCTTCTTTGTGCTGCTTTGGCTAATCTGACCTTTGCTTGCTGGCAGAGAGATAAAAAAGCCAACTTTCAGTTTCCTAGAATTCTACAGATTTAGTAGTATCAGCTGAACAGACACAGGAACATATTGTAAAGAGAGAGTGACTTTAGTCAATTTTCACTCAGTTCATTATGCTCACAATGTTCCAATTAACTCTATGACTGTGCTAAAAATCACCCTAATTCATTTCCCTCTGCACTGGAAATCACATATCTCTTTAAAATATTTATTATTCTTAATAACCAACACAACATTTGTTGTACCCGGCATTACAGACTCAGTTGCTGTGTTGTACATGTTTTCTATACACTCTGATCCACGTTCCAACATATTCTTGCTGAACATCACTCTGTGGCCGCAACTGACTATTGCTCTGTATGAGGATTTGGGGAATCTGTCTGTCCAACTTATGAATTCTGGTAGATAATACAAAGTTATGAAACTGTTGCATTATGGAATGCCTCTGAGTAGAGGTGGAATTCACCATTGCTGACTGTTGGTGGGTCTCTCCCAGACAAGATATGATGGTAGGTTGCTAAATGGCTGCCTATTGGGACAATGGGTTAGCTGAAGCCTATGGAAAGCTACTTCCTCCTGCTTGTCTGCAGGCAGGAGGGAGTGGAGAACAGAAAATTCCCAAACAGGACAAAGGACGGAGGTGACAAATCAAGGGTTTAAAAAGGACTCACGGGGGAAGATTATCAGAGCCACACAGGAAACATTGGGCATGAGACGGGGAGAGAAGAACAGGATTTTCTAGCCGGTGGCTGGCATTTTGCGAGTGGAAAATTACCACTACTGATTTCTCTAGTGGGAAACTGACTTGCAAGGCTCCAGACCCATCTGCTACCACAGAACAGAGGGGCAACACTATTCAAAGTCAGCTGATTGAATGTATTGGTCAAGAAATAATAGAATATAAAACAGTTCAAAGTTTGGGAGCATGATTGCAGATGGCCAATGTGGGGAAAGGAACAAACGACCCTTTGTTTATGGTACTTGCACAATAATATCAGCAGCGAGGACTTCGTCCAGCATACAGAAATCACTGCTGGGCCTGGCAGAGGCAGAACAGAGATGATATTAAATGAGCTTCAAGCCATAGAAGTGGATCTCAGTATTCTTGTAGGTTTGGGCTTTGATGGTTCTAGTTCAACAAAAGGATATTTTTCTGGAGACCAAGCAGTGTGTACTAAGTTGCATTGTATATCCAATGTGAAAATCTTGGTTTAAATTTGGCAATTAATACATCTCATGAAGATCCTACAACATTATTAGTCTGGAACACTATTTCCAGAATGCTTTTGATAATAGCAAGAATAACAAAAGCTCCATATGTTTACTGATGGGTTGATCAATATGATACTGTCATTATTTCCCCACAACCTGTCCATAGACCTTTGATACTCTGAAAGATGTAAAACATTACAATATCAATATTTTTCTTTATTATTTATCTGACACAGGAGGCTGAATCCTCAGATGTGTTAGAAAAGCATAGCTAGATCCATTTTCTAGCTAGAATATGCTATGTCTGGGGGAAGGGACCACTCAGGATTTATAAACAACCTGTTCAGATGATCTGCCAGTGTATTCTGAGCCCCCAGGACGTGGGACTCTTTCAGAAGTACAGAGTTGCTGATGTAGAAGTCCCAGAGCAGTATTCCTTCCTGACAGAGCAGTAAGGATCGAGCCCCTCTCTGGTTGTTTACATAAAACATGGTGTTTGCATTGTTGGTCAGAACCAATAAGCCCCTTGCAAGGGGGCAAGGAAGGATGCAAGGAAGGAATGCTAAACAGACAGCCCACAGCTCCCTGATATTTATATGTAGACTGGGATCTTGGGGCGATCAGAGACCCTGCATCTATAGGTGTCCCAGGTGAGTCTCCCACCCAAGTCTGAGGCATCTGTGACTAAAGTAAGAGAGTGCTGAGGTGGGGGTGAAAGTAATTATACATTACATACATTAGTTGGATCTAACTATCAATCTAGAGGGGAGATGATGTCACTTGATACTTGCACTAAGATGTCTATGCAATGCTTTCTTGGAGAATATACTTCTGCCATCCAGCCCTGAAGGAATCTGAGGTGCTGTCTGCACCACATAAATGCATGCTGCCATGTGCCCCAGCAACTTTAAATAGCTTCTCACCATCGTGAGAGGATAAGCCTTTAAATCCAGAATGAGGTGCAGCATTGTATGCAATCTTGTCTGAAGTAACAAAGCTCTGGCCATTGTTGAGCCCTGGACTGCTCCAATAAATAGTATTTTCTGTACTGGAGCCAGGACTGACTTGTCTGAGTTGATCAGGAGGCCTAACACATCGAAGGTGGACTGGATTATGCAAATAATGGACACCACCTGTGACTTGGATTGACATTTTATCAGCCAGTCATCCAGATAAGAGAATACCTGGACCCCTAATCTCGGGAGGAATGCTGCTACCACTACCCCAAAGGGGTCGACTGTGAACAGATAACGATGGCCGTTGATGGTGAATCTCAGAAATTTTCTGTGGCCCTGATGAACTTCATATGAAAGTAGGAGTCCTTTAAGTCAAGAGCAGCATACCAGCTCCCCAGCTCCAGAGAAATAATAATGGAAGCTAGAGTGACCATCTGGAATTTTGTTTTTTTTCCACGAACTGGTTTAACCGCCTTAGATCTAAAATAGGCCTGAGACCTCCCTTTTGCTTTCGGGATCAGGAAGTACCAGGATCTAACACTCCAGGATCTGTAACTCCTACAAAGAGAAGCGATTATATGTCTTGCAGTAACACTGCCCTGCGAGAGGGGTCCCTGATGAGGGATGGGGATGAGGGGACAAGAAATAAAATGGAGGGTATATTCCACTTTCACCATGCTTAGAACTCACTGACCTGTCTAATATGGGCCCAAGCATGACAGAAGTGGGACAGGTCGTGTGCAAAAATTGGATAAGAAAAAGAGGGCCTTCTTGGAACTCACAGACTGCTCTTGAGCTGCTCTTCAAAATGAGCTCTTGGAACATGCCACCTGCCTTGATGAACCGGCGGCTGTGGATGCTGAGGAAGGTGTTGGTCACCATTTGTAAAAAATGGTTACTCACCTTCGATGTGTTGTTCACGTCCATTCCAATCAGGTGTGCATGCGCCGCGTGCACGGTCGTTGGAAACCTTTTCCCTTAGTAGTTCCCATCGGGTCGGCTAGGGGGCCCCCTGGAGTGGTGCCTTCATGGCGCTCAATAAATGACCCTACCGACCGGACCCCACTTCAGTTCCTTCTTGCTGGCTACTCTGACAGAGGGGAAGGAGGGTGGGTATTGGAATGAATGTGAACAACACATCTCAAAGAACAACAGTTACAAGAAGCTAAGTAACCGTTTTTTCTTCTTCGAGTGCTTGTTCATGTAGATTCCAATCAGGTGACTCCCAAGCTCTCCCACGGAGGTGGGGTCAGAGTTACGGAATCACTGATTGGAGAACCGCCCTGCCGAAAGCTGCGTCATTGCTAGCGTGCTGGGTGATGGCATAGTGGGTGGTAAATGTGTGCATTGAAGACCAGGTTGCCGCTCTGCAGATCTCCTGGATGGGAACCTTATGGAAGACTGGGCGGAGGGAGGGTGTTGGAGGTTAGCGCTTTTAACTCGGGCACCTTCCTGGCTGATGTGATGGCAACCAGGAATGCCACCTTCCACAAGAGATACAAAAGGCAGCATGTAGCCAGTGGTTCGAACGGGGCCCCCATTAGTCTAAAGAGAACCAGATTGAGATCTGAAGCAGGTACCGGCGGTCGGGACTGTGGATATAGCCTTTCCATGCCTTTCAAGAAACAGTCCACCATAGGGATGGCAAATACCGAGATGGAATTCCTGGCTGGAACACCGAGATGGCCGTGAGGTGTACCCTGATGGATGATCCCACCAAACCTTGCTGCTTCAGATGCAGTAGATACTCCAGTGTAGTAGCCTGAAGTGGAGGTTCGTGACTCTGCTCACACCAGCATGAGAACCTTTTTCACTTAGCTAGGTAAGTGGCCCTGGTGGAAGGTTTCCTGCTACCAAGCAGCACCTCCCTCACTGATTCCGTGCATTGGAGCTCCATTGGGTTTAACCATGAAGCTTCCAAGCCATGAGATGGAGGGACTGGAGGTCTGAGTGAAGGAGGCAACCACGGTCCTGTGTGATCAGATTGGGGTAGAGCGGCAGTGCGATCGGGGCATCCACTGACTGCTCCAGAACAGTGGTGTACCAACGTTGGCATGGCTACGCAGGAGCCAGCAGAATTACCTCCACTTTGTCCCTGTGGCTCTTGAGCAGCAACTTACGGACAAGCAGTATCGGTGGGAAGGCATACATTAGACCGTCTCCCCAGGGTAGCATGAACACGTCCGAGATAGAGCCCGGACTGTGTTTTTGGAAAGAGCAGAAACGTTAGATACTTCCTGTTGCTTCCAGTGGCAAAAAATTTAACCAGGGAAACCCCCACCTTTGGAAGATGGAATGCATGACATCCGGACAGATGGACAATTTGTGGTTGTGAAACAACCTACTGAGGTGGTCTGAAAGCTCATTCCGTACTCCAGGGAGATAGCCCACTCCATTCACCTGGAGGCGTCATATACAAAAATCCCACAGCTGGAGAGCGTCCCAACAGAGAGGGGAGGAGTGGGCTCCACCCTGCTTGTTTATGTAAAACATGGCGGTGGTACTGTTAGTCATCACCGCCATGCACTGACCCTGCATTCTGGCCTAGAAGGTCTGGCAGGCTAGACGCACAGCTCTGAGCTCCTTGATTTTGATGTGGAGTGAAAGCTCAACCTGCAACCACTGACCCTGCATCTGTAGGTCTCCTAGATGGGCCCCTGCAACCCAGAGCTGATGCATCCATTACTAGGGTCATGGAGGGTTGAGGGGTGCTGAATGGGACTCTGCGGACCGTGCAGGGGCCTAGCCACCAGCGAAGGGATTCTAGAACTCACTCCAGTACTGTCACTACCAAGTCCAAGCTGTCTCGACCTGGGCGATAAGTTGAGGCAAGCCATGCCTAGAGCGGCCTGAGCCTCAGTCTGGCATGCCTGACCCCATAGGTGCAGGCTGCCATGTGACCGAGGAGGCCCAGGCTTCCCCTTGCAGTTGTGGTGGGGTACTGCCTGAGAGTCTGATAATATCTGTCATTGCTTGAAATCTGGACTCTGGCAGGATTGCCCTGGCCTGTACTAAGTCCAGCACCGCCCCGATAAATTCTATTCTTTGGGTCGGTGAAAGTGTGGACTTGTTCACATTAAGGAGGAGTCCTAGTCTCTCGAAGGTGTCTCTAACGAACGTGGGACTCCACCTGCTCCCTGGAGCGCCCCCGCATCCGCCAGTCATCAAAGTAGGGACACACCTGTACCTGCCTCTTTCAGAGAAAGGCTGCGACCACTGACATGCACTCGGTTAACACTTGGGGTAGCGGGGAGTTGATAGACCGAATGGGAGCACCGTGAACTTGTAGTGCTTGTGGCCAACCACAAATGTCAGGAAACATCTGTGGGCTGGACGAATACCTGTATGAAAGTACGCATCTTTCATGTCAAGGGTGGTGTACCAGTCCCCTGGATCCAGGATAAGTATGACCATGCTCACAGAGACCATGCAGAACTTCAAGTTCACCATGAACTGGTTGAATCCTCTTAGGTCTAAAATGGGTCTGAGACCCTCCCTTTGCCTTGGGGATAAGGAAGTATCAGGAGTAGAAACCTCCTCCACTGCCCCTATGGCGAGGAGCAATTGCACCTCCTGTATAAGGAGTTGCTCGTGAGAAGGGTCCTCAAAGAAGGATGGAGAAGGGGATAGGGGGAAGGGGGAGGAACAGAACTGGAAAGAATATCCCACGTCTACTGTGCGAAGAACCCAGCGGTCAGATGTTATCGCCACCAAGAGCGGTAGAAGTGGAAGAGATGATAGAGGAAGCACGGGGAAGGATCCGGGATATTGGCAAGTACGCCGTCCTCGGGCATCCCTTCAAAATCCTTGTTTGGAGCCTGACGATGGTTTGGGAGGGGCTTGACCCTGCCCTGAAGGCAGGTTTGGAGGCTTGCACCTGTGATTTCTGCCCCTACGCCTTTACAAATCCTGCCTCTGCCAAGGACGATATGGGTGTTGCTGTTGCAGTGGTTGCAGCTTAAAGTGCTTGCGTTGGGTTGCAGGGGTGTGCATCCCCAGTGACTTCATGTTCACCCTGGAATCTTTCAAACTATGCAGCTTGGAGTCAGTCTGCTCCGAAAAAAGGCCCTGCACCCTCAAAGAGAAGGTCCTGCAGGGTTCGCTGCACTTCCGGAGACCGGTACCACGTGTCCAGTGCCGGCAAAGGCGGACAATGGCCCACTGCCATATGTCGGTACCGATATGCTGCTGGCACAGGGGATCGGTGCTGGTCTGACCTCGGTGCTGGAGCGGTGGGGCGTCATGTTGCCGGTGAGTCGGTTTCTGGGCTCAGTGCCAGGGAGTGGCACCTCAGCGAGGTGAATGAGAGTGGTGCCAGGGATGGTGCCGAGCCGGGGACTGGAGCGCCGCATCATAGCGGGCTTGCCTCTAGATGGTACTGGTCTCATCGGCATCGGAGGCTTGTCCCTTAAAGCCGGGGGCTGTGCTGCCATCATCTCTATCAAGTCCCTGGAGGCTTCAAAAGTGTCCGGGGTGGCTCTATCACCTCCACCTGACACTGGCCTGCCAGAGAGTCGCTGCGTGCCGGACTCAACGGTCCCGTCTGGGGCGCCCAAGTCAATGGCACCGACTCATGCTGTCTTGGCACCGGGTCCTTTCTAGGGTGCCCTTGTGCATCCCCAGCTGACCCACTGCTTCCGGGGCTGGTGAGCACCCCCTTTCAGCCTTCTTGTGTCACTTGTGTGTCACCGGGAAGTTGAGCGGTGCTAGACTGCTGATCCTGGTTGCAGCACCAGAGCCGAGGGTCTCTTGTTTTAGAGTTCTTCCTCGGCACTGTGTTGCTTATGGATGCCAAAGCACTCCATACGGATGCACTAGGTGCTGGATCCTGGTGCTCTGCAGCCGGTTGCAGGCAAAGAGCAGACTCCATTAAAAGCTGTTTCAGGCGGAAGTCATGCACTTTCTTCTTTCTTGGCCAAACAGCTTTACAAATTCTGCACCTGTCAGTTTGGTCCGCCTCCCCCAGACACTTTAAACAAGAGTTGTGGGGGTCACTTATGGGCATAGGCTTATTACATGCGCTGCGCGGCTTAAAGCCTTGGGTTCACGGCATGCCCCGGAGCCCAGGGAAGGAATAGGGATTGGAAAGGTACCCTGTTCCCAACCTACTATCTAACTAACTATATACAGTAAACTCCTAATAAAACTAAACATGAACTAGATCTAACAAGAAAATCTAAGGGAGCATTTGCTGAGCAAGCTGAGCATTGTTCCAATGGCTGTCACAGATAGTAAGAAGGAATTGAAGGGGGCATCGGGTTGGCAGGGTCATATATTGAGCGCCATGAAGGCGCCACTCCAGGGGGCTCCCTAGCCGACTCGACGGGAGCTGCTAAGGAACAACGTTTCCGAGACTGTGCATGCAGCGCGTGCACACCTGATTGGAATCGACTTGAACAAGCATTCCAAGAAAAACCTCTGCTCCTTCTCGTTGGTAGGTCTTGGTCTCGAGGAGCAAACCCTGGAAAACGCTCAGACTGATGAGGGCGGAATTCCTTCTCCTTCATTGTTGGGCTGCAAATGCCCAGGGATTTCAGGGTTGATGTAGAATCTTTGAGACTATGCAGAGTCTCATCCGTCTTTTCTGAGAATAGCAAACGGTAGGTTCTGGACTGTTGCACTTCTGAAAGGAGGCCAGAAGAGCGTAAGCAGGATGAACACCTCATTGTGATGGCAGAGGTCATGCTTCATGCAGCAGAATCTGCTGCATTGAGACCTGCCTGTAAGCAGTTCTGGTGACCAATTTGCCCTCCTCTACTAAAAACTGGAACCCTGTTTCACCTCATCTGGGAGCTTGCCTTTGAATGCTGAAACTGTATTTCACAGGGTGAAATCGTAGCATCCCAGCAAAGCTTGCAAGTTTGCAATATGATGCTGTAAACCACCTGTAGAATAAAGCTTCCTCCCAAATAAGTCAGGCTTCTTGTCCTCTTTATTTTGAGGGGTTGAAGCCTTTCCTTTTCATTGGCTGCTGCCACAAGTGAGCCTAGAGGAGAATGGTTATCTAAGTGCTCACACCCCTGAGAAAGGACATAGTACGGTCTCTGCACTCATTTTTAAGTCAGAGGCAGGGAAGCTGGGGTCTGTCAGAGGGCATTGGTAAGCTTCAAGATAGCCTCATTTATTAGTAGAGCTATTCTAGCTAGAGCTGCAAATATCACATCCACCAGCTTATGGAATTTTTCCCAGACCCCCTCTGGGTGGAAATCGAGGGTCACAGCTATCCTCCTCAACAGCTCCTGATGAGTCTTAGAATCGTACGGAGGAGCAGAAATAGGCTCTGCTACAATTTCTTCATCTGGGGATAAGGAGGAGGAAGCTACAGGTACCAGGAGCTAGTCCAGTTCCTGCTCGTCTTGCAGTGGTTCATGAGATGGATCCCTTCCTATGAGCTTCCTGCTGGCACTGAGGCAGAAACCAGGGCAGGCAAGTGACATATCCCCCCGATGAGACTGGCGAGGTTGGGATACATCAGAATAGGATGACGAAGCTTCTTTTTGAGACCAAGCCCATGCCGCCCCCATTGGTACGTTGGTGCTGAGTTGAAGGTGTTGGAGGTGGTATCTTGGGCGCTGAAGCTGGGTGAATCTCTTGAACTACTGGTACTGAGAGGATTAACATCTCTCTTGTAGCCTCAAATGCATCAGGAGTATATAGTGCCAGGAAGACACTCTGTGGTACTGTGGCATGAGGAGATGCCGATGAAGGTGTTTCAGGAGGCAGTCTCAATAGGCTCTGGAGTCAGCGAACTCCCCTATTTAAGGGTGTGCTCTGGGGAGTCCTTCCTCCTTGAATGCCTTCCTGGGTCTTTAGAAGCACTTATCCTCTGAGTCTTTTGAAGATTCCGTTACCGAGTCCGATTTCCAATGCCTCTTTTTGGGTATCAATAATGCTGATCTGCATCTAGTTACGTTCATGTTGCACTCCCCGTCAGTACCTGGTCTGGGCCGGGAAAACTAATGGTCCAACCGCAAACCAAATTCAGTGATGGATCCAGGTCACGTGCCATCTGAGGCATGTTGCGCATATGCAAAAAAAGAAGACTGGTAGTGCTAGAGGTGTGATACTGACTGACACCGAGGTGCTTGGTACCCAGCACTTGGACCGAGGTAGAAGGCTCAGATGGAGGCTGCAGTGCCAGTTCCATCAGCAGATATTTTAATCTTGCTGAACTGTTTCTCCCCCCCCCCCCCAAACAGGGCTTAAAGCCCTTACCAATGCCACACATATCGCTCACATGAGCCTCCCCGAAACACTTGCGGCAGCTGGGATGAGGGTCACTATTATGCATAGCCTTGCTACAAAAGTGGCAGGGCTTGAAACGCAGAGAGTGCAGCATATCTCCAGTTCAGGTGACAGTACCCAAACTGATTCTGAAACCACACAAAACTACAAAAACAATTAAGAATTTTTTTTTAATCTGTCTAATTACACATGGGCACTTTTACAGATATAAAAAAAAGAACCCAGGGCAGGGAGCTCCAACAACCTTCCTGGTCAATAGGAAGGAACTGAGCGGGGCAAGGGGCAGCTTGGCCCTTTATACCTGAGCAATATGTGCAAAACAGCAGAGGGTGCTAGGGCTGCCCTAATGGGTAACTCTCCAACAGTTGTGCACTGGTGTGTACAAACACCTACAGGGGAATGGACACATACAATCATTCAAAGAAGAATTGTCTGTTCCCAGATCAAAGACCCGGTGGTACAAAAAAAAGCGGGATTAAATTTTTCATGTGTGCGCTTGTTCTGAGCTAACAACTGTCATGAACTTGTGAGCACAGAGAAACCCCTTGGTGGGGTCTGAAAGACGGTTCACCTGCCATAGCCCTTCTTTGAGTGGGGGATTTCTGGTAAGCTGATTAGCATGCACGTAGGTTCTTTTATTGTTTTTGTATATGTTTTCTCTGTAACGCTTTTAGTGGTAACTTAACTGTTGACAATTACGCTGTTTCTAGCCTGTGAAGAAGGAAGGCAAAGTCTGACATGCTGGTGAATTCACAGGGTAGGCAGGGAACTGTGCAGCCTGGAAATACCCTTGTGGGGATTAGGGGACACATGTCTCTGTCCAAGAGAGATGATGGTTGAAGAGCCAGAAGCCTAAGAATGGGTGCCTTTGGTGGACCACAGAGGGGGAACATAGGTGCAGTTGCCCTCATTTGTGAGAGCAGGTACCCCCACCTCTGGGCCAGGAGGGACAGAAAGTCCTGCTGCAGACTCTCCCTTTGTTGGTAGCTCTCTGTCAGCATTTCCCCTCAAGCAGCTGCTGACAACCCTCTCTCCCTCCCTTTCTTCAGGAGGGACATTTTAAGGGATCCTTTTGATCTCTAGACTCATGGCCTTAGCCAAGTAACTGTATAACTTTGTTAGAGCCTAGAAGTCACATCTTCTCAGCTGATAGCTTGGTATTGTCTTTCAAGTGTTTGCAGAGGTATTCTTTATCCAGGCTGTTGTGTGGCCTTCCTAGTTGTTTTTCCAACTGCCCACTAATGAACTGAATCAATCAATACATTCCCACAGTAGTTAAATAACCCATATAGCTCTACATTGACTATTTTAATAGCGAGGTCATGTAATCATAAAATTGTTACAGATTAATTCTCCACAGCACCCATTAAAATTAATGATATTAGTTTAAGGGGGAAATACAATTTGGGATTAAAATGTATTTTTGCTGAATTTTAGTAGTCTTCTTTTTCAGGATACTGAAGTGTAATGCAGACAGTAATCAGAAATGTCTATATTTGTTCTGATGAAATTAGATATTTATCTTATGTAGTATTGGTAATTTATGAAAGATAAATTAAAGTTATGAAAAAAATCATGCATTTCACTACAGAGCCATCTGGGCAAAAACTGGAGACGAATGCATGAAGAACCACCATTTTGATCAGTACCAAAGCAATAACTTACAGAAAAAACACCAGTAACTGAATGATTTGTCTTTGCCTCAAGCTGCTAATATGCTGATGGAGAGGTAGAAACTGACTGATTGCAAGAGGATTATTGGTATTAGGCCCTTCATATAAAGGTTTACTTCTGTTAAAATTTCAACACTGAAGCATAGTGCTATGTGTAAGTATAGTAGTTGAGTTAGCTGTTTGCTTTGAATAAATCACTGCTGTATTATTGCATATATTTGAAGAAAACATGTAGGGGAGTAAACCCTACAGAGAATGGGATTACACAGAAATATCTGTATGTGCTTCTGTAAACTTCAGCCCTGTATGTAGATCTTGTAAGCAAATTGCAAACAACATGGTTAGAAAACACAAGGATAACAGGAAAACAAATGAAGACTAAACAAGCGATACTGAGACTGGAAAGCACACTGATATAAACCCTTACAGATTGTTAGATATATTAAGAATTTAATAGGTATGGTATATTTCATCTGAATTGAAATTACCTGAGCACAGTAGTGAAAGTGTCTGAAATATGCTTAACAAATACATACCTGATACAAATTTAACCATAATCATTGCTCCACAACAATAAAATTAAACAGCACTTAAGAATCAAATGTCAATCTACTAGTTCAAGAAGAAAGCTAGATGCTATATTTGCAAGACCTGACGCAAATATAGTAGTTTTTGACTTCCAATATTTAAAAGCTGTTATGGAAAAAATGAAAAGGCCTACTAAACTGTAGATATGGCTAGTGGTAATAAAATTAATAAGAAAGAAAATAAGCTAAACAAACATAAAACGTTTCCCAGTCTGAGACAAAATTATTCAGATAAAAGATGAGAGAGAGAGAGGTGAATGGGGGGGTGGGGGGTGGAGAGAGAGAGAGAGAGAGTGTATGTATAGTAACTGACAATTAAATTTAGTCTCAAAGGAAATTCTGTATAAACTGGAATGTGCCCTCCGAGATAACTTTTTTCAATATTTCTGTTGGCATTATAATGAGTTGTCAATATTGTTATGGCTATTTATGCCCTCTATAAATCTGGCACTATTAGTAGTTCTTTCAGAATCCTCTATTTCCATGAAGAAGGTTGTAGGGGAGCAGGGGAGGAAGAGCCCGGGATAAAAAAATAATGATTGTCAATAGGTATTTTCTAGACTAACAAACAAAAGAATGCCTATGTTTTAATCTCTGAAGATCAAATGGTAAGAACAAGATTTGAGAAGAGAATATATCTCAGTTCCCACTGACAAGGGAAACGTGTCCACATAAAAATCTTAGAACTAAGGATCTGCATTAATTATGGCATAAATCCAAATTACTCATAGATGAATCAGAAAACTAAGGCAAAAGTCACAGGCAAAGAGTAATGCCACGCAACTATGCAACCAACCTCACCTCCAACTCTCCCTGGGGCCACCAAGCATGATCTTGCATTCCTGGCCCCCGTGTCAGAGCGGAGTGTAGATGAGAGCTGAAATTCACAATGAAATGAGGGAAATGGCATAATTCATGGAAAAATTGGAAAAAATCATAGTTTCTGTGTGTGTTTTAAAGGTTATTACTTAAAGCCATTATTAGAATGCATATTTCTCTTGAAATGCAAAATAAAATACTTACACTGAGAACTTAAAGGCCTTTCAGTACATAAGAAATTAAATGCAGGGATGACAGCATGGCCCTTTCCAACAGTGCTCACAATTTCCTCCTCACTATCCAGGACTTGCAATTTAATGAACACATCTGATTTAGACGTTTGTACCTGCACTGTAGCAATATGTGATGCTGTGACTTTTACTGCATACCTGAAGAGGAGAAAAATGCCAACAACATAAGCAATGAAACCAGATTGTTCATTGTTAGAACATCTAAAACTCAATTAAGAAAAGCATCTTCATTCAAAAAAACACATACTTAAATAATTGGGATGGGCTTAGCACATGCTTAAATTGTTTCCTGAGCTGGAGCCCAAGACACTAAGCCTCGACTTGAAAGTCACCAGATGCAACTAAAACAACATTTTTGTTGTTGTTCAAACCACCATGAATTAGCTAAAGTTGGATCACAACTTTCAGTATGAAATCCTTTCTCCCCTCTTTCCCAGATTCAAAATTCTTAGGTTTACCAAAGCAAACAAAGTAAAAAGATAGGATAATGTACATTTAAAAAAAAGTCAGCAACTATGGATATGCACTAGCAATAGGCAAAGAACATTCAGACACATAAGCCTGTAAACATATTTTAAACATTTACATTTTTTTGAAGGAGCATAGGCAAGAGAAAAGGGGGAACTGCTGAAGGCACCACGCTGTTAACAAGAATTTAGAGTATTTATTATATTTCCATTTCAAGTTTTTCTGGAATTTAATTATCTTTATTTCTGTTGGGACTGATTCTGCCACCTTTACTCATGGTCAGTAGTCCTTTACTCAATGAGTAATCCCACTGATTTCAGACCTTGGCGTGAAAAGTTATAATACTGCTCTATCAAGACACATGTATAACAGTTAGATCCTGATCCTGCAAAGTCCATGTGTGTGCTTATCTTTAGGCATGTGAATAGGCCAAACCTGTTTTAATAGAGCTTTCACCTCCACATTTAATAACTGAAACATGTATACAGTAACAAAACCAGTAGATTATATACTAGGTAGGTTTTTTTTTTTTACTATTTGTTAAATACTGCTGTATTTACAAGTTTGAACAGGGATCTGCTCACAGACCTGAACCAAGAGCCAGTTAATCAGCTAGGGTTAATTGGCATAGCTCCTTTGACTTCAATGAACCCTAGCTATTCATGCCAGCTCAGGATCTGGCCCAAAATCATTTTACTCCCTTGAAAAAAAATTACAAACTCAAATAATTGCTTATGTTGATATAAAATATGCTGTCCTAAAAGAATATGTATACTCTAATCAAATGTGGATAATTTGCAATCAAATGAAACTTGCCTGCCAATAACATAGGTTGGGAATGTGTCTGGTAGTTAGAGCAAGGGACCTAGGGTAAGCAGTTGTGATTCTATTCCCATCTTTCTCTCTGACTGGAGCCAACCAATTCTGTGCCTTAGTTTCCCCATTTGCAAAATGTACATTACAATGCTAACCTATCTAATGGGGGGATTATGAAGTTTAAATTATTAAAGTTGATATAGTTTTCTGAGATCCCATGGTACTTACGTGCAAAATATTATATTATTATTTCAAAGTAATGAGTTACCGGTAAATGTAATGTTCCTTTACCAGGGCACCACAATCCACATCTACACTAACTAGTGGCAATATTTCAGAAAATTAAACCCTATTCTGGGGAAATGTTCAGGTCTCACTTTCATATCGAATAAACATAATTGCCTGTAAAATCCAAGTATATCTTTTCTGTTTGCTTGAAAGCATTTTTCTTCCAAAAAGAATATAATTTTCCAAGAGTAGCGTTCATATAAAAAGTGACATTTAAATTGTTCTCCTTCCAAAATTTACCTGAATACAATGTGCTTGTCATTGGGTATATAATAGTCTTTAATTTCCTTAGTGGAATAGAAATTGTTTACAGCATCACGGGAGAGAACGGGGAGTGGATTATGGGAACCAATGAGACGTAGTCTCCATTTCCCAGCAGCCACAGGTAAGTCACCAGTAAGTGCTTCAGCCATGAATGTGTATCCTTTCTGGAAAACAAAAAACATGTCATTTTTCATTCGAAATGACCATCACTAAAAAGATGCACTTATAACGAATACTGTGTACCCACAGAGGGCAAACACTTTCAATACCACTCCTGATGTGGCAGTACTATGGCTCTCATGATCCTACCATAGCTTAAGCAACCCATAGTGAATCCCTTGGTAATGTCATTTATATTTGGTAAAATTTTAAATGGCAAGTCATTGTGCAAAATCCAATTTGGAAAATATTAATAAAATCTTAAACATTATTGCAGCGTGTCCGTAATTCTTATGATAACTCTCCTCACGATTAACATGCCTGATGTTTATTCTGATTTTGTTCTCTTTTGCATTATACTTATGTGTGATGAATTGCCACTTATTTCTTTATCTTAGGGTTTTATACTGCTGCAGTATCTGAGTGCCATCCATATTAATTCAATAGCAATAGCAAATATAGTTCATTTTCTTTCTCTAAAGTATGCCTTTGTTTTCTCCCTCTACCCCAACATCCAGGGCCAGCTCAAGGCACCAGCCTAGGAAGCACATACTTGGGGAGGCACATTAAAAGGGGTGGCATTCAGGCTGATCTTAGGGTAGCACATTCTGCTTCAGCCATTTTTTGTGTGTTTGTTTGTTTGCTTGCTTGGGGCGGCAAAAAAGCCAGAGCCGGCCCTGCCAACACCTATTATAAATGGAAGTAGATACACTGGAGGAAGAACTAAAAGTTATTTCACAAGTTGAGAATTTTCACTCTGAATTATGAGCAAGACATATCAAATTTAAATTTCAGTGATGGTTTTAAGTTAGGACCCCCACCTCCACCGCATGAGGCAGAGGCAGGGAAACGTTAGTGAGCTGTATTTTCAACACCATTCCCCAGAAGTTATGCTTTAAGTTTACCTTGTTTGAAGATAATACTAACTTCAAATGTCGCTATTACCATAAAAAATGACATATTGACATCAGTGTATAAGATAATATAAAATTCCTATAAAAAGATTTTTAGATTAACTTCAGACTGACCAGAACTCAGAACTCTGGTGTTACCTAATATAGGTAAAGTTGGCACATGAAAAAATGTACCATGAAAGGCAAAGGACTGTTTCACAGTAAAAGCTGTAAAACTTGGATGAGAACTAGTGAAGGGTGGAATGGATATATGCCTGATGAAATATAGAGAGAATGGAGGATTTGAGGTAGGAAGGAGGCAGTGAAAATAGAAGGGAGAATGGTTATAGCCAGTTCTAAAATGTTATATAACACTGACCACAGAGCTACAGATTTCTGTGGTCTAGACTGAACAATTCAAAAATACCTGGCCCATTAAAAACAGAGAGAGGATATGGAGAGACGTAAGAACGGCCATAGTGGGTCAGACTAATGGTCCATTAAGCCCAGTATCCTGTCCTCTGACAGTGGCCAATGGCAGGTGCCCCAAATGGAATGAACAGACAGGTTATCATCAAGTGATCCATGCCCTGTCACCCAATCCCAGCTTCTGGCAAACAGAGGCTAGGGACACCATTCTTGCCCATCCTGGCTAATAGCCATTGCTGGACCTCTCTTCCATGAATCTGTCTAGCTCCCTTTTGAACCCCGTTATAGTGTTGGCCTTCACAACACCCTCTGGCAAGGAGTTCCAGAGGTTGACAGTGCGTTGCATGAAAAAATACTTCCTTGTGTTTGTTTTAAACCTGCTACCTGCTAATTTCATTTGGTGGCCCCTTGTTCTTGTATTAAGAGAAGGAGTAAATAACACTTCCTTATTTACTTTCTCTATACAACTCATGATTTTATAGACCTCTATCATATCCCCCCTTAGTTGCCTCTTTTCCAAGCTGAAAAGTCCCAGTCTCATTAATTTCTGTGTGTCAACTGTCCACAATGGCCATGTTGTTTATCACTTCAAAGGTTTTTCTTCCCCTGCTGTTATGGTTCCTTTCAATTAATTAGCCTCTTAGGGTTGGTATACGCACTTCCACCTTATCATGTTTCTCTGACTGTATAAATATCTGTCTACTGTATGTTTCATTCTATGCCTCCGATGAAGTGGCTTCTAACCCACGAAAGCTTATGCTGAAATAAATTTGTTAGTCTCTAAGGTGCCACAAGTATTTCTTTCTTTCTTATTTTCTTTTTGCTGACACAGACTAACACGGCTACTACACTGATCCCTATTTAGGTAAGCACTTAAACATATGCTCCAGGATCATTGACCTTAACAGAATTTAAGCACACGTTTAAGAGCTTTCCTCAACAGGAATAGATTTAAGCACATGCTTAGGTATTACCCTGACTCAGGGCCTAAATGATTAAGGGTATTCACATGCATATGTATTTAAGATTTATAAATGATTAAAAATATAATCTTTGGACTTCAATTGAAGATTCAGCAGTACTTTGTTCCTTATTCTACCTCATTATCCCATCCACTCATAAAAACCTTGTGAACAATAAAAAAAATAAAGAAATAATGTGATATCGTCTTGGTAGTGGAAGATGGGATTATACAGGGAAAGAATTTATATTAAAATGGTATGCTTCCAAATACAGCCAAGGATATAACTAAAGTGTCTATCTACATTGTAAAGCAGGCCTGCACAACATACGGCAGAGGCTCTCTGTGCGGCCCGCGGGAGGCTGGCTAAAAAAAAATATATATTTTTTTTTGCTCAACAACTTTTGCCGGAGAGGTTTTTTTTTGCTCAACAACTTTCCTCGCATCCGGCCCTCGGCCTTTTTCTTTGGAGTAATGTGGCCCTCACCGCTTTACGAGTTGTGCAGGCCTGCTGTAAAGTCTGCAGAAGAGAGACAGACACTATTGCTACTCTGCAGATTTTATCCTCAGCGTCAATCATTTTTAAATGAGCTTTAATTTTTTCCAGAACTGGCTTTGCAGCAGAATAATAATATAATCTGTGGATAGTTTAACCTTCATTGAGAATTGCTGAGTCATAGTTTTTGAAGCATAAAACTTAAATGGTAGGGTTATATCAAGAAAATAATCTGTTTTGCATTAATACTGACATTTAAGAATTTAGATATTATTTCTCACTTGCTGTGTTACATTGTTATTTTTTTATAACATACTATTAGAAAGGAGGTGCAGTGTCTGTTCATATTCAAAGTCAGTTAACTTAATAATAGCGTTGAATAGTATATTTATGTTAAAATAACTGCATGATGTCACATCAATACTATTGTGACTTTTTTATATTGTTTGCTGGTCCACTGGAATTTTAATGATCCATATATAATTATGAAGCCAATTAAAATACAGCCAGCTGTCTAATTTAAAATTGTATTTTTATTGAGCGTTTCATTATATGAAAACAAAGTTCAAGTGAATAAAATACAGTTTCATAACACACAATTCTAGTGTAATAGTAACGTTTTAGCCTTAGTGTTTTGTCTCCTATGCTATTAAAAATAAGTTTAAGTGAAAAATTGTTCGTTCAAGATACCAGATTATCAGCATTGGTAAGACACAGAATTTCTTACTTAAACTAAATATGTTTTCATTAACAGAAAGAAGTTTCAGTAAGACAGATTTAAAGGACAGTCTCAACTTAAAAGAACCTTAAACAGGTTATATATAACCTTATTGTATTAAAACAATGTGAGAGTTTAGTGAAATACGCAGTACCAGCATGTCAAGAATAATTATCTGTTACTAAAACTGAAATAAGAAATGGTTATTCACCCTGTGCAGTAACTGCAGTTCTTCTTTGAGTAGTGTCCCCATGGGTGCTCCCTTCTGGGTGCGCTTGTGCCTCTGAGCCAGGGCTGCCCTTAGCATGAGGCGAACTGAGGCGGCCACCTCAGGTGCCAGACTGTGGGGGGGACGGGACGGCACTAGGACCCAGAGTGTAGAAAATTGTGTCTGCTGCTGGTGCATAAGTATTCTCTCTGCTCTAGATGCACAGAGATGATGAAGTGCTGTGCTGGAGGAAGGAGGGCACAAGAGACATAACAGGCAGGCAGGAGAAAAGGTGACAGGGAATAACAGAAAGCAGCAGGAGCTGCAGGGAGAGAAAGGAGGAGGAGGAGCCCCTTATGTATCTCTCTAGCACCCCTAGGAGCCTAGATTGATTAACACCAGCTTATCAGGGAACTTCCTGGTTCCTGCTGCTTCCCTGAACCCACTTGAGGAGAAAAGGCAGTCAACTGAAGTAGTAGGAGCCAGTTAGGCCCTTAAGACGCTGATATCTTCCCTCACTCAGGTCCTGCTACCAGCCTGCTGATTTGTCCCCTTCAACTGAGTGTTGAGAGCCACTATAGCTGGCACAGAACAGCAGTCATGAGTGAAAGAAGAAAACACCCCTCTGGGGCAGCATTCAGAAAAAGAAAGAAAGCAAAGGAAGCTTTTCTATCTAAGCAGGAAGGAGCTCTCCTGAGATACATAGACACAAATGTTCACAGTGAGCCTTCCGGTCCCAGTGAGGATGTGAGTGGTGAGGAAATGCCTCATATTCCAGTTAGTCAGAGTGCAGGTGACCTGGCAGCTACTGCAGCATCCATATCTCCATCTCAAATGGATGTAACCATGCACATTCCTGAAGAAAAGTGTAGATCAGAGAAGAGTGTGGTGGAGGTGCAAGAAACAGCTGCTGCTGAGTTTAGTTCCTTAAGTCTAGATGATCCAGGACTGTGGACCCACTTGAGCAGTAGGGATTTCCTTGTACTGCATGGGCCACAGCAAGTGAAACACTTCATGTTCCCCAAAGAGAATGAAAATAGAAGTTTCCATCCAACAGATTACTGATGTGAAATCCCCAATGGTGACAAAGTGGAGAGGCCATGGCTTATGTACTCAAAAACCCAAAATGCGGCATACTGTTTTTGTTGCAAACTTTTCCAGTCTAATGTTCCAGCCACATTGGGTTCTACAGGAACAAAGGACTGGAAAAATCTGGCTAGAAATCTGGCATGCCATGAGAAGGCAGCAAATCACCAGAGAGCATTCCATAGGTGGAAAGAGCTTGAGATGAGACTAAGGCTAAAGGCCACCAGAGATGATCAGCATCAAGAGAAGATTGCATTAGAGTCTCTTTACTGGCAAAATGTTCTGAAAAGGCCCATTGCCATTGTGAGAATGCTTGCTACCCAAAATGTGGCACTTCAGATCAGCTGTTTGTGCCAAACAATGGAAATTTCCTTAAAATTGTGGAGCTGATGGCTGAGTTTGATGCTGTACTCCAGGAGCATCTAAGAAGAGTCACCACCCAAGAAATGTACACACTCCACTACCTTGGAAAAACAATTCAAAATGAGAGCATAGAGTTACTCTTAACAAAAGTCAAACAGAAGATTGTAGCAAATCTGAAGTCAGCAAGATATTACTCTGTTATTCTGGACTGCATATCTGACATCAGCTACACAGAACAAATGACTTTAATGGTGCGTTTTGTAACAACAGAACTTAGTGAAAATGTCA
This sequence comes from Chelydra serpentina, assembly GCA_037349315.1. NCBI lineage: Eukaryota > Metazoa > Chordata > Testudines > Chelydridae > Chelydra > Chelydra serpentina. The sequence continues at coordinate 27,469,964 of JBAIAC010000010.1, forward strand.
GTGCATTTTCTAGAATTTATTGACATTGATGATACTACAGGAGCTGGTATGACAAATGTGCTTCTTAAAAAGCTGGAAGATACAGGAATTGCAATAGCTGACATGAGAGGTCAGGGCTACGATAATGGTGCCAACATGAGAGGAAAGAACAGAGGAGTGCAGACACGGATCCGAGAGTTAAATCCTCAAACTTTTTTTGTCCCATGCAGTTCTCATTCATTGAATTTGGTGGTCAGTGATGCAGCATCAGCTTCTAGTGAAGCTGCTAAATTTTTAAATGTAATTCAAAGCATCTATGTATTTTTCTCTGCATCAACTCATCGATGAGAAATTTTGAAGCAACATCTGGGAACATCCTCTCTGACGGGTGCTTCACTCTAGGTAATACTGAGCAGTTCCCCTTTAAGGAGGAGGGGACTTCGGAGTTTAGTCCAGTGTGGAAGAAAGTACAGCTGAGCTGAACATACTAGCAAAAGCAGTCATGAATTATTGCATACTGTTCAGCAAATGTGTGCATAGAAGCCCAAGTTGTAGCTCTACGTGTGTCAATGACAGGAACGTTCTTAAAGGCTGTGGTGGTGGAAACAGATATTGTTGAGTAGCCTCATATGCCAATGGGTACTTTGAGATTATAAGGTTGGTAGCAATTACTAATATACTCAGTTATCCACCTAGAGATCATCTGTTTAGAGAGAGCAGCTCCTTTTGATCTGTCTGCGACTGAGAAACTATCTGCAAGTTTTCCTGAAGGGTTTAGTCCAATCAAGGTAGAAGATCAGGGCTCTCCTGACATCAAGCATGTGGAGCAATGCTTCCCCTTATCTCAGTGAGGTTTAGGGTGAATGGGATGATTTCTTTTAATGTGTGCAGAGATTCATCTGTGTTGCCAGTGAACAACTTAGTACTGTCTAAAGTTCTGCAGCAGCTGGTGCGCCTGGCTCAGGGGAAGCTCAGGCAGCTCCTGCGCCAGGCGTACCAGCCGCTGCTGAGGCAGTCTCAGACCCCCACCCTCCCCCCCCAGCAGCAGCAGAGTTTGGGTGTGGGAGGGGGCAAGGGGTTGGGGCACGGGATGGGATGAGGTGGGCTCTGGGCGGCGCTTACCTGGGGGCTCTCCAGAAGCAGCGACATCCCCCTTGCTCAGCTGCTAGGCAGAGGCGTAGTAGCCACGCAGCTCTGCACGTTGCCTCCGTGCAAAGCACTGGCTTTGCAGTTCCCATTGGCCGGAAACCATAGCTAATGGGAGCTGCGGAGGCGGTGCTTGCAGGCGGAGGCAGCGCCCAGAGCTGCTTGACCACGCCTCCGCCTAGCAGCTGAGCAAGGGGGATGTTGCCACTTCTGGAGAGCCCTCAGGTAAGGGCTGCCCAGAGCCCGCCTTACCCCGTCCCTTGCCCCAACCGCTTGCCCCCTCCCACATCCAAACTCTGCTGCTTCGGGGTGGGGGGGGAGGCATGGAGCCAGGTAGGGAGCCTGCTGGCCCCGCCAACCCCCAGCACCAGCGGGGGTCCCGGGCCACACGCCACCGCCCGCACCTGCCCAGGACCAGTGGGGGTCCTGGGCCGCACGCCACCCTGCACCTCCAAGCAGCTGGGCCGTCTTCCCCCAGCACCCCTGGGAAGCACCCCCCCCTCCCAAGTTTTATTCACTGGTATTTTTAGTAAAAGACAGGTCACAGGCTGTGAATTTATGTTTACTGACCATGACTTTTACTAAAAATACCCGTGACTAAAACGTAGCCTTACTCATAACTACTGCTGTGTAAACTGAATGAGTGGCAATATCGGCAGCATCAAGAGAAACCTATGGAGGTGTCCTGCAAGGAGCTGACCTTCTGCAACAATTGCCTGTAACTGCTCTCTGTGTTCGGCTGAGAGATGTTCAATAAAGGAGTTTAGCTTAGTATGGTTTATGTGGTTATACTTTGACATTAAGGTCTGATCATTGGTGATTCTAAAAACTTTAAAGTAATAAGATTTTCTGCCAAAGAGGTTAAGATGCTTAAGATTTTTATCATAGGGCATAGATTTAATGTGATGCTGCCTTCCACCACAAAGGAGTTAGGAGATGGGTGAGAAAATAAAAATTCTGACTCCTTAAAGGGAGTGTAATATTTTTTATCTGCCCTTTTCCACATGGGAGGAATTGAGGCTATCAGATGATCTTTGCTGGGTCCAGGAGTGCTTCATTGACTGGCAGGGCAATGCAGGCAAAGGAGGAAGTATGGAGGATGTTGAACAGTATATGATGTAGTTCTTCAACCTCCTTAAGGGGGATCTGTAAAGAATCTGTGACCCTACTGATGAGCTCTTGACACTGCTTAAAATCATCAGCCAAGGACGGTGGAGGTGGCATGACAGCTTCATCTGGGGATGAAGAGATGTTCACAGATGCAGAGATTTCCTCGTCAGCCCTGGTCTCCTGTTCCTCAAAAATCTCTTCCTGAGGCTTAAGTCTCCTGGAAAGGGAGGGTGAGAAGGGTTGTCTGTCTTTGTGAAGGGCAGAGCTTGAGGCCCTAGAGAACTGATGGTGATAAGCCACCCAGGAATTTAAAGGGGCTGGTGCATATGGCATGGGTGGCTGAATCCACGAGTGATCGTCCCAGCAGGATGCTAGCTTTGGAAGTCTGATGCATGAGCTCAGGGACCTCAGGGAAAAAAACCTTCATAGGGATGGAGTGGAGAGCCTCGCACTGATATTTGGGAGGCTGAGGCAAAGTCTTCATCATAATCCTCCTCTTCTGAGACACTCAGTAATGGTGGAGCAGCAGCAGGAGCTTCAGGTACCACCACCAGTCCCGGACATATGTTTGGGGATCTGGATGCTCTCAGGGTTGAGGAAATATGAGGTTCTGCCATTGGTAGTAGGTGGGCATCCGGAGACCTTGAGGTTCTTGGTACTGAGCAGAGATCAGAACCAAGCAATAGTGAATCAGGATTCTGACACTGTGAGGTCTTGGGGAAAACCAGAAATCTTGCAGTACCAAGAGTGTTGTTGGTACTGTGTCCATGGCTTGGGGAGAAGGTAGCCAAAGAAGTGGATGGTACTGCGAGTTTTGAACACTTCTGGGGGAAACCTGATGGAGGATGAGTGGTCTTTTTCAGTACCATGGTAGAGCTCTTCTTGCCGCTGCAGTTTCCTGTTGGAACCGATGGCCTCTCAGAGCCCAATACCTTAGAGTCTCTAAGCTTGTTAGAGCTCTCAGTACCTAAAAAACCAGGAGCCTCATGGGTACCATGCTGGAGACTGATGGGATCTGGGGGAGCTGATGACTTCAACTTCTTTGAGGTAGATTCACTACCTGGAGAACTTGGGTCCTAGTCCTTGGAAGACTTATAAGAGGAATCTTGGGTCTTCGTCTTAGATGCCCTCGAGGAGTGCGGCTCAGAGATAGAAGAGGCAGGCGACTTACTCAGAGACCATGGTAAAAAGGGGTGCTCCTGGCCTGGGTCAGAGGACAGACACAGTGAGCTCTCCATCATGAGGAACCAAAGTTTTATCTCCCTGTTCTTTTTTACTTTAGATTTTAATGCCAGTCAGAAGTTTCACTTTTGGGGAATGAGTGATTCCGCAAGGCAATGGATGCAGCAGGCATGTCCATCGCTTACCACGATTGCCTCCTGGCGTGACAGGCAATTATTGATTCTGGGAGACCTGGGCATACCCTTGGAAAGGGAGAAAGAAATCACTCCCCCGGGGGGGAAACTACCTAAAAGATTTTTATACTTAATTTTTAAAAATATTTTTGTAAAAAAGAAATGAATATATAACTAACTATTACTCACTAACTACTATATACACTAACTACAGAAAAGCACAGTTGAGGTAAAAAACTCAACCGGGACAGCTAGCTAAGGCTCCATCTCAAGCCCGGGGGGTGGTGAAGGAACTGAGGATTGTTAGCCCAGACAGTACTATAGAGCAATGCCATAGAGCATAAGGCGGAGTAACACGCATGGATGGGTCGATTGGACACTGACTGCTATGAGAAATCTCCAGTCAAAGGCACATAGGGTCACTACTTGAAGAACTGTAAAACACTAATTCCTACAAACGTTTGAATTTATTTTTATGTGATTTTATCCAGTACTTAAAAAGGAACATCTGCCCTGGCTCCCTCCCAAAAATCAATTTACTAATTTAAATAATATACGTAGGCATAATTCATCTTACAATGCGCATTTCTACAAATACTTGATTACAATCAAGTTGTAATTTTTTAAGGAATAAGTTATGAGGTCTATTTCTCAGTACATGCACATCATTGCTATTTTGATGTTGAAGATTGAGTGAAGTCTCAATGTTTACATTTCTCAAAACCAAAACATTAACAAACAGTGACTCAGATTAAAGGTTAGATTTTCAAACAGCAGAGGGTGTACTGTTCCTGAAAGCTATACCAGCAAACAAAAATTATTAATATTTGTATTACAGCTGCGCCTAGAGGCTCAGAAAAGTATCGGGCCCCTCTGTGCTAGGTGCTATACAAACAAATGCAACGACATTCCTTGTCTAAGGGCTGATCCACACTAACCCCCCCGTGTCGAACTAAGATACGCAACTTCAGCTACGTTAATAACGTAGCTGAAGTTGAAGTATCTTAGTTCGATCCTCAAAGCACTTACTGCAGGTCCACACGCGGCAGCCAGGCTCCCCCATCGACAGCGCTTACTCCTCGCGGCGAGCAGGAGTACCGGTGTCGATGGCGCGCACTTCCGGGATCGATTTATCGCGTCTAGACAAGACACGATAAATCGATCTCAGAAGATCGATTGCTTACCGCCGAACCCAGAGGTAAGTATAGACGTACCCTTAGACATCTCACACAATAGTGGAAGGAACAGTGTAAAGGGTGGAATGAGGGAGTAGAAAAAAAGTTACCTGTTGAATGAGCTAATTTTGAAAAAAAAATTGGTACTCTAAGCTTGCCATCTTCCTACCCATTGTCTGCAATCAACAATTTGCACACATCATTTACATCTCAAATACTGCACACTCAAATGCATCATTTACATCTGCAATTACCTGTTTGGGTGTTGTGTAAGTTTTGCAGATACATGTTAGGTTTCAGTTTTTGAAAATTTACCCTTAAAAGCTAATTTTTAAGAGTGTTAACTTTAATACATTAATGTTTCTGAAGTAATGCAGGCACTTTTGTGGAACCGTGTCTAAAACAGTAACTAGCAGTCAGCATTGGGGTCATAGTAACCAAATATTACATGTGAAAATGCACATGCCTTGATATTAGCCTCATCGTTACCAGCATCATAGTAGTTGGGTCGCACACCCATCTCCCACATATGAAAGACTATTTGTGCTAGATTCATAGGTTTGTTCCTGCTCCTCCATACTACATACTAGGTCCAATAGAGCAACAGGATTAGCAATTACCACTATGGTGTCAGGGATAAATGCAGCAATACTTTAGCTAGGGGAGTTGGGAGACTGATCCTCTTTTGGAGATAACAGCAAACTTCAAGGAAAGGTAAAGGTATTTTCTGCAGTGGAAGAGGCTTGGAATCAAACTGCAGCTGTGGCAGCCTCTTTTCTGGACCAACCAGATAAATTAAAATTGTGTGTGCTTTTGAGATATGTGCAAGTCCTGTGAAGTCAGAGGAGCGTGGCCTATATCTTTATAACCACCATAATTATTTCTATAGTGATGTTGTTCTCCAGAGATGTTTGGACCTACCTTATTCTTGGTATAAACATGAGGGGCCACTTTGAGAAAGATGCGTGGCATTTCTTCCAGTGTGTCATTATCTACAACATGGAGCATACAGGTAGGGATGGTTGTGTACACCTTTGGCACTACAAGCATATCTTCTGTCACATGAAATGTTTCCCTACAGTAAAAGAGAGGTAACAGCTCTTTTGAAAAATGTTTTCAATATCAAACTGCTTTTCACTAATAAAGTGGATGCTGTAATATAATAATAATTGTGTGCATTTGTGTGTACATTCCAGGTGCTCAAAAGTAGAAATGCTAGATGTTGGGAGTTTTGTCCTAACCAACCCCACCCCCCACAAAGCCATCAACAACAACAACTAGCTGCAGGCTAGTTGTTTAAAAATTTGAATATAAACGAATTTTCTAGGGTTACAAACATTATTTGTTTCAAACCCTTTTTAATTGCAATTTCACTTTGGGGGAGGGAAATCTAAAAATATGTTAAAAGTTTCTTTAATTGTAAAAAATACAATTCAAATAGTCAGTTATAGCAGACTTTTGAATTTAAGTGATTGAAAGCACTGGACCCCCAAAATGTGTGAGTAACTAATATAGACACACATGCTTATGTGTGTTGTAGCTTACTTATCATAATGAGGTGCAAAATATGCTTATTATTATATGCTCCTTATATAATATGGATCTTGTAATATAGATTGATTGGTGTATACTGGCTCACATGAGACCTGCACGCAGTTTGGAAAGAGAAGATAATCCCAAGAGAATGTAGAAAGCCCAAAGTGATACCAATATGCAAACACAAACGTGACATACACGACTGTTCAAAGTACCGAGGAATTAAGCTGCTGTCCCACTGCATGAAACTGTTAGAGAGAAACACAGATAGTAGCATTCATTGAATGGTGGAGCCTGTTTTAGGAAAGGAGCTGTTTGGTTTTAAAAAAGGAAAGGGACCACAGATGTTCACCACTAGACAGTTGGTGGAAAAGAAGCTAGTGGGAAACGACAAGCATGGTTAGGCTTTCAACAGTTTGGAGAAAGCATTTGACAAAGTACCTAGATAACCATGTTCCTATGGAGTACCGGAGGCACTTGTCCAGATGGTGATGGGTCTGTATGATGGTTTGTTACGGGGCCCACTTGCTTCTCATGAGTGCCCTCTATCGAATATGTGCATGCCCCTGCTCTTTATTCAGCTTTGCACTGCTCGCAGTGCCTCCCACTAGCTACCACCCTCTGGCTGTCACACACAGTTCATATGTGAACAAAACAAACCCCTTCTGGGGTACAAGTCCAACAGGGCCTATCACAGTACCCTTGGTTGGTCTCTTCCTGAAGCCCTCCCTGGGCTCTCTTAAATTGTCCCTGCTCTGGTATGAATCAGTGCCCCAGGGCTTCCTCCCTGGAGACTCTTTGCCTATTGCCCCAGCTCTCCAGCTGATTCACTCAGGGCTTAAGGCACTGCCTCAGTGGCTGGTGGGGAGACCCAGGGCTGTCCATGACTCCAGTTCCCAACCCAGGGACCCTATAAAGTAGCAGCCACCTGCTGCTTCCCTTTAACTATTTATTCTGGTGCTGCTGCTACTGTTCCCTGGGTCACTTCCCCACCTTCACCTTCACCCTTACCCAAGGCTTTCTTGAGTTCCTGCAGCCAGCCAGGAGCACCTTTCGTGCTCCCCTGGTCCCTATCAGCAACTGATCCTGCTCTGTCCAGCAGCCCCTTTTTATATGAGCTTGCCGGACTCTGACTGGCTGCTCCCCGACAAGCCTGTAAAAACTGATCTGGTGACCTGAGCCCAACTAGCAGGGAAAAGGAGAAGACAAAGATGATGTAACATGGGTCTCTTTTTTTGTAGTTTCTAATTCTAGACTTAAATTTTTAAAAGGTTGTTTTTAAAACCCATTGTCATAGTTTACTCTCTGTTGTTAATACTTTCACAGAAGTTTTAAAATAACATTACTTCTACTATCAAAATAGTCATTTTATTTTTTTAAAAAATCTGAAATCATTTAATAATGTGGCCAAAATTCAAATAACCGATTAGTGATTTTGGTTACTCAACTTTTGACACCTTGAAAGGTGTGATTTTTCCCAAAACCGCTGAGCACTTGCCGTCTGAAAATTAGGCCCCTTTATGGTGCCTCAAGTTGGACACCTAAAAACTGAGACACCCGAGTCAAAGTATTTTTTTACCTGTCATTCAAAACCAGTTAAATTAATTGTTTTCAAACTTTCACAGACATTCTCCATTGCCTTCAGACTAACTTTGGCAATTTCATGCCCATCCAATTTTCCAAAACAGAGTTTTAGGTAAGGTAAAATAGGGCTTTATATTGAAAGCTGGCTGCAACTTTGAATGTGTAGAGACTACTGCTTCTCTATAATAAATTATTTCCACATAAGAATATTTGAAACTCACCTAAAAACCACAAACCAAAAATTTGGTGGCTGATCAAAATACGTTACAGCATAATCAGCAAAAGTTGTTTGAGCCCATTCATCCTCATAGCAGGGGTATTTTTTGATCGACTTACAGTTGCTTTTAAACATTTCTCTGAAAAACAAAAATAAAAGAGATGAATACTTAAACATAATAAGGAGAAGACATAGATCTTGACTTCATCTTCTACATGTAAGGAAGAACACCAGGGTATATATGACCCATTGGTACAGAGTGTGTCCTTCCCTACTGGTCGGTCCATATGAAAGGATAACAACCTACTACCGCTAACAGTTAATGATGATACTCCTTTACCTCAAGTGATAAACTCCTGTGCTTTGAAGCTAGAAGTCCTGGGTTCAGTCTCTCCTAATGACCAATAGGGGACGGTTGTCACATCTGTGTTCATATTGTGATTATGGCATATTTTCTGGGTGGCATGAGGCCAAAGACCAATTGCATGTAGCACCTCAACACTTCATTGCTTTTACAAAACTTCTTTACAATTTCTAATCACCCAGTGTAGTTTCCTTTCCCTCCCATCACGCTGCCATCTTGTAGTTTTTCTTCTGAGGCCCAATTTGAAGATTAAAAGCTTAATTTTACCTTTAAAACACTTCTTTGATCAAGAAGCACTTTAAAGCAAACCCAAGGATCCTACATTTCAAATGTGTCCAAAAGGACTCCTTTCTGACAGGAAGAATCCAAGATCATAACTGCAAAGATGTAAATGAGATAAGTAAGTTCCCACCCGAGTTGTTATTCTCGATGAAGGTCATAATCAATCTGATCACTGAATTGGTTCAATGTATTTTTACCAATAACCTCCAATAATAAAAACAATGTTGAAAATGTCACCTGATACATAGATTGAGGCACCAAGGTATAATACATATAAGTGAATGGAAAAAGCAAAGAGAGGGCAGAAAACTGAAAAGAGGAAAAAGAGAGGAATTACAGGAGCCAACCGTGGTCAAAGTGAAAACCACCTCTTTAAGAAAAAACAACCTCTGAGTCTTGCTAAACATTGAGGATGGAGTGGAGGTAAGGATAATCTAGGCACAGCCCAATATCTAAACAAATACTTTGCCTCAGTCTTTAATGAGGCTAATGAGGTGCTTAGGGATAATGGTAGCATGACAAATGGGAATGAGGATATGGAGGTAGATATTACCATATCTGAGGTAAAAGCCAAACTTGAACAGCTTAATGGGAGTAAATCGGAGGGCCCAGATAATCTTCATCCAAGAATATGGATGCAGAAGCTCTCTACACCAATGTTCCACGCAAAGATGGACTACAAGCCATCAGGAACAGTATCCCCAATAATGTCATGGCAAACCTGGTGGCTGAACTTTGTGACTTTGTCCTCATCCACAACTATTTAAGATTTGGGGACAATTTATACCTTCAAGTCAGCGGCACTGCTATTGGTCCCCACATGGCCCCAAAGTATGCAAACATTTTTATGGCTGACTTAGAACAACACTTCCTCAGCTCTCGTCTCCTAATGTCGCTACTCTACTTGTGCTACATTGATGACATCTTCATCATCTGGACCCATGGGAAATAGGCCCTTGAGGAATTCCACCAGGATTTCAACAATTTCCACCCCACCATCAACTTCAGCCTGGATCAATCCACACAAGAGATCCACTTGCTGGACACTACAGTGCAAATAAGCGATGGTTACATAAACACCACCCTATACCGGAAACCTACTGACTGCCATACTTACCTATATGCCTCCAGCTTTCAACCAGACCACATCACACGATCCATTGTTTACAGCCAAGCTCTAAGATACACCGCATTTGCTCCAATCCTCAGACAAACACCTACAGGATCTCTATCAAATGTTCTTAAAAACTACAATACCCACCTGGTGAAGTGAAGAAACAGATTGACAGAGCCAGAAGGGTACCCAGAAGTCACCTACTACAGGACAGGCCCAACAAAGAAAGTAACAGAACACCACTAGTCATCACCTTCAGCCCCCAACTAAAACCTCTCCAGTGCATCATCAAGGATCTCCAACCTATCCTGAAGGATGATCCCTCACTCTCAAAGACCTTGGGAGACAGGCCAGTCCTCACTTACAGACAGACCCCCAACCTGAAGCAAATATTCACCAGCAACTACACGGAACACAACAAAAACACTAACCCAGGAACCTATCCTTGCAACAAACCCTATTGCCAACTCTGTCCGCATATCTATTCAAGGGACACCATCATAGGACCTAACCACATCAGCCACGTCATCAGGGGCTCGTTCACCTGCACATCTACCAATGTGATCTATGCCATCATGTGCCAGCAATGCCCCTCTGCCGTGTACATTGGCCAAACCAGACAGTCGCTACGCAAAAGAACAAATGGACACAAATCAGACATCAAGAATTATAACATTCAAAAACCAGTTGGAGAACACTTCAATCTCCCTGGACACTCAATAACAGACTTAAGTGGCAATTTTTGGAGAATTTTTTTTTCAAAAACACATTCCAACGAGAAACTGCAGAACTGGAATTAATTTGCAAACTGGACACCATCAAATTAGGCCTGAATAAAAACTGGGAGTGGAAGGGTCACTACAAAAACTAATTTCCCCTACTGTTACTCACACCTTCTTGTCAACTATTTGAAATGGGTCACCCTGACTACATTGGCCTCATTACCACTATAAAAAGTGATTTTTCCTCCCTTTGTATTCTACTGTTAAGAATAGCCCACTTCCACTTTAATTGAATTGTCTCATTAGCACTGACCCCCCCCCCCACTTGGTAAGGCAACTCCCATCTTTTCATGTACTGTGTATATATACCTGCCTACTGTATTTTCCACTCCACGCTTCTGATGAAGTGGGTTTTAGCCCATGAAAGCTTATGCCCAAATATATTTGTTAGTCTCTAAGGTGCCACAAGTACTCCTCGTTTTTACTGATACAGACTAACATGGCTACCACTCTGAAACCTATCCTCACAATGACTTTTTTATGGATGATAATATGCCCGTTTCACTTGAACAAAGAGTCAAAGTCACACAGTGGAGCCAAACTTTGCCATTAACTTTAACTTAATGCAGTTCTTCGAGGGTTCCTTGTATCAATGTTTTGTCACTTTTTGTTTAAGTCATTTAGGTATTTTTCTTCTTATGTCTATTTTTGTTCATTTCCTTATTTGTCTAGGAGAATTTATGTCAGCACAGCCAGGGCCAATTAAGTTCTGAAACACCAGGAGGAATCCTTACAACATTTCTCCCGCTCAGTTCCTAACAAAAACTTTGCCATGAGTCCAGGACTGGTGCACTCTGCGGGGAGCTGGGCCCTTAGGTAGCCTCCTTTGTACTGTTGCAAAGACGGCTACAGCTTGCTCTATGTTTAAAAGTTTTGCCAATATAGCTATGTTGGTTAGGAATGTGAAAAATAAAATCACATCCTTAATCAACATAGCTATGATGGCAAAAATCCAAGTGTAGAAGCAATTATATCACTAAAAAAGTGGCATATTTTTATATCACTAAAAAGTGATATAACTTATTTTGTCTCGGCAACTGGTGTAAGCTATACTGCAATATAAGCTGTATTTCCACTAGGAGGGTTTGCAGGCAAAACTAGTTAGTGTAACTATCGCTCGTTTTCTAGTGAAGACAAGGTCTCCCTAAAGCGGTGGTTCACAACTGTGGTCCACCGCTTCTTCAGGGAAAGCCCCTAGCGTGCCGGGCCGGTTTGTTGACCTGCCACATCCGCAGGTTCAGCCGGTCGCGGCTCCCACTGGGCGCGGTTCACCGCTCCAGGCCAATGGGGTCTGTGGGATGTGGCAGAGCACATCCACCAGCCCGTGCCGTGTCCCGCAGCCCCCATTGGCCGCGTCCCGCAGCTCCAGAGGGAGTCGCGACCGGCCGAACCTGCAGATGCGGCAGGTCAACAAACCGGCCCAGCACACCAGGGGCTTTCCCTGAAGAAGCAGTGGACCACAGTTGAGAACCATTGCCCTAAAGGAAAGGGTTATGGACTCATACTTTTCTTTAAAGCAACTTAGTGGACAATTACCAAAAGATCAATACCATATTTACATTGGTAAAATTTACTGTAGAATACCCACACTGAACACATCAAGGAAGATAGCAGGGAGGCAATACTCCAGCTCAACTAGTAGATTTGCTAGATGTTTTTGAGGTGCATATGGTAAGCAGAATAAAGCCTATATATTATAGCTTCTTTGAAAATCTCAAATGCTTTGTATGTTTAACAACATTGGCTGTATGATAATACAAACAGTTCTGTGGAACAGGCTGCAAGATAAAATTTTAATTTATTACATAATACCTCAGTAGAGTTACACCACACTGTTCAATATTTGATTCAATCAAAGTCCACAGTTTTTGCAGAGTTTCTTTGACATTAGCATTCTCCTTAGTACCTGAAAATAACAATATGCATTAGAAAAATCACAAAATATCTAACTTTTTCTTTTAAAAAAAAAAGTGTGAAAAAAATTATTGGGGCAAGTCAGTCATGTTCTGAATCAAGTTATGTTCTTATTTTAAATTTTACAGAATTCTTGCACTTCTGGAAACTAATTTCTCCTTTAAGGCAGTGAATTTCCTGTATCATCATGATCAGCCCTCCTGCTATACAGTGAACGATGTGATCAGTCTCTTTTACTGAAGTACACATCCCCATATAAATTATAACATGCTGCAGCGAGGTGAGGTAACTTCAGTGATCAGTAGAGGCAATGATCAGCACATTTAACTATTAGCTTAATTATACTGACTTTTCCTTGTAGTTAATACCATAGCCTACATGCAAGGAACTAGAAAAAGAAGGGGACAAAATCTAAACAAAGACTGTAGAAATAAAGAAAAACCACATGGAATGGTAGGAGAGAAAATAGGATAGGTATATGGGGAAGAAGAGAAAAAACAATTATGAAAAGGACTAGAGGGAGAGAAGAAAAATAAGATGAGTAAAAGACAAGGAAATCAGTGGAGAGAAGTAAGAACTGAGAAAGAAGAGGTAGAGACAAATAAAAGAACAGTGTTAGGAAAAACCCACTTGGCAACTGACACATGGAAAGCTAAATCTCCAGGAGAACAGAATGATGAATATATACTGAAGCATTGTTAATTTATATGGTGCTTGCCAGACATAAATAAGGTAAGCACTAAATTATTTGGAGCAAAGACCCTAAATAAGACAAGACTAGGGATAACAGTTCAGGAGAGGGAGAGTGTTGGGATTATGGACGAGGAGAAGAATGCATGAGGGATTGCTTGAAGAGGTGGATTTTAAAGGAGAGATGTGAAGGAGAGAGGGTGCCTTGCCAAAGAAGACAAGACTGACCCAGGCACAGAATGCAGAATGCATGGAGAGAAAAAGCCTCCAGAAGGGTGGCACTGGCAATCATTCAAAGGGAAGAGTCAATCTGAGAGGGATGCTGTATTACTGAAGGAGGTGGTACCCATGAAGCATGTCTCTCTCACAGGGTGGTTTTCTGTGCCAAGACACTCAGGAGCTGTCAGAACATTGTAACCATATGACAACTGTTGCCGTGGCACCCAGTGCGCCCTTTTTCCTGCCCTGGCTGGAAAGATCATGATGGTTCTTTAGTCCGATGAAGTATATAGATAGGAGAACAGATAGAATGTGATGGCACAGAGCCTTCTCTGAAACCACCAATAGTAACACAAAAACTTCTTATACGAATGGGCCCCTACAGGAAAGGAAATGCCAGACACATCTGAAAGTTAGGACTTGACTGAATCATCAGCTATATAATATTTGAAAGAAAATTTTTTACTACATCATGCGAGACTTGCACAGTTTTATTTAATTTGCAGGACTGTTTCATATGAAATACGTATAGGGACAATATTCATGGTATATGCCTCTATCACATTTAATATATTAGGAAAAGATTAAGAAGATTCAATACAACTAAAGCATTAAATATATTTTTGTATTTTTGCACAAGCTCCTGGACTTTTTCCCTTTTGAAAACTAGGCCCTCAATTTCTGTTCCTCTATTTCCTCATTTGTAAAATGGGGTTAATAACAACTACCTTCCTTACAAGGTTATTGTGAGGCTAACTAATTAACATCAATAAAGGGCTTTGAGTTCACCAGATGTAGATAAGCAAATTTATTTATTATCATTAGGATTTGAAAGATCCATTATGCTGATACATTCTTGGACTTTCTGCTGACTTCCTCTGGTCAGGGATGGTGCAAGGAGGTTTCGCACCCTAGGCGAAACTTCCTTGCACCAGCCCTGCGCCACCACCCCCATACCACCCCCCCCCCCCCCGCCAGCTCCCCCACCCATGGGAGCTCAGCCTCCCCTCCTCCAGCCAGCTCCCCTGCCCGCAGCCGCGGGAGCTGAGAGGGGAGCAGCTCGCTGTGGCTGGTCCCCGGCTCAGGCGCTGAGGGGAGGGACAGTGGGGCGGCTCGTCGTGGCTGCCCCCCCGGCTCCCATGCTCAGGTGCTGAGCAGGGAGGCAGGGGGGCGGCTCGCCGCAGCTGCCTCCCCTCTCAGTGGCTGAGCGGGGAGCCAGCCGCTCGCCGCCCCCCAAATCTTGGCACCCTAGGCGACCGCCTAGGGTCGCCTAGTGCGCGCGCCGGCCCTGTGTCTGCTAAATCTCTGATGTAGATCTGACTGTAATTAAGCAATTTTTAGGATATGAATGATGAATAACCTTGTTTTGTCAGACACTTATTTGTAATTTTAAGATCAATTTTTATACTTCTCAGTGATGTACAATGATTTACTCGAGGTCTCTCTCTTCACCTCTCAATCTGCTGATACTATTCATATCAAAGTCTCTTTCCCAACCAGAATAAGATGCATGAAATATTTTGCCAGTAACATTTAGATTCGCTACTGACCTAAACTCAGACTGTTAATCTTCTTCACTATCTACATTTTTTAAAAAACCACACAAAACAAAATGTGGATATACAATATGTAATTGGCAAACCTAAAAAGAGAACTCTTCATACTTTCTTAATCTCTTTATGATTCACCCATGCCAGCTGTTCATACATATTCTCTTGAAAATGCTACTGTATGTTTGATCACAAGTGGGCATCAAAATATTCAAATATTTTTAGTAAAACATACATAAGCCTTTATGTAAGAATGACAATAAACTGTTAACTATGTTGAGCTCTTGTTTTATTTGTAAAAATCTGCGGGAATACTTCTCAGAAATGCATTACAGTTGTTTAAAGGAATAGTATTATTTTTAAGTGAACAGTTTCATTTTGTGGCTTAATATAATTTTATTCTGAGGAAACTGATATATATATTTATAAAATAACTAAATTATATTCCACTTTCCACAAACTAAACCTGTCACAATATTTTGAGCTAACCAAAACTATGTTTACATAGGCCTTGATCCGAAGTCCACCGAAATCAATGGCAGTCTTTCCATTGACTTAATGAGCTTTAAGTTAGGTCCATGGTGAATTTCTAGCATCACTGATGTGACTAAGGGTATGTCTACACTGCAGTCAGTGGTGTAGCTGCAGCTCAGGTAGGCACACCTGCACTAGCTGTAATCTAGCTAGTGCAGCTAAAGCAGCAGTGAAGATGTAGCAGCCTGGATCCTGACATGGGTAAGCAATGCAAGTATGTACCGGAGTTCCGGGCAGACTTGTACAGCCTATGCTGTGGGCCGTGCCACTGCATCTTCATCGTTATTTTTAGCTGCTCTAGCTAGATTAAAGGTAGCTCAGCTATGGCTACACGAGCTGCAATTGCATCTCCGATTGCAGTATAGACATATCCTGAGTGTCACAACCAGGCTCTGTGACAAGCAGTATGTTTAATTTAATCAGCCATCTTCATTTCATCTATAATATTTCACTGCACTCCTAGTAAAAAAAAGGTATCAAATTTTCAGATAACTAGTAAGAGGGTAGCACAGATAAAATAATATGGTGAAACACTAAACACTTAAAATAAGATTTAAAAGGCCTACCTGGTTTTCTGCCATTTATCAATTGCCTAATATAGGTCCCTCTCCAATTGCTTTGCAGTTTAAGCACTGCAGCTTCTTCTTCAGAAGTTGGAGTTCTGTTCTGCCAAGCAACAGGAACATTTAGCTCTACCACCTCTGAAAGAAAAAGAACAATGAACAGTACTGTAAACAGGGTGTGACGTGAAGGCTACAAGCACTATAACTGCTTGACTGAGAGAGTTAAACAACTATGTGAGCTATATTCCAGAAATGCCTTGATTAGCTCATAAAGCTTCCATTTATGCTGTTCCATCATCCTGTTATAAATTTTACTATATAAGAACCAATGTAAGTTAAAGCACTGTTATCAAGATATAACCAAGTGGGGATATATATTTATTGTGTAATTGCATGATGTTGTCATGCAACTACTATTCTAAAGTCATGGATCAAACATGTCCAGCTCACAGTGATTTGGTAAGCTGGTATTTCTCCTTAGTGGAAGCCATCTTGTGTCACAGAATTTAATTTAAGTCTCTTGTTCTATCTGGAAAATAACCTACAAAATATTAACCAAATATAAACTGATGGAGTGATGTCAGATTCTACAGACAGACTGAAACAAGAGCTCCAAATGGTAGGAAGTGCCTGTATTAATCGGAACGGTTTTGTTAACTATGAAGCCTAACAATTTGACCATCAACATTGTTTATATGCAAAAAACTCAACTCAACCTAAATGAGGGAGCCACAATTTTCACCTTCATAATAACAAAAAACGTTTCCCCACAAAGAACTCTGTTACTGATCTGAGTCTTGTGTTTCACTCACATATTTGGGAGGCCAGTCACACCTGCCTGCATATCAGGTAAAATCTCAGGCAAAACTGGAGAGAATGAAATATTCCCCTGCCAAACACCATTTGGCTTAGGGAACAATGCCCTGGGTTTAGAGTCCGGAGACCATAAGTTCCCCTCTTCTACTCAATACTGTTAATTTTTCACAGCCCTTATTACTATCCAAGGTTTCATATATCTACCCCGGAAGCAGGCCACTAACAAATAAGGTAGAAGGCCACTTCAGACAGGTCTCTAAATGACAGAACCTTGTCTTATCCACTCAGGTACACTGCCTTTCAAAATGAATATGCGCTTCTCTATCCTGTCTGCAATTACTACTTTAGCCTCTAGACCACATTCACCTCCCACAGTCAACAGTTGAATCCTGATACTGCTGTGGAATGTTGGGTCTCATAAATAGTTGTGTAACGCACAGGCAAACTATTGTGTTGTTCCTGCTGCCCCCGCCAGAGGCTGGTCAAAAGAGAGGATAACAGTATACTTCTGCTATCAGCAGGTTTGTTATCTGAAGGTCTGTGCAACAGACCTAAAAGTCCTGGTTCAAACCCTGCCTACCACCCAAACAGGGGGGAGGAAGAGTATATGATTAAGTAATTGAAGACTATATCATTATTCACATGCAAAAGAGGACAGAGTTAAGGTTGCAAAGATAATATTTTTTCGGGCATTTCCTAAAGTTTGAATACTTGACTTTGCAACCTTCCATATATATATATGGAAGGCTGCAAACTCACTCTTACGCTAAAGGCTTGTCTTACACAGTGGGACAATGGAGGGGGTGTGAACCAAAACCTCATCATTTGCCCAGCTCTGTCTAGGATGTGGATAAGATTATTGTAGCTCATGTCTTGACTTCTAGACAAGAGGAAATATCTAAAGAGGCTTTCTACATAATTGTACTCACAAAAACATATTTTCTATACAGATTCTAGCCAGAGCATAGTGAACTTTTTCTTTGAACCAACAAGACTTTGCCCACAAGAAAGAAACATATGTTTTGGGTTGTACCTAAAAGATTCTCAAGAGTCTGAGATTTTAAGATACTATCAGGTTGAATTTTCTTTTGTTAATAAGGAATTTGTGAGTTAAAAGGAAAATGTATTACTTATTCAAGAGACTGGAATTGAAAGAGAGGAGTTAGAACCCCTATTTGGATATTTATGAGCATAACCAGGGCCCTTGAGATTCTGCAACAACATCTGCGATGGATCAATCCACCCTTTGCTTGTATACAATTTAGGCAGGCCCTTTTAAAAATAACTATTCTTTTGAGTCATCGCGGCTGCGAAGAAAACCTTACAAATGTGAACCAAGCATAAATGTGTAGTCTGGCTGAGTCTGCAGACAGTCTAAAACAAAAATCCATATGTGAACTGCCCCATTTATCTCAAAGGAATCTTATATTGAATCCTAGGAATGACAATTTAAATGTCATTATTGTGACACTTTTTTCACAACTCATTTTTATTTTTTTTTTAGCAGAAACTAGCACTTAGGATTGGCTTTGCTGCAAAGTTAACTAGGATTCTTACTCAAGTGCTTTCCCTTTCTCAATTCCCATCTACATGCTGTTACAACCTGGCCTGTTCTACCTGTGAGCACTATGGCTTCTAGTTTAACTCCTTCAAGGACATTATGGCAAGATAGCAAGGAACACAGGGTTAGCAAAAGTTTTTATTAACCACAGTGATTATACTCTTAACAACGACTACAGCATTACAGATCTTTGCAAAATAACTAACATCCTGAGCTGCCCCCTTCACCCGTCTGATCTTGCCTCTTCTGTGAGTCTGAGGTCTTGTCAGTGTTTCAGGCTATATAGACTTCACCCAGTTGTCTTGCATGTGTGACAATCAGCCCTTGTAACTGGGAAGTCTCCCCTTTAAGGGCCACAGGCCCGGGGCCAACCAGCCTTGTTCAATTATCAGACTCAGCTGGGAAGGGAGTAAATGATTATACAAGCTAGCAAATGGCTCATTTGAGAGGGGTACTGCAGGAAGACAGTGTCCTGCATTAGTCCCTGAGGAAGGAAGACTATCCTCCTGCCAGTTTTTCAGTTTAATCACTATTTCTGGCTTAATATGTGACTATATACATATAAACTGTATGCATAAAGTCACACTAAAAAGTTATTTAGGTTGCAAAGTAAACCACTTGAAAGTTAGGAAAAGACAGAATTACAGTTCCCTGTGCAAACCTTATTTTACCCCTTCGTGCATCCTGCCTGAATGAGATAGGGGGCTCTGGGGGTTTCTATGATGGCAAATGTTAGGCAATCTAAATATAGGGTATGTGACCAGCTCCCCCTGAATAGAAATGAACAGACAAATCTGAATAAAATGATTAATAATATCAGCACAGTACCTGAAGATACATTGTCTTCCACAGGAGCATCGTTAGCTTTCAAATCCAAAGTGAAGGATCTGAAAGCGAATTCAAAATTGGGAGGAACCTTATTACCTAATACTTGTTGGATCAAATGCCCAAAAGCATTATTGAAAACCTAAAATTAAAGAGAGGAAAAAATTCAGATAACCTTTCTTTTGTCAAGAAAGCTGATTTATATATTTCTTTGATCATTAATATTCTATACCGAATAGCCCACAAATGTTTTTTCCATTTCAAAACCTATGCCTTTGAGCTCCCATTTTGCACAAATACATGTGACAATCACTTCTCTCTAGAGACCTAGATAGTTTCAGGAGCAAGAAATGGGAAAATACTCTTTCATCGTACTCTGGAGTACCATATTCATTTTAAAGTTAAAACATTCGCTTATGAGATGGCTATCATATTTCTTCCTATAGGACTTGGATTCTTTATCATAAAATGGCACATGGCTTATTAAAACATTTGGCTACCTGTTTATACCGGAGATGAACCTGAACTGAAACACTGATTCTGACTTCCTTCCCTACTTCAGAACATTGGAGAGGTTTGAATCTGGCACCAATTTCACACGCAACTACTGTGAATTGGACTGGCTTCTTTCTGTTTTGTATCAGTGATTGTAAAAAATGTAATACCTACTTGTAATGAGTAATCTAACTGATTAAATATGCATCATTGTTTCTATCAGCTGTTCTGTACCTGGATACAAGTCACACAAGTTGAAATCAATGTACAAAGTGTTGTGTTGAATAAAAAAAAAATCAGGATAGAGTTACTCTGGTACTGTAAACATTTTTGGGAAAATAATTTGTTAGGTTGGGTAGCTAAATTCCAATTATAGTCAACAGTAATCGTGCTGGTTTCGGTTATAATCACTTTGCTATCTCTAGTGGCTGCTATTACATTAGGAAGTTCTATGTTAAAAGCATGATTATTGAATGTTTTGAAGAAAGACCTAGCGTAATTAAATATATGCATACAACATTTAAGGGAAAGTATAAATATTAAAAAACAGGGAAATGTTGTGACTATGAAAAGAATCTGACTTGTCTTCAATAACAAAAAGCCAAATCAATTTTTTCCTGAGACATCAATCTTAGACACAGTAGGGAATTATGCTGTGTATTGCTTTCTGAACTTCGGTTAGTCTCTTTGCTTTCATAGCCTGAATTGGATCTCAAAAAGCTGATGAATTTTGATGTTTGAAACATACAGTGCCAAACTGCCAAAACACAGACTCCGATTTTAGCATGTACAGTTCTGCATATATTATAATTTGGATATAAAAAGGAAAGACAATTTCTGTTTGTATTTGTAAATTCTATCATTTGCACATTCAAGTTATAATGGATTACAAACCATGCATGCAGAATCAGAGGCAGAGTTGGAGACTCCTTTGAAAATTTGGCTAATAATAATAATTTATAATAATAATAGCAGCTTATTTGAAGAAGAGGATGAATGTTAACATATACACTCTTTTATATTGTGAAGTCTTTTAGAAAAAGCAGATTATTAGAACCGTTACCTTGAAGTGTTCTCTAGCTATTCCTGTACCATGGAGGCTGTGAGGAAAGTGAGTTAGTTCCAGCTCCTTCAGGGCCTTGGAAAGTTCAGGCTCACTGCTGAAATTATTAATCACATTTCCAATAGCTTTCAGGATAACTGTAGCCTGTTCTATAAACCGGTAGCTCTCCTGGGGAGAGAGAACATTCTAGCTTGTGGAAGGAAAATGCTATCACTTTATCAGATAATGAAGAATATAAAAATAGTATGCATTGATTATGTGTCTTTTGTACCAAGAACTGTAGAATGTTCAGTGAAAATTAAGATGCGTGTTTATATTTTAGTAAGAATAAATGAAGGCTTCTTCTAGCTAAAATACACATTGTGACATAATATCAGTTAATCCCATCCATATACTCTTAGAGGAGCATTTGTATTTGGTTGAATACTATGTCAAAGTGAATGCTCCACGTAGCAGTATTCATCTTCACCTGAATTTCTATGTGAGACTCTAGAGACTCAGCTGGAGGTGGCACTCTAGAGACTAGCTGCTCCTCTTGAAAAAAATCTGTGAAAAGAAGACCACAGGAAGCAACTGCAGAGGAAGTTTTACATTGCTTTTATGGCCAAGGAAGTTCCACCTACAGATTCTCCCTTTTGTAAAGAGAAAGGGGACAAGTTGAAAATGTTTCTCTTTTTTTTTTTTTAACATATCAAGTTCTCAGGTTTAGCCTACCTTACTACATATCCATCCTAGCTTGCATAAGCTACTTTAATACCGTATTATCAGAGCCCTACAATTATGCAGCGGTGCAAATGGCTGCAAAATTTCCCCTTTTAAAAAATTTGTTGCACAACAATGCTTGAGAATCTACACTTTTCATTTAAAAAAAAACCCAACAACAAAAGTCTCTGGCCCAATCATTTGTAAAGGAAACCTTGAAAACATGGACTGAGGGTAACTAATGAAGAGACATCTGTCTGGATCTACAGACAACCTTACCAACAGCTCTGAGAAACTACTCCCCAGGGCTTCTAATCACAGCTATCACAAAGCCCTTTGAATCAATAGCTCATTTTAAGAACAAAAGCTATTCTGGGGCCAGTGATCATTTTGCAACCTTATGGGGGGAAATGTATTCATCTGACCAACAGTTTGCATTACTAAGTAGGCATTTTTGAACCTATCTTAATAATCTTTACATGAATTTTATGACTATCAGAGCTGCATGCTGCAAAAGGGAAGACAATCCACTACCTTCAATTTAAATATTTCCACTACATTCTTTAATATCCAATTATATATTAGCACATGAATGAATTTTCAGCTATTTTATGTGAAACACAACATCTAATGCCTGTTCAGTCAAAATTAAGATGCATGTTTACATCACACAGCTATAATAATGCCCATCTTCATATGTGTCTCTCTCTCCCTCACACTTCCAATATCTCAGAATTGTTTCCCTTGCTTCCATATATATTTGAAATTTCAATTATATTATTCAGTAAAAGCTACTATAAATAGAGATGTGACATTATTTACATTAAGATTTAAATTTCTTTTTGTGACAATACTAAGAAAAGTTATTTTTAAATAAATTCTTGTAGTCCATCTCCCTCTGCACAGCTCACAGAATTTTCTTGCATATTCTCCAAACTCAAAATTCAAGAGAAAAATTAGATCAGTCTGCAGTAAACAATGGTCAATGACTTGCAATAATATTGCACATGTTGTTATGGTAACATGTACCTTGTCAAGATTTGGCATAACAGTATCCTCTTCACCAAACACACATGGCACCATGCTACACAGATGGATATGGTGCCCTATGGGGGAACTTGCAGTGAAGATTAACACATGTCGCCTACATAAAAAATAAAATATAACAAAAAAGAAAAGCACTCTCTTTTAGAACAGTGGTTCTTCAACCTTTTCATTCAGTGGACCAACTTCACAACAGTGAAATTCTTTCCTGTCCCACCTCTCCTTTTAACCCTCAATTGGTAATTGCTTGGTTCTCACATACGTAATTGAGCAGAGCTTGAGGAAAGGCTCCTAGTACTGGTGAGGTTATAATTACAGGTTGTAATTTGAGATGCCACTGTTTTAGATTTATTTTCTGCTTTAGTTTGATTAAATGAGGTTTTTATAACATAGAACAACATATTGCTTTAGTATTTCATAAGGATAGAGCATAAACTCTTTAGGTCGGGGACTATGCCTTCTATTGGGTTTATATGGTGTTTTACGGTCACTGATTGAAACAAATAATAAATAATTATAAGAAGAATTTAAAAGCAAAGACCACAACTGTACATTTAAGTTTACAAATCTGATCCGGAAAATCCAAAGTAAGAGTCAAGTGTCCTAGTTATTCGTTACCTTAATCAAAATTACTATAAGGACATAGGAAAGAATAAGAAAATTTAAATATAAAACCAGATTAGAATAAAGCCACTTTTATGCAATAATTCTGGATACAATCCATTCAAGAATAGCCTCATCAGCTGGTGATTCACAGAAGTTCAGTGTGCTCCCTTGGGAACTACAGCTAATTCCAATTTTGAAAGGAAGAAGAATACTTTCTTGTGTTCACACAAGACAAGATCAGTCATTCAGTACCATAGTCTTCCTTTCTCTTGCGAGTGGTGGTATGCGAACTTCTTTGGTTAATAGTTCTTTATCAAAGGTCTGGCAACAAGAATAAGGGAGGAGCCACATGGTCCAAAGATTTTAAAATGAGCTTTTTTAAATTGAAACTGGTTGGAGAGGAAGACTACAACACTTCCTAGCACTCAAGTGGACAGTGGGAGGAAAGCTTCCACTTGGATTCCTAAGTAATTTTTCTTTTTGAATGAAATGGAAACTGCTCCACAGGGTGAGTCCTAAGCCCGCTTCTACTCGCATTCATGAGACTGACCTGTTGTAAATTCTACATAATTAATTATTCCTTGTGGCATGATTGCAAATTGTGGAGGCTGGGGAATCAGAGGTGTAGTGGCATGGGTCGGGAGCTTATCTGTAATAGATTCCTGCTTCTCATGTAGTTCTGAAACTTGCAGTTGCAGAACTATAAAGATTTGTTCTTTGATTTAGAGTCCTGCATAAGGCTAACTTTTCTGCTGAAATTTCCGACAGTGCAGTCCCGCACAGAACTTGAATCTCCAACTTTCAAAAACTGCACAGCTCAGAAGGATGCAGATGCTGATTAATCTGTTCATAAACCAGTTCAATCAGGCATTCTGATGTATATATGTTTTTCCAGCTGAAGTTTGTTTTACTGCCATTTGTCACAAATGAAATCCATTTTAATATTTTAAAACAGTTTAGAGAAAAAAGGGAGCACTGTTCAACTTCATTGACTTAATACCAGATATATACCTTACTGTTGCTTTGAAATCCTCTTTAATTTCCATTTATAGTTTGTTGGCATGGGCATACAGGACATGACAGATATATATTGTTCTGTCCAAGTTTTATAGGTACTTTCTGTAATATTGTAAGTTTATACATGAGAAAAAAAGAAGCTAAAAGTTCACAGCAGCAGTCCTTCTTTGTTCATTTACATGTAATCTTTTTTAAACTAAACTGGCAATTCTTTATTTTTTGAGAACCAAAAGCTTTGAATTATCCAGCAACTCAGTCCTTGTGGCAATACACCATGTATTGTTTCTTTCATTGCAAACATGTTAAAAGACTAGCAGATATCTAAGTATGAAGGGGGTGGAATGGGGTTGTCTTTTTGTTATTTTTACAACCAAGGAACTGCTTTAAACCAGATCTCTTGGCATATAGCCCTAGATAAGTGAATCTCACAAGGCATCAATGTTATGGTTTCCTAATAGTTTTAAGTTGGAATTTTAAAGAACTATCCAAAGGTATAGTTGGATTATTTGGGAACTTATGTTCTTTCATGTTTCATAAATTCCATTTCAAGAAGAGTTACAATACTGGCTATAGTATCATACTTCAAGTTTTAATTAAAACCAGTGTTGGAGAGAGCTGCTAATACCTCAGCCAAATTTCTGAAGCCTTCTATTTAGAAACAACTTGCCTACACAGAATGTATTTCAGTTTTTTTTTCTATAAAAACTAGTGGGACTACTCATATGAATAATTGCCTAGCAAAGAGGGAGTAAGGGATTCACAGACTGACACACAATTTTAAAAACTTTAGTAATGATTCTTAAATCCAAATAAATCCTTTCTAGGAAAAATCCTAGAAATTTTATCCAAATTTAATATTCAAATATTTGCAAATAATTAACCATTCCAGATTCAGTTATGTAAATTCTATCCTTAAGGCAACAGCAGGTTTTTAAGTGTTGGAAGGAAATAAAAAAAAGACCAGTACACACCCTGGGGGAAGGCTTAGCATAGCAGCTTTGGTTGCATACGTGTGTATCTTTAGCACAAGTTGTCCAGTAGCCACACTTTTCCAAGAGAAACTTTCAACCGTAAGCACACCCTGTGGTATACCAGAACCTTCTTTTTGTGTCGCTGTAAGAAAAACAATTAGAAAAATAAAGTTAGCAGAGCAATCGATACAAATAGCATGAAGCAGAATTCAGGATCACATTTTGGCCATCAAAGCCCATTAAAAAATAAAGGGACTATTTGTAAGTTGATATACACCAGTGGTGCCTCCACCAGCTAAGTGCCCTAGTCAGCCACAGAAGTTGCCTACCCTTAATGGTAGCTCTGGAAGAAATACAGCAGTTTTTCCAGTTGATCAGTTTCAAAAAATAACTAACTAAGTTCATGGCGGATAGGTACATAGGCGCCAACTTCTCCTGGCGCCGGTGGGTGCTGGCTCCTCCCCGCCCCCGGCCCGACTCCACCCCTGTCCCAACCCCATTCAAACCCCTTCCCCAAAGCCCCTGCCTCAACTCCGCTCCCTCCCTGCCCCTATTGGACTCCTTCCCCAAATCCTGGCCCCGCCTCTTCCCCGCCCCCTCCCCTGAGCATGCCGCATTCCCGCTCCTCCCCCCGTCCCTCCCACAACTTGTTACGCCGCGAAACAGCTGTTTCGGGGAGGCAAGCGCTGGTAGGAGAAGCTGGGAAGGCACGCTCAGGGGAGGAGATGGAGGGGAGCTGGGGCGGGGAGCTGACGGTGGGCGCAGAGCACCCACCAATTTTTCCCCATGGGTGTTCCAGCCCCGGAGCACCCACGGAGTCAGCACCTATGGATAGGTCCATCAGTGGCTATTAACCAGGATGGGCTGGGATGCAAAACCATGTTCTGAAGTGTCCCTAGAGTCTATTTGACAGAAGCTGGGAATGGGTGACACGGGATGGATCTCTTAATGATTACCTGTTCTGTTCATTCGCTCTGAGACACCTGGCATTAGCCACTGTCAGAAGACAGGATACTGGGCTAGATGGACCATTGGTCTGACCCAGTATGGCCGTTCTTATCTTCTTAACCAATATACAAAGATAGCACAGAACAAGGGTTATGTATACACTCTACTCTGTGGGCCATAGTCAGAAGTGATGTGTTAGGAGGAGATATAAATTAGATCCCTTTGCACTCACTTTGGGTATATTTACACTTTGAGTGTAAATTCCTGCTCAAGGAGCTGCATGTGTGCTAACTCTGATTGAGTCAGAATACTAAAAATAGATTGTAGCCACAGTGTCATGAGCAGGAGCAGGTTCTAGCTTCCCCAAGTATGTACCTAGCATATCAGATGGGCTCATACTTGGGGTAGCTAGCCCCTTCTGTCACGGTTGCTACACATTATTTTTAGTGACCTAGCAGGCGCAGCGTTAGTGTGGGTACATCTCCTCAAGATGGAATTTACACCACCAGCTCAAAGTGTAGACATAACCTTAGACTCCCACAGAACTACTTGGACCTGCTTTATCCTGTGTAAGAGGTCTAACACATGGGTGTTAATTACATGGGTGTAATTACACCTTCTTTTAGCTTCTTACATGCACTCAAGATATGTCTAGACTAAGGTTTATAGGCCTGTTTAACTCAAGTTGACTGCCAATTAACTTAACTAAGACCTTTTAAAATATTAATCTAGATATTTCACAGACATTTGTGATTTACCCTAGGCAGAGCCCTAGGGTATCAAGATGAGTCTGCTGTAAACAGACTCAAGAGTGTCCAAACAGGGAATTTGTATCAGTTTAACTGAATTGCTTTAATAACCAATTTTAATTAAATCAGTGCAATTATTGCATGTAGACCAGCCCAAAGATAGAACAGTTTGCAAGAAGAGAAAACCAGGCAGAAATGACACCGGAAATTAAATGAAATCCGTACTAGAAAGGTATGGACAAAAAGTGAATAGCAAATGATTAAACATCGTAAACAACTCCATAAGAGGCATTGTTCATAAAAAGGACATGTGAAAAAAGTGTTTTCAATCAGTGTGGAGCAATACAAAAGCATCGCTGTGGCACAGCCAAGTATTTTGCCAGATCATTTTCTAGAGTCAACTTGCTCTATTTCAGGGATCTCAAACTCAAATCACCACAAGGGCCACATGAGAACTAGTAAATTGGCCCGAGGGCCGCATCACTGAAACCTTTTCATACAAAGATACAAAAGTATAGTCAAAAATGAAAAAAATGAAGAGTAATATAGTATTCTATTAAAAGTCAATGTATTAACTTTTTAAAAACTATAATGCAAAGAGGGGTTCTAATAAAATATAAACACTCAGTAATGTTTGGAGCTTGGCTGCCAGTGGAAATAACTCCGCAGGCCGCATGTGGCCCGTGAGCCGCGTGTTTGAGACCCCTGCTCTATTTAATGCCTGCCAAATTACGGCACAGGTGAACACGTCTTGCTAAGCAGATCTGTTGTGACACATAATTCATTGTAGCCTCAGGGGCTAACAGAAAAATCTCACGATACTATGGACATAGCATGTGTCAATATTGCAGGAGAGAGAACTCTAAAATATCCAAAGGGAATATTGCAGTTCTCATTAAACACCTAAGCACGGAGTGTCACCTGCTCCATACAAGACCAAAAAAAAGAAAAAGCATGTTTCAAAAGAAGACAGTTAAGATAAAAAAAGAGTCTTTAGCAGTTGAGAACAATCAATATTAACACACTTTTTTCTTTGTATTGATCTTACCTCCAGAATCTCCCCAGCGTACTAATGCAGAAAAACTAACCAGGATTTCAATAAGCTTCAAACTGTCCACAAATAAATAATAGAAGACTCGATCATCTGTAAACTGCAGGTGGAAAAGGGCATTCATGTTTAATTTCTGTTGAATTAGTCTTTGAACTTTAAATCAAAAATTGCTAAAGTTCAAACTTTGTGACTCAATGTACATATGTAAAAGAAGCAGTTAATTGTTACCAGTGCTTCTGACAGAGCTTCATGTTTCATTTACCTATTAATATTAATCTTTCATTCCACAGATTAAGAAAAAATTGTTTCTTTAATAGAAAATGTACCTACATCTTATGGACATCTTCCCTGTGTACCACCAATTTAATTAAACCCTGCTTACCTATTAGTATTTAATAAGGGACCAACATAGTTATCATAATGATATTTTAAAAGGTATGAAGCATCCGGGATATTGTTCTACAATTTGACAACTCTAATTAATTCCAACAAACTTGTAAGATATATAGCATCATGAATATTCGTAGCTTGTAGCATACAAATTATTCTTCATCATTATGATTTCTACTTTGCAAAAATCATAAAATATGGCAGCACTTTATTTACAACTTTAATGCATAAACATCAGAAACAGTAATGTGTACTGCACCATTCCTATAAAATACTCCAATTTAAACTTAATTTCCCGGTCTCTTTCATTTCTTCTTAAATTGGAGTGTTTCTCACAGCCATAACTGTAAACATTAGCAATTTGATACTGAGATATTAGCAATGTCTTCAGATCAAGGCTAGTTGCACTTCAGGAAGATACGTTTTACCCCATACACAAGTTATTGGGATCAATACAAGGGCAACTGGGTGAAATTGAATGGCCTGTGATATATAGGACATCAGACTAGATGATGTAATGCTCTTTTCTGACCTTAAAAATCTATAAATCTATGACATTACAGTACAAAAGTGTTATCCCATATGGCTGATATTTAATTTGCCAGATGGTATGAATATTTGATTTACCTGTCTCTAATAAAATATTATGGTACCAGAGTAAAGGGTTCTAAAGAAGATACTTTGCCATCCTAGCACACATCTAGGATTGTGTTGGTCACATTTTAGAAAATAGAGCATGTTTTCAGTTGCACGAAGTTGCATATCCAAAGCAGATCATAGATCAGGAAAACTGACCTATGATCCGGTTACACTTTATAACAGTAAGACTAGTGACACTGAAGATATGCTGCAGTTATGGAATATAATCCATATAGATAATTTCTAGGTACAGGATTTTGTACTGGGTCTATTCATGACAAAGTTTAACTGCACAGCAATTACAGGATATTAATGTACTAAATATGAAACTAAAGGAGCAACACATTATTCAGATATGTTTAATCTTCCAGTTACATTAATTTATTAGTTAAACTATAGGTATCTCAAACATTGCTACAGTGTTTTTACACTGTAATTGCAGTATATGTAAAATGTAATTCCAGTCACTGGAATCGATTCTCAAGTGCACCAGAGCAGCACTTAGCACACCTAAAGAGTCAAGGGATGGGAGACTATATTTCTGCCCTCCCAATCTTGGAGCTCTCAGAGACTGAATCAGTCTGGGATGCTCTTGAGAGGCATCTCAGCTGCTGCCTCGAGGCAAATTTAAGTCACCTTTGCCTTGCAACTTAAGTGGAGTTGAGGATCTGGCCCACTATTCTATAGTGTAACCTGAAATCTTTTTGCTATCTCCAACAGTCAGCATTTTTTCAGCCATTGCCAAACAGTAATCTGTGGTACCACTGTCATTTCTGATTTCAAAGGAAGGGAAATATTGCAGTTTAAGTGTCAGCAACATGTTGACTTTTAACGGTGACCACTGTAGCTTTAAGTATTTCCATATATATTATTTTTGCATTATTATTTTGTCTATAATAGTTGTTCTTCATGGGTTAGCACTAATATTTAGGATTTACGAATTATCAAATCATAGGATCTCTCAATAAAGTAAAGGTGAAATCAATAATGTGATGCATGTATTTACCTTAAAATCGGCTTTCTGATAACTATAAGCATATGTATTTGGTTTGTGGAAAATATGCAGGTTCCTAGAAAGAAAAATAATGAGGGGAAAATTAATTTTAGCATTAATAATTTATTTTAGTAAATTTTCTCTCACCCCATATGGTGCTACTGCAACCATTTCTATCATTATGAAACAGACTCAAAACTATTTCTTGAAAGTGGTTCAACATTTGAAGCCTCATAGAAGATGAGCACGTGCAATTTATCTCCAGTGAAAGCTGCTGACATTGATTAGTACCTTTGTTGCAGGTCTAACTCTTTTTTTTGCAGGTCTGACAGCTAGTTTTATCTTATTTGGATTTCTAAATGGAAGCAAACCGAAATCATCTTAAAATTTTAACACCTAAACATCACAAAACTATACAAAAAACAGAGGCATCACTATGGGGGATGATTGCCTTTATGCAATTTGTTAACACTTCTATGAAATTTACTGTTGTTCCACACCTCAACAGAAAACAACTAAGGAACTGAATCAGATTGTGATCTCAGTTTGACCCACTGAGTTCAACTTTAACTGAGGACAGAATATGAAGCCGGGGTTCAGGGTTTTATACAAAGGAAGAGTTCAGATTATTCAAAGTCCCTATTGAGGCTGTGATACATTCTTGACATACACCAATTCTATAACTGCTGATCTGATCCTCCTCCCCCAAAATTGATGCCAATTTTTAACATCCATATCAAGTTCTCTGTATTTGACCTATGTTCACATTATGCAAAGAAAGACATTCTTTAGATCTTAAGAATCTAAGAAACGTCACTGGCTGTCAGGATAAAAATCTTAGCCTGGCAGCTAAAATTTCTGTGTAATAAAGTCTTTAAGGGACAGTAGGGATATACTGATGGATCATTGTTAAAAAATGTAAGTTCTAAAAATAGGTAACTCATCCATTTTAGAAATGAGAAAAAGGAACTGACAAGTTTGGCATATAAATTTGTTACAGTGGTCTTCAAAAGGCTAACAGTAATTTACTCTATGTTCAACTAACAAACCTTTAAAAAATGTGTTCATATTTCACCATTGACTCTAAGTGGAGCTGTAACTAAACTACACCCTTTACGAATAGGAAACAGTGTTGCAGAATGGAAGGGGGAAATCACTTGCCTGGTGACTCTGCTTCAATAAAGGTATCATCTTGCATGATTCTCGCTCCTGATCTGGTGCTCCCTAACATGAGACAGGCAGACCTTCCCAAACTCTAAAGTGCTCTATAGTGTTTAGTCCCTACTGGTAGCATGCAGGTTCAGGCACTCGCGACAGCCCTCCCGCACGTACCACCTATGACAATAATGGCTGCCGTACAGACCTTCCAGTCAGTTCTTAATGAGTGGAAAGTGAAGGCTCCCCAAAGAAATATCAATCACAAAAATAACTGAAATATTAGTGAGGCTAAAAGACAAAAGCTTAAAAAAAAAGAATGCAGAAAAAATCAGAACATCTAAAAATAGGTTCCCCCCTTAGCGAACTAGGCTTGCATATTAAGACATTCCGATTTATGTAAAGATACCAAATGAAAACACAACACTGTAACATGCAGCAAGAACTGGGGCAAATGCAAACAATTTGGGTTATTTGTTTATACAACATTAAATAAGAGGCTCAACTCTTGGATAGCCTGTAGTATACATCCAAAAATAAGGAACAATCTCCAAGTTTTCTTTTGAGATATAAAATGTCTAGGATTGAAAGAGAGTTGGGTTTCCCTACTTTGGATACGGGCTCTATAGGACTGAAGGTATGTCTGCACTGGAGCAGGAAGTATAATTTCCACCTCAGGTATACATACCAGCACTAGCTCTGATCGAGCTTGCAACTAAAAATAGCAGTGTAGCCATAGCTGCATGGGTGGCAGGATGGGCTAGCCACCCCAAGCATGTTCCTAAGATCTTGGATTGGATTGTACTTGGGTGGCTAGCCCATACTGCTGCCCACGCAGCCATGAGTACACTGCTATTTTTAGCAGGCTAGTAGATCAGAGCTTATGTGGGTATATCTACCCAAACTGTAAATTACATCTCTAGCTCCAGTGCAGACACACCCTGAGATAGTGAAGTCTATTTAGATTGCTGAAGTGGGACATGAATAGTGAATAGGCCTTGAGCTAGCCCTCTGCAGAGATGAATAAAATAACTGAAAAGCTCTATTTAAAAGTATAGTTCTCCTCTGAAAAGTGACTGTAAAAATGGTACATTGGATTGCATGTTTTTTGTTGGTCAATGATTTCAGAATCATGTGCACTAAATGTACAAGTTAAAACATAATTTTTTTAACTTCCAGCCTTATAAACACAACCCAGCATCTACAGCTTGGTCTAAATTACAACAGTTCCACTTGTGAAACTAAATCAATCTAAAAATTTTAAATTATTAATTATTATTATTATATAAGCTAAACTGATTTAAGCGGGTTCAATCATGTCTATATTACACAATACAGTATACAATATAGACAAGCCCTTAAGGTGAATTCTTGTCTTCTCATCCGTAATAAAGCTTCTGCATATTAGACCCTCATTGACACCTGCACAATCCCACTGCCTTTACTTGGTTTGCAAAGGTATAAGCAATTGAAAATTACACTGATGATGGACCAGGACCAATAAAAGTCAGCTTGCCTTCGCTCAGCTGTGTTGATTCTGCAGTACTAAGAGGAGTAAAAGATGCCAACAATATATTATTGTTCCTAAAATTAAGCCAACATGACTCTGTATACACACAAGGAGTAAATCTGTTAAGATGCAATTTCTCCAAAGCCATTTTTTACAGTACTTCACTACTTTGATCTAAATTTTAAGGAATATAAAAGAAAACCTCTGCTCCTTACTGAAAACAAGTAGAGAAGTCTTCAAAATCAAACCATGTTTCCCTGGAAACAGGATTCCGTTCTGACTCAATTTCTTCTGGTGATTTATCCACCGTCTGGCTGTATATACTAGTGTCAACTGCTTCTGATGTCTGAGCCACATCAAAACTTATATTTTCAATTAATTCATCTGCATAAATAAGACGTACACACAGATTTCAACATGCTAAGAACATGCACATTAAAGAAATGTTGATTTTGTACTGAGAACTTCTAAAAATTATCAAGATTTTTCTTCCACATCTTATGAAAATGACAATAAAATAAAACCAAGTAAAATAAAACAACTCAGCAGAATAGCAAAAACAAATTTTAAAAACTCTTAGTTGGCTGTAACTGGAATTTTCTGACTCTCCCACCTCCACTCATCTATACATTTGACATTGCACACCAAGCTAGAACCTTTAACACTGGCACTTCTGTTAGACATCCCATAGCTCTGTGAATGCAACAGTGAAGCCCAAGTCAGCTATATAGTGGAGAACACAAGTCCCTTCACCCAAAGTTCCCTGGCCATATGCCCAAAGAAAAGATGGCATGAGATGTTTGATTAGCTGAAGAGCAAAAGCAACCATCTACTGAACTGTGGAGGACAGTACAACACCCATCCTGCACATACTTAACTTTATTACTTTGCAGGAACAGGATCTAATACTGCTTTATAAACACCGCTTTAGGAAAGTTAGACTACCACAATCTGATTTATGCCCAATATGGACATGGAAATTTTGGTCTGGCTAGCTAGCCATCAGAGGAAAAAGTGTATGACACTGTGTGTAAAGTATACTTTATACAGTATTCTGCAACAAAAAGATAGTATTTACCTTAACCTAAATCACAGGAAATGAGTCAATTTATGGATTGTAAGGACAGCCCGGAGAAGCTAATTGTGTTGTTTCCTATGCCTCGATTGATTTCTAGAGAGAAGAGTTTACTAATCCCAGGGATGCCAAACTGGTACCTTTCACAATTACGATAACAAGCAATTTAAAAAGAAGTTGTGTTCAGAGGTCACATTTCATACACCCTGCTCTATAAGAGTTATATAAATTATTGTCTGAGATGTTTAGTCTTGTCTGAAAACAGGCTTCTGTGGTGCACTACTGCTGTGAGATACTGTAAAACAGACAGATTAATTCAGATACGAACAGACTATTAATTTTCTTGCCTCATCCACAACGTTTGCTAAAGAAAAAAAAGTGAAGAAATATCTAAATGGGTATAACAAATGGGAGAAACTAATAAAAATGCTTAATTTATGTGAAAATGTGCCTTTTGTAATATTGCCATGATTAGTGAAACATATGGTGATCTTCTGGAGAAGTGATAGTTTTGTAAGATAAAGCTGAATGTGGGATGTTCTATCTTATGCAATCAATTTCTGCAAGAGCTGAAAGAAGTTTAAAAGAAGACAATACGAGGCCAAGCTGTCCCCTATCTGGAAAGCCTGCACAAGGGCTAGGAAACTAGGCTTTCCCTGTGGTTTCTTCCATAAGTGTGTGGAACATTCAGGGAGCGTGGATCACAGAAGAAATGCTGGAGGTCAGGGTCACCTGTGCCTCCACGCTTTCTTGACCCATCAGGTTATCCTTTGCTCCTTTTGAATATGACAGTCAGTGACAGATTTGTGCTAACAGAGTTTCCCTAGTAGTTGCTGCCTCTACAGTCTAGACATAGAAGAGGTCTTTCACAGAGCACTGGGGCTCCACTCAGAAGTTAATACAGTCCTAGATTGCATTATGTCCTGGGCAGATGTTCTGAAAAGTTGTGTGTGTATGGGGTGGGGACAAAGGTGATGTATACCTCCCTGGCCTTGACCATGGCACTTCCCTTCCCTCTGCACCTTAGATTCCCAGTCCCCAGGGCAAACTGAATAGAATCTGAAGGAAATGGCTTAATCTTCCCCTTCTGTATGGAGTGATGAAGATGAAGAAAACATAAATGAATTGTTCCTCCCAACCCAGGCAGTCAGATCTGGTTGTCATGGTAACTTGTTGGGTTCTAACCAAAGGGCACATTTTGTTTACGTATTGATTTATTTAGATGTACATATGAAAAGGAAAATGCCTATCCAAGCTCTACAGGGCCAACAAAAAAAATTAATTAAATTTAAAACGTGCCAGTTAGTAACTTCTTGTCTATTGCTTATTTTGTGCAGAGAAGTGCAATTACCAGGTGAAGTCAACTGCAAAACCTTGTTGATAACATGAATATTTAATCTCTAGAATAAACATCATAAGTGCAATATCTGAGAAAAGTGTTCAAACGGATGTTCAATATAAAGCACTATTTTAAGTTCAACCACTGTAGCACAGAAAGAGTTTCACTATTATCTGTAAATATAATATAGCTTATTCATTAAGAAAGTAAAAATGAAAGTTCTACTTGAATTTACAAATATACGGTGTGCTGTGACAACGACTGTAATAACGAAATAAATACGGGCTTAAGACAAGCATACTGTAAATCAATACTCTGCGAGCTGTCTATGAAGTTAAGATAACTGCAACAACATCAAGCCCCAACGGAAAACAAAATTTGATTAGAAAGGCTCTAAAGTATTCAAACTGAGAAGCAAACCACAATTTGTAAATGAAGAATTTAATTAGACAAGGAAAACAGATCAAGTCATAGAGCAAAGCAGCAGAAAATCAAGATAAAAAAGTAAAGAAAGACTGCTGAATAAAGATTAACTGCCCTTATTGCAAGGCACTGTACACATGGTAAGACACATTCAGACTCTCTGACAGCAGTACAAGAGCTGGAAAAAGAATAAACTTTTTAAAAAAGGAGACAGGGCCAAATTTTTAAGAGCTCAGTATTGAACAGCTCCCTGCTTTCAACGAGAACTGTAGGGTGCTTAGAACTTCTGAAAATCTCGCCACTTAATTTAGATGCTTAAATAGGAGCTGAACTCTGGGGAATCTGGACCCTAGTCTATTAGTGGCTATCTGCCATCTCAGGTCCTTTCAAAGAAACTGAGGGCATGTCTATACTACAGCCCTATGTTGACCTATATTAGGTCAAGTTACAGCCACTGCAGTAATTACTATGGTGGCTAATGTCCACAC
The DNA here is from genome assembly GCA_037349315.1 of Chelydra serpentina. Taxonomy (NCBI): domain Eukaryota; kingdom Metazoa; phylum Chordata; order Testudines; family Chelydridae; genus Chelydra; species Chelydra serpentina. The sequence continues at coordinate 27,505,939 of JBAIAC010000010.1, forward strand.
TACCCTCGTGTTGGTGGTGTGTGCCCTTACCAGGAGCGCTTCCACCAACTGAAGAGGGGCAGTATGGAGGGCTGAGAGCCAGGGCTCTCAGCCCCCCACTCCCAGCCAGGAGCGGGGGTCAGCCGCCCGGGCTTCTTGCCTCTCTGAAGATTAAGCTTGGCTTCTTGCCCAGCTGGGAGTGGGGAGCCTGGGGCAGCCATGCTCTAGTTCCCAGCTTTCTTGACAGCCAACACCCAATGTAAGGAATGCAGTGTCTACACAGACATTGTGTCACCATAACTACACCAACATAAGCGCTACAACTCTTGTGGAGGTGGAGTTATTATGTCAGTTTAGCAAGGCACTTCCATTGATGGAACAACATTGTAACGTGTATACAGACATAATTAGGTCAATGTAAGCTGCCTTACATCGACCTAACTGTGTAGTGTAGACCAGGCCTGAGTTGGGTGCTTAAGATGCTTTTGTTCCCCCCAGTCATGTGAAGATGTTTGGTGTTGTCCTAGTTTATGCAAAATAGGGATAGCTGTATAAATAAAATACATTAAAATTGTTATTTAAAAGTATTATGATCATCATTTTGGTGACAAAATAAACTTAGACCAAATCTGTGTGTATTATTGGTGGGCCCTGAAAAGCAAGTTTATAACAGAAATCTTAACATAGCTATCATCAGCAGGACACAATTATATAGATTTACTACATTATTTATGGATTGCTATAAAAATGGTTGCACCTCAAAAATGTAATATCAGTGCAAAGCAAGCAGAACATAAATATACTTAAAACTATTAGATATAGAAAGCAAGAAAATAAAATGACCCAACTATATAAATCTGAAATGTTCTTTAAAAAAACAGAAAACTAAATACTTGCAATCAAAGGAAATATGAATACATTATTCCCTAGAACAGGAATGAAAAACAAACAATTTTATTTTCAGCTCCATGCACTCCTTTTTTCCTCTCTCAAAGATTTCTCAACCTATTAGAGTGCATAGCATACATTAATATTTTAAATCACAATCATGGAGCATCGTCAATTTAAAACCTGCCATGGGGAAATTATTTTTCATATTTACCTGAGCAAATGGATTATATGTGAGGGCACACACTTTCCTACTCAGAAAGAAATTATAGTATTACTAATTACATAGTATTTTCATTATGATACAAATATTATATAATGCTGCAATGCTAATGGTACCCAAACCTGTTAACTTTACCTCCATGTGAATACAACATTTATCCCTTGTTGTTCAGTTCGAGACCTCTTTATTCTTTCCATAAAAATAAACTGAAAATCTACTTGATAATGTATTATTTTAATATAGCCTGTATTTATTGTACAAGAAAATCGTATTTATTAAATAGTAATAATTCTGTTAATGTGGAATCTGGATTTCCCATTGTGTTTTTTATTTTCAGATTGTTTTTGTTTATGGTCTTGTGCTTGAGTAAATAATCAGGCAAGAGTTTTCTGTGAGATAGCAGACAAGGTAAATAATGTGATACCTCCTATTGCACTAAACAAAAAATTAGAATACACGAGTTTTCAAGCTAAGCTCCACTGGCAATCAGTAACCAAAGAGAAACATTAAATCATGAGAATGTAACTGTTATATGGTGGCAACTGGGTAGATAAAGCATGTGCATGTATGTGTATGTGCATTTTACAATCCTAACAAACCATAAAGAAATGTAATCCTATTTATGTTTACTATTAGAACAAACAAATGACCTTCTCCTATCCTAAGGTCATTTTATTCAAAATTCCAGGAGATGTACTAGATTTCTACAGAAAGATGCCAATTGCATTTGCTGTGCCATGCCTACTAGGCATAAAACAAATTGAAACCTGCCTAGATTTTATAGGCTTAGCTATGTGGGAAAACTCGGGACTCCACTGGAGATACACAGTTTTATTTAGAATGTCAGTATCTTCTGTGATAATAATGGGCCTGATTCTGTTTCCATTAAAGTCTGCGGCAGTTTTGCTATTGATTTTAACAGAATCAGGAGTGGGCCCTTTATCATTTTCCCACAACAAAAATTTCTCACTGGCTACATGGGATCACACAGAGAGATCCATGTTATAAGAAACATCTGAAAATTCATTGTAAAGAAAAATGAAATCACATTAACCAGAACTTTTCAAGGTCCAAAAGGGGACAAAATGTGCGGCAGAAAAATACAGAGTAATGAAGTGAAGAGTAATAAAAGCTTAAAATGGTGTAAGATCAATTTGTTAAATAAGAAAGATTTGCTATGTCTTAGTTTTATAAATCAGCATTGCTTATATAAATAATGGGCGCTAATAAAACAGATACCTCCTTCTCAAACAGATATGGAGCTAATTATGAGTCTAAAATGAAATGATGGCACAAAATACTTTGTAATAAGTGTTCACAATGTTAGGAACAGAATTCACTCCCCAAAGAATTGGAATCTTTATTTACATTTATTGGCAAAACAGGGAGAGAAATGGGAGGATGGCCTGGATGCACAAAAGAAGTTAGGCACCTAGAAAGTCACAGGAACAACACTGGGATGCTCAAAGTCTGAGTTAGGTGCTTAGGCTCCCTGTAAAACGAATGGGCGGGGGGGGGGTGTGTGCAAGGCCCACATCAGACTTCTGCCTCCTCCACACCCAAACACCCCACTTGGGTGGTCAAGCAGAACCATATTAAAGTCAGCTCTAAGGAGCTTCTCATGTTGAAAGCACAAGGACATACACATTATCTTCTAAAAAGTACCATCTTCAGAAATGGATTGCAAGGCCACAGGCTCAGAAGACACCCACTCATCTTAAAGTCCACGATTTCACTCACCTTTCAAGATCTCCACAGGAGAGCACACATCCAGGACTCCGGACACACAAGCAACAGACAGTACAGATGGTGGTGAGTTCAAATCATCCGAGGGACATATGATCCCATACACAGGGGAAGGAAGACGGAGCAACAAAGGGGAAGAGAGGGGTGAATAGGGGAGCAGAGTTGTAAGTTGCACCATCTCTCTGACACACACAGACATTTTTCTACAGTCTCAGTGACCTGCCAGACCCCAACCGTGGGACATTCTCCCAGAAATCATCCTCAATCACATCCCACAGCACATCAGAAATGTCCTGGAACTCATGGCTGCAAAGGCATCATGGGTTTATGTCAAACTTGTCCACAGATGGAGGGGAGCAGTCTCATACCATGTAAGTCGAGGGTCAGCCTTACTTCTGGGACTCATCATTACATGGTCATCCAAATGTATGCAAGGGTGCCAGCTGCCTACTGGAAAATAAATCCTCTCTAAACATGTTCCTCCGCTAAAACAAACTCCAGGAACACAAGACAGCCCTGATCCAGAAGGAAAGACAGTGTAGGTTCCCCACCCCACTCTTCAACACAACATCACACCAGGCACTCCTACCATCCGGCCCCACACTGCACCCCCAAATATGCAGTTCCTACAGAATGACAGGCAATTCTCAGAACACTCACCAATTCCACAGAATGAGGAGGAGGAGGAGAAGAGGAGACTCTCAGCCAAACAGCAGGGGTAGCAGTAGACCAACAGATAAATCTATATTCAGCTTTAAGTATATATTTTGAAAAATGACTGGACATTGTGTCCAGTCACTGCGCTCTCTCTCTCTCTCACACACAGAGAGAGAGACCTCCAACAGAGACCTCTGGTGTCCCAAAACAGACATAGCCCACCCTCACCAGCTGACCCAAGAAGGGAACCACACTACTCCATGAGGACCACATACAGCAGGAGGAGGAGGTAAGCAAGAATTGGAAAGGCACACATCTGTGTTGGGGCATAGGGTCCCCCATCTCCCAAGGCTCCACAGAAAGCATTCCTTTGTTTCAAAACTGTATAGCTAATCCATGAGAGATAGGTGCACAAAGGTGGAGCCCAGGCAACTGCATAGGTACCTATGTCTGAGAGTTCAACACAGGAGGCTGGACTAAGGCACCTATACGATTGTCAAGTGCTGAGCGAGGACTGGGTGTCAGCTGAACACAGACCCATGGGGTCATGAGGTCACAGGAAAGCACCACTATGGAACATGAGATAAAAGCTGAAGCATGGGTCACATTCTGTTTGTGCCCTAGCCCCAGCCTGGAAATGTTGGATGCCAGAGGTGAGGGAGCAGCCACCAGGCACCCTGGGGAGGTGGGGACAGCATAGGCAGCACAGAGCAAACATCAATGAAGCAGAGATCAAGGCCATTCATGGCTTCATGCAAGCCCATGCCAACGTGCTCATGGGTGCCAGGACTCAACAAATGAGCATAGGTGCTAAGGACAGGCTTTGGGAGAGCTCAAGGACCAGGTTAATGCCTAGGAGGATGTGGATGGGGAATAGAGGACATCAAGAAAAAATAAATAGAGACTGATAAGGGAGCAGGCAGACAGGCTTGCAGGGGATTGTTGGAAAAGAGGGGGGCAGCCTGAGTGTCTCAGCTCCCAGAACGTCTGAGGCTGGCAGGGGCCACCTTCTGTGCCCTGGCCGTGATGGAGAGCAGGAAACGACACCACACAGATGTGTCATTGACTATGCCATAAGTATCAGCAGTAGAGTAGAACAGAACAAGGAGGATGCTGGAAGGCACGGAGGACTGCACATGAGCACTTAATGGCGATCAATCATAGCAGCCCAGTGTCTGCATCACATAATTAACAAGCACATACACTGCTACACAGTCAGGGGTCACAGAAGCAAGGTGGCAAGATTCCATTTCCCTTCACCCTGAAACAGGGACTCAGGCACCTAACTCCTTTTGTGCATCCAGGCCTCTGAGCATCTCCAACAATAACATAATATTCTCTACTTTACTACTGTTAATAATTTAGGGCTGGATCATTCCTAATGTAACTTTAGTGAAGTTAGAACTACATCAGATAAATTTGACCAATTACTCTCAGAATTAAATATGATTTTGATATATGAGATATATAATTTAAAAAACAGAGTGTCAACTAGATAAACATAATATACACACTTGAAGAGGTGACATTAGATACATAAATGCTTTTGAAAAGTCAACCTAAGATTTAAGAAAATTAAGTCCCATAGGCTTTCAATAGGACTTAGGCTCATAAGTGACTTCAGTGCTTTGGAATATGTTATCTATAAGCCCCAGTTCTGAAAGCTGCTCCATGTAGGTGGACCCCAAGAGCCCTATAACACCCCGCTGAAGTTGATAGGCTCCACCTGAGTGCTGGTTCATTCACACAGTGCTTATAGCTGGAATAGGGTCATAGACTGCATCAGGAAATGGAAACATTGAGAAATAAAGTTTTTGAAGCTGCTCTCACTAGGGATTTGAACAAATAAATGTAACATAACAAAGTTTTCTGAAACAGAAGGGAAACAGTATCCAGGATAAGCCAGTTTAGACGTTTCAGCTTATTTCTAAAATAAAACACGCAATGGGGATAAGTCAAAATACTTGCTGGAGCTTCTAATACTATTGCAGGTGAACACAAGATGCCTGACTGTCCTCAGACAGTTCATGTATTTGACTACGCATTGACTTGAAAATAAACTCCTAAGAGATAAAGTTACTGTAGAACCAGTCAAATATTCTGCCCTTTTTAGCCTTAGAAAAATGTATAGTTCAGAATATTGCTCTTAAATAAAATATTTCTTTAAAGCGGATGACATCCTCCCATTTTTTTGGTTCATGATTCATGCTGTGACATGTTCTATGAAGTTGAAAGTGTCAAAATAAATTATTTTGAAATAACATGAGCTGACTGATACAGCCTGATGTAATATAGTATGTATGACACAATGTAAAGCATTAGGCCAAAACTGTTTTTTAAAGCGACATGCTTTTTAAAAATAAATCACATATTTTAAAAAGAATTGTTTAGCTAATAAATTATGAGTCAATAACAAATTGCATTTGTGATGGGTTGTCACCCCTGGGGTGCAGTCTGGGAGCTGTGGGAACTACTGCGCCTCTCTAAGACACACAAGAGGGTTGAGGACACAGACAGTCTCACCCAGGCCGTTATGACCCAACAGGACAGCAGGTGGCGCCACGCACCCAAACTGGACTACCTGAGTGTAACCAGCAGACCCCAGCCAGTTTCCCAGCTCCCCAAGCATGCTTCTCCCTTTGCAGTATAAACCCAACATTATATATTGTCTTGCACTGCACAAGGATCTGGATATAGGAATATACACACTTGTGGTAACCAAACTGAGATTTTCCCCCAGACACTTCACTTAAAGGCACACTGGTTTAGGTTAATATATAAAACAAGTTTATTAACTACAAAAAAGATAGATTGTAAGTGAGTGTAAGTGACAGCGAACAGATCAAAGTAGATTACTTGGTAAAGAAACAAAAACGCAAACTAAGCTTAACATACTAGAAGGATAGGATTTGAATTAACAATCTCTCATCCTGACTGATGATACAAGCAGGCTTGCAGATTCTCAAGGCACAATCTGTACTTGCTTTGCAGTTTGGGATCCCCACCCCCATTCCAAGTCCTTTTCCTTAGGAGCTTCTCTCAGGTGTTGAGTTGTGGGAGAGTGAAGAACAACAGATGATGTCACTCCCAGCCTTATATAGCTTTAGCATATGGTGGGAACCCTTTGTTCCAAAACCAGTTCCCAGACCAGTTTGTGGAAAAATATAGGCCCCCCCAAATGGAGTCCAGAGTCATGTGGGCTGGTCACATGCCCTTGCAGAGTCATAACAGCCATTACTTACAGGCTGGCCAAAACGTTCACAGGGAGGCTCACCAGGTGGGGGATAAACTTCTTCTAAGGCCTATTGTTTTCCCTAATGGCCCATTACCCTGAATGGGCTCTTCACAACCAGCTATTTAGACTGGAAGCATCTTGCCTAATGGATATCGCCCAGGTTTGACTACATGTGAAATACAGATACAGGGATCTCTTCAATTCTGTTCCCTTTCAGCTAGGGTGACCAGACAGCAAATGTGAACAATCGGGACGGGGGTGTAGGGTAATAGGAGCTTATATAAGAAAAAGACCCAAAATGGATCACAGATGTTTTATGAAAAAACAATACAAATGTTTTAGAAGTCTAAATTCTGTGCCTTTTCCACATTCTAGAGCTGCACTTAAGTTACTTCAGCCCTAAGGCTACAACAACAACTAGAGGCTGCAGAGCACCAGCCAGGAGTGAAGAGATAAGGCACAGACAAAGAATAGGAAGTTGGGGTGCATACAGCTGGAATCACATTTACATTTACTCCTCTTCACTGTCAAATAACTCCACATCTCTGGTAGGTAGAAATAGCTTTTGCTAATTTTGAGTCCTATGCAGTAAGGCTGGATAGGTCAGCCTGCTGCATAGTATCATGCACATATGGTCACCTTCTAAGCCTATGCGGTTTGGAAGGCTGTTGATACTTTCTGATGAACCAAGCCCTTTACGTTGATTCACAAATTTCCAAGCCTTCAATACCTAAGAATACTGGAAGGGGTCCTACAGCCTACAGTGCTAAAATATTTTCACTCCCTTCTTCTGTCAAGGCCCAACATGCATCTGAATAAAAAAAAAAGATCTATATTCAGCTTTAAGTATATATTTAAAAAAATGACTGGACATTTTGTCCAGTCATTGCTCTCTCTCTCTCTCTCTCTCACACACACACACACACACACACACACACACACACACACACACACACACACAGTAACATTTCTCACAATGACAGCTCTCATTTATTCTTGCCTTTCACTTTCCCCCCCTAAATTAAAACAGCATTCATAATGATCAGGAAAAGAAAAAAACAGCATACTACATTATATGTTGAAAGAAAATTGTAAATGTTTCAGAAGTATTTATTTTTCAAAATATTTATGTACATTAAGTAAAACCACTCAAGATTGCAGTGTACAAAACCTTTACATTATATTTCCAGTTCTCTGAAATCTCTCACTATGGACTGAGTCCTATTCCCAATGATGTTAACATTTTTGCTATCAATTTCAATAAGAGTAAGATTTAGACCCAAAGTCATACGAAATAGTGAAAGAATGAATATGATCTATTTTAATAACAAATAGATTACCTTTAGTGAGGCCTTCTTGGTTATGCTGTTGAATGAGGGAAGACTCCTATATGGGGAAAAATAAAATCTGGTCATGACAATCTTACATATGTAGGCTTGGCTACATACTGAGAAGTAAAGTTTAAATAATAATTAAAAAAAACCCCGACCAGATTTCTACATCTCTCTTAATATACAGTGAGAAAATCACTTATGGTTACCCCACTAACATGGCTACCCCTCTGATACATGGTTAAGTTTGACTATCTAACAGGTATGTTATATCTATGTAATACATCAAATACACAAACTAACACAGTTCAAATATGCAGCCCAATGGGAGTTGTGCCTCAGTAAGGATGCTAAGATCTCATTCTTACTGATTAAACTTTGCCTTTTTAATATTTATTTATGTATAGGTTTTTTTTTAACAGCTTCAGAACAGACAGGCGGCTTGGTTAACCTCGAAATCTGGAAAACAAATGGTATCCCCAATTACAGTGATTTTCTAGTTGACACCAGCAATGAATAGCACAAAAATGATTGAGGGTATGACTTTAGGCTCACTTAAATTCAGAGGGCTATATTTAATGAAGAAGAAACCAAGAACCAGTAAAAATGAAAATGAAATGAAAGCCATTCCATAGGGCAGCTGGAAAATAATAAAGATGTCATAATGTTCCTTATAGTTTTAATGTTAATGTTATAGTTTTAATGTTACCAAAACTTTAACAAATATGTATTGGAAGAAAATCTTGTTCAGAAGATACAGTATAGAGAAACAGGATGCTGGTTGTACAATCACATAAAACACAGACAGAAGAAAAAGCCAAGCTATTTGGCTAAAAGGCTGAAAAAATATACTATGTGACTGTTGTATATGCATGCTGACACACATCCAAATTATGGAATAAATTATTTTATTTCTGCAATCATGGCATACACTGTGGAACCATGAAAACCTGTTTGCTATGTACTTGACATTTCATTTGCACTTTACCAGTATCTTACTTCCATCAAGTTTACTTAACATTTCAAACTTCTAAGCAACTTCCAGTTCCTAAGCAACTTGTATATATTTTATATTACCACTCTCTCTCACACACACAGCAAGGATTACAGACAATTCCAAAATTTTCTTTTTCTTTGAAACCACTACAAAAAACATATCTAAAATAACTTTTGAGAATGTGTGATATAAATGTATGGTGTGTTCAGTGGCATAAAGGTTTTTATTGACAATAGGTTGGTATAATTTACATATTTCACTTGTGGGAAAGCCACTCGTGAGTCAAACAGATTTAGCAAACTAATGCAATAATACTCCTATGCCACACCCCATCATGTGTTCTCTCATATATAAGTCACAATACACATTCTTACAACTTCATATAGGCCAGCGGCTCTCAAACTTTTTTACTGGTAACCCCTTTCAAATAGCAAGCCTCTGAGTGCTGATGGGACAGAGATGAATGCTATCTATCACATGGATGAGCAACTTACTATGTGTGTATTGTGTGTCTACTAAAAATATGCAAACAGACATGTATGTATGAATAGACACACACTCTGCCCAACTGTGGTCCTGAGAACTAGTGAGTACCAAAGTGGGAGCAAACACCTTCAGCAGCCAGGCAACGTGGGCATAATATCTTGCTGATGCACACTAAGCCATTGCACTTGTTAAGGCTTGCAAAACAGATGCACTCCCTTTAGCATTGTTTTCATGGCACCTTAGGCAAGTGCCAGATGGGGCTTTGCAATGGCCATACATCTACGCCATTCAATCAAGACCTCATGTTGGGGGATGCAAGGACAATAATATAATAAAGTCCATTGGTTTTACAGTTATATATGGTAAAAGTTCTAAATTAACATTGCAACCGATATAACAAAAGGCGCTTTATGGACAAACAAGTCCCTTAAATATGAACTGAAAATATGGGGGCAGATACTTTGCTAGTGTAAACTGTCATAGCTCCATTGACATCAAGCTGAGGAACTACCCTTTAGTAATGGGACAATATTGACTAATAAAGCTCCCCTCATCAGAATGCCCAGAGAATGGCAACCATACATAAAATATATTTATTTAAATGAACTAATTTAATATTCATTAGTGATATGAAAAGCACTTTTTTTTTTTGTAAAATCAAAAGGCATATTGCAGAGGAGTCACAAATCACATATACTGCAACATTATTTTAATCAAGCACTAAGAGAAAACAGGGTCAGTTCTATTTTCTGATATTGTTATTTCCCATGTAACATTCCTGCCAGACAGCAAAAATTAAAACTTATTAAAAAAAAGATATCGGGAGTAAGCAGTAGGATGAAAATAACAGGCAGGGAATACCTTATATTTACAGCAACTGACATATTATAGCGAATTCAGGCCATTCTGAAGCGAAACTCAGACACAAATATAGCAACTTTACTAATTGTCTTCACTACAGTTGTTCCAGCTAACTCTGACGATCTGTGTATGAGTGTTTATCTGAGGGAGTAGTATTTGAGGTGATGAGGGTTGGAAGGGGGAAGAATATGGTTATTTTCAAACCAAACACACAGGGGAAAACCATTTAAAAAGTTGGAACATATATCTCCTCTCTCCAATCCTTCTCTTATACTTCCCACCCCTCAAATAAATAAATAAAAATAAAAGTAAAAAAATTTGAGCTCTGGAAGAAAAGATAAAGCCCCAAATATTTCTATTGCAAAAATGTAGTACAATGTTTATAGCACAATTCCAATAAGACTCCCTGCACTATGATAAGATCCTAGATCCGTAAGATCCATAGTCTTCAATGCCTTGATTGTGACTAGCTGCTGCTTACAGATTTTGTGTCCTCCAAAGCCTATAATAAAAAAATCTACAATTGCCACAATATGCACTATGTTTGTGTATTCTGAAGTGTATGTCGGAGTGAAAATGTTTTGCAAGGTATTCCCAGAGCCAGCCTATGTGAAATGCAAAGCCCTCAGGCTCCATCATTCTCTTGGGGATCTAGAAATGTTAGGGCTAATCTGTTTTCATTTTTAAAAATGAGTAAATTTCTAGCCCTTTTCCTCGGAAAACACGGAAAAAGCAAACATCATTAGGGTTAGGAATTTGTCACTGAGTTTTCTTACAGATCGTAACTTATTCTCCATCTCTGCAGCAGTCACCTCAAGCTGGCCTTTTGGCTTCATGAAACACTTGGTCACAGGTCCCTTAATCTTTGGGGAAACCCCAGAGCAATTTGTGGTTGTGACACGCAGTACTGCCCAGGTTGCTGTTGCTGCAAACTCGCTCCCAAATGGTTACTTCTGCTGAACAGCTAATATGGCCGCTAATCAAAAGAGGAGGCAGCTTAGTAGTGTAAGGTGGAGTCGGCAGCAACTGGGGCCAGGTTCAATATCTAGGCTTCCTCTTTACAAAACAGAATCTTCTTGAGCCCCCAACCAGTAATCTGGGAAAACTAAACACCACCTTGGGCGCCTTTAAGAGGCAATAATTTCCCACTCACAAGCACAGAGTTTCCTATAACAAATGAAAGCTTTTATTGAAAGGGAACCCAGCATTAATTTGGGAAAACACCATAACCCTGATTCAAAAGCACATAGCCAGAAGAAACATTCAGGATCATCTTCTTCTCAAAAGAATTTGGTAGAACTTTGTTTTGAACAGCTGACAAAACGTATAATCTAATCTTTTGCCTTTTTCTTATCCTTAAGGGGAATAAGCATAAAAATGAATGATAAATCAAATTCTGAACTCTCCTTTGTTCAAGAAACAGTTTTTTTCCCATGAAAAAATTCATGCAACCAATAAGAAGGCTAAGACTACTTTGAAATGTCAGCCTGAAACTGACTGACAATTTTTATTGTAAAAAAGTAAAAGTGCTTTGAGAACCTTAGATGTAAAGTGGTCTATAAGTGCTTTTTATTGGAGGGTCTTAAATTGATATGGTGTGGAACAATATTTGGCCAGCTTATCTCTTGCAGGTTTTAAAACACAAATTTCCACTGAGCTCTTGATGCTTAAAAATGGAGAAAAAGTTATCCAGACTTTGTAGACTACAAGAATAAAAACCAGAGATTGGCAATAATTCTAGTGTACCGGGGATATCAAGGCTTGACTTTCAGCATTGTTTTTGAATTGCTTTCCTCAAGTAAGTACTGCATGCCTCTTCAAAATAAATTCAATATTTCTTTAAAACAAAGAGACAAAGGTGCCCCATGAAAGAAAACTGACCAGCTATAGGTCTATGCTTTTGAAGGTGATTTTTGCCATTTAAAACATTTGTGTGAAATAATTTATAATCACTATTTGTCTTTCATGGCAGGCAGTATATAGATCTATAAAAATGCGCACGCACGCGCACACACACACTCTCTTCTTTTTTCCCTATTTCCAATTTGCATTCCCCATTAATAGGTATGAAATTTTTCACCTGAGATTTAAATTGAGGCAAAAGTAAGGTTCAAGTATAGGTCAATTAGTTGCTCATGACATCTTACATTTCATCTATGAATCAGATTGCCCTCAGACTGACTCCCACTCCCACATCTGTTTCCTACCATTCCATTTTTCTCAATATCTGTCTCATGTACGTTCTTACTTGCCCTTGACTCTCTCTGCTTCCTTGCCCTTTTGTGACAGACCAGAATTCACAATTAGAATGGTTTCTAGAGCCAGGAACTACAGGAGAAAAGTAAAGTAACATTCCAAGCAACATTTATGCTTCTGGCACACAGATGTCTATCACTTTCTAATTACCTATATATATATTTGTAGAAATACAGAGTTTCAACACACTGATTCAGCTTATAATTATAATCAACAATAGGATTCTACTTACAACTCACATTTTTAAAAAGATTTTCATGCACATTTTAATTAATAAAAAAGAAATCTAAAACTTGTCATACTAATGACATTAATTACTTTATTTTATATAACACACATACTACATAAGAAACAATGTATTTGATTTTAAAGGCCTCCCTCCACCAACAAGTTTGGGGTACTTTGTGACAAAACTACACCAATTTACAATGACTGAAGATCTGGTCCTACATACTTGAAACTCCCTTTTAGAATGTTACAAACACACACAATCAAGGACATCCACAATGGGAAATGTTTTTATTTCAATTCATTAAACACTGTCTATTTGAGTTTGCTATTTGGCTATGGAACATGGTGTGTTTTAATAAAAGAATTCTCTGACTGTTTATGAATGAGGTCAATAACACCCTCAGTTAGATCTTTGTAATCCTCAAATATGATTTATGACCCTGCTGGTGGGCATAGTGCATCAGTTATAAATAATTTAAAGGGAGGATTTTGCCCCCGTTTATATTTTTAATTTGTGCCAGAAACAGACAGTGGGGATTTTTAAATAACTGGTTTATCTTTGTCATATCTTTGCGACTGAGCTCAGCTATTAAGGAGTTTGTTGTTTTTTTCCCTTTGAGATCAGCACCAACTATGAGTGATTAAATTCCATGGTAATGGCTTTCCTTTTCATTCCTTTCCATATTCTAATCACACTGCATGCAAAGAAATGGGAGAAAAGAAAGTTCACTCTTTGTTGTTATTTCCTAGTCCAAATACAGGGGAGAACTATGGTAAACTCTTAGGAGTTGGGTTTATGATTTCCTTGTATTTCTGCATAGCACCTGTGATAAATGAAGGGGGGAGGGGTTGCTCCCTTTTATGGACACTCAACCAGCCAGTTAGCTATAAAACCCCTGTTAGGAGATGTTCTTTACTTGCTTTACCTGTAAATGGTTAACAAGCCCACAGGTAAAAGGAAAGGAGTGGGCACTTGACCAAAAGAGCCAATGGAAGGGCTAGAACTTTTTAAAATTGGGAAAATACTTCTCTGTCTCTGTGTTGTGGTTCTCTGGGAAAAAGGGGAACAGGGAGCAGTTATGCCATGAGACGCTTTAAGCCAGGTATGATCATAGATCATCAGATCATACCTAGAACTACTTATTTGGAACCCTCAAGTGTGTAAGTAAATCAGGGAATGTCTAAAAAAAGATGTGATTAGGGTGATTTCTTTTATTTCTTATTGGCTTGTGGACTTCTCTGTGCTAAGCCTAAATGCTTTTTTTTTTTGCTTGTAACCTTTAGGATGGACCTCAAGAAGCTGATGTTTAAATTTTGTAAGTGGGTTTTTTAAATCTAGCAAAAGCCTAAGTTCCAGATGTATTTTCTTTCTTTTTGTTCTTAATAAAATTTACCCTTTTTTTAAGAACAGGATTGGATTTTTGGTGTCCTAAGAGGTTTGTGCATGTTGTTTAATTAGCTGGGGGCAACAGCTAATTTCCTTTGTTTTCTTTCTCAGCTCTTCCCCAGAGAGGGGGTGAAAGGGCTTGAGGGCACCCCACAGGAAGGAAGTCCCAAGTGAGCCTTCCTGAATCTCAAGGGGTTTATTTTGCACTATAGGTGGTGGTAGCATCTACCTAAGGTCAGAGAGAAGCTGCAACCTTGGGATTTTAATACCAGCCTGGAGAGGCCAGTATTAATTTTTAAAATCCTTGTGGGCCCCACCTTCTGCACTCGAAGTGCCAGAGTGGGGAATCAGCCTTTACAGCACCTAATACAATAGGACGCAGCTAGTATTTATTTGTATTACCCTAGTGCCTAAGAGCCTAATTACACACCAACACCCAACTGTGCTAGGTGCTGTACAAACAGAACAAAAAGACGGTTCCTGTCCCAAGGAGCTTATAATTAGACTAGGAAGGATTAGATTTTTATCATTAATGTTGATAAACTTCAATTTCACCGTGCACCCAGGCAAACTGATGAAAAATATTTCCATTGATAATAAAAATTTACAGATTGACAAAGTAAGAAAAATGCTGCTTGAGAACTCATTAGAGATTGAGTTAATGCTCTTTAGTTTGTATATTTTGACATATGATGTTGGTAATTTGTGGTTTAATAGGCAAAGTTTTGACATTTTAAATCTCAATGTCTACTGTTATTAAATAATTGTCTGACCACCCATAAATTCCCACAACTGTTAACATTTAAGTTGATAAAAATAAAAAAATGCTTAAAAACCAATCAATATGATCAATTAAATTGTCAAGCCTACATATAATCGGAGTATAAAACAAAAGACAACAGTTGGATATAGACAGAGTACAAGGAAACAATATTGGTCAGCATGATAGGCAGCAGTCTCAGCACACCTGCGACGTAACCATTGTCAAACTTTTGAATGAGGCACTACTGCCCAACAAAGTTCTATTTGTGTTGGATAATATGTGACTGTCATGAATGCCAACCCTTTTTGAAAGTCTTCAGAGGCCAAATCTTGTTATCAGTTGCTCATGATTTGTATGAGCGTAACTGACAGAATTTGTGTCAGTGTTTGGGAACTCAAGATGTTTGGGCAAGTAATGGGGTCTCCGCAGGGCCCTCCTGGCTCCTGCCCCTGCTGGGCTGAGAAAGTCACACAGAGACCTTGGTGCAGTGCACACCTGGTGCTTTTATTTACAGGTTGTGTTCCCACCACCTTTCCACCATACATATAGTTCCCCTCTTACAGTCCACCAGCAAGAGAGAGGAGGCAAGCTATCTCTCTCTGCTTTCCCTCACTGCCTTTCCTCTAGTGCAGCTTCCTTCTTTCCAGCTCCTGCCCTGGCTTCCTTCCCCTGGGGCTTCCCCAATCAGGGCCAGGTGATCCACGCAGCTCCAATTCACCTCCCTTAATTTGAGCTGGAGTGACAGAGGGTTGGGTAAGCAGTTTTCTGCTTAGCACCCTGTCACAGGGCACTATAGAAGTGCAAATTATTATTGAAGTTAATGGAATTGTGACAGTATACACCAATATACAATCTGACCCTCAGAGACACTTTAGACTGCTAATTACTACCTCCACTAGTATGTTCTCTGTTATATGATTTAAGTTCCATCTGACACTTGTTTGCTTGAAAGTCTCCTGCTCTCTGTTCACCATGACTCATGTCTAAAGTTAGTATCTGAAACACACTGGAGCAGCAAAGTGCTCAAAATTTTTGAAAAACAAAACTTATTTAGGTGCCTAAATATGGACTCAGAAACTAACTTAACGCACCCTTCTTAAAAATATTGGCCTACATGTCTAGTTTTGAGGGTTATTTATTTCCAAGTAGCTGTGTATCTAGGTAACCTCTGTACTGTAATTGAAATACAGTAAACATATTACTGTAAACACTAGTTTTAGTAAACACTAGCATGTGTGTGTGCATATATATATACACATACATACATACATATACACACATACACACACACACTAGCAGCGTAAGGCCTTTGCTGCCATATTGGGGTAAACAGTAAAGTCATGTGTATACAAAAGCCAAAAATGGCTGAGAACTTAAAGGTTGGAGACTAACAAACTGAAAATCCCAGTGATATTGATCCTGGTGATATTCTAAACAAACAAACCTCTTAACTGTGCTTGTAGCTGCTTCCATCCCTTTTCACTTATTCAAGCTTTTTAGGCTACAAAGTCAGACCCAGGCCTTGTCCACACTTGCGGCGGCACATAGGGTAGGTGTAGCCATAGACACCGACTCCGTGGGTGCTCTGGGGCTGGAGCACCCAGAGGGAAAAATTAGCAGGTGTTCCGCACCCACTGGCAGTCAAGCTCCCTGCTCCTCACCTCCTTCTTCCCCCCACCCCCGAGCACGCAGCATCTCCGCTCCTCCCCCACCCCCGCCGCCTAACAGCTGTTTGGCGGTGCTTAGGACTTTCCGGGAGGGAGAGGGAGGAGCGGGAACGTGGCGCACTCAGGAGAAGAGGTGGAGAAGAGGCAGGGCAGGGACTGGGGTGGGGGAAGAGGGTGGAATGGGGGCAGGAAGGGGGTGAGACTGGGGTGGGAAAAGGCAGGGTGGGGCAGGGACTTGGGGGTAGAGGTGGAATGAGGGTAGGGCGAGGGCGGTGCAGAGGCAGGGCCGGGGGGAGGGGCGGTGTTGAGCACCCACTGGGCAAAGGGGAAGTCGGCACCTATGGGTGTCGCTATGCACTGCTGTAAAAAGCAGGGTATGTCCCAGGGCAGTGTGTAGCTACAAGTGTCAGGGAAAGGCTCTGGCAGTGAGGTGGCAGCAGAGAAAGGCTCTGGCATCTCCCTGCTGCTAGATCCTTTCCCTGCTGTCATAGTCTCATCACAGTGAGAAAAGGGGTCTGGCAGTGCGACACTATATTGCTAAAAATAGCAGTGTAAATGGAGATGGCACTTCTTGGGCATGTAGAGAGCTGTGTAGGGTACATACCCTAAAGTTCTGGAGTGTCTTTATTCTACTTGTCTAATCAGTACATCACCATCTACACTGCTATTTATACCTGTGCAAGGGCGGCATGCAGTGTCTGTACTCTACACACCACCATAAAAGTGTAGACAGAGCCACAGAGTGACATTCCTGAGGAGAAATAAACAAAAAGAGAAAGAGAAAGATACTGTATCCATGTTTTCTCTTTTAAAGAGCTGTTTTCTTTTTTTCTTTGTTTTTATAAACAGCCAAAACAGGATCAGTAGATTTAATACTTGAGCTACATATTGCAAAAAATAGAAATGATGATATATTGATACCTACTGGGTAGGAAGACTCTAACTATAAAAAGGTAATAGGCTGGTTGATTTTAATGCAAAAAGAAACAATGCAGTAAAAGTTTTTTTTTAAATCTACATCTACAGGTATTAAAATTTTATGTTCCATCTTCCACTGTCATTTGCAGCACAAAACTGGGTTAGTTTTTTTTGTAATGTAACAGTATTACCTGAGAATTATCTTCTGCACTCAAGAATCTCATATTTTGATTCACATCCAAATAAATGTCATTTACATTTTCATCATTTTCAATGACAGAAGGGAGGGTGGATGCAAGACTACATCCTCTTTTGATGGTAGATGGTGGAAAATGGCTATATAATAAAGAAAAACTCAAACACATTAATACACATACTTGTTTTTAAGGTGTCTTCATAACTATCTTATTTGAAAAATAAGGATTTGATTTTCAAAACAATCTACATTTGTATGTCCTTTGTTTCTTTTTTCAACCCAATAGGATAGCAGTATACCTAAGCAGTGTGCATGCATTAAACATCATTACGGGCTTACCACCATGTGCATGCATGCATGCACACACACACACACACACACTACAGCTTTTCCATCTAATTTTTAGAGGAAGTCATGAACCTGTACAGCAAAGTTATAAAACATCATTACTAATGGTTGACCTTCTGTGGCCACTGGGGAGAACACATCCAGAAGACTGATACCAGTGGAGGCCGGGGGAAGCAGTTTTGCTTTTTTCTTCAAAATTGATCTCCATGGATACAAGATAGACAAAACATGAAAATCTATGTAGAACCCAATCTTACTCCCATTAATGTAAATCAGAGTTTTGCCTTGGACTTCAGTGGGAGCAGGAGCTTGTTAGAACTGACTGCTTGGGTATATGGGCTCTGGGGACTAAATCAAAGCAATGTCACACAAATAGCAATTTGATTTAAATGTGTAGTTGTAATACAATAGAACAAATGAAAAAAATGCTTCATCCAGTACTTCCTTAAAAGAGATAATGAAATATTTAATTCTTTAGCAATAAAACTGGCAGAAATATCTTCTCTTAAATAATGTCTTAATATTTATGTCTTTGATTAGAATTAAGGTTACAGATTAAAAATAGCTGCAATCCCAATTATGAGTCTAAATCCCTTACATCATTTAAAAACAGTATTACTTTAATAAAATGTTGATTTTCACTATATAGTTTGGTAACTACCTGTTAATTAAATCAGAGGAGACTGAATTAGATGGTTGTCACAGAAACCTAATAGATTCTGTGATGGGGCAGAAATTCAGTCCCTTAGGGAGTTCAGATAATTCAGATCCAGTTAGGGGTAATCTTATGCTTATCTGATGATACTGGGGTGTTGTATAGTGTCCAAGTGATGGGTCTTGGTGTCATGGTTTCTCCTAGAGGTAATGTTCTGCGAGTCATGGAGTTGATTAAATTTTTTGCTTTGTGTGTTTAATGGCTATGCCACTGTGATGCCTTCTCAGGGCCCACCGGACTGTGAGTGACTTTGTTACTTCCTTGCCTCCAGCATGACAGAGTGTATTTTATGGTAGGTGTGTGTCTGCTCCAGTGCAATACCAGCCTTTCAATCACTTCTGCCCCACCACAGGACTTGACACCATACTAAAATGTGGAGAACTAAAATAATTCTTTCCCTAACTCCGACTCAAAGAATTCTTTCATCACAAAGACGACACCACCCACAACCTTCACATCCCCACCGACACTCATAAGAGAAAAGAATCATCTGACTGGACACCCCACAATGGATGAAACCATACATAAAAAAGCATTAAATAATGTTAAGGTTGCAAATTTAAGCAACTCAGAAATCAGGAAATGCCAGTATTAAGGTTGCCTATGCAATCTTAATTCAAACCCCTTGTTTGTAAGCATTATGATGGTCTTTAATTACATGATCACATACTATTTTTTTCCACAGGATGCACAGTGCTGACTGAATAAGCAGCTAGTCATTTTTTTTAATCCTCATCATTCACTGTATTACCCCCATGCATTATTTACTAACCACAATCCAAACCCTGCACTGACTACATAATTATTATTTTTCTCATGGACTTCTGTCTTACTCTCATAATAGTATCTTAGTTCTTTACAAACAGTAATGAATTAATCTTCATAACACCACTATGAAGTGAAGTGAAGTGGTAGTACTGTTCCTATTTTACACTATGAGAAACCGAGGACAGAGATTAAAAGCAAAACTGTCAAAAATATTCACTAATTTTGGGTGTCCAATTTGAAAGGCCTAGCACCTGACTTTCCAGAATATCTAACATTTTATAGCACTTAATATATTCAGAGCAAAGCATCCAGTTAGGTCAGTTGCAGTTGTGAGTGCTTCACACTTCTGCAAATTAGACCACAAATGCCTCAAGCTGAGCACCTGAAAATGAGAAACATATAGTGGTCACCGGTGGAAATTTTGGTTTACATGACTTGCTCAGCATCACACAGGCATTCTGTGACAGAGATAGGGACAGAATTCAAAACTCCATTTAGCTGGCTTAACCATGAGACCATCCTTTTTCTTTCTGCAATCCCTGCCTCAGGGTAGGTCTACACTTACAGCATGTACAGTACAGACACTGCATGACCAGTTAGCATGGATATATACAGCAGTGTAGACAGTGAGGCACTGCTTAGGCAAGTAGAGTGACACAAATGGCCTGTTGCTCCATGTTATCTAAATGAAGCCAAATGAATAGTTCTGAAGTCTGGCTAGAGGAATGACATATGTGCAAGAGGCCATGAGGCTCAATAGAATGGAGAGAAAATCTGAAAGCTCTCTGAAGATGAATCTCTGAATGATTCTGAGAAGTCTGAAACCTTTCTTCAGGAGAAAAATGCTGTCACAGATCTGGAGTGTAGAACTGATTCCATGAGCTCCATGACTTGTGTCAATGTGAAAGGGACCTCTTAGAGGTTCTATTCTTTGGCCCAATGACTCAAACAACTGGCAAAATGTCTTGAGGGCAGAGTGAAATCTCTGAGGCAAGTGGTCCTATAATCAACAAATCATCGAGCTACGGGTTCTTTTTAAGAGTATAATCACCCTTGTGATTGAAGATCCTTGATGCATTGCCTTTCTGGCAAATCCAATATAAAGCTGAAAATGAAAACTAGCTTCCCATCTTTTCTTTTACGTGACTAAAATAACCATCAGCAATTGCACTCTATACTGTACTTCAGGAAGAACACATGCATAATTACCCCTCTGCATTCTTCCTGAAGCTTCTGGCTAAGTGGAGGAAGAGGAGAAATGTAATAAAGAAGCAGACTGAGCAGTATCCATTTCTTCTATCATTTGGAGGTGATTTAAAGTGAATTAGTTCCTGAGGCCAATTTTCATATTCAGTTAAAAATCACATATCATTCATAATTGAGAGGAAGATTATCTTAACATTTAAAAACTCCTTAGACATAAAAGGAACATTGAGCATCTCTATTGCAAATCCCACCATTCAGTACAATAAGAAAAGTAGAAAAGAAAAACAATCAAAACCTATTATAAGAAAATACTTAAGGCCTAATGAATTCAATAGAAAAACTCTATTGATTTCAATGGCCTTTGATGAAGCCCATAAACATCTGAAGAAAGAAAATTCCCAAATGATCCCTGGTGTGTCTAGCAGGGGTTGAGGGAAGAGAAAAGAATTGTCTGGTACACAGGTCAAAATAATGTAGGAAAGGTAAATGGGAAACATGTGCATTGAAAATTCTGGATTTCAGTTGCTCCTAGACATTCTTAATTTAAAAGGGGATAATTTCTTATGAAATTACATCTCAGATAAAAGGTACAGACCCTTGAGTGAACAATTAAAGTAAACAACTTGTTTGCATATTATAGATAAACACAATACTTTGTTTTTATATTGGTTACATGATGAATGTTTAACAGAAATGTTAACTCTATTTTGGAACAAATAAGTGCATTCCTTATAATACAGGAAGTTTAATTTACTTACATATTTGTGGGTATTGCAATAGGACTGACTCTATAGTTCAGAAATGGGCTAGCAATCTCAATATACTGTTCAGGTTTCTTTATTATAGGTTCTGAAAAAATAAAAAAAAAGATTATTATGAGTTTTAAAACACTAAAACCAGTGATATTGTTCAAAATAAAAATTCACAAAAAAGAGTTAAGTCTGTGGCTACTTTTGGTACAATTCAAGGTGAAATCTGACATTACAAGGATAGGTGTATGTACTAAACCATTAAGTGATTTTTGAAAGTACAGCTTTCAAAAGATTTTAATGCAGCAGGATTTTTGAAATATGAAGTGGACACTTCAACAACTTGGTTTTGCAGTGTCATTACTATCCTTGAGAACCTTTTAAGCCCATATTAACATAGTTGCAGCTGAATTACCCCATAGCTCCCTGCAAGCAACCACCTAGTTCAGTTATTACCCCATCCTCAAGCAAACTGCAGCTGAAGTCAATACAAGTTTTCCAAGTAAGGAATTAAGGATTTGGTTCATTTCAAATAAATAAATAAATATAATGCCTAAGATGCTGAAAAAATCTGTCTTAGTTCATACCATCTACGTGCATGAAATGTCTGTTAATTAGACATACCGCTGCATTATTGTTAAATGGGAAAATTAATAATATTTCTAATGAAGAGTATTTTGAGAAAAAAATATTAAGGACCATATTTTTAAAAGTCCATGTACACAATTGGAATAACTGAATAAAAATGGTCTATTAAATGTCTAACTACTGTAGTTATTTAAGATACTTCATGAATTCTTAGTGAAATACTGTTAGGCAATTTTCATTGCTAATATCTGATCTGCAAAACTCTCTAAAAAGACTTTAGGAACAAGTCTATGAAAACCCTCTTAGACATTTATGAAGTTGCTATTGAGGAAATGTAAACCCAAAAGATGGCATCTTTTAGAAACGTAGGCCTCAGTTTCCTGTTCTGCCATTCCTGCAGTGCAAGAATGGAAGGGGATGGTCAACAGTGCCTTTAAATAAAGCACTGTGCTTACACAGAGCTTATATCTTGCAATGTGCTTTGAGCCTGGGCCAACAAGGGTAGGCCTGCACTTCAGCTCTGAGCCTCCCAGCCAAGGTAGACATACTCGTGCAAGCGGGGCTCAATCTAACATGCTAAAAATAGCAATATGGATGTTGCAGCTCCAGCAGAGATTCAGGCTAGCCACCCGAACTCAGACACAGGGGACGGACCTGAGAGCCCGAGCTGATGACAGAGCCATCAACATCCACACTGCAATTTTTAGCATACTAGTTCAAGCCTCGCTAGCACAAGTCTGGCTATCCGGTATTGGGAGGCTTGTGCCAAGCTGCAGTGTAGATATACAGTTTAACTTTAAGTATGTGAGTAGGACCAATAAAGTCAGTGGGACTATCCATATGCTTAAAGTAAAACATGTGTTTAAATGCTGTGCTAGCTGTCAACATCATTTCCCTAAAGCTCTAATAATAAATAAATACATTTCTCAAAGCTTTCCAGTTTCAGTGTTCTCAGTTAAAAAGTGGTTAAGTCCATCACTGATTCTCTCCAAATCTTTAATTCAGGTTTGGGGATTTTTTGCAGATATGATGTATCCTGCTTCTCCAAACACTCATTTATGAAAGAATTAAACAAGAGTGCAAAAATAAGGAGCGAAATTCAAATGCGATATAACTCCACTGAAATTATATGCCAAGAGTTTCCACTACAGTGGTTCACAAGTGAAACACTAAGAACTTTAGCTGTGATTCATAGTAAATTAAATATATTTTGTAAGGTCTGAGCAGACAAACCTTGAGCTTCATCTGTCACAACAGTTTCTTTTTTCGGGCGGATAAGTTTCCATCGAGGAATTGGTGGTGGCTTTGGTGGAGCTACCAGAGGACAGGCCCTAGTCCTAGTCACCAGCACAGGATGGCTATATATGTGGGAAAGTCCATACTGCCTCAACTTCTCAGAAGAATCAGCCTGCAAAATCCAGAAGGATAAACTCAGTGATGGCAGTTCTCCTTTCCCACGCTAAGAGAGCTAAACAGTAAGTATACAGAATCTTGACAAAATATTAGATTTAACATGAAATATTCAGTCAGCTCCTTGTTCCAAACATGTCTAGCAAAGATGACTGATCAGGAGTCAAAATTTAATGGCACATTTTATCATATATAATGGATTTATCGTACAAAAGTGTTTCAGCCACAACCATGCGTTTTTCAGCTCTGGAGATAAACACAGAGTGATACTGTATCACAGCAGTGGAATGAAAAAAGGAGGAAGGCTGACAACATTTTATTTTAAAGATTTTTTTAAAAATGTTTTTCTGAAATGTTGGCCACAGCTTCATGCTGACATCTACAAGGTGGCAGAGTTCTACTAAGCTTATTTAGGTGACTCATGAAAACATCCATAGTGTAAAGTTATTCTGCAGCAATATTTTAAATCAGAATTAGCCCTTTAATCTCACTGTCTATTTTAGTACATGTGGTTGTATGTAAAGACACTACAGCTGGCCCGCATAACCATGACCTAAGAGCAATTTTAGATATAGACATTGAGTGGTGCTCTTCCCATTTAAACAGTTATCTTCTAATATTTAAGTATATTCCTTCACTACTTAATGTTTAGTGTTAATATTTGGACATCTTCCTTTCTTTTTATTTGTATTTTTTTAGCTATGTATCTTCTGTTGCTCACTAAAACTACACCAATTACTCATCTTTATACTGCATTCCAACAAAAAGCACCCCCCATTGCTCCCGGTCATTGTCTAACATCCCTGGAACTCCACTAGTTCTGCAACAATTACTGTGATTGTGATTGTCAGTGTGACTGAAAATATAGAGAAATCAAGCCAGAATGCAAAAAAGATCCATAAGCAACCTCATCAGTTTGATGTGATGTTTCCTTCTGGACATATAACATGCAGGAGTGGTGGCTGGGGAAGCACACATTTAAACAGACAGTACTTAATATGTAAAAGCAAAGCCACCTGGTGTTTAGAAATCTGCACTGCAGCAAACCAGTTTAGCTACTTTACTGTAGATCTTGGCAGATAACTGTTGGCCAAGATACAATACTAGAGTGATACCAAACTATTGATTTTTCCCCTTTTATTTGAATAACTGCATTCTTTCTGTAGACAGCCAAAACCTAGCTATACAAGCATTGGGAGAGCACACACCAGTAAAGTAGGCCAAAAGAGAAAAATGCAAAAATCATGAACTCAACTGAATGACACAACTCCCATTGACTTTAATGGGGCTAGGATCTCACCTAAGTAACTAAACTAATCTTCCAAAATATGATTACTTTCAATGGTGGATTTCTGAGTCCCCAAACATGGTCCGAAAAAGGCTTGCCTAAAAGATGTCCAGAAGAAATAGTATATTTCTATATTTACACCCTCTAGACTACAATTCATCCATGAGTCTATTAAATCACCATTTCGGACAAATGTCTAAATGACATCTCACCTTACAACACCTGGTCTATCACACCTCTTTTGTGGTAATCTCTGCCTCATTAGGGATAGAGGCCAAAACCAGGGAATTAGACTTGACTCTCCATATGGCAGGAGAGAATGCAACCACTATGCCATAACTTCCAAACTGCTTTCTGATTACTATAAATTACCAGTGGTATAGAGAAACTGTGCAAAACACATAAATTATACAGGATTAAATTACAGAGGTCCTTCTAGGAACATGATACAATTTAAACAAAGAACACAATCCTGAGTCCAACTGATATTAAACACAGTTAATTCAAAACAGTCTCATAAAAGTACTGACAGACATTTCTTTATTCTGTGAAGACTAATAATCTTTAAGTGCTCTAATTATTAGTAATAGGAATCAAATTGAAAGAAAATTTGTTTTTATTCCTTACATCTAAAGCTAAGGTTTCAAGAAATCCTTCCCTCTCCATCATACAAATAGCTTTTGGGCTGGATGAGTGAACTAATTGTAAATATATTAACAGGTTACAACTCCCTTTCTTTTTCTTTTTCTGCAGAAACAAGAAATGTAACATCTGCCACCCACTTACTTTCACCAATCACAACAACAATCACAGTTTAAATTAGCTCAGATTGGCTATTTTCTGTTTTATACAAGTTTATTAGAATTATGAGTTAATTGTACTAAAAAAAACTGAATTCAATTTTTCAAGGAGCTCTTACAGTAATTAGGCTTACTTTTTCATTAATATCCCATCTTGCCTTTTTTTAATCTAACAAGATTTAGTCTAGCCCTCATTAGCCAGAAGTATACTGACTAACACAAGGACTCAAGAGTGGGAAGTGAAAAATGTGGTAAAACTGAGGGATTGCTAGAGCTGTGGCAGAAAAATAGAAATTTAAAGATTAAAAGAAATGGATTCAGCATTGAAATATAAATTGAACTGAACAGTCATTTCCTGGGGAATGTTTTTTTTAAAATGAACTTGTGACAAAATAAATATCTCAATTGTGAAATAGTTATTTGTTTTTCCGGAGAGAACAAAACCTTACCATTTGCCCCAAAACAAAGATCTTCTCTTCAGACAAATGGAGAGGTACATAGCTAGCATACACCACCATTTGTGGCACTGTCGGCACTGGAGAGCCTAGAAGAGAGAACACTGCATCAATATGGCTTAGAACAGGACAAAAACAAAACAAGTTATGAAGTACGTAACACCAAATGGTTGTAATTCCCTGCGGAACACCATGTTCTATAATTAGAGTATGATTGGAATATTTAATTGAGAAGAAGTGCTTGATAGACTCTCCATTGAAAAGGAACCACTTCTGGAAAAGCCCCATTGTTTTGGTCCGATGCAATTTAGTGCGTTAATACCTTTTAAACATTTTGCTTGCCTTACACAAAATAGGTAGCAGACAGGCTGCTGGAAGTAAAGTAAAGCAGAAAGTAACTTTAGTGATTGGTCCACAGGAGATATTCCTTTTATGTTTCCCCCCCAAAATGTTCAAAGTATTGGTACTGAGATGCCACAGCACACAATATAAATGCCTAGACAGATAAGAGAGGGTATCTCTCCACTACAAAATTATGTCGACCTACGTTATGTTGATGTACAGCCACTGCAGCAATTAAAATTGCTTTTGAATGTCCACACTGCTGACACAAGGAGCATAATGTGTGTCCTCACCAGGAGAGCTTGCACTGATTTAACTGTCAGCATAGGGCTTTGTGGGACGGTTTCTGAAAGGTAGCAACAGTCGATGTAAGCAATTCAGTGTTCACACTGACACTGTGTCATCCTAACTACATCAACATTGACTCTATCCTTCTCGTAAAGATGGAGTTAAGTCGGTGTACTGGGCAAGTTACATCGGCAGAGGCGACATTTTAGTATCTTTAGTGCCTTACGTCAATTTAACTGTGAGGTGTAGACCAGGCCTTCAAAATGTAATCTGGATTATATAAATGGTCCAAAAACAAACAGGAGTTTCACTTTCCCAGTCTGTGGGAGTGTGTACTGCGTGTTTGAACTGATTGCCATAGCCTGATCCTTGTCTTCCATGGGCATTTTTTGCTCATGTAGTGATGTGGCAGAATATACCCATGTTCAGATCACACACACTATTGTAATTATTTTTCTGCAATTTGCTGATCAATAATATCATGGCAAAATGCACTTAGCAGTGTTATATGTGAAGCTATAAACATAAGCTGAAATCATGACTAAAAGTATGTTTTCCAGATAAGTCTGCGGAGTGGCCAAACCAGTTCTTCAGAGACAAAAAGGCAAGCTGACAACTCAGCCAGATGTAATCAAGGCTGATGGACCATTTCCTGCTAAGTGGTCAGGAAAGAGGGTAGGGGTATAAATCTACATTTTAGCAAAGAAACAGCATGGCGTTTCCTTCCACAACGACTGCTTGTCGCCTTACTCCCAGCTAGAAACTCTTCTCAAAGGGGGGACAGAACTATAAAAAGCAGGGGCCAACAACCCTCCCTCTCTCTCCCTGCCCGTCGCATTCACTGCACGTGAAGAGAAAGAAAGCAGCCTTTGTGAAAGGCGCATTCACTGCACGTGAAGAGAAAGAAAGCACCGTTTTGTCAGGATGACTGCTGAAAGCATGTGGTGAGAAAACGTTGCTTTGAATCTAGTATAGTTTAAGTTAGGCACCAATAAGAGTTATCTTTATTTTTCTTGTAACCAGTTCTGATTTTTATGCTTCATTACTTGTACTCACCTAAAATCTCTTTGTAGCTAATACATTTGCTTTATTGTTTTATCTAATCCAGTGTGTTCAAACTGAAGTGTCTGGGTAACCCCATCTGTGATAACAAGTTGTGTGCATATTATTCCCTTAAAGGAAAATGGACTCAATATATTTGTACTATCTAGGCGAGGGATGAGCAGTACAGGACATATGTTTCTGGGGGGAAATCTGGGACTGGGAGTGTGTTGGGGTCATCCTGTGGTAATCTTTATGGCTGGCATTGTAAAGGGCACCCCAAGTTACAGGGCATCGGTGAAAGCTATTCATTGGTCTGGATTGTACCATAGTACGTCACAAGTGATATCTCAGTTTGCAAGACAGAAACAGGGATCCATTACCCTTTTAGTTCTAGTGAGTCTCCAGCTATGTAAATTGACAGGAAGTGTAGCTTTCTATGTGCTTTTAAAATCTGTCTTTCTGGAAGGTATGCAAAGCTTTCAATGCTTTTCTTCAATACTGTAGAAAACCTCCAATTCTTGAATGTCCCTTCTGAAATCCCTTTAAATTTCACATCTCTGTAAAATTTGAGTGGTTGGTGAATGCTCCAGTTGGTCCTTAATATCTCTCTCCACACGCTTGTGACTCCCATGTTAGCCACAGCTGTTGTCTTAGCTATGGGTTTCATTTGTTTAAAAGCAATAATGTCATTTGGGCTTGATCTCAGTCCCCTGCAGACATGTTGGACCTACTACAAAAGCAACACTAGCAGCTCCAATGTACAACATTACAGAACAGTAAATGCCACAAGCCAGACCAATTTCAGCTCATGTGAGAAAACATTTTACTCAAATAACCAGTACTTCATCAAATACCAGGTGGAGCCTAAAGCTGCAAAACAAAGTCCAGATGGACTGTGAAACAACATGTATACAGGGCACTGAACAAATTATTAGAGCATGTAAATCGTTACCAGATTGCTATATCATATCCACTTTAACATTAATAGAATATTAAAAAATATACTGACTGCTTTTAAAAATGAAACAATATTTGACTTTTTTTCACTGTACAAAAACTAAGGGGGAAATTTATTCTTCTGTGACGTAGCATGAAATCAATGTCTGTGAATTTGGTTAAAACTGATAACATTGCTAAATGTGAATTATTAGGTGAAAAGTGTTACAACCTACAGCATTACTAAAATGTTTAGCCCCAGCAATGCCTACCACTTAGATCTGTCACTGAAGATTTACAAACTGTTCAGTCAACTGCTAAAGATTTGAGATCTCAGCAGTTTCACAATTTTAGATCTTGCTGTTTTGTAAATTCATTCAGAGAACTCTACATTTTGAGCAGCTCATTTTTTTCCCCCATGAGAGCAAAAAAGCATTTAGAATTAACTCAGGGAAAATGTGTATATTAAAAAGAAGGGCCAAAGGGTTTTTATTTTCAGGATTTATCAGGATTTTCTTCTAGGTCATTCTGAAATATTCACATGAACACAACATACACATGTAAGATTTTTTTAATACTAAAAATATTAGGCTCTAATTTCAATCTGTGAGTGAAAACTTTAACTATTCTGCACAGATAAAAGGCAAACTGTAAGAATATCAAGGTTCTTTTTATACCTATTAACTACCTAAGGTACTTACATTTCCCCCATTATCAAAGGATCTGTGTACCTCAGTCTTTTACTGTATTATTTCTCTCAAAACACCTGTGACAGAGAAATACTATCATCCCTGTTTTACAGATGAGAAACTGACTTTCCCAAGATCAGTCAGGAAGTTTGTGGCAGAGCAAAGTCTCCCAAGTCCCATGCTAGTACCCTACCTACCGGAACATACTTCCTTTCTGGGACTATTAAGGCTATTCAGAAACAACAACAAAAGATAAGGAATTGTCTAGAAGCCTAGTGGAGTTGTGCTTGATCAATGGTGACTGGAGCAAAGGACATAGCTAGTGGGTGAAATCATTGTCACTGGATAGTGAGGAGAATGAGATCTGTGAACTGTTGGGGGGCCTTGGTTTGCTAAAATCTAGAAAGGTGCGAAGGTCCTGTGGTAACTGTCATATATAAAGTTGACCATTAATCTTATTTTTCAATATTTTGTCTTCCCAGCATTGGTTTCACCAAGGGGTGCTTTCTCATTCTAAGCAGTAATTATGAAAACAGCTGATCAATAATAAACAAGTGATTAGCATTTACCAAACATCCGTGCATGAATGTATCTGAACCAACAACGCTAAACTTAAAATAAGTAGATAAGACCAAATAATTGAATGGACTCATGTAATGAAGACAGAAATTCTTTTGTAATTCTAAAATGTAAAATATAAACTTTATCAAGAGTTATTTGACTGCAATGTAGGAAGGATTCATGCTCATCTCAAAAAGAACGGGAGATCAATACCTTTGGATTCCTCAAGATCAAATTTCCTGTTGAGGGAAACTTTGCTGAAATGAAAGAGCAATTTCATGCTGCTGCAAGTGAGATAATGCCATGGCTGCACAATGATAATTTAGGTCCCATTCCAAGACTTCCAGCAGTAATTCAGAAACCTTCTGCAATCATCACCAGCCTCATGGTTCTGAATCTGAATCCTTCCCGCACTGTCAAATGTCAGTTAGGACACGAACAAAGATCTGTCTATCCTGGATTGCTCTTTACATATCCTTTATGTTAACTCCCAGACATTTTCCCTCCTTTAAGTACCATTCAGAAGAGATTATTTAGGTCAGACCCTTTTACGCATTCCTCCAGCTGCCCAAGGGCATGGCTACAATTACAGATGCTCTGGATTCATTCTTAACACCCAGCCTAGGCATTTCCATCTTCTTTTTTGATAACTTTGGAGATGAAGGGTTATTCAACTCTCTGATGAACCTCAGCATTTGAAGAAGAAATTTCATACCTAGTATTTTCCTGAGCCTTTGCTTTCATACTGGTGTCATTCAGGAGCAGTCTCTGTTCATCTTTGACACCCAAAACATAGCAAAGATCAACTGATGATTATGTCACTGAACTAAAAGGCAAACACTTGAATTTATTAGGAGAGTTGCAACCTTCTTTTATGCTAACATGGTTTTCCATGCAGCCCAAGCTCAGCAATTTAAAAAAAGTGAGCAAAGCACTTTGCCCTGGATATACTCTTTCAGATAACTTTAAATGTGAGGGCCAATACTACATAGACTCAAAGACTTTAAGGTCAGAAGGGACCATTATGATCATCTAGTCTGACCTCCTGCACAATGCAGGCCACAGAATCTCACCCACCCACTCCTGGAATAATTCTCTCCCCTATGTCTCAGCTATTGAAGTCCTCAAATCATGGTTTAAAGACTTCAAGATGCAGAGAATCCTCCAGTGAGTGACCGGTGCCCCATGCTGCAGAGGAAAGCGAAAAACTTCCAGGGCCTCTGCCGATCTACCCTGGAGGAAAATTCCTTCCCAACCCCAAATATGGCAATCAGCTGAACCCCGAGCATGTGGGAAAGACTCACCAGTCAGACACCCCGGAAAACGTTCTCTGTAGTAACTTCTAACATCCCATCACCGGCCATTGGGCCTATTTACCACTGATAGCAATTAATTGACCTTTGACTAAGATCATGTTATCCCATCAAACCATCCCCTCCATAAACTTATCTAGCTTAATCTTGAAGCCAGATAGGTCTTTTGCCCCCACTGCTTCCCTTGGAAGGCTGTTCCAGAACTTCACCCCTCTGATGGTTAGAAACCTTCGTCTAATTTCAAGTCTAAACTTCCTGATGGCCAGTTTATATCCATTTGTTCTTGTGTTCACATTGGTACTGAGCTGAAATAATTCCTCTCCCTCCCTGGTATTTATCCCTCTGATATATTTAAAGAGAGCAATCATATCTCCCCTCAGCCTTCTTTTGGTTAAGGTAAGCAAACCAAGCTCCTTGAGTCTCCTTTCATACGACAGGTTTTCCATTCCTCGGATCATCCTAGTGGCCCTTCTTTGTACCTGTTTCAGTTTGAATTCATCCTTCTTAAACATAGGAGACCAGAACTGCACACAGTATTCCAAATGAGGTCTCACCAATGCCTTGTATAACGGTACTAACACCTCCTTATTTCTAGTGGAAATACCTCGCCTAATGCATCCCAAGACCGCATTAGCTTTTTTCACGACCACATCACATTGGCGACTCATAGTCAGCCTGTGATCAACCAGGACTCCGAGGTCCTTCTCCTCTTCCGTTACTTCCAACTGATGCATCTCCAGCTTATAACTAAAATTCTTGTTATTAATCCCTAAATGCATAACCTTACACTTCTCACTATTAAATTTCATCCTATTACGATTACTCCAGTTTACAAGGTCGTCTTGATCTTCCTGTATGATATCCCGATCCTTTTCTGAATTGGCAATACCTCCCAACTTTGTGTCATCCGCAAACTTTATTAGCACACTCCCACTTTTGGTGCCGAGGTCAGTAATAAAAAGATTAAATAAAATTGGTCCCAAAACTGAACCTTGAGGAACTCCACTAGTAACCTCCCTCCAACCTGACAGTTCACCTTTCAGTATGACCTGCTGTAGTCTCCCCTTTAACCAGTTCCTTATCCACCTCTCAATTTTCATATTGATCCCCATCTTTTCCAATTTAACCAATAATTCCTCATGTGGTACTGTATCAAATGCCTTACTGAAATCGAGATAGATTAGATCCACTGCGTTTCCTTTATCTAAAAAATCTGTTACTTTCTCAAAGAAGGAGATCAGGTTGGTTTGGCACGATCTACCTTTTGTAAAACCATGTTGTAATTTGTCTCAATTACCATCGACTTCAAGGTCCTTAACTACTTTCTCCTTCAAAAATTTTTCCAAGACCTTGCATACTACAGATGTCAAACTAACAGGCCTGTAGTTACCCGGGTCACTTTTTTTCCCTTTCTTAAAAATAGGAACTATATTAGCTATTCTCCAGTCAAATGGTACAACCCCGGAGTTTAGAGATTCATTAAAATTTTTTGCTAATGGGCTTGCAATTTCATGTGCCAGTTCCTTTAATATTCTTGGATGAAGATTAGCTGGGCCGCCTGATTTACTCCCATTAAGCTGTTCGAGTTTGGCTTCTACCTCGGATATGGTAATATCTACCCCCACATCCTTATTCCCATTTGTCATGCTGCCACTATTCCTAAGATCCTCATTAGCCTCATTAAAGACTGAGGCAAAGTATTTGTTTAGATATTGGGCCATGCCTAGATTATCCTTAACCTCCACTCCATCCTCAGTGTTTAGCGGTCCCACTTCTTCTTTCTTTGTTTTCTTCCTATTTATATGGCTATAAAACCTTTTACTATTGATTTTAATTCCCTTTGCAAGGTCCAATTCTACATGACTTTTAGCCTGTCTCACTTTATCCCTACATGCTCTGACCTCAATAAGGTAGGTTTCTTTGCTGATCCCTCCCATCTTCCACTCCTTGTATGCTTTCTGTTTTTTCTTAATCACCTCTCTGAGATGCTTGCTCATCCAGCTTGGTCTAAAACTCCTACCTATGAATTGTTTCCCCTTTCTTGGGACACAGGCTTCTGATAGCTTCTGCAACTTTAATTTGAAATAATCCCAGGCCTCCGCCGCCTTTAGATCCATAAATTCTTTAGTCCAATCCACTTCCCTAACTAATTTCCTTAATTTATTAAAGTTAGCC
Organism: Chelydra serpentina; assembly: GCA_037349315.1. NCBI lineage: Eukaryota > Metazoa > Chordata > Testudines > Chelydridae > Chelydra > Chelydra serpentina. Next base: position 27,539,435 of record JBAIAC010000010.1, read on the forward strand.
CTTTTGAAATCAAAAACCCTAGTCTCAGATTTATTTTTGTTTATCCTTCCATTTAGTTTGAACTGAATTAGCTCATGATCACTTGAGCCAAGGTTGTCCCCTACAACCATTTCTTCAATGAGGTCCTCACTACTCACCAAAACCAACTCTAAAATGGCATCCCCCCTTGTTGGTTCAGCAACTACTTGATGAAGGAATTCATCACCTATCACATCTAGGAAAATCTGAGCCCTATTATTATTACCAGCACTTGTTCTCCAATCTATATCTGAGAAGTTGAAGTCTCCCATTATCACACAGTTCCCATTAGTATTTACTTCCTTTAATGTTTTTAAGAGGTCTCTATCCATATCCAAATTAGATCCCGGTGGTCTATAGCACACTCCAAGCACTATCCCAGAGGAGGCTCTAGTAGTTTTCTTCCCCAATGTGATTTTTGCCCAGACAGACTCTGTCTTATCCATTCCATCACTTTTTGTATTTCTTTACAGTCTACCTCATCATTGATATACAATGCTACTCCCCCACCTTTACCTTTATTTCTGTCTTTCCTAAACAGCACATACCCTTCAATACCTGTATTCCAGTCATGACTACTATTCCACCATGTTTCGGTTATTCCTGTGATATCTGGTTTCACTTCCTGGACCAGTAGCTCTAATTCCTCCATTTTGTTATCTAGGCTCCTCGCATTGGTGTATAAACATCTTAATTTTTGCTGTTTGGCCTCACTCACATTCTTTACCCAATTTGGTATGGACATTGTACTGCCAGTATGACCTATTAGACTAGTATCCACTCTGCCCTTCCTCCTTATGTCCATTCTCCTACCCCCGGCTATATCCTTTCTTACTTCGTTTTCTTCCCTCTCAATGTTACAATCTGGCATGGAGATTACCTGGACATCTCCCAACCGTCTCCCCATGTGGCAAATGAAGAAAAAGGAAGACCTAGAATAATGAAATTAATACAGGATGGTTGGTCAAACAAGCAATGTTTCGACAATGGCTAAAAGCATTCACACAAGGAAAATGTCTTCCCCCTTAATGCTATTGATACTATGTATGAAAAGAAACACAGAGAATATTATATGGTGTTCAGCATACTATTTCAAACTCATTGGGAACAAAGTAAGATCTACCCTAGTATTAAGTTCCAAATTCTTCTTCAATCACAGCCATAGCTGATAGAATTAAAAAGGAGGATAGATGTCCCAGCTTTTAAATGTTTGTGAAGGTGATTGTGTCAGTCTCCTATATACATATATTGGAAAATATGGGAAGTAAAATTATGGAAGACAGGATGACTGAATTCAGGACTTTGTCAAAAACATTAAAATTTAATACTTTCCTTTTCTTCACAGCCAACCAATCTTAAATTTTTTCCCCACCTTACAGACTCCTCCTTTACAAGTTTCAGGTTTAGTTGCTTTTTATGTTCTAGTCTATCCAGGTTCTTATCACACCCATTTACTACGTATCTGAACATGTATCCCTGACTGGGACTTTCAGGCTCAGCTCTGGTTCTTTTCACCTTGCTAATGCCTCCACAACATGTTTTAATTTTTGCCCTGGGCTAGCTTTCCTAGTTCTTCATTCTTGCAGCTCTTTAGAGGTCTCTTGTGCTACTTCTCATTGTTCAAAAATCTCAGGTTCTTGATATCTGAACATTCAAGATATGATAGCTCTACTGATTCGGCTGAAATATACCACGGATCACTGCTTTTCAAATAATTTCACTGTCCCACTAAATAGTAACAACAGCCCCTTTATTTACTCTCGTGAAACAAAGGTCTCTCACATGTATTATGATTATATTTCATCTGGTCTCTGAAGTAGGCCTGAGACCAAAGGGTACTTTGGTTCCACCAGTCACAGACCCTGAGTCAGTTTCCTCCACCATTTCTTCTTCAAATGCCTCCATTATTGAAGGTGAAAAACCTCCAGGGCCTCTGCCAATCTACCCTGGAAGAAAATTCCTTCCCAACCCCAAATATGGTGATCAGCTGAACCCCGAGCATGTGGGAAAGACTCACCAGCCAGACACCCCGGAAAAAGTTCTCTGTAGTAACTTCTAACATCCCATCACCGGCCACTGGGCCTATTTACCACTGATAGTCAAAGGTCAATTAATTGCCAAGATAATGTTATCTCATCAAACCATCCCCTCCATACAGTTATCTAGCTTAATCTTGAAGCTAGATAGGTCTTTTGCCCTCACTGCTTCCCTTAGAAGGCTGTTCCAGAAGTTCACCCCTCTGATGGTTAGAAACCTTCGTCTAATTTCAAGTCTAAACTTCCTGATGGCCAGTTTATATCCATTTGTTCTTGTGTTCACATTGGTACTGAGCTGAAATAATTCCTCTCCCTCCCTGGTATTTATCCCTCTGATATATTTAAAGAGAGCAATCATATCTCCCCTCAGCCTTCTTTTGGTTAAGGTAAGCAAACCAAGCTCCTTGAGTCTCCTTTCATAAGACAGGTTTTCCATTCCTCAGATCATCCTAGTGGCCCTTCTTTGTACCTGTTTCAGTTTGAATTCATCCTTCTTAAACATGGGAGACCAGAAATGCACACAGTATTCCAAATGAGGTCTCACCAATGCCTTGTATACCGGTACTAACACCTCCTTATTTCTAGTGGAAATACCTCGCCTAATGCATCCCAAGACCGCATTAGCTTTTTTCACGGCCATATCACATTGGCAGCTCATAATCATCCTGTGATCAACCAGGACTCCGAGGTCCTTCTCCTCTTCCGTTACTTCCAACTGATGCGTCCCCAGTTTATAACTAAAATTCTTGTTATTAATCCCTAAATGCATAACCTTACACTTCTCACTATTAAATTTCATCCTATTACGATTACTCCAGTTTACAAGGTCATCCAGATCTTCCTGTAGGATATCCCAATTCTTTTCTGAATTGGCAATACCTCCCAACTTTGTGTCATCCGCACCCTTTATTAGCACACTCCCACTTTTAATAAAAAGATTAAATAAGGTTGGTCCCAAAACTGATCCCTGAGGAACTCCACTAGTAACCTCCCTCCAACCTGACAGTTCACCTTTCAGTATGACCCGCTGTAGTCTCCCCTTTAACCAGTTCCTTATCCACCTCTCAATTTTCATATTGATCCCCATCTTTTCCAATTTAACCAATAATTCCTCATGTGGTACTGTATCAAATGCCTTACTGAAATCGAGATAGATTAGATCCACTGCGTTTCCTTTATCTAAAAAATCTGTTACTTTCTCAAAGAAGGAGATCAGGTTGGTTTGGCACGATCTACCTTTTGTAAAACCATGTTGTAATTTGTCTCAATTACCATCGACTTCAAGGTCCTTAACTACTTTCTCCTTCAAAAAATTTTCCAAGACCTTGCATACTACAGATGTCAAACTAACAGGCCTGTAGTTACCCGGGTCACTTTTTTTCCCCTTTCTTAAAAATAGGAACTATATTAGCAATTCTCCAGTCAAATGTTCCAGTTCACTGAGACCTTTCTCCCCTCCTTTCCATATTTAAACATGCCATCACACTATTAAGGATTTTTTTCCATAATGTGCTTTAATACTGATCACTCTTGCCTTTTGCTGGCCCAGAAGTGAGTCTGTCACACTTTCATAACTATTAAACTGAAGTACAGAAGATATCTTTTTTCAAATAAATTTTAAAGTTTGTAATTCTTTTACTCCACTAACAGTGAACATAAATCAGATGTCAATCTAACAAGCTTCCTGCTGGTTGTTGATGACAAACAACTACACATAATACCTTCATAGTTGTAAAAAAAACAACCAACTGATTAAATTCTACAAGCATTTATAACTTACTCTCAATAAAGGACTGAAGAGAACTTTGAATGTCTGTAGCGATTCGTGCAGAATGAGGTGCTGACTTGTTTTTTTCTTTTTCACCATCTCTACTTTTCTTCTTTCCAATTTCTCTTTGTTCTGGCTTATCTACCAAACAGAATAAAGACTACATATTTTCTTTTCCTTGTAATGCCTTTAAATCATGAAACCTCATTGTCTTATCAGTATTTCAGGTAAGCTTTTTAAAAGAAAAAGAGTAAAATTCTTGCTCAGTTAGATAAATAGAATAGATTGAGAAAGCACATTAAAGACAAAGGCTATGTCTTCATTGTAGAAAAAGGTGTGTTTTTTACATCAAGACAGAAACCTCAATGTAAAAATCCTAGTGGAAACAAGGCACTGTAGTTTTTACATTAATGGACCTGATCAGGGGAAATGGGCAATCTTAATTCTGGCATTTAAGTTTTGAGTGCTTGACTTTCTTTCCTTGACATAGGTGTGTGTGTGTGTGCGCATGTGTGTGAGTGTAATTTCCTGGGTTTTTAAAAAAGCAAACAGATATTCCATCATGAGGCACCACATGATGGGTCATCAGCAAGGATGAAGCATTTAAATCCACCACACAGACCTGTACCACTTGAACTAATAGAGTAACTGATAGCAGTAGGAGGCTGTCATATTCTGTGTGGACCAGCATTCAAGAAAGATTGGACACTTTACCAGAGGGTTTGCTAACACTAGAGGAATAGTCACACTCAGGAACCTTGATTCTATTCCAGATTCTGTAAAGAGTGTGCTTTCGTGGGCACATGCTTTTAATCCCATTCACAGTCTTCTTGCCCCCCCCCCCCCCCCCCAGTCTCAGTTCCCCACATCTTCAATCTTTCTCTTTCCTCACCTGTGGTCTCCGGTCGCTTCACACCCATGTCCTTGATCCCTATCCCTACAGGCTCCCAGTTCCAATCTCACTTGCCAGATTCCTCATCCGAACTCAGTCTCTTCTCACCTCCATTGCCCTCAGCTCCTAGGTCACTCTCTTTGCCCAGTCAGTCCCAGTTTTCCATCCCCACCCTGGGTCCTCATCAGATCCGTTTCCACTGACTACTGCCTCTGAGTCTCCACCCAATTCTGGACCCTGCTTCCAGTCCCAGTCTCCTTGTCTAGCCTCCAGTCCCCTCTTCCCTCCAGTCACCGCAGACTCCTTGTCCCAATCAACTTCTTCTGCTCCCTTCGCACAGGCCTGGCTTTTGACTTCTCTGCAATTGACTCAGGCAGCTTCATTCCCCACTCTACCTGGGTCAAGCAGGGTGATCAGAAGCCACTCTAGCTATAGTCTAGCTAGGCAGATACCTAGGGTGATAGGCAGTAGTCCAGAAATCTACAAGTGCAGAATTGACCCAGCCGCTCCTCTGTCATCACGGAGGAGCAACTGGACCAAACCTGAGTGATTCAACTGTTTTGGCCCGAATTTTCCAGAACAATTCAGCATGAGGCACAAACCCAGCTGGAAAATTTCATCCAAATGGTTAAAGTTTGCCAAAAATATAAACAACTGAAAACATGGTGGTTATAATGGGAGTTATCAAACAACCTTAATTATAGATGATCCTCTCAACCCCATCTATAATAATATCAACATGGAAGAGTTAGTCTCTTAGTTAATACCCTATTTCCATCACTGATACAAATCTGAGACTTCAGAAACTTTGCACTTTGAATTTTCAAAAGCAAATAATTTAAAAAGTAAGTAATATATTTAAAGGGTGAAATTCTCTGTTGCACCTCTAAGAGGCACAGCACTGAACTCACAGCTAAGGGGTGGAAGGACAAAGACGGCTTTAAGCCAGCGCTGTGTCCTCCTGATTATCAGCTGTCCCAAGAGCTGGAGTGGTCCCTTTGTAATTTAGATAGGGGCTATGTTACAGCAGCCTCCCTGGGCTGCCCTACAGCTGACAGTGCTGCTCAGGATCTCTGCAACCCAATGCCCTTAATCCTGCTTCTGGAACAGCTGTGAAGCTTCCTATGTCCAGGCTAGAGAGAGAGTTCTCAGAAGGCACCTGAGGCTATTTTCCACAGTTCCTGCACAATGGGAATTCTCCCCTGGCTAGATCCAGAGCTTTTCAAGTTACTTGGCTTTACATCATTCTGGCTCTTTTGCTCAGTGCACAGGGACTAGAGAGGGGCTAACTCAGGATCTCACCCAGTAGCTTTAAGTTTGTTAGGGCAGGCAGTGAACACAGGATTCAGTCTATAGCTTGTGCTTGCTTATAACATACAGAGTTGTTGCAGAACTATACATATGTTGTATTGTAAAAACTGAAGCTAACAGAAATAAACATGAGAGCTAAACATTGCAGAAGGACACTGCGGAACAATTGCATTAATAAACCTGGAACAATACTTTTCTATTTAAATTCAAACAGGATTTTAAGGAAAATTGAATTCCAGATACGCTAAATATATTAACTCGCCTTCAATACCATGAATAGAAAAGTTATAATTGCATTTTGATTTAAACCTGCATGAACAGTTGTTTATATACACTCGCATGTTCCCAAATATACACAAAAACACTGCTATCTTCCTTTTCTACTTTACAAAAACAAAGACACTTTTGAAATTGCACGTTCATGTTAATTTTAGTTTTCTGAGCTCTTTACAAGTAATCACCACCTTGTAACATCCATTATGAAATAGATACTGCTGCCAAGCTCTTTTTGATCAGAATTATGCTGGGTCAATCACCTTAGGACAAATTGTAACCCATATACTTGTTTCTTTCTACAAGGAACATGTTTCTATGGAAATGTCCATGTGCCAAACAATGAAACATAGTGTTCTGCCACAAATGAATCGAAGGGAGGAGATACTTCAAAAAATTAGCCCCAAACCTTGCTACCACTATGGTCAACAGTTAAAACTGGACTTTGGATCTACACTGGTGTCCCCAACAGCAGAATTTGGGGACTTCAATGGGAGTAAGACTGGGCCTATAGCATACAGTGTAACAAAGTAGGATGTGCATTATGTCAACTTTGCCTATCTTCAATATGAAAAGTTTTTACAGTCTCTGGAGTTTCCTACCTTTGCCAATTTTCTCAGCCTTCTCCGCTTGCTTACTGGCAACTGGAATTTCGTTTTTTAACTCAGGCCCTTTGGTCTCTTTTGCCTTCATATCTGACAGAGGATTTTTCAGGTCAGGAGTTGTCTCATTTGGTAGCTTAAATTCTGGCACTATGTCTTTTAAAAAGATCCAAACTTTATCCAAATATCCAGGCCTTAAAAATACATACAATACATTAACATTACTTATATTTGCTACAGAATAAGGCTTTCTGCTCTTGATTCAGAGACTGCTATTCTGCAGCTGACTCAATCTGACAATTTGGAAAAGTAACTGTATTATTTCAGCTAACAAATACACTGCTGTATTTATGTTTTCATGTATAATCGTTAGAAAAACAACAAGAGTTGACAAGAACAGGGTTTATGCTAGGCATTATAGACAGACACACTGGTTAGTGGAGCTAGCACATCAAGGAATAGTGAGCCATCCTCTGCTCAGGCTTGTTAGATACTCCTGTGGAAGACCGGTTACTTTACAACTAATGGGGAAATCTTCGGTAGATCATTCTGCAACACTAGAACGATAATGTAGGATCTTAAACTGAGACATAGAGTAAACATCTTAATAACTAAATCCTGATTTTGTAAAAAGAAACACCCCTCCAAAGGTCATTCTAGACTCTCCTATTCACCTTAATATAACCAGCTCCAACACCTTCTCCCTATGGATTCCAACAAAGACTGTCTAACAGTCCCTTGATATGATGGCTGCTGTTCTGCTGGTTCCCCATAGAGGATCCTTGCATCCAGAAATAAAGTAAAATCCGATCAACTGATGTGTATGTGTGTGAGGGGAGGGGAACCGGAACAGACTCATATAGTAACTGCATGGGAAACTTAAAACCATATCCCTCAGCAGTTGATTGTGCAACAAGCTGTAGCCAGCAATGTGTCACTACACTCAGCAACAGTGCAGTACTCACTCTTTTCCTATTTGCAAAACAAAAAAACAAAAAATAATATTTAGGATCATATTTGCAGACACTGGCTTTCATTGCTGCAGTAGTAAATTGAAGATGTAATATGGCCCCTGTAATTTAGGTCATTTGGATGTCTAAATTCCTGATCTGCAGGCATATTCTGGGGCTCAGATATCTAAGTTACCTAAATTGCAAGCACAAGTAGGAGCCCTAAATAAGACCAGACTGAAATTTTGGCCCATTATGTACTATTTACTATTGGAATATTAGTCCATTTAATGTTTAATGGTTTCTTTTAAAATACATTCACTAAAAAGCCACAAGTTGCAAAAGTACTATTTCTTTTACAAACAGAGCCTTCTACACCATATATCCCAATCAGCCACTCAAAAAAAGAAGGATGTCAGACTAACTCCCTGTTGCACTGGCTCTTCAGACTGGACTTGAATATGAGCTATCGGGGAGAGAGGGCTGGGAGAATGGGAGCAAGAGTGTTATCAAATGAAGTTTAGTATGACTGGCTTGAAATAATAGTAAACAAGTTGCATCAGCTTGGAAATGTGAAAAGAGCAGTCAGTTGACCTAAACCTCGTTGTTTCTAGTTACACGTAGGATTTCCTGTGTTTTCTACAGTAAATTTATATATTAAAATAATCTTCTCCTGTCGTATATCAGACTAAAACTAGACATACCTAGCAAATTGGACTGTTTTCATTGCTGGGTTCAATATGAGTTAAAAAGTGTAACTATGTAAAAAAGAATCATCAACAGCTCTAACCTTGGTAATAGCTTCACAAATGTCAGAAGTGCTTGCAGACATAAACTTAGCAAAATTCTTCAGAGACTGCAAACTTCTAACCTCCGAAGTCTTTAAACACACATCTCCCCACTTACTAGAGTTAAAAACTTGACCTTTCATAAATTGATTTTGATTGATTTTTAAGGGCCACATCTCATCTGATCTAGGCTCTTTGAAAAATAGTATTTAATTGTTTAACAGAAGAACTCACTGGAGAGGAATAACTTCTGGTATCCATCCAGTAAGTGCATGGAGAATTGTGAATTCCTCCAGCTCTCGTTTTCCAGCTTCATGTATACTAAAAGAAATACAAATATTAAGATATTTATAGTTAAGTAGAGCCTGATACAACTCCCATGGAAGTCAATAGTCAACAATAACATTAATAGAGATTAGATCAGGCATATAGAGATTAGCAAATTACTGTAAAACAAGCTATCAACACACAGAGCAATTATGGATGTTCCTGAATGCATTGCTGCTAAAGATCTCCCAGTTGAAGTTTCAACATTTTCAGCTTCATTGGCTGCAGCTTATTCTCCTTTAAATTTATTGAAAGTGTATAATACACCCTTTTAAGAAAATATTTTACTGCAATTAATACTTGTTTTTGCAATGTCACATGACAGTAATTAGATAATGAAAGAAAACTGGAAACCAAAAGGTTATCTGAAGTTTGTTATAAATAAAATTTCTGATATCTCTACCAACTTATAAATGCCACACAAAATTAACTTTCACATATATGTCTCTTTTCTGTGTTCTCAGACCTCAGTCTTATGTCCTCTAAACTTATATTTAATTAAACTAAAGGTAAAATGTTTTAAATCACCTAAGTTACTCATAAGCATAAAATCTCTTTTGAAAATGGAACTTAGGCTTCTAAGTCACTAATCAGCTTTTGAAAATTTCAGCCTAGACTTTTTTTTTTTATGACTCTCATAACTAATGTTGCGGTATACTAGAAAACCGAACTCACTTAGGTGTAGGCAAAGAACATGATTCAAATGTTGAAATTCTTGAGATACAATTGCTCGTGGAGAGCCAGATTCCGGCGCAGGGTACATCCCTCCTCCCCAACCCCACCACCACCCTGGAGCAGGAGGGGACTTGAGAGGCACAGGCTGAGTCACAGGCTGCTTTCCAGGTAGGTCCTGGGGTAGTGCTACACCACACTGCTTAATACATGTGACAAAATCATGACTAACCCCTAATTATCAATACCTTGAGATGCTCTATTTTTCTATACTGCATCTTTGTAGATTTTATTTTGTACCTCTAAATTACACTTTTTGATTAATACTAGCAAACATATCTTCTACATGTTTTTATACTTAGTTGGCTCTATCAAATCTTTACAAAAATTAACGTCATATAGTCAGATTCCTTAATTTTGTCTTTTATAAGAATGCATGCCGGTCATTATTTCAAAAGTTGAACACTAAATGGAAAGGCCCAACAAGGAGTCAAAGAATATCCAGTATATCATTCATGAACTAAGAAAATCTTTCTGAACCGATAACTTAAGTGACTGGCAAACCTTATGTTTGAAATATGCAGGATGTGACCCTGTCAACTACTACAAAATACATCCACTAGACTACAACAGAAATAAAGACTGCAGTTTAAACCCTGCCTCTTCAGAATCCACTCTTCAGCTTCACTATTTTTCTTTCTTTTTCCTAATCAAAAGTCCTAATCTTTTTTTTTTTAAAGCTCACTCTCAAGAAAAACTTGACCTAATAAAATACACTACTCATTCTCAGAGCAGAACTTTAAAATGTACAACTTATTGCTAAATATATCCTCCCTTTTTAAAAAGTGAACATATGTTTGTTTATATTGTTACAAATGAAAATCCATCCTCGATTCTAGTTTTTCTTCTCTGTTTTAGCAATAGACTAAGGCTATGTCTACACTACAAAGTTATGTTGACAATCCTCCACTGTAATTAAACCGCTGGTGGAAGTCCACACAATGCTCCTTGTGATGGCGTAGCGTTTCCACAGTTGGTGCTCTTGCATCGACAAACAGAGCAGTGCACCTGTGTGTAGCTATCCCATTGTGCATCTTGCCACCATCTGCCACTGGGTGCTCTGGGAAAGGATTGCAGTGCATCCTGGGGTAGGGTCAGCATCCCATCATACAGTTTTCTTCATCCCATCATTCCATGGGCTTCCTACTATGTTTTGCACTGCTTTTCAACAGCCCCTGTAAATTTTGTCGACCATCTCTGTCTAAAAGCATGGATCCTGTTTGTCTTGTGATGAGTGTTATGAACACAACATGGCTGATCTTGCAGTATTTCATGAGCTGCAATCTGATAATGCCACCGTGGTGCCTGTCCTGCTGTGTGCTATGGAAAGAAACAATTCAAGATTGCTGTTGGCATTCACAAAGCAGCTGCACATGGTGGACCCTCAGTACTGGGCCCTGGAAACAAGCACTGAGTGGTGGAATCACATCGTGATGCAGGTAGGAGATAATGAGCAGGGAGTGAAGAACTTTTGGATGTGCAAAGCCACCTTCCTGGAGCTGTGTTCTGAGCTGGCCCCTGCCCTCCAGCACAAGGACACCAAAATGAGAGCTGCCCTCACAGTGGAAAAGTTAGTGGCAATCGCTGTGTGGAAGCTGGCAACTCCAGACTGCTATCAATCAGTCGTGAATCAGTTTGGAGTTGGGAAGTCCCCCGTGGGGGTTGCAGTGATGCAAGTGTGCAGGGCCATTAATCATCTCCTGTTATGAAGAACTATGCCTCTGGTCAATGTCAAGAAATAATGGATGGCTTTGCGGCAATGGGATTCCCTAACTACGGCAGGGTGATAGATGGCACGCATATACCCATTCTGGCCCCAGACCACTTTGTGACGGAATATATCAACAGAAAGGGATACTTTTCTATTGTATTGAAAGTACTGGTGGATCACTGGGGTCATTTCACCAACATCAATGCAGGGTGGTTAGGGAAGGTGCATGACACACACATCTTCAGGAATAGTGACCTGTACAGAAAGCTGCAAGCGGGGAGTTCCTTTCCAGACCAGAAAATTGTAATTAGGGATGTGGAAATGCCAATTGTGATCCTCGGAGACCCAGCCTACCCCTTGCTCCCATGGCTCATAAAGCCTTACACCAGAAACCTCAAAAACAGCAAGAAGTGCTTCAATACGCATAGCAAGTGCAGAATGACCATTGAATGTGCCTTTGCCAGATTAAAGGGTCACTGGTGCTGCCATTTTGGGAGGCTAAACCTCAATGAGGAAAATATCCCCATGGTCATAGCAGCCTGCTGTGCTCGGCATAACATTTCTGAAAGCAAGGGGGGGAAATTTCTGCAGGGGTGGAACCTTGAGGTAGATCAGCTGGTAGCTGCTTTTGAGCAGCCAGATATCAGAGCTGTTGGAGGGGCTCAGTGGAGGGCTGTTTGAATCATGGAAGTTTTGAAGAAGTATTTTGACAATGAGCCCCAGGAATATGTCTTTCTATAATGCACTGAGCCAGGCATTGCTTTCTTGCACTGTAGTATGGCCCTTGTAATGATTGCTGTGTATGCATTAGGTGTACTATGCAAATGCTCCAATTACCACTGTGTATGAATTTCAGCAGCAACCTTCATGTGTAGGAGACTAATAAAGATTCATTTTGTTTCCCTAAGTTCATTTTTATTTAACAGCTATACAGACATTTCTATTACCTATAAGGGACATGACCACGAAGAGCATTTTTTAATGAGGCTCTCACAGCTGGATATATGTCCAGCTGTCATTGTGAAACATGTCCCTAAGGATAGAGTGCCTGGGTGAAGTGCAGTGGCCCAGGAACATGCAAAGATTGTGTTTGGGGAGGGCATTGAAGGCAGTTCTGAATGGGCTGCAGGGGGAGGCAAGCACAGCTGTGTTCCACCTTGTTGACTTTCGTTAACAAAACTGTGTAGTTTAAACATGGCTTCAAGGTCTCCATCCTTACTGTCTCCAATTTATATCCTGTTATAAGATGTGACTCCATTCTTCTTTAAAAAGAGAGCTATAGTGGACTTTCAGAATCCTTTCAGAGTGTATCATTACTACCCCTAATTGGCTAGAGGAGTTCCTTTCCCCTTTCCCAAGAAACACAAGTCCTACTGCTCCTGCCCAAGGGGCAGAGTATACTGCATCCAGAGCACTTCAAATCTTCATTGGCCTGGCCTATAGCCTGAACTGGTCTACAACTGAACAGAACCAAATCTATAATATGGCTGTCATAAATGAAGGGAAGGGGCAGAGGGTCTGATGCAGTGCTATAAAATCCTCTTACCAGTAAAGGGTTAAGAAATACAGGTAGCCAGCCAGCCTGGCTGGCATCTGACCAATAAGGGGACAAGATACTTTCAAATCTTGGGAGGGGGGAAGGCTTTGTGTGTGGCTCTTTGTCAGACACGGAGTGATCTTGGAAGACAGAAAGAACCTACAGAAAATCAGTCTCCTCACCAGTACTCATTTTTCTAAAGTTTAGATAGCATAGCGAGTAGATTTCTGTTTATTTTGCTTGGTGTGTTCCCTGTGTTAGAGGGCAGGGGGTTATTCCTGTTTTTCTGTAGCTTTAAGTTTTGCCAGAGGGGGAATCCCTCTGAGTTTGGAAATCGAGTACCCTGTAATTAGTTACCATCCTGATTTTACAGAGATGATTTTACCTTCTTTGTTTTAATAAAATCCATCTTTTAAGAAGCTGACTGTTTTCTATGGTGTTAAAACCCAGGGGGTGGGTTTTTAGATCACGGTGTAACCAATTGGTTGGGAGATTGTTCTCAAGCTTCCCAGGAAAGGGGGTGTACGGGCTTGAGGGGGTATTTTGCGGGGGGAGGGAAGTTCAAGTGATTCCTTTCCTGGATTCCTGTTAGACACTTGATGGTGGCAGCGAAAGAAGCATTTCTCAGGGTGCAGGGAATTTTGTATCTTGGGGGTTTTAACCTTAGCTGGTAGAAATAAGCTTAGGGGCTCTTCATGCGGGTCCCCACGTCTTTACCCTAGAGTTTAGAGTGGGGAGGGAACCCTGACAATGGCACTGCAGATTACTACCACTAACTCCATCAGCATAGATTCAGTTATTTTGTTTCCATTTCCAGTTTGTATATTACTTGTCCAATGTTGATTGGTTAAGCATTACTTAGCTCAGCGTCACTGCTCTAAGACATGATATTTAACTGACAAACTACCGATGTTGAAAGCAAGAACCACCATGCATTATGACAATATTGCATGTAAGTTACCTTGGTTTTGTCATCTATCTCCATTCTTCCAAACTCATTAAAACTTCTGGAACATTTCTGCTCTGCAGGTGAAGGGTTTTTTTGTTTGTTTGTTTTTTGCAACACAGTTATATCAGGCAGACAAGGCGGTTAAGAAGATTTCTTGGATTAATTTCCTTATGAAGCTTTCAGAGTGTACACACACACACACACACACACACCTGTGTCTGCTACAGCCATTGAGAAAACTTACTACACAGATTTACTGCATCAGCTTTCACATCAGAGCTCAAAAAGCACACATTTACCATTACAATAATTTGCAAACATTCACCATGTGTATTATGATTTTGTTGCTTATTAATTCCATCTGATTTTATAGAACAAACTGATAGAGAGCTCACTAAACATACTCAGTATTCGCCAGCTTAATGATTGCTTTGGCCAGCAACAGTGGCCAAAGTTCAGTTTGACAGGTTGTAGCTGGAAGCAACAAATTATTCTCTTCATTGAAAGGCATAGTATCATCCACAATGATCTTTCGCCAGCATCCCTATGAATGAGAAATAAAAGAAAATTTAAAACTGATGGAAATAAGAAACAGATTCAGTGTAGGAAATCTATGTGTTCTCCAAGAACCCACTCCTACTGTAGCTTGATTTATATTACTGATGATTTTAATGAATAGGGAAAGTAACACAGACTGCAATTTGAAACCCTAGTAGCTACACTCAGCATGCCAGATACTGAAGTTCCTTGCTAATTTGGTGGAGCTTATTTCCAATTCTGTTATTCACACTGATCTCTACTAATGCCATGTTAAATCTTAACCTACTATTTATTCCAAATGATTTGGATAAGGCTCTAATATGGCACTCTGCACACCGCCTGCAAAACAGGCAAAAAGCAGGCAAGAATTTTAAACATGTATATTTGTGTGTCTTTGTTTATATTTTAACATTTAGCACACACCATGATATATTTTGAAATATTGTTGGTATTCTGCACTATGCAAAGAAAATTGTTCAGAGAATGTGAGAGATGCATGGAATCTGTTTTCAAATCAGTCATATTACTACCTCTTTACTGTTTGACTATTTTATTTCACATAAAAATCTAACTGCAATTATTTTCCAAATTTATGTACAGTCTTAAATGTATGGCATATTTACAATTGTTATCCCAGAGTCCTTGGAAACATATGTCAAATGCCTCTTTAAGGCCCCAATCCTGCAAACACTTTGGCTCATGCTTCACTTTATGCATATGAATAATCCCATTGTTTTAAATGGGACCACTAATGTGCCTAAAAGTAAGGATTAGGGCCTAAATCATGTAAGGTTTAGAGAGGAGAAATGATGGTGTAGTTCTATCTATACTTTATAAGTATTTATAATGCACTCACTGTGGTATCTGAATTATTTACAAAACCTCAGTTTTAATTTAGTGTTATGAATACAATTTAGACCAGGGGTCTCAAACACGCGGCCCGTGGAGCTCTTCCCTGCGGCCTGCCGGGTTCCCGGTGCCCCCTCTTTTTTTTTTTTTTTTTTAGCCTCAGGAAGTTCCCGCTGCCAGACAGTTGTTCTTGCGGTGGGAACTGTCAGGGGGTGTGAAAAAAATTTTTTTTTTAAATGGGGGGGGGGGGGGGGGGGCTGCGGTGCAGGGAGCCCGGCGGGCCGCAGGGAAGAGCTCCGTGGGCTGCATGGGAAGAGCTTCGCGGTTTCTGGGAGGGAGGGAGGAGGAGCGGGAAGCCGTGTGCACAGGGGAGGAGGCGGAGAAGGGGCGGAGAAGGGGAGGGGCCTAATGGAAGGGGTGGAGTGGGGGCGGGGGCAGGGCAGCGAGGGGGCGGGGTCAGTAATGCGGCCCTCGGGCCAATGCACTAGTCCTCATGCAGCCCTCGTGGTAATTTGAGTTTGAGACCCCTGATTTAGACCCTTCATGCTTTTGTAATCAGAACTCCTAAAAACAAGGCACATTTCAGTTTCAAAACACTCACTTGTGTCTCAAACTGAAATAGTAATTAATTTCCCCTTTTTCATAATCCTTTCGTTTTCATGGGATTGTAAAGTGAATTTAAAAATTACCAAACTCAATATTAACATGGCAACAATGAAAACACATTAGGCTCACCATTGCAAAAAAACATATGCAAAGGCATAACCTCCCAAATTAACAAAACATAGCAAAAATACATATAGGAGCATTGCAAAATTCTACCATTAACATTTCACAAAATATGTATTGCTACCAACCTACATCCCTTACCTGTGGCTGTTTTATTGGGGTTTGGGTTTCCAGATGAACCCTGTAATCTGCACCTACTGGTACAGTTTATTTTCTTTTAGGACACCTTGACCTTACCCTTCTACTGCCTTCTCCAGAATCCCTGAGAAAATGGAATATGATAGAGAGCCCAGAAAATGTTTATTTGAAATCTTATTTTTTCAAGGACCCATCTGATAAAACTGCAGGGGTTCCCAAACTATGGTCCATGGATCTGATATTTGCAGAGCACTTGCTGGCTTGTCACATGATGCCCCTTTTTGTTTCCAGCAAAGAGAGCCTCTATGGACCTGTATATCTTGATAGAGAGAAGGCGCAGAAGCCAGCTTTGGTTTCTTTGCTGCATAAGAGGGAGAGAGGAAACAAAAGTTGCCCTCTCAAAAGGGTCAACCACCAGTAGCAGAGGAAATTCCAGGGGAGAAAGGAACCAAGCAAGGGAACCAAGGAAAGCATCTGCAGAAGGAAAGGAAGAAAAGTCAGCATAGAATCATAAAAAGGCAATGGACAAGAAGGGGAGCAGGCAACAAAGATGCATGGACAGAAGAGAAGTGCAGGAGACAGGAACAGAACAAATTGTGTAAGAGCGGAAATGAAGAGCAAAAGAGCACTTAACTTTCTGTAAAAAAAAAACACCACACAAACACCTAAATGCTAGTTGCTTTTCCATGTAAGTAACTGACAGTTTCCACAGTAATGCTGCATGATCAAATAGGAAAGGGAAGTAGTCAATAAGGATGTCTTTATTAAAATGTTATCTACCCTATGAAAAAGCTGCTGAACCCTCAGAGAGTTTAGTATCTGGGATGCTGCTGTGATTAGTTAGAGGGGGCTTGTAAGGGCTAGCAGAGGCCAGCCTTTTGACCCCACTAATAAACAAAAGAGCTGATATTAAGAATAATAAAAAATACAAATTAAATTAGAAAGTCGGTCAGGCAAAATACACACAGTCAACAAAACAGGCAAAAAATCCAAAAGGACCAGTGACAAAAGGAAGCAAAACTGGCCATATCAGCTTTTGAGTGACCAAGTCTAAAAGACAGCCACTGATTGTCTCCAGCGTACAGCCTCAGAGAGATAAAAGTTTTTTAGGCTATTTTCAAGATATTTGAATCCACTGAGTTACCAGAAGCTGCAGAAAGCTCTGCATGTCACAATGAGGGAAACAAATTCACCACATCAAGGAAAGACAAATGCTCTCTTTTACTTAAACTAATTTTTAATTAAAAAACACTATTAGTGAGACTACATTATTAAGAGGTGATACTGTTAAATGAATTTACATAATGGTTTTTGAATTGGCTATAATCTGTATGCTTTAGTTTAGTTTGATAAATTCTTTAAATGTAATAGGTACAACATGGATTCAGACTGATGGTTCCTATTGCTATGTAATTGGTGCTCCCACCAATTCTTAAGATTTTAGAAGACGAATCTAAAAGAGAGTTTAAACCATATGATAAGTAAATGAAGGAAGTATCATATACATAGATAATTCTAAAGGAAAAGAATATTTGCTAATGGCCATAACTAATTTTTAAATTTCTCAAGTGCATTTTTGAAAACCCAAAAAATTACTGAATGGCAGAACTTTAATTGCTCAAACAATGAGATAAGACATAGCTTTGTTTTCTCTCTCATGTAGCACTTCAACCAAATGTTACATAAAGTAAGCAGTACAAGTTAATGGGCAAAGAAAAAGGAATGTTTGTCTACTCATTTTTCTCCATAGCTAAGGATGCAGTAACTCTGTGTAAGTAATTCTTAAGAGTGCATTTCTTACTAATCATACCTTTAACAGTTAAATAACATAACTGCAGTGTGACATTCTTCTTTTCCTGTCAGATGTTATTTGACTTTTTCCCTTGACTGGTTTTTTGATTTCAAATAGTTAGTAAATCTTCAAAATCTGTATTGTAATTATTATGCATTGACAATAGTCCTTTTTAAACGCCTAAGTATATATTATTTAAAAATGTACGTTGTGAGAAAAGGGGACTGGAGACAGAGGGGAAGTAATTCCCAAGGACTGAAAGTAAGAGTTCAAATTCAGAAATAGAAATCCTTATGAGATAGAGTGCAGAAATGAAGCAGCAAGTTCAGTTCATGGTAATACTATTTTGGGGGTCAGAATTTTATTTGGCGGAGAAGGGAGAGGATGTTATTGGCAGAAAGGAGCTGAATGAATGTGCAGGAGGAAAATCAAGCTAATGGCTCCACTATTTTGCAATTATGTTGAATCAGTACATTCCATGCCAGGTCTTAAGATTTAAGAGGCAGCCCTGTGAGAAATGAATACGAGACCCCCACAGAACTCTTACCTAAACTTTGCACCAATTGGTCCCAATTCTTTCCCTGTAGAATACAACTTCTGATTGTGGAGAACTGGGACCCAGGACAGCAGAATGGGGATAGGAGTTCTACTCCAGCAATACAGGGTTGAGGTACCAGAATATGATCGCTTATTACAGTTATTGCTGAAGAGACTGGATGTGGTTTATCAAATAGAATAAAGAGGAAGGGCTTAATCACATCATGATTCTGGTGAGATACCAGTCTCCTTAAGAGACAATATGATGTCTCATTGAAACCAGCCCAGAGTAAAAGCCCACCCCCTCTTGATCCTCCCATCTGTGAATTTTCTCTCCCTCTCCCTTTATTCTTCCCCTCTCTCAATTTCCCCTCAGCTCTCTCCCAGATTTCCCTTTTCGCCCCCCCACCCCTGGGTGTTTATCACTTTCCTTTCTCCCTCCCATGAGGTCCCCACCTTTCCTGAAGTACTGAGTTGGTAGAGCCAGCAGAGGAAGCAAGGAAAAGGGAACTTCAGTGAAGGGAGAATAGAAATGAGACTGATTAGAACACACACAACTCAAGAAATGACAATTAAAGTAGACTATGCAACTTTAACTGTGCAGATGTGTTACAATACAGTCATTTATTACATGCTATTGTTACCCATAGAGCCCCAGCATCATTCATACACTACAGACAGCACCCTGAAACCAAGATTATAGGGGTAAGATCATGCTCTCTGGACTCCTGCAATTGACTCAAGAGGTGGAAGGCAACTCCTGGCTCCCTTGTATGGGCTATTAGCATTACAAGTCACAGTGCCAGGGAGAGGGCTGCCTCCACCAATCTGCTAATTCACCCCACAAGCAAGTGGATGGAAAGGAGACTTGGCTCCCCTCTTTCCCACCTCCACACCCCCAAACAACCTGGCAAATGGAACGATCAGCATCAATTAGTAGAAGATTACTATCCCAATGGAGCAAGGAGAGAGAGCCAGGGCATTATGACTCTGAGTGAAGAGTTGCAATTTGTTCCCTCATCTACTCCTTGTGTAAGAGGCGGAGCATAGCTGAGTTTCCCAAGGCAAATCGTAAAGATACAATCTAGCACTATATTTTGTCAAGGTAGTAACTATGGTTATGAATGAACTCACACTTTCATTGTTTAACCCTATTTTAGTTTCTCATACATTTCTTTTAAAAATTACCTTTTGAGGGGTATCATATGTTCAGACTGACCTTACAAGCAAATCTCTTCAGAAAGATTTCTAAAAACCTATCAAGATATTTCTGAGTTAATCCAATTTGAACAGAACTCAATTTTGAAACTTCACTCGGGGCCTATACTGAATGGAGGAATGTGTGCTTTTCCTAATTTGAATTTCCTAATATTAAACTAACAAAGCTGGGGATATTTAAAAATGGAATGAACATGCATAGGTTTTGTTTACTATTTCTTAAAAAAAGGTGCACCAAATCATAATGGTGCAGCAAATGTGCATGGGTGCTAATATTTAAAATCTCCCCTCACCTTTGTTTGCATTTGGGCTCATTCCAAGAATCAGAAGTGATTATAAATATTTTAACAGGGCGAGAGATAAGAGAGTGCAACCCTTCCTTCTTATTTTTCTGTACAGGAAATTTAGACAACATGACCACTAAAGCAACAGTTTAACATTGAGCTGAGATGAGTGATTTTGCAAGGATTATGGAAGAATGTGGGTAATTTTTATTTTTATCTGTACTGCAGAGATTTTTTAAAGAACCTTGAGTCACGTAGTTGCTAAGCAACACAATGTACATTACAAGGTTCACTCAACATCTCTACACTAAAATCTCTTTATGAGAGAGATGTAAGCAGAGATGTGTTCCTTTTTGTGCTACAGTGTTAGCACAAGGACTGCAAGGCAAAAAGATACATCTATCATAGACTGAAGACAGAGAGTAAATGGCTAATCTTGCTAGGGTGACCAGACAGCAAGTGTGAAAAATTGGGACTGGGGTGGGGGGTAATAGGCGCCTATATAAGAAAAAGATCCCCAAATCGGGACTGTTCCTATAAAATCGGGACATCTGATCACCCTAAATCTTGCAGACCAACAGGAAAAAAAATTACTGATCTGAATCAGAGAGCAGAAAGCAGTATTTGTAAGGGGGCTATGCATGGGGTGGAACACATACAGGATTATGGAATGCATGTAAGGGACCTGAGATATGGTATCACAAACGGAAAACGGAGGTGGTTTTTAGAAGTTAAAGATGAGAAAAGATTGAGGATCCCTGTTCTAAAGAATTACATTCAGGATAATTATCACCCCCATAAGATTATGCAGTCACACAAATTGCTTTATATTTTCCTCTCTTTCTTTGGCCGCTGTAGTGTTCCACCATTCTGCTGTCCCGGCTTCTGAGGACAATATTTTGCCTGCTTTTGAGATATGGAAAAGGTGTGCAGGGCTGTGTGCGGGGACTTGCGGAGGCTACAGACACCCCAAAATTTGCCTTAGTCCCCCAGTTACCACCCTTCCCAATGCAAAGGTCAAATGTTATGCAGAAGTAAGGGTGGCATGGTATGGCATTGCCACACTTACTTCTGCGCTGTTGCTGGCAGCGGTGCTGCCTTCAGAGCTGGGCGGCTGCAGAGCAGCGGCTGCTGACTGGGCGCCCAGTTCTGAAGGCAGTGCCACTGTCAGCAACAGCTCAGAAGTAACCACAGGCGGGGAGCCGGGGTGTTTGAGAGCAGCCCCCAGCCTGTGTTCCCACTCACTGGGGCATGCTGCCCAGTGCAGGTGGAAGGTCCAGGGCTCTCCACAGTGACCCAGATTGACCCGCTCCAGCCTGGGCTCCTGGGCCCTGCCGCCTGCGGATGCTGCTTCCCAAGGGCTCTACCAGTCCCGGAGCCAAGACCCCCTGCCCGGCTGCAAGCAGTCATATTGTATGTTTAAGAAATTACTTGTATTTACATTCTGATTTTTGATGCCTATCAACTTCTGGTTTTGTGCTTTATTAGCAGTGCTTTATTTATTTTGTGCTGGTTTTTTTGCATTAATTAGCCATTGGTTTAGTTAAGAGCCTAATTGCTTTTGTTACTTTAACAAAGACTGTGGCTCATGTGGGTGCACAACAGAGTGACCTCCACCATCCCCCGCCCAAAAAAACCCAGCTTTAAAATATTTTTGAATTTTCAGATTGTATGTATTTGTCTGGGTTTTTATTTGACTGGAATGGAAATACAGTATGTGATCAATCAGCTAGGGAAAAAAGGTGTACATAGTTTTGGTCAGTTTTATTTATTTTGCTTTAAATAGTGGTGTGTGTGTTTCATTTTCTTTGCGTGTGCAAATGGCTAATTTTAAAATATAATATAGTACATTTTCTGATTTAAAATAATTAGCTATGAGTATTATTTAACCAGTAATTTTGTCCAGAAGTTTGCATTTGTTTATTGTTATTATTATTATTAGCATCTTTATTTATTTATTTATTGGCTTACAGTTTTTTCCTATTGATTTTCTGTGAATAAATGTTGCACCAGTGAGCTGCCATAGATGAATTTTAAAACCAAACTGTCTGTATATATTTTTGTATTCTCCTTTAGAGGATAACATAGATAAAATGCACATTTAAGTGCATATTGTTAAAAATAAATAAATGCACATTTAAGTGCATATTGTTAAAAATAAATGACCACAAGATGTATAGCGCAGCCCCCCTCCCCCATTTTCTATCTAGTCCACCTCAGTCCCCCTCTCCCCTCACTAGGAAGAGGACAGCACCACCTCTGGTGTTGTATCTGTGGGCTGTGCAGGGATGAGGGAGAAACAGTGGCCTAATAAGCTAAAAAATTTGCAAGAAACAAAAGGAGCCTTGTACCATAAGATGCTAGTTCAATGAAGTGCCAAGCTCTAATAATCGGGCACTTTATCCAATAAATTGAGAAATGCTACGAGCAGGAGCCTGCAGATCTGTGCAGTATGGAGGGCTACTGCAATAGGGCCAGTTAGGGAAAGATTTCTTAAGAAGATGAGGCAGGAAAGGTATTAAAATGTAAATAAGCTTGGAAGTCGGGAGCTTTTACAATTAAAACTGGGTTGTTTTCCATGTTGAAAGCTTTAATAGCATAACATTTCCCAAACCAGAGATATTACCAGCATAAAGAAATGATTGCATAAGGAAGGGCCTAACAAGCACCTATTAGATGGAAGTTGGTTCCTGTCCTCCAGCGGAGAAGCATTAACAATCACAACTAACAAAAGACCCAACTTTGTTTGAATCCAACTCAATCCCATTATCTCTTGGATCCTAACCTGCCTTGTTCTCTCCCTCTTCCCTTCTCTATTTATTGTTAGTTGCTCTCTTCCCTTTTGCTTTTTTCTCTGCATTCTTGAATACTGTTATTTCACACATCCTAAAGAAATATTCATAATTTCTTTCCTTCCGCCATTTCCCCCTCCCCCTCTCATTTCCACCCTCCCTTTTAATTTTAAGCTCATTGGGTGGTCTATTCTCTGGGCCTTTACTTCCTCTCCTTCAGCTCCCTCCTTGATCTGCCTCAGTCCTATATACTGTCCAGCCTTTTCAGACAGGAATTGTCTCTTCATTATGTGTCTGTAGTGCCTAGTAAGTGGCACACAGAGTCCCTGACTGGGGTCTCCACCAGGTGCAACTGCATTATAAATAAATCATCTGATCATCTCTGATCTAAAGACTCTCAAAGCTACCTTTGTCTGGAATTTTATCTCGTTCAGTCGTATTCATCTCTCTTCATGGATATCCCACTGTTTTCTTAAATTAAAACTTCTAATCTTTCTTCTCAACTCCTCTCCCCATTACCCTACCCATATCTCAAACTCAGAATCTTGGCGTTACTGACTCTTAATTTTCTTCCTTTCTTAACACTCAGATCTTGCCATGTCCCTGCAAAATTTCTAAAATCTATTTCTTCCTTTTCATTTCCCCTGCTAACACACACTGGCTCACATCACAGTTCTCCCCTCCCCATCCCCACCCCCGATCATTCCATAGTGTCCTCCTTCACCACATCTTTCCCACATTCAGCAGCTAAAACGGTCTTCCTTTCCTGTTGTTTGTAAGTGTTGTGACATGGTCAGAGTCCATTTTTTGGCTCCCTGTCTCTTCCCAAATAAAGTTCAAGAGCCTCATCCTCACTTTTAATGCTCTTCCTAAATCTACCCTATCTACATCTTACTTCCCATTGCTCCACTCCTTTCCCCACTTTTCATGGTTTGTTTGTCCTTGTATCTTTTCCTCACACACGACTTCCTACTTTGTTTTCCATTGTCCCAGCACCTGAAGTGGCCAAGCATCGTCATTCTCTCCATCTATTCCTCCCCAAAACTCACTTCTTTTGCCTTGATTTCTTCTAGTGACTTCCATGCCTATTGTCTACTCCACCTCCCCCGCCCACATGGCCTACCTCTTTCTCAGTATTTTGAAAATTAAAATTTCTATAATTCATTTGAAATGTGACTCGTTTATTTTTTCCTTCCTTACTCCTTTGCCTGTTTATCTTCAATTTTAGTGATACATCTATTGAAATCTAATACGCAAGTTTGGGATTTTAACTTTCGTCCAACCCTAGTAAAGTTGAAAATAGTCCCAACAGCTGTTTAAAGACAATAAATTGAGCTTCTTAGACATCTTAGAGAAAAACCTGTACTTAATCCTAATATACCAGGGGTTTGGTCTAGTTTAGTCTGAGTCTATTGCAAATTTGCATCAAATCTCAATATTAAACGGTTCAAACCACAAGAGCAGAACAGGTTTGCACAATGTCTCATAGATTTAAATACTTCCTCTAAAACTCCAGTTACCACTTCTTGTGCTGAATGAGAATTTCCATTTACTTTGTTCATGTACCCATGTGTGATAGTAAGATGCTGTGTGGGGTTTTTTGTTTTTATTAACACGATGGATCTCCAAACTGTTCTCAGTTAAAAAAAAAAGTTTACATGTGTTAAATCAATTTTGAAAAAATTCAAATAACTCAGCAAAATCAAAATCAAGTTTCACCCACACCACCAGAAGGTACAGCTGCAACACAGGAATTAAAGCCTGTCAAAGTAGGTTCTGCCAATTTCAAGTTTCTACTTCAAACTGCTGAGGTACTAGTACTGTTCAAAATGGATCACTCAAACAATAATGTAAAAAAAATAATACATGTTTACCACTCTTTCTGTAGTAGTGAATGACAATCACTTTTCCTCAAAATTCCCCCCTGAATCTGAGTAAATTCAAAAATTTCAATTTGAAAGCAAAAAGGGTTGCAAAATTCTAAGCATCTGAAAAGCCCTTTAAACAAATGCAACATTAGCTACACACTTCTTCTCTACTGTATACACAAACTGCACATATTGGTTTTTCAGTAGTGCCTAGATACATTTCCTAATTTCCTGTTATCATTTCCTAATGATCTAGGATTTCATAACTCTTAAATTGTACAAGTATAACAAGAAATATTCATTTTCATCTTGATAGTTTAACAATTTTAGCACTACAAATCATATTTTTTCAAAAAAGCAAAATATTTATCCTGATAATTAAAGATAGTACAGTATATTCATATTAATGGCATTAGCACACAGATAAAACATTTTATATAACTGAAAGTAGTCACTTACCATCCAATAAAGTTTCACCACATATTTTCCATAGCTATTATACAGTGGCATGTGTCCCTTAATAGCCTTGCATAAGGCATATATATGTTCCCATGGCTTCCAAGAGAATATAGGTGTTTCATTGGTGTTGGTTTTACCCTCAATAGTTAAAACGTTCACATTATATATCCTCCAGACTGCACAAATTTCACTTATTATCCATCTCATCAGCTGAAATCACAGACATTTTTTTTTAAATAAAAGTTTTCAGTTTTTCACATTGCACATTTTAGGGGGGAAAAATGAAGTTAAATTATATTAGTCAGAAAATGCAAAACAATTCCAAATGCTAACTGGAAAGCAAGTCTCACAGAAGAGTGCATTAAAATTAATGTATTGCAAGATTTGCTTTTATTGGCACAAATATTCCTTAAAAGTCATCCATAATATGTGACATTTAGCTGTATGTGGAGATCTACAAAACTTTATGAAAATGGGAACTGCTAATAGACATTGTATTAATTAACGCATGCGATCAACAGCACATCTCCTGCCACAATAGCGTTGTTTCATGAATGGTATGGGTGGGAGACCTGCCAAGTGAAGCTGGCAGGGTCTAATGATACGACTGCAAACAAGAAACTACTCTTACTTTGTACATATCATGCCTAAGAGGATGCATTAATTATAGTGCAGTCACATTTTTTACATTTAGTATTTGCTGCATTTTTTATTTTTTTAAAGAAAAGAATATTTCTATAATCAAACATTCTACCAAGAAATAGAATACGCTCTTCACTAACCAACCATGATTCACCAACACATGGGAGCTACAAGAACTGGCACTAATCACAGGAGAAGTGGCCTAAGAACTTTTCGGAAATCTGGATGCTGACTGATTGATGAGCAGGTAATAGATTATACAGTGCACTTGACAAGAAAGTTTTTCCTTATTATGCAAGACATATGTCTATTTTCATGTGTTTTAAGGTTAACTGGTTAAGTGACTTGGGAGGCTAAACCCTCTTTTTTTATTTATTTTACTCAAATACAGTTTATATTTGCAGTTCAACAGGAATATCCATATATTAAAGTTGGCTCTTTTATAAGATAGTTTCCTTGCCCTAAAGAGATGTTGATCAATGTGCAGAGTAATAAATAAAATATGTAAAATTTAAATTTAATATGTACATATTTCCATTGTTATTAATATTTCAATCCTTTGTGTTAGCCAATTTAAAGTTAGTAGCTTTTGTTTTGGGGTTCCCACTTCCCTAATTCCTATTAGAGAGAGGCTCAACCAAAATCCCATGGTCCAGTTCCAGATCCAACTTTTCAGCTCAAGCATCGTCTTATAACAATCAAGCACCCTAGCTCTGGATCCAAATTTCATTTCATTTCATTCATTTGGATCCAAATTTCAAAGCTGCAAGTTCAGGAGTGTTTGGATCTGAGGCTACAGTTCAAACCCATCTCTAATCAAAATCCAAAATTCGTAGTTGTTCTCTGAAAATAGAAATAGAACACTATCATCCCTTTATAAAAGGAGAGATTATTGTTTGCCAGTTTTCCCTGCTGATTCACCTCTGTGTTCTTTTTAAGGAAGTGAGGCGTCCCAGATAATATATGGTAATAACTGTTTGCTAGGATCTGAAACCACCAATTCACCCCATATACTTATTTCAAACAACAGGCCTTGATATAAGAGCCATTAAGCCATAGAGCTTCTTATATATTTGAAGCCTCAGTATTTGTATTTTCCCATATTTTACCAAAGAAAAAATGAAAGACGTAATTTATTTTGAAATCATACATTTTAAGAGATTCATTCCCATTCTCCTCCACCTCCCGCACAACGTTAGCTACAAGATATGAAAAATTATATTGGTTCCTGTAATGGATATTGTTTATACTTATTATAATGTAAAACAATTTAACTCATTTTAAAACATCTTCTAAATATTTTCCAAAATAATCATGTTGCTATACTCTGCTCTTTAAAGAGCATGTCCTTTCCTTACATTTATAGTCTGACACACAGACTTGGAACACTGACACTAACCAGTACCTAAATGCATTCCTACACTTGGCCTCTTTTCTATATAGTGAATGTTGTAAACTAAAATGATAAAAGATTTTTCAGAACTTTTAGATTCCATACTTCTTTTGTGTGGGTGAATTTACCCTAAAGTGAAGGATCTTTACTTCCTTTTGTAAACAATAGTTTCCGTTTAACATTAATATACATTAATTTTCCATGCAAGCAGTAACAAATCTTATTCATAACCTGCACTGTTACTTTGAAAAACCCAATTCTGTTGGTCAGCCTTTCACTGTTTCTGTATTTATTTGTTCAGTTTCTAAGACTGGTAATCCTTCATTATTAAACCTGTTTGATCCTGATATGAGACTGTCTGTCATTTCCCCCCACCCACCCCACTGACAGGATTTACTATACTTAATTTCTCCTGTTGATGGTCTATTTATACCACTAATGTTGAGGGATCAGTCCTTAATATGACATGAGCTATCACATTCACTACATACCTCACTACCAAGTAAGTGTTCATTTGCTGAAAAAAGGTCAAACCAGTTTTCATTTTTCACTACTACAGGAACCTGAAAGAGAAGAGGTTTTAGTTGAAAGCCTTAGCTATTTTACTGAAAAGAATAAAGGTCTACGAAAAATATATGAGCATAATATTTTAGAAATGCCAGTCATCAGCTAAAAGACTGCCAGACTTGCAAATTCCCTGACTGCTTCAATATTTCTTAATAGAAAAAAATATATCTTCAAAAACACAGAAGGTGTTCAAAATTTAAATTAATCACTTTTAAATTAATCAAAATTAAAATAACACTGTTAAGTTGTATTGGTAACTTAGTTAACAAGTGATAATTAGCAAAAGTTTTCTGTGCCTCAATGGACAAACATTAACAATAACAGATTTACTCCTTTCACTGCACAACATTCAAATACAACTTTAAGGACAACCGAAAATGAAATTTAGGGGCTCAGTTTAGGGCTTAGTGGTTTTTAGTTCTTTTATGACATAGACAAAATAACCATGTCATGAAAGAAACTGCCTCATTCAGCACAAGTGGAAATGGCTGTCTGTGAAAGAAATACAGTAGAATAGAATACACTACAAATGCTGAAAAATAGGATGGAAATGCCCACACAGACCTGAAAGGAGAAGACTATTTAGATCATATCTAGCTCTAGCAAGTCTCTCGCTTTTATGATCATCAGATTCACTCAAGATATTTTATTAAAAATATGGTACAACATAGTTTGTTTTCCACTCAACATACTAAAAGGCATTTTGAATCATTTGGCTCTAAGGTATTTGTTGTTTTGTAATTTTGTTTTTAAAAACAAATCTTCGGGACCACTCCTGTTTCCAATAAAGTCACTGTGAATTTTGCCACAGTATTCAAAGGGAATTTATTTGTATAAATGTAACACAACAGTTTACAAAGATATAGACATCTGGGCCTGAGTCACCATTAAAGTATAATACATGCTGAAGATCTGCTTAACAAACAGACTGTCATTTTGATCTCTATTCATTTTGTAATTTATCCATTGTCAAAATATCCTCTCAGAGCAATATGATTTACAAATGATTACACTTATTGTTTTCTGTAACAATACTAAGATCCACAAGATGACTCAATATCTAATTGACTTGAGATACTGGTGGTATCCCTCTAAACTTAACAACATTGCAATTAATGAAAAATACCAGTTTTGTACAGCATCTGTCCAGTATATGGTGAATGCTGTTTTAATGATAATTAGTCTAGAACCAATGTCTCCTCTGAGAAAATATATGGAAAAGTGGTTTGCTTTCTTGTAGTTTATTGTGGTTTTTACATATTCAAGCATCATTAAGTTGATTACTAGTAATCACTTGATGAAATGAGATTTTTATTAGATGCTTTACTATATGACTTCAAAAAATGTACTGCAGTGTATAGCGAGTGACAAGAGATTTGTGTTAATGTCATTGTTGCAATACAAAGAACATTTTTCTATAGTGAAAGATTAGTGGATAGTTCTAAAATAGACAAAACATTTGTTCCTTCCCATTTGAGGCCTGGCTCTTCACTTCCTATCAGCTTTGCAAATATTTTCAAGTTTCCTAAGAATGAGTTAAACAGTTTGTAGCATGTTCCTTACTACTTCCATCCCACAGAGTTCTCAAGAATCATTTGAAGAAACACATTCTATTTCAGCAGCTGTTTCATCTCCATTTATTGACAACTTAAAACTTCACACTGTATCATAAGACACAACTGCATTTTTTTCAAAGGGTGTCTCTTCACTAATGTGCTTTCTCCAAACAGTGTGTATGTCAGATTATGTCAACAAGAGTTCAAGCCTAACATAACTATATTTTTAAAAAAGAATCAGTAACTCAATTCTGACCTCAATCTTTAATGCTCCAATGAGAAACATATGCAATCTAGGCTAAAAATGACCTGATATGAATGTAGACTTCACCAGGACACTAACAGGGAAGTTAGCAAAAAAAAAAAAAAAAAAAAAAAAAAAAAAAAAGGTATTGCCCGTGCTTACAACCAGAGTGTACGTTTGTTTATTTTAGGGCAACCTGGCAATAACAGATAGAAGGATTGCAGTGGAAGTCTTTGGAAACAAACAAAACCATTTTTATTTCTGATCAGCTGCTTGAATCTTTTCTTACTACTTTACATATGCTTGTTCACCATATCCATTTCTGTTTCTGCCACATTTAACACTAACTACATCATTTTAACTGTTTTTCATCACTTGGTGTTTATGATCATTTTATTAATATCTATAGCGTTTATAATAATTTTAGCAATTTGGCACTAAATTAAGGAGATTAAAACCAAAACAAGAAGAGTTGATCAAATACTAAACAAATTAAATGCTTTATTCATTGGGCTCTGAAGATGGATGTTATAGTTGAAGGATTTTATATACACATAGCTTCATCTGTTTCTGGCTGCCATATCCTTTGCCTCAGTCCTTTAGCCACCACAACTCACTTTATGTATTTTGGCAGAATTTATCATGCAATCTTTTGCTCTTGTGAATTTCCATCCCTACCCTCCCATTAAAAATTTAAACTTGAAACACACTTACTGCATATTTAATAAAAAATGAAACTGACAAGTTGACACAAGTAAAACTGACAAGACTGAAAAGCTAGAGAGGCAGGCAAAGTGCTTTAAGAACCTTCAGATTTCAAATGCAATGAAGAGGATAGTTTTACATTTAAACAGTAGCAACAGATTTTCAGAGTTGAAGAGCACTTCACCTTTGACATGGCAAGCAGATTATTCATTTCTTGGTTTGGTTTCTATTTAAAAGCAGCTGAAAATTAAATAAAGGAGTTGTGCACAAATAAAAAACATTACTGGATATTAGCCAGCCAAATACTGTCAAAGATACGGTCATGTTATGTAGGCAGTTCAAAGAAGTGGGAGGTCTGAAGTAGGAGACCAAGGATGAAAATATATCATGGGTACATTTGTAATCTTCAGATCTGCATGGCAGATTTCTACTTCAGTGTTCTGCTCAAGTAAAACCATAGTCTGAACAGCACACGTGGGAGAATCAGAATCAGGCCCTAAGGCCCCACTGATACTTTCCCCAAACCTTTTGGCATTCTTAAAAGGGAGACAACAATACAGGGACTGTGGTCTCTGCAGAGAATCAAGAAGGCATATCTCCCTGCAAGTTTAACGTACGGGGAGGTGTAGGGAAAAAATTGGAGTTTTGTGAATTTAGAAGAGCAGGCAAGTCGTTCTATTTATGCCATTAACCCCTTCTGCTCACTGGTAACACAGCTGGCCAGCACCTGAAACAGGGAGGTTCTTCTCTTCATGACTTTGCCTCTGTGCACCGGCTGTCCTGAGACAATTCTTTGTCCTGAGAATTTGCTAGACTGACAGGCTGCATTTCTTCCTCAAAATGTAACTTTCAAATTTTTTATGGTCACATGGGTGTGATGCTCTGACTTGGGTTCCCTAACACTTGCTAAATAAAAAGAAAGCACTGTGCTTTTGTCTGGTAGCATGTGAACATTACCCTGGTGGGAACATGCAATACAGGAAGTCACGAAATACAGGAGAGATTCCAGAAGACTGGAAAAGGGAAAATATAGTGCCAATCTATAAAAAGGGAAATAAGGACAACCTAGGGAATTACAGACAAGTCAGCTTAACTTCTGTGCCCGGAAAGATAATGGAGCAAATAATTAAGCAATCAATTTGCAAATATCTACAAGATAATAAGGTGATAAGTAACAGTCAGCATGGATTTGTCAAGAACAAATCGTATCAAACCAACATGATAGCTTTCTTTGAAAGGATAACAAGCCTTGTGGATGGGGGGGAAGCGGTAGACATGGTATATCTTGATTTTGGTAAAGCTTTTGATACGGTCTCGCATGACCTTCTCATACACAAAATAGGGAAATACCTAGATGGAGCTACTATAAGGCAGGTGCATAACTGGTTGGAAAACCATTCCCAGAGAGTTGTTATCAGTGCTTCACAGACATGCTGGAAGGGCATAAGTGGGGTGCCACAAAAATCAGTTCTGGGTCTGGTTCTGTTCAATATCTTCATCAATGATTTAGATAATGGCATAGAGAGTACACTTATAAAGTTTGCAGATCTTACCAAGCTGGGAGGGGTTGCAAGTGCTTTGAAGGATAGGATTAAAATTCCAAATGATCTGGACAAACTGGAGAAATGGTCTGAAGTAAATAGGATGAAATTCAATAAGGATAAATGCAAAGTATTCCATTTAGGAAGGAACAATCGGTTGCACACATACAAAATGGGAAATGACTGCCTAGAAAGGAGTACTGTGGAAAGGGATCTGGGGGTCATAATGGACCACAAGCTAAATATGAGTCAACCGTGTAACATTGTTGCAAAAAAAAAAAAAGCGAACATCATTCTGGGATGTATTAGCAGAAGTGTTGTAAGCAAGACACAAGAAGTAATTCTTCCACTCCGTGCTGATTAGGTGTCAACAGGAGCATCGAGTCCAGTTCTGGGCACCACATTTCAGAAAAGATGTGGACAAATTGGAGAAAATCCAGAGAAGAGCAACAAAAATGACTAAAGGTCTAGAAAACATGACCTCTGAGGGAAGACTGAAAAAATTGGATTTGTTTAGTCTGGAGAAGAGAAGACAGAGGGGACAATATAACCTTTTTCAAGTACATAAAAGGTTATTACAAGGAGGAGGAGGAAGAATTGTTCTTCTTAACCTCTGAGGATAGGACAAGAAGCAATAGCAATGGACTTCAATTGCAGCAAGGGAGTTTTAGGTTGAACATTAGGAAGAACTTCCTAACGGTCAGGGTGGTTAAGCAAGCACTGGAATAACTTGCCTAGGGAGGTTGTGGAATCTCCATCATGGTCTAACCTGCTTTTAAAAGTCTCCAAACTCCTGTCAGGAATGGTCTAGATAATACTTAGTCCTGCCATGAGTGCAGGGGACTGGACTAGATGACCTTTCAAGGTCCCTTCAAGTCCTATGATTAAGTTCTAACATGTTTCATCTGTCTCATAAGCCATTCCCTATTTATTGTCTGGTGGAGGTACCTCATGCTTATTTTGAGGTACCTGTCTCCAGAATGTCTGCAGCTGACAAGTCTAGAAAAGAGTGCATTTGTAGAGGGAGGCTTGCAGTTCCTTCATTGTAAATTTTTTGTTTTATTTAATTAAGGAAAGGTAGCATATGTCTCTTCTAGAGTAGTAGCTGTCTCTTCCCTTGCAAAGACGTGCCAAGCATTTGCAATCCATTAGCCTACTTGTGGCAAGTTTGAATTCCACCACTCTGCTGTTATAACAATTGTGGCTGCTACTAACACTGCAGTCATCAATTAAATTTCAGTTTAGTTTTCTCATGGAGAACAAGCAATGCATATAAAAAGACAATACAATTGGTTTCATTGGGGCAACTCAGGGGGTAAGGTGGAAGAATATGACCCATACTGTTTTTGAGATGTTGTTGAGAATAAGTAGCATACACAAACTTTTGGAGTTTTTCCATGTGAAATGTGTTTGTCAGAAAAACAGGAAATCAATTTTTAACCTAAAGTCTACATCGCTATAAGATCTTGTATCTACTTTTCTGTACAGTTAAAATACATGCTTCTTACCTTATTAGTTAAAAATTCATGTGGACGTTTCCAGGAATTCACTTTTAAGGAAGGTGGCAATTCAATCTTCCCTTCAGGGTCCTCAAAGACATGCTATGTAAAATAGTATAGTGGATACTGTAGTTACTTGTTTGACCAAGTTAGCATAGAGTTAGCATAGAGTTCCACAGTGAGGGCAAAATTCTGTTTTCGGATGTGGACACAGTTTACAGTGAATTTATCCATATGCAAATATAAAGGGAGAATTTGGATCTTAAAGATTTGGTTCACAGAAATGGATGATGGCCTCTCATTATGTGAGGGATCAAATGAGAAAAAATGAAATATGCCTTTCCCTCTGGACAATCAGAGTTCACAGGCAGTCACAGAAGTACTTCAGAGAGAAAGTTATCTTTGCGTGGGGTGTGTTTTACGTCCTTCTTTCCACATCACGTATATGCAATGCAGCTTGATGCTAGAGGTCTGAACAATCTAAGAAATACACTGAAAGATGCTTAAAGGAGAAAGATTTTCAATTATAATTATTTGTATTACAATAGTGTCTGGTGCTCCCAACCAAAACTATTATTTATTATTATAAATCTATTTTTTCCTCAGTTTTATTAACCACTGGCTTGTAAATCAGAGTGAAAAACTGACCCACTTTATGTGCCTTGTACATCCACATACATTCTTATTGCCACATAATGTGGCTCCACAGCAGGCATATCCACCAGAGCTGAGTCAAGGTCAATAGTGTCAGAGTCAAATTAGCTCTATGTCTAGGCTGACCATACGTACCGTTTTAAACGGGACAGTACCGTTTTTTCATATTTCCCGACCGTCCCGTCGTTTTAATATAAAAGTCAATTTTGTCCCGTTTTTAATAAACTATATATAGTTTTTATTTTTTGGTAAAAAACTGAATGCTGGCTTGTTGCGGCTGCCCCTCGTCTCCCCGCCGAGCAGCTGAGCGGGGAGACGAGGGGCAGCTTGTTGCGGCTGCCCCTCGTCTCCCCGTCCCGTTTTTGCCATCCCAATGTCCCGTTTTTGTCTCAAGGAAATATGGTCAGCCTATCTATGTCCCCTTTGCACATCCTGCACCTCTCTGCCCACAGCACTAGGATTGCAGAGGCTGATTTAGATGTAGGACAATTTGTAATTGTCTCAGAGAAGAGAAAAGATGGGACTAGGTCCCCAGACTGGTGTCATCCCATAAATAAACAGTATTGAAGGGGAACTCCCTCCTCCCCATCCCATAACCCACAAAAGGGGCATGCTGGGCAGCCATAAAGCATCTAATAATTTATGCAACGCTGTTTATAATCCCTGTAAAGAAACAATACATTAGTTGACCCATTAGGGACCAACAAGTAATTATTAACTCAAAATATGACCATTAACAAATATTTAAGACTAAGATTTGTGCAATAGTCAGGGAATCAGGAGCCCCTAGTAAAGCCTATTTTTCTGTGTTTTACACAAGCATAATTAATAAGCAATTTTCCCATATTGTTTATACTTTAACAAAGGGCCGTACAGATTGTCTGAAAATGTAAAAGCAATATGTTTGCTCCCATAAGAAGTGGCAGTTTTAATTATGATCTGAAACATTTCTGCTATATTTAGTTTGATAACTGTTGCACAAACTACATAGAAAAATTAATGTCTTCCTTTTTAAAATTTGAATGAAAAGAGGCAAAATACATTTAGCTTAAGACTGGACTTGATCTAGTGTTTATCAGAGACAAATTATTCTGAAGTTAAAGCAAAGCATACTCTATTAAATATATGTAGACAAATTAAGCTGAAAAAAAAGTGTCATATTCAACTTACTAAAACAGGACTCTTTCCAGCTTTATCTTTCTCTTTTCCAACTTTTCCTGCATCCCACTTTTCTGCATTGATATCTGCTTCGTTCCATTCTGGCCAAATGGGAAATTTCCCTTTCTTCGATTCACTAGAAGCACCCACACTGGGTAACACAGCAGCTGGCCTGGAAAGCAACCAACAGCCAATTTAAAATGAAGATTACATCAGAGAAGAAAGAAAATTCGTACAACAGAAAGATTTTCACAAGGTAATACATTTTCATATCTGATTGTTTTAATTTAACTTAATTAAAAAGTGTAGTGCTACTAATTACAATACCTTTCCTTTCTGAATTCAGAAAAAGTAATATCAAAAGGTCTTTAAAACTACTAGATACAATTTTGGGTAGTAATCCCACAAAGCATTTAAGCACATGCCATTTTAAAGTACATTAGTAATGCCACTACTAAATGGAGTATGAAATGGAGCCTGCCAGTGGCACAAGGTGTTGAGCTACAGCATGGATGAGATCCCTAACTGTGCTGAGCCCAGCACAGTGAGCCTGCTGTGTGGATCCCTAATCTTGCCTGATATGGAGAAATACATACGCCTGGCTGACAGGCAGGGCCGGCTTTAGCGGGTGCGGGGCCCCACGTGAAGAACGATGGCGGGGCCCCGACACTAGGGTGACCAGATTAAAGGACCCAAAAATCAGGACCAAAAACCTCCCGCTGGACTTGTCAAGAAGCCCCGCCAGAGTTTTACCCAACACGGACGGAGTGAGGCCCCCTTGGGCGCGGGGCCCGATTCTGGGGAATCGGACGAATCGGCTTAAAGCCACCCCTGCTGCTAGGTAGCAGAAATAGTTCATATGCATGCAGCTCCACAGGAGTATGCAGAGTAAAAGGGACATGATGATGACTGGAATTGGGGCATGGCACCTCCTCCCCTATGGATGTGTGATCCAGGAGTGAAGGGGTACATGTGAAAGATGACCTCCACAAATTCCTTTAAACCTACTTGTTGCAAGCATAGGAGCAGCCTATGAGACTGGGACCAGGCAGGGACCTGCTGAAACCTGGCAGCTGCACCACAAGCACCCTGGCCCCAAACATTGAGCACCATGGCCCTAAACACAGACAACCTTGCTGAAGAAGTGGCACGTCTGAGGTGTGGACAGCCTACCTCAGTCAGCCAGAAAGGTGACCTGAGACAGAATCCACCTCCTTGCATTGTTCTAGAGCCATGTGCTCCTCTGTGATGGGTTCACTGCATCTCCGTGGGGGCTTGTCTCCTGCACATGGGCAGGTTTGAGATCATGTGACATGCAGGGTGCTCCACACAGGGCTCCGCTTGCTTAGCAGCGCTCAGAGATCTGCACAGCAGCAGAATCAAGATCTCAGAGAAGGGCTTTTATACTTCCAGAAGCTTTCAAATAAAGTATATCTTATTTAAATAATCCTTCTAGCTCATAGGGGTTTTTAATATATAATTTCTCAACATTTTTCTAATTCTGATGATGTGGGTTTAAAAAAAAAGACCAGGCCCCTTCCTTACAACACATTTCTTCTATCACCTTGTAGCGGGGTGGCCACCCGCTCCTGCCCGGACAGGGTCAGAGTCAGCCCTAGGGGAAGGACTGGAGGGCGGGAAGGTAAAATAGGCTGAATGGGGAAGTAGCCTCAGCTGGGGGCCACGCCCCAAACAGACAAGCCTGGCCTTATAAAGGCCAGGGCAGCCAAATACTCCAGGAATCTCCCTCTGCCTGTAGAGGGAGAAGGACCTGGCTGCAAAGGCTAAGCCAGGACCTGACGTGGAGCAGGGCTGGGGAAAAGGCTAAGGGATCCGGGGAGCTCTGGCCTGAGAAAACCCCAGGTTGCAGTCCTAGTAAGGCCAGACCAGGTACTGGGGTTGCAGGGGCAGCCCATGGGGAGGTAGCAGGTCCAAACCCCCTTTGCTCGTGATGAGTGGCTGATACTGCAGTCTGCCACAGGGCGCGAGGGCTAGCTGGAGACTGGCAGTAGCTTATGACTGAAGTGAAGTGGGGATAGTGGGTGGGGGTTCCCCTGGGAGGGGGAGACCCAAGGATTAAGGCTGTGGGGTACTGCTTGGGGGGGCAGCACCCCAGATAAAGGGGCACAGGGTCCTGGGAGGGACACAGGGGGCCAGCGGTAAGGCAGATCACCGGCCTGAAGAGGGGGCTCCGGAGGCTGGCATGCTAATTCCCAGAAGAAACCAGCAGGAGGTCCCACAGGGGTGAGCCCGTCGCCTTACACTCCTATCAGCAGCAGCAAAGGACCTAGAGCTGTATGCCTGCAGACAGAGGATGACATTGTTTTGGTTTACATTTGGAAAGTTATCTTCACAACCATTATTGTAACTGATTTGTGTGTGTGTGCGCGGTGGTGGTGTTTTTTGTTGTTTTTAAGATGAAAGCTGACGTTCAGCAGAAACTGAAAATTGCAGGGGCACATATTTGCAAGGGAAATTGTCCCACTTGCTATGGCTGAATGTAATTTTCAAATCCTGCAATGGGTCATATATTATATTTTGTGTGTATTTATATTGCTGTGCAAATGGATAATATCTAAAACAAACAAATTTTTGTTGAATTTCAGATCTATAATTTCTTCCTGGTGTTCTGGTGACTATACAAACCACTTAAGCTTTTCCTTTTGTGATTTATTGTATCGCCAGGACCACTCAACAGATGTGACATTTTAGATAATCTGATCATAGCCTCATGATTCACAGTTTTGTATTTTTAATTCTATGGTACATATTATTGCCTGAATTTTCAGTATAGTGAGCATCAAATTAATTATGCTCCAACCCTAATCACATAAATACTGACTGCACAAATAGGTATTCTTGGAGAATTAGTAGGTGACATCCTTTTACTGTTAAACTCTTTACTCCTACTTTCTTATTAGCTGCAATAACAAAATGTTAAAACTAATGATCCTTCACTGTTTAATCAAATCCTACACTGATCCACGCTACTACTAACTCTTCCTGGGAGTTAAATTATAAAAATTCAATACCATCTGCATGTGTATTCTGCTCTGTATATTATAAGGTATAGCCCAAGCCATCTTCATCAACTGGAAGACAGATGTATTCTCTGGGGTGAATCTTCACTTTTTTTTCTTCTATCAAGATGATTTTTTTTTTCTTCTATACTTCATCTCTATCAAGTATAAAAAGCCTCTGCCATCTCCTCTAAGATATTTGATCTTTCATTAACAGGATCATTTTCTCTACTGCATCTTAACAGAATGTCAAAAGAGATTCCATTCTATATTTAATACTTAGTGTGCAAGCACAGACATACTTAACAGAATTTTAGTGAATTGCCAGAGAGCTACCCCACTTTCAGTTTCTTTGAGTTTGCTGTACATGCATATATGTACAACAGTGAAGAACAACAGAATGCCAGCTCTTAGAGGTTTCAGTATTCGTGATGTTAATTATTTTTGCTCCTTTCAAAATTGATCTAGACCAGGTCTACACCTAAAAATGACCATGACCTAGCTATGTTGCTCAGGTCTCTGAAAGATAGCTACGTAACACGGGGTCTGCTAAGTCAACCTAAAGCCCCTGCATAGACATAGCTAGGTTGACAGAAGAATTTTTCTGTTGACTTAGCTGCCCTCCCTCAAAGAGGTGGATTAACTACATCAGCTGTTCTCAAACTGTGGGGCAGACCTCTCAAGGGAAGCACACTAATGTGTTAAGGGAGGTGCAAGCTGTGTGCCCTTATTTATTTAAATGAGCTCTAGCTGTCAGCCCCAGGTGACTTGGGCTCATGCAGAAAGGCCGTGCACATCCAGGAGGCACAGATAAAGAGAACAGCCAGAACCCCACCACCCAGGCTCTTCTTCCCCCCTGCCCCTCAATCCCTCACCGGGAAGGAGCCCAGGTTCTGTCTCTCCACTCCCCTAGTCCAATCCCTCCCCTGGAAGTGGTGGGGCTCCAGCTGTCAGGCCGGGGTGGCAGCAGCAGCATAGAAGTACAGGTAGCAATGGGGCGCTAATTCTTCTGTGAAAAGTGATATTCATCAATATCACTTTTCACATTGCTTCTGTGCTGCTGCTGGCACGGCACTGCCTTCAGAGCTGGGCATATGGCCAGCAGCCCCAGCTCTCTGCCTTCAGAACGGGGGGGGGGGGGTATATGTACTGGGGAGAGGAGGCAATAAATGACTCAACACACACAAAGAAGGGGTGCCCATTCAAATAAGTTTGAAAACCGCTGAACTACATCAATTGAAAAACCCATTTCCGTCAGCGTAGGAAGCATCTATGCTACAGAAGCACAGCTGCAGCAACACGGCTGTGCCACTACCATGCAAACATACCCCTAAACAACTCCTTTGCATAGCAAGGTGTCACCACAACACACCCCCTTTTAGCTCGAGGTGGCATTTCAGCAGCTGTGCCTCAGTTTCACCCCTCTATCCTTTGGCCTACTGCAGGCAAAGGACTGTCTTGGTGCTCCATCCAGACTATTTTACCTAAGTCCTAAAATTACATATACAAAAACCAAACCTTCAGCCTAGCTCAGCTCAGCTGACACCCACTCCTTCACAGGCACACTTTTGACCACCCTTCTGTGCCTTAACCTCACTCCATGATCCCAGGGCTGGCCCACTCCTTCCCTTACTCAGGAGTTGAGGGAGATTCCAGCTAAGCCTCCAGCCCACTACTAGAGAAGCTTATCTGTTCTTTCTCCTTCTCAGACTTCCTTCAGGCTTCTTCCCAGAGAGATTTCAGTGTAGTAGCCGTGTTAGTCTGTGTCAGCAAAAAGAAAACAAGAAAAATACCTGTGGCACCTTAGAGACTAACATTTATTTCAGCATAAGCTTTCGTGGGTTAAGAACCCACTTCATCGGATGCATGGAATGGAACATATAGTAATCAGATATTTATTCAAAAGTTCAAAAAACTTCAAAAGTTTCTACTGATAACAGTTCCTTTCAATTAATTAGCCTCTTAACATTGATATAGACACTCCCACCTTTTCATGTTTCTCTGAATGTATAAATATCTGATTACTGTATGTTCCATTCCATGCAGCCGATGAAGTGGGGTCTTAACCCACGAAAGCGTATGCTGAAATAAATTTGTTAGTCTCTAAGGTGCCACAGGTATTTTTCTTGTTTTTCTTTTTCCCAGAGAGAGAGAGTCTCTCTATTCAGCCTCCTGCCACAACTGGCCTCACCCAGCTCCTTATGGACCAACAAGCCCTGTCCTGCCCCAGCTGGGCTTTATTTCTAATTGGTCCAGGTGTAAGCAGGCACTTCACAAACCGTTTTGGTGGGAATGATGGCTGGGTTGCTTCCCTCCCTTGCAAACATTTTTATTGGTTCATTTCCTTTCTTTGACTTTTGCTTAGCAAGCTAAATTTGAGAAAAGACGTACAACCTTTTCCCCACTGTAAAATAGGTCTCATTTATTTTTGGCCACTTGTAACATACAAAAAGGTCTAACAGTACATTAATGGTGCCTACACTATCTCCTTAATGGCTTCACATAAGGATCCTGCTAGAGCCTTTAGTGTATACAAGAGCCTTTTCCTCATCCATACTTGGAATCAAATCTTCCCCATAAATTCCAATAGATTCATTTATTCTTCATTAGTGTGTCTCAGGATTTGTCAGTTTCTGCAAATACTTTGCCACCATTTTTACTCTTTTTCCCTAAATCCCTGTCATTCTTTATGACACAGGTTGCAAAGTGTCTACTTTCTTTGCAGATCTCAACTGTTTAATTTTTTCAGCTTTTCTCTTTAATCCTTCATGTAACCAATCATTTTCTAGCAAGCTTGCTACTTTAGTTTCTAAATTTTTGTTAAAGCTTTCTTCATGTCATCCATTTTATGGCAAGTAAGTGGTAGAAAGGATTTCACACTTTCCTCATGATATAATGATATCGGCCTGGGAAAAAACAATTGAAATGAGCCTGATGACTGGTTGAGCAGTGCAAAGCCTAAGCTTTGGGACCAGACCCCTGCTGTTTAAATAAGCCAGTCCTCTTGATTTGGGTATTCTTATTACTAATGTCTTAGACACACAGAAACAAGAGTGTGGAGTTCACTTCCTATTCCTCAGTGACATGCTACATTAGCCATTGCTTATCTTCTCAGTGGCAGTTTACCTACTTGGTGACTGTTATTGCTGGCACCTAGTTCCACCCACATACACCTTTTGGGCATTTGTTTAAAAGCTTTATCCATTTTACATGAAAATGTACAAAAAGATACAACATGAACCATGAACTTAACCGTACAATCCCAAATGGAAGATAAGATATGGGCTATATTAGCAGCTTCTCTCATTGTCTCCTGGGCAGCATTTCCAGTCTGGGAATTGGCTTGGTAACAAAGCCAAAACTTTGTTAACACAGAGTTAAGATTGCCATGGGGTGCCTTGTGATCTTCCAGAATATCAAGTTCAGCTATATTCAAATATCTGAAAACTAGAAAATGAACAGATTCGGTAAAGCAAACAAACTTCTGAAAACCAGGAAATACACTGTTACGGTACAGGCCACACCCATAATGGAGCTTTAAATGTTTCCCTACAGCTGTCAATAGCCACTGAGAATAGTTCAGTGAGAGGGAGTGCCATAAATAGACATAAAGAATGACTAAGAGAATGTGCCATTTGTACAGATTTGATTTGTTGCATTTTTCTGCATGCACTTCAGCTGTTAGGTGTAGCTGTACTGAATGGTGAAGTGATTAATTGAAGCAGGTTGGGAGTGCTGTCACTCGGGTATGAGGAAAAGTGCATGCATACGTTGGGGATCAGATGTCCCTCATTTCAGTGCTAAATTGTGTAGGCTGTGTCAACAGCGGTGCATACGGGCCTTCTTGCCATAGGGATTGTCAGCAGTCTGGTGTCATGTATGACAATGGTATCTGGAGCATAGTGAAGGCAATGTCTCGGACGGAATCCTCAAGGCAAAGGTGACCTAAACCTACGTTTTGTGTAAGCAAACAAAAGCTGTGAGATTTTGTCCTAAAGTGCTCATGTGCTCTGTTTCCTGAAATTTCTGTAGTATCTGTAAGGAAAGAGCCCACGAGCCCCGACATGCTCTCCCGCCCCCCCACCAGCTAAAACCAGGAGTGGAGCCCTGGGGACACCTGAGCCCTGGCGCCCCTGTGGGACAGAAGCTGGGAACTGAGCCACAGCACTAAAGCCCCAAGCCCCAGCACCCCCTGTGAGGCTGAAACCAGGAGCAGAGTCACAGGGCTGAATCCCTGAGCCCTAGCGCTTCCCCCAGCTCTAAAGCCCTGAGTCCTGATGCTCCTGAAGGTCAGAAACCCTGACCCCACCCTGCTGCTGCAGCCCCAATGCCCCACTCTTCCAGTAGCTGAAGTCCATAATGTCTTGTTCAGAGTTAAGGACAGTTCAGAGTTACGGACAACCTCCATTCCTGAGGAGCCCATAACGCTGAGGTTCTACTGTAATTATCCTGGTCATCCCCTTTAACCCTTTTTAAATATTAGCACAATATTAGCCATCTTCCAGTTTTCTGGAACTTCCCCAAGATTAACTGAAAAGCAACATTAACTGTCCAGCAAGCTCATTGGTCAGCTCTTTTAAAAAAAACTCTTGGGTGCAAGTTTTCTGGACTTGCTGATTTAAAAGTGTCCAACTTTAGTATTTGCTGTTTAACATCCTCCTGAGCTA
Source organism: Chelydra serpentina (assembly GCA_037349315.1). Classification (NCBI taxonomy): domain Eukaryota; kingdom Metazoa; phylum Chordata; order Testudines; family Chelydridae; genus Chelydra; species Chelydra serpentina. The sequence continues at coordinate 27,582,181 of JBAIAC010000010.1, forward strand.
CTATTGAACAGTATTTCATGATCATTATATGATATGACTACATCTCTAACCCACCCCAACTATAGATCAAATATTTATTAAATATTTTTGCCTTTTCACTATTATTATTATTCAAACATATCTATCTAGTAATTGACTAATACAGTGGTTTTTAAATAATGTAGTTTACTACATAACCCCATCTGAAATAGGGGACTCATAATATATCTATGAAAACAGAAGGGAAAAAAGGTCTATAAGGGATACAGGATTTTTCTGGCTGACAAGAGCTTGTGTACCCATAGGGGTCTGTGTACCCCAGTTTGAAAACCACTGGACTAATACTATTGTTAGGATTCTTTTTGTTCTTAATATACTTTTAAAAAGTCCTTCTTATTGTACTTAATTCTGCTGGCCATATTCCTCATCCTTTTGCTTCCCTTATCAACCTTCTATAATTCCTTTTACAGGAAAGACTCACTGAGGGAAGATTCAGAATTAAGGTTAATATATCCCTGTTGGTCAAGGACAAGTCTGTTTTTTATAAGTAGTTTGGCCTGCTTGGATATGTAAGGGATTGTAACAGTTGCTTTCCGGAGTAAACCAAAAATGTAATAAAATTACATGCAGAAGTCTTTAGCCATGTTTTGCGTACTCAGTTTATTGGCGATGACTTCAGTGAGAACAAGGGAAGCAATGTAATGGCCTAGAAACAATGTGATGATCATTAAAAACTCTGTTTCATTACCTTCAAGAATGAGGAAAATAACAGTTTCTGCATCCTAACATAGCTGCAATTCACAAAGAATAAAATAACAGAGCACAATGATAATGATAGGCAATTGTTCTTACTGCTCAACTTAAAAAAATATCTGAAGTAAAAATGCATTTTATTTGTTCACTTGTTGACTTTGTTTTTTAGAAGTCATAGAATCTACTTTGTGTCATCAGTCTCTAACTGTCAACACTGATAACTTTCACCAGAGCTATGAAACACTTTGTGAAAAACATGCTTTTTAATATCCGTAGTCGAGTCACGTAAAACTTTTAGATCTGCTGTTTTTCCTTTCAGCAAAATTCCATCCATTAGCTTATTCAAATGTATATGTATTTCTACGCTGATCATTTTCAAATGTCAGTTGAATTTAAAAGTAGTGGATACCGACAAGATTTAGGTCCAACTCTCACTCCCTACCAATATAACCAGTGAACTGAAACCACAAGTGCATGAGTAAAGTCAATTAAAACATTTTTTTGTTGAAAGAATTTGAACTGGCACGAATTCAGCAATGCAAGTACAGAAATATTACAATTGCAAGAATATTTGACTAGTATAATAATTTTGAGGCAATATATGAAGCTACATTCAAAAAGCTATGGATGAAATTCAGCTGTAAAGAATTATTTAAATCTAAGCACTCTCACTCTGTCATAGTCTACCTTATAAATGACCTCAATGAATTGGCCCATGGAGAATAAAATTCCACACTGAATATTTTATACAGGTCACAATGGATTTAATGATAAGCTTGTAAGGTTGCACTGTGAATAAACCTAAGCAAAGCTAAATCAAAACATTTGACATAATTTTTTATACAAGAATACATGTGAGTGAAAGTCTAGTCTTGGTGTTCAAACAATGCATATGTATTGTTTTAGAGTTTGGGGCTCCTGTTTCATTCCCTTCACTTTTCAGTATGCCATCACAGCAATAAGCTCAAAAGTATGGGTAAAAGCAGGAGAAAGCACCTGCTTGCTGGAAAGAGACCATCTGGCTGTTGCTGCTTTGAACAGCACCAATAGCCAAACATCTGCAGCACAAGGAAGAGGGAGGGGAAAGCTCAGCTGGTCAGTTACAGTGAGATTAACTAGCTGTACATAGAGTTCCCTAGGCTACTCCTATCCCCTTCTGTTTATGAATCAAGACAAAGGATGGGACTTGTATGTCTTAGGAGGCAAAAGAACACACTGCATCCTTCAACTAGAAGGTAAATCAATATGCCTCATGAAAGGTGAATCAAAGCCAATCGGGATATAAAACACTGCGAGGATTTTGGGTGAGCATTACTCCAAGACATGAGAGTATCTAGTTAATTAAGCCTAAATTCCAGAATGTTGTGTTATGATTTTGTTTTATATTTGGCTATTTGTTTCCAATACTTCTACTTGTGATTACGTGAATCTCTGCTTTTTAAAATAAACTTATACTTGATTTCACTATGAACATATTTAAGTGCTGTGTGTTCAGTGGAGCGATGACCTGAGTAGTGGAACTGGTAAACTGGAGTGTACTGTTCCTTTGGCAACAACAAATCTGAATATTGAGAGTGTCTGGTAGACTAGGGGCTGAACACTCCAGGGAGTTGCTTGGAGGGAACATGGAGTTGAAGTAGGAGTATGACTACTGCTAACCTGTAGAGTAACAGCAGGGTCTGCATAGGCCAAGAGGGTAGTGCTTGTGTTGCCTCTGGCCAGGGGAGTTGGGGAGCTGACCCTCAGCAAGCACAGAATTTTTCTCACACTAAGCTCAGGTAGTGGCTTGGTGCCTTGCAGCCTTGAGTGCTCCTGGGAAGTGTCAGAGGCAGGCACCAGAAGTGAGAGCAGGGAGTCTGTCTGTCCTGGGCTCTCAATGAGTCCCCAGCTGGCAGCCAGGCAATCTAGAGGACGACACCATCTGACTCAAATGCAGAAGGCACAAGAGCTGGATTGGAGGGCAGGGAGGGAAAGGAGTAGATTGGGACAAGGGACCTTGTAAGATGGAGAAAAGAGGGTGTCATAAATATAAAGCAAAAAGAACAGGATTACTTGTGGCACCTTGGAGACTAACACATTTATTTCAGCATAGGCTTTCGTGGGTTAGAACTCACTTCATCAGACGCATGGAATGGAACATACAGTAAGCAGATATTTATACATTCAGAGAAACATGAAAAGGTGGAAGTACCTATACCAACTTTAAAAGGCTAATTAAGAGGAACTATATCAGCGGGAGGGGGGGGGGGGGACTTTAAGTGATAATCAAGATGGCCCATTGCAGACAGTTGACACAAAGATGTGAGTGAGGATAGTTAACTTAGGGAAATAGATTCAATTAACGTAATGACCAAGCCATCTTAATAGATTAGAACAAGCTGTCACCTCTTTCTCTTGATTTAAATTCACTATCTATGGTTCAACAGGACTTCCTCACAGCTTAGACCAGAAGGCTTAACTAATGGTTGTTGAACTAGAAGAGATATATGTTGTCCTGACCTGATGCTTTTCAACTTATGCTTTATAAACAGGCTTCATACATCCAAAAGATCTTAATCATAGTAAGAGGCTGACAAAAAAGTAAGCAGGCATAGAGTAGTCTGGAAAACAATACAAGAATTACTGCAACTTCAGGTTATTTGTCAAATGGATTTTTAGTGTTGCCAGCTTTTGTGGCCATCACTGTACACAGTTGGTAACAAAGAAAGAGAGCTTGATCCTGCCCTATGCTGAAATTTGTGCTGTGAATCAAGTAAAAAATAAAAATAAAAATAAAAATAAATCAGTCTGCTAGTGCATGCCAGAGCAGCAGCCAATTTAAGAAGATACAATATGTGCACATAAATCACATCATTTAGGCTTTTACCTCTGACCCCAGAGACAATGGGCCTGATTCTCTTTTATATTAAGGTCACTCTACATCATGCTGGCAGAAGAGGCTGAAAGTGTGAACAAATGTATTTCTAAAAGATATGCTATAGCTCAAATTAAGGTTCTGGCTTGATGCAGAAATCTCTGGGTGAAGTTCTATGGCATGTGTTATGAAGGAGGTCAGTTTAGATTATCATAATAGTAGGTTTGGGCATTTGACCAGTCCAAAAATAATTGGTCAACTGACCAGTCAAATATTGTCAAATGTCAAAAATGGTCATATTTTAAAGCACTAATTTAGCAGAACAGTAACAACAAAAGAGTAAGACGTTATGGTCTCCAATAGGCTTAGACTTAGTACATATGCTTAGTTACAAAAAATAAGTTATTTAACTGAGTGATTTTTAACTCAGAAAAATGTAAAACACAATGAAACAAAGTTTTAAAAACTGAAATAATTACTATCTTTTTTTAGCAATGTTAGGTTAAACGTGAACGTTATTCAAGACTGAAGTGTTACAAAAGAGAAATTAAATTAAACAGAAACAAAACAAACACATAGCAACTCTAAAGAGAAAAGTGCATTTTAAAATGACTTTAAGCTAGGTAGGCAACAGGCCAACTCCTCCAGCAGCTTAATGGCTGTGCATCTTTTCTCTGTGTATTGGGGGAGTTAATTTCTGAGTTATTTTCTGTATATTTGTCTAGTCAGTTTAGATTGTAATTTCTTTGAGGCAGGGACTGTGTCTTAACTTGTTTAATGTGCTTTGTAAACTGCCACATACATCGATGGCCTGGTGTACAATAAAGACATACATATGTTTGTTCTAGAAGATTCCAACCAATCAAGATGCTCAACTTTGAATTAGTTCACCTTTTTCACAACAGGTGCCATTAGCATGTGTTACAGTTAGTGATCAAGACATTTAAGTAGACTTGCTAACAGATGGCACCATGATGTAACCAAAAAGACAGGCTGCTGTCTACATCAAGGCATTCTTGCTGAAATATTTTACTGTTGTTAAATAATGGATGGTCAATTGACATTGTTTGACCAGTAAATGTACTGGCTTGCCAAGCCTACATATCAATGCCTTATAGCCTTAAAGTCTATAAATCTATTAATAAAATGAACATGCATTTTAAGACCCCTTTGATAGTGTAAAGTGGTATATGGTGGATGTAAATGAGAATCCGGTCCCGTGAATCTGCTTCTTATCTCAACAATACTGGATTTACACTGGCTTAATCTTTTCATTAGTGCTGTTACACTTAGTTTACACTAGGGTGAGAGCTGAGGCATATCCTATGCCTTCCACTTCCAATTTTAGATCTCAATATAATTAATATAAACATTTTCTCTCACTCTTTATACATTTTCTCAGCAAAAATCTGTAACTAATTACATATTTGCTAGTCTCAGGTGGCACTAGGAATTCATTCTCTATCCTACCCACAGTGGTCTCATCTGATAATGCTTGATGTGAGATATCAAAGGAAAAATATTATTCTGGATAAACTACAGTGATAATTCTTTTCACTTGAATTATTTTTTTAAATTGTGTTATAGCAGCTCTTGTGAATTAGTGATTTTACTATACAAGCTAAGTATTTTCAGTTTTCAAAGAAAAGGTGTCGTTTTCTTCAGAGGACCAAGGAGTAACCAAGAAGCATATTGTAAGGCTACCTCCTTAGAGACAACGTGACTTGAAATGCTACCTTTGTGGATTTTACCTGAAGTAAATCTGCAGAGGGATAGCCCACCCCTAAAGAACTTGTACATGGGAAATCAAAGTAATATCTCTTTCCCTTACTGAGGCAACTAAGACTGCACTAGAAAATAAAACATTATTGTCACAGGTTGGATGTTAAAAAAAATGATATTTGATATATTAATTATAGGTATCAAGAAACATGGAATTACTGAACATATAATAGGGTGATAAGTAATAGCCAACATGAATTTGTCAACAAATCATGCCAAACCAACCTAATTTCCTTTTTGAAAGGGTTACTGGCCTAGTGGATGGGGGGAAAGCTGTAGACAGGATATATCTTGATTTTATTTAAGCTTGTGACACAGTTTCACATGATATTCTCATAAGCAAACTAGGGAAAGGTGATCTAGATGAAATTACTATAAAGAGGGTGCCCAACTGGTTGAAAGGTCATTAAAAGAGTAGTTATCAATCATTTTCTGTCAAATTAGGAGGACATATCTAGTGAGGTCCTGCAGGGGGTCCAGTACTAGTCAATATTTTATTAATGACTCAGATAATGGAGTGGTGAATATACTTATCACATTTGTGGATGACCAAGCTGGGAGCGGTTGCCAGCAATTTGGAGGACAAGATTAAAATTCCAAATGACCTTGATGAATTGGAGAAGTGGTCCAAAATTAACAAGATGAAATTCAACAAAGACAAGTGCAAAGTATTACACTCCAGAACAACTGGCTGGGTGGTAGTACACCTGAAAATGAGTTGGGGATTACAGTGAATCACAAATGAATGAGAGTCAACAATGTAATACAGTTCCAAAAAAGAATAATATTCTGGGGTGTATTAACATAAATGTATGCAAGACATGAGATGTAACTGTCCCACTCTACTTGGCACTGGTGAGGCCTCAACTGAAGTTCTGTGTCCACATCTGGGTACCACACTTTAAGGAAAATGTGGACAAATTGTAGAGAACTCAAAGGAGAGTCACGAAAATGATAAAAGGTTTAGAAAACCTGACCTTATGAGGAAAGGTTAACAAATCTGGGTGTTTAGTCTTGAGAAAAGGTGACAGAGGGAGGGATCTGATAACATTCTTCAAATATATTAAGGGATGTTATAAAGAGGATGCTGATCAGTTGTTCTCCTTGTCCAACGAAGGATGGATAAGAAGTAATGGGCTTAATCTGCAGCAAGGGAGTGTGACGCTGCACTCCATAATGTTTTATGGAAATATGCTTATGAGTGTGATTATAATGTAATTGGAATATGCTTTATGGAAAAGGTCTCTTGTAAGGTATCATTACAAAGGTTATAACCTACTGAATATATTCCTTCTATCTGAAGCTAGAAATATAAAGTATAACTCTGTGCTCCTATTGCAATTATGCAAAGTGTGGGCCATTAATGGTGGTTTAGAATCTTGATGGCTCCCATTGACTAGGACAATTGGTTGTAGATGGTTTATTTACCTGCACGCCTTCTTGTGGACCTGTGGGCAATGAAGAATGAGGTATTATAGTGACCATGTCACCTGATACTGGAATCCATCTTAAACCTGGTGCTTTTCCATTTAGAAGGAGGTGTGGGAACCCAGAGAGACAAAAGATTCCTGCCTTGTGCCAAAGCTATAAAAGTGGGGGGGAACAGAACAAAGGGGACTGCCAGTCATGAGAAAACCCCTAGTTACCACCTGAGCTGGAACTAACCAGGACTGTACCAGGGGAAAGGATTGGGCCCAGACTAGGAAGAAGTCTAGTCTGTGAAGAAGCTTATTGGAACATCTCTGAGGGTGAAATTTTACCTGTAATCAGTTTCTTAATGTATTAGGCTTAGACTTGAGTGTTTTTGCTTTATTTTGCTTGGTGACTTAATGTGTTCTGTGTGTTATTACTTGAAATCCTACTTTGTATACTTAATAAAATCACTTTTCTTTATTAATAAACCCAGAGTAAGTAAGTAATACCTGGGGGAGCAAACAGCTGTGCATATCTCTCTATCAATGTTATAGAGGGCAGACAATTTATGAGTTTACCCTGTATAGGCTTTATACAGAGTCAACTGGATTTATTTGGGGTTTGGATCCCATTGGGAACTGCGTGTCTGGATACTGGAGATAGGTGACCTGCTGAGCAGTTTTTGGTTAAAGTCTGCAGCTTTGGGGGCGTGGATAAGACATGGGTCTGTGTTGCAGCAGGCTAACGTGTCGGGCTCAATAAGGCAGGGTTCTGGAGTCCCAAGATGGCAGGGGAAATGGGCTCATCTCAGCACATCAGGTGACAGTCCCAAGGGGTTCTCTGTGACCGAACCCGTCACAGAAAGATTTAGGTTAGATACCAGGAAAAGCTTTCAGGTAGTTAAGCTCTGGAATAGTCTTCCAAGGGAGGTTGTGGAAACCCTGTAATTGTGGATTTTTAAGAACAGATTAGACAGATACCTGACAGCAACGGTCTATGTATATTTGGTCCTGCTGCAGTGGAGGGTGCTGGACTAGATAACCTCTCGAGGTCCGTTCCAGCCCTACATTTCTATGATGCTGTGATGTGAGAACTGTAAGTCTATGGCTAAAATAAAAATTATTGATCTAACATAACATTAAGTAAGGGAACTCAGAGAAACAAAGGAGGGGAGTGTGACACAGGTGACAATCAGATGGCAAAGGATCCCTCGTTCTTTGCAAACTCTCACCTCAGACCTGACAAGCTAACTGCACAAAACATTTCTTACAGAATATTTTATCCACAGAGTAACACACATGGTATCTACAGAAAGCTGGTAACGTGTCAAGATTCATAATCATTGCAAGATGTATGTATGGGTAATATTTAAGGAATAAGGTATTTATATCGAAAGTATGCATTATGGACTCAGTAGAAATTAGCCGCCAGGAAGTAATGTGTCTCAGGGATGACCCATTCTAGCAAGAGGGAGCTGTCATCCCTCCCTAGTCAGCTGGTGAGGTAACGCAAGGTTCTATTTCTACCCTTTCCACATCCCAGAACATTCAAGGAAAACCATCAAAGACAATTACAAATGATCAAAACCACTTGGAGGTAAAAAGGAATATTATAGCAGGCAAGAGATCACCCTGGCTATGAATGAGGCAAAAGACTGTTTCAATATAACAGAATATTTGGATCCTGGTTCTTGTGAAACCAGACAGCTCTGCAACAGACTCAACCTTGCGGGGGCGGGGGGAGGGGGGTAGAGAGCCTACATTATTACATAACACAGGTAATGGTATTGATAAGTGTAGACCCAGATTCAAGTTTTAAAAATTTTGTTCTGTAACTACTTGTTTCCGCCATTTTCTCTCACTTCTAGTTAAATCTTTATTCTTTCTGAAAGAAATATATTTTTATTTTATAAATGCTCACGAGTGCTGTGTGGTTTACAGGAATGGTTGTGTCACAGGGTGCTGCTTCAACTCCCCAGCGAGAGCCGTTTTGCCTGGCCTATTTTTGTGGTGTCTGAGTCACAAACACACACAGTGTGTTTCTTTTCTATGTGTACCTTTAATCCTCTATTTCCAAACAGCATAGGACATAGCACAGATATGCAGCAGGAGGAGCCTTTCACACAGCTTCTCTCTTCCAGTTTACCCTCTAGGCTCTCCCCGGCTTTCGGTTCCTCCCAATTATATATCCTTCAAGTTACTGAACCAATTGTCTCACTAGTATAGCAATTACCACCCCGTGTCAGTAATCCCCACCAGTAACAGGTTGATTGGTTCCAATTAAGCCTGAAGTCTTCTCTGTACTACAGCAACCTATTGAGATGGTTGCAAGGCCGACCAGCCTCTCCTGTGTCATTGTGGAGCGTAGATGTGTGTTTATTAACTTCAGCTTGGAGAAGCTGCGTTCTCCACTGGCAACTGTTACAGGAAGTGTTAGAAGTATGCACAGAGCAACAAAAGCATTTGGAAAGAGGGCGGTCATCTTATTTGTGCACATATATTCCAGAACAGCCTTTGGAGTTGATCCTGCTGAAATATATCTTGAAAGGGCTTTCAGTTCATCACCTAAATCACTCGCATCAATATCGCACATGTCAACACTGTCTCTGGTGCCCTGCATTGCTGGTGTAGGTCTTCTTCAGGTATAGTGAGGAGTTTTGGAATATCATACAACATCCCAAATATACTGCTGTGTTCCTTGAGCTGCATGAAACGTTCAACTGACTGTATTGCACAATCCAGCATCTGGTTAAAGAATTCAACTTTCAATTGTTGTTTGGGGTCTCTTATGGGATTATCCCATGCCTCGTAATCAAAATGTCGTCTTCTTCTTCAGTGACTCTTGTATTCTTGAATGGGTAGGAAAATAGCTCCAATGTGAAGTTCCTCTGCCAGCTTCTGTGAACTCTTCAGAACATTTTTAAATCCCTCATCTGACCGGTAATACTGTAGGTACGACTGTGCTTTGTCCAGTTGTCCCATTGCTCCAGATAGATCAAGGTCAACACCTTGGAGTCTCTTGCTTACAACATTTATTTCAAACAGTATGTCATGCCACAACACTAAGCCACACAGAAATTTGAAGTTATGTATGTTTCTCGTGATTCCATTTCCCTCTGCCACTGTTCTCCCACGAACTGTTCCTGTCATAGCATTATCCTCCACAATGGTTACTATGGCGTCATCTATCTTCCCAGTTTGGGGCTTGATAGGCTTTATCGCCTCCATTCGACTTTCTCATCGTGTGGCACTCAGTGGTTTCAGTGTCAGAAAGGATGTTCCCAGACATTGCTTCAAAATTTGCCATCGATGAGTTGATGCAGAGAAAAATACATTAAAATATTCAGCAGCCTCACTAGAAGTTCACGCTGCATCGCTGACCACCAACTTCAATGAATGAGAACTGCATGGGACAAAAAAAGCTCGAGGGTTTAACTCTCGGATCCGTGTCCGCACTCCTGTATTCTTTCCTCTCATGTTGACACCATTATCGTAGCACTGACCTCTCATGTCTGCTATCGCAATTCCTGTATCTTCCAGCTTTTTTAAGAAGCACATTTGTCATCCCAGCTCCTGTAGTATCATCAATGTCAATACATTATAGAAAATGCTCTGACAGTCACCATTGCACAGACATTTTCACTAGGTTCTGTTGTTGTTACAAAATGCATCATTAAAGTCACTTGTTCGTGTGGCTGATGTCAGGTGTGCAGTCCAGAATAACAGAAATATCTTGCTGACTTCAGATTTGCTACAATCTTCTGTTTGACTTTTGTTAAGAGTAACTGTATGCTCTCACTTTGAATTGTTTTTCCAAGGTAGTGGAGTGTGTACATTTCTTGGGCGGTGACTCTTCTTAGATGCTCCTGGAGTACAGCATCAAACTCAGCCATCAGCTCCACAATTTTAAGGAAGTTTCCGTTGTTTAGCACATACAGCTGATCTGAAGTGCCACGTTTTGGGTAGCAAGCATTCTCACAATGGCAATGGGCCTTTTCAGAACATTTTGCCAGTAAAGAGACTCTGATGCAATCTTCTCTTGATGCTGATCATCTCTGGTGGCCTTTAACCTTAGTCTCATCTCAAGCTCTTTCCACCTATGGAATGCTCTCTGGTGATTTGCAGCCTTCTCATGGCATGCCAGATTTCTAGCCAGATTTTTCCAGTCCTTTGTTCCTGTAGAACCCAATGTGACTGGAACATTAGACTGGAAGAGTTTGCAATAAAAACAGTATGCAGCATTCTGGGTTTTTGAGTACATAAGCCATGGCCTCTCCACTTTGTCACCATTGGGGATTTCACGCCAGTAATGTGTTGGATGGAAACTTCTATTTTCATTATCTTTGGGGAACATGAAGTTTTTCACTCGCTGTGGCCCATGCTGTACAAGGAAGTCCCTCAGGCTACTACTCAAGTGGGTCCACAGTCCTGGATCATCTAGACTCAAGGAACTAAACTCAGCAACAGCTGTTTCTTGCACTCTTCTCTGATCTACACTTTTCTTCAGGAATGTGCATGGTTACATCCATTTGAGATGGAGATATGGATGCTGCAGTAGCTGCCAGGTCACCTGCACTCTGACTAACTGGAAGATCAAGCATCTCCTCACCACTCACATCCTCACTGGGGCCGGAAGGCTCACTGTGAACATTTGTGTCTATGTATCTCAGGAGAGCTCCTTCCTGATTAGATAGAAAAGTTTCCTTTGCTTTCTTTCCTTTTCTGAATGCTGCCCCAGAGGGGCATTTTCTTCTTTCACTCATGACTGCTGTTCTGTGCCAGCTATAGTGGCTCTCAACACTCAGTTGAAAGGGACAAATAAGTAGACTGGTAGCAGGACCTGAGTGAGGGAAGATATCAGCATCTTAAGGGCCTAGCTGGCTCCTACTACTTCAGTTGACTGCCTGTTTTCTTCAAGTGGGTTCAGGGAAGCAGCAGGAAACAGGAAGCTCCCTAAGAAGCTGGTGCTAATCAGTCCAGGCTCCTGGGGGTGCTAGAGAGATACATAAGAGGCTCCTCCTCCTCCTTTCTTTCCCTGCAGCTCTGCTGCTTTCTGTTATTCCCTCTCACCTTTTCTCCTGCCTGCCTGTTATGTCTCTCATGCCCTCCTTCCTCCAGCACAGCACTCCACCATCTCTGTGCATCTAGAGCAGAGAGAATACATATGCACCAGCAGCAGACACAATTTTCTACACTCTGGGTCCTAATGTGCCTGCCGGGCGGCTGTGGGTCGAGGGGAGGGGAGGAGGGGGGGCTATCTGCCCGCTCCTGGTGGCCAGCGCCTGCAAGCCCCCCAGCCCCTGCAGGCGCAGCACGCGACAGCCGCAGAGACCTCCTGCGGATGCTTCCCTGGCCGGGAGCCGCCCCAGGTAAGCACCGCCGCCGGGACTCCCACCTCGCCCCCAGGTCCCTCTGGCTCTTGGGGGGGGGGGGCTCTCTGCGTGCTGCTGGTACCCCCAAGCCCCGCTCCGCGGCAGCTCCCATTGGCACTTTTCCCGGCCAATGGGAGCCTCCGAGCTCGTGCTTGTGGCGGGCGCAGCACGTGGAGGGTCTGGAGACTCCCCTCCCAGCGCTGAGCCTAGGAGCCAGAGACCCCCCAGCAGAGCTGGTGAGTGTGGCCAGGGAAGGGGGCAGGGTGATGGTGAGTGTCTGGGAGGTGTGTGGAGGGCGCTGGGCAGTGGGGGAGGTTTGTGTTTTGGGGTTCCAGGCAGTGGGGGCCTGTTGGGGGGTGCTGGGCAGTGGGGGAGATCTGTGTGCGTCAGGACACTGGGCAGTGGGGGTCTGTGTGGGGCAGTGTGTAGTTGTGGTGATGGGGCTGTGGGGAAGGGCACTGGGAGGGAGGAATGGAGGGAGGGGAAATCTGTGTGTATTGGGAAACTAGTGAGTGGGGAGGGTTCTGTGTGGGGTGCTGGGCAGCTGTGGTGGGGCTGTGGGTGGGAGGGTGCTGGGTAACGATGGTGGTGTGCACAGCACTGTGCATTTGTTGTGGGGGGGCTCTGGGCATAGTGGGTTCAGGGGGTGCAAGACATAGTGGATCCAGGGGGCACTGGGCAGGGGAGCTGTGCCCTGCAGCATAGGCCCACCCCCAACAGGAAGGGGCATGCTGGTAGCACAGGGTCAGGCGGACCAGTGTGCCTCTGGCCATGCCATGCCATGCATGCCCCATTGCCCCTGGCCGGCCCCGCCCTTCCTGCTGCTCACCTCCTCCCAGGAAGCGGCCGGCAGGTAAGTGTCAGAGGCTGCATCCTCCTCCCCAGCAGAGCGTGTGCAGACCGGTCCTCCTTGCTCATGGCAGAGCCAAGGAAAGGGGGCACCTGCCTCTGCACATGCTGAGCCTACCCAGGGCAGGCCGTACAACCCCTCTTGCAGCTTCCTAGGGCTGTGTGCCCCCTCTCATGGCTCCGGTTGGGGTTGTGCATGTGTGCCTGTCGTGTGTGTGTGTGTGTGTGTCTCCCCCCCCCGCTCGGCCAATGTGTCCTGATATTTCACTCTTCCGATCTGGTCACCCTACTGGAAGCAGGAGTTAATAAGGTGACTCCCAGTCCTGGGTACCCCAAGAATCATCACACGGAGATAGGTTAAAGAGAACTTTTTCCCATCCTAAATTGGTATCTAAATATTAATTGGCCAGCTCCAACAGATAAAAAAAACCATTGTGCAGTGGCTGCTGGTAATTGCATATGCAATAGAATCAAAGGAGAATTTCAAGAGCACCTTCCAGTAGCGCACCAAGTGATGTGACTAATATCTAATGCATAGAGTTTGTTCTTTTTCTCATCCTCCCTCCAGGGGCAAAATTAGGCATGCAGTGTAATTTTGGGGGGGCAGGAGGAAGGATTAAATGTACACACAATGTGCTTATATTAGAGAAGGCAAGGTCAAAGTGTGTCTTGCCCTTAGAATGGACAGTGGTAAGGTGATAATTATCCTTCTTTCCTCCATTATGTCCAAGGAGTGGATTTGTAAACCACACTGTAGCATTCTGTATTACTTGTAGCTATCATCAGCTCTTAGGAAACTCCATATCCAGGTATCGCTGTAGTCCCAACAGAAGATGCTGATATGTATAACTGAGGCCAGATCATCATCCATTAGGATAGGAGGGAGTCTCTTAACCAACTGGAGATAGCATAAAGCATTACTTGTGGATGCTACTATATATGAGCGCTTAGAATTAGTGAGGAATGCAGGAGTACTCCCTGTGAGTGTGTGTCTTCAAACAAATGAGACTGCAACATGCATCCAAACTCTTCAAAGTGCTTTCCTCTGACTACCAGCATCACCTCTGTCTTGCTTGGGTTCAGCTTCAACCAACTGTTCTTCATCCATGAGTTGATTTCATCAAAGCAATGGGCCATCTTAGTGCTAGTGGTATGACTATATGTGATGTAGGATAAGTAGAGCTTTGTGTCATCTGCATATTACTGGCACTTGAGTCCATGTTGTCTCATTATTTCAGCTAGTGTCTGCATGTAGATGTTGAACAGGACCACAGAGAGAATGGTCCTTGTGGGACCCCAAAAGTGAGAGTTCTAGTGATGGAGGTTCTGTAACCCAGGGACCCATTACTGCCAGCAGGCGGGGGCGGGGGGGGGAGGCGCATATGGGATGCATAGGGTTTTATAAGGATTCCCTGGGTTGAATATACATAATAGTTCACCGAAGGGTGCCATAAGACCCAATAGTAGCCCACTGGCTGACATAATCATTGGAAAATGTATGCATGAATAATATTTAAGTAATTATGTACTTATACAGAACATTATATTCTTAAGGTCTTGGAGTTAAGGGAGGTCATCAGGAGGTGACATACCTTAGAAATATTCCCTTCAGGAAGGAGGGAACAGATGTGAAATAAGAGACTGTGAAATTTACAAGAAAGAAAATCTACAAGATGAAACAGAGCAGGGAGTGTCCTGATTATGAATAAAGATTGTTCTGGTATATCTTGGAGAGTAAGGAAACACATTGAATCCATCACCTGGGACAAGCTGACAGCATACTTGTCTCATGAAAGGAGAATCGCAGCCAAGCCTGGCTGTAAAGCACTGCAAGGATTTTGGGTGACCAATATTCTACAAGAACATAACTGCCATAATGAGTCAGACCATGGTCCACCTTGCCCAGTATTATGTCTCTGACAGTAGCCAGTACCAGAGCTTCACGGAAAAAGTACAGAACAAGGCAATTTGAAGTGATCTGCCCCTCTCTTCCATTCTCTGCTTCTGGCAATCAGAGGTTTAGGGCTGCCCCAAATATGCCCCTGACAATATTAGCTCATAGCCATTGAAGGACATATCTTCAATGTGCAGCACGCTTTGGTTTCAAGTAGTAACAACCCAAATACATGTTTCCGCCTCCAGCACTCCACTATAAAAATTGTTCCAGCACCACTGTGCAAGTGTCCAGTGGGACACGACACTCCATGGAGACCCTCAGAGGGCTGACAGCTTAGACTGCACCAATTGCTAACCCACAGAGAGACAATGAGGCCTGTGAGGCCTAGAGGGCAGTGCTTGTGTTGCCTGGGACTGGTGGAATTGGGGAGCTGAACCACAGCAGGCACAGACAAGGCTTCCTCACACTAAGTGCAGGTGGCAGCTACGTGCCTCATAGCCCTGGGTACCCCCAGGAAGTGTCACAGGTATAGTTTCCCATTACTATATATTGGATGCATCCCTCTAGGAAGGTCTTCAACCCATTTTTTAGTGCTCTCTCATATGAGCAAACAGTATCTCATGGTCAACAGTTTTGAACAGTGCAGAGAGGTCGAGAAAAATGAGAATGGGAGTCAGCCATCATCCATGCACAGCAAGAGTTTATCCATCAGTTCCTCTAAAGCTGTTTTTGTCCCATTCCCTGGTCTGAATCCTGATAGTGCCAGGACTAAAGACTAGGCATTCTATACTTAGATAACTAAGAAACAATTTATTTATCTTTGCAGAAATAAACACTTTCACACAGCAAGGTTATTCCCTACAGTATTTGTGCTGGTGCTGTAGTCCTGTCTAGTCTAGTTTTAAATGTCTCAAGAGATGAGGCTTAGTGTTTCTATTCAGTGCATAAATATTTCTAATGCTGTTTATACTTAACTACTGAAGTGCCTTATAACATGCGGCAAACATCTAGCCATTATGCATTGTCTTCCCTTTGTGTAAAAATAATACACAAGTTTTCAATGCCAGATGGCTCTTGAAACTGAACTCCTTTATAACATCCCCCACTATGGATGGCATCCACAGTCAAATTCTTAAATCAATCCACAGCATTGGGGTCCTTTTAGGTCCAAAAACTATGGCAGCAAACCCTGCTTCTCTTTGCAACTGGACAGAAGACTGTGTTCTGTACTATTAGAAAAAGAACTGGCCATAATAATCCACACATTTGGAACATATTGACAGTCATATCTAGGAATCAAGCCACAAATCTTTAAAAAAATCTCCAATTGAAGCAGCTTGTCAATGTAGCAACACAGAGCACCACGAACATATCATTCCAGTGCTCTGCCTTGTGGTTTGAATACCGTTCAAAGTATCTGTCCTGATATTCAAAGCTCCCCATGGGGCTAATCATAGCTAATGGAGAGATCCTGCTGTCTTCTTCTGTAATCAAGACCTCCCTCAACAGCTACAATCCACTGAAACAATTAAACTGTCAACCAGTGTAGGATGCTCCTAATCAAAGAAGCAGAACTTTCATAGGAGCTGGACCTAAACTATGGAACTCAATCCTTGAAGAGAAAAGAACAGGCTTTGGAACAAACCACTTTCTGAACTAAATTCAATATTCATTTAGTCAGTGAAACACAAAAGCAAACAAAGACCCCTACAAACAAATCAACCTATTTCTATGAAATGTTGGGAAAAAAGAAAGATAGGTTTTTATTTATATTTTTAAATATTTGAGAGATACCCAGATACTATGGTGATGTTCTACTAGGTAGAAGTTTCCAGATGACATCATGATAGTTAGGCCAAAATTTTTGAAGCAGATTGTTTTGAAAAACAGATTTTGTTTGAAAAAAATATTTCAATTTGTTTCTATTTTGGACAGTCTACAATAGAAACTTTAAATGAAAAATATTCCTTGCTGGTTGTGCAAAATTTGTTTTCATTGGGTTTTGGTTTTCAATTTTTTTATTACCAATTTTAGTTGGTCGGCTTAGTGGCAGAGTGATGTGTTTTCATTTTCAAAAATGTGTCGATTTTGAAAACAGAAAAATTCCATGGAAAACTCAGAAAAAATGACAAAAAATAAACAATTGCACACAATAAACTGAACATAGCACTTCCAAATGTTATTTACATTTCTGAGCTTTCTTTTCTCAAACCAGTCCTAACAGCTACAAAAAGAACAACATTCACAAATGATGCCCTAGTAGTGCCAAGTACCCTTTAGCCACAAAGGTCCACATGAACAGCCAAAGGCAGGGGAGGGAGGAGAGAGAAGGAACCCTCTGGTACACCAGTACCCCTTATTGCCTCTGGCACCGGGGAGAGGGAATGGCAGAGAAGCTAGAACAGGGGTCAGCAACCTGCGGCACGCATGCCAAAGGCGGTACATGAGCTGATTTTTAGTGGCACTCTGCCGCAGGTCTGGGGTCCGGCCGCCGGCCCCGCTCAGCCCACTGCCCGTCTGGGGACACTGGAAAACTCAGCAAGGAAAAGCAAGGGCAAGGATCACACTAAACTGATAAGATCTGCATTTTAAATGTAATGTTAAATGAAGCTTCTTAAACATTTTAAAAGCCTTATTTGCTTTACATACAACAATAGTTTAGTTATATAATATAGACTAATAGAGAGAGAGAGCGTCTAAAAACGTTAAGTTGTATTGCTGGCACGCAAACCCTTAAATTCCAGTGACTAAATGAAGGCTGGCACACCACTTCTGAAAGGCTGGCGACCCCCGAGCTAGAACCAGGTTGGTGGCACTCGGGCATTAGGACAGGGAGCCTCAGGCAACTTTGAGCCAACCGCCATGCAGACCCCACTCACTGAGAGTTGCACAGACGATTTCTGTACAAAGTGATTACGCCTCGCGGGGTGGGGGGAAGCAACAGGTGTGTGTGGCGAGAGAGCGCAGCGCGATCTCCCGGGTGGGGGGAGGCGCGTCCACTGGCGCGGTGCAGACAGGCTTGTGCCTTCGCGGGGGACACAAAACAACTTCCCCAAACCAGAGCCAGTTGGAGCGGGTCCATTTCCTAAAGCTGCCAAACCAGGGGCCCACCCCCACCGCAAGGACTCGGCCGCGACAGCCCCCGGCGCTGGGGGACTGGCTGCTGCGCCCCTGGCTCTAGGGGGGAGGAGGCGGCGGCGGCTGGCGGGGGAGGGGGGGCGCTGGCTGGGGCATCCCCGAAGGGCAGGGGGGGGCCGGCGGGCGAGGGGCCCGTGGCGGCGGCGGCGGCGGGTCTCTTACTCTTTGGCGGGGGCGCTGATGTGCGCAGAGTTGTTGCGAGTGATCTGCTCCTTCTTCTTGCTTTGCTTGGAGGCCATGGCGCCGCCGCCGCCCCCGGCCCGGTGCTGCCGCGCTTCACCCGCGGGGAGCCGCGTCCGCTCCGCGTTGCTAAGAGACGCGGAGCCGCGGAGCATGCCCGGGAGAGCGGGGGGAGGTGTGCCATGGGGCAGGAGGAGGGGGGGTTTCATGAAGGAGCCACAGCAGGGTTTCCTCTTTGCCCTGGAGGAAAGGTGTGTACTTGTCACAAAGGCAAGGAGTAGGGCGAGAGGGAGGGGAGAGACACCATGTAGTTTTGTTAGGTGGGAACATCGCTGCTCAGCTTGAAACATAATTAGGGAAGAGGAGAAGTGAGCAGAAAGGGGAGCAGAGGGATGTAGGGTGAAAGCAAGGCTAATCTAAGCTCTGCCAGGGGCTGAACTAGACATCTCAGCACCAGGCAGCTGCAAAGGTGGCATAAAGCTCCTTCACCGGGCACTCAGCACAGCTGGGCAAGACCCAAACTCTGCCTAATGCGTTTAGGCACGAGCCATCTGTGGTTCATTGTGTGCTGTTTGGAGCAATAATGATCTCCTATCACTCTCAGGAATTGCAAATGATGCTTACAAAATCCAAATCGGTTCAGTCAGAGAAGTTGAACGCAGATGCTAGCCGGAGAGTTGATCTGCGAGTGTCTTTCCCAACCCTAAAGGGTTAAACACTTTCAGCTGTGGTTTTGGTGTTTATAATACTATTCTGCCAGTGTAATTATTTTCAAAGAAGCAAAGAAAAAAAGAGTTGTCTGCCTCCTATGGAGCCAACAAAAAACTGCAGAGGGAGCTGCTAACTCAAAGCACAGGAGTCCTATGGCAAGCATCCCTCATCTTTATTAGAAAGTTAGGTCATGTTGAACACAACCTTGACAAGTCATTTTAACTAGCGTGATGCTGAACATGACTTAACTTCTCTTGTCTACGGAGTCTATAATGTTTAACATTGCATCAAAGCTCACCACTTTGCTAAGATCAGTCAAAAGAGTTAGAGCCCAATTCTTCAAGAGAAACAATATGGATCCCTTGGAAGGATTTGGCACAAACTGTTTTTGCTAATCGCCGCTGAATATTTACTGTCTGCTGAGGGAGCCAGCCACATATACACATGTGGAATCAGTAAATCTCATCTTTTTGGAAAATTGGTGATTCAAAAAAGCTTGCTTACTTTTAATAAGTGTCTTTTTAAAAAATTATGTAACTTCATAAGGGAGAGACAAGGTGGGTGAGATAATAACTTTTATTGGACCAACTTCTGTTGGTGAGAGAGACAAGCTTGTCTCTCCCACCAACAGAAATTTATCCAATAAAAGATATCACCTCACCCACCTTGTCTCTCTAATATCCTGGGACCGCACAGCTATGACTACACTGCATATAACTTCATAATAGCTTTCAAGAAAATTAGGTTTTCTTTGTGAGAAAAGGCATGTCAAATTTCATTTAAAATAAAAGGAATACATTTTAGAGTCTATTGTTAGCACTTTACCCTTCCCATCAGCATTCATTAGTTTGTAACCCTTCTGCCAGGTGGAGTTGGGAGCAACAAGTATCTAGGGTTTCCATTTGACAATACAACACAGAACCAGCTCAAATCCCAAAATTACACACCACCCCTGGGTGCCTCTAAGAGGCAATACTTCCCCTCTCGCAAGCACTGAGTCTGTGTATGAAAAAGAAAACTTTTTTAGAAAGGGGAAGGGAACCAGGCATTACATTTGAAAAACATCACAAGCATGATTCAAAAACATATGACCATGAGCAAAACAACCACCCCAGAGTACATTGGGTAGTGTCCATTTGCTCAGTCTCTCATCTCGTGGTGTGAACGTCTGAGAAACAAATGTCCCTTTAAATATGACTCCCCTCTCCCTCCACCACACCCCACTCACAGTTGTTGTCCTTGGTCAGCAACAACCCAGAGTTCAGAGGTGCATTTGCATGAGTTCACCTCCCACCCTGGGAGGAGGGGGCAGGGGGAGGAATCTAGGAATGTTTCAGCTGCTGCTGCCATGCTCTTCACTCTGTCTCGCTGCCCACTACTGGAAGCTCCAACGTCGCTCACTCCTCCACTGGCTGCTCCACCAGCAGCTTTACTGTCGCTCATTCTGCCGCTGGCTGCTCCGCCATCATTCACTCTGCCACTGCCCTCTCTACTGCAGCTTCTGGGATGTCTTGAGGTCCTACCACTTAACACAGCTCTCAGTGATTTCAGCTGTTAGGTGGGGAGCCTCACTACTAATGCAGGCTGGGCAGTTTCTTTCACCAAAGAAACTGTCCCATAGCAGGTCTAATGAGTAGAGCTCATTATTGGTTATTTCAGCTCTAGTGATTTACAACAAAAGACTCTCAATTTAGTCTTCATCAGCTCTCTTGTTAGACAGTAGAGAGAGGGGGAGAATCAAATAATGAATATGACCCTTAGGGCTTGTCTACACTGGCAATTAACAGCACCACAACTTTCTCACTCAGGGGTTTGAAAAAACACCCTCCTGAGCGCAGCAAGTTGCAGCGCTGTAAACAGTGCTCCAGTGCTAGGAGCTATGCCCCTCATTGAGGTAGTTTTTTTAGAGCAGCTCTCACCCAGCTCTGAGCCACAACCACACAAGGCATGTTAAAGTGCTTCCACAGAGCGCTTTAGCATTACCAATGTAGACTAGCCCTTAGATAGAACCACTGACACAAGAGAGACACAGCTATCACCACTAGTCTTTGGCACCCGTACCCCCTATTTAATGAGCACAGTTGAGGGTGAACCCCATAATCAGGGCATGCCAAGCACAGTTCTCCCCTTGATTCACACAAGGATAACACTTTATTACCCCTGAACCCAATCATAAAGTGACTTGCAATCCAACACCAGCCAAAAATGATAATTTGGGCAAAGCAGATTCTAGTGTATGTTAAGAAGGGTATATGTGTGCTCACTCTCTCTGGACAATTAAAAGTTACAGGCAGCAAAATGTCTAGTGATCTTTAGGGAATAATCCTGTAATTACAGGTACTGACCTGTCTTTTCTATTATTCATTTACATGGAATAATAGAAACCAAGCTTCTTGGTTTGCTACATTACCTGATATTTGTCTTTAACTATGGTCTTTGGATTTTACCAACAGAGAAAAGGATAAAATCCTAAAACTTGGAGAGCAGTATGTTTAAAAAACACTGCTACACAATGGACAAAATTGTCCATTCACAGGTATCTGATATCACATCCCTTAATTACAAGTTTTGCCCATGAGTGAATAGAAATAAAATATGCAATATGAAACTGGAATACAAGTTTCCTTAGCACTTCTAACGCAGCATTACATTTTACCTTTTTTGGTTTTTTATGTTTTTCTAGCAGTAATTTATACCATGCTAATCACTAGTTTTCCTGATGCAGTTAGGATTTTTGTTTTTGTTTGAAAAGACAACCATTAGGTGGCAAGGAGATTGGTCACCAAAAACAAAATGTCCGTCTCAAGACAAAATACTACTTATTTGCAATGACGGGTGTTTTACAATGTTTAAATAGTGAATTTAGTATTTGTGAAAGGTCTTGAACTGATAGCACTTGAAACTAAAGCTCTTTATGTAATAGTATTTACTGGAGTCAGTACATGTGACATCCCCAGGGTACAGTCTGGACTGTTGAACCGCTGTGTCCCTTTAATTCTCTAGCCCAGGGTGCCTTTTATACTGCTTTGCTAGTGACAAACAGCCTCTCCAGGCTCTGCTTACACACAGCCCTTAGCACATAAAGTCACTCCTAGCAAAGTTACATGAATGTCCTCCCAGCCACTCATGAACTACATACAGGGCAACACCCACAAATTCCCCAGCCCCAGCCTTGCACCCCAGGAATGTGCGTCTTGCACTGCTCAAGACCCCCCTCTCCCCAAACAGTGTAAACTCATTAAAAGTCTATCATTCCATCAAAGGGAATGATTACGCACCAGCCTTTGTTAACCTGAGTAGAGATTCCCCAAACACTTCAATCAAAACACACTAGTTTATATAAAAGAATAAAACAAGGTTATTAATAGAGAATGCTAGATTTTAAGTGATTATAAGTGGTAAAGGCAAACAATTCAGACTTGGTTATAAAAGATAAACATGCAAGCTATTTCCTAAACGTTGCCATGCTAAATAAGATTTGAAAGCAAAAGGATTTCTCTCACCCCAAACTTTCAGTAGTCCGTATGAACTGAAAAGTCTTTCAGTCAGGATCACTACCCACAATTCAATAATGGTTCTTTGTCTTTGTCTTTCAAACAATTTTACTGCCATGAGTAAAGGTGGGGGAGGAGAGGTAATATGTAGGTCACCGTCTCTTATTTTATACCCTCCTCTCTTTGAAGAACCCACACACACACACACACCGGGGTCCAGACAAAGTCCCCTGTGTACATGTCATTCAAAGCATTTTTCAGGTGAATTGTAAATTTCTTGTTCATGTCTTCTGCGTACGTGAAGTTTGAGACATTTTCAGGGATGACATGCAAATCTTTTGTCCCCCCTGATGGTGAATGGTTGCTTCAGTTGCTAATAGCTTTATAACATCTATGGTCAGTCCTTTGTGGACACTGACGAGCTAGTCTGTGGGGTTTTTCCAGAACTACAATATATTTCAGTAACAACTGAACATAAGAATCTTATAAATCCATGCAGTGTTGCTACACATATTTCAACAGAACAATAATGTTCAGTATATTGTGCATTTTCAAATGATATCCCACAAGGAATACTTTGTACAAAATATAACCATATAAAAGCAGTGAACATGGGGTACAGGGTGTCATATAGGATACAGGATGTCACAGTACATACAGACCCCTTCCATATGACAGGGGTATAATCTTTTGTATTCTTAACCCATGTCATTTAACAGAGACCAGGAAATTAAGACCTCTTTCTTCTGCCATCACACTCTTCCTGCGTTCTAGAACAGAAGTAGAAGTGAATGTTTTTCAAGCTTCTTCATACTGCCCTGCCCATGTACCTGAACCCTGACCTGGACAATAACATAGCAATAGTTCAGTTTAGTTACTTGTTTAATCCTTGTTCTCTCCATTAAGATGACCAGTTAAAATGACATTGTCTATTCAAATCTGTGTCAGAATTTTCATTATAAGTTTTTTTTTTTACAATATTTAAGACAAAAATAAAGGTTTCTGTAGACGTCCAATAATTTCCATTGGATTTTTTTTTCAACTAGTAAACATTTATTGCATAGTCTATAACTCAGACACTAAATCATTGAGACTGTGACAGCGCAATTTACTATAAACAAAAGTGAAATTGACTTCAGGGCTTGAAAGAAAAAATAGCTCAACAAGATGAATTAATAATGACCAAATATTTTTAAAATCCAATTTAAAGCACTTTTAATCTAAGATGCTATTAGTAACATCAAAAAAGAAGTGTGTTTACAAAATAGGATTTTTCAGTTGACCGTGTCTCTTTAAATAAGAATTAACTGTATGTATCAGACATGTATTTATTACATAGCATTTATGTTAATGGCTGACATTTTTATATTATTACAAATGCTTCAATACATGAAATCGCTTTTTGCAACTATGGCTTAGGGTTTTAAAAAGGGGAAAGATAAAATGATGAGAAGCTAAGTATTGAAAACACATCTAAAGACAATTTCCCAAAATTACTTAAGGCCCCAGTCCTGCAATGAACTGCACTTTACGGCGCGCCTCCTGAGCTCCGTGTATGCACAAAAAGTTACCTGTGTGGAGCTCATTGCAGAATTGGGGCCTAACTTTGAAAGACATTTTCTAAGCAGAAGAAACAAAGAGTAAAATCCTGCCCTTATTGAAGTCCATGGTGGTTTTACCACTGACTTCAGTGGGACCAGGATTTTACCCTAAATTCCTATTCATCTCCTAACTTTGGGAGAGGGGATTATACCAAAAATTAGTCTATCATATTTTAAAACTTCAGCATTTTGTTATGCAACATTATTGCACTAATTTTTCCACTTTCATTCAGGAAAATACCTTAGAAGGATATAAGATAGGATTTACTGTATTAAGTCACTATGAAATCAGGTAAATGAAGTCTAATAGAATGTCTATTGTCTTTTGTTCAAGAATAGGCTAAGATTTCTAATATTAAAGACGAACAACACTATTTTCTGAACTTATTCCATCAAATTTAAAGTTCTTTGTAAAGTGCCAATTTCCACAAAGCCAGAGAACATATGGAAAAATTAGACAATAGTTAGTTTGTATGAATGTAATAGAGACAGTTCCTCTCATACCTAAAAGGTCACATGGCCAAATTCTCCACTATCTTTCACATTGTGTATCCATTTGCATCTGTATAAAATGAGCGTAAAATGCTACCAAATCAAAATGGTAGTATTTTATATCAGCTTTGCACTGGTGCAAATTACTATAAGGCACAAATCAGTCTTATGGTTTTGAAAGAACTGTGAAATTTTATATTTGGAATTTCTAAATAGTTGTCTTTTTTCATTGGAAAGTGGTGGGATAAATTAATTCCTGATATAACTCCAGTGAAGTCAATACTCATTGAAGTGAATAGAGGTCAGGCAAATGTAAAGTGTATCAGCAAAGATTAAGTACTTTTGATTTCAGTGGTTATGAAAAATACTTATATAAATATTTGACATTGATTGAAATAATCATTTTTCATGTGTGCTAGAGAGATTGGATTTCCACCATGTCCTGTTTTCTGTATTATTTAGGCTATGTGCTGTTACCAAATTTTCAGCATTTAATGTAAGAGCCCTGATGAAATAAACATACATATTCACTCAATTTTAGATCATTGTCTCATTCTAGCTATATCTTTTGGAAACATGGAAATCAATGGAAATTGTTTTGTCAGGTCTTAAAAGACACAAGTAGATTATCAGATGAAGGAAGAATATTCATTCCTACTCAGAAGATGCAACATCTGGAGGCTTTATTTTAGACGGATATCAGATCCTGGTCTATATCAAGATGACAGAAGGCCAGGGAAATATTGCAAGAGTTCAAAGTGGAAAATTCTTCAGCATCTTGGCATTTTCTTCAGACACCGTGTCTGATGTCGTCTCGTTGAAATAATGACAGGGACAGCGCTCATTTAAGAACTCTGCAAACATTTTTTTTAACTGAGCAGCTGGTCTCTTCCAGGCAATTATGCCATCAAATATTTGCAATACAAAACAAGCATGGATGATAACATTTAAAAATACTGCGGCATTGAATATAAAAATAAAGTACTAATTCATAGGTGCTAATTTTTTAGTTCAAGAAAATTGATTTTTACTGTCACAGGCTTTAAAAGGGCAATGGAAAACTTTAAAGTTGTGTTAAATAATTTTTATCATCAGGTAAACAATTAGCAATGCTTTAATGCAGTTTGTTTTGTTTTAGATGGAACGGTAGCAACTACTTTATTTTGGTTACCTTGGTATTGCATTAAAATATTCTTTTAAAACTAAAAAAGTCCTCGTCTTACAGACATTATTTTATTAGACAGAAGATATAAGAGGAAATGCTCTACATTTAACAAATGTCCTTAAAGGTGGCAGAAGCATTGTAGGACTGTGCTGAGAGGATTAATGGGAAAGGCGCAGCTGCAACACCAGTGATTTGGTGTTATACTAGCCCTGTAGTGGTGCAATGCCACCCAGTGCATGATGCAGTAAAAGTGAGTGTACTCAAAGCAAGTGCAAACCAACCGTGCTGATGATACACATGTGCCATGATAAGCACTTGTGTGTGGACATGAAATATGTTACAAACCTGGCTGTTACTTGCACTACCACATTTCTGCCTAGTTTATCTATAGAGAGACTTATAAGAATCCAAATGTGAAGTCAGCTGGAATTCAAGTTTTAAGTGGCAGGAGAGATTGTTTTAGTTTATCAAAGTGAGGGATGACAGGGATGGGGCAGCTTCTGGGAAATGTGCAGGAGCATCATCTGCTCTGAAGCTGGTTATGTGGACAGGACAGTGCAGGGGCAGGGGCAAGAAACAGAGAAAAATATTATAGTGGCCCAGAGCCACAAAGATATTTAGGCTCCTAATTTCCATCAATTTCAATGTAAGTGAGGAACCTAAATACCCTTGTGGATCTAGGCCAGTCCCCTTTTCCCTCTGTCTTTGAAAATGGCAGTCGTGTGTTGAGTTCTATTGGGTTTTTTAAAATATAATTACAACCCGGGTGGACAAAAGCCAATGACTTTTTCTTTAAATCATTTTTTATTTAAATACATTTAATTAATTACATTTCTTTACTTATTTAAAATTAAATTATGACAACCTGGGTTAAGGCCAAAACTTATTATAATATATTAATCATTTCAAGTAAAGAAAACTATTAAGCAATACATGTCTGCTGCCAAAGTTTTGGAGAAAGTCAAACCACTGAACTGGTGGAAGTCACTGGCTAAGCACATGGAACCACCATTTGTAGAAGAGCTAAACAAGTTTTTACAGCAGTAGCTTCTGCAAGTGCAGAGAGAATGTTTTCTTCATTTCTGTTCAATCAACTAGTCCATCAGTTTGATTTTCACCAAAAGTTTGAAAGTAACTACAAAATATTAAGCAATACATGTCTGCTGCCAAAGTTAAGAAACCAATCTGGAGTTGAAAAAGCAGGAAAGTTTGTCTTCCTCTACCAGTCTAATGCTATGTCTACACTGCGCAACTTAGAGTGGCACAACTGTGCCGCTATAGCCGTGCTGTTGCAAGGCATGCAGTGTCGCAGCTCTTTGTTGGCAGGGAGAGCTCTCCAACCAACAAAATAGAACCACCCCCAGCAAGGGGAAGTAGCTTTGTCAGCAGGGGAGCATCTCCCACCAACAAAACACTGTCCACACCGGTGCTTTTCATCAGTAAAACTTTTGTCAGTCGGGGAGTGTTTTTTTCACTCCCCCGAGTGTTAGCGACGAAAGTGCAGTGTAGACATAACTTAAGAATAAAAATTAGGTGTGAGAGGATGAGTTCAAGAAATCTTGAAGGACATGGTGACCAGACACAATCAGTTCAATTCACTAACTGCAGATACTTCCTTTTTTTAACCTTTGTTATTCCTTTCTTGTTCCTTTGTTTTAAATGCAAAATATGTTTTGGTTAAAAAAATTTCTTATGCATCCAACACATTTCAGATAGTTTAATGACATTTTTTGAAATACTGTTTTTGTATTGGCTGGGGGAGCCAAGCTCTAGCAGAACTGTGTTCTGACAAACCAACTAAACCTAAGGTTAGTCAGAAGCAGTAACCGTCTGTCAAACCATAGTATCTTCATTGGAATGAAGCTTCTCTTCAGTTCACTTCTCAAGTCATTGGGCTTCTGGGGAGCCAGGTGGAAAAATGGATTATGTGGGAGAGGATATCTTGAGGTTGAGGGTGTTATAGGACTAGATATGGAAGAGTGATGGTGAATAGGTTTGTGCTGTTGGGGCAGGAATTGTAGAAGAAATAAGTCTGTAAGGGGGTTGCACTCCTATGAACCACCTATATATTTTGTCAGAGAGGAGCTTCACCCTCCCTTACTCCACACACACAGAGAATGATCCACCACCACTTCACCTTACTACAATCCTGCTCTTCACATGCCTTTTCCCATACTGTCTTGTGCCTCAGCCTCCCCTGGCTTGGAGCAGGGCCAGAGAGAATCTTTTATGGGTCATCAGAGTGAAGCTACATTTTGACAACCATAGCTGAACCTCTGCAAATTTCTTTGCCTCATCATGCAGCCGTTGCCAGAACCACTTTTGATCCCAATCCCATTACATAGCCCCGCTTCCCATCCCAAAAATCCATGGGGTAGAGTCCTGATTCAGCAAAATAACCAGTAGCATAATTAAGCACGTGACTAGTCCCACTAATTTCAATGAGTTTACTTGTGTGATTAAAGTTAGGCATAAAATACCTTGCTGTCTTGGAGCCTGTGGGCTTGATCCTGCTCCCCATACAGACAGTGGCTTCAATGGGAGCATGAGCAGGCACTATGTGAGGAATGGAGCTGAGGACTCTGCACTGGACTGGGCAGCAGTGGAGAACAGAAGTAGATGTTAGAGCTGGGCAGTTCCGTTGTCTTGTCTGTGTGGATCTAAATTATATGATGATTAATAAAGGGAATAACTTTTTGTGTAAACTGTGAAAAATTACCCATTTCTGAGATGTTGTGGGTATGTGAAGTTTGGCACTCAACTTTTATAGTTGAGTCCTTGGGAAAAAAAAAGTGATACTCAGCGGAAACACCAGAAAGGTAACATCATCTCTGAGAAGGTTTGTAAATTTGACCAAAAAATATTATGGCAAGACCAATTACTGTTTTAAATTTGGAGACCACTTTCAATCATTAAAGTGTGAAATATAGGGAATGTATACTTTAAGTGCAAATCTCAATGCAACATTAACTCTGGAGCTGCTAGCGGGGCTGTCCCTAGACATTTTGGTGCCCTACGCAATGCCCCCGCAGGGTGGGAGGGGAGGCTGGCTCCAGGCCTCTGCGGGGCGGGGAGCGGCAGCAGGAGCAGGCTTCGGGGGCAAAGGGGGAACCACCCGCCAGCATGAGCCGGCAGAGCGGAGCGGGTTGGGGCCGGGTCACTCCACTTCCTGCAACCCGGTGAGTGCAGGGTAGGCCCGACCCTGCATGCATGGGGTAGTGGGAAGTGGAGTGACCCGGCCCCAGCCCGCTCTGCTCTGCTTCCCTGGCTCCCAGCATTGGGGGGCTGGAGGGAACCGCCCCCCAGCACTCACCAGCAGCATGGCTGGGAGCTGGTGATGCGGAGCGGGCTGGGGCCAGGTCGCTCCACTTACCACCGCCCAGTGAGTGCAGGGCACCCGGCCCCTGCTGCAGTCCTCAGGGGAAGGGGTGGAGTGGGGACGGGCTTGGGGTGGAGCAGGGGCCGGGGCTTTGGGGAAGGGATGGAGCGGGGTCAGGGCTGGGCGGAGCAAGGGCGGGGGCCATGGGGTAGAGGCGGAGCAGGGGCTGGAGAAGCAGTATCAAATTCTAGAACACTTAAACCTTATTGCATTAATAATCCATATTAACTAAAGAACATAATTAAGTTGTTTTTCACCCCTGTAGATATCAGTAGCTAAACATCACATTTTGTATAGCTGTATTTGTTTGTGTTCCTCCATACTGTCTTAATTTAATGATTTCTACTTTAATTCAGTATATATATTGTTACTGAAGTTATTTTTCCAAGTTCTGCCTTGAGTAGTGTTTATTAATAAACATTTAAAAATTGATCGAAAACTATCACCCAATATAGGAAGACTCAGTGTTAGGGTTTTTGGTTTTTTAGGTGTTTTGTTTTTGCTGCTGTTAGCCTGTCTCTACACTATACTATCTACACTGGAGGGCATGTTAATACCATAGTGCAGTTAATCACAATTAAAATGGATTTGTTCTGATTTCCAGTGCAGATCTTGACTTAAAAACCAAACAAGACTATAGCCCTTTAAACCTCCTGCAACATGCTGGCATTTCCATCACAAGTGAAACAAACCTATTATAGAGATTGGGAGAGGGATAGCTCAGTGGTTTGAGCATTGGCCTACTAAACCCACGATTGTGAGCTCAATCCTTGAGGGTGCCATCTGGGGCAAAAATTGGGGATTGGTTCTGCTTTGAGCAGCGGGTTGGACTAGATGACTTCCTACGGTCTCTTCCAACCCTGATATTCTATAAAAAATTAGAAGTAGTTATGGTGCTTAAAAAATTATACCATAGGATCAGTTGTAAATGTTTATGACTGGAGCTATCAAAACATCATTTAATTGTCTTGTGTTTTGTCTATTAAAAAAGCTTTGTTATTGAGCAAATAAGAGCTGTACAACTATTAAAGAGCTTCAGAAACAGCCAAAACAGCATGGTCATCATTCACTACTCATCTAACATTTATTTAAATAATAAACACACACACATCCAAACTAATCTTAGGGTCTATTTTGTAATGTGCTCACTCTGTGATTTAAACAAATTCCTGCACCTGAAAAACAGAACAGCATGTTGTCTCCCACTGAGTCCCAGGCCTACAACAGATAGAGCACCTTTGCCAGTTCAGCCCTACTTAGGCCCTAAATTATTTCCCAAGGCATTTCTTTTCTGGCTCATTTGATTCTTCAGGGGTGAGGCATCAGCTGTCTTCAGTAAAGGTCTGTATAGTGCTTCAGAAAACTCATTCATTTCTACACATACCCACATTTTTAGTATCCCCCCATATTTACCAGTGCAGTATCTCATTTTTCCATGGAAAGAAAAATTGTCAAACTGAAAGGCTGGTACAGAACTTGGACCCAGATCCTCAGAAGGTTTTAAGTCCACGATTTAGGCATTGCTGACATTCTCAAAATTGCTATTCAGCTGCAGCCTATCCCGATGGACACATACATTTCTGCTGGTCAGCATTCATTAAGTCATCTAAGCCCTGACACTGCCACACAACTAATGAGCTGTCCAGAATACTAGCTCACACCAAAGCTCCAGAGGCCCTGAAGCAGGATCTCATATGAAACTGGAGAACACCTATCTGCCAGTACTGCAAGGTGTATACAAAAGACAGCTGAGGCATGCAGGTCAGGAATTTTCAATGAGGGGTGTGTGTCTGTACTGGTAGACAGGACACCTTCCTACCTCTGCCCCCCACGTCCCCAGGATGCAGAGTCAAATCCCTGTTCTGCCCACTTTGGAGCAGGGACATGAAACAACATTCCAGGTGAGTACCCTAACAATCAATCCTGAGTGGAGGGAAATACCTGTCTCTGGCATGTGAGTCATGCTCCTAAGGCCTAGATCAATGGGAATTATATGCATAAATATCTTTAAAGATCTGGCCCTAAGCTCACCCCCCTTTACTTTATTCTGCATCTCACTTCTGGTTACCTTACCAGGCTAACCTAACAGGCTCCCTGCTCATCTTGTTGGTTTTTGAGGATCCTTTCCTTATCTTCCTAGCACTCCCTGTTCATTGCATGGACAGCCTGAGCACCTAACTGAATCTGAGGATTCCACTAGGTAGCAGGACATCTAGGGGTTAGACATAGCGACACCTAGGGACCTTTGTAGATCTGGTCCTAGGAGAATGCAATCAAGGGTCTTGTGTTAGCATTCTAGGCAAAGAGCATCACATCTGCAGTTCACACATTCATCATCTCCCTCTGGCAGACCAACATCCAAGTCCAAATCCAGTTGTGAACCTATGGTCTCAGTTTTGGTCTCTGGTATGCCAGTGGCAATCAGGAATAATTCTATTTAAGTCACTGTTGTTAAAACCATTGTATGAGAGATCATAATCAGGCCCCTACAATATTTCTAATTTAGCATTGTACCACATAAATGCCACTAGGCTGATTACACAATATATTTCTTCAAGGGCAGAACATGGGGAAATTAAGTAATATATATTTCTTAAAAGAGCAAAAATAATGAAGTGTGAATAATTGCTTAGAGAAGTTTTTGAAGTATTCTTCATATAACCCAGGCAATACAAGGACACAATTATTATCCCAGAACACCAGATGATCAGCACATCCCTCAAACTCATCTCGTTTATACTCAGACACTTTTTCTGTTTGAAGAATCTGTATTAGGAGTGGGAAAACACACTGAACCCAAATAATTCCATTCTCTTATTGGCCATTGATTTTTAAGTGCCACTACTGTGATTGGCTAGACAGTAAAGTAGCATGCAAAGTAACAGGAAACCCTTGGTTATACATTAGTGTCTGTATGGCAGTATTAAGTGATACAATATAATGTGATGGATGACTAACAGCATTAACTGATACAACAGTCTGGTGAGATTCTACTGTTCATGTAAGATAAGCTGCTACTTTATTGTGGATTAACTGTTTGACATGTTCAATGTACCATGTATATCAAATAAGCCCTGGAGATATAGAAAATGAGGCATGATACAAAACTGCATTTTCCCTCAAAGTCTGTTTCATGAGTCATGACACTTCATCAAGGCATTTGTGGCATTTCCAAGATGCCCTATATTCTGCAGTATAGTATGGATAAGTATGGATAAGACTCTGAGTGTTTATTCAAGCCTAATTTAATGGTATCCAGTTTGCAAATTAATTCCAGTTCTGCAGTTTCTTGTTGGAGTCTGTTTTTGAAGTTTTTTTGTTGAATTGCCCAGAGTAAATGATTAATACCTGGGGGAGAAAACAGCTGTGCATATCTCTCTATCAGTGTTATAGAGGGTGGACAATTTATGAGTTTACCTTGTGTAAGCTTTATACAGAGTAAAATGGATTTATTTGGGGTTTGGATCCCATTGGGGTCTGGGTGCTGGAGATAGGTGACTTGCTGAGCAGTTTTTGGTTATAGTCTGCAGCTTTGGGGGCATGGACCAGACCTGGATCTGTGTTGCAGCAGGCTACCGTGTCTGGCTCAACAAGGCAGGATTCTGGAAATCCCAAGATAGCAGTGAAAAATAGGCTCAGAGGTAATTCCAGCACGTCAGGTGACAGTCCCAAGGGGGTCTCTGTGACCATCTCCGGATGGAGGGACCCAATAGCGAAGCCAGGGGGGAGCAGGGGGAGCGGCTGCTCCCCCTTGAGCAGAAGCGGCGTAAGCGGCTCCTTTTTTTAGCAGCACTAAAAAAAGGCGCCGCTTCTTTTTAAGCGCCGCTTCTTGCACTCACCCGGCGGCGCTCCGGGTCTTTGGTGGCATTTTGGCGGGGGTACCACCAAAGACCCTGTCAAGGTTCCCTCCCCACTCTAAACTCTAGGGTAAAGACGTGGGGACCCGCATTCAGAGCCCCTAAGCTTATTCAAAATTCCCTGCACCCTGAGAAATGCTTCTTTCGCTGCCACCATCAAGTATCTAACAGGAATCCAGGAAAGGAATCACTTGAACTTCCCTCCCGCCCAAAATACCCCCTCAAGCCGTACACCCCCTTTCCTGGGGAAGCTTGAGAACAATCTCCCAACCAATTGGTTACACAGTGATCTAAAAACCCACCCCCTGGGTTTTAACACCATAGAAAACAGTCAGCTTCTTAAAAGAAGGATTTTATTAAAAATAAAGAAGGTAAAATCATCTCTGTAAAATCAGGATGGTAACTATTTTACAGGGCACTTAATTTCCAAACTCAGAGAGATTTCCCCCTCTGGACAAAACCTTAAAGTTACAGAAAACCATGATTACCACCCCCCCGCCCCTTCTAACACAGGGAATACACCAAGCCAAAATTAAACAGAAATCTATTCGCTATGCTATCTAAACTTACTTCAGAAAAGGGAGGTTTGATTTTCTGCAGGTTCCTTCTGTCTTCCAAGATCACTCTGACTCAGACAAAGAGACACACAAAAACCTTCCCCCCTCCCAAAGTTTGAAAGTATCTTGTCCCCTTATTGGTCAGGTGTCAGTCTGGCTACCTGCATTTCTTAACCCTTTACTGGAAAGAGGATTTTATAGCACTGCATCAGACCCTCTCCCCCTTCCCTTCATATTTATGACAGACCCAGAGTGAGCCGCCGAAGACCCGGAGTACAGGGGGAGGCGCCTTTTTATAGCGCCGCTCCCCCTGCGCTCCGGACCTGGCTGTGCTACTGGAGGGACCTCTCATGGTGAGATGAAAATGTCCCACTGAGGTGATCCGCCAAACCATTCCTGGCCCCGGGGAGGTGTGCGGCTACGAGATGGATGTCGTGTTGCACATAGAAGTCCCATAGCCTGAGGGCTTCCTGGCAAAGAGCAGACGACCTGGCTCTGACTTGCTTGTTGATATAGAACATAGCCATTGTATTGTCCATCAGGACCTGAACCACCCTGTTCTCCAGGAAAGGTAGGAAGGCTCCCCACCCCAGGTCCAAAGCATCAGAGACAAGGATCAGTGTTGGCAGGGGGACGAACAGCACTCCCTCCAGCACCGATGCAGGGCTTTGCCACCATGCTATTGATGACCGAATGTCGTCTGGGACGTTGACTACCCGGTCCATGCTGCCTCTGTTGGGGATGTAGACTAATGCCAACCATGCCTGCAGTGGCCTGAGGTGGCGTTGCGTATGCCAAACCATGTAAGTACAAGCTGCCATGTGACCCAACATCTGCAGGCAGCTGTGAGCAGTGGTAAGAGGGTGAGCTCGTATACCTGAGATCAGGCCTGCCATGGCCTGGGACCGGGCCTTGGGAAGAAAGCCATGGCCTGGGCAGTGGTGTAGCCAGGTTTAAAGTACAGGGGGAGCGGAGCTAAAAAAAAGTGCCTCCCCATGTACTCACCCGGCAGCGCTCCGGCGGCGCTTCAGCTGTTCGGCGTGGCACTTTGGCAGCGGGTCCAGTCCTTTCACTTGCTCCGGGTCTTCGGTGGTACCCGCCGCCGAAGTGCCACCGAAGACCCGGAGTAAGTGAAGGACCCGCCGCTGAACAGCTGGAGCGCCGGCGGGTGAGTGCTTTTTTTAGCTCCACTCCCCCCCGGTAGCAAAAGGCGCTGGGAGCAAAAAAAATGCTCCGCTCTGCCTACAGCACCAGAGCAACAACAAAAAAAAGGCATCGCGTCTGCTCAGTGGGGGAGCGGCTGCTCCCCCCACTCCCGCCCTGGCTACCCTTCCGGGGCTGGGTAGAGTCAAGGACAGCTCCAATGAACTCTATGTGCTGCGTCGGAGCTAGCACAAAGGTTGACTTTGTTTTGTTTATCAAGAACCCCAGGTCGCAACAGGTGGAGCAAACCAGGTAGAGATGATGCTGTACCTGATCCCAGGATCGGCCTTTTATTAACTGGTCATCGAGGTATGAGTAAATCTGCACACTTTTGCACCTTAGGTAAGTGGCCACTGGCACTATACACTTTATAAACACTCTTGGTGCCAACGAGAGGCCAAAGGGCGGTGCTATCAATTGAAAATAGCCGTGGCCCAACAAAGAAATAGAGGAAACCCCTAGTTTGTTGCAGAAGATTTTCATTAAAAAAAAACCCCTCATTCATTTCTTTTGCAATGTCAGAAACAGGCCTATAAATCCTAGGCCAAACACGTCTATAATATTTCAATTTATTAAAATGATACACAAAATATATACAAAAATCACAGAACTAGCACGTCACATATTTAATGTAATCAATCAGAACATTACTTTTCATTACTTCTTTTCACCTTCTAACCCACATCTTTGGGTCAGTGGTATTGTCTTAATGTTTTCTGATTAAGTGCCAAGGATAGTGGTGGCGCTATGAATAAAAACCGTCAAAACCACTATGAATTACACTAACTGTAATCAACTATACTTTGCATAAAGTTGTTAGAAAACAAACCGATGGCAGCATGACAGGCAATCAGACTTCAGGTTATTTTAAACAATGGTTTTCAGAGTGTTTCTTAAAATACTGAAGTTGGAAGGTGATGGCGTTGAGTACCCACAGGCAAATAATTTTTCAATGGAAAGCAATACTAATTTTTTAGTTTCAAGCAAAGCTGTCTGCTTATAAAAATAACTTAAAAAGCATTAGGACTTAAGTGGCCAGATACTATATGAAGGACAAAGGTAGGGAGTAATCATCCTGTGCAATGTAACTATTTCAGTGTGATTCATTCAAACACTCTCACAAACATAAAGAATCTCTCAGCTTTTAAAAGGTTGAGGGTATTGACCTAGTGTGAACTCAGACTGTTGAAGGCATGTTAGCATTGTAATTTAGAATTAAGAATGGATATTATACTATAGTCCATATGTTTGTGATGTGGTCCTGTACTTAAACAATCTATTTGCCAGAGGTATTCTAAAATGACATGACACAGCAGTAATATTTTTAACACAACCTATTTGTACAGTTCATGGAACAGTTGTCCCGGAGCTCCAGAGAACAAGCTCCTATTCCTTGCTACATTGGTAAGAAATTGCCAAGCTGTCTCATCTAGTTAATAATTCTAAGTCATTCATACCTAAGGGTATACGAACACGCTGACAGGCCCTGATGAAATGCACTCTAGGTTACTTAAGGAACCAGCTGAAAATCTCAGGAGTGTTAGCAATTTTCTTTGAGAATTTATGGAGGACAAAGGAGTTTTAGAGGACTGGAGAAGGGCAAATATTGTACCTATCTTTAAAATGGGAAACACAAGAGGACCCAGGGAATTATAGACCAGTCAGACTAACTTCAATCCCTGGAAAGATACTGGAACAAATGATTAAGCAATTAATTTGTAAGCACATAGATGATAATAGGGCAATAAGTAACAGCCAACATGGATTTGTTAAGAGTAAATCATGCCAAACCCACCTAATTTCCTTCTTTGACAAGGTTACTGGCCTAACTGATATGAGGGAAGCTGTAGATTTATCTTGATTTTAGTAAAGCATTTGATACAGTCCCACATATTCTCATAAGCAAACTAGGGAAATGTTTGCTTTAGATGGAGATACTATAAGTTGGGTGCACAACTGGTTGAAAGACCATACTCAGAGAGTAGTTACCAATGGTTCGCTGTCAAATTGGAGGCTGTATTTAATGGGGTTCCAGAAGGATCTGTCCGGGGTCTGGTTTGATTCAATATTTTCATTAATGACTTAGATAATGGAGTGGAGAGTACACTTATAACACCAAGCTGGGAGGTGTGGCTAGCATTTTAGAGGACACGATTAGAATTCCAAATGATCTTGATAAATTGGGGAATTAGTTTGAAATCAACCAGATGAATTCAATAAAGACAAGTACATAGTACTACACTTAGGAAAGGAAAAAACAAAAGTGAACAGCTACATAGTGGGAAATAATTGGGTAGGCAGTAGTATTGCTGAAGAGGATCTAGGGGTTATAGTGATCACAACTGAATATGAGTCAACAGTATAGTACAATTGTAAAAAAGGATAAATATTCTGGGGTATATGAACAGGAATGTAGTGTGTAAGACATGGAAGGTAACTGTCCCACTTTACTCAGGACTGATGAGGCCTCATCTGGAGTACTGTGTCCAGTTCTGGGCACCACTCTTTAGGAAAGATGTGGATAAATTGGAGAGAGTCCAGAGGAGAGCAACAAAAATGATAAAAAAAATTAGAAAACGTGACCTATGAGGAAGAGTTAAAAAAAGATCTGGGTATGTTTTTGTGACGGATTGGACCCACCTTTCAGGGTGCCACCGGATGTACTGGGGTTCCACTGAGCCCACCTGTCCTACGAGCCTGGGTTTCCCTTACTCAGTGCTTCCATGACAGGCTCTCAAGCCCCTTTCCAGCACACACAGGCAGGGACACACCCCGCTGTAGAATCTCACAGAGTCTGCGACATGCTCTCTGTGGGAGTGCTCAGCTAGGGGAATGCCCAGCTCTCCCAGGCACACACCCTGTGAAGTGTAACCCCAAATTATACAGTCTTGCACTGTATAGAGATCTACATAGCATAAGCTCATAAAAATCACCCCCTCCCTCAATGTAGAGGGAGCTATACACAGCTCTTTTGTCTCCCCCCACCCAGATATGAATTGCACGAAGTGGATTTTGAAAACAAAAATAAGTTTATTAACTACAAAAGGTCAATTTTATGTGATAAGGGACAGCAGAACAAAACAGATTAGTGAGCAAATAAAACAAAACATGCAAACTAAGCTTAATTCACTAAAGAAACAGGTTACAATGTCTAATGTCTCACCCTAAATGTTGTTTTAGGCAGGTTGCAGTTTCTGCAGCTTAGAGTCTGTTATTTCTCTTCAGAGGCTAGACCCCTGTCTCAGTCTGGACTGAGCCCTGGCCTTTCCCCAGCTTAGTTCCTTTGTCTCTTCAGGTGCTTTCAGCAGTTTTCCTTCTTGGGCGGGGAGGCAATGGAGAATAGCTCTGAATGACTCACTTTCCAGCCTTAAATAGGATTTACATAAAGTGGGAATCCTTTGTTTCCAATGGAAAATACCAGCAGTCCAGGGTGGTACCCTGTACCAGGTGACTATCACATGACCTTGCAGAGTTAAAGCCACGAGACAAGGTTTATTTGTAATGTCCACAAGAAGGAACTCCAGGAAAATGAGAGATCGGCATCTTCAAAGACCCATTCTATTGTCTTTCCTAATAGCCCATCCAGGCGGATTGCCCACTGTCTAGTGGGCGTTTCCCCAAGTACACACAGTTGTAATTGTTAGAGTCAATATTC
Source organism: Chelydra serpentina (assembly GCA_037349315.1). Lineage (NCBI taxonomy): Eukaryota > Metazoa > Chordata > Testudines > Chelydridae > Chelydra > Chelydra serpentina. The sequence continues at coordinate 27,620,511 of JBAIAC010000010.1, forward strand.
CTAACTTGAGATACAGAACTGATACAGGCATAAAAATTGGACAATCACATTCAGAAAAATCAAACTTTCCAATGATACCTCATACCATCTTGCATAAAACATCTTAGTTATGCCATATTCATATTACAATATTTTTATGAAGAATATGGGGTGCAGCATCACAGTTTAGTCTTCAGAAAAAACAACTGAGGGGAGACCTGATAATTCTTCAAAATATGATAAGAGCTATTCTAAAGAGGACTGTGATCAATTGTTCTCCGTATCCACTGAAAGCTGGACAAATAATGGGGTTAATCTGCAGCAAGGAAGATTTAGGTTAGATATTTTAAAAGCTTTCTAAATGTAGGGGTAGTTAAGCGTTGGAATAGGCTGCCATATTAAAGAAAGTAAATGCAAAAAATGTTTGATCTCAACCCAGAAGGATGTCACCTATGTATTTTGATGTAGATCACCATGAGAGAGTATAAAAAATGAGATTAGAAACAAGACTAGTCTATGCATCCTAACACTCTAAAAACTTCCACCAACCAAAAGCTTCCCAAAAGGGCTGTCTAACATGGTGAAGTTCGCAAGACATATTAAATAAATGAAGAACTTGGCTAACTGGTGGGGCCAAAAACAAGTTACAAGAATAATTCAAGGAAAATACACTTTACAATGAGATATTGACCTTGAAAGCTAGACAAACTCAAACTGAAAATGTGTAAATTTTTAGTGATGGGGTAATTAACCAAGTGAGATGATGGATTCTCCATCACTTGGCATTTTAAAGTCAAGATCAGATTTCTTCCTGAAAGCTAAGCTCTGGTTCAACCTCAAGTTATTTAGCTTGATGTAAGAATTACAGGGTAATATTCAATGGCTGCTGTTATGAAGGAAGTTAAATTAGATAATCATAATCCCTTTTGGGCTTGAAATCTCTGAATCAGCTTTGGACACTTCAAAACCCATGCAGATGATCTCTGGTACCACCATCCAGAAGCTCCTGCTCAACTCAACGAAAAGCTGAATATGAGTCAGTGTGCCCTTGTTGCCAAGAAGGCTAACGGCATTTTGGGTTGTATAAGTAGGGGCATTTCCAGCAGATCGAGGGACGTGATCATTCCCCTCTATTCAGCACTGGTGAGGCCTCATTTGGAGTACTGTGTCCAGTTTTGGGCCCCACACTACAAGAAGGATGTGGATAAATTGGAAAGAGTCCAATGGAGGGCAACAAAAATGATTAGGGGGCTGGAGCACATGACTCATGAGGAGAGGCTGAGGGAACTGGGATTGTTTAGCCTGCAGAAGCGAAGAGTGAGGGGGGGATTTGATAGCTGCTTTCAACTACCTAAAAGGGGGTTCCAAAGAGGATGGATCTAGACTGTTCTCAGTGGTAGAAGATGACAGAACAAGGAGTAATGGTCTCAAGTTGCAGAGGGGGAGGTTTAGGTTGGATATTAGGAAAAACTTTCACTAGTAGGGTAATGAAGCACTGGAATGGGTTACCTAGGGAGGTGGTGGAATCTCCTTCCTTAGAGGTTTTTAAGGTCAGGCTTGACAAAGCCCTGGCTGGGATGATCTAGTTAGGGTTGGTCCTGCTTTGAGCAGGGGGTTGGATTAGATGACCTCCTGAGGTCCCTTCCAACCCTGAGATTCTATGAACTCTTAGATTCCTCACTGGGAATTCCAGACACACAGCTGGCCATTCCTGAACAGGACAAAAGACTCACCTGATCTGGAATAGTCAGTCAGCAGAAATAACTCTGCATCTCTATTCAGGATTCTAGCCTTTGATACCGGGGTGATTCAAGAAGAGCCCTTGTGAAGATGTGTCAAAGTAGGGTTTCTTCCAACCTCTACCCTATTTCACCCAGTGGCCAAGACAGACAAAAATTTTAAAAACGGTTAAAATACCTTGTCTTCACTGCTAAAAAAAAAAGTGTATTTTTAACCTCAGCATAACTAATGTATTTGAGCCATCCCAAGGTAAAAAAAAAAAAACAGTGAAATCAAGGCACTTTAGTTTTACCTTGAGGTAAACTAGGCAACATGAAGTTGGCTTCACTATTTTTTTTACTTCAGGATAGCTCACATACATTAGTCACGGAGGTTAAAAAGGCCCTTTTTTAAAGTAGTGGAGACAAGTTCAAAGACACCCAAGCCTGCAGAACTGCCCTCCCACCCCTGCTATCATACGAACACTCTGGAGTCAGCCCCTGCCCAGAAGAGCCAACAATCTAAAATACAAAAGGCGTGGACACTAAATAGCCAGATGAAGTGACTCATTCCAGGTTACATAGCAGCTCACTGGGAGAGCTGGAATTAGGATGCAGGTGAAATTCTGTTTTCTTTGATTAGACTAGCTTGTTCATAGTTAGAAGAAAATAATTCTCTTCTAATAAAACCCTTGCTGAATATAGCTGGTTTCCTCAGAGCCAGGGAACCACTATGGTGCATTTCCTATGGCAATCGTTCAATATTTATGAGGGCCCACCCAAAATGAGGGCACCATTGTACTAGATATGGTCTAAAAACACCACCAGTTCCCCACTCTCAGAATGGAAGGCATCTGGTGAAATGTTTTTCAATTGCTGGGTTCTGACTATCAATTTATGGGGTAATTCTAAATCTAGTTTAAATTGTATTTTTAAATACGTCAAGGCAGGCCTAAAGCAACAGGGGTGCTTTTAAAAATAAAAATAAAGTTAGAGCAGGTATACAAGTGAAATTAGTAAAATGAAGATAGGATTAGCCTACCCTGAATAGTTTAGCATTTAGTTACATAGTGTGACAGGTTCCTGAACAGCTAGGTGGTGTCTCCCCCCGCCCCTTTTATCTAGGTAGGCTGTCACATGATAAACAGTGTGATTAATTGATTCATTTTTAAACAATAGAATGCCATTTATTTAAATATTTTTGGACATTTTATACATTTTCAAATATATTGATTTCAATTACAACGGTCACTTTATTTTTGATTAAATATTTGCACTGTAAAAAACAAAAGATGTATTAGGTAATGAAAGATACTAAGTACTGTACTGCAATCATGAAAGTTGCACTTACAAATGTAGAATTACGTACAAAAAACCTGCATTCAAAAATAAAACCATGTAAAACTTTAGAGCCTACAAGTCCACTCAGTCCTACTTCTTGTTCAGCCAATTGCTCAAACAAGTTTGTTTACATTTGCAGAAGATAATGCTGCCTGCTTCTTGTTTACAATGTCACCTGAAAGTGAGAACAGGTATTTGCATGGCACTGTTGTCGCTAGTGTCTTACGATATTTACATGCAAGTTGCACTGAAGATTCATATGTCCATTGATGCTTCAGCCACCATTCCAGTGGACCTGCGTCCATGCTGATGACCGGTTCTGCTTGATAACCATCCAAAGCAGTGTAGACCGATGCATGTTCATTTTTGTCATCATGAGTCAGATGCCACCAGCAGAAGGTTAATTTTCTTTTTTTTGGGTGGTTTGGGTTCTGTAGTTTCCGGAGAGTGTTGCTCTTTTAAGACTTCTGAAAGCATACTCTACACCTCATCCCTCTCAGATTTTGGAAGGCACTTCAGATTCTTCATGCTTGGGTCAAGTGCTGTAGTTATCTTTAGAAATTTCACATTGGTATCTTCTTCACATTGTCAAATGTGCAGTGAAAGCGTTCTTAAAATGAACAGGTGCTGAGTCATCATCCGAGACTGCTACAACATGAAATAATGGCAGAATGTGGGTAAAACAGACCAGGAGACGTACAATTCTCCCCCAAGGAATTCAGTCAAATTTAATTACTGCATTTTTTTTAAATGAGCATCAGCATGGAAGCTTGTCCTGTGGAATGATGGCTGAAGCATGAAGAGGCATATGAATCTTTAGCGCATCTGGCACAACTATCTTGCAACACCAGCTACAACAGTGCCATGCAAATGCCTGTTCTCACTTTCAGATTATATTGTAATTAAGAAGTGGGCAGCATTATCTCCCGTAAATGTCAAACTTATTTCTCTTAGCGATTGGCTGAACAAGAAGTAGGACTGAGTGGACTTGCACGCTCTAAAGTTTTACGTTGTTTTGTTACATAACTGCACTCAAAAACAAAAAAACCTACATTTGTAAGTTGCACTTTCATGATAAAGAGACTGCACTACAGTACTTGTATCAGGTGAATTAAAAATACTATTTCTTTTCTCATGTTTACAGTGCAAATATATAATCAATATAAAATGAGCTCTGTACACTTTGTATTCTGTATTGTAATTGAAATAGATATATTTCAAAATGTAGAAAAACATCCAAAATATTTAATAAATTTCAGTTGGTATTTTATTGTTTAACAATGTGATTAATCAATTAATTTTTATCAAAAGAGTTAACTGCAATTAATCAACAGCCCTAATATATTAGCCATAGATTTGGTTTAGGATATGGCAATGTACCATACCTTTGGCTAATCATTTATAGTTCAAGAAATTGGTTAATTAGGGCTGCTTTTGCTAAGAGCAGCAGGGATCAGGCTAGTCAGCAAACCCTCACAAAACAAGAATGGATTCAGCCCCCTTAGTCTATAGATCTTGAGAGTTGCAAAGGTCAATATTTCTATAGCAAGGAGTCTTGCTGACACTATTTCCTGGTGGCCAGTACTCTCAAACACCAATCTCAGGAGGTTGGTGTGCTTCACTGGGTGCTGGGAGCAGCAAGTGAAACTGGGAGACAGGATCTGTATCCTTCCTTCATAGAGCAGAAGGAAAAAGTGTTAGTAGCCACCCCTGCCCATCCTTCCTCCCATACATGCAGTGGCTGAAAGGTAAAGATGTAAAAGTTGCTCCTCTGCCCATACATACCCCAGACCCCTTTCATTCAATATAGGGCCCCTGCCCAGATAAGGCAGTGGCAGCAGCTTATAAGTAACCCACTTCAGGAAACATTTTGTATGCACATTTATTTGAGGCAGTGAAAGAGAACTTGGTGTATTCACACTAATACATAACAGCATAAAAAGTATTCTTTTGAGAGAAACCGGAACATTAAACACAAACACACAAGAGTCTTATTTCACACAAGAATAATGACAGTGTGCCTGAATTGTTTCATTTATTGCTTAAAAAGAATTTATCTGTATGCATCTCATTAAAAAGTAGCTCGTACTTATGACAACCCCTTCCTATCACTTTAATAGGCAAGTATGAAAGACAGTGCATCTAACTTTGACACATGGACAGGGCTTATGACCTAAACTTTAACAACGTCAGACCAAGCAAAAACAAGAAACTTCAGAATAAGTGGCAACTAAGGCGCAACATGTGGCCAAAACCAGCATCCAGATCCTGTGAGAAAGCAGGAGTTCCATTTCATGTAGGATTACCAGTCACTAAAGAAATGAATCCTTTTTACCAGCCATCCTGCCCCCCCTCAAATACTGGCCATATTCATGAGTTGCAAAAGTCAAGACTTCACATAACTAGCCTCCTACCAGGAGGCGAAGCAAGCTAGGTGAGTTTCCACACTTGAACTTTTAGCATTCCAAAATATTTAGTTATAAAAACTGGTAACATTTTCCCATTTACTTTGTATTGGTGAATTACGTGCAACATTTGTTTTTACAATTAGTGAAGGCCTTTAATAGATTAATAACTATATCTGAGTGATTTAAAAAACCCTTCAATTTATCTTAAGATGCCTCTGAGGCATCCCTCTTTTCCTAATCCAAGCTATCCCAAGACCAAGGTCAGAGTAATTCAAATTACTCATCTAGTCATACTGTACATTAGTTTCACAAAACAGTTTAAGACAGGTAACCAAAACTAGAACCTTTTTATTTATTGGCAGTCCTCTTCTGGATGAAGTTAAAGCTAGCATCTCAAAGCGTTAGTGTATGAACTATTTCTGGCCATTAGTTTTAATATGTGCACATGGGTGATGCTTCCTCAGGTTTGTTTTAACTGGGTGCACTACATTAAGAAAAGCCTACCATTTGTGCTGGAATGTGTTTTACAGGTTCAAACTGGTTAACAGTATTTGAAGTAAAATATTCTCAGCTAATAAGTGGAGATGCACTTGCTAGCATCTGTATCATTGCAATAGCCATGTCACATAGGACACCTGTTTCCCTTCCTGTTCTTACTTGCCAGGTGGTGTGCTTACCTTGTATTGGGGCTTAGTGACAAAATAAGGATGGGACCTCCTGCCATTGCTCAGCTATCCCTGTCCAGTTCAGGAAACTGACTCACCAGCTCCAGGAGAGCTGTAGTTACAGGGTCCTCACATTAGAGGCTAATCAACAGGGACAAAGTAGAATGTGTGGGAAAGGATGCAGGCAGGCAGCAGTGGGATATTATAGGTATAAGGACACTCATGGCAAAGAGACAAGTGCTTATTTCAGCTACAACTTCTGTCAAGAATGATACTGTTCTGGAATACACCACAATATTCATCCTCTGAACTAACGCCTAGCCTGGATACGCGTCATACTGAATGTTGTCTGTATTCCTTTGAGAATGAAGTGTAAACACCACCCTCTGTTTTCATGTCAGAAGAAGGTAACCAACTGCCAGACAGCTGCTCTTTTAGTGGAGGATGAATGATAAACACAACACATTTTCAATTTTATACAAAAAGAACAAAATGTGTAAACACCCAAAAATATCACCAATTCAAAGATAACCAAACCCCTCACTTGGATTGTCCTTGCAGCACCATAGCAGCAGTCTGATCTGAGGAACAAGAGTCTTGCTGCTCATTCTGTCGCATTTACATGCAAGAGTAAAGGTAACATTAGCAACACTGTGATTTACTGTCCGCTCTCAAGGGGTCTGGGTCCAGTTTTAGTTTGCTCACATCATTCTCTTCATTAGGAAATCTTTTGTAGTTGGCAAGGACATTTTCCACCAAAAATCGAGCAGCTTCATCTATGTTGATATTGTCCTGAAAAAGTTGTGAACGTTTAAAAAAAAGTCAGTGATCTTTTCACAAACCGGTTATAGTCACACTTGCCTATTAAAAAGGTTGGCAAATGCTCTCTGGGGAAATTCTCTGTAACTTGGACTTAGGCAGCATGGACAGAGTTGAACACATTGCTTAATATCCCTGCCTTAGGTGAAGGCTGCAAGTCCTTTAGAACATGGGAAAGATTATCTAGTTTCACTGTACATTCCTTGTATAGAAAAAGGATAGGTTCACCTCATTTGATGAAGGGGACACTCTAGCCCACTTTGGTGTACAGTGAAGGTGGTAGGTGCTTTACTTGGAGGGTCTGGTTCTGAAACATGGGTATTGTAGAAAATCTATAGGAACCTACAGAAATTCCCTAATCTGTAGAGGGAAGGTGGAGAAGATAGAACAGGATTTACTGCCTTAGTGAAATATGGGGATGCAGTGACTTGGACATTGCCTATTTCAGTTTAAGGGAGCGGTCCCAGCAGACCCATCCAATTGTTCAAGCAGACATAAGAGCTACAGTTAGAACCAACATTCAAATTAGAAAATTTGGCATGTTTTATCCAGTTCCTTGCCTCTCCTATTTTGAAGAGAAAAAAGTAAGAAGGGCTTTGAAATGCAATGTGAACAACAGAGTCAGATTCTGACACAGGAATCACTTCTCAACCATAATGGGAAGCTGGGATGGGGCAATGGTTAATCATGTGAGAGATAGAAGGATAGTCTGTCTTGGTACTTTGTGGGCCACAATGAAAATCCATGTATACTTTGAGTTGTGTGTATAGAACTTGGATATGCGAGATACAGGGCATTGTCAAGGAGGAATCTTTGCTGACTTCCCTCACTTAATTTAAAATGAAAGAAACTGGGTTTGAAGTAATGGATTATTGAGGGACAAATTAGTATCCAGATACTTGGCTATAAATAGATTGTGGGAGGAGGGCAGATGTGGAAATAAAGGACTTGAAGTGAGAAGGTGACTAAAATGGAAGCTTCCTAAAAAAGAATGAAAATAAGAAAAACTTGTAGCACCTTAGAGACTAACACATTTATTTCAGCATAAGCTTTCGTGGGTTAGTACCCACTTCATCGGATGCATGGAATGAAACATACAGTAGACAGATATTTATACAGTCAGAGAAACATGATAAGGTGGAGGTGCATAGACCAACCTTAAGAGGCTAATTAATTGAGAGGAACCATAACAGCAGGGGAAGAAAAACATTTGAAGTGATAAACAAGATGGTCACACAGGTGTGAATGAGGATCGTAAACTTAAGGGAAATAGATTCAATTAACGTAATGGCCGAGCCATTCCAAGTCCCGATTTAATCCTGAGGTAATGCAATCTAGTTTGCATATCAATTCGAGTTCAACAGCTTCTCTTTGAAGTCAGTTTTTGGAGTTGAGGGTCGCAGTGTTGCGACCCTCAAGTCTTGTCACTGAGTGATTAGGGAGGTTGAAGTGTTCTCCTACTGGTTTTTGAATGTTATGATTCCTGATGTCAGATTTATGTCCATTTATTCTTTTGCGTAGAGACTGTCCGGTTTGGCCAATGTACATGGCAGAGGGGCATTGCTGGCACATGATGGCATATATGACATTGGTAGATGTGCAGGTGAATGAGCCCCTGATGGCGTGGCGGATGTGATTAGGCCCTGTGATGGTATCACTTGAATCGATATGCGGACAGAGTTGGCATCGGGCTTTGTTGCAAGGATAGGTTCCTGGGTTAGTGTTTTTGTTGTATGGTGTGTGGTTGCTGGTGAGTATTTGCTTCAGGTTGGGGGGCTGTCTGTAAGCAAGGATTGGTCTGTCCCCCAAGATCTGTGAGAGTGAGGGATCATCTTTTAGGATAGGATAGGATAAGTAGGCACTGGCTCGGGATAGGGACAAATATGGAATTCCCCTTTTACTAGATTGTCCTAGATATCCACATGTACATCAAAAATATCCCCACTTCTGAAGGATGTTTATTTGCCACTCTTTCATTTTGAGTGCACAAAGAAACTGTGTGACTGGCTCTCTTTAAAGACAACTCAATGCTTTTTAAAATAGTTTTAATTGTAGCCCATTTCAGAACCTTAAATGCAAATGTATTTGGGAACAAGTCAGTTCCCAACTTGCGTTCTAAGATGGGAATTTTTGATTCTGTTTCTCTGCCAAGAGAATCTAACATGTTGTACTTACAGCATCAAAAGAAGTGCAGCTACTGCACTGCTATAAGTGACACTGAACCTTCAACTCACCGTTTGGGTAGTAACTGCAATTTATGGATTAAAAAAGTACTAGCCAAAGAGATCTAAAAAGGTTAGGGAGAACAAATAAATTTGTTTCTCTATGGTGCCACAATTGTTTCAGGGAGAACAAAGTTACCCATAATGGAATTTTCAGTTACAAAGCTTCTGTTTAATCTAAGACACAAGAAGCAGGGCATTCATCATTACGCCAGCAATGCAAGTTTCCTGTAGCAACAAACTGACAGGCAGCGTCCTTGCGTTATCAAAGTCTGTTAACATTGTACAAGGAATACACTATCTTGCCTAAACTATTGTAACCTCTTTCCTGGCCTCTT